>CM077032.1:51608914-54228080 GCA_039090855.1 Macrothele yani | reverse complement strand
TGTTTGTTACCCTTCCTATTTCTTTATTGTCACTTTTTTTCTTCTTTCTTTAATGCCCTTGGACGGCAATTTTATCCATCATGCTGAAAAACTTTCAGTCTGTGAGGACTATGAATGCATGATAGCTTTCACTATTTTTGATAAGATAAAGTGTTACTTTGAGGATATTAATACTTTTGAACACCATGCATTAATTCTTACAAACTTTTCAGCTTCGTTACTTTCGTTTTTGGACCCCCCTCCCATCAAGATGAAATGCAAATCTTTTATGGGGTAATATTTAAGAACACAGGACACATGTTCGGAACATCGTTGGGGAAAAAAATCACAGTTAAGGAAGAAATCTTTGCTACGTCTGATTTCCGTTTTCGAACATTTCCTCCTCCATCTTCAAGGTGAAATACAAATATTTATGAAATAAAATGATGTTTAACAACAATTCTAGGCAGAGGAAACATAGCGTTTAAAATAAAATTATGATTGCGGGAAAAATCTTCAATGTGTCTAACTTCAGTTTTTGAAAGTTTTGAAAGACAAAATTTCTGTTTTCAAAAGTTTCAGGTGGAAAGCATCCTTCATCAGTACCAATTGCCCCAAATTTTCTGTTCAGTTATGCATCGATCTCGAGAATAACGCACATTAAGACGGAAAAGGAGAAATTCTAGATGCCGTGGCACTCTCATGCCGGAAGATTCCAGGGGAATTTTTTTGCCGTCGAATTTTCGTTTTCGGAAATTTTTCCTCCAGTTTCAAACTGAAATTCAAATATTTATGGAATAAAATGATATATAACAACAATACTGGGCAGAGGCAGCATCGCGGGAAAACGAAATTACGATTACGGAAAAAATCTTTATTTCGTTTACTTCCATTTTTGAAAGACGAAATACTGTCCCGATGCATATCTTTACACGCTGGTAAAACTCTTCGGAGTGTATTTTACGTGTTTCTCGATGAATATTGTTACGTGTTGAGAAAAATTCCGGATGCATATTTTTATGCGTTGGAAAAATTTCGATGTGTAAACACACTTTTCGATGCGTACTATCCGCATAATTACGCATTTTAGTGAACTCTGGTTAGTGCAACATGCTAAAAAATGATGTGCCGTAAGCCCAGAAGTTATAATGACGCTAGGTTTACAATGAATCGATTCAAAGGACAATAGACGTGTAAAGTGATGAACAAATAATCATACAATTCTTCAGTTGCAATTACGAAATTTCAGGCGAGCCGTGGCTCCGCTCTGCTTCAGGTTCAGAGGGACGGAGGGGTGCTTGCAAACGTATCACTGTGGGAGGATCCTGCTCATTGTTCAAGGTCGCTTCTTTAACTTGCTTGTGTGACGATAGTGCGTGCGAGAAGGGGAAGTCGGCAACGCGAGCACGCGCATTTGATACACAGTTTTATGTGTTAAGTGCATCTTGAAGATGAATTAAGAAACTGAGCGTGTGGGGAAGGGAACAATTCTTGCAAACCACTAAGAATCGCAAACAAAAATAGTCATTCAGATTAAAATGAATCATAATAAAATGCAGTAGAAAATACACAGTCGCAATTTGGCTCCTGATGTCAAATCGCTGGTCGCCAAATGCAGTCGCATTTCGCTCATGGGCCCCCGTTAATTTCAAACCCTAATGATGTCGGTATCTAGTCCCCCTGACACAGACATCATGTCACTAGGCAGAGAAACAAGTTACTCAGATATCTTCTCTCTCCTTTCTTTGGTTCATCACCATTGATATAGTAGCCCTTCTAGCAAGTAATCAGTCAGAAAGGATTAGTGCCAATCATTCCCCTAAATGATTACTTTGAATAACAAAACTAAGGGGAAAGGAATATTCTAATTCGCATGGATCACTCCATTCAGTTGTGTTAGCTATCCACTTCTTAGACAGCAAAAATATTCTTTAGACCTGATTTCAGCTCATTATTCTAACCCCAAATTAATTTGTTGCAGCCGGTTAAAGGGTTAAATATCAAGTCTAGATAGAACTTCAAAATTCAGCCTTTCTATTTGGAAGGATTAATTTCACATAATAATTTTCTGCTTGAATCATCAAATCATTCTTGAGCACTAAGACACTATTCCACTTTAAAATATTCATTTATTATTACACAATGCATGATTCTCATTTCTTTTGAAAGAAACTTTCATTTCAATTGCGCACCTGAAAAACTTGAAGTTATCAACCTCGACAATTTTTTTTTTTTATTTTGAGGCCCTTTTGCAAAACACTGTTTGCTTTCAATTACTGAAATTTTTAAATTCCTTATTATCAAATAGTTTTATTAGTGTTTTAATAATTCAATTTCTTTGCAACCTGTAGGAATTTTTCGTAAAACCAAAATCGTTACACTTTATTGCGTGTAACACAAATGTACACGTTGTAATTAAAATTATTGCTCTAGTTGTACACCAATACAAAGTATTACAAAACAGTTACCCCAAAGTTAATCATATCATGAAGATTTCATTCTTTCAGATAACTACGGCCAGCCTCTTTGAAATGACTCACGATCACACACACACACACACACACACACACACACACACACACACACACACACACACACACACACACACGCGCAGAATACCTAACTGCCATGTGATAGTATATAATGACATTTCACAATTTATACAAAAATACATAACATAGGCAAGACAATAAAATAAGTAGCAATTAAAAATTCTGGCACAAAAAGAGTAAGATTACTTTTAAACTATTTACTCTTGAATATATATAAAACAAAAAAACACTTAATATATTGTCACAATGTTTTGCACAAAGCAAGTCTTTTCTTTAAACTCTTGTAATATAAAACAAAAATAAATAACACAGGTTTTTTCATTTCCATGAACACCTTTTGGCTCATTATATTCTGAAGGATGGGTAGTTATGTGCAAACAAGTGTAATATACCTAGGTATAATGCCGTATTCTCATTGATAAAACAATTTCCTTTATTCAACTGATTTTTCATTTACTTTCTCTCATTAATATGCATGTATAGGAACTATTGCTATGGCTGTGAAAAGGGGCTCAAGTCCCCTGGAATACCTGCTTTCCTGTTCAGGGTTCATACTCTTTTTTGAAACGCTGCATGCAAATATACACAATATACAAAATGTGAGTTAACTATTACAATATAAGTCATTTTAACACAATAAATAAATTTTGTTGAAACTAATGAATATTCCATTGTACAAATATATGAATTAAAATTAGTACTACTAAAATAAACCTAAATACTCCAACAGAAAAACCAACTAACTTAAAAGTTCCTTATATACTTTACTTACTGGTCATACTGGATCCATTATTGGTCCTGAAGCATATCTTTGCATCTACAGAACTAACACTGCTTCTTCGTATTGTGGTGTGAAGCATAAAATTTATTTACTTGGGAATTTCAATTTTCAACAAATTTTCACCCATTAATTGTGATTATAGGCCCGTCTTTGTGGTTTCGGAAACTTTTTAAATTTGCATTTGTTTTTCTTTCAAGGTTTATCCAAATTTTTATTTTTTATTAATTTACAAATTCATTTTAACAAAAACAGTATTACAAATACAGCTTAGAATTTCATATGGCTGTGATTGTCAGTCTTTAAAATTTTTGGTATCTTTACCTTTCCATTCAATAACTTAATTCCTTCCATTAGAATTACTTTTACAAATATGTACGGACACAGGCTAAGAAACTAAATGCATTAATTCTGTGGGTGGCATCACTACAAGTGCTGCAGCTGGAAAAATAACACTTTTATAAAAATGCAGCACAGCTTGTTAGACCTGTTTTAGGCTAATGAAGCAAGTAAACACACTATCTAAATCAAATCGAAACACACAAGTTCATCGTAACTTAAATCATATCATCAGAATTGAAAGCCCTAAGTTCAATAAAAATGCTTGCATAAATTTCAAAACTACATTGGCAGAATTCAAAGAATCAAAACTGAACAGTGAAGCAGCACTTTCTTTTAAGTATTTATTTATTTTTATTTTTTTTATTTACTACACAGCTTCCGAATTCCCAAATCTGGAGAAAAATTTGGTTTTCGTAGATTTGGATGAATAACAAATTTTTTCTTGTGTAACTGTTGCATTTTTTTTTTTTTAAATTCTACAGCTGTAGCACTTGTAGTAACTTCTTCCATACACTTAATGCAGGTTGATTTTCAACATTTGGCAATAGTGTATAGGTGTAAAAGCTAAAACAAACTGCAGTAACAACAAGACACCTATGAAATTTTCTTCAGAATTTTTACTTCTATTATACATCTATTTTTGCTCTTAAACTTCAACAAGAAAGATGACACCGAATTTTCAGGTGTAATAAGCACATCTTTCCAATCCGTTCTAACACAAATTAAATTTATAAAAGCTATTCAAAGTCAATGGAACCGGTATGGAAAACAATAGTATCTGACAGAGGAAAAGAGGTTTTCAATCGAGTTTTTAATCCCTCAGATATTGCTGTAAACGGAATCATGAGCTCACGAACTCTTAGAAACAGAGATATCGACAAAAATAAGATGTGACTTTATGTCCCCTGGTGGGGAAAACCATGCATTATTTTAGGAAGAAAGTACACTCAAAAGGTTTATCCATATGAGCTGTATCGGTCCAAGAAAAAAAAAAAAAAAAAAAATAGTCGATTTTTCAGGAGCCCAGATTTTAATGCAAATACATCAGAAGCAGAAATTAACACTTCTGACCCCTGGTGGCCAAACCATTCTTTACCAAACATTAGAAATTATGTGAAAAATATTTTCCATCAGGTCTTGTATGCGATACAGGAAGAATTTTTCAAATCGGAGTTTTAGAGCAGAAATAACGCAGAAAACGCAATTTACCTTTGTGCCCCCTAACGGAAAGTCTTATGATTTACTTGAAAATTTCGAATTTATAAGAAAAACATTTCGCATAGGAAACACTATCCAACAAAGAAGGAATTTTTCAAATTGGACTACTAGAAGTAGAGATATTGACAAAAATAAGAGGTACATCTACGCCCCCTGACGTAGAAACCATGCATTATTTCAAGAAGAAAATGTTCCTAAAAGGTTTGTCGACATGAGTAGTATCAGTCAACAAACGACGTTTTTTGCAATCAAGATTTTAGAAGCTCATATTTTGCTGCAAATACATCAGAAGCGGAAATTAACCATTTTTTAGAAAAATTGAAAATTATGTGCAAAGGATTTTCCATCAGGAGCTGTATTCAGTGCAGAAAGAATTTTTCAAATCGGAGATTCAGAAGCAGAGATATAGGGGGGTAAGCAATTTACCTTTACGCCCTAGCGGAAAGTCTATGAACTACTTGAAAATTTTGAAATTATATGAAAAACATGTTACACTGAAAACACTATTCAACAAAGAAGGAATTTTTCAAATCGGACTCCTACAAGTAGAGATATTCACAAAAAATAAGATATATATCTATGACCCCTGGCAGAGAAACTGTGGAATATTTTAAAAGAAAATGTTTCGAAAAGGTTTATCGATGTGAGTGGCATCAGTCCACGAAAGAATTTTTTCAAACGATATTTTAGAAGCTCAGATTTTATGGCAAATACATCAGAAGCAAAAATTAACCCTTACGCCCCCCTGGTTACCAAAAATTAGAAATTATATACAAAAGATTTTTCATCCGGAGGTGTATCCGCTGAAGAAAAAAATTTCAAATCGTAGTTTTGGAAGAATTATCGGGGTAAAATGTAATTTACTTTTACGCCCCTAGTGGGAAATCTATGCGTAATTAAAAAAAGGAACTATATCTAAAATACTCTTCGACATAAATGGAATCAAAAGATAAAATAATTTTTTCAATCGGATGTTTAGAAGCAAATATGTGGAATAAAACGTATTTTTGAATTCGACATCATCTGCGTTTACGCCCTCTAGCGGCGAAAATGAACATCGTAAAAAAAAAAAAAAAAAAAAAAAAAAAAAAACGAAATAAAGGATCATCATTCACATATTTCAAGCTTCCCAATGCAAAAGAATTTTTCAAATCAGACTAATAGTTGCAGAGATTTTGTGGGTACAGACGGACGGACTGACGGACGGATAAACCGATAACATAAGCACAATCTTTTTTTACAAAAGACGTGCTAAAAACAGAAATGCAATTTAACAATGACTGCAAGGGAATTATATTATGTACATATTCACTTTTTTGAGGTCAAACAAAGGATGTAGGCCTACAATGAAATCAATTTTTCAGCTCCTTTTTTGCAACTACTGACACCGTAATTTCTGCCAATTCTTCATTTTTTCCCTTTATTAACTTTTGAAAACTATTTGATTGAAGGAAGCAGTTTATATCTCTCATCAATTCCCCTTGGGTGGCAAGGTCATCTGCACGTTTCATCTAATTCGGCAATATTTTTTTCTACTTTCAGTTTTTTCGTACTAAGCATTTGCAATTTCTCCTCAATCAATTTACGTTTCCTCCCAGACGTTGCTTGGCGCATTTTTTTTTCGTCATCTAAATATTGAACATATTTCTGTCTAGCTGAAAAGGCAGAAGCTCTAAGCTCTTTACTTAGTACCACACTCTCTAATAAATAACAGAAGATAACTATCTGAACTGCACTGACCCCGCGCAAAGAAATCAAGAAGCCAGCAATAAATCTAATCTAAACCAAAGGGATTTGAAGGTAGCTGGTTGGCAAACTGCCAAAAGCAATACAGAACATGGGTAAACTTTTGCGACATGCGATCTAGTGGATTTTATGACGTAAAACCATCATGAGTACGCTAATAAAGCCAGCTGGCCTGCGTAAAGCGCGCGTTTCTTTGGTTAAAAAAAAAATTACGACCTTTTTAACGACCGAATATAATATAATTACGGTGTTTTCAAGGACTTTTTAAGAGCCCTTAAAAACAGAACAGAAATTAAGGAGTTCTTAAGGGCCCTTAAAAAAGGTAAATGGAAATTAAGGAGTTCTTAAGGACTTTTTAAGGGCCCTTAAAAAGGCAAATGGAAATTAAGGAGTTCTTAAGGACTTTTAAGGACCGTACGAACCCTGCTGTTACCCAGTTTTTATAAACCAAAGCAAAAATAATTTCTTGAAGATTTTACTTATTTGCTGAAAAAAAAAATGCTCTTTATTTTATTAGGGGTATGCAAAAGTTTCTGCCGTCCCCGCTAGCAGGTGCTGTAGGGGTCTAACCGGCCGGCGACCTGTGCTGTCAGTTCGTACATGAAGCCAACCATGGCAGTCGAAAAGTTCATATACAGCACTGTTTGTTATTCATGTTTAATTTAGGGAAAAGTGTGATGAAGCATATGGTTCAATATGTCAAGCGTATGACGAAACGGTTATGGGTGAGCGGACGTGTTGAGAATGGTTTGCCAGGTTTAAGAAAGGTGATCTAAGCTTGAAAGACAAGCCACGTGCAGGTAAATCGCAGACGAGGAACTGAAATCGCTGTTGCAAGAGCATGCCACACAATCGACAACGCAACTGGCGAAACGTTTGAAAGCGGCTCAATCGACGGTGGTGCAGTGTCTACACAATCCTTGGGAAAGATCCAGAAGATTGGTAAGTGGGTTCCGCATACTTTAACGGAGCGCTGTTCTTCATCGATTCGGCATCTGCATATCGTTGCTGAAGAGGTTTCAAGGGAAGGATTTCTTCTGGAAGCTTGTCACCGGGGATGAAAAATGGTCTATTGCGACAACTCACTGCGCAAGCGATCCTGGGTCGACCCAGGCCAGCCATCAACATTCACTGCAAAACAGGATATCCACGGGAAAAAGGTGCTGTTGTGTGTGTGTGGTGAGATATGCACGGAGTGCTGTACTTCGAACTGTTGAAACCGGGCGAAACAATCACTTTACAACGATATAGCGATCAGTTGATGAAACTGAACGCCACAAAAGAGTAAAAACGCCCATTGGCAAGTAAAGGATGCCACCAAGTCATCCTGTTACACAGTAATGCCAGACCACATGTCGGTGCCACCACAAAATCAGCCCTTAAACAGTTACAATGAAAGGCTTTACTGCACCCGGCTTACTCCCAAGACATTGCACCCTCAGACTTTCATCTGTTTCGTTCTATGCAACATGCCCTAGCCCAACAGCAGTTCCCCACAGTTCCAAAGGTGGAAAATTTCATCACTGCGTTCTTCAGCTTAGAACCCGAGTTCTTCTATCACAGGGGCATTCATTTGCTGCCTGAAAAACGGCAAAAGGTCATTGATGCTAACGGCCAATATTTCGTTGAATAAATGTGTACTGGTTTCCTGATAGCTCCTGTCTCCTTTTTCCTTAAAACGGCAGAAACTTTTGCACACCCCTAATAATAATTCATTCAAAGCTGCCGTCAAAAATTCCTGGTTATTTGTTTAACCAGTTTCATACGAAGTTTCTGTAAACATTTTGAAAAATCCTTCTTCTAAAGCTAGAGGCTCTGTTACCTGCGAGCCCTCCCACCCCAACTGCAGGGATTATCTTATCAGTACTCCCATCCACGTTCCTTTACTTCACTTCGTGAAGTCATTCCTGCACTATTAATTGCCTTACTGGCAAATTTCTCTAGGACGTTTGTGGAAATATTACATCAAACAAAGCACACCCACTGCTTTTTGCGATCAGTCAAAATCTCTTTTCTCTTCCACTCTGAGCTTTCTCACTTTCTGGAGCCTTAGTTGTTTTTTTTTTTTTTCTTTCTGTTCTCTTTCTGAAGCCAGAACAGAGCATTTAATCTCCAAATTCACAGCAAATTTTAACTATTATACAAATAATACAATATGAGCAATGAGCTTACTTACCATCATACTGTAGCTCATTCAATTACACTTCAACATTACCGAAAAGCTCCTGATGGCAAGTTGTGCACTGTATTAGTTAAATTACTTATTCAATCCTCAACCCACTCACTGCCTTCTAAACTATTAAAATTAAATGCAATTATTAGTTCCAAAACTCTATCCCCTCTCACTGCCCTAAGCTTATTCCCAACTTACCCCAGAAAACAATCTCAGAACACAAATTTACAAATACAAACAGAAGAATTATTAAAAGCATAAGTTAAGGGATTAAATGCACTATAAAAACACTTAAAAACCAACACATCCAACCATACAAGAACCACTTTGATATATTTTGCCCACAATCATGGGCATCATCAGAAAAGGTGTTTACACAATGGTTTCCTGCAACTGAGTGTCATCATACAGCAAGTAAGCCCAATATCTAAACAGCCCTGCAACAGCAGCACCATCTATCAGAATTTGTAGTACAGCAGCACCATCTATCTATCTTTGGTTATCGATATTCAACCTCAACTTTTCTTACTTCTTCTGCTTTATACCCACAATCATGGGCATCTTATTTCTAATTGTATATATCTTACTCTAATTGTATAACCTCGTTCTAGTAATTTGGTAATTGTTTAGTCTGATTGTGTGAGGAATGAAGATGTGTTGGAGTTGTGTAATGTGAAGCAAAATGTTAGTAAGGTGGAGACTAATATTCTTTGTGGTTTGGCCACGTTGAAAGAATGAGTGATGAGATGCTTACTAAGAAACATTTTTCAGCCCAAGTGGCTGGAAGGAAAGGTAGAGAAAGGACAAGGAAGTCATAGGAGGATCAGATTCAGGAGTGTCTGCATGAGAAAAAGATCATGAGTATGAAGTATAGAAGATCTTGTGTGCGTCATGTGATGAATGTCAGTGAAGCCCGAGTTGTATGTCAAGATCGCTGTAAATGTAGAAGTTTGATATGACAACAGTAAGTAAATAATCAGCTAAAAATTATCCGTTTTTTCTTCTGTGAAGCTAACCTCTGAATCCCAGAGAACAGCTTAGTGATATGTATGTATGACGTATGTATGTATGTTTAGTCAATAATTACAGTTTACCTATGATTGACCAAATAGATTTTTAAAAGATGTAGTTCAGAAAAACATTTAAGAATTACCGAAACTATCTTAATACAAAAAAAAATAAAAAAAAAAAATAATAATAATCGGCTATGTAATTATAATGACCAGACACGCCAACCTTCAAAATCTGAAAATCGGGAGATTTTTACAGGTCATAAAATCACAAGAGTGCTATTTTTTATTGACATTTTCCATACGTAGGAACAATTTTCCAGAAGTAGTATTATTGATCAACTAAAGTTGTGGAGAGAAAAAAAAAGCACGAAAATCAACACCCCCCTCCCCCTAGTGAACTTCATTTTCAGGAACTTTGATTCCGCAAAATAATGAAAATGTAAAATGGACAGCATATTGTTGTTTTTTACGAATTGCAGGTAGCAGTTTTGTAAACACCCTTTCTGACAATGCCCATGCAGTTGTGGGCAAAATATGTCAAATGTGGTTCCTGTATGATTGGATGTGATGGTTTTTAATTGTTTTAAAGTGTTTTTACAGTGTATTTAATCCCGTAACTTATGCTTTTAATAGTTCTTCTGTTTGCCTTTGTAGATTTGTGTTCTGAGTTTGTTTTCTGGGGTAAGTTGGGAATAAGCTTAAGGCACTGAGAGGTATCGAATTTTTGAACTAATAATTGCATTTAATTTTAATAGTTTAGAGGGCATTGACTTCAGGACGGTGGGTTGAGGAACAAACAAGTAATTTAACGAATACTGCGTTCATCTTGACATTGGCAGCTTTTCTGTAATGTTGGATACGCTTGAAGTGTAATTGAATGAGCTACAGTATGAGATGATAAGTAAGCTCATTGCTCATATTGTATTGATTTTAAGTTTCACATTTCTTATGAGGTATCTGCTTGATCTGTTTAGCTCAAGTGGTATATTTCTTTTTGGGAACTATAATTTTACAAAATTAAATGCATTATTTACAATCTTGGCCATTTAAAAAGGAAATATCTGTCTGGGTGGGGGGTTAGCCCAGTTGTCCCCACTGGATCTACTAGTACTTGTTATTGAGTAGTAAAAAAAAAAGATATATTTGAAGGGTTCTTCTTAACACACACTTGCCTTGTAAAAAATCATTTAATATAAATAGAAATACTGAAAAGAAGGAAATTATATTGTTCCTCAAAAGTAAAACTGCACTTGTTATTGAGTAGTAAGAAGAGGATGTATTTTAAGCTTTCTTCACCACATACACTTGCCTTCTACACGGTTAAACATACTACTTGAGCTCAAAAACTCATTCAAATACTACAGTAGCAGCATGCTCAATATAGTTACATACATACAAACAACGGCACTACTTACAAAAGTAACGCAGCCCATTGTTTTTCTTGCTTAACATTTCAGGCATGTTTAATATTCTTTCTTATCTTCTTGCCGGACGAGAGGATAGATGTCTTTTTATAATTCTTGTGCAGCGATATTAAGCTGAAGAAAACTTTAGGTCCCACATTTTACTATCGTAATTCTACTCAGCTCCAAGATGCATTACCATGTGATGAATTCAACTTTAAAAAACATATGTACAACAAGGGAATTCCCGATACTTCTTATCACCAACGACGTAAATTTCAAAACGTAAGACACATTCGAAAAGCAACTGAAAACCCTAAAACTCCATTGTGACTTTGAACTATGAAAACAGGTTAAACCACATGAACCAAAAACCAACTAACACACTTTAAAATAGTATAAAAACTGTATGCACAATTTAAAACCTATCAATGAAATCCCTGAGAAATCAAACACGCCACAAACACCGAAGACCTTAAAATTCGCACAATTAAAAGCACATGAAAACCAATTAGAAACTGCATCTACATCCATCTATGAAATATTAACACATTTTGGCTATGTACAAAACAATGAAATAATATCAATCACATCAAACTTTTGCAACCCAAAACAAAAAAACGACATTAACTGCAATTGCACAATAGGAGTTTTAGGGTTTTCAGTTGCTTTTCAAATGTGTCTTACGTTTTGAAATTTACGTCGCTGGTGATACGAAGTATCAGGAATTCCCTTGTTGTGCATATGTTTTTTAACGTTGAATTCATCACATGGTAATGCATCTTGGAGCTGAGTAGAATTACGATAGTAAAATGTGGGACCACAAGTTTTCTTCAGTTTAATATCGCTGCACAAGAATTATAAAAAAGACATGTATCCTCTCGTCCGGCAAGAAGATAAGAAAGAATATTATACGTGCCTGAAATGTTAGGTAAGAAAAACAATGGGCTGAGTTACTTTTGTAAGTAGTGTCGTCGTTTGTATGTATGTACACTTGCCTTGTAATAAATCATTTATACATACATACATACATACATAAATATCACTAAGCTGTTCTCTGGGATTCAGAGGTTAGCTCCACAAAGAAAAGACAAACTACCAGATAATGTTTAACTGATTATTTACTTACTGTTGCCATATCAAACTCCTCCATTTACAGCAATCTTGACATACAACTCGAGCGTCAATGACATCCATCACACGACACGCACAAGATCTTCTATACTTCATACTCATGATCATTTTCTCATGCAGACACTCCTTAATCTGATCCTCCCATGACTTCCTTGGCCTTCCCCTGCCTTTCCTTCCTGCAACTTCGGCTGAAAATGTTTTTCTTAGTAAGCATCTCATCACTCATTCTTTTAACATGGACAAACCACCGAAGCATATTAGCTTCTACCTTACAAACAACATTTTGCTTCACATTACACAACTTGAACACATTTTCACTCCTCACACGATCAGAACCTGTCTTGCCCCAATCCCCCAGTAAGTAACGCATTTCTCCTGCACACAAACAACTCCTGCATTTCTTCTGTAGTACGCAGGTTTCACTGCCACACATCAGAGTAGGAACAATTGCACTTTCATACACAGCCATGCGGGACTCCCTTGAGAACCCATCATTCCTGTGAAAACCTCCCAAGGCAGCTACGACTTTCAATTAAGAATTCACTCGCCTACTAATTTTTCCCCGCCCAATTTGTTCTCTCTGTCAAACATGCTTCCCGAATATAATAGAAATACTGAAGAGAAGGAAATTATAGCGTTGTTCCTCTAAAAGTAAAACCACTTGTTATTCAGTAGTAAGAAGAGGATTTCTTCACAACACCCACTTGCCTTGTAAAGAATCATTTAATAGAAATACAAAGACTGAAAAGAAGAAAATTATAGTGTTGTTCCTCTAAAAAAAAAAAAAAAAAAAAAAGAGGCCAATATCTACATTTTTTGGAAGGGGGGGGCTTAAACTACTCTGCTGCTAATCCGGCCATTCCTTGCACAGACGGATGCCAGTCTTGTTTACAAGAACAAAATTATCTTTTCATATTAGTACAGTACAGTATGTATGTACTATACATAGTAAGAAAAAAATACAACAGTAATACAGCACAGATGAAATGTCCCATGGATAGCAACAGATGGTCTAAAAATAACCCCTGCTTGTGACTTCACAAGGACGTGTAGCCCAGCCACTTTTACATCATGGCCGGAGCCAGAGTATTAAGGGCTGGATTAGCAAGAGTCTACTGTATATTATTATCAATGCTTAATGGGTCCTCTGTATACCGCATTCATTCAAAAGATGAACCCTGGCCATCGTACATTATTTGGCCGCTGAAGGGTGAGGTAGTAAGTACTTAGTCCACTCCCTCGTGTGCCAACCCCCAGACCCCAAACTCAGCTCCCATTTAACAACCCCAGACAGTTCGGGAAGATCAGGGCTTAGGATAAAATGGCAAGTCCTTAGCGCTTCACCCCACTGAGACACGCAGCTGTGATGGCTCTTCGTGAGCTAAGAGCCTAGCTAGGAGAGCTGTTCTCTAAAGGAGCACCGTAGAAAAGGCACTTTCAGTCAATGTTATTACCGTATTTAACATATTACAGTGCATCATCTATTGAAATGCGCACTCAAATGTTAGCAATTGTCTTTTTCGAAAACAAAAGTTAAGGATTTGGGGTCCTAAAGTCAGAAAACGTAGATGTAATAGTATAAATGCGAAAATTTTAAATTAACAATTCCTGTCGTCAATGCTCTTCCTTTAAAAAGTATTTTGCTTACTATAGTAACTACACTATTTACCGACAAGCAATTGGACACCTGTGATAGCAAAGGAAAACGAAGTTTATTCACCTTCAATAGTTGGTGGAGCCTCCACGAGCGGCGATTACAGCTGCGACCCTCCGGTGCATACTCTCAACCAGGCGTTGTAAGACGGCTAGCGGTATTTTCTTCCGCTCGGCTTGGAGAAGACAGGTGTTCCTTCACCGATTTTGGACGGTGGGGGCACCCCTTAAGTCAACGCTCCAACTCGTTCCAGAGGTGCTTGATAGGGTTAAGGTTCGGGCTCTGAGCAGGCCAGTCCATTCGATTAACCCCATTGTTACCATACCAAGCCATAGTGGACCTCGCAACATGACAGGTGGCATTGTCATCCTGAAAGTAACATGGGTCCACCCCGTAAAACTGCCACAACGTAGGAAGCGCATGGTCATCCAAAATGGTGCAGTAGGTCTCGGCGTTGAGATCGACCAGGAATTGCGACCAAGGGTCACGTGCCATACCAGGAGAAACACCCCATAGCATAATTCCACCGCCGCCAAACTTCACAGTTGGCACAATACATTCCAGCAGGAGGCGTTCTCCAGGCAGACGCCAAACCCAGACCCTGCCATCAGAAGGGTAGAGGGTGAACCTTGATTCGTCGCTCCAGAGAACCTGTTTCCACTGTTCAACGGTCCACTGTCGACGTTCTTTGCACCACGTTAGCCGAGCAGCGCTATTGGACTTGGTGATCAAAGGCTTGTGGGCGACAGCACGTCCATGATAACCGAGCAGATGGGCTTCCTTACGGATAGTATTCATCGAAAGAACACTCCCGGATGCCTGTTGAAACTCCTCGCGGAGGTGGCCCGTCGATTTGGTGCGGTTCTTCCGAATTTCTCTGGCCAGCACCCGTCGGTCTCTAACTCCCAGTTTTGTGGGTCTACCGGGTCGGGGCACATTCTGACAGTCACCTCTCATCTTCCACTTGCCAATCATGTAGGTGACCGTCGACTTTGGGTACTTCAATTCGCTGGATATGTCACACGTATGGATCGGCCATTTCTGTGATACCCGACGATTATACCTTTCTCGAAATCAGAGAGCTCTGAACTGCATGGCATCTTGCATGCGACTGGTTGCGTTGTTGTTTCCCCACGATATTTAACGGCGGCGGCCGTGACCTGTATCAGGACCGCAGATGTCGTCGATTGCAGGGGTGTTCAATTACTTGTTAGTAGATAGTGTATATTTTTCTGATGGCAAAAACTCAGTCTATCTTTTCGTTTTTTTTTTTATTAATTTCCTAGAAATATATAATGCATTTTCTCTTAAGCCCTGATATTCCCGAACTGTCTGGGGTTGTTAAATGGGAGCTGAGTTAAGGGCCTGGGGGGTTGGCACATGAAATGGCTGCCAAGCCCAACAGCATGCACGTAGTTGGTGCCTGTAATGCGCAACTTTTGTCAGCACCAATACTATACCTTTTCGCTAAAAGAACAAATAATTTTTAAAGCATACTTGCCAACTTTGGAAAATGTGCATCAGTAAAACTTTTGTGTGAATGCCATTTAACACAAAACAAAACATAATTATATTAATAAGTATGCAGTAAAAATCTCTGCATATGCCACAATAATTAAACTAGTATTATCTGTGTTTAAAATAATAATTTGAAAACCCATAAAGTAAAATCTTAATTTTCCTCAATGTTAACCTCACAAACCTGTGTTGTTTCAATACTAAATTAAAATTTTCATTTGCTGATATCTTTGTTTCCCTTCCCATTTTTTTATTGTCATTTTTTTAATGCCCTTGGATGACAATTTTATCCATCATGAATACATGACAGCTTTCACTATTTTAGATAAAAGATGAAGTGTAACTGAAAATATAAATGCTTTTGATCACCATGCAACAATATTTAAAAAAATTCAGCTTCATCACTTTCGTTTGGGGGGGGGGAGGGGGTATTATTTAAGAATTCAGGATACATGTTCTGATCGTCGTTGGGAAAAAATCATTGCAGCTACTGGGGAAATCTTTGCTACGCCCGATTTCCGTTTTCGGACATTTTCCCTCCATTTTCAAGTTGAAATACAAATTTTTATGAAATAAAATGATATTTGACAACAATACTAGGCAGAAGAAGCATCACGTGAAAAATAAAAATACGATTACGGGAGAAATCTTCACTGCGCCTAACTTCTGTTTTCGAAAGTTTCGAAAGACGAAACTTCCTCTTTCGAAAGTTTATAAAGTTTCAGGCGGAAAACATCCTCCACCACTACTAATTGCTCCAAAATTTATGTTCAGTTATGCATCGATCTCGAGGATAACCCAAATTCTGGCAGAAATTCCTCTAAGCCGTCGCACTCTCATGCTTAAAGATTACAGCGAAATTTTTTCGCCGTCGAATTTCCGTTTTTGGAAATTCATCCTCCATTTTCATACTGAAATACAAATAAATATTTATGTGATAAAATTATATATAACAACAGTACTGGATAAAGGCAACATCACAGGAAAAATAAATTTATGATTACGGAAAAAATCTTTATTTCGTTTACTTCCATCTCTGAAAGACGAAATACCGTCCCGATGCATATTTTTACAAACTGGTAAAATTCTTTGATGCATAGTTTAACGCACCGAGATAAAAATTCAAGATGCGTATTTTTACACATTGAGAAAATTCTTGATGCGTATATTTACGCGAAAAAAAAAAAAAAAAAAAAAAAAAAAAATCCCAACGCGTAAAAGTGCGCGCCGAGAAAAAAAAAATTGTTATATCGTATTTTTACATGTCGAGAAAAATTCCCGAAGCGTATTTTTACGTGTTTGTAAAATTTCGATGCGTACTAGACGCATAAATACGCATTTTGGAGAACTCTGGTCCGCAAGTCACTTGAGCACTCCCGTGGGGAGAGAGAGAGAGAGAGAGAGAGAGCTACCGCACGACGCGGAGCTATCGTTATACTTGATTGGCTCAGCACGAAGCCGGCGAGTCAAAGATGACATCATCGCGTAACACAGCGCTCGTAAGGTCCGGTAGAAAATCTAAGTGGATGGTTGCAGGGGGTTGAAATATTTCAATTGAGCAATCGAAATATTAAAAAATCCGTAAAAAATGACTTCTATCCGTAAATCAGTAAAATTAAGCAGAAATCCGTAAATTTTACGGATAATCCGTAAAAGTTGAAAAGTATGTGAAAGTGCTCATTCAGTATTTTACTTAAAATACTGGAGAATATTTTAAGCATTTTCGGTGACATCATACATGTACTACAAACACATTCTTTTGAACGACTGTGGGAACTTTCAGGGTACATATGGGGGGGGGGGATACAATATCAGGTTCTCATTAAAAAAAAAAGTTCAAGAAATGGAGGTATCAACATTCCACACATTCTGTATGGAACAACCACACCAGTACTAGTCCCATCCATGAGAATATAAATACCCGGGTTCAACACCAATTACAGCTAAGCAATGACATTCAATTGAAATTTTGGACATGCGGTACTACAGATTTTGCTATTAGAAATAATGAAATGTAAAATACTGAGAAAGCAACAAATATTTTGGGTCATTCCATGTAAAAATCAATGTAACATCTTTCTATGTTGATTTCCGCCGTCTTTACACGATCATTATTCAAATAACACATTTGACTGTTTAGATGATTTAATGTGATAAAGTTAATAATTAAAATCATATAGTAAACATTAGAACTTTCAGGCCCGCAACGGACCCATCTTCAAATGTTATTAGGAGAATGGAACTGAGTATGATTTGAATACATTAATTATATGTGGTTTTCTTGATATTGTCACCTGCTCGTGATGGACATCATATCTCGTGAATGGTTTGTTAACATCGATAAATATATTACGTGTCAAGCAACGTATTAAAAACTATTTATGAAGGAAATAATTGGTGTAAGTCTCTATATATTATAACTCATTAAGCACCGTTTTCCAAGGTAAAGGTATGTGACAAGGAGTATCATCATTACACAATACTTCACCATATTTGTAAACAAATAGACTTTCCATTAGGAGTATTAATGCTTTTGAGTAGGGTGTGGCGAGGATGTTGGCTTTGCTCCAACATGGTTAATGAGATCCATTGCATGATAGCCTTGATATGGAAGTCCTTGATGAGTTTGTCATGAGGGAAGTGTAGATCCAACATATATACAATCTTCATCTTGAATGTCTATTGTCTTCAGTGGGATGACATATACTCCATATCGGTTGTCCAAAGGAACAACGTCTTTATTATTTTTATTCCTGATAGTATATTGTGTGTTCGTACACCGAAGCCAATATTGTGACGATGGCAAACGTTTTTGAGTATATTGATGATGCTGGGAATGTATGGTAGTGATCCCACATATTTGATTGGTCTATTGATCTTTTATTAATGTGGTATCTAATGTGCGATTTATTTTCTTTACGATAGAATTAACGATGTCATCTGAGTAGCCATGATGAGATGCAGATATTTTAATTTTGGCTATTTCTTGATTTCGTAATGTTACTGTCGACGAGTAGCTAAATGCTCGTCGTACTTGGAATTGGATGGATGTGAGTTTTTGGTTTAATGGATGAGATGATTAAGATGGAATCATGATGGTTGAGGATGTGGGTTTTTGATACACTGAATATTGAATAGTTTGTCTAGAGGGTCTCATTTTAAATAAAAATCCAAAAAGGGTAAGGTATAATTCTTTTCAAATTCCATGGAGAACTTAATAGCTAAATTACTTAATAGCTATATACTCTAGCTAAATGACTATCACCATCAAAAAATGTTCTAAATTCTCAGTTTCCAGTTCATGTCAGGCCCTGGCCAAAGTCAAAGGATTTTCCTCTAAAGGAGCTAATCATGTACTTGAATCGTTTCCAACTCCCCCTGGACTTTATTTATGCTACGTGGACGACGTTCTTGTTTTTTGGCAGTCCACTAAAGAAGAGTTGAACCAGTTCACAGACTGCTTATCATCTCAATATCCATCTATTAAGTTCTCCATGGAATTTGAAAAGAATTATACCTTACCATTTTTGGATTTTTATTTAAAACGAGACCCTCATAGACTAACTGTTCAATATTCAGTGCATCAAAATCCCACATCCTCAACCGTCATGATTCCATCTCAATCATCTTATCCATTAAACCAAAAACTCACATCCATCCAATTCCAAGTACGACGAGCATTTACCTACTCGTCGACAGTAACATTACAAAATCAAGAAATAGCCAAAATTAAAATATCTGCATCTCATCATGGCTACCCAGATGACATCATTAATTCTATCGTAAAGAAAATAAATCGCACATTAGATACCACATTAATAAAAGATCATAGACCAATCAAATATGTTGGATCACTACCATACATTCCTAGCATCATCAATATACTCAAAAACATTTGCCATGGGCACAATATTGACTTTGGTGTACGAACACCCAATATGCTATCAGGAATAAAAAATGATAGAGACGTTGTTCCTTTGGACAACCGATATGGAGTATATGTCATCCAACTGAAGACAATAGACATTGAAGATGAAGATCGTATATATGTTGGATCTACACTTTGCTCATTAAAAACTCGTTTAAAAGAGCACCAATATAACATAAAGATAAACTCATCAAGGACTTCCATATCAAGGCTATCACACAATAGATCTCATTACCCATGTTGAAGCGAAGCCAACATAAAAAAATTTAAAAATAAAAGCTTTGTGAAGACTTCTGAGTGCATAAAATTTTGACAATTTCACAGATTTTAAAAGAACCCTACTCGGAAACTCTTTGCTCAAAAAACCTAAAAAAAAAAAAAAAAAAAAAAAAAAAAAAAAAAACATTATTTATAAGTTCTGCATGTATCAAATGTCTATAAAATCCATAAGGTGAGGGATGAGAACTGCATTTCTTTCTTTCTTTACTTATTTTTACAAAGAATGACCCTTTTATAAAATAAAAGATACTATAAAATTCATACTACTCATGGAGAACAGAAAAGGTAGTTACTGAAAAATACAAAATCTTGGGAGGTACCTTAATGTAGAATCTACACCACAATCAGATTTAACATACACTATATTGACAAAAGTCACTGGACACCCCTTTAAAAGCAAATGAAAGGATCCTAGTGTACTACCTAGATTTTTTTACAGATGGGTGGCAAGAAATTTTAACTGGATGGTACTTTGAATGACCCCTTCCCCAATCAAGAAAAAAATATGTTTGCTTAACATTATCATATTTATTAAATATCTTTAACAGTGTGATATGCATTAAATGTAACAAGACATGATAAACAACACTAGAAAATTGTATATAAATGATAAAAAAAAATGAGTACTTACTAATAAATCATATTTGACACAGATTTCAGCCAGTTTTTATCAATATTTATGCTGTATATCAGAATAAGTTTTCCACTCTCACTATTATGTGCATTGTGAAAATGTTCATTAAAGAAAATTTAGCTGGGTGGGCCGCCCAGTAAAAAGACACTAGGGAGAACACTAGATCTGCTGCATTGTTAAGATGCACGGTACAGCTGAAAACGGTATAAAAACAAGCCTGCAGCTGACCTAGATTATATCGCACTGTGAGGTTGAGTGAAAATGTCGCGGCGGGAGAGAACTGACTTTTGAGAAAGGAAAGATTGTTGGGTGTTATATTAGTGGGTTGTCCATAAGAGAAACCAAGAGGAGTTTAAACATACCAAAGTCAACTGTTTTGGATGTACTGAATAAGTGGAAGACACATGGCGTGGCTGAAGCAGCAAAACGTACCGGCAGACCAAAGAAAATCAGTGATAGAGGACATTGAAGCCTCAGGAGAGTCGTAACAGCTAATTGACAGAGCACTGCACAAGACCTCAGTGTGCAGGTGAGTAAAAATGCTGGAACCTTGGTATGTACATGTACCATTCGAAGAGAACTTCATTCCATGGTTCACCGTGGTCGTGTGGCTGTTTATAAGCCTTTCATCTCCACTCGGAATGCTACTCATCGTTTAGCCTTGTGTAAAGAACATTTGTCGTGGACCGTAGATCAATGGAAACGGGTCCTATGGACTGATGAATCCAGACACACCATCCATCAGTCTGATGAACGTGTGTGGGTATGGCGGCAGCCGGGGGAACGCTATTTACCACAGTCTACTGTTCCTACGGTCAAGTTTGGAGCTGGCAGTGTACTCATGTTGGGGTGTTTTCCGTGATATGGTTCCAGCCCATTGGTTATACTGAACAAATCTGTTAACCAGCACATCTACCTCAATATTCTGGACAATTATGCCCTACCAACTGTGGCAACACTATGGAACCGAGCCTTGTTGATACCAATGCACCAAGCCATAAAGCAAGGACTGTTACGGCGTGGTTTGATGATTCTGTATCGTGTGTGGACTGGCCAGCACAGAGCCCTGATCTTAATCCCAGGGATGAATTAGAGCGCTGCATAAGAAGTTTGGAACCAAGGCCTACTACTAAGCAACAGTTAGCTGCAGCATTATGTACCGAATGGAAGCGCATACCTATCGCTGTGTTCCAAAACCTTGTCGAGACCATGTCTCGAAGGGTCAGTGCATGCATTAAGGCCAAAGATGGACCGACATCGTACTAATGTATGTCAATAAATGCCACGTCGTGTTTCTCTTCGAGGTGTTCAGTGACTTTTTTCAATGTAATGTCTATGTGATGATATATGTCTTACAAAAAAACAAAGTGCAATCTTTCATACACAGGGAAAAATTCTCACAAAATAAAGGATACCACCAGCAACTTCATTTTCAGGACAGTCTGTATCCCATTTAAGTTTTGTTAAACTGTAGCACAGCTGATATTCAAACCTAAAATAGAACACGAATTACATTTTAGAGAGACAACTGAGGCACATCACACTAAAAACGCTGTGAAGTGAAATGGTTTTTGATTTCCAGTTCAAAAATGAAATAAACGTTTTTATGAAGAAAAAAAAAAAAAAAAAAAGATTTCATGCTTCCCTATGAGAGATCCAGTGCTTGAAAAAATAACTGAAAAGTTACTAAGCACATGCAGAGATAAAATTTACTTAACCCAGGCTGTAAAAGCAGGGTGCCCAGGAAAACTTATCTTTTGAGGCCTCAATTCTCAAAAGCAAAATCGTACAAGAAAATTTTTGCCCCATCTTTCTGCAATGCTATTTTAAGGGGTGCACTTTGGTTTGCGGCCCCTGTTGTGAAGAGACACGGTGCTAGTAACGTGCTGCCATCTATCGGGTGATATGAAATACACTGTGTGGGTTATTTCTGTAACAAGTGTGTTTGTGCAGTATTTTGGCAGGCTCTTAAAAGCGCCTTTATGGAATGTTAATTGTGCTCCTATTCTGAAATATTTAATGGGATGGAAAAGATGCGTTTCCACCAGAACGGAAACCTGTCTATCTGGTACAATAATTAAATTAGATTTACTAGACGAAACCCGTCGGAATCGACGGTTAGTTTTTTTCTTCTTCTTCTTTTTTTTTTTTTTTGAACGGACTAAACTCATATGAAACTCACTCAATGCTATTAAAGGGGTGTAAACTCACTCAATAATATTTTAAGGGGTGCACTTCGGTTTGTGGCCCCTGTTGCCTGCTACAAGAGACACGGTGCTAGTAACGTGCTGCCATCTATCAGGCGATATGAAATACGCTGTGTGGGTTATTTCTGTAACAAGTGCGTTTGTGCAGTATTTTGGCTGGCTCTTAAAAGAGCCTTTATGGAATGTTAATTGAGCTCCTATTCTGAAACATTTACTGGCATGGAAAATATGTGTTTCCACCAGAATGAAAACCTGTCTTTCTGGTACAATAATTAAATTAGATTTACCAGACGAAACTCGTTGGAATCAACTCTTAGTTTTTTTTTTCCTTGTTTTTTTTAAAGGAATAAACTCATATAAAACAACAAATGTAAACTTTATTTGATTGAAAACCTCACTTAACCATTTCGTAAAGACAATAGTTCAGCTCCTTGATTTTTTTTTTTTTTATTGAAGGTTTAACGACCACTGTTAGCAACTCAATGGGCTATAAGCAGTCGCTCGTCCCTAATTTAGAGTAACTGGTTCCAGGAAAAGGAGAGAGCCGGTGCCATAAGACAAACACAGCATCCATGTCTCACCGGGATTCGAACCCAGACCCTTCACGAACGAATCATCATAAGTCAGCGCTTAGACCACTGCGCCACCAGTGCGGCCAAGGTTCGTGATGAGTATCACGACTGCACCCTTTTTCAGTCGTTAAATGTGAGGCAGAAGTCCACTCATCTCGATCCTGGGCAAAAATTCAACTGGATAGCGCACTCTTTCACTCTCGTCTTAAGTCACAACTGTATTTGTAAATGTTGTTGGAATCAGATTCGTGTTACGGATACTCTTCATTCTCTCATCTGAGACATATAGTTGCGACCCATTGATCGCTCGCGCTTTCCAGTAAGGCTCTTACGTTTCCTT
Source organism: Macrothele yani (assembly GCA_039090855.1). Lineage (NCBI taxonomy): Eukaryota > Metazoa > Arthropoda > Arachnida > Araneae > Macrothelidae > Macrothele > Macrothele yani. The sequence goes on along the minus strand of CM077032.1, from coordinate 54,204,610 downwards.
TTCTTTCTTTTTTTTTCTGTGGGAGAGACATTCTGTTAAGGGTAAGTATGCAATAAAGTATTTAGTTACTTTAGGACTGATCACAGAACACCATGCACACACCAAGTCTGACACTGAACTGAGCGCCTGATGTAGAAAAGGGCAGCACGCTTCTCCCATAAACTTTACATGGGAACTTTGCCACCTCGCCACGCCCGAACCATTGCCCCAATCTCAGTTTTCTCTTTGACTGGCACATCTCAATGGTAAAACCTTTATTTTGATACCTGAACCATATTTTTACATTCATCCGTTCTCTCAAAATAGGTCTCACAGTAAAAACCTTACAGAATGAAGATATAGATGGCACAACTCAATATGCACATTCTAAATATTTTCACTAACAATGGTCAACGTAATGTGTACATAATGGGAAACATCTTACCTATGTGAAACAACTGGATCGAATGAATATTAAATTGTATACAGGGTGCATACAGTATTTGAGGACACTGCAGATAGTAGGACAAACAACCGTATAAGACAAACAACGTATTTTATTCAAACAAAATGCGGTACACAGATGCAGTAATGGTTGGAGAACAGGTTTATTCGATGTAACCGCCGTTAGCCTCAATGACGGCTTCAATGCGAGACCAAAAGCGTTGACATGCCCGAAGTACATGGTCCTTCGGGATGTCGGACATTACTCGGCTAATGGCGGCCTTTACTGAACAAATGGTTGTGTGGGCATGTCGATTAGTTTCCCGTTCAACAGCGCCCCATGTGTAATAGTCCAGAGGATTGAGATTTAGCGAGTTAGGTGGCCATAAGTTGGGTGTGATGTGATCATGCAGATGGGTTGCCATCCAGTCTTGTGTTGTCAAAGCTTTATGTGCAGGTGCAGAGTCCTGCTGAAAGACATACGGCCTTGCATTGCATACGCTGTCTATCCAGAGCTTCACAACTGTTTCCAACACCTCAATGTAGCCAGCTGCATTCACTCGAAGGCCCAGTGGGAAGAAGTGAGGTGGCATGACATGGCTTTCACTATTCACCACCCCTAAAACCATCACAGTTGCGGAAATTGGTGTGCATAACACGTGGAACATCGGAAGGATCCACACATAACCATCTGTCATTTCTCCGGTTCACCTTTTGGTCCTGGTCGAATTATTTTTCATCGGAGAAAAACCAGAGCAAGCCAAGTTCCTCTGGATGTTTCACCTTGTTCAGTAATCACTTTGCTCGAAGTAGTCGTTGTTCCTGTGTCTTTGCCGACATGAACGGCCCTTTCCTCTGCACGTACGACTCATAACGAATGTCCTCATGCACCACAGTGCGGATTGTGCCCTCGGAAACCTGGAGATCTTGGGCAATGGCTCTAATGGATGTACTGGGGTTCACATCAATAATGTCTTGGACCTGTTGTACGAATTGTGGTGTTCTCATACAGTCTGAATGCTGCGAGTGCTTTTCGTGCTTCGCTACAGGTGACACATGTCTGCCAGAGGCTACCAACTCCTTCCGAACCTCGTTCACAAACGATCTGGTGACTTAAAAAAATCTTGCAATCTCAACTTCGCAGTGTTGTGCGTGTAGTGCAACGATCACGGCGTGTCTCTTCATTTCTTGCGTTAGCTGAGAGTCTGCCATTGATGCTGTGTAAAGATAAAGGTCCAGAAATTATTTTACACATAACTGCAGGCGTCCAATCACGTCTTCAAATACCGTACGCACCCTGTATATACATCACACAGTCCAACGGCCTAATGCACTCAGGTCTTCGAGAGTGTTCGCTGTTCCGATGATAACTTTCATACGAATGCCTGCTAGTGTTGCTTTGCACAACGCTTCGCTCAGAAAAGACTTCGAACTTTGGACTATCTCAGTCCCTCCATGCTTCCGCCTTCAGCAGCGCAAGTCAACCGCACACTTCTTCCATAGACTTTACATGGGAACTTTGTCACCCCACTACACCTGAACCGTTGCCCAATCTCATTTTTCTCGTCGACTGGCGCGTATACATGATAAGACTTTTATTTTGATACCTTAACCATATCTTTACGTTCAGCCGTTCTCTTAAAATAGGACTCACAGTAAAAAACCTTATAATAGAATTAATATATAGATTACCTACCAGGAAAGAACTGTTTGACGGTGCGAATCATTACCTCAAAGCAGTGTTCTGAGGGGAGCCCACTGATCCGTCATGGTAGTACTTCCTGGTTGCAACATATTTCTGGATGAGGGGTAGCAATGTTAGTGCAGACTGGTCATTCTCAGAGCAGATCTCCACCCTGAATTGCTTGGTATCTCATTCAAAGATACCAAGGACATGGTTCGTACTCTTCTAAGCAAAATAAATTCAAGCACTTTTCAAGGACTTTTTAAACACGAATTATCATATGCGTGTACTGTCCGTCAGTCCGTAGGTAGGTATTGTAGTAAGTTCAGAACATTAATCTTAGCTGGGGCTGGCACACTTTCAATGACCTGCCATTGCCCGTTGCCCACAGTTCGTTTATTTTATTAAATTTGAATTGACCCTCTGTTTTGGTATTTTTCGAAAGCATTTTATCATGTGAAATATTTTGAAAGGGTACACTATTTTTTTATTCATTTGCTAGTATCACACTTATTGTTTGTTTTAACCTTTTATTTTTGATGCATGACTTTGATGGATGTTTTTGATGCAGTAAGGAGAAGAAAGTGTTTGACGCATGAAGCACAAGCAATTCCTGGAAGTTCCACCCTCCGGCAAGAATGCGTCCCTAACCCCAGTAAACAGAAACCCATCACAATTTGGGAATATATCATTCCACCGATTTTACTCCCATGGCTGATGCTTTACCCTGTAGTGATATCATTGCCAAGACACCAGCTGTCCACACACTCCCCTGGGTTGAACGCAAGTTCTGCGCTATTTGATCAGCTTGGTGGTTTTATTGAAACTAGGCCTACACAGCAATCTCCTATACAACTTTTTAGCACAAACAATAATTTTACACATGCTCTTTCATATCATTACTTAACAAACAAAACAATTTTTTTCAAGTACTATTTATGGAGTCTTAAACTTTTTCAAGTACTTTCAAGGAGTGTACAAACCATGAAGGATCCAGGTGCCCTCAACGAGATGACCACAGTTGTACTTTCGCTTTGCAACCTTGGCCTCATCTACTTCAACTATTATTCCTGTGCCACCAAGCTTTCCTTCGTCTTTTTGGAAGGCTACCTGAACTCTGAGACTAGTTCGCTGAAATCCTGATAACAGGAGCTGACTGTCTGTTGTGGTAACACCACCCTGTGAAGACTCCTCATCGTATCAATTGGAATATGAGCATTCTGAAATCACGTCCCTCATCTACTTCAACTATTATTCCTGTGCCACCAAGCTTTCCTTTGTCTTCTTGGAAGGCCACCTGAACTCTGAGACTAGTTCGCTGCAATCCTGATAACAGGAGCTGACTGTCTGATGTGGTAACACCACATTGTGAAGACTCCTCAATTGCATCATCATAGGACAAAGGACAATCCTTCAGCAAAACAATCTATGAGAGTCATCATTGTATCAACTGGAATATGAGCATTCTGAAATCACGTCCTTCATCTACTTCAACTATTATTCCTGTGCCACCAAGCTTTCCTTTGTCTTCTTGGAAGGCCACCTGAACTCTGAGACTAGTTCGCTGCAATCCTGATAACAGGAGGTGACTGTCTAGGAAGATGTGGTAACACCACCCTGTGAAGACTCCTCAATTGCATCATCATAGGACAATCCTTCGGCAAACCAATATATGAGAGTCATCATCGCATCAACTGGAATATGAGCATTCTGAAATCACGTCCCTCATCTACTTCAACTATTATTCCTGTGCCACCAAGCTTTCCTTCGTCTTCTGGGAAGGCTACCTGAACTCTGAGACTAGTTTGCTGCAATCCTGATAACAGGAGGTGACTGTCTAGGAAGATGTGGTAACACCACCCTGTGAAGACTCCTGAATTGCATCATCATAAGACATTCCTTCGGCGAAACAATATACGAGAATCATCATCGTATCAATTGGAATATGAGCATTCTGAAATCACGTCCCTCATCTACTTCAACTATTATTCCTGTGCCACCAAGCTTTCCTTTGTCTTCTTGGAAGGCCACCTGAACTCTGAGACTAGTTTGCTGCAATCCTGATAACAGGAGGTGACTGTCTAGGAAGATGTGGTAACACCACCTTGTGAAGACTCCTCAATTGCATCATCATAGGACAATCCTTCAGAAAAACAATATATGAAAGTCATCATCCTATCAATTGGAATATGAGCATTCTGAAATCATGTCCCTCATCTGCTTCAACTATTATTCCTGTGCCACCAAGCTTTCCTTCGTCTCCTTGGAAGGCTACCTGAACTCTGAGACCAGTTTGCTGCAATCCTGATAACAGGAGATGACTGTCTGATGTGGTAACACCACCCTGTGAAGACTCCTCAATTGCATCATCATAGGACAATCCTTCAGCGAAACAATATACGAGAGTCATCATCATATCAATTGGAATATGAGCATTCTGAAATCACGTCCCGCATGCACAGGAGCACATACCTGCCAACATTGGCAAGAGCCTTGTCAGTAGTAACTAGTATTATTGTGCAGCATACATAGACGCAGGAGAGTGGAAACATCGCTGGAAGGGGCGATTACGGAAGAAATCTTTGCTTCGTCCGACTTCCAGTTTTGGAATTTTCCCACTATTTTCAAGCTGAAATACCAATACTTATGCAGTAAAATGTTATTTCACAATAACAGTGGACATAGGTAACATCGCAAGAAAAGAGAACTTACGATTACAGAGAAAATCTTCCGTCTTCGAACGTTTCGTAAAGATGGAATTCCATCCTCCGAACACCCCCTCCCCTTCTCCAAATTTCTGTTCACTTGGGCATCGATCGCGTAAACGACGAAAATAATAATGAAAAAGGCGGAATTCCTCAAATTTGCGGAAGAATCTTATGCCTGAAGAATACGAGGATAAAATTTTAATGGCGTCTAACTTCCGTTTCCGCAAATTGTTACCTACAGTTTCAAGCTCAAACATTTATACAATAAAATGATATTTAACAAGAATACTGGACACAAAGGCAACACCCGGAGAAAAAAACATTACGGCAACATTTTTTACTCCATTTAACTATCGTTTTAGAAAGTTTTGAAACACGAAATATCATCCCCAGACGGAAACGAACTCCTCTCCATGCCTCAGATTCTCTTCAGTTTCGTATTGATCTTGAGAATGATCTAAATGATGACACACACACACACACACACACACACAAAAACGAGTTTCTGCGAATTCGCTTAAGAATCTTATGTATATCATAAAATAATAGCCAAAGAAAAAAAAAAAAACTTAAGAGGATGAAAATTCACAGAATCCTTAGTTTCGACAGTGATTTCCGTAGTCAGATAACTAAATCCGTAGAAACTACGGACATTCTGTAGTGGTTGGCAGGTATGGGAACACTGCTCAGATTTCCCTGAAACATGATTTTTCCAACACCTGAATTGTCCTAAACGATGATGCATATCCACTCTCACAGTCATTGCAAGGTTCACACTCTTCCAAGCAAAATAAATTCAAGCACTTTTCAAGGACTTTTTAAAACCAAATTATCATATGTGTGTGCTGTCAGTAGGTAGGTATTTTAGCAAGTTCAAACTATTAAACTTAGCTGGGCTGGGCTCACCTTCAATTACCTGCCTGTTATCTCCCTGCTCCATGTTGGTTTATTTTTGAACTGCCCCTCTGTTTTGGTGTTTTTCGAAATCATTTTATTTTGTGGAATATTTTGAAAGGGTACATTATTTTCTTATTCACCCTCCGGCAAGAACGCGTTCTTAACTCCAGTCAACAGAAGCCCATCATGATTGGTGAATACATCATTCTACTTATTTTGCCCCCATGGCTGACATTTTACTTCATAGTGATGTCATAACCACCAAGATACCAGCTGTCCATGTGCTCCTCAGTTGAACACTACTTTGTAGTGAGGTCATAACCAAGGTACCAGCTGTCCATGTGCTCCCCTCAGTGGAACGCTACTTCGTAGTGATGTCATAACCAAGGTACCAGCTGTCCATGTGCTCCTCAGTTGAACACTACTTTGTAGTGAGGTCATAACCAAGGTACTAGCTGTCCATGTGCTCTCCTCAGTTGAACACTACTTTGTAGTGAGGTCATAACCAAGGTACTAGCTATCCATGTGCTCCCCTCAGTTGAACGCTACTTCGTAGTGATGTCATAACCAAGGTACCAGCTGTTTAGGTGCTCCTCTCAGTAGAATGCTACTTCGTAGTGATGTCATAACCAAGGTACCAGCTGTCCATGTGCTCCGCTCAGTGGAACGCTACTTCGTAGTGATGTCATAACCAAGGCACCAGCTGTCCATGTGCTCTCCTCAGTTGAACACATGGCGATTAACTGGCAACTTTGGAGACTAAATTTATTTTAGAGGTAGCCAGTTTGGCCATTTGTTATTTTTAGTGCAAAATTTACAAAATTACAGGGTGATTCATAAAGAAGTATACAGTTTCCAGATGCTGTAAAACAGTAACAGTTGAAGACACGGACCACAACTACGAACCGTTAGGTAGATGCACTCATAAAGTTTGTGTCCCGCTACTGAGGGAAGTGACGTAGGCGACAGCGCGCGTGTCATGGGATTAGTCAGTCAAAATGGCAGTGTCTGCAGTGGAGAAGGCGTTTGAGTTCTTGAATTGAGCAAAACAGAATCTGTAACTGTTGTGCAACGGCATTTTCGATCACGATTCAGAAAAGAACCTCCAACTAGAAAATCTATCTACGATTGGCATAAAAAATTTTAAACTACGGGCTGTTCGTGCAAACTTAAAAGTCCTGGACGACTGCGTGTATCAGAAGAAGTCATCGATGGTGTTTGCACCACTGACCCAATGGCCACCCAAAAGTCCTGACTTAACACCTTGTGACTTTTTCCTGTGGGGGATACGTAAAGTATTCGCCCCTGACCTTCCTGTTGATCTAGTGGAGCTGAAACAGCGTATCACAACCACTATTACAGCACTTGATTCAGATTTCTTACCTCGCATTTGGACGGAAATGGATTACCAGCTTGATGTGTGTCGTGTGACTAAGGGTGCACACATAGAACATCTGTGACTGTCTAAAAATGAAACATTCCCCTACAATTCTGTTACAGATAAATAAAATATCTTACATTGTTCTTGTTTTATGGTGCATTGAAACTGTATACTTTTTTATGAATCACCCTGTATAATAATTCAGAAGGAAAGGCAAAAGAAAGTGAAACGAGTCCTAACTAGGGATGGCAAAAAACCTCGATGTTTTTTATCGAAGTTTCGCCACCGATAATTGATGTTGCAGAACCCTTTTAGTGTGACAGCGATCGATTTATCGGCCTGCGCATGTTGTGCTAAAAGCACGGTGGGCTGAATGATCAGCCCTCGATTTTGACCTTAGACGTAGTTCCAGCACCATACAGCAGATATTGGTGTGAATATTGTTTTGAAATGAAATCTCCACGAATCATACCATCAAACAGCAATATTATTGAAAAAATCATGAGAATACACAGTCTGTAAGAATCATATCATAAGTTCGCGTCTGCTATAGTCTTTCCACGCATCTTTGCCACGTGACAGGAAGAAGGCAAATTTTACCCAAAATTTTTTCTACTACAGTTGAGGCATGGCTGTTTACATAGGATTGTGGGTGAATTATAAAACGTTACACTGTCATAAATTAGTTTTACGAGCCTCGTTCAAAGTGCAATAATGCGCAACTTGTGGTCTAGTGACAATGGCGTGTTTATTTTTCTTGCGGACTTTGTCGCGCAGGAGAACGAAATATGTTTTGTTACTAGAAACTCTTCACATTATTCATCCCCCCCCCCAAACAAACCGGCACAATCGCAAAACTCAGCGAATTACGAACTACCCCCTCTTTTTTTTTTATTATGCTGGAAAGCTTCTTTTTGGCCACTAAGATCTGTTAACTTACCGGCCACTTTTTTTTTTTTTTTTTGACCACTAACGTTTTTAGACTTACTTACCACTTAGCTAAAATTCCAGTTTGCACCTATAATAATTAACACAGCAATCAGACAGACATATCTGAATTGACTGCGTTTTTACTGTTCTCACGTAACATCACTCACTCAGAGAACTTAAAAATTTCTTTGCCCTGGAGCAGCAATCGAACCTGCATTTTCCGATTAGAGTTTGAACATGCTAACCGTTACACCACCCAGGAAGAAGAAGTCCCTAGTATCTGAGTATTAAGATAATCTCAATATTCTCCGACTGGATTCTTAATCGAAGCAAACTGTGCAGCCATCTAGCGTTGTTAAGCAAATCACCAGCTGTTCAGGTATACAGGGTGTTCAGTTAATGCGGCGACAAACTCAGAGGGTTGTTAGTAGACATCAAGAAGAACAAAAATTGAAATGGAACATGGTGTCGCAAACCACGTTTAGTCGGTGAAAATCGTGAAAATATGTATGCAGGATTATAACAAGGTTGCTGCTTACCTTTTTCAACATTTCCTTGCACATTTTATTATTTTTGTTGTCATGCTTGGTTCAAGCCCCCCCCCCCCCCCCGGTGCGGTGTTCTATTTTTCATCTTCAAGTTCTTTCAAATGTTCGACGAAATGCCCAAGTCTATTTAGTGCATTGCTTTCTAGGTCCCAAAACTGTTATCTTCCTCCCTACCCACCTTTCCCACCAGCGTGTATGACCCGACCTTCGTTGGTAAAAACCCCAATTCTTAAACTCAAAACCTTTTGATATTATCAACGAACATAAACTGCCTATTTACATACATACAAAATGGCGAACTAAAATATTAAAAACGTATATACAACTATTTACATACGACTCATCTTATTCCTTCAACTCCCTTTCTCAACACCTCATGAACAACTAGAACATTCATTCACCACATCCTAAGTCATTCCAACGCAGACTGCCTCAAGTACTTTCTACCCCCACCTGGGCTATCCCCAGGAGGAGTTCTAGAAGTTTCCTCTTCTGCTATCGCAGTAAGAGTGAGCAATCTATTTCGTAAATAACATTGGAGCGGGGCGAGGAAGACGAACGTATTGCTCACTCTTACTGCGGTAGCAGAAGAGAAAACTTCTAGAACACCTCCTGGGGATAGCCCAGGTGGGGGAAGAAAGTACTTGAGGCAGTCTGCATTGGAATGGCTTAGGATGTGGTTAATGAATGTTCTAGTTGTTCATGATATGTTGAGAAAGGGAGTTGAAGGAATAAGAAGAGTCGTATGTAAATAGTTGTATATACGTTTTTAATATTTTAGTTCGCCATTTTGTATGTATGTAAATAGGCAGTTTATGTTCGTTGATAATATCAAAAGGTTTTGAGTTTAAGAATTGGGGTTTTTACCAACAAAGGTCGGGTCATACACGCTGGTGGGAAAGGTGGGGAGGGAGGAAGATAACAGTTTTGGGACCTAGAAAGCAATGCACTTCATAGACTTGGGCATTTCGTCGAACATTTGAAAGAACCTGAAGACGAAAAATAGAACACCACACCGAGGGCTTGAACCAAGCATGACAACAAAAAGAATAAAACGTGCAAGGAAATGTGGAAAAAGGTAAGCAGCAACCTTGTTATAATTAGAATTGTATGCACGTAAATTAAAAACAACTGTGGCTTTTGCTATATAGATGTTTTAACACTGAATTTACGTATGCAGGTTCTGACGTCGAGCGGGGACGACAAAAAGTACAATAATAACTACAAAAAATTTATTTGACAGCATGTTTAGAACACAGCTTGTGATGCACAGTACAATGCTGGAAAGGGAACGATGAGAATGATGTGAACGAAATTATTACAGGTGTTGTTCGAAGTGGCGGCCGCGGACGTCGTCGCTCAGTCTACGACGACGTAAAAACGATTCCAGGACGTGCTCAAAACTACCGGGTGTGCTATTGATGTCTGCCACAGCGACGACGATCTGCGCCACGAGATCTTCCGGTGTGTCCACAGGCGTTTCATAAACGAGTGATTTAAGGCGACCCCAGAGGAAGAAGTCCAACGGATTGGGATCTGACGAACGTGGAGGCCAAGCAACGGGTCTGGCGCTTTCAATCCACCTCCCTGGGTATGTAGCATCCAGGTGGTTACGCACGTCGCGGGGGGAAGAAAATGTGCTGGGGCGCCATCATGCATGAACCACGTGCCTCGCTGCACTGTGGCCGGCACACTCTGCAGCAATTCCGGGAGGACGTGTTGCAGGAAAACAAGGTACATTGTGCGGCATTCGGGCAGAAGGTGCGGCCCCAAGAGATAATCACCGAGGATTCCTGCCCACACGTTGACACTGAACCTCTGTTGAGGTTTGCTGCTTACATCAGACACGCTGCTTTCGTCAGACATCGTTAGTGAACCCATGAACGCATTCAGCGATCAACTGACATCCGCCTTCCCTCTCCTCTGGAGTCAGAGCCTGCATACGTATTTTCACGATTTGTACCGACTAAACGTTGTTTGCGACATCATGTTCCATTTAAATTTTTGTTCCTCTTGATGTCTACTAACAACCCTCTTAGTTTGTCGCCGCATTAACTGAACACCCTGTATAGTGCGGAGGAAATATTCTTCTCACAATAAGTGGAAAATATGTCGTAACTAACACAGCAATCTGACATCTCTGAGTGATTGATATTACATGAGAACAGTAAAAATACAGTAAATTCAGATGTCCTATTGCTGTGTTAATTATCATGAAAATCCGTAGTTTTTGCACACTTCCTCTGTAAGTTCGTAGTTTGAACATGTTATCCGTAGAAATAGAACTATCCGTAGTACTTGGCATCAATGCATCACACATTAGAATACTGACCCTGATGGAAATGTTCTGTAGTATACAAATATAAGACAACCCAAGGTTTTGAGAGGACTAAATGAGGAAAGAAACCTTGTCTTATATCCAGGTAAATGTGGTACCTGGATATAAGACTGTAGACATCATACAAGAAGCAAGTGGAGAAATCGAAACAGTACTCGCCCAAATTTTCACTCGATGCCTTAATGAAGGGAAGATTCCAGAGGAATGGAACAACGCTACAATGATCCTGCTACATAAAAAAGGTGACATTGAGGATCTCAGGAACTACAGACCTATCAGCCTCCTATCAGTGGTTTATAAAATCTTCACTAAAGTTCTTTCACACCGCTTGAAGGTAACACTGGACATGGCTCAACCGAGAGAACAAGCTGGATTCAGGAGTGGCTACAGCACAATAGATCATATCCACTTACTGAGAGAACTAATTGAAAGAGCGAGGGAATATGAACTTCCATTGTGCATGGTTTTTATCAATTATGAAAAAGCCTTTGATTCGGTGAAACCATCAGCAGTTACAATGGCTCTGAAATCCTGCGGTATTGAAGATGCATACATTAATATTATTAATAACATCTAGGAAAATGCAAGTGAAAAGATTCGGCTGTTTGAAAATACAACACACACAAAAATTGGAAAAGGAGTGAGACAAGGTGACACCATATCTCCGAAGCTCTTTAATGCTACATTGGAAAATGTCTTTCAATCACTGAACTGGGAAAACAAAGGGATAAAGATTAATGGAGATTATCTAACCCAATTTCGTTTTGCTGATGACGTAGTCATTTTTGCAACTACCCCATCAGAGCTGCAGAGTATGATCCAAGAACTTGCTGACAAGAGTAAAGAAGTGGGATTAAAAATGAACTTTCAGAAGACAAAAGGGATGTTCAATGCTTTTACAAGAAAGGAAGATTTATTGATTGATAGAGAAAAGCTGGAGATAACAGACACGTACATTTATCTTGGACAGCAGATATCAAGTGAGGGTCACATTGATGAAGAAATTAATCGGCGTACAAAACTTGCCTGGAGAGCTTTTGGAAGAAACAGCAGAATTTTCAAGAGCAATATACCATTATATCTTAAAAGAAAAGTGTTTGATCAATGCATCCTTCCAGTGCTTACGTATGGTGCAGAGATGTGGACCTTAACTAAAAGAGACATACAAAGACTGCAGACAACTCAAAGTAGCATGGAGAGCTGCATGCTTGGTGTAACCAGGAGAGATAAGAAGAGGAACTCGTGGATCCGAAAAATAAGAGTGGAAGACATCATGGTCAGAGTTAAATCCCTGAAATGGCAATGGGCTGGACATACTGCCAGAAGGACAGACCATTGATGGACAGCCAAAACTTTAGATTGGATTCCAAGGGACAGGAAAAGACCCAGAAGAGGACCACGTGGAAGATGGGTGGATGAAATTCGAAAGAATGCGGGAGTGACATGGAGGAGACTGGCACAAGACAGACCATTGTGGAGGAAAATTGGGGAGACCTTCGTCCAGCAGTGGATTGATAATGGTTGACAATGATGATGGTACTAGAAACTGGTCAACAGTAGCTGAAGCAATACACTGCTCTTCTTAAAGTTAAATTAAGTGCCAGCTTTCTGTTCTCTCCTGATCAATTAGGGAGGGCTCATTGTCCAGGCCCATTTCAAAACAAAACCTTTCCTCTGTTTTAGCACTGCGCTTTTGGTTACTCACAGCTCCCTCACTCCCTTACACACTCTAGTTTTGCTACAGAGACTTCCATGAAGACCACAGGCCATCACAACTGACAATAGTTTCAGCACGCAATACTAACTTTTCTGTAAATAAAAATTATTTGTACACATGCAGGTGTCCAAATATTAATGTTAGGGCAGTGTAATCTTTACATCAATATTAGAATTTTATGTTAATAGCCAGATAGCCAGTGGCTACTGAGGATAGAAAAGTTAGTAGCTGATTTTTTTACATTGGTAGCCACCCACAAAAATGAAACAAATTTTTAGCTGTACAGGATTTTTCTATGCAGACATCTTAACAGTATGTACTTGTACTATCACACTATCTACCAACAAGTAATTGGACACCTGTGATAGCAATGGAAAACGAAGTTTATTCACCTTCAATAGTTGGCGAAGCCTCCACGAGCGGTGATTACAGATGCGACCCTCCAGGGCATACTCTCAACCAGGCATTGTACGATGGCTAGCGGTATTTTCTTCCACTCGGCTTGGAGAAGACAGGTCAGTTCCTTCACCAATTTCAGACGGTGGGGGCACCCCTTAAGTCGACGCTCCAACTCGTCCCAGAGGTGCTTGATAGGGTTAAGGTCCGGGCTCTGAGCAGGCCAGTCCATTCGATTAACCCCATTGTCACCATACCAAGCCATGGTGGACCTCGCAACATGACAGGTGGCATTGTCATCCTGAAAGTAACATGGGTCCACCCCATAAAACTGCTACAACATAGGAAGCGCATGGTCATCCAAAATGGTGCAGTAGGTCTCGGCGTTGAGTCTACCAGGAATTGCGACCAAGGGTCTCGTGCCATACCAGGAGAAACACCCCCATAGCATAATTCCACCGCCGCCAAACTTCACAGTTGGCACAATACATTCCGGCAGGAGGCGTTCTCCAAGCAGACGCCAAACCCAGACCCTGCCATCCGAACGGTAGAGGGTGAACCTTGATTCGTCACTCCAGAGAACCTGTTTCCACTGTTCAACGGTCCACGGTCGACGTTCTTTGCACCACGTTAGCCGAGCCGCGCTACTGGACTTGGTGATCAAAGGCTTGTGGGTGGCAGCACATCCATGATAACCGAGCAGATGGGCTTTCTTACGGATGGTATTCATCAAAAGAACACTCCCGGATGTCCGTTGAAACTCCTCGTGGATGTGGCCCATCGATTTGGTGCGGTTCTTCCGAATTTCTCTGGCCAGCACCCGTCGGTCTCTAACTCCCAGTTTTGTGGGTCTGCCGGGTCGGGGCACATTCTGACAGTCACCTCTCATCTTCCACTTGCCAATCACGTAGGCCACTGTCGATTTGGGGTACTTCAACTCGCTGGATATGTCATGTATGGATCTGCCATTTCTGTGATACACGACAATTACACCTTTCTCGAAATCAGAGAGCTCTGAACTGCGTGGCATCTTGCATGCGACTGGTGGCGTTGTTGTTTCCCACACGATATTTAACGGCGGCGGCTGTGACGTGTGTCAGGACCGCAGATATCATCGATTGCAGGGGTGTACAATTACTTGTTGGTAGATGGTGCATTTTTAAAAGACAACAATGACTAATTTTTCAAGTAACATATTTATTTAATTTTTCAATTTCTATTTTTCTCTGAAAACATTTGGCTGTGTACAACGACTGAGACCTATCGAACTTCTCCACCACTCGTTCACTGCCATGTTAAAATTCTGCTTCAACAAATCATTTCCATTCTGTTTCACACGAAGGCGCACCTGCAAAGTATAAATGTTACTTACTTGATCTTTGTATTTCGTGATTTCATTTTCTGGAATCACGAAATACATAGGTTGGTCAATAAGTAACTCACCAGTTTTCAAAGGTTGAATCATGAAAGTTGGTGGGTAGCAACCTTGGACTTTTGGCTTTAGAGATAAATCACTCAATGTAGGATCCATTGGCTTCACTACATTGCAGCCAACATTGTTTCCATGATAACAATGCCCGTTGGTAAAACTCCGGAGGTTGGTCATCGCACCACTTCCTGACACACGCAATGAGTTCTGCGTCACTCTGAAATGCTTTCCCACGTAGATGTGCCTTCAGACGACCAAACAAATAAAAATCTGATAGTGCCAAGTCTGGGAAGTTCGTGGTTGTGGCACCAATCTCCAGCCCAGTCCAGCCACTTTCTGCACTGTCATCTGTGGAATGTGCAGTCTCACATCATTGTGCTTTACTACATTGTCCTTTTTAATAATGAATCCAGAAACTTCATCATAAAAGAAGAAATGAAATTTCGAATTTTTTTTATGCTGTCAACATTTTTCTGTCAAAGTTCGCAATAGGCAAACCAGATGCAGATTTCATTGGCATCAACATCATAGCGTAACCAACTACCTTTTGGATCTAATTCCCCCATCCAACTTTTCATGGTTGATATTTTTATTTTGGTAGCCATTATTTCAAATAACAAAACTCACATCCCCCTAAAATTAAGTGGAAGCCCAAAACAAAAATAGCGATAAGAGCATCTGTCCTTAAATGACTCACGGTGCAGACAGGCGGGAGCGTGGAATCAACGCTCTGCGTTCGGACGATGATTACCTCATCACTGCACAGTTAGAGGAAGCTTTTTCCAGCTGAAAGCAAACATAAAGTATTGGTAAAGTTATGAATACGTGAAATTTACTTTATTTTTCATGGGTAAGCAAAATCATATTTTCGATACACAATGAGTTGCTCTATGTATTAAACATTTCAAAGGAAATTTCATTTTTAAACTTTGAATCGTGGTTTTGCGATTCAAATATGAGTTTACATTGCAAACTTCTACTTTTGCATCGCAAACTGCGATGCGATACCGCTTATTTCCTCCCCTGGTTCCTAAGGAAGTCTAATTAACATGAAAACCTTTTCTTTTATTGAAACACAAATGAGAGCAAATATTATTTCTCGCACTGACAGAAATGCAACACTTTTCATATCCCCCACCTCATTCTTGAACGAAGGAAGCATAAAAAGAAAAAAAAAAGAAAAATTATAAAGATAATTGATATAAAAACAAAGCAAAGTACTTGTGAGGGTTGTTTCTTCCCTGTGATTTGATTTTTTCTAAAGCTCTCTCACTAGCATGCAGCTCATCTTTTAAAGTTGCAATCTTCATGTTCATTTCTTCATTTGCTTTAGTAGCGACTTTTATTTTCTCCTTTAAGGTTCTGCACTCTGACTTCACATTTTCTGAAAAAGTGTTTGCTATTAAAATCTAGCAACTTACAACTCAACACACACAATAGTAATATTAATAATAATAATAATAATAATAATAATATAATGGAATAAGCTTCTACAGATTACTGCCCCATTTAGCAGATCAATTTTGGAATTTGGCTTGGACAAAAGTAAGGTAGTGCATTTGAAAAGAGAAGTTCTGGTTTAATCTGAAAGTTTCTCTTTCGACAACAATGAAATAATTAAAGATTTAAACGCAGAAAATGCAATGTTAGAATTAGAAATAAATCTACTGGCCCAGCGAACCACTAAAATTTGCAAACCAATGGTCCATAAAAAAATAATAAAAAAACAATTTAAAGACATTTACAATATATGTAGAAAATAACATATGATTTCAATGGAATTATCTCCAATATTTGTTTTTAAACCTATCAATAGTTTGCATCCTAAAAAGAAAACCATACAGCAAGGTAAAAGAAACAGAAATTCATTTTTTAACTTGTGACAAATTAGAAAAAAAAACCTTACTGGCCAATAGCCAGCGGACCAGTGGGTAATTCAAACACTGAAATGGATACAAGTACCTGAGATTTTTACAAGCACATGGTATTAAACACAGTAAAATTAAGAACAATATAAAAGATAAATTACGATTACGGAAAAAAATCTGAACTCCGTCGAATTTCGGTTTTAGAAAGTTTCCTAAAAATGGAATTCCGTCCTCTGAATACCCTCCCCCGTTGCCTCCAACCCTACCCCCTAATTTCTGTTCACTTGGGCGTCGATCACGTGATTGACCAAAATAATAATGAAAAAGGCGGAATTCCTCGAATTCGCGGAAGAATCTTAGGCCTGAAGATCACGGGGAAATTTTCGCGGAGTCTAACTTCCGTTTTCGCAAATTGTTGCCTGCAGTTTCAAGCTGAAATACAAACATTTATACAATAAAATTATATTTAACAAGAATACTGGACATAAAGACAACATCGGGAGAAAAAAATTACGATTACGCCAAAAAAAAGAAAAAAAAAAGAATTTCTCCGTTTAGCTAACGTTTCTGAAAGTTTTGAAACACGAAACACCGTCCTTAGACGGAAAACGATCCACTCCCCATCCAAATTCTCTTCAGTTTTGCATCGATCTAGAGAATACATTTAGACGACAATAAAAAAAAAAAAAAAAAAAAAAAGCGAAATTCCGCGCTTAAGAATCTCATGTATATCATAAAAGAATAGCAAAAAAATTTTATAATGAAAGTTCGTAGAATCCATAGTTTCGGCAGTGAGTTCCGTAGTTCCGTAGTCAGACAACTAAATCTGTAGAAACTACGGACATTCCGTAGTAGTTGGCAGGTATGCAGATAGATAAAAGAGTAGACGTATGTCATATTTAATCTCTGTCCCCCCCCCCCCCCCCGAGTGGCGCAGTGGTCTAAGGCGCTGGCCTCTGATCATTCGTCCGTAGGGGGTCCGGGTTCGAATCCCGGTCAGGCATGGATTTGTGTTTGTCTTACAGCACTGGCTCTCTCTCCCTTCCCTGGAACCAGTGATCCTAAATTAGGGACGGGCGACTGCTTATAGCCCATTGAGTTGCTCACGGTGGTCGTTAAACCTCCAATCACACAAAATATTTAATCTCTTTGGGGCTTGGGGGCTTAAGCTCCCCATATCAATGATGCTATATATCTAGGTCATTGTAATGATACCTAGATATAGCATCATTGATACAGTGGTCCCCATGGCTAGCATTAATTATAGCTAAGTTCTACTGTAATACAGTGTTGGAAAACAGATAAAATGCTTGGGGAAAAAAAAAACTAACCACTGCAAAACAAATTTTTCTGCACTGGCTTCTATTGAAGAGAGTTAAGATCAGGGTTCTAAAATTCCGGGTGACTAGAAATAAGGAACAGGCGCGCAACCTTTGGTGCACTCAGTGCGGAGAAATTTTACTGCATCTTTTTTTTTATTATTATTACTTCTGTCATGCGTTTTTCTAAATTGATTTTTGCCAAAAAAAATATTTGCTGCGATGTTCAAAAGCAACATTTTAGTGACTAACACCTAACAGAATTTTTGCTTCCTTCAAATGGCACCCGGTGCCCCAAGGCTTTGTCGCCTTGCTGCAACTTGAGAGGAATCCCTGTGAGAACACGTGTGACTTGGAACTCTGCCAACAAGAATGCAACGGTAGGAAGGCATTAGATAGTCTTTGATGAAGGGTTGGGGAGAAGAGAAAGTTCATCTTAATACACTCGTGACCTGCGAGCGCGAGGCCAAGTACTGTAGCTGCCGCAGGACCCTGTGTTCTGCTAAAGTTTACGCTCGTATGCTAATGTCTCTCTTACCGTGGAAGTGCTTGTTTATTGTTTTAACCACAACAGGCGAAGATCGAAGTCCATGCGATTTATGATGAGACTGCTTTAGAGAGGGAATGGACTACAGAGCTTACCTCTTTTTTCCACCTTGCGTTCACGTGTATTGTGCTATTTATTTCTTTGTTACTTAGTACGCTGCCCTACACGCGTATTTCACGCCTTAAAAACGTCGAATGCGCTTTTTACGCATTGTTTTTCCACATGCAATTTCTTTTTATAATTGGTGTCACACCGGGATTTTGTCATAAAAATGACCATTTTTTTTATCAAGAAATATATGTTAACTTTTATGTCACAATTTATGAAAAGTGAAAAGCGACTTGTTTTGAAGTTCGTTTAATTGCCATTTCAGGGCTGGATGGCGGGATTCACGCCGAAACAAAGCTGTTAAGTGGGACTCTCCCGCCTTACGAAACTTTATGAAAAAATATATATAGATATAAAATCTTGGGTCCGTTTTTGGATCGCTCCCAAAATTTGCACGTTAAAAATGTATCCTAATGGTTTTTGCAAAAATGTATCCTTGTAAAAAAAACTACGTGATTTAGAAATGGACCGTTCAGAGTTTCGAAAATTGCAATCGAATACATCGAGAACATAATCAGTTCATGGACACGTGAATCGGCTTCCATGCGTAGTCAGCAGACCAGTTCCTTTTGCATATCGCAGAATGTCACGAATCAGGCATGAGATTCTTCTGCGGATTCGCAGAAATCGGCATTTCGGTTATACTTGAGAGAGATGAAAAAAAAACCCAACTGAAGATAATGTTTTATTTTCGGAAGATTAGTGGGGGAGGCTCGTTTTCCGCCCGGGGAGCAATATTCCGTTTTTCAGGACTTCCGAAAACGAAAGCTAAACGGAGGGAAATTTTTCCCCCACGATCGTTATTTCTTTTTCTCACGAAGTTTCCTCTGTCCAGTATAGTTATTAAATATAAATTTATTGCATAAATGTTTGCATTTCAGCTTGAAAGTGTAGACAATAGTTTCCGATAACAGAAGTTCGACGGAGCAAAAAAACACACACGCTTTTTCAGATATATGTGACTTGCAGACATTGCTTAAAAATTTGATATTGATATTTTGGAAGAATATGGTAATGAAAAATGGTGCAAAGAGTTCATTGAACATATTCTTCAAGTCATAAAGGAAGATCTTTTAGCTGAAATAAAGAATTGCCCCCATAATAGTCTTCTGCTCGATTCTTCAACAGATGCATGATCAGCAGAACAGCTCATTCTCTGTATGAGATATGTAAAAGATGAAAAAGTATTCTTGACTATTGGTGAATTAAAAATTGCTACTGCAGAAGATTACTTCAATGCAACTACAAAAGCACTGGATCGAGTAGGCCTATCGTGGCGTGATAGTAAGTGGCTTCTAGAATTGTACTGATGGTGCAGCAATGATGGTTGGTCGTTCAAATGGTCTTGCAGCAAATGAAAGAATGTGGGCCATTGGTATTTTTCTTCAAAAGGTATTCAGCATGTTCAAGGACATCACAGAAACAGTGGACCTGTGTACGAAACTGATACTGTCCTTAAGAAACAGAAGAATTAAAGTAAATTATCTTCAGCACTTATGTAAAAAGTTTTTTATTAAAAGGTGAAATTAGTAAAAGTTTTGTTATGTAAATGGATTTTCTATTAAACATATTTTTGAGAAATAATTTGTTGATAATTTTCACAATTTCTCAGATTTTGTCACATTTTCTTCAAATTGACTTGATATTGAAGTCAATACTGTTCCTTTTATTAGTACATTAATGCTTATTAATACAAACTTCTGTGGACAAGTTTAATTTTTATTATAGCAGAACTACTGATTATTAGCAAAAAATAAGTCTTCCAGGGATCATAGCATACTTCTGGAAAATTTTAGGTAGGAATTTTAGGAATTTTAGGAATTTTTAGAAAAATTTTAGGAAAATTTTAGGAGTGTATTTCAATAAAAACTAGATGTATATTTGTATACATCTAGTAAAACAACTTTGTATACATTGTAAAGAGTTTGCTTCACACCCTTCAACCATATATACTGATAGACTGCGCATGACATCAAAAAATTTCTGGCTCCAACATAAAATCACATGACAACAGTCAAAAAGATGGGTTACACCTGCTGTGCTTATGGTTGCTCTGAGCGATATAGTAAAGAAAGTTCTATGATTTTTCATGGGTAAGAAACGAATTAAATACCTAAGTCAATAAAGTTCAATTACTTAACCAGAAACTTGCAGCTATTGATATAAAAATATAGTAACTTAAGAAAAAAAATGCAATGCATGTTCCAAATTCTTCGCAAATGTTCATCACATTATAAATCACAAAATGTAAACAACCCGATCATGCATGTATATAGCTCATAAGTAAACTTACCTGAAGAGTTTTCATTATATATGAGGCGCATTCACATAATACACCGAAAACACTGAAGTTCTGCAGCGTAAATTAGTAATCATAACAGCATTTTTACACGAAATTTGGAGTCTGATGATGACGTGCCCAATGTTTGAGCCATGGCGGCTTT
This sequence comes from Macrothele yani, assembly GCA_039090855.1. Classification (NCBI taxonomy): domain Eukaryota; kingdom Metazoa; phylum Arthropoda; class Arachnida; order Araneae; family Macrothelidae; genus Macrothele; species Macrothele yani. The sequence continues at coordinate 54,183,873 of CM077032.1, read as the reverse complement.
GATGCAGCTATTGCCAATGTGCAGTCCATTAGTATATATGGTCGAAGTTAACACCCAAATTTTTTGCATAACGTCTAATGTCTAAAGTTTAAGTATGATTTACTTCTAATGTTCAGTTCTTATCTTTTCACGTGTTATTATCATATTCAAGTATATTTACCACATTCAAGTTTCACTTTGAACATTAATATGCTGTTGAACCAGAAGCAATTCACGATTTTCACAGTAAAGTTTTCAGGTTTCACATTAAATTATAATATCCTAAAAGGTAATTGAAAACCAAGAACTATGTACAATTGTTCACTGAATTACTTTTTTCATATTATTGTTTTAACCTTTTCCTGATTAGCCTATCTTTTTCTGCTTCTACCACAACTAATTTACTTTCAGTTTTCTTTATTTCAGCTGAACCTTGTATGATCAAGTTAGAGGCAACTGTTATTTCAACAGTATTTTGTTTTTCTACAGCTTTTCTCATTCTTTCTGTTCCCTCTTGAATTATTGCTAGGGAGGCTTCTTTATCGTTTTTAAGTCTATTTATTTCTGCATCATTTTCTTTTATTTTGTCATCAAACTCAGCTTTTCTTTTTTCTCTAGCTGCTTTTCCTTATTTTCCCTCTCTTTCTGCTTCCTTTCTTTTTACCTTTTTTGATTCTTCTTCCTTCAGCTTATCAACATACTCTTTATAAAATTTATGTGAATCACAAACACTATTTAACAAATTTCTTGTTATGGGAACTTTACTTACACATCCATAGTGTTTAATGGCCCCTTTAACTATTCTTAATGATGTTATAGTTGAGTCTTTTAAGTTAGCCTTGTCCTTCCTTAACAGAGCAGTGTTAACCGAAAATCCCCTTTCTGCATCAGCATTACCATGAGGTAAAAACTAAAATTGACTTTATGAGTTTAGCAAGATTTGAGTATTTTTCTTTTCCGCTAGAGTCTTTAATAATAAATATATTATGCCAGTAATGATCAATCCCGCACTGGAATATGCCCTTCCTCTGAAAATTTCACTAGTTCATCTAGAGTTGGCTTATCGCAATTTAAAAGTTTCCACTCTTCTCTTACTCTATCAATTTGTTCCTCAGAAAGATGCAAAACACTTGAAATTCTGGTTATTTTCGAAAGTCCTTCAGTGACTGAAAGTTGAGTTGACTCTTTCTTTGGTTCTTTTACCTTTAAAACTTCTATGTCTCTTAGCTTTTGATTGCAGAATGGCAAATTTGACTTTAAATATTTTGTGGTTGCAATTAGTGATGATCTTACATCTAAGAGAAATAATTTCTGCCTGGTCTCCTGAACATTCCTGAGGAGATTTTTTGTCTTCATACCAACTTCTAACTCCCCTAGTTTTTTCCATGAATTTTTGTTTTCAAAATCTACATTCTTTAGGTCTTCTCCAAATTTCCCTGCTATAACATCATCTTGGATAAACTGAGCCATAACATTCCTCATTAAAGTATTTAAATCAGAATATAACTGGTGTATTTTTGGTTCTTCACTCTGATAACATAATGAAAACTTTTCAAAATTTTGGTGTGAAAATGAAATTAATGCTAAATAGCAAGGAGTAAGCTCATTTTTCAGGAAACAGTGAATTCTTTTATACCTTGCCGAATTGCGCAGTTGTTTTTCAAATATTTTTTGAGATGGCAAGAAGTTTAAAAAATATTCTGTAATATTTAGCCATTGATCCAAGAGCCTCTGGGCTACAGAACCAACGGTTAACCATCTGTTGCTGACATGACGCAAAAGAAATTTGGCAGTGACCAATGTTATATCCTCGACAGATTTATAATCCTCTCGTCTTGCAGCACTACTCTTTAAAAAGTAATGCATATCAGTAGCAAATTCGTCAAAATCTATATTTAAGCTTGTCAAAAAAATTTTAAATGCATTACTAACAACATGCAGGTTGCAAAAACCTAGTTCCAAAGATTTCTGGCCTGTTTCTTGTTTTACAACTTCATTGAATTTGCGTAAAAAGCACTTATTTACATTTGGGCTGTCCATGGATACAAATAATTCTGTTCAACGAAATATTGAAGGATGATAACACATCAAGAATTTCTTTAGCAAAATATCTGCTGTTGCATGACCCAGAAAAACGCTTGTTAGGTATCGGCAAGAAACTGAATTTATTTCTGAAGACCAGTACCTGAGATACACATCCAACTGCCGTTTCACTTGTGTATTTGTAGTTTCATCAAATGCTATAGTAACCTTTCCTGGGCTACTAGATGCAATGTCTTTTTTCAAATCCTGTTCAAAATATTTTGACAATCCATGTGATATCACATAAGCAACTTTTTTTTCTTTAAGTTGCATTTTGGCTGCAATAGCAGAATCAGGAAACATTTCTTTGAAAAGTTAAACTGTTTCAGTGCATGAAACAAAAGACATATTGTCCTTAGCAACTTTCATGGCCCATAACGTTTCGGCTTTAGTCAACTGTAAATCATGACTCAGTACTTCACTAATATTTGTTTTGGGCTGAAGATCCCGTCCTCCAAAGGCTTTCAGGATGGACTTATTTTGAAATTTACTTTGAAATTTCTGCAAATGTTTTTTTCCTTTATGATGCGCTTTTACTTGTGAAAAGCCACTATTAGAAATGTTGAAAATTTCTGAACACAATATACACTTAGCAGAAAATATTGTTTCAGTTGCAGAACACCATTCTTTCAACTTCACTCCGTCCAATTCTTTGGCGAGCCACGCATCTTGAAATTTCGTTTTGGATTTAGGCATCTTAAACACTTGTATTACTAACCAGAAAATGAAAGGGAAGTACAAAAACACGTTCCAATATTGCAAAACCAGATAACTTCCCGAAATTTGGCTGCGAGGATGTCAGAAGATATGAAAAAAAAAAAAAAAAAAAGCAGGTCACCACTAGAGAACTGAACCTGCACACAGCACAGAGAACACCATAAAAGACGTAAAACCAGAAACTATCATACGCATCTCACGCAAGTTCAGTCAAAGCGAGTCGGAGCCGAGATATATTGCGCATCGAAGGTCGCTGTTGCCGACGCATGATCGAAGGTCAATGATCACGTGCTCTACTGCCTGCCAAGATAATACTCAGCTACCATCCCATCGTCATTACCGGAGGTTACGGAAGGAGACCACATGTTTCTTCTTTGCTTCCACCCACTTGCGGTTTACAATAACAAAACATCAGCAGAAAGAGGAGGTTCCACAAGGCATGTACAAAAATAAAGTACGATCTTCTGCGTGCCACGGAGTTCGTCTGCAAAGCGCAAACCAGGGGTGAAAATGACCCCTCCCTTTTTCCCTTAGATCTCTTGTTACTCTCGAAAACTGTTCGAAGGCAAAAAAATGGAACGCCCGCCCCGAAGCAAGTGCATCTCGATGGCGTCATTTTCCCCTCCCTTCAGCAGCACAGCATATAGGCTGTGTTTCTACAATAACAGGTCTTTTTACTTTACCGTAATGGTAAATTTATTGGCATTAATAACGGTTGTGTTTTTAATAAAAATAAGCTTACGAAAATTTTAGGATGAATAGCAAATTTTAGGTCTAATTTTAGGAATTTAAGGAGGGTCACAAAATATTAGGAATTTTAGGAATTTTAGGAGGAATGCGATCCCTGGTCTTCTGTATTGTAGGAATTATCAGGAGAAAACAACAGTAAAATATTATGTAAACTTTCTTAATCCTTTACCAGTAGGACAAATATATAATTATAATATGATAACTTCCATCCTAGAAAAATATTTGACAAAATATATCACAGATTTATGTAGAAGTCTGTTTCATTTTTATTCATAATTAATTACATTAGCATACCACTGCATTTTTTTTATTCCGTTAAATTTTAAACCTCCTGGCATTTAGTGATCAGAAAAGTGTGTGTGTTTCCCCAACAAACCAGATTTATAATTTCAACGCTTTGTAAAATGTATAAATACTACTCATTTTCATCTTATTATATTTCTCAGGTTTGGCTTTATATTTCATGCTGATTTATTGTTTATATCCATAAAAAGCATACTTGATAATTGACGGTGGCATTTCTTTATACCTCAGAGCTGGTTTCCCCATTTTTTGTCCTACGTCGATTTTCAGGAACGAGTACTTTGATTCGTGGGGAGGGGGCTCCTGGTTTTTTCAGCTGGCTCCTAAATTTCAAAATATTTTTTGACCCCTGGTTAAGATATTATAAAGACTTATAGGTAACAATCTCTTTTTCATTTTTTAAATTGCAACGTAACATACATATTTATTCTAGGAGCAGCTACTTTAGAATAAAGTTACCTGTTTCCGTTAATTGTTCTGAGAGTGCCTCACTAATTTCTTTTACAGTGTTTTTCAGTTCATTTGAGTTCTGTGAGATAATCAGTGATGACAGGAGTTCCGAGTCCAAGAAAAGATACTCTTCTGAGTTATCAGAATCTGGAGATGTCATTGCTAAAAAGAAACAAATAAATAAACAATAATAATCATCATTTCTCAGAAAACCAGTCTTTTGTTTTGGCAATGGCAAGTAAAACTTTTACACAAATATACATTTATTTATTTGCATGCTGGAAATTCCACTTTTGAAGTACAGTATATGAAGTCGAACCTACATACAGTGTAACATGTCTAATTCGAACGTTTTTAATTCAAATTCTCGGTTAATTCAAATTTTTAATTTTGTCCCTTGAATTTGCTATATAATGTTAAAAAACGCTTTAATTTAAACTTTTTTTTTTTTTTTTTTGTTTAATTCGAAGAAAACCCCATTTTCGTATTCTTGTATTTTCAACAATTACCTTTTAAAATGGGTACGTACTGTTCTGGATGAAACAACAAATTAAACCTGAAACTATAGCAGACTGCTTCAGAAAAGCAGGCTTCCAGTACCCGATGATGAGTCTCAACTATATCAAGGTAATGGTGGCGAGGAGATCATACCCACTGTGGAGTACTGGGAAAACGTAGACCCTGGTGTACCGTATGAGGCTCTTTTATGAGAGTTGATGACAATTTAGCTATTTGTGGTGAGCTCACAGATGATGAGATCTTGGCTGATGTTATGAATAAGAAGACCTGCTGTGTCTCTTCAGATGAACAACTGGAACGGCCAGAATTTCCTGCAGAGCACAGCCTTCCAAATTCAGTAGAGGTCTTGGTTCACCTCTAACAGTTAAGAAAGTTTGTTGAGGGACAGCAGAATGTAAGTGACTATATTTCATTCACTCGATAAACTTGAGGAATTTACACTTACCCATAACAAATTCTAAGAAGCAGGCCAAAATTTCACGTTTTTTTACAAAAAATTTGTAAATTTACTGTACCTTATTGTACTTTTTTTGTATGTTATGAATAAATATATTGTTTTTTTTACAGTACTTGAATGTGCCCATATTCAAACTTGCCTATTTTGAATTACATTTGTGGTCCCTCCAGCTTCGAATTATCCAAGTTACGCTGTATAACGAAGCTGCAGGGAGAGATAAAAATATTCGATATGCCCAAACTACACTGAAGGGCAATTGAATTAGAGACAGCTGGCGTTATGCAAATATGGCGCTGTGGGCGGCCCTGTAAACGGAAACGACATGATGTATGCAGCGATCCGACAATATAAGGAGTGATGCGTCGGGAATCAGTAAGAGTCGGACACAGTATGGGTAAGACAAAGGATCTAAGCGCATTTGATCGTGGGGAAATTGTCGGGGCCTGACGAATGGGTCACTCCATCTCGGAAGTCATGCAGGCACTGGGATTTTCACGAGCCACAGTGTCACGGATGCACCGTGAGTACATTGAATCCGGTAAAACCATCCATGCAAGGGCCAACTGTCGTGGACAACAGCGTGTGGATGAGCGGGGTCATCGTCGGCTAGCTCGCATTGTAACAGCGGATAGACTGGCCACAGTGCAAGAAATCACTTGACAATTTAACACTGGTGCACAAAAACGTGTAAGCAGCCACACCATCCAGAACCATCTCCTTGCTATGGGGTACAGAAGCCATCGTCCCACGAGGGTACCGCTGCTGACCGCACATCACAGGGTACAAAGATTAGCATGGGCGTGGGAACATCGCCACTGGACCCTAGACACGTGGGAAAATGTTGCCTGGACTGATGAGTCGAGATTCACGTTGGTACATGCGGACGGCAGGATACGAGTACGGCGCAAACCACGTGTAGCGATGAATCCTTCTTGCCAGCAAGGTACTCTTCAAGCTGGTGTGGGTGGCATTCTCGTCTGGGGACTGTTTACGTGGACTGAAATGGGACCCCTGGTACGTGTGACATCGTCCCTCACATGTCAACGTTACCGGAATATCCTGGATGACCATTTGCTCCTGTTTGTGCGTCTTCAACATCCCACTGGGAACCTCATCCTGCAACAAGACAATGCACCGTGCCATCGCTCCCGAATTGTATCCGAATGGTTGGATGAAAACTCCACCGACGTGAGCTTGCTTCCTTGGCCAGCTAGGTCACCTGACCTCAATTCCATCGAGACCATCTGGGATGCCATCGAGAGAGATGTTCGAGGCTCTGACGCCCTCCATCAAATCTTCGTGAACTGTGGGAGCTTGTTCAGGGGTCGTGGATCCATATGGCTTCCCAACGCTTCCAGTGTCTTGTAGAGTCCATGCCGAGACAAATCGCCGCCGTCATCGGGGCGAAAGGTGGTGTTACACATTACTAGACAGGTATCTCTAATTCAACTGCTCTTCAGTGTATGTCATAACCTGGCAGAAAAAAAAAAGGACAAATTTTGGAATATTACATTATGTCAGGTTAAAACTAGTCAATCATAAACTGTTTATGGGTCATTCCATACTACTTCAACAATAGGCAGCAACTGATGCTTATACCATGTGTTTCATTCCATGGCTGATGAAGGTAGAAGTCGCCGAAACGTCCCACCACTTATTATAACTTTTACTTAACTTATGCATGATATGTGGACATCAAGAATTATTTTAATGTTTTTTGTGTTATATTTCAACAAATTCCCTTTAAATTGGTTGCTGACCCATTTTATTTTTTTCACAGTTGTTTATACATGCTTAGAGTTCAAAACTATTTTTATAAAAAAACAAAATTCTGACTGTTTGGCAGTCCGGTTTTGTGGTTTTCTTCTATTTTTTCTTCAATTTATTTATTATAAATGGCATTACCCCCCCCCATCTTTAATGATATCAGCAATCATTTTTCTGCAGCATCAATGCTGGCTGGGAGTCTTGCAACTCCAAAAATAGTTGGAGTTGCAAGCATTTACGCAAGATCAGAGCTGCCAACTTTTCAAAATCAAAAACCGGCACATCAACACGCGTTCAGCAGTACACGAATTTACGATTTCTAAATAATAAAATTATGTATTATAAATTTAAGACCCCCTCCCCCCTAGAAAAACAGCTTTTTTCAGTTTTGCATCGATTTTGTGATCGACCCAAATGATGACAGAAAAAAGCGAAATTCCATGAATCCACGGAGGAATCTCATGTATGGGTGAGAAGTAACTAAAAATGGAAAAACATGCGTTTTATGGAAAAATAAACGTGAAAAATCGATACTACGTTGCTCACTCTGCAGTGAAACAATTTTATAGGGAACGGAATGGACGCGAATTCCACCACGGACAGATTAAATTCTGATTGAGAAATTTTATTTCGTTTAATAAAAGGAAAGGGGTGAAAACGATTGCTCTCTATTGATTAGTTCTAAAGAAATGTGTATTAGAAACAAAATAGGGAAACATGCATTTCGTTAGAAATTTTTTTTTAAAATTACGAAGTCGCTCCTTTTCACTATTACTGAAGATGTTAAAAACTAAGAATATGATCGACCCCTCCCCACACACACACACACACACACACAGAGAGAGAGAGAGAGAGAGAGAGAGAGAACATCAAAAATAAAAATATAATCAGGCGGAGAAAAAAAATAAAGTCAAAAAGATTTAATATGCAGAAACAGAAAAACAGAAAACGGCGTGACATTTTCATTGCTGCTACAGCAGTCATTTTCGGTGTGATTACGAACATTTGCAAGATTCATCAACTTTTTTTTATGATTTTTTTAATCGAAACACCTTGAAAATACGAAAATAAACTTTACATAGATGCTATGCTATTTCACGGAGATTTTCGTTTTACACACCATACTCGATGTTTTCCGTAGTCTGCAGTGGGTTGACGATTTCCATAGTAACTACGTAAAATCCGTAGTACTTGGAGTCTCTTAATCCTTCTTCCCACTACATGGTCTTATTCAGCGTCAAATGAAACGGTGTGCACGGAGAATTTACTGTGCCGAAGTTCCAGCGATGGTGACGGGGCACGTCAGTTCTGGTGCACAATGGCATAAAATCTGCCTTTTGTAGCAAGATGGTGCAAGAATTTTGTTTTGGCACATAATTCCCATTCCTGCGTGAGGCACCACACAAGCACCGTAGTTGTGATGTCAAAAACCAGTACTTCAACTTTCCAAGCCACTTACTGACTTGTTACCATTGTGGTGTGCTCAAGACCTAGCACTTGAAGTGCCGTGGATTAATTAAAACATTTGTCTACATTCATTACAGACTCGCAGCCAGCATTGACGCTGCAGAAAAATGATCGCTGATATCATTAAAGAGGGGGAGAAAATGTCATGCATAATAAATAAATAGAAGACAAAATATTAAAAAAACGCAAAACCCGATTTTTTGCAGAAAAATCGGATCTTTGGAAAATATTTTCGAAATTGGAAGGAATCCGGGTAAATCAGGACACTTGGCAGCTCTGCAAGATGCTATAACTTTCCCTAAATTTAGCTAATTCAAAAACCACTTTACTTAGAATAAAATACTGATTATTTTGGTTTACTTTTTTCATTATCTGAGGTAATTTGGAAATTTTATTGATGGTCAAAGTTGACTATTGAAATTTGCATTTTTTCAATTTCTGAGCCAAATTTTCACCAGGAAGGGGGCAAAATACTCAAACCAATTTTATTTTGCAAGAACCATGATAATGATAGATTGTACCTAGGGTGAGAAAACCAGAGTATTTTGACCCCTTCCAAGAATTTTTCACTGATGAAAATGGGAAATTTCGAAATTTTTAGGGTTCTTTTCAGTAGCTGTATCTCCAGTGGGGTATACAAGAAAAATCTCGATTTTATTCCACAGAGACATCTATTTGGTATCAACATTATAACAAAATTTGATCACTTTGTTTTGCCTAATAAAAACATTTTAGCTCAAAATTGTGAAAAAAATCCGTTTTTCCATTTGTTTTGAAAGACAATTTATTACCTTTTTTATTACAATTCATTAAATAAGCATAGATCTAATTGAATATTATATACTGTAAACTGAAAGAAAAATATATTTCGGTGGTAAAATTATAGTGTAAATTAATTGGTGATTTTTCTCATTGGTTTTTATGATAAGCAATATGATTGGAGGTTTATTTGCATCATTTCCGTATTTAACTGCTTCTATATTAGTTTTAAATAGTATTACATAACAACAGAAGTGTATTCATTTATGGTTATTCATGTGTGTGAAGAGTTCCACAATATATTACATATATATATATATATATTCATTCATATATATATTCACACTTGTACAGTTTATTCCAATAACTCATTTTAATTATTTAGATCCACACAGTTTCATATGCGAGCTTATATGAAACTGTGTGGATCTAAAAAGTTTCATATGCGAGGTTATTCACACATGAATTATACTATAACTCAGGGCTGGAAAATTACCGGCCACCAGGTTGCCCAAAAATTTGGTCCTGGCGCCCAACTTTTTTTTACTTCAAATTTCGTAATTTGCAGTCACTACTTTGAGTTCATAGATGCAAAACGTAACTTCAACAAATTGTAATTTAATAAAATCAAACTCTGAAATTTCCTGCTTTGATTGCATTTAAAAATTCTGTCAGTTTTTATCCTGAACCATGTGTTTCAAGCAGAGAAATGCAATGAAATCCTCTGAGTCACGTGACTATCCTGTCAGATCACAGAAGCATTGAAGATCACACTGTTTGGTTTAAGCTGCTGGCACGGGAGTAGAAACAGTGAGACGCGGCGACGCACGTCGCAGATTCTCAGAAAGGTTTGCAGACTGTTTTTCTATTCTCTTAACATTAACTATTTTTACGATTTTTTTAAATTTTAAAACAAAGGAAAGGAAATTTTCACGCATTTTTAACGTTGGTCGCGTTTAAAATGTAAAGCTGTAATCGATAGATTACGCAGACAACTATAATCGATAGATACCCCCTCCCCTTTATTTTATTTTAGCTTTCATTCTTCCATACCTTTCAAACACATAACTTCAACTTGATGAGAGATAATTGCTTTATTTGAGCTTTGAATCTAGGAAGTGATATTTTTATGCACTTTTGACCCACCATGCATGTTTGATGTGTGGTGGTTAAAAGGGCATAAAAACATTTTGGAAACTAATGGTTGCAATTCCTCCATTTTTTTTTTTTTTTTTTTTTTTTTTGCATGGATGCCTAAATATTAATCTTAACTGAAAGTTAAATTAGGGTGATTTTTTGTTTTTGTTTTGTTTTTTACGAGAGCCATACCGTGTTTTTAAAGCGTTTTCTGTTTCAGCGGCCGTCGGCTTTCCGTAAGTTGACGTCGCAACTTTTTTTTCCCATTTTCCAGATAGCTTCACTTCAGTATTCAGTTAGTTTGATAAACTGTCTTTTTTTTGTTCTTCCTCTTTATTATTTTTTCAAACCATATTTTTACACATTTTTATCGTCCATCTTCCGTTTTTTATGGTCGCATTACCAGGCATTACAGAAGTTGATTGCAGTTTTCGCGTTTTTTGGCTTCTGGTAGCTTCATTTCAGTTAGATTGTTGTTGTTTTTTTGTTTTCTTACAAAATCCATATTTGTTAAGCATTTGCAACATTCCCGTTTGTTTCTGCGGCTTTTGGAAGTTGACGGTGGCATTTTATTTTATTTATCTTTTTTACTACCAGACGGTTTTCTCTGGGATTTTTTTTTCCTTTTCTAAAACCACATGTTTACGCATTTTTGAAGGCCCCGTGCTTCGTTTCCAAAGCCGTATTATGCAGTACTCCGGAAGCTGACGCCTGACGGTCGCAATTATTTTTAGCTATTATTTTCTTCCAAATAGTTTCATCTCAGATTGATGAGGTTAAACGTTTTTTTTTTTTTTCACATTCTTTTTTATGTTTAGATTTTTATTGAAACTATAGAACCCTGAGATTTATAGACTGAATTTGAATTTCATTTAGCAGTTAGTAATTTGGGTAATAAGCAGTGCTTAATACACTTATACACTGCCGGACAATTGCTAAGGATGGAGAACAATAGCAACGATAAAATGGAAGGCAGGAAAATGTGGAAATTAGCATAAGTGCGGGATACAGTAAGACGTGTTGTGTGTATGCAAATTTTGGATTGCCAAACTTGTTCGTGACGTCATAGCGCTGATAAGAGATATAAAGGATTTGACGCGTATTGACCGTTGTTGTTCAAACGCAAAGTTGAAAAGGAAAGAATCAATTGACGAACTTGAATATTTCAGTATGTCTTCCCAACATCACCTAGATGATTTTACGCGTGGCCGTATTATTGGCAAGATTGAAGAAGGGCGAAAAATAACAGATGTTGCCAGGGAGTTCGACGTCAGCCACAGTGTTGTTTCAAGGCTTTGGAAATCATTTCAAACAAATGGAGAGTGTAGCAAACGTCACGGGGAGGTCGTGTTCGCAGTACGACACCTGCAGAAGATCGGTACATAGTGCTATCAACAAAAAGACACCGGCGCAGCACAGCTAGTGAGGTAGCGAATCAGTTTATGCCTGCTACTGGCAAGCGGATCTCCCGAAAAACTGTCGCCAGACGTTTACATGAAGGAGGACTATACGCCCGCCGTCCTGTTGTGTGCATCCCATTGTCCAGACGTCACCGTACCGCCCGTTTGCAATGGTGCCATCAACATATCAATTGGACTGATAACGACTGGTCTGCTGTCCTCTTCTCAGATGAGAGTAGATACAGTCTATCGTCTGATTGTCGACGACAACTGATCTGGCGTGATAGTGGTACTGCATATTGTCCAGCAAACATACAGGAAAGGGACCGATATCAGACATGTAGTGTCATGGTATGGGCTGGCATCATGATCAATGGCTGTACGTCCCTCTATGTGCTTCTAACTGGGACTATGACTGGCCAACGATACATTGATGTTCTGCTACCTCATGTTCGCATGTTCCGTGGTGCTGTCGGTGATAGATTCATTTTCATGGACGACAACGCAACATGTCGTCGAACAGTCGCTGTCCAGGAGTGTCTTGAGAGCGAGGATATTCAACGCCTCGTATGGCCAGCACGTTCTCCAGATCTGAATCCCATTGAAAATGTGTGGGATGCTTTGGGGAGGAGTCTTGCTGGTCGCCAATGCCCTCCAATAAACAAGAACACCCTCATCCGTGCACTGACTGAGGAATGGGATAAATTACCCCAACAGCTGCTTGATAATGTTGTGCAAAACATGACACGACGTGTGGAATCTTGCATCGCCCTCCATGGTGGCCATATCCCGTATTGACATATAGTGTCCTAATAATAAGTAGTTTACTGGGGGAGTCAGGTTACTGGATTTTTGCCTTGAAATTTTCTTACATATTTTTGAAAATGACACTTTTTTTCACATTTTTGAGAAATGGCACTTTTTTTCAAATTTTTGAATTCAGTGAAAAAATGAGAACTATAAACATTATTTAGTATATTTTTTATAGCAGGAGAACACAATTCCCGGCAGGGCTCGCACTAAGCATTCACCAAGTCGCCAAATATGACTAAATCCGAAAATGGCGAGAAAAAATTAGTAACAGTGAAAATGGTGGTGAATTATTTTATGAAACTTAGGCATTTTTTGACTCATGGGTAAACAACTGCAATTTGCGGTAATTTTTGGGCTAAACTGCAGCTGATATGATTTCGAAGTTTGATTTTCCAAAGCTGTGGCACTGAAAATGGTACTGCCCAGTGCAATTTTTATGGAGTACTGTGAAACACATAAGGTTGCTTGAGATTCATTGGGGGAATCAATGAAAATAAGAGCTACTGAAGGTGGGGAATATGGAGAGGAAAGAAACTCTTCTGTAATTTATAATGAGCGGATCCAAGGAAATGGGATAGCAGAGGTTAAACAGTTTGCAGCACATAGTCCAGTGTTGCGTGTTGCACTTTGACTTTGCTCAGAACTGATCTGTAATTCTACCCGATGAAGTGCAAAGTTACTACTGGAAAACAATGTCCAGATCTCACTCTTTACATGCATTGCGGCCTTTCCAAATGAGACTATGTCTTTTGTGGTAGCATGCAATGATATAAGCCATACACAGCACATGCTCTGTGTGCCATTCTGCTCATAAAAAGTGAAATTGCTAAGACTTGTCCTTTGGAAGAATTTAAAACAATTGTTTACATCTCAGATGGAGCAGCCGGGCACTTCAAAAACAAATATCAGTTCTATGAACTTGTGAAGGGGGACCCAAATGTAACAAGGAAGTGGATCTTCTCAGCCACAGGCCAATGTAAGAGTGCATGTGATGGTGTGGGTGGCTTGTGCACACATTTTGCTACTAAATTCAACTTACAGAAAGAAGCTTTACAAGCTATAAGAGATGCACCTTCATTTGTTGAAACTGTCTCCCCCTTGATCCCAAAGACTAAACTTCTACTCCTCATAACTTATGAAGTTCAATCTTGTCGAACCAGCAAAGTAGAAGAGTGGGATGCAGTAAAATCTGTTGTTGGAATACAGTCACAGCATTCCTGGTTAGTACAAGGAAATAAACCATCAATGGCCAGAACAGTCAGGAACTCACATAAAGCAGTGCAATTTTCAAGCCAACAAAAAAAGAACCCATTTTCTGTGAATGATTTTCAAATAGGAGAATTTGTAGGATGCATTTATGATGATAACTAGTAGATGGATGGGACAGATTACAAACATATCTAAAAAGAATTTGTGGACATAACAGTATCTTTCATGCACCCTCATGGATCAGCCAGAGGTTTTTTGTGGCCAGAAGAATGTGGCAAGAAAACAGACAAGTGTCCAGTGCCCTTAAAAAATTTACTTCTAAAGGTGAATGTCCCAACTCCTGTTGGACGTTCTGCGCAACTTCATACCTTTGATGAAAAGGAAATCAATAAAATCCAGCAGCTTTTCTCAGTTTGAATAATTTGTAGTTATAACAGTAAGCTCATAATTTTTTTTTTTTGAGGACATTTTTTCTTATGTAAATAGAAATTGAATCTTAACTGCAAATGAGATAATGTATTGTATGTGTATAGATTTCTGGATTTAAAAAGGTAAAACATGTACGTGGGTGACAATTATCAAAAATCCTAAAAATTACTTTAAAATATAGATTGACACTGCAATTTGGAATATATACTCAGGTAAACTTTTCAGAAATATCTTTCGAAGTTTTTTTTTGTTTTGTTTTTTAATAATAACCCAACCGTGAGGTTCGAGCAGGAGAGAAGTGCATTTTCAAAAATTTGCAGGAAATTTTCAATGCAAAAATCCAGTAACCTGACTCTCCCAGTTAACTACCTACCATTAGGACATTATTTGGACAAAATTTCAGAATTTTTAAAAATGGGGTTTTTGAGATATTGCAATTCAAAACTGTTGATTCTTTGAAATTTTGTACATTTTAAAAATTAATTTTATGAGTTGCATGTATCACAGGATAAAAATAAAATTACTGCTAAGACAACCCTTGTAGGAGTGCAGGCTGGCACACTTACCCACCTGATAAGTTTTTTCTTAAAAAAAAATTCTAAATTTGTGGAAAATTAAAATTTTTTGTAATAAATATAGACTTTTTTTGGCATCTAGCAACATTCCTTTGATCGATTTCTGTGAACATAAAAAAAAAAAAAAAAAAAAAGGCCATTTCAATAGCTTCAAAATAAAAAAATATGCAAGTCTCTACCTGTTATTATAGTACAAGAGCAGTGTACATTAAAAAAAATTTTGTGTTTCACATTATTTTCGTCAAGGGTGTATTTTTTGCCTATTTTCAAAATGCTGTAGCTTGACCAAACAAATTATTTTAGGAAAAATCCTTTTGCAGTACTTTAACCTCTATTAGGAATAGCTAACATAATTTTTTCAAAAAAAATGGAGGTGGTCAACTGACACCCCTGCCTGAATTGAGATGGAGAGGGTCTGGAGATTATTTTTCCAGCCCTGGTATAACTATACTAATTTATTATATTGATTTTAGTAAGATATTTGGTTGTTTTGATTTGTTTATGGAAGTTGCAAATGTATGAGAGAAAAAGCTGGTGTCAGTTATGTGATCCATAGCTTGAATCATAGAGGTTATTTTTAGTGACGTGTGAAAAAGAGTATTACATGAATTTATTAAACCACATCTACCAGCTGTAGTTCTTCCTTAAATAGCTGTTTACTACAATAGTTACGTACTTCTGATTAAATTTAATCAACTTCATCTTAATTGGGGTAATAATAGGAATTTTGTTTGCACCACCTTAGCTATGGTACAACGCAAAAATTACTTTCACCACCTTTGCTATGTTAAATGCCACATTTACATCCAATTGTTCTATTCTAGTCAAATGTAACGTTTTACATAAACAAATCATATATTTATACCACATTTGACTTAAATATTTATTTTTACTAACAAACTTAATTTACATTTGTGAATATAGCCATATTATTTTATTCTATGAATTTAATTTTAATTAATTAATTTTTTTTTCACACTAGTGAAGACCATAATTAGCCTTATTATCCACACATGAGACATTGGCTTGCTATATGAATATTTGATTATCCAGTTTCATTAAAAAAATTTTATTTTAGTTCGTTATTATTAACAATATAATTTGGAAATTTTTTTTCATAGCAATAAAAGGTCATGATTTTTCTTGGTCTATCCGTGTTGTACCAATATCTTTCAACGTAAAAAAACTTTTAAGTTAATTTTATTAAAGTATTCAGAAATTTTTGATCTATTGGGTATATAAATAAGTTTTGAGGGATTTGAGGTGAACAAAACATGTTGTTGGAGAACAGAAACAATATTTTAATATTAATTGAAGTATGCTCCCTCGGAAGCTACAACTTTACCCCATCTTTCGGGCAGTGAACGTATGCCCCAAAGGAAGAATTTCGGTTCCTTAGAAGAGATCTAATTGTCCAGCCAATTTTTGATGTCTTCGTAAGAACTAAACCGTTCTCCAGAAAAAGCTGACTTCATCAACCGGAACAGATGGTAATCCGATGGGGCAATATCTGGCGAATATGGCGGGTGGGATAGAACTTCCCAGTTGGATCCTTCTAAGTACTTATTCACAGGTCGAGAAACATGTGGTTTTGCGTTGACATGCTGTAAGATGACTTTGTTGTGTCTATTCTACTATTCCGGTCGTTTTTACGTGAGAGAGCTAGTTTTAAACGCATTAATTGGGTTCAATACCGATCACCAGTAATAGTTTCTGACGGTTTCAGCAGTTCATAGTGGATCACACCCTTCTGATCGCACCAGATACACAGCATTACCTTTGAACCATGGATATTGTGTTTTGGTGTTGAAGGACCTGGTTCACCTGGCTTCACCCATGCATTCTGCCGTTTAGGGTTATCGTACCATATCCACTTCTCGTCGGCAATAATAATACGATGCAAAAAACCCTTTTTTTTGCCTTTGAAGCAGCAATTTGCAAATGGTTTTTCGATGTTCAAGGTCTCTTTCCCGCAAAGCATGTGGAACCCGATTCCCTTCTTTTTGCACCATTCCCATGGCAGCTAAACATTGTGAAATGCATCGTTGACTAACATTTAATGCTGCTGCAAGTTCTTTTGGGTTCTGGCACGGATCCTCGTCGAGTAAAGCTTCCAATTCGACATCAGCAATTTTTTTGGGTGGTCCAGAACATTCTTCGTCACTGACAAAGAAATCATTCCTTTTGAATCGTCTAAACTAATACTCACATGTTTTTATGGATGGGGAATGTTCACCATAGATTTCTGACATTAAGCGATAGCTGTCGGCAGCACTTTTCTTGACAATAAAGTAATGCACTAACACTTCCCGCAAATGCTGTTTTGTTGGTATGAAAGTTGCCATTTTCCATCGAGTAAAACAAATACGTCTTCGCACTTCAATAGAACGTTGTATACTGACTGACAGCTGGCGTCTCGTACTGCGATATCGCAGTGTTGCCACCTTAAAATACATGCGAGCAGTAATGAGTATGGCACCGAACGGAAATCCCTCAAAACTTATTTATATATCCAATAGTTGTTGGTAATGGTACTCCTTTGATTATATGTATTCAACATTTTGTTTGATTGTTCTTTTTAATTTCAGTATGTTTACTCTATAATTTCTTCAAGTTTGCATTTAATACTACTTCTGGTAGTTTCTTTAGAGCATTCAGTTTTAACTGCATTCTTGATTAATTCCGTTTGTCTCTTATATATTTGCTCAAACTGCTTATTTAAATTATTACTGAAATCATCTTGTTTCTCTGTAAGTTTGTTTATTATTTTACATGTGTTATTAATAATTAACATCATATCATTTGCTATTGAAGGGGATTAGCACTATTGTGTGATATAGTGAAATTATGACTTTGAATTGTATGCTGAAGAGTTAATTTCTCTTACTTTGACTTCCTTTTATTACCAGGTTTTTTATTCCTTTTATTCGGATGCGGAGTAATACCAAGTCGTGAATATCTGTCAGCAAGTGTTTCTTGCAATCTTTTCACCATATGTTTTGGTCGATTATATTTTTGGAATACCTCCATGCCCTTTATTATAACCTGTATGCGGACGTACACGCAGTGTTCAAGGTGGAATTTTTTCTCTTGTAGCAATTTGGTTATTTTGTCAACAAAAGTTGTAGCAAAATGCTATGCCGAATAGCCAAATTTACGGTTCTACTTTTTATGATATTTACGTATCAAAATTCAAGCACAATGCGTTGGCTAAATAAATGTTGTAATTTGGAATCCAAGAATAAAAACATATAGGCTTTTATGCACTTCTAATTTTAATAAAAATACTTACATTTGTGGATGCATGCAGTTTGTGTAAATATATACAAAAACCAAGACTGAGCAAAGCTATAACTGACAGCACACCGACCAACCGATCGAGCTGAACCGAAACGATGCATGCTGCTCCAGCAGCGAACCGCCAAAGAAGCAAACGAAACATCTCTCTGCTTATACATCGCAGCAGAGCCCTTGTGAAAGGTGCTCTCACGGCTCACCGGTGCTTTTCTGCAATAGGAGAAAAGACAACGGGTTTGGAAAAAACAATTACAGGGCAAAGCAGTGTGCGACAGCGATGGTGGAAAGAAAAAATGATGGGGAAGGGTATCAAGTCAGCAAGGCGAAGCAGCGCGTGACGGCGATGACCGAAAGAGAAAATGGCGTAGATGAAAAACAAGGCAGTCGTGAGCGGGATGACGAAAGAAAAAAATGACAGGAAACATTAGCTTTTTGTAAATTAATTTATGGCACCTCTATTCATATTGTACTGTGGAATTAACTTTTTTACGGGTCTTATAGAGGTTATTATTCAGAAAATTGGACCACCAACTTTTTCGAATAATAACCTCTATAAGACCCATAAAAATATTAATTCCACATTAGCTTTTTGGCGATTCCATTGTGACTTCTTGTCACAAAATTACCGTCGTTATCACAATTTGGTGAAAATGCGAGTGACAGCTTAAACACTGCGTACAAACAAGCTCTGTCGGCTTGTAGAAATGACGATGACATTTCACATAACGAAGTGGGCTTCCTTCGCAGCACATTTCCGGTCAGAACTTGAGTTCTGTTAAAGATTTTCCCATTCTGTAAACTTAGTTGGCTTCTACATGAAATGTGCTTTAACAGAGGTGGAGCTGGGGGGGGGGGGCAGTGGGGGCATGTGCCTCGGGCGCCGGTTATAGGGGGCAACCCTTGCAAATGTCAGTAGCGACCAGATATTTTGCAGTGGATAATAATTTTTTAATACAGTAGCTAACTATGGCCAGTAGATTAATTTTTTTTCCAAAGTGAGCAACTTATTTTGTCCAACTTTTCCTCCCCACTTGTAAATGAATATCAAGCTCAGTTTTCTCACCCGTGTTCCTGCAGCTCCTTCAAAAATGAATGGAAGTGAAGGTGGGATTCGAGAGAATCTGCTGACAGATCAGCCTGGAGTGACCAAAGGGTCAAGGTTACTAAAGCAACCTTTGCCATGGTATACCTTGCACAAAATACAGGGTGTCCGAGAATTATTGGACACATTACAAAATTACGTACAAAAAAACTATGAGGATTGTCTGTTTTTCTATGTCACATATTACTAACACGGTTTCTATATTTTTGTTTTGCAGAATTGTTATTCCCAGAATCCAATAGATAGCGCTAGGCGTGGCCTGATGAGGAATGTATGAGAAATGCACAATCATGTCATCCGTACAGCAGAAGGCGATGTCTGTGTTACGGCTTACGAAATTAAACTCTGTCATTAAAGTTTAAAGATGGTACTGTTTAGATTATGGTTGTAGTCCTCCGTCAATGAATTCAATTAACGGTGGATGAAACAGTTTAAAGAAACTGGCAATTTGGAACATCATGGAAGGGCCGGTAGACCTAGCATCAGAGGTGAGATGGTTGACCAAATTTATGAAAGTTTCCGACGAAGCCCCAGGAAATCCGTTCGTAAAGCAAGCAGAGAACTGTGCATTCCGAAATCGACAGTTCGCAATATCTTGCACAAGAAATTAAAGTTTCATGCTTATAAAATTCAAATAGTGCAAAAGATGCATGTAAATGATCACACTCTGCGATACGATTTCGCTGTGGATATGCTGAATCGAGTAGAAAACGACGAAAACTTTCTCAGTACTGTAATTTTTAATGATGAATCCACATTTCATGTATCAGTGAATCATCACAACTGTAGGCTATGGGGCAGTGAACCGCCTCATGCTGCTATTGAACTGGAATGTGATTCTCCAAAAGTTAATGTGTAGTGTGCCCTATCAAAAAAAGAAGTGATTGGCCCTTTCTTCTTTTGCAAAAAAAAAAAAAAAAACATAGATGGTGACATTTACTTGGATATGCTAGAAAATTGCATTATACCTCAGATCAAAAGATATGACGTCGTTTTCCACCAAGACGGGCTTCCGCATTGGTCAACGTGTGTACGCAAGTGCCTTAATGAGCATTTCCCCAACAGATGGATTGGGCATGGTGGTCCCATTCCGTGGGCTCCTCGCTCTCCAGAACTCCATTGGATTATTTCATGTGGGGTTATGTGAAGGATCGTGTCTATCAGACACCTTGTACTGATTTGCAGGAACTGAAGCAGCATATCACAGCTGCTATTAATTCCATAACTCCTCAGATGCTTGCCAATACATGGCATGAAATCGAGTATCGCTTGGACGTACTACGAGCAACAAAGAGATCTCACATCAAAATTTATTAACTTGTGTAGTAGTTACATTATAAGTTAGTACAGTGAGCTTCTTTCTATCTGTTTAATGTTTTGTTTTATATAATTTTGTAATGTGTCCAATAATTCTCAGACACCCTGTATAACGTCATCAACAGGCAAAAGAATTATCTTTGAATCTCTGTTTAGCAGCATATATGCTGAAGAAAAAGAAACAAAATGTTACAGCAGTGTTTTTAAGGTGATGCAGCTGCTACATCTAATGTCATGTAGTACTGCTCCTTGTGAGCGTGGCTTTTCAGAAATGAACCTCATAAAAACGAGTAATCAGGCAAGTCTGAATAGTGACACTTTAATGACTTAATGATGATTAAACACAATGGCGTTTCAATTGAAGATTTTGATCCTCAAAATGCTATTCAATTGTGGTGAGCAAATACCTCTGATGGGAAGATCAGACACAGTACAAATCAGTGGTACACTGTATCAACATTATTAGCGCTACTTTATGCATATATATCCTAGGCTTTGTCCCTTTAAGTATTATTAAAGAAATTAGAAAATAAATTATGTATGCAAGAAATAGAATACAATGTGTTCCCTATGTTTGCTGGCTCTATATGGGAGATATGTAGACGATACCTTTTTAATTTTCAGAAAGTCAAACCAAGAAATAATTGAAACAGTTCGTGAAACTTTCAGTAGTTACTTCACAACTATTAATTTCACCAAAGAAGTAGAACAAAATAAAGAACTATCCTTTTTAGATGTTGTAGTTTCCAAAAGGGAGCAACGTGCTGACTTCCGAGTATTTAGAAAAAATACTTGACACTTACACTTCGATATTTATACCTGCAAAGTCATTTCATCCGTGGGTCCATAAAATTTCGGCATTCCGCTATTTAATACAGTGAGCATTTGCCTTGTGCAGCACTTAAGTAGACTTCAAAATGAAGAATTGAATTGGATCACCAATGTTGCAGAGGAAAATATGGGTACAGGAGTCAAATGATTAAAAAATGGATTTATGAATTTAAACATAAACCAAGACAACAGGAAAAAGAAAAATAGTGTATTGTTGTACTTTCCCTTACTACCCTGCTATTTCTTCCCTACTACGGAGAGAGCGTAGTAAAGTTCAGACAGGTATTGGAACAAGTGTTAGTTTTTTTTTTATTGGAGGTTTAACGACCACCGTGAGCAACTCAATGGGCTATAAGCAGTCGCCCGTCCCTAATTTAGGGTCACTGGCTCCAGGGAAGGGAGAGAGCCAGTGCCGTAAGACAAACACAACATCCATGCCTGACCGGGATTCGAACCCGGACCCCTTAAGGACGAATGATCAGAGGCCAGCACCTTATTAGACCACTGCGCCACCGGGGCGGCACAAGTGTTAGTACTTATGGTGACATCCTTAAAAAAGAATAAAGCACCAAAAAAAAAAAAAAAACTACAAAACAAGACAGGGGTCTACAGTATCCCAATATTATACCAAGATGGAACTGCAACAAAGAAATACTATATCGGTAGCACTAAGAATCAACTCCGATACCAGATTAAACAACATATGGATAATTGGAGAAAGCAGGGAAAAAAAGACAGTGTTAGTTGAATATTGTATTGATAATAAGTGCATAGTGCATTCCAGATTTTCAGAATGCCAAAATCATTACGGACCAGAGTTCTG
This sequence comes from Macrothele yani, assembly GCA_039090855.1. Classification (NCBI taxonomy): domain Eukaryota; kingdom Metazoa; phylum Arthropoda; class Arachnida; order Araneae; family Macrothelidae; genus Macrothele; species Macrothele yani. The sequence continues at coordinate 54,161,690 of CM077032.1, read as the reverse complement.
AACAAATGATAAGATTTTCCGAGGCTTTAATTAATGAAAAGACATGGGAGAGTAATTGCAATAAAGTTAACCCTGTCGATTATTAAACAGATTATAAAAAATGAAATTGATAGTAAACATAAAACAAGATGTAAATCAGGCCAGCATGGTGTTCCTTTTGATAAAATTCAGCCTCGGTTTGATGGTCTGAATCTACAAGTCGGCTTGCAGCAACCTGTCAGCGAGATGCTCAGTCGGACGAATTCAACATGTGACCTCGAGGATGACGTGGGCAGTGGCATGACAGCCACTGATTGGCAGTATTTGGATATAATTACCCGATCTTCCAGCAGAGCCACCAGAACACAGCTTGATAATGGTATCGCACGATGCTTGCTTGTATTTTGTGAAGTAGCAAGGTTTCTGTCTCTTTTTATCTGCGGCCAAGTGAGGAGTCAAATTTTGTTCACCTTTTATTCGTTATATGCGTTTACATGAAATGTGAGTTTGAATGTGCCTTTTGAACTGTCGACATACATCGACTTGCAATGGAGTCCTAACTTTTGCAAAGGGATATTCCGATATATTGGACAGTTGAGCTGCACTGGATTAGTATTATACTAGATACTTCAACCTGCAACCGAGACCTAGTCTTTTTGAAGTGTTATTCCGATGTATTGGATAATGAAGCAGAGTTGATTACTATTACATCTATGTTGCTTGTCGGACTTAAGGTACCTTTTTTTAACATTATATTATTTTGTGTAAAGTGCTTCAGTTTTGCAACATTCACTTCCATAATTTTGTGTTAATTTCCGCAGTTCGCCTATAGACATTAAAGAATTGGACTTTGCTTCCCACATGAAGAGAAATGTGCATAGTCTTTTACTATTATGATATACATCTCAATTGATTAGCAGTTTCAGCACATTACAATTGATCATATTCATATGGTTATAATATATATGTATTTCTTCTATTTTCACTTGAAGAGCTTTCAGTTATTTTTCACATTTTCTGAGTTGTTTTGTTTTCATAGACAAGACGTTTCTGGCTTCTAGATTTTATCAAGCCCTGTTCTCAATCTATAGGAACTCTATCGAAAGTTTTGTTTACACAGAAATAATTTAAATTTTATTACTAGGTTCCTCTTGCAGTTGTCAGTTATTAAATTAAAATATTTTCCTTGTGTTGTTTTGTTAGTCTACTAAAAAGGTTTCCGACAAAGAAACAGATCACTTTTTTGAATTAAGTTGTTGAAAATGTTATTTTTAGGTTTTGAAGGTTCATTAATGGAACTGTTTTTCTAGATATAAAAACTTTAATTAGTATCTAGTTTTTATGAGGTTCATAGTCCAATATTTTACCCTAAAGGTTCATTTTCGCACACATTGCTGCACGTTCGGTCGTAATGTACTTATTATGTCCTCACTTGAATCTGTAATGTTTTAATAATTATTTATTGTTTTATCAATTTTTCTTTAAATTATCTTATTCTATTGTTATCGTGATTCGCGGGCTTGCAGCAAGTTTTCTGTTTCGATGGTTGTATACGCAGATACATTTTATTTTTACACAACTCTGGTCAAACTCATAAAGATTAGATATCTCAGGTAATAAGTTATGTAAAGATAGGGGAAGAAGGTCCTTGGGTCACAGAGAGTTTCATCGAGTTCTTTGGTCAGTGGTAAAACACTTGAAACTTTTGCTGAAGCAATAGTCAGAAAATTGCAAAACGATGGTTTAGTTCTCGCAAACTGCAGAGGACAGTTGTATGAAAATGGAGCTCACATGGCAGGATTGTGCAAGGGGTTGAAACACACATCCTTAAGCAATATAATCTTGCATTTTTCTTGCCATGTGCAGCTCACTCTCTTTATCAAGTGAGAGTTCAAGCTGCTAGTGTAAATCCAGACGCAGATACTTATTTTCGAGTTCTTCACTGTTTCTACTTATTTTTCGTGTCTTCAACAGCTAGGTGGGAAGTATTACAGAAATGTGTTAAAACATCCCTCGAATCCCGATCTAAAACAAGGTGGTCCACAAAGATAGAAGCCGTTCCAATAGGAAGTTTTAGTAAGCTGAAGCTTATCAAAACATATCTGCGGAGCACATCTTGGTAACAGATTAACAGATTTAAGTATAATATCCATAGAACATGAGTTTGCATCAAAACTTTCTTATGATGATATCACTTAGCTGCCAGAAAAGTCAAGATGTAGTCATGCCTGTCCCTGGAAATTTTCCTCGAAGTTTAAAAAACTGGGCATCTTAAATTGTAATGCACAGCTGTATTCAAATGTTTATGTCATACAAATGTTTAAAATGCAAAACTCAAAAGTTTGTGTATTGAATAAAAAATAGTTTGTATATTGAATCAAGTATTATTTTAGTGAACAGTGTATTAACATTACAGTTATTTATTTAGAGACTAGAACAATGTGGTGAAAGACCAGTTATCTAGTTTTTGAAGATGGAAAACTTATTAACTGGTTAAGACTAAAATACTGAATTACTGTAAAAGAATTCTTGATGTTATTAACTGTTAAGATTCAATAAAAGAAATTAACGGTTTAATAAACTGGCTGCCTCGGTGGCACATTGGTCTACGCACTGGCTTATGATCATTCGTTCTCGTGGGCAGTGGCGTAGCCAGAAATTTCTTAGGGGGTTCATTGGTGAAAGCCTCATATATATCACTTTAAATTTGTGCTGTCTCTCCTCAAGGGAGCTGTTCAAACTCCGAAGTCTTCCCCCTGGCTACGCCACTGCTCCTGGATAGGGGGTTCGAGTATAGGTGAGGCATGGATGTGCTTGTCTTATGGCACTGGCTCCCTCCCTTCCCTGGAACCAGTTGTCCTAAATTAGGGATGGAAGACTGCTTACAGCCCATGGAGTTGCTTACGATGGTCGTTAAATCTTCAAGCAAAAGAAAAAAGAATAAACTGATAATTTCTTTAATAAGTCGTTTGTGCTCAATATCACAAAACCCCAGGATTGTTACGATATTAATAAACGAGTTTTATTCATTTGGAACCTTGAAAAAACAAAACTGCAAATCAGGTGCAATTGTAAAATTTAACGAAAAGCTAACAGATGTAATCTCAAAAATTTAAAAATAAATTTTAGTTAATATGTTGTCCATGAGAGATGGGTGAGAGGAGCGCCAAACTCTGCTTTGCCTCTGGTGAAAGAAATCCTAGCTCCGCCTCTGGCTTTAAAATTGTATATATTGTGATAATTATGAGCACATTTACTTTTGTAGCAACACTGAAAACCCAAAACGGTCGGAAATTTCTAGAGTTGCGATTACTTTTTCGGTAACTGTATGCATCATTCGCACCGAAACAATTCACCTACTTTCATGATTATCTAATGTAGGAGTTACATCCACAAACAGAACGTGCAAGTAGGCACTAACGCAACTAAAATTTATTGCACACACTGACTTTTTAATGTTTACGCATCGATTTTAATTTACAATGAAGAAAATAATCAAACAATTACCTAACACAGACGCATAGAAGATTCGCCTACAGAGCTCCCACGCCTCAAACCAACATGAGCAAAACCGTTGAAACAAGTCAAACAACCTTAAAGAAATGCGCCAAATATAACACGGTTGCGGTTCAAAAACTGCGTTCTTAAAAAAGGCTCTCTCAGCCAGCGTTGCCAGGTCGGATGTTAGAAAAATAGCAAGGTTTGCCTCCAAGGTTTTTGGTTGTACACAGAGGCAATGTACATTGTACTTCTAGGCACTGTACCCTGAATGTCTTACAACGATATAAACAGGGGAATTCCCACCTTATTCCACATTACTTTCTTCTAGCAGACGACGGGTGCCTCAAACCGAAGTGCATCCGATTTCGTGCTCTACTCGTTAGCACAAGATTACTACCTGTGTGTTTTGTAAAGAGAACCCGTAAGTTGTTTAACGTTTTTTCTTTTGGGAGAGGGTTAATATGTGGAATTGGAAACATTTTTTATGAAGTTCGGATGGACAAGAACATGAAGAATTTTCCTTGAAATAACATATGACAGACCAATTACTATTTTATCAAACAGAATATATGACAGACAACATTCTGGAATTTTTATTTCGACGGAACCATCGCATTTTCACAGAACACTACTATCAGGTTTCGCTTTGCATAATTAGACAGTTCTTCTTTCCCGGCAGAATCTATCGATCTAGCTGATTTTTCTCTGCTAGACAGTGTTTCCTTTAGGACTTTTTGGCCGGGGGGGGGCAATGGAACCTCAGAGGGGGTGAGTTTTTCATTTGCTATACATGTATATAATTTTAATTACTATATATCCTAGCACAGGGGCGTATTAAGAGGGGCCTCTCCCCTGGAAAATGTTTCATTTTTTTGTTTTTGGTTAAAATGCGACTTACATTAGAAAAAAAAGCTTTAATTTTTCTTCAATTTTTCATTAACTTTAATTTTGTTCCAGATGGTGGATTTCAAAAACTTCCTTTTTTCGTCCCCCCTCCCCCGAAGAGAAATTCCATATACATACCTGATATAGTAATAACATCTTCACACATTTCAGGAATAACAAACTGTGTTCAGCTAAAGGAGGGAAGGGGAAGGTTCTGCAGGCTTGAAATTTTTATCTATTAAAATGCATTCAACACACTCTTGTTCCTGAATCACGATTCCCAGACAATTAGGTATGATTAGTCTACTTATAATATTTTGAAGAATACCATGGTTCGTAATACACTTTTTAATAAAATAAACTGTAACCAGTACCTTTTGAACAAATATTTAAAAAAATATAATTGGAGAAATATTTGTAGCATAAAAAAGAAACGAAACTTCCTTTTTCATCATAACCTGAATTTATTAAAATTTGGCTCGGTAACCTAAAATGTCTCCGGGTGGGCGAATGGTCATTTCCGAGAGGGCTTCGCCCCCCTGGATGCATGCCTGAAAGAAACACTGCTGCTACGGTCAGTGCCGGATTTAAGGCTTTTCTACCCCCACCCCACCCGTCCACCCATATGAAATAAAAATTATTTTGATTTAACTTGTTATTAAATTAAAGGTTATAAAGAAATATTTGTAAACATAGCCAAAGAGGTTCATGCTTATCCTCGAACAACAGTTTACATTTTGAATGCGCTCTCTATCGCATGCGACATAAAGGAACAACACCTTACGTCACATGCGCTCCCTATCGCATTCGACGTACAGGAACAACACTTTACTTAGCATGCGGTCTCTATCGCATCCGACGTAAAGGAACAACACTTTGCGTCGCATGCGCTCTCTATCGCATTCGACGTACAGGAACAACACTTTACATCGCATGCGCTCTGTATCGCATTCGACGTACAGGAACAACACTTTACGTCGCATGCTCTCTCTATCGCATGCGACGTAAAGGAACAACACCTTACGTCACATGCGCTCCCTATCTCATGCGACGTACAGGAACAACACCTTACGTCACATGCGCTCTCTATCGCATTCGACGTACAGGAACAACACTTTACGTCGCATGCGCTCTCTATCGCATCCGACGTAAAGGAACAACACTTTACGTCGCGTGCGTTCTCTATCGCATACGACGTACAGGAACAACACTTTGCGTCGCATGCGCTCTCTATCGCATTCGACGTACAGGAACAACACTTTACGTCGCGTGCGTTCTCTATCGCATACGACGTACAGGAACAACACTTTACGTCGCATGCGCTCTCTATCGCATTCGACGTAAAAGAACAACACTTTACGTCGCATGCGCTCTCTATCGCATTCGTACGAACACTGGTATGCTCGCAATAGAGCTATTATTACGATCTTATTTCTTTAGTTATCATTAAAAATAAAATAAATTACCAGTACTTTATTTTATTCAAGTAAATTAAAATAACGGTACTTTCCTTTTCGTGACTGTTCCCTGGGTATTGTCCCACCGGTAATAAATATGAGCGTCTTCCTGCCTCTTTCTACTTCGTTTCCGTGTGCCTCTCTTAGCTTCCTATTTCTAAGGGTTGTTTAAGACCTGGGGTCAGATACTCTCTTCCTAAAATCCTCTACATATGATCATTTTTCATGACTGCCATGGAAAGGACCTCAGGTTCGATCCACTAAATATCCGCCGTACGTCGGACCCCGGGTATTGGCCCCCCGGTAATAAATAAGGGCGTCTCTTCCCCTCCCTTTCTACTTCGCTTCCGTGTCACTTTCCTATCGGAAACTAGCCCAAATCTACTAGCTTCCTATTTCTAAGGGTTGTTTAAGACCTGGGGTCCTCTACATATGATCCTTTTTTTTTATCATTTCGAAGTTTTTCTGTTCCATGCTCTCTCAGTTTTTCTGTTCCATGCTCTCTCAGTTTTTCTGGATTCTACACCTATGGCCCTCTAGCGCCTTGGCCCAGTGGTAAATCCGCCGCTGGCTGATTAACGAGAGGAAAAAAAATCTTTAACGACAGAATAAATATCTCGAGGGAGACAATTTTCATTATTAAATATCTTTTTAAGGGTAATAAAAAGGACCTTTATATGGGTCATTTGTGGTGCCTATAATTCAGTGGCGGCGGAACTGCCCCCGGTCAATAATTTCAGCCAAGATTTTTATTTTTTTGCTTAGCGTATGTGCGTTTGTTGTGATGTGCCTTAGAAAATTTCTCTAGGTAAGTAGTCTGGTTGTCTTAATCCCGAACAAAACACCTTTGGCATTGTTTTTCTTCTGCTCGTTCCGGGAAGCGAGAATGGAGCGGGTGCACGACGATTCGAAATTCTGGGCCCGGTCAACGAACTTCACTTTCCGCCGACCCTGCTATAATTTATTTAGGCACTTGAATAAGAGAACGAATCAAGACTGGATCAGCCGACGTGCTGCCATCTGTTGCCCAATTCGGAATCTTTGATCCAATTAACCATTTAATGCAGTCGCCATCCGTTTGATGTATTTCGGCTTGTATTCATCTGAGGAAATGGAAATAAAACGCAAGAACGATACATAGACTGGAAGTTCTTGTGTAAATGAGTAGCAGGAGCTGGTGACATTTTGATCACAGAGGTTGTACGGATAAACCGGTCTGTTTCCTATGTAAGCAACGTTAATTAAGCTCTTTTTACCTGCGCGAAAGAAGAAATTTTGCGTTGTTATAATACTGCGCATTAATTTTTTTCAATGGGGGATACATTGGACGCTGCACCTTTTAACTTAAGATTAAAGAAAACATCATTATCGCAATTTTGGGGAATAAGAAATAAATGAAAGACAAACGTCGTTTGTCTTACGTATAAAATATATTTCGTCTTCAGCTGCTTGCAAACTGCGTGATCTAGTTGCATGAAATTCGTATTTCACATTCTGAGTAATGTCAAAAATCACTTTAACACGGCCATTTGTTTATTCATAAGAGAAGTTGCCTAGAACAAAAATGCTGTTTTTAGATAATTTAGAGTTTAGACAATTTCAAACCTCAGGGATAAAAAGCCTCGGAAAAGAGAATTGCGTAAATTGAAAATTTCGTAGCTCATTGAAAAGTTTTGTTTAATTGAAAATTCGTTTAGCTCATTAAATCTAGCTATATTATTTCCTGAAATACTTTACAATATATACATGTAAGGTCAGGTGATGCGTAACATCACAGCCTCTCCTTGACAAATGTCAACCCCGCCTTCTCGTGGTGCATCCTGTTCCCACTAAAGGGGCTCTGACGACCGCAAATAGCGGTATAACTATACCATCGGGATCAGAGGAAATGCTATCCCACACTCACCAACCCGCTTGGCCAGCGTGGTGAGTTATGGCCAAACACCTCCAAAATGACTCTACAACTTAAATCTTGGCCCTCAGTCTCCGGCAGCTGGAATGTGCGGGAGTGACATGGAGGAGACTGGCACAAGACAGACCGTTGTGGAGGAAACTTGGGGAGACCTTCGTCCAGCAGTGGATTGATAATGGTTGACAATGATGATGATGATGACATGCTATTATAAAAACGAAAAAATAATAAATCTTACTGGTTATATATATATAAAAAATGGATGTAGCTGATATAAACACCGGAACGCATTTCTTAATGGCATTTTCTCACCTTACAACGCTAAAATGTGGCACCGTTAACTTACTGTTCTCCAGTCTATGTATCTTAAAGGTCTTTGATAAAACACTTATGATAACGTAGACAAACTTACTTTTCAGTAAATTATTCAATTCAAAGAATATATGGCAGATTACCTGTGCATATGAAGCCTTTTTAATTTTATTTGCACGTCGATATCGGGGGTTTGGTAGCTTCCAGCAAGGAAAGTTGCCGGTTTCCTTTGAAAGAGGTACATAATCGATGTTTGCACCGGTTTGAGTCCTTTTGTACTTCTTGATTTTAATTGCCCCCACGCTCTGTTCTTTCCATTTCTCCCTTCCTCCCTTTTCTTCTCTCCCGCCGCTGCTTGAAACATACACACGCACTCCTTTAAAATATTTTCAATGAATTCATATCATCATCATCATCATCATTGTCAACCATTATCAATCCACTGCTGGACGAAGGTCTCCCCAAGTTTCCTCCACAACGGTCTGTCTTGTGCCAGTCTCCTCCATGTCACTCCCGCATATTTACGAATTTCATCCACCCATCTCCCATGTGGTCTTTTTCTGGGTCTTTTCCTGTCCCTTGGAATCCAATCTAAAATTTCGGCTGTCCATCTATGGTCTGTCCTTCTGGCAGTATGTCCAGCCCATTGCCATTTCAGGGATTTAACTCTGATCATGATGTCTTCCACTCTTGTCATTTTTCGGATCCACGAGTTCCTCTTCTTATCTCTCCTGGTTATACCAAGCATGCACCTCTCCATGCTTCTTTGAGTTGTCTGCAGCCTTTGTATGTCTCTTTTAGTTAAGGTCCACGTCTCTGCACCATACGTAAGCACTGGAAGGATGCATTGATCAAACACTTTTCTTTTAAGACATAATGGCATATTGCTCTTGAAAATTATGCTGTTTCTTCCAAAAGCTCTCCAGGCAAGTTTTGTACGCCGATTAATTTCTTCATCAATGTGACCCTCACTTGATATCTGCTGTCCAAGATAAACATACGTATCTGTTATCTCCAGTTTTTCTCCATCAATCGATAAATCTTCATTTCTTGTAAAAGCATTGAACATCACTTTTGTCTTCTGAAAGTTCATTTTTTAATCCCACTTCTTTACTCTTGTCAGCAAGTTCCTGGATCATACTCTGCAGCTCTGATGGGGTAGTTGCAAAAATGACTACGTCATCAGCAAAACGAAGGTGGGTTAGATAATCTCCATTAATCTTTATCCCTTTGTTTTCCCAGTTCAGTGATTGAAAGACATTTTCCAATGTGGCATTAAAGAGCTTCGGAGATATGGTGTCACCTTGTCTCACTCCCTTTCCAATTTTTATGTGTGTTGTATTTTCAAACAGCCGAATCTTTGCGCTTGCATTTTCATAGATGTTATTAATAATATTAATGTATGCATCTTCAATACCGCAGGATTTCAGAGCCGTGGTAACTGCTGATGGTTTCACCGAATCAAAGGCTTTTTCATAATCGATAAAAGCCATGCACAATGGAAGTTCATATTCCCTCGCTCTTTCAATTAGTTCTCTCAGTACGTGGATATGATCTATTGTGCTGTAGCCACTCCTGAATCCAGCTTGTTCTCTCGGTTGAGCCATGTCCAGTGTTACCTTCAAGCGGTGTGAAAGAACTTTAGTGAAGATTTTATAAACTACTGATAGGAGGCTGATAGGTCTGTAGTTCCTGAGATCCTCAATGTCACCTTTTTTATGTAGCAGGATCATTGTAGCATTGTTCCAATCCTCAGGAATCTTCCCTTCATTAAGGCATCAGTGAAAATTTGGGCGAGTACTGTTTCAATTTCTCCACTTGCTTCTTGTATGATGTCTATAGTAATTCCATCTTCTCCTGGAGCTTTCCCCCGCTTCATGTTCTTGATTGCATGAGCAACTTCTGCTGGGAGGACTGGAAGAACTCTGGTACCTTTCATGATGTCTGGAGTACATGTATCATCCCTTTCATATAATTTGGAGTAGAAATCTTTCACTCTTGTCAAAATTTCGCCTCTATTTCTTGTTATAGAACCATCTTCTTTTCTCAGAGCCATAATCTGTTTTCTTCCCTTACTGAGATGTCCCTTTGCTATCTTTAGGCTTTGGTTGTTTTCAATTGCTTTCCTCACTAGCTCACAGTTGAATTTCCTTACGTCTTCAGTGATACTTTTTCGTGCTGTCTTGCATAGCTCTATATATTCCACTTTGGAAGTCACATCTTCTTTAGTTGTCCTCATCTCTCTTCTTTTTTGCATCAACATTTTGGTTTTTCCTGATAATTTGTTTACATGCAACTTGTTCTTAGACCCAGCTAATTTTGTTGCTGTTTCCATAAGAGCTTTGGTTACTTTTCTGTTAACTTCCGAAATATCCACTTCTTCCGATGTTAGGCCTTCTAAAGCAGAGAATCTGTTCTTCAGTTCCAACTTGAAAGTATTATGGTGTTTTTTAAGGTTGGTTATGTCAATACATTTTGTTTGTCTTATGAGCTTGCCACGTTCCAGTTTAGTGTTGAGGTGCATCTTACATCTCACCAATCTATGGTCACTACCTGTGTTGAACTTGTTTAGCACACTGCAGTCTTCGATGACGAATTTTTTGTTACACATAATAAAATCAATTTCACTTGTCGTCCCAATTGGATGTCTCCATGTCCATTTCCTGTGTGGCTTTTTCTTGAAAAAGGAATTCAAGATGAAAAATCCTTCTGCCTCTGCAAACTCAACGAGAGTATTTCCACGCTGGTTTCTGTTGCCGTGACCGAATTTACCTACTGAAGTTTCATTCTGTTGCCGGTGCCCTATTTTTGCATTGAAATCTCCCATAATTATCTTCAAGTGCTGCTTACCTTTATTATTTAGATGACGAATTTCCTCATAAAATTCTTCAATTTCTTCTTCAGGATGACTTGTGGTGGGTGCATAAGTTTGAATAATCTGAGCCTGGTATCTTCTCGATAGTTGGATAACGAGTCGTGCAGCTCTGTCAGAGGAACTTTCAACTTCTACCACTTTATCCTTCAGTTTCTTGTGTATTATAAATCCAACACCACTAGTTCTGCCAGTATCTGTCCCACGATAATAGAAGAGATGTCCACTTTTCAGTTCAATGAGATCTTCTCCTTTTCTCCTTACCTCACTCAGCCCGACGATGTCCCACTTGATCCTTTGTAGTTCCTCTTCCAATTCAAGAAGCCTTGAATCAGAAGATAGGGAGCGTCCGTTGTAGGTAGCCAAGGTCAGCATCAAATGGCAGCCTAGTCCGGTCCTCCGGGGATTCTTAGCACCCTCTGCCTTCATGTCGCACTGGCCGCTGCCTTGGCCAGGTACATTCCAGCTGCCGGAGACTGAGGGCCAAGATTTAAGTTGTAGAGTCATTTTGGAGGTGTTTGGCCATAACTCACCACGCTGGCCAAGCGGGTTGGTGAGTGTGGGATAGCATTTCCTCTGATCCCGATGGTATAGTTATACCGCTATTTGCAGTCGTCAGAGCCCCTTTAGTGGGAACAGGATGCACCACGAGAAGGCGGGGTTGACATTTGTCAAGGAGAGGCTGTGATGTTACGCATCACCTGACCTTACATCCCAATTTAAGTGTTAGCATATGAATTCATATGCTAACACTTAAATTGAACTCAGCTAAATTAAAAAAAGGTGCTCACATACATCACCAACAGTACTCACACATAATTCAAGTTCAACACCAAACTAACTGCAACTCAAACCTAAAAAGCTTATGTACACTATTTACAATACAAGATGGCCTCAACTCTATTTAGGTGCAGAAATTTAAGAGAACGTGAAAGAATTTTACCGAAGTATAAACCTGCGAGTACGATGGTGTGAAGCAGTTGGTGCGGGACGCTTAAGCGATGGTAACGGCTACGACGTGAAGCTTCACTACTTAGAAAGGGAGCAAGAGTTCGTAGTGAATGCGCGGAAGAATACATTAGGAGTCGGGTGTATTTTTCGAAAGAGTGTAATGCGTGCTGTAATAGGGGAACGGGGGTGGAAGATAATGAATAGGTTGTCTTTTTGGAGCCTCTTTTCCGACAACTTATTCCATCTTTATCACCGCCTTTCGCCTTCCCCCAGAACCCCCCTTTTTCCCCAGGTACCTTTTTAACTGCTTTTCGTACTTATTCTACCTTTCCTACATACCACCTTCCCTGTCAACCAATTTGTCTCACTTTGATATCAGTTAACGATGTAGAAATCCTGGTGGCCGCCAGGGGACCACTGCACAAACGTCATTCTCGAGACCTGTAAATTAATGTGCTAGTCTGTCTTATGTTTGAATTTGTATTTCCCATCTGAAGATGGGAGCATTTGTATTTCCCATCTGAAGATGGGAGCCAGGTTGGACCCGAAAGTCCTTATGAAGTGTTTTTAATTATGATCAGGATTTAACTTGTATCTTGAGCATAATAAAAGTTATGGTTCATAAACTCAGGTTTTTAACCATGGATTGATTTTATAGACGTATCGTGCACAAATGTGAGCTGCATTGTGTTTTTACTTTAATAATCATCGAGTTTGTTCTTTGTCTTACAGGAAGTACAGCACCTGTTGAGAGAATATTTTCTGTTATGAACAGTATGTGATCAAAGGAGAAATCTAGGTTAAGTATTGAGACAATGAGGGCTATGTCAGTTGTAAGACAAAATTGTGTCATGGAGTGTGAGAAATTTTATGATAAGATGTTGAAAGACCGAAGTTTGCAGCGTAAGATTGGAGAAATATTCATGGTTCGATCGTGGTAAAATACAGTCGCCCGCAAAGTGTGCCTAAATTTTTGCATGGGTTCTGTCCCTGTTAACTGATGAATAGTGGTACGCTCAATATGTTTAAGTAATAAAACTTTTTTTATGGTTTTACTTTTTTGTCCCGTTGTTGTCATCTCAATGTCCCGTTTTCGTCTCAAGGAAATATGGTCACGCTACTCTTACTGCTAACCAGTTTTTTAAATGTTTAACGCCAACGAATTAATAGGGCGACAGGGCGACGAAAGAGAAATTTATTTGTTTGAATGACAAATCAAGGTTGGCCGCCCCGTGACGTATTTCACAACTGTACATACAGAATCGGGATAAAAACCCTTTCGGATATACAATTGTTTAGAGGCTGCTTCGGATATTGCGATTAGACGGGGCTAATGAGGAGAGTCAAGGGATATTAATGTTTCGGTGTTTTCTTTGCAACAATGATTACCTTCACTTTTTCTACCCGTAGAGTCGGAATGCAACAAGAGGTGAATAGAGATAGTGCTTTACAATCTCAGATAGTAATAGACTGACTTTTGAGTTTTCACATTAAGATGACATACTTCATTTACCATCTGACTTATCTTTCGAAAGCAAGATCAACTTTCATAGGTACTTCGAAAGAGACGTATTTCGCAAGGGGAAGATAGATGGCAGCACGTGAGCGCTAACTTCTCAACTTAAATTTAGGGCTCTACTCGTTAACACCAGATTACTACCGGTGTGTTTTGTAAAGAGAACCCACAAGTTGTTTACCGTGTTTTCTTCCGGGGAGTAGGTAAATATGAATTTCTGGTAAATGTTTATTTAGGGTCCTAAATTATTTCGTCCAAAAAATATAACTGTGTGGGAAAAGTGCGACGTACGATTGTTTGAGCATCCAAAATAATGGTAAAAGATGCAAAAATATAGTATTTGTAGAAAAAAGGAAATAATTTTCCGGAAGTACTAACCTGCGAGTACCATGGTTTGCAGCAGCTGTTGCGAGAGGCTGGAAAGATGCTAACGGCCACCACGTAAAGGTTCCATGCGTCCGAACGTAGTACCAGTTGACAGTGAATCCGCAGAGGAATACAACAGGAGCGGTGTCTAAATTTCGGAAGATTGTGATGCGTCATGTAATCGTGCCCAAGTAGAAGTAGTTTAAACCTGTTTTATTATTTTTTAATAAAGATATGCGCGGAATGTTGTTATTATTATAATAAAAATGTCTCCGAATGGAAAGAAAACAAGGAATATAAATGAATGTATGTACGACAGAAGTTTTGAGGAAGACGTTTTGGTTCCGGCTGAACCCAAAGTTTTCGTTATGGTTGGAAGATGTGCAGGGGTAGGTGATTTCTTCAAGTACTTCATTTTTAGTTCTGCTGTTTTTCCGTATATTGTAGCTGACATTTTTCCCTCATGAAACATATTTTTCAAAATAAACGATGTTCTTCAATTTAGATATCGTACTATGGCAGGAAGTCTCCAGCTGCTTGTATTGGGGCGGATAATGAAACTTTGAGCCCTGACGAAATCCGAAATGATGATTTTGTACTTATGCTTTCTCAAAATTACCCTTTAAAAAAACCCAACTTACAATGCTGCGTAAGACCGACCTCTTTCCTTCCGCGTACTCCTACAAGACGCTTCAATGGCTACGTACTGCTCACCGCTTCCTTCTGTATTCTTCCGCCCGTTATTTGCCCTTCTTAATGAAGCTTCCATTTACCGGACTCCACCTTGACACCGCCTCCGCTTCGTCGTCTTACGCCTACCTTACGTAACTTCCAAACCATCGTACTCGCTGGTTAATACTTCGCGAAAATTATTTCTTTTTATTTACAAATAATATATTTTTTTACCTTTCCCCATTATTTTGCATGCTTAAAAAAATTGTACGTCGCACTTTTCTGACCCAGTTACTTTTTCCGACGAAATAATTTAGGACGCTAGATTTACCGAATTTGTGGTAAATGTGTAGATTAAGCGTCCTAGTACCAGGAAAAAGTGCTACGTACAGATTTTGGAGTATTAAAATTAATGGCAAATGGTTCAGAAATTTCCTATTTTAAATGCCTTTCAAAGATTTTTAACGTAATATTTACGTGTAAGTACGATGCTGTTAAGAGATGCTGCAGTAGGCCTAACGCATCGTTACCGCGACGATGTCAAGCCTTGCTCCGATAAAAGGAAAGTTCCTAGCAGCACGAAAATGAGGAGCAAAAGACTACAAGAGAAAGAGGTTACGTTGTTGGATACGCTACAGAAAATAAATAGGTCCACATCATCTAACTTCTATTTTGTTGTGTCCTATACGTTGTTGGCCGAAAAAAAACAGATAAAACCTCTCAGATTTGCAAAAGATACGTTTGCGTAAGTTAGGAGCTGACCTGCGAACAAGCTATTAACAGGAGAACCAAAAGTGCAGCGACACAGCAAATCAGCTCCGAATTGAACCCCTGTTCAAACCAGAACCGAAAGTTATACTTCCCCAATTCTCTGTACAATGTAGAAAAGCATGTCAGTTATTTCTATTTCAAATCAGCGAATCATATGTGAAAAAACGAAAAATTTCTCAACATCTGCTTTAAAAACAATGACAGAACGTGAACGAACTATATTCTGTAGCGCATGAGTACCTGATACTTCGCTCACCTAGCAAGAACGTACACCGCTGGACCTGTAATCATCCGCCAGTGAATTACAGGTGGCAGCAAATCTTCCTTTCAGCGGAGCACAGCTTGCCATCGTCGCTGAAGCGATGTGTTAGGCATACCGCAGCGTCTCTTCACAGCACCGCGCTTACAGGTAAATATTGCGATAAAAATCTTTAAAAGACATTTAAAAAATGAAACTTCTGCACCATTTGCAATTAATTTCCATCCTCAAAATTTTGTACGTCGCACTTTTCCCAGGTACTAGCATTTTTCCGACGAAATAATTAAGACGCTAATCTACACATTTACCAAATTTCCTTGAAATTAGAAGCAATATATAACAGACCAATTACTATTTTATCAGACAGAATATGTGGCAGATAACATTCTGTAATATTTATTTCGACGGAACTATCGCATTTTCACAGAACACTGATATCAGGTTTTACTTCGTATAAATAGACACTTCCTTCCTGACAGAATAACGATCTAGTTCATTTACCTGGAAAAAGTGCAGCGTACATATTTTACAGAAGGGAAATGATAGGCAAATGGTGCAGGAATTTTATATTTTAAGTGTCTTTTAAAGAATTGTATCGTAACCTGTAAGTGCGATGCTGTGAAGAGAAGCAGCGGTAAGCGTGAAGCATGGCTACCGGGACGATATCAAGCTTTACTCCGTTAAAAAGGAGGTTCGTTGCTGTGCAGAAATGACGGGCGGAAGAGTACAATACTAACCGGTTACATTGTTCGCAAGAGAGCGATAAATGTTTTTGTGATACGCTACAGAAAATAGGTCAATATTATCCACCCTTTATTTTGTTGCATACTGTAGATTGTTGGCAGGAAAAACCGGAAAAATCCTCTCAGAGTTGCAAAAGATATGTAACAGTATGATAAAAATTTATCTGCGAACAAAGTATTAACAGGAGAACCAAAAGTACAGTGACACAGCAAAGCAGAACCGGAAGTTATACTTCCTCAGAACATAGAAAGGCATATACAACATATAAAGGCAAATAAACATATACAACATGAATGCATATATGCAAAATAGAAAGGCATATTCGTATTTTCCATTTTGAATCAGGGAATCATGTACGAAAGAATGAAATTCTCAACATCTGCTTTAAAAACAAAGACAAAACATGGAACTATATTCTATAGCGTATGAGTTCATAATGCTTGGCTCTCCTGGCAAAAAAAATGATCGTATATAGAGAATTTTAACAACCTATAGAAATAGGAAACTAGGAGATTTGGACTAGAGCGTCCGATAGGAAAGTGACGCGGAAGCGAAGTAGAAAGGGGAATGAAGACGCCCTTATTTCTAAGCGGGTGGCCAGTAACCGAGATCCGACGGCTTAACGTGCCCATCCGACGCATGGCGAATTTTTAGTGGATCGAGTGTTCGTACATGCTTGATTTGAATCTCAGACCCTTTCTGTGGCAGTCACGAACGTTGCGCAATAGGCCAACCGCAGCCCGCTCTCCTGGCAAAAACCTACGCGGCTACACTTGTAGTCATCCGCGCTTGATTTGCCCCCGCCGAGAATCTTTCCTTTCAACGGAGCAAAGCTTAGCATTTTTGCGGTATGGATGCGTTAGGCATACGAAGGCATCTTCAAAGCATCGAACTTACAGGTAAATATTACGATAAAATCTTTAAAAGACATTCGAAATATGACATTACTGCACCTGTTGCCTTTGATTTCTATACTCTAAAATCTGTACGTCGCACTTTTTCCTAATACCAACATTTTTCCGAAGAAATAATTTAGGAAGCTTATCTACACATTGACCGCTTTTTCTCTGCTGGAGTTGATAGGCGTTTGGCATTAACGAGGAAAAACAACAACAACATTAACGTCAGAGTAAATATTTCGAGGAGACAATTTTCATTATTAAATGTCCTTTTAAGAGTAATAAAAATCACCTTCATATGGGTCATGATGATATGTAGAATATTTTAGGAAGGGAGTGTCTGACCCCAGGTCTTAAACAACCCTTAGAAATAGGAAACTAGGAGAGACAATTTTCATTATTAAATGTCCTTTTAAGAGTAATAAAAATCACCTTCATATGGGTCATGATGATATGTAGAATATTTTAGGAAGGGAGTGTCTGTCCCCAGGTCTTAAACAACCCTTAGAAATAGGAAACTAGGAGATTTGGGCTAGAGCGTCCGATTGGAAAGTGACACGGAGGAGAGGTGGAAAGGGGTAGGAAGGCGCCCTTATTTATTACCGGGGGTGGGGCAGTACCCGGGGTCCCGACGGCTTAACGTGCCCATCCGACGCACGGCGGGTATTTAGTGGATCGAACCTGAGGCCCTTCCCGTGGCAGTCACGAACGTTGCCTACTCGGCCACCCGCGGCCAGTTCATATGGGTCAGTTATGGTATCTATAATTTATTTAGGCACTTGCATAGCAGAACAAATCAAGTCGGGCAATTAGCTGACGTGCTGCCATCTGTTGAGCGATTTTGAATATTTGATTAACCATGTATTGCACTCCACCAGTTTGATATTAAGATGTAATTCGGCTTGTATTCATCTCAGGAAATGGAAATAAAACGCAAAGACCTTTAACATACATAGACTGGATGTTCTTGTGTAAATGAGTGGCAGCAGCTCGCGCTGTTTTGATTGCAGAGCTAGTACGGCAAAACGGCAAGTTTCCTATGTAAACAACATTAATTAATATCTTTTACCTGCGAGAAAGAAGGAAATTCACGTTGTTGCTTATTAATTATTTTCAATGGGGGATAAATTGGACGTTGCAGCTCTTAACTTACGATTAAAGAAAACATTATTATTGTAATTTTGGGGGATAAGAAATAACTGAAGGGCAAACGGCGCTTGTCCTACCTGTAAAATATATTCCTGCTTTAGCTGCTTGATCTAGTTGCATGAAATTCGTATTTCACACTCTAAGTAATGTCAAAAATCATTTATATGTGGCCATTTGTTTATTCTTAAGAGAAGTTGCCTAGAACAAAATTTTAGTTGGAGGTTTTCACCGCATTATTAGGAATCCGTGATAGCTGCTCAATGGAAGAAAAAATAATTAAAATTAAATATGATATGAAGAAATTCTCTTTTCATATAAATTTGAGTGTAGACAATTTCAAACCTCGGTCTTAAAAAGCCTCGGAAAAGAGAATTGTATAAATTTAATAATTTGTAGTTCATTAAAAAGTTTTGTTTAGTTGAAAATTAACAAAATTCGTTTAGCTCATTAAATCTGGCTATATTGTTTTCTGAAATACTGTACAGTACATACATGCTTTTATAAAGAAAAAAATCTTACTGGTTATATATATATATATATATATATATGGGCTGGACATGCTGCCAGAAGGACAAACCATCGATGGACAGCCGAAATTTTTGATTGGATTCCAAGGGACAGGAAAAGACCCAGAAGAAGACCACATGGAAGATGGGTGGATGAAATTCGAAAGTATGCAGGAGTGACATGGAGGAGACTGGCACAAGAAAAACAGTTCTGGAGGAAACTTGGGGAGACCTTCGTCCAGCAGTGGATTGATAATGGTTGACAATGATGATGATGATGATATATATATAATGGGTGTAACTGATATTAACACGCGAACGCCTTTTTGTTAACAACAAGATATGACAGATTCTTGCTGTACAACCCTGAACTTCAAATGGCGCACCGTTAACTTACTGTTTTTCAGTCTATGTATCTTGTAGGACTTATAAAGGATTATGATAACGTTGACAAACTCACTTTTCGGTAAATTATTCAAATCATTGTAATATATGAAAGCTTTCTCTATCTTATTTTTCACTTGGTTTCTCTTTGATATACATTTCATGCACGTAATATTCGTGGTTTTGGTAGCCTCTAGTAGGCTCCAATTGTCAGATACAGCGAAAAATGTGAAACTCAGCGGATGGGGAAATGATCTCTTGATTAACAGTGCTTTCCTGTTCTTATATAGCCTGTTGCGTCATGTGAATTAATATAAACATATCGAGAACAAGCCTTTTTCAGCTCAATAATTATGAAAATAAGTTTTAACTAAGTAATTTATTAATCATTAATAAATGAAATATATCCTTCCAACCACGAGTAGGCAGTTTCGGTGGGGTGGCGTCTCTTCCGACAGGTGCCTTTCGTGTGCGGGCATTCAGGACAGGTTCCTTCTTTCTTGGGTTTGGCAGGAAATCATCTCGCACCAGGTTTGGTAGAGAATCTGGGCTTGGCACAAAAGGCTTGACGCCCTCCAGTTTCACCCGGCTAATGTGTTTTATCTACATCCTGCCCCGGCGACGGGCAGAGAGGCCTGGAGGATGAATATTATCACCAAGGCCTATTACAAGATGTGGAGGGAGAGGAACAGGGTTCTTCATTCCCGGACGGCTAACTCGGGCTTCTCTCCGACAACGGTTATCCTTCAAGTCAAGTGTGAGCTCCGAGACAGTGGACGCCCGCACTTTGACCGACCGAACCTTTAGGTATCGCTGGGGGACTTGGCCTCGGATTGTCACCGGGACCAAGAACAACTACACCTTTCATTGGGGTAACTTAGCCCCTTAGTTCCGGCCTTTGAAACCCGAGGGATCTCTCTGGGAGTGTTAGGCTTTTCCTAGTGCTATGTTTTTGTGACTTGTGTTTGTTGTTTTGATGGAGGGTGTGGAGTTTAGCCTCCGACCCTTTCATCGGTAGTTTAATCTGTCTTCTCTCCGGGCGAGGTTGGCGGTGCTGGCCGCTGACCCAGACGGCAGGAGGCTGTGTGAGTCGGGGGGAGTGAGTGTTTTGGTTCTGTCTCTGCTCTTACTCTTATGGTGTCGTGTGAATGGATGGTATCTGAAGGGAGGGTGTTGTGCATTTGCTGCTTGTGGTGTGCCGGTTCCTTGTGGATGTGGGCTGGGGAGGCACCTGCCATGGGTCATGTGAGTGCCTTGGTGCACCTGTTGACCTGGTGTCCTCTCTGACAGTCTCCCGTCCGGGTCGCTGTCACCTGTTCATCTCTGAAGGGGACTTTTGTCCGCCTACATGGATGTTCCGGGTGTACCTTTATGTTGCACCCGCCGTTGTAGGTGAGCTCGCCGCCTATTTGTGTGCTGGCCCTTTCGAGTTCTTCACAGGATCTGTATGACTCGGGGGTTTGTCTGGTGCTGCCTGTTGGGCCGTGGTGGGAGTGTGTGTAAACATCAGTGAACCATGTGCAGGTGTTTATTTTGGGCGTGGTGAACAGTGTGAAGATGTATTGCAACAAAAATCGTGTATGGTCAAGGAGAAGTCTTGCGAAAACACATTAGGGGGCTCCCCTTTCCCAGCCCCCATGATTTGGCGGTCTTATACGAAGACGAACAAGGAAAGTCTTACTTTCCTTAGGTACTCCAATGAGCACCGCACTTAATTACTCAATTATATCATTTATTTTTTCGAGAGTGTGGGTTCCTTCGTCTTTTCTTTTTACAACCTGTATTAAGAATTGAATCCGCGGTGTGATATAACATTACATCTCCTTGCAACACTTGTCATAATTTTGCCTTCACAACTATAACCCATTGGAAAGGAGAGAGTAAAAATGCTCTGCTTTATGTGTATTTTATGCACTAAAAATTTTAACACTGAAATACAATTGCAAAAACCTTGCTAATAATACCTACACTACTACTCACTGTTGAGCAGACACATTACGCAAAACTGAAATTCTGGGATTTTTTTTTCCTTAAACGGGATTCCTACCTAATAATTCTGGGCTACTATCGCTTCCCTTGAAAGGCAAACGCGACACAAATGCATTTAAAAGAAAAAAAAATCACTTAAATACACTAAAGTAATCCTGCGCCTTTCAAAAACGAAATAGGTAAGAATATTGTGACTCACACTCCTGAGTTCCCACGATGAGTAAGTCCAACTAAAAATTTGTTGGAGAAAAAAATTAGTATGAGCAGTTCTGAAAAGAACTATTTTTGCCAAATATTTATGACAAAGAGGCAGGACACAAAAAGTAATCCCTGGTTTCCGGGCAGTATGTTTCGTGCACAAAAGAACAGAGCACAAGTCAGAGAACAGGTCAGGACTCACGAACGTACTAATTAGTAAAGAACAGTCAGTCAAACTGAACCTGTTCCGGAAAGGCATTCCGAGTCACTCCCACCTCACTGACGTCAGTAACAGAACAGGAGCTGGCGAGATAGAACAGGTTCTTTCATTTCTGCCGTTCTCCCCTTATCTCTATGGAGTAGAGACTCCCGGACTCAAGAGAACAGGTTTTTTGGCAACGGAAGAACAGGCTGTTCCCGTTCAGTTCAAGGAACTGGTGCAAAAGAACAGGTTGTTCTTTAACTACCAACCCCTAATCCGTAAGTGTTTTGGTTCTGTCTCAGCTCTTTCTCTTATGGTGTGGTGTGGCGTGAATGGATGGTATCTGAAGGGAGGGTGTTGGGTATTTTCTTCTTGTATTGTGCCGGTTCCTTTTGGAACTGGTGTCCTCTCTGACAGTCTCCTCTAAAGGGGAATTTTGTCCGTCTACATGGGCGTTCCGGGTTAACTCGCCCCCTATTTGTGTGCGGGGATTTTCGAGTTCTTCGGAATATCTACATAACTGACAAAGCCGTTCCTAATTTCATGTATGTTTCCCATTTTAGATGCATCAATGTGTACAGTGGGCAGGCCCGTGTGTACCGGCGATGTGGACACGAGGGGAGTTCCCAGGAGAAAGCCGAAGGTATTTCCAATGTGGAATAGGTAAGTGAAAGTAATGGTGAGGCGGAGAAAATTTCACCAAAAAATTATAAAGGTAATTCGTTTTCTACAGGTCAACTCACGGTGTACAAGAGGGTTCGTTCACCAGAGGCTGGAGACGGCTACACTACGGTTACCAAAAAGTCAAGAAAATTCTCTAATGAGCCTGTTAAGCAAATGGAGTCAGTATTATTGACGAGGATGTGACAAGGGTGGGCAAAGATAGTAAGAAAATGGAGGTTTGGTCAGGTGAAATAGAAGGGGAAATTTGCGTGACTGGCGTGGATGAGAATATGGAATATTTCTTGGTAATGGTTTTTAACTTGAAGTTGATAATGGTTTTGAAAAGGTAAAAATTGATGTCACTAGTGTATGTAATGTTAGTGATGATTATGTTTGTATTGTCGAGAAGATCTGCACTCCCAACTCCTCAAAAAAGGACGAAGTTGAGAGTTTTGGTGCAGTCGACACGACTGAAATTGATGAAATCCTGAGTTTTGATGCAGCGGAACCAGCGACGGATCCAGTGCAGGAAATGTTCCCGGTACAATCCGACGACCGGTGGTTGGATTGAGTCAGGATGACTGCACGGGCTCTCCTGCAAGTGGGCAGGGAGCTTGCATCCCATAGCGGAGCTGTGGAGGGTCAGCAACGGCCATGGACTCCCGAGGGGTATTCTGGGACGACTTATCCACCTCTCCTGCGGACGCCAACTGAGTCCAAGGAGGGTCCCCGCAGTGAAACGGTCCTTATGACCGAGTCTTCTGCGAACGGCGGCCACCGTGGTAAAGACGCGGAAGTGCCAGGTTGGCACTCTGCGTCGTTACCAAGGTGTCGAGAAAGTTATGACGCCGGGGCAGGCTGGCACTCTGTCGAAGACTGCGCGCCTGCCGACGACGGGAGTTCGGAAGCCAAGCAGCACTCCGATACTATGGGTAATAGTAGATTTTTTGCAGGGAATCCGAGCATTCTTCGGACTCTGACGAAGAACAGTTGGCTGAGCAGATGACCGAAGATTTGAGGGTGAAGTTCAAGCGTCAGGGAAGGCGGCTGAACCAGGACAACGTTGATGCTGCGAAGGATCTTGCCAAGTTGGGATTCGAGGTAATGGGGCACCTCGTTCCGACGGTTGCCGGACATAAAAGCCGGCGACGGAGAAACAGTGTGGATAGGAAGGAGACAGAGGGACGCAAAAGATCAACATCTTGAAGGTCAGTTGCTTTTCTGGTTAGGTTCCTCTCTCTCGGTTTTTGAACATGGGTGTTTGTTTTATCTGGTGTTTTTGTCAACATACTTCCTTTTTCAGATTAAGGTAAGTATGGCACATAATTACCAAAAAAAGCGATCTGCGTATTGGCACGTTGAACGTTTACCGTCTCCGTAACGTCGAAAAGCATTAGTGGCTCGCGGGCTACTTCAGGGAGTCTGGTGTTGATTTTTTGCTGGTGCAGTAAACTCACCATAAGAAGCCCGAGCAGGTTTTTGTGTTCCGTAGGAACATCAGGCTGAAGTGTACGTATTTGCTTGGAGCGAATGGTTTGACCGGGATGGCCATAGTCTACAAACCGCAGCCCGAGGATAGCATCACGCAGATGCAGACTAATGAGGACGGTCGCGTGGTTGCTATTTCGGTTAATAGCGGATTGATGTCCATTAAGATTATGTGTGTTTATGTTCCGGTGTAGGGTCCTCTCCGGAGAGGTTTCTATGACCAGCTGCCCTTCTTCCTTAGAAGAAGCGAAGATTTTCTGGTCGTCGGTGGGGATTTCAAATCCGTTGTGGATAACCATATCGGCTGGCTTAGTACTCACAGGTGCAGGTGGTCAGAGCCGTACAGAAGGGGTCTTACGGATCTGATTAAGAACCAGCAACTTAAGGACGTGTGGAGGCAGCTGTTCCCGCAGGTGCCGGGGTACACCTGGCACAGAAATAATTTGGCTTTTAGGATCGACATGCTGTTGGTCTCGAAGATGATCTGAGTTATGGGGCCGAGATTTTTAACCCTAACTCACAGCCGTTCTTTGTCTCTGATCACAGCGTTGTAGTTATGGACGTCTGTGTGCCGGCCCCGAAGGAGAGGAAAGCGACACCGTGGCGCCTAAGCGTGTCAATGTTAGACGATGTTGAAGTGCTGTCGCGTAGGCGTTCGATCTTGGAGGCGGGTGTAGAGACGGCCACCGATGACGAGATCGGCGGTTGGGAGAGGGCGAAGGACGAGGACCGGAGCAACTTGGTTGCTCGGGGTAAGGAGTTGGCGAGAGCTAAGCGGGGACTCAGGTTTTTCTGATAAACCTCCTGAACGCGGCCCTGAAGGGTAATGAAGACGAGTGTAACCTTGGGGTGATTACCCACATCAGGCAAGAGAATTCCGACTTTTCTAGAGGCATCTGCTCTGAAGTTCAGCATCAAGGTGCTATTAGGAGTTTTGAGCAGGAGCGGGATATTAATCACAATTACCGCAAATTCCAGGTGGAGAGGAAGAGGGAGAACCTGGAAGTTCTTGATAGTGATGGTACTGAGGTGAGGGACAACAAGCAGATCCTGCAGGAAGCTGCTAGGTATTACGGCGATCTCTTTTCCTGCGAGGAAATTGAACCCGCCGTCATAGATATGTGGCTTGAGGGTACGCCGAGAATCCCATACAAGGACCTGGATAGTCTCGAAGAGGAATTTTCGGTGTCTGAGGTGAGGGTGGCGATTCAGGCCCATTCGATGGTCTCCCGTCGGAGTTTTACAAGAAGTTTGGCAATGTGTTAGTGCCCTGGCTTACCAGGGTGTACAACGAGATTGTGCAGGTGGGTTGTATGCTGGGGACCATGCGGAGGAGCATGGTCACTTTGCTGTGCAAAACCCCCGACGCCCCGTCGAGAGAGTTAAGTGGTAGGATACCGGTGTCTCTCTCCACAGTGGACAATAAGATCCTTGCGAGGGTCACCAATAGCAGGCTTGCTAAGGTGGCCGTTTATCTCATTGGTGCTAACCAGACGTGTGGTATCGGGGGGCGCCGGATGCAATGGAATACTAGGTGCATACGAGACGCTATCACTTTCCCGGGCGAGAAGGGCATTAAGATGGGGCTCTTCTTGGCAGACCAGAGCAAGGCTTTCGATAGGGTATCGCACGAGTTTGTCGGAAGATTGTTAGAAGCCCACGGCTTCGGAGTATTTGTCCGAAGTGCGATTGGGGCGTTGTATAGAAACCTCTCCGGGAGAGTCATTATTGCCGGTCGTCTCTACACCCCCCTTTGACGTTCAAAGAGGAGTGAGGCAGGGATGCCCTCTCTCTACCCTTTTGTTTGTTTTGGTCTTGTAGAACCTTTTGAGAAGAGTTGCCAAGAACGATTGTGATAAGGGTTTTCCGGCCCCGTGGAGGGGCGAGTCGTTGAAGTACCTTGCTTACGCAGATGATGTCTTCTTCTTCGTCGACTCGGAAAGGAGCTTGAAAGAGATGCGGGATGCTTTCGCTGTGTACTCCACTATGACCGGTGCCCGTCTCAATGAGAAGAAGTCGAGTATTACGCTCTGGGGCAAGTGGGAGAGGTCAGTGATTATAGGTTCAGCTGTGATGGATGGGCCCGTTCGGATACTCGATATCCAGTTTTCTAAATACAGGGTCCATATGAGCACCTGGGGTAAAGTTCTGGAGGAGATGAAGAAGGAGCAAGAACGGTGGCAGGAGGTGGGCATTTCGAGAGTGAATCGCAAAAAGTTAGCTAATGCGCTTCTGGTTTCGAAATGCACTATTGCAGTCGAAATTGAGTTCCCACCCGGAAATCTCATGTAGCGATAGAGAGAGCGGTCTTTGGCATCATTTGGGCCGGGAAGGAGACCGAGGAGGTGGTTTTGGAGGTCCTGTACTGTCCCAGGTCGGACGGGAGGGGGGGGTCAGTTGGAAGTCAAGCACCTTCCGACATAGCTCAGTGCACTCCAGTTTAAGAGTGTGAAGAAAGTCCTGGTCGCCCAACACCCGTGTGGACATTTGGCCCCCTATTTCACGGGATGGGACGCGTCAAAATGCGTTCCCGGCCACAGGTTTTTTGGCCTCCGGCGTGAGAGGATGCATAGGTCTTACCAGCTTGGAGGTTGCCTGTAGGACTTTGCGAAAGCTGACCGCGCCGGGAAGAACACGCAACAGATGTACATTGACCTGCTCCCTAGGCCTAGAGAATACGTCGTCAAAGATTTCAACGTTCCTAGGAACTTCTGTATGAGAGAGGCTTGGATGAGCATTCACTCGACGGGTGTGGACTGCAAGAAGAAGGATTTTAGGTGGCGGTTGACCCACAATGTCTTTCCAACCAGGAGTAGGCAGTTTCGGTGGGGTGGCATCTCTTCTGACAGGTGCCTTTCGTGTGCGGGCATTGAGGACAGGTTCAATCTCTTTTGGGCCTGCCCCATGTCGCACCAGGTTTGGCAGGGAATCTGCACTTGGGATTGGCACAAAAGGATTGACGCCCTCCAGTTTCATCCGGCTAATGTGTTTTATCTACATCCTGCCTCGGTGGCGGGCAGGGAGGTCTGGAGGATGATTATCACCGAGGTCTGTTATATGATGTGGAGGGAGAGGAAGATGGTTCTGCATTTCCGGACGGCTAACTCGGGCTTCTCTCCGACAACGGCTATTCTTCAAGTCAAGTGTGACCTCTGAGACAGGGCGAGAGTGAACGCCCGCACTTTGACCGACCGAGCCTTTAGGTATCGGTAGGGGACTTGGCCTCGGATTGTCACCGGGACCAAGAACAACTACACCTTTCATTGGGGTAACTTACCCCCTTAGTTTCGGCCCTTGAAACCCGAGGGATCTCTCTGGGAGTGTTGGGCTTTTCCTAGTGTTATGTTTTTGTGACTTGTGTTTGTTGTTTTGATGGAGGGTGTGGAGGTTAGCCTGCGACCCTTTCATCGGTAGCTTAATCTGTCTTATCTCCGGTCGAGGTTGGTGGTGCTGGCCGCTGACCCAGACGGCAGGAGGCTGTGTGAGTCGGGGGGAGTGAATATTTTAGTTCTGTCTCTGCTCTATTTCTTATGGTGTGGTGTGAATAGATGGTATCTGAAGGGAGGGTGTTGTGTAATTACTGCTTGTGGTGTGCCGGTTCCTTGTGGAAGTGGACTGGTGAGGCACCTGCCATGGATCATGTGAGTGCCTTGGTGCACCTGTCGGCCCGGTGTCCTCTCTGACAGTCTCCCGTCCGGGTCGCTGACACCTGGTCACCTCTAAAGAGGACTTTTGTTCGTCTACATGGAGGTTCCGGGTGTACCTTCGGGCTGAGCCCGCCGTTCTAGGTGACCTCGCCGCTTATTTGTGTGCGGGCCCTTTCCAGTTCTTCGGAGGGTCTGAATGACTCGGGGGTTTGTCTGGTGTTGCTTGTTGGGCCGTGGTGGGAGTGTGTGTAAACATCAGTGAACCATGTCTAGGTGTTTACCTGGGGCGTGGGGAACAGTGTGAGGATGTTGCGTTGCAACAAAGTTCGTGTATGGACGTCGTGCGAGATCACATCAGGGCGCTCCCCTCCCCCAGTCAACATGATTTGGGGCTGGGCGGCCTCTTTTCCGACAGTATTTTAAGGAATAAGTTGTCTTTTTGGAGCTTCTTTTCAGACAACCTATTCCATCTTTATCACCTCCTTCCCCCTCCACCTAGAACCCCCTTTTTTACCAGGCACCTTTTTAACTGCTTTTCGTACTTATTTTACCTTTCCAACATACCCCATTCCCTGTCAACCTATTTGTCTCACTTTGATATCAGTTAACGATGTAGAAATCCTGGTGGCCGCTAGGGGACCATTGCACATACGTCATTCTCGAGACCTATATATTAATGTGCTAGTCTGTCTTATGTATCTGTATTTCCCAACTGAAAACGGGATCCAGGTTCGACCCGAAAGTTCTTATGAAATGTTTTTAATTATCATCAGGTTTTAACTTGTATCTTGAGCAAAATTAAAGTTATGGTTCATCAACTCAGGTACATGGATTGATTTTATTGACGTATCGTGCACAAATGTGAGCTGCATTGTGTTTTTACTTTAATAATCATCAAGTTTGTTCTTTGTTTTCCAGGAAGTACCGCACCTGTTGAGAGAATATTTTCTGTTATGAACAGTATGTGATCAAAGGAGAAATCTAGGTTAAGTATTGAGACAATGAGAGCTATGTCAGTTGTAAGATAAAATTGTGTCATGGAGTGTGAGAAGTTTTATGATAAGATGTTGAAAGACCAAAGTTTGCTGCGTAAGATTCGAGAAATATTCATGGTTCGATCGTGGTAAAATACAGTCGCCCGCAAAGAGTGACTAAATTTTTGTATGGGTTCTGTCGCTGTTAACTGAAGAATAGTGGTAGGCGCAATATGTTTAAGTAATAAAACTTTTTTTATCGTTTTACTTTTTTGTCCCGTTGTTGTCATCCCAATGTCCCGTTTTCGTCTCAAGGAAATATATGGTCACCCTACTCTTACTGCTAGCCAGTTTTTTAAGTGTTTAACGTCTTGGAGCATGCCAACGAATTAATAGGGCGACAGGGCGACGAAGAAGAAATTTATTTGTTTGAAGGACAAATCAAGGTCGTCCGCCCCCGTGGCGTATTTTACAACTGAATATTCAGAATCGGGATAAAAACCCTTTCGGATATACGATTGGTTCCAGGCTGCTTCGGATATTGCGATTAGACGGGGTTAATGAGGAGAGTCACGTGATGGGACAGGTACGTCGTAAGTAATTTTAATGTTTCGGTGTTTTCTTTGCGACAATGATTACCTTTACTTTTTCTACCCGTAGAGTCGGAATGTAACAAGAGGTAAATAGAGATAGTGCTTTACAATCTCAGATAGTAATAGACTGACTTTTGAGTTTTCACATTAAGATGACATACTTCATTTACCATCTGACTTATTTTTCGAAAGCAAGATAAACTTTCATAGATATTTCGAAAGAGACGTATTTCGCAAGCGGACGATAGATGGCAGCACGTCGACGCTAACTTCTCAACTTAGATTTAGCGCTCTACTCGTTAACCCCAGATTACTACCGGTGTGTTTTGTAAAGAGAGCCCACAAGTTGGTTACCGTTTTTTCTCCGGAGAGAAGGTAAATATGTGGAATTAAATGCATATTTTATGAAGTTTGGATGGACAAGCATATAAACAATTTTCGGTAAATGTGTATTTAGGGTCCTAAATTATTTCGTCCGAAAAATGTAACTGTGTGGGAAAAGTGCGACGTACGATTGTTTGAGTATCCAAAATAATGGTGAAAGATGCAAAAACATAGTATTTGTAGAAAAAAGGATATAATTTTCCCGAAGTATTAACCTGCGAGTACGATGGTTTGCAGCAGTTGGTAGTGAATCCGCAGAGAAATACAACAGGAGTGGGGTGTAATCGTGCGCAAGTAGAATTGGTTTGAACCTGTTTTATTTTTTTTAATAAAGGTATGCGCGGAATGTTGTTATTATTAGTTTCAAAATGTCTCCGAATGGAAAGAAAACAAGGAATATAAATGAATTTATGTACGACAGAAGTTTTGAGGAAGACGTTTTGGTTCCGGCTGAACCCAAAGTTTTCGTTATGTTTGGAAGATGTGCAGGGGTAGGTGGTTTCTTCAAGCACTTCATTTTTAGTTCTGCTGTTATTCCGTTTATTGTAGGTAACATTTTTCCCTAATGAAACATATTTTTAAAATAAACGATGTTCTTCAATTCAGATATCGTACTTTGGCAGGGAAGTCTCCAGCTTCTTGTATTGTGGCGGATAATGAAACTTTAAGCCCTGACGAAATCCGAAATAAAGTGTGGAGACTGATGATTTTCTTCTGCTTTTTCAAAATTACCCTTTAAAAAAACCCAACTTACAATGCTGCGTAATACCGACCTCTTTCCTTCCGCGTACTCCTACAAGACGCTTCGATGGCTACGTATAGTGCGTTCACTCTAAGTTGGCAGTTGAGAAGGATTCATTTTACCAGTTTGAGGGGAGTAAGCAGCGTGCCTTTTAGGAACTAATCGCTTCCAGCAGACCAAAGAGCCTTTGAACAATGACGACGGGAGGTGGAGGGGGAGGGACTCCCTGTGGCGCTTCGAAGCTTCTCGTTAAATAGACTTTGCATGAAGGATACCGCAGACTTTGCATGCTGGGTATCCTCTACGGTTTTGTGAGATGGTATCGGATTTCCATGATGGGCCCGGGGGTTCACATTAAAAGTTTCAACCAAATGCGGTCAAATAAGGAAACAATCACGGCTAGGTTTTAATAAAAAAATGCATGCTGTTAATATTCGGTAGCAAATGTCGAATACTGTCATTGCATTTACAGATAACACGGGGAATTATTATTATTATTATTATTATTATTTTTTTTTTTTTTGTTCTCTGTGATACAATTTAAACGAAAAGTCTTCGGTAGTTATATATCGTATATATACACTATCGCTGAGCACATTTCTTTAAGCAGACATTGGGTCCAGGGCTGGGCCATTATTTTTGTACCTCAGTATTAGTGCACATCTAGGATCTCACTACGGGTGACCGAATAGAAATACCAAGGAGAAAAATTTCCCAAAAAGCATGATATTGATAAGGAAGCCATATAAATATCCCCTCCACATTGAAGTGTGTATCTCATATCATAACGGGTACGGAGAACTGGCCACACCGGAGAACTGGATACATTGGAATTTCAGTGCCATAAAATTGTTCTGCATAAACAAATTTCGTGTCGCTATATTCCCCACTACTTAAGCAGCTACTGTCCAAATTTTTTTTTTAAATATTTCATTTTCAGTAAGAAATTTAAACATTTCCATGATTTTCGGGAAAAGGACAAAGCGCAGAACTGGCCACAAACATTTTAAGGGGCCGTATAAAAATTGCGTTCTGGATTGCTCCGCGGCTACGTCTCCGGAGATTGGTTATCTGACACATAAAATTTCCGTAATTTCGTATTTTCTTATTTACGATATTTTTCAAGGTATATAAACTACTGCTAAACAAATTCTCTGCGTGTATGTGCAAACCCAGGAAACTTACCGGGGGTTGGGGGTGGGGTGCTTAAAACCCAAAATATGAAATATAAAGAATTTCTGGTCCGATCGGGAGATATTCCGCATTCACAAGCTAGAATTCAACAAATTATCTGAGGGCATGTGCTTACCCAGGAAACCTGTTGGGGGGGGGGTAAAACCCGTGTAAAATGCAAAGAATTTCCGATCAGATCGGGAGATTTTAAGCGTTTAGAAACTAATCTGAACAAACTCTTTACGAACATGTGATAACGCAGAAAACCTGTGTCGGGCCGGGGGGGGAGGGGTAGATCCCAAAGTGTAAAATGTAAGGAATTTCTTTTTTTATTGGAGGTTTAACGACCACCGTGAGCAACTCAATGGGCTATAAGCAGTCGCCCGTCCCTAATTTAGGGTCACTGGTTCCAGGGAAAGGAGAGAGCCAGTGCCGTAAGACAAACACAACATCCACGCCCGACGGGATTCGAACCCCGTAC
This sequence comes from Macrothele yani, assembly GCA_039090855.1. Classification (NCBI taxonomy): domain Eukaryota; kingdom Metazoa; phylum Arthropoda; class Arachnida; order Araneae; family Macrothelidae; genus Macrothele; species Macrothele yani. The sequence continues at coordinate 54,130,021 of CM077032.1, read as the reverse complement.
CCCTTACGGACGAATGATCAGAGGCCAGCGCCTTAGACCACTGCGCCACCGGGGCGGCAAGGAATTTCTTATTCCTTGTCTAATCGAGAGATTTTCAGCATTTACAACTAGAAATACTTTGTTTTTGTTTTATATTTTAGGAACCCCCCCACCCCACCCCTCCCCTCCCGGACAGGTTTCGTGAGTCAGCACATGTCTTCAGAGAGTTTGAGATGTAGGTTGTAAATGCTAAAAATCTCCCGATCGGACCAGAAATTCTTTATATTTTATACTTTTGTAGCCCCCCTCTTCCTCGACAGGTTTCCTGAGGCAGGACATGCCCCCAGATAATTAATTGTAGTTTGTTGTAAATCCTGAAATCTTTTGTTGAGTTGAAGATCATAAACATTTGTATAAAGAATTACATTAATAACCGCAAATAAGAAAAGACGAAATTACGGAAACTTCATATGATTCAGATAACCAACCTCTGGGGGTCGTGTCCACGAAGCGGTCAAAAAGGCATTTTTTATAAGGCCCCTCAAATGTTTTGTGGACAGTTCTCCTACACCCGTTTCATAAACGAATCAGTGTTAGCAAGAAAATGTAAAAATGCAGGGTTGAAAAATGAACACTTGTCCAATTCTGCTTTGACCCTTCCCCCACCGGGTTCATTGTTGAAATTACGTCAAAGTAGTGGGCAAAATAAAATATGATCCAAATATCATGATTCAAACGAATTTTTGATGTATAAAAATTTCACCCAATTACAGACGTGTACGAAATAAATAAGCTATCGCAGTAGTTTAAGCGATGGCTTCTGATCATACAGCTGAGATGGGTCTGAGTTCGAATCCAGTGAGGCATGGATGTTGTGCTGGTCTTACGGCGCTGGTTCTCTCCCTTCCGTGAAACCAGTAGCCCTAAATTAGGGATGGGCGACTACTTTTAGCCCACTGAGTTGCTCACGGTGGTCGTTAAACCCCAATACAATAAATAAAAAAGAAAAAAACACTATGTCATGGGCCTTTTTAGAAAATGTTAAGTTACAACCTAGATATTTCGCATTTGTAAACATTTTATGACACCTAATGAAAGGTCTTCTAAAATGAAAAGGTGTTTAACACCTTTTCATTAGGTGTTATACCTAATGAGAGAAACGTTCTAAAAGGCCACAGGCCTTTTTAGAACATTTTTCTGGATTATGCTCTGCAGGAACTCGTCGAAAAGGAAAGTTACAAGATAGAAATACGTCATGATCAAAGTCAAATCCCTGAAATGGCAACGGGCTGGACATATGCTGGAACAACGGACCACCGATGGGTAACCGAAATTGTAGAATGGATTACAAGAGACAGAAAAAGGCCCAGAAGAAGACCACATGGGAGATGGGTGGATGAAATTCGAAAGCATTTAGGAGTGACATGGAGGAGAGTGGCACAAGATAGACCGTTGTGGAAGAAACTTGGGGAGCCCTTTATCCAGCAGTGGATTGATAATGGTTGATTATCATGGTGATGATGTATATACCGACGAGCCATATTACATTATGATCACCTGCCTAATAAGTTGTATGACCCCGTTTAGACCGCAAAACAGCGGCGAGGTATCTATTCGATGAGCTGGCGATAGGTATCCTGGGACACAAAAAAAAAAAAAACAGTGTCACAAAAAAAAAAAAAAGATTAAATAAACAGCAAAAGAAAAAACCGTGAGTAAAGATCTCTTGCTTGCTACAAAGCTAGCTTGAGAAATCAGTAACAGAAGTCGGAAAGGGTCGTTTGGTGATGTTCAAGAATGCCTTATTCTTTTCCCTCCCACAAAGACCATTGAAGGAATCAGCATTAGGAGGGACTGCCAACACTCCCCCCATCCACCCCGTATCTTCATTGTTTATTGCCCTGCTCCAAGAGGGTTGGAGGCGATTAGTTTTAAGCACGCTGCTTAAGATGCGAAGCTCCCCTAAAACTGGTTAAGTGAATCCTTCCCAACTGTCAAGTTATAGTGAACGCACTATACTGCTCAATCGCTTCCTTCTGTATTCTTCCGCCCGTTATTTGCCCTTCTTAATGAAGCTTCCATTCACCGGACTCCACCTTGACGCCGACTCCGCTCAGTACGGTAGGCCGCTCCTTCGTCTTACGCCTACTGTACGTACTCTTTCAAACCATCGTACTCGCAGGTTTATACTTCACGAAAATTATTTCCTTTAATTACAAATACTATATTTCTTCACCTTTCCCCATTATTTTGCATGTTTAAAAAATTGTTTGTCGCACTTTTCCGACACAGTTACTTTTTCCGACCAAATAATTTAGGACGCTAAAGTACACATTAACCGAATTTCCGGTGACGAACGGAAAAGTTACCGAATTTCCAGTAAATGTGTAGATTAAGCGTCCTAAATTATTTCGTCTGAAAAATATTAGTACCTGGAAAAAGTGCTACGTACAGATTTTTGAGTATGGAAATTAATGTCAACTGGTTCAGAAATTTCCTATTTTAAATGCCTTTCAAAGATTTTTATCGTAATATTTACGTGTAAGTACAATGCTGTTAAGAGATGCTGCGGTAGGCCTAACGCATCGTTACCGCGGCGATGTCAAGCCTTGCTCCGTTAAAAGGAAGGTTACAAGAGAAAGAGGTTACGTTGTGGGATACGCTACAGAAAATAGGTCCACATTACCTAACTTTTATTTTGTTGTGTCCTCTGCGTATCTTTTGCAAATCTGAGAGGTTTTATTTGGTGTTTTCGGCCAATAAGGCCGAAAACACCAAATAAAACCTCTCAGATTTGTAAAAGATACGTTTGCGTAAGTTAGGGGCTGACCTGCGAACAAGCTATTAACAGGAGAACCAAAAGTGCAGGGACACAGCAAATCAGCTCTGAATTGGAGCTGTTCAAACCGGAACCGAAAGTTATACTTCCCCAATTCTCTGTACATGTGTAGCAAAGCATGTCAGTTAATTTTATTTCAAATCCGTGAATCATATGTGAAAGAACGAAAAAATTTTCAACGTCAGCTTTAAAAACAATGACAGAACGTGAACGAACTATATTCTGTAGCGCATGAGTACCTGATACTTCGCTCCCCTAGCAAGAACGTACGTCGCTGGACCTGTAATCATCCGCCCGTGAATTACAGGTGGGAACAAATATTCCTTTCACTGCTTGCCATCGTCGTCCAAACGATGTGTTAGGCCTACCGCAGCGTCTCTTCACTGCACCGCGCTTACAGGTAAATATTGCGATAAAAATCTTTAAAAGACATTTAAAATATGAAATTTCTGCACCATTTGCCATTAATTTCCACCCTCAAAATTTTGTACGTCGCACTTTTCCCAGGTACTAGCATTTTTCCGACGAAATAATTAAGACGCTAATCTACACATTTACCAAATTTCCTTGAAACTAGAAGCAATATATGACAGACCAATTACTATTTTATGAGACAGAATATGTGGCAGACAACATTCTGTAATATTTATTTCGACGGAACTATCGCATTTCCACAGAACACTGATATCAGTTTTTACTTCGTATAATTAGACAGTAGGGAAGTGCAGGAATTTTATATTTTAAGTATCTTTTAAAGATTTGTATCGTAATATTTACCTGTAAGTGCGATGTTGTGAAGAGACGCAGTGGTAAGCGTGACGCATGGCTACCGCGACGATATCAAGCATTGCTCCGTTAAAAAGGAGTTTCGTTGCTGTGCAGAAATGACGGGCGGAAGAATACAGCACTAAGCGGTTACGTTGTTCGCAAGAGAGCGATAAATGTTTTTGTAATACGCTACAAAAAATAGGTCAATATTTTGAACCCTTTATTTTGTTGTATCCTGTAGGTTGTTAGCAGGAAAAACCGGAAAAAAACTCTCAGATTTGCAAAAGATATGTATCACTGTGATAGAAACTGACCTCCTAACAAAGTATTAACAGGAGAACCAAAAGTACAGTGACACAGCAAATCAGCTAAGAATGGAAGCCGTTCAAAGCAGAACCGGAAGTTATACTTTCTCACAGCATAGAAAGGCATGTACAACATGGAAAGTCATATAAAACATATAAAGGCAAACAAACATATACAACACGAATGCATATGTGCAAAATAGAAAGGCATATAAAACATATAAAGGCAAACAAACATATACAACATGATTGCATATGTGCAAAATAGAAAGGCATATTCGTATTTTCTATTTTGAATCTGGGAATCATGTACGAAAGAATGAATTTCTCAACATCTGCTTTAAAAACAAAGACAAAACATGGAACTATATTCTATAGCGTATGAGTTCATAATGCTTGGCTCTCCTGTCAAAAAAGTGATAATATGCAGAGGATTTTAACAACATTTAGAAATAGGAAACTAGGAGATTTGGGCTAGAGCACCCGATAAGAAAGTGACACGGAAGCGAAGTAGAAAGGGGGAGGAAGACGCCCTTATTTATTACCGGGGGCCAGTGCCGGGGGGTCCGACTGCTTAAAGTGCCCGTCCGACGCACGGTGAATTCTTAGTGGATCGAGTGTTCGTACATGCTGAAATAGAACCTGAGACCCTTTTCGTGGCAGTCAGGAAAGTTGCCCGCTAGGCCATCCGCAGCCAGTTCCTCTGGCAACAACGTACGCGGCTACACTTGCAGTCATCCGCGCCTGATTTGCCCCCGCCGAGAATCTTCCTTTCAACGGAGCAAAGCTTGGAATTTTTCCTCTATCGGTGCGTTAGGCCTACGCACGTCTCTTTAAAGCATCGAACTTACAGGTAAATATTACGATAAAATCTTTAAAAGACGCTCAAAATATGACATTGCTGCACCTATTGCCAGATACCCACATTTTTCCGAAGAAATAATTTAGGAAGCTTATCCACACATTTACCGATTTTTCTCTGCTGGAGTTGATAGGCGTTTGGCATTAACGAGGAAAAAAAAACTCTTTAAGAGTAATAAAAATCACCTTCATATGGATCATTTGTGGTACCTATAATTTATTTAGGTACTTGCATGACAGAACGAAACAAGTCGGGTAATCAGCAGACGTCGTGCCATCTGTTGAGCGATTCTGAATCTTTGATGAACCATAAATTGCACTCCACCAGTAGGATATTAAGATGTATTTCGGCTTGTATTCATCTGATTAAATGGAAATAAAACGCAAAGACCTTTAACATACATAGACTGGAAGTTCTTGTGTAAATGTGTAAATAAGTGGCAGCAGCTCGCGACGTTTTGATTGCAGAGCTTGTACGGCAAAACGGCATGTTTCCTATGTTAACAATGTTAATTAATCTGTTTTACCTGCGAGAAAGAAGGAATTTCGCGTTGTTATAATACTTCTATTTAATTATTTTCAATGGGGGATAAATTGGACGTTGCAGCTTTTAACTTACGATAAAAGAAAACATCATTATCGTAATTTTGGGGGATAAGAAAAACCTGAAGGGCAAACGGCACTTGTCCTACCTGTAAAACATATTCCGGCTTCATCTGCTTGATCTAGTTGCATGAAATTCGTATTTCACACTCTAAGTAATGTCAAAAATCATTTAAATGTGGCCATTTGTTTATTCTTAAGAGAAGTTGCCTAGAACAATTTTTTTTTTTTTAATTGGAGGTTTTCCCCGCAATATTAGGAGTCTGTTATAGCTGCTCAATGGGAAAAAAATAATTAAAATTAAATATGATATAAAGAAATTCTCTTTTCAGATACCATTTTGTTGTTCATTAAAAAAATTTGTTTTGTTGAAAATTAACAAAATTCGTTCAGCTCATTAAATCTGGCTATGTTGTTTTCTGAAATACTGTACAGTACATACATGCTCTTATAAAAACAAAAAAATAATAAATCTTACTGATTATATATATTCTGTATATATAATGAATGTGACTGGTATAAACACGCGAATGCCTTTTGTAGACAGCGAGATATGACAGATTTTTCCTGTACAACCTTGAACTTCAGATGCCGCACCTTTAACTTACTGTTTTTCAGTCTATGTATCTTTTAGGTCTTTAATAAAACGATTATGATAACGTAGGCAAACTTACTTTTCAGTAAATTATTTATATTATTGTAGTATATGAAATATTCTCCAGTAGTTTTTGTTACAAGTGTTCTTTCTTGTTTTACATTTCCTGCACGTAATTTTCGTGATGTTGGTAGCTTCCAGCAAGCTCCCTTTAGTATCAAGATTCTTATTTTCAACAAGGTTATGGGTTTAGAGAGTTTATACTTGCGGGGGAGTAACAATATTGAAGGTAAGTTTGAGTTAATGAAAAAGGGGTTCGTCAGGTGTGGTATACCTTCATCCCATTATTTTTCATCCTGGTATTGGAAACGCTATTGCTGAAAATTAAGGATTGAGGGAAATTCAGTTGAAATACGAAACATCCGCGGATGACGTCACACTTTTTGCTGAATGAAGGCAGTGTGTACCAACTAGCGTCTCAATACCCAGGACTTGTCCGTCCCTTTGAGGAACTGAATGCCGCCCATGTCTCAAAGGGTGGGTGGAAGACAGGTTGGCCACTTGTGCCTTACGTCATCGCGCTGGCCTGTTCCATGAGCTTCGTTTGTCAACTTCCCTGCAAGACTAAATTTTTCTCTGTTATGGTTGTACCTGGTCACCCATTTTTTTTTGTTTTTGTTTTTTGTTTTATATATAGCATTTGTGTCACGTGTTTTTCTTAAGTTGTACACTGTGTTAATTTTATTTCCGTTTTTTTTTTAACGAAATGACATCATGTGCTGATGTGACGTGCTGAAATACGCATATAAACACGAAAGGACAGGACATTGATTTTCCACGTCTTTTCATGTTTATAAGAAGAATATTTATCGGGTTACGATAAATAATCTTCTTTAGAAACTATTTCAAAAAACTGCCATGAAACTAATTCTGTTCAAGATAATTGGGTAAGACTAATATCTGTTAGCTGTTTCAAAGTACCGTCATGTTCTTGGGTTAATATTATTAAACAGTTTGAAAAGATTTTCTGCGCAGTTTACGACAGGACATTTAAACAAGAAATATGACACCGAATTTTCGAGTATAATAAGCACGTTTTTTGAATCCGTTCTGACGCAAATTACATTTTTCAAAGCTATTCAAAGTCAATGGAACCGGTATGGAAAACAATAGTATCTGACGGAAGAAAGAACTTTTTCAATCGGGTTTTTAATACCTTAGATATTGCTGTAAACGGAATTGAGAGCTTACGCCCTTTGGTTGCAGATTTGTGCGTTTAGAAAAACATGAATTTATATGAGAAACATTTCGCCCCGGAAACGCTCTCCAACATAGAAAGAATTTTTCAAATCGGACTCTTAGAAACAAAGATATCGGCAAAAATAAGTTGTGACTTTACGTCCCCTGGTGGGAAAACCATGCATTATTTTAGGAAGAAAGTATTCTCAAAAGGTTATTATTCCATATGAGCACAATCAATCCATGAAAAAAAAAAATTAGTCGAGTTTTCAGGAGCCCAGATTTTGCTACAAATACATCAGAAGCAGTAATTAACGCTTATGCCCTCTGGTGGCCAAACCATTCTTTAAAAAACTTTAGAAATTATTTGAAAAATATTTTCCATCAGGTCTTGTATGCGGTACAGGAAGAATTTTTCAAAGCGGAGTTTTAGAAGCAGAAATAACGCAGAAAACGCAATTTACTTTTGTGCCCTCTAGCGGAAAGTCTATGATTTACTTGGAAATTTTGAATTTATAGGAAAAACATTTCGCATCAGAAACACTATCCAACAAAAAGAAATTTTTCAAATCGTACTCCTAGAAGTAGAGATATTAACAAAAATAAGATATACATCTACGTCCCCTGGCGTAGAAACCATGCATTATTTTAAGAAGAAAATGTCTGTAAACGGTTTGTCGACATGAGTCGTATCGGACAACAAACGACTTTTTCTTCAATCGAGAATTTAGAAGCTCATATTTTGCTGCAAATATATCAGAAGGGGAAATTAAGATTTACGCCCCCTGGTGGCCAAACCATTTTTTTTAATTAGAAATTATGTGCAAACGATTTCCCATCAGAAGCTGTATCCGGTGCAGAAAGAAATTTTCAAATCGGAGAATTAGAATCAGAGATGTAGGGGAAAAGCATTTCCCCTTTACGCCCCCTAGCGGAAAGTCTATGAAATACTTGAAAATTTTAAAATTATATGAAAAACATGTCACACTGGAAACACTATCCAACAAAGAAGGGATTTTTCAAATCGGACTCCTAGAAGTAAAGATATTGACAAGAATAAGATATACATCTACGCACCCTGGCGTAGAAACCATGCATTATTTTAAGAAGAAAATGCTTCTAAAAGGTTTATCGATGTGAGTGTCATCAGTCCACGAAATAATTTTTTCAATCGATATCATTTGTCATTTTCATGTAGGATTTCCGTCCACAGGGAGTAGAGTTTAGGTCCCAGCCACCTACAGCGAGATCGCCTTTTGGGCAGGACACAGAAACGGAAGGAATGAGAGCAAGTCTAACGACTTTTGACAGAACAGTTTATAGTGAGATTAGAGTACAGTAGATGGCGCCACCATACAAGTACGATATTGCACATAGATGGGTGAGAGAATTTCAGGGAGGACATAGGAAAGGATACCCATTTAACCAGTGGGTCCAGCCTGGGGGCCGTCACTTAACGTGCTCGTCCGATGCACGGCGGATATTCAGCGATTGTTAGTAAATCACACCATCTCTGAAAGATCAGCCCAGGCTAGAACCTGGGGACCCAGCATCGATAATCTCAAACACTAACCACTAAGCCATCTGGCAAATGCATCAGAAGCAAAAATTAGCACTTACGCCCCTGGTGGCTAAAGTATTCTTTATCAAAAATTTGATATTATATGCAAAAGATTTTCCATCAGGAGGTATCCGCTGAAGAATTTTTTTTCAAATCGGAGTTTTAGAAGAAGAGTTATCAGGAAAAATGTAATTTACGTTTACTCCCCATAGCGGAAAATTTATGCGTATTTTGAAAAAGTAAATACATGTAAAATACTCTTCGACATAAGTGGAATCGACAGATAAAAGAATTTTTTCAATCGGATTTTTAGAAGCAAATATGTGGATTGAAACGTATTTTTGAATTCGACATCATCTGCCTTTACGCCCCCTAGCGGCGAAATTGTTCATCGTAAAAAAACAAAAAAAAATCGAAATTAAGGATCATCATTCGCATATTTCAAGCTTCCCAATGCAAATAGAATTTTTCAAATCGGACTAATAGTTGTAAGATATCGTGGGTGCAGACGGACGGACAAACTGGTAACATAAGCACGATCTTTTTTTGCAAAAGACGTGCTAAAAAGGGAAAGGTGTTATTAGAGAACTCATAAATGATCTAGAAAAACGTTTTTTTTTTTTTTTCTGTCAACAAGGATGCTATTTGTCGGTTTTGCAGAATACGAACATTTATTCGAATTCGTTTTCTGAACAGAAATTCACTATTAGTGCGGCGCAGGAAAGCTCTGCAGAAAATGAAGAAACAAATGAATTGACAGAAACGCAGTGAGAAAAAACATGTTTGTTTTTTTCATTTGTGCAATGAAGAAAGCAGTTTTACACTTTGTACAGTGAAAAACACATTTTCCAATTTGTGCAATAAGAAACATAAGTTCATTTCGTGAAGTAAATTTTGTTCACCACTTTTTAAACGCAGTGACCTTCAGAAATCATGATGGATAGAAAATGTAAGTCAGTAATTTTTATTTTATACATTAACAGAGTTCTTGAACTACTTTTGAAGAACTTAGTAACTTTCCGTGTCTTAAAAGTTTTAAACAACTAATGTTTGTGACAGAGAGAAAAAGGTTTTAAACCCCTAAACTTATGAATCACTAAAAAAAAAAAAAAAGGAAGATACACTGAGTTTTTGACATCAGAAAAATATAGTTTGTATAGTAAGCAAAATACTTTTTAAAGAAGAAGCATTCATGACAGAAATTGTTCATTTAAAGTTATCTCATTTATACTCTTACATCAATGTTTTCTGATTTTAGGATCCAAAATACTTAAATTTTGTTTTCGAAAAAGACAATTTCTAATTTTGAGTGCTCATTGCAATACATGACACACTGTAGTATGTTAAATAGGGTAATAACGTTGACTGAAAGTGACTTCTCTTTGGTGGCTCTTGGCTTCCGAAGGGCCAGCGAACTACGTCATCAAGCTCGGCTGCGTGTCATGAAGGGTGAAGGCTAAGTAAGCCCTTTCCTCTCAAGCTCTGCTCAATACCACAGTTGCTGATTCCTCATTCTCTGTAATGCGCATGCCCGAGACTTAACTAAGTACTCACAACCTCAATTTTTAATATTACGTGTGCTTTTTCTCTAATCTACTGTGGACGATGAATGGTAATATTGTTAATGCACCTTGTGTGGAGAATAAAGATTGTTTTTCTTGCGCGTTTTGTAAGAAAATATTCATGAAGTCGTTTAATTTGTATCGACATATGAGGAATATTCATCTTGACCAACGCACTGATTCATCGTCTTCAGAAAAAAAAAAGGTGACTACAAATGTTCAGGGTGCGAGAAATCGTTATCTCATAAACAAAATTTTTATAGGCATGCGAAAAATTCCCATCATCAAGTAGTAGAAGGTATATTCATGTTCGTTTTGAGAAGAAACGTTTTTACAGAAATATAATTTGAATAGACACGTAAATAACGTTCGTCCATCGGAAATCAAAGGCGAGTCCTTGGAAGCAATGACTGTGACCCTTCGGTCCTGCACCATTTGTGAAACAACGTTTACTTGAAAAAAAATCTTAATGCTCATTTTCTGAAGAACAAAATACTGTAGTAACGAATATGGCGTGTTGTATTTGTGATAACAGTTTTTTTTTTTTAATCTCTGAAGATTTTGCATACACACATTGACACATTGAGGCAGAATATTTGCATATCTCTCTGTCATTTGAAAATAAAAAGTTTAATTGTATGACCGATTTTGCTGTGTGGAAAGAGAAAATTGAAATTGAGTCTCGGTCTCATTTTGTTAGGCTGTCTTTGAATGAGTGTAAGAAAATTTTTATCCTTTATCTGCAATGCAAATTCTTTTGTACACATTTTCTCGAAAACTATTACTTTGTGGAGCTTAAAATTTTGAGCACAAATAAAAACGACCCATAGCTAATATGTGATGCAGTTATTATTCCAATAAAATTGTTAGAAGTTTTTTAAAAATTGAATTTATCTGACTTCAAAGTATTCCAATTTGGCGCTAGATGGCGCGATAAGTCAGCTTAGCAGTGTTTCTGTCTGGAAGAAACGAAATCTCTCATTTCTGTTTGATTTTCCTAATTATCTGAGCCAAATAGAAATTAACGAATGGCCAGAAAAGTGAAATTGGAATCTTTTCTTCCATAATTTATCTTAACTCTTATTGTATGTTCATTTTTTGAAAAGAAAATGTGTACATATTTAGAGGACCCCTGAATTTGAGCTACAGAAGCCCCACCGCCTTACAAAGCTCCACCTATTTATAAGCTCCACCCCCAAATAACGTCATTGGTTAGACGTAACAGCGCGTATTTTGTCTTTTCATTCTTGCTGTGTTTGTGTTTCGAGTTCGTTAAGTAAGTTAGTTTTAACTGAAAAGTTCTTATCAGAACTCACTCCTTGTCAAACTATTAATACTTTGACATAATGCCACAAAATACTAGAAGAACAGCAAGGCATCCTGGACACAACAAGTCATCTAGAGCCCAGCAATTACGACGTTCTAGAGAGAAACAAAATGCCCTGGATATCAATCAGCTGGACTCTGTAAGGTAAGTTATTTTATAAAGCAATATCCTTATGTGTTTTTTCGAAGTATGTGTTGTTCTTTTTTGTATAACCTGTGTTACTGCAACATGTAGGATTATTACCAGCCCGAGAGCTTAGAAGGAAGCTAATCTCCCTTTTCCGAAGGCTGCAAACTGCTAATACTAGTGTTTCTTTCAGTACTTTTTGACCGGCGGGCAAATGGAACCTTAGAGGGGGCAAGTTTTTCCTTATAAATATATATAATTTTAACTACAATATTTACATATGTAGATATAATTACTATATATATATAGTACAGGGGCATATTTAGAGGGGGGAGCCTTGGCCCCACAAAAGTGTTTCATTTCTTTTTTTTTTTTTTTTTTTTTGGTTGAAATGCGACTTACATTAGGAAAAAATGCCTTAATTTAATAAAAATGCATCAACTTACATTAGAAAAATAATAAATGCGTTAATTTTTCTTCTGCTTTTCATTAACTTTAATTTTGTTCTGGTGGATTTCAAAAACTTCCATCTTTCGTCGCCCCCACCCGCACCCGAAAAAAAATTCTATGTACACCCCTGATAGAGTAATTACTTCTTCAAACATTTCAAGAACAAACTTTCTTCAGCTAAAGGATGATGGGGTGGGGGTTGGTTTCGACACACTCCGGATCCTGAACTGTGATATGATTAGTCTACTTATTATATTTTGAAGCATAGCATGCGTCTTGATACACTTTTCAGAGAAATAAACTACATATAATACTCGACCATATTAAAACAAATTATAATTGGAGAAATATTTGTAGTTTATCAAAAAATGTAAAAACACAAATTTGTCCCTGCCGGAGGTGAAATCCGTGACCCCTCACTCCGGAGTAAGTTGCTCTCCCAGGTAAGCTACATGGACGGAATGATTCGCTGCAGATACGTCACAAAAGAAACGAAACCTTCTTTTTCATTATAGCCTGAATTTATTAACATTCGGCTCGGTAACATAAAATGTCGCTGTAAAAATACCCACAGAACAAACAGTTCACAGTAAACTCCCAGACAGGAACACTGAAGTGTGACAGGTTCCGGTACGGCTTTTAACCAGCAATCCTGTCACACATCTTTCAGCAACTTGGCCACAAAAGTTCAAGGGGGAGCTATTAAGACGGCCGTTTCTGGGCTTATTCTGAGAACTGAATTGGGAACTCCAAATGAATTTCGAGAAAACCTTCCATGTAAGCCAAGCGAGAATTGTAGGCCTACTTTATTTTGAAGAAATAAATTGCCGGGGATCCGAGGTACACTTGGTTTAGGGGGCCTTCCAACCCCCATCTTCCGTAATAGTATATTCTGTGCCGCTGGAGTCTGTCGGTGTATCCAGAATGTTCCTCTTGAAGCGTCCGTGAGCTTTGGGGCTGCTTTCCCCAAAGTGTTAAAACGGACGTAGAGCTGTAAACATTTTACCTGCTTTATCTAATGATTCTGTACACGACCACGAATTTTCAGGAGGGTGGGACGAATCCTCCCACCCAGTTTCTAAGAGCTCTTCAGGGTAACATCGAGGATACACTGACCGACTGTAGAGGTCGAGAATATAAAATTATGGAAGTTGTGGGTATAGCCCTCCAAACCAAGCACCTTGTATCCCTTTTACAGACTTCACCAAAATCCTTTGGGACATAGTCGGCCACTAAAGAGGACATGAAGCATAGAAATTGCGAGCAAATCCCTTACCTTGAACACTTGCCTGCGATCTCAGAAACTTGGGGGAGGGACAATCCACCCCACCCTCCTGAAAATTCGTGGTCGTGTACAGAATCATTACATAAAGCATGGTTCTAATGTTTACAGCTCTACGTCCATCTTAACATTTTGGGAGAAGCTCCCCCCCCCAAAGCTCACGGACTTCGCGGACGCTTCAAGGGGACTTCCTTGATACACTGACAGACTCCAGCGGCCCAGAATATAATAACACGGAAGTTGGGGTAGAGACCCCCAAACAAAGTGTACCTCGGATCCTCGACAATTTATTTCTTCAAATTAGAGTACAATTTTCGCTTGGCTTACATGGAACGTTTTCTCGAAATTCGTTTGGAGTTCCCAATTCAGTTCTCAATGTAGGCCCAGAAAGGGCAATCTTTATAGCCCCCCCCCCCCTGAACTTTTGTGACCAAGTTGCTGAAAGATGTGTGGCAGGGTTGCTAGTAAATTGCCACACCGGATCATGGCCACACATCAGTGTTCCTGTGTGGCAGTCTACAGTGAACTGTTTGTTCTTGGGGTATTATTTCCTCCGGTTTTTTTTTTTTTTTTTTACCGCTTTTCGGTTTACAAAGGTATTTTCTCCGTGGATATTTTTTCCTATATCAGAACTCCACACTGGGCGAAATTGAACTCTCCGACAATCAGGAGTCGTAGTAAGCATGAATGTGCCGTGTTCCCATGGAACTCATTTGAACGCGATGGAACTCATTTTATGGAACTCATTTTAAGCATGAATGCGATGCATTCATTTAAGGGAGTTCCATGATTACTACAGTCGTTTGTGGCAGGGCCGGCTGGACATAGGCGAAACCGGGGCCGTAGTTCCAGGCCCGACGCCTCCGTAGCACCCCGTAGTTTAGGAAATAAAAGCAAAATCATATTTTGGGTACAGTTTTTAATATTTTTTAAGTTAGTTTTCTGAAGCAAGGCCCTTCCAAAGATATTTTTATGTTTTTTTTTCAATCCCACACACACACAGACTTTCAAATGGGTTACCGCCTGTCGCTGTACAGACGCTGAGATACACAGATTTTAAATGAATATATGGACCGAATTATTTTTTCTGCATTTCATGAAATAGCAAATTAAATTTCATTATTTTTTGGTTTCTTACTTTTATATGTTGAACAATTTGTGTAATTAAATAAAAAAAATATATCAAACTTTTTTTGGACTGTATATGGAAGACAAGTGTTCAGTGACTTTTAAAACCGTAATGAATATTAAAAAAAAGGCAATATTCATATATGCGTGCATATAAAAGTTAAGTCACTAATTTGTCGTTACTCCACCTTGCGTCAAGAATCGATTACTAAAGCATGTTTCAGGGGGGAAAAACTTATTTAACGAATCTATGTTAGAGGGATTCTTGTTATTCCCTATTAAAAAATATTCATTACGCAGGTTAGTTGAAGTTACCTTTCTTTACAATTTCAGGTAGTTTTTACAATCAAGCAAAACACTTCGTTGAGATAATCACTTTTTCTTTACGATAGTTTTCGTTTGTGTTCTTTACGGACGATGTTTTGAGATGCGTAATGTTTCTAAAGCGAGAATTATTTTCTAAAGCGCCCAGTGAGATTTATCTCATGGTCCCGGTGTGAAATTTCGCCCTGGACCACGCAGAAGTTCCATCCGGTCCTGGTTCGTCGAATGTGTTGGAGGTATAGGGCAAAATAATTCTCCCTGGGGCTGGGACAAACTGCAAGGAGAAGGGAAGTTTTGTTAAGCCCCTCGCAACAATAGTCCGCCAACTTTCCCTGATGTGTAAACAACAACATGCGCCGGCGGGAGTCACACGATAGCATGAGTAGGATTGTCTACCTCCACATTCTTTGAATTTGCATGGTGTCTGAGTGCAGTCTGAGGGATTAGAAGTAACCCTCCGTCGTGGTCATTGCTGCTAAACAAAGAAGTGAAGCAGGGGTTGATTTGTCCCAGGGCAATGTCATTCAGCTTTCTGACATCACTGAGCAGAATACTTGCTTTGTTGATACGTACTTCGTTTGTCTGTGATATTTTGAATTATTTTCACTCAGTACGTCTGGAGGGAGAATACAAACTTGGGAAGAAATTATAGCTTAATTCAGACTGGCGAATAAGAAAAAGCAAAATATATTTCACCAAAAATGCACTACATATTATGCCCATTTACCATTATCTGTTTCAAAAGTATGCAATAAAAATAACGTATCTATATTTGTACGTATGTCTTATGCATATGACCATCACCCCCTCCCCTCCCAAAAAAATTCGACACTTTTCAGTGCCCAAAATAAAGAAAGATAACTTATGTACGGAAGAGAAACGAGGTTGACCTTCCGATTCAAATAACGGGTCTTACTAACAGTGATGTATTCAGGCATCTTTTCGGGAGTGCTTATCGCCCCCCCCCATACGTAGGTTTTTGGTTAGTTAGTTGATTTTAATGGCGCAAGGGCCAGGTTAGGCAATCTCTCTTTACATTTAGTCTAATTGCTTTCGTTTATAGCTGAATATTTGGAGAAATACATTAAAAACTTAATGAGGAAAAATATTATAATAATAAATAAATCACCCACATAGACTTCAATCTTAAATTTCTATCATCCTTCAAAAAAAATAAAATATAAAATAAACTGTCCTCGCTGAAGTGGCAATTTTTCAAACACTGAGAACTCGGACTACTTCCGCAATAAAAACCTAATTCCACAAAATAGAGATGTTTGCACGACAATACATCATATTTTGGAAGCTGGCATTCAGCTTTATTTCAGTCTTCTGGATGTCGACTTTCCCACAGGGTAAATTAATAAGGGCATTACTTCATGTTTGGAAGCCGCTTTACCGGTAAAAAAGAAATTCAAGAAATTCGATGGTCTCAATTTAAAACAGGAATAGGTATTGCACTGGTTATATTAGCAGCCCCTATTCCCGTAGGAATCCTTCTCTGCGTACAAAACTTCCATAATTTTTAATCATTTTTTAGTGACCCGCATATTATAAGCCGTCCAAAGTACATAAAATGCATAAGGGTTTTAGGTCAAAAAATTATGCTTTTTGAAGTCCATTTTATTTTTTCTTTGATATTGGCTTCCTTGTCATAGCGCTGGCCACACAATCCATGAATGCTGAAATCTTCAAGATTTATAAAAATTTAGGAAAAGAATTTAGTCCTTTGCCCGCGGTATCAGTTACTGAACAAAACAATAAAATTTATTCTGCGACGCTTCGCTGATATACATTTAGTACTTATGCACACTTAAACTACCTCCCTAACGATAGTTAAGATCACCCTACAAAGTTTTACATTCTTTAATTTCCGTTGTTGAAGAACAAACAGCGATTTTTACTAACAAGGAAACAGTTTTTCAATGTTTGAACAATAAAATAACCTGATTTTAAAATAAATGATATGGAAATCTGGTTTCAAACTATGCAGTCAAAACTAAAGGGAATTAGTTTTATACAATCGTTTATCCTTATCTCCCGCTACCTGCTATCGTGTCGTGTGATCCACAAATGCACCACAGGGCACACGGATTAGACGAATTTTTAAATTTCATTCCTCTTCTGCAATCTTTAAATTCTGGCATGTACGGAATATTTTCCAACAATTCAGATTTAAAAAATTCTTCCTGCATCGGATAGAACTCCTGATGGGAAATGTATTTCATTAAATTTCTTATTTTGGCTAAAGAACGGTTTGGCCACAAATAGTTGGCAACGCCGATTAAATAAAACTGTTTATTTATTTAGTTTATTTATTTTTACGTATTTAGTAGCTCCGCCGCTAAATAAATAAAACTGTTCTGCATGACATGATTATGTGAAATTCTCAAGAATAGCTGTATATCAATAAAAAAAGTTTCAAATTGAAATAAGATATTTAATGTCGAAGACATTTCTTAAAATATTTATGCATTATTACCCCCATTTCTAGGTCTGTTCGAGATACTTGTTCAGTGACTGACAGTGAAACACCAATGACATTGGATCCAATGCCACTTCCAATAGATGAAGGACTTGACAGCCCAAGAATTGAATGTTCCACAATGGCGTCCCCCTCTCTCGGATGCCAAGTCTTGGTTCTCCAAGTGTTTGGTTTTCAAGGACAAAAAAAAAAAAAATGCACAAAAGTCAACCGCCTTAATTGATACAGCACCTGATTACTTTTCCCGGTAAATTTAGGGGGGTATCCCCACCTTGGGAAAATTCTGTGTGCCAGTGAGCACGGGCTCCTCCTTTGGGAAATTTCTGGGCGCGCTACTGTGCCTAAGGAGCTTTGTTGGGAATTAGGACCACACAACCACTTACCTAGAGGAACTTTCTGGGCATGCTACTGTGCCTAAGGAGCTTTGTTGGGAATTAGGACCACACAACCACTTACCTAGAGGAACTTTCTGGGCGCGCTACTGTGCCTAAGGAGCTTTGTTGGGAATTAGGACCACACAACCACTTACCTAGAGGAACTTTCTGGGCGCGCTACTGTGCCTAAGGAGCTTTGTTGGGAATTAGGACCACACAACCACTTACCTAGAGGAACTTTCTGGGCGCGCTACTGTGCCTAAGGAGCTTTGTTGGGAATTAGGACCACACAACCACTTACCTAGAGGAACTTTCTGGGCGCGCTACTGTGCCTAAGGAGCTTTGTTGGGAATTAGGACCACACAACCACTTATCTAGAGGAACTTTCTAAGGCACATCACAACAATCGCACATATGTCAAATAAAAAAATAATAAAAATAAAAATCTTGGCTGAAATTATTGACCGGGCCCTGGTGGCCCGGGCGTTGCCAACTATTTGTTATTACTGGCGCCTCAGTAATAGATATTGTGGTTGTATTTGTCTTACAGCACTGGCTTCTTTATCCCTTCCCCGAAACCAGTGGAACTAAATCAGGGCGGACAAATTCTTAAAGCCCATCGAAATGTTCACGGTGGTAGTTAAAATCCAAACAAAAACAAAGGGGGGGGAGAAGAAAAGAAAAAGAAATGGTTAGTTTCAAAGCTTATCAGAGCTTAGCTTTTCGACAATTTGAAAAGTAAGAAAACTTTTGTTTCTTTAATTTATACCTCATGTCCAACTCTTACTAAAGGCCGACGCGTGAGGGGCTGTTAAAGAATTGTTTAGGAATCTATTAATCTTGTACGTAATTTTCCATTTAAACACACATTCCTACATCCTTTTAGTAAATTAAGACATTTAGTGGATACTTTCATCATCATTATTATTATTATTATTAGACGATCCTTTAATAATGGTTATTTTCTCTTACTTCCAGACGAGCAGACAACTAACTGAGAGGGTGGGAGCCTACACAAGAATTTCCGCTTGTTACAGGAAGTATACAATATATTTAAAATGCACCTTTTTGAACACTCCACATGTACTTAATAGGAAGTTCTTGTTAACGGCATTCCAGGCAAATAAAAATCAAAAATTGGACTAAACCAATAATATTTTCTTTGTCTTCTAAAACCAACACTTGGAGAACCAAGATTTGGCATCCGAGAGAGGGAGACGCCATTGTGCGCGAGCACGGCGACCCCTCTCCCGGCACGAAATTTTGTTGCCCAGCAACACCAACACACTCGCTTCGCCGAACTACATATAAAATGTGAGTTCGGTTCCACCGGTGTTTCACTCACACCCCGATGCACCTACCACGGTTCCACAGTCAGCACATCCAGACCCCCGAATCACACTGGCCTGCCGAAGAACTCGAACAGGCCCCAATTCACTTTGCAGACAGGGACACCAAGAATGACGAGGCAGGCCCTAGGCCACCTCGAAACACTCCAGTAGGAGAAGTCTCTCCTTCACGTGTGCCCTGTGACGGCGTCCCAACCGAAACACCACCAGAAGGGTCGCCGAGCCGTCCGCGTGGCACAAAGACCAGCTTTCGACCCACCAATGGCTCCCAACCCTGCACACAACCACGCAGAACCGACTCAATACAAACAGCAATCACACACCACCCACCCAAAAAGCAAACACACACAGGCAAGCCACACCCGGAAAAGCAAAGTGAAGAAAGATCACAGCAAAACACCAAGACCCCCCCCCCCCCCCCGATTCACACACAAAGTCGACCAGCCACCCCCAAAGCCAGCGCCGCTGGAGGAGACTGGTATGGTACGCAAACAGGCGCTCGGCAGGGAGGAAGAAGGGTAATCTCCTCACTCCATCCCGGAATCTAAAAAAGAAACATCCCAAAGATTAAAACACAAGACAAAGTTCATCAAAAACTCAAGAAACCAAGGGTGCGGAAATGCAGGATTACAAGTCAAAAAGCTGGGAAGACTAAGTTCCCCAATGGAAAAAATATTTTTCCTTCGTTCCAGTAACAATTTTGGGCCAGAAGATCCACCGGAACTTAAAGGCACGGTCCGAAAGAGTGCGGGCATCTAACTCAACTCTATTCCTAAGCTGGCACTTGACGTGCCAGGCCACTTTCAAAGGGTTGAATCCTGCATTTCCGTAATTACTATGCACAACTCTGTTCCTCTCTCTCCAGATTTTGTACGTGGTCTCAGTGATGATCAACCTCCAGACATCCCGCCCAGTCTTGGGGCCCGGGTACTGGTAAAAGACCTCCTGAGCCTTGAGTCGCTGCGGACAACCTGCCCAGGTCCAAACAAGCTTCCACACCTGCACGGCCATGGGACAACTCCAGAACAAGTGGTACCGGTCTTCAATGAGATTGCTAGAGGCGCACTTGTCGGTGATGGCAGTTCCCCACCTGTACTGCCTCTTCCTAGTCGGAAGGACATCGTGAGCCAGACGGAATTTAAAATCCCGCTTCTTACAGTCAACACTAGCCGCCAACACGCTCACCCACACCTCCTTCGTGTTGCAGTTGACGGCACTAAACTCAGTAACCTGATCCCTGGGCCTAGGGAGAATGTGCAGATACATTTGTTTCAAATTCAGCCCATTCCGGTTAACCTCCGCGAGAGCCTGAATGTGCCCCCCAAGCTTATAGTGCTTGTGAGTAGTCTCTCTACGCGGCCCCATAAATCGGAAGCCAGGTAAGAACTTCTCCGCAGACAATCCTGTCAAATACGAAACAAAGTTCCTACACGGGTGCGAGGAGTTCAGAGCTTCCTTCACACTCCTGAACTGCAGTGCACTGAACCAGGAGGAGAGGTGTTTAACATCCAAACCACCCTCCTCCTTCGGGCAGCACAGGACCGCTCTGGCAACCGCCTCAACTTGCTTACCGGCCCAAATAAATTGAAAAACTTGCCTTTCCAGAAGCCTCATGAGACTCCGAGGGGAGAACCAAGTTCTCCGACAAAGGCACATTTCGAGACCAGGAGAGCGTTAGCTAACTTAGCCCGGTTAATCATCGAAATGTCAACACTCTGCCACCTTTCTTTCTTCTCTTTAATAGCGAAGAGGATGTCTCTCCATGTCTTCAAATGGACACCGTCTCTATCAAAAAGGATACCGAGTATCCTGACAGGTCCATCCGTTACCGCCAGCCCACGGACCGCAGCACGATCCCACCTGCCCCAAAGAAGCAGGTTCGACTTATCCTCATTGAGGATGTACCCGGTGGCACCGCAGTATCCCGCGAAGACTTCCCGGACCTGCTTAAGACTAAGTTCCGAGTCAACAAAGAAAGTGACGTCGTAAGCATATGCAAGATACTTTAAGGACGCAGCCAGGGATGGGGGCTCCCTGAATGCTAGGATGAGCTTGAACCTTCCTTAAAATGGTCTCAATGACCAAGACAAACAACAACGGGGAGAGTGGGCAGCCTTGTCTCACACCTCTTCTAACCTCAAAGAGGTGAGAAAGACGGCCAGAAATAATAACTCTTCCGTTGAGGTTCCTATATAAAGAGTCCACCGTTCTTCGGAAAAACTCTCCGAAGCCGTGGGCTTCCAGCATCTTTCTAATAAACTCGTGAGAAACACGGTCAAAGGCCTTACTCTGATCCACGGAAAACATTCCCAACTTAACATCCCTGTCTCCGATATAAGTAATCATGTCCCTCACACACCGAATATTATGGTACATCCGCCTACCACGGATGCTACACGTCTGCCCAACGCCCACTAGCTTCTTTGCCACCCGCGAAAGCCTCGCGTTGACGATCGCCGCCATGATCTTATAATGAATGGTAGACAGAGACACCGGCCTCCATCCAGCAAGATCACGAGCAGG
Source organism: Macrothele yani (assembly GCA_039090855.1). Classification (NCBI taxonomy): domain Eukaryota; kingdom Metazoa; phylum Arthropoda; class Arachnida; order Araneae; family Macrothelidae; genus Macrothele; species Macrothele yani. The sequence continues at coordinate 54,108,341 of CM077032.1, read as the reverse complement.
ATCGTCGGTGGTTTTGGAAAGAAGAGTCACAACACTACTCCTCATAGACTTAGACATAATACCTTTGTCAGCAATGTTGTTATAAATCCTGCATAACCAGGGGACCAAAATATTAAGAAATTTCTTGTAAAGTTCGGCCGGAAGCCCGTCCCTGAGTAGAATGAATTCATTTCCATGCAAATCGGTTGTTTTTCGGCGGTTTAACGTGCTTTAATACTTCTGACGGGCAGACAGACAGACAGACTTCGAACGAATGGAAAGTAGTTCCTATCATATCTGATAGGAGTGAGGCCTCCGTGAATAGAAAGGAGTCATTTCCGTGGTAAACGGTTGTTCCTCGGTGGGGTTACGTGCTTTTATAATTCCGGACGGACGCACAGACAGACGACGGACGGATGGAATGAAATTTTCAATCATTTCTCATAGGTATGAGGCGTCTCTGAGTAGAAAGGAATCATTTCGGTGCAAATCGGTTATTTCTCGTTAGGGTTTAGGGCCTTCATACTTCCGGACGGACGGACGGACGGAAAGGCGGCCGACGGACGGAACGTATTTTTGTAACGTACATGACAGGTGCGATGTGTCCCCCAGTAGAAAGAAATCATTTCCGTACAAATCGGTTGTTTCTCGGTGAGGTTATGCGCTTTTATACTTCAAGACAAATGGAACGACAGACGGCGGACGGATGGAACGTTATTTTCTATCATATCTGATTGGTGTGAGGCGTACCTGAGTAGAAAGAGACCAATTCCGTGCAAATCGGTTATTTCTCGGTCGAATTATGTGTTTTATACTTCCGGACGGATGGAACGTAATTTTGTAATGTATCTGATAGGTGTCAGGCGTCGCTGAGTCGAAAGAAATAATTCCCGTGCAAATGGGTTGTTTATCGGTGGATATATATTTTTTATTCTTTTAGAAGGAAGGACAGACGACTGACGGATGGAACGAAATTCTGCATCATATCTCATGGGTAATTCCTTCCTGAGTCGAAAGAGACCATTTGCGTGCAAATCTGTTGTTTTACGGTCCAGTTATGTGTTATTATGCTTCCTGACGGACGGACGGAAAGAGAGACTTGGGACGGATGGAACGTAATTTTGTATTGTATCTGATAGGTATCAGGCGTCCCTGAGTCGAAAGAAATAATTTCCGTGCAAATCGGTTGTTTATCGGCGGAGATATTTTCTTTTTCTTCTGGACGGACGGACAGACGGCGGACGGATGGAACGTAATTCTATTTCACATCGTACGTTCCTGAGTAGAAAGAGACCATTTGCTTGCAAATCGGTTACTAACTTGATAAGATACGTGCTTTTTCGTGTGGCCTTAATAACTGACATTTTAATTTGTTGATGGTCCCTTAAGAGAACCAATCTTCGTTTCCTTGGAGAATTTTACATTTGCAATTTGTTTACGGTCCCCTTAAGGCTACGAGAGTCGACAGTAGTTCCTTCCGTGACACGCCGTCCTCGGCAGTGCTTCTGGCCGCAAAGCTGAGCTGCATCTGCAGGTGGATTTCAAAGGTGCTTGTATTAGGACATTACCCAATTTTTATTATCAAATGTCCTTTTAAGAGTAATAAAATCACCTTCATATTCATATGGGTCATTTGTGGTACTTATCATTTATTTAGGCACTTGCAAAACAGAACGAATCAAGTCGGGTAATCAGCCGACGAGCTGCCATCTGTTGAGCGATTCTGAATCTTTGATTACCATTTAATGCACTCCACCAGTTTGATATTAAGATGCATTTCGGCTTGTATTCATCTCAGGAAATGGAAATAAAACGCAAAGACCTTTAACATACATAGATTGGAAGTTCTTGTGTAAAAGAGTGGCAGCAGCTCGCGACGTTTTGATTGCAGAGCTTGTACGGCAGAACGGCATGTTTCCTATGCAGACAACGTTAATTAATCTCTTTTACCTGCGAGAAAGAAGGAATTTCACGTTGTTATAACATATAATTTTTTTTCAATGGGGGATAAATTGGGGGTTGCACCTTTTGACTTACGATTAAAGAAAACATCATTATCGTAATTAGGGGGGATAAGAAATAACTGAAGGTCAAATGGCGCTTGTCCTACCTGTAAAATATATTCCGGCTTCAGCTGCTTGATCTAGTTGCATGAAGTTCGTATTTCACACTCTAAGTAATGTCAAAAATCATTTAAATGTAGCCATTTGTTTATTCTTAAGAAAAGTTGCTTAGAACAAAATTTTTTAATTGGAGGTTTCCCCCGCAATATTAGGAGTCTATGATAGCTGCTCAATGGGAAAAAAAATAATTAAAATTAAATATGATATAAAGAAATTCTCTTTTCAGATAATTTTGAGAGTAGAAAATTTCAAACCTCGGGGCATAAAAAGCCTCGAAAAAGAAAACTGTTTAAATTTAAGAAATTGTAGTTCATTAAAAAGTTTTGTTCAGTTGAAAATTAACAAAATTCGTTTAGCTCATTAAATCTGGCTATATTATTTTCTGAAATACTCTACAGTACATACATGCTGTTCAAAAAGTAAAAAAATAATAAATCTTACTGATTATACAGATATATATAAAATGGATGTATCTGATAGAAACACGTGAACGACGTTTGTAAACAACGTGATATTACAGATTCTTATTGTACAACCCTGAACTTAAAACGTCGCACCGTTAACTTACTGTTTTTCAGTCTATGTATGTTATAGGTCTTTGATAAAACGATTATAAAGTAGAAAACTTACTTTTCAGTAAATTATTTAATTAATCATAATATATAAAACATTCCCCAACTTAAATTTAGTACCTTGCTTCCTTTGATTAACATTTCACGCACGTAATTTTCGTGATTGTGGCAGCCTCTAGCAGGCTTCCATTACTACGTAGAGAGAAAATGCCAATTTCGCAGGCGCTAACAGAGTCCGAAGAGGGTCCTCGCGGTGCTTGTGACCGAGTCTTCTGCGAACGGCGGCTGAAGGCCGCTGGATCATCACCCCTTAATAGCTACAGGCCCGCGCACCGAACACCGGAAACTGCATGACGTAGGGGAGAGTAGGCTGATGTCAGTGGTGGGTGGTCGAGCATGCGTGTGCTGCCATCACCTCCTAATAGCTTAGCAGGCCCGCGCACCGGTTTGTGACGTCACTAGAGTTGTCCGTAGCCGCGGAGAGGGAGCATTACGGCGATGTGCGAACGAACGCGTCTTTACGTACACTAACTAACCAGGTCGTGCGTTCTTTTAGAGTTTCACTGCATTTAAATAAGAACTTCTGTGTTAGTGTTTAAATAACTACAGAGTTAACACATTTGTTTTATAATCTTTTAAAATACAGAAGAAAAAGAAATTACAGCGTAAAATTTAGCGTAGCAATAATTTCGACTTGAAAGGATAAGCAAGACAGATTCGTCAACTTAATGCAAGCATCGTTGTCATTTCACTGGAAGTGATAAACCATTCCTATAATCGAAATTATAAACTGTTGTCGTAGTTTCACTTAAAGTTATAGTGTCTTTATAGTTAGCCGAACGATTCCTGTACTTGTGAACAAATCGTTCTTGTACTTGAAAGATTAGTTTGAGGGTCCATTACAAAGTATCGCCGTCGTTTCAAAAGATGTCAATTGACTAATTTAAGGAATCAGGTTTTTCATTCATTGCAAACTTATGACTGAAAATTTTAGTAATGAAATAATTCCTTTAGTGAAAATGTATTTTCACATCAGACAGTAACGAGCAATTTATGTGCAATCCGTGATCACTAATATATAAAAAAGGTCAAGAAAAACTGAATTTTTCTGTTTTTTAATTATTACCAAAGGCTCAATAAAACACTTTTTAATATACATACAGTGAATTGCTGCTTGATCCACTGATTGCATGAAATAAATTAAGATTTCAAGAAAATTATGCAATTGCTACATTATTATACGTGCAATAATGACATAACAAGTTTTCCTAATTTTAGTACCATCTAGTTACGTGTTTGGACAACTTCATTTTGATAAGCAAATATAAAGTTTATAATTTTTGTCTTCCAGAGCACTATTTCAAAAAAGTTACCTTGTCAATGTATTAAGTATATTAGTAGCATTAAGCAAAACTATTTGGATCCACAATATAAGCATTTCTTTTTATCTGGAAAAATACAAGTAACTTATTGGCAGAAATTTCCTGAAATTTGATTTTCAAGAAGTATTCAGGAAAACTGCCAATGTACAAATAATTATGGTTGTGCAGTTCTTTGGGTATCACAAACACAATCTGATTATGCGTCCGTTAGCTGTTCCTTGAAGAATTTCAAAGATACATTTCTAAGAAAATCTGAAATTTGTTCCAATAATTTCTTAAAGTATTTTTACAGATAATTATTATATTTTTTGAGAACCTGACAAATGCACATGCAGTTATTGTACTGAATAAATCTAAGAGATTGTTTTGGTACTATAGGATGTATTTTAAAAGATGTACATGTCTCATTATAAATTGACTAACTCGATGTACCATTTTCTCAGAAACTATAAAAAGCAATGGTATAAAATTTTGCACAAATGTTTTGTCATTACTAAAGCTATTGAAAAAAGATTGTTTTTTCCTCTTTTTTATGATTTTGGTTTCAAAATAAATTCTATGAAGGATTGAAGAAGTTTTCCCCATACAAAAATTGGCACCCACCCCCACGTTTGGAAGCACACTTTCCAGTAGTTATCGGATAATATGAGATATATTAGTTCCAGTTATTATTGCTGTAGCTTGTGAAGACACAGTGCAATAAGTCTGGAAACAGATAAGTCTAGATAAATGAATAAAAAAATGATCTCTCATTTTAAGCAACTGTTTTCAAAAAAAAAAAAAAAAAAAGCGAGTATATATTTCTACTTGTATTTTAAAAACCTTGTTTGTTTAGAACATAGTTTTTACAATATGTGGATTCATGTCGATCCAGGTACTTTTTTTCTTTTAAAAATAACAATATCCAAGGCTTAAAAATACCATGCCAGAGATGCCCAGGGCATGTAAATCATTCGCCTGGGCAGGTAAATAAAAAATCTAATTGCCTGCGCATGGCAATTAAATTTTAAAGTAAAAAAGTTTGGTAATAAAATTTCCTACTACACAAGAAAAGAAAGATAGTCATCACATGTTGTGTTTCATGTCATTGATAATTAATGGAAGTTGTATTATTGTTACGAAGTACCAAAGAAAGAGCAATATCACATCTTTAATTATGTTATGCTTTATGCCCAGAAATTGGAAACCATATGTAGTTTTGCTACAAATTTTGTTTATAATCAACAACAGGATGCATGCCTCTGATGTAACTGGTTTCTCATGTTTAATGACAAAGGGAGAAAACTTTAATAAAAGGAACATGGCAGAATCACTAAATTTCTGAAACACCAATTTCATCTTTGTACCATTTCACACCAATTTTAGCATCATCATATTAAAAATTGATATACACACTTTTGTGCATTGAACATTTGTAACACAGACCCTTAAAATGGAAGTGCAAACATGTTAAAACAGATCATATTTTTAACTTAAAAAAAAATTAGGGTTCTGGTTTGTTATCTTAAAAGATAAATTTTCCTGCGCATCCAGCTTTTACTACCTGGGCAAGTAAATAATTTCTTGCCCAGCTAGTAAATAAACACCTAAAAGTTACATGCCCAACTGGGCACGTGGGCATGTAACTTTTCCCATATTTTTCAAGCCCTCATATCTATAGATTTCTGATATATTTAAAAAGAATATGATTAGTATCTTTTGGAAAACTACTGATTTTGCTTTAGCCAGCTGCTTTCACTATGCAAAGTGTGAAATTACTCTTACTAATTAAAATAATTACTTGAACAATTTAAAACATATATCTAGTCGCCTTCCTTAATCTTCTGAGTGTGATAACCGTTTTGACACTTAAGCAATAAAAACAATGCAAACCAGAATGAACAAATTTGTGAAAATTTTATTAGAAAAAATGTCAGGCTGTATATACATGAGATATCAAGAGATATAGAGTAAAACAAATAGATTTTAAAACACAAAGGCAAAGGTAGAAATTTCTCTTTCTGTGACTTCTTTTAATATGCAATACAAAATATTTTAAAATTCATAATTAACAAATGTAACAGGAAAAATTTAACAAGATTGTTTAATACGCACGTATTTCACTATGTATCAAGATTTAAAAACATGTTTTACATACGTTATTCTTTTTCAGTTTAAACCATTTAATGGTGGTTTAACTGTTGGAACTTTTTACATGTTATATTTCCTTTGTGTGAAATGCAATTTCTCAGTTGGAAGTTATTAGTATTCACTGCGAACATATATCTCGGTAATCAAATGTAATTCAAGGAAAAATCTTTCACGTACCTCTTGGTTGTAAGTGGTCGATGTTCAAATCTTTGCACGGTTGTTCTCATCAACAACGATTTTATTTGAACATCGAACCTGAGAACCTGATGAGAACAACCGTGCAAAGATTTAAACATCTCATTAGGTAATTGATGAGAACAACCGTGCAAAGTTTAAACATCTCATCAGGTAATTGATGAGAACAACCATGCAAAGATAAATTTAAAAATACGAATTTAACTTATGTCACTTACTTCTGGCATGTAAAATTTTAAATTTTCAAGATTTCGGTCACATTTTGATATTTTTTACAAAATTCTGCTGTAGGAATAATTTAGAAAAAGAAACACTGTCTTGGATAAATTTAATCAGACTTCATCTGATATCCCACTCCATATACAGTATATTTTTTGTCACCATGAATTTTTCTGTGGTGACCTAAAATATGCTGGATTCTTCTGCCAATATGTTGAGTGTCAAATGGGAGATGTTTTCAAGATTCATAACTTGTGAGTACCTTGAAAAATAGTGGCTCATGCAAATTCTTTAGACCAAAGCTCTTACTAAAGTGAATCTTATTACTACAACAGCTTGTGTAATGTCATCAGCAGTGTTATAATCAGAAATAAATCTACTGGCCCAGTGGACGCACTAGAATTTGCAAGCCACTGGTCCACCAAAATGCTCATTGGTCCGTACAAAAAAAAAAAAAAAAAAAAAAAAATTGAAGACATTTACAATATATGTAGTAAACAATGTATCATTTCAATGGAATTATATACAATATTTGTTTCTAAACTTATTAGTTTGCAGCCTAAAAAGAAAACCATACAGCAAGGTAAAAGAAAAACATTCATTTTTTAACTTGTGACAAATTAGAAACAAAACAAAAAACCAACTTACTAGCCATCCGGGCCAGCAAAATCAATAGTCTAGTGGTCCGACGGAAGTTTTACTGGACAACGGCCAGCGGACCACTGGGTAATTCAAACGCTGCATCAGTAAAATTTAACAGTGATGCTGATAAACTTGAACATATGCTTTACAGGAAGCAAATTATTTGCAGTCATTATGTGAAATTTGACATATTTTAGTGAATAAAAGATTCAGTATCTATATTTTGCTACCCACAGCAATTAATTTTTAACTAAATGACCATGACAGACGTTAATTTTTTTTTTTTTTTTTTTTTTTTTGATTGGAAGTTTAACGACCACCGTGAGCAACTCAATGGGCTATAAGCAGTCGCCCGTCAATAATTTAGGGTCACTGGCTCCAGGGAAGGGAGAGAGCCAGTGCCGTAAGACAGACACAACATCCATGCCTCACCGGGATTTGAACCCGGACCCCGTTCGGACGAATGATCAGAAGCCATCGCTTAGAGCACTGCGCCACCGGGACGGCATGACAGACGTTAAAGAAACTATGTTTTCCTCACCTCACTCATGTTCTAAAATAAAAGTTTATTAACAAGTACTTGAATGAAGACAAAAATTTCTGGTACAATTATGCTCCTTGAGTTGTAGATTTTTTTCAAATTAATATCAAAGATATGAAACTCTAGCTGACATGAAATATGATAAATGGAATATGAAGCCTTACTTCTGTACTTTACATTGGTATCACCATAAACTTCATATTTTGATTAGGACTTTAATGATTTGAATAGCTTAAAATCACTTTTGAAGGAGGATGAAATACCAAAAAATTGGGTATTAATTTAAAAAGCAAACTGCATAATGTTTGTAAACTTGTTTGTGTGAAATAAGTATACCACAAAATAGTTATGTCACAGTTACCAGTGATTTGCTGATACATATTATATGTAAGAAATGTTCCCATTCATGAACTAGAAAATACAACATATCCATCACAGATAAAGAATGTAAATATTCTTTATGAAATTTAAGAAAAAGTGGCATGTTTGGCATAAAATACAAATGATAACAACAGTAATAGATTTCATGTAATGTTAGATATTATACATGCATTTTTCACAGAAATTAAAAAACTTGTAAGTGAACCAAACATAATTAAAGGCCGTCCATAAAGTACGTCCAAGATTACAGGGGAGAGAGGGTTACTGACAACCAGACCAAATGTAACATGGGGGAGGTGGGAAGTTCAGTAATTCGGACATCCAGCGGCTAAAATATAGTGGAATCGTATTATTAAAAAACTCCCCGTTTGTTCACATTGGAACTTAATTATGTTTGCAGATATGTCTTTATATCAACGGGGGGGGGGTCGCAGTCCTTTGAGAGTCTGCAAGAGTATATTTTATGATTTTTAGAATTGAGCTCTTTCAACTTAATAAACTGAGAGAATGCAATATTTATTGCTTAATTATATTTTATCTGAAAAATATGTCGGCAATGTGTATTTATTTTCAGGGTAGGAGGCGTCCACGGGCTCCACTCTGTATTCTATGCCTAAAATATCAGTTGTTTCGAGGTTAATAAAAAAAAATTGGAAAATGCGTTGTCGACCGAGCCGTTTTGAGAAGGGTTGCGCATCCTAGGGTAGCTGTGTAGTAACCCACCAAGTGGAGGGAGGTAAATGAGTCACAAAATATTTTTTATCACTTCTAATAAAAAAAAAAGTAATGAAGAACAAAACCCATGTTCGTCAAAAATTAAGCCAGAAATATTCTTTCGATTAGCACCAGCACAACGAGCTCTGAATGATGAAATCAATATTTTAAACGCCAATGTATTTGGACTACTGAAAAGGGAACAAAGTGGAATGTTAACGGAAGTACAGACGAAAGAACTAACAGTAAAAAAGCAGAAGCTAAAGGAACTTGAAGGAAGACTATGGAAAAAAATAAACGTGAAATGCAGAGAAAAACAAAAGAGTGTGCTACAAAGAAAATGTACGTGTTTATAAATTAATGCCTAAATAATAAACATTTTCTGAAGCAAACGTGTAAATATATGGATGTTTCCTTTGAATAATTATGTTTTCTTTGTTTCACAACGGACTTCTAGAAACAGTCGTCAAAAATAAAGGGGGTTGCGGGAATTAGGACATACTTTTTAGGGAGGGGGTTGATAACAATCGGACAAAATGTGACATAGGGGAGGCGGGGAGTCTAAAAATAGTAAAAATCTCGGATGTACTTTATGGACGGCCCCCTTACCTTTATATTACAGCAGTGAAGCCCCCCACACAGGTACTCCACAGATTAAATTATTTTTGCTAGTTTATTGAATTCAAACCCCCCCCCACCCGTACATACAGGTTCTTGAGACAATCTAACATCAATACATCATTATCCCACATTCCAGTACCCTACAGAAACTTTGTTAAAAATTTGGTTTTAGTCCAAGGACAACAATTTTCATAGTTTTTCCTAAGATACATCAAGTAAACATAACCTGGTTTAGAGGGAAATGAAAAATTATTACATTGATGAAATTCATTTTAAACCATATTTTGATTACACCAGAGATTTAAGTCAACTATTACGCCAGAGACTTGAGTCAACTATGACATCTATGGCATACCCCCAAAGCCATAAGCATTAGTTTCCCACTGATGTCCAAAGCATTGTTGGTGCGAACAATTCAGTTAGTGTTATGATTTTCCGAGCGACAAAAACAGCTAAATATCTTTAGCATTTTGTTACAACTTTTTTCCCCATTTTAGCATTTGTTGAGCCAGCTTAATCTCAGGATTATGCTGCTGGTCATCTGACTGGAATGGCATTTAATAACACAAGTGCTACAACCAGTACTTTTGTATTCATGGTACAAAACCTAAGGTCTTCCTTTCAAGGTGTGGCCCAAAATTTTCCTGTCCACATTTTAACAAGAACTGATTTGCATTTTTTTTAAATAAAAAAAGTTATTGTTGGTTAGAAGAAATTGGCTTTAAAGGGATTGTAACTGTAACTGACTGACAATTCTATAAACCAAAAAACAATGGCATTCTTTTCAGATCCTCCTTTACAAAGTGTGTGGTCATATACATACCCATATTATGATAGTTCAAGGCCATTACATTTTATTTTTGACTCTGTTCATTTAATAAAAACTGTGAGAAGTACCTGGCTGAATCAGAAAAATGGGCAATGTATGTATTATCCAGATTTTGATGTCCTCTATGAAGACCAATGACTTCACTTCAGTTAAGAAATTACATGAGACTGAAAGTGGCCAAATTGTGAAATATGGTTATGGTTTAACATTAAAAGCTTTGTGTCCTTCCAATTTAGAAAGACAAAAATTAAATGTGAAATCAATACTCCAGATTTTCAACTGTAGCACTGCTGAAGCTTTATTAACTGTTGGATGAATTAATAATATACTAAATTTTGGTGACACTGAATGTATTAAGATTATAATTACATGGTGGAATATTTATAATGTGACAGCAGTTTTTAAAGGGGAACACTTGAGGACCAAATATCATGAAACACTAACAGCAGATGTAAAAGTAGTGTTCATTGAAAAGTTCCTTAGGTGGCTTGACAGGTAGGAAAAATTGGAGTGTGATAGTGCAAAACTTACACTGCACTAAAACACATATCTTGTGCTATACTTCAGTTGGTTAGATACTGTACAAATCAACTTAAATTTAAATACTTACTGCCTGGAAAAGTACAGGCTGATGAACTAGAAAACTTGTTTAGAAAATATAGGCAGCTTGCAGGATTTCAGTATCATATTTCTATATGTCAAGCTTATAAATGTGGAACAAAGTTAAGACTCCCAGGTAGTCTACCTTTGCTAATCAATTCAAGTGAATTTGGGGATATTTCTTTCAGTAGTTTCAGTGAATTATCTGACTGGAAAGAAATGCAGATAGCTGAAAATGTTTCAGACTTCCAGACCAGTGTTTTAGAAAATGATATATCTAATGTGGATTTTGAACTTCCTAACCTTACATTTATAGGAAGTTATTGTGCTTATACTACTGTTAAGAAACTAAAATGTAGTGACTGCAGTGTTTTCTTTGTAATCAACAAAACATTAAGTATGACAAATGACGATTAAAAAAATAGATAGAGATGGACTGCTTTACCTGCACCAATGTTGTATCAATTATTATTCACTGCTACATTGTTGTGAAGAAGCTTATTTCATCTAATATTTAAAGGCAGCTTTTTTTAAAACATGGCAACCATAGGGCAATTGTATGTTCTGCTGTAATGTCAGTAATTAAGGAAAAGCAATATTTCAAGATTGGTGGAGCATGAAGTTCTAAATGAAATTTTCAAGATACGGTAAAAAATAACAATGATTTCTTTTCAAAATTATTTTCACTGAACATTTAAGTATTCTACAATTTTTTTTTTCAAACTATTTTTTTAAGGTTTGAAGTTTCCTTTTTATCCTGCTTTTCATTTCTGTCACTTTTACTTTTACAGTAATTATTAAGAAATGTATTTGTGGCAGCCATGATAATATATTTTGTTACAACTTCAATACCATGACCTTCAGAGCAATCTACACCTAAACATATTTCTTTTTGTTTAGCACATCTTTTGTCAAATCCAAAACAAGTTGCCTTTGGTTTCTGACCTTTAAAAACAGATTTTCAAAATCAGCCGAAACAAGTTTTTGTACGATAACATATGTATGCACTACAATATCTAATACTTCAGGATGGGGATATAGAAGCCCTCCTCTATCCATTTTTTCTGTTAGTTTATACTGACAAAAATTAACAGTATTATCTATTACAAGGTACATTTTACAAGAATTACATTTTAGTTTTTTAATAGTTGTGTGAGCACAATAACCAGCTACGTATGTAAAACTGGAAGTAAATGCTGAACAGCATGCACATCTTTTCTATTTACATCAATTCTATCAAATCCAGAAAGAGTTGTATCTTCATTGAAATTTACTGTATTGGTCAATTCTTTTTGCTCCAGATCAATATTTAAGTCACCATACTTTGCTGACTTAATTTTTAAGGGAGCTACGGTTTGCAAACGTAACTTGCATTCAGTCTCAAAAACCTGACGTAATGAAATAGCAAACTGAGAGCCAGCAAGCTGGCGAAACTTACCAAAACGATACTCCAAAGCATCAGTCTGAATTTTCCCTGTTAATATAAAAGAAAATTTCAACTCTTCTATACAGTATGTTACTAACTCTAACACAGCATGAGTTGTATGTCTGAGAGATATAAAAGTTTCCCTTGTCAATACCCCAGTTGAATACTTTGCATTAATCCACTGGTTAACCCAGTCCAGAAATTTGCTTAAGAACTGGTATTTTACATCATTGTCACTGTTAGTGAGTGGCTCCATGAACTTATCTCTTTTGCGTTCCCCCTTAAATAAGCTTTTAACGTTCATTATTGACCACCATGTATAAATAATCCTTATGTACTCTGAAGTCTCTCTAAAATGGGGCAATTCATTTTTTTCTCCAAACTGTATCAAACCTTCAATTACATGTTCATTGAAAATTTGCAAAACTAACTTAACATTTTGTCTCTCTAAATTTGTTGGAGAAAGAGCTTTTAAAGTAACACCATATGCGTATTTTACCAAGTTTCCCAGTTCTAAAGAATACATTTTTTTTATGGAATCAAAAGATGCTGTCTTAGTTTTTGAATGATCATCAAAATCAATGTAATACATACACTGGCCATGGTTACGTTGGTTCAACCAATTATTATGCAAGGACTTTAAAATATGGACAGGGTCATAAATAAAAAACAAAGGTCTATTTACATCAGAGGGATGAATGTACACAATACTCAGTTTTGGTGGAGAAGCAAAAAAAGACATTGCTTTACCATTGATTGCATTATTATCCGAGCTAACACAAATGATCTTAAAACCAATACCTCCTAAACCTGTTATAACTCTCTTAATAGCCTTAAAAAGGTCTTCGGCTGTTATCTTACTTACAGGCAAAATATATGCAACATCTTTATAGGCTGACAAAAAACTCTGAACCCTAAATACAAAAGCAGTTGTAGCACATTTCTCACTGTTGTAGGCAGCCCCTACAATATTTCCCCCTTGAAATCAAGACATAACTTAATGTGAATTTCATCAACCATAAGAGACACAATGTGATCTCTCGATTCTATCATACCAAACCTCTGTTTCATATACGACAAAAAATGTTCATCAAATTGTTCACTTCCAGGATCTAATTTCAATGTGGAACATATTCTTCGTATTGTACATGGATGCGGAAAAATAACATATCCAGAACTTCTTAAAGATTTATACGCATGAGAAGAAATGGAAAAACCTAAACTTGAAGATATTAAGAAATCAACATTATATCTTACATTATGTTTTTTGTTAGAAATAAGCATGAGTTGCTCAGTTATAAAATTAACAACACCTTCTTTTTCTTCTGGTAACACCTTTAGCATATTTAGTAATAATTCCTGGATTACACTAATCACATCACTGACCGAGGAGTCGCTACTTTCTTTGTGCAATTCCTCGACAGTCTACGGTATGTCGGATACATCATTAATGTCTCTAATTTTGAAAGGAAAATTATACTTACCCAAGTGCTTTATTGGTGAACTTCCTAAATATACCATTATATCCAATTCATTATTTACACATACTGATTTTAACACAGAAGGGCCAGGTGAAAACTTTAAGTCCAGAAAAACTACTTGATCTGGTTTATCCATGATGACATTCCAAATATTAGAAATTTTTGTTGATTGTAAATGCTTTTTAAGTTCACATAAGATGTTGCATGCCTTTTTCTTATCATACAATGCTTTACTTTCAATGCTTTCTTGAACTGCTTGCTGAAGAGTTTCCATTTCAATTCTGGCTCTTTTTCATCAGGACCTTCCCTAGATGTGTCCGTTTTGGACATGTAATCCGGACATCCTGGAAACTGGGATGGAACAGCACCATCCCTTAATTTTGGGTGTGCCAATGGAGCTGTTATTAATTTCCCACATTTCTCGTCATAAGAAGAAGACTCTCTAACAATGTCAGTCTCACAGAAATGTAGCTCACATACCTAAGATTAAAAGTAACTAAATATTAGAAAACATTCTTCAAACAAAACACAACAACAAAAGTTATATTACATTTATATTTGTAACATTATAACAACAGCTATTATTTAAAATTACCATATCACATTAATTATTTACAAACCAGTACACACTTTTCTTTTTTTCAATTTTTTTAATGCCAACACACTGAGATTGTATTTGTTCATTACCAAAACCGTTCGCTAAATTGCACTGAATCTAAACAAAATTGTCTGATAAATAGGTCTTTTGATATTTAAACAAGAGTTTAAATCTCAAAATACGTATTTATCAGACAAATTCATTTGACAAATTTGAAACGGGTAAATATTCTACAGCCCGAGCCCGTCTTAGCTCTGATAGAAGCAATCCACAATTATTTTTGCTGTGTGGGTAGACAAGTTTCTTTCCCTTTCAACATTTTCACTGAAAATTTTTTTTTATAAATCTTTGCATTTGAACTTCTACACAGACATTTCTTTTTGGTGATACCACGCATGGTTGCGTTTGGGGGGGGGGGGGGGGTCTTACGATGCTTTCTGCGATGCTGTATTGTCAATGTAGCAAATAAACTATGGGTCGCTTGCTGATTTTAATTATTATAAGTTTTCATTCATATCACTTTTGCCATCTATTTATCGCATATTAACTGCATTGCTTCCCTTACTTACAAAGTCATGCTTCACCACTGATTTATGCTCCGACTTTGCTAAATTGTATTTCTCTACATGGAATTGCCTTTCACACTGAAGCAAGGAATTCCATGAAGGTGGCTTTTGGTATGTTGCATAGCGCTTCATATCAGTGCCCTTATATAAATCAAGGTACCGTTCTGGATACTAGCACCATTTGTGCCATTCCTGGACCAGTAAAAATGAGTGAACTACCAACTTTTGATACATACTGGTCAGCTGTTTTTATTTTTATTTTCTACTACTGCATAGCATGTTTTGTGTTTTATTTATTAGTACTATTTTCATAATTACGTACACACACGCATTCCATTCTAAATTTGCTATATACTACTACAATGAAAATGATACATTATTTTCTACATATACTGCAAATATATATACATATATATATATATATATATATATTTTGCACAGACCAGTGGGCATTTTGGCAGACCACTGATTTGAAAATTCGAGTGGTCAGCTCGCTAAGCCTGTAGAAGATTTACTTCTAATTCTAACCCTACATTTCATTGCCAATAAAAGATATAATTTTGAAAACTACGACGAAATAGTTAAAACATTAAGGGAAAAATCTCTGGGAAGTTTTGTCGTATCACGATCAATAAAAAATATGCAGATGGCAATAACCATAAAGACACTATTTCACGAATGGAAAAATTTGAAGTAGACACAATGTGATTATTGATCAGTTGCATAGCAAACTTAACAAACGTCTGTTAGCTTATAAAAACTGTCAGTCTCCATTTCAATTAGTTAACAGCCAAACTACTAATGCGATTGACCAAATTTCTCTAAATAACTGTTTAGATTTGTACAATGAGGATTTGGGTGAATTTTTACAGTTCTACGACTTTATCAAAAGTGTGAATGTAGCCACTGCACAAAATACAAAGAAAAAGGAAGTAAAATACATATATACAAGAAGTAAAATACATATATACACTATATTGACAAAAGTCATAGGACACCCCTTCAAAAGCAAATGAACATAACCGCTGCATTGTTAAGATGTGCGGTACAGCTGCAAACGCCATAAAAACAAGCCTGCAGCTGACCGCGATCACATTGCACTGTGAGGTTGAGTGAAAATGTCACGACAGAGAGAACTGACTATGAGAAAGGAAAGATTTTTGGGGGTTATATTAGTGGTTTGTCTATGTATGTCAATAAATGCTATGTTGTGTTTCCCTTCAAGGTGTCTGGTGACTTGTCAATACAGTGTATATTACAATTTGATTTATGTTTTCCCAAATGTATTCAATGTATTAAAACTATATTTGATAATAACAATAACCAACTGACAAGCAGAGTATTCTTTTTAGAAAATGGCCTTGGTAAAATATAACTTGCAATCGACAATGCTTCAACAAAGACTTAATGGTCTTGCTATCATGTCATTAGACCAAGATTTTGTTAAGCAGTTATCGTTCAACGATGCACACTCCTTTGCAAACCTTAAAGCAAGAAAGAAGACAGTTTAAAGACAAACTTTAACTCCTGAACTATGTGTGAACTTTTGTTTTTGTGCATTCATTTCTAATTTTTGTTGTCTATACTTGATCCAATGTTTGCATTTCTTTAGAATAAAATTTTTGTAAGATATGTTGACACTTGGAGAGATTTTGGGGCATTTTTGGGGTATACTAGCAATGTTTATTTCCTACACAGAGTACACTTGAAGAGATTTTTGAGGGAGTTTTCTTAGCTCACTTAGCAGTTCTAATGTAATGAATGCCTAACATCAGTGACTGACATGTTT
Organism: Macrothele yani; assembly: GCA_039090855.1. Classification (NCBI taxonomy): domain Eukaryota; kingdom Metazoa; phylum Arthropoda; class Arachnida; order Araneae; family Macrothelidae; genus Macrothele; species Macrothele yani. Next base: position 54,091,553 of record CM077032.1, on the reverse strand, counting down.
GCAAAACTTTCTACAAAATTTTGTGTACACTGAAAGACACTTTTGGGGTACTCATTTTATAAATAAAACAAACAGATATTGCTACTGCTATTAACAGCATTGGTAGTTTACCTGATATGTCTCGAGTTATAAGTTGGGTAATATTTCTCTCATTTTTATAATTTTACAGGAAACTTTGGCAGTTAAGCAAGTAATACTGAACCAATACCTGTGTACCGATATATTTCAACTAATTTTTAAGAAATTGAATGGTTCTGATAAATTCCTATTCTACCACAGATAGAGCATACACACTGCTCACATGAAGTTCTTCAATGTGTAGGGACCCCAAAAAAGTTTAGTCTGGCACTGCCTTAGACACGTAAATAACTATGTACGAATGTATCAACATATTACTCTTGGGATCAAAAACATGCAACCCTTATTATTCTGTGTCCATAATAAAGTTTAAAATTCCTTCCTAAATAAACATATTTTACTTTGAATTTATTTGATACATTGGAAAAACATGTTATGGGTTACTATAACAACACAAGTAATCTATTATTTCCATTACAAACATAAATTTCATTTTTCAAAAATCTTTTCAGTGCTCTGACTTCCCGCTGTGAGATGCATTGATTATAAAATTAACCAAATTTAAATTTTCTTGTTCAAAATATTTATTTTACAAGTAGTTTAAATAAGGTTAAAAAAATGTTTCCACTTACCCTAGAGTTCTTCGTGACTTGAAAATGTTCTCGCTTAATTGCTGTAATCCATTTGGTGTGAGCCTCCCCATTAGTAGGGTATTTGAAGATGCTTACACATGGTCCATCATCATAATTACCGCAGCAGTGCGGTACACAGCACTTAAAAGGCATATTGAATTTACTTCTGGTGCTGTTTTTCCTAAAAATATTCCTTAATGAAAATAAATTTGACGACGACCACGCAAATCAACAGTTAGGTTTACACAGAGTGAGCAGCACCATCACCCCCTAATAGCTACAGGCCCGCGCACCGAACACCGGAAACTGCATGACGTAGGGGAGAGTAGGCTGATGTCAGTGGTGGGTGGTCGAGCATGCGTGTGCTGCTCACTCTGTGTAAACCTAACTGTTGATTTGCGTGGTCGTCGTCAAATTTATTTTCATTAAGGAATATTTTTAGGAAAAACAGCACCAGAAGTAAATTCAATATGCCTTTTAAGTGCTGTGTACCGCACTGCCGCGGTAATTATGATGATGGACCACGCGTAAGCGTCTTCAAATACCCTACTAATGGGGAGGCTCACACCAAATGGATTACAGCAATTAAGCGAGAACATTTTCAAGTCACGAAGAACTCTAGGGTAAGTGGAAACATTTTTTTAACCTTATTTAAACTACTTGTAAAATAAATATTTTGAACAAGAAAATTTAAATTTGGTTAATTTTATAATCAATGCAACTCACAGCGGGAAGTCAGAGCACTGAAAAGATTTTTGAAAAATGAAATTTATGTTTGTAATGGAAATAATAGATTACTTGTGTTGTTATAGTAACCCATAACATGTTTTTCCAATGTATCAAATAAATTCAAAGTAAAATATGTTTATTTAGGAAGGAATTTTAAACTTTATTATGGACACAGAATAATAAGGGTTGCATGTTTTTGATCCCAAGAGTAATATGTTGATACATTCGTACATAGTTATTTACGTGTCTAAGGCAGTGCCAGACTAAACTCTTTTGGGGTCATTATTTCTGGGCACAAGTGCTTGTAAAATAACTATGTCGTATACCCTATACGAAATATATGTATGTCATGTACACATCTAACATGCCTATGTCCTTTATATAAATGTTAAGGCCTTGTTGCCATGTAAAATACATCTTTTGTGTTTGCAGACATGGAGAGTGGCATTGAATTATCATTTTTAATATTTATTACTAAAGGAACACAAACAATGAATCAAGTATAGACAGCAAAAATTACATATGAATGCACAAAAACAGAAGTTCACACATAGTTCAGGAGTAAGTTTGCCTTTAAAATGTCTGTTTAAAGATTTTGAAGCATTTTTCTACAAACCAACACATTGAAGAACTTCATGTGAGCAGTGTGTATGCTCTATCTGTGGTAGAATAGGAATTTATCAGAACCATTCAATTTCTTAAAAATTAGGTGAAATATATCGGTACACAGGTATTGGTTCAGTATTACTTGCTTAACTGCCAAAGTTTCCTGTAAAATTATAAAAAAATGAGAGAAATATTACCCAACTTATAACTCGAGACATATCAGGTAAACTACCAATGCTGTTAATAGCAGTAGCAATATCTGTTTGTTTTATTTATAAAATGAGTACCCCAAAAAGTGTCTTTCAGTGTACACAAAATTTTGTAGAAAGTTTTGCAAACATGTCAGTCACTGATGTTAGGCATTCATTACATTAGAACTGCTAAGTGAGTTAAGAAAACTCCCTCAAAAATCTCTTCAAGTGTACTCTGTGTAGGAAATAAACATTGCTAGTATACCCCAAAAATGCCCCAAAATATCTCCAAGTGTCAACATATCTTACAGAAATTTTATTCTAAAGAAATGCAAACATTGGATCAAGTATAGACAACAAAAATTAGAAATGAATGCACAAAAACAAAAGTTCACACATAGTTCAGGAGTTAAAGTTTGTCTTTAAACTGTCTTCTTTCTTGCTTTAAGGTTTGCAAAGGAGTGTGCATCGTTGAACGATAACTGCTTAACAAAATCTTGGTCTAATGACATGATAGCAAGACCATTAAGTCTTTGTTGAAGCATTGTCGATTGCAAGTTATATTTTACCAAGGCCATTTTCTAAAAAGAATACTCTGCTTGTCAGTTGGTTATTGTTATTATCAAATATAGTTTTAATACATTGAATAAATTTGGGAAAACATAAATCAAATTGTAATATACACTGTATTGACAAGTCACCAGACACCTTGAAGGGAAACACAACATAGCATTTATTGACATACATAGACAAACCACTAATATAACCCCCAAAAATCTTTCCTTTCTCATAGTCAGTTCTCTCTGTCGTGACATTTTCACTCAACCTCACAGTGCAATGTGATCGCGGTCAGCTGCAGGCTTGTTTTTATGGCGTTTGCAGCTGTACCGCACATCTTAACAATGCAGCGGTTATGTTCATTTGCTTTTGAAGGGGTGTCCTATGACTTTTGTCAATATAGTGTATATATGTATTTTACTTCTTGTATATATGTATTTTACTTCCTTTTTCTTTGTATTTTGTGCAGTGGCTACATTCACACTTTTGATAAAGTCGTAGAACTGTAAAAATTCACCCAAATCCTCATTGTACAAATCTAAACAGTTATTTAGAGAAATTTGGTCAATCGCATTAGAAGTTTGGCTGTTAACTAATTGAAATGGAGACTGACAGTTTTTATAAGCTAACAGACATTTGTTAAGTTTGCTATGCAACTGATCAATAATCACATTGTGTCTACTTCAAATTTTTCCATTCGTGAAATAGTGTCTTTATGGTTATTGCCATCTGCATATTTTTTATTGATCGTGATTCGACAAAACTTCCCAGAGATTTTTCACTTAATGTTTTAACTATTTCGTCGTAGTTTTCAAAATTATATCTTTTATTGGCAATGAAATGTAGGGTTAGAATTAGAAGTAAATCTTCTACAGGCTTAGCGAGCTGACCACTCGAATTTTCAAATCAGTGGTCTGCCAAAATGCCCACTGGTCTGTGCAAAATATATATATATATATATATATATATATATATATATATATGTATATATATTTGCAGTATATGTAGAAAATAATGTATCATTTTCATTGTAGTAGTATATAGCAAATTTAGAATGGAATGCGTGTGTGTACGTAATTATGAAAATAGTACTAATAAATAAAACACAAAACATGCTATGCAGTAGTAGAAAATAAAATTAAAAACAGCTGACCAGTATGTATCAAAAGTTGGTAGTTCACTCATTTTCACTGGTCCAGGAATGGCACAAATGGTGCTAGTATCCAGAACGGTACCTTGATTTATATAAGGGCACTGATATGAAGCGCTATGCAACATACCAAAAGCCACCTTCATGGAATTCCTTGCTTCAGTGTGAAAGGCAATTCCATGTAGAGAAATACAATTTAGCAAAGTCGGAGCATAAATCAGTGGTGAAGCATGACTTTGTAAGTAAGGGAAGCAATGCAGTTAATATGCGATAAATAGATGGCAAAAGTGATATGAATGAAAACTTATAATAATTAAAATCAGCAAGCGACCCATAGTTTATTTGCTACATTGACAATACAGCATCGCAGAAAGCATCGTAAGACACCCCCCCCCCCCCCAAACGCAACCATGCGCGGTATCACCAAACAGAAATGTCTGTGTAGAAGTTCAAATGCAAAGATTTATAAAAAAATTTTCAGTGAAAATGTTGAAAGGGAAAGAAACTTGTCTACCCACACAGCAAAAAGAATTGTGGATTGCTTCTATCAGAGCTAAGACGGGCTCGGGCTGTAGAATATTTACCCGTTTCGAATTTGTCAAATGAATTTGTCTGATAAATACGTATTTTGAGATTTAAACTCTTGTTTAAATATCAAAAGACCTATTTATCAGACAATTTTGTTTAGATTCAGTGTAATTTAACGAACGGTTTTGGTAATGAACAAATACAATCTCAGTGTGTTGGCATTAAAAAAATTGAAAAAAAGAAAAGTGTGTACTGGTTTGTAAATAATTAATGTGATATGGTAATTTTAAATAATAGCTGTTGTTATAATGTTACAAATATAAATGTAATATAACTTTTGTTGTTGTGTTTTGTTTGAAGAATGTTTTCTAATATTTAGTTACTTTTAATCTTAGGTATGTGAGCTACATTTCTGTGAGACTGACATTGTTAGAGAGTCTTCTTCTTATGACGAGAAATGTGGGAAATTAATAACAGCTCCATTGGCACACCCAAAATTAAGGGATGGTGCTGTTCCATCCCAGTTTCCAGGATGTCCGGATTACATGTCCAAAGCGGACACATCTAGGGAAGGTCCTGATGAAAAAAGAGCCAGAATTGAAATGGAAACTCTTCAGCAAGCAGTTCAAGAAAGCATTGAAAGTAAAGCATTGTATGATAAGAAAAAGGCATGCAACATCTTATGTGAACTTAAAAAGCATTTACAATCAACAAAAATTTCTAATATTTGGAATGTCATCATGAATAAACCAGATCAAGTAGTTTTTCTGGACTTAAAGTTTTCAACTGGCCCTTCTGTGTTAAAATCAGTATGTGTAAATAATGAATTGGATATAATGGTATATTTAGGAAGTTCACCAATAAAGCACTTGGGTAAGTATAATTTTCCTTTCAAAATTAGAGACATTAATGATGTATCCGACATACCGTAGACTGTCGAGGAATTGCACAAAGAAAGTAGCGACTCCTCGGTCAGTGATGTGATTAGTGTAATCCAGGAATTATTACTAAATATGCTAAAGGTGTTACCAGAAGAAAAAGAAGGTGTTGTTAATTTTATAACTGAGCAACTCATGCTTATTTCTAACAAAAAACATAATGTAAGATATAATGTTGATTTCTTAATATTTTCAAGTTTAGTTTTTTCCATTTCTCCTCATGCGTATAAATTTTTAAGAAGTTCTGGATATGTTATTTTTCCACATCCATGTACAATACGAAGAACATGTTCCACATTGAAATTAGATCCTGGAAGTGAACAATTTGATGAACATTTTTTGTCGTATATGAAACAGAGGTTTGGTATGATAGAATCGAGAGATCACATTGTGTCTCTTATGGTTGATGAAATTCACATTAAGTTATGTCTTGATTTCAAGGGGGGAAATATTGTAGGGGCTGCCTACAACAGTGAGAAATGTGCTACAACTGCTTTTGTATTTAGGGTTCAGAGTTTTTTGTCAGCCTATAAAGATGTTGCATATATTTTGCCTGTAAGTAAGATAACAGCCGAAGACCTTTTTAAGGCTATTAAGAGAGTTATAACAGGTTTAGGAGGTATTGGTTTTAAGATCATTTGTGTTAGCTCGGATAATAATGCAATCAATGGTAAAGCAATGTCTTTTTTTGCTTCTCCACCAAAACTGAGTATTGTGTACATTCATCCCTCTGATGTAAATAGACCTTTGTTTTTTATTTATGACCCTGTCCATATTTTAAAGTCCTTGCATAATAATTGGTTGAACCAACGTAACCATGGCCAGTGTATGTATTACATTGATTTTGATGATCATTCAAAAACTAAGACAGCATCTTTTGATTCCATAAAAAAAATGTATTCTTTAGAACTGGGAAACTTGGTAAAATACGCATATGGTGTTACTTTAAAAGCTCTTTCTCCAACAAATTTAGAGAGACAAAATGTTAAGTTAGTTTTGCAAATTTTCAATGAACATGTAATTGAAGGTTTGATACAGTTTGGAGAAAAAATGAATTGCCCCATTTTAGAGAGACTTCAGAGTACATAAGGATTATTTATACATGGTGGTCAATAATGAACGTTAAAAGCTTATTTAAGGGGGAACGCAAAAGAGATAAGTTCATGGAGCCACTCACTAACAGTGACAATGACGTAAAATACCAGTTCTTAAGCAAATTTCTGGACTGGGTTAACCAGTGGATTAATGCAAAGTATTCAACTGGGGTATTGACAAGGGAAACTTTTATATCTCTCAGACATACAACTCATGCTGTGTTAGAGTTAGTAACATACTGTATAGAAGAGTTGAAATTTTCTTTTATATTAACAGGGAAAATTCAGACTGATGCTTTGGAGTATCGTTTTGGTAAGTTTCGCCAGCTTGCTGGCTCTCAGTTTGCTATTTCATTACGTCAGGTTTTTGAGACTGAATGCAAGTTACGTTTGCAAACCGTAGCTCCCTTAAAAATTAAGTCAGCAAAGTATGGTGACTTAAATATTGATCTGGAGCAAAAAGAATTGACCAATACAGTAAATTTCAATGAAGATACAACTCTTTCTGGATTTGATAGAATTGATGTAAATAGAAAAGATGTGCATGCTGTTCAGCATTTACTTCCAGTTTTACATACGTAGCTGGTTATTGTGCTCACACAACTATTAAAAAACTAAAATGCAATTCTTGTAAAATGTACCTTGTAATAGATAATACTGTTAATTTTTGTCAGTATAAACTAACAGAAAAAATGGATAGAGGAGGGCTTCTATATCCCCATCCTGAAGTATTAGATATTGTAGTGCATACATATGTTATCGTACAAAAACTTGTTTCGGCTGATTTTGAAAATCTGTTTTTAAAGGTCAGAAACCAAAGGCAACTTGTTTTGGATTTGACAAAAGATGTGCTAAACAAAAAAGAAGGCCATCCAATAAGACCTATAATAGACACTAAAAATTCGCCACTCTCCAACATTAATTATTATTTGCTTGGTCACCTCAGAGATATTTTCCCTTCTCCTCCCTACCTACTAAAAAATTCCATGCAGCTAAAAAGAAAACTGGACAACTTGCCAGAATTAATTCATCCAGTAATGGCAAGCCTGGATATAGACTCTATGTATACCAACATTAACCTGGACCTCCTACTGGAATTCATTGCAGATGACCTTGCGGAAAAAATAGTATTCCATAATCACAATAGAGAAATACTACTTGGCATATATGAACTGCTCCTATTTTCCTTCAAGAATAATTTCTTCCAGTTTGGAAAGAAATATTACAGGCAAACTTCAGGACTTGCAATGGGTTCTCCACTAGCACCTCTGCTAGCAAATTATTATATAAGTAAACTAGAGGCAAAAATCCTTATACAACCCTCCTTGTTTGCTCTCTATGTAAGGTACATGGATGATGTCCTAATTATAGTAGATACTGTGGACCAATCTCTACCCTCTCAGATTCTGGAAGAATTTAACTTACTAGAGAATACCTTGAAGTACACCCTGGAACAGGAAAAAGACCATAGCATCAATTACCTGGATTTAACCTTGACCTCAAGAGAAGGGAAAATATTCACTCAGCTTTTTAGAAAACCCACCAACACAGGGAAGATGTTAGACTTCTGCTCATTCCACCCTGATTATATTAAATCGAATACAGCGAGACAATTTTTGGAAAAAATTGAAATCCTGGTCTCTTCAGCTTCTCAAAAAGATCTTCACAAAGAAGAATTAAAGGAAATGTTGGCAGAAAACAATTACCCCTCCCCATATGTTGAGAAAATATTTAAACAAGTGCCAAAAAAGAAGCAGGAAAAAACCAACTTCAAATTCACCAGCAAAATTACGTACCACAAGGGACTTTTCAAGAAACTGAAAAGGATCGGAGCAAAATATAATATCAGGCTAGCTCCAGATCTTAATAACAAAATAAAGAAATTCCTGCCAGCTTTAAAGCAGAAAGAATTGGACATCCAATTGCAGGAAGGAGTAATTTACTGCATCGACTGTAACTGCGGACTCAGCTATATAGGAGAAACAGGGAGAAGTATTAAGGTCCGAATGAAAGAACACCAAGCAGTTATTAGGAACATTGGGAACAAAACAGGGCTAGACAGACATGTACAAGCAAGTGGACACTCCATAAATTGGGACTCAGTGAAAATAATCGCCCACCAGTCAAACTTAGTAAAGAGAAAACTAGAAGAAGGGATCGAAATAGCAAGAAGAAGAAGTACCACAATTAACGATAATTGCGGATGGTCTCTTCCAATTGAGTGGCAGCAACTACTCCAGTGACATAGTCCTGATGACGAACTAGGCTTTAGTTCAAAAATTTGACAACCAACTTTCATTAAAAATAACCTCTAAAAGACCCGTAAAAAAAGTTATTCCACAATCACTATGAATAGAGGTGCCATAAATGCATTTACAACTAGGAAAAAAGAAATATGTTTAGGTGTAGATTGCTCTGAAGGTCATGGTATTGAAGTTGTAACAAAATATATTATCATGGCTGCCACAAATACATTTCTTAATAATTACTGTAAAAGTAAAAGTGACAGAAATGAAAAGCAGGATAAAAAAGGAAACTTCAAACCTTAAAAAAATAGTTTGAAAAAAAATTGTAGAATACTTAAATGTTCAGTGAAAATAATTTTGAAAAGAAATCATTGTTATTTTTTACCGTATCTTGAAAATTTCATTTAGAACTTCATGCTCCACCAATCTTGAAATATTGCTTTTCCTTAATTACTGACATTACAGCAGAACATACAATTGCCCTATGGTTGCCATGTTTTAAAAAAAGCTGCCTTTAAATATTAGATGAAATAAGCTTCTTCACAACAATGTAGCAGTGAATAATAATTGATACAACATTGGTGCAGGTAAAGCAGTCCATCTCTATCTATTTTTTTAATCGTCATTTGTCATACTTAATGTTTTGTTGATTACAAAGAAAACACTGCAGTCACTACATTTTAGTTTCTTAACAGTAGTATAAGCACAATAACTTCCTATAAATGTAAGGTTAGGAAGTTCAAAATCCACATTAGATATATCATTTTCTAAAACACTGGTCTGGAAGTCTGAAACATTTTCAGCTATCTGCATTTCTTTCCAGTCAGATAATTCACTGAAACTACTGAAAGAAATATCCCCAAATTCACTTGAATTGATTAGCAAAGGTAGACTACCTGGGAGTCTTAACTTTGTTCCACATTTATAAGCTTGACATATAGAAATATGATACTGAAATCCTGCAAGCTGCCTATATTTTCTAAACAAGTTTTCTAGTTCATCAGCCTGTACTTTTCCAGGCAGTAAGTATTTAAATTTAAGTTGATTTGTACAGTATCTAACCAACTGAAGTATAGCACAAGATATGTGTTTTAGTGCAGTGTAAGTTTTGCACTATCACACTCCAATTTTTCCTACCTGTCAAGCCACCTAAGGAACTTTTCAATGAACACTACTTTTACATCTGCTGTTAGTGTTTCATGATATTTGGTCCTCAAGTGTTCCCCTTTAAAAACTGCTGTCACATTATAAATATTCCACCATGTAATTATAATCTTAATACATTCAGTGTCACCAAAATTTAGTATATTATTAATTCATCCAACAGTTAATAAAGCTTCAGCAGTGCTACAGTTGAAAATCTGGAGTATTGATTTCACATTTAATTTTTGTCTTTCTAAATTGGAAGGACACAAAGCTTTTAATGTTAAACCATAACTATATTTCACAATTTGGCCACTTTCAGTCTCATGTAATTTCTTAACTGAAGTGAAGTCATTGGTCTTCATAGAGGACATCAAAATCTGGATAATACATACATTGCCCATTTTTCTGATTCAGCCAGGTACTTCTCACAGTTTTTATTAAATGAACAGAGTCAAAAATAAAATGTAATGGCCTTGAACTATCATAATATGGGTATGTATATGACCACACACTTTGTAAAGGAGGATCTGAAAAGAATGCCATTGTTTTTTGGTTTATAGAATTGTCAGTCAGTTACAGTTACAATCCCTTTAAAGCCAATTTCTTCCAACCAACAATAACTTTTTTTATTTAAAAAAAATGCAAATCAGTTCTTGTTAAAATGTGGACAGGAAAATTTTGGGCCACACCTTGAAAGGAAGACCTTAGGTTTTGTACCATGAATACAAAAGTACTATTTGTAACACTTGTGTTATTAAATGCCATTCCAGTCAGATGACCAGCAGCATAATCCTGAGATTAAGCTGGCTCAACAAATGCTAAAATGGGGAAAAAGTTGTAACAAAATGCTAAAGATATTTAGCTGTTTTTGTCGCTCGGAAAATCATAACACTAACTGAATTGTTCGCACCAACAATGCTTTGGACATCAGTGGGAAACTAATGCTTATGGCTTTGGGGGTATGCCATAGATGTCATAGTTGACTCAAGTCTCTGGCGTAATAGTTGACTTAAATCTCTGGTGTAATCAAAATATGGTTTAAAATGAATTTCATCAATGTAATAATTTTTCATTTCCCTCTAAACCAGGTTATGTTTACTTGATGTATCTTAGGAAAAACTATGAAAATTGTTGTCCTTGGACTAAAACCAAATTTTTAACAAAGTTTCTGTAGGGTACTGGAATGTGGGATAATGATGTATTGATGTTAGATTGTCTCAAGAACCTGTATGTACGAGGGGGGGGTGTTGAATTCAATAAACTAGCAAAAATAATTTAATCTGTGGAGTACCTGTGTGGGGGGCTTCACTGCTGTAATATAAAGGTAAGGGGGCCGTCCATAAAGTACATCCGAGATTTTTACTATTTTTAGACTCCCGCCTCCCCTATGTCACATTTTGTCCGATTGTTATCAACCCCTCCCTAAAAAGTATGTCCTAATTCCCGCAACCCCCTTTATTTTTGACGACTGTTTCTAGAAGTCCGTTGTGAAACAAAGAAAACATAATTATTCAAAGGAAACATCCATATATTTACACGTTTGCTTCAGAAAATGTTTATTATTTAGGCATTAATTTATAAACACGTACATTTTCTTTGTAGCACACTCTTTTGTTTTTCTCTGCATTTCACGTTTATTTTTTTTCCATAGTCTTCCTTCAAGTTCCTTTAGCTTCTGCTTTTTTACTGTTAGTTCTTTCGTCTGTACTTCCGTTAACATTCCACTTTGTTCCCTTTTCAGTAGTCCAAATACATTGGCGTTTAAAATATTGATTTCATCATTCAGAGCTCGTTGTGCTGGTGCTAATCAAAAGAATATTTCTGGCTTAATTTTTGACGAACATGGGTTTTGTTCTTCATTACTTTTTTTTTATTAGAAGTGATAAAAAATATTTTGTGACTCATTTACCTCCCTCCACTTGGTGGGTTACTACACAGCTACCCTAGGATGCGCAACCCTTCTCAAAACGGCTCGGTCGACAATGCATTTTCCAATTTTTTTTTTTTTTTTAACCTCGAAACAACTGATATTTTAGGCATAGAATACAGAGTGGAGCCCGTGGACGCCTCCTACCCTGAAAATAAATACACATTGCCGACATATGTTTCAGATAAAATATAATTAAGCAATAAATATTGCATTCTCTCAGTTTATTAAGTTGAAAGAGCTCAATTCTAAAAATCATAAAATACACTCTTGCAGACTCTCAAAGGACTGCGACCCCCCCCCCCGTTGATATAAAGACATATCTGCAAACATAATTAAGTTCCAATGTGAACAAACGGGGAGTTTTTTAATAATACGATTCCACTATATTTTAGCCGCTGGATGTCCGAATTACTGAACTTCCCACCTCCCCCATGTTACATTTGGTCTGGTTGTCAGGAACCCTCTCTCCCCCTGTAATCTTGGACGTACTTTATGGACGGCCTTTAATTATGTTTGGTTCACTTACAAGTTTTTTAATTTCTGTGAAAAATGCATGTATAATATCTAACATTACATGAAATCTATTACTGTTGTTATCATTTGTATTTTATGCCAAACATGCCACTTTTTCTTAAATTTCATAAAGAATATTTACATTCTTTATCTGTGATGGATATGTTGTATTTTCTAGTTCATGAATGGGAACATTTCTTACATATAATATGTATCAGCAAATCACTGGTAACTGTGACATAACTATTTTGTGGTATACTTATTTCACACAAACAAGTTTACAAACATTATGCAGTTTGCTTTTTAAATTAATACCCAATTTTTTGGTATTTCATCCTCCTTCAAAAGTGATTTTAAGCTATTCAAATCATTAAAGTCCTAATCAAAATATGAAGTTTATGGTGATACCAATGTAAAGTACAGAAGTAAGGCTTCATATTCCATTTATCATATTTCATGTCAGCTAGAGTTTCATATCTTTGATATTAATTTGAAAAAAAATCTACAACTCAAGGAGCATAATTGTACCAGAAATTTTTGTCTTCATTCAAGTACTTGTTAATAAACTTTTATTTTAGAACATGAGTGAGGTGAGGAAAACATAGTTTCTTTAACGTCTGTCATGCCGTCCCGGTGGCGCAGTGCTCTAAGCGATGGCCTCTGATCATTCGTCCGAACGGGGTCCAGGTTCAAATCCCGGTGAGGCATGGATGTTGTGTCTGTCTTACGGCACTGGCTCTCTCCCTTCCCTGGAGCCAGTGACCCTAAATTAGGGACGGGCGACTGCTTATAGCCCATTGAGTTGCTCACGGTGGTCGTTAAACTTCCAATCAAAAAAAAAAAAAAAAAAAAAAAAAATTAACGTCTGTCATGGTCATTTAGTTAAAAATTAATTGCTGTGGGTAGCAAAATATAGATACTGAATCTTTTATTCACTAAAATATGTCAAATTTCACATAATGACTGCAAATAATTTGCTTCCTGTAAAGCATATGTTCAAGTTTATCAGCATCACTGTTAAATTTTACTGATGCAGCGTTTGAATTACCCAGTGGTCCGCTGGCCATTGTCCAGTAAAACTTCCGTCGGACCACTAGACTATTGATTTTGCTGGCCCGGATGGCTAGTAAGTTGGTTTTTTGTTTTGTTTCTAATTTGTCACAAGTTAAAAAATGAATGTTTTTCTTTTACCTTGCTGTATGGTTTTCTTTTTAGGCTGCAAACTAATAAGTTTAGAAACAAATATTGTATATAATTCCATTGAAATGATACATTGTTTACTACATATATTGTAAATGTCTTCAATTTTTTTTTTTTTTTTTTTTTTGTACGGACCAATGAGCATTTTGGTGGACCAGTGGCTTGCAAATTCTAGTGCGTCCACTGGGCCAGTAGATTTATTTCTGATTATAACACTGCTGATGACATTACACAAGCTGTTGTAGTAATAAGATTCACTTTAGTAAGAGCTTTGGTCTAAAGAATTTGCATGAGCCACTATTTTTCAAGGTACTCACAAGTTATGAATCTTGAAAACATCTCCCATTTGACACTCAACATATTGGCAGAAGAATCCAGCATATTTTAGGTCACCACAGAAAAATTCATGGTGACAAAAAATATACTGTATATGGAGTGGCATATCAGATGAAGTCTGATTAAATTTATCCAAGACAGTGTTTCTTTTTCTAAATTATTCCTACAGCAGAATTTTGTAAAAAATATCAAAATGTGACCGAAATCTTGAAAATTTAAAATTTTACATGCCAGAAGTAAGTGACATAAGTTAAATTCGTATTTTTAAATTTATCTTTGCATGGTTGTTCTCATCAATTACCTGATGAGATGTTTAAACTTTGCACGGTTGTTCTCATCAATTACCTAATGAGATGTTTAAATCTTTGCACGGTTGTTCTCATCAGGTTCTCAGGTTCGATGTTCAAATAAAATCGTTGTTGATGAGAACAACCGTGCAAAGATTTGAACATCGACCACTTACAACCAAGAGGTACGTGAAAGATTTTTCCTTGAATTACATTTGATTACCGAGATATATGTTCGCAGTGAATACTAATAACTTCCAACTGAGAAATTGCATTTCACACAAAGGAAATATAACATGTAAAGTTCCAACAGTTAAACCACCATTAAATGGTTTAAACTGAAAAAGAATAACGTATGTAAAACATGTTTTTAAATCTTGATACATAGTGAAATACGTGCATATTAAACAATCTTGTTAAATTTTTCCTGTTACATTTGTTAATTATGAATTTTAAAATATTTTGTATTGCATATTAAAAGAAGTCACAGAAAGAGAAATTTCTACCTTTGCCTTTGTGTTTTAAAATCTATTTGTTTTACTCTATATCTCTTGATATCTCATGTATATACAGCCTGACATTTTTTCTAATAAAATTTTCACAAATTTGTTCATTCTGGTTTGCATTGTTTTTATTGCTTAAGTGTCAAAACGGTTATCACACTCAGAAGATTAAGGAAGGCGACTAGATATATGTTTTAAATTGTTCAAGTAATTATTTTAATTAGTAAGAGTAATTTCACACTTTGCATAGTGAAAGCAGCTGGCTAAAGCAAAATCAGTAGTTTTCCAAAAGATACTAATCATATTCTTTTTAAATATATCAGAAATCTATAGATATGAGGGCTTGAAAAATATGGGAAAAGTTACATGCCCACGTGCCCAGTTGGGCATGTAACTTTTAGGTGTTTATTTACTAGCTGGGCAAGAAATTATTTACTTGCCCAGGTAGTAAAAGCTGGATGCGCAGGAAAATTTATCTTTTAAGATAACAAACCAGAACCCTAATTTTTTTTTAAGTTAAAAATATGATCTGTTTTAACATGTTTGCACTTCCATTTTAAGGGTCTGTGTTACAAATGTTCAATGCACAAAAGTGTGTATATCAATTTTTAATATGATGATGCTAAAATTGGTGTGAAATGGTACAAAGATGAAATTGGTGTTTCAGAAATTTAGTGATTCTGCCATGTTCCTTTTATTAAAGTTTTCTCCCTTTGTCATTAAACATGAGAAACCAGTTACATCAGAGGCATGCATCCTGTTGTTGATTATAAACAAAATTTGTAGCAAAACTACATATGGTTTCCGATTTCTGGGCGTAAAGCATAACATAATTAAAGATGTGATATTGCTCTTTCTTTGGTACTTCGTAACAATAATACAACTTCCATTAATTATCAATGACATGAAACACAACATGTGATGACTATCTTTCTTTTCTTGTGTAGTAGGAAATTTTATTACCAAACTTTTTACTTTAAAATTTAATTGCCATGCGCAGGCAATTAGATTTTTTATTTACCTGCCCAGGCGAATGATTTACATGCCCTGGGCATCTCTGGCATGGTATTTTTAAGCCTTGGATATTGTTATTTTTAAAAGAAAAAAAGTACCTGGATCGACATGAATCCACATATTGTAGAAACTATGTTCTAAACAAACAAGGTTTTTAAAATACAAGTAGAAATATATACTCGCTTTTTTTTTTTTTTTTTGAAAACAATTGCTTAAAATGAGAGATCATTTTTTTATTCATTTATCTAGACATATCTGTTTCCAGACTTCCTGCACTGTGTCTTCACAAGCTACAGCAATAATAACTGGAACTAATATATCTCATATTATCCGATAACTACTGGAAAGTGTGCTTCCAAACGTGGGGGTGGGTGTCAATTTTTGTATGGGGAAAACTTCTTCAATCCTTCATAGAATTTATTTTGAAACCAAAATCATAAAAAAGAGGAAAAAACAATCTTTTTTCAATAGCTTTAGTAATGACAAAACATTTGTGCAAAATTTTATACCATTGCTTTTTATAGTTTCTGAGAAAATGGTACATCGAGTTAGTCAATTTATAATGAGACATGTACATCTTTTAAAATACATCCTATAGTACCAAAACAATCTCTTAGATTTATTCAGTACAATAACTGCATGTGCATTTGTCAGGTTCTCAAAAAATATAATAATTATCTGTAAAAATACTTTAAGAAATTATTGGAACAAATTTCAGATTTTCTTAGAAATGTATCTTTGCAATTCTTCAAGGAACAGCTAACGGACGCATAATCAGATTGTGTTTGTGATACCCAAAGAACTGCATAACCATAATTATTTGTACATTGGCAGTTTTCCTGAATACTTCTTGAAAATCAAATTTCAGGAAATTTCTGCCAATAAGTTACTTGTATTTTTCCAGATAAAAAGAAATGCTTATATTGTGGATCCAAATAGTTTTGCTTAATGCTACTAATATACTTAATGCATTGACAAGGTAACTTTTTTGAAATAGTGCTCTGGAAGACAAAAATTATAAACTTTATATTTGCTTATCAAAATGAAGTTGTCCAAACATGTAACTAGATGGTACTAAAATTAGGAAAACTTGTTATGTCATTATTTCACGTTTAATAATGTAGCAATTGCATAATTTTCTTGAAATCTTAATTTATTTCATGCAATCAGTGGATCAAGCAGCAATTCACTGTATGTATATTAAAAAGTGTTTTATTGAGCCTTTGGTAATAATTAAAAAACAGAAAAATTCAGTTTTTCTTGACCTTTTTTATATATTAGTGATCACGGATTGCACATAAATTGCTCGTTACTGTCTGATGTGAAAATACATTTTCACTAAAGGAATTATTTCATTACTAAAATTTTCAGTCATAAGTTTGCAATGAATGAAAAACCTGATTCCTTAAATTAGTCAATTGACATCTTTTGAAACGACGGCGATACTTTGTAATGGACCCTCAAACTAATCTTTCAAGTACAAGAACGATTTGTTCACAAGTACAGGAATCATTCGGTTAACTGTAAAGACACTATAACTTTAAGTGAAACTACGACAACAGTTTATAATTTCGATTATAGGAATGGTTTATCACTTCCAGTGAAATGACAGCGATGCTTTCATTAAGTTGACGAATCTGTCTTGCTTACCCTTTCAAGTCGAAATTATTGCTACGCTAAATTTTACGCTGTAATTTCTTTTTCTTCTGTATTTTAAAAGATTATAAAACAAATGTGTTAACTCTGTAGTTATTTAAACACTAACACAGAAGTTCTTATTTAAATGCAGTGAAACTCTAAAAGAACGCACGACTTGGTTAGTTGGTGTACGTAAAGACGCGTTCGTTTCGCACATCGCCGTAATGCTCCCTCTCCGCGGCTACGGACTACTCTAGTGACGTCACAAACCGGTGCGCGGGCCTGCTAAGCTATTAGGAGGTGATGGCTGGATCCTCTGTCGAAGTGTGCGCGCCAACCGGCGGCGGGACTTTGGAGGCCAAGCATCCGAGCTTTCTACGGTAGAACCCTTGGCTGAGCAGATGACTGAAGATATGAGGGCCAAGTTCGAGCGTCAGGAAGTACGGCTGAATCAGGCCAACGTTGATGCGGCGAAGGATCTTGCCAAATTGGTGAAGTCGGGAGCCGACGGCGGAGACCGAGTGACGCAATAGCTCAAGATCTTGAAGGTGAGTTGCTTTATCTGGTTGGGTTCCTCTCCCTCGGGAATTGAACATGGGGTGTTTGTTTTATGTGGTGTTATTTGTTAACATACTACTTCCTTTTTTCAGATTAAGGTTAGTATGGCACATAATTACCAAAGCACCGA
The DNA here is from genome assembly GCA_039090855.1 of Macrothele yani. Lineage (NCBI taxonomy): Eukaryota > Metazoa > Arthropoda > Arachnida > Araneae > Macrothelidae > Macrothele > Macrothele yani. The sequence goes on along the minus strand of CM077032.1, from coordinate 54,073,548 downwards.
TCTGCGTATTGGCACGTTGAACGTTTACGGTCTCCGAACCGTCGAAAAGCAGAAGTGGCTCGCGGGCTACTTCAGGGAGTCGGATGTTGATTTTGTGCTGGTGCAGGAAACTCACCATAAGAAGCCCGAGCAAGTGTTTGCGTTCCGTAGGAACACCGGGCTGAAATGCAGGCATTGTCTTGGGGCAAATGGTTTCACCGGGGTGGCCATTGTCTACAAGCCGCAGTACGAGGGTAGCATCACGCAGATGCAGACTGATGTGGACGGTCGCGTGGTGGCTATTTCGATTAATAGCGGATTGATGTCCATTAAGAAGGTGTGTGTTTATGTTCCGGTGGAGGGACCTCTCCGGAGCGGTTTTTATGACCAGCTGCCGTTCTTCCTTAGGGGAAGCGAAGATTTTGTGGTCGTCGGTGGGGATTTCAACTCGGTTGTGGATAACCATCTCGATCGGTTGAGTACTCACAGGTGCAGGTGGTCAGAGCCGTACAGAAGGGGTCTTACGGATCTGATTAAGAACCAGCAACTTAAGGACGTGTGGAGGCAGCTATTCCCGCAGGAGCTGGGGTTCACCTGGCACAGGAATCATTTGGCTTCAAGGATCGACATGCTGTTGGTCTCAAAGATGAACTGGGTTATGGGAGCCGAGGTTTTTAACCCTAACTCACAGCCGTTGTTTGTCTCTGATCACAGCGTTGTCGTGATGGACGTCTGTGTGCCGGCGCCGAGGGAGAGGAAAGCGACACCGTGGCGCCTAAACGTGTCAATGTTAGACGACGTTGAAGCGCTGTCGCGTGTCTATTCGATCTTGGAGGCTGGTGCAGAAACGGCCACCAATGACGAGATCGGCGGTTGGGAGACGGCGAAGGACGAGATCCGGAGCACCTTGGTTGCTCGGGGTAAGGAATTGGCGAGAGCTAAGCTGGGGACTCATGTTTTTCTGATGAACTTTCTGAACGCTGCTCTGAAGGGTAATGAAGACGGGTGTAACCTTGGGATCATTACCCAGTTCAGGCAAGAGATTTCCGATTTTTATAGAGGCATCGGCTCTGAAGTTCAACTTCAAGGTGCTACTAGGGGTTTTGAGCAGGAGCGGGATATTAATCACATTTACCGGAAGCTCGAGGCTCAGCGGAAGAGGGAGAACCTGGAAGTTCTTGATATTGATGGTACCGAGGTGAGGGACAATAAGCAGATCCTGCAGGAAACTGCTAGGTATTACGGCGATCTCTTTTCCAGCGAGGAAATGGATCCTGCCGTCATGGATATGTGGTTGGAGGGTACGCCGAGGATCCCAGACGAGGACTTGGATACTCTCGAAGAGGAGTTCTTGGTGTCTGAGGTGAGGGACAATAAGCAGATCCTGCAGGAAACTGCTAGGTATTACGGCGATCTCTTTTCCAGCGAGGAAATTGATCCTGCCGTCATGTATATGTGGTTGGAGGGTACGCCGAGGATCCCAGACGAGGACTTCAATAGTCGTGAAGAGGAGTTCTCGGTGTCTGAGGTGAGGGTGGCGATTCAGGCCCTTTCGCCAGGTAAGTCTCCGGGTTGTGATGGTCTCCCGTCGGAGTTTTACAAGAAGTTTGTTAATGTGTTAGCGTCCTGGCTTACCAGGGTTTACAACGAGATTCTGCGGATGGGTCGTATGCCGGGCACCATGCGGAGGAGCATGGTCACTTTGCTGTGCAAAAGCCCATACGCCCCGTCGTGGGAGTTAAGTGGTTGGAGACCGGTGTCTCTCTCCACAGTGGATTATACGATCCTTGCGAGGGTCATCAATAGCACGATTGCTAAGGTGGCCGTTCATCTCATTGGTGCTAACCAGACGTGTGGTATCGGGGGGCGCCGGATGCAAAGGAATACTAGGTGCATACGAGACGCTATCACTTACCTGGGCGAGAAGGGCATTAAGATGGGGCTCTTCTTGGCAGACCAGAGCAAGGCTTTCGATAGGGTATCGCACGAGTTTGTCGGAAGATTCTTAGAAGCCCACGGCTTCGGAGTATTTGTCCGAAGAGCGATTGGGGCGTTGTACAGAGACCTCTCCGGGAGAGTCATTATTGCAGGTCGTCTCTCCCCCTCTTTGAGGTTCAAAGAGGAGTGAGGCAGGGATGTCCTCTCTCTCCTTTTTTGTTTGTTTTGGTCTTGGAGACCCTTTTGAGAAGAGTTGCCAAGAAGGATAGTGTTAGGGGTTTTCCGGTCCCGGGGAGGGGGAGTCGTTGAAGTACCTTGCGTACGCAAATGATGTCTCCTTCTTCGTCGACTCGGAAAGGAGCTTGAACGGTATGCGAGATGCTTTCGCTGAGTACTGCATTGCGACCGGTGCCCGTCTCAATGAGGAGAAGTCGAGTATTATGCTCTGGGGCAAATGGGAGAGGTCAGCGGTTACAGGTTTATCTGTGACCGATGGGCCCGTTCGGATACTTGGTATCCAATTTTCTAAGGAAGGGGTCCACGTGAGCACCTGGGGTAAAGGAGCACGACCTGTGGCAGGAGATGGGCATTTCTAGAGTGAATCGGGCCAAGTTAGCTAATGCGCTTCTGGTTTCGAAATGCACTGTTGCCGGGGAAATTGAGTCCCCACCCGGAAGTCTCATTAAGCAGATATAGAGAGAAGGGCATTAAGATGGGGCTCTTCTTGGCAGGTCTATGGCTTCATTTAGGCCGGGAAGAAGACCGAAGAAGTATCTCGGGTGGTCCTATACTGTCCCAGGTCGGAGGGGGTATGGAAGTCAAGCACCTTCCGACATGGCTCAGTGCACTCTAGTTTAAGAGTGTGAAGGGAGCCCTGATCGCCGAACACCTGTGTGGACGTTTGGCCTCCTATTTCACGGGGTGGGACTCGTCCAAATACGTTCCCGGTCACAGATCTGTTGGCCCCCGGCGCGAGAGGATGCATAGGTCTTACCAGCTTGGAGGTCGCCTGCAGGACTTTGCGTAAGCTGACCGCGCCAGGAAGAACACGCAGCAGATGTTCATGGACCTGCTCCCTAGGCCTAGGGAACACGTCGTCAAAGATTTCCACGTTCCTAGGAGCTTCTGTATGAGAGAGGCTTAAATGAGCATTCACGCGACGGTTGTGGACTGCAAGAAGAGGGACTTTAGGTGGCGGTTGGCCCACAATGCCCTTCCAACCAGGAGTAGGCAGTTTCGGTGGGGTGGCATCTCTTCCGATAGGTGCCTTTCGTGTGCGGGCATTGAGGATAGGTTCCATCTCTTTGGGCCTGCCCCAGGGCGCACCAAGTTTGGCAGGGAATCTGGACTTGGGCTTAGCACAAAAGGCTTGACGCCCTCCAGTTTCACCCGGCTAATGTGTTTCATGTACATCCTGCCCCTGCGGCGGGCAGGGAGGTCTAGAGTAGGATTATTACCGAGGTCTGTTATAAGATGGAGAGGAACAGGGTTCTGCATTCCCGGACGGCTAACTCGGTCTTCTCTCCGACAACGGTTATCCTTCAAGTCAAGTGTGAGCTCCGAGACAGGGAGAGAGTTGACGCCCGCACTTTGACCGACCGAGCCCTTAGGTATCGGTGGGGGGCGTGGCCTCGGTTTGTTACCGGGACCAAGAACAACTACACGTTTCATTGGGTTAACTTACCCCCTTAGTTTCGGCCCTTGAAACCCGAGGGATCTCTCTGTGAGTGTTGGGCTTTTTCTATTGTTATGTTTTTGTGACTTGTGTATGATGGAGGGTGTGGAGTTTAGCCTCCGACCCTTTCATCGGTGGTTTAATCTGTCTTCTCTCCGGTCGAGGTTGGCGGTGCTGGCCGCTGACCGAGAGGGCAGGAGGCTGTGTGAGTCGGGGGGGGGGTGAGTGTTTTGGTTCTGTCTCTGCTCTTTCTCTTATGATGTGGTGTGAATGGATGGTATCTGAAGGGAGGGTGTTGTGTATTTGCTGCTTGTGGTGTGCCGGTTGCGTGTGGAAGTGGGCCGGGAAGGCACCTGCCATGGGTCATGTGAATGCCTTGGTGCACCCGTTGGCCCATTGTCCTCTCTGACAGTCTCCCGTCCGGGTCGCTGTCACCTGGTCACCGCTGAAGGGGACTTTTGTCCGCCTACATGGACATTCCGGGTGTACCTTCGGGTTGCACCCGCCGTTCTAGGTGACCTCGCCGGCTATTTGTGTGCGGGTCCTTTCGAGTTCTTCGGAGGATGTGTATGACTCGGGGGTTTGTCTGGTGTCGCTTGTTGGGCCGTGGTGGGAGTGTGTGTAAACATCAGTTAACCATGTCCAGGTGTTTATTTTGGGCGTGGTGAACAGTGTGAAGATGTGTTGCAACAAAGTTCGTGTATGGGGGAGGGGACGTCGTACGAGAGCACATTAGGGCACTCCCATCTCCCAGCCGCCATGATTTGGGGTTCTTATACGAAGACAAAATTTGGCGGGGATGAGTCATTAGGGATGAGAAATGTTTGTCTTACTACTGAACAGTTCTTCCCTGCCCCTGTTCCTTTACAACCTGTTTCTTCATATGAATGTACACTATCTACCAACAGGTAATTGGACATCCCTGCAATCGACGATATCTGCGGTCCTGATATATTTAACGGCGGTGCCGCCGCCGTTAAATATCATGTGGGAAACAACAACGCAACCAGTCGCATGCAAGATGCCAGGCAGTTTGGAGTTCTCTGATTTCAAGAAAGGTGTAATTGTCGGGTATCACAGAAATGGCCGATTCATACGTGACATATCCAGCGAGTTGAAGTACCCAAAATCAACAGTGGCCTACGTGATTGGCAAGTGGAAGATGAGAGGTGACTGTCGGAATGTGCTCCGACCCGGGAGACCCACAAAACTGGGAGTTAGAGACAGACGGGTTTGTCCAGAGAAATTCGGAAGAACCGCACCAAATCGATGAGCCACATCCGCGAGGAGTTTCAACAGGCGTCCGGGAGAGTTCTTTCGATGAATACCATCCGTAAGCAAGCCCATATGCTCGGTTATAATGGACGTGCTGCCACCCACAAGCCTTCGATCACCAACTCCAATAACGCTGCTCGGCTAACGTGGTGCAAAGAACGTCGGCAGTGGAAACAGGTTCTCTGGAGCGACGAATCAAGGTTCACCCTCTACCTTTCAGATGGCAGGGTCTAGGTTTGGCGTCTGCCTGGAGAACTTCTGGGACGAGTTGGTGCGTCGACTTAAGGGGTGCCCTCACTGTCCGAAATCGGTGAAGGAACTGACCTATCTTCTCTAAGCCGAGTGGAAGAAAATACCGCTAGCCGTCGTACAACACCTGATTGAGAGTATGCCCCGGAGGGTCGCAGCTGTAATCGCCGCTCGTGGGGGCTCCACCAACTATTGAAGGTGAATAAACTTCGTTTTCCTTTGCTATCACAGATGTCCAATTACTTGTTGGTCGATAGTGTATATAAACATGTCGACTACGAGCCTTTATCAGCTCAATAATTATGAAACAAAAATTTTTTGCTCAATAATTATGAAACAAAATTTTTTTGCTCAATAATTATGAAAATAAGTTATAACTAAGTATATTAATAATCAATAATAAATAAAACAAATTACAACAAGGAAAGGCTTGCTTTCCTTAGGTACTCCAATAAGCACCGCACTTAATTACTCGATTATTTCATTTATTTTGTCTAGAATGTGGGTCCCTTCGTCTTTTCTTTTTACAACCTGTATTAAGAATTGAAGTCGCGGTGTGATATAACATTACATCTCCTTGCAACCCTTGTCATAATTTTGCCTTTACAGCTATTACCAATTGGAAAGGAGAGAGCAAAAATGCTCTGCTTTATGTGTTTTTATGCACTAAAAAAACACTGAAATTCAATTAAAGAAACCTTGCTCATAATACCTACACTGCTACTCACTGTTGAGTAGACATTCTATGCAAAACGGAAATTGTGGGAATTTTTTTCCTTAAACGGGATTCCTACCTAATGATTCTGGGTTACTATCGCTTTCCTTGAAAGGTAAACGCGACACAAATGCATTAAAAAAATGCACTTAAATACACTAAAGTAATCTTGCGTCTTTCAAAAACGAAATCGGTAAGAATATTCACACACCTGAGTTCCCACGATGAGTAAGTCCAACTAAAAATTTGTATGAGCAGTTCTGAAAAGAACTATTTTTGCCGAATATTTATGACAAAGAGGCAGAAGGACACAAAACATAATCCCTGGCAGTTTGTTCCGTGCACAAAAGAACAGAACACAAAGTCAGGGAACAGGTCAGGACTCAGGAACGTACTAACTAGTAAAGAACAGTCAGTCAAACTGAACCTGTTCCGGAAATGCATTCCGAGTCACTCCCACGTCACTGACGTTGGTAGCAGAACAGGAGCTGGCGAGAAAGAACAGGTTCCTTCATTTCTCCCGTTCTCCCCACATCTCTACGGAATAGAGACTCCCGGACTTAAAAGAACAGGTTTTTTGGCAACGGAAAAACAGGCTGTTCCCGTTCAGTTCAAGGAACTGTTGCAAAAGAACATGTTGTTCTTTTACTACCCATCCCTAATCCGAAAGTGTTTTTATTCTGTCTCTGCTTTTTCTCTTATGGTGTGGTGTGGTGTGAATGGATGGTATCTGAAGGGAGGGTGGTGTGCCGGTTCCTTTTGGAACCGGTGTCCTCTCGGACAGTCTCCTCTAAAGGGGAATTTTGTCCGTCTACTTGGGCGTTCCGGGTTACTTCGCCCCTTATTTGTGTGCTGGGATTTTCGAGTTCTTCGGAAGATCTATATAACTGAAAAAGCCGTTCCAAATTTCATGTATGTTTCCCATTTTAGATGCATCAATGTGTACAGTGGGCAGGTCCGTGTGTACCGGCGATGTGGACACGGAGGGCTGTTGACTGTGTTTAATACGCTTGCGAGAATTGCAGAGCTCTTGCACATAATATCAAGGACTGTAAAGATCCTTGCGGGAAGTGCAAGTCTCCACAACACTAGAGACCAGAATGTGGTGTCCGTACTTTTGCTCAGATGGCCGGAGCCGGACAATCCCAGGTAAACCAAGATGATATTTTAGAGGCGCTTGACGCCACGGAGAAGGTGGGGGAAGCTCCTGAAGCTGGGGAAAATTCCTCGAGTGGCGAGTTAGTAGAAACCCACCAACTTCGTGGCTCGGGGAGTGCCCAGGAGGAAGCCAAAGGTATTTCGAATGTGGAGCAGGTAAGTGAAAGAAATGGTGAGGCGGAGAAAGTTTCTCCAGAAAATGATAAAGATAATTCTTTTTCTACACGTCAACTCACGATGGACAAGAGGGTTCGTTCACCAGAGGCTGGAGACGGCTACACTACGGTTACCAAAAAGCCAAGAAAATTTTCTAATGCGTCTATTAAGCAAATGGCAAATCAGTTAAATGGAGTCAATGTTATTGACGAGGATGTGAAAATGGTGGGCAAAGATAGGAAATGGAGGATTGGTCAGGTGAAAAGGAAGGAGAAATTTGTGTGACTGGTGTGGATGAGAATATGGAATATTTCGACGGTAATGGTTTCCAACATGAAGTTGATAATGGTTTTGAAAAGGTAAAAATTGATGTCACAAGTGTATGTAATGTTAGTGATGATTATGTTTGTATTGTCGAGTAGATCTGCATTCCCATCTCCTTAAAAAATAACGAAGTTGAGAGTTTTGGTGCAGTCGACACGACTGAAATTGACGAAATCTTGTGTTTTGATGCAGCGGAGCCAGCGACGGATCCAGTGCAGGAAATGTTCCCGAGACAATCCGACGACGCCGGTGGTTGGATTGAGCCGGGAATGAGTGCACGGGCTCTCCTGCAAGTGGGCAGGGAGCTTGCATCTCATAGCGGAGCTATGCTGGGTCAGCAGTGGCCCTGGACTCCCGAGGGGGATTATGGGATGGCTTATCCACCCCTCCTGCGGAAGCCAACGTAGTCCGAGGAGGGTCCCCGCAGTGAAGCGGTCCTTGTGACAGAGTCTTCTGCGAACGGCGGCCACCGTGGTAACGACGCGGAAGTGCAATGGTAGGCAGCCGGAATAGCCTGGCACTCTGTCGAAGAGGACAATAGATTTTTTTGCAGGGAATCCGAGCTTTCTTCGGATTCTGACGAAGAACAGTTGGCTGAGCAGATGACCAAAGATCTGAGGGCCAAGTTCAAGCGTCAGGGAAGGCCTCTGACCCAGACCAACGTTGATGCGGCGAAGGATGTTGCTAATTCGGCGGAATGGGGAACGTCGTTCCGACGGTTGCCGGACATAAAAGCCGGTGAAACAGTGTGAATAGGAAGGAGACAGAGGGACGCAATAGATCAAGATCTTGAAGGTGAGTGTCTTTTCTGGTTAGGTTCCCCTCCCTCGGTTTTAAACATGGGTGTTTGTTTTATGTGGTGTTTTTTGTTAACATACTACTTCCTTTTTCAGATTAAGGTTAGTATGGCACATAATTACCAAGGCACAGATCTGCGTATTGGCACGTTGAACGTTTACGGTCTCCTCACCGTCGAAAAGCAGAAGTGGCTCGCGGGCTAATTCAGGGAGTAAGGTGTTGATTTTTTGCTGATGCAGGAAACTCACCATAAGGAGCCCGAGCAGGTTTCTGCGTTCCGTAGGAACACCGGGCTGAAGTGTAGGTATTCGCTTGTAGCGGATGGTTTCTCACCGGGGTGGCCATTGTTTACCAGCCGCAGTACGAGGGTAACATCACGCAGAATCAGACTGATGGGGCCGTCGCGTGGTGGCTATTTCGGTTAATAGCGGATTGATGTCCATTAAGATGGTGTGTGTTTATGTTCCGGTGGAGGGACCTCTCCGGAGCGGTTATTATGACCAGCTGCCGTTCTTCCTTAGGGGAAGCGAAGATTTTCTGGTCGTCGGTGGGGATTTCAACTTGGTTGTGTATAATAATATCGATCGGTTGAATACTCACATGTGCAGGTGGTCAGATCCGTACAGAAGGGGTCTTACGGATTTGATTAAAAACCAGGAACTTAAGGACGTGTGGATGCAGCTGTTCCCGCAGGAGCCGGGGTTCACCTGGCAGAAGAATTCTTTGGTTTCTAGGATCTACATGCTGTTGGTCTGGAAGATGGACTGAGTTATTGGGGCCGAGGGAGATAACTGGTTGGAGACCGGTATCTCTTTCCGCAGTTGACTATAAGATCCTTGCAAGGATCATGAATAGCAGGCTTGCTAAGGTGGCCGTTCATCTCATTGGTGCTAACCCGACGTTTGGTATCAGGGGGCGCCAAATGCAAGGTAATACTAAGTGCATACGAGACGCTATCACTTACCTGAGCGATAAAGGCATTAAGATGGGGCTCTTCTTGGCAGACCAGAGCAAGGCTTTCGATTGGGTATCGCACGAGTTTGTCGGAAGATCGTTAGAAACCAAAGGCTACGGAGTATTTGTCCGAAGTGCGATTGGGGCGTCGTACAGAGACCTCTCCGGGAGAGTCATTTTTGCCGATCGTCTCTCCCCCTTTTTGAGGTTCAAAGAGGAGTGAGGCAGGGATGCCCTCTCTCTCCCCTTTTGTTTGTTTTGGTCTTGGGGAACATTTTGACAAGAGTTGCCAAGAAGGATAGTGTTAGGGGGTTTTCGGTCCCGGGGAGGAGGGAGTCGTTGAAGTTCCTCGCGTACGCAGATGATGTCTCCTTCTTCGTCGACTCGTAAAGGAGCTTGAACGGGATGCGGGATGCTTTCGTTGAGTACTGCATTGCGACCGGTGCCCGTCTCAATGAGGAGAAGTGGAGTATTATGCTCTGGGGAAAGTGGAAGGGGTCAGTGATTATAGGTTTAGCTGTGACCGATAGGCCCGTTCGGATACTCGGTATCCAGTTTTCTAAGGAAGGGGTCAACGTGAGCACCTGGGATAAAGTTCTGGCGGAGGTGAAGAAAGAGCAAGAACGGTGGCAGGAGGTGGGCATTTCGAGAGTGAATCGGGCAAAGTTAGCTAATGCGCTTCTGGTTTCGAAATGCACTGTTGCAGGCGAAATTGAGTCCCCACCCGGAAGTCTCATACAGCAGATCGAGAGAGCGGTCTTTGGCTTCATTTGGGCAGAGAAGAAGACCGAGGAGGTGGCTCTGGAGGTCTTGTACTGTCCCAGGTCGAAGGGGGGGGGGCTAGTTGGAAGTCAAGCACCTTCCGACATGGCTCAGTGTACTCCAGTTTAAGAGTGTGTAGGAGGCCCTGGTCGCCGAACACCCGTATGGAGGCCTCCTATTACACGAGGTGGGACGCGTCCAAATGCGTTCGCGGCCACAGATTTGTTGACTCCCGGCGCGAGAGGATACATATTTCTTACCAGCTTGGAGGTTGCCTGCAGGACTTTGCGGCAGCTGACTGCGCCGGGAAGAACATGCAGCAGATGTACATTGACCTGCTCCCTAGGCCTAGGGAACACGTCGTTAAAGATTACAACGTTCCTAGGAACTTCTCTATGCCAGAGGCTTGGATGAGCATTCACTTGACGGGTGTGGACTGCAAGAAGAGGGACTTTAGGTGGCGGTTGGCCCACAATGTCCTTCCAACCAGGAGTAGGCAGTTTCGGTGGGGTGGCATCTCTTCCGATAGGTGCCTTTCGTGTGCGGGCATTGAAAACAGGTTCTATCTCTTTTGGGCGAGCCCCATGTCGCACAAGGTATGGCAGGGAATCTGGACTTGGGCTTGGCATAAAAGGCTTGACGCCCTCCAGTTTTACCCGGCTAATGTATTTTATCTACATCCTGTCTCGGCGGCGGGAAGGGAGATCTGGAGGATGATTATCACCGAGGTCTGTTTTAACGTGTGGAGGGAGAGGAACAGGGTTCTGCATTCCCGGACGGCTAACTCGGGCTTCTCTCCGACAACGGTTATCCTTCAAGTCAAGTGTGAGCTTCGAGACAGGGCGAGAGTGGTAGCCCGCACTTTGGCCTGCCGAGCTTTTAGGTATCAGTGGGGGATTGGGCCTCGGGTTGTTACCGGGACCAAGAACAACTGCACCTTTCATTGGGGTAACTTACCCCCTTACTTTCGGCCCTTGAAATCCAAGGGATCACTCTGGGGGTGTTGGGCTTTTTCTAGTGTTATGTTTTCGCGACTTGTGTTTGTTGTTTTGATGGAAGGGTGTGTAGGTAAGCCTCCGACCGTTTCGTCAGTAGTTTAATCTGTCTTCTCTTCAGTCGAGGTTGGCGGTGCTGGTCGCTGACTGAGATGGCAGAAGGCTGTGTGAGTCGGGGTAGGGAGTGCTTTAGTTCTGTCTCTGCTCTATCTCTTATGCTGTGGTGTGAATGGATGGTATCTGTAGGGAGGACGTTGTGTATTTGCTGCTTGTGATGTGCCGGTTCCTTGTGGATGTGGACCGGCGAGGCACCTGCCATGGGTCATATGAGTGCGTTGGTGCACATGCCGGCCCAGTGTCCTCTCTGACAGTCTCCCATCCGGGTCGCTGACACTTGGTCACCTATGAAGGGGACATTTGTTCGCCTACATTGACGTTCCGGGTGTACCTCAGGGTTGCACCCGCCGTTCTAGGTGACCTCGCCGCCTATTTGTGGGCGGGTCCTTTCGAGTTCTTCGGAGCATCTGAATGACTCTGGGGTTTATCTGGTGTTGCTTGTTGGGCCGTGGTGGTAGTGTGTGTAAACATCAGTGAACTATGTCCAGGTGTTTATTTTGGGCGTGGTGAACAGTGTGAAGATGTGTTTCAACAAAGTTCATGTATGGGGGAGGGGACGTCGTGCGTGAGCACATTAGGGCGCTCCCTCTCCCAGTATCCATGATTTGTATGTCTTATACGAAGACAAAAAAAAAGATCTATATGACTCGGGGGTTTGTCTGGTGTTGCCTGTTGGGCCGTGGTGGAAGTGTGTGTAAAGATCAGTGAACCATGTCCAGGTCTTTTCCTGAGGGGTCGTGAACATGTGTGCGGGTCCTTTCGAGTTCTTTGGAGGATCTGAATGACTCGGGGGTTTCTCTGGTGTTGCCTGTTGGGCCGTGGTGGGAGTGTGTGTAAGCATCAGTGAACCATGTCCAGGTGTTTACCTGAGGGGTCGCTAACATGTGTGCGGGTCCTTTCGAGTTCTTCGAAGGATCGGAATGACTCGGGGGGTTGTCTGGTGTTGCCTGTTGGGCCGTGGTGGGAGTGTGTGTAAACATCAGTGAACCATATATAGGCCTTTACCTGGGGCGTGGGTTACAGTGTGAGGATGTTGTGTTGCAGCAAAGTTCGTGTATGGACGTCGTGCAAGAGCAGATTAGGGCGCTCCCCTCTCCCAGCCCGCATGATTTAGGTGCTGGGAGGCCTCTTTTGCGACAACATTCGGATGGAATAAGTTGTCTTTTTGGAGCCTATTTTCCGACAACCTATTCCATCTCTATCACCCCTTTTTTCCCAGGCAGCTTTTTAACTGCTTTTCGTACTTATTGTACCTTTCCTACGTATCCCCTTCCCTGTCAACCAATTTGTCTCACTTTGATATCAGTTAACGATGTAGAAATCCTGGTGGCCGCCAGGGGACCACTGCACACACGTCGTTCTCGAGACTTATAAATTAATGTGTTACTCTGTCTTATGTTTGCATTTGTATTTCCCATCTGAAGACGGGATCCAGGTTGGACCCGAAATTCCTTATGAAGTGTTTTTAATTATCATCAGGTTTTAACTTGTATCTTGAGCATAATTAAAGTTATGGTTCATCAACTCAGGTACATGGATTTATTTTATTGACGTATCGTGCACAAATGTGAGCTGCATTGTGTTTTTACTTTAATAATCATAGAGTTTGTTCTTTGTTTTCCAGGAAGTACAGCACCTGTTGAGAGAATATTTTCTGTTATGAACAGTACGTGATCAACGGAGAAATCTAGGTTAAGTATTGAGACAATGAGAGCTATGTCAGTTGTAAGACAAAATTGTGTCATGGAGTGTGAGAAGTTTTATGATAAGATGTTGAAAGACCGAAGTTTGCTGCGTAAGATTACTTCATTGGATTAATATTCATGGTTCGATCGTGGTGAAATACATATGCCCGTTAAGTGTGCCTAAATTTTTGTATGGGTTCTGTCCCTGTTAACTGAAGAATAGTGGAAAAACTTTTTTTATCGTTTTACTTTTTTTGTCCCGTTGTTGTCATCCCATTGTCCCATGTTCGTCTCAAGGAAATATGGTCACCCTACTCTTACTGCTAGCCAGTTTTTTAAATGTTTAACGTCTTGGAGCATGCCAACGAATTAATAGAACGCCAGGGCAACGAAAAAGAAATTTATTTGTTTGAAGAACAAATCAAGGTTGGTCTCTCCCGTGGCGTATTTCACAAGTGTATGCATAGAATCGGGATAAAACCCCTTTCGGATATGCGATTGATTCCAGGCCTTTTCGGATATTGTGAGTAGACGGCGCTAATGAGGAGAATCACGTGATGGGACAGGTACGTCGTAAGTAATTTTAATGTTTCGGCGTTTTCTTTGCGACAATGATTACCTTCACTTTTTCTACCCGTAGAGTCGGAATGAAACAAGAGGTAAATAGAGATAGTGCTTTACAATCTCAGATAGTAATAGAGTGACTTTTGAGTTCTCACATTAAGATGACATACTTCATGTACCTTTTGACTTATCTTTCGAAAAAGACGTACTCCGCAAGGGACGGATATAAGGAAGCACGTCAGCGCTAAGTTCTATACTTAGATTTCGCGCTCTGATCGTTAGCCCAAGATTTCTACCGGAGTGTTTTGTAAAGAGAACCCATAAGTTGTTTACCGTTTTTTCTTTCGGGGAAGGGTTAATATTTGGAATTCCAAGCATGTTTTATGAAGTTTGAATGGACAAGAATATGAAGCATTTCCAGAAAATGTGTAGATTAAGTATCCTAAATTATTTCGTAGGAAAAGTGTTAGTTCCTGGAAAAAGTGCTACGTAAAGATTTTAGAGTATGGAAATTGAGGTCAAATGGTGCATAAATTTCATATTTTAAATGTCTTTCAAGGTATTTTTTTGTAATATTTACGTGTAACGGTGCTGTGAGAGACGCTGCGGTAGGCCTAACGCATCGTTACTGCGAAGATGTGAAGTTTTGGCCCGTTAAAAGGAAGGTTACAAGAGAAAGGGGTTACGTTGTTGGCAGGAATGCGATACATGTTGTAGTGATACGCTACAGAAAATAGGTTCACATCATGCACCCTATATTTTGTTGTGTCCTGTACGTTGTTGTCCGGAAAAGCCGGATAAAACCTATGAGTTTGCAAAAGATACGTTGCGTGAGGTAGGAACTGACCTGCGAACAAGCTATTAACAGGTGAACCAAAAGTACAGTGACACAGCAAATGAACTATGAATGGAAGCTGTTCAAACCATAACCGAAAGTTATACTTCTCCTGTTCTCTGTACAATGTAGAAAAGCATGTTAGTATTTTCTATTTCGAATCAGTGAATCATATGTAAAAGAACGAAAAATTTCTCAACATATCTCTCTATTCTAAAAAAAAGTAACTGCCACCGCTGCTTTAGAAATTTCGCGAGCTTTCTTAGCTCGCAACGCATAACGTACTGAACAAAAAAATATGAAATTTACTTAGTTTGTAGAGAATTGTTTGGAGAACACGCTGAAATAAACCGTTTCTCGATTCTAGCGAAACTTCAAGAGCGATTGTAATTCAAATTTAAGGTAAGCAAAAAAGTGCTATCAGATCGCGTTCCGGACACACTAACAGCAACAGAACCAAGAAACTTTGTAGGCATGTAGTGCCATGACCGAATATTTGCACCTCGTCGCCATTGTTGAATTTCGATTTAGTTTACGAGAAATTAAATTTCTAAATTTCACAAAATCCTCTATTTCGTGAATGGATCCAATAAAAAAACTTATATGTGTATTTATGGCAAACTATAAATTATAACGCATTGCAATTTTTAGAACATAAACTTACAACTATCGTCCCTTTTTTACAAAAAAAAAATTAAGAAAAAGTCATTTTTTGATTTTTAAGCATTTTTTAAATACGCAAAGGAAAGAAACGAACGGCTTCTCTGTCTTCACGATAACCACAGAGGAACGTTCTGGTCTAGTGACCTGCTGCCATGGTGACGCAGAGAATTTGTTATGCATATGTTCTGTTGGTAAAGCTATCTCAGTTGTTTAAGCTGGACGTCAAGTAATTTTGCTTCCTGTACTTCCAATGGAAAAATTTCTGTACACATTTTCTTCATAATTAATGATTTCCCAAGGACGAAAATTGGAACATCTATTGAAATAACTTCATATCTTCTAAAACATAACCATAATTATGCAATCCAACATTTGCTTGTCTAGTGATGTCATCAAAGTACAGGTCGCGCCATCTTTTTTGTGGTTCCAACACCACCAAAGGAAAAGTTAGTGATTTTTTTATATAATTATTCTTATGTTTCAGAAAATATTAAGTATTCCAAGTTAAAATATGAAGTTATTTTAATCGAAGTTCTAATTTTCATCCTTGGGAACACAATAATTGTGAAGGAAATGTGTACAAAAGTTTTTCCATTGGACGTATAGGAAGACATTGGACATTGGGCTTGACGTCCACTTCAACGGTTTAACATAACGGTTTTCGGAAATGCTTTTTGAACCGCTTCTGTTTTCCTTAGTGGTAAATTTAGTAAGTGCTATAAGTTCAAACACCAAAAGTCCAAACTTCCAAAAGTTAACTATATATAAACTATATTCTGTAGAGTATGAGTACATGATACTTCGCTTCAGTAGCAAGAACGTACGCCACTGCACTTGTAATTATCCGCCCGTGAATTACAGGTCGCAGCAAATCTTCCTTTGAACGAAGCACAGCTTCCCATCGTCGCGGAAACGTTGTGTTAGGCCTACCGCAGCGTCTCTGCACAACACCGCACTTACAGGAAAATATTACAGTAAAAATCTTTAACAGACATTTAAAATATGAAATTTCTGTACCATTTGCCATTAATTCCTATCCTCTAAATTTTGTACGTCGCACTTTTCCCAGGTACTAGCATTTTTCTGACGAAATAATTAAGACGCTAATCTACACATTCACCGAATTTCCTTGAAATTAGAAGCAATATATAACAGACCAATTATTATTTTATCAGACAGAATATGCGGCAGACAACATTTTGGAATATTTATTTCCACGGAACTATCGCATTTCCCCAGAACACTGATATCAGTTTTTGCTGCGCATAATTAGACAGTTCTTTCTGGGTAGAATAGAGATCTAGTTTATTTACCTGGAAAAAGTGCGGCGTATAGATTCTAGAGTAGGAAAATGTAGGGCAAATGGTGCAAATTTTTTTATTTTAATTGTATTTTAAAGATTTGAATCGTAATATTTACCTGTAAGTGCGATGCTGTGAAGAGACGCTGCGGTAAGCGTAACGCATGGCTGCCGCGAAGATATCAAGCTTTGCTCCGTTAAAAGGGAGGTTCGTTGCTGTACGGAAATGACGGGCGGAAGAGTACAATAGAAACCGGTTACGTTGTTTGCAGGAGAGCTATAAATAAATGTTGTACTGATATGCTACAAAAAATAGGCCCATGTTATCCACTCTTTATTTTGTTGTATCCTGTACGTTGTTGGCAGGAAAAAACCTCTCAGATTTGCAAAAGATATGTATCAGTGTGATAGACACTGGCCTGCGAACAAAGTATTAACAGGAGAACCAAAAAATCACTGACACAGCAAATCAGCTAAGAATGGAAGCATTTCAAAGCAGAACAGGAAGTTATATTTCCGCAGTTTTCTGTACAACATGGAAAGGCATATTAGTATTTTCTATTTGGGATCAGGGAATCATGTTCGAAAGAACGAAACATTTCTCAACATCTGCTTTAAAAACATGACAAAACATAAGCGAACTATATTCTATAGCGAATGAGTTCATGATGCTTCTCCCTCCTGGCAAAAACGTAAACGGCTACACTGGTAGTCATCCGCGCCTGAATTGCGCACCACAGAGAATATTCCTTTCAACGGAGCAAAGCTTGACTTCTTCCAGGTAGCGATGCGTTAGGCCTACCGCAGCGTCTCTTCCAAGCATCGAACTTACAGGTAAAAACTCCGATAAAAGAGTAGGTAGGTGTTTCGCATTAACGAAAAAAGCCAAAAAACTCTGACGTCAGGATAAATATTTCGAGGGAGACAATTCTCATTATTAAATGTCCTTTTTACGAGTAATAAAAATGACCTTCATATGGGTCATTTGTGGTACCTATAATTTATTTAGGCACTTGCATAACAGAACGAATCAAGTCGGGTAATCAGCTGACGTGCTGCTATCTGTTGACCAATTCTGAATCTTTGATTAACCATTTATTTCACTTCAGTCAGTTTGATATTAAGATGTATTTCGGCTTGTATTCATCTGAGGAAATGGAAATAAAACGCAAAGACCTTTAACATACATAGACTGGAAGTTCTTGTGTAAATGAGTGGCAGCAGCTAGCGACGTTTTAATTGCAGAGCTTGTACGGCAAAACGGCGTAATGTAAACAGCGATAATTAATCTCTTTTACCTGCGAGAAAGAAAGAATTTCGCGTTGTTATAATACTGCGTATTAATTTTTTTTAATGCGGGATAAATTGGACGTTGCACCTTTTAACTTACGATTAAAGAAAAAAACATTATCGTAATTTTCTGGGATAAGAAAAAAATGAAGGGAAACGTCACTTGTCCTACGTGAAGATTATGTTGCAAAATTCAGGGACGAAAAATTTCAAAACACTGTGACGTACATCCGTTTTGAGATCAAAAATGATGTAAAATGGAAAAAAAAATTCGGTTAATGTGAAGATTATTGTGCAAAATTCAGGGAGGAATAATTTAAAAAAACTGTGACGTACATCCGTTTTGAAATCAAAAATGAAAAAAAAATCATTCATAGACTCATTTTTCAAAAAGTTTTACGTAAAATTTACCTTTCTGTGCAGTACGCGGTATTCCAGTTCGCGGCAACGATGACGCTTGAATGCTGGGGATGAACCATGTCATTTGAGACGTGCAAAAATACCGGTGGGCGATGCGGGAAGACGCCCCCAGAGATAAGTGTTTTGGTGCAGATATGCCACTGCTCGTCGCTGGCGGAAACAGGCACCTCCGCTAGAAAAATAGTCCCTAACGTTCAGGACAAAAAGGCAACACAGCAACTCTTCAGAATCTATTTTGCTTTGCTCAGCAGTTTTTTTGGAGAACATTGCTGTGCAAAATAAGTTTTAATAACTTCAGAGATTAATGTTTTTTGGTGCAGCCACGGCCTCGCCTGAACCAGACGACATTGCTCCTGGCTGTTGTCTGTGACGGAAACAGCTACCTTCGCTACGAAAAATAGTCCCTAGTGTTAAGAGCAAAAAGCAGTACACGGACCGTTCAGAATACATTTTTCTTTGGTCAGGTGTTTTATTGGACGAAATTGCTACGTAAAACATGTTTTCAGAACAACTGAGCATTTTCAGAAATAAATTTGATATGAGAAGTTTTTTAGTCAAGAGCCTGCTGATGCTGCCTGGCTTGGAGAGGAAGGAAGTGGCAGGAAACTTCTCCTAACACAGCGACAAAATATTAGTGAATGGCCAAATTCGAAGGGGATGTGTTACTTAAGAAGGCAGTAGGGGATAGAGTTCGGACTCCACCACACTGCCCTCCACAATCCCAAATGCTTCTCTTGAAATGGATCCCCATCTTTAGTTTGTTGCAGGAAAAGGGCATTCACAAATTGTTATTTTGGGAGGGGGGGATGGGGTGCTTGTAGTGATCATACGTGGGAGGAGCACGTCTCTTCCATTGCCAGGTAGTAAATTTAAATTAGGGGAAGGGTGTAGGAAGATAAACAACGATATTTCGACGTGTATTTTATAACGCAATTGTATTTTCTCACCAGCAAATGAACAAAGGAAACTGAATTATTCTTTTAGTGAATATATATATTCTTTAAAATAATAATATTCACCAAAAAAATACGTGCACATTTGAAAAACTGTAAAATACTATATAATAGAAACTTTTTTATTTTCTTTTCCAATTAGGGCCCGTGCAGCAAGAAATAATGAAAGGCATACCGAAGATCGTGATACGAATTTTCTTTTTGGGAGAAATAAATTAATGTCTTACTTTATAAATGCTATTTATGGAGTTCTGTTACACGTTGAGTATGTGTATACGCTGACTGGATTTCCGCGTACCGCATAGACAGATGCATATACTACAGTGTGTTATGAGTATAAATAGTTTACACATACTGAAACTATTTAATAGTATACTATTTATGGAGTTCTGTTCTGTTAAGTATGTGTGTGTGCGCGAATTGTGTGAGAAATAAGCATCAAATAGTTAGAAAAAATTGGGAGAATCCTTTCTAAACGATTGGGAGATAAAAGTAAAATTGCTGTGATATTTACCAAATTAACGGGCAAACGCTTTGTAAAAGTTGGACTTAGTTTGACAGCGAGCAATATCCTATCGGGCACGGTGAGACATCTTTCAGATACGAAACGAACATTCGATAAAACGTGTCACCGATAAACTGTTCTTTCATCCAGTAGGTGGCGCGACATTCGCTGGAGGGAATGGCATATAATTGGAAATTTGCGAGGTCGGCATTTTCAATTTTTTATCCTAACTTTCAGATGTATGGGCGGTCTTACAAGTGGCAGGCTGACAAGGAAGGGGGGGATATCTGTGGTCAGCATATTTTATTCCATCGTGCTCATGTTAATCCACTCCTCTGACACGTGATCTTCTTCATGGTTTTTTTATGACGTTTCCAGACAGTGCGATGCACCGGTCAAAAATGCTAATATGCGGCCTCTCCGTCATCTTCATTCCCACCTTCCCGAGAAAGCGAAACTACGAGCTCGATTCAAAAAAAAAAAATAAATAAAAAAAAGGGCAAAGAGTGCAGAACTTCCGACTCTTTCATAGGCGTAACTACTGGAGGGATCGAGGGGGGGGGAGGCAGAACCCTCAGAGATTTCAAGCATTTTTTTCTAATGAGAGTGTAAGCATTTTTATTAAATTAAGGCACTTTTTAATGAAAGACACATTTCATTAAAATTGTTTCATTATGGCCGCTCACTAAATACGCCCAAGATGTGTTCATATGATGAACAAATTATTGTATTCTTAATATACATCATTTTGGGGCCCCTGTTTGGGTCCGGGGCCTGATGACCCACCCGTTCAGACGCCACTGCCGAAGACAAAAAAATATACAAACATCTATTTACAAATTCCTAAAATAAACCACTGAAGAATAGCAAATATTATAAAGTAAAAAAAGAAAGTCCTTCCATTGCTTGTGAAAGCGGAGCCATAATGATATTCTGCACGTCTGTCACCTAAGTATCCTTCCGCGCTCACCACAGTTACTCAAGCTGAATATGCGGTGCACCCAAACTGTTTTGCGAGGATGTTTCCGCTGAGACCAGGGACAAACGTGGCACATACTCTAGCTACAGTTATAGCGTCATTGTCGCCGCTGACTGGATTTCTGCGTACCGCATAGACAGGTGCATTTTACGTAAAACATTTTCAAAAACGACTCTATCAATGAATTTTTTATGTTATTTTACATCATTTTTGATTTCAAAAAGGATATACTTCACAGTTTTTTTAATTTTTCGTCCCTGAATTTTGCACCATAATCTTCATATTATTTCGGCTTCTGTTGCTTGCAAACTGCGTCATCTAGTTCCATGAATATCGTATTTCACACTCGAAATAATGTCAAAAATCACTTTAATGTGGCCATTTGTTTATTCATAAGAAAAGTTGTCGAGAACCAAACATTAGTTAGAGGTTATCCCCGCAGTATTATCAGTTCGTGATAGCTAATGAAGGGGAGAAAAAATTTAATGTGATAGAAAGAAATACTCTTTTGAGATAATTTATACAATTTCAAACCTTGGGGATAAACTGTTTTGCGAGGATGTTTCCTCTGAGACCATTTGTAGCTCATTAAAAAGTTTTTGTTTTCTTGGAAAAGAGAATTGTTTAAATTGAAATATTTGTAGCTCATTAAAAAGTTTTGTTTAATTGAAAATTCGTTTAGCTCATTAAATCTGGCTATATTATTTTCTGAAATACTTTGCAATATATACAAGCTATTATAAAAGCAAAAAAATATAATAAATCTTACTGTTATATATTTTAAAAAAAAATGTATGTAAATGATATAAGCACCCGAATGTTTAGAAACAACGAGATGTGACAACATTTTGCCGTACAACCCTGGACTTCAAATGTCGCACCGTTAACTTACTGTTTTCTAGTCTATCTATCTTAAAGGTCTTTGATAAAATGCTTATGATGAGGTTGACATACGTTCTTCCCAGTAAAGTATTCAATTCTGGGGAATATATGACAGCTTACCTCTTTAAATGCGAGTTATCTTAACATTATTTGCATGTTGTTTTCGGGGTTTTGGCAGCTTCCAGCAAGGAGAGTTGCCGAACGTAAAGTATCTTTGTACCTGTTGGAAGATCGTTTTATTCGTAATACGTCGATAGTGTCGCTGCAAATATGAGAACAAAGTATTAGCAGGAGAACCAAAGGTAGTAGACGCAAGCACTTTGACCGACCGAGCCTTTAGGTATCGGTGGGGGGGGCTTGGCCTCGGATTAATACCGGGACCAAGAACACCTACACCTTTCATTGGGGTAATTTACCCCCTTAGTTACGGCCCTTGAAGCCCGAGGGATCTCTCTGGGAGTGTTGGGCTTTTTCTAGTGTTATGTTTTTGTGACTAGGTTAGCCTCCGACCCTTTCATCGGTGATTTAATCTGTCTTCTCTTCGGTCGAGTTTGGAGGTGCTGGCCGCTGACCGAGAAGGCAGGAGGCGGTGTGAGTGTTTTGGTTCTGTCTCTGCTCTTTCTCTTATGATGTGGTGTGAATGGATGGTATCTGAACGGAAGATGTTGTGTATTTGCTGCTTGCGGTGTGTCGGTTCCGTGTGGAAGTGGGCCGGGGAGGCACCTGCCATTGGTCATGTGAGTGCCTTGGTGCACCTGTCGGCCCAGTGTCCTCTCTGACAGTCTCCCGTCCGGGTCGCTGTCACCTCTGAAGGGGACTTTTGTCCGCCTACATGGACGTTCCGGGTGTACCTTCGGCCTGCATCAACATCCGCCGTTCTAGGTGACCTCGCCGGATATTTGTGTGCGGGTTCTCCGGAGGATCTGTATGACTCGGGGATTTGTCTGGTGCTGCTTGTTGGACCGTGGTGGGAGTGTGTGTAAGCATCAGTGAACCATGTCCATGTGTTTATTTTGGGCGTGGTGAAGATGTGTTGCATGAAGTTCATGTATGGGTGAGGGGACGTCGTGCGGGAGCACATTAGGGTGCTCCCCTCCCCCAGCCCCCATGATTTAGGGGTCTTATACGAAGACAAAAAAATATTCAATCTGCAGCAGTAAATACGCAATAGCAGTGCAAAATTTTTGTTCAATATAACAGTGATTACTCACCAATAACATCAGGCAACTAATAATATATAATAAAACGCTCGATGCATCGTAAAAACCTCCATGTTTCGCTAATGAACTGAAGAATTCGCACTTTTCCACGCGTGGCAATGAATGGGCGATCTATTTGTAAAATCTCCGTTCATTGTAGCGGTGACTCTAAACAATGCAACATCCAGTAACACAATATTTGTTAAAACGCCCGATCTATCGGTGGAACCTCGATGTTTTTTCGATGCATCTGCGTAAACCACGATGTCTTGCTAACAAATCGAAGATTTCACACTTGATCTGCAGCAGCGAATGGGCATATCGGTGGGTAAAATCTCTGTTCATAATAATGGTGATTGCTCACCAATTCAACCCCAAGTAATTAATAATATTTCTTAAAAGACTCGATGTTTTTTCGATTAATCCATGGAAACCTCGATTTTTTTTTCGATGCATCGGCCTACATGCCTTCGAGGAAAAGATCTCGGTTTTTGCTAACGAATCAAGTAAAACAAACAATAGGAAGGTGATATTTCTTTCCTCTGTATAGTTATGAATGTAACAAAAAGAAATGCAATTACTTTTCGTAGAAGATATTCTCTTCCAGTTTCAAACATCGGTAAAGGAACCTGGATGTTTTTTCGATGTATCGGCTTCTGCAACATCGAGGCTAAAAATCGATTATCAGTGGCACAACATCGATGTTCAAAAGCATCAAGGTTTTTTTGCCTATGCCTAGTTCGTTTATACTTCTTGATTTTAACTGCCCTACGGTCTATTCCTCCCCCCCCTTTATTATTTTCTCACCGTCAGCTGCTTAATACATACACACGCACTAGGGTGGTTCCGAAAAGGGGCAAATTTCGGAAAAGTTCGAAATCATGAGCTCTCACCCCTTAAAATGTTGCGGTTTACTAAAAAAATGATGTGTGTACATTTTTTTTTTTTTTGCAATCAAAGTCATTTTAGAGGTGCCCCAAGCAACATCCTTTTATTAGAAACATGTTAAAATCGTAACATCCCCAGTCCATCGCCCCCTGTGAAGGGCACCTGGCTGAAGGAAAGAAATCTCTTTTCCTCCGAGCTGTTTGTTTCCAGGAACCACCATTCACAGTTTTAGCAACTCCTTATAATCATCACGTGGTTGAATCGAGCCAAGACTGTCACCAACAAAGGAGGTCTTTGACTACAGAAGGGAACAATCACGATTAACGGTTACTGTGTTCTCCCACGGTCCTTCTCAATCGAGCGAGCGGTAACGCTTCACTCTTAGCGGCCTGTCGAATCGGGAAAAAAGCAGGAATCATCTGATAGTTCCCATTCTTTCCGCAGAGACGGTGGGGCGCTGAAACCCTACTGTTCACTCGCGTTTTCCACAGTTGTTATGCATTACGTCAGGTAGAAAGGAAATCATGAGCTAAGTAAAAATTAAAATTGGCCTTGTTTTTGAAGGGAATTTTTTTGGGGGTTAGGATTAAAACGCCCACATATACGATACATACATCCAGCTAAAAAGATGTACTACATATTATAATGTAATATAATGCGTGAAATTCACAGCAAAGCTGCATAGCAAAATCTACGATTCTTCAGTTATGACTTATGAGCATACACGGTGTACTCCTTCAGATTCGTAAATAGTATGTTTATCTTTCTGGTACCACCATTTAAATGTTAATAAAGAAAAGTTATCCCTTACTAAAAACTTTTATCAAGTTAAAGTAACTCATACAATGTAACAACGACTAAGAAATTTCATTGCAAAATAAATCACAATTATTGACAGAAAAAACAACAACGTAATATATATAAAACTAAATTTATGTAATCAGAGATAAAAAAAGGGGGGGGGGTGAAATATCCGAACGATGATCGCATGAATACAGCTTCACTACACCTATATTTTCCATTTTTATCACCTATGGTTGGTTATTTTTGATTGTTAACCAACATCGAGCACTACTTATGCAACATTAATGGCTAGCCCTGACAGATTAACCCCGAAGAATGGGGCTTAGACCAACACCCCTGAAACAAGGCTGCAGTACCAGTTCTTAGCGTGACCACCCTACCAAGTGGACTGGTGCTATCTAACATGACAGTGATCTCTCGTACTTAGATGCTTACGAAACTATAACAGTTGAAACTATGGTCTTTCCAACTATTTGAAACAGGTATTTGCGATGGCAAAAAAAAGGTATTTGTTCTGAGTAAATAGAACAAGATCTGTAAACTCAATGTTATAAGTTCTTTTATTTATTGATTTCTTAGGGAGGTGATACAATTCGAGTGCAAGTGATACAATACGTTGTTTATATTAGTGAAAAACAAATGCAATGAAACTTGGGGGGTTTGTTCAGCAACTCGATTTTAAGCTATTTTGATGGCTAAATAAAAAAATAAAAACGGAAATTCCGTTTTTAATTTTGAGACTTGCACTGAAAAGACACCCCCCCCAAAAGCTTATGAATAAGTCAACCTCGGTGCATTCAGTTTATAAATCTTGTTATATTTATTCAGCACAAATACTTTTTCTCCTGTTTCTTTAATTTATACCTCATGTCTGACTCTAACAAAAATCCGACGGATGAGGGACTGTTAAGGAATCTATTAATATTTTACCTTATTTTTCCATGCAGAAACTCATTCATTCATTCTTTAGTAAACTACAAAGATGTTTAATAGATACTTTCTTTTAACTTTTTAAATTTTGTTTAACTTCAAGTAAGGATCCTTTAAGAATGCCATTTTCACTTCCTTCCACACAGATCAGACAACCAACTGAGAGGGTGGGATCCTGCACAAGAGTTGTCTTGTCTTCGTATAAGACCCCCAAATCATGGGGGCAGGGAGAGGGAGGGCCCTAATGTGCTCTCGCACGAAGTCTCCTCCTCCATACACGAACTTTGTTGCAACACATCTTCACACTGTTCACCATGCCCAAAATAAACACCTGGACATGGTTCACTGATGTTTACACACACTCCCACCACGGCCCAACAAGCAACACCAGACAAACCCCCGAGTCATACAGATCCTCCGAAGAACTCGAAAGGACCCGCACACAAAGAGCCGGCGAGGTCACCTAGAACGGCGGGTGCAGCCTGAAGGTACACCCAGAACGTCCATGTAGGCGGACAAATGTCCCCTTCAGAGGTGACCAAGTGACAGCGACCCGTACGGGAGACTGTCAGAGAGGACACCAGGCCGACGGGTGCACCAAGGCACTCACACGACCCATGACAGGTGCCTCACCGGCCTACTTCCACACGGAACCGGCACACCACAAACAGCAAATACACAACACCCTCCCTTCAGATACCATCTATTCATACCACATCATAAGAGAAAGAGCAGAGACAGAACCAAAACACTCACTTCCCTTCCCCCCCGACTCACACAGGCTCCTGCCGTCTGGGTCAGCGGCCAGCACCGCTGACCTCGACCGGAGAGAAAACCGATAAAACAGCCAATGAAAGGGTCGGAGGCTAACCTCCACACCCTTCATCAAGCGCAAGTCACAAAAACATAACACTAGAAAAAGCCCAACACTCCCCGAGAGATCCCTCGGGCTTCAAGGGCCGAGACTAAGGGGGTAAGTTACCCCAATGAAAGGTGTAGTTGTTCTTGGTGCCGGTAACAATCCGAGGCCAAGTCCCCCACCGATACCTAAAGGCTCGGTCGGTCAAAGTGTGGGCGTTCACTCTCGCCCTGTCTCGGATCTCACACTTGACTTGAAGGATAACGTTGTCGGAGAGAAGCCCGAGTTAGCCGTCCAAGAATGCAGAACCCTGTTCCTCTCCCTCCACATCTTATAACAGACCTCGGTGATAATCCTACTCCAGACCTCCCTGCCCGCCGCCGGGGCAGGATGTAGATAAAACACATTAGCCGGGTGAAACTGGAGGGTGTCAAGCTTTTGTGCCAAGCCCAAGTCCAGATTCCCTGCCAAACCTTGTGCGCCATGGGGCAGGCCCAAAAGAGATGGAACCTGTCCTCAATGCCCGCACACGAAAGGCATCTGTCGGAAGAGATGCCACCCCACCGAAACTGCCTACTCCTGGTTGGAAGGACATTGTGGGCCAACCGCCACCTAAAGTCCCTCTTCTTGCAGTCTACACCCGTCGAGTGAATGCTCATCCAAGCCTCTATAATACAGAAGTTCCTAGGAACGTGGAAATCTTTGACGACGTGTTCTCTAGGCCTAGGGAGCAGGTCCATGTACATCTGCTGCGTGTTCTTCCCGGCGCGGTCAGCTTTCGCAAAGTCCTGCAGGCGACCTCCAAGCTGGTAAGACCTATGCATCCTCTCGTGCCGGGGGCCAACAAATCTGTGACCGGGAACGTATTTGGACGAGTCCCACCCCGTGAAATAGGAGGCCAAAGGTCCACACGGGTGTTCGGCGACCAGGGCTCCCTTCACACTCTTAAACTGGACTGCACTGAGCCATGTCGGAAGGTGCTTGACTTCCAAACGCCCCTCCGACCTATGACAGTATAGGACCGCCCGAGCCACTTCTTCGGTCTTCTTCCCGGCCCAAATGAAGCCAAAGACCGCTCTCTCTCCATCTGCTTCATGAGACTGCCGGGTGGGGACTCAATTTCCCCGGCAACAGTGCATTTCGAAACCAGTAGCGCATTAGCTAACTTGGCCCGATTCACTCTAGAAATGCCCACCTCCTGCCACCGTTCTTGCTCCTTCTTCATCTCCGCCAGAACTTTACCCCAGGTGCTCACGTGGACCCCTTCCTTAGAAAACTGGATACCGAGTATCCGATCAGGCCCATCGGTCTCAGCTAAACCTGTAACTGCTGAACTCTCCCATTTGCCCCAGACCATAATACTCGACTTCTCCTTCATTGAGACGGGCACCGGTCGCAATGCAATACTCAGCGAAAGCATCTCGCATCCCGTTCAAGCTCCTTTCCGAGTCGACGAAGAAGGAGACATCATCTGCGTACGCAAGGTACTTCAACGACTCCCTCCTCCCTGGGACCGGAAAACTTCTAACACTATCCTTCCCAGCAACTCTTCTCAAAAGGGTCTCCAAGACCAAAACAAACAAAAGGGGAGAGAGAGGACATCCCTGCCTCACTCCTCTTTGAACCTCAAAGAGGGGGAGAGACGACCGGCAATAATGGCTCTCCCGGAGAGATCCCTGTACAACACCCCAATCGCACTTCGGATAAATACTCCGAAGCCGTGGGCTTCTAACAATCTTCCGACAAACTCGTGCAATACCCTATCGAAAGCCTTGCTCTGGTCTGCCAAGAAGAGCCCCCATCCTAATGCCCTTCTCGCCCAGGTAAGTGATAGCGTCTCGAATGCACCTAATATTCCATTGCATGCGACGCCCCCCGATACCACACGTCTGGTTAGCGCCAATGAGATGAACGGCCACCTTAGCAAGCCTGCTATTGATGACCCTCGCAAGGATCTTATAGTCCACTGTGGAGAGAGACACCGGTCTCCAACCACTTAACTCCCTCGACGGGGTGTCGGGGGTCTTGCAAAGCAAAGTGACCATGCTCCTCTGCATGGTTCCTGGCATACGACCCACCTGCAGAATCTCGTTGTACACCCTGGCAAGCCAGGGCGCTAACACATTAACAAACTTCTTGCAAAACTCCGACGGGAGACCATCACAACCCGGAGACTTACCTGGCGAAAGGGCCTGAATCGCCACCCTTACCTCGGACACCGAGAACTCCTCTTTGAGGTTATCCAAGTCCTCGTCTGGGATCCTCGGCGTACCCTCCAACCACATATCCATGACGGCAGGATCAATTTCCTCGCTGGAAAAGAGATCGCCGTAATACCTAGCAGCTTCCTGCAGGATCTGCTTATTGTCCCTCACCTCGGTACCATCTTCTGATTGTTGAGCAGTTAATTGCAATCGCTTTTGATTCTTTACTTTCACATCTAGCATTTGCATCGAAGACTTGAATTGCTTTGTGATCACTTCAACCAACACAATCCATTGTGGCTGATAAATCTGCACAAATAATGTTCCTTGGACGGGGTCTTCTTTGTTTTGATGATCCTGCAACGTCAAGCCTTGGATATGTGACTTCACTGTCTGAATCAGAAACTTCCCTACCAGATTCCAGATTTCTCTTCCTCTTCCTACAAACGGTTCCCTCTGCTTCACTGCTGCTTGAACTTGAGTCATCTGACAGGTATCACCTTCTGTGATAAAAGTTTCAGTTCTGTTTTATTTTTCTCTTCGCTCTCTATGGTTTTCTTTTTCTAAGCTCCTACTTAGCCTCTCCTTCAGCCAATTTGGAATCAACTCCTGCAATGTAGCCCTTCCTCCCCTCATCTGTCTGAGCATATATAAAAGCATGATCTTCTGGGATTTTGTTGAGTTTCTCATAGTCCTGGTGAGCAATATCAAACAACTGAAGTAATATAGTAGATTAGAAGTAAAATTAGTTTCTTTGGAAAGTTGACTCTCCGTTCTTTGAGTGCGATGCTTTTTCAGTGCTTTCCATTCGAAGAACAAACCTTCTAACTTGGAAACACAATGCTGTTGTTGGCGAACTGGCAGGCGAAACTTCCCCCAGAAAGGAAGAATTTCATCGATGACACTCCTAGAACTTTCTCGAACAATTTTCCCAGACTTTTTGTGGAAGTAAAAGAATCTCGAAAGTACATTCTTATTGCACGGCAATTTACAATCACTAATGGGCTCTGCCATAAGAGAACCAACTAAATAGACATTGTTTTGGGACCTTGTTTCAGATAAATCATGCCCACTTCAGGATGCCATCACTGCCTGAAAAAAAAACACCTTTTATAGTATGTAATTATAATGAATATAGTATTATATGCAAAACGTATGAGAAAACCCTTACAAAATTGATGGCATCAAACAAAGATCTTCGCTCCTTCCACGTTTATAAGGGAGTCACGGAAAAATTCTCATTGGACGCTACCGGGAGTCGAGCCCAGGGTCTTCCAGTTACGCGCCGGATATGCTTACGCTACACCACAGCGGCCTCTAATTCCTCCAGACTCACACACGCTAACTGCCAAGTCAGTTTGGCAGGTTGCTTCGTGGACCCACGCACAATGCTGGTTATTCACGAAAGATGGTAAGCAGCAACTGAAGAAATAATTAGAAAGCCTATGTAGTATCTGTAGAAGTTGAGCAAAACTGCTGAAGTTTTACAGAGAATACTTTTCTCACAAACAACACAAAATAAGAGGGTGAGAGCAACTTTCTAACAATTTTCAAATTTGAGGACCACCCTAACACTTACTCCTGTAAAATATTTACAACTCAGTTGAATTCATATGCTAACACTTAAACTGAACTCAGGTAACTTAAAAAGCGTGCTCACACACATACACCACCAACAGTACTAACACATAATTCAAGTCCAACACATCCAACACCAAACTAACTGCAACTCAAATCTAAAAAGCATATGTACACATACAATATGGCCTCAACTCTATTTATTTCATCTAATCTTGGTAAATGTGTACTTTAGCGTCTTAAATTATTTAGTAAAAAAAATTTCACTGGGTAGGGATAGTGCTACGTACAATTTTTTTCAGCATGCAAAAATATCTGGGAAAGGTGCAGAAATACACTACTTCAAGAGAACGTGAAATAATTTTACCGAAGTATTTACCTGTGAGTACGATGGTGTGCAACATTTGGTGCGGGAGGCTTAAGCGATGCTAACGGCGACAACGTGAAGCTTCCGTGCTGCGGAAGTGAGCAGGAGTTCGTAGTGAATGCGCGGAGGAATACAATAAAAGTGGGGCGTATTCTTCGAAAGAGTGTGATGCGCGCTGTGATTAGGAGGGGGCGGTGGTGGTAATGACGGATTAGGTGGTGTTTTTGGAGCCTCTTTTTGCCACAACCTGTTCCATCTCTATCGCAACCCTCCCTCCTTCAACCCCCTTTTTTCCCAGGCACCTTTTTTTAAATTCAATTCATTTATTTTGCTTAGCTAAGAACTATAGTTTCATAAGTATCTATTAAAACACTGCGCAGCAAGGAAGCAGGGGAAAAAGTCCAGCCAGGCCTGACAAGGTCCCATGCTCCCTCGGCTAGTTTTACATTGGGATCGGTAATTGTAGTTACAAACAAAAGTTTCGTAGCAACAATAAAAGAAAAAAGTAATGGCATATGAAAAGATAAAAAACATTAACATTACACATAATACCATTGAAAAAACAATTTACATCACGATATACAAGTCATAGTATTAGTCATAGTTTCCATCCACTGTAACCACTAATTTGTGCAGCTGTAATTCATTATGCAGTTTTTTAGTTTTCTTTTAAAAAGGTTAAAATTATTTAAACAAGTTAGTTCCGTCGGTAACGAGTTCCAGGGCCACTGTAATTTATACCTTGCCTAATAGTCTCCGTTTTCCGATGAATAGGCCGAATATATGATTTAGTGCGTGCGTCATGTGTGTGTATCTGGGATATAATTTGATTGATGTCGGCGTGTAAATTATTCTTAATGCGTCTGAACATAATTTTCCTGATATTGAAGTAATATAATTAGCTTATCGTAAAAAATTTGTAGTTGTTTGGAAAAACACTTGTGATATTGTACAATGTTAGTTGTGTATTTCTATCAAATTTTAGATCTATTAATCTTATATATTTGTTCTGAAGAATTTGAAGTTTATTGAAATTATGTTTAGTCGTCGTTCCCCACGATAGGATAGCTTAATTAATATGAATATATAGATCGAGATAATACAACGTAGTTGTCACAAATGTTTATTTTTTCAAGGTGACCATGGTTTCGCTGGGTATTGACCTAGCTTCATCAGCCATTCATCCTAATGACGCTAGGTCAATAACCAGCGAAACCATGGTCGGCTTGAAAAAATAAACATTTGTGACAACTACGTTGCATTATCTTAATCTATATATAATCGTCACGAGACTGTAGTCCTTGAGATAAATAATTAATATCAGTCTGAAACATGGTGTAGTATAAATGAATTAGTGTTTTATAGGTAAGGTTTGTGCATACCAAGCTGATAACTCCAATGTTTTAGGAGAGTTTGAGAAGAAGAGAGTCCACATGTTGGTTCCATCTAAGGTCTCTATGTAAGGTAATCCCCAAATAAAGTAAGGAGTTAACCTCTTCTATATTTGTACCATTGATTGATAATGGACTGCTTTTCGTACTTATTCTACCTTTAAAACATACACCCTTCCCTGTCAACCTATTTGTCTCACTTTGATATCAGTTCACGATGTAGATATCCTGGTGGCCGCTAGGTGACCACTGCACATACGTCATTCTTTAGACCTATAAATTAATGTGCTAGTCTGTCTTATGTTGGGCATCTGTATTTCCCAACTGAAGACCCGAAAGTTCCTATGAAATGTTTTTAATTATCAGCAGGTTTTAACTTGTATCTTGAGCATAATTAAAGTATTTCAGCAACTCGGGTTTTAAACCATGGATTTATTTCATTGACGTGTCGTGCACCAAGATGAGCTGCCTTGTGTTTTTACTTTAATAATCATAGAGTTTGTCCTTTCTCTTGCAGGAAGTACAGCACCTGTTGAGAGAATATATTCTGTTATGAACAGTATGTGATCAAAGGAGAAATCTAGGTTAAGTATTGAGACAATGAGAGCTATGTCAGTTGTAAGACAAAACTGTGTCATGGAATAGGAGAAGTTTAATGATAAGGTGTTGAAAGACCGAAGTTTGCTGCGTAAGATTGGAGAAATATTCATGGTAAGATCGTGGTGAAATACAGACGCCCGCTAAGTGTGCCTAAATTTTTGCATGGGTTCTGTCCGTGTTAAGTGAAGAATAGTTTTATGCTCAATATGTTTAAGTAATAAAACTTTTTTATCGTTTTACTTTTTTGTCCCGTTGTTGTCATCCCATTGTCCCATGTTCGTCTTAAGGAAATATGGTCACCCTACTTTTACTGCTAGCCAGTTTTTTAAATTTTTAACGTCTTGGAGCATGCCAACGAATTAATAGAGCGCCAGGGCGACGAAAGACAAATTTATTTGTTTGAAGAACAAATCATGGTTGGCCTCCCCGTGGCGTATTTCAGAACTGTATGTACAGAATCGGGATAAAAACCCTTTCGGATATACGATTGGTTCCAGGCTATTTCTGATATTTCGATTAGATGGGGCTAATGAGGAGAGTCACGTGATGTGACAGGTACGTCGTAAGTCCTATTAATGTTTCGGTGTTTCTTTGCGACAATGATTACCTTCACTTTTTCTACCCGTATAGTCGGAATGAAACAAAAGGTAAATAGAGATACTACTTTACAATCTCAGATAGTACTAGAGTGACTTTGGAGTTCTCGCATTAGGATGACATACTTCATGTACCCCCTGACTTTTCTTTCGAAAGAGACCTACTTGGTCTCTTTCAGGCAGCACGTCAGCGCTAACATCTCTACTTAGATTTCGCGCTCTACTCGTTAGCCCAAGATTACTACCGATGTGTTTGTAAACAGAACCCATAAGTTGTTTAACGTTTTTTCTTTCGGGGAGAAGGTAAATATGGGGAATTGAAAACATTTTTTATGAAGTTTAGATGGACAAAAAATGAAGATTTTCCGGTAAATGTGTAGATTAAGCGTCCGAAATTATTTCGTCGGAAAAATATTAGTACTTGGGAAGAGTGCTACGTACAGATTTAGACTATGGAAGTTAATGGCAAATGGGGCAAAAATTTCATATTTTAAATGGATTTTTCCGGAAAAACCGGAGAAAACCTCGCAGATTTGCAAAAGTTACGTATGCGTAAGTTAGGAACTGACCTGCGAGCAAGCTATTAACAGGAGAACCGAAAATGCAGTGACACAGCAAATCAGCTATGAATTGAAGCTCGTCAAACCAGAACCGAAAGTTATACTTCCCCAGTTTTCTGTACAGTATAGAGATGCGTGTTAGTATTTCATATTTTAAATCAGTGATTACATGTGAAAGAACGAAAAATTTCTCAACATCTGCTTTAAAAACATAGACAGAACGTGAAGGAACTATATTCTGTAACGTATGAGTACACGATGTTTCGCTTCCCTAGCAAGAACGTACGCGACTGAGCGTGACTTACCCAGCGCACCGAATCTTCCTTTCAACGGAGAAAAGGTTGGCATCGTCCGTGAAACGTCTCTTCACAGCACCGCACTTACAGGTAAATATTACGATAAAAATCTTTAAAAGACATTTAAAATAGGAAATTTCTCCATTTGCCATGGATTCCCGTCCTCTAAAATTTTTACGTCCCTCTTTTCCCAGGTACTAACAGTTTTCCGACGAGATAATTACCGAATTTTCTTGAAATTAGAAGTAATATATGACAGACCAATTGCTATTTTATCAGACAAAATACATGGAAGACAACATTGTGGAATATTTTTTTCGACGAAACTAAATGTGTAGATTAGCGTCCTAAGTTGTTACGTCAGAAAAATATTATTACCTGGAAAAAGTGCGACGTACAGATTTTAGAGTAGGGAAATGGAGCAGAATTTTTATATTTTAAGTGTCTTTTAAAGATTTTTATCGTAATATTTACCTATAAGTGCGATGCTATGAAGAGACACTGCAGTAGGCGTAAAGCATCGCTGCCCCAATGATATCAAGCTTTGCTACGTTAAATAAGAGGTTCCTTGCTCTACGGAAATGACGGGCGGAAGAGTACAATACAAAGCGGTTACATTGTTCGCAGGTGAGCGATAAATGCTGTAGTGATACGCTACAAAAAATAGGTCAATATTATACACCATTTATTTTGTTGTATCCTGTACGTTGTTGGCAGGAAAACCCGGAAAAAGATTTATATCAGTGTGATAGAAACAGACCTGCGAACAAAGTAAAAATATGTATCAGTGTGATAGAAACTGAGCTGCGAACAAAGTAAAGATATGTATCAGTGTGATAGACTCTGAGCTGCGAACAAAGTATTAACAGGAGAACCAAAGGTACAGTGACTCAGCAAATCAGCTAAGAATGGAAGCCGTTCAAAGCAGAACCGGAAGTTATACTTCCTCGCAACATAGAAAGGCATATAAAACATATACAACATGAAAGTATATACAAAATAGAAAGGTACATTCGTATTTTGTATTTGGAGTCAGGGAATCATGTACGAAAGAAAGAAACATTTCTCGACATCTGCTTTAAAAGCAATGACAAATTATGGAACTATATTCTATAGCGTAGGAGTTCATAATGCTTCGCTCTCCTGGCAAAAACGTAAACGGCTACACTGGTAGTCATCCGAACCTGAATTCCGCGCCGCAGAGTATCTTCCTTTCAACGGAGCAAAGCTTGACATCTTGACATCTACGTAGTGGCAATGCGTTAGGCCTACCGCCGGTCTCTTCAAAGAATCGAACTTACAGGTAAATATTACGATATATCTTTAAAAGACATTAAAAATATGAAATTTTACCATTGATTTCCATACTCTAAAATCTGTACGTCGCCCTTTTCCCAGATACTAACATTTTTCCGAAAAAAAAATAAAAATTAGGAGGCTTATTTACACATTTACCGATTTTTCTCTGCTGGAGTTGATAGGCATTTCTCATTAACGAGGGAAAAAAAGAAGTTTAACGTCAGAGTAGATATTTCGAGGGAGACAAATTTCATTATTAAATGTCATTTTAAGAGTAATAAAAATTACCTTTATATCGGTCATTTGTGGTACCTATATATTATTTAGGCACTTGCATAACAGAACGAACCAAGTCGGGTAAACAGCAGACGTGCTGCCATCTCTTGAGCGATTCGGAATCTTTGATTAACCATTTATGGCACTCCACCAGTTTGATATTAAGATGTAATTCGGCTTGTATTCATCTCAGGAAATGGAAATAAAACGCAAAGACCTTTAACATACATAGACTGAGAGTTCTTGTGTAAATGAGTGGCAGCAGCTAGCGACGTTTTGATTGCAGAGCTTGTACGGCAAAACGGCGTAATGTAAACAACGATAATTAATCTCTTTTACCTGCGAGAAAGAAGGAATTTCACGTTGTTATAATACTGCTTATTAATTATTTTCAATGGGGGATAAATTGGAAGTTGTAGCTTTTAACTTACGATTAAAGAAAACCATTATCGTAATTTTGGTGGATAAAAAATAACTGAAGGGCAAACGGCGCTTGTCCTACCTGTAAAATATATTCCAGCTTCAGCTGCTTGATCTAGTTGCATGAAATTCGAATTTCACACTCTAAGTCACAGAGAAAAGAGGCGGCCCCACGGCCTGTTAATGAGAACTAAAAGTGACGTCACAACTACGCTCCTCCCACTTGTTTACAAATGTCTCTCGACTTTCCTTCCCTGCGAGAGCCGCCATTTTCCTTACTTCCCGAGTTGGTTAGGTTCACTGTAGCGTGATTGACCGAGGAATTTTGCGGTAGGTGTAACGGAATTAAGCGTATATTCTTAATCGTAAGAACAGCACTTTGCAGTCGGGAATTATACTGAGAAATAAAGTACTAACTCTGACTTAAAATAAACTAATAAATCTGTAGCAGCTTTCGTTCTCAAAATGCAGACCTTCGTCAACGCAACATACTACTGCCGGAATTTGAAAATAAACAACGGAAAAATATCAAAGCAATGGCAAATAAAAAGTAACAAACTGACATAATTGTATCACGAATCAAACATCTGTAAACATCTGCCCGAAGGATCAAATGGAATTACGAAAAACAAAATACAGTAAGGGCTCTACTCTGATATAAATTTTACTTATATCGATTTTTAACAGTTAAAAAATAGACAAAGATTTCCTACATATAAAAGATGAAATAATTATCCGCCGAAAATAACTTCTACGAAATAACGAAAAGCGTTGTTATAATCACAGAATCACACAGTGGTAACGGTAGTAATAACAAGCAAAGTAACCAATTTCGAATTATGAGCGTTATAGTAGGGACGTTACGTCAGAGAGCACGTCGGGTTTAGTTCCATAAAGCGCCGACGGTGCTCTGCTATCGTTCTTTTTCCCCGCCCACTAATTTCCATAACTCTGGCTTGTGCACGCTCTGTCTCCATTCTCTGTGCTCTAAGTAATGTCAAAAATCTTTTAAATGTGGCCATTTGTTTATTCTTAAGAGAAGTTGCCTAGAACAAAACTTCTAATTGGAGGTTTTCCCCGCAATATTAGGAGTCCGTGATAGCTGTTCAATGGGAAAAAAAAATAATTAAAATTAAATATGATATTAAGAAATTCTCTTTTCAGATAATTTTGAGTGTAGACAATTTTAAACCTCAGGCATAAAAAGCCTCGGAAAATTGTTTAAATTGAAAGATTTGTAGTTCATTAAAAATTTTTGTTTAATTGAAAATTCGTTTAGCTCATTAAATGTTTCTATATTATTTTCTGAAATATTTTACAGTACATGCATGCTACTATAAAATACAAAAAAATAATAAATCTGACTGGTTATACTGTATATGTTACCGCTAAAGCTCGAAAGCCGTTAATGTGCACATTACCTAGCTAATTTGCAGATTAACTGATTTGCTCCGTTAACGTGCGGAATCGAGTTTTCCGCATTTTACCTAGGTAATGTGCACATTAACGGCTTCCGCATCGTTAAAGTTCAAAAGTTTGTTTCTCTCATTTCCTTTCCCTACACCTTCCCCCTCTCCCTCCACTTTTAGTTTGGTTTCTTTCGCCTGTTTCTCTCATTTCCTTTCCCTCCACTTTTAGTTTCGTTTCGCCAGCGTCAAGTCGTCTCCATTTGTTTTTATTTCTCATAATTGGCGTCGGCTGCCAGTGCGTAGCATAGCTAATTCTGTTTTCAAATTCGTTTCTGCCTGTTAGCGCGTGAATTTGTGTCGTGATTTTTTTTAAAGCAGATAAATTTAACTCCTAGTATGCAAGCAAGCACCGAATTGGTGAGTAAAATGAAGAAAAGATTCTTCGAAAACTGCTTTAGCGAAGATTCAAAATATAATAGTGTTTTAATGACAAAACGAAAGTGTGATTGCATAATTGAAGATGTAAAGCGAATAAAAGTTTCCAAGAAGAAAGAATCATCTCGAGATTATCGAATAATTCAAAGGTATGATGTGTTGACTGTATAAGGCTGTGAAAAACTCATTGAGTCGTTGTCATATGCGCGAGAAGGTGTGAAAAAGTTCGTCCATGCCGAAGAATTGTTTGACATATTGTATTGTACTCATTTGTCAATTGGCCACGTTGGAAGAGACAGAATGATCAAGCAATTAAATACACTTTATAAAAACATAACCCAAGCCCAAATAAAAATGTTTTTGGATTTATGTGACTGCAAATTTAAATGTACAACAAATAGGTGTGCTTGTCGCAAAAACCAATTGCTATGTAATTCAAAGTGTCACCAATCTTTAGATTGCACTATTAAGTAAGCATAATTTTATCATATGTTTTGCAAATTCATTTCCTTAATTTTAATAATATTTTAACCCGTTTGATTCTTTCTATTCTATCAACTAATTTGTTGATTGTTTGATTGTATTAACTTGTTTCTTTCTATATCGAAAAATAAATAAATAACATTATGTTAATTTAGGCGTACAGAAACGTTGCTGTTGTTCCAGCAGAGATCTTGTTTTCACTTTAACGAGTGCCTAGTAGGTAATGTGCAGATTATCTAGGTAATTTGAGCAGTGAAACAATTTTCGGCACTTCACCCTTGTTAATCTGTAGAATAACTGGTTTCTGCACTTTAGCGGTAACATATATACTCTGGCTGCAAGTGAAAAAGAACAACAAGAAGGAGACGTCTGATACCAACGAAATTTATACAACATAATAATGGAATACAGGGGATAACGTGATCAAAACTTTATGGCAAAATACAGCTGTATTTGCTGGTAAACTGAAAAATAACATTTCCATGTAACATGGTTAGTACGAGGTTGAACCGCCATGAACTGCGTCACACTGTGCAATTCTGGCATGGAGTCTGTCGTACAGATGTTGGATGTAAGTTTGGGGTATTGAGTTCCAAGCATAATCAACCTGGACGCGTAATTCGGGGATGGTCGTGGCTGGCCGTGGAGAGCGGATAAGTCGACCCACACGTGCTCAATTGGGGACAAATCCGGTGAACGTGCAGGCCATGGCAGTTGTCTCACACCCTGAAGTGCATGTTGCGTTGCATGTGCCGTGGTTGGGCGTGCGTTATCTTGCTGGAAAACACAACGATGGACCGACCTTACAAATGGCACAACAACGGGCTGAATGATGTTGTTGATGTAGGAGGTGCTGTTTAACGTACCCGGTACAAACACTAGTCGTGTACGGGAGTGATAGCTGGTCGCTCCCCACACCAGGAGACCAGATGTAGGCTCTGTGTGTCGCTTTCGGATGCAAGAAGGATGGAGACGCTCCCCTGTGCGTCTGCGAACACGCATACGGCCATCTGTTTATCCCAAGCAGAATCTGCTTTCATCGCTGAACACGACAGATCGCCATTGCGTTCTCCAGTGCAGACTTTGGCGACACCACTGCAGCCGTTCCTGACGGTGGGCTGGAGTCAGAGGTACACATGCCAGAGGCACACGTGCACGTAGTCCTGCATCCAGTAAACGGTTGCGGATTGTTCGCACAGTCACCTCAGGTGCAACGGCAGCTCTGATTTGCGTCGCAGTGGATGTTTTGCTTCACAACGCGGCTCTTCTTATGCGTCGATCGGTCCGCTCATCAGTCCGTCTGTGACTCCCGGTTCCACGTCTTCTCGTGTGGGAATGTTCTTCGGACCATCTACGCCGCCATCGTACCACTACCGATACTTCCCGTCCAATTCGCTCCGCAATACGACGATACGACCACCCGTCATCGCGGAGTCCGACTAGACGACCTCGCTCAAAGTCCGATAAATGCTGAAATCGTACATGTCTTCCATGTCCAGGCATTGCAGCTTCTTCAGGGTCTTCGCACGTGCCCGTACGCCGACGACTGATTATATTCACTTCGCCGTTCTCCTTAAATACCACCGACGATAATTTGCATATTATGCCGTGCTGTGGCGCAAGCGCTCACCAGTTGGTCCCGAAATTAACATCACACGTACGTATACTTGACCCAATTTACATATGTAAATTTCATGATTGTCCGCCAATTCCTTCTTGGTGTTCTTTTTTCTCTTTCCGCCAGTTTTATATAAAATGGATGTAACTGATATAAACACGGGAACGCCATTTTTAAACAACGAGATATAGCAGATTCTTACTGTAGAACCCTGAACTTCAAATGTCGCAACGTTTACTTACTGTTTTTCAGTCTATGTATCTTATAGGTCTTTGATAAAACGATTATAACCTAGACAAACTTATTTTGCAGTACATTACTCAATTAATTTTATTATATAAACTTTTTCACTTTTGTGTTTGTCATGGTTTCATCCTATAACACTTCAAGCACGTAATTTTCGTGGATTGGTAGCTTTCATCAAGTTACCATTGTCAATGTTCGATAGAGCTGACAAACCGAGATACGAAATAACCGTTCGAGCAATTTTGAATTGACCAGAAGATGGCGTTCAGATTCTCCATCTGCATTTGACAAATCGAGATATTCATTCGAATGATTTGTAATTGGTGCTATACGCTCATAGCTTTCTTTCGCTGGACGGAATTAACGTTAAGGACACCTGAATTTCTTCGAATAGAATAACTTAGCTTAAGAAGTTAGAAAGAACCCAAGTGATTCTCCCTGCGAGAGATAATTCGATCACGTGAAAAGCGAGTACTTCCGAACCTCTCGAGATGTTTTCGGGTAGACGAGCGATTTCGCCTTTCGAATGCACTCATTTTGAACGAGACAGCGTATGAGCAATTGAAAGTTGCTCATACGTAATCGAATGTTTCGAGAGATTTTCATAATCGAATGAATCGATTATTTCTTCTCGATTATGCCCATCACTACATTGTAATACAGAATGTATAGAACGCCAACTGTTACAGAAGTAACGTGCGCCGTGGGAAAGTTGATATTCAGAAGCCATACGCCATAAAGGGAGGACAGACACAGGAGCCCGTAGAAACTCCTCCCATAGAAAGTGGCGTCCCCACGGACCTAAAACAGAACCAAATTGTGACGTGAATCCATCCCGTCGGCAAAGGTTGCTATGGCAACCCCAACCCAGTGTTGAGGAGCAGCTGCTCTGCGCCACCCTTCCACCCCCACCCCCACACACTGGACCTTTGTCTAGGGATGGGTAGCAATAACAGTACCTGTTATTGCAGAAGAACAATCACTGGCTGTTATTCGCCTGAAAGAATACCTGTTACTTTGAATAACAGTGGGAGCCATGTATGTCACCGCTTCACTGAGTGGCGCTGCGGAATTGTTACCGCCGACCTGTTACTGTTACTGATAGCTGTTATTGCAAATCAAACAGTGGAAGCGGATTCAGTGAACATGGGCAAATCGAACAGTGGAAGCGGATTCAGTGGACATAGGCAAATCAAACAGTGGAAGCGGATTCAGTGGACATGGACAAATCTAACAGTGGAAGCGGATTCAGTGGACATGGGCAAATCAAACAGTGGAAGCGGATTCAGTGGACATGGGCAAATCAAACAGTGGAAGCGGATTCAGTGGACATGGACAAATCAAACAGTGGAAGCGGATTCAGTGGACATGGGCAAATCAAACAGTGGAAGCGGATTCAGTGGACATGGGCAAATCAAACAGTGGAAGCGGATTCAGTGGACATGGGCAAATCAAGCAGTGGAAGCGGACTCAGTGGACATGGGCAAATCAATCGTAAGAAATTAGAATAAGACACGTTGCATTCATATGTTGCTAAAAAGATGACCTCTGTTAACAAGTAAAGAATCGATGATTCCTTAATGAACCTTTTTACTAAAGATTTTCAGCCATTTTCGATTGTTGAGGACGCTGGTTTTAGGTCATTTGTTTCTACTTTGAACCCAGAATATGCTCTTCCAGACAGAAAACCCATAACAAAATCAATGCTGCCATCAATTTATGAAAAATTTAAAAATCGCAAAGTGTGAAATCTGTCACAATAACAACAGACTGCTGGGCATCGTTTTCTAACAAAAATTTTCTTAGCGTTACTGCACACTACATAGATGATACTTTTGAAGTTTAATCTGTTTTATTAGAATGTGATTCTTTTGATCACCGCCACACAAGTGAAAGTTTAGCCAGTTCATTAAAACGTATAGTTTCCGAGTGGGGTGTCGACCAGAAAATTATATTAGCAGTATCTGACAATGGGGCAAATATAAAAAGC
Source organism: Macrothele yani (assembly GCA_039090855.1). Classification (NCBI taxonomy): domain Eukaryota; kingdom Metazoa; phylum Arthropoda; class Arachnida; order Araneae; family Macrothelidae; genus Macrothele; species Macrothele yani. The sequence goes on along the minus strand of CM077032.1, from coordinate 54,031,929 downwards.
GCAATCACAAATAATTTGAAATGGAAACATTTTAGTTGTTTTGCTCATACGCTTAATTTGATTGTTATGGACAGAATCAAAGTAGTTCAAGAATTGTTGGAACGAATTAAAAGCATTGTGTCATTTTTTAAAAGAAGTTCAACAATTCAAAGTGTAGCCACAAGGTGGAATTCAACTTTTTATATGCTGAACAGGTTCACTGAATTGGAGAATGCTGTGAAAACATCTATTGCTCTGCTAGAAACTGATGATGTCTCTCACCAGAGAGACATAAAAAAAAAATATGGAAAATATGCAAGAATTGATCTTGAAACCATTTGAAAATGTTACGAAATCTTTAAGCGCCGAAAAATATGTAACATCATCTTTAATGATAATTCTATCAAAAGGGTTGGAAACCGTGTATGGTGAGCTATTGAAAAGAGATTTTCACGTCAAGACTAAATCTGTGCTATCAAAAATTAATGAGCAGATTGGCAAACGACTTGCCAATATAGCCAAAAGTAATACGCTTTTGATAGCCACATTTTTGGATCCACTATTGAAGGATATCATATTTGAATCAAATATTAAGCAACATGTTAAACGAATGGCTATTGATATGGTGGCTGGTACAATAAATTCTGAAGAGCAGAAAAATATATCTCCGTCACCAATAACTAATAATTTGGATGGTGAGTTGTCTGTGTTTGGTTTATTTGATGCAAAAGCCTCTGCATTCAAGCCATCAGGAACAAGAGAGTCCAAGGCAAATATTGAAGTGCAACGGTATTTGGACGATGATTTATTGCCTAGAGACAAAAATCCAATGCAGTGGTGGCAAAAAAACTGCTATTTGTATCCCAACTTAAGTCAATTAGTCAAACAAAAATTTGCAGTGACCGCGACTTCCGTTCCATGCGAACGAATTTTTTCTAAGGCAGGACAGATTTTAAGTTCTTGTTGTTTCTTAATAGCAATGACTCCTATTTTAACTCTTAAGCTCCTGTATTCGTAAGTTATTTTTATTTTCATTTGAACATAAATTTCTGTCACTTTTGTAGCAAAGTAAATTTTTCTCATTACTTAAATATATACAATTACTTTTTTCATTACTTAAGTACATACAAATAGTTTCTCCAGCATTGAAATCAATGATATGGAAAATGGAGTGCAGGATAACATTTGTTTTCTCCCGCTGTGCAGAACAGTGTTAGCATTGTCCAACAGTCTCTTTGTACTCCAGGAACTGTTATTCAAAATAACAGGTTAAATAACTGTTACTGGTTCAGTAGCAATAACAGGTAATCACTGTTATCTTAAAATGGCATATTTCCCCATCCCTACCTTTGTCCTCAACTGCTGTCCCAATCTAAGCCAAATGAGGCATCGGAAAGATGACGATAACGAAATATCCATCGATATTGAAGCCAAACACGTAGATATCGAAACAGATGACAATTGAATACAAATAAATATCCATAGATATTGAAGCCAAACACGTAGATATCGGAACAAATGACAATTGAATACAAATCAGAATTGAACATTATTGTGAAGATATCAATGGCAAAGTATGCGTGAATGAAATGTACAACAAAAACACATAGAAATCTAAGTAATGAAATTTACAAAGGAAAAGTTAACGATCAGTAAGGAATAAGCAAGAATAATGTCACTTATTAGAATGCTACAGGAAACTGGAAGATGCAAACCAAAAAGAATCCGGAAAATGATAGGTTAATATCGTACAGGTAGTCTTCCACTCTGCAGGGAGGTCAAAGCTCAAACAGCTGAAATGGACAAAGTCATGTGGTTCGCGGTGATTCCTGGGAAACCCAGCTGTCAATCAACTGTAGTTCTGTTTCAGGCAGCGGGTGCGATTCTATCGACTGCATGACGTCATGAGTTTCAGCTCAACACAAGCAGTGTTTTTCAATATATCCTTCCTTTATGCTATACGCGTTAGTGGGACTAGTGCAGTGAAGCTTTTTTTGATCCGCGATGGTTTCCTTCGATCTGATGACTAGTTGCTTAGAGCAGTTTTTTTTTTTTTTTTTTTTTTTTTTTTGTTGCAGTTTTCTGATATCCCGCCCATCCCTTATTTTGGTGAGAAGAGTATGCAAAAACATTAGTATTGTCATTGAAATTAAATTTTAGCAAATATTATAGTTAGGCTTATGGATCCGTTCAAAAGTAAACAATCCCTAGTATTTGGCATTACTGAAATATTTCTGAAGAACAAACAAAAGCCTTAACTAACCCGATTGGTGTAACAAAGCTAACATATCTGATTTGCGAAGTCATTATGCTAACGAGAAGGGAAGATAACGATCACGTGATACGAGTAGCTCGGCTGACTGTTCTTTATCCAAAGAATTGAAGACATTCTTTATCCAAAGAATTGAAGACAACCTTTATCCAACGAATTGAAGACAACAGAAATACGCATGCGCAGTCTGCTCCGGCATCAGCCTGTATGTTGCCTTTCGTGCACTGCATTTTAGGTCAAGTATAATGTTTTGCAATTGTGGTACACTACTTGGTAATCGCATAAACGGTCCCTTATGTGACGTCACCTATTCGACCAATGAAAAGCGTTGTTAGAAAAGGTATCTCCTTACGCTGACGTGAAAGTGATCGTTTGTTGACAATTTTACAGCTTTATTCAGTGTTTTAGCTCCGAATATCTTCTTATTTTCAATTATTACTCTTAGTAATTCTGATTCCCACAATGGTAAAAAATGTTTCATGAGTGCCTAAAATGTGTGTGAATTTGAACATCGTTATTAATGGAATTCTCACGAGAGACAAGCATGAAATCCGTTTAAAATTTCTTTCAGTTTGATTTCTGCCGCACAATTCTTTTTTTTTTTTTTTTTTTTTTTGTTATTGTTTGAACTTTGCTTTTACTACAGGAGTAGTCATGATCTTGGATTGCTTTCAATTTACTTTTGTTCAATGAACGACCTTGATGACACTCTAATGTACAGTGAACAATTGAAATAAACGGCATGCCATCAAATGGTATCCCGTTTTCAGCCTTGGAATTTTTTCCTTTTCGAACATAACATTCTTCTTCACGTCTTTAATATCACTTAACTGGGCTTGCCCAAGATGGTGATTCTCGAAGTTTTTGATAACGTTTAATGCATCTTCTAACTAAAAACGTATGCAAAATAATCATATATAGAATGACGAACACCAAAATCAATTTTAACTGTTATTTTTAATAGTTAATTTAGCTAATTATCAACTCAAAGCACGCACGCACTAACTGACAACAAAAAGAGAACTCCAGGAGTAAAGCGTACAAGAAATCCAGGCCCGGCTGGACCATAGGAGCAACCGCCCTGGTCCCCGCGTCTTCAAGGGGCCCCCGCAGTTTTGAGAAAAAATCATTTTCGGCAGAATTTTTTACAATTATTTTTTTTATATATTAGTTTTGGGAATCCGGGCCCTTAAAAAGTAATTTTTTGGATGTTCTTTATTAGTTTCCACCCCCATTTTCGAATAGGTTATCGTTCTTTGCCGTACAGATACTGTTATCTGCTGTATTGTTACCACGTTAATATTTTCCGTATTCCTGAAATAACATAATTAAATTTCATAACTTTGTGGCCCTTACTTTTTTGTTCTTTCAACAGTATGTGTTCAAAACAGACACTAAAATTTAAAGAAATAAAAATAACAAAATCAAAGTTGATTTAGGGCTACATATGAAGCCCAATTATTCAGTGACCTTAAAAACGTTACTAGAAATTAAAAAAAAAAAAATGTCTATATGAGCGCGTATAGAAGTTTAAATCACTAAGAGCCGCGGATGGCTTAGTGGTTAGCGGGTCCTCAGGTTCGAGCCTCGGCTGATTGTTAGTAAATCAGAGATGGCGTGATTTACTAACAATCGGTGAATATCGGACGAGCACGTTAAGTGACGGCTCCCCTGGAATTCTCTCACCCCTCTACGTGCAACATCATACTTGTACGGTGGCGCCGTCTGTTGTACTCAAATCGCACTACAAACTGTTCTGTCAAAGTCGCTAGAGTTGCTCTCATTCCTTCTGTTTCTATGTCCTGCCCAAAAGGCGCTGTCGGTGGCTGGGACCTGAACTCTACTCACTATGGACGGAAGTCATGCAAGAAAATGACAAATACTTTTAATCACTAATTTATCAGTTACTCCACTTTGCATTAAAAATCAATCACTAAAACATATAACAGGGTGGAAAATTATTTGTACGAATTTATTTTAGAGGGATCCCGGTATTATTTCTTACACAAAAATATTCACTCGCAAGTATATTTTTATGAATTTGTGAGGAATTTTCTATAAGAGTCACACACCCACAATACTACCTCTCCCCTCATCCGGAAAGAAAATCTTAGATTTCAACACTTTTTACTCTCTCTCTCTCTGTCCCGGAAATTTAAGTCCATATTATGGTCTTTTTCTGAAGCTTAAAACAAATATTTCTTCGAGAAAGTAATTTTTTCTGTACGATAGTTTTTGTGCGTGTTTTTTACCGACGATATGTTTCACGTAACGACTTTTTTAAAATATGAGATTTATTTCCTAGTGCCAGCAATGAAATTTCGCCCCGGGACCCGCAAAAGATCCATCACGCCCTTCACACAGTGGAAGGAGATACCTTTTCTAACAACGCTTCTCATTGGGAGACGTCACATAAGGGACCGTATTTGCGATTACCAAGTAGTGTCCCACAATTGCAGAATATTATACACGACATTCGAAATGAAGTAAAAAGGCCACCCACCGGGCAGCGGGTGTCCTAGTGGGCCGTGACTACCACGGAAAATGTCTCAGGTTCGATCCCAGGCATGTACGAACGCTCGATCCACTAAAAATTCACCGTGCGTCGGACTGGCACATTAAGACGTCGGACCCCGGGTACTGCCCCCGGGTAATAAATAAGGACGTCTTCCTCACCCTTTCTACCTCGCTTCCGTGTCACTTTCCTATCGGGCACTCTAGCCCAAATCTTCCAGCTTCCTATTTCTAAAGGTTGTTTAAGACATGGAGTCAGACACTCCCTTCCTGAAAATCCTCTACATATGATGATGATCTCTTTCATGTCGCTTACATGCGTGCACACGTACTTATGTTTCCTCTGATATCAATCATATCAGAAAGACCTAACCTACCCAACTATCCTATTGCCTAATTTCAACTGCAATTGATTTTGAGCATCGCTTCTTTAATGTTTGACAAAATTTTAAATATTAAAATCAACATTGATCGAATAGAATCTTTCTGAGTTACTTGATTTTAACAAAAAATAAGCGTGGCATCTTACCATTGTACGATTTCAAGCATAATCTACTGCGTATAATATCTTATGGAAAATTGCTCTTTTTACCATAAAATAATATTCATGTACATTTTGTTCCGCTCTTTTTTATTTTACACATTTGTTGATGTAATTTTATAATTTGAAAATGAACAATAATATCGTTCACAAGAGCCGGCCCAACGTTATAAATCTAACTTTTCAGTATAATTTCCAAAACATTTAATTTAATTATCTAAGTCTATTTGAAGTCGTTCTGTAGACGTGATATTCAAACTCGTTTTTTCTGGAATTACCAATGCATTTTTATGAGTTGGTAATGCAAAGTGAGGGTCTCAATTCAGACTTTGAGGCGATACAAACGTCTATCAACGACCTGTCGTGTACGGAAAGAGAGAGTGCATGCCAAAACGAGTACATGAAAAGCGCAAGAACTCGAATGGAGATAGTGTGTCCTCGAAACCTCAGCGCTGTCTGGTGGTGAGGGGGCAAACCAACATTGTCACATGATAGTCATGAACCACTAGGAACAGATAACAGATATTTTGTTAGAAGTTCACATTTTGAATGATATCTGATGAATGAGTATAACAATATGATGAAAAAACGTTGTCATTTTAAGGATTGTTCAGCTTCAGATGATGACAAATTAAGTCTCTTTCGATTTCCTAAGATAAAAGATCGTCAAGCGTTTATTTGGTATTTATTTTTTAGTAATGATTAATCGTCATAGTTGACGAACTCACGTGGAGCTTGCGTGAAGCTGATAGTATTGAATCCTATGACTCACTTCGAGAAGCGAAGGTTGCTGTAGAAGTTTTGTCCGCAACAGGAATAAACATTTTCGCAGAATCAAACGAACAATTAATAAAGTGTAATAATTGTAATACACACGTGACCCTGGGCTCCGGCTTATCAGGCATGTGCTCGCACAATGCATTGCGCGCATTCTGTTTTACCCCCTTGCCGCTACTTCAATTCGCGCTGCAAGCGGAGAATTCTTGATTCTCGAGGCTCTCGTTTTTAACGTTTAAGTTACCTCGCTTACTCTTGTACCCGCTTTGGTACACACAAACCAACATGAAGCTCATGCAAGAACAGACTGCGCATGCGTGTTTGTATGCCGGGCAAAGCTTAACTGATTATGCAGTTAAAGCTACGGAGTGTGAACTTCCACCGCATAATACAGTTCCAGTTTAAAAACTCCCGCTCTAGCTTGAACTAAGACGTAAAAAAGCACATGGATATATATATATATAGCTGTTCTAAATGTTGTACGTACATAAAAAAAAAAAAATCCCAGTTTCAGTCCCGTTTCTAAAAAATACAAATATTCGCACTTTGAGGACATCATTATCACTTCTGTTTTGCTTCAGATAGGCTAAACAAAATACACGGTGGATGAGAAGTGTATTAGCCTGAGGGTAAGTGGGAGATAATGGCAGGATCGACTTGGCAACATTGTCACATGATAGTCATGAACCACTAGGAACAGATAACAGATATTTTGTTAGAAGTTCACATTTTGAATGATATCTGATGAATGAGTATAACAATATGATGAAAAAACGTTGTCATTTTAAGGATTGTTCAGCTTCAGATGATGACAAATTAAGTCTCTTTCGATTTCCTAAGATAAAAGATCGTCAAGCGTTTATTTGGTATTTATTTTTTTAGTAATGATTAATCGTCATAGTTGACGAACTCACGTGGAGCTTGCGTGAAGCTGATAGTATTGAATCCTATGACTCACTTCGAGAAGCGAAGGTTGCTGTAGAAGTTTTGTCCGCAACAGGAATAAACATTTTCGCAGAATCAAACGAACAATTAATAAAGTGTAATAATTGTAATACACACGTGACCCTGGGCTCCGGCTTATCAGGCATGTGCTCGCACAATGCATTGCGCGCATTCTGTTTTACCCCCTTGCCGCTACTTCAATTCGCGCTGCAAGCGGAGAATTCTTGATTCTCGAGGCTCTCGTTTTTAACGTTTAAGTTACCTCGCTTACTCTTGTACCCGCTTTGGTACACACAAACCAACATGAAGCTCATGCAAGAACAGACTGCGCATGCGTGTTTGTATGCCGGGCAAAGCTTAACTGATTATGCAGTTAAAGCTACGGAGTGTGAACTTCCACCGCATAATACAGTTCCAGTTTAAAAACTCCCGCTCTAGCTTGAACTAAGACGTAAAAAAGCACATGGATATATATATATATAGCTGTTCTAAATGTTGTACGTACATAAAAAAAAAAAAATCCCAGTTTCAGTCCCGTTTCTAAAAAATACAAATATTCGCACTTTGAGGACATCATTATCACTTCTGTTTTGCTTCAGATAGGCTAAACAAAATACACGGTGGATGAGAAGTGTATTAGCCTGAGGGTAAGTGGGAGATAATGGTAGGTCGTTTCTTTTTGATTACTGTTTTAAAATACTCATTCAGAATTCCTTTGTCTGCTGAACGGAAAGGTTAAGAAGGTGTGAGGTTTGAAGGGGGACCTCGTGAAGGAACGCGGGAAGTTTCTTTTTGTACTGCCTAAAGTCACCCTTAGGGAGAAGGGTCGACGACATATGGCACCCAAAGAAATACAAGAGATATCAGTTTCACAGCATTAGCAGGGTAGTCAGGTTAGCTTTGCTCCGAGCATAGTTAGGTGGTTTAGGAAGCCAATGGAGCTACTCACATCACGTGATTTTAGCTTTCTCAGTAGCATAATCTCTTTGCAAATCGGGTATGTTAGTTTGTTGCCCCAATAGCGTTAGTTAAGGCTTTTGTTTGCTCTTCAGTTTCTCAGAAATGTCAAATGCTGCGGATTGTCTGCATTTTGTACGGATTCTTAAACCTAACTATAATATTTGCTAAAATTTAATTTAAATGGTAATATTAATTGCTATTGCATATTTGTTTCGCTAAAATAAGGGATGGGAACGAGCGGGATACTACGAAAAAAAAAAACTGCTTTAAGAAAATAGCCATTAGATCGAAGGACTTCCCAAACTTTTTCGATTCTCGGTGCCCTTGCTGAATCCAAATTTTCCCAAGGCGCCCTATGTAAAATTCTAACAAGTACACTTAGGTAAAAATAAATAAAACACGTTAATATACACTGACGGAAACAAAAAATCCCAACACCAAGAAGGGGTTGTGTTAGATAAACGACAGTTGGAAGGCGGTGCGAGTACATCTGTAAGATGACGGCTATGCAAATTTCGCGCTCGGCGCATACGTGTGGCGCTAGTAACGCCCCTCGGAACATGCAAAGCAGGTTTGCTGTAAATACGCGCTGTAACGTTCGTGAGCGTTAGTTATCGTTGAGATTCGACGTAGTGTGTTGATGTCAGTCAAGAATGCTTTTAAGAAGACGAAGAAGCCATTATCAACAGCTCACGGAGTTTGAACGAGGTCGTGCAATAGGGCTACGAGAAGGTGGATTTTCTTTCCGCAATATTGCAGAACGACTTGGCAGGAATGTAGCCACTGTGTATGATTGTTGGCAGCGGTGGTCAAGGGAAGGTACTGCCTCAAGAAGACCGGGTTCCGGCCGGCCACGTGGCACTACTGAGAGGGAAGACCGTCGTGTACGGCGTATGGCCGTGGCGCATCGTACTGCGTCTGCGGCAGCAATTCGAGCTGCAGTTGCCATTACAATGACACAATGAACTGTTGCAAATCGGTTACTTGAAGGACAGCTCCGAGCCAGACGCCCTGTAGCGTGCATTCCACTTACTCCAAACCACTGCCGTTTGCGACGTCAGTGGGTCAAGCTAGAGCTCATTGGAGGACGGAGTGGAGATCTGTTGTGTTTTCTGATGAAAGCCGGTTCTGCCTGGGTGCCAGTGATGGCCGTGTGTTGGTTAGAAGGAGGCCAGGTGAGCGCCTGCAACCAACCTGTCAGCGGCCGAGACACACTGTACCTACACCTGGAGTTATGGTCTGGGGAGCAATTTCCTATGACAGCAGGAGCACTCTCATGGTTATCCCACGCACCCTGACGGCACAGTTGTACGTCGGTCTGGTGATTCAAATTGTTGTGCTGCCATTCATGAGCAGCATAGCAGGGTGTTTTCCAACAGGATAACGCTCGCCCGCATACCGCTGTTGTAACCCGACATGCTCTACAGAGTGTCGACATGTTGCCGCGGCCTGCTAGATCACCAGATCTTTCACCAATCGAGCACGTATGGGACATCATTAGACGACAACTCCAGCGTCACCCCCAACCAGCATTAACCGTTCCTGTATTGACCAACCAAGTGCAACAGGCATGGAACTCTATCCCACAAACTGACATCCAGCACCTGTACGACACAATGCATGAACGTTTGCGTGCTTGCATTCAACATTCTGGCGGTTACACCGGTTATTAATGTACCAGCATTTCACATTTAAAATGGCTCTTCTTGCGGTTACAATAAGCAGTGATCTTGAAACATTAATCGATTAAATATGTTACCTATACAAATGTATTGCCGCCATTTCATTCCTCTACAACTATTTTTTCGTGGTGTTGGGATTTTTTTTCCTTCAGTGTATTTGCTAAAATTTAATTTAAATGGTAATATTAATTGCTATTGCATATTTGTTTCACCAAAATAAGGGATGGGAACGAGCGGGATACCACAAAAAAAAAAAAAAAAAAAAACTGCTTTAAGAAAATAGCCATTAGATCGAAGGAAACAATTCGCCGTGGTCCTCTAATGCAGTAGTTCCCAAACTTTTTCGATTTTCGGCGCCCTTGTTGAATCAAAATTTTCCCAAGTCGCCCTATGTCAAATTCTAACAAGTACACTTTGCCTATGTCAAATACTAACAAGTGTACAATTCTAACAAGCACACTTAAAATAAATAAAACACGTTAATATATATCAAATACGTGGAGGTAATGTAAATGGACGATAACATCGCTCTCTGTCCACGCTATTTTAAAAACAACGCATAACGACTGAAAAATTGTGTTCTGATTCGTGTAGTCAGATGCTGACTGATAAACCACGCATGGCGCTGGGAATTGTTGGCGCCGTAGCGTAAATGCGAACGCACTCGACTAGTTATCGAGAGATCTGGGGTTCGATCCCAGCGGTGTCGGAACACATTTTTTCTGTCGCTATGCGTTGTTTATAAAATAACGAGGACAGAGCGATGACATCGTCCATTTTATAAAACACGTATTGAAGATCACAAAAAATTTAACTGAAAACATTCAACTAATTATAACATGTGGGATGGATGAGCCTGTCGATCACCGCACATTTTTTTAAATCTTTGAATCAAACTGGACGCAGCGACCCTCATTTCCTTCTCCACATTCATTTTCTCGCGTTACTTACTTTTTATCACAGCGACCGATGTGATAAAAAACTAAGTAAATGGATCCATTTTTTAAAAACACATACGAGAAGAAAAACTTTATTCAGTTGATACGCTGAAAGCTTATATACGCCGAAACTCAGCGACAGAGCATCAACATAGCAGACTGCTAACCGCCAAAGAGTCACAAATGACAACGGATGAGAATATTTAAAGGATCTGGTGACCTAAAAAAATCTGGACTGAGAGTATCATTTCTAGACGCCGGAGAACGAGGGATTAATATTTATCAGAAGCACAATAGCTGGAGCGAAAGCTCAGGTTACTGCCGGTAGCGGCCGTCGGGCGGCTATCGTGTGGAGGGAACATCACGCTTGTTACATTATTGTTGAGCGCCATCTAGTTTGTGGAGGTTTCTGCAAACAGTTATTACTAAGTCAAGGCTGAACTGGTTGAAGAAAAGGCTATAACATTAGCGTTGAAGACAATAGACTTTTGGTGATTCGCCAGTGGGCGTTAGGGACGATTTCAGCCGTTAGATGGTACTGCGTCCCAAGGTATAAACATCTCATTTTTCACGTTGTTTGAATTGCTGTATTGTGTATGTTCGTCGTTTTTTCTTGTTTCTTTAAAAAAAAACCTTACAGTTTTAAAACCAAACTGTTGTTTTCACAACAAAATCTAACCCATTTCCAAAATGGTTTATTGTTGTGTGCCGATGTGCACATCTTCTGAGAAGAAAAACGTAGGATTTTCATTCCACGAGTTTCTTTTAGATCAGAACCTAAAGCAACTGTTGCTGAAAGAAATATCTCGTTAAGATTTTGCTCCAAATAGCAAGTTACCATCAACTATTGTTTGTGGTAAGCATTCAATTTTAGAAAAAACCTCAGCTGTATAAACTCATATTAAGTAAAATAGTAGGTAAATGTGTAGATTTGCGTTTTAAATTATTTCGTCGGAAAAATTTTAGTACCTGGGAAAAGTACGACGTGCAGTTTTAGATTATGAAAATTAATGGCAAATGGGGCAGAAATTTTTTGTTTCAAATATCTTTTGAAGATTTTTATCGTAGCATTTACCTGTACGTTCGATACGTTAGGCCTACGGCAGCGTCTCTTCACAGCATCGAACTTACAGGTAAATTTACGATAAAAATCTTTAAAAGTCATTTGAAATACAAAATTTCTGCACCATTTGCCATTAATTTCCATACTCTAAAATCTGTCCGTCACACTTTTTCCAGGTACTTATATTTTTCCGACGAAATAATTTAAGACGCTAATCAACACATTTACCAAAATCTCAGCCCTAGATCGTTGAGGAATAAATGAGGATTGAGATTTACACATAAATTACACCAGTTCCTACAGAAAAATTCTCTTGCCCAAGTACTACGAATTCAAAATGCAAATATATCCATCTGTTCATGTGAAAAAGTAAATACACATAAATAAAATCTCAAATGTAAATAATGATACGGAATCAGTTTGTTAATGCGAACAACGTCAATAGATGGCGATGCGTCGCAACTCATCTTTTTTGTCCTCGCTGTTTTTGGTTAATGTTACAGCTTGGTAGGATCGAGTTCAGCCTTGACAAGTGAGTAAAGACGTGTTAAAAAGTGTCTTACCTACTGCGTATCTAACTTTGTACAGTGTACGGGCTGTGACTGCTTATGTACCTACGGGTTCAGCGTTCGAATCCGTGCTCTGGAAGTTTATCCGCTGATCTGGGGCCAAAGTCCCCATTATTGTGTTCCGAGGTTGGAATAATACCCGTACCCCGAAAGCCCGTTTCAATATGATTAACGTTGAAGTAAGTGTTTAGCTGCACTTTGTTTCGGTAAAAAACTAGGACAATAATTTTAATTACAATGTGAACATTTGCGCTTCTCGCATAAAGTACAATAATTTTCGTTTTACGAAACGTACTCGTTTGTTCCAAAGAACTTACTTTATCAAAACGTCAATAAAGATTAGATAAATACACGGAAGTTAAAATTTTGGAGCGAAGCGAGACCGAAGGCCGAGTGGAGCTCTCTTTACGAGACTCGAGACAATTCGTTGTCCGGGCATAAGTACGAGATGACACATCCGATCACGGTGATTTTCTGCATGCGATTGGACATCGTCCATGGTCAGTTTTTGATGCCTTCCGATTCTCGAAATTCCGTGCCTTTGAGGAATACTCGTCCAAAAGCTTGCATTTTTCATGATCATATGTAGATGACTTTAGGAAGGGAGTGTCTGACCCCAGGTCTTAAACAACCCTTAGAAATAGGAAGCTAGGAGATTTGGGCTAGAGTGCCCGATAGGAAAGTGACACGGAAGCGAGGTAGAAGACGCCCTTATTTACTACCGGGGTCCGACGGCTTAATGTGCTCATACAATGCTATAGTAGATCAGATCAGATCATATGTAGAGGATTTCAGGAAGGGAGTGTCTGACCCCAGGTCTTAAACAACCCTTAGAAATGGGAAGCTAGGAGATTTGGGCTAGAGTGCCCGATAGGAAAGTGACACGGAAGCGAGATAGAAGACGCCCTTATTTACTACCGGGGTCCGACGGCTTAACGTGCTCATACAATGCTATAGTAGATCAGATCAGATCATATGTAGAGGATTTTAGGAAGGAGTGTCTGACCCCAGGTCTTAAACAACCCTTAGAAATAGGAAGCTAGGAGATTTGGGCTAGAGTGCCCGATAGAAAGTGACACGGAAGCGAGGTAGAAGACGCCCTTATTTACTACCGGGGTCCGACGGCTTAACGTGCTCATACAATGCTATAGTAGATCAGATCAGATCATATGTAGAGGATTTTAGGAAGGGAGTGTCTGACCCCAGGTCTTAAACCACCCTTAGAAATAGGAAGCTAGGAGATTTGGGCTAGAGTGTCCGATAGGAAAGTGACACGGAAGCGAGGTAGAAGACGCCCTTATTTACTACCGGGGTCCGACGGCTTAACGTGCTCATACAATGCTATAGTAGATCAGATCAGATCATATGTAGAGGATTTTAGGAAGGGAGTGTCTGACCCCAGGTCTTAAACAACCCTTAGAAATAGGAAGCTAGGAGATTTGGGCTAGAGTGCCCGATAGGAAAGTGACACGGATGCGAGGTAGAAGACGCCCTTATTTACTACCGGGGTCCGACGGCTTAACGTGCTCATACAATGCTATAGTAGATCAGATCAGATCATATGTAGAGGATTTTAGGAAGGGAGTGTCTGACCCCAGGTCTTAAACAACCCTTAGAAATAGGAAGCTAGGAGATTTGGGCTAGAGTGTCCGATAGGAAAGTGACACGGAAGCGAGGTAGAAGACGCCCTTATTTACTACCGGGGTCCGACGGCTTAACGTGCTCATACAATGCTATAGTAGATCAGATCAGATCATATGTAGAGGATTTTAGGAAGGGAGTGTCTGACCCCAGGTCTTAAACAACCCTTAGAAATAGGAAGCTAGGAGATTTGGGCTAGAGTGCCCGATAGGAAAGTGACACGAATGCGAGGTAGAAGACGCCCTTATTTACTACCGGGGTCCGACGGCTTAACGTGCTCATACAATGCTATAGTAGATCAGATCAGATCATATGTAGAGGATTTTAGGAAGGGAGTGTCTGACCCCAGGTCTTAAACAGCCCTTAGAAATAGGAAGCTAGGAGATTTGGGCTAGAGTGCCCGATAGGAAAGTGACACGGAAGCGAGGTAGAAGACGCCCTTATTTACTACCGGGGGTCCGACGGCTTAATGTGCTCATACAATGCTATAGTAGATCAGATCAGATCATATGTAGAGGATTTTAGGAAGGGAGTGTCTGACCCCAGGTCTTAAACAACCCTTAGAAATAGGAAGCTAGGAGATTTGGGCTAGAGTGCCCGATAGGAAAGTGACACGGATGCGAGGTAGAAGACGCCCTTATTTACTACCGGGGTCCGACGGCTTAACGTGCTCATACAATGCTATAGTAGATCAGATCAGATCATATGTAGAGGATTTTAGGAAGGGAGTGTCTGACCCCAGGTCTTAAACAGCCCTTAGAAATAGGAAGCTAGGAGATTTGGGCTAGAGTGCCCGATAGGAAAGTGACACGGATGCGAGGTAGAAGACGCCCTTATTTACTACCGGGGTCCGACGGCTTAATGTGCTCATACAATGCTATAGTAGATCAGATCAGATCATATGTAGAGGATTTTAGGAAGGGAGTGTCTGACCCCAGGTCTTAAACAACCCTTAGAAATAGGAAGCTAGGAGATTTGGGCTAGAGTGCCCGATAGGAAAGTGACACGGAAGCGAGGTAGAAGACGCCCTTATTTACTACCGGGGTCCGACGGCTTAATGTGCTCATACAATGCTATAGTAGATCAGATCAGATCATATGTAGAGGATTTTAGGAAGGGAGTGTCTGACCCCAGGTCTTAAACAGCCCTTAGAAATAGGAAGCTAGGAGATTTGGGCTAGAGTGCCCGATAGGAAAGTGACACGGAAGCGAGGTAGAAGACGCCCTTATTTACTACCGGGGGTCCGACGGCTTAATGTGCTCATACAATGCTATAGTAGATCAGATCAGATCATATGTAGAGGATTTTAGGAAGGGAGTGTCTGACCCCAGGTCTTAAACAACCCTTAGAAATAGGAAGCTAGGAGATTTGGGCTAGAGTGCCCGATAGGAAAGTGACACGGAAGCGAAGTAGAAAGGGGGGGGGGAGACGCCCTTATTTATTACCGGGGACCAGCACCCGGGGTCCGACGGCTTAATGTGCTCATACAATGCTATAGTAGATCAGATCAGATCATATGTAGAGGATTTTAGGAAGGGAGTGTCTGACCCTAGGTCTTAAACAACCCTTAGAAATAGGAAGCTAGGAGATTTGGGCTAGAGTGCCCGATAGGAAAGTGACACGGAAGCGAGGTAGAAGACGCCCTTATTTACTACCGGGGGTCCGACGGCTTAATGTGCTCATACAATGCTATAGTAGATCAGATCAGATCATATGTAGAGGATTTTAAGAAGGGAGTGTCTGACCCCAGGTCTTAAACAACCCTTAGAAATAGGAAGCTAGGAGATTTGGACTAGAGTGCCCGATAGGAAAGTGACACGGAAGCGAGGTAGAAGACGCCCTTATTTACTACCGGGGTCCGACGGCTTAACGTGCTCATACAATGCTATAGTAGATCAGATCAGATCATATGTAGAGGATTTTAGGAAGGGAGTGTCTGACCCCAGGTCTTAAACAACCCTTAGAAATAGGAAGCTAGGAGATTTGGGCTAGAGTGCCCGATAGGAAAGTGACACGGAAGCGAGGTAGAAGACGCCCTTATTTACTACCGGGGGTCCGACGGCTTAATGTGCTCATACAATGCTATAGTAGATCAGATCAGATCATATGTAGAGGATTTTAGGAAGGGAGTGTCTGACCCCAGGTCTTAAACAACCCTTAGAAATAGGAAGCTAGGAGATTTGGGCTAGAGTGCCCGATAGAAAGTGACACGCAAGCGAGGTAGAAGACGCCCTTATTTACTACCGGGGTCCGACGGCTTAACGTGCTCATACAATGCTATAGTAGATCAGATCAGATCATATGTAGAGGATTTTAGGAAGGGAGTGTCTGACCCCAGGTCTTAAACCACCCTTAGAAATAGGAAGCTAGGAGATTTGGGCTAGAGTGTCCGATAGGAAAGTGACACGGAAGCGAGGTAGAAGACGCCCTTATTTACTACTGGGGTCCGACGGCTTAACGTGCTCATACAATGCTATAGTAGATCAGATCAGATCATATGTAGAGGATTTTAGGAAGGGAGTGTCTGACCCCAGGTCTTAAACAACCCTTAGAAATAGGAAGCTAGGAGATTTGGGCTAGAGTGCCCGATAGGAAAGTGACACGGATGCGAGGTAGAAGACGCCCTTATTTACTACCGGGGTCCGACGGCTTAACGTGCTCATACAATGCTATAGTAGATCAGATCAGATCATATGTAGAGGATTTTAGGAAGGAGTGTCTGACCCCAGGTCTTAAACAACCCTTAGAAATAGGAAGCTAGGAGATTTGGACTAGAGTGCCCGATAGGAAAGTGACACGGAAGCGAGGTAGAAGACGCCCTTATTTACTACCGGGGTCCGACGGCTTAACGTGCTCATACAATGCTATAGTAGATCAGATCAGATCATATGTAGAGGATTTTAGGAAGGGAGTGTCTGACCCCAGGTCTTAAACAACCCTTAGAAATAGGAAGCTAGGAGATTTGGGCTAGAGTGCCCGATAGGAAAGTGACACGGAAGCGAGGTAGAAGACGCCCTTATTTACTACCGGGGGTCCGACGGCTTAATGTGCTCATACAATGCTATAGTAGATCAGATCAGATCATATGTAGAGGATTTTAGGAAGGGAGTGTCTGACCCCAGGTCTTAAACAACCCTTAGAAATAGGAAGCTAGGAGATTTGGGCTAGAGTGCCCGATAGAAAGTGACACGGAAGCGAGGTAGAAGACGCCCTTATTTACTACCGGGGTCCGACGGCTTAACGTGCTCATACAATGCTATAGTAGATCAGATCAGATCATATGTAGAGGATTTTAGGAAGGGAGTGTCTGACCCCAGGTCTTAAACAACCCTTAGAAATAGGAAGCTAGGAGATTTGGGCTAGAGTGCCCGATAGAAAGTGACACGGAAGCGAGGTAGAAGACGCCCTTATTTACTACCGGGGTCCGACGGCTTAACGTGCTCATCCAATGCTATAGTAGATCAGATCAGATCATATGTAGAGGATTTTAGGAAGGGAGTGTCTGACCCCAGGTCTTAAACCACCCTTAGAAATAGGAAGCTAGGAGATTTGGGCTAGAGTGTCCGATAGGAAAGTGACACGGAAGCGAGGTAGAAGACGCCCTTATTTACTACCGGGGTCCGACGGCTTAACGTGCTCATACAATGCTATAGTAGATCAGATCAGATCATATGTAGAGGATTTTAGGAAGGAGTGTCTGACCCCAGGTCTTAAACAACCCTTAGAAATAGGAAGCTAGGAGATTTGGGCTAGAGTGCCCGATAGGAAAGTGACACGGAAGCGAGGTAGAAGACGCCCTTATTTACTACCGGGGTCCGACGGCTTAACGTGCTCATACAATGCTATAGTAGATCAGATCAGATCATATGTAGAGGATTTTAGGAAGGGAGTGTCTGACCCCAGGTCTTAAACAACCCTTAGAAATAGGAAGCTAGGAGATTTGGGCTAGAGTGCCCGATAGAAAGTGACACGGAAGCGAGGTAGAAGACGCCCTTATTTACTACCGGGGTCCGACGGCTTAACGTGCTCATACAATGCTATAGTAGATCAGATCAGATCATATGTAGAGGATTTTAGGAAGGGAGTGTCTGACCCCAGGTCTTAAACCACCCTTAGAAATAGGAAGCTAGGAGATTTGGGCTAGAGTGTCCGATAGGAAAGTGACACGGAAGCGAGGTAGAAGACGCCCTTATTTACTACCGGGGTCCGACGGCTTAACGTGCTCATACAATGCTATAGTAGATCAGATCAGATCATATGTAGAGGATTTTAGGAAGGGAGTGTCTGACCCCAGGTCTTAAACAACCCTTAGAAATAGGAAGCTAGGAGATTTGGGCTAGAGTGCCCGATAGAAAGTGACACGGAAGCGAGGTAGAAGACGCCCTTATTTACTACCGGGGTCCGACGGCTTAACGTGCTCATACAATGCTATAGTAGATCAGATCAGATCATATGTAGAGGATTTTAGGAAGGGAGTGTCTGACCCCAGGTCTTAAACAACCCTTAGAAATAGGAAGCTAGGAGATTTGGGCTAGAGTGCCCGATAGAAAGTGACACGGAAGCGAGGTAGAAGACGCCCTTATTTACTACCGGGGTCCGACGGCTTAACGTGCTCATACAATGCTATAGTAGATCAGATCAGATCATATGTAGAGGATTTTAGGAAGGGAGTGTCTGACCCCAGGTCTTAAACAACCCTTAGAAATAGGAAGCTAGGAGATTTGGGCTAGAGTGCCCGATAGGAAAGTGACACGGAAGCGAGGTAGAAGACGCCCTTATTTACTACCGGGGGTCCGACGGCTTAATGTGCTCATACAATGCTATAGTAGATCAGATCAGATCATATGTAGAGGATTTTAGGAAGGGAGTGTCTGACCCCAGGTCTTAAACAACCCTTAGAAATAGGAAGCTAGGAGATTTGGGCTAGAGTGCCCGATAGAAAGTGACACGGAAGCGAGGTAGAAGACGCCCTTATTTACTACCGGGGTCCGACGGCTTAACGTGCTCATACAATGCTATAGTAGATCAGATCAGATCATATGTAGAGGATTTTAGGAAGGGAGTGTCTGACCCCAGGTCTTAAACAACCCTTAGAAATAGGAAGCTAGGAGATTTGGGCTAGAGTGCCCGATAGGAAAGTGACACGGAAGCGAGGTAGAAGACGCCCTTATTTACTACCGGGGTTCCGACGGCTTAATGTGCTCATACAATGCTATAGTAGATCAGATCAGATCATATGTAGAGGATTTTAGGAAGGGAGTGTCTGACCCCAGGTCTTAAACAACCCTTAGAAATAGGAAGCTAGGAGATTTGGGCTAGAGTGCCCGATAGAAAGTGACACGGAAGCGAGGTAGAAGACGCCCTTATTTACTACCGGGGTCCGACGGCTTAACGTGCTCATACAATGCTATAGTAGATCAGATCAGATCATATGTAGAGGATTTTAGGAAGGGAGTGTCTGACCCCAGGTCTTAAACCACCCTTAGAAATAGGAAGCTAGGAGATTTGGGCTAGAGTGTCCGATAGGAAAGTGACACGGAAGCGAGGTAGAAGACGCCCTTATTTACTACCGGGGTCCGACGGCTTAACGTGCTCATACAATGCTATAGTAGATCAGATCAGATCATATGTAGAGGATTTTAGGAAGGGAGTGTCTGACCCCAGGTCTTAAACAACCCTTAGAAATAGGAAGCTAGGAGATTTGGGCTAGAGTGCCCGATAGGAAAGTGACACGGATGCGAGGTAGAAGACGCCCTTATTTACTACCGGGGTCCGACGGCTTAACGTGCTCATACAATGCTATAGTAGATCAGATCAGATCATATGTAGAGGATTTTAGGAAGGGAGTGTCTGACCCCAGGTCTTAAACAACCCTTAGAAATAGGAAGCTAGGAGATTTGGGCTAGAGTGCCCGATAGAAAAGTGACACGGAAGCGAGGTAGAAGACGCCCTTATTTACTACCGGGGGTCCGACGGCTTAATGTGCTCATACAATGCTATAGTAGATCAGATCAGATCATATGTAGAGGATTTTAGGAAGGGAGTGTCTGACCCCAGGTCTTAAACAACCCTTAGAAATAGGAAGCTAGGAGATTTGGGCTAGAGTGCCCGATAGGAAAGTGACACGGAAGCGAGGTAGAAGACGCCCTTATTTACTACCGGGGGTCCGACGGCTTAATGTGCTCATACAATGCTATAGTAGATCAGATCAGATCATATGTAGAGGATTTTAGGAAGGGAGTGTCTGACCCCAGGTCTTAAACAACCCTTAGAAATAGGAAGCTAGGAGATTTGGGCTAGAGTGCCCGATAGGAAAGTGACACGGAAGCGAGGTAGAAGACGCCCTTATTTACTACCGGGGGTCCGACGGCTTAATGTGCTCATACAATGCTATAGTAGATCAGATCAGATCATATGTAGAGGATTTTAGGAAGGGAGTGTCTGACCCCAGGTCTTAAACAACCCTTAGAAATAGGAAGCTAGGAGATTTGGACTAGAGTGCCCGATAGGAAAGTGACACGGAAGCGAGGTAGAAGACGCCCTTATTTACTACCGGGGTCCGACGGCTTAACGTGCTCATACAATGCTATAGTAGATCAGATCAGATCATATGTAGAGGATTTTAGGAAGGGAGTGTCTGACCCCAGGTCTTAAACAACCCTTAGAAATAGGAAGCTAGGAGATTTGGGCTAGAGTGCCCGATAGGAAAGTGACACGGAAGCGAGGTAGAAGACGCCCTTATTTACTACCGGGGGTCCGACGGCTTAATGTGCTCATACAATGCTATAGTAGATCAGATCAGATCATATGTAGAGGATTTTAGGAAGGGAGTGTCTGACCCCAGGTCTTAAACAACCCTTAGAAATAGGAAGCTAGGAGATTTGGACTAGAGTGCCCGATAGGAAAGTGACACGGAAGCGAGGTAGAAGACGCCCTTATTTACTACCGGGGTCCGACGGCTTAACGTGCTCATACAATGCTATAGTAGATCAGATCAGATCATATGTAGAGGATTTTAGGAAGGGAGTGTCTGACCCCAGGTCTTAAACCACCCTTAGAAATAGGAAGCTAGGAGATTTGGGCTAGAGTGTCCGATAGGAAAGTGACACGGAAGCGAGGTAGAAGACGCCCTTATTTACTACCGGGGTCCGACGGCTTAACGTGCTCATACAATGCTATAGTAGATCAGATCAGATCATATGTAGAGGATTTTAGGAAGGGAGTGTCTGACCCCAGGTCTTAAACAACCCTTAGAAATAGGAAGCTAGGAGATTTGGGCTAGAGTGCCCGATAGGAAAGTGACACGGATGCGAGGTAGAAGACGCCCTTATTTACTACCGGGGTCCGACGGCTTAACGTGCTCATACAATGCTATAGTAGATCAGATCAGATCATATGTAGAGGATTTTAGGAAGGGAGTGTCTGACCCCAGGTCTTAAACAACCCTTAGAAATAGCAAGCTAGGAGATTTGGACTAGAGTGCCCGATAGGAAAGTGACACGGAAGCGAGGTAGAAGACGCCCTTATTTACTACCGGGGTCCGACGGCTTAACGTGCTCATACAATGCTATAGTAGATCAGATCAGATCATATGTAGAGGATTTTAGGAAGGGAGTGTCTGACCCCAGGTCTTAAACAACCCTTAGAAATAGGAAGCTAGGAGATTTGGGCTAGAGTGCCCGATAGGAAAGTGACACGGAAGCGAGGTAGAAGACGCCCTTATTTACTACCGGGGGTCCGACGGCTTAATGTGCTCATACAATGCTATAGTAGATCAGATCAGATCATATGTAGAGGATTTTAGGAAGGAGTGTCTGACCCCAGGTCTTAAACAACCCTTAGAAATAGGAAGCTAGGAGATTTGGGCTAGAGTGTCCGATAGAAAGTGACACGGAAGCGAGGTAGAAGACGCCCTTATTTACTACCGGGGTCCGACGGCTTAACGTGCTCATACAATGCTATAGTAGATCAGATCAGATCATATGTAGAGGATTTTAGGAAGGGAGTGTCTGACCCCAGGTCTTAAACCACCCTTAGAAATAGGAAGCTAGGAGATTTGGGCTAGAGTGTCCGATAGGAAAGTGACACGGAAGCGAGGTAGAAGACGCCCTTATTTACTACCGGGGTCCGACGGCTTAACGTGCTCATACAATGCTATAGTAGATCAGATCAGATCATATGTAGAGGATTTTAGGAAGGGAGTGTCTGACCCCAGGTCTTAAACAACCCTTAGAAATTGGAAGCTAGGAGATTTGGGCTAGAGTGCCCGATAGGAAAGTGACACGGAAGCGAGGTAGAAGACGCCCTTATTTACTACCGGGGTCCGACGGCTTAACGTGCTCATACAATGCTATAGTAGATCAGATCAGATCATATGTGGAGGATTTTAGGAAGGGAGTGTCTGACCCCAGGTCTTAAACAACCCTTAGAAATAGGAAGCTAGGAGATTTGGGCTAGAGTGCCCGATAGGAAAGTGACACGGAAGCGAGGTAGAAGACGCCCTTATTTACTACCGGGGGTCCGACGGCTTAATGTGCTCATACAATGCTATAGTAGATCAGATCAGATCATATGTAGAGGATTTTAGGAAGGGAGTGTCTGACCCCAGGTCTTAAACAACCCTTAGAAATAGGAAACTAGGAGATTTGGGCTAGAGTGCCCGATAGGAAAGTGACACGGAAGCGAGGTAGAAGACGCCCTTATTTACTACCGGGGTCCGACGGCTTAACGTGCTCATACAATGCTATAGTAGATCAGATCAGATCATATGTAGAGGATTTTAGGAAGGGAGTGTCTGTCCCCAGGTCTTAAACAACCCTTAGAAATAGGAAACTAGGAGATTTGGGCTAGAGTGCCCGATAGGAAAGTGACACGGAAGCGAGGTAGAAGACGCCCTTATTTACTACCGGGGGTCCGACGGCTTAACGTGCTCATACAATGCTATAGTAGATCAGATCAGATCATATGTAGAGGATTTTAGGAAGGGAGTGTCTGACCCCAGGTCTTAAACAACCCTTAGAAATAGGAAGCTAGGAGATTTGGGCTAGAGTGCCAGATAGGAAAGTGACACGGAAGCGAGGTAGAAGACGCCCTTATTTACTACCGGGGTCCGACGGCTTAACGTGCTCATACAATGCTATAGTAGATCAGATCAGATCATATGTAGAGGATTTTAGGAAGGGAGTGTGTGACCCCAGGTCTTAAACAACCCTAAGAAATGGGAAGCTAGGAGATTTGGGTTAGAGTGCCCGATAGGAAAGTGACACGGAAGCGAAGTAGAAAGGGGGGGGGAGACGCCCTTATTTATTACCGGGGACCAGCACCCGGGGTCCGACGGCTTAACGTGCTCATCCGACGCACGGCGGATATTTATTGGATCGAGCGTTCGTACCAGCCTGGGATCGAACATGAGGTGTTTTCCGTGGCAGTAACGAACATTGCCCACTCGGCCACCCGCGGCCCTAACTTGCATTTTTAGGGACTTTTCTGGGTTTTGAGAAGGGGTCGTTTGTTACTTATCTCCTCCCAAGATTTTCAGCCAATCGCAGAGAAAGGGAAGGACATGGTGAGTGACATGCGGTTGGTGTCATGGTGATTGGCCGTATCGTATGAAAATAATGACCATTAAAAAACTGGCCAACTTTAATAATAATTGAAAATATCGATTCTCTATACGAGACTCGGGACAATTACACTGGCGGAAAGTGAAAAAAGAACACCAAGAAGGAGACGTCTGATACCAACGAAATTTATACAGCATAATAACGGAATACAGAGGATAACGTGATCAAAACATTATGGCAAAATACAGCTGTATTTGCTGGTAAACTGAAAAATAACATTTCCATGTAACATGGTTAGTACGAGGTTGAACCGCCACGAACTGCGTCACACTGTGCAATTCTGGCATGGAGTCTGTCGTACAGATGTTGGATGTAAGTTTGGGGTATTGAGTTCCAAGCATCCTCAACCTGGACGCGTAAATCGGGGATGGTCGTGGCTGGCCGTGGAGACCGAATAAGTCGTTGTCCCATAATATCCCACACGTGCTCAATGGGGGACAAATCCGGTGAACGTGCAGGCCATGGAAGTTGTCTCACACCCTTAAGTGCGTGCTGCGTTGCACGTGCCGTGTGTGGGCGTGCGTTATCTTGCTGGAAAACACCACGATTTACCGATCTTACAAATGACACAACAACGGGCTGAATGATGTTGTTGATGTAGGAGGTGCTGTTTAACGTAACCGGTACAAACGCAAGTTGTGTACTGGAGTGATAGCTGATCGCTCCCCACACCAGGAGACCGGGTGTAGGCCCGGTGTGTCGCTGGCGGATGCAAGAAGGGTGGAGACGCTCCCCTGTGCGTCTGCGAACACGCATACGGCCATTGGAGGCTC
The DNA here is from genome assembly GCA_039090855.1 of Macrothele yani. Taxonomy (NCBI): domain Eukaryota; kingdom Metazoa; phylum Arthropoda; class Arachnida; order Araneae; family Macrothelidae; genus Macrothele; species Macrothele yani. The sequence goes on along the minus strand of CM077032.1, from coordinate 54,007,652 downwards.
CCAAGCAGGATCTGCTTTCATAGCTGAACACGACGGATCGCCATTGCGTTCTCCAGTGCAGACGTTGGAGACACCACTGCAGCCGTTCCTGACGGTGGGCTGGAGTCAAAGGTACACATGCCAGAGGCACACGTGCACGTAGTCCTGCATCCAGTAAACGGTTGCGGATTGTTCACACAGTCACCTCAGGTGCAACGGTAGCACTGATTTGCGTCGCAGTGGATGTTTTGCTTCACAACGCGGCTCTTATTATGCGTCGATCGGTCCGCTCATCAGTCCGTCTGTGACTCCCGGTTCCACGTCTTCTCGTATGGGAATGTTCTTCGGACCATCTACGCCGCCATCGTACCACTACCGATACTTCCCGTCCAATTCGCTCCGCAATACGACGATACGACCATCCGGCCTCCCGGAGTCCGACTAGACGACCTCGCTCAAAGTCCGATAAATGCTGAAATCGTACACGTCTTCCATGTCCAGGCATTGCAGTTTCTTCAATGTCTTCGCACGTGTCCGTACGCCGACGACTGATTACATTCACTTTGCCGTACTCCTTAAACACCACCGACGATAATTTGCATATTATGCCGTGCTGTGGCGTAAGCGCTCACCGGTTGGTCCCGAAATTAACATCACACGTACGTAAACTCGACTCCATTAACATATGTAAATTTCATGATCGTCCGCCAATTCCTTCTTGGTGTTCTTTTTCCACTTTCCGCCAGTGTAGTTGTTGGGGCATAGCTACATGACACATCCGATCAACTTGAGTTTTGGCATGCGATTGAACATCGTGCATGGTCGGGTTTTGCCTTCTTCCGATTCCCGAAAGTCCCTGTCACTGAGGAGTTTCAATTAAAACTAGAAGGCCTTTTACTTGAACCGTTTCACGAAAATAGGCTCACTAACTTTAATTAAAAAAAATGTTTGAATAGAAAAACCAAGGAATAGAAAGACTCCGTCTGTTAGCTCAACACTTGCTTAATCAGGTGCATTTCACCAGCCCCCCCACCACGGAATTTTTTAATTTTTCAGACACCATTCGTTTGTACCACGTATGAACCGGAATGAACTCGTTTTTTTTCGTTTGAACCGCAAAAGTTTTGGAGATATTTAAAAAACAAAGGGGGGGGGTGAAACGATAGCCCCCCCACCATGGAATTTTTAAATTTTTTTTGCACCATTCGTTTGTACCACGTATGAACCGGAATGAACTCAATTTTTTTCGTTTGAACCGCAATAGTTTTTGAGTTATTTAAAAAACAAAGTGGGGGGGGGGGCTGGTGAAATGGTACCCCCAAAAAATAGATATTTCAAATTTCAGCATAGCCATTCGTTAATAGATCGTATGAACCGGAATGAACTATATTTTCATCGTTTGAACCACAATAGTTTTTGAGATATTTAACAAATAATATTGATAATTTGCATATAAATATAGGAGGCCGACCATTTCACCAGCCCCCCCCCCCACCATGGAAATTCAAAATTTCGAAATAGCCATTCGTTAGTAAATCGTATGAACCGGAATGAACTCCATTTCTATCGTTTGAACCGCAATAGTTTTTGAGATATTTAAAAAATAATATTGAGAATTTGCATATATACAGAAAGACCGACCATTTCACCAGCCCCCACCATGGAAATTCAAAATTTCAAAATAGGCATTCGTTAGCAAATCGTGTGAACTGAAAAGAACTCCATTTTCATCGTTTGAACCGCAATAGTTTTTGAGATATTTAAAAAATAATGTTACAGGCCTATCATTTCACCCCCTCATCATGGAAATTCAAAATTCCGAAATAGCCATTCGTTAGTAAATCGTATGAACAGGAAAGAACTCCATTTTTATCGTTTGAACCGCAATAGTTTTTGAAATATTTAATAAATAATAGAATTTACATATACGCACAGAGACCGACCATTTCACCAGCCCCCCACCCCCATGGATATTCAAAATTTCAAAATAGCCATTCGTTAGCAAATCGTATGAACCGAAAAGAACTCCATTTTCATCGTTTGAACCGCAATAGTTTTTGAGATATTTAAAAGAATGTCACAGGCCTACACCATTTACCCCCCCCCCTCAATCATGGAAATTCAAAATTCCGAAATAGCCATTCGTTAGTAAATCGTATGAACCGGAATGAACTCCATTTTTATCGTTTGAACCGCAATAGTTTTTGAGATATTTAAAAAATAATATTAAGATTTTGCATATATACGGAGAGACCGAACATTTCACCAGCCCCCCACCATGGAAATTCAAAATTTCAAAACAGCCATTCGTTAGCAAATCGTATGAACCAAAAAGAACTCCATTTTCATCGTTTGAACCGCAATAATTTTTGAGATATTTAAAAAAGAATGTTACAGGCCATTTCATCCCCCTCACCCCTCATCATGGAAATTTGAAATTCCGAAATAGCCATTCGTTAGCAAATCGTATGAACAGGAATGAACTCCATTTTTATCGTTTGAACCGCAATAGTTTTTGAAATATTTAATAAATAATAGAATTTACATATGCACACAGAGATCGACCATTTCACCAGCCCCCCACCCCCATGGATATTCAAAATTTCAAAATAGCCATTCGTTAGCAAATCGTATGAACCGAAAAGAACTCCATTTTCATCGTTTGAACCGCAATAGTTTTTGAGATATTTAAAAAAGAATGTCACAGGCCTACACCATTTACCCCCCCTCAATCATGGAAATTCAAAATTCCGAAATAGCCATTCGTTAGTAAATCGTATGAACCGGAATGAACTCCATTTTTATCGTTTGAACCGCAATAGTTTTTGAGATATTTAAAAAATAATATTAAGATTTTGCATATATACGGAGAGACCGAACATTTCACCAGCCCCCCACCATGGAAATTCAAAATTTCAAAACAGCCATTCGTTAGCAAATCGTATGAACCAAAAAGAACTCCATTTTCATCGTTTGAACCGCAATAATTTTTGAGATATTTAAAAAAGAATGTTACAGGCCATTTCATCCCCCTCACCCCTCATCATGGAAATTTGAAATTCCGAAATAGCCATTCGTTAGCAAATCGTATGAACAGGAATGAACTCCATTTTTATCGTTTGAACCGCAATAGTTTTTGAAATATTTAATAAATAATAGAATTTACATATACGCACAGAGACCGACCATTTCACCAGCCCCCCACCCCCATGGAAATTCAAAATTTCAAAATAGCCATTCGTTAGCAAATCGTATGAACCGAAAAGAACTCCATTTTCATCGTTTGAACCGGAATAGTTTTTGAGATATTTAAAAAAGAATGTCACAGGCGTACACCATTTACCCCACCCCTTCATCATGGAAATTCAAAATTTCAAAATAGCCATTCGTTAGCAAATCGTATGAACCGAAAAGAACTGCATTTTCATCGTTTGAACCGCAATAGTTTTTGAGATATTTAACAAATAATGTTACAGGCCTACCATTTCACCCCCCTCCCCTCATCATGGAAATTCAAAATTCCGAAATAGCCATTCGTTAGTAAATCGTATGAACAGGAATGGACTCCATTTTTATCGGTTGAACCGCAACAGTTTTTTTTATTGGAGATTTAACGACCACCGTGAGCAACTCAATGGGCTATAAGCAGTCGCCCGTCCCTAATTCAGGGTCACTGGTTCCAGGGAAGGGAGAGAGCCAGTGCCGTAAAACAAACACAACATTCATGCTTCACCGGGATTCGAACCCGTACCCTGTTCGAACGAATGATCAGAGTCCGTCGCTTAGACCACTGCGTCACCGGAGCGGCCAACAGTTTTTGATAGATTTAGAAAAAAAAGTTTGAGAAAATTGGGGGACGACCATTGCACACACCCCCATGAAAAAATTCAAAATTTCAAAATAGCCATTCGTTAGCAAATCGTATGAACCGAGGGGAAATCCATTTTCATCGTTTGAACCACAACAGTTTTTGAGAAAAAAATAACAATATTGAGAACTTATGTATATATATATTCGAGACCGACCATCACCCCCCCCCCTCTCCCTCTCACCATGTAAATTCATTAAAAATTTCAAGATAGTCATTCGTTAGTAAATGGTGTGAACCGGAATAAACGCCATTTTCATAGTTTGAATAGCAATAGTTTTGGAGATGTTTAAAAGAATGTTAGTAGCCCACGATTTCACCTGCCTCCCCCCCCGCCCACCCAACCTGGACATTTCCCATTTCAGGATAGCTATTCGTTAGCATGGTGTGAATCAGAAAGACCTTCTTCATCGTTCGAATCTTGATAGTTTTTGAGATATTTGTAATAAGGTTAATGGAGGATAATGAAGAAGTAATTTGTTTTGCACAAAGTCTTTCATTCGTTCCTGACATTAGCTGAAAGAACTCCCCGTTTCTAGCTTTGAACCCCAGCAGTTGAAAAGACATTCCAAAAACAACGTGACGTTGCTTTATTAGGTATCGAGGACTAGTACACAGGAGAACGGAAAATAAATGGCATGATAAAACAATAAGAATAACAGTACTGGACGAGCAGCACAAAGCAGTCTGTAAAAGCCAATCAGGACATACAAAGATAAACGAAGCTGAACGAGCAGCACAAGGCAATCTGTGATAGGCGAAGCACACTGGAACAGTCACTGAGCAGAAGGAACGACGGACATGTAGATGGAGAATACATCGAACTGGAGGCTGCTTTACATGCTCCGGGGCGCAGCATGAAAAGCAGAAAACGAGGTGCAACAGATAACACTTGCAAAGATGGCATGGTGTAGGTAACAGTATGGGACAATCAATTAGCATGAGGCAAAGCAATAACGGTAAGTATCTGACGAGATGAGTCACACTGGATGAGCAAGTAACGTAGCGCAACAGTAGAAGGTATGCTGAGGCACAGGGCATGACATAAGACAAATACTCGACGAGACAGGAAAAACAAACCCACGGAACACCTGAAAAAACTAACTGGGTGCGAACAGCAACATAGGGCAATCCAGGACAATGACGAAAGGTATAAGAGAAGAATCGCGCATAACAATGCACACAGGAAGAAGCTCTGTGAACAAAACGATGTGACGGGTTCACGGAAGTAGGCACCGGGCGGATGTTTGAAAAAACCGAGATGTGGAGAAAACATGGCGGTACATAGGATACAACGGAAAGAAAAAGGTTGGGTAAAACGCAAAACAGAAACATGCAAAGGAGTAAGACGGAACAGCAGCAAGGCAAAGACGGCAGGAAGCGAAACATAATGCAAGTGCAGACAGAAACTAATCGGTCAGAACCAGATCAATGAGGCTATTTTGAGTATCACCAAGGTAGCAATTAAGAAAACTTTAATAACAAAATATCTCAGGGGTAAGATCTCGTGAGGTCAACGAAAACGTGGAGGAAGCAGCGAATATCCTCGATCATATTCGAGTAATCAGCTGGATCATGTGAGTCAAGAAGGGGATCCAAACCAGCGTCACAAGAAGAGGCAAAGAACAAGGGTTGGCAGCATCTGGGAAGAGAATCTTCGAATACCCAGGGACAGCTTGGAGGCGAGCGACAATTGCAGTGGAAACGGAGGGAGTACCAATAAGTTCGGCGAAAGCAGCAACAGTAGAATTAGGAGCGGAACCTGAAGAACGATGAAGAGAAGGCTGAGCGACTGCGGTTCGCTTAGTACGAGTCTCTCGATTAGATCGACGACGGCACTTCTTATTAGAAGCAGTACCAACAGGGACGTGGTGATGAAGAAGGAGTAACCGACAGCAAGTGAGAAGTCTGACAAGGAAGATATGGATCATGTGCGCATAACGCAAGCAAAGAGGCAACTGATGGGGCAACAGGAGCTGGTGAAGGTGAGGCTTCACACAAATCCAGAAGAGTAGCTGTGCTGGAAAGCGGGGACCGACCACGGGACAAGAAATCGAAAGGAAGGCAACAATACTAGAGGCATCAGAAGAGCTCGGAGAAGGTGAAACGGGCGGAGAGCACACCGGAGTACTGGAACTGCTGAAGAAAGGATGAGCGTCTGAGGGTGGCGAGGCTGACGTACACAGCAAAGATGATGGAGCAGGGAATCCCGTAATTGGGATTGACGAGGTGACGTGCGAAAACAAAGAAGGCAGCACCTGAACAGGCGGAGAAAGGTCGGCAACGGGATGTGACAAAGCACAGACAACAGACGACGAAGAAGAAAGCAAGACAGACGAAGGCACCGAAGCAGGAGCAGTAGATCCAGATGTATCCACGAGAGGCATCGCTAGTGGAGAAGGAAAAAGACCTGCAGAGGAAGGCAACGACAATCGAGATGGAGACTAAGAAGGTGGAAGCGAAACAAGTGGAAGGCGTGGTGACCGGAAGTGAAGAAGGGGGTTCTGTGATGGGCACTTGAGCAGCCGTTGAGGAAGAACAAGAAGAGGTGAGCGGACACTGCAAGCGATGATGACCAGGCGTTTTACATGAGAAGCAATGATACGCAGTGAACACGTTTATAACGACATTGTGATGAACACAAAGCACCTGGAAAGCAGTGGGGCAGGAAGTAATGGAGTCCATATCAGGGAAGAGAACTAAGGCTTGGCGTCGGAAGCCTAAATAAGGACGATCACCTTGATCGGCGGGGAGTGCGCGAATAACACAAACAATGCGCCCACACCGAGAAAGAAATGCATGTAAAACCGTCATCGGGGCTGACGTTCGCAAATGGAGGACTTTGCTATGACATTTGTTACAGTTCAAACTGTGGTTACGAAGATACTGCAATATCGGAAAGCATGTTTAAAATTAATCCCGCGGATGCTGACCGACCACCATAAGGAAGAATGTTGCTGCGTTACAAAGCAGAGGGTGATGCATTTATATCGCGCATAGTGGCAGGTGACGAATCGCGGTGCCACCACTTTGAGCCATCCAGCAAACCAGCGAGCATGCAATGGAAACATCCCGGATCACCAAAACACATAAAATTCAAGTCACAGGACTCCGCCGGCGAGGTTATGCTGACCGCATTTTTTGACCATGAAGGGCTTTTGTTGGTGGACTTTAAAGAGCCTCACGTGAACAGCAATGCCAAACACTACATCGACACAGTGGACAAGCTGCATAAAGCAATCAAGAATGGGTGACCTGGCATGCTTTCGCGTGGTGTGATTCTGTTGCACACATTATGCAGGATGCATTAGCACGGAAAGGGTGAGAGGTTCTGCACCACCCAGCCTATAGCCCGGATCTGTCAACATGTGACTTTCATGTTGACAGATCCAAATGGTTCAAGGAGAAACTAAAGTTCCTCTTTCCAGACAGTATGCGTCGTCTTTCCTAGCAATGGGATGCGTCGTCTTTCCAAGCAATGGGATGCGTGTTAATTCTGCCACACCTGCGGATGTAACTCTTCATTCGTTTATATATATATATCATCATCATCATCATCATCATCATTGTCAACCATTATCAATCCACTGCTGGACGAAGGTCTCCCCAAGTTTCCTCCACAACGGTCTGTCTTGTGCCAGTCTCCTCCATGTCACCCCTGCATACTTTCGAATTTCATCCACCCATCTCCCATGTGGTCTTCTTCTGGGTCTTTTCCTGTCCCTTGGAATCCAATCTAAAATTTCGGCTGTCCATCGATGATCTGTCCTTCTGGCAGTATGTCCAGCCCATTGCCATTTCAGGGATTTAACTCTGATCATGAAGTCTTCCACTCTTGTCATTTTTCGGATCCACGAGTTCCTCTTCTTATCTCTCCTGGTTACACGAAGCATGCACCTCTCCATGCTGTTTTGAGTTGTCTGCAGTCTTTGTATATCTCTTTTAGTTAAGGTCCACGTCTGTGCACCATACGTAAGCTCTGGAAGGATGCATTGATCAAACACTTTTATTTTTAAGACATAATGGCATATTGCTCTTGAAAATTATGCTGTTTCTTCCAAAAGCTCTCCAGGCAAGTTTTGTACGCCGATTAATTTCTTCATCAATGTGACCCTCACTTGATATCTGCTGTCCAAGATAAACGTACGTGTTTGTTATCTCCAGCTTCTCTCCATCAATCGATAAATCTTCATTTCTTGTAAAAGCATTGAACATCACTTTTGTCTTCTGAAAGTTCATTTTTAATCCCACTTCTTTACTCTTGTCAGCAAGTTCCTGGATCATACTCTGCAGCTCTGATGGGGTAGTTGCAAAAATGACTACGTCATCAGCTAAACGAAGGTGGGTTAGATAATCTCCATTAATCTTTATCCCCTTGTTTTCCCAGCTCAGCGACTGAAAAACACCCTCCAATGTGGCATTAAAGAGCTTCGGAGATATGGTGTCACCTTGTCTCACTCCCTTTCCAATTTTTACGTGTGTTGTATTTTCAAACAGCCTAATCTTTGCACTTGCATTTTCATAGATGTTATTAATAATATTAATGTATGCATCTTCAATACCGCAGGTTTTCAGAGCCATTGTAACTGCTGATGGTTTCACTGGATCAAAGGCTTTTTCATAATCGATAAAAGCCATGCACAATGGAAGTTCATATTCCCTCGCTCTTTCAATTAGTTCTCTCAGCACGTGGATATGATCTATTGTGCTGTAGCCACTCCTGAATCCAGCTTGTTCTCTCGGTTGAGCCATGTCCAGTGTTACCTTCAAGCGGTGTGAAAGAACTTTAGTGAAGATTTTATAAACTACTGATAGGAGGCTGATAGGTCTGTAGTTTCCGAGATTCTCAATGTCACCTTTCTTATGTAGCAAGATCATTGTAGCGTTGTTCCAATCCTCAGGAATCTTTCCTTCATTAAGGCATCGAGTGAAAATTTGGGCGAGTACTGTTTCGATTTCTCCACTTGCTTCTTGTATGATGTCTACAGTAATTCCATCTTCTCCTGGAGCTTTTCCTCGCTTCATGTTCTTGATTGCATGTGCAACTTCTGCTGGAAGGACTGGAGGAACTCTGGTATTGGTATCTTTCATTATGTCTGGAGTGCATATATCATCCCTTTCATATAATTTGGAGTAGAAATCTTTCACTCTTGTCAAAATTTTGGCTCTATTTCTTGTTACAGAACCATCTTCTTTTCTCAGTGCCATAATCTGTTTTCTTCCCTTACTGAGATGTCCCTTTGCTATCTTTAGGCTTTGGTTGTTTTCAATTGCTTTCCTCACTAGTTCACAGTTGAATTTTCCTTACGTCTTCAGTGATACTTTTTCGTACTGTCTTGCATAGCTCTATATATTCCAATTTGGAAGTCACATCTTCTTTAGTTGTCCTCATCTCTCTTCTTTTTTGCATCAACATTTTGGTTTTTCCTGATAATTTGTTCACATGCAACTTGTTCTTAGACCCAGCTAATTTTGTTGCTGTTTCCATAAGAGCTTTGGTTACTTTTCTGTTAACTTCAGAGATGTCCACTTCTTCCGATGTCAGGCCTTCTAAAGCAGAGAACCTGTTCTTCAGTTCTAACTTGAATGTTTTATGGTGTTTTTTAAGGTTGGTTATGTCAATCGATTTTGTTTGTCTTATAAGCTTGCCACGTTCAAGTTTAGTGTTGAAGTGCATCTTACATCTCACCAATCTATGGTCACTACCTGTGTTGAACTTGTTTAGCACACTGCAGTCTTCTATGACGAATTTTTTGTTGCACATAATAAAATCAATTTCACTTGTCGTCCCATTTGGATGTCTCCATGTCCATTTCCTGTGTGGCTTTTTCTTGAAGAAGGAGTTCAAGATAAAAATCCATTCTGCCTCTGCAAACTCTACGAGAGTATTTCCACGCTGGTTTCTGTTGCCGTGACCGAATTTACCTACTGAAGTTTCATTCTGTTGCCGCTGCCCTATTTTTGCATTGAAATCTCCCATAATTATTTTCAAGTGCTGCTTACCTTTATTATTTAGATGACAAATTTCCTCATAAAATTCTTCAATTTCTTCTTCAGGATGACTTGTGGTGGGTGCATAAGTTTGAATAATCTGAGCCTGGTATCTTTTCGAGGGTTGGATAACAAGTCGTGCAGCTCTGTCAGAGGAACTTTCAACTTCTACAACTTTATCCATCAGTTTCTTGTTTATTATAAATCCAACACCACTAGTTCTGTCAGTATCTGTCCCACGATAGTAAAGAGATGTCCACTTTTCAGTTCGATGAGATCTTCTCCTTTTCTCCTTACCTCACTTAGCCCCACTATGTCCCACTTGATCCTTTGTAGTTCTTCTTCCAATTCAAGAAGCCTTGAATCAGAAGATAGGGAGCGTCCATTGTAAGTAGCCAAGGTCAGCATCAGATGGCAGCCTAGTCCGGTCCTCCGGGGATTCTTAGCACCCTCTGCCTTCATGTCGCACTGGCCGCTGCCTTGGCCAGGTACATTCCAGCTGCCGGAGACTGAGGGCCAAGATTTAAGTTGTAGAGTCATTTTGGAGGGTTTGGCCTTAACTCACCACGCTGGCCAAGCGGGTTGGTGAGTGTGGGATAGAATTTCCTCTAATCCCGATGGTATAGTTATACCGCTATTGGCGGTCGTCAGAGCCCCTTTAGTGGGAACAGGATGCACCACGAGAAGGCGGGGTTGACATTTGTCAAGGAGAGGCTGTGATGTTACGCATCACCTGACCTTTATATATATATATATATATATATACATATATATATGGAATGTAAGGTCAGGTGATGCGTAACATCAAAGCCTCTCCTTGACAAATGTCAACCCCGCCTTCTCGTGGTGCATCCTGTTCCCACTAAAGCGGCTCTGACGACCGCCAATAGCGGTATAACTATACTATCGGGATTAGAGGTAATGCTATCCAACACTCACCAACCCGCTTGGCCAGCGTGGTGAGTTATGGCCAAACCCTCCAAAATGACTCTACAACTTAAATCTTGGCCCTCAGTCTCCGGCAGCTCGAATGTACCTGGCCAAGGCTGCGGCCAGTGCGATATGAACGCAGAAGGTGCTAAGAATCCTTGGATAACCGGACTAGGCTGCCATCTGATACTGACCTTGGTTACTTACAATGGATGCTCCCTATCTCCTGATTCAAGGCTTCTTGAATTGGAAGAGGAACTACAAAGGATCAAGTGGGACATCGTGGGGCTAAGTGAGGTAAGGAGAAAACTAGAAGATCTCATTGAACAGAAAAGTGGACATCTCCTCTACTATCGTGGGACACATACTGGCAGAACTAGTGGTGTTGGATTTATAATAAACAAGAAACTGAATTATAAAGTTGCAGAAGTTGAAAGTGCCTCTGACAGAACTGCGCGACTCGTTATCCAACTCTCGAGAAGATACAAGGCTCAGATTATTCAAACTCATGCACCCACCACAAGTCATCCTGAAGAAGAAATTGAAGAATTTTATGAGGAAATTCGTCATCTAAATAATAAAGGTAAGCACCACTTGAAGATAATTATGGGAGATTTCAATGCAGAAATAGGGCAATGGCAACAGAATGAAACTTCAGTAGGTTAATTCGCTCACGGCAACAGAATGAAACTTCAGTAGGTAAATTCACTCACGGCAACAGAAACCAGCGTGGAAATACTCTCGTTCAGTTTGCAGAGGCAGAAGGGTTTTTCATCTTGAACTCCTTTTTCAAGAAAAAGCCACACGGGAAATGGACATGGAGACATCCAAATGGGATAACAAGTGAAATTGATTTTATTATGTGTAACAAAAAATTCGTCACAGGAGACTGCAGTGTGCTGAACAAGTTCAACACAGGTAGTGACCATAGATTGGTGAGATGTAAGATGCACCTCAACACTAAACTCGAACGTGGCATGCTCATAAGACAAACAAAATCTTTTGACATAACCAACCTTAAAAAACACCATAATACCTTTAAGTTGGAACTGAAGAACAGATTCTCTGCTTTAGAACGCCTAACATCGGAAGAAGTGGATATTTCTGAAGTTAACAGAAAAGTAACCAAAACTCTTATGGTAACACCAACAAAATGAGCTGGGTCTAAGAACAAGTTGCATGTGTACAAATTATCAGGAAAAACCAAAATGTTGATGCAAAAAAGAAGAGAGATGAGGACAACTAAAGAAGATGTGACTTCCAAAGTGGAATATATAGAGCTATGCAAGACAGTACAAAAAATTATCACTAAAGACGTAAAGAAATTCAACTGCGAACTAGTGAGGAAAGCAATTGAAAACAACCAAAGCTTAAAGATAGCAAAGCGACATCTCAGTAAGGGAAGAAAACAGATTATGGCACTGAGCAAAGAAAATGGTTCTGTAACAAGAAATGGAGGCGAAATTTTGACAGGAGTGAAAGATTTCTACTCCAAATTATATGAAAGGGATGATACATGTACTCTAGACATCATGAAAGGTACCAGAGTTCTTCCAGTCCTCCCAGCAGAAGTTGCGCATGCAATCAAGAACATGAAGCGGGGGAAAACTCCAGGAGAAGATGGAATTACTGCAGACACCATACAAGAAGCAAGTGGAGAAATCGAAACAGTACTCGCCCAAATTTTCACTCAATGCCTTAATGAAGGGAAGATTCCCGAGGATTGGAACACCGCTACAATGATCCTGCTACATAAAAAAGGTGACATTGAGGATCTCAGGAACTACAGACCTATCAGCCTCCTATCAGTGGTTTATAAAATCTTCATTAAAGTTCTTTCACACCGCTTTAAGGTAACACTGAGCATGGCTCAACTGAGAGAACAAGCTGGATTCAGGAGTGGCTACAGCACAATAGATCATATCCACGTACTGAGAGAACTAATTGAAAGAGCGAAGGAATATGAACTTCCATTGTGTATGGCTTTTATCGATTATGAAAAAGCCTTTGATTCGGTGAAACCATCAGCAGTTACAATGGCTCTGAAATCCTGCGGTATTGAAGATGCATACATTAATATTATTAATAACATATATGAAAATGCAAGTGCAAAGATTCGGCTGTTTGAGAATACAGCACACATAAAAATTGGAAAGGGAGTGAGACAAGGTGACACCATATCTCCGAAGCTCTTTAATGCCACATTGGAGGGTGTTTTTCAGTCGCTGAGCTGGGAAAACAAGGGGATAAAGATTAATGGAGATTATCTAACCCACCTTCGTTTAGCTGATGACGTAGTCATTTTTGCAACTACCCCATCAGAGCTGCAGAGTATGATCCAGGAACTTGCTGACAAGAGTAAAGAAGTGGGATTAAAAATGAAGTTTCAGAAGACAAAAGTGATGTTCAATGCTTTTACAAGAAATGAAGATTTATCGATTGATGGAGAAAAGCTGGAGATAACAGACACGTACGTTTATCTTGGACAGCAGATATCAAGTGAGGGTCGCATTGATGAAGAAATTAATCGGCGTACAAAACTTGCCTGGAGAGCTTTTGGAAGAAACAGCATAATTTTCAAGAGCAATATGCCATTATGTCTTAAAAGAAAAGTGTTTGATCAATGCATCCTTCCAGAGCTTACGTATGGTGCAGAGACGTGGACTTTAACTAAAAGAGACATACAAAGGCTGCAGACAACTCAAAGCAGCATGGACAGGTGCATGCTTGGTGTAACCAGGAGAGATAAGAAGAGGAACTCGTGGATCCGAAAAATGACAAGAGTGGAAGACATCATGATCAGAGTTAAATCCCTGAAATGGCAATGGGCTGGACATACTGCCAGAAGGACATATCATCGATGGACAGCCGAAATTTGAGATTGGATTCCAAGGGACAGGAAAAGACCCAGAAGAAGACCACATGGGAGATGGGTGGATGAAATTCGAAAGTATGCGGGAGCGACATGGAAGAGACTGGCACAAGACAGACCGTTGTGGAGAAAATTTGGGGAGACCTTCGTCCAGCAGTGGATTGATAATGGTTGACAATGATATATATATCCTCATCATTGTCAACTGCTTTGAATCCACTACTGGATGAAGGTCTCCCCAAGTTTCTTCCACAATTGTCTGTCTTGAGCGTGTCTCCTCGATGACACACCTCTATGCTTTCGAATTTCATCCATCAATCTACCATAGGGTCTTCTTCTGGGTCTTTTCCTGTCCCTCGAAATTCATTCTAAAATTTCGGTTTTCCGTCGGTGGTCGTTCTTCTAGCAACATGTCATGCCCTCACCATTTCAATGATTTCATTGTGGTCATGATGTCGTCAACTCTTGTCGTTTTCCTTATCCATGAGTTCCTCTGCTTATCTTTCCTGTTTACACCAAGCATGGTTCTCTCCAGGGCTTTTTGCGTTGTCTGCAGTCTTTGTTTGTCTTTTTTACGCTTTCCAACCGTAGGTTGAAGAAGAGTATATGTTTCAGCGTTTTCCATCCGTCTGTCCGTCCGTCCGTCCGTCCGTCTGTCGGGATGATAACTCACGTAAAAATGGTTCGATTTCGGTGAAATTTTAGTATGTGGTAGGGAACCCCCTGGGGACAAACCCTATGGAAAATGGACAAAATAGGGTCAAAGGTTAGGACACAGGAGCGGGATCTATTCCATAGTCCTTATGCATCATAACTTACGTAAAAATGCTTCGATTGCGACAAAACGTTATCATGTTATTTCGGAGGTATACCGAACCGGTTCTGTTGAATATCATCGAAATGAGATCAAAGGTCAGGGCACAGGACCGAGATTTATTCCACAACCATTATTCTCATAACTTGAGTAATTATTTCTGGTATGTTGGAAAGCGTATCATATTCAATGCATTGCATTATTTTACTAACTTGTTTAGTTAAGGTCCATGTCTGTGCTCCATACGTAAGCACTGGCAGGATGAACTGATTAAACCCTTATCTTTTAAGACACAATGGCATACCTTTCGTAAAAATTGTACTTCTTCCAAAAACTATCCATCCAAGTTTTACACGCCGATTAATTTCTTCATCAATTTTTTCCTTACTTCATATCTGCTGCCCAAGATAAATGTAGGTATCGGTTGTCTCAAGCTTTTCACCATCAATAAATAAATCTTCGTTTCTTGTAAAAGCAATATACGTTACTTTTGCCTTCTGAAAGTTCATTTTTATTTCCACTTCTTTACTCTTGTCAGCAAGTTCCTGGATCGTATTCTGCGGTTCAGAAGTCGTAGTTGCAAAAATGACAACGTCATCAGCAAAACGAACGAGATTTGAATTATCTGCATAAATATTTTTTTCTTTGTCCCAGTTCAGTAATTAAAAAATATTTTGCTATGTGGGATTAAAGAGTTTGGGAGATATGATTTTACTTTGTCACACTAGCTATCCAATTTTTATTAGTGCTGCATCCTCAAATATCCAAACTTTTGCAATTGCATTTTCAGAGATACTGTTAATAATGCTAATGTATGCATCTGCAATACCGCAGGTTTTCAAAGCAGTTGTAACTGCTGATGGTTTTACGGAATCGAAGGCCTCTTTATAATCAATAGAAGCCTTGCATAATGGGAGTTCATATTCTCTTGTTCTTTCAGTTAGTTCTCTAAGTACATGGACATGATCTTCAGTGCTGTAGCCACTCCTGAATTCAGCTTCTTCTCTTGCTTGAGCCATGTCCAGTTTTACCTTCATGCGATGTGAAAGAACCTAAGTTAAAATTTTATAAATAACTGATAGGAGGCTGATGAGCCTGTAGGTCCTGAGATCCTCAACGTCACCTTTTTTATGTAGCAGGATCATTGTACCATTATCCCAATACTCAAGAATCTTACCTTCGTTGAGACAGCTGGTGAAAACTTGGGCGAGTGAAGTTTCAATTCTTCCACTTGCTTTTTGTACACTCGTGGACAAGAAATTTGCACACCTAGAAGAAAACATGCTACAACCGCGAAACTTTGCAAATAGCTAGGGTGAGTTTGGTACGAGTGCGCATAACCGCACACCTTGTGGCGGCGCTGCTAGCACGAACCGGCAGCCTTATAAACCGGCGTGTAGTCGATGCCCCATGAAAGAGAAAAGCACCGGCCGGCGCAAGCAAGTGTATAGAGTGACAAGAATGCCGGGTAGACACCAGAGACGTCGATGTACGCAACTTACGGGCTTTGAGAGAGGCCTGATCATCGGGCTGAAAACAGCAGGTCGGTCGGCGCGCCGTATAACCCACCACGTGGATCGTTCTGACCATACCGGCCGACTGTGTTGGGAGCAGTGGACACGTGACGGCACTGCCACACGGCGTGTGTCTCCGAACGAACCAGGAGGACCATCCGTAGAGAGGATCGACAGTTCGTACGGCAGGCACGAATAGATCTCACGAGAACCCTGTCCTCTCCCCAGGCAAATATAGCGGCTCTTGTGTGCCAACGAGCCATTTCCTGAAGCCTCGCGGAAGCGAATCTGCGATCCCAGCGCCTCTTACGTGTTCTGCCATTAACACCGGATCATCGCCGGCTCCGTTTGCAATGGTGCCAGGCGAGAGCAACGTGGAACGCCACAGACTGGCGACGTGTGGTGTTCAGCGATTGGTGTCGGTTCGTTTTGGGGACAGAGGATCATCGTGTCCGGGTGTGGAGGTCCCGGGGTCAACGGCAAAATTCCGACCTTGCTATCGAGCGTACCACCTACTCCACTGCAGGCATTATGGTCTAGGGAGCCTTTATGGTTTATTGCCTACGATAGCCGATCAGCTCTAGTAGTAGTACGTGGATCATTGTCGGGCCAGCGGTATGTGGATGAGATCATATGGCCCCATGTGCTCCCACTCCTGGGCAGAATTCTAGGTGCGCTATACCAGCAGGATAGTGCCATCCCGCACACGGCTCGGGTTTTCTAGGACTGCCTACGTGATGTCCATACAGTTCCATGGCCTGCCCGCTCACCGAACATGTCCTCTATCGAGCATGCGTGGGACCAGTTGAAACGCCGGTTGACTCTGTGCCGCACTATCCGGGATTTGGAGCACACCGTCCAACAAGTGTGGGCCCTCTTCAGCAGGACATCAGGCGTCTGTTCGCCTCTATGCTGGACCATATTGCAACATGTATCACCGCACGAAGCGGTGCGACGCGCTATTGAAGATGACCGGACTACGTGCCACAGATGCCTCTGTAATTGTCCTGCATTAATACACACAATCGACGTGGATTAGGAACATCAAACAGAAGTCATTTCTCTTTATACGTTTTTAAGTGAGTCACGGAAAAACTATCATCGGCCGCCACCGGGAATTGAATTCAGGGTCTTCCAGTTACGTGCTGGACATGCTACCACTGCACCGCAGCGGCCTCGAATTCTCCAGACTCACATGTGATTAATTGCCAAACCACATGGCTGGTTGCTTCTTGGAGACCCGCACAATGGTGGGGATTCCCCAAAGATGGTAAGAAGCAATTGGTGCAGTGGTAGCATGTCCAGCGAGTAAGTGGAAGACCCTTGGTTCGATTTCCGTTGGCAAATTCTCAATATTATTTATTTGCAATATATGCAAATTCTCAATATTATTTATTAAATATTTCAAAAACTATTGCGGTTCAACCGATAAAAATGGAGTCCATTCCTGTTCATACGATTTACTAACGAATGGCTATTTCGGAATTTTGAATTTCCATGATGAGGGGGGGGTGAAATGGTAGGCCTGTAACATTATTTATTAAATATCTCAAAAACTATTGCGGTTCAAATGATGAAAATGGAGTTCTTTTCGGTTTATACGATTAGCTAACGAATGGCTATTTTGGAATTTTGAATTTCCATGATGAGAGGGGAGGGGCGATGAAATGGCCTGTAACATTCTTTTTTAAATATCTCAAAAATTATTGCGATTCAAACGATGAAAATGGAGTTCTTTTCAGTTCATACGATTTACTAACGAATGGCTATTTCGGAATTTTAAATTTCCATGATGAGGGGGGATGAAATGGCCTGTAACATTCTTTTTTAAATATCTCAAAAATTATTGCGGTTCAAACGATGAAAATGGAGTTATTTTCGGTTCAAACGATGAAAATGGAGTTATTTTCGGTTCATACGATTTGCTCGAATGGCTATTTTGAAATTGTGAATTTCCATGCTGGGGGGGGGGGGGCTGGTGAAATGGTCGGTTTCTCTGTATATATGCAAATTCCCAACATTATTTTTAAATATCTCAAAAACTATTGCGGTTCAAACGATAAAAATAGAGTTCATTCCGGTTCATACGATTTACTAACGAATGGCTATTTCGGAATTTTGAATTTCCATGATGAAGGGGGGTAAATGGTGTAGGCCTGTGACATTCTTTTTTAAAATCTCAAAAACTATTGCGGTTCAAACGATGAAAATGGAGTTCTTTTCGGTTCATACGATTTGCTAACGAATGGCTATTTTGAAATTTTGAATTTCCATGGGGGTGGGGGCTGATGAAATGGTCGGTCTCTCTGTATATGTGCAAATTCGCAATATTATTTTTTAAATATCTCAAAAACTATTGCGGTTCAAACGATAAAAATGGAGCTCATTCCTGTTCATACGATTTACTAACGAATGGCTATTTCGGAATTTTAAATTTCCATGATGAGGGGGGAGGGGAATGAAATGATCTGTAACATTCTTTTTTAAATATCTCAAAAACTATTGCGGTTCAAACGATGAAAATGGAGTTCTTTTCAGTTCATACGATTTGCTAACGAATGGCTATTTCGGAATTTTGAATTTCCATGATGAGGGAAGGATGGGGGATGAAATGGCCTGTAACATTCTTTTTAAATATCTCAAAAATTATTGCGGTTCAAACCATGAAAATGGAGTTCTTTTCAGTTCATACGATTTACTAACGAATGGTTATTTCGGAATTTGAAATTTCCATGATGAGGGGGGAGGGGGGATGAAACGGCCTGTAACATTCTTTTTAAATATCTCAAAAATTATTGCGGTTCAAACGATGAAAATGGAGTTATATTCGGTTCACACGATTTGCTAACGAATGGCTATTTTGAAATTTTGAATTTCCATGGTGGGGGGGGGGGGGCTGGTTAAATGGTCGGTCTCTCTGTATATATGCAAATTCGCAATATTATTTTTTAAATATCTCAAAAACTATTGCGGTTCAAACGATAAAAATGGAGTTCATTCCTGTTCATACGATTTGCTAACGAATGGCTATTTCGGAATTTCAAATTTCCATGATGAGGGGTGAGGGGGATGAAATGGCCTGTAACATTCTTTTTAAATATCTCAAAAATTATTGCGGTTCAAACGATGAAAATGGAGTTCTTTTCGGTTCATACGATTTGCTAACGAATGGCTGTTTTGAAATTTTGAATTTCCATGGTGGGGGGCTGGTGAAATGGTCGGTCTCTCTGTATATATGCAAAATCTTAATATTATTTTTTAAATATCTCAAAAACTATTGCGGTTCAAACGATAAAAATGGAGTTCATTCCGGTTCATACGATTTACTAACGAATGGCTATTTCGGAATTTTGAATTTACATGATGAAGAGGAGGGGGGTAAATGGTGTAGGCCTGTGACATTCTTTTTTAAATATCTCAAAAACTATTGCGGTTCAAACGATGAAAATGGAGTTCTTTTCGGTTCATACGATTTGCTAACGAATGGCTATTTTGAAATTTTGAATTTCCATGGGGGTGGGGGCTGGTGAAATGGTCGGTCTCTGTGCGTATATGTAAATTCCATTATTTATTAAATATTTCAAAAACTATTGCGGTTCAAACGATAAAAATGGAGTTCTTTCCTGTTCATACGATTTACTAACGAATGGCTATTTCGGAATTTTGAATTTCCATGATGAGGGGGGGGGGGTGAAATGATAGGCCTGTAACATTATTTTTTAAATATCTCAAAAACTATTGCTGTTCAAACGATGAAAATGGAGTTCTTTTCAGTTCACACGATTTGCTAACGAATGCCTATTTTGAAATTTTGAATTTCCATGGTGGGGGCTGGTGAAATGGTCGGTCTTTCTGTATATATGCAAATTCTCAATATTATTTTTTAAATATCTCAAAAACTATTGCGGTTCAAACGATAGAAATGGAGTTCATTCCGGTTCATACGATTTACTAACGAATGGCTATTTCGAAATTTTGAATTTCCATGGTGGGGGGGGGGGCTGGTGAAATGGTCGGCCTCCTATATTTATATGCAAATTATCAATATTATTTGTTAAATATCTCAAAAACTATTGTGGTTCAAACGATGAAAATGGAGTTCATTCCGGTTCATACGATTTATTAACGAATGGCTATGCTGAAATTTGAAATATCTATTTTTTGGGGGTACCATTTCACCAGCCCCCACTTTGTTTTTTAAATAACTCAAAAACTATTGCGGTTCAAACGAAAAAAATTGAGTTCATTCCGGTTCATACGTGGTACAAACGAATGGTGCAAAAAAAATTTAAAAATTCCATGGTGGGGGGCTATCGTTTCACCAGCCCCCCACTTTTTTTTTAAATATCTCCAAAACTTTTGCGGTTCAAACGAAAAAAAACGAGTTCATTCCGGTTCATACGTGGTACAAACGAATGGTGTCTGAAAAATTAAAAAATTCCGTGGTGGGGGGCTGGTGAAATGCACCTTGCTTAATCTGTAATAATAAAAGGAAGTTTGTGTATGTGTGTGTGTGTCTGTGTTCCGCGATACAAAATGCAAAACGTTGTTCCCGATCTGAGTGAGCCTTTTCGCTTTGTTTACATGCGGCCTGATCGCAACCAACATGAAGGCGCCAAGAAAAATGATCATATGTAGAGGATTTTAGGAAGGGAGTGTCTGACCCCAGGTCTTAAACAACCCTTAGAAATAGGAAGCTAGGAGATTTGGGCTAGAGTGCCCGATAGTAATGTGACACGGAAGCGACGCCCTTATTTATTAGCGGGGGTCAGTACCGGGGGACCGACGGTTTAACGTGCCTGTCCGACGCACGGCGGATATTTACTGGATCGAACCTGAGGTCCTTTCCGTGGCAGTCACGAACGTTGCTCGCTAGGCCACCCGCGGCCCGGCGCGAAGAAAAGTAGTTCATGATAAATTTTAGGCATTTCTTTTTTAGAATGTTTCGTACTTTTTTTATGGAAGTCATGACTTTCGTTTTTTAGAATTTGTTATAATAGACGCCTTAATGAGTTTAGATTTTGCAATAGCTTCGCTCAAAATTTGCCAACTCTAACCGAGTTATCTATTACCGTTGGCGGCTTGCCCTAGTAATTGAAGAAATCCGCTCTCTATACGAGACTCGGGAAAATTAGTTCTACGGGTATAGGTACGACATCACACATTCAATCACCGTGAATTTCGGCATACGATTGGACATCCTACATTGTCAGGTTTTGACGCCTTCTGATTCCTAAAATTCCGTGTCACTGAGGAATTATCGTCTTAAAATTTGCATTTTTAGGGGTTTTCCAGGTTTTGAGAAGGGTCGTTTGTTACTTATCTCCTCCCAAGATCTTCAGCCGATCACAGTGACACAGATCTTTAGCCGATCGCAGCGACACATGGGGTTGGTATCATGGTGATTGGCGGTATTGTATGAAAATGATGTCCATTAAATACCTGGCCAATTTAAAAAAATGAAAAAAGTCGCAAATGGCTTACAGGCTTAGTGGTTAGTGATTCAGACTATCGTTGCAGGGTCCTCAGAGAGAGTGTGATTTACTAACAATCGCTGAATATCCGCCGTGTGATGGCCCCTGGTTAAATGGGTATCCTTTAATATGCCCCCCGACATTCTCGCACCCCTCTGTGTGCAACATCGTACTTGTACGGTGGCGCCATCTACTGCACTCTAAGCTCACTACAAACTGTTCTGTCAAAGTCGCTAGACTTCATTCCTTCCGTTTCTGCGTCCTGCCCAAAAGGCGATCTCGCTGTAAGTGGCTGGGACCTAAACTCTACTCACTGTGGACGGAAGTCTTACAAGAAAATGACAAAAAAAAAAAAAAAAAAAAAAAAAAAATTAAAAATCTGTTCTCTATGCGAGACTCGGGACAATTAGTTGTTTGGGCATGCGATTGAACATCTTCCATGGCAGTGATGTTCCATGACAGGAACAAAAATTCCCTTTAGCAGACCCAAAACTTCCATTTTTGCCACCGAAATTCCCTGCATTTCCAAATGAACGAAAAAAGCTTTAAAAATATAGGCATTGCATATCACACAGATATTTTTGTTTTCCCAGCTGGCCCTCATTTAAATTTTTTCCCCTGAATTGCCTCTTCACCTATTTTACTCAAAATAAAGTTTTATTCAGTATTTTTTTTATAATATATTCTGTTTTGCCTTTATTCAGTTCCAAAATACTCAAACTTTTGAATAGATATTAATTCACATGGCGCGCTCAATACGGAAAACAAATCCTTATACGCAAAACAGTGCAAGTGAAGAGCCTAAATGAGAATGCTTGGAAGTCTGCAGTTTTCCGCCGAGTTGCCATGGTAACCGTGACGTCACCCTCCCTAATCTGCTCGCTAAGTGAAGTGTTTCAGCTTCACGCGCCTTACCTCTGCATCTTTCAGTTTTTGAGCGTAAAGTCGTGAGAGATCAAGGTGGAGCGGGTGTTAATTTTTTTTTTTTTTTTTTTTTTTTTTTAGCCCTGCTTACTTTTTAGTAATAAACATTCGGCGTGGAATAAAGACGGATTCTCAGATCTATTAAGCGTAACACGGTGGAAAGAAGGTTCCAGCGAACACCTGAAAAGCGGATTAATGTTAAGGATTTTTGAAAGAATTCAAAACACCATTGCCGATGCCCTGAGGAAAAATGCTAGGCTTTTGAAAACGCATTTTAACGAAAACGCTCCTTTAAATAGACTTTTCCTACAGACAGGGATTGGTGCAGTATTAGTCTGTACTGTATTTAAGCAAAAAAGAACTAGCATTCCATGGCCATGACGAAAGCATGGGCTCGATAAATTGTGGAAATTTCATTGAATTACTTTCATTGTTGATATGAAGAAGTTCTTTGGAAATTGAAAATTAATACAAAAGGATAAAAAACTATTCAAAATGAATTAATTGAATGTATTTCTGAATATATAAACGATCACGTCAAAAATTAAATAATTTTTTATTGTTGATTCGGAAGGTGTATTGGTTGAGGGATTTTTGGGTTTCCATGATGTGATTGAAGATAGAACGTCAGGAGCTTTATACAAAATGCTAGACAAAATTTTGGAACAGTCTGATTACCAACACAAATGAATAGGACAATGTTACGATGGGGCAAGTATAATGTCTGGACACTTAAATCGGCTACAGAAAAAAAGTCAAGGATAAAGCTTCTCAAGCTGTTTTTGTTCATTGCTTAGTTCATCGTTTGAATCTTGTATTAAACCAGAATTTTTCTAAAATTTTTTAGTTTCGAATACTTTTTTTTTGCAAGCCTCAGTGGAATTGCTTGGTTTGTTCACCATTCTGCGAAGCGGTCTTATACACTTATATCAACAACCGCAAGATGATTGATTGATTGATTGGAGGTTTAACGACCACCGTGAGCAACTCAATGGGCTATAAGCAGTCGCCCGTCCCTAATTTAGGGTCACTGGTTCCACGGAAGGGAGAGAGCCAGTGCCGTAAGACAAACACAACATCCATGTCTCATCGGGATTTGAACCCGGACCGCGTTCGGACGAATGATCAGAGGCCATCGCTCAGACCACTGCGCCACCGGTGCGGCAAAACCGCAGGATGCAGACCAACCGTAGCAGAAACTCGATGGTTCTCCACTTCGAAATTAGTAAGTGTAGTTGTTGAAGATTGAAATAAATTGAAGGAAGTGTTCGGATTTCTGACGAATAGCGAATAAAAAGACAAAAAATCAATTCATCTTGCCAAGGGGTTTTTGAATGATGTTAAAACTTTCGAATTTACATTTTTGGCTCCAGCGATTTATTATTCAAACTTTTGAAGAAAAAATAACTAAACATAAACTACTGAATGATGTTAAAACTTTCGAATTTACATTTTTTGGCTCCAGCGATTTATTATTCAAACTTTTGAAGAAAAAATAACTAAACATAAACTACTGTGTCCTTGACAAATGTCAACCCCGCCTTCTCGTGGTGCATCCTGTTCCTACTAAAGGGGCTCTGACGACCGCCAATAGCGGTATAACTATACCATCGGGATTAGAGGTAATGCTATCCAACACTCACCAACCCGCTTGGCCAGCGTGGTGAGTTATGGCCAAACCCCTCCAAAATGACTCCACAACTTAAATCTTGGCCCTCAGTCTCCGGCAGCTGGAATGTACCTGGCCAAGGCAGCGGCCAGTGCGACATGAAGGCAGAGGGTGCTAAGAATCCCCGGAGGACCGGACTAGGCTGCCATCTGATGCTGACCTTGGCAACGTACAATGGACGCTCCCTATCTTCTGATTCAAGGCTTCTTGAATTGGAAGAGGAACTACAAAGGATCAAGTGGGACATCGTGGGGCTAAGTGAGGTAAGGAGAAAAGGAGAAGATCTCATCGAACTGAAAAGTGGACATCTCTTCTACTATCGTGGGACAGATACTGGCAGAACTAGTGGTGTTGGATTTATAATAAACAAGAAACTGAAGGATAAAGTTGTAGAAGTTGAAAGTTACTCTGACAGAGCTGCACGGCTGGTTATCCAACTCTCGAAAAGATACCAGGCTCAGATTATTCAAACTTATGCACCCACCACAAGT
Source organism: Macrothele yani (assembly GCA_039090855.1). Classification (NCBI taxonomy): domain Eukaryota; kingdom Metazoa; phylum Arthropoda; class Arachnida; order Araneae; family Macrothelidae; genus Macrothele; species Macrothele yani. The sequence continues at coordinate 53,983,126 of CM077032.1, read as the reverse complement.
CATCCTGAAGAAGAAATTGAAGAATTTTATGAGGAAATTTGTCATCTAAATAATAAAGGTAAGCAGCACTTGAAAATAATTATGGGAGATTGCAATGCAAAAATAGGGCAACGGCAACAGAATGAAACTTCAGTAGGTAAATTCGGTCACGGCAACAGAAACCAGCGTGGAAATACTCTCGTTGAGTTTGCAGAGGCAGAAGGGTTTTTCATCTTGAACTCCTTCTTCAAGAAAAAGCCACACAGAAAATGGACATGGAGACATCCAAATGGGACGACAAGTGAAATTGATTTTATTATGTGTAACAAAAAATTCGTCATAGAAGACTGCAGTGTGATAAACAAGTTCAACACAGGTAGTGACCATAGATTGGTGAGATGTAAGATGCACCTCAACACTAAACTGGAACGTGGCAAGCTCAGAAGACAAACAAAATCTATTGACATAACCAACCTTAAAAAACACCATAATACCTTCAAGTTGGAACTGAAGAACAGGTTCTCTGCTTTAGAAAGCCTAACATCGGAAGAAGTGGACATCTCTGAAGTTAACAGAAAAGTAACCAAAGCTCTTATGGAAACAGCAACAAAATTAGCTGGGTCTAAGAACAAGTTGCATGTAAATAAATTATCAGGAAAAACGAAAATGTTGATGCAAAAAAGAAGAGAGATGAGGACAACTAAAGAAGATGTGACTTCCAAAGTGGAATATATAGAGCTATGCAAGACAGTAAGAAAAAGTATCACTGAAGACGTAAGAAAATTCAACTGTGAACTAGTGAGGAAAGCAATTGAAAACAACCAAAGCCTAAAGATAGCAAAGGGACATCTCAGTAAGGGAAGAAAACAGATTATGGCACTGAGAAAAGAAGATGGTTCTGTAACAAGAAATAGAGGCGAAATTTTGACAAGAGTGAAAGATTTCTACTCCAAATTATATGAAAGGGATGATACATGCACTCCAGACATCATGAAAGATACCAGTACCAGAGTTCCTCCAGTCCTTCCAGCAGAAGTTGCACATGCAATCAAGAACATGAAGCGGGGAAAAGCTCCAGGAGAAGATGGAATTACTGTAGACATCATACAAGAAGCAAGTGGAGAAATCGAAACAGTACTCGCCCAAATTTTCACTCGATGCCTTAATGAAGGAAAGATTCCTGAGGATTGGAACACTGCTACAATGATCCTGCTACATAAGAAAGGTGACATTGAGGATCTCGGAAACTACAGATCTATCAGCCTCCTATCAGTAGTTTATAAAATTTTCACTAAAATTCTTTCACACCGCTTGAAGGTAACACTGGACATGGCTCAACCGAGAGAACAAGCTGGATTCAGGAGTGGCTACAGCACAATAGATCATATCCATGTGCTGAGAGAACTAATTGAAAGAGCGAGGGAATATGAACTTCCATTGTGCATGGCTTTTATCGATTATGAAAAAGCTTTTGATTCGGTGAAACCATCAGCAGTTACAATGGCTCTGAAAACCTGCGGTATTGAAGATGCATACATTAATATTATTAATAACATCTATGAAAATGCAAGTGCAAAGATTAGACTGTTTGAAAATACAACACACATAAAAATTGGAAAGGGAGTGAGACAAGGTGACACCATATCTCCGAAGCTCTTCAATGCCACATTGGAGGGTGTTTTTCAGTCACTGAGCTGGGAAAACAAGGGGATAAAGATTAATGGAGATTATCTAACCCACCTTCGTTTTGCTGATGACGTAGTCATTTTTACAACTAGCCCATCAGAGCTACAGAGTATGATCCAGGAACTTGCTGACAAGAGTAAAGAAGTGGGATTAAAAATGAACTTTCAGAAGACAAAAGTGATGTTCAATGCTTTTAGAAGAAATGAAGATTTATCGATTGATGGAGAAAAGCTGGAGATAACAGACACGTACGTTTATCTTGGACAGCAGATATCAAGTGAGGGTCACATTGGTGAAGAAATTAATCGGCGTACCAAACTTGCCTGGAGAGCTTTTGGAAGAAACAGCATAATTTTCAAGAGCAATATGCCATTATGTCTTAAAAGAAAAGTGTTTGATCAATGCATCCTTCCAGTGCTTACGTATGGTGCAGAGACGTGGACCTTAACTAAAAGAGACATACAAAGGCTGCAGACAACTCAAAGCAGCATGGACAGGTGCATACTTGGTGTAACCAGGAGAGATAAGAAGAGGAACTCGTGGATCCGAAAAATGACAAGAGTGGAAGATATCATGATCAGAGTTAAATCCCTGAAATGGCAATGGGCTGGACATACTGCCAGAAGGACAGATCATCGATGGACAGCTGAAATTTTAGATTGGATTCCAAGGGACAGGAAAAGACCCAGAAGAAGACCACATGGGAGATGGGTGGATGAAATTCGAAAGTATGCAGGGGTGACATGGAGGAGACTGGCACAAGACAGACCGTTGTGGAGGAAACTTGGGGAGACCTTCGTCCAGCAGTGGATTGATAATGGTTGACAATGATGATGATGATGAACTCAAATTAAAAAAAAAACAAAAAAACTCGTGAAATTTTGAGCCATAAAAGGAACGATGAGTTATTTGAAGCACAGTTTGGAAAAGCTAGCTAAATCACAGAAATAAGCACGGGAATATGCTGCTCTTACACAGGAAACAATTTTTCAAAATTATAAAAAATTGTATTTTAAAATTTTGGACCACATTCTTATGGAAATGGATATAAGAATTCAAGACTGTAAGAAACTTCAATTTGTCTGACTTGCTGACACAACCAAATTCGAATAATTTAATGCATGCTTTCCCTCTCCCGCTCTGGAAAATCTACATTTTTACGGAAACATATTTACTAAACACCAGCGCCTTAAAAATGAACTGAGTCTTGTATATGTCGATGAAAAATTAAGGAATATATTGACTCAAGAACTCCTTCGAGTGTTTCACGGAGACAAAGACATTTTTACAGAAGATTATAAATTGGTTTTCCTCAGTTTAACAATTCTATCTACAAGTGTGCCAGTGGAAAGAAGTTTTCTTAAAAGAATACAAACTTGCTCAAGAAACACTAGTTCCCAAGATAGACTTGCTTCTTGGGCAAATATTTACATTCAGGAAGACATTTTATTGATGCTCACGAAGAAACAACCATCTAACCATCTTATGACGACATAATCGACAAATCTGCAGCTTTAAAAGGAAGAAAAATTGATTTAATATAGAAAAAATAAGTAAGTCCTCGTTAAGGGATTTTCATTGTAGACAGCAGATATATTTTCATACTGCTCTTGTACCTCTTCACCTATTTTTCCAACCACGAGCCGCCACTGGCTATGGGGTAGCTGCACAGGTTACTCACCTGACGAGCCTAGATATGCACAAACTGCAAACTACCCCCTTTCCACAGCAATGTGTTTCTGCTGGTTTTTTTTTTTTTTTTTTTTTTATAGATTGAAGGTTTAACGAACACCGTGAGCAACTCAATAGGCTATAAGCAGTCACTTCCCTAATTTAGGGCCACTGGTTCCAGGGAAGGGAGGGAGCCAGTGCCGTAAGACAAACACAACATCCATGCCTCACCGGGATTCGAACCCGGACCCTCCTCGGATGAATGGTCAGGAGCCAGCGCCACTACCAGGGGCGGCTCTGCCGTTTTCAACACCACGTGGATCCCTCAGTCTCTTCTGTTTTATTTGTCTGCTTCTTTTTTCCTTGATTGCTATTTTAAATTTTAAACTCAACGTCAACATGAAAATGTCCAGATACCAAATGATTCCACACAGCGCTTTTTCTTTGATTTTTACAGAAGAAAAAAAGACAAAAACGATAAATAAATTTATCTACTGTCAGGAAATCTGGAAACCCGAGCTAATGTTTTTGTGGTACTTCGACGAATCAAGATTTGAAGCGCCATCTTAGAAAATACCACGTGGGGCATAAACCTTTGGCACACTAAATTTATTAAAACAGATCTCCGAGAATTGCTATCAAATAGGGTGAATCCATAAAACAATCAGTGAAAATTGGAGCCAGAAACAAGTCCCCCTGCTCCCTTCAACTGCGGACTCTTTCACCTTCTTGATGCAAAGGTCAAATGAAGACTGGAGTTTCGCATTTTTACCTTTTGTGAATTACCCCATTCTGAGATTTGGTGGTGCTTCCCTCTCGGGGCATCATTAACAGCTACAGCCTGTCAGCACTATTGTGCTTATCGTTCTACCTCGCTCCAGACCAGACAGAGACTGTGTACTCTCTTCAGCGAGACCCAAATCTTTACTCCTAGCAATCTCCATCGTTCTCATAGGAAATTACTCGAGCCATCTGTTAATGCTTAGTTACTTACTTCTGGGACAGTTACGGTTTTCACGCACGTGTTGAGATTATTTCTTGAAATTTGCGTTTACTGACTTTTTCTGCAAAATTCCCTGTTTTACCTCTTGGATTCCCTTTTCCTTTTTGCAGATGTTGGAGTCAAAAATTCCCTAAAATAGGGAAAATCCCTGCATGGAACATCACTGTTCCATGGTCAGGTTTTGACAACTTCCGATTTTGCAATAGCTTCGCTCAAAATTTGCCAACTGTACCCGAGTTATCGGTTACCGCTGACGGTTTGTCCTAGTCTATTTGTTATAGGCTTCTTTATTTTGTTATAGAGTTCTTTGCTGTTGACTTTTCGTAGCGGGATTACCTGGTCTTCGCAGATATTACCGAGGGGAGGGGGTGAATTGTGAGAGTGTTTGTTTTTAATCCATGTATGCTCTTTAGCTATTTATTGTATGGGCGGTTGTGTGCTTCGGGGTGGGTACTGTGTAGCTGATGACTGTGGTGTGCCAGTGTGGTGCGAATGTGTGCGTCATGAGACGTAGAGTGCTGTCTGGTACATCCATCGAACCGGTGTCCTCGCTGGTTGTCTCCCGTTTCGGGAAACCGTCACTGGATAAGCTCCGAAGGGAACTTGTACGTTCCGGACGTGCCTTTTGGTGGTGCCGGACGTCCTAGTTGACCCTGACAACGGTACGAGAGACAGTCCATTCTAGTTCTTCGACGGACCAGGATGTCTATACTCGGCTAACCTGACTATGCAGTTAATGCTACAGAATGTGTCCTTCCACTGCATAACGTACTTCAAGTTTAAAAACTCCTGTTCAAGCTTCAAATGAGAACTAAAACACATGGATATATGCACGGTCGAGTCACATTATTATGACAACCAGCTAGTATCCAGAGTAACCGCCGCGTGCAGCGCGGACAGCAGCTAGACGGGCTGGGAGTGACTCAATAACGTGCTGCATGATGTTTGCAGGTATGTGGAGCCGTGCTAGCTGCAGTGCATCTGACAGCTGCTGGAGGGCGCGTGGTGGAGGATCCTTAGAGCAAACAACATGATCGAGGCTGTCCCACAGATGATCAATTGGGTTCAAGTCTGGCGAATTATGGTGCCGGGGAAGTACTTTGAAGTCTTCATCCTGCTCTCCTACTACTCTTGGAGATTTCTAGCTGTGTGACACGTCGCATTATGGGGCTCAAAGATCCCATCCACCCCAGGGAAGACAATCACCATGTATGGGTGTACGTGGTCTGCAAGGATGGATTCATAACGAATTCGGTCCATAGTGCTTTGCACAAGTATGAGTGGACTTAAAGAATGCCACGAAAACATTCCCCAGACTATAACGCTACCCTCGCCAGTTTATATTTTTCCAACAATGGTTGAATAGTGTTTGTTCTCCAATGTTTCTCGCCTTATAAGCCAACGCCCATCAATTGGATGAAGCATAAAAGGTGACTCCTCTGAGAAGGCCATCTTTGCCAATCAGCGGAGGTCCAATTCCGATACTGGAGTGCAAATGTAAGCCTCTTCTACCGATGCACCTTCGTTAGCATTGGTGTAATGACAATCCGTCGGCAGCGGTGCCCCATACGTAGCAGGGTTCGCTGAACTGGCGTTTTAGACACACTTCCGGTAGCCGCCTGGTTCATTCGGCCAGTGAGTTGATCCACTGCAGTTTGTCGATCGGCCCTCACGCACCTTCGCAGCCGACGTTCACTTCTCACATCAATGGCACGTGGTGATCCGCAGTTTCCTCGTCGCTTATTCGCAATAGTACCATTTCTCCAATCACGACGCTCTTTAACCACAGCAGCACGCGAACAGTTCACAAATTGCGCTGTTTCAAAATATTGCCACCCTTGGCCCGAAACCCGATAATCATCCCTTTTTGGAAATCTTATAAATCGCTCCTTTCATCCATGACAACAACGAGTGATATGCTTTTAGATACGATACGATATTTGAAGTTTTAGGAAGGAAGTCTCTGACCACAGATCTAAAACAACCCTTAGAAATAGGAAGCTTGGCGATCTGAGTAAGTTGCTTTCAGAATGCCTACAGAACACTTTATACACTGAGTGGCCACTTTATTATGACTCTCTGACCCCAGATCTAAAACAACCCTTAGAAATAGGAAGCTTGGCGATCTGAGTAAGTTGCTTTCAGAATGCCTACAGAACACTTTATACACTGAGTGGCCACTTTATTATGACCACCTGACAATTTTAAGCAAATGAGCTATAGCTGCACGCTGTTGCCGCCAGAGGGCAAGGCTAGTATAAAAAGGGAAAGCTTAGTGCTTGCGACAGTAGTAGAAGTTATTTTTGGGTGACGAGATGGGTAAAAAATGCGATGACGGACTTTCAACGTGGGATGATTGTAGGAGCTCGGAGCCATGGAGCGAGTATCACCGAAACCGCCGCATTCGTGAAATGTTCCAGAGCAGCTGTTGTTAAAGTGTTTAAAGACTGGACTGTCAGCCAAAAAACTGGGTCTCTACGTGCAACGTGTGGTCGTCATCGACTAGTGACTGCTCGGGCGGAACGGAGAGTGTCCAGATTGGTAACAGACAACAGAAGGGCAACAGTGCAGCAAATTACAGACCATCTTAATCAAGGATCCCCTCAAATGATATCTGCACGCATTGTTCGCCGTACACTGCATCGGATGGGATATGGAACCCCAAGCCCTGTTGGAACAACTTTGCTGTCTGCAGTTAACAAGAGAAAACGTTTCCAGTTCGCACAGGAGCACAAGGATTGGACAGTCGATAATTGGAAACAAATTATGTGGTCCGATAAATCACGTTTTCAGTTGCACCATGCCGATGGCCGAGTGAGAATTTTGCGGAAACAGCACGAAAGCATGGACCCCAAATGCATTGCTACAACCCTTCAAGCTGGTGGAGGCAACGTTATGGTTTAGGGAATGTTTTCCTGGCATACTTTGGGCCCTTTAATTCGTGTTGATCAACGTCCGACTGGCACATGATATCTAAAGATCGTTGCTGACCAAGTGCATCGTGTCATGTGGATGGTTTATCCCAAAGGCGATGGCTACTTTCAAAAAATAATGCGTCCTGCCATAGTGCTCGTATCGTACAGGATTGGTTTCAGGAACATGCCGGTGAGTTTACTTTGCTTAGGTGACCCCCACAATCTCCAGATCTCAACCCCATTGAGAATTTGTGGGATGAAGTTGAACGAGCCATCAGACAGCTGGATCCACAACCCTGCAATCTCACACTCCTGGAAAGTGCTATTCATCAAGCATGGTCTCAGATTCCACAAACCACCTATCAACATCTCGTGGAGTCCATGCTACGAAGAATCGACGCAGTATTAAAGGCAAAAGGTGGCCAAACGAAGAACTTAGGGGTGGTCATAATAAAGTGGTCACTCAGTGTATAACCTATAAGCCAGCTCACGACACGTGCCTACTTTCATTGGCACGCGCTGTTGACGTCAAAAGTAGGAGGTGGTCACAATAATGTGACTCGGCTGTATATATTTAAAATGTCTCAGGTCGTAATAGAAGACTGGAAGCGGGAAAGCTACTCTGATATATAAATTCAGAAAGTGAAGGGCAGATTTCTTAGAATCTCTGCAGCGTGCATGAATAGAACGTTCCAATAATGAAGTTATAATCTTCCTGAAATTCCTGGTATCTCAGTATCGTGAAGCTGTCATGTCAGTAGTGGTAGTTATTTCTGTATAGGAATAGCAGTGCATAGACTCAGGTAAATAAATTAAAAACTTAACAAATCAATATCCAAAAAGAATTAGCGAAAGATCTATAATGTAATCTGAGCCTTAACATACAAAAAAATGTCAATAGATGGTTTCAGAAAGAGAACCGAATGATGGATGATATCTACGAAGTTGTGAAATCCCAGAAATATACCAAAAGGTTTGGATTAAAGTTATATGTAGTACGTTCTTTGCCAAGGGGTATCACAATTGACAGGAAAGTAAAAAGCGGGCATAGAAGAAAAAGGTGTTTGGAGGGAACAATTTCCGAAATCCAACGAGTTAAACATTTACACTGACACGAAATTGAAATGAAATTAAACTTTAAGCTTGCAGAAGGCATAAAAGTCCTCGTTCAGTAATTTTTACTGGTGCATATATAACTTCATTTTGTTTTGCAGTATATTGTGATTAAAAATGTTTATATTATTTATTTATCATTTGTAAATTTTCTTGCAGCACCATTACAATTCTTGTGATGTTCTGGTACGAGCATTAAAGCTCAAAGTCCCCAACTTAGCGATACATCTGGTGACAAAATTATTAGTCCAGCGACATGTCTCAATATTAGAGATATCGTTTTTCATCTAGCAAGAAGTCTGGAGATTTTTAGTTTTACTCTCTGTTTTTGTCAAATTGCAAACCTAACCGTGAATGTCCGCAACCGGGTGGTTTCCATGTAGCATCTGCAGGGCAGACAGTAACACCTTCTGGTTTATTTAACTGCAAAACGGAATTTTATCGAAAGTATGGGAAGAAATACAAAATTGGAAACAAAAAGTTATTCCTTCTTTTCAAAGGCCAAATTATAAACTCTTTACATTTCTCAAAGTTTTATTACTTTGCCTAAACCTTTGAAATTCATTAAGATGTCATAAAAAAGGCAAAACGATTTCCTTTCCGTTTCATTTGGGAAGGAAAAGGGGATAAAATAAAAGGAAGCGTAATGTATAACAATTTTGAATATGGGAGATTGGGTATTGTGAGACCATCTTTGAAAAGCGATTTACTCCATTTCCTTACACTTTGAAATGTTTTTCAACATGAGAAGCACCCAGCATTTAAAATATTAAAATTTCAGGTCGGTAGAGAAATACAGTGCTTCAAGTAATCCACACCTCAAAAAACATATGATTATTTCACAGGAAATAAATATGCAAAAATGAGAAGTATTTGGAAGGAAATAACGGAAAAATCCATTTAAAAAAATATCACCCATGATGATAAATTATGTAAAATATACCAAGCGTTAAACAAAAATCATTCAACAAAATTAGAACATATGCTACTATCTAATACAGTAAAAAATATTTGGATACAGCTATACAAAATAAAATTAAGTACTCATACTAGAGGCTTACTCTTCAAAATTTCATATAATATTGTTCCTTCAAGAAAATGGCTGTTTAAAATTAAAAAATTACCTAATCCAAACTGCATAACTTCTGTGTTCAGAGGAAACTCTAGAAAATTTATTCGTTGATTGTAATCAAAACACATCTGGGATTGGTTACAAGAATATTTGAATTATAAAAATAAATTTACTACCCACCAAATCTTGTACCATACACCGTCACACTGCTCTGAATAAAAAAATTTTTATATAATAGCAATTACAAAATATAATATTTGGAAAATAGAAATGCATTATCCTTTGAACAAAAATCCAAAAATACAGAGCAGATAAAAATGGCCATAAAGTGTGACCTCAGAAGATTTCTGGAATTTGAAATGAGATCCAACGGTGCTCAAGAAACCCTTAAAAAATTGAAAGCATTGGCTGCTGTAATTTATAAAAAAATTATCAAAAGTACTAAATAAGATAATTGATTAAGCTTTTCAAATTTAAAATATTTGTAGCTAAAATGTAAAATGTAATATAACTTAAAGATACCTTATACTCTCGAACATATTTTATTTTCTTTTAGCTTCCTAGAATAAAGCAGTATTTATTTGCAAAAATTAAAATATAATTATTAATTCAATTTTGTCTATGTTATTTATATTTCAAGAATTTACTAAGCGTAAATGAAATATACACACTTATTCGTTTTAAATATGGGTAATTTTTAACAAAACTGATAAACAAATGGATCCTTTTATGTTTTTCAACCTTGTCTTTCGCATTTCTGTTCTATTGTATTTCACCCCTTTTTTTATCCTTTCATGTTTAAACAACTATTTTCTTTTCTCTACTTTTTGTCAGTTTTTTTTTCCTTGAAATACCTTTGACTCGAACCTCATACGAATATGTAGAGTGTTCTAAAAGGGTATTTCTAAATAAATTGTATAATTCCTGTTGCAAGCGGTAACTCTTGCGCAGGCTTCCACCTCCTCAGTTGGTTGTCTGCTCCGAATTGAAGTATGAGAAAATGTTTGTCATTAAAGGATTCTATTTTATAATTATCTTACATTTCAGAATTTTAAAAATAACTTAACACCAGAAAATATTGAAAAGGATACGCAAAAAATGTGTTCTGTTCTTGAAAGAACTTGTAGCACAGCTGAGGAAACGATTACCATCGAACATTGAGATTTTGCAGCATATGTCTTTGTTATCTGTATCAGAATGTTTAAGACCACTGAAGGCTTCTGTTGTAAATTTCGGAGCACCTTTTTATTCCGATGCATCTATATTAACGCAGATTGAAAGGCAGTGATGAAATTTTCATTATGTCAAATGGATTGAAGTTCATGACACTGTAAAGCTGTGGTGTGAAATAGCATCATACAAAGACTCAACAGGAGAAAATCCTTTTAAGGAATTTTCTGATTTTGCGTTACATGTTTTAACACTGTCACATTCGAATACAGATGTTGAACGAGTTTTCAGTTATGTAAATCATGTAAACAACAAAACCAGAAAGACAATGAAAACTGACACTTTAGTCAGCATACTGATCATAAAGTTTGGTTTGAAACGTGAGGGCAAGTAGTGTCATGAATATGAGCTTCCGAAAGAAGTAGTTGAAAAATTGCCACAATGGTAATTTATGACAGATTCACCGAAGGTCAGTCGTCATCTTCTCAGATGATGAATTTGAAAACTATTGAGCAGACTGACTGATGAAACATTGTTTTTCTTTATATACTGTAAAATTTTTCAGTTTTCTTACAAAGCTAACCGGAAGATAAATTTATGTCCAAACTTGTAAATTATACATGGATGACAGAAAGTATATTTAAGGCTTTAGCTGTGTAAGTAATACACTAAGAAATTGTTTCGAATATTAATACAAAAATTTCATGTGATGGGGATAAATTCCATCTTATATCACATTTTCATTTCTTATGGGTCCTCCAATTAACTCTCCTGCTGTTGAGAACTCATATTCTGTGGTAAATGTTTAGTATATAAAAAGAAGCCAGTTGAATTCACAATATTAACAACATATATTCGTTCTTTTAACTACGTCATTGTTTTATTCTCTGAATTTTATTGCATTTGCATATAATTTAAATCTACGTCCTTGGTTTCAAAGTTGTTTGTTACTTTAACTTTATCATGATTTTAATCTCAAAGTTTTATTTCATGTACATATTGTTTTTCTCTAAATCCTTGGGCTTAACATTCACTAAGGTTTTTAAAAGTTCGCATCTTGATTGGTCTTAGCGTTCATTGAGGTTTTTAAAATTCGCAACATAAAGGCTTACATTGTGTTTTCATCTATCTCTATATACAATGCATATGTCTGTATCAATATCTAAATATATATATATGTATATATATAAATTATATATATACATATTAATATAACTTATATTTTGTTCCAGACTTGTGTAATACGGCACTGCTGATTTCTTCCTTAAATCTGGTGATTTTCTGGAGATATTTGCTTGTGATTTTGGCGATATAAAGATTGGATTGTTGGCCGCCCTGGCAGTAAGGTGTTATGTGTCTGGGTTGGTGATCTGCCTGATTCGATCGATCGCTGTTGTATGTTGCGGACTGTGCCGGTTCCAAGAGAGGTGCTACTCCGTGGCGTTTGAACATCTCTGTTAGACGATGAAGATACGCTAGTGCACCTTCGCTCGATCATGAACGCGGGCGCAGGCACGATCACTGACGATGAGTGCGGCGTGTGGGAACGGACCAAGGAGGAGGTGAAAGATTTCCTTTCTCAGAAGGGTAGAGAGTTGGCCAGGTCGAAGACGAAGCGCCACATGATTTTGATGAACATCCTTAATGCGGCGAATCGTGGAGATACTGATGGGTGTAATTCCTCTCTGATTACTAATATCAGGAGTGAAATTAGTCACTTCTATCGAGAGGAAGGATCGGCGGTCAAGTTGACTGGGGCCTTGGAAGCGCTGCGGCAGGAGAGTGATATTAACTTCATCTACCGGAAAGTCGAGACGGAGAGGGTTAGGGAGAACCTTCAATGCCTCGACATTGACGGTAGGGAGGTCCGAGATCTCCCCGATATTCTGCAGGCGGCGGCTGAATTTTATGGCAGGTTATTTGGCAAAGAGGAAGTGTAGCCTGAGGTCATGGAAGCTTGGCTAGAGGGTACTCCGAGTATTTCGGATGAAGATAGGGAATTGTTGGAAGGCGAATTCACCGATACTGAGGTCAGGTGGGCGATCTTGAACCTCAAGCGCAGAAAGTCGCCGGGTGTTGAAGGGCTTCCGGCCGAATTTTACAAAAAATTTATCAATATATTGGTCCCCTGGTTATGTAGAATTTATAACAACATTGCTGATAAAGGAATTATGACTAAGTCCATGAGGAGTAGTGTTGTGACTCTTCTTTCTAAAACCCCCGACGATCCTGCTCGTGGTCTTGCTGGATAGAGACCGGTGTCTCTGTCTACCATTGACTATAAGATCATGGCGGCGATCGTCAATGCGAGACTTTCGCGGGTTGCGGAGAAGTTAGTTGGCGTTGGGCAGACGTGTAGTATAACATTCGGTGTGTGAGGTACATAATTGCCTATATCAGAGACAGGGATGTTAAGTTCTCTTTTTACAGGGACCTCAACGGAAGAGTCATTATTTCAGGCCGTCTTTCTCACCTCTTTGAGGTTAGAAGAGGTGTGAGACAAGGCTGCCCACTCTCCCCGTTGTTGTTTGTCTTGGTCATTGAGACCATTTTAAGAAAGGTTCAAGCTCATCCTAGCATTCAGGGGGCCCCCGTCCCTGGCTGCGCGGGGTCCCTAAAGTAACTTGCTTATGCTGACGACGTCACTTTCTTTGTTGACTCGGAAGTGAGTCTTAAGCTGGTCCGGGAAGTCTTCGCGGGATACTGCAGTGCCACCGGGTCCATGCTTAATTAGGATAAGTCGAATCTGCTTCTTTGGGGCAGGTGGGATCGCGCAGCGGTCAGAGGGCTGGCGGTGACAGATGGACCTGTCAGGATATTTGGTATCCTTTTTGATAGAGATGGTGTCCATTTGAAGACTTGGAGAGACATCCTCTTCGCTATTAAGGAGAAGAAGGAAAGGTGGCAAAGTGTTGACATTTCGATGATTAACAGTGCTAAGTTAGCTAACGCTCTCTTGGTCTCGAAATGTGCTTTTGTCGAAGAACTTGGTTCTCCCCCTCGGAGTCTCATGAGGCTTCTAGAAAAGGAAGTTTTTGCCTTTATTTGAGCCGGTTAGCAAGTTGAGGCTGTTGCCAGAGCGGTCCTGTGCTTCCCGAAGGAGGAGGGTGGTTTGGATGTTAAACACCTCTCCTCCTGGTTCAGTGCACTGCAGTTTAGCAGTGTGAAGGAAGCTCTGAACTCCTCGCACCCTTGTAGGAACTTTCTTGCGTATTTGACAGGATTGTCTGCGGAGAAGTTCTTACCTGGCTTCCGATTTATGGGGCCGCGTAGAGAGACCACTCACAAGCACTATAAGCTTGGAGGGAACCTTCAGGGTCTCGTGGAGGCTAACCGGAATGGACTGAATTTGAAGCAAATATATCTGCACATTCTCCCTAGGCCTAGGGAGAAGGTTACTGAGTTTAGTGCCGTCAACTGCAACAGGAAGGAGGTGTGGATGAGCGTGTTGGCGGCTGCAGTTGACTGTAAGAAGCGGGATTCCGTCTGGCTTACGATGTCCTTCCGACTAGGAAGAGGCAGTAAAGTTGGGGAACTGCCATCACCGACAAGTGCGCCTCTTGCAATCTCATTGAAGACCGGTACCACTTGTTCTGGAGTTGTCATATGGCCGTGCAGGTGTGGAAGCTTGTTTGGACTTGAGCAGGTTGCCAGCAGCGACTCAAGGCTCAGGAGGTCTTTTACCAGTACCCCGGCCCCAAGACTGGGGGGGATATCTGGAGGTTGATAATCACTGAGACCACGTACAAAATCTGGAGAGAGAGGAACAGAGTTGTTCATAGTAATTACGGAAATGTGGGATGCAACCCTTTGAAAGTGGCCTGGCACGTCAAGTGCGAGCTTAGGAATAGGGTTGAGTTGGATGCTCGCACTCTTTCGGACCGTGCCTTTAAGTTCCGGAGGGTCTTCTGGACTAAAATTGTTACTGGAACAATGGAAAAATATTTTTTCCATTGGGGAACTTAGTCTCCCCATCTTTTCGGCTTGTGATTCTGCATTTGCGGACCCTTGGTTTCTCGTGCTTTTGTTGAACTTTGTTTTTTGTATTAATCTTTGAAATGTTTCTTTTCTAGATTCCAGGATGGAGTGAGGAGCTTAGCCTTCTTCCTCTGTGCCGGGTGCCTGTTTGCGTACCATACCAGTCTCCTCCAGCGGCACTGAATTTGGGGGCGTCTGGTCGACTTTGTGTGTGTATCGCGAGGTCTTTGTGTATCGCTGTGAACAGCGATTAAATGTACATTGGATGAAGAAAAACTGTCCAAATTTATGTTTCCATACCTTATAAATTTTCTGTGAGACCTACGTTGGTCACGTGACATACATCGAGAAGATAATCAAATTCCTGCCATACGTGATCAAGCATATCTGTTGTCAAAGACTACAGAGCACTATGAATCTAGTGTTGTGGGCAATGGTAGGACATACACGTTATCCTTAACATGCCCCACAAGAAAAAGTCACAAGGGGTCATATCGGAGACCTTGCGGGGGGGGGGGGAAGCACGTGCCCCCTTAAATTAAAAATTGGGAAAAACAATAACTGCTTGTTCGCCTTTTAAATGTTATAAGGTGTGACACACAGCTAAGGGAACAACGCTACGCAATAGCAAACATTGCTCTGACTGCTTTCCGGCAATCATTCCATACACAATAGCACGCAGTGACCTGATGATGGTTTCATCATCAGGTGACTGCATGAGGTGCTTTTAAAGGCATGTTTTTTGTCATTCCAATTACGGTGAATCAACCAAGTCTAGTACACCTCGTAGTTTTGCTTATATTAGCCATATAAAAACCGAAGCTCTGGCAATTGAAAAGGAGCACTTTCGGAGATATTATTTCCGTGAATACACCCACCCCACCCGCCATTTTTGGTCATGATACGCCTGCGCTATCATGTCGTCGTGTCCACAGCAACGTCTTGTCGTCGTGTCCACAGCAACCAATCCAGTGGTTAGGAAGCTGCTGGTTGCGGACCCGGAAGCGCAGTGGTCTAAGGCACTGACTTGTGACCATTCTCCCTAGTTGGGTCCGGGTTCTAATCCCGGTGAGGCATGGATGTTTGTGTTTGTCTTTCGACAATGGCTCTCATTGTGTTACTTGTCCAACATTGGTTCTCTGTGTACATTGGTCATTTAACATACTGCAAAAAAACGTTTGATGAGTTCATGTTCATAATGTGTTACTTGATCAACAGTGGTTCTCTGTGCACATTTGTCATTTAGCATACTGTAAAACCATGTTTGATGTATTCTTGTTCATAATGTGCTACTTGATCGGCACTGGTTATCTGTGTACATTGGTCATTAAGCATACTCCAAAACCGTGTTTGATGTGTTCTTGTTCATAATGTGTTACTTGAACAACACTGGTTATCTGTGCACATTGGTAATTTAGCATACTGTAAAACCATGTTTGATGTATTGTTGTTCATAATGTGCTACTTGATCAGCGCTGGTTATCTGTGTACATTGGTCATTTAGCGTACTGTAAAACCCTGTTTGATGTGTTCTTGTTCATAATGTGTTACTTAATCAACAGTCGTTCTCTGTGCACATTGGTCAATAATCATACGGCAAAACCGTGTTTCATGTGTTCATCTTCATAATGTGTTACCTGATCAACACTGGTTATCTGTGCACATTGGTCATTTAGCATACTGTAAAACAATGTTTGATGTATTCTAGTTCATAATGTGCTACTTAATCAGCACTGGTTATCTGTGTACATTGGTCATTAAGCATACGCTAAAACCGTGTTTGATGTGTTCTTGTTCATAATGTGTTACTTGATCAATACTGGTTCTCTGTGAACATTGGTCATTTTGCATACTCTAAAACCATGTTTGATGTATTCTTGTTCATGATGTGTTACTTGATCAACACTGGATCTTTGTGTACATTGGTCATTTAGAATACTGAAAAACCGTGTTTGATGTGTTCTTGTTCATAATGTGTTACTTGATCAACACTGGTTATCTGTGCACATTGGTCATTTAGCATACTGTAAAACGATGTTTGATGTGTTCTTGTTCATAATGTGTTATTTGATCAACACTTGCTCTCTGTGTATATTGGTCATTTAGCATACTGTAAAACCATGTTTGATGTGTTCTTGTTCATAATGTGTTACTTGATCAACACTGGTGGTCTGTGCACATTGGTCATTTAGCATACTGTAAAACCATGTTTGATGTGTTCTTGTTCATAATGTGTTACTTGATCAACACTGGTTATCTGTGCACATTAGTCATTTAGCATACTGTAAAACCATGTTTGATGTGTTCTTGTTCATAATGTGTTACTTGATCAACACTGGTTATCTGTGCACATTAGTCATTTAGCATACTGTAAAACCATGTTTGATGTGTTCTTGTTGATAATGTGTTACTTGATCAACACTCGTTCTCTGTGCACATTGGTCTTCAGAATACTGTAAAACCATGTTTGGTATGTTCTTGTTCATAATGTGTTACTTGATCAACACCGGTTCTCGGTGTACATTGGTCATTTAGCATAGTGTAAAACCGTGTTTGATGTGCTCTTGTTCATAATATGTTACTTGATCAACACTGGTGGTCTGTGCACATTGGTCATTTAGCATACTGTAAAACCACGTTTGATGTGTTCTTGTTTTAAAGTTTTACTTGATCAACACCGGTTCTCGGCGTTCATTGGTAATTTAGCATACTGTAAACCCATTTTTGATGTGTTCTTGTTCATAATGTGTTATTTGAACAACACTTGCTCTCTGTGTATATTAGTCATTTAGCATACTGTAAAACCGTGTTTGATGTGTTCTTTTTAATAATGTGCTACTTGATCAGTACTCGTTCTCTGTGAACATTGGTCATTTAGCATACTCTAAAACCATGTTTGATGTGTTCTTGTTCATAATGTGCTACTTGATCGATACTGGTTCTCTGTGAACATTGGTCATTTAGCATACTGTAAAACCATGTTTGATGTGTTTTTGTTCATTATGTGCTACTTGATCGATACTGGTTCTCTGTGAACATTGGTCATTTAGCATACTGTAAAACCATTTTTAATGTGTTCTTGTTCATAATGTGCTACTTGATCAATATTGGTTCTCTGTGAACATTGGTCATTTAGCATACTGTAAAACCATGTTTAATATGTTCTTGCTCATAACGTGTTACTTGATCAAAATTAGTTATCTGTGCACATTGGTCATTTAGAATACCTTACAACCATATTTGGTATGTGTTCTTGTTCATAATGTGTTACTAGATCAACACCGGTTCTCGGTGTACATTGGTCATTTAGCATACTGTAAAACCGTGTATGATGGGTTCTTGTTCATAATGTGCTACTGGATCAATACTGGTTCTCTGTGCACATTGGTCATTTAGCATACTGTAAAACCATGTTTGATGTGTTCTTTTTCATAACGTGTTACTTGATCAACACTGGTTATCTGTGAACATTGGTGATTTAGCATACTGTAAAACCATGTTTGATGTGTTCTTGTTCATAATGTGTTACTTGATCAACACTGGTTATCTGTGCACATCGGTCATTCAGCATACTGTAAAACCATGTTTGATGTGTTCATGTTCATAATGTCTTACTTGATCAACACTCGTTCTCTGTGCACATTGGTCATTTAGCATACTGTAAAACCATGTTTGATGTGTTCTTGTTCATAATGTGTTATTTGATCAACACTTGCTCCTGTGTATATTGGTCATTTAGCATACTGTAAAAGCATGTTTGATGTGTTCTTGTTCATAATGTGTTACTTGATCAACACTGGTGGTCTGTGCACATTGGTCATTTAGCATACTGTAAAACCATGTTTGATGTGTTCTTGTGCATAATGTGTTACTTGATCAACACTGGTTATCTGTGCACACTGGTCATTTAGCATACTGTAAAACCATGTTTGATGTGTTCTTGTTCATAATGTGTTACTTGATCAACACTGGTGGTCTGTGTACACTGGTCATTTAGCATACTGAAAAACCATTTTTAAAGTGTTCTTGTTCATAATGTGCTACTTGAACAATACTTGTTCTCTGTGAACATTGGTCATTTAGCATACTATAAAACCATGTTTGATGTGTTCTTGTTCATAATGTCTTACTTGATCAACACTCTTTCTCTGTGCACATTGGTCATTAATTGGACTCTAAAACCGTGTTTGATGTGTCCTTGTTCATAATGTGTTACTTGATCTACACTGGTTATCTGTGCATATTGGTCATTTAGCATACTCTAAAACCATGTTTGATGTGTTCTTGTTCATAATGTGCTACTTGATCGATACTATTTCTCTGTGAACATTGGTAATTTAGCATACTGTAAAACCATGTTTGATGTGTTCTTGTTCATAATGTGTTACTTGATCAACAGTGGTTCTCTGTGCACATTTGTCATGTAGCATTCTGTAAAACCATGTTTGATCTGTTCTTGTTCATAATGTGTTACTTGATCAACACTAGTTACCTGTGCACATTAATCATTTTGCATACTGTAAAACCGTGTTTGATGTGTTCTTGTTCATAATGTGCTACTTGATCAATACTAGTTCTCTGTGAACATTGGTCATTTAGCATACTACAAAACCATGTTTGATGTGTTCTTGTTCATAATGTGCTACTTGATTGATACTGGTTCTTTGTGAACATTGGTCATTTAGCATACTGTAAAACCATGTTTGATGTGTTCTTGTTCATAATGTGCTACTTGATCCATATTGGTTCTCTGCGAGCATTGGTCATTTAGCATACTGTAAAACCGTGTTTGATGTGTTCTTGTTCATAATGTGCTACTTGATCAGTACTGGTTCTCTGTGAACATTGGTCATTTAGCATACTGTAAAACCGTGTTTTATGGGTTCTTGTTCATAACGTTCTACTTGATTAATAATGATTCTCTGTGAACATCGGTCATTTACCATACTGTAAAATCATGTTTGATGTGTTCTTGTTCATATTGTGTTACTTGATCAACACTGGTTACCTGTTTATAGTGGATATTTAGCATACTATAAAACCATGTTTGATGTGTTCTTGTTCATACGGTGCTACTTGATCAACAATCGTTCTCTGCGCACATTGGTCATTAATCATATGGTAAAACTGTGTTTGATGTATTCTTGTTCATAATGTGTTACTTGATCAACACTGGTTATCTGTGCACATTGGACATTTAGCATATATTAAAACCATGTTTAATGTATTCTTGTTCATAATGTGCTACTTAATCAGCACTGGTTATCTGTGTACCTTGGTCATTAAGCATACGCTAAAACCGCGTTTGATGTGTTCTTCTTCATAATGTGTTACTTGATCAATACTGGTTCTCTGTGAACATTGGTCATTTAGCATACTGTAAAACCATGTTTGATGTATTCTTGTTCATAATGTGTTACTTGATCAACACTGGATGTTTGTGTACATTGGTCATTTAGAATACTGTAAAACCGTGTTTGATGTGTTCTTGTTCATAATATGTTACTTGATCAACACTGGTTATATGTGCAGATTGGTCATTTAGCATACTGTAAAACCATATTAGATGTGTTCTTGTTCATAATGTGTTACTTGATCAGCACTCTTTATCTGTGCACATTGGTCATTTAGCACACTGTAAAACCATGTTTGATGTGTTCTTGTTCATAATGTGTTACTTGATCAACACTGGATCTTTGTGTACATTGATAATTTAGAATACTATAAAACCGTGTTTGATGTGTTCTTGTTCACAATATGTTACTTAATCAACACTGTTTATCTGTGCAGATTGGTCATTTAGCATACTCTAAAACCATATTTGATGTGTTCTTGTTCATAATGTGTTACTTGATCAACACTGGTTATCTGTGCACATTGGTCATTTAGCACACTGTAAAATCATGTTTGATGTGTTCTTGTTCATAATGTGTTACTTGATCAACACTGGTTAACTGTGCACATTGGTCATTTAGCATAATGTAAAACCATGTTTGATGTGTTCTTGTTCATAATGTGTTACTTGATTAACACTGGTTATCTGTGCACATTGGTCATTTAGCATACTGTAAAACCATGTTTGATGTGCTCTTTTTTATAATGTGTTACTTGAAAAACACTCGTTCTCTGTGTACATTGGTCATTTAGCATACTGTAAAACCATGTTTGATGTGTTCTTGTTCATAATGTGTTATTTGATCAACACTTGCTCTCTGTGTATATTGGTCATTTAGCATACTGTAAAACCATGCTTGATGCGTTCTTGTTCATAATGTGTTACTTTATCAACACTCGTTCTCTGTGCACATTGGTCATTAATCAAACTGTAAAACGGTGTTTGATATGTTCTTGTTCATAATGTGTTACTTGATCAACACTGGTTTTCTGTGCACATTTGTCATTTAACATACTGTAAAACCATGTTTGATGTTTCCTTTTTCATAACGTGTTACTTGATCAACACTGACTACCTGTGAACATTGGTCATTTAGCATACTGTAAAACCATGTTTGATGTGTTCTTTTTCAAAAGGTGTACTTGATCAACACTGGTTTTCTGTCAACAGTGGTCATTTAGATACTGTAAAACCATGTTTGATGTGTTCTTGTTCATAATGTGTTACTTGATCAACACTGGTTATCTGTGCACATTGGTCATTTAGCATACTGTAAAACCATGTTTGATGTGTTTTTGTTCATAATGTGTTACTTGATAAACACTGGTTATCTGTGCACATTGGTCATTTAGCATACTGTGAAACCATGTTTGATGTGTTCTTGTTTATAATGTGTTACTTGATCAACACTGGTTATCTGTGCACATTGGTCATTTAGAATACTGTAAAACCATGTTTGATGCATTCTTGTTCATAATGTGTTACTTGATCAGCACTGGTTATCTGTGTACATTGGTCATTTAGAATACTGTAAAACCATGTTTGATGTATTCTTGTTCATAATGTGTTACTTGATCAGCACTGGTTATCTGTGTACATTGGTCATTAAGCATACTCCAAAATCGTGTTTTATGTGTTCTTGTTCATAATGTGTTACTTGATCAACACTGGGTATCTGTGCACATTGGTAATTTAGCATACTGTAAAACCGTGTTTGATGTGTTCTTGTTCATAATGTTTTACTTGAACAACATCGGTTCGCGGTGTTCATTGTTTATTTAGCATACTACAAAATCGTGTTTGATGTGTTCTTGTTCATAATGTGCTACTTGATCAATACTGGTTCTCTGTGAACATTGGTCATTTAACATACTGTAAAATCGTGTTTGATGTGTTCTTGTTCATAATGTGCTACTTGATCAATACTGGTTCTCTGTGAACATTGGTCATTTAGCATACTGTAAAACCGTGTTTGATGTGTTCTTGTTCATAATGTGCTATTTGATCAATACTGGTTCTATGTGAACATTGGTCATTTAGCATATTGTCTCTGTTAACATTAATCATTTTGCATACTGTAAAACCATGTTTGATGTGTTCTTGTTCATAATGTGCTACTT
Organism: Macrothele yani; assembly: GCA_039090855.1. NCBI lineage: Eukaryota > Metazoa > Arthropoda > Arachnida > Araneae > Macrothelidae > Macrothele > Macrothele yani. Next base: position 53,961,024 of record CM077032.1, on the reverse strand, counting down.
GATCAATACCGGTTCTCTGTGAACATTGGTCATTTAGCATACTGTAAAATCGGGTTTGGTTTGTTCTTGTTCATAATGTGCTACTTGATCAATACTGGTTCTCTGTAAACATTGGTCATTTAGCATACTGTAAAACCGTGTTTGATGTGTTCTTGTTCATAATGTGCTATTTGATCAATACTGGTTCTCTGTGAACATTGGTCATTTAGCATACTGTAAAACCATGTTTGATGTGCTCTTGTTCATAATGTGTAACTTGATCAACACTGGTTATCTGTGTACAGTGGTCATTTAGCATACTGTAAAACCATGTTTGATGTGTTCTTGTTCATAATGTGTTACTTGATCAACACTCGTTCTCTGTGCACATTGGTCATTAATCCTACGGAAAAACTGTGTTTGATGTGTTCTTGTTCATAATGTGTTACTTGATCAACACTGGTTATCTGTGCACATTGGTCATTTAGAATACTGTAAAACCATGTTTGATGTATTCTTGTTCATAATGTGCTACTTAACAGCACTGGTTAACTGTGCACATTGGTCATTTAAAATACTGGAAAACCATGTTTGGTGTGTTCTTGTTCATAATGTGTTACTTGATTAACACTGGTTATCTGTGTACATTGGTCATTTAGAATACTGTAAAACCATGTTTGATGTGTTCTTGTTCATAATGTGTTACTTGATCAACACTGGTTATCTGTGCAGATTGGTCATTTAGAATACTGTAAAACCATGTTTGATGTATTCTTGTTCATAATGTGTTACTTGATTAACACTGGATCTTTGTGTACATTGGTCATTTAGAATACCGTAAAACGGTGTTTGATGTGTTCTTGTTCATAATGTGTTACTTGATCAACACTGGTTAACTGTGCACATTGGTCATTTAGAATACTGTAAAACCATGTTTGGTGTGTTCTTGTTCATATGTGTTACTTGATCAACACCGGTTCTCGGTGTACATTGGTCATTTACCATACTGTAAAACCGTGTTTGGTGGGTTCTTGTTCATAATGTGCTACTTGATCAATACTGGTTCTCTGTACACATTGCTCATTTAGCATACTTTAAAACCGTGTTTGATGTGTTCTTGTTCATAATGTGCTACTTGATCAAAACTGGTTATCTGTGCACATTGTTCATTTAGCATACTATAAAACCATGTTTGATGTGTTCTTGTTCATAATGTATAGCTTGATCAACACTGGGTTTCTGTGCACATTGGTCATTTAGAATACTGTAAAACCATGTTTAGTGTGTTCTTGTTCATAATTTGTTACTTGATCAACAACGGTTCTCGGTGTACATTGGTAATTTAGCATACTGTAAAACTATGTTTGAGGTGCTCTGTATCGTGTCTATGTTTGCCTGTTTGTCATTAATCTCTATGCCATCAGATGCTATAAATCATTTGTTTAAACTTGGAATCGAAAAAAAAAAAAAAACAAGTTAGTAAAATCATGCAATGCATTGATTATGATACGCTTTCCAACATACCAGAAATCATTACTCAAGTTATGAGGATAATAGCTATGGAATAAATCTGGCTCCTGTGCCCTGACCTTTAACCCCATTTCGATGATATTAAACAGAATTGGTTCCGGTGACTTCCGGAACAACGTACTAAAGTGTTTTCGCAATCGGATCGTTTTTAGGCAAGTTATAAGGATAATGGCTGTGGAGTAAACCTAGCCTTGTGCCTTGACCTTTGACCCCATTTCAATGATGTTAGACAGAACCGGTTCAGTAGATCTTTAAAACAATATGATGAAGTTTTGTCGCAATCGAAGCATTTTTACGTAACTTATGACGCATAAGGGTGATGGAATTATCCCGCTCCTATGTCCTGACCTTTGACCCCATTTCGTCCATTTTCAATAGGGATCGTACCCAGGTTGTCCCCTACCACATACTAAAATTTCATCGAAATCGAACCATTTTTACGCAAGTTATCGTGCTGAGAGGCAGACATTCTGACAGACAGACGGACAAAGCTGGAGCATGTACGCCTCTTCATCCTACAGTTGGAAAGCGTAAACAAGTTAGTAAAATCATTCAATGCATTGATTATGATGCGCTTTCCAACATACCAGAAATCATTACTCAAGTTATGAGGATAATGGCTGTAGAATAAATCTCGCTCCTGTGGCCTGACCTTTGACCCAATTTCGATGATATTCAACAGAACCGGTTAAGTATACTTCCGGAACAACATGATAAAGTTTTGTCTCAATCAAAGCTTTTTTACGTAAGTTATGACGCATAAGGCAATGAAATGGATGCAGCTCCTATGTTCTGATCTTTGACCCCATTTCGTCCATTTTCAATAGGATTCGTCTCCATGTGGCTCCCTAACACATAATAAAATATCATCGAAATCGAACCATTTTACGCAAGTTATGATGGATGAGGGCAATGGAATGGATGGAATGGATCCCGCTCCTGTGTCCTAACCTCTGACCCCATTTTGCCCATTTTTAATAGGGTTCGTCCCCAGGTGGTCCCCTACAACATACTGAAATTTCATTGAAATTGAACTATTTTTACGCAAGTTATGACGCATAAGGCAATGAAATGGATGCAGCTCCTATGTTCTGATCTTTGACCCCATTTCGTCCATTTTCAATAGGATTCGTCTCCATGTGGCTCCCTAACACATAATAAAATTTCATCGAAATCGAACCATTTTACGCAAGTTATGATGGATGAGGGCAATGGAATGGATCCCGCTTCTGTGTCCTAACCTTTGACCCCATTTCGCCCATTTTTAATAGGGTTCGTCCCCAGGTGGTCCCCTACAACATACTGAAATTTCATTGAAATTGAACTATTTTTACGCAAGTTAGGACGCATAAGGCAGTGAAATGGATCCCGCTCTTATGTCCTGATCTTTGACCCCATTTCATCCATTTTCGATAGGGTTCGCCTCCAGATGGTCCCTGACCACATACTAAAATTTCATCGAAATCGAACCACTTTTTCCGCGAGTTATCGTACGGATTGACGGACAAAGCTGGAGCATATACGCTTCTTCAACCTTCAATTAGAAAGCGTAAAAAAGAAGGGAAAAAACAAAACAAAAACGGAGCTGTTCGTTAAGGTAACAGCGAACATCCAAATGCCAATGTAGCTTATACAGTAAAAGTTCCTTAACTGAAACTGCCGGATAGCGGACACCTCCATTTAACGGGCAGTTTTGTAATCTGCAACCGGTCCCAAAGTACAGGCGGTTAACTCTGAGTAGCGAGCGGACAGCGATTTCGCTTGAAACAGCTGAAAATGCGTCCACTGAAGGGGGCAGGAGAAAAAGGCATGCGAAATTTTATCGCGATGCCAAACCCAGTGCATTGCAAACATTTCTAGCTACTGTTTGCCACCTCCGCAATCAAACACGTTAAACCGCAGTGCGTTAGTCGTTGTTTACGCTTTCTAACCGTAGCTTGAAGAAGCGTTTAAGCTCCAGCTTTGTCCGTGCGTCTGTCTGCCTGTCCACACGATAACTCGCTTACAGATGGTTAGATTTCGCTGAAAGTTTAGTATGTATTAGGGGACAATCTGGAGACGAACTGTATTGAAAATGGACGAAAAGGAATCAAAGGTCAGGACACAGCAGCGGGATCCATTCCATCGCCCATATGCTTCATAACTTACGTAAAAATGTTTCGATCCCGACGAAACGTTATCTTGTTGTTTCAGGGGTATACTGAACCGATTGGGATAAAAGGTCAGGGCACAGTAGCCAGATTTACTCCACAGCCATTATCCTCATAACTTGACTAAAATGCTTCTATTGCGACAAACTTTAGTATATTATTCCGAAGGTACCCTGAACAAATTCTGTTGAATATCATCGAAATGGGGTCAAAGGTCAGGGCACAGGAGCGAGATTTATTCCACAGCCATTATTTTCATAACTTGACTAAAAATGCTTCTATTGCGACCAAAGGTTAGTATATTATTCCGAAGGTACACTGAACCAGTTCTGTTGAATATCATCGACATGGGGTCAAAGATTAGGGCACGGCAGCGAGATTTATTAAACAGCCATTATCCTCATAGCTTGACTAAAAATGCTTCTATCGCGACAAAACTTTAGTATATTATTCCGAAGATACAATGAACCAATTCTGTTGAATATCATCGAAATGGGGTAAAAGAGCAGGACACGGGAGCTAGATTTATTCCACAGCCATTATCCTCATAACTTGACTAAAAATGCTTCTATTTCGACAAAACTTTAGTATATTATTCGGATGGTACCCTGAACAAATTCTGTTGAATATCATCGAAATGGGGTCAAAGGTCAGGGCACAGGAGCGAGATTTATTCCACAGCCATTATTTCCATAACTTGACTAAAATGCTTCTATTGCGACCAAAGGTTAGTATATTATTCCGAAGGTACACTGAACCAGTTCTATTGAATATCATCGACATGGGGTCAAAGATTAGGGCACGGCAGCGAGATTTATTCCACAGCCATTATCCTCATAGCTTGACTAAAAATGCTTCTATCGCGACAAAACTTTAGTATATTATTCGGAAGGTACCCTGAACAAATTCTGTTGAATATCATCGAAATGGGGTCAAAGGTCAGGGCACAGGAGCGAGATTTATTCCACAGCCATTATTTCCATAACTTGACTAAAATGCTTCTATTGCGACCAAAGGTTAGTATATTATTCCGAAGGTACACTGAACCAGTTCTATTGAATATCATCGACATGGGGTCAAAGATTAGGGCACGGCAGCGAGATTTATTCCACAGCCATTATCCTCATAGCTTGACTAAAAATGCTTCTACTGCGACAAAACTTTAGTATATTATTCCGAAAGTACACTGAACCAATTTTGTTGAATATCATCGAAATCGGGTCTACAGCAGGGCACAGGAGCGAGATTTATTCCACAGCCATTATCTTCATAACTTGACTAAAAATGCTTCTATTACGAAAAAACTTTAGTGAATTATTCCGAAGGTACACTGAATCAATTCTGTTGAATATCATCGAAAGAGGGTCAAAGAGCAGGGCACAGGAGCATTATTCCACAGCCATTATCCTCATAACTTGACTAAAAATGCTTCTATTGCGACAAACTTTAGTATATTATTCCGAAGGTACACTGAACCAATTCTGTTGAATATCATCGAAATGGGGTCAAAGAGCAGGGCACAGAAGCGATATTTATTCCACAGCCATTTTCCTTATTACTTGACTAAAAATGCTTCTATTTCGACAAAACTTTAGTATATTATTCCGAAGGTACACTGAACCAGTTCTGTTGACTATCATCGAAATGAGGTCAAAGAGCAGGGCACATGAGCGAGATTTATTCCACAGCCTCATAACTTGAGTAATGATTTCTAGTATGTTGGAAAGTGTATCATAATGAATGCATTGCATGATTTTACTAACTTGTTTGCATAAGGCAGGGTTTGTTTCGACATGAAAAGAAGACGGAGTTATGCACTTTCAAAATAGAAGAAGGCGATCTACTTGATTTCTGAACCGTTGACATGTTGGAACTGTGAGGGAAATGCCAAAGATTTTATTGCAGTTGATGATGAACTGTGTTTTGAACAGACAATGGATAATTTACAAAATTACGTTTCTTCACACACACCCATTAAGAATGACATGGTGTAAGAGACAGCGGAAAGTGCTGAAGAAAAGGCAGTGGACGGAGTTGCGGAAGAGGTGTGCGACATTAAGAACTTCACAGCCGTGGCAAAATATAGTGAGGAACTTCATAAATTTTTTTATTAGCATAGGCGAGTCTCTGTGTGTGTGGGACTGGCATATTTGATGAATTTGAAAATTCATATTGAAAAAGGGGCTGCAAACGGCAAAAGAAAAAAACAAACGCTCTTCTCAGGGTTTTTTTTTTTTTGAATTCAAGAATGCTAACGGATAAATTGATAAATTAGCTGTAAGTACCTTATGTAAGTTTTAAAACATTTGTTAATCATACACATGCATTGAATGCATTGTATATACATATGTACACATGCATTGTATATACATATGTACGTAAATTTCCTTTTTCCTCATGTTTGAAAAGCTCAAAAATATGTAAGTTACTATAAATACGTACATATATGCAGATAGATGCAGAGGATTTTAGGAAGAGAGTGTCTGACTCCAGGTCTTGAACAACTCTCAGAAATAGGAAGCTAGGAGATTTGGGCTAGAGTGCAGGATAGTTTTTTTTTTTTTTTTTTTGATTGGAGGTTTAACGACCACCGTGAGCAACTCAATGGGCTATAAGCAGTCGCCCGTCCCTAATTTAGAGTCACTGGTTCCAGGGAAGGGAGAGAGCCAGTGCCGTAAGACAAACACAATATCCATGCCTCACGGGATTTGAACCCGGACCCCTTTCGGACGAATGATCAGAGGCCATCGCCTTAGACCACTGCGCCACCGAGGCGGCGTGCGGGATAGTAAAAAGACGCCCTTATTTACTACCGGGGTCCGACGGCATAACGTGCCCGTCCGACACAAGGCGGATATTTAGTGGATCGAACCTGAGGTTTCTCCGTGGCAGTCATGAACGTTGACCACTAAGTCATCCGCGGCCTTGTACATACAGGGTGTTCGTAAACTGTTTTGACAAAAGAAGAGGGGGGATAGTACCCATCAAGACGAACAATATTTACAAAGGAACCTAGGGTCGCATTCCACTCTGAGTGTCAGAAAAGAGTAACTTCGAAATACGTACAACAAGCACAAGTCGTCACCTCAGACGTCATTTCTTTCGCGCCGGAGAAGTAGCACATCATCGTCAATCATTTACCGTATGCAAATTGCCAGAGAAATGAAGCAGCATCGACAGTTGCAGCTGATTGGCTTATCAAGGTGCAGTAGACACTTCCTGAATGCCACATATCCCGCACGATGGATTGGACGTGGCGGACTTGTGGCGTGGCCTCCACGCTCACCGGGCTTAAACCCACTGGACTTCTTCTGGAGGCACATGAAATCATTGGTGTATGAGACGCCTGTGGACTCCGTGGAAGATCTCGTCGCGAGAATCGTTGTTGCAGCTGACAGGATAAACACGACACCAGGAGTCTTCGAGAGGGTGCGCCAGTGTTTCATTCGCTGGTGTGAATTGTGCAACGGCACCCGTGGCCGCCACTTTGAGCTGTCCCTGATCTCCAGAAATGGGATTGGGCAACTTATGATGCCATTAATTCTCTTTCTTTGCACTGTTGAAAGTTCAACTTGGACATCTAACTTTAATGTTTTCTGACACTCAGAGTGAAATGCGACTCTAGGTTCCATTGTAAATATTGTTCGTCTTCATGGGTACTATCACCCCTCTTCTTTTGTCAAAACAGTTTAACGAACACCCTGTATATTGAATTTCGTGTACAGCATTACTAATGCGGTTTCGGAATTTATTACTGCATAAATATGACATATAAAATGCGCATATTTATACATGTAACTTTATGGAGCCGCGGATGGCTTAGTGGTTAGTGTTTCAGACTGTCGATGCTGGGTCCCCAGGTTCAAGCCTGGGCTGATCTTTCAGAGATGGTGTGATTTACTAACAATCGCTGAATATCCGCCGTGCATCGGACGAGCACGTAAAGTGACGGCCCCCAGGCTGGACCCACTGGTAAAATGGGTATCCTTTCCTATGTCCCCCTGATATTCTCTCACCCATCTATGTGCAATATCGTACTTGTACGGTGGCGCCATCTACTGTACTCTAATCTCACTACAAACTGTTGTGTCAAAGTCGCTAGTCTTGCTCTCATTCCTTCCGTTTCTGTGTCCTGCCCAAAAGGCGATCTCGCTGTAGGTGGCTGGGACCTAAACTCTACTCCCTGTGGACGGAAGTCCTACATAAAAATGACAAATCCTGCATCCTCACATGTAACTTTATTTTCAACTGCAAAACGAAAAAAAAAAAAAAAGAGCGGCCACGAAGTTCGTATTGCGCGACGGCTTGGGCAGATAGGCGTGTACCTCCGAATAGCCGACAGATCACCCGGTCCAGAGGAGTCCGCTATTCTGAGATTTTACTGTCTTCATTTTTTACGTGACAATTCCTAAACTCGGTGAGTTTCGTTTCGTTTTAATGGGTGGTATATTATTATTACCTTGATTTTTACAGAGCTATGATATAATGAAATCGGACCAATGGCGTACCCGGGGGGGGGATGCAAAGGGCCATGTACACCCCCAAAATAATTTTGCCTAGTATTAATATTTGGAAAAAAATTGTTGGTGACATTAGTTTGCTAGTGTCGCCTTTCTGGTACGAGGTCACATATGCCTATTGTTAATGCCTAATCCCCCCCCCCCCCACCCCCACCCTAGTGCGCATTTCCCACTCGTATTCCACCAAAGAAAGAAGAGAGCGAATTGGTGTTGTATGTTGTAGTGCTCAGGGCTTCAGTCTAATGAATGGTAGGGTCTGGGGCCATGGGTGGAGGGGGGGGGGGGGGTTACGCCTTTTATCTTGAGTGCATACCGTAGCAGGAAAACAAAAACGTAGAATGAACGTCACTTTGCAATTAATAGTATTTGAAAAATATAAAAATGTCTGCTCTCATGCACATTTTTTTCGTCGCTTTAGAAAGGAATGATATCATAGCTGCACTGACAAAATAAAGAATGTGAGAATTTTTCGATTGTTGACTTGACATCATATAAAATTTTATTCACTGATGCATAATACAGATGCAACTTGATGTAAATGTTATGCATAGTGCTGAAACAGTCTGATGTAGTTGCGAAAGTAGTTCTTTGATCAAATTTAATTTTTAAATAGCGATAATTCAAACTACGAAATTCCGCATTCGTGGTTTTGACACTGAGCGACGAAATGCACCCCCAAAATTAATTTCTGGTTACACCACTGAATCGGATGATTCATTTTGAATTGCCCTGTAACTCGCTGTTGATGGAAAGGATTTTCATAAAACGCAATACAAAAATTAAAGCAGAACGGGACGTGATGTGGGGGTGGAATGGTGAGCTTCCATTTAACAGGAAGAAATCCTGGGCACTAAAAGGGGGAAGGGAACGAAGTCCCATCACCAACCATCCAAACTAGTGCCCCCCCCCCCCCCCCTGTCAGGGGTTTTTGAACCAGTCCATCAGCGGGTGAGAGCAAAGAGCGAGGTCAGAGTTCTTGTCATTTTGATTTGTTGTTTTCGGTGGTTGCTATACTGATAAAAGAAATACTGATAAAAGAAATATTGATAAAAGAAAAGCGTTTCAGAATTATTTGGATATATTTGACATCGAGAATCCAGTAACGTAAGTCCACATATTTCATACATATCATTTAGTATATTTAGATTAAGTTTATCTGATAGTATTTCGATCAGTTAAAGCATGCCTAAAAATGCGTCGTCCCAAGCTGTCTAAGCAATTACCGAGGTAAATCAAACGTTCGTCCGTCGTTCCTTGGTCGTCATAACAGAGACGGACATTTTTGTCTGGGAGATAGCTGGAGCCAGTAATGTATTCAGGCAACTTTTCAGGGGTGCTTAACTCCCCCCTCCCCGAAAATCCACGTTTTTTGGGCGATATCCTATTATATTTAGTTCAGTTGTTGTTCGTCTGTAATTCCTTGGTTGTCATACACAGAGACGGACATTTTTGTCTGGGAGATAGCTGGAGCCAGTAATGTATTCAGGCATCTTCTCGGGGTGCTTAACTCCCCCTCACCCGAAAGTCCACGTTTCTGGGCGATATCCTATTATACTTAGTTTAATTGTGTTCATCTGTAGTTCCTTGGTTGTCATACACAGAGACGGACATTTTTGTCTGGGAGATAGCTGGAGCCAGTAATGTATTCAGGCATCTTCTCGGGGGTGCTTAACTCCCCCCTCACCCGAAAGTCCACGTTTCTGGGCGATATCCTATTATATTTAGTTTAATTGTGTTCATCTGTAGTTCCTTGGTTGTCATACACAGAGACGGACATTTTTGTCTGGGAGATAGCTGGAGCCAGTAATGTATTCAGGCATCTTCTCGGGGGTGCTTAACTCCCCCTCACCCGAAAGTCCACGTTTCTGGGCGATATCCTATTATATTTAGTTTAATTGTGTTCATCTGTAGTTCCTTGGCTGTCATACACAGAGACGGACATTTTTGTCTGGGAGATAGCTGGAGCCAGTAATGTATTCAGGCATCTTCTCGGGGGTGCTTAACTCCCCCCTCACCCGAAAGTCCACGTTTCTGGGCGATATCCTATTATACTTAGTTTAATTGTGTTCATCTGTAGTTCCTTGGTTGTCATACACAGAGACGGACATTTTTGTCTGGGAGATAGCTGGAGCCAGTAATGCATTCAGGCATCTTCTCGGGGGTGCTTAACTCCCCTCACCCGAAAGTCCACGTTTCTGGGCGATATCCTATTATATTTAGTTTAGTTGTGTTCATCTGTAGTTCCTTGGTTGTCATACACAGAGACGGACATTTTTGTCTGGGAGATAGCTGGAGCCAGTAATGTATTCAGGCATCTTCTCGGGGGTGCTTAACTCCTCCCTCATCCGAAAGTCCACGTTTCTGGGCGATATCCTATTATATTTAGTTTAATTGTGTTCATCTGTAGTTCCTTGGCTGTCATACACAGAGACGGACATTTTTGTCTGGGAGATAGCTGGAGCCAGTAATGTATTCAGGCATCTTCTCGGGGGTGCTTAACTCCCCCTCACCCGAAAGTCCACGTTTCTGGGCGATATCCTATTATACTTAGTTTAATTGTGTTCATCTGTAGTTCCTTGGTTGTCATACACAGAGACGGACATTTTTGTCTGGGAGATAGCTGGAGCCAGTAATGCATTCAGGCATCTTCTCGGGGGTGCTTAACTCCCCCCTCACCCGAAAGTCCACGTTTCTGGGCGATATCCTATTATACTTAGTTTAATTGTGTTCATCTGTAGTTCCTTGGTTGTCATACACAGAGACGGACATTTTTGTCTGGGAGATAGCTGGAGCCAGTAATGCATTCAGGCATCTTCTCGGGGGTGCTTAACTCCCCCCTCACCCGAAAGTCCACGTTTCTGGGCGATATCCTATTATATTTAGTTTAGTTGTGTTCATCTGTAGTTCCTTGGTTGTCATACACAGAGACGGACATTTTTGTCTGGGAGATAGCTGGAGCCAGTAATGTATTCAGGCATCTTCTCGGGGGTGCTTAACTCCTCCCTCATCCGAAAGTCCACGTTTCTGGGCGATATCCTATTATATTTAGTTTAATTGTGTTCATCTGTAGTTCCTTGGCTGTCATACACAGAGACGGACATTTTTGTCTGGGAGATAGCTGGAGCCAGTAATGTATTCAGGCATCTTCTCGGGGGTGCTTAACTCCCCCTCACCCGAAAGTCCACGTTTCTGGGCGATATCCTATTATACTTAGTTTAATTGTGTTCATCTGTAGTTCCTTGGTTGTCATACACAGAGACGGACATTTTTGTCTGGGAGATAGCTGGAGCCAGTAATGCATTCAGGCATCTTCTCGGGGGTGCTTAACTCCCCCTCACCCGAAAGTCCACGTTTCTGGGCGATATCCTATTATATTTAGTTTAGTTGTGTTCATCTGTAGTTCCTTGGTTGTCATACACAGAGACGGACATTTTTGTCTGGGAGATAGCTGGAGCCAGTAATGTATTCAGGCATCTTCTCGGGGGTGCTTAACTCCTCCCTCATCCGAAAGTCCACGTTTCTGGGCGATATCCTATTATACTTAGTTTAATTGTGTTCGTCTGTAGTTCCTTGGTTGTCATACACAGAGACGGACATTTTCGTCTGGGAGATAGCTGGAGCCAGTATTGTATTCAGGCATCTTCTCGGGGGTGCTTAACTCCGCCCTCCCACGAAAATCCACGTTTTTTGGGCGATATCCTATTATATTTAGTTTAATTGTGTTCGTCTGTAGTTCCTTGGCTGTCATACACAGAGACGGACATTTTTGTCTGGGAGATAGCTGGAGCCAGTAATGTATTCAGGCATCTTCTCGGGGGTGCTTAACTCCCTCTCCCCCGAAAATCCACGTTTTTTTGGCGATATCCTATTATATTTAGTTTAATTGTGTTCGTCTGTAGTTCCTTGGTTGTCATACACAGAGACGGACATTTTTGTCTGGGAGATAGCTGGAGCCAGTAATGTATTCAGGCATCTTCTCGGGGGTGCTTAACTCCCCCTCACCCGAAAGTCCACGTTTCTGGGCGATATCCTATTATATTTAGTTTAATTGTGTTCATCTGTAGTTCCTTGGTTGTCATACACAGAGACGGACATTTTTGTCTGGGAGATAGCTGGAGCCAGTAATGTATTCAGGCATCTTCTCGGGGGTGCTTAACTCCCCCTCACCCGAAAGTCCACGTTTCTGGGCGATATCCTATTATACTTAGTTTAATTGTGTTCATCTGTAGTTCCTTGGTTGTCATACACAGAGACGGACGGTTTTGTCTGGGAGATAGCTGGAGCCAGTAATGTATTCAGGCATCTTCTCGGGGGTGCTTAACTCCCCCCTCACCCGAAAGTCCACGTTTCTGGGCGATATCCTATTATATTTAGTTTAATTGTGTTCATCTGTAGTTCCTTGGTTGTCATACACAGAGACGGACATTTTTGTCTGGGAGATAGCTGGAGCCAGTAATGTATTCAGGCATCTTCTCGGGGGTGCTTAACTCCCCCCTCACCCGAAAGTCCACGTTTCTGGGCGATATCCTATTATACTTAGTTTAATTGTGTTCATCTGTAGTTCCTTGGTTGTCATACACAGAGACGGACATTTTTGTCTGGGAGATAGCTGGAGCCAGTAATGTATTCGGGCATCTTCTCGGGGGTGCTTAACTCCCCCCTCACCCGAAATTCCACGTTTCTGGGCGATTTCCTATTATACTTAGTTTAATTGTGTTCGTCTGTAGTTCCTTGGTTGTCATACACAGAGACGGACATTTTTGTCTGGGAGATAGCTGGAGCCAGTAATGTATTCAGGCATCTTCTCGGGGGTGCTTAACTCCCCCTCCCCGGAAATCCACGTTTTGGGGCGATATCCTATTATATTTAGTTTAATTGTGTTCATCTGTAGTTCCTTGGTTGTCATACACAGAAACAGACATTTTTGTCTGGGAGATAGCTGGAGCCAGTAATGTATTCAGGCATCTTCTTGGGGGTGCTTAACTCCCCCTCACCCGAAAATCCACGTTTTTGGGCGATATCCTATTATATTTAGTTTAATTGTGTTCGTCTGTAGTTCCTTGGTTGTCATACCCAGAGACGGACATTTTTGTGTAGGAGATAGCTGGAACCAGTAATGTATTCAGGTATCTTTTCAGGGGTGCTTAACTCCCCTCCCCGAAAATCCACGTTTTTTGGGCGATATCCTATTATATTTAGTTCAGTTGTTGTTCATCTGTAGTTCCTTGGTTGTCATACACAGAGACGGACATTTTTGTCTGGGAGATAGCTGGAGCCAGTAATGTATTCAGGCATCTTCTCGGGGGTGCTTAACTCCCCCCTCACCCGAAAGTCCACGTTTCTGGGCGATATCCTATTATATTTAGTTTAATTGTGTTCATCTGTAGTTCCTTGGTTGTCATACACAGAGACGGACATTTTTGTCTGGGAGATAGCTGGAGCCAGTAATGTATTCAGGCATCTTCTTGGGGGTGCTTAACTCTCCCCTCACCCGAAAATCCACGTTTCTGTGCGATATCCCGTTATATTTAGTTCAGTTGTTGTTCGTCTGTAGTTCCTTGGGTGTCATACACAGAGACGGACATTTTTGTCTGGGAGATAGCTGGAGCCAGTAATGTATTCAGGTATCTTTTCAGGAGTGCTTAACTCCACCTCCCCCGAAAATCCACGTTTTTTGGGCGATATCCTATTATATTTAGTTCAGTGGTTGTTCGTCTGTAGTTCCTTGGTTGTCATACACAGAGACGGACATTTTTGTCTGGGAGATAGCTGGAGCCAGTAATGTATTCAGGCATCTTCTCGGGGGTGCTTAACTCCCCCCTCCCCCGAAAATCCACGTTTTTTTTGGGCGATAACCTATTATATTTAGTTCAGTTGTTGTTCGTCTGTAGTTCCTTGGTTGTCATACACAGAGACGGACATTTTTGTCTGGGAGATAGCTGGAGCCAGTAATGTATTCAGGTATCTTTTCAGGGGTGCTTAACTCCACCTCCCCGAAAATCCACGTTTTTTTGGGCGATAACCTATTATATTTAGTTCAGTTGTTGTTCGTCTGTAGTTCCTTGGTTGTCATACACAGAGACGGACATTTTTGTCTGGGAGATAGCTGGAGCCAGTAATGTATTCAGGCATCTTCTCGGGGGTGCTTAACTTCCCCCTCCCCCGAAAATCCACGTTTTTGGGCGATATCCTATTATATTTAGTTCAGTTGTTGTTCGTCTGTAGTTCCTTGGTTGTCATACACAGAGACGGACATTTTTGTCTGGGAGATAGCTGGAGCCAGTAATGTATTCAGGCATCTTCTCGGGGGTGCTTAACTCCCCGCTCCCCCGAAAATCCACGTTTTTTGGGCGATATCCTATTATATTTAGTTCAGTTGTTGTTCGTCTGTAGTTCCTTGGTTGTCATACACAGAGACGGACATTTTTGTCTGGGAGATAGCTGGAGCCAGTAATGTATTCAGGTATCTTTTCAGGGGTGCTTAACTCCCTCTCCCCCGAAAATCCACGTTTTTTGGGCGATATCCTATTATATTTAGTTCAGTTGTTGTTCGTCTGTAGTTCCTTGGTTGTCATACACAGAGACGGACATTTTTGTCTGGGAGATAGCTGGAGCCAGTAATGTATTCAGGCATCTTCTCGGGGGTGCTTAACTCCCCCCCCCCCCTTCCCCGAAAATCCACGTTTTTTTGGGCGATAACCTATTATATTTAGTTCAGTTGTTGTTCGTCTGTAGTTCCTTGGTTGTCATACACAGAGACGGACATTTTTGTCTGGGAGATAGCTGGAGCCAGTAATGTATTCAGGTATCTTTTCAGGGGTGCTTAACTCCCCCTCCCCGAAAATCTACGTTTTTGGGCGATATCCTATTATATTTAGTTCAGTTGTTGTTCGTCTGTAGTTCCTTGGTTGTCATACACAGAGACGGACATTTTTGTCTGGGAGATAGCTGGAGCCAGTAATGTATTCAGGCATCTCCTCGGGGGTGCTTAACTCCCCCTCCCCCGGAAATCCACGCTTTTGGGCGATATCCTATTATATTTAGTTTAATTGTGTTCGTCAGTAGCTGAATATTTCGAGAAAAATAATTTTAAGAAAATAAGGGAAATTATTATAATAGTAAAAAAAAAAAAAAAAAAAAAACCCATCCACATGGATTTCAATCTGAAATTTCTATCATCCTTCAATGCAACATTAGACAGTCCTCGCTGAGGGGCAATTTTTCAAGTATTGACAACATGGATTTCTTCCGAAATGAAAACCTAATTCCACAGAGTAGAGATGTTTGCTCTGCAATGCATCATCATATTTAGGAAGCTGGCATTTAGTTTGAGTTCATTCTTCTGGATGCCGACTTTTCCGTGTATACGGGTAAGCCTCAGTATGGTTAACAGGACGCTAATGTTTTGAAGGCAACAAAATATTTACTACGCAATTTTTAACAATAGCAAATTATTACAAGTTTTTCCCATAATAAGTTTTTTCTTTTTTTTTCTGGAGATTGGTGGTTTACACTCCATGACAAAAAAAAAAAAAAAAAAAAAGAAAGAAATCGGCTCATCTCAAACTGGCATCCAAACTGTTAGTTAGTATTTTTTGTTTTTTAACTCTCTACTATGTGCTAATCTAAATAAACCAAATGGCAGGAGAATGGTCTACATCATATGTTTTCAGGTAACACTGTAATGATTCCTTAATAATTAGAAACACGCTTGTTATACGGCGAAGACATTTTTACCACTGTTAATGTGTTGGGGGAGATTTTCTCCAGCACAGTATTATTTTACCAGCATGCTCAATATTATACACAAACCTATGGTGAAATCCTTTCTTTTTTTTTTTTTTTTTTTTTTATGTAGAGGATTTTAGGAACGGAGTGTCTGACCCGAATTCTTAAACAACCCTTAGAAATACGAAGCTAGGAGATTGGGGCTAGAGTGCCCGATAGGAAAGTGACACGGAAGAGAGGTAGAAAGGGGAGGAGGACGCCCTTGTTTGTTACCGTAGGGGTGGCAGTACCCGGGTTCCGACGGCTTAACGTGCCCATCCGACGTACGGCGGATATTTAGTGGTTCGAACGTTCGTACCTGTCCGGGATCGAACCTGAGGTCATCTCCATGGCAGTCACGAACGTTGACCACTAGGCTACCCGCGGTCCTTATGGTGAAATCTATGGTGCGTTACTGAATTAAAGCAAAAGCATAACATTTTTACATTTTTAACCGTTTGTATGTCGTATTTGTTGATTTTTTGGAATTTGCATTTGCGATATACGAGCATCAAACAATTTTTACACTCTATTTAAAACTTTTATATATACAGGGCGATTCATAAAGAAGTATACAGTTTCAACGCACTATAAATCAAGAACAATATAAGATATTTTATGTTACCTATAACAGAATTGTAGGAGAATGTTTCAAGTATTTTTAGAGACAGTCACAGATATTCTATGTGTGCACCCTTAGTCACACATTCAGCCGGTAATCCATTGCCGCCCAAACGCGAGTTAAGATATCTGAATCAAGTGCAGTGATAGTGGCCTTGTGGGGCCGCGGGTGGTCTAGTGGGCAACGTTCGTGACTGCCACGGAAAGGACTTCAGGTTCGATCCACTAAATATCCGCCGTGCGTCGGATGGGCACGTTAAGCCGTTGGACCCCGGGTACTGGTCCCCCAGGAATAAATAAAAGCGTCTTCCTCCCTCCGTTAATAAATAAGGGCGTCTTCCTCCCCCTTTTACTTCGCTTCCGTGTCACTTTCCTATCGGGCACTCTAGCCCAAATTTCCTAGTTTCCTATTTCTAAGGGTTGTTTAAGATCTTTGGTCAGACACTCCCTTCCTAAAATCCTCTACATATGATCATTTGATCATAGTGTCTTTGTATGGAATCATTTCCAGCTTCTTTCTCAAAATTCTCCAGACAGTGGGCTGTGAAATCTGCACTTCACGACCCATCCTCCGCGTTGATTTTCCCGGGCTTCGTTGAATGGCGGTGCAAACACTATCGACGACTTCTTCCGATACGGACTTTTAAGTATGCACAAACAGCCCGTAGTTTCAAAATTTTTATGCCAATCGTAGATAGATTTTCTGGTTGGAGGTTATTTTCCGAATCGTGATCCAAAATGCCGTTGCACAACAGTTACAGATTCTGTTTTGCTCAATTCAAGAACACAAAACGCCTTCTCCACTGCAGACGCTGTCATTTTGACTCACTAGTCACGTGACACGCGCGCTATCGCCTACGTCACTTCCCTCAGTAGCGGGACACAAACTTTATGAGTACATCTACCTAACGATTAGCTGTTGAGGTCCGTGTCCTCAACTGTTACTGTGTTACAGCATCTGGAAACTGCATACTTCTTTATGAATCACCCTGTATATTAACGTATATGCAAAAACGTATAATAAAATTGTAATTATATGCATTGTTCCCATAATAAGTTTTGTTTTATAATAAAATTGTAATTATATGTATGTAATCAGTCAACAAGTTTCAGCCCCATCAAAATTTGTAATTGCCCCCCGTGAAAAACTATTTGAACGCAACGCTGTATTCATGCATCTCGGGGGTGCTTAGTTCCCTGAAAATCCATGAACGCCCGCCGGCCCGTATGTTTTTGTGTGATCTCCCTTTATATTTAGTCCAATTGTTTTCGTTTATAGCTGAATATTTAGAGAAATAAATTTTAAAAAACTTAATGAGGGAAAATATTATAATAATAATAAAAAAATCACCCTCATAGACTTCAATCTTAAATTCCTACCATCGTTCAAAAAAGCGTTAAACTGTCCTCGCTGAAGTGGCAATTTTATAAGCACTAACAACTCGGACTACTTCCGCAATAAAAACCTAATTCCACAGAGTAGAGATGTTTGCACTGCAATACATCATATTTTGAAAACTTTATTTCAGTCTTCTGGATATCGACTTTCCATGTATACAGTTCAGCTTCAGTGTAGCTTAAGTGACATTAGTGCTTCCAATATAACAAAATATTTGCTGCCTAATTTTTCACAACAGCAAATATTAGAAATTGTTCCCATAAAAAGTTTTTTTTTTTTCATGTCGGAGGGTGGTTCACACTATTTTGTTTTTTACTACTATGTGTTAATCTAAAGGGGCTGAAAGCAAACGGCAGGGGAATCGTTCACACCGCACGTTTTCAGGTAACACTGTAATGATTCCTTAATAATAAGAAACAGGCTTGTAGTAAGGAGAGGACATTTTTACCACTCCTAATGTCTTGGGGGTATTTTCTCCAGCACAGCCTTACCTTTACTAGAGTCCTCAATATTTTACACCACCCCATGGTAAAATCCGTGGTGTATTACTGAATTAAAGCAAAGGTAGAACATTTTTACATTTTTAATCACCCGTATGTGTAGATTACTTGGAATTTGCACTTTCAACATAACAACACAAGAAAAATTTCATACTTTATTTAAAATTTTTATATCTTATATATAAAACACAAAACGTGTGTTTGTCTGAAGCAACAAAAAAAAAATCTCGAACGCCTAACTGTGGCATCGTGAAATATGCATAGCTAATTAATACTGGAATTTCTAGGTCAACGCAACTATTTTAAGATCTCTACGTTGTTCCGTTCGCGAGTTATGAAATAATTAATAAGCTAATCAATAAAGTCAGCCTCGAAAGTGATGTACAATGCTTTTACAAGAAATGAAGATTTATCGATTGATGGAGAAAAGCTGGAGATAACAGATACGTACGTTTATATTGGACAGCAGATATCAAGTGAGAGTCACATCGATGAAGAAATTGATCGGCGTACAAAACTTGCCTGGAGAGCTTTTGGAAGAAACAGCATAACTTTCAAGAGCAATATGCCATTATGGCTGAAAGAAAAGTGTATGCATCTTTCCAGTGCTTACGTACGGTGCAGAGACGTGGACCTTAACTGAAACAGACATACAAAGACAGGACACAGAAACAATGAGAGAAAGTCTAGCGACTTTGACAGAACAGTTTGTAGTGAGCTTAGAGTACAGTAGATGGCGCCACCGTACAAGTACGATGTTGCTCACAGAGGGGTGAGAGAATTTCAGGGGGGGGCATAGGAAAGGATACCCATTTAACCAGTGGGTCCAACCTGGGGGCCGTCACATAACGTGCTCGACCGATGCACGGCGAATATTCAGTCATTGTTAGCAAATCACACCACCTCCGCAAGATCAACCCAGGAACGAACCTGAGGACCTTGCATTGGTAGTCTGAACTGCTAACCACTCAGCCATTCGCGGCTCGGTAACAAAATATCTTACATTATTCTTGTTTTATAGTGCGCTGAAACTGTATACTGCTTTATGAATCGCCCTGTACATTGCATTTTCTAGGCTCAATGGATAAAAGCAGCTCTATTCTGGAAACTCTGCATGAAGTAATGAAAGAAGCTGAACCCAGGAGTACTTTCGGGCCAACTTCCATTCCAGGGCCATTTATAATAACAGAGAGTATGATATCTAAAGTTGATTGTGTGGAAGTGTATCGAAGTATCTTTCTGGGTAATGCGTAAGTACAATTCTTAACTTTGTTAAGATACAAGAACAATGTATTGACTGTATTTTCTTCATAACTGAGTGTAAGTACTTCACAGGCCAGTTATATGGATATGCGTCAGCAATATAACCAGTGGCGTAACCATGTTTCAAAATCTGAGGGGGGTGTCCAATTACACATACACAGTGACCCCCCCCCCACAGATTATATGTATACATATATATACAATAATATAAAATAGTTTAAGACCCCCCGTACATATATATATATATATATCATCATCATCATCATCATCATTGTCAACCATTATCAATCCACTGCTGGACGAAGGTCTCCCCAAGTTTCCTCCACAACGGTCTGTCTTGTGCCAGTCTCCTCCATGTCACCCCTGCATACTTTCGAATTTCATCCACCCATCTCGCATGTGGTCTTCTTCTGGGTCTTTTCCTGTCCCTTGGAATCCAATCTAAAATTTCGGCTGTCCATCGATGATCTGTCCTTCTGGCAGTATGTCCAGCCCATTGCCATTTCAGGGATTTAACTCTGATCATGATGTCTTCCACTCTAGTCATTTTTCGGATCCACGAGTTCCTCTTCTTATCTCTCCTGGTTACACCAAGCATGCACCTCTCCATGCTGCTTTGAGTTGTCTGCAGCCTTTGTATGTCTCTTTTAGTTAAGGTCCACGTCTCTGCACCATACGTAAGCACTGGAAGGATGCATTGATCAAACACTTTTCTTTTAAGACATAATGGCATATTGCTCTTGAAAATTATGCTGTTTCTTCCAAAAGCTCTCCAGGCAAGTTTTGTACGCCGATTAATTTCTTCATCAATGTGACCCTCACTTGATATCTGCTGTCCAAGATAAACGTATGTGTCTGTTATCTCCAGCTTTTCTCCATCAATCGATAAATCTTCGTTTCTTGTAAAAGCATTGAACATCACTTTTGTCTTCTGAAAGTTCATTTTTAATCCCACTTCTTTACTCTTGTCAGCAAGTTCCTGGATCATACTCTGCAGTTCTGATGGGGTAGTTGCAAAAATGACTACGTCATCAGCAAAACGAAGGTGGGTTAGATAATCTCCATTAATCTTTATCCCCTTGTTTTCCCAGCTCAGCGACTGAAAAACACCCTCCAATGTGGCATTAAAGAGCTTCGGAGATATGGTGTCACCTTGTCTCACTCCCTTTCCAATTTTTACGTGTGTTGTATTTTCAAACAGCCTAATCTTTGCACTTGCATTTTCATAGATGTTATAAATAATATTAATGTATGCATCTTCAATACCGCAGGTTTTCAGAGCCATTGTAACTGCTGATGGTTTCACCGAATCAAAGGCTTTTTCATAATCGATAAAAGCCATGCACAATGGAAGTTCATATTCCCTCGCTCTTTCAATTAGTTCTCTCAGCACGTGGATATGATCTATTGTGCTGTAGCCACTCCTGAATCCAGCTTGTTCTCTCGGTTGAGCCATGTCCAGTGTTACCTTCAAGCGGTGTGAAAGAACTTTAGTGAAGATTTTATAAACTACTGATAGGAGGCTGATAGGTCTGTAGTTTCCGAGATCCTCAATGTCACCTTTCTTATGTAGCAGGATCATTGTAGCGGTGTTCCAATCCTCAGGAATCTTTCCTTCATTAAGGCATCGAGTGAAAATTTGGGCGAGTACTGTTTCGATTTCTCCACTTGCTTCTTGTATGATGTCTACAGTAATTCCATCTTCTCCTGGAGCTTTTCCTCGCTTCATGTTCTTGATTGCATGTGCAACTTCTGCTGGGAGGACTGGAGGAACTCTGGTACTGGTATCTTTCATGATGTCTGGAGTGCATATATCATCCCTTTCATATAATTTGGAGTAGAAATCTTTCACTCTTGTCAAAATTTCGCCTCTATTTCTTGTTACAGAACCATCTTCTTTTCTCAGTGCCATAATCTGTTTTCTTCCCTTACTGAGATGTCCCTTTGTTATCTTTAGGATTTGGTTGTTTTCAATTGCTTTCCTCACTAGCTCACAGTTGAATTTCCTTACATCTTCAGTGATACTTTTTCTTACTGTCTTGCATAGCTCTATATATTCCACTTTGGAAGTCACATCTTCTTTAGTTGTCCTCATCTCTCTTCTTTTTTGCATCAACATTTTGGTTTTTCCTGATAATTTGTTCACATGCAACTTGTTCTTAGACCCAGCTAATTTTGTTGCTGTTTCCATAAGAGCTTTGGTTACTTTTCTGTTAACTTCAGAGATGTCCACTTCTTCCGATGTTAGGCCTTCTAAAGCAGAGAACCTGTTCTTCAGTTCTAACTTGAAGGTATTATGGTGTTTTTTAAGGTTGGTTATGTCAATAGATTTTGTTTGTCTTATGAGCTTGCCACGTTCAAGTTTAGTGTTGAGGTGCATCTTACATCTCACCAATATATGGTCACTACCTGTGTTGAACTTGTTTAGCACACTGCAGTCTTCTATGACGAATTTTTTGTTACACATAATAAAATCAATTTCACTTGTCGTCCCATTTGGATGTCTCCATGTCCATTTCCTGTGTGGCTTTTTCTTGAAAAAGGAGTTCAAGATGAAAAACCCTTCTGCCTCTGCAAACTCAACGAGAGTATTTCCACGCTGGTTTCTGTTGCCGTGACCGAATTTACCTACTGAAGTTTCATTCTGTTGCCGTTGCCCTATTTTTGCATTGAAATCTCCCATAATTATTTTCAAGTGCTGCTTACCTTTATTATTTAGATGACAAATTTCCTCATAAAATTCTTCAATTTCTTCTTCAGGATGACTTGTGGTGGGTGCATAAGTTTGAATAATCTGAGCCTGGTATCTTTTCGAGAGTTGGATAACAAGTCGTGCAGTTTAAGACTCCCCCGTACATATATATATATATATATATACACTGTATAAAATAGTTTGAGACCCTCCCCTTACACACTACGAGAAGCAAAGTAGTTGCTGATGCGCGATGTAACGGGCACGACATAGGCGCCCCTGTTGGCGAAATGTGGTACTTAGCGAACACAACTGTAAAACTATGATAGATAGGGCAGAAATGCAAATTACAAAGTTGTAGAGCTGACTTTGCTTTATTAGGAATCGATATCGCTGTTTTATTAAGCACACGTTACGAACGTGTTTGCATTCTACGAAAAATTACAATCTTATATTATTAAATTTAGTCGGTTCACATCATAAAAAAGTGTGCATTACATCATATATTCCCGAATTTTTTTTTTGGGGGGGGGGAGGGCGTCCTTTACATTGCGGACTCTGAAAATCTGAAGGGGTCGTGACACCCCGACTACCCCAGTGGTTACGCCTGTGAACATAACAAATAACTACACTCAGAAAAAAGACAATGCAGCTTTCCGCTTCATACGAAAAATATACGGAAGTTGAGAGGGATTTAAAGCTTTCCCGAATTCTTCCAATTTACGTTATGTACCCTTCATTTTTTGTATATACTGATTTATGATACACATACATACCTATTTTTGCTGGGTGCAAAGTGTTTCTAATTGATGGTACTTTGTATTTGCTTTTCGTGTGCAATGAGATGTCCTGAGGAGTTTCCCTTCACTGTGTTATGTTGATTAGTTAAATCTTCCTATTTTCCTATGAAGCTCAAAGTCTCTATACTCCAAGTAACATTAAGGTCATGATAAGCCTCCCCCGCGTTTCACAACACTCTTGTGAAAGTGCGAGAGTTGATGAGCCTTATCACGACCGGTGAGTAGAAAGTAAGAACGATAACAGGCCGCGTTACAATGCACTTCAGCTGTTTCCTTTCTGCCAAACAAGTATTCTCGCACTTACTCCCAACTCATCCCACTGACGGATTTTTTTTTATTGAAGGTTTAAGGACCACCGTGAGCAACTCAATGGGCAGTAAGCAGCCGTCCGTCCCTAATTTAGGGCCACTGGTTCCACGGAAGAGAGAGAGCCATTACCGTAAGACAAGAACAACATCCATGCCTCATCGGGATTTGAACCCGGACCCAACTTGGACGAATGATCAGAAGCCATCGCTTAGACCACTGCGCTAACATAGGGCCAGGGACATGAGCAACTCAATGGGCTATAAGCATAATTTAGGGTCACTGGTTCCAGGGAAGAGAGAGAGACACTGCCATACGAGAAACACAACATCCGTGCCTCAACGGAATTCGAACCGGACTCGACTCTGACGAATGATCAGAGGCCATCGCTTAGACCACTACGCCAACGTACGGCCAGGGTCATGAGCAACTCAATGGGCTATAAGCAGTAGCCCGTCCCTAATTTAGGGTCACTGCTTCCAGAGAAGGGAGAGAGCCAGTGCCGTAAGACAAAAACAACATCCATGCCCCACAGGGATTCGAACCCGGACCCAACTCGGACGAATGATCAGAAGCCATCGCTTAGACCACTACGCCAACATAGGGCCAGGAGCATGAGCAACTCAATGGGCTATAAGCAGTAGCCCGTCCCTAATTTAGGGTCACTGGTTCCAGGGAAGGGTGAGAGCCACTGCCGTAAGACAAAAACAACATCCATGCCTCACAGAGATTCGAACCCAGACCCAACTCGGACGAATGATCAGAAGCCATCGCTTAGACCACTACGCCAACATAGGGTCAGGAGCATGAGCAACTCAATGGGCTATAAGCAGTAGCCCGTTCCTAATTTAGGGTCACTGATTCCAGGGAAGGGATAGAGGCAGTGCCGTAAGACAAACACAACATCCATGCCTCACCGGGATTCGAACCTGGATCCATCATGGACGAATGGTCAGAAGCCATCGCTTAGACCACTGCGCCAACGTAGGGCCATGAGCAACTCAATGGGCTATAAGCAGTCGCCCGTCCCTAATTTAGGGCTACTGCTTCCAGGGAAGATAAAAAGCCAGTGCCGTAAGACAAAAACAACATCCATGCCTCAACGGGATTCGAATCCGGACCCCTTTCGGAAGAATGGCCAGAATTCAGCGCTTAGACCACTACGGCACCAGGGTGGCCACGGACGGATTCATGGGCGTACTGACAGCCCCCGCAACCGCCGCAGTGCGGGTGGGCGGGGGTGGGGGTTACGTCTAAAAGAACCTCTAGCGTCAGCAGGACGATCTTTCAAAATTTCTGAAATTTCATTTGAAACTGGTTAAAGAAGCAGCTAGAAATCTTTGACGATAGCTTTGAAGTATTGAAGAGGAAATAAATATTTTTTTAGGAAATAAGTAAAATCTTCAAGAAACCATTTTCGCTTTAGTTTATAAAAACTATATGACGGGAAAACAGCTATTCCAGGGGACTTGAGCCCCTTTTCACAGCCATTGCAATAGTTCCTATGCATGTATATTAATGAGAGAATGTGAATGAAACATCAGTTGAATAAATGAAATTTTATATTGATGAAGATAAGGCGTTATACAGAGTGATCCTAAAGTTCCAGAACCACGAATTTAAAAAAATATTTTTGTATGCTGTAAGCAAAAGTTCACCCAATTGATGTGGCAACACGAGTCGGCAACTCGTCGAGATCAAATACTACGCTTGTCGAATGCCTGAAAGAATCTGGCTGAGTGCTGGAAATGAATAACCTGTTTCATGCGTGGATACGCAGTTTGCCCGCTATGGCGTCGCTATTTGCACAGAGGCATGGGTTTGACGATGGAGCAGAGAATTTGTTTACTTGAAGCTTATTTGAGAATGAAGCAGAAAGTTCGATGAAGCAGAAAACGTGACTCATCAGAGAAGGCAATCCTTTGCCAATCAGCGGAGGTCTAATTCCGATACTGCCGTGCAAATGTAAGCCTTTTCTGCCGAAGCACCTTCGTTAGCATAGGTGCAGTGAGCATTCGTCTGCATCGGAGCCCCATACGCAGCAAGGTTTGCCGAACTGTCGTTTTAGGCACTCTTCCGGTAGCCCCTGGTTCATTCGGCCAGTAAGTTGCTCCACTGTAGCGTGTCAATCGGCCCTCATGCACCTTCAAAGCAGACGTTCACCTCTCACATCAGTGGTACCTGGTGCTCCGCAGTTTCCACTTCGCTTATTCGCAATGGTTCCAATTCTCCAATCACGATACACTTTAACCACAGCAGCACGCGAACAGTTCACAAACTGCGCTGTTTCAGAAATACTGGCACGCTTAGCCGGAAAGAAGACAATCAACCCTTTTTGCAAATCTGCTAAATCACTCCTCTTATTCATGACAGCGATGAGTGATATGTTTTCAGAATGACTACAGCACACCTTATACTGTATACCCTCCAAACCAGCTCTCGCCGCCCCGGTGGCGCAGTGGTCTAAGCGATGGCCTCTGATCATTCGTCCGAAAGGGGTCCGGATTTGAATCCCGGTGAGGCATGGATGTCGTGTTTGTCTTACGGCACTGGCTCTCTATCTTCCCTGGAACCAGTGACCCTAAATTAGGGGCCGGTGACTGCTTATATAGCCCATTCAGTTGCTCACGGTGGTCGTTAAACCTCCAATCAAAAAAAAATAAAAATAATAAAAAGTAAATCAACGATACACAGTTTACTCGCACGATTTCGGAAAAGTGGAAGTGTTGATGATATGCCTAGAAATGGCTGGCCAAGTGTGTTAACACCGGAAGGGATAAACGATGTTGAAAAACATTTGCAACAGTCACCTACAAAATCTCTTCGTCGCTTATCTCAGCAAGTGAAACTTTCTTACGGCTCAGTACAGAAAGCGACTAAAAGATTGCAGCTTCATGCATGCAAAGTGAAAGTTGTTCCTACGGTAAAGTTTGGAGCTGGCAGTGTACTTGTGTGTGGGTGTCTTTCGTGGTATGGTCCCGGCCCATTGGTTATCGTGAACAAACCTGTTAACCAGCACGTCTACCTCGATATTCTGGACAATTATGCCCTACCAACTCTGTGGCAATACTATAGAACCAAGCCTTGTTGGTTCCAATGCACCGAGCCATAAAGCAAGGACTGTTACGGCGTGCTTTGACAATAGTTCCGTATCGTGCGTGGACTGGCCAGCACAGAGCCCTGATCTTAATCCCATACAGCGCCTATGGGATGAATTAGAGCGCCGCATAAGAAATTTGGAACTAAGGCCTACTACTAAGGAACAGTTAGCGGCAGCATTACGTACTGAATGGAAGCACATACCTATCGCTGTGTTCCAAAACCTTGTCGAAAGCATGTCTCGAAGGGTCAGTGCGTGCATTAAGATCAAAGGTGGATCGGCACTGTACCAATGTATGCCAATAAATGCTATGTTGCGTTTCTCTTCTAGGTGTACGGTGACTTTTGTCAATATAGTGTATGCAATGTATTCTCTGGGCTTCGCAGCTAGCCTAGCTAACCTCGAATGTACGCCACATCTCGACATCCATAACAGTTGCCGATAATATTTTTGTCTCAACTAAAGCTGTTTGTATTACCATGTTTTTAGAGCTTTAAATATTAATCAACTTCTACTGTATTTCACAAAGTAAATTTCATTTTTCTCCATGTTGCAGTGGGGCAGCAAAGAACAAAGAATTTCTTGTTTCCCGTGGGATTACACATGTCCTAAATGCTGCTGAGGGAAGTGGTCTTCATCAAGTGCTTACTGGCAGTGATTATTACGAAGGAACTTCTATCACATATTTTGGGCTTAACGTGCTTGATTTGCAGGATACAAAAATAGCACAACATTTCGAAAGCAGCAGCTCGTTCATTGATTCAGCAATAAACTCTGGTGGTGAGGCTTTTTTTTCTTGTTTTTTTTTTTTAATTTTGGTTATTTTAATTACAATGTCTTTACTATCTCACTGATTGCTTTCTATGCTGTTTCAGTTGAATGGAAAAGAGAAACTAAATTCACAAATTAATTAGCTAACTTAAATTTGTTTTCCATATGTACCAGAGTCGTTCCATAAAAACTGAGAATAATTTTTTTTGAGTTGGCAACAGCGCGAAGGGGAAAAATAACCACGCAGACGACTAACTGTAATATGGAAGTAACTATGGCAACAATTACTAGCTGTGGCACACGATTCTGGTTTTGTTATTGCGCAGTTGTTTATTGTACGTCCATTTTGCCATACAGCTATGTAGGTGAGTGATTCAGAGTTAAGAAGTGAAATGCGTTGTGCGATAAAATTTTGCTATCGTTTTGGTAAAACGGCTCCATTACTGTCAATGCTAAGTATTACATTTCAGTCTTGAAGCGCCTGCGACGACACATATGGCAAGTGGACCCTACTCTTAGTATTGAAATCATGCCACAGTCTACCCTTAGGCAGACTGTGGCGCCGCCCCGGTGGCGCAGTGGTCTAAGGCGCTGGCCTCTGATCATTCGTCCGTAAGGGGTCTGGGTTCGAATCCCGGTGAGGCATGGATGTTGTGTTTGTCTTACGGCACTGGATCTCTCCCTTCCCTGGAACCAGTGACCCTAAATTAGGGACGGGCGACTGCTTATAGCCCATTGAGTTGCTCACGGTGGTCGTTAAACCTCCAATCAAGAACAAGAAGAAGAAGACTGTGGCATAATTTCAATACTGCATTTCGTAGGAAGCTGTTGAACACAAGCAGCCACATGTGAGCGAGCGTTATCGGATGGGCAAGTGAACCCTGCACTACCCCTCCCCTCCCCCCGCCCGCCCACATGTGGCTGCTTGTGTTCAACAGTTCCCTACGAAATGCAGTACCACAGTCTGCCGACACTCCTGACCTCGGCCCGTGCGATTTCTGGTTGTTTCCAACAATGAAGGAGAAGTTCCGCGGCGCAACATTCAACACAGATGCTGACGTCATTTAAGCTGCAAAGGGGTCGCCAGAGCAACTTCCACAAAATGCCTTCGCCACATGCTTTGAAAAGTGGCCGCTGCATGTATCCAAAACAAGATACTTTAAAATAGAATAACATTAATTTTGATGTACGTATATTTCTTCATTTTGTGTGATTTTACTCTCAGTGTTTATGGAACGGCCGTTGTATAAAGGTGAATCACATGAAAAAGGAGCCAATGGGCTCACCGTGGCAAGACCGTAATCATAGCCCACTGAAAAAAACAAGCCCTGAACCGAAAGGTCGTGTGACCAACTTAGTCCCAATTTTCATTTTATTATTTGTAATTATTTATCCTCTTTTACGACTGCAAACAAATTTTATACATAGGTGCCAGAGATATAGCAATCTAAACCTTACACAAAATTTAATACTACACCCACTAACCACTTACATTTTTTTTACAAAATTGGCACAAGAATAAAGCAGTTTTGACTGGAAAACATAATGCAATAAGGATTTTTAAGATACTTTAATTACAAGAATAATAACTGTATTCACTTGCGGTAAAAACTTGAAGCAATTTCACAAAACTGAGACCATTTTTGTCACATGACAACCGTTCGTTTCAGGGCCTCCTGTTTCCAGTGGGCTATGTTTCCAGTGGGCTATGACTGTAATGCTATGACGCAGTAAAATGTGGCGCTGCAGTCATGCGATGACGTAACCAGTTGGCCTTTGTACAGGTGTTCGGTCATAATCATCGAGTTTACATTAGTTGGAGACACCACTCCTATCCACGCAGCACTGGCCACCATAAGTCACCGTCCGTACAGCAAGTGACGTCACATTAGGGCACGACGCAGCCGCAGAAAATAAGCTGCTTTGAAACCAATGGAACAAAAGCTTCTAGGCGTATAGACAGAAAAAATGAGTAATTCAATCATCTTTATCAATTATACACAAGCGTACTGTTTCATCAACTGTATAATTTATCTCTTTTTTTGCCTGTATGTGACGTCACGCCAACGATTAGCCGTGACCTATGGCGGCAGAGTCAGGGGTGTCTCCATCTAATGTAAGCTCGATGAGTCATAATAGAAGCAAAGATAGTTGAACAGAGAGTGGTTATCACGTTTTTAACCGTAAAAGATATCGGAAGTACATAAATTAATCGCAGCATGAGTATTGACCGTATGCATTGATGTCACGAAACCGCGGTTCACGTCACTTTTTCGTCTGCTGCTTTCTTACAGAACAATTGGTGTACAAGAGAGATAAAGATGCATTGCATGGGCTACTTAAGTTGGGTATCTGGTGATCAAAAACAGCTTTATTCTGATAAATTAAAGTGCTTGGGCAATTGTGCTGGCCCATATCAAATTCCATTCTCATTTTTCCGAAACAATATTGTAGAAAGGGGAATGTTTTTGGTTGAAAGAAACTTAAAATTCTACATTCCGGCACATGCTGTTAGCACAGCCTCCTGTGCTAATAGCATATTCACAAAGTTAATTAAGATAAAAACGTTCTGTCATCTTTGGCTAATTATTTAATTTAAAATTTTATCTTTTAATAATTCAGATATTTCCCAACTTGAAACTTTAGCTAAGGTAAGCTACATATAATTAAGGCCTTTAGATATATCTCATGGTATAAGGTTGGGCTCGCTACGATGTCAGCCTCTCGTTGGCTACTTCAATGACGTCGGCGTGGACGCATGGCAGCCAACATGGCAACTTTGAGTGTCTTGTGGCGTGAGGTTACGGCATGCGAAACGATTGTGATAATCACACTTATTATGATAACAACGAAATAAAACTGCGAAAAACTGCTCACACATAAATGAATCTCATAAATTCAAAGCATTTATCTTCCTTGCAGCGCAACATTTCCAAATTTATTTGCATATATGTGAACTCATATTTTAATACTTACTGAATAACGAAATTGGTAGCCAAGTCACTACAAATAAAACAGCTACAAGAATTAAGGTTAGATACTGAAACTTAAATTAGTTCTGAAATTTACTTCATCAAAAAATGCCAACAAAGGCGGCAATACGTATCGCAGCTATATCAATCACTTCCGTACTAGGAACAACACGAAAACTATTCTGTCTCTCTTCATACATTCACTCTTGAAAGATTTTTCAACATTTTTTCATGGTGTGTATGTATATAACACATAAGTAGGCTAAAAACAAAACACAAATTTAAGCGCAAGAAAACCAAGAGAGAGAGAGAGTTAAGTGTTATTACATGCCCCTTTTTTTTTTCAAAATTATTTTTTTCCTGTAATGTTTAATAAGCTTATTTTGCTCAAAGTTTAAGAATGTGGTTTTCACTTTAAACATTTTCTACCAGCATATGTGCTAGCTGATTGGTTTAGTAGAATTTAATGTTCAAGAATTTTATTAACTTACAAAATTTGTTTTTGGTGCACCTAAGCAGATGTATAATAATATAGCAGAAACCCACTTTCAGGTCTTTGTAGAAATGAGGGAGGGGCATTTCTGTTTGACCCTGAAGAAGCTATAAGTGATTATTCTCAACATGTTTTACATTACAAATTTGTACATGTCTCCTTTTATGATCTCACAATGTTATGGGTTACTGTTTTTTAGGTTTTGCCCTCATCAAGGGAAGAACATAGCTTGGTGACTGGGTTCTGATATTCTTCTATATTTTCTTTTTTTTTTTTTTTTTAGGTTTTTTCTTTATAAAATTATTTGCACACACACCATGAAGGAATGTTGAAAATTTTACCTGAAAGTGAAGATATAGAAGCTGTATGGAATACTGAAAAAATCACATCTTGAAAAATATTCCTATCTATCTATCTATCTATCTATCTATCTATCTATCTATCTATCTCTTTCTCTCTCTCTCCCTCTCTCTCTCTATATATACACACTGAGTGGCCACTTTATGATGACCACCAGACAGTTTTAAGCAAATGAGCTATGGCTGCATGCTGGTGCCGCCAGGGGGCGAGGCTAGTGCTTGCGACATTAGTAGAAGTTATTTTTGGGTGACGAGATGGGTAAAAAATGCGACTTGACGGACTTTCAACGTGGGATGATCGTAGGAGCTCGGAGCCATGGAGCGAGTATCACCGAAACCGCCGCATTCGTGAAATGCTTCAGAGCAGCTGTTGTTAAAGTGTTTATAAACTGGACTGTCATCCAAAAAACTGGGTCTCTACGTGCAATGTGTGGTCGTCGTCGACTAGTGACTGCTCGGACGGAACGGAGAGTGTCCAGACTGGTAACAGGCAACACAAGGGCAACAGTGCAGCAAATTACAGACCATCTTAATCAAGGATACCCTCAAATTATCTCTGCGCGCACTGTTCGCCATACCCTGCATCGGATGGGATATGGCAGCCGAAGGCCTGTTCAAACACCTCTGCTGTCTACAGTTAACAAGAGAAAACGTCTCCAGTTCGCACAGGAGCACAAGGATAGGACAGTCGATAATTGGAAACAAATTATTTGGTCCGATGAATCACGTTTTCAGTTGCACCATGCCAAATGGCCGAGTGAGAATTTGGTGGAAACACCAGGAAAGTATGGACACCAAATGCATTGCTACAAACCTTCACGCTGGTGGAGGTAACGTTATGGTTTGGGGTATGTTTTCTTGTCTTCGTATAAGACCTCCAAATCATGGGGGTTGGGAGAGGGGAGCGTTCTAATGTGCTCTCGCACGACGTCCCCTCCCCCATACACGAACTTTGTTGCAACACATCTTCACACTGTTCACCACGCCCAAAATAAACAACTGGACATCGTTCACTAATGTTTACACACACTCCCACCACTGCCCAACAAGCAAACCCAGACATATCTAAACATCGTTGCGGACCAAGTGCATCCTCTCATGTGGATTGTTTATCCCTATGGCGATGGCTACTTTCGAAAAGATAATGCGTCCAGAGTGCTCGTATTGCACAGGATTAGTTTCAGGAACATGCCGGTGAAATTACTTTGCTTAGGTGGCCCCCACAGTCTCCAGATCTCAACCCCATTGAGAATTTGTGGGATGAAGTTGAACGAGCCATCAGACAGCTGGATCCACAATCCTGCAATCTCACACTTCTGGAAAGTGCTATTCATCAAGCATGGTCTCAGATTCCACAAACCACCTATCAACATCTCGTGAAGTCCATGACACGAAGAATCGACGCAGTATTAAAGGCAAAAGGTGGCCCAACGAAGTACTAAGGTGGTGGTCATAATAAAGTGGCCACTCAGTGTATACATAAGATGAAGGATGGAGGAATGGTGACAGTTAAAATGTTTCATCTTTTCAATTTTTCATTTTTTTAATTAAATTTTACATTATATATATATATATATAACTCACCATCGTTTTGCTGATGACGTAGTGATTTTTGCAACTACCCCATCAGAGCTGCAGAGTATGATCCAGGAACTTGCTGACAAGAGTAAAGAAGTGGGATGAAAAATGAGAAGACAAAAGTGATGTACAATGCTTTTACAAAAAATGAAGATTTATCGATTGATGGAGAAAAGCTAGAGATAACCGATACCTACGTTTATCTTGGACAGCAGATATCAAGTGAGGATCACATTAATGAAGAAATTAATCAGCATATAAAACTTGCCTGGAGAGCCTTTGGAAGAAAAAATATAATTTTCAAGAGCAACATGCCATTATGTCTTAAAAGAAAAGTGTTTAATCAATGCATCCTACCAGTGTTTACATATGGTGCAGAGACGTGGACCTTAACTAAAAGAGACATACAAAGGCTGCACACAACTCAAAGTAGCATGGAGAGGTGCATGCTTGGTCCAACCAAGAAAGATAAGAAGAGGAACTCGTGGATCAGAAACATGACAAGAGTGAAAGACATCACGATCAGAGTTAAATCCCTGAAATGGCAATGGGCTGGACATATTGCCAGAAGGACAGACCATCGATGGACAGCCGAAATTTTTGATTGGATTCAGAGGGACAGGAAAAAGGCCCAGAAGACCACATGGGAGATGGGTGGATGAAAGTATGCAGGAGTAACATGGAGGTGACTGGCACAAGACAGACCGTTGTGGAAGAAACTTGGGGATACCTTCATCCACCAGTGGATTGATAATGGTTGAAAATGATGCTGATATATATAATCAACATCACCAGCCATTATTAATCGACTGCTGGATGAAGGTGTCCCCAAATTTCTTCCACAATTGTCTGTCTTGGGCCTGTCTCCTCCACGTGACTCCAGCATACTTTTTAATTTCATCCTTCCAACTTCCATAGAGTCTTCTTCTGGGACTTTTCCTGTCCATCGGAATCCAGTCTAAAATTTCGGTTGTCCATCGGTGGTCCATTCTTCTGGCAACATGTCCAGCCCATTGCCATTTCAGTGATTTCACTCTGGTCATGGTGTCGTCCACTCCTGTCATTTTCCTTATCTACAAGTTCCTCTTCTTATCTTTCCTGGTTACACCAAGCATGCATATGTCAATACTGCTTTGAGTTGTCTGCAATCTTTGTATGTCTTTTTTAGTTAAGGTCCATGTCTCGGCTCCATGCCTAAGCACTGGCAGGATGCATTGATTGAACACTTTTCTTTTAAGACATACTGGCATACTGCTCTTTAAAATTGTACTGTTTCTTCCAAAAGCACTCCATCCAAGTTTTATACGCCGATTAATTTCTTCATCAATGTGACCCTCACTCGATATCTGCTGTCCAAGATAAATGTAGGAATCGGTTGCCTCAAGCTTTTCTCCATCAATCGATAAATCTTCGCTTCGTGTAAAAACATTGTACATCACTTTTGTCTTCTGAAAGTTCATTTTTAATCCCACTTCTTTACTCTTGTCAGCAAGTTCTTGGATCATATACTCTGCAGCTCTGAAGGGGTAGTTGCAAGGATGACTACGTTATCAGCAAAACAAAGATGAGTTAAGTAATCTCCATTAATCTTTATCCCTTTGTTTTCTCAGTTCAATGATTGAAAGACATTTTGCAATGTGGCGTTAAAGAGCTTGGGAGATATGGTGTCACCTTGTCTCACTCCCTTTCCAATTTTTATTTGTGCTGTATCCTCAAATATCCGAACATTTGCACTTGCATTTTCATAGATGTTATTAATAATATTAATGTATGCATCTTCAATACCGCAGGATTTCAAAGCCATTTTTACTACTGATGGTTTCACGGAATCGAAGGCCTTTTCATAGTCAATAAAAGCCATGCATAATGGGAGTTCATATTCTCTTGTTCTTATACTCGTATATATGTGTGGTGTGTGTATTTAATTTTTTTATAATAATGACTAGCAAATAAGTTGGTATACTCCTTACCACTAATACTGTGTTCATTTAATTCTACAACTTTTCCGTTACCAGATTTCATCCTTAAAACAAGGTGCCCATGACAGATGTATTTAAATAAAACTTTTCTTTCTCACAAAAGCATATATAAAAGAATTGAAATAAATGAAAACTTAGCTTTCTGATGGCAAAATTCCATGATATCATTCCTTTGATGCATTTTCTTATCAAAAAAAAAGGGGGAGTAGCAGGTGGTGCGTGCAGTCTTGTAGTGTAATATCCAAAATCTATTTTTCCCCCAATATTCCTCTTCTTTGGAGATAGATTAACAAGGGTTTCCAATGCACGCTTCCGAATTCTACGGTCATGACATCTAAGTGCAGTCAGCCCAAGTAACTCTGTAATTTGCTTCCTTTTTGCTTCCTATACATCCAATGGAAAAACTTCTGTACACATTTTCTTCACAATTAAAAAGTTCCCAAGGATGAAAATTTGAACATCGATTAAAATAGCTTCATTTTATAACCTGGAATACTTAATAGTTTCTAAAACATAACCATAATTATGCAATCCAACATTTGTTTGTCTACTGACGTGATTAAAGTACAGGTCGCGCCATCTTCTTTCTGGTTTCAACACTATCAAAAGAAAAGTTATTGATTTTTAATTTAATTATGGTTATGTTTTACAAAATATTAAGTATTTCAAGTTACAATATGAGGCTATTTTTATCGATGTTCAAATTTTCATCCTTGGGAACACACAAATTGTGAAGGAAATGTGTACGAAAGTTTTTCCATTGAAAGTATAGGAAGCAAAATTACTTGACGTCCACCTTAAGTCACGATCGCAACATGTGTGAAATGCTGGGAACACACTCGTTCATTAGAAACTTTGAAATAAACCTGATGTTTGGCTTCGCATTTCTGAATCCACAAGTTTTGAATTGATAAATTCTTGGGGAAAACATGGTACATAATGTCAGTATTCTTGGTTTTCCTATTGCACGTAGTACAACAGGCCACTGCACAACTCGGCATTACTGCGTTTCTTACAAAATACTCAAACAATGAATCTCAGTGGTAAATAAATATCAAAATAAACACAACATAAACATCAAACTAGAAGTACAAACTTCAAACAGCTGCAAATCAATTACGTTCATAGCGAAAACTCCATCACACCAATTGTAAACAAATAGTGATGCAGGAAGTCGTAAGACTGGGCGTCCACGCTACGTCATACCAAAGAATATCTAACGCTTAAAGAAGGTCAACTCTCATAGAGATAGCGTAAAACAGGAGGCAACAGCGGCACCACATCTTAAGAGATAATCTGCTCTGCGGTAAAGTTACCATTCAGGAGCAAAACACGTTAGGGGGACTACGACAGTGAAGCTTTTCTTTGATCCACGATGGTTTCCTTCGATCTGATGACTATTTGCTTAGAGCAGTTTTTTGTTGTTGTTTTTGTTGTTTTCTGATATCCTGCCCATCCCTTATTATGGTGAGAAAAATATACAATAACATTAGTATTACTATTTAAATTAAATTTCAGCAAATACACTGGCGGAAAGTGAAAAAGAACACCAGGAAGGAATTGGCGGACGATCATGAAATTTACATATGTTAATGGGGTCGACTTTACGTAGGTGTGATGTTGATTTCGGGACCACCCGGTGAGCGCTTACGCCTCAGCACGGCATATTATGCAAATTATCGTCGGTGGTATTTAAGGAGTACGGCGAAGTGAATGTAATCAGTCGTCGGCGTACGGACACGTGCAAAGACCCTGAAGAAACTGCAATACCTGGACATGGAAG
The DNA here is from genome assembly GCA_039090855.1 of Macrothele yani. NCBI lineage: Eukaryota > Metazoa > Arthropoda > Arachnida > Araneae > Macrothelidae > Macrothele > Macrothele yani. Next base: position 53,924,462 of record CM077032.1, on the reverse strand, counting down.
ACGTGTACGATTTCAGCAGTTATCGGACTTTGAGCGAGGTCGTCTAGTCGGACTCCGCGAGGCCAGGTGATCGTATCGTCGTATTGCGGAGCGAATTGGACGGGGAGTACCGGTGGTGGTACGATGGTGGCGTAGATGGTCCGAGGAACATTCCCACACGAGAAGACGTGGACCGGGAGTCACAGATGGACTGATGAGCGGACCGATCGATGCATAAGAAGAGTGGCGTTGTCAAGCAGAACATCCACTGCGACGCAAATCCGAGCTGCCGTTGCACCTGAGGTGACTGTGCGAACAATCCGCAACCGTCTACTGGATGCAGGACTACGTGCACGTGTGCCTCTGGCATGTGTACCTATGACTCCAGCCCACCATCAGGAACGGCTGCAGTGGTGTCGCCAACGTCTGCACTGGAGAACGCAATGGCGATCTGTCGTGTTCAGCTATGAAAGCAGATCCTGTTTGGGAGCCTCCAATGGCCGTATGCGTGTTCGCAGACGCACAGGGGAGCGTCTCCACCCTTCTTGCATCCGCCAGCGATACACAGGGCCTACACCTGGTCTCCTGGTGTGGGGAGCGATCAGCTATCACTCCAGTACACAACTAGTGTTTGTACCGGGTACGTTAAACAGCACCTCCTACATCAACAACATCATTCAGCCCGTTGTTGTGCCATTCGTAAGGTCGGTCCGTTGTGGTGTTTTCCAGCAAGATAACGCACGCCCACACATGGCACGTGCAACACAACATGCACTTCAGGGTGTGAGACAACTTCCATGGCCTGCACGTTCACCGGATTTGTCCCCCATTGAGCACGTGTGGGATTTTATGGGACAACGACTTATCCAGTCTCCACGGCCAGCAGCCACGACCATCCCCGATTTACGCGTCCATGTTGAGAATGCTTGGAACTCAATACCCTAAACTTACATCCAACATCTGTACGACAGACCCCATGCCAGAATTGCTCAGTGTGACGCAGTTCATGGCGGTTCAACCTCGTACTAACCATGTTGCATGGAAATGCTATTTTTCAGTTTACCAGCAAGTACAGCTGTATTTTGCCATAATGTTTTGATCACGTTATCCTCTGTATTCCGTTCTTATGCTGTATAAATTTCGTTGGTATCAGATGTCTCCTTCTTGGTGTTCGTTTTTCACTTTTCACCAGTGTATTACAGTTAGGCCTAAGGATCGGTACAAATTGCGGACATTCCCTAGTATTTGGCATTACTGAAAATATTTCTGAAAAACTGAAGAACAAACAAAATTATTAACTAACCCGGTTGGCGTATCAAAACTAACATATCCGATTTGCGAAGTGATTATGCTATCGAGAAGGTCACAATCACGTGCTGTGAGTCTGAGTAGCTCGGCTGACGACTGACTGTTCTTTACCCAAAGAATTGAAGACAACAGAAATACGCATGCGCAGTCTGCACCGGCATCAGCCGATCAGCCTGTATGTTGGCTTCTGTGCACTGCATGTTTTCTCTGAAGATATGACTGCGCTAATTACGTCTCGCTGAGCCTTAACTTTTTCTCGTTAGATATTCTTTGGTCGTGCGCCGTTTCAAATTAACCGCTTCGGATACTGCGCAGCTCAAGCGGGACCCTCCTGACATAAAATAATCAAAATAAAACAAAAATTCTAGCTAGTAGCAAAATGATGATGATCATATGTAGAGGATTTTAGGAAGGGAGTGTCTGACCCCAGGTCTTAAACAACCCTTAGAAATAGGAAGCTAGGAGATTTGGGCTAGAGTGTCCGATGGTAAAGTGACACGGAAGCGAAGTAGAAAGGGGAGGAAGGACGCCCTTATTTATTACTGGCGGTCCAGCACTCGCGGTCAGACGGCTTAACGTGCCCAACCGAAGCACAGCGAATATTTAGTGGAACGAACCTGAGGTCCTTTACGTGGCAGTCAAGAACGTTACCCACTAGGCTGCGCGAGGCCCTTAGTAGCACTAAGATTAGATTGGATTGGATTATATATAAGGTGGAGAGACTAGCTAGTAGCACTAAGACTAAATTACTATATACAAGGTAAGGTAGAGAGATTAGCTAGCAGCACTAGAGAGAGAGATTTCCTATCCGAGGTTGAGAGACCCGAACCCACAGCGCTCTGTGCCTTTTGTCAGGTGGAAAAGAGGACGATAAGATATTTTGGGAACAGAGTTCCCTGATAGAACAGTATGAAAGAAAAGTACGGAAAAATATTAGAGCAAAAGGAGTATACGGTTTCCTGTTAAGTATTGAAGTTGTAAGCTACCCTACATACTTACCTGCAACATATCAATCAAAGCAATTTCACCCTCATCAACGCCAGGCCGCAGGAATCAGGGAAAGTACAAGGAAAAGGGGTGCCTTAAAAAAGGAAAAAAAAAACACACACACACACAAGAAAAGTATGACAGATAAACACCCAGACTGTCTTCTCACAAAACCATGTGTTGCAAGGCACCTTAAACCACACAGTTGTCGTTTGCTCAATTCCCGTGTACGAGTCTGCTTTTCGCCTCGCTTCTCATGGGCTTCTCAGAGAAAATATATATATTTATTAAACCATAGTACCTTTTTTTCTGGGCCAGTCTGAATTACTCCATTTTGCAAAACAAGAGTTTGGCCCTTAACGAAGCCGTTTTTTTAACAAAATTTCTTCACATGTGTGAAGTATTTCTTTTTGCAAAACAGAGGCTCTTAAAAGAGCTGAGTTTTTTTTCAGTTGAAATTTTCGATCTAAGCTTCTATCAGTTAGAAAGTCTCTTCTTTGTGGACTTACTAATTCCTTTTTGCAAAACTAGAGTTTGGCCCTTAAAAGGGCCTTTTTTTTTTTGCGCGGCCGGAGCGTTGCGCCTGCCACCTCGCTTTTAAATCCTCGTGCGGTGGAGGATCTTCGATCAACACCCGGTTTCCTAATACCGTGATGGATCCTGCTTTCACGTGCAGCCGTGGTCAGCGTCATTTTCTTGTAGGACTTCCGTCCACAGGTAGTAGAGTTTAGGTCCCAGCCACCTACAGCGAGATCGCCTTTTGGGCAGGACACAGAAACGGAAGGAATGAGAGCAAGTCTAGCGACTTTTGACAGAACAGTTTGTAGTGAGATTAGAGTACAGTAGATGGCGCCACCGTACAAGTACGATATTGCACATAGATGGGTGAGAGAAATTTCAGGGAGGACATAGGAAAGTATACCCATTTTAACCAGTGGGTCCAGCCTGGGGGCCGTCACTTTACGTGCTCGTCCGATATTCAGCGATTGTTAGTAAATCACGCCATCTCTGAAAGATCAGCCCAGGCTTGAACCTGGGGACCCAGCATCGATAGCCTGAAACACTTCACGTGCAGCCCTAAGTCTCTCTACCTTATGTATATAATAATTACAACAATAATAAACTGGTGAATGTTACCATGAGATCATTTTTTCAAAATCGGCCTGGGAATCCAACATATGAAGGTTCCATAAGATATTCACTCTCCTATAGCAGTGGTTGCATTCACGATAAAGAACAGCATAATCTTACTCATAGGAAAGGGTAATTCTAGTTTGAAGATCATAGATATCTTGTAGATAATGCATCAGTAAATTTGCAAACCTACCTGTTACAAAATGTAAACTACACACTCTAATGTTCCTTCGTTTCCGGTCATCAATGTCAACTCTGCTGATACCTGATAACCACAAATTTTAGCCCTTTGGATAAAATTTATTTTATAATTCTGATCCCACTTCGTTCGTTCAGATGGTAATCTATAATAGAGCACTATATTATCTCTCCCACTTCGGTTACTGCAGCCGAATATAGCACATAACACCAACTTCCTTAACGCTCGACAATGCAAATCCAAGCAGTGCTTACAGGGGCGGATTGGTCCGCCGTGATACCGGGACCTTTCCCAATGGCCCACTTTCTCGTATTCTTTTTTGAGGGGAATTTTTGTAAAGAATGAATAATTATTTTGGTACTTATGAGTAATATAATGGCTAACTTCATTTGGAGCTTTATTTCTGTCTGAAAGGTTATTTCCGTAAAAAAAAAAAAAAAAAAAAAAACATTTTCCTTCGATTTGTATTGTACTTTGGCATCTAAATAAATATGAAATGAATATTAAATAATATATTCTCTGCACTTTTGGCGAAAAGTGCTTTCTGATCAAGCAAGCTGTTATAAATTAAGCCTAAAGCTAACTGCAGTTAGACATAGGTGGCTGGACTTGGGACCCCAGGATCATTGGTATGCCCTACCTTCATTTTGCAGTTTAGCAGGCACTAGTACCCATTGTGATAGTAGATCGCACGACATACACTTATCCACTGACACAGTGCACATAGTGCTTCTCCGGTAGAGATATTCCGAAATCTGTGTCCCACCCACTCACACACACATGTGTCTCAAAGGAAATAACGGTTTACCAGTACTAGTTCATGGGCCAAAATAATGGGTACACTTAGAAAAGGAGGACATATCAATACTATTGTGCAGTATGCAATCAGTAACCAAATAAATATAAAAATTAATTCCGTAGGAAAATTGCTATATTGCATGTGCACAGTTCAACTTTCTGACTGATCTTCATAATGATTTAGTTAGAAATGGGATCTTCAAGAGACTCGCAATTTTTTTTTTTTTTTTTTCTGTGGCAAAACCAAATTTCTTAAAGGAAAATTTGGTATAACACCCAGTTTTGAGCGTGCTTTGGTGTTACATTCAATCACAAAAGGATTTTTAAAATTCTTTCACCGTTAAGTCGTTCTTGAAATTCGTTTTATGATGTAAACATGTGTATATTTCAGCAGTTCTTCATCGGGGATCTAACAGGTTTTTTTCCATGGAGGAATTTGTGACGTAATCCCCTGCATACACGCATGTTTTTAAATTTTTTACAGTGGACGACAAGACTAAAATTTCCGGCCTGGTTTGGTGGCTCCAATCCGCCCCTGAGTGCTTGTACACCAGCTGATCACAAAGACTAGGATGGTTTACCTCGCTGTGACGTCATATGCATACGGTCTATTGTGTATCGAAACTACATTTTTTGTCACGTGTTAAAGACGTGCCATAGGCGATTTGAGAGAGTTAGGCTATCGTTGACTAAACTGACCAGATGTCCCGAATTCTTGAGGACAGTCAGTTTACTGTCTCCAAAAACGTCTGATGATTTTGGGTAGGGACTCTCCAAGGGGTGCGGTAGCCCACCCTGCCGCCCACCCAGTTCGAAATGTGCCATTTTTCAATATATTTAACTTTAAAATATAATCTGCATTTTTTCAAGTCTTGTGTTTTATTTCATGCAGCCCTACGTATCTTTCCCTAAGAAATGAGTTGTGTACTTTTCCGTGGAAAGGTTATCGAAATACACTGCTGGCCACCCAAATTGCAACACCAAGAAGGAAGCATCCGATTGGCTTGAAATTCTCAGCATACGTCGCCCGCGAGAGGACATGCAAACGATTAGCATTGCAGGGCATATGCAGATCATGTGCGACCGGCACGCCACCGAGAAGCACTATAAAAAGGGTGCACATAAGGCGGGGTGAAAGTAGTGGAAGTGTGTTGTGCTGCCGGAACTGTGCGTGGGAAGCTTCCTGATACCTCGTCGCAGAATACGGCAGTCATTCCAGCACGTTTCGGAGTTCGACAGAGGACGAATAGTGGCTTATCGCGACAGCGGTTTATCGTACCGAGACATCGGCTCCCGTGTGGGACGACATCCAGCCACAGTGAAGCGAGTATGGATTCGGTGGGTGCAGGAGGGACGGACGGACTAACGTGAGTAATTGCCGCAGCCGCGACACACCACCGAATGAGAGGACCGGCAAGTTGTGCGGCGGGTATTGACGGCTCGCACCGCGGCGAGAGACTGTATGACGCCTGCATTATGCATCGCCATACCGGTCCGTCGCCTGGTGTTATGGTTTGCGGCACAATTGGATATGACACCCACACCCCTCTGGTACGCATCGCCGGTACACTCAACAGCCACCGCTACATCTCCGACGTTTTGGAGCCTGTAGTCCTCTCTTTCCTGCAGGACCTGCCAACGGCCACATTTCAACAGGAGAATGCGCGCCCGCACGTGGCACGCATCGTGCAACAATTCTTCACGACCCACTAGGTGTCACAGCTGCCGTGGCCCGCCTGTTCTCCCGATATGTCGCCCATCGAACACGTCTGGTCGCTGATCGGCACCCCAGTGGCTCGGCTAGCACAACCCGCTGATACGTCTGATGAACTGTGGCAGCGTGTGGAAGCAGCCTGGACCGACATACCCTAAACCCACATCCAAAACCTCTTTCGTTCGATGCCGCGGCGTGTAGCGGCCGTTATTGCCAGCCATGAGGGCCACACGAACTATTGATGTCTGCTTGTTCCGCAAGTCGCACGGGCCTGTAAGCTCAATCGCTTCATCTTTGTATCTGTTGTTATGTGTCCAGTAAATCTGGCTTTGTTATCTCGTGTCCTTGTGGGTGTTGCATTTTGGGTGGCGAGCAGTGTATCATCAGCACGGCTATGATAATTCAGTTGTTCACCACTCTTCTAAATCCTTAGTTTAAGCCTTTTTTCCTGTTAGTATGGTCAGGGAAGAATGAGGAGAGTGAACAAGAATTCACTGAGAGAAATCATTACTAATTGCTCTGCTGTTTGTTTTATTTACTAAATATAGGACTCCAACATAGAAAGTGAAGTATAACCTATACCAGCGCTCTTAAGACTGCTCCGGCACAGTGAAAGCGCAGAAAGTGCAAAGCAAAGTCGCTGGCTGGAAGGAAGGAAGTCAAAGAGGAAAGTGATATTGTGTATGCGTCGCACGACGTTAAAATTTGATTTGAATAGACATAAACGACATTTTCTTTTAAATAATTTGTTTAAATACAGTACTATTTTCATAAGCAAAATTTTAAAAAGCAGTTTGAAACAATGCGTTCAGATCACTGCCCAAAAGGCGATCTCGCTGTAGGTGGCTGGGACCTAAAACTCTACTCCCTGTGGGCGGAAGTCCTACATGAAAATGACAAATTCTGCATCCTCACTGTGTCTGCGTTCAGAGCAAGCAAAAAGTTGAAAGCCACATTTCACCAACACTTCTGTCTTAAACCTGTGGCGTAACTAGTCAGATCTGTGTATTCAGGTGGAAGGGGAAAAGATTGTACGAATTTCTTTGCAGCAGTGAAGAGCATTAAAGCCACCACGGATCAAATCCTGGGGAGGCATGGACGTTATGTTTATCTTTCGGCACTAGCTCTCTCCCTTCTCTGGAACCAGTGTCCCTAAATTAGGGACAGGCGACTGCTTATAGCCCATTAAGATGTTCACGGCGGTCGTTGAAACTTCACAAAAAAAAAAAAAAAAAAAAGACATTAAAATTCGGACTTTCATTGTTTCGTAAAAAAAAAAAGACTAAAAATTCGTTCTTTCATTGTTTCGTAAAAAAAAAAAAGACATTAAAAATTCGTTCTTTCATTGTTTCGTAAAAAAAAGACATTAAAATTCGTTCTTTCATTGTTTCGTAAAAAAAAAAAGCCTTTAAAAATTTAAAAATTCGTTATTTCATTGTTTCGTAAAAAAAAAAAAAAAAAAAGACATTAAAAATTCGTTCTTTCATTGTTTCGTAAAATAAAGAAAGACTTTAAAAATTCGTTCTTTCATTGTTTCGTAAAAAAAAAGACATTAAAAATTCGTTCTTTCATTGTTTCGTAGAAAAAAGACATTAAAAATTCGTTCTTTCATTGTTTCGTAAAAAAAAAAAAAAAAATTCGTTCTTTCATTGTTTCGTAAAAAAAAAAAAAAGTTGCTATCAAGTGTGCCCCACCAAATATAATACTTGCCCACCTGTCGCCCATCCTGATTTCGAAGTCTCGACGTCCCTAACTTTGGGGACGCAAATTGTCCTCGAATTTTTGTCCTCAAATTTAGACTTCACCACCAGCTCGTTACACTCGTAAAGAACTATATTCTTAAAATTAGATTTAGTTGTACCCGTTTCTGCTGCTTCGATGGCTAAGTGGTCTAAGAGCTGGTTTCTGATCATTTGTCTAAGATGGGTCCGGGCTTGAATCCCGGTGAAGCATGGATGTTGTGTTTGTCTTATACGGCACTGCTCTCTTTCAGGAACCACTGGCCTTTAATTAGTGTACGTTTATGCTGCAGCCTCGCTGCTAGCACATAGATGCTCGCTCAGGCACCTCGCTGCTTGCATGTAGCTGCGATGCTCGCCATGGAGCATTTATCCTGCAGCTGTTCACATCGCTTTTATTATTATAGGAATCACGACTGTATCTCTTATGGTCAAACAGACTTTACCAGTGCCATGGCAAGTTTTACAACCACTGCATATGAAGCCACCAACTAAAGAAGAATTCAAAGAAATCGCTGATACGTTTTACAAGAAATGGGGATTCCTTAACTGTCTAGGTTCTATCGATGGAAAGCACATCCGAATACTTCGCCCTCAATGGTCAGGCTCCATGTTCTTTAATTATTAAAGCAACTTTTCAATACCACTGCAGGCCGTCAGTGATGCACACTGTAAATTTAGTTTCATTGAGGTCGGAGCCTATGGAAAGCAAAGTGCTGGGGACACTATTAGAAAGTCTGCCTTTTATGACAGAATGGAAAAAGGAATTAACATTCCTGAAGATAATTTCTTACCAAGTACTGACATCCAAGCGCCCTTTGTCTTCATAGGTGATGAAGCCTATCCCTTACTGAGACACATGATGAAGCCTTATGCAAGGAAAACTTTTGATCAATCCAAGAAGAAGTTCAAGAAAAATAAAAGTTAAGATCACAGGAAAACTCCACAACAACACGGTTTTTAAAGAAATGAGAGAGATGACTGCGTAGTTTCACACTCGGTTGGGAAAGTAGGTCAATGGACGGGAAGAGTGACCTTGAAGGAACCAATCACAGCGGAAGTTTGAGGATGCCTGGCGATGGTCGAGACTCGAAAAAAAACTAATTCCATATCATCGCTGTGGCGATGATCGCAGCGAGCAGCGCAGATACCATCGCTGCTTCACGATAAATCAGCCTGTAAAGATTTATGGTTTTGTTTCATCATCACGAGACATCCATGTGCACACCTCGGCGATTTGCCAGCAGCGAGGCTGGAGCATAAACGTACCCTTAGGGACGGGCGACTGCGCTTATAGCCCGTCGAATTGCTTACGGTGGTCATTAAGCATTCAATAAAAAAAAGGACCCATTTTTTTCGAGCCCATAAAAAAAGAAAAAAGTGTTACAGCACTTATCCGTCCCTAATTTAGGGCTACTGGTTGGAGAGAAGGGAAAGAACCAGAGCTTATGGCAAACACAACACCTATGCTTCAACTAGAATCGAACCCGAACCCACTCAGCCGAACTGTCGGAAACTAGGCACTGGATCACCTCGCCGGCCAAATTTTGACTTTTATAAAATAAGAAAATTCACTGTGCATTTCTTTCTTCCGAAAAATACACTGGCGGAAAAAAATCTCAACACCAAGAAGGGGTTGTGTTAGATAAACGATAGTTGGTAGGCGGTTTGAGTACATCTGTAAGATGACGTCTATGCAAATTTCGCGCTCGGCTCATACGTGTGGCGCTAGTAGCGCCCCTCGGAACATGCAAAGCAGGTTTGCTGTAAATACGCGCTGTAACGTTCGTGAGCGTTAGTTATCGTTGAGATTCGACGTAGTGTGTTGATGTTAGTCAAGAATGCCTTTAAGAAGACGAAGAAGCCATTATCAACAGCTCACGGAGTTTGAACGAGGTAGTGTAATAGGGCTACGATAAGGTGGATTTTCTTTCCGCAATATTGCAGAACGACTTAGCAGGAATGTAGCCACTGTGCATGATTGTTGGCAGCGGTGGTCAAGGGAAGGTACTGCCTCAAGAAGACCAGGTTCCGGCCGGCCACGTGGCACTACTGAGAGGGAAGACCGCCGTGTACGGCGTATTGCCGTGGCGCATCGTACCGTGTCTGCGGCAGCAATTCGAGTTGCAGTTGCCTCCACAGTGACACAACGAACTGTTACAAATTGGTTACTTGAAGGACAGCTCCGAGCCAGACGCCCTGTAGCAAATTGGTTACTTGAAGGACAGCTCCGAGCCAGACGCCCTGTAGCGTGCATTCCACTTACTCCAAACCACTGCCGTTTGCGACGTCAGTGGTGTCAAGCTAGAGATCATTGGACGACGGAGTGGAGATCTGTTGTGTTTTCTGATGAAAGCCGGTTCTGCCTGGGTGCCAGTGATGGCCGTGTGTTGGTTAGAAGCTGGCCAGGTGAGCGCCTGAAACCAACCTGTCTGCGGCCGAGACACACTGGACCTACACCTAGAGTTATGGTCTGGGGAGCAATTTCCTATGACAGCAGGAGCACTCTCTTGGTTATCTCACGCACCTTGACGGCACAGTTGTACGTCGGTCTGGTGATTCAACCTGTTGTGCTGCCATTCATGAACAGCATTCCAGGGGTGTTTTGGAACAGGATAAGGCTCGTCCGCATACCGCTGTTGTAACCCAACATGCTCTACAGAGTGTCGACATGTTGCCGTGGCCTGCTAGATCACCAGATCTTTCACCAATCGAGCACGTATGGGACATCATTGGACGACAACTCCAGCGTCACCCCCAACCAGCATTAACCGTCCCTGTATTGACCAACCAAGTGCAACAGGCATGGAACTCCATTGCACAAACTGACATCCAGCACCTGTACGACACAATGCATGAACGTTTGCGTGCTTGCATTCAACATTCTGGCGGTTACACCGGTTATTAATATACCAGCATTTCACATTTAAAATGGCTCTTCTCGCGCTTACATTAAGCTGTGATCTTGAAACCTTAATCGATTAAATATGTTACCTATACAAATGTATTGCCGCCATTTCATTCCTCTACAACTATTTTTTCGTGGTGTTGGGATTTTTTCCGTCAGTGTATAAGAATTTTTTATATACACGTTGGAGAGAACTGCGACATCTACTTCAACGCTTTTCGTTGAAATATTACGTTGTATTATATGTATATATATATACATATCAACGTAGGGCCGCGGATGGCCTAGTGGTGAACATTCGTGACTGCCAAGGAGAAACCTCAGGTTCGTTCCCGGCAGGTACGAACGCTCCGACCACTAAATATACGCCGTGCGTCGGATGGGCACGTTTAGCCGTCGGACCCCAGATACTGCTCCCCCGGTGATAAACAAGGGCGTCTTCATCCCCCTTTCTACCTCACTTCTGTGTCACTTTCCTATCGGACATTCTAGCCCAAATCTCCTAGCTTCCTATTTCTAAGGGTTGTTTATGACCTGGGGTCAGACACCCCTTCCTAAAATCCTCTACATATGATCTGATCTGATATACATCAACGTTATATTACTTTGGAGAGAACGCGACATCTACATCAACGCTTTTCTGGAAGCAAGAAAAGCGTCTGTATACTTTCTATTTCGTATCAGGGAATCATATGCGAAAGAACGACGTAATTCTCAGCATGTGTTTTGAAAAACTGAGGCAGATATGCGGAACTATTTTCTGTAACGTAGCACTACAATATATAACTCTTTCCTGACATAAACGTTCCCGGTTCCTTTTGTAATCTTCCGCCTGTAAATTGGCCGCGTCGGAACGAACCTTCGTTTCAACGGAGCAGAGCTTGACGTCGACGCCGCAGCATTTATTGATAGAGTCGTACTTGGAGGTCAAATTTACGGTAAAAATCTTCAAAATGCATTTTAAAGACGAATTTGTTTTCACCATTTTTTTATTAAATTGTATACTTTAAAATACTTGTATCTCATTTTTTCGAAATTTTTAGCCAAATAATTTAGGATGCTTCTACAAATTTCCATTTTTTTGTAATGTACAAAAAACTGTTGAAAACATTGTTATGGGTTTGGCATCTTATTTGTGTCTTTGTTAGTTCTGTGTGATGTAGATTTTCTCAGCATTGGCTTTGCCATTTATCACAAAGATGCATTGTAAAGACAGACTTTAAAAATAACTCTTTTGTTCATTGTATTTGTTCTTAGGCAAAATTCTGGTTCACTGTCTACTAGGGGCTGCAAGGTCCCCAACACTGGTGCTGGCATACTTAATTTCAAGGAAGTCAATGTCAACAGAAGAAGCCTTACGTCAGGTGTGTTCACAACGTTATGTAAGGCCAAACGATAATTTTCTGCAGCAGCTTCTTCAGCTGGAAAGTGAAATTAAATGTGAATCACAAATGTGTGATGTATTGGATCTATATTTGTGAAATGGGCTTATGTATTGTAGGAAACGTCTGATGGCTTTTGGATTTAAACAATTTGCAAAATAAAAATTTATTTTCGAAAAATCCGTTTTGAGAGCGTAGAATTTTTTAATGTTTTATGCTATGTTGCTATTTTATTATTGTAAGATATGTAACATAAAATACACACACACAGCAGGATCGTTATGATGTGTTTTTTTAAATGAAAAAAGTAATTTTTTTCTCTTGGTTGTTTCATGTATTTAAAATTTTACTGAAATTATTTTTGTCTCAAATAAGTGTTTCAGAGGTTCGCACGACGTCCTCTCTCTCTCAATGAAGGCTTATCACCCGGCAACACCAACACAGTTGCTTTCCCTCACTACATGTATATCACCACTAAGGAAATTGGAAGAGAGGGACGTCATAGTGTGCTCACGCACGACGACCTCTATCCTACAACGAAGTTTTGTTGCCCAGAAACACCAACACACTAGCTTCCTCTAGCCACATGTATATCACCACTAAGAAAATTGGAAGAGAAGGACGTCATAGTGTGCTCACACTCGAACCCCTGAACATGCTGGTCACGCAGAGGAACTCAACGGACCATTCTCGAACCGACGGCGGAGTCACCTTGTACTCAGTACGTGCAAGTAGGAGGTGAACCGTCTTCAGAGGTGACTCAGTGGTGTTATCACCAGTGAAGGGACACCACCAGCGGTGGCGGAGTTACCTAAGACGACGAGAATGTCAGGCTGACGTTCTCGGTACGTACAAGTAGGAAGAGAACCCTCCTTCAGAATTGAATCAGTGGCGTTTTCACCAGCGAAGTGATACCACCAGAAACTCCTTGAAGATCCTAAGACGGTAGCTGACTGGATGAAAATCCGTGACGTTTTTAAACTTTCTCGCTGCTGTTCGTAAACATCAAAGATCACAGCCACAGCACTGCCAATGGTGCTATTGTTGACTGAGGGTTTTTCTTTTTTATTGGAGGTTTAACGACCACTGGGTGCAACGCAATGGGCTATAAACAGTCGCCCGTCCCTAATTTAGGGCCACTGCGATCCGAACCTGGACCTTTTCGGACGAATGATCAGAGTCCATCGCTTAGACCACTGCGCCACCGGGGCGGCACTGAATTTTTAAAACATAAAATATTACTACTATTTAACTACACAATAATACATTTTGTATCAAGAATTAATCACGGTGTGATGCAAAGTGCATCTCCTTGTGATGCTGTCTCAATCTCACTTCACTGGACACCACCTATCTGAAGGGCACATCCCTAAAAAATGTTTTTCCAGGTGAAATGTGCTCGGGTGCGGCGAATGACAAATATGAAATTTTGAGTGCGAACACACAATGACGTGCAATACATACAAAACAAAAAATCGGATTCTCAAAAGAGAATTTTTTTTAAAATATAAACTAGGGACATGCGTCCTTATTTTGCAAGTTGCTCTAAGCCTAACCTCGCTTTGACAGCATTAAGCAGTTTCCGCTCAATTTGGGCTATATGCACTGGAAGATGTGAAACGAGGAAAGAGACATTGTGTACACGAGCAATCCTTACTAAGACTGGCTGTGTAGTGCCATGCCTAATATTGTGACATCTTGAAGACAACCAAAAAAAAAAGAGGATAGTTAATATTTGAAAGCCTGTCTGAAATGTAGAGAAGACTAACAAATGTTTACTTACCCTTAAGGCTATGAGGAGTGCAATACCTTCCATCATAATTACATTAATGGAGTGGGAGAACACTCCCCTATACTATATTCCTCTAAGACCCTATAAACAAAAACAAATTTTTGTTTTTGTTTTTTCATTTTTGTTGTTGTTGTTTTTTTTTTCGAAGGAAATGAACCCTCGTGCTTTCATTATTTTAAAATCTCATATGAACGCAAATTCTTGTGTACCAAACATTTCTTCCCAAAGGATTTTTTACTCATTCTACGCCAGTCACTTCTTATCATTTCTCTAATTTCAGAGAGAGTGGCAAGTTTGATACCATTGATAGTTTTTATTTTTTGACTGCGTTACATTTTTTCCAAATTTGAAATTTAGTCATGGCAATACTGATGTTAATAGTACTATCAATGTATTTTTTTCTTGACTGAGGTATGGTACAAGATGTTTTCTGTGTCAAGAACAGTGGTTAGGCTCCAATACTTGAATAACCACTCCCAAATTTCCTTGTTTTCCTTGCATTGCGCAAACAGATGAGTGATAGTTTCAACATCATCACAATGTGGACATTTATCACTATAGGAGCAGAAAGAAATCTTTTGCACCATTCCATAGTGGGGACTATGTTATGGGCAATATTAAAATTAAGATTTCTAACCTTGGGCTGAAGTTTTATGACATTCATGTTATCCAAGGCTTCCTGGGACTTAGTTTTACCTATTTTAATTTCTAAATTGGTGGTATCACTGTTATAAAAAGCATTATATAGTTCTTTAAGTTTATCTTCAGGGTGAATTTTAGTGATATTACTTTTTTTCCTTTAATTCAACAATTTCTTTACAAAGATCCACAATCTCTTTACTAGGAAAGAAGTCAATGGGCTTGCAATTCTCCTTTCCAGTGACCTTTTCGTACTGATTCCCAGCAAGATAACTTATGAAATTGTGAGCTCAAAGTCGGTCATCATGTTGTGGAATCCCTTAGTCAGACAGATTTTAGGTAAGACGAACGAATTTTTCATACCAACACTTCCCTCCTTTCCATGATTATACATGGTAGCAGGGAAGGCGCCACCGGGGGTGGGGAGGGGCGGTGGTGAGCCATCCCGTCAGCGCCCCCAGAAATTTTTGGATAAATGAAGAAAATGTAGTACACTTTACTATCGGAGCTGCATGTTTCTCTGTGGTAATGGGAGAAGCGTAGCATTGCACAATTATGTTCCTCCAACCACGATCCATGACTCTGACGGGAAAACTTGCTTGCACGTTGGGCTTCCGCTTTGGCGCACAGATTCCAAAGACCGGCCGGAAGTTCAAAGAACATCGTCAATCCTATGCCGCGGCTCATGCCAGTGGGTTAAAAAGTTGAGTATGCATCCCTCTGCCAATCCCATCACCGCCCCGGCGCCCTCGCAGTCTATGACAAGTAATGGGCGTTATCACGATCGTCGAAAACAGCAGACAGAGATCGGCGTCAGTTACTACCAGACAGTGAGCGAAATTTCTCTTCGCTAGTTAGTAGTTTTCTTTCTCGTTCTGGTGGAACATCTAATGTTTCCTGCTTGATTTATTTTTTAGCACGTATTGTGCGTGATACATGAGCGTGAGGTATTTCTTCCCAAACCAAAGTTTGAAGTAACATGTCAGCAAAACGATCAATCCATGATTTTTTCGAACAAGTGTTAATCAGAAGAAGAAAAGTAATTTATGCGATAGTGCCTATAAATTGTATAATGATTATCAGACTTCATCAACAGCGTGTGGTGAATCATTAGGAATCAACGAGGATTCTTTAAGTGCTTGTAGTGATTCAATGGAAATTTTTTATGAACGCAATGTTTGTGAAAATAAAACACTGGCAGGACTACATGGTCGGAAGACAAAAAATGTTGAACTCCGAGAGCTTGATATAGCAACTTCACTTTAGGAGCAACCCAAACAGCCTATATTAAAACAGTTCCCACAAAAAAATACGGTAAAGAACAAAGAAGCTTCCAGACATATTAGAATAATATGTTTCCATGGCTTGCATATAGTATAAAGAGAGATTCCTTTTTTTGCTTTCCGTGTAGAATGTTTTCATCGGACGAAGAAAAACATGAAGTCACCTACTCTCATCGAGCTTACAACAATTGAAAAAAAGCCCTTGAAAATGTTTCTGGTTTTAAAAAACACCAAATCATCTTGACCCACAAAACTTACTTGGTGTCGTGTACCTCTTATAAGAAAATGAAATCAAGAAGGGCAGATTCATCAGTTGCCACACTTCTAAGTGCTGCATGTGTAGCGGAAGTCAAGGAAAAGCTTTGTTTAGGGCAAGAGACGGCGGTTTATTTTAATTCTTGACTTTAATAATATAATATACACTATCTACCAACAAGTAATTGGACACCCCTGCAATCGACGATATCTGCGGTCCTGATACACGTCACTGCCGCCGCTGTTAAATATCCTGTGGGAAACAACAACGCAACCAGTCGCGTGCAAGATGCCACGCAGTTCGGAGCTCTCTGATTTCGAGAAAGGTGTAAACGTCGGGTATCACAGAAATGGCCGATCCATACGTGACATATCCAGAGAATTGAAGTACCCAAAATCGATAAGTGGCATACGTGATTGGCAAGTGGAAGATGAGAGGTGACTGTCGGAATGTGCCCCGTCCCGGCAGACCCACAAAACTTTGAGTCAGAGACCGACGGGTGCTGGCCAGAAAAATTCGAAAGAACCGAACCAAATCGATGGGCCACATCCGCGAGGAGTTTCAACAGGCATCCGGGAGTGTTCTTTCGATGAATACCATCCGTAAGGAAGCCCATCTGCTCGGTTATCATGGACGTGCTGCCGCCCACAAGCCTTTGATCACCAAGTCCAATAGCGCTGCTCGGCTAACGTGGTGCAAAGAACGTCGACAGTGGACCGTTGAATACTGGAAGCAGGTTCTCTGGAGTGACGAATCAAGGTTCACCCTCTACGGTTCAGATGGCAGGGTTTTGGTTTGGCGTCTGCCTGGAAAACGCCTCCTGCCGGAATGTATTGTGCCAACTGTGAAGTTCGGCGGCGGTGGAATTATGCTATGGGGGTGTTTCTCCTGGTATGGCACGGGACCCTTCGTCGCAATTCCTGGTAGACTCAACGCCGAGACCTACTGCACCATTTTGGATGACCATGTGCTTCCTACGTCGTGGCAGTTTTACGGGGTGGACCCATGTTACTTTCAGGATGACAATGCCACCTGTCATGTTGCGAGGTCCACCATGGCTTGACAATGGGGTTAATTGAATGGACTGGCCTGCGGAGCACCTCTGGGACGAGTTGGAGCGTCGACTTAAGGGGTGCCCCCACCGTCCGAAATTGGAGAGGGAACTGACCTGTCTTCTCCAAGCCGAGTGGATGAAAATACCGTTAGCCGTCGTACAACGCCTGGTTGAGAGTATGCCCCGGAGGGTCGCAGCTGTAATCACCGCTCGTGGAGGTTCCACCAACTATTGAAGGTGAATAAACTTCGTTTTCCTTTGCTATCACAGGCGTCCAATTACTTGTTGGTGGATAGTGTATATATGAAGCATAATTCGCCACCCACACACCCCTAGATTTTCGAGCGCCCACCCTAGAGCCCCTCCGTTGAAAATTTTCTGGCGCCGTCCCTGCATGGTAGCCCTCTTTATTTTTTCACATTTGCTATCCCACAGAACACCGAATGCCATTCTCTCCTTTCTACTGAAGCAGCCCTGTTTGAATAGAAAGTGCACATCAATTTAGGACAGATCAGATCGTATGTAGAGTATTTTAGGAAGGGAGTGTCTGACCCCAGGTCTTAAACAACCCTTAGAAATAGGATGCTATGAGATTTGGGCTAGAGTGCCCGATAGGAAATTGACACTGAAGCGAAGTAGAAAGGGGAGGGGGGTGCAGTACCCGGGGTCCGAAGCACGGCGAATATTTTGTGGATCGAACTTGAGGACCTTCCCGCGGCCCCGTCAATTTAAGATAGTATATCTAGGAGATTTAAATGCAACTACTAACTGATTGCTGCTTTAAGTAGATGTAATATTTTGAATGTCTACTGGGTCTAAAATATAGGGTGACCAAAAGTCCCGATTTTTGTTCCAGGAAGGGAGTGTCTGACCCCAGGTCTTAAACAACCCTTAGAAATAGGATGCTATGAGATTTGGGCTAGAGTGCCCGATAGGAAATTGACACTGAAGCGAAGTAGAAAGGGGAGGGGGTGCAGTACCCGGGGTCCGAAGCACGGCGAATATTTTGTGGATCGAACTTGAGGACCTTCCCGCGGCCCCGTCAATTTAAGATAGTATATCTAGGAGATTTAAATACAACTACTAACTGACTGCTGCTTTAAGTAGATGTAATATTTTGAATGTCTACTGGGTCTAAAATATAGGCTGACCAAAAGTCCCGATTTTGTTCCAGGAAGGGAGTGTCTGACCCCAGGTCTTAAACAACCCTTAGAAATAGGATGCTATGAGATTTGGGCTAGAGTGCCCGATAGGAAATTGACACTGAAGCGAAGTAGAAAGGGGAGGGGGTGCAGTACCCGGGGTCCGAAGCACGGCGAATATTTTGTGGATCGAACTTGAGGACCTTCCCGCGGCCCCGTCAATTTAAGATAGTATATCTAGGAGATTTAAATACAACTACTAACTGACTGCTGCTTTAAGTAGATGTAATATTTTGAATGTCTACTGGGTCTAAAATATAGGCTGACCAAAAGTCCCGATTTTTGTTCCAGGAAGGGAGTGTCTGACCCCAGGTCTTAAACAACCCTTCGAAATAGGATGCTATGAGATTTGGGCTAGAGTGCCCGATAGGAAATTGACACTGAAGCGAAGTAGAAAGGGGAGGGGGGGGTGCAGTACCCGGGGTCCGAAGCACGGCGAATATTTTGTGGATGGAACTTGACGACCTTCCTGCGGCCCCGTCAATTTAAGATAGTATATCTAGGAGATTTAAATGCAACTACTAACTGACTGCTGCTTTAAGTAGATGTAATATTTTGAATGTCTACTGGGTCTAAAATATAGGCTGACCAAAAGTCCCGATTTTTGTTCCAGGAGGGGAGTGTCTGACCCCAGGTCTTAAACAACCCTTCGAAATAGGATGCTATGAGATTTGGGCTGGAGTGCCCGATAGGAAATTGACACTGAAGCGAAGTAGAAAGGGGAGGGGGGTGCAGTACCGGGGTCCGAAGCACGGCGGATATTTTGTGGATCGAACTTGAGGACCTTCCCGCGGCCCCGTCAATTTAAGATAGTAAATCTAGGAGATTTAAATGCAACTACTACCTGACTGCTGCTTTAAGTAGATGTAATATTTTGAATGTCTACTGGGTCTAAAATATAGGGTGACCAAAAGTCCCGATTTTTGTTCCATTGTGAACCGATTCGTAAAATGTAGCAAACTAAATTTTATTTTGCAGCTCTTACTATTTGTATATTATTCAGCAATTCAGGTGTAAACCACATACTTAAATTTCAAAAAAAAAAAAAAAGAATACGTTTTGGGGAGCGCTGCCATCTATCGGCCGATTTTAATCACAATTAATAAAAATAATTAAGGGCCGCAGTTAGAATGGTGTGAGTACTACTCGAAAATTCGACTTAAAAATCTCATTTAATCCTTAGTAAAACCTATAAATTTGAAATATTTATAATACGAATTTATTTTAGAGGGATCCTTATTATTATCTCAGCAAAAAAATTTCTTTCTTTCTCTGAACTTCCAATCCATATTATGATATCTTTCTTAAGCTTAAACAAATGCTTCTTTGTGATAACATACTCCAACCCTGAATATTAGTGTCAAAACTTGCCTCAAACTTACCTCTACTGTGTGATTTTTTGTCAGTATATAATTTTACTTTCAAGAAGCAAGCTTCCTTCGTTTTTAACTGAATAATTTCATAGGCGTAATTTTCGGGAAAACTCGATGTTATTATTGTAACATTGAAATTCATGTTGATACTGATCACTGAAGCAGCTTTCCTTTTCTATTCCCGTTCGTTTCTCCGTTGCTCGTCATGTGATTACATAAGCCAATCACGGAACTTTGAGCATCCTCCGAAGAGTTTCTTTGCAGGTTTGTGAACATCCCACTATGACGGATGGACTCCTGTAAGCGATTAAAAATGTCCAGATAACATTCCTTGTTAACTTTTGGGCCCACAGGAATAAATTCGGAAAGGACAATGCCGTGAGAACCGAAAAACACCACCAGCATGACTTTCCCTTTGCTGCGACCCTGCTTTTAAAGGCCTGCCAAATTATTAACGAAACGAGATCAGCCAGTGCTTAGATCACTTCGCCACCGTGGGCGGCTTTAATGCTTTTTACTTCAGGCTACATGCGCC
This sequence comes from Macrothele yani, assembly GCA_039090855.1. Lineage (NCBI taxonomy): Eukaryota > Metazoa > Arthropoda > Arachnida > Araneae > Macrothelidae > Macrothele > Macrothele yani. The sequence continues at coordinate 53,904,180 of CM077032.1, read as the reverse complement.
ACCGGGGCGGCTTTAATGATTTTCACTTCCGGCTACCAAGGAATTCGTGCTGTTCTCTGAGATTCAGAGGTTAGCTCCAAACAGAAATGCAAACTACCAGATAATTTTTACATACTGTTGCCGAATCAAACTTCTCCATCTACAGCGATCTTAGCAAACAACTTGGACTTCACTGATATCCATCTCACGCCGTACGCAAGATCTTTTATACTTCATACTCAGGGTCTTTTTCTCACTGAATCTGATCCTCCCATGGCTTCCTTGGCCTTCCCTGCCTTTCCTTCCGGCCACTTGGGCTAAAAAATTTCTTAGTAAGCAGTTCTCCGTCTCTGCTCCTGTGTCACTTTCTCACGTGACTTTGTTCTCCGTCTCTCCTCTTATATTACGTAAGTTTTTTTTTCCGATCTCTGCTCCTCTGATATGTGGAATTGGAAAAGGTTCTTTCATGAAGTTGGGAAGGACGAGGAAATCTGTATTTCATGGTGTCAACAACAAGCTTTATTTCCCACCTCTAAAAGATGTTCTGAGGGCCATCTCATGACTCTACGTGTCGATGCGTCTCATCGTTTAGGACAATTCAGGAGTCGGAAGAAGCGCGCTTCAGGGAATGATGAGTACTCTTCCCGTATACTTGGTACGGGGTTTTTTTATGCTCAGATTCCGATTGATAGAGTGATGATTCTGACGTATTGTTTCGCCAAAGGATTGTCTTACAATGAGGCGATTGAAGAAACCTCACATGGCAATGTTACCACATCCACTGACACAATTAGCGACTGGTATTCGTATTGCAGACAACTAGTCTCAGAGTTTATGGTAGCCTCGCAACGTGAGGAAGGAAGGCTTGGTGGTGATGGAATCATCGTCGAAGTGGACGAAGCCAAAGTGGGCAAACGGAAGTACAACTGCGGTCGTCTTGTCGAGGGCACCTGGATTCTTAGTATCTTTGAACAGATACCAAGCGGTTCAGGGTCGAAATCTGCCCTGATAACAACAGATCGGAAGATGCATTGCTGCCCCTCATCATTAAACACCTAGAGCCAGGAACAATGATTATGACGGACCAGTGGGCTGCATATCGGAATCTGCCAAGCTCTGGCTACGATCATTTCACTGTCAACCACTCCCTCAACTTCATTGATCCCATCACAGGCGCCCATACACAAAAAGTACAGAGCCATTGGCGTCCCCTGAAACATGAAATAACACAGGGGAACCACAAAATGTATTTGGCAGACCATATTCTGGAATATTTATTCCGACGGAATTGCCGTCTTTCCTCTGAACATTGTTTTGAAGTCCTGATTCGTGCGATCAGACAGTTCTTCCCTGTTAGATAAAAATTTACTTGTTTTTTTCTGCTTGCTAGACAGTTTCCTATTCATGAGGAAAAACTGTTCTTCCGTCTCAATAAATATTTCTCACTTATGCCAAACTGTACATTCAAAAAGGTAAGGGCCACCTTTAATCAATATTATTCACTTCTTTTGCCACTTTCACAACGTAACGCTTCACGATGTAGGAATAACGTGTCGCCGCCATCTATCGTCGATTCATCAAACTATTTTGGGCCGACCCTCGTTCCATCCAAGCTTGTTATAAGCGAGTTTTATATTTTAAGATTTTGATATATCCTTAAGATTTAAGTGTATGTGACGCAAAGTTTTCCTGTTTAATAGTATTCTATCTTATTTCTCTGCTCTGTGTATATAGCTGGCCGCAATATAGCCCCTTATATTTTCACACACAGTATTTGTCATTTTCTTGTAGGACTTCTGTCCACAATGAGTAGGGTTAAGGTCCCAGCCACCTACAGCGAGATCGCCTTTTGGGCAGGACACAGAAACGGAAGGAATGAGAGCAAGTCTAGCGACTTTGACAGAACAGTTTGTAGTGAGATTAGAGTACAGTAGATGTTGCACACAGAGGAGTGAGAGAATTTCAGGTGGGAGGGCTTAGGAAAGGATACCCATTTAACCAGTGGGTCCAGCCTGGGCATATATATATATCTTAAGAATATATCAAAATCTTAAAATTTTATAAAACTACAGTTCGGGTAGATTACGTCAAATAATCAGTATGCAAAAGAAATAAGATATCCGTTTATTGACGTACAAACCTTATGAATAAAGCGGAAGCTTTCAACACCAACGGGTGCCTTCTTCATATTTCTTTTCTTTTCTATTCCTTGTTACTTTTGCCTTACTAACCACGAACAAGTCCCCCGTTGGTGTTAAAAGCTTACGCTTTATTCATAACGTTTGTACGTCAATAAACGGATATCTTACTTCTTTTGCATACTTAAAATTTTATTTATATATATATATATATATATATCAGCAGTTACAATATATATATATATATATATATAAATAAAATTTTAAGTATGCAAAAAAAAAAAAAAAAAAAATCATACAAGAAGCAAGTGGAGAAATCGAAACAGTACTCTCGCCCAAATTTTCACTCGATGCCTTAATGAAGGAAAGATTCCTGAGGATTGGAACACCGCTACAATGATCCTGCTACATAAGAAAGGTGACATTGAGGATCTTGGAAACTACAGACCTATCAGCCTCCTATCAGTAGTTTATAAAATCTTCACTAAAGTTCTTTCACACCGCTTGAAGGTAACACTGGACATGGCTCAACCGAGAGAACAAGCTGGATTCAGGAGTGGCTACAGCACAATAGATCATATCCACGTGCTGAGAGAACTAATTGAAAGAGCAAGGGAATATGAACTTCCATTGTGCATGGCTTTTATCGATTATGAAAAAGCCTTTGATTCGGTGAAACCATCAGCAGTTACAATGGCTCTGAAAACCTGCGGTATTGAAGATGCATACATTAATATTATTAATAACATCTATGAAAATGCAAGTGCAAAGATTCGGCTGTTTGAAAATACAACACACGTAAAAATTGGAAAGGAGTGAGACAAGGTGACACCATATCTCCGAAGCTCTTTAATGCCACATTGGAGGGTGTTTTTCAGTCGCTGAGCTGGGAAAACAAGGGATAAAGATTAATGGAGATTATCTAACCCACCTTCGTTTTGCTGATGACGTAGTCATTTTTGCAACTACCCCATCTGAGCTGCAGAGTATGATCCAGGAACTTGCTGACAAGAGTAAAGAAGTGGGATTAAAAATGAACTTTCAGAAGACAAAAGTGATGTTCAATGCTTTTACAAGAAATGAAGATTTATCGATTGATGGAGAAAAGCTGGAGATAACAGACACATACGTTTATCTTGGACAGCAGATATCAAGTGAGGGTCACATTGATGAAGAAATTAATCGGCGTACAAAACTTGCCTGGAGAGCTTTTGGAAGAAACAGCATAATTTTCAAGAGCAATATGCCATTATGTCTTAAAAGAAAAGTGTTTGATCAATGCATCCTTCCAGTGCTTACGTATGGGGCAGAGACGTGGACCTTAACTAAAAGAGACATACAAAGGCTGCAGACAACTCAAAGAAGCATGGAGAGGTGCATGCTTGGTGTAACCAGGAGAGATAAGAAGAGGAACACGTGGATCCGAAAAATGACAAGAGTGGAAGACATCATGATCAGAGTTAAATCCCTGAAATGGCAATGGGCTGGACATACTGCCAGAAGAACAGACCATCGATGGACAGCCGAAATTTTAGATTGGATTCCAAGGGACAGGAAAAGACCCAGAAGAAGACCACATGGAAGATGGGTGGATGAAATTCGAAAGTATGCGGGAGTGACATGGAGGAGACTGGCACAAGACAGACCGTTGTGGAGGAAACTTGGGGAGACCTTGTCTTCGAATACCATTCACTGGAAACAGAAAGAAAGGGACGTCATATTGTGCAGAAGCACGACGACCTCTCTCCCATTACGAACTTTTGTTGCCCAGCAACACCAACACGCTTGTTTCCCCGCTCCCATGTATAAACATGGGATCGGTTCCACCGGTGTTTCACACACGCCCCGATACACACACCACGGTTCCACAAGCAAGGACACTCACACCCCCGACGCAACACCATACAAACCGACGGCGGAGTCTCCTAGAACGACGGAGAGACAAGGCCCTTCGAAACGTTCATGTAGGAGGAAATTCCTCCTTCGGAGGAGACCCCGTGACAAAGTCACCCAACGGATCTTTGTCTTCAAATACCATTCACTGGAAACAGAAAGAAAGGGACGTCATATTGTGCAAAAGCACGACGACCTCTCTCCCATTACGAACTTTTGTTGCCCAGCAACACCAACACGCTTGTTTCCCCGCTCCCATGTATGAACATGGGATCGGTTCCACCGGTGTTTCACACACGCCCCGATACACACACCACGGTTCCACAAGCAAGGACACTCACACCCCCGACGCAACACCATACAAACCGACGGCGGAGTCTCCCAGAACGACGGAGAGACATGGCCCTTCGAAACGTTCATGTAGGAGGAAATTCCTCCTTCGGAGGAGACCCCGTGACATAGTCACCCAACGGATGACAACATCAGAGGAGGCAACGGCGGAGAGCAACAGGCATCTCCAAAAACGAGGAAGCCTCCCCCTAAAGCCCCGACGCAACACCATACATACCGACGGCGGAGTCTCCTAGAACGACGAAGGGACAAGGCCCTTCGAAACGTTCAAGTAGGAGGGAAATTCCTCCTTCGGAGGAGACCCAGTGACATAGCCACCCCAAGGATGACAACATCAGAGGAGGCAACGGCGGAGAGCAACAGGCATCTCCAAAAACGAGGAAGCCTCCCCCTAAAGACACACACACAGAACCGGCACACGCCAGACACACACCAGACAACAACAAAAAACTCCCCAAGGCATCCGCTAAAAAAAAAAAAACAAAAAAAAAAAAAAAAACACGCATACACATATAAATAAATAAACACTCTCGCAAGCAACACCCCGAAGCACAGCACCCAACGGATCTTCGTCCAGCAGTGGATTGATAATGGTTGACAATGATGATGATGATGATGATATATATATATATATATTTTTTATAGAAAATGTTCCCAGGCTAATGTATTTAGCCACTACTACTACACGGTATTCAGGTTTTCTTCTCCTTGATTTTAACCATACATTAGAATTAGAGACAGACTGGCAAACATAACGCAACGTTTAATTTTTACACCAATTGAATTTGTTGAATTTTCAGAGCTATCTATAAATGTGTGGGTGTGGGGGGTGGGGGCGGAAAGCAAAAGGTGCATGCGTGGTGTAACCAGGAGAGATAAGAGGAACTCGTGGATCCGAAAAATGACAAGAGTAGAAGACATCATGATCAGAGTTAAATCCCTGAAAAGGCAATGGGCTGGACATACTGCCAGAAGGACAGACCATCGATGGACAGCCGAAATTTTAGATTAGATTCCAAGGGACAGGAAAAGACCCAGAAGAAGACCACATGGGGAGATGGATGGATGAAATTCGAAAGTATGCAGGAGTGACATGGAGGAGACTGGCACAAGTCAGACCGTTGTGGAGGAAACTTGGGGAGACCTTCGTCCAGCAGTGGATTGATAATGGTTGACAATGATGATATATATATACATATATTGCTCCCACCTCCCCCCCCATTTTTTGCCTCGATACTGAGTTTTGCCTTTTCGCTATGCACGACATATAAAGGCTGCAGAAAAAGAAATTAAGACTTTATAGTACCGAGACGTAATGCCTTATTAATGTTTAATTTTTAAATAATACAATTACCATTCTTCTTAGTTCATTTTAACCAAAAAATAAGCGGCCTCTTACCATTGACCGATTTAAAACATAACCTTACTGTGAATAATATCTTAATATCTTTTATCATAATAATATCTTGATAACTTTTATCATAACATAAAATTCACACTGATTATCTTCCGCCTCTTTTTTATTCCAGGCATTTGATGAGGTAATTTTTTAATTTGAAAATGAAGCGATCATACTTTGCGCAGGAGCCACTTCAACATTAAAATTATACATCTTACTTTTCAGTATTCTATCCGAAGAATTTAATTTAATACTTTAAGTCAAATGAATTTTTCTTCTTCAAACTTATAAACTTTTTTTATTTCAAAATTGTCCGGGTAATCGAAATATGAGATCTGTAGTTATCGGACAGCTCTTTCACATTTTGTTGTTAGCTTAAGTGCCTGACGCCCCAAGTGCAAACAATCCATAATATTTGGCATTTCTGAAAATGTTTCTTAAAAACTGAAGATCGGAAGAAATCCTAAACTAACCCGATTGGCCCAAGAAAATTAACATATCCGATTTGCGAAGTGATTATGCTACAGAGAAGGTAACAATCACGTGCTGTGACAAAGCAGGGGTTTTGGCTATGACCAGTTCGGCTGACTGTAAACACGCATGCGCGGTCAGTTCTGGCATTAACCTGCATGTTGATTTATGTGCACTGCATCTTGTACTCCAGGATATGTCGGCGTTAGTTACTTCTCGCCAAACCTTAACTTCTCAATTAGATATTCTGTGCCTTAACGGTGCTTCACACCACATTTTACATGCATTTGAGAGGACCACGCTAGTTGTTTAGAATCTGTAGCTCCACCCATATTTGAGACACTGGCGCCAATTGCTGGCATCCGAAACCTGCAGCCAGACGTCCCAGCGTACGGCTGCTGCAGTCTTAGGGGAATACTATTATTACCGACAGACACTAGTCCCAACAGAGTTGGAAGGGAAGGAAAAGAGATGAAAGAAAATACATATCATGTAATTTAAGCCCCAGGACTTACACACACTTTACAACATTTTCAAAGAAACTTTCTTATTTGAGCTTACACCAGATTCCACATTTCCTAATCCAAAAGGTAAAAGAAATAAAATTTATTATAGTCACATGTTAAAAAAAAAGAAGATATTATTCGCCAACATATTTATCTTTGGCGTGTTTTAAGCCCCGCGTTTCCAAAGTTAAAATCACAGGGAGTATCTCACTTTGACAAATGCTAAACGGCTCTATAATACTAGATTTTCATAGCGAAAAATAGTTATTTACACAGTTACCACAACGCACTACAATAAACATATTACTTTCCGTCTTGCTGGGGAGGAGTAAAAAAACACTGAACCTACCTTTCTATATATTTAACACATGTTGCACAGGTTAATATTCCAAATCTAGTTGGAGAGGGAGATAGAAAAAATTTCGGTAAAAGCGTAGTTTAGCCTCCAAAATTATTTCGCCGCAAATGTTGAAGGATTTGGGAAAAGTGAGACGTACAGATTTTAAAGTATGTAATTTCATGGTAAGATGCAAAAAAAGTTCACCTGTAAAACGCATTTTAAAGATTTTTACCGTAAAACTTACCCCCAAGTACGACGACGTTAACAGCGCTGAAACGACGCTCACGTTTCGTGGGCCAACGTGCTGGCGGAAGAGTACAAGAGGAGCAGGGCAGGAAAGCGTTCCAGTTTGTAGTGCTACATTACAGAAAATAGTTCATCGATTCTGTCGCAGTTTTTGAAAACACATGGTGACAATTGCTTCGTTCTTACGCATACGATTCTCTGATACGAAATAGAAAGTAGCAGATGCCTTTCTTTCTTCTTGAAAAACGTTAAATTAGATTTTGCGTTCTCTTCAAAGGAAAGTACAGGACATCGGAAAATGAAAGTCTTGCGCCTCCTGTTGACGCCGTGGTTTGCAGTTCCAAAGAATGTTTAACTGAGAAGTTAAGGCTCGGCGAGACGTAACTAGCACCGACATATCCTAAGCTACACCATGCAGTGTACACAAGTAAACATACAGGCTGATGCCGTAGCAGACTGCGCATGCGTATTTCTGTTGACTTAAATTCTGGCAAAGTCAGCCCTCAGCCACTAGGATACAAGATGCAGTTCAGAGAAACCAACATACAGGCTGATGCAGGAGCAGACTGCGCATTCGTATTTCTGTTGATTTCAATTCTGGCAAAGAACAGTCAGCCGAGCTACTCACAGCACGTGATTGTTGCCTTCTCGGTAGCATAATCACTTCGCAAATGGGATATGTTAGTTTTGTTACTCCAATCGGGTTAATTTTTAAAGTATGTAATTTTGCAGACGGGTTTACCCGTTAGATGGCACTCCATTCACGGTTGGGAACGGCCCTTAATCGGAAGAAGTACTGCTTTCGGTACGGATCCTCAGGCCTAACAATAATATTCGCTAAAATTTAATTTAATTGGTAATACTAATGTTATTGCATATTTTTCTAACCAAAATGAAAGACGGGCGGGATATCAGAAGGAAGCAACAAAAAAAACTGCTCTAAGGAAATAGTCATCACATCGAAGGAAACTATCGTGGATCAAAGAAAAGCTTAACAGCGAAACCCCCTAACGTGTTTACTCCTCAGTGTTTTCTTTTCTGGCAGAGCACAAAATCTCTTTGTTTGTGATGGCATTGTTGTCGCTTGTTTTAAGTTATCTCAACTACTGTTGATGCTCTTCACGCCACTATTCTTTGGCAGTTCATTCAATTCAAATAAGAGTACAAAAAAAAAAAAAAAGGGAAGGAACGCTGGAAGAAGAATTGAGTTCATATATTGGATATCATAAAATCGTGCGGGGAAAAAAACAAGAAATTATCATTATGAGATGAAATCTTGAGGCAGAAATTAGAGCTATTTTTTGTATCGTAGCACTACAAAATGGAATGCTTTCCTGACAAGAAAGTACTCTTGTACTCTTCCGCCAGAAAAATGGCAGCAGGAATGAGGCCATCATTTTAGCCTAGTAAAGCGTGACGTCGCCGCTGCAGTGTTTTGTTAGGCCTCCCGCAGCTTCAGTTCACAGCGTCGTAGTTACAGGTAAATATTACAGTAAAAATCTTTAAACTGTACTAAAATTATGACATTTTTTCACCATTTGCAATGAAACTGCGTACTTTAAAATCTGTAGGTCGCGGGTAGCCTAGTGGGCAACGTTCGTGACTGTAACGGGAAGGACCTCAGGTTCGATCCACTAAAGACCGCCGTGCGTCGGACCCCGGGTACTCCCCCCGGAATAAATAAGGGCGTCTTCCTCCCCCTTTCTACTTCGCTTCCGTGTCACTTTCCTATCGGGCAATCTAGCCCAAATCTCCTAGCTTCCTATTTCTGAGGGTTGTTTAAGACTTCGGGTCAGACCCTTCCTTCCTAAAATTCTCTACATATGATCATGATCATTTTCGAAATTCTTCAACATTTGCTGCGAAATAATTAAGGACGGTAAACTTCACGGTAACAAGGAGAAAAAATAACTGTCACACAACAAAGAGTAAAGAAAAATATGACAGAGAAAGAATTTCCTTTGACTTTTTCTTGACTCGTAGCACTAACGTTGTTACCAAGGGAGTTAAAATTTAGTTTGGATTAAAAAAAAAATCATTCAAGGAAGGATTGTTTGATTCCAAGATTTTTCTCTTGCTGAATCAATGGAATGATCCAGCAAGCGAAATATCATTCGGGTTATCGCCGCTTTGGTTAAGCTAACTGAAAACAAATTCGTGTGTTCGTCTCTCATTTACACCTTGGATTTTTTATTTCACGTAAGGCGAGGAAATCATTCCAAAGATTATTTCGAATGAACATCTCAATTCGCCAAAAGCAAAACGATAAAACAACATTTTCTACTGTAATATCATCGTTCGAATTTTTTCATATTTTCTTGCCTTTCAAATTTTTAATAACGAATTTTTTCATATGTTCTCGCCTTTTAAAAGTTCATTATTTATATTTTCTCGCCTTTCGAATGCCAGACAGCGTATGAGCAAGCGAGAGTTTTTTTGCAAGGTTTTTTCGTTTGAATGTTTGGAGAGATTTCCATAGTAAAATTAATCGATTATTTGTAGTCAATCATAACATCAGTAACTAGAAGAGCTGATAATTGGAAGGCTAGCCAGTCTTTCTATTGGTTATATTACAAACCATTCTTGAAGTTAGCTACCAGAATTTATTTGTAATAATGAAAAATAAGTTTTTAATGATTAAATGGTGTGTTCACGTAAAAAAACAGGTATAAACCTTTTTAATACGAAGTACTTTCTGCTGCTGGTGGAAGTGTACCTAACTAAATTCAGGCATGACTTCAGTACGATGTTTTTGTTACGATGCGTTGCTCTGCCGTACCCTTTGGTGAAACCGGAGCCGCAGCTCGTGAGCAACTCAATGGGATGTAAGCCGTAAGACAAACACAACATTCATGCCTGACCGGGATTCGAACCCGGACATCAGAGGCCATCGCTTCGACCACCGGGGCGGCCCACAGCTCTACGATATTGATTTGTGACGTCACGAGGATGCAGCTTTCTAGTCTGCGCTTTATTTCATCAAACTAGAATTATTTTATCGTTCGCGGTACATTCATTAGTGTTGGCATATAGAAAAAAAGGGGTAAATGTGTACTTTAGCGTCCTAAATTATTTCGTCGGAAAAATAGAACTGTGTAGGAAAAGTGCGACGTACAATTTTCTAAGCATGCAAAAAAATGGGGAATGGTGCAAAAATATTATGTTTGTAGAGGACAGGAAAGAATATTACAGAAGTGTTTACCCCGGAGTACGATGATTTGGAAACGTACGTGCGGTAGGCATATGAGTCCAGTGTTGCCAGGTGAATTTCTCAAAAATCAGTAGATTTCATCCCAAAAAATCAGCAGTTTTTTTTTTCGTTACAATACACAATGCACCGCTATCGCAGTTGTCTAAATTAGTTCTGATCACATTATTGTATTTTCCATTTAATTTCCTTTCTTAAAAGGCAATTTTTTACTCTTCTGCTATGGTCTATAGTGCAAAGTATAATGAAATGGGTCAGCTGAACTGGAAAATCCTCATTGTCAGAATTTGAACAGAACTGTTGTTCTAATCTTATTATCATCCCTATTGCTATCATAGATGCTGTTGTTCATTTTCTGCCAAACCATTTCACCCCTTAAAACTATGCTAACCGCTCCTGTGGCACAGTGGTTTAAGTGATGGCTTCTGATCATTCGTTCGAAAGGGATCCGGGTTCGAATCCTGGCGAAGCATGGATGTTGTGTTTGTCTTACGGCGCTGGCTGACTCCCTTCCACGGTGTATGCTCCCTTCCATGAAATCAGTGGCCCTAAATAAGGACGGGCGACTGCTTATAGCCCATTGAGTTGCTCACGGTGGTCGTTAAACCTCCAATTAAAAATAAACAATAAAACTATGCCATGAAGAACTTGAAAACATACCACATACAAAAACCGCATGTCCATTGCAGCATACCCCTTGAATGCAGCAATGGACATGCGGTTTTTGAAGAAAGTCTGTTTCTCTGATTTGTCTTCATGATGTTTGTCATAAAAAACAAAAAAAAATCCTTTCTACTACAACCTTTGAATGAAGGAAGAATAAAAAACATGCCACAAATTTCCACAATGATGGAAAGAGTGTGCTTCCGTCACCAATGTGTTATTTCGCACATGACCAAAAATCATGCACACGTACATCAGAATGCATTGCATTTCAAGATCAGTATATCGAAACATTTTTCATTCATTGGCCATTGTTTGAATCTCAGTTGAAGAAATCACACTGGGAAAAAAGAAACTAAAGCAGCAAATCATAAAAACTTCTTTCCCAGGACGTTGACAGGGGTAACAACATCCAAATGTTCCGAAGAATTATCAGAAAATTAAAAAAAAAAAACTTTTGTTTACGTTATCCTGTTAAAAAGTAATTGAAGAACAAACTATTGTTAGCAATTCAATAAAATAACAAGGAACTACAAAAAAAACGTATGGGCCACTAATGCCAATCAACCACGTGTTAACACAAATTTGCCGCCACTACCTATCAAGAAGGCCCCAGAACGCAGTGGTCTAAGCGCTAATTTTTGACCATTCATCCTAAATGGGTCCAGGTTCAACTCCATGTGAGGCATGCATGGGTGTTCTGTTTGTTTAATGGCACTGGCTCTCTCATTCTCTCTCTCTCTCTCTCTTGCCTGGAACCAGTAGCCCTACATTAGCGGTGGTTGACTGCTAATAGCCCATCGAGTTGTTCACGGTGGTTGTTAAAACAAAACAGGTTTCCCTACATCTACATCATGGATCGTAGCAGTTACGGATATTTCTCATTCAAGGAAACGGTGAACCTATGCCTATCACTATCAATTATGTCAGTCATTCGTTTGTGCACAAATATAATACTCAAGTTTATCAACAATTTCAAACAGATTTGATCCTGTTAAACATTTTTTTCGAAAAATTAATAACATTATGTAAAACTCGTTATGTTTCAGATAAATTCTTCAACAGTATTACTAAAAGCTATAAGAAAAATTAGAATTTAATGAAATATGGGAAAATCAGTAGAAATAAGGTGTTTTTCAAAAAAAGTCACTAAATCACTAAATGCGTGAAAAATCAGCAGATCTACTGATACATCAGTAGACCTGGCAACCCTGCATATGACGATGGTGCAGCCATGGTGTGTAGGTGTAGTCCGGTGAATGGAAGCTCAGTTGAGAGGGGCAAGTCACAGGCGGAAGAATAGGTAGTCATCGAAGCGTCTTGTAAGAATACGCTGAAGGAAAGAGGTCCGCTTTACGCAGCATTGTAGTGGTGTTAATAGCTTTTTCAATAGTGTTAGTGGCTCTTTCCAAAGTCTGAGTCTCCATACTTCATTTCCGATTTCGTCAGGGCTTAACATTTCATTATCCGGGACAATACAAGTAACTCTTGGGCTCCCTGCCATACTACGTTTTTTGAATTGAAGAAACTCCTTCATTTTCAAAAATATCCGTTTCAGGATGAAAAAATGTGAGCTACGATACGGATTAACAGCAGCACAACAAATGAATTGGTTGAAGAAATCTACTACCCTGAACATCTTCGAAACCATAATCAAAACTTGCGTTTCAACCGGAACCAAACTTCTTACTCAACACTTCTGTCGTACATAGAAACATTTAGATTCCTTCATTTCTTTCCATTCGGAGACATGTTGAAACTAATAATAACGACATTCCGCACATTTCTTTCTCAAAAATTAATAAAACATCTGTGAACTACTTCTACTTGCACACGACTTCACGACGCATCACACTCCTCCGAAAAATACACCCACTCTTGTTGTATTCTTCCGCGCATTCATTACTTCCTTCCGACGCACAGAACCTTCAGCCTACCGCAACAACTGCTGCAAACCATCGTACTCGCAGGTTAATACTTCGGAAAAATTCTTTCCTTTTATCAAAAGAAACTATATTTTTGCACTTTTTCCATTGTTTTGTATGCTTAAAAAATTGTACTTCGCAGTTTTCCTACACAGTTAAACTTTTCCGATGAAAAAATTTACGACGCTAAAGTACACATTTACAAAAAATATCGTGCGCATACTTACTAGGGTATGCACTCTATACATGTATATAAATAATCATGTTCGCTGCGTACACCGTTGTTGTTTGCTTTTGCAACATGTCGGAATACACTTTTGACCGGAAAGGACAAGTTATTGTCCTTAATAGAAAAGGTGTTAACTAATTTGTATGTAGAAAACCCAATGCCGCATCAACTATCATACCTCCCATGCAGTTACAAACTTTCCTCTATTAAATTTCTACTCCACAGAGCTTTCACTCATTCATCTACTAATAGAGGTAAGAAAAAAAAAAATATCCAAGTTCTTTTACATAGCCAAAGGGCACGGCTTCTCTGGGTCCAAGGTGAAAGGGATACTTACGAAATTGGAATGGGATACAGCCACTGCCCTTCAGAGAATCGGACCGGAAGTGAAGTTTATTGGCTATTATCCCTTGGTTACACCTACCCTCAAAGATACATGTAAACAATTCAACATGAATTTGGTGTTAAGACCAACAATATCAGTAGAATGGTCAAAAAGGGTCGTGACCCAGTGCAACAACAATCCAAATATGGAGTTTACAACATTCCTTTAAAGAGCATTGTAGCTGGTACACCAAATCGCATGTATGTGAGCTCTACAGCTCGTTCTTTAAACATTCGATTTAAAGAACATAAATATGATATTAAAATTGTATTAATGAAGACAGCTTTAGCCCGTAAGGTTCTTGAAGGTTTACATTATCCAGATTGGGAGAATGCCAATATACTTATAACTCCTCATGTTGGTTCTTTGCTGCTATTTAGTGAAAGTATGATTATTTTTAACAAAGGTCCCATATGCTGAAATTACAGCTTACCTGCTTTTGTACCAGGACAATGGAAAGGATTGATTAAAAGCATTGGCATTAACTGATAACGGCCACAATGAAGACAACGGAATAATTCTACTTTATTTATTTTTTTATTATTTTTTTATTCTTTAAAGAGTTTGTTCAAAATACTAACATCATTAGTTGATAAATTACCTTTATGGTTTCTTATGTTTTTATGTGAAGCTACGACCATTTTTGGTTAACATTTTTTTATGTCATATTGCAACAATGTACTTAGTTTAAGTTTTGACATATTATATGTGAACATATTATATGTGTATTAATGTGTTATATTGTTTTCGTTTTCATAAAATAATCTTCCACTTATCATTGGCTAACGTTAATCCCTGGAATGCAATCCTGTGCATCAATGGTCATGAGATCTTTCATGACATCATTCATCGCATGTTCACAGTGTATATATTAGCATCCACATAATTGTCAAGTTTTTAATCATCTGAAGATGGGTAACTGAGTTGCCCGAAAGGTCTAATGTACGTTTTTAAACTTTTAGTTTTATCAATAAATATCCTTTGAGCGTAATGGGGAAGTTTTTAATTTTTAGGCTTTCATACCATCATTTTCAAGGAATGTAATACCGTGTAAGGTGGTGGTTATCTCCTTTTGATGTCATTTTTAATGGAATGAGCACGAGATCACTTCATTAAATCAAGTTATTGTATTTCATGCTTTTCCTCTGGACTGGACTTCATTAGAATTTGTAGCGAACATTTTCAGAGTAGTTATCGCTGAGCTGACATTCAAAATACGGTTTTTAGCACGTTTTTTGTAAAAAAAGATCGTGCTTCTGTTATCGGTTTGTCCGTTCGTCTGTACCCATCATATCTCAGCAACTATTAGTCCGATTTGAAAAATTCTTTTTGCATTGGGAAGCTTGAAATTTGCTGGCGGAAGAGTACAAGAGGAGCAGGGCAGGAAAGCTTTCCAGTTTGTAGTGCTACATTACAGAAAATAGTTCATCAATTATGTCGGAGTTTTTGAAAACACATGGTGACAATTGCTTCGTTCTTACGCATACGATTCTCTGATACGAAATAAAAAGTAGCAGATGCCTTTCTTTTCTTCTTGAAAAGCGTTAAATTAGATGTTGCGTTCTCTTCAAAGGAAAGTACAGGACATCGGAAAATGAAAGTCTTGTGCCTCCTACTGACGCCGTGGTTTGCAGTTCGAAAGAATGTCTAACTGAGAAGTTAAGGCTCGGCGAGACGTAACTAGCACCGACATATCCTAAGCTACACCAGGCAGTGTACACAAGTAAACATACAGCCTGATGCCGTAGCAGACTGCGCATGCGTATTTCTCTTGACTTAAATTCTGGCAAAGTCAGCCCTCAGCCACTAGGATACGAGATGCAGTTCAGAGAAACCAACATACAGGCTGATGCAGGAGCAGACTGCGCATTCGTATTTCTGTTGATTTCAATTCTGGCAAAGAACAGTCAGCCGAGCTACTCACAGCATGTGATTGTTGCCTTCTCGGTAGCATAATCACTTCGCAAATGGGATATGTTAGTTTTGTTACTCCAATCGGGTTAATTTTTAAAGTATGTAATTTTGCAGACGGGTTTACCCGTTAGATGGCACTCCATTCACGGTTGGGAACGGCCCTTAATCGGAAGAAGTACTGCTTTCGGTACGGATCCTCAGGCCTAACAATAATATTCGCTAAAATTTAATTTAATTGGTAATACTAATGTTATTGCATATTTTTCTAACCAAAATGAAAGACGGGCGGGATATCAGAAGGAAGCAACAAAAAAAACTGCTCTAAGGAAATAGTCATCACATCGAAGGAAACTATCGTGGATCAAAGAAAAGCTTAACAGCGAAACCCTCCTAACGTGTTTACTCCTCAGTGTTTTCTTTCTGGCAGAGCACAAAATCTCTTAGTTTGTGATGGCATTGTTGTCGCTTGTTTTAAAGTTATCTCAACTACTGTTGATGCTCTTCACGCCACTATTCTTTGGCAGTTCATTCAATTCAAATAAGAGTACAAAAAAAAAAAAAAGGGAAGGAACGCTGGAAGAAGAATTGAGTTCATATATTGGATATCATAAAATCGTGCGGGGAAAAAAACAAGAAATTATCATTATGAGATGAAATCTTGAGGCAGAAATTAGAGCTATTTTTTGTATCGTAGCACTACAAAATGGAATGCTTTCCTGACAAGAAAGTACTCTTGTACTCTTCCGCCAGAAAAATGGCAGCAGGAATGAGGCCATCATTTTAGCCTAGTAAAGCGTGACGTCGCCGCTGCAGTGTTTTGTTAGGCCTCCCGCAGCTTCAGTTCACAGCGTCGTAGTTACAGGTAAATATTACAGTAAAAATCTTTAAACTGTACTAAAATTATGACATTTTTTCACCATTTGCAATGAAACTGCGTACTTTAAAATCTGTAGGTCGCGGGTAGCCTAGTGGGCAACGTTCGTGACTGTAACGGGAAGGACCTCAGGTTCGATCCACTAAAGACCGCCGTGCGTCGGACCCCGGGTACTCCCCCCGGAATAAATAAGGGCGTCTTCCTCCCCCTTTCTACTTCGCTTCCGTGTCACTTTCCTATCGGGCAATCTAGCCCAAATCTCCTAGCTTCCTATTTCTGAGGGTTGTTTAAGACTTCGGGTCAGACCCTTCCTTCCTAAAATTCTCTACATATGATCATGATCATTTTCGAAATTCTTCAACATTTGCTGCGAAATAATTAAGGACGGTAAACTTCACGGTAACAAGGAGAAAAAATAACTGTCACACAACAAAGAGTAAAGAAAAATATGACAGAGAAAGAATTTCCTTTGACTTTTTCTTGACTCGTAGCACTAACGTTGTTACCAAGGGAGTTAAAATTTAGTTTGGATTAAAAAAAAAATCATTCAAGGAAGGATTGTTTGATTCCAAGATTTTTCTCTTGCTGAATCAATGGAATGATCCAGCAAGCGAAATATCATTCGGGTTATCGCCGCTTTGGTTAAGCTAACTGAAAACAAATTCGTGTGTTCGTCTCTCATTTACACCTTGGATTTTTTATTTCACGTAAGGCGAGGAAATCATTCCAAAGATTATTTCGAATGAACATCTCAATTCGCCAAAAGCAAAACGATAAAACAACATTTTCTACTGTAATATCATCGTTCGAATTTTTTCATATTTTCTTGCCTTTCAAATTTTTAATAACGAATTTTTTCATATGTTCTCGCCTTTTAAAAGTTCATTATTTATATTTTCTCGCCTTTCGAATGCCAGACAGCGTATGAGCAAGCGAGAGTTTTTTGCAAGGTTTTTTCGTTTGAATGTTTGGAGAGATTTCCATAGTAAAATTAATCGATTATTTGTAGTCAATCATAACATCAGTAACTAGAAGAGCTGATAATTGGAAGGCTAGCCAGTCTTTCTATTGGTTATATTACAAACCATTCTTGAAGTTAGCTACCAGAATTTATTTGTAATAATGAAAAATAAGTTTTTAATGATTAAATGGTGTGTTCACGTAAAAAAACAGGTATAAACCTTTTTAATACGAAGTACTTTCTGCTGCTGGTGGAAGTGTACCTAACTAAATTCAGGCATGACTTCAGTACGATGTTTTTGTTACGATGCGTTGCTCTGCCGTACCCTTTGGTGAAACCGGAGCCGCAGCTCGTGAGCAACTCAATGGGATGTAAGCCGTAAGACAAACACAACATTCATGCCTGACCGGGATTCGAACCCGGACATCAGAGGCCATCGCTTCGACCACCGGGGCGGCCCACAGCTCTACGATATTGATTTGTGACGTCACGAGGATGCAGCTTTCTAGTCTGCGCTTTATTTCATCAAACTAGAATTATTTTATCGTTCGCGGTACATTCATTAGTGTTGGCATATAGAAAAAAAGGGGTAAATGTGTACTTTAGCGTCCTAAATTATTTCGTCGGAAAAATAGAACTGTGTAGGAAAAGTGCGACGTACAATTTTCTAAGCATGCAAAAAAATGGGGAATGGTGCAAAAATATTATGTTTGTAGAGGACAGGAAAGAATATTACAGAAGTGTTTACCCCGGAGTACGATGATTTGGAAACGTACGTGCGGTAGGCATATGAGTCCAGTGTTGCCAGGTGAATTTCTCAAAAATCAGTAGATTTCATCCCAAAAAATCAGCAGTTTTTTTTTTCGTTACAATACACAATGCACCGCTATCGCAGTTGTCTAAATTAGTTCTGATCACATTATTGTATTTTCCATTTAATTTCCTTTCTTAAAAGGCAATTTTTTACTCTTCTGCTATGGTCTATAGTGCAAAGTATAATGAAATGGGTCAGCTGAACTGGAAAATCCTCATTGTCAGAATTTGAACAGAACTGTTGTTCTAATCTTATTATCATCCCTATTGCTATCATAGATGCTGTTGTTCATTTTTCTGCCAAACCATTTCACCCCTTAAAACTATGCTAACCGCTCCTGTGGCACAGTGGTTTAAGTGATGGCTTCTGATCATTCGTTCGAAAGGGATCCGGGTTCGAATCCTGGCGAAGCATGGATGTTGTGTTTGTCTTACGGCGCTGGCTGACTCCCTTCCACGGTGTATGCTCCCTTCCATGAAATCAGTGGCCCTAAATAAGGACGGGCGACTGCTTATAGCCCATTGAGTTGCTCACGGTGGTCGTTAAACCTCCAATTAAAAATAAACAATAAAACTATGCCATGAAGAACTTGAAAACATACCACATACAAAAACCGCATGTCCATTGCAGCATACCCCTTGAATGCAGCAATGGACATGTGGTTTTTGAAGAAAGTCTGTTTCTCTGATTTGTCTTCATGATGTTTGTCATAAAAAACAAAAAAAAAATCCTTTCTACTACAACCTTTGAATGAAGGAAGAATAAAAAACATGCCACAAATTTCCACAATGATGGAAAGAGTGTGCTTCCGTCACCAATGTGTTATTTCGCACATGACCAAAAATCATGCACACGTACATCAGAATGCATTGCATTTCAAGATCAGTATATCGAAACATTTTTCATTCATTGGCCATTGTTTGAATCTCAGTTGAAGAAATCACACTGGGAAAAAAAGAAACTAAAGCAGCAAATCATAAAAACTTCTTTCCCAGGACGTTGACAGGGGTAACAACATCCAAATGTTCCGAAGAATTATCAGAAAATTAAAAAAAAAAAAAAAAACTTTTGTTTACGTTATCCTGTTAAAAAGTAATTGAAGAACAAACTATTGTTAGCAATTCAATAAAATAACAAGGAACTACAAAAAAAACGTATGGGCCACTAATGCCAATCAACCACGTGTTAACACAAATTTGCCGCCACTACCTATCAAGAAGGCCCCAGAACGCAGTGGTCTAAGCGCTAATTTTTGACCATTCATCCTAAATGGGTCCAGGTTCAACTCCATGTGAGGCATGCATGGGTGTTCTGTTTGTTTAATGGCACTGGCTCTCTCATTCTCTCTCTCTCTCTCTCTTGCCTGGAACCAGTAGCCCTACATTAGCGGTGGTTGACTGCTAATAGCCCATCGAGTTGTTCACGGTGGTTGTTAAAACAAAACAGGTTTCCCTACATCTACATCATGGATCGTAGCAGTTACGGATATTTCTCATTCAAGGAAACGGTGAACCTATGCCTATCACTATCAATTATGTCAGTCATTCGTTTGTGCACAAATATAATACTCAAGTTTATCAACAATTTCAAACAGATTTGATCCTGTTAATCATTTTTTTCGAAAAATTAATAACATTATGTAAAACTCGTTATGTTTCAGATAAATTCTTCAACAGTATTACTAAAAAGCTATAAGAAAAATTAGAATTTAATGAAATATGGGAAAATCAGTAGAAATAAGGTGTTTTTCAAAAAAAGTCACTAAATCACTAAATGCGTGAAAAATCAGCAGATCTACTGATACATCAGTAGACCTGGCAACCCTGCATATGACGATGGTGCAGCCATGGTGTGTAGGTGTAGTCCGGTGAATGGAAGCTCAGTTGAGAGGGGCAAGTTACAGGCGGAAGAATAGGTAGTCATCGAAGCGTCTTGTAAGAATACGCTGAAGGAAAGAGGTCCGCTTTACGCAGCATTGTAGTGGTGTTAATAGCTTTTTCAATAGTGTTAGTGGCTCTTTCCAAAGTCTGAGTCTCCATACTTCATTTCCGATTTCGTCAGGGCTTAACATTTCATTATCCGGGACAATACAAGTAACTCTTGGGCTCCCTGCCATACTACGTTTTTTGAATTGAAGAAACTCCTTCATTTTCAAAAATATCCGTTTCAGGATGAAAAAATGTGAGCTACGATACGGATTAACAGCAGCACAACAAATGAATTGGTTGAAGAAATCTACTACCCTGAACATCTTCGAAACCATAATCAAAACTTGCGTTTCAACCGGAACCAAACTTCTTACTCAACACTTCTGTCGTACATAGAAACATTTAGATTCCTTCATTTCTTTCCATTCGGAGACATGTTGAAACTAATAATAACGACATTCCGCACATTTCTTTCTCAAAAATTAATAAAACATCTGTGAACTACTTCTACTTGCACACGACTTCACGACGCATCACACTCCTCCGAAAAATACACCCACTCTTGTTGTATTCTTCCGCGCATTCATTACTTCCTTCCGACGCACAGAACCTTCAGCCTACCGCAACAACTGCTGCAAACCATCGTACTCGCAGGTTAATACTTCGGAAAAATTCTTTCCTTTTATCAAAAGAAACTATATTTTTGCACTTTTTCCATTGTTTTGTATGCTTAAAAAATTGTACTTCGCAGTTTTCCTACACAGCTAAACTTTTCCGATGAAAAAATTTACGACGCTAAAGTACACATTTACAAAAAATATCGTGCGCATACTTACTAGGGTATGCACTCTATACATGTATATAAATAATCATGTTCGCTGCGTACACCGTTGTTGTTTGCT
Organism: Macrothele yani; assembly: GCA_039090855.1. NCBI lineage: Eukaryota > Metazoa > Arthropoda > Arachnida > Araneae > Macrothelidae > Macrothele > Macrothele yani. The sequence goes on along the minus strand of CM077032.1, from coordinate 53,883,054 downwards.
TTTGCAACATGTCGGAATACACTTTTGACCGGAAAGGACAAGTTATTGTCCTTAATAGAAAAGGTGTTAACTAATTTGTATGTAGAAAACCCAATGCCGCATCAACTATCATACCTCCCATGCAGTTACAAACTTTCCTCTATTAAATTTCTACTCCACAGAGCTTTCACTCATTCATCTACTAATAGAGGTAAGAAAAAAAAATATCCAAGTTCTTTTACATAGCCAAAGGGCACGGCTTCTCTGGGTCCAAGGTGAAAGGGATACTTACGAAATTGGAATGGGATACAGCCACTGCCCTTCAGAGAATCGGACCGGAAGTGAAGTTTATTGGCTATTATCCCTTGGTTACACCTACCCTCAAAGATACATGTAAACAATTCAACATGAATTTGGTGTTAAGACCAACAATATCAGTAGAATGGTCAAAAAGGGTCGTGACCCAGTGCAACAACAATCCAAATATGGAGTTTACAACATTCCTTTAAAGAGCATTGTAGCTGGTACACCAAATTGCATGTATGTGAGCTCTACAGCTCGTTCTTTAAACATTCGATTTAAAGAACATAAATATGATATTAAAATTGTATTAATGAAGACAGCTTTAGCCCGTAAGGTTCATGAAGGTTTACATTATCCAGATTGGGAGAATGCCAATATACTTATAACTCCTCATGTTGGTTCTTTGCTGCTATTTAGTGAAAGTATGATTATTTTTAACAAAGGTCCCATATGCTGAAATTACAGCTTACCTGCTTTTGTACCAGGACAATGGAAAGGATTGATTAAAAGCATTGGCATTAACTGATAACGGCCACAATGAAGACAACGGAATAATTCTACTTTATTTATTTTTTTATTATTTTTATTCTTTAAAGAGTTTGTTCAAAATACTAACATCATTAGTTGATAAATTACCTTTATGGTTTCTTATGTTTTTATGTGAAGCTACGACCATTTTTGGTTAACATTTTTTTTATGTCATATTGCAACAATGTACTTAGTTTAAGTTTTGACATATTATATGTGAACATATTATATGTGTATTAATGTGTTATATTGTTTTCGTTTTCATAAAATAATCTTCCACTTATCATTGGCTAACGTTAATCCCTGGAATGCAATCCTGTGCATCAATGGTCATGAGATCTTTCATGACATCATTCATCGCATGTTCACAGTGTATATATTAGCATCCACATAATTGTCAAGTTTTTAATCATCTGAAGATGGGTAACTGAGTTGCCCGAAAGGTCTAATGTACGTTTTTAAACTTTTAGTTTTATCAATAAATATCCTTTGAGCGTAATGGGGAAGTTTTTAATTTTTAGGCTTTCATACCATCATTTTCAAGGAATGTAATACCGTGTAAGGTATTGGTTATCTCCTTTTGATGTCATTTTTAATGGAATGAGCACGAGATCACTTCATTAAATCAAGTTATTGTATTTCATGCTTTTCCTCTGGACTGGACTTCATTAGAATTTGTAGCGAACATTTTCAGAGTAGTTATCGCTGAGCTGACATTCAAAATACGGTTTTTAGCACGTTTTTTGTAAAAAAAGATCGTGCTTCTGTTATCGGTTTGTCCGTTCGTCTGTACCCATCATATCTCAGCAACTATTAGTCCGATTTGAAAAATTCTTTTTGCATTGGGAAGCTTGAAATTTGCTGGCGGAAGAGTACAAGAGGAGCAGGGCAGGAAAGCTTTCCAGTTTGTAGTGCTACATTACAGAAAATAGTTCATCAATTATCTCGGAGTTTTTGAAAACACATGGTGACAATTGCTTCGTTCTTACGCATACGATTCTCTGATACGAAATAAAAAGTAGCAGATGCCTTTCTTTCTTCTTGAAAAGCGTTAAATTAGATGTTGCGTTCTCTTCAAAGGAAAGTACAGGACATCGGAAAATGTAAGTCTTGCACCTCCTACTGACGCCGTGGTTTGCAGTTCGAAAGAATGTCTAACTGAGAAGTTAAGGCTCGGCGAGACGTAACTAGCACCGACATATCCTAAGCTACACCAGGCAGTGTACACAAGTAAACATACAGGCTGATGCCGTAGCAGACTGCGCATGCGTATTTCTCTTGACTTAAATTCTGGCAAAGTCAGCCCTCAGCCACTAGGATACGAGATGCAGTTCAGAGAAACCAACATACAGGCTGATGCAGGAGCAGACTGCGCATGCGTATTTCTGTTGATTTCAATTCTGGCAAAGAACAGTCAGCCGAGCTACTCACAGCATGTGATTGTTGCCTTCTCGGTAGCATAATCACTTCGCAAATGGGATATGTTAGTTTTGTTATTCCAATCGGGTTAGTTTTTTAAAGTATGTAATTTTGCAGAGGGGTTTACACGTTAGATGGCACTCCATTTGCGGTAGAGAACGGCCCTTAATCGGAAGAAGTACCGCTTTGGTACGGATCCTTAGGCCTAACAATAACATTCCTTAAAATTTAATTTAATTGGTAACACTAATGTTATTGCATATTTTTCTCACCAAAATGAAAGACGCGCGGGATATCAGAAGGAAGCAACAAAAAAAAACTGCTCTAAGGAAATAGTCATCAGATCGAAGGAAACCATCGTGGATCAAAGAAAAGCTTCACTGGAAACCCCCTAACGTGTTTGCTCCTCAGTGTTTTCTCTCCGGCAGAGCACAAAATCTCGTAGTTTGTGATCGCATTGTTGTCGCTTGTTTGAAGTTATCTCAACCAGGGTTGATGATCTTCATGCCACGATTCTTTGGCATTTCATTCAATTTAAATTGGAGTACAAAAACAAAAAATAGGAAGGAACGCTGGAAGAAGAATTGAGTTCATATATTGGATATCATAAAATCGTGCGGGAAAAAAACAAGAAATTATCAGATTGTGAGATGAAATATTGAGGCAGAAATTATGAGCTATTTTTGGTGTCGTAGCACTACAAAATGGAATGCTTTCCTGACAAGAAAGTACTCTTGTACTCTTCCGCCAGAAAAATGGCCGCAGGAACGAGGCCATCATTTCAGCCTAGTAAACGTCGCTTCAGTGTTTTGTTAGGCCTCCCGCAGCTTCAGTTCACAGCGTCTTAGTTACAGGTAAATATTACAGTAAAAATCTTTAAAATGTACTAAAATTATGTAATTTTTTCACCATTTGCAATATAAGTGCGTACTTTAAAATCTGTAGTTCGCGGGTGCCACGGGAAGGACCTCAGGTTCGATCCACTAAAGATCCGCCGTGCGTCAGGTGGGCACGTTAAGCCGTCGGACCACGGGGTCCGACGAAGGGCGTCTTCCTCCCCCTTTCTACTTCGTTTCCGTGTCACTTTCCTAACGGGCAATCTAGCCCAAATCTCCTAGCTTCCTATTTCTGAGGGTTGTTAAGACTTCGGGGCAGACCCTTCCTTCCTAAAATTCTCTACATATGATCATGATCATTTTCGAAATTCTTCAACATTTGCTGCGAAATAATTTAGGACGGTAAACTTCACGGTAACAAGGAGAAAAAATAACTGTCACACAACAAAGAGTAAAGAAAAATATGACAGAGAAAGAATTTCCTTTGACTTTTTCTTGACTCGTAGCACTAACGTTGTTACCAAGGGAGTTAAAATTTAGTTTGGATTAAAAAAATCATTCAAGGAAGGATTGTTTGATTCCAAGATTTTTCTCTTGCTGAATCAATGGAATGATCCAGCAAGCGAAATATTATTCGGGTTATCGCCGCTTTGGTTAAGCTAACTGAAAACAAATTCGTGTGTTCGTCTCTCATTTACACCTTGGATTTTTTATTTCACGTAAGGCGAGTAAATCTACCTGTGCATTTTAAAATTAGAAATCATTCCAAAGAATATTTCGAATGAACATCTCAATTCGTAAAAAGCAAAACGATAAAATAACATTTCTACTGTAATATCTGTTCGAATTTTTTGATATTTTCTTGCCTTTTAAATTTTTAATAACGAATTTTTTCATATGTTCTCGCCTTTTAAAAGTTCATAATTTATATTTTCTCGCCTTTCGAATGCGAGACAGCGTATGAGCAAGCGAGAGTTTTTTTGCAAGGTTTTTCCGTTTGAATGTTTGGAGAGATTTCCATCGTAAAATTAATCGATTATTTGTAGTCAATTATAACATCAGTAACTAGAAGAGCTGATAATTGGAAGGCTAACCTGTCTTTCTATTGGTTATATTACAAACCATTCTTGATGTTAGCTACCAGAAGTTATTTGTAATAACGGAAAATAATACTTTAATGAAACAATGATGTGTTCACGTAAAAAAACAGGTATAAACCTTTTGAATACGGAGTGCTTTCTGCTGCTAGTGGAAGTGTACCTCCTAAAATTAAATACTTTAGGTTCGACGTGCGGTATGACCATAAGAAGTTTTGCGACGATGCGTTGCGCTGCCGTACCGTTTTACGAAACCGGTGACCTCACGAGGATGCAGCTTTCCAGTCTGCGCTTTATTTCATCAAACTAGAATTATTTTATCATTTGCGGTACATTCATTAGTGTTGGCATATAAAAAAAAATAAGGGTAAATGTGTACTTTAGCGTCCTAAATTATTTCGTCGGAAAAATAGAACTGTTTAGGAGAAGTGCGACGTACAATTTTCTAAGAATGCAAAAATATAATGTTTGTAGAGAACAGGAAAGAATTTTACAGAAGTGTTTACCTGGGAGTACGATGATTTGGAAATGTACGTGCGGCAGGCATAGGACGACAGAGCGGCGATGGTGTGAAGGTGTAATACGGTGAATGGAAGCTTCGTTGAGGGGGGCAAGTTACGGGCGGAAGAATACAACAGGAAACGGTTGAACAGGAAGTAGTCATCGAAGCGTCTTGTAAGAATACGCTGAAGGAAAGAGGTCCGCTTTACGCAGCATTGTAGTGGGGTTAATAGCTTTTTTACCGTGTTAGTGGCTCTTTCCAAAGTCGTGAGTCTCCATACTTCATTTCCGATTTCGTCAGGGCTTAACATTTCATTATCCGGGACAATACGACAACAAACTCTTGGGCTCCCTGCCATACTACGTTTTTTGAATTGACGAAACTCCTTCATTTTCAAAAATATCCGTTTCAGGATAAAAAAATGTGAGCTACGATACGGATTAACAGTAGAACTACAAATGAATTGGTTGAATAAATCTACTACCCCGAACATCTACGAAACCATAATCAAACTTGCGATTCAACCGTAACCAAAACTTCTTATTCAACACTTCTGTCGAACATGGAAACATTCAGATTCCTTCATTTCTTTCCATTCGGAGACATGTTGAAACTAATAATAACGACATTCTGCACATTTCTTTCTCAAAAATTAATAAAACATCTGTGAACTACTTCTTCTTGCACACAATTTCACGACGCATCACACTCCTCCGAAAAATACACCCACTCTTGTTGTATTCTTCCGCGCATTCATTACTTCCTTCCGACGCACGGAACCTTCATCCTCCCGCACCAACTGCAGCAAACCATCGTACTCGCAGGTTAATACTTCGGAAAAATTCTTTCCTTTTTATCAAAAAATACTATATTTTTGCACTTTTCCATTGTTTTGCATGCTTAAAAAATTGTACGTCGCAGTTTTCCTACACAGTTAAACTTTTCCGATGAAAAAATTTACGACGCTAAAGTACACATTTACAAAAAATATCGTGCGCATACTTACTAGGGTATGCACTCTATACATGTATATAAATAATCATGTTCGCTGCGTAAATCGTTGTTGTTTGCTTTTGCAACATGTCGGAATACACTTTTGACCGGAAAGGACAATTTATTGTCCTCCACAGAGCTTTCACTCATTCATCTACAAATAGAAGTAAGAAAAAAAAATATCCAAGATCTTTTACATAGCCAAAGGGCACGGCTTCTCTGGGTCCAAGGTGAAAGAGATACTTACGAAATTGGAATGGGATACAGCCACTGCCCTTCAGAGAATCGGACCGGAGGTGAAGTTTATTGCTATTATCTCTTAGTTACACCTACCCTTAAAGATACATGTAAACAATTCAACATGAATTTGGTGTTAAGACCAACAATATCAGTAGAATGGTCAAAAAGGGTCGTGACCCAGTGCAACAACAATCCAAATATGGAGTTTACAACATTCCTTTAAAGAGCATTGTAACTGGTACACCAAATCGCATGTATGTGAGCTCTACAGCTCGTTCTTCAAACATTCGATTTAAAGAACATAAATATGATATTAAAATTGTATTAATGAAGACAACTTTAGCCCGTAAGGTTCATGAAGGTCTACATTATCCAGATTGGGAGAATTCCAATATACTTATAACTCCTCATCCTGGTTCTCCGCTGCTGTTTAGTGAAAGTTTGATTATTTTTAACAAAGGTCCCATATGCTGAAATTACAGCTTACCTGCTTTTGTACCAGGACAATGGAAAGGATTGATTAAAAGCATTGGCATTAACTGATATCGGCCACAATGAAGACAACGGAATAATTCTACTTTATTTTTTTATTCTTTAAAGAGTTTGTTAAAAATACTAACATCATTAGTTGATAAATTACATTTATGGTTTCTTATGTTTTTATGTGAAGCTACGACCATTTTTGGTTAACATTTTTTTTATGTCATATTGCAACAATGTACTTAGTTTAAGTTTTGACATATTATATGTGAACATATTATATGTGTATTAATGTGTTATATTGTTTTCGTTTTCATAAAATAATCTTCCACTTATCATTGGCTAACGTTAATCCCTGGAATGCAATCCTGTGCATCAATGGTCATGAGATCTTTCATGACATCATTCATCGCATGTTCACAGTGTATATATTAGCATCCACATAATTGTCAAGTTTTTAATCATCTGAAGATGGGTAACTGAGTTGCCCGAAAGGTCTAATGTGCGTTTTTAAACTTTTAGTTTTATCAATAAATATCCTTTGAGCGTAATGGGGAAGTTTTTAATTTTTAGGCTTTCATACCATCATTTTCAAGGAATGTAATACCGTGTAAGGTGGTGGTTATCTCCTTTTGATGTCATTTTTAATGGAATGAGCACGAGATCACTTCATTAAATCAAGTTATTGTATTTCATGCTTTTCCTCTGATTCATCCAGTGCTTGTAAAAGAATGAAAGGACAAATGTGGAAGACTGGATTTCATTAGAATTTGTAGTGAACATTTTCAGAGCCGTTATCGCTAAGCTGACATTAAAAATATGGTTTTTTGAATTGCCTTTGCGAGAGATATTCAAATATGATGCTGTGTTCAGTGTAAATGTACCTTCTTTAATTTCTAAAGAAATAATACCCAGGATCCAAAGAGAGGAAAAGGAAAACGCTTCGAAGTGCTTTGGAACGATTGAGTGAATCAAGCCAGAAGATTGTGGAATCAGTAGCGGTGTAGAGACGACAGAATGCCGTAACTGCAAGTATTTGCAAATCTGTAACGATTATTTAATAAAGAATTAACATTTGCTAATGATCTCAAAACCAGAAGCCATGAAAAAAATTGAAAATAGAAAAGTTTCTGTACAGCGAGCAAAAACATGAACCACTTATGCGATATCTCTAATATCTCAAATTCAGCAATTAAGAAGCCACTTGAAAATACTTCAGAAAGAAATACTAATTAGAAAAATTGAAGAAATGTATCAATCGTATTTTCACGAAGATTGAAGTCGAATGCAATATTAAAAATATATTTAAAGAATATTTTGTTTCCTTTAAACTACAGGGATGGTTGAGATTTTAGATAATTCTCGTTCGTTTTCTCCAGTTCTTGAAGGTTATGTAGCCTTTTCTGCCGATGTGTAGATAGTGTTCGTGGAGCAGTTACTCACGAGAGCCCCCCAACACAAGCTACAACCAATCCACTGGAAATACAAAAAAAAAAAAAAAAATGTAAAACAGGTGATAACAGCGCCATCACAACTAAGAGGTAATATGCTGTGCTGGAAAGCAAACATTCAGGAGCAAAACACGATAGCTGGACTACGGCAGTGAAGCTTTTCTTTGATCCACGATGGTTTCCTTCGATCTGATCACTATTTGCTTAGAGAAGTTATTTTTTGCTGTTGCTGCTTTCTGGTATCCCACCCGTCTTTTATTTTGGTGAGAAAAATATGCAATAACATTCGTATTACTATATAAATTAAATTTTAGCGAATATTATAGTTAGGCCTAAGGATCCCTACAAAATGCAGACATTCAAAATGCAGATAGGTATTTGGCATTACTGAAAATATTTCTGAAAAACCGAAGAACAAACAAAAGCCGTAACTAACCCGAATGGCGTAACAAAACAAACATATCCGATTTGCGAAGAGATTATGCTACCGCGAAGACAACTATCACGTGGAGTGAGTAGCTCGGCTGACTGTTCTTTACCGGAATTGAAGTCAACAGAAATTCGCATGTACATTCTGCTCCGACATTAGCCTGTATGTTGGCTTCTGTACTCTGCATTTTATATCTTAAAATATGGCGGCGCTAGTTACGTCTCGCCAAGCCTTAACTTCTCAGTTAGATATTATTTGAGTAAAGCTATCTCTAAGGAAAAGTCTTTTTTTTTCTGACACCCTGTATATCTCATGGGGTGTCTAGCCACTTAGATAGGTACAGTTTGAAATTCTGAGAGCGCTCGACTCTGACGACTCAGAAAATGTGTTTGGTTCAAATTTTGTATTCCGCCTCCAAGTAGTTGAAGTGCAACGTGTATCCCTTCGCTGCGTTTGCGATCTTGACTCTTATGATTTAAACCACTAATTGATAACTTTGAGCTGAGGATATAACAAGGAAGCCGACAATACAAACGTTTGCCTAATGACATCATGCAATCCATCTGGACAGGTGTTAGTTGGAGTCAACGAAAGATTATCGAGAGCATGCAGAACCCAGCATATCGTACGATCACTGAGTCTCCCATCTGGACCTCTATTCGGAATCTGATTCTCCCATCTGGACCTCTATTCGGAATCTGAGTCTCCCATCTGGACCTCTATTCGGAATCTGTGTCTCCCATCTGGACCTCTATTCGGAATCTGAGTCTCCCATCTGAACCTCTATTCGGAATCTGAGTCTCCCATCTGGACCTCTATTCGGAATCTGAGTCTCCCATCTGGACCTCTATTCAGAATCTGAGTCTCCCATCTGAACCTCTATTCGGAATCTGAGTCTCCCATCTGGACCTCTATTCGGAATCTGAGTCTCCCATCTGGACCTCTATTCAGAATCTGAGTCTCCCATCTGGACCTCTATTCAGAATCTGAGTCTCCCATCTGAACCTCTATTCGGAATCTGAGTCTCCCATCTGGACCTCTATTCGGAATCTGAGTCTCCCATCTGGACCTCTATTCGGAATCTGAGTCTCCCATCTGCACCTCTATTCGGAATCTGAGTCTCCCATCTGGACCTCTATTCGGAATCTGAGTCTCCCATCTGGACCTCTATTCGGAATCTGAGGAACAGACTTCGAGTTAAAAAGGTACATGAGTTCTCAACCACACTCGCCAAAAAGTTCTTAAGAAAAGCAGCAGCCCACCCTAATGGATTTATTAGGGATGCGGTTGAATTCGATCCCAGCGAATTTCTTAGATATCCCAGAACTAAGTCGGCAATAGTTATAACCCCCCCCCAACTGGACTTGTGGGAGGGTAGCACCTTTGGACGCTCTTCCCTGGGCTTGGAGGCCTTTGATAGATGAAGGATTAGATCAGTTGGATTGTAAGTTGCGAACATTAGGCGGGTGTTACATAAAACACCACCCCGTTCTTTTTCAGGTAGGGATGAGACGGTGAGTACTCACTGCTGCTCCGGCTTCTTGATGTGGTTTGGTAAGCATAGCTTCTCCTCTCCCTGGGAGTGGTGGCGGTTGTCAAGGGCTGTGGCGATTATTAACCCTCCCTCACGACTGGTGGGGCAATTCGGAGATCTGCTATCTCCCCCATATCTCGAACTTCTTCCATTTTTCTTTTCTATCCAGTTAACTTACTCAAATCCCTTAGCTTCCAATTTCTAAGGGCAGTTTTAGACTTGGGGGCAGACAGTAACTTCCTAAAATTACTTTCACCCACTTCAGTTAATCCAATTCAATCCAACGAAAATTAATTCTGCTGACGTGCTGCCACCAATCGTCCATTTGGGAACTACTTGGGGGATACAAACAGCAGAAGAAAGTCGTTCGATAACATATAAATTAGGTAAGCAGTAATATAGGAATGTAATTCATGAAAATAGAGATAATCAAATAGAGGACATCGCTCTTTCCACGTTTATGAGTGAGTCACGGAAAAATTCTCATCGGCCGCCACCGAGAATCGAACCCAGGATCTTCCAGTTACGCGCCGGATATGCTACCACTGCACCACAGCGGCCTTGAAATTCTCCAGACTCACAAACGACATACTTCCAAACCAAATGGCAGGTTTTTTTTTTTTTTTTTTTACGCCCCGCGCAAAGCTGAGGATTGACCAAATATGAACCCTGGGCTCGATTCCCGGGGACGGCCGATGAGAACTTTTCCGTGACTCACTTATAAACGTGGAAAGATCGATGACTTCTGTTTGATATTCCTGGTCCACGTCAACCGTGTATTTAGGAAAATAAAGATGAAAGTGAATCCCAAACAAAACCTTTGTGATTGGTCAATTTATTTGTGTTCATTTGCGCTCAAAGGGCAAAGTTCAACGCTTTATAATACAGTAAATTTTGGCTCTGTGTCCCAAATAAGCGGCTGCCCCATTTATGCGAAGATTTATCCTAGCGAGCTAATTTGGAATGTTCTTCAAGGACCGTACCTAAGAAACGGCTGCCGCAATGAACAGGAATGTGTTGTAGTAACAAAAACGACATTAAACCATAACAAAGGAATGAAAACAGAAACTAGCCGAAAAATCTTCTAGTAGAAAAAACTGTGTGTTTGTCGACCTTGTATAGATAAATGCTGACACTAGAAATGTTATTATGAAGTGGACACATACCTAATACTTCGTTGAACCTCCTTGGTCGGGGATTTGAAATTCACAGGATGACTTTAAGGTCAGGAAGCAACTTTTACACCCAACACCACGTTGAACCTTTTTGGTCGGAGTCTTGAAATTCACAGGATGACTTTAAGGTCAGGAAGCAACTCTTACACCTAACACCACGTTGAACCTCCTTGGTCGGAGACTTGAAATTCACAGGATGACTTTAAGGTCAGGAAGCAACTCTTACACCTAACACCACGTTGAACCTCCTTGGTCGGAGACTTGAAATTCACAGGATGACTTTAAGGTCAGGAAGCAACTCTTACACCTAACACCACGTTGAATCTTCTTGGTCGGAGACTTGAAATTCACAGGATGACTTTAAGGTCATGAAGCAACTCTTACACCTAACACCACGTTGAACCTCCTTGGTCGGAGACTTGAAATTCACAGGATGACTTTAAGGTCAGGAAGCAACTTTTACACCCAACACCACGTTGAATCTTCTTGGTCGGAGACTTGAAATTCACAGGATGACTTTAAGGTCAGGAAGCAACTCTTACACCTAACACCACGTTGAACCTCCTTGGTCGGAGACTTGAAATTCACAGGATGACTTTAAGGTCAGGAAGCAACTTTTACACCCAACACCACGTTGAATCTTCTTGGTCGGAGACTTGAAATTCACAGGATGACTTTAAGGTCAGGAAGCAACTCTTACACCTAACACCACGTTGAACCTCCTTGGTCGGAGACTTGAAATTCACAGGATGACTTTAAGGTCAGGAAGCAAATTTTACACCTAACACCACGTTGAACCTCCTTGGTCGGAAACTTGAAATTCACAGGATGACTTTAAGGTCAGGAAGCAACTCTTACACCTAACACCACGTTGAACCTCCTTGGTCGGAGACTTGAAATTCACAGGATGACTTTAAGGTCAGGAAGCAACTCTTACACCTAACACCAAGTTGAACCTCCTTGGTCGGAGACTTGAAATTCACAGGATGACTTTAAGGTCAGGAAGCAACTCTTACACCCAACACCACGTTGAATCTTCTTGGTCGGAGACTTGAAATTCACAGGATGACTTTAAGGTCAGGAAGCAACTGTTACACCTAACACCACGTTGAACCTCCTTGGTCGGAGACTTGAAATTCACAGGATGACTTTAAGGTCAGGAAGCAACTCTTACACCTAACACCACGTTGAACCTCCTTGGTCGGAGACTTGAAATTCACAGGATGGCTTTAAGGTCAGGAAGCAACTCTTACACCTAACACCACGTTGAATCTTCTTGGTCGGAGACTTGAAATTCACAGGATGACTTTAAGGTCAGGAAGCAACTTTTACACCTAACACCACGTTGAACCTCCTTGGTCGGAGACTTGAAATTCACAGGATGACTTTAAGGTCAGGAAGCAACTCTTACACCTAACACCACGTTGAATCTTCTTGGTCGGAGACTTGAAATTCACAGGATGACTTTAAGGTCAGGAAGCAACTCTTACACCTAACACCACGTTGAACCTCCTTGGTCGGAGACTTGAAATTCACAGGATGACTTTAAGGTCAGGAAGCAACTCTTACACCTAACACCACGTTGAACCTCCTTGGTCGGAGACTTGAAATTCACAGGATGACTTTAAGGTCAGGAAGCAACTCTTACACCTAACACCACGTTGAACCTCCTTGGTCGGAGACTTGAAATTCACAGGATGACTTTAAGGTCAGGAAGCAACTTTTACACCCAACACCACGTTGAATCTTCTTGGTCGGAGACTTGAAATTCACAGGATGACTTTAAGGTCGGGAAGCAACTCTTACACCTAACACCACGTTGAACCTCCTTGGTCGGAGACTTGAAATTCACAGGATGACTTTAAGGTCAGGAAGCAACTCTTACACCTAACACCACGTTGAACCTCCTTGGTCGGAGACTTGAAATTCACAGGATGACTTTAAGGTCATGAAGCAACTCTTACACCTAACACCACGTTGAACCTCCTTGGTCGGAGACTTGAAATTCACAGGATGACTTTAAGGTCAGGAAGCAACTTTTACACCCAACACCACGTTGAATCTTCTTGGTCGGAGACTTGAAATTCACAGGATGACTTTAAGGTCAGGAAGCAACTCTTACACCTAACACCACGTTGAACCTCCTTGGTCGGAGACTTGAAATTCACAGGATGACTTTAAGGTCAGGAAGCAACTTTTACACCCAACACCACGTTGAATCTTCTTGGTCGGAGACTTGAAATTCACAGGATGACTTTAAGGTCAGGAAGCAACTCTTACACCTAACACCACGTTGAACCTCCTTGGTCGGAGACTTGAAATTCACAGGATGACTTTAAGGTCAGGAAGCAAATTTTACACCTAACACCACGTAGAACCTCCTTGGTCGCAAACTTGAAATTCACAGGATGACTTTAAGGTCAGGAAGCAACTCTTACACCTAACACCACGTTGAACCTCCTTGGTCGGAGACTTGAAATTCACAGGATGACTTTAAGGTCAGGAAGCAACTCTTACACCTAACACCACGTTGAACCTCCTTGGTCGGAGACCTGAAATTCACAGGATGACTTTAAGGTCAGGAAGCAACTTTTACACCCAACACCACGTTGAATCTTCTTGGTCGGAGACTTGAAATTCACAGGATGACTTTAAGGTCAGGAAGCAACTGTTACACCTAACACCACGTTGAACCTCCTTGGTCGGAGACTTGAAATTCACAGGATGACTTTAAGGTCAGGAAGCAACTCTTACACCTAACACCACGTTGAACCTCCTTGGTCGGAGACTTGAAATTCACAGGATGGCTTTAAGGTCAGGAAGCAACTCTTACACCTAACAACACGTTGAATCTTCTTGGTCGGAGACTTGAAATTCACAGGATGACTTTAAGGTCAGGAAGCAACTTTTACACCTAACACCACGTTGAACCTCCTTGGTCGGAGACTTGAAATTCACAGGATGACTTTAAGGTCAGGAAGCAACTCTTACACCTAACACCACGTTGAATCTTCTTGGTCGGAGACTTGAAATTCACAGGATGACTTTAAGGTCAGGAAGCAACTCTTACACCTAACACCACGTTGAACCTCCTTGGTCGGAGACTTGAAATTCACAGGATGACTTTAAGGTCAGGAAGCAACTCTTACACCTAACACCACGTTGAACCTCCTTGGTCGGAGACTTGAAATTCACAGGATGACTTTAAGGTCAGGAAGCAACTCTTACACCTAACACCACGTTGAATCTTCTTGGTCGGAGACTTGAAATTCACAGGATGACTTTAAGGTCAGGAAGCAACTCTTACACCTAACACCACGTTGAACCTCCTTGGTCGGAGACTTGAAATTCACAGGATGACTTTAAGGTCAGGAAGCAACTCTTACACCTAACACCACGTTGAACCTCCTTGGTCGGAGACTTGAAATTCACAGGATGACTTTAAGGTCAGGAAGCAACTCTTACACATAACACCACGTTGAACCTCCTTGGTCGGAGACTTGAAATTCACAGGATGACTTTAAGGTCAGGAAGCAACCCTTACACCTAACACCACGTTGAATCTTCTTGGTCGGAGACTTGAAATTCACAGGATGACTTTAAGGTCAGGAAGCAACTTTTACACCCAACACCACGTTGAATCTTCTTGGTCGGAGACTTGAAATTCACAGGATGACTTTAAGGTCAGGAAGCAACTGTTACACCTAACACCACGTTGAACCTCCTTGGTCGGAGACTTGAAATTCACAGGATGACTTTAAGGTCAGGAAGCAACTCTTACACCTAACACCACGTTGAACCTCCTTGGTCGGAGACTTGAAATTCACAGGATGACTTTAAGGTCAGGAAGCAACTCTTACACCTAACACCACGTTGAATCTTCTTGGTCGGAGACTTGAAATTCACAGGATGACTTTAAGGTCATGAAGCAACTCTTACACCTAACACCACGTTGAACCTCCTTGGTCGGAGACTTGAAATTCACAGGATGACTTTAAGGTCAGGAAGCAACTCTTACACCTAACACCACGTTGAACCTCCTTGGTCGGAGACTTGAAATTCACAGGATGACTTTAAGGTCAGGAAGCAACTCTTACACCTAACACCACGTTGAACCTCCTTGGTCGGAGACTTGAAATTCACAGGATGACTTTAAGGTCAGGAAGCAACTCTTACACCTAACACCACGTTGAACCTCCTTGGTCGGAGACTTGAAATTCACAGGATGACTTTAAGGTCAGGAAGCAACTCTTACACCTAACACCACGTTGAACCTCCTTGGTCGGAGACTTGAAATTCACAGGATGACTTTAAGGTCATGAAGCAACTCTTACACCTAACACCACGTTGAACCTCCTTGGTCGGAGACTTGAAATTCACAGGATGACTTTAAGGTCAGGAAGCAACTTTTACACCCAACACCACGTTGAATCTTCTTGGTCGGAGACTTGAAATTCACAGGATGACTTTAAGGTCAGGAAGCAACTCTTACACCTAACACCACGTTGAACCTCCTTGGTCGGAGACTTGAAATTCACAGGATGACTTTAAGGTCAGGAAGCAACTTTTACACCCAACACCACGTTGAATCTTCTTGGTCGGAGACTTGAAATTCACAGGATGACTTTAAGGTCAGGAAGCAACTCTTACACCTAACACCACGTTGAACCTCCTTGGTCGGAGACTTGAAATTCACAGGATGACTTTAAGGTCAGGAAGCAAATTTTACACCTAACACCACGTAGAACCTCCTTGGTCGGAAACTTGAAATTCACAGGATGACTTTAAGGTCAGGAAGCAACTCTTACACCTAACACCACGTTGAACCTCCTTGGTCGGAGACTTGAAATTCACAGGATGACTTTAAGGTCAGGAAGCTTAACTCTTACACCTAACACCACGTTGAACCTCCTTGGTCGGAGACTTGAAATTCACAGGATGACTTTAAGGTCAGGAAGCAACTTTTACACCCAACACCACGTTGAATCTTCTTGGTCGGAGACTTGAAATTCACAGGATGACTTTAAGGTCAGGAAGCAACTGTTACACCTAACACCACGTTGAACCTCCTTGGTCGGAGACTTGAAATTCACAGGATGACTTTAAGGTCAGGAAGCAACTCTTACACCTAACACCACGTTGAACCTCCTTGGTCGGAGACTTGAAATTCACAGGATGGCTTTAAGGTCAGGAAGCAACTCTTACACCTAACAACACGTTGAATCTTCTTGGTCGGAGACTTGAAATTCACAGGATGACTTTAAGGTCAGGAAGCAACTTTTACACCTAACACCACGTTGAACCTCCTTGGTCGGAGACTTGAAATTCACAGGATGACTTTAAGGTCAGGAAGCAACTCTTACACCTAACACCACGTTGAACCTCCTTGGTCGGAGACTTGAAATTCACAGGATGACTTTAAGGTCAGGAAGCAACTCTTACACCTAACACCACGTTGAACCTCCTTGGTCGGAGACTTGAAATTCACAGGATGACTTTAAGGTCAGGAAGCAACTCTTACACCTAACACCACGTTGAATCTTCTTGGTCGGAGACTTGAAATTCACAGGATGACTTTAAGGTCAGGAAGCAACTCTTACACCTAACACCACGTTGAACCTCCTTGGTCGGAGACTTGAAATTCACAGGATGACTTTAAGGTCAGGAAGCAACTCTTACACCTAACACCACGTTGAACCTCCTTGGTCGGAGACTTGAAATTCACAGGATGACTTTAAGGTCAGGAAGCAACTCTTACACATAACACCACGTTGAACCTCCTTGGTCGGAGACTTGAAATTCACAGGATGACTTTAAGGTCAGGAAGCAACCCTTACACCTAACACCACGTTGAATCTTCTTGGTCGGAGACTTGAAATTCACAGGATGACTTTAAGGTCAGGAAGCAACTTTTACACCCAACACCACGTTGAATCTTCTTGGTCGGAGACTTGAAATTCACAGGATGACTTTAAGGTCAGGAAGCAACTGTTACACCTAACACCACGTTGAACCTCCTTGGTCGGAGACTTGAAATTCACAGGATGACTTTAAGGTCAGGAAGCAACTCTTACACCTAACACCACGTTGAACCTCCTTGGTCGGAGACTTGAAATTCACAGGATGACTTTAAGGTCAGGAAGCAACTCTTACACCTAACACCACGTTGAATCTTCTTGGTCGGAGACTTGAAATTCACAAGGATGACTTTAAGGTCATGAAGCAACTCTTACACCTAACACCACGTTGAACCTCCTTGGTCGGAGACTTGAAATTCACAGGATGACTTTAAGGTCAGGAAGCAACTCTTACACCTAACACCACGTTGAACCTCCTTGGTCGGAGACTTGAAATTCACAGGATGACTTTAAGGTCAGGAAGCAACTCTTACACCTAACACCACGTTGAACCTCCTTGGTCGGAGACTTGAAATTCACAGGATGACTTTAAGGTCAGGAAGCAACTCTTACACCTAACACCACGTTGAACCTCCTTGGTCGGAGACTTGAAATTCACAGGATGACTTTAAGGTCAGGAAGCAACTTTTACACCCAACACCACGTTGAATCTTCTTGGTCGGAGACTTGAAATTCACAGGATGACTTTAAGGTCAGGAAGCAACTGTTACACCTAACACCACGTTGAACCTCCTTGGTCGGAGACTTGAAATTCACAGGATGACTTTAAGGTCAGGAAGCAACTCTTACACCTAACACCACGTTGAACCTCCTTGGTCGGAGACTTGAAATTCACAGGATGACTTTAAGGTCAGGAAGCAACTCTTACACCTAACACCACGTTGAATCTTCTTGGTCGGAGACTTGAAATTCACAGGATGACTTTAAGGTCATGAAGCAACTCTTACACCTAACACCACGTTGAACCTCCTTGGTCGGAGACTTGAAATTCACAGGATGACTTTAAGGTCAGGAAGCAACTTTTACACCCAACACCACGTTGAACCTTTTTGGTCGGAGACTTGAAATTCACAGGATGACTTTAAGGTCAGGAAGCAACTCTTACACCTAACACCACGTTGAACCTCCTTGGTCGGAGACTTGAAATTCACAGGATGACTTTAAGGTCAGAAAGCAACTCTTACACCTAACACCACTTTAGCACTTTTTTGACCGACCGATTAAAGCAACAGCATAACTAAGACACAGCGAAAGTCACTAGTCCACTCTCACAGCTCACCGCAGCCGTAGAACAAACACTCAGATCCTAGCTGAAGCTCATGTTTTCTCAGGATGAACTTCTCTCAAGTAGTACTTAAAGAATACACATCTTTTAACTATTTTTTTCTTAATTTAAAGAACATACACAGTCGAGTCCCATTATTGTGACTACCTCCAACTATTTTGGACGTCAAACAAGGCGTAGCCAATGAAAGAAGGCACGTGTCGTGAGCTGGCTTGGAGGGTATATAAGGTGTGCTGTAGGCATTCTGAAAATATGTGGGCCGCGGGTGGCCTAGTGGGCAACGTTCGTGACTGCCACGGAAATGGCCTCAGGTTCGATCCCAGGCAGGTACGAACGCTCGATCCACTAAATATCCGCCGTGCGTCGGATGGGCACGTTAAGCCGTCGGACCCCGGGTACTGGCCCCCCGGTAATAAATAAGGGCGTCTTCCTCACCCTTTCTACTTCGTTTCCGTGTCACTTTCCTATCGGGCGCTCTAGCCCAAATCTTCCAGTTTCCAAGGGCTGCTTAAGACCTGGGGTCAGACACTCCCTTCCTAAAATCCTCTACATTTGATCATCTGAAAATATGTCACTCGTTTCTGTCATAGATAAAAGGAGCGATTTATCAGATTTGCAAAAAAGGGATGATTATCGCCTTTCGGGCCAAAGGAGGCAGTATTTCTGAAACAGCGCAGTTTGTGAACTGTTCCCCTGCTACTGTGGTTAAAGTGTATCGTGATTGGAAAAATGGCACCATTGCGAATAAGCGACGAGGAAACTGCCGAGCACCACGTGCCACTGATGATAGAGGTGAACGTCGGCTTTGAAGGTGTGTGAGGGTCGATCGACACGATACAGTGGAGCAACTCTCTGGCCGAATGAACCAGAGGGATACCGGAAGTGTGCCTAAAACGACAATTCAGTGAACCCAGCTGCGTTATTGGGCTCCGATGCAAACGGATGGTCATTGCGCCTGCGCTAACGAAGGTGCATCGGCAGAAAAGGCTCACATTTGCACGGAAGTATCGGAATTGTACCTGACTGGCAAAAGATTGCCTTCTCCGATGAGTCACGTTTTCTGCTTCATCGAACGGATGGACGTTGGTGTAGAACGAAAGAAACATCGGAAAACAAACACTCTTCAACCATTGCTGGCAGAACACAAGCTGGTGGGAGCCGCGTTATTATCTGGGGAATGTTTTCATGGCATCCTGGGGGTCCACTCATATCTGTGGAAGGCACTATGGACCGAATTCGTTACGAATCCATCCTTGTAGATCACGTACACCTATATACGCTGATTATCTTCCCTGGGTCTGATGAGATCTTCCAGTACTACAATGCGACGTGTCACATAGCTAAAAATATCCAAGAGTGGTTGGAAGAGCACGATGAAGACTTCAAAGTACTTCCCTGGCCCCCTATTTCCCCAGACATAAATTGAATTGAGCATCTCTCGACCGTGTTGTTAGCTCTATGGATTCTCCACCACTCATCCTCCAGCAACTGTCAGATGCACTGCAGTTAGAATGGCTCCACATACCTGTGAACACTTTCCAGCTCCTTATTAAGTCACTCCCAGCCCGTCTAGCTGCTGTCCGCGATGCACACGGCTGTTACTCCGGATATTAGTTGGTGGTCACAATAATGTGACTCGACCGTGTGTCTTGCGCGTGCATGAAATATAGTATGTATGGATTAACTATGTGTTATTTTTGTAATAGCACAATGTTTTAGGGTGATTGCTATTAATTTTAAGTCGGAGTCCGGGCCCGTAGGATCCCTCCCCTCGTTGGACTGGTCAAGCCCGTATACAGAATGTTTTTCGAAGGGGGGATCGTCCAAAGATTGAAGTTTTTAAAATCCGCCAGACCCAAATGAAAGTTAATGAAAACTAGAAGAAAAAATTAAAGCATTTTTCCTAATGAGTTTGATGGATTTTTATTAAGTTAAAGAATATTTCTCTATCGTATAGCGCATTTTAACCAAAAAAAAAAAAAAGAAAAAAAATAAAAAATACAAAAATGGAACACTGTCGGGGATTGAAGACCCCATTAAATACGTTCTTGTACTTTATTATCTGAAATGCAAAATTCTTGCTAGGTATGTCTTTAAAGGACAAAGAAAAGAATTATGCAATATTAATCCAAGACCTTGAAACAGTGGAAAGTAAATAGAATTACGTGATTTATATCAAAGCCATGTGAAATTAAAAGTAAGGGTGCATTTTTATGATATTCAGGTAAATCTACAATGAAAACATCAACGGAAGTATTTCCGAAGTGCGTCATATTTGATTAGATTTCAGATCGTGACTTTTGCGAGTTAAACAACGAATTATTAATTTTGAGTTGAGACATATCCTCAGCTGCGTTTCCCTCCTCACCTCCCCCGCCAGGTACTGTACAGGTGAAGTCATAACAAGAGAGCTGAAAATATAAATACTTGCTTAATAACAGCATCCAATCCAATTCAACAACAAATCTTTACTACATAAAATCATCCATTCCGATCCAACAAAAGACGCTACTGGCCAACGCACCGTATCATTCTAAACACAAGCAAGTTTAGAAAGGGAGTTTAAGGTGGACGTCAAGTAATTTTGCTTCCTATACTTCCAATGGAAAAACTTCTGTACACATTTTCTTCACAATTAATGCGTTCCCAAGGATGAAAATTTGAACATCGATTAAAATAGCTTCATTTTATAACTTGGAATACTTAATATTTTCTAAATCATAACCATAATTATGCAATCCAACATTTGTTTGTCTACTGACGTCATCAAAGTACAGGTTGCGCCATCTTGCTTTAATTCTTGGCTATTTTTCTAGCCAGTTTCATGCGAAGTTTCCACAAAAAAAATTTGTACAATCTTTTTACTCAAGCTAAAGGCCCTTTTAACCATGAGGCCCCTCGCTGTGCGGGGGCTATTAGTAAGCTCTTGCTTTTGACATTACAATCTGATAATTTTGTATTCTTTTTTTATTTCGCGTATAATTCTTTGATGTGCTATGCATGAACTCACTTCTTCGACAGGTTTTTTTTTTTTTATGTAATCCAATTTGAATGAAATGGGAACAAGCTATGCAGAGGAGGAGGAAAACTTTGATTTTCGAACCCGGAGTCCTTCCGGAGGAATGATCAGAAGCCATCGCTTAGACCACTGCGCCACCAGAAACTGGGCGAACCAAATAACACGCACGAAGCTAAGAGCGATCAGCGATTACGTAACGCAGGCAGCAGTGCTGGGAGGAAACAACGGAATCTCAACCTCTCGGGAAACATTTCATTTCCCGTGATTTCAGGTGACTTTCTTCTAGCAGACGACGGGGACCGGAAACCGGAGTGCATACAAAACCCTCTCAACCAATCAACAATTGCAACGGTCTTCAGGGTCAAAACTGAAAAATACACATTACAGACAATCTCTCATTCACACTTTTGGCATACTACACAATAAGAAGCATGGAGAGGTGCATGCTTGGTGTAACCAGGAGAGATAAGAAGAGGAACTCGTGGATCAGAAATTGACAAGAGTGGAAGACATCATGATCAGAGTTAAATCCCTGAAATGGCAATGGGTTGGACATATTGCCAGAAGGACAGACCATCGGTGGACAGTCGAAATTTTGGATTGGATTCCAAGGGACAGGAAAAGACCCAGTAGAAGACCACATGGAAGATGGGTGGATGAAATTCGAAAGTATGCGGGAGTAATATGGAGGAGACTGGCACAAGACAGACCGTTGTGGAAGAGGCTTGGAGAGACCTTCGTCCAGCAGTGGATTGATAATGGTTGACAATGATAATGATGATGATGACACGAGAGAACAACAACAACAACAACAAAAAACTGGCACTCTTTCGTCCCTCTGAAATCAAGCAGGCTCCCCTTGTCCTGTCTCCTGTAAATACACCCAGCTACAAAGAGGGTTAAAAAATCTTGAAGGCAGAAATGTTAAAGAGCATGGTTTGCGTGATATAATCTAAAAGTTCTTCTCTTGTGTTGTTGCGATTGACCTTGTTCAAGTTGATTTGTATGGTTTAGTATTACTAATGTCAATTGATTCATAATTCACTAATGGTGTTCTTGTATACATTAGTGTAAGTATATTTGACTTCCTTGTTTCTTAATGTTAGCCATCATACAAGTGTTCACATGAATTTTGAGTGTGTAATTTCCACTTACATTATTGGGTTCCAGATGTCTATGTTTTATTTCGCGATTGTTTATTGTTTGATTTTATATTATCCTTTAATATTTATTACGCATGGTTATTATGCCTTTATTCATGATTTCCTATATCTATAAATCAGGTGTGCTTCACACCTGCCATTCTGAAAAAGAAATCCATCTAGCTTTGCAAAACAAAATGTTTAAAGAATTATGAATCCCGGTGTTGGTTGCCTGAAATTTTTTTGTTTTTTTGAGAGTTGTTGGGTTTGAATTTGGTGAACTTGTGAGGCAGCTTTTTTCTTGTTTGTAGGAATTAATTTTTGCATTTCGGTATTTTGAAAATATGTCAACGACTGTTTATTTATTTCTTTGTGATGCCTTTTTTCTATATGGGTTTCTTATATTTTTGTAGTGTCCTTTGTTTGCCTGCATGCTTTTATATTATCCAGATAATGTTGTAGATGTGCTGTTGTTATTTAATTTGAATTTGTCTGTTGAATCAGTGCAGTCGAAAAAAAATTGTTGGTGCAAGGGCACTTTTCGAATTTTTTCATTTGCTGTTGCATTGACTGGCTGTTTTTTTGCTTTGTATGACTTGATTAGTTAGGTGTGGTATTGGCTTACGTCGTCAACCAACTGATTACTGAAATCTCAGCTTGGCTTTCATGCTCTCCCAGAATCTTCCTTGACTCTTTGGGTTGGCTGACATGCTCTAACCGAATTTTCCTTGACTTTTGGAGATGGCTGACATGCTCTCCCAGAATTTCCCTTGATCCTCTGGGTTGGCTTTCATGCTTTTTCAGAATTTCCCTTGACTATTGGGGTTGGCTGATATGCTTTCCCCGAATTTTCCTTGACTCTTTTAGTTGGCTGACATGCTCTAACAGAATTTTCCTTCACTATTTGGGTTGGCTGACATGCTCTACCAGAATTTTCCTTCACTATTGGGGTTGGCTGACATGCTCTCCCAGAATTTTTCTTGACTATTTGGATTGGCTTTCATACTCTCCCAGAATTTTTCTTGACTATTTGGGTTGGTTTTCATACTCTCCCAGAATTTTTCTTGACTATTTAGGTTGGCTGACATGCTCTCCCAGAACTTTCCATGACTATTTGGGTTGGCCGACATGCTCTCCCAGCATTTTGCTTGACTATTTGGATTGGCTTTCATGCTCTCCCAGAATTTTTCTTGACTATTTGGGTTGGCTTTCATACTTTCCCAGAATTTTCATTGACTATTTGGGTTGGCTTTCATGCTCTCCCATAAGTTTCATTGACTATTTGTTACATGCTCTCTCAGAATTTTCCTTGACTATTGGGGTTGGATGGGATGCTCTCACAGAATTTTCCTTGACTATTGGGGTTCGCTGACATGCTCTTTAATAATTTTCCTTGATTATTTGGGTTGGCTGACATTCCCTCTCAGAAATTTCCTTGACTCTTTGGGTTGGCTGACATGCTCTCCCGGAACTTTCCTTGACTATTTGGGTTGGCTAACGTGCTCTCCCAGAATTTTCCTTGAATCTTTGGGTTGGCTTTCATGCCCTCCCAGAATTTTCCTTGACTCTTTGGGTTAGCTGACATTCTCTCCCAGAATTTCCCTTGACTATCTGGGTTGGCTGACATGCTCTCCCAGAATTTTCCTTGACTATCTGGGTTGGCTGACATGCTCTCACAGAATTGTCTTTGACTATCTGGGTTGGCTGACATGCTCTCACAGAATTGTCTTTGACTATTGGGATTGGCTGACATGCTTTCCCAATTTAATTTTCTTGAATAAGTTCATAAGATCCATCAGAACCTCAGACTTTGGAAAGGTATCCATAACAGTGATTTGTGAAGTTCGTTTGCGGTGTGACTTGCGATTACACTCAGTATACCATATCTTCTCGGGAACAACTGGTAGTGCTGTGCCCTTCGGTTACGAACGAGCACGTGGACTCTTACTAGTGGATTGTGGTTAGCTGACATGCTACCCAAATTTAATTTCGTGGTTCACTTACATCCTCTTGAAAATATACATACAATCCAGCTAAAACGCAATATTAGAACAGAGATTCATAAGGACAGCCAACGCAGTTTGCTCACGGTAACTTGCTGGTTGCGTAGTGACACCTTTCACCACGTTGTTGCCTGAGATGATGTCTTCAAATGAACAACCACTAAGAAAATTGGAAGAGAGTGACGTCATATGGTGCACACGCACGGCGACCTCTCTCCCACAACGAAGTTTTGTTGCCCACCAACACACTTGCTTCACCTCGCCATATGTATATCACCACTTAGGAAACTGGAAGGGGGGTGGCGTCATAGTGTGTTCACTCACGGCGACCTCTCTCCCACAACGAAGTTTTGTTGCCCAGCAACACCAATACACTTGCTTCAACTCGCCATATGTATATCACGACTGAGGAAATTGAAAAAGAGGGATTTTATAGTGTGTTCACGCACGGCGACCTCTCTCCCACATCGAAATTTTATTTCCCAGCAACACCATCCCACTTGCTTCCACTCTTCACGTCTACAATGTCAGAGTGACGTTCCCGGTACGAACAAGTAGGAGTCCCCGTTTTCAGAGGTGACTCAGTGGGTTGTCACCAATGAAGTGCCATCAGGCAGTGGAGGCGTCAGAACAAAACCTGCTAGTCATGCAGAAACATTTTCAGTAATGCTAAATACATGGGATTGTCTGCATTTTGTACGGATCCTTAGGCCTAACTATAATATTTAATATCAAACGAAGGTATTCGGTCTTTCCACGTTTATAAGTGAGTCACGGAAAAATTCTCATTGGCCGCCCCCGGGAATCGAACCCAGGGTCTTCCAGTTACGCGCCGGATATGCTTCCACTACACCACCGCGGCCTCGAATTCCTCCAGACTCACACACGCTAACTGCCAAGCCAATTTTGCAGGTCCGCGAAGACCTTTGTTTGATGTTCCTGGTCCACGTCCGATGTCTGTATTAATTATTCATTCGCCTTCTAATTATTTCTTCAGTTGCTGCTTACCATCTTTGGTGAATCCCCAGCATTGTGCGGGGCTCCAAGAAACAACCTGCCAAATTGGCTTGGCAGTTAGCATGTGTGAGTCTGGAGGAATTCGCGGCCACTGGCGCGTAACTGGAAGACCCTGTGTTCGATTCCCGGTGGCGGCCAATGAGAATCTTTCCGTGACTCACTTATAAAGGTGGAAAGAGCTAAGACCTTTGTTTGATGTTCCTGGTCCCCGTCGGATGTCTGTATTAATAATATTTAATAAAATATAATTTAAATAGTGATACTAATGTTTTTTTATGTTTTTTAGCCGCGGGTGGCCTAGTGGGTAACGTTCGTGACTGCCGCGTAAAGGACCTCAGGTTCAATCCACTAAATATCCGCCGTGCGTCGGATGGGCACGTTAAGCCGTCGGACCCCGGGTACTGACCCCCGGTAATAAATAAGGGCGTCTTCCTCCCCTTTCTACTTCGCTTCCGTGTCACTTTTCTATCGGGCACTCAAGCCCAAATCTCCTAGCTTCCTATTTCTAATTGTTGTTTAAGACCTGGGGTAAGACACTCCCTTCCTAAAATTTTCTACATATGATCATATTTTATGTTTCTAGGGCAGCGGATGGTCAATGTTCGTGACTACCATGGAGAAGACCTCAGGTTCGATCCACTAAATGTGTGTCGAATGGGCACGTTAAGCCGTCGGATCCCGGGTACTGGCCGCCCGGTAATAAATAATGGCTTCTACATCGCTTCCGTGTCACTTTCCTATCGGGCACTCTAGCGCAAATTTTTTAGCTTCCCATTTCTAAGGGTTGTTTAAGACATGGGGTCAGACACTCACTTCCTAAAATCCTCTACATATGACTATGTTTTTAGGGCCTCGGGTGGCCTAGTGGTCAGCGTTTGTGCCTGCCATGGAGATAACCTCAGGTTCAATCCACTAAATACCCGCTGTGTTCCCTATCGGTTTTCGGCAGGGTAAGTACATAATTTTGTGTTTGTTTCAGCCTGGAAGGTAAGGTTCCGACATTCCTAGTCGGAATAATATCAACGAGGAAACGTAGAAGTGAGGTTTTTTTCTTTGTTTTACGAGACGGAGGAGTATTTTTCGTTCGCGTTCTCTCAAAGTTTAGGACTGCATTTCGAGGGCACTTGACTCCTTTGATTTTTGGAAAAACATGGTTCATGTTCTGAGAATAATCAGTTTGCCCTAAATAAGTAGATGAGTTCACTTTGAATAGCCTAGTGCTTTATATTTTCATTATACTAAGTGTTTTTGTTTGATATATTTTTGGATTCATTCAGATTGAGAATGAACCAAGAAGAAATTACAGCAACCAGGAGCCACGTGCTCAAAATAGAATGTCGAAGTTTGGAAGAAGCTATAAGTGAAGTTAGGGCTATTAATCAGGTATTAAGTATTCCAGGAGGTATAATTGGCATTGAGATGCTAAGTGATCTTAATCAGTTACAACAGGAAATTCTGGTAATTTTAATGTTGATTCAAAATCAGTCGCTCATGAATTCAACTATTACTTCATTAACATAGGTCATGATTTAGCATCTCAGCAAAACTTGCCCACAAATACTGAAGGTCATGCTTCTTTATCCAAAATTAAGGAAGTTCCTTTTTCAATGTTTCTACGCCCTTTGGATGATACTGAAACCTAAAATATTATGACTTCATTGTCCCTAAAAAGAAGAGTTGGATCAGACAATATTAATAGCAGCGTCATAAAAGACTCGATCTCTGTTTTAGTACCACTTATAACACATATTATTAATCTGAGTTTTTATTCAGGTCAGTTTCCTGACAGTCTGAAAATCGCTAAGGTTATTCCTATTTTTAAAAAAGGAGATAGGGAATCTACCTGTAATTACAGACCGATATCTTTGTTACCTGTTTTGAGTAAGATTTTTGAAAGGTCTATTCACAGCAGAATGGTTGATTTTTTACATACCCATGGTATGCTCTCTTTGGAACAGTTCGGTTTCAAAAGAAACAGATTTACTTAAATGGCTGTTGCTAAGTTGTCAAACTTCATTTCCGAAGCACTAGATGACAGTTTTTATACTATTTGTGTTTTTATTGATTTCCAAAAAGCTTTCGACACGGTAAATCACGACATGCTGTTACATAAATTACCCAAATACGGTTTTCGTGGGAAAATTCTTTCCCTCTTAATGAGCTAGTATCAGTGTCAACTTGATAGGTAAGAAAAATAAAAAACCTAATTGGACCATAAATAAAAGTATTTTTGATGACGAGGACAGCATAAAAAAATCAATGAATTCATCAAAGAAAATTCTAAATATGTCAGAAACACTAAACAGTGGGATGCTTTAAAAAATATTTAAAATCCTTCTCTAAAAGACTAAGTGAAGACCAACTACACCAGAAAAGAATAAAAATTAGTAAATGTAAAAGTATGGTACAACTGTGTGAAAAATTAGATCAAAGCACAGAATTAAACAAAAAATTACTCCAAGACTGGAGGTTTAATTTGGAAAATGCCTATAGAGAAAGAGGGAGGATGAGTGCCCACATAGCCTATGACAAAAGAATCAGAGCTGAGAAGGATATTAATCAGGGAATAAAGGGTATTAAAAAAGTTAGTAGTAGAAAGGATCAGGTGAATGTACTTGAAGAAGCCAACGTTCAAAAGAATTTCTTAAATTATTACAAGACCCTTCTGGCCAAGAGTAAAAATAAGGAAAATCAAATTAATTATGGCTTTGAAGAAAGCTAGTTGCTCAGAAGAGTAAGAGTCTCTGCAAGAAATTCAAAGCAAAGGAGGTGAGAAAAGCAATTTTTTCTCTGGCATGGATGGGTTTTTTCTCTGGCACCCCTGGCATGGATGGGTTTCCCATCGAGTTTTATAAAAAACCTGGGATACCATTGACAACTGTCTCGCTAGAGTTTTCAACAACATGTTATTTAGTGGGAAGAGCCCCTCTCCCATGAAGGAAGGGGTTATTAAACTCCTATTCAAAAATAAAGGGAGCAATAAGAATCCTGAAGGGTGGAGACCAATTTCCATCTTTAATACTGACAAGATATTCACGAAACTTCTCGTGAGCAGGATTGGGGATTATCTTCCCAAGATACTCAATAAGAGTCAAGCCTGCGGCGTGAAGGGACGTAATATCCAAAACAACATCATAAGTTTCAAGTACATCATTCAATTTCTTAACAAAAAAGGGAATTAAAGCTATAATGGTCTCCTTGGACCAGAAGAAAGCCTTTGATATTATTAGTCGATGTTTCGTATTTCGGGTTCTTAAGGGGTAAAATATACCCAATAGAGTAATAAAAATTCTTGCTGATACTTATGACAATAACACCTGCAAACTCATGTTTTAAAAGAAACTTAGCAAGAGAATCAAAGTTGAAAGGGGAATTAGGCAAGGTTGTCCCTTATCCTTTATTCGCTTTGCATAAACATGTATCTTAATTTGATGGACAACGACGAAAGTCTTTGTGGGATACCTATTCCAGGTGGCAAAAGCAAGACCATTAAATATATGGCTTATGCCGATGACCTGGTGATCTTCGTTAAGGAACAAAAAGATGTGGCTTAGGTTTTCAAATTATATAAAAAATTTAGTGACCTATCAGGCTCACACTTAAATCACTCAAAAACCAGGTCTCTTGTCTTTGGCCGATGGGATAATTTAGACTAGTGGCTTGGAAGCATAAATGAAGATCTTAAAGTACTGGGAATTACCTTTAATCGGGATGGTATGAGCATGATGAATCACTGGGAAGAAACGCTAACGCACATCAAGAACTTTGCCAACATATTCAAAGAAGAGACCTCATACTTTGCTAAATCACAGATAGTGAATGTCATTTTTTATCCTAAACGCATGTATGCTTTCTACTCAAGCAGCCCTAAAAAGGACTTTCTGATACGCCTGGAGATTTCTGTGGATTTCTGTGTGAAAAAATAAAGAGGATTACCATGTATAATCATGTAAAGGAGGGAGGTGTTGGTATAAAAAATCACTTCATCTTAGCTAAAATCTGTCTGATTAAGGGATTCTACAGCACGATGATGGACTTTGAGCACCCTACTCACAATTTTGTCAGTTATCTCGCTGGGAATCAGTACAAGAAAGTCACTGGAAAGGAGAAATGCAAGCCCTTTGACTTCTTTGCTTTTACAAAGATTGTGGATCTATGTAAAGAAATTATTGAATGAGTAACTTTACGAAAATTCACCCTGAAGATAAGCTTAAAAAATTATACAATGTTTATTATACCAGTAATACCACCAATTTAAAAATTTAAATAAGCAAAATTAAATCCCAAAAACCCTGGGATAATATGAGTGCCATGAAACTAAAGCCCAAATTAGAAATCTTTATTTTAAGATTGCACATAACATAGTACCACTATGGAATGGTGCTAAAGATTTCTTTCCGTTCCCAATGATAAATGTCCACATTGTGATGAGGTAGAAACTATCACTCATCTGTTTGCATAATGTAAGGAAATTTGGGAGTGGTTAAACAAGTATTGGAGCCTAACCACTGTTCTTGACACTGAAAATATTTCGTATATAACCTCAGTTAAGAAAAAAATATATTGATAGAGCCATTAACATTAGTATTGCCATGACAAAATTTCAAATTTGGAAAAAACGGAACGCGAAGACATACAATCAAAAAGTAAAAACTATCAATGGTATTAAACTTGCCACTCTCTGTGAAATTAAAGAAATAATAAGAAGTGACTGCGTAGACTGAGTAGAAAATACTTTGGAAAGAAATGGTTGATGCACAAGAATTTATGTTACATAAACAAAACCACAAATCAACCACATGTTCATATTAGACTTTAAAATAGCGAATGCTAGAGAGTTCATTTTCTTTCTTTTAAATAATAAAAAAAATAATAAAACTCCTGTTTAGAATATAGGATTTGGAAGGAACATAGTGAAGGGGAATGAAAACCCACACCATTAATATTATGATGAAGGGATTGCACTACCCAAAGCCCAAAAGGTAAGTGATATTTTGTTTTTTGTCTCTACATTTCAGTAAAAGATAGGCTCTCCTATATTAACTTTCCCATATTTCGGTTGCCTTCAAGATGTTACAGTATTAGACATGGCACTACACAGTGGTCTTAGTTAGGATTGCTAATGTAGATAATTTCTCTTCCCTCGTTTCGCATATTCCAGTGCATATAGCCAAAACTAAGCGGAAACTGCACAATGCAGTCAAAGCAAGGTTAGGCTTAGAGCAACTTGTAAAATAAGGACGCTTGTCTCTAATTTATATTTAAAAAAAACTATTAAATATATATATTTTTTAATTTATGCGCACGTCCTTATGTGTTAGCACTCTAAATTTTATTATTTTCATCCGCCGGATCCGAGCACATTACACCTGGAAAACCCCTTTTAGGGAAGTGCCCTTCCGATAGATAGGAGGTGCCCGTTGTAGGGAGATTAAGACACCATCACAGGGAGATGTATATTGCATCACACCGTGATTAGTTCTAAATACAAAGTTTAAATAAATAAGGGCGTCTTCCTCCTCGCTTCCGAGTCACTTTCCTATCGGGCACTCTAGCTCATATATCCTAGCTTCCTATTTCTAAGGGTTGTTTAAGACTTGGGGTCAGACACACCCTTCCTAAAATCATCTACACAGGATCTGATATGATCTATTTCATATTTTTTTTAAGAGGGAGTATTCCACTGCTGTCTTCCTGGACATCAGCAAGGTTTTTGACCACGTCTGGCATGATGGTCTCCTACACAAGTTGCAGGAGCTTCGATGCCCTCTGCCACTTGTTAAGCTGATAGGCTCATACCTCAACAGCCGCAGTTTCACTGTTAAGATTAACGGTGAGCTTTCTTCGGAAAAGAAGATTCGTGCTGGCGTTCCTCAGGGTTCGGTTCTTGGACCAACGCTGTTCTCCATTTATCTGCACGACTTACCCAAACCCAAACAAGGGTAGGTCATGATGTACGCAGATGATACAGCTGTTGTCATCAGGTCCCTGAACAAAGGTAGAGCAGTGAAGCTCCTGCGGGACTTTCTCTCTCAGCTGGAAACCTACTACACTGACTGGCGGATAAAGATCAATCCGTCTAAGAGCAGTGCGCTGATGTTTTTTGGATCTCTCCAAGGAGTACCGAAACTCGTTATGCTTCAAGAGACCATCCCCTGGGATACCTCCACTAAGTACCGAGGGCTCCAACTCGATTGTCGACTTTCGTGGGTGGCGAACACTGGCTAGACAATGTCTTGGGCAGCTAGCTCCACTACTCCACCGGAGAAGCTTCCTTATAAGACGGTCGTCAGGCCGGTGCTTACCTACGCTCCTCCATCTGGATTGGTATTAGTGGGAATCATTGAGAGAGAATCGAGAGGGTGCAGAGCCGAGCACTTCGAATGATCACTGGGGCTCCCCTTTGGACCCCACTTCAGAACAGACTTGGAATCGAGAAGATACATGAGTTTTTCACCAGACTCGCCAAAAAGGTCTTCAAGAAAGCGGAAACCCACCCTAATGGACTTGTTAAGGGCGCGGTTGATTACGATCCCAGCGAATTCCTTAAAAATCCCAGAACTAAGGCGGCGATCGTGGACCCCCCCTGGTATGTGAATACTGGTGGGTGTTAGACAGACCACCACCCCCTTCTTTTTCAGATTGGCATCGAGATGGTGAAAATGGATTCTGCTCGGGCATTTGGATTTGGTCTCGTTGAGTTTCAGTAACTGCCTGGTGCGTCGGCGGCCGGGTGGTGTTGTGCGGAGCTTCGTTCCCTTTGCCCTCTTCCTCCCGGACTGGTGTCACGAATCACCTTCTTCTTTCACTACGTTTTTTCTGTTTATCTTTCCTAATGAGTTCACTTACTCAGATCTCCCGGCTTTCTATTTCTAAGGGCAGTTTTAGACCTTTCTGTCTAAAATTTCTTCAAATATCGTTCTATTTCATATTTTTCTCACAGAAATATAGAACGGGAGGAATATCAGAAAACAGTAAAAAAAAAAAAAAGAGACTGCTGTAACAGTTATTAGATCGAAGGATCGTGGATCAAACACAAGTGAAGAGACCCCTCTAGCCTGGGAAAACTAAAACAGTCTGTGTTTTATAAAAATTTCTTTCCTCAGACATTTTTAGTACATCCAATTTTCAACTTTCAGGAACTTGCTGTGACTATTTTACTACATTCTATTTTCTACCTGATTTTTTCAACTTTTTCGAAAACGAACTTCAACAGATCTTTACTCGTTTCGAAACAGTCTTTTAATGCATACTAGTTTTCCCATGTTATTCTATGGGATTTTCACCTGCTTTTTCAAATCTGTGTTTTATCAAAGCAGTACACTAAGAATAATGAAGTGTTCCATTTTTAACATTAGGAAAAAATGAACTTTTCCGAAAATGAATACATTTAAAAAAGAGAAAAAAAAATGACACTTTTCTTCAACTAAATGTTTTTAATATGGAATCAAACGAACATTTTTACATATTTTCTTAGAATTTGTCTTTTTTCGTTTAGAAGTTACAACAGAACTTCTTTCTTGTACAGGAACTTTCAACATTTGTTTATTTTTAATGTACTTTTTGGGCAAATTTATGCTTTCCTATGAAAGTTTTTCTCAAAGGACTCCATTAAGTTGATCTCAAGTCTTTGAAGTGAATGGGAAGAAAAATAACATGTGTTATGAGAAAATGAACGAATTTCCTTAAGACAGTGTGAAGTGAATTGAACATCAAGCAGTAGTAAGATATTTTACTATCGTAATATGTACATACATTTTGGGACAATATCTTCTAAAGTTAGAGGGAAAATATATGAATATTAAAAAAACAACAGTTCCTTAGATTTACAAATAGAGTATTTGAAGTAGAAAGAGGGATGGAATGCTTTGAATATGAATTTCTTGTTTCAGTGAAGGGATTCTTATTCTGGAATTTTTTTTTTTAAATAGAAACTATCATTTTCAGAAAATTTCTGGGGGAGTCGAACTTGGACATTTAACAAAATTCTTGGATATATAGGAATTTGAAGAAAGTTTATGGAATGAAACATGAAGAGAAAGAAATGGTTGAAAGACTTAAACATTCAAGCATCATCAATTTTTTTTTTTGGTTCCTCATACAATTCTGGGGAAATTTTACATTTTTGTGAGAACTCGTTTTTTTTTTCAAAATCAACCCTGTAGAAGTTTTTAAGATTGAAAAAATATTGACTCAGGGAAATCTTAAGTAATACAAATTCTGACTTGAATCACTTTAAGTAAGAAAATCAACTTTAAGTAAGAAAATCAACCCTTTTGCCTTTGATTCGGTGAAACCATCAGCAGTTACCACGGCTCTGAAATCCTGCGGTATTGAAGATGCATACATTAATATTATTAATAACATCTATGAAAATGCAAGTGCAAAGATTCGGCTGTTTGAAAATACAACACACATAAAAATTGGAAAGGGAGTGAGACAAGGTGACACCATATCTCCGAAGCTCTTTAATGCCACATTGGAAAATGTCTTTCAATCACTGAACTGGGAAAACAAAGGGATAAAGATTAATGGAGATTATCTAACCCACCTTCGTTTTGCTGATGACATAGTCATTTTTGCAACTACCCCATCAGAGCTGCAGAGTATGATCCAGGAACTTGCTGACAAGAGTAAAGAAGTGGGATTAAAAATGAACTTTCAGAAGACAAAAGTGATGTTCAATGCTTTTACAAGAAATGAAGATTTATCGATTGATGGAGAAAAACTGGAGATAACAGATACGTATGTTTATCTTGGACAGCAGATATCAAGTGAGGGTCACATTGATGAAGAAATTAATCGGCGTACAAAACTTGCCTGGAGAGCTTTTGGAAGAAACAGCATAATTTTCAAGAGCAATATGCCATTATGTCTTAAAAGAAAAGTGTTTGATCAATGCATCCTTCCAGTGCTTACGTATGGTGCAGAGACGTGGACCTTAACTAAAAGAGACATACAAAAGCTGCAGACAACTCAAAGAAGCATGGAGAGGTGCATGCTTGGTATAACCAGGAGAGATAAGAAGAGGAACTCGTGGATCCGAAAAATGACGAGAGTGGAAGACATCATGATCAGAGTTAAATCCCTGAAATGGCAATGGGCTGGACATACTGCCAGAAGGACAGACAATAGATGGACAGCCGAAATTTTAGATTGGATTCCAAGGGACAGGAAAAGACCCAGAAAAAGACCACATGGGAGATGGGTGGATGAAATTCGTAAATATGCGGGAGTGACATGGAGGAGACTGGCACAAGACAGACCGTTGTGGAGGAAACTTGGGGAGACCTTCGTCCAGCAGTGGATTGATAATGGTTGACAATGATGATGATGATGATGAAGTAAGAAAATATTTATCTGAAGTAATTGTTCAATGTCTAAGCATTGACATCTGAGTATTCGTTCGTCCAAAATTGAATCCCGGGGAGGCTTGAATTATGAGCTTTTGAATTACGACACTAGCTTTCTACCTTCCTTGGAAACAGTGGACTAAATCAGGGTCTGCTTACTTCCCTTCTAGTGGTTCACGATGGATCTCTTAAATGGTGAATGAACGGCAAAGTTCAAACGCTCTGTCCCATTGAGTCAGCAGTTTTAGATTTTTGTCATCTTAGACAGTTTAAGTTCCCTCAGAAAACTATGCTTTTGCAAGCTTGAGTTTGCATTCAAAGTTCAAAACCAGAATTTAGTTTAATCTCCCAAGCAAAGTGATTTCATGCCCTATG
The DNA here is from genome assembly GCA_039090855.1 of Macrothele yani. NCBI lineage: Eukaryota > Metazoa > Arthropoda > Arachnida > Araneae > Macrothelidae > Macrothele > Macrothele yani. The sequence goes on along the minus strand of CM077032.1, from coordinate 53,847,975 downwards.
AGGTTTTCCAGCAAGCAGTAGACGCGTGAAAACAGTATCAGGAGATAGTCAGTTTCCGACAGAAACAGGGGGGAATTCAAAGTTAGTTTCTTTGGGAAAGCTGACACACTGGAGAGAGCGTAAAACACTCTTCTTTTATGTTTTAATGTAAACCTCGAGGAATTAGTATCTAACTATGAAAAGGAAGTTCTAAAGATTTAGGGGCATTTACACTAAAATCCTGCAATGACTTTATTTAAAATAGGGAAGAATCGACCTTAGAGACGAAAATACATTTGAAGAAAAAAAACTAAGAAAAAAAAAAGAAGTTTAATAAAAATAAACCAAAGTTTGAAGAATCATACGACACTGAACAGAAGGAAAAATATAATAAGTAAAATAAGGGGAATACGATATTTTCGCTATGGGAGTTTGGAAACACCTGCTTTTCTGACGAATTAGTAAAACGTGAAATAAAAATGTTTAGAGGAAGTACGGACTTAGTCGCTATGTCTCCACAATGAAAGCTTTTTCTGCTGAGACAATGAATAAAAAATACGATAATGAAAACCTAATTAAAACGAAAAAAAAGGTCAATGAAACTAAACGTCTAAAGAAAAAAATGCATCATGCACAGAAGTTAAAAATGAAGGGACAGACACGGGAGAACTGGACATTAAGTGAATGAAATATACGCGAAGTTTTGAAACATCTCAATTTAAAGCGAACCAAATGAGGAAAAGGAATGAGATTAGGGGAGTTCTTATTGACTTTGATGAGGTCAGTAAACAATAAAAATTTAGTTATACATGAAGTAAATAAAGTAAAAAAAAATAGCTCGTTTAAGAATATGATTTTTGGTGAAAGTATGAAATTTTAGTTTAAATAAAAATAGTCTAAATAAAAGGAGTCATAAGTTTGACCAAGTAAGATATAAATTACTGACATACTGAAAGGTTTTACGAAATTTCAAAAAAGATGATGTAAAATAGCGAAAATTGGGAAATAAAGTAAGAAAATATTGTTTCATCAGAATTTTAACTGTGAAAGACCTGTAGGTTCTTGAACACACGAAAAAAATACGAGAAAATAATATCGCAAAGACTCAGAATTAGCATGAAGTCATTTCACAAAAAATTTGTCAAAGTCCAATAATTACTGCGAACAGGAACGAAATCGTTCCTAAAGAAGCATTTCCTCGTCTCATGATCTGGAATAAAATTGAACAAAGGAAAAAGAAAAGTTCCCCAGAAAACAGATATCAAGTCGTTAGTTAAGAAGCGTGTGTTGGTTTAAATCTGGAAAAAAAAGATACTGTTACGAACGAATGTTGTGTATAGATCTGTATATTTCTTGCACAAACATGAAACAGCTATATAAAAAGCCAGATTAAGTCATACATTAAAAGCAAGTAAGAAAAGTTGTTTGTATAGGAAACAGAAATAATAATGAAGAAACGTTTGCTTGTTTGAATCAGAAAAAATAAAGCCTCGAAAAAGTAGTTGATAGTTTGAAAAGTTAGAAAATAAAATAATGTTGGTACATCGAGAAGTTTAACGAGTACGCAAGCATTTAGAAAAAAAAGATTAAGAAAATGCATTAAAAGGTGCATTTCACTGAATAATCATGAAGAAATAAAAAAAACATTTAAAAAAAATTGTGTCTTTGTACGGTGGAAAAAGGTACAACGTTAAAAAATGTAACAGAAAATGTCATGAACACGTAAATACATTAATAAACAATCGTGTTTTAAGATTATGTCTGCAGCACAAAACTTTGGCAAACGTCTTTATGTTGGTATGTCCGCTGAAAATGCGTGAAGTCTCCTCAAAGAAAATAAAAAAATCGTTACGTTGAAAAATTATGGACATAAAATGGGAAATTGTGGGGGAAATAAGGAATAAATTCGTTGCAAAATGATCAAGTTATTGAAAAAAAATCAGTCTTAGAGCTTAATGTGTCTAACAGAATCTCAAATGACGTCAACCGCCCACCCGGCGGAAGACAAAATGGCGTTGGCTGATGTCATGGTTTTGTTTACTATCACGGCAGCGTCACCCATCATAGTGACTCATCCCAAAACACGTGGCAAAGAAAATGGTATGGTCTGAGACAAAGCGAAAATGGTGACTCATCCCAAAACACATAGCTCACAAAATGACAACGTGGTGAAACTAAAATGGATTCATGTTCCGCTATCTAAAAAGATTGCGGAACATAAATCAACAGGATCGAAATCTTTTCAAACAAAGCCTCTCCTCGTCTAAATTAAAATTGGAGGGAGGAAAAATATAAGAATTAAAAAAATAATGCGCCGTCTACAAAAATTCCTAACACCTCACGGAGTTCTAAAAATAAAAGTTTAATAAAAAATTCGAGGAAACAAAAAATATTGGAAACGACAAAAAAAACTTCCTTCAAAAATGTGACAATGTCCAATACATCTCCCGAGAAAATAAAAAAATAAATAAATAATGCAACGTCTATAAAAATTCCTAACACCTCATGGTAGTTCTAAAAATATAAATTTAATAAAACAATTTCGAGGAAATGCTTCGATTGAAAAAACTTCCTTCAAAAATTTGTAAAGTCCAATAAATCTCCGGAAAAAATAAAAAAATAAATAAATAATGCAACGTCTATTAAAAATCGTAACACCTCACGGAAGTTCTAAAAATATAAATTTAATAAAACAAATTCGAGGAAAGAAAAAATTATTAGAAACGACAAAAAACTTCCTTCAAAAATTTGTCAAAGTCCAATAAATCTCCCGAGAAAATAAAAAAATAAAAACAATAATGCAACGTCTATAAAAATTCGTAACACCTCACGGAAGTTCTAAAAATATAAGTTTAATAAAACAAATTCGAGGAAATGCTTCGATTGAAAAAATTTCCTTCAAAATTTTTTGTCAAACTCCAATAAATCTCTCGAAAAAATAAAAAAATAATGCAACGTCTATAAAAATTCCTAACACCTCACGGAAGTTCTAAAAATATAAGTTGAATAAAACAAAACATATTGGAAAGGCTTCCCAAAAAATTTTCAAAGTCCAATAAATCTCCCGAGAAAAACATAAAGTTCCAAAAAGCACCGCTAGGGGCAGCACATCGCATACACATCTCCTTTTTCCCACTGGGTCGTTGCCATCCCTCAAAAACAAAGATCTAACGTAATAATAAAGTTCCAAGAAGCACCGCTAGGGGGCAGCACATCAGCATCGACCCTACATACTAGCGCCACCTGTAACGCCCTTTTCCCCACTCGGTCGTTTCCATCTTTCAAAAACAAAGGTCCAACGTAATAATAAAGTTCCAAAAAGCACCGCTAGGGGCAGCACATTAGCATCGACCCTACACAATAGCGCCATCTGCCACGCCCGCTGCTCCCTCTGCCCGTGCCACAACCCCTGCTCCTTCTCTAGAAGGAGCTGCTCCTTGACCCGGACCCGCCATTTCATACTACTTATGACATATGAAACAGATTCTTTACAACATAGATCCCCTTCCATTCAATAAATACACTTTCAGTAAATGTTAATTAAGACCTCTTACTTGGGGTGGCGAGGACCTCCGCTTCCGTCCAGATTCGTACATGTGTTCCAGAGCCAACTAATCGGGAGAGAGTGGTTATTTTGGCACCAACTCGGACATTGTACACGTGTTCCTTCACTCTGGTATTCAAAGATCTTAAAGTGGAATCGATGTACTCTTGGTAAACCCCACAAGAGTCCGTTGGTTTGAGTGGGATGCTGTGGACACCAAATCTACTGTTCTTATGACTGGGTCTCGATCTTTCCTAATGCTTGCTTCACATGTGATGGCCGCCGGTGGCGCAGTGGTCTAAGGCGCTGGCCTCTGATCATTCGTCCGTAAGGGGTCCGGGTTCGAATCCCGGTCAGGCATGGATATTGTGTTTGTCTTACGGCACTGGCTCTCTCCCTTTCCTTGAACCAGTGACCCTAAATTAGGGACGGGCGACTGCTTATAGCCCATTGAGTTGCTCACGGTGGTCGTTAAACCCCCAATCAAAAAAAAAAATCAAAACATGTGATGTTATAAAAGTGTCTGTATCCAGCCCACATTACCGCTTTTTATGCATCTGATGATGGACCCGGTGCGGGTTGCCCGAAAGATTTTATACGTTCTTTTATACTCAGTGTATATTTTTATTAAACAGATCTGGAGGTTCCACGGTGAGCCCTAGTGCATATCGCTCACAGACGGCGTCGTATTATTTTTATAGTTACTTCGCACTAGGACTGTGTTCTTACCTAGTAATGTATTTCGAAAATGCCAATTCATAAATCCACGTCTTTCACTGTCCCAAAAGGGGAAATAGTTACTGCCTCTTGATAATATTTTAATCCATATTTACACATATTAAGATTGTTGTGATTCTTTGAACAATGAGCTTCTTCTGCCATTTTGTGGACACACTATACGATGACCTTGTAATTCTAGGTAACGTTATGTGGTTGAATAGAGGAAATATGCTGACTAGTTTTGTCGATTGCACAGGCGAAATTAAGATTTTTCTTCGTGAAATTAAAGAAGACCTTGTGACGTGCCTGCACCGCAGGACGCACATGAGATAAAGGCAGATAGCAGTGAGAGCCCATGTCCGCGTAGCTCAGTTGGGAGAGCGACTTACTCCGGAGTGAGGGTACCCGGATATGATGTCCGGCATGGACAAACCTGTGTTTTCACATTGGCGCCCGAACTTCAAGGATGACCTAGCCGTTAAGTTTCTCGCAATGGTGTGATGTTTTTCCACACCGCGAGACAGGAAAAATGAGAATCCCTTCTTCAGTACTTCGAAAAAAATAAATGGATGTCACGTTCCACACCCCAAATTGTCTGGGAGTTCTCAAATGCACGTTCTTCATGGGATGACTGCCTAAAGCGACATATGGAACCGGCTGACCCGTTGGCCATGCCACCGCCTTCTTTCGGAGGGGGGCAGTGCCGGATTTAAGGCTTTTGCGGCCCCACCCCGTATTTGAATTTGCTCCTATAAGATTTTCTAATAAACTTATGTTGAAGTTAAGAATCTGCCGCCCAGGTGGCGCAGTGGTCTAAGGCGCTGGCCTCTGATCAGTAGTCCGTAAGGGGTCCGGGTTCGAATCCCGGTCAGGCATGGATGTTGTGTTTGTCTTACGGCAGTGACTCTCTCCCTTCCCTGGAACCAGTGACCCTAAATTAGGGACGGGCGACTGCTTATAGACCATTGAGTTGCTCACGGTGGTCGTTAAACCTCCAATCAAAAAAAAAAAAGGAAAAAAAAAGTTAAGAATCTAATAATTGGTAGCATAATTTTATTGTTATATAAGTATTATTTAATTAAAAATTTTGATTTAACTAGTTGTTAAATTAAAGGTATAAAAAAATATTTTTAAACATAGTCAAAGAGGTTTATCCTTTTCCAGGAACAACATTTTACATTTTGAATGCGCTCTCTATCGCACGTTCAAAATGTAAAGAACAACACTTTACGTCGCATGCGCTCTGTATCGCACTCGTACGAACACGGGCGCGCTCGCAATAGAGCTATTATTCAAGATAAAATAAAAAAATTACCACAACTTTATTTTATTCAAGTAAATTAAAATAACGTAGCTCCTTTTTCTTCAAGTTTTTCTATTCCATGCTCTCCGTTTTTCTGGATTTCACACCTGAGCCCCTAGGCCTTGGCCTAGTGGTAAATCCGCCGGGGGAGGGGGAGTTTTGACGTCGCCGTAGGACACGCATGTCCGCGTAGCTCAGTTGGGAGAGCGACTTACTCCGGAGAGGACAAATCTGTGTTTTCACAAATTCATGTTTCTAGTAGACGTAAGGAAACATCAACCAACAGCTGGCAGATTTTTCTGTGTTCAAGATGTGGGCATTTGTTTCTATTTTCGAGAAGTGGGCCTTTTTCCGTAATGCCCAATTCAACTTGTGATGTAAAAATGCGGGCACGCTTGTCTCCGTACGTAACTATTTTGCAGACTGGGAGAAATGAACTCAGGATCAGCAAAATGAAATGAAATCAACTTGAATAAATATATTCTTTCAGCTGATTTCAGGCCATTTTTTCAGCACTAAAATGTAGACCTAATGTGGCTGGAATGAATGAACCTGGGCATCGGAAAATGTTGCTTCTCCTTAGCTTTGTTATTCGAAGTGGTCATTTATGGTAATGATTCACAATAACCCTTTCTCACTGATTACAGGCTAAAGAGCTATAACAATGACAAAGAAGCTATCAAAGGAAGAATAAAATGTTTGTGTCACTTCTTCCCAGGGCCGTAAGTAGTGGTAAATTCTAGGAGAAGTTCCTAGTAATTTTACGCACGCTTGAAAATTTTATATATATATCATCATCAGCATCATTGTCAACAATTATCGTTCCACTGCTAGATGAAGGTCTCTCCAAGTTTTTACCACAATTGTCTGTCCTGTCTCCTCCATATCACTCCCGCGTTCTTTCGAATTTCATCCATCCATCTTTCATTTGGTCTTCTTCTGGGTCTTTCTCTGTCCCTCGGAAATCAAGTCTAAAATTCCGGTTGTCCATCGGTGATCCGTTCTTCTGGCAACATGTCCAGCTCACTACCATTTCAGTGATTTCACTCTGGTCATGATGTCGTCCACTCTTGTCATTTTCCTTATCCACGAGTTCCTCTTCTTATTTCTTCTGGTTGCACCAAGCTTGCATCTCTCCAGGCTGCTTTCAGTTGTCTGCAGTCTTTGTATATCTTTTTTAGTTAAGGTCCATGTCTCTGCACCATACGTAAGCACTGGAAGGATGCACTGATTAAACACTTTTCTTTTAAGACATAATGGCATATTGCTCTTAAAAACTATACTGTTTCTTTCAAAAACTCTCCAGGCAAGTTTTATACGCCGATCAATTTTTTCATCGATGTGACTCTCACTTGATATCTTCTGCCCAAGAAAAATGTAGGTATTGGTTATCTCCAGCTTTTCCCCATCAATCGATAAATCTTCATTTCTTGTAAAAGCATCGTACATCACTTTTGTCTTCTGGATATTAATTTTTAATCCAACTTCTTTACTCTTGTCAGTAAGTTCTTAGATCACACTCTGCAGTTTTGAAGAGGTAGTTGCAAAAATGAATACGTCATCAGTAAAACGAAAGTCAGTTAAATAATCTCCATTAATCTTTATCCCTTTCTTTTCCCAGTTCATTGAATGAAAGACATTTTGCATTGCGGCATTAAAGAGCTTGGGAGATATTGTGTCACCTTGGCTTGCTTCCTTTCCAATTTATACTTGTATTTTCATAGATGTTATTAAAACTGCTAATGTATGCATATATCTGGGGAAACAAAGATTAATGGAGATTATTTATCTCACCTTCGTTTTTCTGATGACGTAGTTATTTTTGCAACAACCCCATTCAGAGCAGCAGAGTATGATCCAGGAACTTGCTGACAAGAGTAAAGAAGTGGGATTAAAAATGAACTTTCAGAAGACAAAAGTGATGTACCATGGTTTTACAAAAAATGAAGATTTATCGATTGATGGGGAAAAGCTGGAGATAACCAATACCTACATTTTTCTTGGGTAGCAGATAGCAAGTGAGGGTCACATTGATGAATAAATTAATCGGCGTATAAAACTTGGTTGGAGAGCTTTCGAAGAAACGGTACAATTTTTAAGAGCAGTACACAGTGCGTCAAAGAATTTTTAAGACTGGTGCTAGATTTCAGCCTACGGCGACGCCACCAGTGTAATCGCGAATGCGTTATAAACCGTGACCATCTGCTTGCTTTCTACTAAAAGTACTGCGCAGTTGTTAAAGTAACTCAAACGAAACGGGTGTTCATTAGAGAAGTAAATTTTTTTCATGTTGAATTATTAAGATGGAACAAAGGGCTGTTATTAAATTTAACACAAAACTTGGTAAAAGTGCCTCGGAAACGTACCAAATGATGAAACAAGTTTACGGTGAGTTTTGTTTAAGTAGATCAAATGTTTTCCTGTGCCACAAACGTTTTTTGGACGGAAGAGAGACGCTAGAAGATGATAAGCATACCGGAAGACCAAGTTCATCTAGGACACCTTAGATTATTGAAAAAGTGCGTGATTTCGTGGCAAACAATCGATGTGAGTCACTAAGAATGATGGAAGAGTCTTTAAACATCAACAAAGAAACGATTCGAACCATCCTGCATGAAGATTTGGGCAAAACAAAAGTCTGTGCTAAATTTGTTCCACACACGTTAACCAGTGAACAAAAAATAAGGAGAAGAGCACATTGCAGAGACATCATTTCAGCCGCTGAAAATGATCCAAACTTCTCAAAATCGATTGTTACTGGTGATGAAACATAGTGTTTTCTATATGATCCTAAAACAAAGCGACAAAGTGCGGAATGGAAGTCAAAAAACTCGCCACAAGCCAAAAAAACAAGAAAAGTTCCATCAAAAATCAAAACAGTGCTCATTACATTCTTCGATAGTAAGGGTATTATCCACAAAGAATTTGTTCCAAGTGGTCAAACAATTACTGGTGAGTTTTATTTAAATGTTTTGAGGCGTTTGATGGGCAGAATTTGTCGCATTCGTCCAGAATATCGAGATGAAAACAGTTGGTGTTTGTTGCACGATAATGCACCCAGTCACACCTCACTTCTTGTTCGTAGATTTTTGGCGAAAAATAACGTCTGTGTGTTGAATTATCCACCGTATTCGCCTGATTAAGCACCATGCGACTTTTCTTTGTTCCCAAAACTTAAAATAACGTAAATTGGGTGTGTTTTTTTTTTAATGATATTTCGACCATACAAAAAGCTTCGACGCGTGCTTTGGAGGCAATTCCGCAAAGTGAACTGGAACAGGCATTCGAATCATTATTAAATCGCTGTAACAAGTGTATTGAAGTCGGAGGGACTTATTTTGAATAACAAACCAAAACAAATTATAATTTCTTATTTCTATTTCATTTTACAGACCCAGTCTTAAAAATTCTTTGACGTACTGTGTATGTCATTTTGTCTTAAAAGAAAAGTGTTTGATCAATGCATACTTCCAGTGCTTACGTATGGTGCAGAGACATGGACTTTAACTAGAAAATATACACAAAGACTGCAGGCAACTCAAAGAAGCATGGACAGGTGCGTGCGTTGTGTAACCAGAAGAGAGATAAGAAGAGGAAATCGTGGATCAGGAAAATAACAAGAGTGGAAGACATCATGATCAGAGTAAAATTCTTGAACTGGCATAGGGCTGGAGATATTGCCAGAAGGACAAGCAACCGAAATTTTTGACTGGATTCCAAGAGACTTAAAATGACCCAGAAGAAGACCACATGGGAAATGGATGGATGAAATTCGAAAGAATGCTGGAGTAGCATGGACGAGACTGGAATGAGACTCAAGACGGTGAACTCACATCCTCCACTTCATTTTAGTATAGGCTTGAGAACGTTGAGATAAGAATGCTTGAGGTGTTCTTCCTTAAACGAAAGGATAGTTCACTGCGATTTAAAACGTGCTCACGTAAAGGAATAAAGGAACAGGGACTCTCCAAGCGGGAATGCAACGGATGTGAATCATCCCGACACCAGCTTCCGGGTAGGGAGGGTGAGGGGGGGGGCAGACGCCTCAAACAAATTTTACGGTTGATAAATTAATATCAGTGACGCGGGAGAAGTTAAGATAACGTTTTATTGTGAGAAATCGTAACACTACGTGGTACGTTTATTTTTTTAATAAATATAATTCATTATGTAATTCAACAGAAAACGACTTGAAATCAAAAATAGTGTTATTGTTTTGTTCAGTAACGGTACCTTTAGCAAAAGACTAACAATTTTTTTTAAAATGTTTTTTCTTTAAATCTTGAAGATTTCAGCTTCCATGCTATTCGTGCCCATAGCTATGACAATGAGGCCAATATGTAGAAAAAACACAATGGACTTCAAAAAACATAATTTTTCAACCTAAAACCCTTATGCACTTTATTATTCTTTGAGCGCCTCATACTTTAAATGTGGTCGTACATAACAATGAAAATATGTCTCTAGAAAGTGTGAACATTTTCAGCATTGCTCAAGAATTGTTCTTTCTTTTCTGAATTACCTTTGGCAAACTCTAAATAAAAAGGTTCCAGCTTTGACCGTAAAACCGTGCTCTGAAACCTGAGAAGTTAGGATCGATGCATAAGGGTAATGAGGACCGGGGTACAGTTTGGATGTAACCCACGGTACAATATATTAGCACTTTAATGAACCTTTTACAGAGAGTGATACACGATATTTAACCAATCTTTCTTGGGAAAAAAAAAAAAAAAAAAAAAAAAAAAACATGCAAGTTTATTTGTCCCAGAAAGATTTGGTACGCTATTTCAACAAAAAATTAATGTTAGTAGTAAATTAATGCCAAAATATGTTGTAGTTTTACCAACCATAATGGAAATGTTAAACAAGTAAATGGCTATTTAAAAGAATGTAGAACACATTGGGTTTTTAAAAGCATGTTAACTGAAGATAACACAATTCCCGAACAAATAGATTACAAAACAGAAGGCCGCTGGCGCAGTGGTATAAGCGATGGCCTCTGATCATTCGTCCGTAAGGGGTCCGGGTTCGAATCCCGGTGAGGCATGGATGTTGTGTTGTTCTTACGGCCCTGGCTCTCTCACTTCTCTGGAACCAGTGACCCTAAATTAGGGACGGGCGACTGCTTATAGCCCATTGAGTTGCTCACGGTGGTCGTTAAAACTCTAATAAAAAAACAAAAAAAACAGAAGAATTTCCAACGGTTGGATTGGTTAGACCATAAGAAAAAAACGAAAAAAAAAAACCCGAATTTTTGGTACCAAAATACGAATGACATATTGATCTGCCAAAAAGAAAGCACAAAAAGAAAATAAAGGTATCCTGTTTTTTAAGCTTCCCAACCGCAGGTTGAAGAAGCGTATATGCTCCAGCTTTGTCTGTCTGCCTGCCTGTCCGCACGATAACTCGCGTAAAAATGGTTCGGGTTCGATGAAATTTTAGTATGTGGTAGGGGACAACTTGAGGACGATCCCTTTTGAAAATGGACGAAATGGAGTCAAAGTTCAGGACATAGGAGCGGGATCCATTCGATCGTCCTTATGCGTCATAACTTGACTAAATGCTTCGATTGCTACAAAACTTTATCATGTTGATCTGGAAGTACACTGAACTAATTCTGTTTAAACTCATCGAAATGGGGTCAGAGGTCAGGGCACAGGAGCGAGATTTAGTCCACAGCTATTATCCTCATAACTTGACTAAAAATGCTTCGATTGCGACAAAACTTTAATATGTTGTTCCGGAGGTATACTGAACCAATTCTATTGAATATCATCGAAATGGGGTCAGAGATCAGGGCGCAGGGGCGAGATTTATTCCACAGCCATTATCCTCATAACTTGAGTAATAATTTGAGTAATGATTCTTGGTATGTTGGAAAGCGTATCATAATCAATGCACTACATGATTTTACTAACGTGCTTGATACAACGATAAGAACGGTTCAAACACTTGAACATGCATAACGGGATTTTTCAATTTTTAAATTACTTTTATTCTTTATTGACACTTTCTGCCGATCGGTGTCCAACTCATTCGGAATGATCGCTACGCTACGTTTAAAGAAGTTTTAGGAAGAGAGTGTCTGACCCCAGGTCTCAAACTGTCTTTAGAAATGGAAGCCAGAAGATCTAAGTAAACTCAATAAGAAAGATAAACAGAAAAATAAGTGAAAGGAGAGGAGGATTTATCTTTTAGTGAACCGCGACATCAGTCCAGAGGGGGAAGGGAGAGAGAGTACGGGGGAGGAGAGACCGAGCATCACAGTATCCATCTTAGCGAACCACTGTGAGTGCCCCCCCCCAGTGGGTGGGCTGAAACTCACAGAACCCATATCCGGATGGCGGAGCAGCAATAAGTCCTCATCATCTCAATGCCAACCTGAAAAAGAAATGGGTGGTGGTTTGTCTAACACCCATTTAATGTTCACATGCACTTATTCTCTATCTGATCCGAGGCCTCCAGCCCAAGAAGCAGTGCTCAACACTGCTACCGTTCCCCAAGTACCAGTCGGGGGGGGGGGATAATACAACCATCGCTGCTCTAGTTCTGACAGTAGCTTTGGGCAACACGTTTGTGATTTTTTTATACTCCTTCAACATCCCTCAAAAATCCAGTGTCTTTGTCAACCAAAAACACGGAGATTTAACTTATACTAGACTAAACTCGTCGGAATCGACGGTTAGTTTTTTTTTTTTTTTTTTTTTGAAGAGAATAAACTGATATGAAACAACAAATGTAAACTTTATTTGATTGACAAATCCATCCAACCACTTCAGTAAAGACAATAGTTCAGGTTCGTGATTTTTTCCCTAATTTAGGGTCACTGGTTCCATGGAAGGGAGAATTCTCTCTTGTCTGAGATATATAGTTGCGCCCATTGATCGATCGCACACGCCTTCCAATAAGGCTCTTACGTTTTCTTTTCTTTTTTGCAACTCAATTTCTACATTCTAAGCTTCACTAACAGTGGTCAACGGAATGTTTATTTACGTCTTCACATAATGGGAAACGTCTTACTTACGTGAATAAACTGGATCGAATGAGTATTAAACTGTATATATACATCACACAGTCCAACGGCATAACGCACTCATGTCATCGAGAGTGTTCGCTGTTCCGATGAGAAGAACTTTGTTTACGATTACCTGCTAGCGTTGCTTTGCACAACGATTCGCTAAGAAAAAAGACTTCGGACTATCCCAGTCCCTCCATGCTTTCGCCTTCAACAGCGCGTGAGTCAACCGCACGCTTCTCCCGTAGACTTTACATGGAAACTTTGCCGCCCCACAACGCCCAGACCGTTGCCCAATCTCATTTTTCCCTTCGACTGGCACATCTACATGGTAAGACCTTTATTTTGATACCTCAACCATATCTTCACGTTCATCCGTCCTCTCAAAATAGGACTCACAGTTAAAAAACTTATAGAATTAATATATAGATATCAATTATACAACTAATAGACTGTTTCAGTGGCCGCAATAACAGGAAAATCAGTTTTTATGAATTTTTCTCTTATTTTCGGATCGAACTCTTTTTAATCCTAAAGACCACACAAGGATTTCGTCTGAGCGGGGTTATTGCAGACGAAAATCACAAAGCAATATTCCGTTCTAGCTACACTACTACTGCAGAGTAACAAGATACAGAATGCCGAAAAAGCTATAACAAAAAGGCAAAGGGAAGGCTTTGCGAACACACATTACAACAACAACGCAGTAGAGATGTGTCGTTCACGAACGTTTCGTTCGAAAAAGACGAATCTTCAATCTGGGCCATTGGCGAGGGAATCTGGCTAACCTTCCAAAAGCGGCCAGCTCCGATAGATGGCGCCACGGCAGCACTTTACCTCTCCTCTCTTCTCGCGCTTTCACGTTAAATGCGTCATAGCTACTTACGTCACTTCTCCTGTGTTCTCCGTCTCTGCTCCTGTGTTACGTAAGTTTGTTTTCGATCTCTACTACTCCTGTGTTGGAACTGGAGAAAGTTCTCTAATGAAGTTGGGAACGATGAGGATAACTCTATTTCATGGTGTCAAAAACAGAATTTGTTTTCCACCTCCAAAAAATGTTCTGAGCGCCATCTCATGACTCTACGTGTCGATGCGTCTCATCGTTTAGGACAAATCAGGTGTCGGAACAAGCACGCTTCAGGGAATGACGAGTACTCAACCCGTACACTTGGCACGTGGTTTTTTCATGCTCAGATTCCGATTGATAGAGTGATGATTCTGACGTATTGTTTCGCCAAAGGATTGTCTTACAATGAGGCGATTGAAGAAACCTCACATGGCAATGTTACCACATCCACTGAGACAGTTAGCGACTGGTATTCGTATTGCAGACAACTAGAAGTAGTATTTGTCATTTTTCATTTTCAAGTAGTCAAATGGCGTTCTTTGTTTGTTCTGATGGTTTTCAATATTTAGCTAACGCAACGTTTGCTTTCTAAGCCCAAGCAAGTTTGGAAAGTGCGTTCAGCTAAATATTGAAAACCATCCGAACAAACAAAGAACGCCATTTGACTTTTCGGAAGTCAGTTATGACTCTGCTCGTACGCAAACAAGCGTTCATTTGCATTTGGTTGCGGAACTACTTATATCGCGTAGTGGCACACGGGAGTCAGGACGGGGAAGGTAAACAAGCCCGACGACGATACCTCAGACTTCGGTTTTGTTGAATCCTACCTCACTTTGCATCGGGGAGGAATCTTCATTTGGGTAACAACTTCGTGTATCATTACTTTTCCCGTCTTTCTACGATGCCTGTGTAATGCATGTGAGATATCAAAGGCAGATGTCCAACTTTACCATTAGTTTAAACTTACATTATCTGCCTTTGCATTTTGCTTTTTAATTTGACCGACCTGCCAAGGATTACCATTATCAGGCAGAAAACAAACCACAGCCACCAAGAGGCTAATAAGTCCGTGACAACCAATGTTCACTTAAAGATCTTCATTGTGGCGACAACTTATAACTTGGAAACAAACGAATATGCTTGTATGTCTTGTTCATAGTGATGAGATCGTCCTGCATTCTTGAAAGAGTGAGAAATCGTTGTTACATTTCTTATGTCACAGTGTGGTGTTTAGTAGTGTAGAATATTAAAGAGTTATCAAGATAATACTTTGATTTTTTAATCAGGATTGTTCAACAAACTTCTGAAATCAATATATCTAATTTTGTATGCAGTATTTTTTGCTTAAGAAATTATTAAAAATGAAATTTAAAAACGTAGTTCTGTTGTTTTTGATGAGTCTCCATAAATCGTCATGCGGAATGATATCCGTCTATTTCTTCAGCTTTAATCCTGGCATCAAACAGATGTTATCGATTTTTCCACGTTTAAAAGTGAGTTACGGAAAAATTCCCATTGGCTGCCAGGGAGAATCGAACCCCAGGAACTTCCAATAACGCTCCGGATATGCAATTCCTGGCTTTTAACGCTTCGGAGTCGGGTCATTTCGTTCGTTGACAGTTTACGGTTTAGTGGGCGATTTTTACGTTTCAATTTGTTTTTTAATTCTTAACGAAAAGTTGGGTTTCGACAAAGGAGTTATTAAAAATTTAAGGCTATTGCAATGCATTTTCTGTCGGCCGAATCGCCTTCTCTCGTCGCAAATGTTTCCAATTTCACGTCGTAACTTGGTGCTAATCTGTGAATAATTCTGAATTTATAAAATTCTTTATTATTTTGAGGTTATTTCCCATTTTAATTTTAAATTGAAATACGCTAACGTTGCAATTTTAACATAACGTTAAAAACTTCACTCATGTAAGAAGTATGATTCATTCCGGTTTGATATTAACACAGTTTCTGCAAACAAAATGCACGTCATTCCAAAATACACGCAGCTGAAATGACATAGGTATCATGTAAATTCCCACACCTTGCGGCTTCACGGTTAAAAGACTCAGGGAATTGGAGCTCTTTTACGGAATCGATTCTTTTCAAAAAAGATTCTCGGTAAACCTTCCACATGTGGCCCAGAAATAGTTTTCTGTAGCGACAATAGATGGCGACACGTTATCGCTACATCGTAAAGCATTGCGTTACCTTGTGAAAGAGGCAAAGGAAGTGACTAATATGGATTAAAGGTGGCCCTTAAAGGGACCTTTATGAATTGAACAATGTGGCATATGTGTGAAATATTTATTATGACGGTAGAATAAGTTTTCCTCATGAATATGAAACTGTCAACCTAGCAGAATAAAAGGCAGAAAAGCTTTATCTGCCAGGGAAGAACTGCCTGATCGCACGAATCAGGACTACAAAGCAATATTCTGAGGAAAGACGACAATTCCGTCGGAATAAATATTCCATAATATGGTCTGGCAAGTACATTTTGGGGTTGCCCTGTGTTAATTTATGTTTCAGGGGACGCCAATTGCTCTCTACTCCTTGTGTATGGGCGCCTGTGATGGGATCAATGAAGTTGAGGGAGTGGTTGACAGTGAAATGATCGTAGCCACAGCTTGGCAGATTCCGATATGCAGCCCACTGGTCCGTCATAATTGTTGTTCCTGGCTCTATGTGTTTGATGATGAGGGGCAGCAACGTATCTGCAGATCTGCTGTTATCAGGGCAGATTTCGACCCTGAAACGCTTATTATCTCGTTCAAAGATACCAAGAATCTAGGTACCCTCGACAACATGACCGCAGTTGTACTTCCGTTTGCCCACTTTGGCTTCGTCCACTTCAACGATGATTCCATCACCACCAAGCCTTCCTTCCTCACATTACGAGGCTAACATAAACTCTGAAACTACTAGGGGTGTTCAAATGAAAAGGTACGAAACGTCATAAGAACGTAACCGTTAACATATTTGCCTATGCCGCTATGGGAGAACGTAGCGACACATCTAGGGATGCGATTGGAGTCGCCGGCGTGGATCGGAGCATGCGCGGGCTCCCGCATGCGCAGGAGAGAGCAGAGGCTCTTATAAAGAGCGCCGTCCAATTGACGCGGCAGTGCGTGGGAGGACAGGATGGTGAACCATTAACTCCGATGTGTACTGTGAGACACTCCGAAGCTTACGCAGGTCCATCAAGAACAAAAGACCGGGACTGCTCACGGAGGGTGTGGTTCAGCTCCATGATAACGCGCGTCCACACGTCTCCAGGGTCACACACGCGGAACTGGCAAAGTTCCAGTGGGAGCAGCTTGACCATCCGCCCTATAGCCCGCACATGTCGCCCTGCGATTTCCATGTGTTTGGTCCCCTGAAAAAACATCTGAAAGGGAAGCACTTCCACTCGGACGACGAACTCAAGGACGCTCTGCAGGACTGGGTCTCGTCACGGCCACAGGAATTCTGGGAACAAAGAATCCTTTGGCTCGTTAATCAATGGGATCGTTGTGCTACGGCCTATGGTGTATACTTTGAATAAAGTCTTAATTTATACCCACAGTGTCGTTTCGTACCTTTTCATTTGAACACTCCTTGTACTTGTTTCCATCAAGTAGTATTTGTCATTTTCTTGTAGGACTTCCGTCCACAGTGAGTGGAGTCTAGGTCCCAGCCACCTACAGCGAGATCGCCTTTTGGGCAGGACACAGAAACGGAAGGAATGAGAGCAAGACTAGCGACTTTGACACAACAGTTTGTAGTGAGATTAGAGTACAGTAGATGGCGCCACCGTGAAGTACGATATTGCACATAGAGGGGTGAGAGAATTTCAGGAGGCGCATAGGAAAGGATACCCATTTCACCAGTGGGTCCAGCCTGGGGGCCGTCACTTAACGTGCTCGTTCGATGCACGGCGGATATTCAGCGATTGTTAGTAAATCACACCATCTCCGAAAGATCAGTCCAGGCTTGAACCTAGGGACCTTGCATCGATAGTCTGACTCGCTAACCACTAAGCCATCCGCGGCTTCAATAGCGTGTTTTGTTGGATTGAGCGGCTTTTATTTGGTTTTTATTGGGCTACTTTGGTTTGGACTGGATAAGAAGTAAAGGTGTCATAGAATTATGGGACACATTACAAAATTATATAAAACAAAACATTAAACAGAAAGAAAGAAACTGACTGTACTAACTAACTAACTACACAAGTTAATAAATTTCGATGTGAGATCCCTTTGTTGCTCGTAGTACGTCCAAGCGATGCTCGATTTCATGCCATGTATCGGCAAGCATCTGAGGATTTATGGAATTAATAGCAGTTGTGATACGCTGCTTCAGTTCCTGCAAATCAGTACAAGGCGTCTGATAGACACGATCCTTCACATGACCCCACATGAAATAATCCAATGGAGTTAGATCTGGAGAGCGAGGAGGCCACCGAATGGGACCACCACGACCAATCCATCCATCTGTTGGGGAAATGCTCATTTAGGCACTTACGCGCACACGTTGACCATTTCCAACAAGCGCGCCGTCTTGTTGGAAAACGACGTTGTCATATCTTTTGATCTGGGGGTATAGCGAAATTTTCTAGCCTATCCAAGTAAATGTCACCATTCATGGTTTTTTCGCAGAAGAAGAAAGGGCCAATCACTTCTCTTTTTGATAGGGCGCACCACACATTAACTTTTGGAGAACCACGTTACAGTTCAATAGCAGCATGAGGCGGTTCACTGCCCCATATCCTACAGTTGTGACGACTCACAATACATGAAATGTGGATTCATCACTAAAACTTACAGTACTGAGAAAGTTTTTGTCGTTTTCCTCTCGATTCAGCATATCCACAGCGAAATCGTACCGCAGAGTGTGATAATTTACAAGCATCTTTTGCACTATTTGAATTTTATAAGCATGCAACTTTAATTTCTTGTGCAAGATATCGTGAACTGTCGATTTCGGAATGCCCAGTTCTTTGCTTGCTTTAAGAGCGGATTTCCTGGGCCTTCGTCGGAAACTTTCATTAACTTGGTCAACCGTCTCACCGCTGACGTTAGGCCTACCGGCTCCTCCACGATGTTCCACATCACCAGTTTCTTTAAACTATTTCATCCATCGCTCGATTGAATTCGTTGACGGTGGATTACAACCATACTCTAAAACGGTATCGTCTTATAACTTTAATGACAGACTTTAATTCCGCAAGCCATAACACACACATCGCCTTCTGCTGTACGGATGATATGACTACTGGTTGCGCATGCATTTCTCATGCATTCCTCATCAGGCCACACCTAGCGCCATCTATCGGATTCTGGGAATAACAATTCTGCAAAACAAAAATATAGAAACCTTGTTAGTAATACGTGACATAGAAAAACATACAATGCTCATAGTTTTTTTGTTTTTTTTTGTGCATAATTTTGTAATGTGTCCAATAATTCTCGGACACCCTGTATATATACAGGAAGAAATATTCCTCTCATAATACGCGGAAATTACGTCATGTTAATTAACACAGCAATCAGACATCGCTAAATTAATTGTTTTTACGGTTCTTCACGTAATATCAATGACATCAAAAAACTTGAAAGTTTCATCGCTCTGGAGAGGGAATCGAACCCTCATCTCCCGATTACCGTTCGTTCATCTTCCGGTGCACTCAGATGATTGTGACTTTCTCGTCATGGGTGGTGTAACGGTTAGCATACTCGAACGGCAATCGGGAGATGCCGGTTCGATTCCCTCTCCAGAGCGATGAAACTTTCAAGTTTTCTGATGTGATTGATATTACGTGATGAACAGTAAATACAGTCAATACAGAAATCTCTGATTGCGGTGTTAATTTTCATTGAATTGGAGGCTTTTATGTAGCAAGCATTTGTTGTTCATTTGGATTGCAAGGTGTTATTAAGTAAATATTTACATTGTCGGCTTCCCAGTTATATCACAGCTATGTCTTCCCCTTTATGGGAAAGCGCCACAGCTGAAGATATATTAGATGTGCAACTTAAAATATATCTTAAAATATATCTTATGCAACATGGTAAGTAAGCTGATTCGTCTCTGAAACAGCAGCTGGAATTTGGATAGTACGTGTCTGGCCGCCCGCTCGGGTGCGTGTGCCGGCGTGGAGCACGGTGTTGGCGGCCTTTGTGAGGTGCTCGTGCCAGCCGTACGTGGGTGCCTAGACTTACCAGTGCCGGAAAAGTGCAAGTCGTCATTGCCACGCTATCGATTTCAAGATGGCGGTTGGTTTTCCTTTGGTGATCTCTCGTGAACCCAATATTTGATTTTCGGCGAGCTTTTTTTTTTTTCTTCTATATTTATTGAAGGACTTCACTCCGCCGATAATCCGGAGGTTCAGACTGCAGTATTTTTGGACTTAGACTTTACCGCTATTGTTTAGCGAGCACGTGGTCTTCATTGTTAGTGTTGTGTTTTGTGTGCCTTTTACTTTGGATTACTTAAGAAAGAACTGTAAGTACTTTTTACATTATTTTCATTGAGTAGAACCTGTTTTCGTGCTTTATATACATTTTTTAAAGGATGGAATTTGGTCCTTAAACAATGGCTTTGAGCAAGGCCTCCACTAAGAAGGAAAACTATCTCCTTGTTACCCATACGGGTCTTACTGCTTCCCAAGTCGGTAAAGCGATCTGGGAACACTTGGGTTCACCTGCTGAACCGCTTTTTCATTTTGTGCGGGTAGTGAATCCGCGAAAATTTGAGATCGTTTTGAAGCGTACTGACTATTATTTGCAGCTCGTGGGCAAAACTCTCTACCACGAGTCGTCCGAGATTCACTGTTCTAAAGGGGACACAAACATTAAAGTTGTCCTCCCATGCCAGGTAACTAATGAAGCGGTTAAAGCCGTTTTCAATGATTTTGGAAGGGTGCTTAATGTTAAGTATGAGGTTAGAAAGGAGACCGAAATATACATGAAAGGAGCCTTCTCGGGAACGAGAATTGTCACCCTCGACATCGACAAAGCCGTTCCTAATTTCATGTATGTTTCCCATTTTAGATGTATGAATGTGTACAATGGGCAGGTTCATGTGTGCCGGCGATGTGGACACGGGGGGCACATCGCTGTTGACTGTGCTAAATACTCTTGCGAGAATTGCAAAGCTCTGAGTCATAATATCAAGGACTGCAAAGATCCTTGCGGGAAGTGCAAGTCTCCGCAACACAAGAGACCAGAATGTGGTGTCCGTACTTTTGCCCAGATGGCCGGAGCCGGACAATACCAGGTAAACCAAGATCATATTTTAGAAGCGCTTGACGCCACAGAGAAGGTGGGGGAAGCTCCTGAAGCTGGGGAAAATTCCTCGAGTGGCGAGGTGGTAGAAACCCACCAAATTCGTGGGTCAGGGAGTGCCCAGGAGGACGCCGAAGGTATTTCCAAAGTGGAGCAGGTAAGTGAAAATAATGGTGAGGCGGAGATGATAAAGATAATATATTATCTCCGCCTCACCATTACTTTCACTTACGTGCTCCACATGAGATGTTAAAGATAATTCTTTTTCTACAGGTCAACTCACGGTGGACAAGAGGGTTCGTTCACCAGAGGCTGGAGACGGCTACACTACGGTTGCCAAGAAGGCAATAGAATTCTCTAATGAGCCTATTAAGCAAATGGAGTCAGTATTATTGACGAGGATGTGAAAAGGGTAGGCAAAGATGGTGAGGAAATGGAGGTTTGGTCAGGTGAAAAGGAATTAGAAATTTGTGTGACTGGTGTGGATGAGAATGTGGAATTTTTCGACGATAATGGTTTCCAACTTGAAGTTGATAATGGTTTTGAAAAGGTAAAAATTGATGTCCCTAGTGTATGTAATGTTAGTGATGATTATGTTTGTATTGTCGAAAAGATCTGCACTCCCATCTCCTCAAAAAACAACGAAGTTGAGAGTTTTGATGAAGTCGACACGACTGAATTTGATGAAATCCCTATTTTGGATGAAACCGAGCCAGCGACGGATCCAGTGCAGGATATGTTCCCAGGGCAATCCGACGAAGCCGGTGGTTGGATTGAGTCGGCAATGAGTGCTCTCCTGCAAGAAGGCAGGAAGCTTGCATCCCATAGAGGAGCTGTGGAGGGTCAGCAGCGGCCCTGGACTCCCTAGGGGAATCTGGGACGGCTTCTCCGCCCCTCCTGCGGACGCCAACGGAGTCCGAGGAGGGTCCCCGCAGTGAAGCGGTGCTTGTGACCGAGTCTTCTGCGAACAGCGTCCACCGTGCTAACGAGGTGGAAGTGCCGCGGGAGGCCGCCGGGGAAGGCTGGCACTCTGTCGAACAGTACGCGCCTGCCGACGACGGGAGTTCGGAGGCCAAGCAGCACTCCGATACTATGGGCAATAGATTTTTTTGCAGGGAATCCGAGCTTTCTACGGATTCTAAGAAAGAACAGTTGGCTGAGCAGATGACCGAAGATCTGAGGGCCAAGTTCAAGCGTCAGGGAAGACGGCTGACCCAGGCCAACGTTGATGCGGCAAAAGATCTTGCCAAATTGGCGAAGTCGGGATTCGACAAAATGGAGCACGTCGTTCCAACGGTTACCGGGCATAAAAGCCGACGAAGGAGACAGAGGGACGCAATAGATCGAGATCTTGAAGGTGAGTTGCTTTTCTGGTTGGGTTCCTCTCCCTCGGTTTTTGAACATGGGTGTTTGTTTTATGTGGTGTTTTTTGTTAACATACTACTTCCTTTTTCAGATTGTGGTAAGTATGGCACATAATTACCAAGGCACCGATCTGCGTATTGGCACGTTGAACGTTTACGGTCTCCGCACCGTCGAAAAGAAAAAGTGGCTCGCAGGCTACTTCAGGGAGTCGGGTGTTGATTTTTTGCTGCTGCAGGAAACTCATCATAAGAAGCCCGAGCAAGTTTTTGCGTACCGAAGGAACACCGGGCTGAAATGTAGGTATTCTCTTGGAGCGAATGGTTTCACCGGGGTGGCCATTGCCTACAAGCCGCAGTACGAAGGTAGCATCACGCAGATGCAGACTGATGGGGAAGGTTGCGTGGTGGCTATTTCGGTTAATAGCGGATTGATGTCTATTAAGATGGTGTGTGTTTATGTTTCGGTGGAGGGTCATCTCCGGAGAGGTTTTTATGACCAGCTGCCGTTCTTCCTTAGGAGAAGCGAAGATTTTCTGGTCGTCGGTGGGGATTTCAACTCGGTTGTGGATAACCATATCGATCGCTTGAGTACTCACGGGTACAGATGGTCAGAGCCGTACAGAAGGGGTCTTACGGATCTGATTAAGAATCAGCAACTTAAGGACGTGTGGAGGCAGCTGTTACCGCAGGAGCCGGGGTTCACCTGGCACAGGAATCATTTGGCTTCAAGGATCAACATGCTGTTGGTCTCGAAGATGGACTGGGTTATGGGAGCCGAGGTTTTTAACCCTAACTCACAGCCGTTGTTTGTCTCTGATCACAGCGTTGTCGTGATGGACGTCTGCGTGCCGGCGCCGAGGGAGAGGAAAGTGACACCGTGGCGCCTAAACGTGTCAATGTTAGACGACGTTGAAGCGCTGTCGCGTGTCCGTTCGATCTTGGAGACCGGTGCAGAAACGGCCACCGATGACGAGATCGGCGGTTGGGAGAGGGCGAAGGACGAGGTCCGGAGGTCTCCCTTCACACTCTTAAACTGGAGTGCGCTGAGCCATGTCGGAAGGTGCTTGACTTCCAAACTCCCCTCCGACCCGTGACGGTATAAAACCGCCCAAGCCACCTCCTCGGTCTTCTTCCCATCCCAAATGAAGCCATAGACCGCTCTCTCCATCTGCTTCATGAAACTTCCGGGTGGGGACTCAATTTGCCCGGCAACAGTGTATTTCGAAACCAGAAGAGCATTAGCTAACTTGGCCCGATTCACTCTTCAAATGCCCACCTCCTGCCACCGTTCTTGCTCCTTCTTCATCTCCGCCAGAACTTTACCCCAGGTGCTCACGTGGACCCCTTCCTTTGAAAACTGGATACCGAGTATCCGAACGGGCCCATCGGTCACAGCTAAACCTGTAACTGCTGACCTCTCCCATTTGCCCCAGAGCATAATACTCGACTTCTCCTCATTGAGACGGGCACCGGTCGCAAAGCATCTCGCATCCCGTTCAAGCTCCTTTCCGAGTCGACGAAGAAGGAGACATCATCTGCGCACGCAAGGTACTTCAACGACTCCTCCCTCCCCGGGACCGGAAAATCCCTAACACTATCCTTCTTGGCAACTCTTCTCAAAAGGGTCTCCAAGACCAAAATAAACAAAAGGGGAGAGAGAGGGCATCCCTGCCTCACACCTCTTTGAACCTCAAAGAGGGGAGAGACGACCGGCAATAATTACTCTCCCGGAGAGGTCTCTGTACAACGCCCCAATCGCACTTCAGACAAATACTCCGAAGCCGTGGGCTTCTAACAATCTTCCAACAAACTCGTGCGATATTTTATCGAAAGACTTGCTCTGATCTGCCAAGAAGAGCCCCATCTTAATGCCCTTCTCGCCCAGGTAAGTGATAGCGTCTCGTATGCACCTAGTATTCCATTGCATCCGGCGCCCCCCGATACCACACGTCTGGTTAACACCAATGAGATGAACAGCCACCTTAGCAAGCCTGTTATTGATGACCCTCGCAAGGATCTTAGAGTCCACTGTGAAGAGAGACACCGGTCTCCAACCACTTAGCTTCCTCGACGGGGCGTCTGGGGTCTTGCTCAGCAACGTGACCGGCGGTTGGGAGAGGGCGAAAGCATACAACCCACCTGCACAATCTCGCTGTACACCCTGGTAAGCCAGGGCGCTAACACATTAACAAACTTCTTGTAAAACTCCGACGGGAGACCATCACAACCCGGAGACTTACCTGTCGAAAGGGCCTGAATCGCCACCCTCACCTCAGACACCGAGAACTCCTCTTCGAGATTATCCAAGTCCTCGTCTGGGATCCTCGGCGTACCCTCCAACCACATATCCATGACGGCAGGATCAATTTCCTCGCTGGAAAAGAGATCGCCGTAATACCTAGCATCTTCCTGCAGGATCTGCTTATTGTCCCTCACCTCGGTACCATCAAGGTCCTCCCTTTTCCGCTCCGCCTCGCGCTTCCGGTAAATGTGATGAATATCCCACTCCTGCTCAAAAGTCCTAATAGCACCTTGAAGTTGAACTTCAGAGCCGATGCCTCTATAAAAATCGTAAATCTCTCACATACGTACGCACATTTAAAAACATGAAGAGCTCAGTTCCGGTTGCGTTTCTAAAAAAACACAAATATTCGCATCTTGGCGGCGTTATTGTCACTTCTGTTTTGCTTCAGAGAGGCTTTTGCAGTTGACACGAGGATATTTACTGCTACTAAGAGGGGAGAAAATTGTTAGCCGAAAGCGGGGAGATAATGGCTTGGCTTTCATTGTAATGAGCTTACTTCTTTCTTCGCGGTTGCTGTTTTAAAACACTCATTCAGAAATCGTTTGTCTGGAGGTCGGCAAGGTTGTGAAGACGTGGGAGTAGAGGGGGACATCGTGATGAAACGCGGAAAGTTCCCTTTTGTCTCCTCGGTTTTTTTTTTTTTTTTTTTTTTTGATTGGAGGTTTAACGACCACCGTGAGCAACTCAATGGGCTATAAGCAGTCGCCCGTCCCTAATTTAGGGTCACTGGTTCCAGGGAAGGGAGAGAGCCAGTGCCGTAAGACAAACACAACATCCATGCCTCACCGGGATTCGAACCCGGACCCCTTTCGAACGAATGATCAGAAGCCATCGCTTAGACCACTGCGCCACCGGGGCGGCCTCCTCGGTTTCAGTCACCCTTAGGGAGAAGAGTCCGCAGCACATGTCACCTCATTAGTGCGCGGAGAAATACTGATTGACAAGAGATTTCATGTCGGTGAATCGGGTTAACAACCTTAACAGTGTAATCAGGTTAGCTTTTCCCGGAGTATAGAACCTCAAACGCCTCTTCAACACCCACGGAGGGATACACGTAGCATTTGGAGATGTTTCCCACCATTCAAACCAACGAAGAATGTTACTGGCTAACGCTATTTGCTTTTCGATAGAGTGACATCACTATCCGCTTAAAACAAACTCTTATTTAAAAACAAATGAAGATTTCACTGTGGTATTTATATGTCGATTGAGATACAAATTTTGGTAAATGTGTAGATACGCGTCCTAAATTATTTCGTCGGAAAAATGTTAGTACCTGGAAAAAGTGCGACGTATAGATTTTACAGTATGGAAATTAATGGCAAATGGCACAGAAATTTTATATTTTAAATGTCTTTAGAGACGCTTCGGTAGGCCTCACACATTACTGCAGCGACGATGTCAAGCTTTGCTCCGTTAAAAGGAAAGTTTGTTGCTGTACCGAAATGACGGGGAATACAAGAGAAAGCGGTTACGTTGTTGGTAGGAGAGCGATAAATGTTGTAGTGTTAAGCTACGGAAAATAGATCCAGATTATCCAGCCTTTATTTTGTTGTATCCTGTACGTTGTTGGCAGAAAAAACCCGGAAAAAACCTCTTTTATTTGCAAAAGAAACGTATCAGTGAGATAGAAACTGACCTGCGAGGAAAGTGTTAACAGGAAAACCAAAAGTACAGTGGCACAACAAATCAGCTACGAATGGAAGCCGTTCAAAGCAAAACTGAACGTTATAGTTCCCTGTACAACATAGAATGCCATATTCGTACTTTTTATTTCGAATCAGGGAATCATGTGTAAAAGAACGAAACATTTCTTATCATCTGCTTTAAAAACACAATGACAAAACATGAATAACTGTAGCAAACTGTAACTGTAGCGTATGAGTACATAATGCTTCGCTCGTCTTCTACGCGGCTGCACTAGTCATCCACACGTGAATTACACCCCGCAGCGAATCTTCCTTTTGACGGAGCAAAGCTTGACATGGTTGCCGAAGCGATGCGTTAGGCCAAAAGAAACAATTCTCGTCGTCTGCTTTAAAAACAATGACAAAACATGAACGAACTATATTCTGTAACGTATGAGTACATGATGCTTCGCTCCCCTGGCAACAACGTACGCGGCTGCACTTTTTCCGCGTGTGAATTACACGCCGCAGCGAATCTTCCTTTCGACGGAGCAAAGCTTGACACCAATGGCGCACCCACGGAGGGGGGCTCTGGGGGCTTAAGCCCCCTCCAAGGATATTAAGAACGACGTACGTCAGAAATTAAACATCCAAAAATATTATTTTACATGTTCAAAAAATTTCATAGTGTCTTCATCTCAAAGCCCCAAATAGATTAAGAGCGACGTACGTCATAAATTAAACATTCAGAAATATTATTTTACGTGTCCAAAAAATTAGAGTGTCTTCTTCCCGAAGCCCCAAAGAGATTAAGAGCGACGTACGTCACAACCGTATATATATAAACTATAGGTGTACACTACATATACACTGAAGAGCAATTGAATTAGAGATACCTGTTTAGTAACGTGTAGCACCACCTTTTGTCCTGATGACGGCGGCGATTCGTCTCGGCATGGACTCGACAAGACACTGGAAGCGTTGGGAAGCCATACGGATTAACGACCCCTGAACAAGCTCCCACAGTTCACGAAGATTTGATGGAGGGGGTCAGAACCTCGATCATCTCTCTCGATGGCATCCCAGATGTGCTCGATGGGATTGAGGTCAGGTAACCTAGCTGGCCAAGGAAGCGAGGTCACGTCGGTGGAGTGTTCATCGAACCATTCGGATACAATTCGGGAGCGAGGTCACGGTGTATTGTCTTGTTGCAGGATTAGGTCCCCTGTGGGATGTTGAAGACGCACAAACGGGAGCAAATGGTTTTCTCCAGGATAGCCCGGTAACGTTGACCTGTGAGTGGACGATGTCACACGTACCAGGGGTTCCATTTCAGTCCACGTAAACAGTCCCCAGACGAGAATGCCACCCCCACCACCTTGAAGAGTACCCTGCTGGCAAGAAGGATCCATCGCTTCATGTAGTTTGCGCCGTACTCGTATACTGCCATCCGCATGTACCAACGTGAATCTCTACTCATCAGTCCAGGCAACATTTTTCCACATGTCTAGGGTACAGTGGCGATGTTCCCGCGGCCATGCTAATCTTTGCACCCTGTGATGTGCGATTAGCAGCGGTACCCTCGTGGGACGATGGCTTCTGTAACCTATAACGAGGAGATGGTTCTGGATGGTGTGGCTACTTACACGTTTTTGTGCACCAGCGTTAAATTGCCGAGTGATTTCTTGCACTGTGGCCCGTCTATCTGCTGTTTCAATCCGAGCTGGCCGACGATGACCCCGCTCATCCACACGCTGTTGTCCACGGCAGTTGGCCCTTGCAGGGATGGTTTTACCGGATTCTATGTACTCACTGTGCACCCGTGACACAGTGGTTCGTGAAAATCCCAGTGCCTGCACGACTTCCGAGATGGAGTGACTCATTCGTCGGGCCCCGACAATTTGCCCACGATCAAATGCGCTTAGATCCTTCGTCTTACCCATACTGCGTCCGACTCTTACTGATTCCAGTCGCATCACTCCTTATATTGTCGGATCGCTGCATAGTCATGTCGTTCCCGTTTACAGGGCCGCCCACAGCGCCACATTTGCATAACGCCAGCTGTCTCTAATTCAATTGCTCTTCAGTGTATGTACACACGTTGTGTACGTATACTATATATATTCAGCCCTCTCCAACAAGAATTTCTGGGTGCGCCACTGCTTCACATCGTCGCGGTAGCGATGCGTTAGGCCTACCGTAGCGTCTCTTCACGGCACCACCTTACAGGTAAATATTAGGATAAAAATCTTAAAAAGACATTTAAAACTAGAAGTTTCTGCACCTTTTTGCCAGGTATTACCATTTTTCCGAAGAAATTATTTAGGACGCTAAACTACACATTTACCCAAATTTTGAATTATGCCCAGGGGTGTAGTCAACTCAAACAGAAACGTACTGAAAGTGTGTACTATAGGTATGTGTTAGTACATATACCTTGAGATATTAAACTTTGTCTTTGCATGTGATTTTAACAATGAGCATACTGAGATGTATTTTCATAGTGCAGATTGCTCCTCACACCGTGGCTCCAACTATCGCCATGATGTGTCTTACTCGCGATTTCGAAATGGCTCTTGTGATATCCGTGGCTTACGATAGTTTTCTGACTTTTGAATTATACCCTCAGTTGTGTCCCTATTCCCCTTGAGAGGCAATGCAGGCGGCTGTACTTCCATACTCAGGTGGGAGGGGTAATTCTTCAGTTTGCCTCGGACCTGGGTTCTGTACACCTTTTCCACGCTATATTTAATATTAGGCCTTGTAGAACATGAAAGTGAAGCCCTTATGTGGGGCTAAGGCATATATATATATTACGGAATTTTAAAATTTGGACTACTTTTTGCTCCGCTTTGTGCTTTCCATCGCAAATCACTCGGCATTTTCGTACTAGAGGTTTACCTCCGACGTAGGTTTTAGAGGTTTTAACTCCGACGTAGGTTTTAGAGGTTTTACCTCCGACGAAGGTAGGTAGAATGAGAGAGGTAGGTTAAAGATTGCAAACAAACCGTGGGTGGTCTCCTCTCTCGGAGACTTGTGATGTAGCTGGTCCCCAGCAGTCTCCGGGCGTGGTGGTGATGAATGGTGAAATGCGTGATTCTTAGTTCGAATTAAAAGGTTTTAAGAACACATAAGCGGAATTTTTACAATATGAATTACAGAATTAAAAGAAAACTTACCGATTATTAAAACTTGGAGCTTTCCTTCCATTGTTCCCTTTTTTTAACTCCCTGGAATTGAATTCATGTGCTTGGTGTTTTCTCTTCCTTAAGTTTTGTTGGTTGACGTCGTTAATATACTTAATAAGAAAAATTTTCTTGCTCTGATGGCATATGTTTTAATGACACCCACATCAACTTCTGGAAAGTTTAATTTCAATTTCGATTAAAGTTTGTTTATGGCCCCTTGGGATTTACATATGCCTGCTCCATGAAATTCTGAAAAAAAAACTAATTCAAACTATTTGACAGTTTCTATCCAAATGTTGTTTGGTATCATTAGCCCACCTCGTGATAAAGTCTCAATCCAGCCTTTATTTTGGCTCCCCGTTAAGTAGGAAAACGTTCCCAATTCTTTATCCTTGTGACGAAATGCTAAATATCCAGCAAAATAGCGTATGGCTTCTTCCTCTTCAGGGTTAGCGAAATTGAAAGTATTAATTGACACATTGTCCATCTCACAAGCATTCGAATTTTCTTCCTCGTCTTGTGTTTCCATTAAATTAAAAAATAAATTGGCGCTTTTTAACATTACCATTTGCCGGCAGCGGAAGCTTTGATCCAAGCAATATCATTTTCATCCTGTTTTCATCAGTTGGTAACGGATGATTATAAAAATTTCCTTAACCCTGAATTTGAGAGGAAAGGTTTTCTAATGCATCCTGGTTGAGCCGAGTAGTCACGATGCTTTTTGTTCCTTACTCGGCAACATCTTGATGCAAACCTCTCAAACTAGAGATAGATGCAAGTAATCCGTTTTGAAAGGGAAGCATCTTTAATTTATTGCCAACTCGCAATTCTGTGATGGCCCTCTCCATTCTGTTCAATACTTTATGTTGTGCGTCTATATCATTTCCATAAGCAGACCGAATATTATTATTGGAACCCTTGAGTTAAAAACGTCAAAAAACTTGTTAACTGTTTCAAAAAAATCACTCATAACTTTTTCTTAGGGGAAAAATGTTTTCAGTGAACAGGCTGTATGGCATGAAAATAATATGTTTTGATTTTAATTTTGGACAAAGCCTCATTTCATTTCAGTCTGCTTTTAGTATGTCTTCGATTTCTCCTCGCTCTTGCATTATTTTTCCACCCAGTTTTAAACCACTGTCTAAAAAGTGATTTCTTATTAATCATATGAGAAATATCCGCAAATGCCCACACTTTTCTTTGTTTATCAACTGGATTATTAAAAAGAGGATTTAGTAGAGTTAATGCTCAGTTGTTTCCACAGACTTTGATTTGTGGCCCCTAAATTTGAAACGATAGCAACAACTTTGAAATCAATTCTTTTCTAATTCTGTAATGACATCAAAAAGCACAGGTTTTGTCATTCTTTCGTCAAAATCGTAGTAAATTGGTTGATTCCAATTATGTTTTAATCATCTAGCAAAAGTTACTTGAGAGTTTTTAAAAGGGCCTAAAATGCAATCAGTGGCATGATCATAAACAATATCACTCTTTATGTTCATCTCATCGAAAGACAAAACTGTAATTTTTTCCATTGCTGTTAAATTTTTTCCCTTGCATATCCATCATTCGAATTACTTGAGACAGTATGCCAGGGGAACAGTTGAAACCTCGAGTCCAAAGTTTAAGAGCGCTTATGCTTGGTAGTGGAATCTTCAGTTTCTCCCTTATGTGTGTATATGCCTTACTCGAAATTGCTCGCAACACTAACGCTTTTGCAACATCTGCATCTTGGCAAAGTGTTTTCATGTTGTCATTTAAGAGTCGCGCAATTTGCCAGGGTGTAAAACATTTCGACGATAAACGCACAGTTTCCTTATGTGCTAGTTCTTCCTTTTCCTTTTCCAACATTTCACATTTTGCAGTTAGAATGCCAAAATCTTTTCGCAGTTCCTCATTTTTCTCTTCTTAAATCTTCAAATCTACTTTCAAGAACCTTATTTTTCATTTCAGAACCATGCGATGCTTCTTTCAATTTCTTTAATTCGGAATGTAGATTTTGATTTTCTTTATACAAGTGCTGATTTTCTATATTGGGATCATTCGCAAAGGACACAATACCTAAATTTTGAAAGCTGTTCAGAACTGGATCCGAATTCTCCGAAGTATTGGCGCCATTATTAAAGTTTATTAAGTTATTGATTTCCTTTTTCTGCGTGCGCCGACCATGCCTATTATTTCTTCCAGAGTCACCCGATGCATTGCGATTTATCATAGGTAGTAACAATGTTGGTACGGCATCTGGTTTCAAACGTTTTTTTGAAGGTAGGTCTGATAAATTCCGCTTGTAAGTCAAGTAAATAAGATGCTTTGTCAAAATGCGCAGAACAAACACGTACATTCTCGACACGAAAAAATCTTGTCTTCTACATCTCAAAGTCCACAGTTTACGCAATTAAGCATTTTGCGGAAAACGGTGAAACGAAATTCCTCTACTGGACTTTCCGTTTTTTCATAAAGTGACAGCACAATAAACCATTTTCAGCACTTGTTGATTAAACAAAGAAATGTAACTTCCTTGATCTGAAACAAATTCAATATACCAAGTGGACGTTTGCACTGGGGAGCGAGAGCGTTGGACGTCACTGATTCCTGGAACCCTAAGCCGGAGTAGGTTGGGCGAACTCATGTCTTTGTTTATTAAAATATATATATTGAAGAAAACATAAACATTTTTTAAAGAAATATAAACATTTTGTAATATATATATGCAGCTGTCGTTATTTAATGAAAAATTGTTACGAGTTCCTTAGGGAAAAGAGAGAAGACTGCAACCGTCTTCCAGAAATGGCGAATCCTTTCCTTTTCATCCTGAAATGTACGCTTCAACTGGAACTCTGCTAAGTAATCTGGGTAAAGAGGTTTCCGACTTCCGTAACGAGGAACATTATTTTACCTCGGACCTAGGTTTTGTAGGCTTTCTCCACACTATATTGAATATTATGCCCTATAGAACATGAAAGTGAAGTCCTTATGTGGGACTGAGGCATTTTTTTTTTACGGGATTTTTAAAGTTTGGACTACTTTTTGCTCCGCGTAGTGCTTTCCATCGCAAGTGATTCGGCAATTTCGTACTAGAGGTTTACCTCCAACAGCGGCGTCGGAACCGCGGGGGCAGAGGGGGCAGTTGCCCCCGCACGCAGATGAGTGTAGGGGCAAAACATCACATTTGTCCCATCAGCTTTCTTCCTTTCCAAGTTACATATGTTTGTGATTGGAAATCTCAAACATTCGTTTTTGTTTTTTTTTTGTTTTTTTTTCTTGAAGTCCATTTTGATAAAAATTGAGTATTGTTCCTATTTTTTTTTCATGAACTATCTAGAAATCTGAATAGTTTTTAATGCCAATTCTGAGAGGCCAAGAAATGCTAGAACTATTAACCCTTTAACGACCATAACGCCCAAACCGTGCGTACGTACAAACGGCAAAGCCGCCCGAAACGCCTGTTTAGAGTGAGACAGATTTCTTACCCTTACTTGTTCTTCAAATTTTCTCGACCTATGAGGGATCAGCAGGAGTCACCCTCAGTCACTATTACGGTTATTAAAGAAAGAAGAGAAACCGCAGACAGTTTCTGGCGTTATGGTATTTAGAGCAATACTAGATTTTTGGGTCATGGTCGTTAAAGGGTTAAACAGTAAAGAGGGCTGGTTCCCGTTCGAAAAACAGCAACGTTTTGTGTCTTATTAGGTGTAACAAATTAGTCTTCCTCTAAAAAAATGGGTAAAAATAAATGGAAGTAGGGTGCGAAATGAGATATAAGTTCATTCAACGTTTAATTATAGCGTCTACGGCTACAATCCCTGCGGAATTCGTATCAATCCGGAAGTATCAAAATCTATGGTTTAACGCCGTTTACGCATACTGTTAGTTTACATTTAGAAACTATATGATATGAAAGTGTCTTTTTTATAGATGAATATTTAATCGAAAAAGAACATTTCAGCACGTCTTCTTTTACAAGTAGTACGATAAATATTATGCCATGATAAAACATTTTGTTCTGCGCCATCTTTCCACCGCTGTCAAAAAAGAGTTCCGACGCCACTGACCTCCAACGTAGGTTTCGTAGACAATACCGCTGGGTAAAAGTATTTGCAGTTTTTCTGATATGCAGATGTCTTTGTTCCATGCTAAAAAATAAAGACAAACTCTCTTACAATTTGAATACACAGCATCAAGCAAAGCACCACTCCAACGTTATATTAAAGCGCCGAGAACTGTTCGGAAGCTGTAGAAATGCTTGCACGGAAATGCCGAATCACTTGCGATGGTAAGGTAAGCACTATGCGGAGCAAAAAGTAGTCCACACTTTAAAAATCCGTAAAAAAAATATATGCCGCAACCCCACATAAAGGCTTCACTTTCACCATGTTCCATAGGGCCTAATATTACATTCAGCGTAGAAAAAGTCTACAAAACCTGGGTCCGAGATAAAGTGAAGTACAATTGGCGGTTTGTTTACATTTCCGATCGTGACTCTCCGTGTACCACTACGCGATATAAATAGTTCTACAAGAAAATGCAAAATAACACGTGTGTGCATGCAAATAAAATAGTAACCCACTTTCACAAAGTAAAATAGCGGTTTTCATTCGTTTTGATGTTCTTTAATATGCAGTTGAACTGACTTTCTAAGCTTGTTTATGTTTAAGAGATAATGTGACATTTTCATGTTTTTGGATGATCGAAACACTTTATAAGTGTGATGTGTATCCTTCCGCATCATTTGCGAACTAAGCCATTGGTTCTTAATTTTGAGGTGAGTTATATGGCGTTTTCGTCTGCCTGGGGAAAATGCCGAATCACTTGCGATGGTAAAGTAAGCATTACGCGGAGCAAAAAGTAGTCCAAATTTTAAAAATCCGTAAAAAAAAAAAAAAAAAAATATATATATATGTCTCAACCCCACATAAGGACTTCACTTTCATGTTCCATAGGGCTTAATATTCCATTCAGCGTAGAAAAAGTCTACAATTGTACTTCACGTTGATAAAGTGAAGTACAATTGGCGGCTGGTTTACATTTCCGATCGTGACTCTCCGTGTACCACTACGCATTATAAATAGTTCTACAAGAAAATGCAAAATAACGCGTGTGTGCATGCAAATAAAGTAGTAGCCCACTTTCGCAAAGTGAAATAGCGGTTTTCATTCGCTAATGTGACATTTTCATGTTTTTTGATGATCGAAACACTTTATAAGTGTGATGTGTATCCTTCCGCGTCATTTGCGAACTAACCATTGGTTCTTAATTTTGAGGTGAGTTATATAACGTTTTGGTCTGCTGGGGAAAGGGGAGGGGTACAGCTGAAAATATAACTAGGGAGCAGATAGTGTAAATAATTACTTAGTAATGTAGTCCAATCCAATAACAATCCGATCCAACGAAAGACTCCTTTAGCTTGCGCAAAGTCTTCTTCTATACCCATCGCCTTCGTAGCAGTTATTCGTATTTCGCTGCAAGCCCATAGGTGTTTTTTATCAGCATTGCGCGGCAGTGTCTGATAAATCTGTATATAGTTGTTTTTTGTTATGTTTTTTTCTTTCAATGTTTTATGCATTCGCGGTTTTAAAAAAACGTTAAGTTTAAACTCCTTCTAGTTCTAACCCCCAAGGAAATTTAGAAAATGAGTTCCGCTGCATATTAAAGACCATCCAAATAAGCAAAGAACGCCATTTAACATTTTGAAAGTCTGTTATTCTTCTACTCACACGTACTTATCAGTTCTTTTTCATTTCAGTGTGTTACTATTTATATCGCGTAGTAGCATACGGAGGGGCAGGACGGGAACGTAACCAGTCGGACATTTCGGAAGTGGAGTAGGATGGTCTTACTATGTAATTTAATAAACTGAAATATATAAACAATACAATTAAACGGAAGAAATAATAAATTAATATTTCAAATATTTGCAACGTTCGTTCATTTGCATTTTGATTTAGGTTTGATTGAAATATATTTCTTTACTTTTTGAAATATTTCTTGTACGTACGTTTTAGTTCGACACTAACTTGCATTATCTTTAACTGTGTCATGTCTTGCTTCCCTACCGGAGGAGAACACAGCTCATCTCAAAAGGTACAACACGTGTTCTAAATCGTAAATGAGACCACCAGCAACTGCATCGAGATAATCCTTAAGGTAGTGTTTATATCGCGTATGTGGCGTCTGCAAAGGCACAATCTCAAATGTAAACAAAAATACCGCGGAAGGATATCCGTAAATCTGTTACACAACATCAGGAAGCGCTGCTCATGCATCGCTAAGTGCTGCCATCTATTTGGAGGCCAGAAATGGTGCAAATTAAATATATTACTATGGTGAATCACATATTTTATGATCAAAATCATTCTTCATAGGCTCTTAAGTTAAAACGTGTCAAATTAAAACTAATTAAACAAATTATCTAATAAGAATATGAGCATAACTCACCCTATATATTCAGTCAGACACAGTGAGGATGCAAGATTTGTCATTTTTATGTAGGACTTCCGTCCACAGGGAGTAGAGTTTAGGTCCCAGCCACCTACAGCGAGATCGTCTTTTGGGCAGGACACAGAAACGGAAGGAATGAGAGCAAGTCTAGCGACTTTGACAGAACAGTTTGTAGTGAGATTAGAGTACAGTAGATGGCGCCACCGTACAAGTACGATATTGCACATAGATGGGTGAGAGAATTTCAGGGGGGACATAGGAAAGGATACCCATTTTACCAGTGGGTCCAGCCTGGGGGCCGTCACTTTACGTGCTCGTCCGATGCACGGCGGGTATTCAGCGATTGTTAGTAAATCACACCATCTCTGAAAGATCAGCCCAGGCTTGAACCTGGGGACCCAGCATCGACAATCTGCAACACTAATCACTAAGCCATCCGCGGCTTCATAACTCACCATCTTCTCGATCTATTCATTTATCCACATTTTTTATAGCACATCACTTCCTCCGATTGCCCGTTCGTTTTTATATTATCAGGGAGGGACAAGCATTAAGTATTTGTAGTAAAAAAATCCTTGATCAATTTTGATTATATTTTTATGTTTTTATTAATTTTGTATCTGGCCAAGAGTGAAAATAAGGAAAATCAAATTAATTATGGCTTTGAAGAAAGCTAGGTGCTCAGGAGAGTAAGAGTCTCGGCAAGAAATTCAAAGCAAAGGAGGTGAGAAAAGCAATTTTTTCTCTCCCCAATGGCTCTACCCCTAGCATGGATGGCTTTCCCATCGAGTTTTATAAAAAAAACCTGGGATACCATTGACAACTGTCTCGCTAGAGTTTTCAACAACATGTTATTTAGTGGGAAAAGCCCCTCTCCCATGAAGGAAGGGGTTATTAAACTCCTATTCAAAAATAAAGGGAGCAATAAGAATCCTGAAGGGTGGAGACCAATTTCCATCTTTAATACTGACAAGATATTCACGAAACTTCTCGTGAGCAGGATTGGGGATTATCTTCCCAAGATACTCAATAAGAGTCAAGCCTGCTGCGTGAAGGGACGTAATATCCAAAACAACATCATAAGTTTCAAGTACATCATTCAATTTCTTAACAAAAAAGGGAATTAAAGCTATAATGGTCTCCTTGGACCAGAAGAAAGCCTTTGATATTATTAGTCGAAGTTTCCTCTTTGGGGTTCTTAAGGGGTATAATATACCCAATAGAGTAATAAAAATTCTTGCTGATACTTATGACAATAACACCTGCAAACTCATGTTTTAAAAGAAACTTAGCAAGAGAATCAAAGTTGAAAGGGGAATTAGGCAAGGTTGTCCCTTATCCTTTATTCGCTTTGCATAAACATGTATCTTAATTTGATGGACAACGACGAAAGTCTTTGTGGGATACCTATTCCAGGTGGCAAAAGCAAGACCATTAAATATATGGCTTATGCCGATGACCTGGTGGTCTTCGTTAAGGAGCAAAAGATGTTGACCAGGTTTTCAAATTATATAAAAAATTTAGTGACCTATCAGGCTCACACTTAAATCACTCAAAAACCAGGTCTCTTGTCTTTGGCTGATGGGATAATTTAGACTAGTGGCTTGGAAGCATAAATGAAGATCTTAAAGTACTGGGAATTACCTTTAATCGGGATGGTATTAGCATGATGAATCACTGGGAAGAAACGCTAACGCACATCAAGAACTTTGCCAACATATTCAAAGAAGAGACCTCATACTTTGCTAAATCACAGATAGTGAATGCCATTTTTTATCCTAAACGCATGAATGCTTTCTACTCAAGCAGCCCTAAAAAGGACTTTCTGATACGCCTGGAGATTTCTGTGGATTTCTGTGTGAAAAAATAAAGAGGATTACCATGTATAATCATGTAAAGGAGGGAGGTGTTGGTATAAAAAATCACTTCATCTTAGCTAAAATCTGTCTGATTAAGGGATTCTACAGCACGATGATGGACTTTGAGCACCCTACTCACAATTTTGTCAGTTATCTCGCTGGGAATCAGTACAAGAAAGTCACTGGAAAGGAGAAATGCAAGCCCTTTGACTTCTTTGCTTTTACAAAGATTGTGGATCTATGTAAAGAAATTATTGAATTAGTAACTTTACGAAAATTCACCCTGAAGATAAGCTTAAAAAATTATACAATGTTTATTATACCAGTAATACCACCAATTTAAAAATTTAAATAAGCAAAATTAAATCCCAAAAAGCCTGGGATAATATGAGTGCCATGAAACTAAAGCCCAAATTAGAAATCTTTATTTTAAGATTGCACATAACATAGTACCCACTATGGAATGGTGCTAAAGATTTCTTTCCGTTCCCAATGATAAATGTCCACATTGTGATGAGGTAGAAACTATCACTCATCTGTTTGCATAATGTAAGGAAATTTGGGAGTGGTTAAACAAGTATTGGAGCCTAACCACTGTTCTTGACACTGAAAATATTTTGTATATAAATTCAGTTAAGAAAAAAAAATATATTGATAGAGCCATTAACATTAGTATTGCCATGACAAAATTTCAAATTTGGAAAAAACGGAACGCGAAGACATACAATCAAAAAGTAAAAACTATCAATGGTATAAAACTTGCCACTCTCTGTGAAATTAAAGAAATAATAAGAAGTGACTGCGTAGACTGAGTAGAAAATCCTTTGGAAAGAAATGGTTGATGCACAAGAATTTATGTTACATAAACAAAACCACAAATCAACCACGTGTTCATTATAGACTTTAAAATAGCGAATGCCAGAGAGTTCATTTTCTTTCTTTTAAATAATAAAAAAATAATAAAACTCCTGTTTAGAATATAGGATTTGGAAGGAACATAGTGAAGGGGAGTGAAAACCCACACCATTAATATTATGATGAAGGGATTGCACTACCCAAAGCCCAAAAGGTAAGTGATATTTTGTTTTTTGTCTCTACATTTCAGTAAAAGATAGGCTCTCCTATATTAACTTTCCCATATTTCGGTTGCCTTCAAGATGTTACAGTATTAGACATGGCACTACACAGTGGTCTTAGTTAGGATTGCTAATGTACATCCTCCAGTGCATATAGCCAAAACTAAGCGGAAACTGCACAATGCAGTCAAAGCAAGGTTAGGTTTAGAGCAACTTGTAAAATAAGGACGCTTGTCTCTAATTTATATTAAAAAAACTATTAAATATATATATAAGGTCAGGTGATGCGTAACATCACAGCCTCTCCTTGACAAATGTCAACCCCGCCTTCTCGTGGTGCATCCTGTTCCCACTAAAGGGGCTCTGACGACCGCCAATAGCGGTATAACTATACCATCGGGATCAGAGGAAATGCTATCCCACACTCACCAACCCGCTTGGCCAGCGTGGTGAGCTATGGCCAAACACCTCCAAAATGACTCTACAACTTAAATCTTGGCCCTCAGTCTCCGGCAGCTGGAATGTACCTGGCCAAGGCAGCGGCCAGTGCGACATGAAGGCAGAGGGTGCTAAGAATCCCCGGAGGACCGGACTAGGCTGCCATTTGATGCTGACCTTGGCTACCTATAACGGACGCTCCCTATCTTCTGATTCAAGGCTTCTTGAATTGGAAGAGGAACTACAAAGGATCAAGTGGGACATCGTCGGGCTAAGTGAGGTAAGGAGAAAAGGAGAAGATCTCATTGAACTGAAAAGTGGACATCTCTTCTATTATCGTGGGACAGATACTGGCAGAACTAGTGGTGTTGGATTTTTAATAAACAAGAAACTGAAGGATAAAGTGGTAGAAGTTAAAAGTTCCTCTGACAGAGCTGCACGACTCGTTATCCAACTATCGAGAAGATACCAGGCTCAGATTATTCAAACTTATGCACCCACCACAAGTCATCCTGAAGAAGAAATTGAAGAATTTTATGAGAAAATTCGTCATCTAAATAATAAAGGTAAGCAGCACTTGAAGATAATTATGGGAGATTTCAATGCAAAAATAGGGCAACGGCAACAGAATGAAACTTCAGTAGGTAAATTCGGTCACGGCAACAGAAACCAGCGTGGAAATACTCTCGTTGAGTTTGCAGAGGCAGAAAGATTTTTCATCTTGAACTCCTTTTTCAAGAAAAAGCCGCACAGGAAATGGACATGGAGACATCCAATTGGGACGACAAGTGAAATTGATTTTATTATGTGTAACAAAAAATTCGTCATCGAAGACTGCAGTGTGCTGAACAAGTTCAACACAGGTAGTGACCATAGATTGGTGAGATGTAAGATGCACCTCAACACTAAACTGGAACGTGGCAAGCTCATAAGACAAACAAAATGTATTGACATAACCAACCTTAAAAAACACCATAATACTTTCAAGTTGGAACTGAAGAACAGATTCTCTGCTTTAGAAGGCCTAACATCGGAAGAAGTGGATATTTCGGAAGTTAACAGAAAAGTAACCAAAGCTCTAATGGAATCAGCAACAAAATTAGCTGGGTCTAAGAACAAGTTGCATGTGAACAAATTATCAGGAAAAACCAAAATGTTGATGCAAAAAAGAAGAGAGATGAGGACAACTAAAGAAGATGTGACTTCCAAAGTGGAATATATAGAGCTATGCAAGACAACACGAAAAAGTATCACTGAAGATGTAAGGAAATTCAACTGTGAGCTAGTGAGGAAAGCAATTGAAAACAACCAAAGCCTTAAGATAGCAAAGGGACATCTCAGTAATTGAAGAAAACAGATTATGGCTCTGAGAAAAGAAGATGGTTCTATAACAAGAAATAGAGGCGAAATTTTGACAAGAGTGAAAGATTTCTACTCCAAATTATATGAAAGGGATGATACATGTACTCCAGACATCATGAAAGGTACCAGAGTTCTTCCAGTCCTCCCAGCAGAAGTTGCTCATGCAATCAAGAACATGAAGCGGGGGAAAGCTCCAGGAGAAGATGGAATTACTATAGACATCATACAAGAAGCAAGTGGAGAAATTGAAACAGTACTCGCCCAAATTTTCACTCGATGCCTTAATGAAGGGAAGATTCCTGAGGATTGGAACAATGCTACAATGATCCTGCTACATAAAAAAGGTGACATTGAGGATCTCAGGAACTACAGACCTATCAGCCTCCTATCAGTGGTTTATAAAATCTTCACTAAAGTTCTTTCACACCGCTTGAAGGTAACACTGGACATGGCTCAACCGAGAGAACAAGCTGGATTCAGGAGTGGCTACAGCACAATAGATCATATCCACGTACTGAGAGAACTAATTGAAAGAGCGAGGGAATATGAACTTCCATTGTGCATGGCTTTTATCGATTATGAAAAAGCCTTTGATTCGGTGAAACCATCAGCAGTTACAATGGCTCTGAAAACCTGCGGTATTGAAGATGCATACATTAATATTATTAATAACATCTATGAAAATGAAAGTGCAAAGATTCGGCTGTTTGAAAATACAACACACATAAAAATTGGAAAGGGAGTGAGACAAGGTGACACCATATCTCCGAAGCTCTTTAATGCCACATTGGAGGGTGTTTTTCAGTCGCTGAGCTGGGAAAACAAAGGGATCAAGATTAATGGAGATTATCTAACCCACCTTCGTTTTGCTGATGACGTAGTCATTTTTGCAACTACCCCATCAGAGCTGCAGAGTATGATCCAGGAACTTGCTGACAAGAGTAAAGCAGTGGGATTAAAAATGAACTTTCAGAAGACAAAAGTGATGTTCAATGCTTTTACAAGAAATGAAGATTTATTGATTGATGGAGAAAAGCTGGAGATAACAGACACGTACGTTTATCTTGGACAGCAGATATCAAGTGAGGGTCACATTGATGAAGAAATTAATCGGCGTACAAAACTTGCCTGGAGAGCTTTTGGAAGAAACAGCATAATTTTCAAGAGCAATATGCCATTATGTCTTAAAAGAAAAGTGTTTGATCAATGCATCCTTCCAGTGCTTACGTATGGTGCAGAGACGTGGACCTTAACTAAAAGAGATATACAAAGACTGCAGACAACTCAAAGCAGCATGGACAGGTGCATACTTGGTGTAACCAGGAGAGATAAGAAGAGGAACTCGTGGATCCGAAAAATGACAAGAGTGGAAGACATCATGATCAGAGTTAAATCCCTGAAATGGCAATGGGCTGGACATACTGCCAGAAGGACAGACCATAGATGGACAGCCGAAATTTTAAATTGGATTCCAAGGGACAGGAAAAGACCCAGAAAAAGACCACATGGGAGATGGGTGGATGAAATTCGTAAATATGCGGGAAGATTTTATAAACTACTGATAGGAGGCTGATAGGTCTGTAGTTTCCGAGATCCTCAATGTCACCTTTCTTATGTAGCAGGATCATTGTAGCGGTGTTCCAATCCTCAGGAATCTTTCCTTCATTAAGGCATCGAGTGAAAATTTGGGCGAGTACTGTTTCAATTTCTCCACTTGCTTCTTGTATGATGTCTACAGTAATTCCATCTTCTCCTGGAGCTTTTCCCCGCTTCATGTTCTTGATTGCATGTGCAACTTCTGCTGGGAGGACTGGAAGAACTCTGGTACGTTTCATGATGTCTGGAGTACATGTATCATCCCTTTCATATAATTTGGAGTAGAAATCTTTCACTCTTGTCAAAATTTCGCCTCTATTTCTTGTTATAGAACCATCTTCTTTTCTCAGAGCCATAATCTGTTTTCTTCCCTTACTGAGATGTCCCTTTGCTATCTTTAGGCTTTGGTTGTTTTCAATTGCTTTCCTCACTAGTTCACAGTTGAATTTTCTTACGTCTTCAGTGATACTTTTTCTTACTGTCTTGCATAGCTCTATATATTCCACTTTGGAAGTCACATCTTCTTTAGTTGTCCTCATCTCTCTTCTTTTCTGCATCAACATTTTCGTTTTTCCTGATAATTTGTTTACATGCAACTTGTTCTTAGACCCAGCTAATTTTGTTGCTGTTTCCATAAGAGCTTTGGTTACTTTTCTGTTAACTTCAGAAATATCCACTTCTTCCGATGTTAGGCTTTCTAAAGCAGAGAATCTGTTCTTCACTTCCAATTTGAAGGTATTATGGAGTTTTTTAAGGTTGGTTATGTCAATACATTTTGTTTGTCTTATGAGCTTGCCACGTTCAAGTTTGGTGTTGAGGTGCATCTTACATCTCACCAATCTATGGTCACTACCTGTGTTGAACTTGTTTAGCACACTGCAGTCTTCTATGACGAATTTTTTGTTACACATAATAAAATCAATTTCACTTGTCGTCCCATTTGGATGTCTCCATGTCCATTTCCTGTGTGGCTTTTTCTTGAAGAAGGAGTTCAAGATGAAAAACCCTTCTGCCTCTGCAAACTCAACGAGAGTATTTCCACGCTGGTTTCTGTTGCCGTGACCGAATTTACCTACTGAAGTTTCATTCTGTTGCCGTTGCCCTATTTTTGCATTGAAATCTCCCATAATTATTTTCAAGTGCTGCTTACCTTTATTATTTAGATGACAAATTTCCTCATAAAATTCTTCAATTTCTTCTTCAGGATGACTTGTGGTGGGTGCATAAGTTTGAATAATCTGAGCCTGGTATCTTTTCGAGAGTTGGATAACAAGTCGTGCAGCTCTGTCAGAGGAACTTTCAACTTCTACATTTTTATCCTTCAGTTTCTTGTTTATTAAAAATCCAACACCACTAGTTCTGCCAGTATCTGTCCCACGATAGTAGAAGAGATGTCCACTTTTCAGTTCGATGAGATCTTCTCCTTTTCTCCTTACCTCACTTAGCCCCACGATGTCCCACTTGATCCTTTGTAGTTCCTCTTCCAATTCAAGAAGCCTTGAATCAGAAGATAGGGAGCGTCCGTTGTACGTAGCCAAGGTCAGCATCAACGGTCTGTCTTGTGCCAGTCTCCTCCATGTCACCCCTGCATACTATATATATATATATATATATTTTTTTTTTTTATTTATGCGCACGTCCTTATGTGTTAGCACTCTAAGTTTTATTATTTTCATCCACCGGATCCGAGCACATCACACCTGGAAAACCCCTTTTAGGGAAGTGCCCTTCCGATAGGTGGTGCCCGTTGTAGGGAGATTAAGACACCATCACAGGGAGATGTATATTGCATCACACCGTGATTAGTTCTAAATACAAAGTTTAAATAAATAAGGGCGTCTTCCTCCTCGCTTCCGAGTCACTTTCCTATCGGGCACTCTAGCTCATATATCCTAGCTTCCTATTTCTAAGGGTTGTTTAAGACTTGGGGTCAGACACACCCTTCCTAAAATCCTCTACACAGGATCTGATATGATCTATTTCATATTTTTTAAGAGGGAGTATTACACTGCTGTCTTCCTGGACATCAGCAAGGTTTTTGACCACGTCTGGCATGATGGTCTCCTACACAAGTTGCAGGAGCTTCGATGCCCTCTGCCACTTGTTAAGCTGATAGGCTCATACCTCAACAGCCGCAGTTTCACTGTTAAGATTAACGGTGAGCTTTCTTCGGAAAAGAAGATTCGTGCTGGCGTTCCTCAGGGTTCGGTTCTTGGACCAACGCTGTTCTCCATTTATCTGCACGACTTACCCAAACCCAAACAAGGGTAGGTCATGATGTACGCAGATGATACAGCTGTTGTCATAAGGTCCCTGAACAAAGGTAGAGCAGTGAAGCTCCTGCGTGACTTTCTCTCTCAGCTGGAAACCTACTACACTGACTGGCGGATAAAGATCAATCCGTCTAAGAGCAGTGCGCTGATGTTTTTTGGATCTCTCCAAGGAGTACCGAAATTCGTTATGCTTCAAGACACCATCGCCTGGGATACCTCCACTAAATACCTAGGGCTCCAACTCGATTGTCGACTTTCGTGGGTGGCGAACACTAGCTAGACAATGTCTTGGGCAGCTAGCTCCACTACTCCACCTGAGAAGCTTCCTCATAAGACGGTCGTCAGGCCTTTGCTTACCTACGCTCCTCCATCTGGATTGGTATTAGTGGGAATCATTGAGAGAGAATCGAGAGGGTGCAGAGCCGAACACTTTGAATGATCACTGGGGCTCCCCTTTGGACCCCACTTCGGAACAGACTTGGAATCGAGAAGATACATGAGTTTTTCACCAGACTCGCCAAAAAGGTCTTCAAGCAAGCGGAAACCCACCCTAATGGACTTGTTAGGGGCGCAGTTGATTACGATCCCAGCGAATTCCTTAAAAATCCCAGAACTAAGGCGGCGATCGTTGACCCCCCCCTGGTATGTGAATACTGGTGGGTGTTAGACAGACCACCACCCCCTTCTTTTTCAGATTGGCATCGAGATGGTTAAAAATGGATTCTGCTCGGGCATTTGGATTTGGTCTCGTTGAGTTTCAGTA
Organism: Macrothele yani; assembly: GCA_039090855.1. Lineage (NCBI taxonomy): Eukaryota > Metazoa > Arthropoda > Arachnida > Araneae > Macrothelidae > Macrothele > Macrothele yani. The sequence continues at coordinate 53,803,021 of CM077032.1, read as the reverse complement.
ACTGCCTGGTGCGTCGGCGGCCGGGTGGTGTTGTGCGAAGCTTCGTTCCCTTTGCCCTCTTCCTCCCGGACTGGTGTCACGAATCACCTTCTTCTTTCACTACGTTTTTCTGTTTATCTTTCCTAATGAGTTCACTTACTCAGATCTCCCGGCTTTCTATTTCTAAGGGCAGTTTTAGAACTTTCTGTCTAAAATTTCTTCAAATATCGTTCTATTTCATATTTTTCTCACCGAAATATAGAACGGGAGGAATATCAGAAAACAGTAAAAAAAAAGAGAGACTGCTGTAACAGTTATTAGATCGAAGGATCGTGGATCAAACACAAGTGAAGACCCCTCTAGCCTGGGAAAACTAAAACAGTCTGTGTTTTATAAAAATTTCTTTCCTCAGACATTTTTAGTACATCCAATTTTTAACTTTCAGGAACATGCTGTGACTATTTTACTACATTCTATTTTCTACCTGATTTGTTTTCAACTTTTTCGAAAACGAACTTCAACAGATCTTTACTCGTTTCGAAACAGTCTTTTAATGCATACTAGTTTTCCAATGTTATTCTATGGGATTTTCACCTGCTTTTCAAATCTGTGTTTTATCAAAGCAGTCCACTAAGAAAAATGAAGTGTTCCATTTTTAACCCTAGGAAAGAATGAACTTTTCCGAAAATGAATACATTTAAAAAAGTGAAAAAAAAAAAAAAGAATGACACTTTTCTTCAACTAAATGTTTTTAATATGGAATCAAACGAACATTTTTACATATTTTCTTAGAATTTGTCTTTTTTCGTTTAGAAGTTACAACAGAACTTCCTTCTTGTACAGAAACTTTCAACATTTGTTTATTTTTAATGTACTTTTTGGGCAAATTTATGCTTTCCTATGAAAGTTTTTCTCAAAGGACTCCATTAAGTTGATCTCAAGTCTTTGAAGTGAATGGGAAGAAAAATAACATGTCTATGTGTTATGAGAAAATGAACGAATTTCCTTAAGACAGTGTGAAGTGAATTGAACATCAAGCAGTAGTAAGATATTTTACTATCGTAATATGTACATACATTTTGGGACAATATCTTCTAAAGTTAGAGGGGAAAATATATAAATATTAAAAAAACAACAGCTCCTTAGATTTACAAATAGAGTATTTAAAGTAGAAAGAGGGATGGAATGCTTTGAATATGAATTTCTTGTTTCAGTGAAGGGATTCTTATTCTGGAATTTTTATTTTAGATAGAAACTACCATTTTCAGAAAATTTCTGGGGGAGTCGAACTTGGACATTTAACAAAATTCTTGGATATATAGGAATTTGAAGAAAGTTTATGGAATGAAACATGAAGAGAAAAATTTTTTGAAACTTAAACATTCAAGCATCATCAATTTTTTTTTTTTTTTTTTTTGGTTCCTCATACAATTCTGGGGAAATTTTACATTTTTGTGAGAACTCGTTTTTTTTTTCAAAATCAACCCTGTAGAAGTTTTTAAGATAGAAAAAATATTGACTAAGGGAAATCTTAAGTAATACAAATTTTGACTTGAATCACTTTAAGTAAGAAAATATTTGTCTGAAGTAATTGTTCAATGTCTAAGCATTGACATCTGAGTATTCGTTCGTCCAAAATTGAATCCCGGGGAGGCTTGAATTTTGAGCTTTTGAATTACGACACTAGTTTTCTACCTTCCTTGGAAACAGTGGACTAAATCAGGGTCTGCTTACTTCCCTTTTAGTGGTTCACGATGGATCTCTTAAATGGTGAATGAACGGCAAAGTTCAAACGCTCTGTCCCATTGAGTCAGCAGTTTTAGATTTTTGTCATCTTAGACAGTTTAAGTTCCCTCAGAAAACTATGCTTTTGCAAGCTTGAGTTTGCATTCAAAGTTCAAAACCAGAATTTAGTTTAATCTCCCAAGCAAAGTGATTTCATGCCCTATGAGGTTTTCCAGCAAGCAGTAGACGTGTGAAAACAGTCGCAGGAGATAGTCAGTTTCCGACAGAAACAGGGGGAATTCAAAGTTAATTTCTTTGGGAAAGCTGACACACTGGAGAGAGCGTAAAACACTCTTCTTTTATGTTTTAATGTAAACCTCGAGGAATTAGTATCTAACTATGAAAAGGAAGTTCTAAAGATTTAGGGGCATTTACACTAAAATCCTACAATGACTTTATTTAAAATAGGGAAGAATCGACCTTAGAGACTAAAATACATTTGAAGAAAAAAACTAAGAAAAAAAAAGAAGTTTAATAAAAATAAACCAAAGTTTGAAGAATCATACAACACTGAACAGAAGGAAAAATATAATAAGTAAAATAAGGGGAATACGATATTTTCGCTATGGGAGTTTGGAAACACCTGCTTTTCTGACGAATTAGTAAAACGTGAAATAAAAATGTTTAGAGGAAGTACGGACTTAGTCACTATGTCTCCAGAATGAAAGCTTTTTCTGCTGAGACAATGAATAAAAAATACGATAATGAAAACCTAATTAAAACGAAAAAAAAAGGTCAATGAAACCAAACGTCTAAAGAAAAAAATGCATCATGCACAGAAGTTAAAAATGAAGGGACAGACACGGGAGAACTGGACATTAAGTGAATGAAATATACGCGAAGTTTTGAAACATCTCAATTTAAAGCGAACCAAATGAGGAAAAGGAATGAGATTAGGGGAGTTCTTATTGACTTTGATGAGGTGAGTAAACAATAAAAATTTAGTTATACATGAAGTAAATAAAGTAAAAAAAATAGCTCGTTTAAGAATATGATTTTTGGTGAAAGTATGAAATTTTAGTTGAAATAAAAATAGTCTAAATAAAAGGAGTCATAAGTTTGACCAAGTAAGATATAAATTACTGACATACTGAAAAGTTTTATGAAATTTCAAAAAAAAAATGAAGTAAAATAGCGAAAATTGGGAAATAAAGTAAGAAAATATTGTTTCATCAGAATTTTAACTGTGAAAGACCTGTAGAGTTCTTGAACACACGAAAAAATTACGAGAAAATAATATCGCAAAGACTCAGAATTAGCATGAAGTCATTTCACAAAAAATTTGTCAAAGTCCAATAATTACTGCGAACAGGAACGAAATCGTTTCTAAAGAAGCATTTCCTCGTCTCATGATCTGGAATAAAATTGAACAAAGGAAAAAGAAAAGTTCCCCAGAAAACAGATATCAAGTCGTTAGTTAAGAAGCGTGTGTTTATTTAAATCTGAAAAAAAAAGATACTGTTACGAACGAATGTTGTGTATAGCTAGCTGCTATAGATCTGTATATTTCTTGCACAAACATGAAACAGCTATATAGAAAACCAGATTAAGTCATACATTAAAAGCAAGTAAGAAAAGTTGTTTGTATAGGAAACAAAAATAATAATGAAGAAACGTTTGCTTGTTTGAATCAGAAAAAATAAAGCCTCGAAAAAGTAGTTGATAGTTTGAAAAGTTAGAAAATAAAATAATGTTGGTACATCGAGAAGTTTAACGAGTACGCAAGCATTTAGAAAAAAAAGATTAAGAAAATGCATTAAAAGGTGCATTTCACTGAATAATCATGAAGAAATAAAAAAAAACCATTTTAACAATGCATAAAAAATTGTGTCTTTGTACGGTGGAAAAAGGTACAACGTTAAAAAATGTAACAGAAAATGTCATGAACACGTAAATACATTAATAAACAATCGTGTTTTAAGATTATGTCTGCAGCACAAAACTTTGGGACACGTCTTTATGTTGGTATGTTCGTTGAAAATGCGTGAAGTCTCCTCAAAGAAAATTAAAAAATCGTTACGTTGAAAAATTATGGACATAAAATGGGAAATTATGGGGGAAAAATAAGGAATAAATTTGTTGCAAAATGATCAAGTTATTGAAAAAAAATCAGTCTTAGAGCTTAATGTGTCTACAGAATCTCAAATGACATCAACCGCCGACCCGGTGGAAGACAAAATGGCGTTGGCTGATGTCATGGTTTTGTCTGCTATCACGGCAGCGTCACCCATCATAGTGACTCATCCCAAAACACGCGGCAAAGAAAATGGTATGGTCTGAGACAAAGCGAAAATGGTGACTCATCCCAAAACACATAGCTCACAAAATGACAACGTGGTGAAACTAAAATGGCGGACAAACGATAGCGGAACATGAATCAACAGGATCGAAATCTTTTCAAACAAAGCCTTTCCTCGTCTAAATTAAAATTGGAGGGAGGAAAAATATAAGAATTAAAAAAATAATGCGCCGTCTATAAAAATTCCTAACACCTCACGGAGTTCTAAAAATAAAAGTTTGATAAAAAAAATTCGAGGAAACAAAAAATATTTGAAACGACAAAAAAAAACTTCCTTCAAAAATGTGACAAAGTCCAATACATCTCCCGAGAAAATAAAAAAATAAATAAATAATGCAACGTCTGTAAAAATTCCTAACACCTCATGGTAGTTTTAAAAATATAAATTTAATAAAACAATTTCGAGGAAATGTTTCGATTGAAAAAACTTCCTTCAAAAATTTGTCAAATTCCAATAAATCTCCCGAGAAAATAAAAAAATAAATAAATAATGCAACGTCTATAAAAATTCCTTCAAAAATTTGTCAAAGTCCAATAAATCTCCCGAGAAAAAAAAAATAAAAACAATAATGCAACGTCTATAAAAATTCCTAACACCTCACGGAAGTTCTAAAAATATAAGTGTAATAAAACAAATTCGAGGAAATGCTTCGATTGAAAAATTTCCTTCAAAAATTTGTCAAACTCCAATAAATCTCCCGAGAAAATAAAAAAAATAATACAACGTCTATAAAAATTCCTAACACCTCACGGAAGTTCTAAAAATATAAGTTGAATAAAACAAAACATATTGGAAAGGCTTCCCAAAAATTTGTCAAAGTCCAATAAATCTCCCGAGAAAAACATAAAGTTCCAAAAAGCACCGCTAGGGGCAGCACATCGCATACACATCTCCTTTCCCCCACTCGGTCGTTGCCATCCCTCAAAAACAAAGATCTAACGTAATAATTAAGTTCCAAGAAGCACCGCTAGGGGCAGCACATCAGCATCGACCCTACATACTAGCGCCACCTGTAACGCCCTTTTCCCCACTCGGTCGTTTCCATCTTTCAAAAACAAAGGTCCAACGTAATAATAAAGTTCCAAAAAGCACCGCTAGGGGCAGCACATTAGCATCGACCCTACACAATAGCGCCATCTGCCACGCCCCCTGCTCCCTCTGCCCGTGCCACAACCCCTGCTCCTTCTCTAGAAGGAGCTGCTCCTTGACCCGGACCCGCCATTTCATACTACTTATGACATATGAAACAGATTCTTTACAACATAGATCCCCTTCCATTCAATAAATACACTTTCAGTAAATGTTAATGAAGACCTCTTACTTGGGGTGGCGAGGACCTCCGCTTCCGTCCAGATTCGTACATGTGTTCCAGAGCCAACTAATCGGGAGAGAGTGGTTATTTTGGCACCAACTCGGACATTGTACACGTGTTCCTTCACTCTGGTATTCAAAGATCTTGAAGTGGAATCGATGTACTCTTGGTAAACCCCACAAGAGTCCGTTGGTTTGAGCGGGATGCTGTGGACACCAAATCTACTGTTCTTATGACCAGGTCTCGATCTTTCCTAATGCTTGCTTCACATGTGATGGCCGCCCCGGTGGCGCAGTGGTCTAAGGCGCTGGCCTCTTATCATTCGTCCGTAAGGGGTCCGGGTTCGAATCCCGGTGAGGCATGGATGTTGTGTTTGTCTTACGGCACTGGCTCTCTCCCTTTCCTGGAACCAGTGACCCTAAATTAGGGACGGGCGACTGCTTATAGCCCATTGAGTTGCTCACGGTGGTCGTTAAACCTCCAATCAAAAAAAAAAATCAAAACATGTGATGTTATAAAAGTGTCTGTATCCAGCCCACATTACCGCTTTTTATGTATCTGATGATGGACCCGGTGCGGGTTGTCCGAAAGATTTTATACGTTCTTTTATACTCTGTGTATATTTTTATTAAACAGATCTGGAGGTTCCACGGTGAGCCCTATTAGTGCATATCGCTCACAGACGGCGTCGTGTTATTATTATAGTTACTTCGCACGAGGACTGTGTTCTTACCTAGTAATGTATTTCGAAAATGCCAATTCATAAATCCACGTCTTTCACTGCCCCAAAAGGGGAAATAGTTACTGCCTCTTGATAATATTTTAATCCATATTTACACATATTAAGATTGTTGTGATTCTTTGAACAATGAGCTTCTTCTGCCATTTTGTGGACACGATGACCTTGTAATTCTAGGTAACGTTATGTGGTTGAATAGAGGAAATATGCTGACTAGTTTTGTCGATTGCACAGGCGAAATTAAGATTTTTCTTCGTGAAATTAAAGAAGACCTTGTGACGTGCCTGCACCGCAGGACGCACATGAGATAAAGGCAGATAGCAGTGAGAGCCCATGTCCGCGTAGCTCAGTTGGGAGAGCGACTTACTCCGGAGTGAGGGTACCCGGATATGATGTCCGGCATGGACAAACCTGTGTTTTCACATTGGCGCCCGAACTTCAAGGATGACCTAGCAGTTAAGTTTCTCGCAATGGTGGGATGTTTTTCCACACCGTGAGACAGGAAAAATGAGAATCCCTTCTTCAGTACTTCGAAAAAAATAAATGGATGTCACGTTCCTCACCCCAAATTGTCTGGGAGTTCTCAAATGCACGTTCTTCATGGGATGACTGCCTAAAGCGACATATGGAACCGGCTGACCCGTTGGCCATGTCACGGCCTTCTTTCGGAGGGGGGCAGTGCCGGATTTAAGGCTTTTGCGGCCCCCACCCCGTATTTGAATTTGCTCCTATAAGATTTTCCAATAAACTTATGTTGAAGTTAAGAATCTGCTGCCCGGTGGCGCAGTGGTCTAAGGCGCTGGCCTCTGATCAGTAGTCCGTAAGGGGTCCGGGTTCGAATCCCGGTCAGGCATGGATGTTGTGTTTGTCTTACGGCACTGGTTCTCTCCCTTCCCTGGAACCAGTGACCCTAAATTAGGGACGGGCGACTGCTTATAGCCCATTGAGCTGCTCACGGTGGTCGTTAAACCTCCAATCAAAAAAAAAAGTTAAGAATCTAATAATTGGTAGCATAATTTTATTGTTATATAAGTATTATTTAATTAAAAATTTTGATTTAACTAGTTGTGAAATTAAAGGTATAAAAAATATTTTTAAACATAGTCAAAGAGGTTTATCCTTTTCCAGGAACAACATTTTACATTTTGAATGCGCTCTCTATCGCACGTTCAAAATGTAAAGAACAACACTTTACGTCTCATGCGCTCTGTATCGCACTCGTACGAACACGGGCGCGCTCGCAATAGAGCTATTATTCAAGATAAAATAAAAAAATTACCACAACTTTATTTTATTCAAGTAAATTAAAATAACGTAGCTCCTTTTTCTTCAAGTTTTTCTATTCCATGCTCTCCGTTTTTCTGGATTTCACACCGGGGGTTCCCTAGGCCTTGGCCTAGTGGTAAATCCGCCGGGGGGGGGAGTTTTGACGTCACCGTAGGACGCGCATGTCCGCATAGCTCAGTTGGGAGAGCGACTTACTCCGGAGAGGACAAATCTGTGTTTTCACAACCTCATGTTTCTAGTAGACGTAAGGAAACATCAACCAACAGCTGGCAGATTTTTCTGTGTTCAAGATGTGGGCATTTGTTTCTATTTTCGAGAAGTGGGCCTTTTTCCGTAATGCCCAATTCAACTTGTGATGTAAAAATGCGGGCACGCTTGTCTCCGTACTTAACCCTTTTGCAGACTGGGAGAAATGAACTCAGGGTCAGCAAAATGAAATGAAATTAGCTTGAATAAATATATTCTTTCAGCTGATTTCAGGCCATTTTTTCAGCACTAAAATGTAGACCTAATGTGGCTGGAATGAATGAACCTGGGCATCGGAAAATGTTGCTTCTCCTTAGCTTTGTTATTCAAAGTGGTCATTTATGGTAATGATTCACAATAACCCTTTCTCACTGATTACTGGCTAAAGAGCTATAACAATGACAAAGAAGCTATCAAAGGAAGAATAAAATGTTTGTGTCACTTCTTCCCAGGGCCGTAAGTAGTGGTAAATTCTAGGAGAAGTTCCTAGTAATTTTACGCACGCTTGAAAATTTTATATATATATCATCATCAGCATCATTGTCAACAATTATCGTTCCACTGCTAGATGAAGGTCTCTCCAAGTTTTTACCACAATTGTCTGTCCTGTCTCCTCCATATCACTCCCGCGTTCTTTCGAATTTCATCTATCCATCTTCCATTTGGTCTTCTTCTGGGTCTTTCTCTGTCTCTGGGAAATCAAGTCTAAAATTCCGGTTGTCCATCGGTGATCCGTTCTTCTGGCAACATGTCCAGCCCACTACCATTTCAGTGATTTCACTCTGGTCATGATGTCGTCCACTCTTGTCATTTTCCCTATCCACGAGTTCCTCTTCTTATTTCTTCTGGTTGCACCAAGCTTGCATCTCTCCATGCTCCTTTCAGTTGTCTGCAGTCTTTGTATATCTTTTTTAGTTAAGGTGCATGTCTCTGCACCATACGTAAGCACTGGAAGGATGCACTGATTAAACACTTTTCTTTTAAGACATAATGGCATATTGCTCTTAAAAAACTATACTGTTTCTTCCAAAAACTCTCCAGGCAAGTTTTATACGCCGATCAATTTCTTCATCGATGTGACTCTCACTTGATATCTGCTGCCCAAGAAAAATGTAGGTATTGGTTATCTCCAGCTTTTCCCCATCAATCGATAAATCTTCATTTCTTGTAAAAGCATCGTACATCACTTTTGTCTTCTGGATATTAATTTTTAATAAAACTTCTTTACTCTTGTCAGCAAGTTCTTAGATCACACTCTGCAGTTTTGAAGAGGTAGTTGCAAAAATGAATACGTCATCAGTAAAACGAAAGTCAGTTAAATAATCTCCATTAATCTTTATCCCTTTCTTTTCCCAGTTCATTGAATGAAAGACATTTTGCATTGCGGCATTAAAGAGCTTGGGAGATATTGTGTCACCTTGGCTTGCTCCCTTTCCAATTTATTCTTGTATTTTCATAGATGTTATTAAAACTGCTAATGTATGCATATATCTGGGGAAACAAAGATTAATGGAGATTATTTATCTCACCTTCGTTTTTCTGATGACGTAGTTGTTTTTGCAACAACCCCATTCAGAGCAGCAGAGTATGATCCAGGAACTTGCTGACAAGAGTAAAGAAGTGGGATTAAAAATGAACTTTCAGAAGACAAAAGTGATGTACCATGGTTTTACAAAAAATGAAGATTTATCGATTGATGGGGAAAAGCTGGAGATAACCAATACCTACATTTTTCTTTGGTAGCAGATATCAAGTGAGGGTCACATTGATGAATAAATTAATCGGCGTATAAAACTTGGTTGGAGAGCTTTCGAAGAAACGGTACAATTTTTAAGAGCAGTACACAGTGCGTCAAAGAATTTTTAAAACTGGTGCTAGATTTCAGCCTACGGCGACGCCACCAGTGTAATCGCGAATGCGTTATAAACCGTGACCATCTGCTTGCTTTCTGCTAAAAGTACTGCGCAGTTGTTAAAGTAACTCAAACGAAACGGGTGTTCATTAGAGAAGTAAATTTTTTTTCATGTTGAATTATTAAGATGGAACAAAGGGCTGTTATTAAATTTAACGCAAAACTTGGTAAAAGTGCCTCGGAAACGTACCAAATGATGAAACAAGTTTACGGTGAGTTTTGTTTAAGTAGATCAAATGTTTTCCTGTGCCACAAACGTTTTTTGGACGGAAGAGAGACGCTAGAAGATGATAAGCATACCGGAAGACCAAGTTCATCTAGGACACCTGAGATTATTGAAAAAGGGCGTGATTTCGGGGCAAACAATCGATGTGAGTCACTAAGAATGATGGAAGAGTCTTTTAACATCAACAAAGAAACGATTCGAACCATCCTGCATGAAGATTTGGGCAAAACAAAAGTCTGTGCTAAATTTGTTCCACACACGTTAACCAATGAACAAAAAACAAGGAGAAGTGCACATTGCAGAGACATCATTTCAGCCGCTGAAAATGATCCAAACTTCTCAAAATCGATTGTTACTGGTGATGAAACATGGTGTTTTCAATATGATCCTAAAACAAAGCGACAAAGTGCGGAATGGAAGTCAAAAAACTCGGCACAAGCCAAAAAAACAAGAAAAGTTCCATCAAAAATCAAAACAGTGCTCATTACATTCTTCGATAGTAAGGGTATTATCCACAAAGAATTTGTTCCAAGTGGTCAAACAATTACTGGGGAGTTTTATTTAAATGTTTTGAGGCGTTTGATGGGCAGAATTTGTCGCATTCGTCCAGAATATCGAGATGAAAACAGTTGGTGTTTGTTGCACGATAATACACCCAGTCACACCTCACTTCTTGTTCGTAGATTTTTGGCGAAAAATAACGTCTGTGTGTTGAATTATCCACCGTATTCGCCTGATTAAGCACCATGCGACTTTTCTTTGTTCCCAAAACTTAAAATAACGCTAAATGGGTGTGTGTGTTTTTTTTAATGATATTTCGACCATACAAACAGCTTCGACGCGTGCTTTGGAGGCAATTCCGCAAAGTGAACTGGAACAGGCATTCGAATCATAATTAAATCGCTGTAACAAGTGTATTGAAGTCGGAGGGACTTATTTTGAATAACAAGCCAAAACAAATTATAATTTCTTATTTCTATTTCATTTTACAGACCCAGTCTTAAAAAGTCTTTGACGTACTGTGTATGTCATTTTGTCTTAAAAGAAAAGTGTTTGATCAATGCATACTTCCAGTGCTTACGTATGGTGCAGAGACATGGACTTTAACTAGAAAATATACACAAAGACTGCAGGCAACTCAAAGAAGCATGGACAGGTGCGTGCTTTGTGTAACCAGAAGAGAGATAAGAAGAGGAAATCGTGGATCAGGAAAATAACAAGAGTGGAAGACATCATGATCAGAGTAAAATTCTTGAAATGGCATCGGGCTGGACATATTGCCAGAAGGACAAGCAACCGAAATTTTTGACTGGATTCCAAGAGACTTAAAATGACCCAGAAGACCACATGGGAAATGGATGGATGAAATTCGAAAGAATGCTGGAGTAGCATGAACGAGACTGGAATGAGACTCAAGACGGTGAACTCACATCCTCCACTTCATTTTAGTTTAGGCTTGAGAACGTTGAGATAAGAATGCTTGAGGTGTTCTTCCTTAAACGAATTGATAGTTCACTGCGATTTAAAACGTGCTCACGTAAAGGAATAAAGGAACAGGGACTCTACAAGCGGGAATGCAACGGATGTGAATCATCCCGACACCAGCTTCCGGGTAGGGAGGATGAGGGGGGGGGGGGGCAGACGCCTCAAACAAATTTTACGGTTGATAAATTAATATCAGTGACGCGGGAGAAGTTAAGATAACGTTTTACTGTGAGAAATCGTAACGCTACGTGGTACTTTTATTTTTTTAATAAATATAATTCATTATGTAATTCAACAGAAAACGACTTGAAATCAAAAATAGTGTTATTGTTTTGTTCAGTAACGGTACCTTTAGCAAAAGACTAACAATTTTTTTTTTAAATGTTTTTTCTTTAAATCTTGAAGATTTCAGCTTCCATGCTATTCGTGCCCATAGCTATGACAATGAGGCCAATATGTAGAAAAAACACAATGGACTTCAAAAAACATAATTTTTCAACCTAAAACCCTTATGCACTTTATTATTCTTTGAGCGCCTCATACTTTAAATGTGGTCGTACATAACAATGAAAATATGTCTCTAGAAAGTGTGAACATTTTCAGCATTGCTCAAGAATTGTTCTTTCTTTTCTGAATTACCTTTGGCAAACTCTAAATAAAAAGGTTCCAGCTTTGACCGTAAAACCGTGCTCTGAAACCTGAGAAGTTAGGATCGATGCATAAGGGTAATGAGGACCGGGGTACAGTTTGGATGTAACCCACGGTACAATATATTAGCACTTTAACGAACCTTTTACAGAGAGTGATACACGATATTTAACCAATCTTTCTTGGGAAAAAAAAACAAAAAAACATGCAAGTTTATTTGTCCCAGAAAGATTTGGTACGCTATTTCAACAAAAAATTAATGTTAGTAGTAAATTAATGCCAAAATATGTTGTAGTTTTACCAACCATAATGGAAATGTTAAACAAGTAAATGGCTGTTTAAAAGAATGTAGAACACATTGGGTTTTTAAAAGCATGTTAACTGAAGATAACACAATTCCCGAACAAATAGATTACAAAACAGAAGGCCGCTGGCGCAGTGGTATAAGCGATGGCCTCTGATCATTCGTCCGTAAGGGGTCCGGGTTCGAATCCCGGTGAGGCATGGATGTTGTGTTGTTCTTACGGCCCTGGCTCTCTCACTTCTCTGGAACCAGTGACCCAAAATTAGGGACGGGCGACTGCTTGTAGCCCATTGAGTTGCTCACGGTGGTCGTTAAAACTCTAACAAAAAAAACAGAAGAATTTTCAACTGTTGGATTGGTTAGACCATAAGAAAAAAACGAAAAAAAATCCCGAATTTTTGGTACCAAAATACGGATGACATATTGATCTGCCAAAAAGAAAGCACAAAAAGAAAATAAAGGTATCCTGTTTTTTAAGCTTCCCAACCGCAGGTTGAAGAAGCGTATATGCTCCAGCTTTGTCTGTCTGTCTGCCTGTCTGCACGATAACTCGCGTAAAAATGGTTCGGTTTCGATGAAATTTTAGTATGTGGTAGGGGACAACTTGAGGACGATCCCTTTTGAAAATGGACGAAATGGAGTCAAAGTTCAGGACATAGGAGCGGGATCCATTCGATCGTCCTTATGCGTCATAACTTGACTAAAATGCTTCGATTGCTACAAAACTTTATCATGTTGATCTGGAAGTACACTGAACTAATTCTGTTTAAACTCATCGAAATGGGGTCAGAGGTCAGGGCACAGGAGCGAGATTTAGTCCACAGCTATTATCCTCATAACTTGACTAAAAATGCTTCGATTGCGACAAAACTGTAATATGTTGTTCCGGAGGTATACTGAACCAATTCTATTGAATATCATCGTAATGGAGTCAGAGATCAGGGCGCAGGGGCGAGATTTATTCCACAGCCATTATCCTCATAACTTGAGTAATAATTTGAGTAATGATTCTTGGTATGTTGGAAAGCGTATCATAATCAATGCACTACACTGCAAACCCTCAGCACATATTTGGAACACATTGGGAACGCTTTTTTAAAATGCGTGCCTAACGTGTTCCGGATCTGTTCTATTCCGTTCCGCTGATGACAAATGTGTTCCAAATGTGATCCGAATGCGTTTCTAATGTGTTCTCCACGCGTAAAATGTGTTATAGAGTTAATTTTTAGAACATATTTTTTTCCAGAACACATTCGGAACGCTTTGTACTTCAGCATGGAACACATTCAATGCCCATTCAGAACGTATTCGCAACACATTCAGAACGCATTCGGAAACACATTATGAATGTGTTCTTAATGTGTTCCGAATCGTTATGTCTAATATTTGCTCTCGTTTTGAGGAATTATTTACCTCTTGGAATTTTCCATATCAGAAATTGTTGCTCTGATTGAAACACAATGAAGCATGGCCGGATGGATACTTTTACGGGGTCCTGGGCGCAGGAGCGCGCCAAGGGCATTTGCCGCCAGGGTGCAAGCCCAGATTTGCCGCCCCCTTGTACGAGAATATTTTCCAATTTGTATTGATTTCTACAGGGAAAAATACATATCTTTAGCAACATTATTTTTATTTCTGGTAAATTAAGCTTTTTCATAAAACACAATTGTCTCATATAAAACTGAAGGAAAAAAATATGTAAAACTCTAGTTCAGGTGACGCTTCCATGAAGTCAGCTTCCTCTCTCTCTCTCTCTATCAATTTACAAAAAAGTCCGCTTTACCGGTAAAAAAAAGTTTCATTATTACAGCTTCCCGATGGTGGGAGGGCGCGCGCACACACACACGCGCAACGAAGCAAAGTAAGAAGAGGAACTCGTGGATAAGGAAAATGACAAGAGTGGAAGACATCTAAATTCCCTGAAATAGCAATGGGCTGGACATATTGCCAGGAGAACGGACCACCGATGGACAACCAAAATAAATTTTAGACTGGATTCCAAGGGATACGAAAAAACCCAAATGAAGGGCCACGTTGGAGATGGGTGGATGAAATTCGAAAGTATGCGGGAGTGACATGGAGGAGACTGGCGCAAGATAGACCGTTGAGGAAGAAACTTGGGGAGACCTTCTTCCAGCAGAGAATTGTGGTTGACGACGACGATATATATAACATTGAACCTGACGGGCGTCTCTTTAACTATTCTAACAAAAAAATCTAATACAATATATAGTGGATTACATCGAAATTGTACCCCAGTCCTCGTTACCCTTATTTCATCGATCCTATTTTCCCACCTTGTTTCAGAGCACGGTTTTACCGTCAACGCTGGAAGCTCTTTCTTTAAAATTTTCCATCGGTAAGGTTGTTCAGAAAAGAAAGAATATATTTCTTGAACAATGCTGAAAATGTTCACAATCTGTAGGGAAATTTTTTCGCCGTAATTTCCGACCAGATTTAAAGTATGAGCCGCTTAAAGTTTATAAAATGCGTAAGGACATAAGTCGAAAAATTATGTTTTTTGAAGGCCATTGTGTTTTTCCTTCACAATGGCCCCATTGTCATAGCGCTGGCCAAGCATATCATAAACGCTGAAATCTTCAAGATTAAAAAAAAACAAAAAAAAAAAAAACAGATACCGCAGGCAAATAATTTGTAATCCTTTGCCCGCGGTATATGTTATTAAACAAAACAGTAAAACATTTTCTCTGTTTTCAAGACGACTTCTGTTGAATTATAAACGAATTATTTTTACTAAAAACACAAACGTGCCACATACCATTACGATTTCTCACAGTAAAACGTTTTCTTAACTTCTCTCACGTCACTTATATTTATTTATCTACCGAAAAATTAGATTGAGGCGTCCTGCCGCCCCCGGAAGCTGGCGCCCGGGTGCTTCGCACCCTTTGAACCCCCGCTTGGCGCGTCCCTGCCTGAGCGAAATACATTACAGGGCTTCGGAACAAAATTTCATTGCGAGGCTTAGAAAATAAAACTTATATTTTAATGAAGAAAAAGTGCTCAAAATCTATACCTTCCGACGAGTGAGGTTGAGTTTGTATTGTGATTCTTATAAAAACTTCATCACCAAATGATTAAAAAATAACTTCAACTAATCTGCGTAGTAAAAGTTTTTGCATAGCGAGTACCTTTGTCTAGCGAACAATGAGGATGTCACTAAAATAAATTCGCATAAATAGCTCCCCCCCCGATACACGTGATTGTGATTTTTTGATTCAAGGTGGAGAAACTGACAAACTAGTGACTTTTTGCTTTATTTCATACTGCCAATATAAAAAATATTTTTTATTTCCCCGTACTGTTTTTAAAGTCACTGAATAATCTGAAGAACTGTCCTCATATATAACCCCAAAATAACTCTGATATTGTTCTTTTTATTTATTTATATAATTGAAATACCTGGTTTACATACAAACCGTTGGTTATATGAAAGCAGGTAGCAGCAAAAAGATGAAATTTAATTTATTTCTTGAATGTTGAAAATAAAAAAGAAAAGATTAAGGTGGTTACAATATTTTTTTGAAAGCTGCAAATCTCAGTATCTGTACGACGAAGGGTGAAACATATTTGAAAGTGTAGGGATCAAAAACAAAACAATAAAAAAAATTTAAGGGCCTCGGGCACCAAAACGTAAGCGAATAATAAGTGTAAAAGATTCTACGGAAAATAATTTGTTTTTATTTCCAAAACTGCGGGGCCTATGAAAGCGCGGGGCCGGGATTGTCCAGCCGATCCTGCAACGAAATCACAGCTTCATATATAATTTAGCAAATCAGCAACTGAGATGATTGAACAAACGCACCGTTGTGAAATATTTCTTTGTCAAATTTGTGTATATATGACTCCTCTCTACAACAATCTGAAAACAAAATGGTCTTTCACTTTCAAATATACAAGGGTGAATAAATGCCCTAATGCACTATATCCATTCTTCCAGTAGCACAGCTCACCCATTTACACAGATTCGGGGTATTCGTAAGCACCTTTAAAATTTATATTTTATTAATACATAAATACATTTTTTCAAAGTCATAGGGATAAGTTTATTCAGCATCAAAGTTTTTCTCTCTTTTTTTTTTTTTTTTTTTGAGCATCTTATTCGCTTGTTTACTGTCTGCCGCAACCGCTTTAAACTGACTAAAGCAATAAATTAAAAGGAAAATGTTCATTTTTTAAATATCTTATTTTCGTTACGATGTACGCATCTCAAAGCATTTTTAGAAACGTTTTATAAGTGCTGTTTTACTGCATCTTCCTTTGGTTTACCGGAAAATAATATCAGTGCTACCTTACAAAGCACTTAAGGATTTTGAAATTGAACAAAACGAATAAAAGAATATGAAGTTGTTTGCAGGTGTGTAAGATTAATCAAATTTAGCGTTATTCGGCCTTTTACGTTAAATATTGCTTTTTAGTTTTCGTGACGTATGAGACTCATTCGATAAATATTTCGCTTATCAAGAAACAGCAACGAAAACTAAGTTGAATTGAGTTCGATAGAAAAACCTTAGAAGCGTGGGTCGTCTGCATCTCTTTTCTTTTAATCAATTTGTTTACTACATGGGCTCACTCACACATTCAGTTTCCCACTAAAATAATCTCAAGTTTCCGGCTTGCTCTAGTGTTCTGGACATCAGGTGACATACAGGTCACCAGCTAGCGGCAGCCAAAAAGGCACTTCTCATACCTCCTCGCTATCCCGTGGGAGCTGTCCTGTTGTCATCAAAGCGCCTCTGCTGTCTGCTCGGCTAACACCTCGGTTGGCTGTTATTGTACTTGTCCTTGCATGGCGCCATCATTGAAGCGGGAATTTTGTTTTGGAGACAAGTTCGGCTTGTGCGGCACCTTTATAATCAAGCGGCATAGACACATGGGATCTCATCAAGTAAGTGCCCTTTCTTTCTATCTTTAGTTGCTTGTATATCCTACCAGCCCCTGTCTTTTATAGCAGTGCTGACTGCTACACCCAGATTTCTTTTCCTTCACAAACATCAGAGCTGCTGTACCTTCAATATATACACATCTCTCTTCCCCAGTGCCATCATTGTCTGTGAGTAGTATCATAGCATTATTTCATTTTCTCTTTTTCCTAAGTTTGTACCTAACGTGTGATCTGTTTTCGTGGCATCTAACATGCATTCCTGTTCAATGTGCTATTTCAGCACAGGTAATTTTAACGAATTAAAGCTGCATTTTGTTAGGTACCATAAGAATGATCCACATTTTCTTGCTCAGTGCACTTTTTGCCCATACACGTCGAAAAGTTGGCATGCATACAGGATGCATCACAGCAGATTCCATAACATGGAATTCCCAGATGGCATACAGGATGCAAGTTCTAGTACCAGTAATCTTAATGATGATGCTTTCGATTCTGATGCAGGTTTCTGTTATTATCGACAACATTCAGAAAATGTTACAGAAAATAATCAGGAATTTGCCTTAGCTTCCTTTTTGTTAAAATTAGAAGCTAAACATGGCCTCTCTCAGAGCACACTAAATGCTATTACGGAAGAAGTTGGTATTTTGCTTGAAACCCAAAAGAATCAGATTAAGGCTGCATTAAGTAAAATACTCAAAGAAAGAGGGATGCAAGATGATCTGGACCTTGAAGATCAATTATCTGCTGTTTATTTCAACAGCAGCAATAAATTCAGCTCTGCTAAAAAGAGGAAAAAATTTTATTCTCAAAATTTTAAATTGCTGCTTCCCCAAATGCAGTTTGTCAGCAGAGACATTAAACGTATAAATAACAGGGTGACATATGTTAACAACTATGCATACTATGTACCTTTCCTAGATAGTTTGCAACATTTACTGGCAATGCCTGAAGTACTGTATTGGGCTACATGTTCCCATAGAAGTACTGATGGTGTCATGAGGGACTGGTGTGATGGAGAGTATTACCTACAAAATGAAACTGAAAATTTGCTGCAAATTGTGCTCAATATTGATGACATTGAAACTGTGAACCCTATTGGAATGTGCCGAAAGATTCATAAACTAACTGTTGTTAGCTATGAGATTGCTAATATTCCACCACAGTTTCGATCATCACTGCATGTTAAACAGCTTGTAGCAGTATGCAAAACTACATATGTGAAGAAAAGTGGTTTGAGAAACATTCTACTTGACTTTATTCAAGGAATGGATACATTAAGTGATGGTTGTTGGTTCGATGTAGGTGTCAACAAACTTTTTTTTAAAGCCATTCTTCGGGGCACACCAGCTGACACCCCTGCTTCTAACTCCCTATGGGGTTTTAAAGAAAGTGTGGCAAATGCCTATAAATGCTGCCGATCATGTGAAGGAATTTGGCCTCAAATATTTCAGGATTTTACTGATGATGCCTTTCCTCTCCGAAGCACAGATGAGCATATAGCAAGATGTGATATTCTAGAAGAAGCATCAAAACATTCAAAGGCACATCTCAGTAAGAGATATGGAATCAATAACAGATCTCCTCTTTTTGATATCACAGGAGTTCAACTAGAACTTGCAGTTCATGACCCCATGCATATTTTGCTGGAAGGGGTGGTTCTAGTCGAGCTTAGAGCACTCTTGGCTCATTTCATTATAACTGAAAAACTTTTTTCTTTGTAATGGCTTAATGTAGAACTCAGTGCATGGATTTACAATTATTTACAAACTGCCAGTAAACTCCCTTCATTTGATGCAGCCGTTCTTAAGGATGCTGGCAAAATTCCTGCCATTTGTGCTATCCAAAAAGATAGATGTGAGCAACCCAAAATTTGTTAACTTCTTTCGCCTAATACAGATAACAAACATTTGTACCTCACCTTACGCTGAAGAAGAGACCGAAGAAGAGCTAAGAAATTTGATTGCCCTACACCATTGTGCATTCATTGAACAGTACCCTGGAGTTGCACTGACCCCAAAATTTCATTTCTTAGTTCATTTTCCCAGGCAAATAAGAAGATTCGGTCCTCTGCGCCATCAGTGATGTATGCGCTGGGAGGCCCATTTTAGTGTGTTCAAGGGGAAAAAATAGGGTAGTTTTAAAAATATAGCTTATAGCATTTCCCATTTTCACCAGATGTGGATGTGCTATCATCAGCTAGGTAGAATGGGTGAGAGAAACCCAAATTTTTTGTATGCAGGCCATGAAATTTTAATAAAGAGTAAACTGAACCTGACTGCACATCCTTCAAATGTGCAGCAAGATGTCATTGCTGCTTTCAGCAGTGGCCATGAAAACATTTGGCTTGCGAAAGAAGTCACATTCCATGGATGTCGATTAAGACCAAATGTAGCTGTTGCATCAAATGAAGGAGCAGGGAAGTTTTTTGTTGTTGACGAAATTTTAGTAAAAGGGAAGGAAATAGTTTTTCTTGTTAAAGAAACTGATAAATCTAACTTTGTGCAAAGTTTAAATGCCCACGAGGTGATTTTTAAGAACCACCAATCTTGTGAGCATCTGGATTTGTTGAAGCGACCTTGGCCACTTACAGTCACCATGTTTGCATCCAAACTATATATTGTAAATCCATATACTTGTAGGGTACATGGTTAGTATCAGCAGTAACTATGCAGTTTACCTTCTCATGCTGTTATTGACACTAAATTTATATCCCAATATCATAGAAAACCTTTTAAAAATTCAGTTTTTATAGCATTTTCTTTTAAATCTTAGATTGAGATTTTCCAAAGGACTGGTAATTCTTTGAGCAAATCAAAATATTAAAACATCGTGTAACAATTCATTAACTTTGAAAAAAAACGTTACAAATCAAAACAAATTTATTCCCAAAAGTTTTCTTCCCTTTGGGAAAGGATTTAACTGCCTTTTATGGAAATAATCCCATGGCAGCTAAAATAAAGTTCAGGAGTTTTCAGAAAATATGGGGGATATTATTCTTCATATTTCTTGCATTTAGCTTTCAAATACAGTATGAATGCATTGCTGTACTTGGGTATTTCTTTTTTATTTATTTATTTATATTTATTTGTTTGTGCTGTTACATAACATAAGAATATTACAATAAGTTATACATACAAAGGCTGTTGAATAGCAAAGCTCAAAGGGAACAAGAGAAAATGCCTCTTAGAAATATTGACATAGCCCTTAGTTCCCTCAAAAGTATTTTAGCCTTATCATAAATTATTTTTGTAAATATTTAGGATTATTATTTGGATTTAATAAAGGAAGATATCTAATTATTTTTTTAACTCAGTAGGTGTTTTTTAAGTATTTTTTAAAGGAGATTTTGGTTGTTAATATTTGTTAAATCCAAGGGCAATGAATTCCAATAATCTGGTCCAGGATAGTTTAAACTTTGTTTTAATAGCTTAGTTTTAGGCTGTATTGGGTGAAGCAGTAATCTATTTCTTGTTTGGTAGTTGTGTCTATAGTCTATTGCAATTAATTTCAATTAAATCTGTATGCAAATTGTTCTTAAGTCTCAGAAACATTTTACCAAGATTATAATAGAAAAGTGGATGTATTGTTAATATTCCGAATCCATTCGGATGAGCTATAGGATGTTTAGTCCATCGTAAATCAGGGGTAAAATGCACTCCCAAATAGTTACAATATTTTTTTTGGTACTATATCAATTATTTTATTTTCTAATAATAAATTTATGGTATGGCCCCATTCAGATCTCTGGAGAAGACCATAGCTTTAGTTTTATAAGTGTTAATTATCAATTCATTAGTAGCTAGCCAATTTGAGTATACTTGTGAGCATTAGCTTTAGTAATAATGTCATTTAAATTGTGTCCCCTTAAAAGTAATGTGGTGTCATCTTCATATAGCATGACATCATTTTCTGATGTTATGCTAAACATATTATTAATGTATAAATTGAATAACAAGGTAACCAAAATTGACCCCTATGGGTCGCCATAATGCGATTGTAGTAAAGTAGATTGAAACTGATTAATTTGTGTGTATTGTCTTTTTATTAAATAGTTTTTAAGTAAAGAATGAGGCATTCCCCTTATTTTCAGAATATGTAATTTCTGAAGTAGGATTTCATGATTTATTGTGTCAAATGCTTTTGTTACATCTAAAAAAACAGCAAGTGTCATAGTATTAAGTGCTAATTTTTTTTAATAATGTTTTGCAAACGAAGCAATGCGATTTCAGTAGATTTATGGGGTTGGAAACTCAATTGAATTTTTTTATTATATTTTATTTTAGTGTAAATGTTATGTCTTGTGTATATTAATTTTTCTAAAATTTTGGCAAATATGGATAAGTCTGCAATAGACCGATAATTATTAGCATCATTTTTAAACCTAATTTATATTTGGAAGTAATCTTAGTTATTTTAAGTGCACCCGAAAACATTCCTGTGCGGAATACCAGATTAAAAATTATGAATAATGGTTTTATAATTTTTTCAGCAACATGTTTTATTGTAGCAGGGTGTATTTCATCATGGCCAGGACTGGTATTTGTTTTAGTATCAGCAGAAGTTCTGAATATTTAATTTCTATGAAAACAAATGAATTAGAAAGGTGCACTTTATTTGTATGTCTGAAGGATTATTAGCTGAATGAGTTTAAGAATATGTGGAATAGCTTTTATAAATTTTGAGTATGTGAAGTAATTCAAGGTTGGCAATTTTTTTTTTTTTTTTTTTTTTTTTTTTTTGATTGAAGGTTTAACCACTACCGTGAGCAACTCAATGGGCTATAAGCAGTCGCCCGTCCCTGATTTAGGGTCACTGGTTCCAGGGAAGGGAGAGAGCCAGTGCCGTAAGACAAACACAACATCCATGCCTGACCGGGATTCGAACCCGGACCCCTTACGGACGAATGATCAGAGGCCAGCGCCTTAGACCACTGCGCCACCGGGGCGGCTAATTTTTTTCTCCATCTTATATTATTTAAAGTAATCGGGAAAACTTTATCATAGATTTCTTTTAAAGTTGTGTAAAACCCATTATAAGCTAAGTTTGGGGATTCATACATTTCAAGTTCTTCCCATGTTAAAGCACTCAAAAGTGTTTTAAATTTATCAAGGTTTAATTTATTTATTTGTTGACTGTTGTGAAGCTTAGGTGGGTTTGGATTTGATTTCCCTTCCAGTATATTAAAAAAAATGGTAAGTGATAACTGTGTGTCCCATTGCAATATCCCTGTTGTTATAACTTGAGTTGGAGCATTAGTTATGGATAAATCAATTGTAGTATTAGTATTAGGGGTGATTCTAGTTGAAGAAGTAATTGTATTGAAAAACCCAGATGTAGTTAATAGTTGGTTAAATTGTTTAGTTATTGTGTTATTACAAGAAATATTGTTATTAAAATCTTCTAGTATAAATGTTTTTTTATTTGTAAGATCTGCAAATTCAAATAGGTTATTTAATATCACTAGAAATTCCCTGTAATCTGAATAAGCTGGTCTGTAACATGTGGTAATAATATAAAATTCATTTTGAACTGTATTTCAATATTTTTATTCAGAAATGTGAACTCATTAATTAAAGAGAAATTTTGATGTTGGTTCTTGACATAGATTGCTACCCCTCCTTCCCTTGAATATTCTCAGTTGAGATTAAAGTCCTGGAAGTTATTAATTTGAATCATAAGGGGTGGCGGAAAGTAAAGTTTGTTGACCGGGCCCAAAATTTCGAATTGTGGTGCAATCCCTTCCCACTTCCCGGAACAAACAGAAGAAAAACAATGCCTAAGAAGCTTTGTTTGGGATTAGGATCATTTGACAACTTACCTGGAAGAACTTTCTAAGGCACATCACAACAAAAAATCGCACATATGTTTAAAAAAAAAAAAAAAAAAAATCTTGGCTAAAATTATTGAAATTATTGACCGGGCCCGGGCGGCTCCGCTGCCACTGATTTGAATAGTATAGTTTTGGGTAGGAAACCAAGTTTCAGTAATGCATACTACATCCAGTGGTGTACAAATTAATCGTACAAGTGTTTCTAAGAGTGTGATTTTATTTTGTAATTATCTTTGTAATGTATTATTTTTAAGTGTTTTATCTGTATTAATAGATAATAGATGGACTGAGTAATATTGAGATTGTATTAGGAACTATAGTTATATTATTAATTATCAGTAGTATGTTGATTGAGGTGTTTAAAAATTAAGTGCAAATCCTCAATCAAGACAATTTTCTTTTTCGGTTGTCTTAACCCTGTCTTATGTAGAATTTCCATTGTTTATCCAGGCATATTTTATTTTTTTGTTGCTGTACCAATCTTCTAGCTTTTCAATACAAGTGCTTGTAATAGGGGAGAGGTTTTCATTGAAAAACAATTTTTTAGGTAGATATTTGATATCTAAATCTTTTATTATAATTAGAACATTTTGTGTATAATTTATTCAGAAACACTGCAATACCAAGCAGCAGTCAGCTGGTAATTATACAGTGCTCTGCAGTGTTAGAGCATGAAAACGGATAAAACTTACTTCTAATAAAGAACTCATTTCATGTAATGGGATATATCATATTTTACCCTCTCAGGGAGAGGCTAGGACCACACCCACTTGGAGGTGAGCCAGTGCCATCAGTAAGAGATGTCACTGTAACACTACATTATTAGGGTTCAATAAAATTTGCTAGAAATAAACATCAGACCAATTTCAGGCTTTCATCAAGTTCACTTTTAAACAGTTTCTAACACAGTGCATAATTTTGGATAAAATCGGCCTGAGAAGGTAAACTGTGCAATTGCTCAAATTCCCGATAGCTGTTTCTAGTTATACAGAGGATGTTTACACATTTTTAGAATGATCTTCCAGCAATATAATCAGTGTTTAAAAAAAATATTTCTTTGCTAAATATTCTATCTGATGACATTCTTCAGACTGAACTCTAGATTTCCAAGAAAAGAGGAAATTTCCTAAAATTGGTAGTATTATTTTATTGCACCCCTCTTCCACTGCTTTTCATAGTTCAATCATTGTTTTATGTCTGTGCTGAGAAAGCACTCTTTTTAGTAGTCCAAAGGCACAATAATCCATTGGCAACACAACAGGGAACTTTGAAAGAATATGAGTAAAATATATATTTTTTTTCATGTTTTCAGGTAATAGAGTGTTAGATTTGGATTTAACTGGCAGCCATATCCTGATAAAGTTATGTTCTCTAGAAGGCTCTGTGGATAAAGGAATGGTATTTTCTCTTTAATTATAGGAATTAGGACATTATTTTGGTAATAAGTAGAATTGCTTTTAACATTCTTTTCAAAACTTTAATTTCCCATCATACGAGAAACCAGCAGCAATCATGAATCCTATACGGAAACTTTCTTTGGATTCTTGGAACCAAATTTGTAAGCCTTTTTCTGCTTTTTTGTGACAGTGAATAGACCTTTTTTTGTTACAGTCATTTAGGTAGATCCATGCTTCATCAATAGTAACAACAAATTTCCATCTGTCTCCAGCTAATTGATTTTCATAAAGAAGTCTACACTATGTTACCGCAGAACATTTTTTTTTTTTTCAGATTCAAATCTTTGTTTATTACCTCATTTATAGTTGATACAGAGATTTTTAATGAGTTTGTAAGCCTTTTTCTGCTCTTTTAGGATAGTGAGTCGACCTTTTTTGTTAGTCATTTAGGTAGATCTATGCTTCATCAATAGTCACAATAAATTTCCATCTGTCTCCAGCTAAGTGATTTTCATAAAGAAGTATACACCATGTTATGCGCTCAGCCCCTGAACATTTTTTTTTTTTCAGATTCAAATCTTTGTTTATTACCTGGTTTACAGTTGATACATAGATTCTTAATAACTAAGCAATTGCTCTTTGGGTTGGTGGATTTTCTTTTATTACCGTAGACCTTACTTTTGAAATAGTCATAAAAGTATATACTTTCTTTGGATATTCATTTGTTCTTTTTTCTGTTAAAAGCAATGCTTGATTATTTTCCCTTCTATTATTAATAATTAGGGCTAGGATTTTTATGATTTTGCATACTTTGTTTTATGGTAATACTAAATCGTTCAAGTGTATTCAAATGCCTTTCATACAAAATTAAGCTGATTTAAGTATCTTTGTTAAGGCACTTTTCTGCATTTTTTCGTGATTTTTACACGCTATGGCATTTTTTCAGATTTTTCTGTCATTTCAAGGCACTCTTTTGTTGTTTGTGATATTTTGGTATTTTGCATATTTTGGTATTTTCAATAAAAAGGGCATTTTTGAATGTGTTTTCCCTGAAACTCCATTTTCCCCTGAAATCCAGAAGCAAGACTGAGAAAAGTGCTTGTGTTTAGAACATCTATCTGTACATGCGTTGTAGCAAACAGCAGGGCAGTAAAAGCAATTCTACAGCTCCCGTCTCTTCCTTCAAGCCGCAGATGAGCTGTTCTCCCATTTGGAGCACAGCTGTTGCCAAAAAGGAAGGTGAAGGTTCTGTCTGGAAGAAGGTTACATTTTTATGTCTGTTTCTTGTTTTCTTTCATAAGGCTTATTTTTTGTTAACAAAAAAAAAACTCTGTTTGGTACAAAAACTAAAAAGTTAAATTGTATTTTAAATGTTTTTTTTATCTTATAGAGATATGTTTGTGGGCAGTAAATTTTTAGTTTGGCACAGAAATTGTAAAACAATTAAGTTGCATTTTCTTTTTTTGCTTTGTTCTATAGGTCATGTTTCGGTTAGTAAAATAAAGAACTTCAGTTGACACAGCAACAGTCAACAGATTAAATTATATTTCTTGGATTCTTTATGTTTTGTTTCATGCACCTCTTCTTTTTCTTAATTTTGCATGAAAATAAAAAAAGAAACATACATTTCTTAGGGGGTTTTTTGTTTTTGTTTTATGCAGCATTTTTTAGCTTTTAAGTCATAAAATCATTTTTATAGGGCATTTTCTAGCAATTTTTATATCATAAAATTCCTAGCTCTATTAATAATATTGCTTATTTTACATTTAGAAATGCTAATTCTATTATTTTCATAGCATTTCTTAAATATAGAATACGAACATTTTTCCTCGTAAAGAGCAAAAGCATAACCTTGTATCCACAGCTTGTTTATGTGCGCCATTTTCTTAGCAGACGATATTTAACTGTGGCAGATGTTTCTTTAATGTTCATCTAACATGCTGTTGCCAGTTTCAATTCTCTGAACTTCTCTTTTATTTTATGTAGTTTCTTATCAAAAAGGTTCTAAAAATGTGTGCACATCCTCTGTATTTATAAAAACTAATCATGAACTGAATATCAAGTAACACAGCATTATGTGCAATATTTCATCATTTCAAAACAGTTGTTCTATTTTTCCAACTTGCTCTTCATTCCTGATTTACACTGTAACTAGCTCCTTCAGAGAAATCTTGTTGTTTCCATAGACTTAGGATTTTAAAATAGCTATGTACGACATACGCGGTATATTTCGTGGAAGTTGTAAAGATTGTGGAGCCAATGAATGCAGCGAATTTGAAAACACTGAGGAAAAACTTTCTGCGGGTACTGTGGATGTCCACCAACAAGGCATGTTAATCGTAAGTTGAAAGTTTAATATATCTGCTTTATTTATTTTTTTTATTTTCCGTGCCATATTATGTTTTCTGAAATCAAAAATCACTTCAGCTTCAAGTTAATGTAAAACAACCTCTTTACTTCCTTCTATTTTCTAAACCATATTTTTTTACTCACAATTTGCAGTTTCTATATTCTATGTTGCACTTTTCTGAACCAATTTCTGGTAGAATGTTGCCCTATATTTTTCTGTTTAATCTTCACCTCTCAGTGAGTGTGAAAAAATTCAGCCCCACTCTCAATCAAACGTGAATTTGCCAATTACTGTTTGGTTGACTTACCATTACTATTACTACTACTAAGTGCAGCATTTTTTCACACCACTGAGTTATACGTGTTAGCAAGCTAGCAGGTTTCAGATCATGCAGACTTCATGTTTGTTTGTGTCATCCATCTGATAATGTTCGAAGGCAACTGGGGTGATACAAAAATGTTCATGCTCACTTTTTAAAGGGCATGGAATGAAAAAAGTATAGTGCAATATTCTACCAAAAAATATTTCTTATGAGTTTTTTACATATCTTCAGCAATTAATAAAATTTTAATTTTTTTTTTTTCATTGTCCTGTGTTAAGTCCTGGGCATAGCCGGATCCAGGTATGGGCAGTCCAGGCAACTGCCTAGATCCCTGGTTCAGGGATGGCCCCAAGCTTTGATTTTTTTAATCAAAGTTTTTTTTTTAATTTTCCGTTGCATATACATCAGTTTTTCTTATTCCATCACTGATTGTCATTTTGATGAAAATCAGATTCAAAATATGAATAAAGTGCATATATATGTAGTCCCTCTCTCCCTGAGAAATATCAATTCCATGTATCCAGGGTTCTCGTGGCAGCATCCTTCAGATTCAAACTCATGTTCAGAGCCAGATTAGTGGTGGTGCGTGTGTGTGTGTGGGGGGGAGGAACTTTCAGAGCTAGAGTCCCGGGGCACATCCTCAGAGGCGTGCACCTCCATTGACATTTTTAAAAAATATGCATATATATTTTTTAGTTTACATGTACTGCACATGACTGCTATCCTAAAAGGAATAAATGTGCCGAAATTTTTATGGTAGGGTGAAAGAGCATCTAGTTTCTCTCTTTGTCAATGATATCAACTGACTTACCGGATTTTTTTAGATTGCAGTATTATTTATTTAATGCCCCTCATATATATAAGTACTCCTCATGATATACGCATAACATTTTCAGGCACTTTTTGGTTATTTTTCTATCTCTACTGCAAGTGCCATATATGTGAAAAAAGATAGTTAAAAAGCTACCCAAAATGTTTAAAAGGTACAAAATACACCCCTCTTCACAGTTTTACTGTTCCTTCTAATTTTCTTACATTAAATATGTTCCCCTTTAATTTCAGAGGTAAATATTTCCCTATGCTATATTTTCCAAAATTCTTGAAAAGACTGGTTAAGAGGAACAGTGGCTCCATAACATGGTTCTTTCCTGCAGCCCCCAAACCTCTTGATCTGGCGACCTAGACTAACAATTGTTATTATATAAACTGACTCATAAATGAGATATTGGGAATTCTCTGAACCATAATAGAAGTAATCAAGGAAATTATTTTATAAATCTAATTTACATAAAAGACATAGTTCTACCTCATAGAGTGCCCTCACATGGTGTGTAATTCATGTTTAAAATTTCTTGGTGAACTTGAAAATTTAGCATCTCACTGGTTCATCCAGAATAACAGAAATATATTTGATACATTCTCAATGACTTAGGCAATATTGCCTAGAGTGTTGATTTATTTGACTACGAACCGAAAGATAATGGTACCTGAGGAGACGGTAAAAGGTTTTCAATTTTCTCATAAATTTTTAGTGTGCATACAAAAACTTGGGGCAACTGAATATGTCACAAATAATTGCAAACTTTCTTATGTAATTAGGAAATATAAATAACTCAGTTCATTCCTTTCATTAGATATGACAAACATTACATACCCGTAATTTTACTGATATTATTTTTCATTAATCGATGCATTAAGTGCATGCTGGATGGGGCCCTGGATGGGGGGTGGGGCCATAAAGACTATAGCCTAATCATACAGAAGCTTCGTTACATTTAAGAATCTCACTATAAGGAATTTTAATGAAAAATTATTCAAAAATGTGTCAAACTGAATTCTTATGGAGTATACAACATTTTTCTTATTTTTACTGACTATCAATTTAAGAAATAGTTCCCTTGTTATTTCTTCTGCATCTGCTTTCATTCAAAATACCTTAGAACAGATTTAAGACTGGGACAAAGCATTGAATATGGTATTAATGACTATTTCGATCTTACCCATGTGCCACCTAGGTCCTAAGGAGCTGCACAGAATTTGCACTTAAACCCCAAGGAAAGATAAAGTTGTAATTGAAGAACTAACAGGACATTGGTGTTGAATATCCAAGAAGAAAACCTGAGAGGAGGAGGAGGAGGGGGGGACTGGTGAAAAAGGTAGCCAATACCACAATTATCACCTTAGTACCCTTCAAAATGACCATTCGGTCAACATGATGGTCTAATGCAGCAAAAAAAAAAAAAAAAAAAAAGAGATTTGAAAATCACTAGAAATAAGTTAGGCAACAACAAATGGTAAGAGACAGGCCATTGAGACTTCCCTAAAAATTCTTGTCCTAGTGCCTAAAAAAGTCTTAATCTGGCCATGACTGATATACATTTATACATTTTGAAAGGCACTTGCTGTTAAATAAATAAATAAGTGTGTGTATGCATGTGTGTGTGTTTCTAAAGCAATGTCTTATGCCCATTTTAAGAATATCAGATAATTGTAACAGGTAGCAAGGCTATGAAACTCTGTAAGGGTGTATTCTATAGTAAGTGTTATGGGAACAGTCATTTTTCAAGAATTTTTCTATCAATCAATTTTTCAAATTACAGAATATAGTTAGATGGTGTATCTCGTGATACATATTATACAGGGACATTCCATGGTGTTGAAATACTTTAAAACAAATGTGTGAAACAGAAATTTGGTGTTCATTAAGTCGTCACAGCTACAAACTATATCGCTGTTTTGGCTATTTAATTTTTTATCCGTATGACTACAACTAAGCAGAACTTTGTTACTGAGAATGTATTGTGATTTGCAACCATGGCTAGAAAAAAAATGTATTAAAAATCACTAGTTGAGATGGGTGACTGTGTGTGTGTGTGTGCGTGGGGTGGGTAATCCTACATGAACTGCCTCTTACTTCCTCTGCTTAATATGATGAAATATCTCATTGGTAATGGAAATGATAGAGGATAATAACTGGATCTCAGCTATTCTCTATGAGATGTTACTACCATGTATATGGTTACCCCAGTTGGTGAGTCTGCCATCCTGCATTTTTCAAGCAATATAAGCTGGCGAATTCAACAACTCTGGTTGGAGTTGGTGTATGAGAGATAGCTGAGAAGTATACCGATTTCTGTAGCTGTAATTCTGTTGAAAATGGGCAGATACTACACATATGGAAGCAAATTATCATTTTTGAATAGAAAGCAATTGAATCATATAACAATGCTGTTGTATAATTTATTATGTCATATAAATCTGCACAGTATCTGGACAGCTTTGGATAGACTTATGATATAATGAAATACATAATAGCAGTGCTTTGTTTTCACATTTCTTTGTAGTTATGACTACTTTGTGCAATCTTCAATGCATATGTTCTGCTGCACCATTACATAATAAATTCTGCTTTTTTCTTCTTTCTGTCTTTGTGATTTACTGTGTAAAGCTCCTACATGCCTCACATTAAAAAACATAGTTTGTTTGATTAAATATAACTGAATTAAAAAAAGATTAATCTGTTCCTTTTATTGATGTTTTTTTTTTTTTAGTTCATCTATGAGTTTTCAATGCTAATTGGAAGGGAACAAATGGAAATTTTCAAGTCGAAGAGGAAAATATTTTTGAAAAAATTGACCTGTGTGCTACAGGTAAAAACAGTTTTGAACTGGTAAGTTTTCAGATATGATTTAACTTAATGTTTGGTAACTGATGTTAAATTTTTTAAATGTAGCAACTGATTTCTTATTGCAAAATCTCCATTTAATATTGGTCAATAATACTTTCCCAGAAAAAGTGCTAATTATTTTTTTCTAATCATGCACATTGTTGTTGTAAAGATCATGTAAATTTATTGAATGTATATAGCTCTTAAAATACCACTTTTTGAATTCTTCACATTTTTGTCATTCAAGTAAACTGAAGTTGCACAGTCAGTATCTAGCACAAATAGCTTTGAGAAGCAATTGCAGTTACCACTGGACAATAGGAATAAGAGCATTACCTATACTTCTCCTCTTTTAAGTATTTTATGACTGTATCTCCCATTAACATGTAGCTAGACTGTGGGAACTGAACGATTTTAAAAAAAAAATAATGCATGGATTATTAACAGAATTGCAAACATGAAGTGACAGATATGGATGATGCAATAGAAAAAATTAGCAAGATGAAAAAGTATTTAGGCTACTATGCACAAGCCACTTGTGGTTTCAATAATGCATATTTGGTAATGGCTCAAAAACGGGATCTGGCCCATGTGCCTGAAACAAGTGTTGAAAGGGAAGTATCATGTAGACATGTGCATCTGATCACTTTGAACCTACAAAAACAGTTAAAAATAAGATGTGATTCACTATACAAGAGGAAAAAAATGTGCTTTAGAAAGGTGAACACTCATGCAATCAATAGCATGGACAATCAGTTGGGGGGGGGGGTTAACTTGATAATCTGAGGTGCCCCGTAATTGTTATACGGAAAGACTTAGAGTATTCTGTATGTTTGGGGAGGCCCCCCTGAACCTCAGTGGATGCCACAGGCTGTGCAGAGGCCATATGTACACCACTGCATGTAATAGTTTTGTGGTAGCAGTACTTAGTGTGTAATAACAATTTTCCCATATTTAATATAATGTGAGGAACTTAAATTATCATATGAACTAATATTTGTCTGTTTACCAAGATCTGTAAAAAATAACAACTCACACTAACTGTCGGACATGCACTAAATATTTGAAAGCATGAACAGGTGTTACAGTATAGATGAATAGTTCTGATAATTATACAAACTAAATATACGCATTGGAAAATAATGCACTTACCACTAAAAAAGGGAACATGTGCAACATCGATTTTCTTACTGTTTGTTGTGTATATTCTTCAATCAAATTAAAGTATTTCCAGGATATTAATATCCTGTCATCAGTCATCTAACACTAAATGACAGGTTTCGTGGGATTAACAGTAAGAAAGTTAAAATTGAATGTGGTGCTTTTTTTGTGGTAAGTGCATTATTCTCTATTGTGTATCAACAAGGTTTCTTTACACACACACACACACACACACACACACATATATACATATTCCCCCTCCCCCTCCAAAATATATTAGGTACTAATAGTTTCTTTATCTTAGAAGCCCCATGCTTTTCTAGCATGCATTGAGAAATTTTCTGTTAACTTAAAATGACATGGAAGAAAAATAGAACCAGTTCTAAAAAGCATATTAGAATAGAACTTTGGCAGTATATATATTACTTGAGGATTCCCAGAGACAGGTGTTGTAAAGATTTTAATGTTTAGTCAAAATTTCTTTGATGTAAAGTACAGGAATCTAAGCCACTATTTTGTCCCCCAGCCCACCCCCAATGCAAAAATATCACTGGTGAATTATGTCTGCACTGCACTGTATTATTTTCTATTTTATCAACATATTAATTTGTTGAACAATCATTTTAATTTCATTGATTTTTGTAGAATATTTCTGAATATTATTTGTTTCCTTTCTTAGTATGAAGACCAATTTCTGGGTTCATGGCTGTGGTTTGAAAATCAATGTGGGATTTTCTAGACGAAAGGAGAGAAATCCTGCCCAATTATTGAATTTGTGGAGGTAAGAAAATAATTGGGTTTATGTAATGTAAAGAATCATGCAGTGTCACTATGGGACTGTAGAATATATGCATAGCAAGATCATCATCTGACTACTTTCTTTTGAATTAAATGAAAATGTATTCTTATTTTGCAAATAACTTTAGCAGTTCTATAAGTTTAGTATCTCAAGTATTTTAAAGTGTAATTGCAATTTGTACTAAGTGAAATTATAATATTCCTTCTGGCATTCATGTGATATAAGTGTATAGAAATGCAGAAAGAAATACTTTCTTCAAGGGAATTTAAGTAATTTAAAACTATTTAAGAAAATACCTTTTTATAATTTGATCCTTTTAAAATTTGATCAATACTTTAATCTGATTGTTGCATAATAAACAGTGTAGCTGATTAAAAAGCCTTTTATTTCAAATTCTATTGAAGTCTTTTAAAGCAGTGGCTAATAAAAAGACAAAAGTCTTATTTCAATTGAATTTGATAAAATGCTTTTAAATCAACTACTGTTTGTTATGTAACAATGAAATTATACATGGAAGTACTTTTGAACTCACTTAGTTGTTTGTCGTCTGCCAAATCTACATGAAACACTTTTATGTGGATTAGGTTAGATTTAGATCAGGCTGATGATGAATCACCCAGTGAGTTCAATAAAACTTCCATTTGAAGCGAAAGTATTAAAAAAATAAAATCAAATACATAGTGGACCATTTTTACCTCAAAATCATAGGCTATCCCAAAATTGCACTTACTACAAAAGTACATAAAATCCAAGAACTGCTGATTAACATTTTTATTGGTGCATTGGAAAGATAGAAATAATTTTAAAAATTTTGAGTAGTCAAGTGAGGAATCTACCACATTTAGGAAAAATGATTTTGCAATAGCTGCAAAAGTGGAATGAAAATTTGTGTGCATGGTGCTCTACTAACTTATTACTCTACTCATGCATGGTGAATGAATAGGTAAATAGTCATATGTACCCTAAATTTAGTTACAAGAACAAAACACTCAATAATATCATAAAGAGATAGTAACCTAATAATTTTTGCATTAAACACATGTATGTAGCATGATTTGTGTTTTTGCTCAAGTTATTACACCAACAGTGTACAGTTTTGTTTCCAAAAGCTGACTCTTTTTATTCTTATCTTCTACAAGCCATCCCAATCAATCTTACTGGTGTTCAGATGAGTACTATTGCAAATGCTAGTGATGGAGACCAGTAAATGCAGATGATTCACTTGCAGAATGTACACAATTACTGAATGGAAGCTATGGTATGCTGAAGAACTATTTTTTTCAAAATTACATCTTCAGCAGTGAATAACTGATATTCTTGCAAGAGTATTCTGCATATATTATATATGCTAAGACTGGCTCACCATGATACAGCTTTGCCTCTGAAACATCCCTGATGCGTCACAGGCTGTTGAAGGTTCTCTCAATTCGGGTCAGATGAGATCATGAATTAAAACCAATGGTGCCCCAAACCATGACGCTTGGGGTTGGGCTGGTATGATGCTGCAGGGTGCCATTCACCATGATATCTTCAAACATATATGGTACCACCATGGTGCATCAAGTTAAATCATGACTCGTCAGAAAACATGACCTGTTGCCAATTAGCATGCCAATGTCTGTTTGAGACCCCTTTGCAACTTCAGGTATCTCTGATTGAGGGTCAAAGGAATGGGCTGCTAGTGACCAGTCCTCTCTTAAGCAGATGACATCTAATTGTGTTGAAGGACAAACCATGACCTCTGACAGTTCTCCACTGCTGCGCTAATACAATGCATGTCAGTGTGCAATTGGTCACTGTCATGTGGTAAAGGTGTCTGTCATTTTGTGTAGTCGAGCAAGCAATATTGCAGTCCATTTCCTGAATTTCTGTGTGTCTGAGCCTTATCTGTCCACTGATGCCACGTTTGCATCACTGTACTGGCATTTTCCCCAGCACTAGTGGCTATTTTGTGGTAGGAAAATTCAGCTTCTCTCATCCCAACAATCCTTCCTTACTCAAAGGCCATCAGGTATTTATAATGTGACCTTCTGCAGAGATGGGGCACATAGTGAGACACAAGAAACACCATTTGTACTCAATGTCAGTTCTTCACTGATTGCAAGATCTCATTTGAGCCAACTCTTTATACCCAAGACCGGACAGTTCAGAGGGCACTGATCTGAAACTGCATGCACATTTTCACTGACATTTTAATCATTTGCATGTCCCAGCCTGTTGTACACATCCTGTGAGTATAAAGCCAACATCAGTCCTTCATTGTGTTGCAATTTTTACACGATATTGTAGTTTTCCTGGAATCCTACATACTGACACATTTGGCTTCATAACAACAAGTTTCGATAAATGTTCTGTAGGATGTATATTTTGCAAGGCTTGTCACCTTTCCCCAAAAACTGCTTCAATGAATATTTTAATTCTTCAGGGAGAAGTTATGCCACAAGCATAGCTATTCTCTGTTTTCCAGATCTGCATTATAGGCTTTTACTGTGGACCTAGAAACTGACAAATTTTGTCCATTAGGCAGTGGTGTAAGTGACTGATGCATATTGGATATGAGTCTCTTGCCACAACAGTATAACCACATATATGCTTTCGTGTGATTTTCACATTTCTGTTGATAGAGCTGTCACTTAATGAAGAGCATTATCTAAAATTTTGGTACGTTAAGAGTGTTTTGATAGGTATTTGTTCCATATGGAAAGTTATTCAAGCATTGCAATATCTACTTCAACATGTCTCACCACATTTTTCTGGGGTATGGGAGAAAAAAATTATTCTTTAAAATTTTAAGGGACAGCAGGGGTGCTGTCACTTAATGATCTCTACAATATATGACTTTTTTTTAAGTTGTTTTTGTTGATACACTGCTCTGGATTAGTGTATCTACAATGCTGCCATTGAGAGGAACTTTTATATGAAACAAAGGACTTTAGAAATGCATGGTGTCTGCACTGTTGATGTAATGATATTTTTACATTGCATATAGTCTTAAAGATCACACAATTAATATGAAACACACGCACAATAAAAAAAAACTTGGGTTATACTGAATGATATTAGTCTTGCCCCATACCCAAAATTCAGGTAAAACAATTTTCAAAATTATAGCATGAAAATCTCTGATGGTTTTGTTAACACTTTATTGGGTACATATTGTTTAGTTGAACATTTTACATGCTGGGCAGTCATGATATAGAAGTTTTTCCTAAAAAGAAAAGTTTATATTTATTATGTTGCAGCTTAGCTTTAAGAATGGGCAGTGCTCATATTTCACATTATACCAGAATCACATTTTTACAGTGGTTATAACTAAGAATATTTTGATAGATACTAGAAACAATGTGATATATTTTAACATAATATTTTATGACATCCAAATAAGCTAGTATATATATTATATAGCCTCTTACAGTGTTCCCGTAAAACTCATTGTATACAATTGTGGCAATGAGAAAAAGTGATGAACAGTACATTACGCTAGCACGTATAGACTGTATGAGCTGGTACTGTAAGGTAATAACTTTTGCTTTTCTTAAAAGGGCACATATTTTAAAGGAGGAAAGATAACACAAGTGAATAGCAATGTTAAGTTTCACATAAAATATGTATGTTTTCTTAAATATTCTTCTGGGAAGGCAAACTATGGGAAGAGATCAGTTTTCTATTAAACAAGTGATTTACTTTTAATACTGCAAATGCACATTGAAATTAATTTTGTGCTATTTTTATAGCATGTTTGTCCTGAATTTTATATTCGAAATGCCAAATTTGGTTTTGTTGTCCATAATTTCAAATATATGAAATCACTGCTCAGATTGGCATATGTAGCTTATTTGTTTTTGTATTTTTCATTTCAGGATGCTGCAGAATTTCTCAAACAAATACAGAGTGTTGATAAACATGCTCCACCCCATGCGATAGTGTAAATACAGCTCAGAGGAATAAAAGATGTTGCAGTTGTATTCCAAGGAAGCTTTATAGCTGTTGCTCAAAAGGACACACTGTCACTTTTAACTGTGCTACTGGCAGTGTATTATACCTATGAACTGAATTATCCAAAAAAATATCTGCAGGCAATGGCCACACTGGCATTTTATACTCTTGGCCATAAGTACTATTCACTAGGCCAAAAAGCCAAAAGGTTGTTGGCTCAATTAAATGCATAAAAAATTAAAAACAAAATTGTCAGTCAATTCTTTTGCTGGTGGACTGTTTGTGTTATATTAATATGAACATTTATTTTTTGCTCCTATTAGAGCAATATGTTATTACTTTATGGGAGAAATTTCATATGTATAGACATGGTTCAAAAACACAAACATCCAAAACATATTTCATCCCATTGTACAATACTGATCGCAGAACGGTAAATTTAGCTTGAACAATGAACTGCCTCAGATGAATGTTACTCATCTTTAAGAGGTGTGTCACAGTAGCTGTTTCAAATTTCAACATTTTCATTACGTTCCTGCAAAGGAAAACACATCTGAACACATTTCTAATCCATCACAGAACATACTTGAAAGCTTGCTGGTATGGAACACCTGCATTTCACAACAATGCATTTTGTCCACGAGTTACCCAGAATGCATTCAAAATATGTTTTGTGTTTCCGATATGTTGGTAATGGGCTCCTAACATGTTTCGCATAGGTTCCCAATCAATTCTGAATGTGCTCCTGGTATGTTCTCAATGTGTTCTCCAAATAAGAACACATTAATGTGTTCTTAAACTGGAACAGAATGTGTTCTAAAATTTACTCCTAATGTGTTCTAAATTTGAACACATTAAGAACACATGAAATGTGATCTTAATCTGGCACAGAATGCGTTCTACATTTTACTCCCATTGTGTTCTAATTGGAACACTTTGGGAACACATTTAAGAACGCATTTGAGAATATGTTCTAAATAAGAACACGTTGGGAACACATTAGGAACACATTTGGTAATGTGTTCTCAGCAAGAACACATTGGGAACACATTAAATGTGTTCTTAAACTCGAACAAAATGTGTTCTAAAACTTACTCTCAATGTGTTCTGCACAAGAACACATCGGGAACACATTTCATAATATGTTGTTCTCAGCAAGAACACTTTAGGAACACATTAATGTGTTCTCAAAATATGTTCTTAAAATGTGTTCCAAATATGTTCTAAATTAGAACACATTAAAGTGTTCTTAATCTGGCACACATTGCGTTCTAAAATAAGGTCTTAATGTGTTCCTAATGTGTTCTGAGGATTTGCAGTGTACATGATTTTACTAACGTGCTTGATACAACGATAAGAACGGTTCAAACACTTGAACATGCATAACGGGATTTTTTCAATTTTTAAATTACTTTTATTCTTTATTGACACTTTCTGCCGATCGGTGTCCAACTCATTCGGAATGATCGCTACGCTACGTTTAAAGAAGTTTTAGGAAGAGAGTGTCTGACCCCAGGTCTCAAACTGTCCTTAGAAATGGAAGCCAGAAGATCTAAGTGAACTCAATAAGAAAGATAAACAGAAAAATAAGTGAAAGGAGAGGAGGATTTATCTTTTAGTGAACCGCGACATCAGTCCAGAGGGGGAAGGGAGAGAGAGTACGGGGGGAGGAGAGACCAAGCATCACAGTATCCATCTTAGCGAACCACTGTGAGTCCCCCCCCCCCACGGGTGGGCGGAAACTCACAGAACCCACATCCGGATGGCGGAGCAGCAATAGGTCCTCATCATCTCAATGCCAACCTGAAAAAGAAATGGGTGGTGGTTTGCCTAACACCCATTTAATGTTCACATGCACTTATTCTCTATCTGATCCGAGGCCTCCAGCCCAAGAAGCAGTGCTCAACACTGCTACCGTTCCCCAAGTACCAGTCGGGGGGGGGGATGATACAACCATCGCTGCTCTAGTTCTGACAGTAGCTTTGGGCAACACGTTTGTGATTTTTTTATACTCCTTCAACATCCCTCAAAAATCCAGTGTCTTTGTCAACCAAAAACACGGAGATTTAACTTATACTAGACTAAACTCGTCGGAATCGACGGTTAGTTTTTTTTTTTTTTTTTTTTTTTTTTTGAAGAGAATAAACTGATATGAAACAACAAATGTAAACTTTATTTGATTGACAAATTCATCCAACCACTTCAGTAAAGACAATAGTTCAGGTTCGTGATTTTTTTCCCTAATTTAGGGTCACTGGTTCCATGGAAGGGAGAATTCTCTCTTGTCCGAGATATATAGTCGCGCCCATTGATCGATCGCACACGCCTTCCAGTAAGGCTCTTACGTTTTCTTTTCTTTTTTGCAACTCAATTTCTACATTCTAAGCTTCACTAACAGTGGTCAACGGAATGTTTATTTACGTCTTCACATAATGGGAAACGTCTTACTTACGTGAATAAACTGGATCGAATGAGTATTAAACTGTATATATACATCACACAGTCCAACGGCATAATGCACTCATGTCATCGAGAGTGTTCGCTGTTCCGATGAGAAGAACTTTGTTTACGATTACCTGCTAGCGTTGCTTTGCACAACGATTCGCTAAGAAAAAGACTTCGGACTATCCCAGTCCCTCCATGCTTTCGCCTTCAACAGCGCGTGAGTCAACCGCACGCTTCTCCCGTAGACTTTACATGGAAACTTTGCCGCCCCACAACGCCCAGACCGTTGCCCAATCTCATTTTCCCTTCGACTGGCACATCTACATGGTAAGACCTTTATTTTGATACCTCAACCATATCTTCACGTTCATCCGTCCTCTCAAAATAGGACTCACAGTTAAAAAACTTATAGAATTAATATATAGATATCAATTATACAACTAATAGACTGTTTCAGTGGCCGCAATAACAGGAAAATCAGTTTTTATGAATTGTTCTCTTATTTTCGGATCGAACTCTTTTTAATCCTAAAGACCACACAAGGATTTCGTCTGAGCGGGGTTATTGCAGACGAAAATCACAAAGCAATATTCCGTTCTAGCTACACTACTACTGCAGAGTAACAAGATACAGAATGCCGAAAAAGCTATAACAAAAAAGCAAGGGAAGGCTTTGCGAACACACATTACAACAACAACGCAGTAGAGATGTGTCGTTCACGAACGTTTCGTTCGAAAAAGACGAATCTTCAATCTGGGCCATTGGCGAGGGAATCTGGCTAACCTTCCAAAAGCGGCCAGCTCCGATAGATGGCGCCACGGCAGCACTTTACCTCTCCTCTCTTCTCGCGCTTTCACGTTAAATGCGTCATAGCTACTTACGTCACTTCTCCTGTGTTCTCCGTCTCTGCTCCTGTGTTACGTAAGTTTGTTTTCGATCTCTACTACTCCTGTGTTGGAACTGGAGAAAGTTCTCTAATGAAGTTGGGAACGATGAGGATAACTCTATTTCATGGTGTCAAAAACAGAATTTGTTTTCCACCTCCAAAAAATGTTCTGAGCGCCATCTCATGACTCTACGTGTCGATGCGTCTCATCGTTTAGGACAAATCAGGTGTCGGAACAAGCACGCTTCAGGGAATGACGAGTACTCAACCCGTACACTTGGCACGTGGTTTTTTTATGCTCAGATTCCGATTGATAGAGTGATGATTCTGACGTATTGTTTCGCCAAAGGATTGTCTTACAATGAGGCGATTGAAGAAACCTCACATGGCAATGTTACCACATCCACTGAGACAGTTAGCGACTGTTATTCGTATTGCAGACAACTAGAAGTAGTATTTGTCATTTTTCATTTTCAAGTAGTCAAATGGCGCTCTTTGTTTGTTCTGATGGTTTTCAATATTTAGCTAACGCAACGTTTGCTTTCTAAGCCCAAGCAAGTTTGGAAAGTGCGTTCAGCTAAATATTGAAAACCATCCGAACAAACAAAGAACGCCATTTGACTTTTCGGAAGTCAGTTATGACTCTGCTCGTACGCAAACAAGCGTTTATTTGCATTTGGTTGCGGAACTACTTATATCGCGTAGTGGCACACGGGAGTCAGGACGGGGAAGGTAAACAAGCCCGACGACGATACCTCAGACTTCGGTTTTGTTGAATCCTACCTCACTTTGCATCGGGGAGGAATCTTCATTTGGGTAACAACTTCGTGTATCATTACTTTTCCCGTCTTTCTACGATGCCTGTGTAATGCATGTGAGATATCAAAGGCAGATGTCCAACTTTACCATTAGTTTAAACTTACATTATCTGCCTTTGCATTTTGCTTTTTAATTTGACCGACCTGCCAAGGATTACCATTATCAGGCAGAAAACAAACCACAGCCACCAAGAGGCTAATAAGTCCGTGACAACCAATGTTCACTTAAAGATCTTCATTGTGGCGACAACTTATAACTTGGAAACAAACGAATATGCTTGTATGTCTTGTTCATAGTGATGAGATCGTCCTGCATTCTTGAAAGAGTGAGAAATCGTTGTTACATTTCTTATGTCACAGTGTGGTGTTTAGTAGTGTAGAATATTAAAGAGTTATCAAGATAATACTTTGATTTTTTAATCAGGATTGTTCAACAAACTTCTGAAATCAATATATCTAATTTTGTATGCAGTATTTTTTGCTTAAGAAATTATTAAAAATGAAATTTAAAAACGTAGTTCTGTTGTTTTTGATGAGTCTCCATAAATCGTCATGCGGAATGATATCCGTCTATTTCTTCAGCTTTAATCCTGGCATCAAACAGATGTCATCGATTTTTCCACGTTTAAAAGTGAGTTACGGAAAAATTCCCATTGGCCGCCAGGGAGAATCGAACCCCAGGAACTTCCAATAACGCTCCGGATATGCAATTCCTGGCTTTTAACGCTTCGGAGTCGGGTCATTTCGTTCGTTGACAGTTTACGGTTTAGTGGGCGATTTTTACGTTTCAAGTTGTTTTTTAATTCTTAACGAAAAGTTGGGTTTCGACAAAGGAGTTATTAAAAATTTAAGGCTATTGCAATGCATTTTCTGTCGGCCGAATCGCCTTCTCTCGTCGCAAATGTCTCCAATTTCACGTCGTAACTTGGTGCTAATCTGTGAATAATTCTGAATTTATAATTTTCTTAATTATTTTGAGGTTCTTTCCCATTTTAATTTTAAATTGAAATACGCTAACGTTGCAATTTTAACATAACGTTAAAAACTTCACTCGTGTAAGAAGTATGATTCATTCCGGTTTGATATTAACACAGTTTCTGCAAACAAAATGCACGTCATTCCAAAATACACGCAGCTGAAATGACATAGGTATCATGTAAATTCCCACACCTTGCGGCTTCACGGTTAAAAGACTCAGGGAATTGGAGCTCTTTTACGGAATCGATTCTTTTCAAAAAAGATTCTCGGTAAACCTTCCACATGTGGCCCAGAAATAGTTTTCTTTAGCGACGATAGATGGCGACACGTTATCGCTACATCGTAAAGCATTGCGTTACATTGTGAAAGTGGCAAAGGAAGTGAATAATATGGATTAAAGGTGGCCCTTAAAAGGACCTTTATGAATTGAACAATGTGGCATATGTGTGAAATATTTATTATGACGGTAAAATAAGTTTTCCTCATGAATATGAAACTGTCAACCTAGCAGAATAAAAGGCAGAAAAGCTTTATCTGCCAGGGAAGAACTGCCTGATCGCACGAATCAGGACTACAAAGCAATATTCTGAGGAAAGACGACAATTCCGTCGGAATAAATATTCCATAATATGGTCTGGCAAGTACATTTTGGGGTTGCCCTGTGTTAATTTATGTTTCAGGGGACGCCAATTGCTCTCTACTCCTTGTGTATGGGCGCCTGTGATGGGATCAATGAAGTTGAGGGAGTGGTTGACAGTTAAATGAGTGTGGCCAGAGCTTGGCAGATTCCGATATGCAGCCCACTGGTCCGTCATAATTGTTGTTCCTGGCTCTATGTGTTTGATGATGAGGGGCAGCAACGTATCTGCAGATCTGCTGTTATCAGGGCAGATTTCGACCCTGAAACGCTTGGTATCTCGTTCAAAGATACCAAGAATCTAGGTACCCTCGACAACATGGCCGCAGTTGTACTTCCGTTTGCCCACTTTGGCTTCGTCCACTTCAACGATGATTCCATCACCACCAAGCCTTTCTTCCTCACATTACGAGGCTACCATAAACTCTGAAACTACTAGGGGTGTTCAAATGAAAAGGTACGAAACGTCATAAGAACGTAACCGTTAACATATTTGCCTATGCCGCTATGGGAGAACGTAGCGACACATCTAGGGATGCGATTGGAGTCGCCGGCGTGGATCGGAGCATGCGCGGGCGCCCGCATGCGCAGGAGAGAGCAGAGGCTCTTATAAAGAGCTCCGTCCAATTGACGCTGCAGTGCGTGGGAGGACAGGATGGCGAACCATTAACTCCGATGTGTACTGTGAGACACTCCGAAGCTTACGCAGGTCCATCAAGAACAAAAGACCGGTACTGCTCACGGAGGGTGTGGTTCTGCTCCATGATAACGCGCGTCCACACGTCTCCAGGGTCACACACGCGGAACTGGCCAAGTTCCAGTGGGAGCAGCTTGACCATCCGCCCTACAGCCCGGACATGTCGCCCTGCGATTTCCATGTGTTTGGTCCCCTGAAAAAACATCTGAAAGGGAAGCACTTCCACTCGGACGACGAACTCAAGGACGCTCTGCAGGACTGGGTCTCGTCACGGCCACAGGAATTCTGGGAACAAGGAATCCTTTGGCTCGTTAATCAATGGGATCGTTGTGCTACGGCCTATGGTGTATACTTTGAATAAAGTCTTCATTTATACTCACAGTGTCGTTTCGTACCTTTTCATTTGAACACTCCTTGTACTTGTTTCCATCAAGTAGTATTTGTCATTTTCTTGTAGGACTTCCGTCCACAGTGAGTAGAGTTTAGGTCCCAGCCACCTACAGCGAGATCGCCTTTTGGGCAGGACACAGAAACGGAAGGAATGAGAGCAAGGCTAGCGACTTTAACAGAACAGTTTGTAGTGAGATTAGAGTACAGTAGATGGCGCCACCATGAAGTACGATATTGCACATAGAGGGGTGAGAGAATTTCA
Organism: Macrothele yani; assembly: GCA_039090855.1. Lineage (NCBI taxonomy): Eukaryota > Metazoa > Arthropoda > Arachnida > Araneae > Macrothelidae > Macrothele > Macrothele yani. Next base: position 53,759,317 of record CM077032.1, on the reverse strand, counting down.
GGAGGCGCATAGGAAAGGATACCCATTTAACCAGTGGGTCCAGCCTGGGGGCCGTCACTTAACGTGCTCGTCCGATGCACGGCGGATATTCAGCGATTGTTAGTAAATCACACCATCTCCGAAAGATCAGTGCAGGCTTGAACCTAGGGACCTTGCATCGATAGTCTGACTCGCTAACCACTAAGCCATCCGCGGCTTCAATAGCGTGTTTCGTTGGATTGAGCGGCTTTTATTTGGTTTGGATTGGGCTACTTTGGTTTGGACTGGATAAGAAGTAAAGGTGTCATAGAATTATGGGACACATTACAAAATTATATAAAACAAAACATTAAACAGAAAGAAAGAAACTGACTGTAACTAACTAACTACACAAGTTAATAAATTTCGATGTGAGATCCCTTTGTTGCTCGTAGTACGTCCAAGCGATGCTCGATTTCATGCCATGTATTGGCAAGCATCTGAGGATTTATGGAATTAATAGCAATTGTGATACGCTGCTTCAGTTCCTGCAAATCAGTACAAGGCGTCTGATAGACATGATCCTTCACATGACCCCACATGAAATAATCCAATGGAGTTAGATCTGGAGAGCGAGGAGGCCACCGAATGGGACCACCACGACCAATCCATCCATCTGTTGGGGAAATGCTCATTTAGGCACTTACGCGCACACGTTGACCATTTCCAACAAGCGCGCCGTCTTGTTGGAAAACGACGTTGTCATATCTTTTGATCTGGGGGTATAGCGAAGTTTTCTAGCCTATCCAAGTAAATTTCACCATTCATGGTTTTTCGCAGAAGAAGAAAGGGCCAATCACTTCTCTTTTTGATAGGGCGCACCACACATTAACTTTTGGAGAACCACGTTACAGTTCAATAGCAGCATGAGGCGGTTCACTGCCCCATATCCTACAGTTGTGACGACTCACAATACATGAAATGAGGATTCATCACTAAAACTTACAGTACTGAGAAAGTTTTCGTCGTTTTCCTCTCGATTCAGCATATCCACAGCGAAATCGTACCGCAGAGTGTGATAATTTACAAGCATCTTTTGCACTATTTGAATTTTATAAGCATGCAACTTTAATTTCTTGTGCAAGATATCGTGAACTGTCGATTTCGGAATGCCCAGTTCTCTGCTTGCTTTAAGAGCGGATTTCCTGGGGCTTCGTCGGAAACTTTCATTAACTTGGTCAACCGTCTCACCGCTGACGTTAGGCCTACCGGCTCCTCCACGATGTTCCACATCACCAGTTTCTTTAAACTATTTCATCCATCGCTCGATTGAATTCGTTGACGGTGGATTACAACCATACTCTAAAACGGTATCGTCTTATAACTTTAATGACAGACTTTAATTCCGCAAGCCATAACACACACATCGCCTTCTGCTGTACGGATGATATGACTACTGGTTGCGCATGCATTTCTCATGCATTCCTCATCAGGCCACACCTAGCGCCATCTATCGGATTCTGGGAATAACAATTCTGCAAAACAAAAATATAGAAACCTTGTTAGTAATACGTGACATAGAAAAACATACAATGCTCATAGTTTTTTTTTTTTTTTTTTTGTGCATAATTTTGTAATGTGTCCAATAATTCTCGGACACCCTGTATATATACAGGAAGAAATATTCCTCTCATAATACGCGGAAATTACGTCATGTTAATTAACACAGCAATCAGACATCGCTAAATTAATTGTTTTTACGGTTCTTCACGTAATATCAATGACATAAAAAAACTTGAAAGTTTCATCGCTCTGGAGAGGGAATCGAACCCTCATCTCCCGATTCCGTTCGTTCATCTTCCGGTGCACTCAGATGATTGTGACTTTCTCGTCATGGGTGGTGTAACGGTTAGCATACTCGAACGGCAATCGGGAGATGCCGGTTCGATTCCCTCTCCAGAGCGATGAAACTTTCAAGTTTTCTGATGTGATTGATATTACGTGATGAACAGTAAATACAGTCAATACAGAAATCTCTGATTGCGGTGTTAATTTTCATTGAATTGGAGGGTTTTATGTAGCAAGCATTTGTTGTTCATTTGGATTGCAAGGTGTTATTAAGTAAATATTTACATTGTCGGCTTCCCAGTTATATCACAGCTATGTCTTCCCCTTTATGGGAAAGCGCCACAGCTGAAGATATATTAGATGTGCAACTTAAAATATATCTTAAAATATATCTTATGCAACATGGTAAGTAAGCTGATTCGTCTCTGAAACAGCAGCTGGAATTTGGATAGTACGTGTCTGGCCGCCCGCTCGGGTGCGTGTGCCGGCGTGGAGCACGGTGTTGGCGGCCTTTGTGAGGTGCTCGTGCCAGCCGTACGTGGGTGCCTAGACTTACCAGTGCCGGAAAAGTGCAAGTCGTCATTGCCACGCTATCGATTTCAAGATGGCGGTTGGTTTTCCTTTGGTGATCTCTCGTGAACCCAATATTTGATTTTCGGCGAGCTTTTTTTTTTTCTTCTATATTTATTGAAGGACTTCACTCCGCCGATAATCCGGAGGTTCAGACTGCAGTATTTTTGGACTTAGACTTTACCGCTATTGTTTAGCGAGCACGTGGTCTTCATTGTTAGTGTTGTGTTTTGTGTGCCTTTTACTTTGGATTACTTAAGAAAGAAGTGTAAGTACTTTTTACATTATTTTCATTGAGTAGAACCTGTTTTCGTGCTTTATATACATTTTTTAAAGGATGGAATTTGGTCCTTAAACAATGGCTTTGAGCAAGGCCTCCACTAAGAAGGAAAACTATCTCCTTGTTACCCATACGGGTCTTACTGCTTCCCAAGTCGGTAAAGCGATCTGGGAACACTTGGGTTCACCTGCTGAACCGCTTTTTCATTTTGTGCGGGTAGTGAATCCGCGAAAATTTGAGATCGTTTTGAAGCGTACTGACTATTATTTGCAGCTCGTGGGCAAAACTCTCTACCACGAGTCGTCCGAGATTCACTGTTCTAAAGGGGACACAAACATTAAAGTTGTCCTCCCATGCCAGGTAACTAATGAAGCGGTTAAAGCCGTTTTCAATGATTTTGGAAGGGTGCTTAATGTTAAGTATGAGGTTAGAAAGGAGACCGAAATATACATGAAAGGAGCCTTCTCGGGAACGAGAATTGTCACCCTCGACATCGACAAAGCCGTTCCTAATTTCATGTATGTTTCCCATTTTAGATGTATGAATATGTACAATGGGGAGGTCCGTGTGTGCCGGCGATGTGGAAACGGGAGGCACATCGCTGTTGACTGTGCTAAATACTCTTGCGAGAATTGCAAAGCTCTGAGTCATAATATCAAGGACTGTAAAGATCCTTGCGGGAAGTGCAAGTCTCCACAACACAAGAGACCAGAATGTGGTGTCCGTACTTTTGCCCAGATGGCCGGAGCCGGACAATACCAGGTAAACCAAGATCATATTTTAGAAGCGCTTGACGCCACGGAGAAGGTGGGGGAAGCTCCTGAAGCTGGGGAAAATTCCTCGAGTGGCGAGGTAGTAGAACCCTACCAAATTCGTGGGTCAGGGAGTGCCCAGGATGACGCCGAAGGTATTTCCAAAGTGGAGCAGGTAAGTGAAAATAATGGTGAGGCGGAGATGATAAAGATAATATATTATCTCCGCCTCATCATTACTTTAACTTACCTGCTCCACATGAGATGATAAAGATAATTCTTTTTCTACAGGTCAACTCACGGTGGACAAGAGGGTTCGTTCACCAGAGGCTGGAGACGGTTACACTACGGTTGCCAAGAAGTCAATAGAATTCTCTAATGAGCCTATTAAGCAAATGGAGTCAGTATTATTGACGAGGATGTGAAAAGGGTAGGCAAAGATGGTGAGGAAATGGAGGTTTGGTCAGGTGAAAAGGAAGGAGAAATTTGTGTGACTGGTGTGGATGAGAATGTGGAATTTGTCGACGGTAATGGTTTCCAACTTGAAGTTGATAATGGTTATGAAAAAGTAAAAATTGATGTCCCTAGTGTATGTAATGTTAGTATTGTCGAAAAGATCTTCACTCCCATCTCCTCAAAAAACAACGAAGTTGAGAGTTTTGGTGCAGTCGACACGACTGAATTTGATGAAATCCCTATTTTGGATGAAACCGAGCCAGCGACGGATCCAGTGCAGGATATGTTCCCGGGGCAATCCGAGGAAGCCGGTGGTTGGGTTGAGTCGGCAATGAGTGCTCTCCTGCAAGAAGCCAGGAAGCTTGCATCCCATGGAGGAGCTGTGGAGGGTCAGCAGCGGCCCTGGACTCCCGAGGGGGAATCTGGGACGGCTTCTCCGCCCCTCCTGCGGACGCCAACGGAGTCCGAGGAGGGTCCCCGCAGTGAAGCGGTGCTTGTGACCAAGTCTTCTGCGAACGGTGGCCACCGTGGTAACGAGGTGGAAGTGCCGAGGTGGAAGTGCCGCGGGAGGCCGCCGGGGAAGGCTGGCACTCTGTCGAACAGTACGCGCCTGCCGACGACGGGAGTTCGGAGGCCAAGCAGCACTCCGATACTATGGGCAATAGATTTTTTTGCAGGGAATCCGAGCTTTCTACGGATTCTAAGAAAGAACAGTTGGCTGAGCAGATGACCGAAGATCTGAGGGCCAAGTTCAAGCGTCAGGGAAGACGGCTGACCCAGGCCAACGTTGATGCGGCAAAAGATCTTGCCAAATTGGCGAAGTCGGGGTTCGACGGAATGGAGCACGTCGTTCCAACGGTTACCGGGCATAAAAGCCGACGAAGGAGATAGAGGGACGCAATAGATCGAGATCTTGAAGGTGAGTTGCTTTTCTGGTTGGGTTCCTCTCCCTCGGTTTTTGAACATGGGTGTTTGTTTTATGTGGTGTTTTTTGTTAACATACTACTTCCTTTTTCAGATTAAGGTTAGTATGGCACATAATTACCAAGGCACCGATCTGCGTATTGGCACGTTGAACGTTTACGGTCTCCGCACCGTCGAAAAGAAAAAGTGGCTCGCCGGCTACTTCAGGGAGTCGGGTGTTGATTTTTTGCTGCTGCAGGAAACTCACCATAAGAAGCCCGAGAAGGTTTTCGCGTACCGAAGGAACACCGGGCTGAAATGTAGGTATTATCTTGGAGCGAATGGTTTCACCGGGGTGCCATTGGTTACAGGCCGCAGTACGAGGGTAGCATCACGCAGATGCAGACTGATGGGGACGGTCGCGTGGTGGCTATTTCGGTTAATAGCGGATTGATGTCTATTAAGATGGTGTGTGTTTAACCCTAACTCACAGCCGTTGTTTGTTTCTGATCACAGCGTTGTCGTGATGGACGTCTGTGTGCCGGCGCCGAGGGAGAGGAAAGTGACACCGTGGCGCCTAAACGTGTCAATGTTAGACGACGTTGAAGCGCTGTCGCGTGTCCGTTCGATCTCGGAGGCCGGTGCAGAAACGGCCACCGATGACGAGATCGGCGGTTGGGAGAGGGCGAAGGACGAGGTCCGGAGGTCTCCTTCACACTCTTAAACTGGAGTGCGCTGAGCCATGTCGGACGGTGCTTGACTTCCAAACTCCCCTCCGACCCGGGACGGTATAGAACCGCCCAAGCCACCTCCTCGGTCTTCTTCCCATCCCAAATGAAGCCAAGTACCGCTCTCTCCATCTGCTTCATGAGACTTCCGGGTGGGGACTCAATTTGCCCGGCAACAGTGCATTTCGAAACCAGAAGAGCATTAGCTAACTTGGCCCGATTCACTCTTCAAATGCCCACCTCCTGCCACCGTTCTTGCTCCTTCTTCATCTCCGCCAGAACTTTACCCCAGGTGCTCACGTGGACCCCTTCCTTTGAAAACTGGATACCGAGTATCCGAACGGGCCCATCGGTCACAGCTAAAACTGTAACCGCTGACCTCTCCCATTTGCCCCAGAGCATAATACCCGACTTCTCCTCATTGAGACGGGCACCGGTCGCAAAGCATCTCGCATCCCGTTCAAGCTCCTTTCCGAGTCGACGAAGAAGGAGACATCATCTGCGCACGCAAGGTACTTCAACGACTCCTCCCTCCCCGGCACCGGAAAACCCCTAACACTATCCTTCTTGGCAACTCTTCTCAAAAGGGTCTCCAAGACCAAAATAAACAAAAGGGGAGAGAGAGGGCATCCCTGCCTCACTCCTCTTTGAACCTCAAAGAGGGGGAGAGACGACCGGCAATAATGACTCTCCCGGAGAGGTCTCTGTACAACGCCCCAATCGCACTTCAGACAAATACTCCGAAGCCGTGGGCTTCTAACAATCTTCCAACAAACTCGTGTGATATCCTATCGAAAGACTTGCTCTGATCTGCCAAGAAGAGCCCCATCTTAATGCCCTTCTCGCCCAGGTAAGTGATAGCGTCTCGTATGCACCTAGTATTCCATTGCATCCGGCGCCCCCCGATACCACACGTCTGATTAACACCAATGAGATGAACAGCCACCTTAGCAAGCCTGCTATTGATGACCCTCGCAAGGATCGTATAGTCCACTGTGGAGAGAGACACCGGTCTCCAACCACTTAGCTTCCTCGACGGGGCGTCGGGGTCTTGCACAGCAAAGTTACCGGCGGTTGGGAGAGGGCGAAAGCATACAACCCACCTGCACAATCTCGCTGTACTCCCCGGTAAGCCAGGGCGCTAACATATTAACAAACTTCTTGTAAAACTCCGACGGGAGACCATCACATCCCGGAGACTTACTTGTCGAAAGGGCCTGAATCGCCACCCTCACCTCAGACACCGAGAACTCCTCTTCGAGATTATCCAAGTCCTCGTCTGGGATCCTCGGCGTATCCTCCAACCACATATCCATGACGGCAGGATCAATTTCCTCGCTGGAAAAGAGATCGCCGTAATACCTAGCAGCTTCCTGCAGGATCTGCTTATTGTCCCTCACCTCGGTACCATCAAGGTCCTCCCTTTTCCGCTCCGCCTCGCGCTTCCGGTAAATGTGATGAATATCCCACTCCTGCTCAAAAGTCCTAATAGCACCTTGAAGTTAAACTTCAGAGCCGATGCCTCTATAAAAATCGGAAATCTCTCACATACGTACGCACATTTTAAAAAATGAAGAGCTCAGTTCCGGTTGCGTTTCTAAAAAAACACAAATATTCGCATCTTGGCGGCGTTATTGTCACTTCTGTTTTGCTTCAGAGAGGCTTTTGCAGTTGACACGAGGATATTTACTGCTACTAAGAGGAGAATATTGTTAGCCGAAAGCGGGGAGATAACGGCTTGACTTGTAATGAGCTTACTTCTTTCTTCGCGGTTGCTGTTTTAAAATACTCATTCAGAAATCGTTTGTCTGGAGGTCGGCAAGGTTGTGAAGATGTGGGAGTAGAGGGAGACATCGTGATGAAACGCGGAAAGTTTCCTTTTGTCTCCTCGGTTTCAGTCACCCTTAGGGAGAAGAGTCCGCAACACATGTCACCTCATTAGTGCTTGGAGAAATACTGATTGACAAGAGATTTCATGTCGGTGAATCGGGTTAACAACCTTAACAGTGTAATCAGGTTAGCTTTTCCCGGAGTATAGAACCTCAAACGCCTCTTCAACACCCACGGAGGGATACACGTAGCATTTGGAGATGTTTCCCACCATTCAAACCAACGAAGAATGTTACTGGCTAACGCTATTTGCTTTTCGATAGAGTGACATCACTATCCGCTTAAAACAAACTCTTTGTTAAAAACAAATGAAGATTTCACTGTGGTATTTATATGTCGATTGAGATACAAATTTTGGTATATTTATATGTCGATTGAGATACAAATTTTGGTAAATGTGTACATAAGCGTCCTAAATTATTTCATCGGAGAAATGTTAGTACCTGGAAAAAGTGCGACGTATAGATTTTACAGTATGGAAATTAATGGCAAATGGCACAGAAATTTTATATTTTAAATGTCTTTAGAGACGCTTCGGTAGGCCTCACACATCGCTACAGCGACGATGTCAAGCTTTGCTCCGTTAAAAGGAAAGTTTGTTGCTGTACCGAAATGACGGGGAATACAAGAGAAAGCGGTTACGTTGTTGGTAGGAGAGCGATAAATGTAGTGTTAAGCTACGGAAAATAGATCCAGATTATCCAGCCTTTATTTTGTTGTATCCTATACGTTGTTGGCAGAAAAAACCCGGAAAAAACCTCTTTTATTTGCAAAAGAAACGTATCAGTGAGATAGAAACTGACCTGCGAGGAAAGTGTTAACAGGAAAACCAAAAGTACAGTGGCACAACTAATCAGCTACGAATGGAAGCCGTTCAAAGCAAAACTGAAAGTTATAGTTCCCTGTACAACATAGAATGCCATATTCGTACTTTTTATTTCGAATCAGGGAATCATGTGTAAAAGAACGAAACATTTCTTGTCATCTGCTTTAAACACAATGACAAAACATGAATAACTGTAGCAAACTGTAACTGTAGCGTATGAGTACATAATGCTTCGCTCGTCTTCTACGCGGCTGCACTAGTCATCCGCACGTGAATTACACCCCGCAGCGAATCTTCCTTTCGACGGAGCAAAGCTTGACATGGTTGCGGTAGCGATGCGTTAGGCCAAACGAAACAATTCTCGTCGTCTGCTTTAAGAACAATGACAAAACATGAACGAACTATATTCTGTAACGTATGAGTACATGATGCTTCGCACCCTGGCAACAACGTACGCGGCTGCACTTTTTCCGCGTGTGAATTACACGCCGCAGCGAATCTTCCTTTCGACGGAGCAAAGCTTGACACCAATGGCGCACCCACGGAGGGGGCTCTGGGGGCTTAAGCCCCCTCCAAGGATATTAAGAACGACGTACGTCAGAAATTAAACATCCAAAAATATTATTTTACATGTTCAAAAAATTTCATAGTATCTTCATCTCAAAGCCCCAAATAGATTAAGAGCGACGTACGTCACAAATTAAACATTCAGAAATATTATTTTACGTGTCCAAAAAATTAGAGTGTCTTCTTCCCAAAGCCTTAATTAAGAGCGACGTACGTCACAACCGTATATATAAACTATAGTTGTACACTACATATACACTGAAGAGCAATTGAATTAGAGATACCTGTTTAGTAACGTGTAGCACCACCTTTTGTCCTGATGACGGCGGCGATTCGTCTCGGCATGGACTCGACAAGACACTGGAAGCGTTGGAAAGCCATACGGATTAACGACCCCTGAACAAGCTCCCACAGTTCACGAAGATTTGATGGAGGGGGTCAGAGCCTCGATCATCTCTCTCGATGGCATCCCAGAAGTGCTCGATGGGATTGAGGTCAGGTAACCTAGCTGGCCAAGGAAGCGAGGTCACGTCGGTGGAGTGTTCATCGAACCATTCGGATACAATTCGGGAGCGAGGTCACGGTGCATTGTCTTGTTGCAGGATGAGGTCCCCAGTGGGATGTTGAAGACGCACAAACGGGAGCAAATGGTTTTCTCCAGGACAGCCCGGTAACGTTGACCTGTGAGTGGACGATGTCACACGTACCAGGGGTCCCATTTCAGTCCACGTAAACAGTCCCCAGACGAGAATGCCACCCCCACCACCTTGAAGAGTACCCTGCAGGCAAGAAGGATCCATCGCTTCATGTAGTTTGCGCCGTACTCGTGTACTGCCATCCGCATGTACCAACGTGAATCTCTACTCATCAGTCCAGGCAACATTTTTCCACATGTCTAGGGTGCAGTGGCGATGTTCCCGCGGCCATGCTAATCTTTGCACCCTGTGATGTGCTATTAGCAGCGGTACCCTCGTGGGACGATGGCTTCTGTAACCTATAACGAGGAGATGGTTCTAGATGGTGTGGCTGCTTACACGTTTTTGTGCACCAGCGTTAAATTGCCGAGTGATTTCTTGCACTGTGGCCCATCTATCTGCTGTTTCAATCCGAGCTGGCCGAAGATGACCCCGCTGATCCACACGCTGTTGTCCACGGCAGTTGGCCCTTGCAGGGATGGTTTTACCGGATTCTATGTACTCACGGTGCACCCGTGACACAGTGGCTCGTGAAAATCCTAGTGCCTGCACGACTTCCGAGATGGAGTGACTCATTCGTCGGGCCCCGACAATTTGCCCACGATCAAATGCGCTGAGATCCTTCGTCTTACCCATACTGCGTCCGACTCTTACTGATTCCCGTCGCATCACTCTTTATATTGTCGGATCGCTGCATAGTCATGTCGTTCCCGTTTACAGGGTCGCCCACAGCGCCACATTTGCATAACGCCAGCTGTCTCTAATTCAATTGCTCTTCAGTGTACGTACACACATTGTGTACGTATACTATATATATTCAGCCCTCTCCAACAAGAATTTCTGGGTACGCCACTGCTTCACATCGTCGCGGTAGCGATGCGTTAGGCCTACCGTAGCGTCTCTTCACGGCACCACCTTACAGGTAAACATTAGGATAAAAATCTTAAAAAGACATTTAAAACTAGAAGTTTCTGCACCTTTTTGCCAGGTATTACCATTTTTCCGAAGAAATGATTTAGGACGCTAAACTACACATTTACCCAAATTTTGAATTATGCCCAGGGGTGTGGTCAACTCAAACAGAAACGTACTGAAAGTGTGTACTATAGGTATGTGTTAGTACATATACCTTGAGATATTAAACTTTGTCTTTGCATGTGATTTTAACAATGAGCATACTGAGATGTATTTTCATAGTACAGATTGCTCCTGACACCGTGGCTCCAACTATCGCCATGATGTGTCTTACTCGCGATTTCGAAATGGCTTTTGTGATATCCGTGGCTTACGATAGTTTTCTGACTTTTGAATTATACCCTCAGTTGTGTCCCTATTCCCCTTGAGAGGCAATGCAGGCGGCTGTACTTCCATACTCAGGTGGGAGGGGTAATTCTTCAGTTTGCCTCGGACCTGGGTTCTGTACACCTTTTCCACGCTATATTTAATATTAGGCCTTGTAGAACATGAAAGTGAAGCCCTTATGTGGGGCTAAGGCATATATATATATATTACGGATTTTTAAAATTTGGACTACTTTTTGCTCCGCTTTGTGCTTTCCATCGCAAGTCACTCGGCATTTTCGTACTAGAGGTTTACCTCCGACGTAGGTTTTAGAGGTTTTAACTCCGACGTAGGTTTTAGAGGTTTTACCTCCGACGAAGGTAGGTAGAATGAGAGAGGTAGGTTAAAGATTGCAAACAAACCGTGGGTGGTCTCCTCTCTCGGAGACTTGTGACGTAGCTGGTCCCCAGCAGTCTCCGGGCGTGGTGGTGATGAATGGTGAAATGCGTGATTCTTAGTTCGAATTAAAAGATTTTAAGAACACATAAGCGGAATTTTTACAATAGGAATTACAGAATTAAAAGAAAACTTACCGATTATTAAAACTTGGAGCTTTCCTTCTATTGTTCCCTTTTTTTAACTCCCTGGAATTCAATTCATGTGCTTGGTGTTTTCTCTTCCTTAAGTTTTGTTGGTTGACGTCGTTAATATACTTAATAAGAAAAATTTTCTTGCTCTGATGGCATATGTTTTAATGACACCCACATCAACTTCTGGAAAGTTTAATTTCAATTTCGATTAAAGTTTGTTTATGGCCCCTTGGGATTTACATATGCCTGCTCCATGAAATTCTGAAAAAAAAACTAATTCAAACTATTTGACAGTTTCTATCCAAATGTTGTTTGGTATCATTAGCCCACCTCGTGATAAAGTCTCAATCCAGCCTTTTTTTTGGCTCCCCGTTAAGTAGGAAAACGTTCCCAATTCTTTATCCTTGTGACGAAATGCTAAATATCCAGCAAAATAGCGTATGGCTTCTTCCTCTTCAGGGTTAGCGAAATTGAAAATATTAATTGACACATTGTCCATCTCACAAGCATTCGAATTTTCTTCCTCATCTTGTGTTTCCATTAAATTAAAAAATAAATTGGCGCTTTTTAACGTTACCATTTGCCGGCAGCGGAAGCTTTGATCCAAGCAATATCATTTTCATCCTGTTTTCATCAGTTGGTAACGGATGATTATAAAAATTTCCTTAACCCCGAATTTGGGAGGAAAGGTTTTCTAATGCATCCTGGTTGAGCCGAGTAGTCACGATGCTTTTTGTTCCTTACTCGGCAACATCTTGATGCAAACCTGTCAAACTAGAGATAGATGCAAGTAATCCGTTTTGAAAGGGAAGCATCTTTAATTTATTGCCAACTCGCAATTCTGTGATGGCCCTCTCCATTCTGTTCAATACTTTATGTTGTGCGTCTATATCATTTCCATAAGCAGGCCGAATATTGTTATTGGAACCCTTGAGTTAAAAACGTCAAAAAACTCGTTAACTGTTTCAAAAAAATCACTCATAACTTTTTCTTAGGGGAAAAATGTTTTTAGTGAACAGGCTGTATGGTATGAAAATAATATGTTTTGATTTTAATTTTGGACAATGCCTCATTTCATTTCAGTCTGCTTTTAGTATGTCTTCGATTTCTCTCTCTTGCATTATTTTTCCACCCAGTTTTAAACCACTGTCTAAAAAGTGATTTCTTATTAATCATATGAGAAATATCCGCAAATGCCCACACTTTTCTTTGTTTATCAACTGGATTATTAAAAAAGGATTTAGTAGAATTAATGCTCAGTTGTTTCCACAGACTTTGATTTGTGGCCCCTAAATTTCAAACGATAGCAACAACTTTGTAACCAATTTTTTTCTAATTCTGTAATGACATCAAAAAGCACAGGTTTTGTCATTCTTTCGTCAAAATCGTAGTAAATTGGTTGATTCCAATTATGTTTTAATCATCTAGCAAAAGTTACTTGAGAGTTTTTAAAAGGGCCTAAAATGCAATCAGTGGCATGATCATAAACAATATCACTCTTTATGTTCATCTCATCGAAAGACAAAACTGTAATTTTTTCCATTGCTGTTAAATTTTTCCCTTGCATATCCATCATTCGAATTACTTGAGACAGTATGTCAGGGGAACAGTTGAAACCTCGAGTCCAAAGTTTAAGAGCGCTTATGCTTGGTAGTGGAATCTTCAGTTTCTCCCTTATGTGTGTATATGCCTTACTCGAAATTGCTCGCAACACTAACGCTTTTGCAACATCTGCATCTTGCCAAAGTGTTTTCATGTTGTCATTTAAGAGTCGCGCAATTTGCCAGGGTGTAAAACATTTCGACAATAAACGCACAGTTTCCTTATGTGCTAGTTCTTCCTTTTCCTTTTCCAACATTTCACATTTTGCAGTTAGAATGCCAAAATCTTTTCGCAGTTCCTCATTTTCTCTTCTTAAATCTTCAATTCTACTTTCAAGAACCTTATTTTTCATTTCAGAACCATGCGATGCTTCTTTCAATTTCTTTAATTCGGAATGTAAATTTTGATTTTCTTTATACAAGTGCTGATTTTCTATATTGAAATCATTCGCAAAGGACACAATACCTAAATTTTGAAAGCTGTTCAGAACTGGATCCGAATTCTCCGAAGTATTGGCGGCATTATTAAAGTTTATTAAGTTATTGATTTCCTTTTTCTGCGTGCGCCGACCATGCCTATTATTTCTTCCAGAGTCACCCGATGCATTGCGATTTATCATAGGTAGTAACAATGTTGGCACGGCATCTGGTTTCAAACGTTTTTTTGAAGGTAGGTCTGATAAATTCCGCTTGTAAGTCAAGTAAATAAGATGCTTTGTCAAAATGCGCAGAACAAACACGTACATTCTCGACACGAAAAAAATCTTGTCTTCTACATCTCAAAGTCCACAGTTTACGCAATTCAGCATTTTGCGGAAAACGGTGAAACGAAATTCCTTTAGGCCTACTGGACTTTCCGTTTTTTCATAAAGTGACAGCATAATAAACCATTTTCAGCACTTGTTGATTAAACAAAGAAATGTAACTTCCTTGATCTGAAACAAATTCAATATACCAAGTGGACGTTTGCACTGGGGAGCGAGAGCGTTGGACGTCACTGATTCCTGGAACCCTAAGCCGGAGTAGGTTGGGCGAACTCATGTCTTTGTTTATTAAAATATATATATTGAAGAAAACATAAACATTTTTAAAGAAATATAAACATTTTGTTATATATATATGCAGCTGTCGTTATTTAATGAAAAATTGTTACGAGTTCCTTAGGGAAAAGAGAGAAGACTGCAACCGTCTTCCAGAAATGGCGAATCCTTTCCTTTTCATCCTGAAATGTACGCTTCAACTGGAACTCTGCTAAGTAATCTGGGTAAAGAGGTTTCCGACTTCCGTAACGAGGAACATTATTTTACCTCGGACCTAGGTTTTGTAGGCTTTTTCCACACTATATTGAATATTATGCCCTATAGAACATGAAAGTGAAGTCCTTATGTGGGACTGAGGCATTTTTTTTTTTTTACGGGATTTTTAAAGTTTGGACTACTTTTTGCTCCGCGTAGTGCTTTCCATCGGAAGTGATTCGGAAATTTCGTACTAGAGGTTTACCTCCAACAGCGGCGTCGGAACCGCGGGGCAGAGGGGCAGTTGCCCCCGCACACAGATGAGTGTAGGGGCAAAACATCACATTTGTCCCATCAGCTTTCTTCCTTTCCAAGTTACATATGTTTGTGATTGGAAATCTAAAACATTCGTTTTTTTTTTTTTTTTTTTTTTTCTTGAAGTCCATTTTGATAAAAATTGAGTATTGTTCCTATTTTTTTCATGAACTATCTAGAAATCTGAATATTTTTTTAATGCCAATCCTGAGAGGCCAAGAAATGCTAGAACTATTAACCCTTTAACGACCATAACGCCCAAACCGTGCGTACGTACAAACGGCAAAGCCGCCCGAAACGCCTGTTTAGAGTGAGACAGATTTCTTACCCTTACTTGTTCTTCAAATTTTCTCGACCTATGAGGGATCAGCAGGAGTCACCCTCAGTCACTATTACGGTTATTAAAGAAAGAAGAGAAACCGCAGACAGTCTCTGGCGTTATGGTATTTAGAGCAATACTAGATTTTTGGGTCATGGTCGTTAAAGGGTTAAACAGTAAAGAGGGCTGGTTCCCGTTCGAAAAACAGCAACGTTTTGTGTCTTCTTAGGTGTAACAAATTAGTCTTCCTCTAAAAAAATGGGTAAAAATAAATGGAAGTAGGGTGCGAAATGAGATATCAGTTCATTCAACGTTTAATTATAGCGTCTACGGCTACAATCCCTGCGGAATTCGTATCAATCCGGAAGTATCAAAATCTATGGTTTAACGCCGTTTACGCATACTGTTAGTTTACATTTAGAAACTATATGATATGAAAGTGTCTTTTTTATAGATGAATATTTAATCGAAAAAGAACATTTCAGCACGTCTTCTTTTACAAGTAGTACGATAAATATTATGCCATGATAAAACATTTTGTTCTGCGCCATCTTTCCACCGCTGTCAGAAAAGAGTTCCGACGCCACTGACCTCCAACGTAGGTTTCGTAGACAATACCGCTGGGTAAAAGTATTTGCAGTTTTTCTGATATGCAGATGTCTTTGTTCCATGCTAAAAAATAAAGACAAACTCTCTTACAATTTGAATACACAGCATCAAGCAAAGCACCACTCCAACGTTATATTAAAGCGCCGAGAACTGTTCGGAAGCTGTAGAAATGCTTGCACGGAAATGCCGAATCACTTGCGATGGTAAGGTAAGCACTATGCGGAGCAAAAAGTAGTCCACACTTTAAAAATCCGTAAAAAATATATGCCGCAACCCCACATAAAGGCTTCACTTTCACCATGTTCCATAGGGCCTAATATTACATTCAGCGTAGAAAAAGTCTACAAAACCTGGGTCCGAGATAAAGTGAAGTACAATTGGCGGTTTGTTTACATTTCCGATCGTGACTCTCCGTGTACCACTACGCGATATAAATAGTTCTGCAAGAAAATGCAAAATAACACGTGTGTGCATGCAAATAAAATAGTAGCCCACTTTTTGCAAAGTAAAATAGCGGTTTTCATTCGTTTTGATGTTCTTTAATATGCAGTTGAACTGACTCTCTAAGCTTGTTTATGTTTAAGAGATAATGTGACATTTTCATGTTTTTGGATGATCGAAACACTTTATAAGTGTGATGTGTATCCTTCCGCATCATTTGCGAACTAAGCCTTTGGTTCTTAATTTTGAGGTGAGTTATATGGCGTTTTCGTCTGCCTGGGGAAAATGCCGAATCACTTGCGATGGTAAGGTAAGCATTACGCGGAGCAAAAAGTAGTCCAAACTTTAAAAATCGGTAAAATATATATATATATATGTCTCAACCCCACATAAGGACTTCACTTTCAAGTTCCATAGGGCTTAATATTCCATTCAGCGTAGAAAAAGTCTACAATTGTACTTCACTTTGATAAAGTGATAAAGTGAAGTACAATTGGCGGCTGGTTTACATTTCCGATCGTGACTCTCCGTGTACCACTACGCGTTATAAATAGTTCTACAAGAAAATGCAAAATAACGCGTGTGTGCATGCAAATAAAGTAGTAGCCCACTTTTGCAAAGTGAAATAGAGGTTTTCATTCGTTAATGTGACATTTTCATGTTTTTTGATGATCGAAACACTTTATAAGTGTGATGTGTATCCTTCCGCGTCATTTGCGAACTAACCATTGGTTCTTAATTTTGAGGTGTTATATAACGTTTTGGTCTGCTGGGGAAAGGGGGAGGGGTACAGCTGAAAATATAACTAGGGAGCAGATAGTGTAAATAATTACTTAGTAATGTAGTCCAATCCAATAACAATCCGATCCTACGAAAGACTCCTTTAGCTTGCGCAACATCTTCTTCTAAACCCATCGTCTTCGTAGCAGTTATTCGTATTCTCTAGCCCTGGTATTTCGCTGCAAGCCAATAGGTGTTTTTTTATCAGCATTGCGCGGCAGTGTCTGATAAATCTGTATATAGTTGTTTTTTTGTTATGTTTTTTTTTTCTTTCAATGCTTTATGCCTTCGCGGTTTTAAAAAAACGTTAAGTTTGAACTCCTTCTAGTTCTAACCCCCAAGGAAATTTAGAAAATGAGTTCAGCTGCATATTAAAGACCATACAAATAAGCAAAGAACGCCATTTAACATTTTGAAAGTCTGTTATTCTTCTACTCACACGTACTTATCAGTTCTTTTTCATTTCAGTGTGTTACTATTTATATCGCGTAGTAGCATACGGTGGGGCAGGACGGGAACGTAACCAGTCGGACATTTCGGAAGTGGAGAAGGATGGTTTTACTATGTAATTTAATAAACTGAAATATATAAACAATACAATTAAACGGAAGAAATAATAAATTAATATTTCAAATATTTGTAACGTTCGTTCATTTGCATTTTGATTTAGGTTTGATTGAAATATATTTCTTTACTTTTTGAAATATTTCATGTACGTACATTTTAGTTCGACACTAACTTGCATTATCTTTAACTGTGTCATGTCTTGCTTCCCTACCGGAGGAGAACACAGCTGAGTTTATAGCTCATCTCAAAAGGTACAGCACGTGTTCTAAATCGTAAATGAGACCACCAGCAACTGCATCGAGATAATCATTAAGGTAGTGTTTATATCGCGTATGTGGTGTCTGCAAAGGCACAATCTCAAATGTAAACAAAAATACCGCCGAAGGATATCCGTAAATCTATTACACAACATCAGGAAGCGCTGCTCATGCATCGCTAACGTGCTGCCATCTATTTGGGGGCCAGATATGGTGCAAATTAAATATATTACTATGGTGAATCACATATTTTATGATCAAAATCATTCTTCATAGGCTCTTAAGTAAAAACGTGTCAAATTAAAACTAATTAAACAAATGATCTAATAAGAATATGAGCATAACTCACCATCTTCTCGATCTATTATTCATTTATCCACATTTTTTATAGCACATCACTTCCTCCGATCGCCCGTTCGTTTTTATATTATCAGGGAGGGACAAGCATTAAGTATTTGTAGTAAAAAAATCCTTGATCAATTTTGATTATATTTTATGTTTTTATTAATTTTGTAATCGATTTTTAACAGAAGACTAATTATTTGTCTTTTTGTTTTACAATATGTAGATCAAAAGGTGTGTTATGCTCATATTAAATACAGGGTTATTCATAAAGAAGTATACAGTTTTAACGCCCTATAAAACAAGAACAATGTAAGATATTTTTGTTACCGGTAGCAGAATTTTAGGGTAATGTTTCAATTATTTTTTTGTTTTAGAGATATTCACACGACACACATCGGGCCGGTAATCCATTTCCGTCCAGACGCGAGGTAAGATATCTGAATCAAGTGCAGTGATAATGGCTGTCATACGCTGTTTGTATAGAATCATTTTCAGCTTATTTCTAAAAATTCTATAGACAGTGGGCTGTGAAATCTGCACTTCACGACTCACCCTACGCGTTGATTTTCCCGGGCTTCGTTGAATGGCGGTGCAAACACCATTGACGACTTCTTCCGATACACGCGGTCGTCCAGGACTATTAAGTTTGCACAAACAGCCCGTAGTTTCAAATTTTTTATGCCAATTGTAGATAGATTTTTTGTTTGGAGGTTCTTTTCGGAATCGCGATCGAAAATGTCGTTGCACAACAGTTACAGATGCCGTTTTGTTCAATTCAAGAACACAAAACGCCTTCTCCACTGCAGACGCTGCCATTTTGACTGGCTAGTCACGTGACACGCGCGCTATCTCCTACGTCACTTCCCTCAGTAGCGGGACACAAACCATGGCTTTCTGCGATTAATCGTATAATACAAGGCTGTGCCAGTTTCTCCGATCCTACGGGATTTCGTGTACGAGCAAAAACGCCGTTTCAGTCACACGGGGGCGCCAAATCGCGACCCCAAAACATCATTCTTCACTGTAAATTTCAGTTGAGGTATATGGGTAAGTAAGTATTTATTTGGGTTGTTTTTGGAGATATTGGCGTGTTAAAATTAATATTTTGAGATTTGTAGCATACTGTTTCGTTTTGTGTCATTTCGCTGTTGTGAAAAAGTGTGATGATAGGAATAAATTACTATGTATTTCGCGATGATGAATGATGAGATCCCTGGGTAAATGCCATATCTCGACATAAATTGAAGGAGTATGGGAAATGAACTTTAACGTCATTATTATTTCAAGTATCGTCTTCATGAAATAAACATTTTGAGATTCAGCATGGTGTTTTGTTGTGTGCCATTTTGCCGTTCCAAGAAAGGAATAAGTTACCATACATTTCCTAGTGATGAACATTTAAGAAATGCTTGGGTGAAAGCTGTATCCAGAGATAATTTAAAGATCAATGACAGATCAGGCATAACAGTCGTGTGCAGTATACATTTCAAAGAAGATTTTGTTGCTGGTTTTAAAACAAAATGTTTGAAAAATGGATCTGTACCTGAGATATTTCCCTCTTACCCATCGTATAAGATTCCAAAACACCGGCGGCCAGTAAATAAGTTATCGCCAACACAAAACTTAATGTACCAGTTCATCAAAAAGGTGCAGGTACAAGTATTACTGAAGAGCAGGTTTTAATTAACCATGAAAATTTGAATTCTAATATTCAAAATAAGTACATTGCAAGTGGTGAGCTACAACATTCCATTTTCCAAAGGAAGGAGGTTTCAACACAAACTGCAATTTCCTCTTCATGGTTTGAGGCTACATTGAAAGATAATTATAGAATTAAAACTTTAAGTTTAAATCAAAAATTGCAAAAGATTCAAACAAAACTGGATGCTACAAAGGAAAGACTTGTTAATTTTGAACAAAACAATGCTTCAAGCCTTGAGGAAAATACTGCATGATGCTTCTAGTGGAACAGAATGGAAGGCAAATTTTGTGTTGGAACTAATTCATAGTTACATAAAAAAGCTCCCAGGTGGTCACCAGAAACAATTAAAAAATGTGTTGTATGGCAGCATTGTTCACCTAAAGGATATAATTTTGCTAAATGCCATATTTTACAGAGTATCCCATCCAAAACAACATTACATCGATTTGTTGAAACCTGTGTGGTGAAACTGGAGTTAACTCTTTAATAAAAGAGCATCTGTCGTCTGAGCTTTTGAGTTTAAATGAAGCAGAAAAATTTGCATCATTGATCATAGATGAAAAGTTCATCAAACCCCAACTTCAGTATGATAAGAAGTTAGATCGGATGTTAAGAGAAAAAGATATGGTTATCCACATTGAAAAATATCATAATGCACCTGCTACTAAGCCTTGTGCCGTCTTGGCAAATAATTTGTTGTGTTTCATGATAGCTGGGCTATCAACGAATTATAAAATTCCTGTTGCATATTTCTTCTCCAAACAGCTGTCAGGTAGAGATTTGCATGCATTACCAGTTTCAGTGATTCAGCAAATTGAAGATTTAGGTTTCATATAGTTTGCATTGTTACTGATAATCACAAAACTAATGTGACTGTGATGAAACTGATGTCAGGTGGAGCACTGAAAGCTTCAATGTACTATCCTTTAGATGCTAGTCTTCAACTTTTTATAAGTTTTGATCCCTATCATATAATTAAAAATATTAGATCGTAATTTTTAGAGAGAGAAATGAGTGATGGAGATGGTTATATTTCACAGTATGGAAGAAGGTTGAGAGCATTTTTTAAAATATTTAGCCCTACATAAATTTTAGGTCACCCTACACCACTATGTATATAGTGAATATGTGAAATGAAAATAATTCATGGCTGAAAGTTTAATTACAGCCTCCAGATAATATATTTGTATTCTTGTTTCTGTAAAGGAATTCCCAAGCTTTCACATAAATGCATTTATAAATTCATTGCAGATAAATGAGATACTCAGATTAAAACTTATTGTGTTACCATTATGCTGTGTAACATCATATATCTAATTGTTCTATACACTGTTGTATGTTTCACTTATATGACCACACAAAAAAGTCGACGAGAGCTTATACTACAGTACTGGGTACAAGTGATAAAATTTGGAACCTCCCCTCCCCTCCAAAAATAGCATCATATCTCAGTATTCAATTGCATACAGTTAGTAGCAATCAAGGAGGTTAGAATACCACAGGTGCCCTAAGCAGTTTTCTGTGAAGCCAATTGGCTGCGACCCCTGCCCACACAGTGGCCATCTTGTTTGGTATAAAACATTCTGTTCTGCTGCGTGTGTAAGAGCCTGTTGATTCATGCTTTTACACGTTTCAGTTATTTCAGGATTGAATAACAGTTTTATTTACAAAAAGCAAAGTTGTGCGGTTATCGACTGCATTAACAGATAACCTGGGGAATTAAATTTAGGACGTTCTGATATCTGGATAATTCTCAGGATCACGTTATAGTGGCTTATCCACAAAATGCCGGGATGTGTTGCTATAGGCTGCACTAATCGATCTTCCAAAAATATGCCAGGAATTACCTTTCACATGTAAGTACTCATATTTTTTATATTGGACTAAAATATGGTATGGATATTTGGCAGTGGTGGAAATTTGGAAATGCATTTTTCATAATAAACTCGTGGGTGTGACCTCACAGGGATCTAATTTGAAGTTAATGCAAAATCAATCGACCACACGAAGGTCTGTTTTGCTGCAGTACGGTATCGTCAGAGTCCATTTAGCGAGGGGAGAGGGTCTGCATCCCCGAGCACCACATTTTCAAGGGGCCTCAAAAATATGCAGGATGCTTGAAGAATTGACAGTGTTCTGCAGTTTTTTCGGGGTTTTTTTTTGGTTTTGCCTTGTGAAAAAAAAAATTATTTTTCTTTCCGCTTTTTTAGGAGGAGTTCGCAAAAAAATATAGTCGCCCCCAGTCCATCCCCAAATCTTTCGAAAGCTTTACAGAATTTTTTTTTGTACACATCTGCAATTGGGAGAAATTTTCATACATTAAGAATTTGTTTGAATCATGATATTTGGATCATATTCTTTTGCCCACTACTTCGATATAATTTCAACAAGGCGAGCCTAACCCTGGGAGAAGAAGGGGGGGGTTTAAATCAGAACTGAACTGGTATCCATTTTTCAAACATGCATTTTTACATTTTCTTGCTACCACTGATTCGTCCATGAATCATGAGAATATGGCGGGGATATTTTTATGGCTTCCTCATCATATTTTGGGAATGTTTTTTCTTGGGTAATTTTTATTCTGCCGCCCAAAGTGAAATCCTAGATGTGCCACTAATACTGGAGCCCCACAATACTGCCCAGTCCCCGGGCCCCCGTCTGCTTAAATGTGCTCTGGGTATCATCGTCTTACCATATTGCAGCTAAAAACAACCTTTTTTCATTTTCGAATTTTGCTGAACACGAAATTACGGCAAGAGCCCTGCTCGATTTACCAGCTTCCTTATTCTTTGTACTGCCCTAGTAACAGAACAGTAAAAATAATGCAATTATTTTTTGCATTGATTGAATTTCTTTCAGGGATAGTAAGTTGTTAGTTTATATGGTTTAAAATATGCAATTTCTCTTGTGAAATCAAAGACTTATTTTGTGCAAATATATTATGGATGTTTTTATTTACAGTGTATCTGAACTTTATATATGCTTTGCCTGAAGACTACAAGTTTGTTGCCACAAGCCTCCTGCTTTAATTCAGACTATTTGAGATAGAATGTTGTGGTGCAGAGATGTTCTTATGAATACTGCACTCATATTTCTATTTCTAATTGTTGTAAGGATTCATCTTGTAAAACATCAATGATCAAAAGAGATAGGCTTTATTAGGAACAAAAACCTGCAGTATCAAAAATTTAATAGTAAGTTGTTTGTTTATACTTGAATTTTTTAAGGGATTTTCAAGGTCTTAGAAGTTGATTATGTATTGCATGAAAATACAGTTTGTTAGTCTACTCATATTTTAAAAGTTACATTGGATGATGTGTTTAGTGTTTGCACCACGACCAACAGCTGCACCCAAGGGGTCGAGGGAAACCATGCATATGTGTCAAAATGAAGAGGAACAGAAAGTCCGTCATTCTTGTTAACATCTAAGCAAAATAGCTTGCAGAGGAGAATAACACAATCCCAGAATTCCTTGTGGTAATTGGCATGTGTCTTTTCTTTTTTTTTTTTTTTTTTTTGTTATTGAAAGTTTAGGGAACACCGTGAACAACTCAATGCGCTATAAGCAGTCAGCATCCCTAATTTAGGGTCACTGATTTCAGGGAAGGGTGAGAGCCAGTACCGTTAGACAAACACAACATCCATATCTCACCAGGATTCGAACCCGAACCCCACTCGTACAAATGATCAGAAGCCATCGCTGAGACCACTGCGCCACCGGTTGGCCTTGTTTTTTTTTTGTTTTTTTTTACTGCCAGTAACCGTTATGCTTTATAGCTGTATCTATCTTTCTTGTATTTGGAGTGTAATTTTTGTTTCAAGGAATACATTTATCAGGTGTCACCAGCTATGTACCTGTGAAACACTTTGGAGGAGATAAAGATCCAAGCTTTAAATGATATATTTTGAGTCACTAAAATTTGTTAAAAGTCAAGAGGGAAATCCTGGAATTCAAGAAAAAAATATCAACACCTCTATGGTATCTAAAATATAGTATGTGTGTAAATCAATATGTAAATAAAAATCTTTATACATGAATTACCCTTGTTATTTGCCTTTAGACTTTCACAGCAACTTGTCATACATAGTTTCATTTGTGTGTGTACAGTAGTTTGCTTTCTTTAACATTAGGAAGAAAAAAACAGTTTTCAATTAATAACAGATCTTCACTCCACCCTCATGTGTTCAGTGGGAAAAGTAATTTCTAGGAACTATCAAGCCAATTTTTATTTATTTATCCAAGAAACTCCACCTGTAAGTTAACAAGCACCATGTGCCCTTTTGTGAATCTCAAAGTTTTGGAATGAACAGAGAGAGGAAGAATAACATCTAAGATATGACTGTGCACAAAAGTGTTTTGCTATTTTTGGCTGTTCGACAGCACAATTAATGCGGCAATGTATGAGTATATTTTTCCTTTAAAAGTTATCTTCCACAGCAAGCTGACTTCTAATTTTTCAGCTTCCTACAAAGTGAACTTGTGTGTGCTCTTGTGTCCCCTAGCTTCATTTTTTTTTTTTTTTTCCGGAATTTTATTTCCTGCCTCTCTAAATTCATAAGTACTAGCATTAAGAAGATGGACCCTGGGTAGAGATTCTTACTTATGAACAAGCTTCACCCCCATATATATTGCTCGATGAAAGCTACTAACCTACTAATCACCTAATATCTTTTCTTTTTTTTCAGTTAAAAAGACAAAAATTTGTTGACACTACATAAAAAAAACTTCAAAAAATTTAATTTGGGAAAGAAAAAACAAAGAGTTTTGTTTTCTCCTCTAACACAGAAGAAAATTTAAAATCTAGTAAATGAAGGAAATACTTAGATTTTATAGATTGGGGGTGGGGGTAAAAACTGAATTCAGTTTAACAGTTTTCTTTGCCGAGATATGAAGTCTAATTTTGATTGATGGCCAGTGGTTGGGGAAGATCCACTAATTTTCAGTTTAACAGGTTGAAACGTGTAAAAAATATAAAATATATATATAAATTATACGCGTTCATAGGTTTGTTTCTACTTTCATATGTTTCTTACGCTAGATTGGTGCTTTAGTTAGCTACCTTAAAAATCGGGGTAAAACTCTATGTAGCTGTTACATATACCGGAAGAAACTTTAGTTCATGATCTTTAAATAACTGTTTGCAGAATTTTAATCGACCCAGTAGTTTGGATTCTATAAGCCACTACATTTGTAAACAAACCCCCTTTTTCTTTGCATTTTTCAGTGTTTTTGCTTACACTGCAGGCCTTAATATGTCATCATCATCATTGTCAACCATTATCAATCCACTGCTGGACGAAGGTCTCCCCAAGTTTCCTCCACAACGGTCTGTCTTGTGCCAGTCTCCTCCATGTCACCCCTGCATACTTTCGAATTTCATCCACCCATCTCCCATGTGGTCTTCTTCTGGGTCTTTTCCTGTCCCTTGGAATCCAATCTAAAATTTCGGCTGTCCATCGATGATCTGTCCTTCTGGCAGTATGTCCAGCCCATTGCCATTTCAGGGATTTAACTCTGATCATGATGTCTTCCACTCTTGTCATTTTTCGGATCCACGAGTTCCTCTTCTTATCTCTCCTGGTTACACCAAGTATGCACCTCTCCATGCTGCTTTGAGTTGTCTGCAGCCTTTGTATGTCTCTTTTAGTTAAGGTCCACGTCTCTGCACCATACGTAAGAAGCACTGGAAGGATGCATTGATCAAACACTTTTCTTTTAAGACATAATGGCATATTGCTCTTGAAAATTATGCTGTTTCTTCCAAAAGCTCTCCAGGCAAGTTTTGTACGCCGATTAATTTCTTCATCAATGTGACCCTCACTTGATATCTGCTGTCCAAGATAAACGTACGTGTCTGTTATCTCCAGCTTTTCTCCATCAATCGATAAATCTTCATTTCTTGTAAAAGCATTGAACATCACTTTTGTCTTCTGAAAGTTCATTTTTAATCCCACTTCTTTACTCTTGTCAGCAAGTTCCTGGATCATACTCTGCAGCTCTGATGGGCTAGTTGCAAAAATGACTACGTCATCAGCAAAACGAAGGTGGGTTAGATAATCTCCATTAATCTTTATCCCCTTGTTTTCCCAGCTCAGCGACTGAAAAACACCCTCCAATGTGGCATTAAAGAGCTTCGGAGATATGGTGTCACCTTGTCTCACTCCCTATCCAATTTTTACGTGTGTTGTATTTTCAAACAGCCGAATCTTTGCACTTGCATTTTCATAGATGTTATTAATAATATTAATGTATGCATCTTCAATACCGCAGGTTTTCAGAGCCATTGTAACTGCTGATGGTTTCACCGAATCAAAGGTTTTTTCATAATCGATAAAAGCCATGCACAATGGAAGTTCATATTCCCTCGCTCTTTCAATTAGTTCTCTCAGTACGTGGATATGATCTATTGTGCTGTAGCCACTCCTGAATTCAGCTTGTTCTCTCGGTTGAGCCATGTCCAGTCTTACCTTCAAGCGGTGTGAAAGAACTTTAGTGAAGATTTTATAAACTACTGATAGGAGGCTGATAGGTCTGTAGTTTCCGAGATCCTCAATGTCACCTTTCTTATGTAGCAGGATCATTGTAGCGGTGTTCCAATCCTCAGGAATCTTTCCTTCATTAAGGCATCGAGTGAAAATTTGGGCGAGTATTGTTTCGATTTCTCCACTTGCTTCTTATATGATGTCTACAGTAATTCCATCTTCTCCTGGAGCTTTTCCCTGCTTCATGTTCTTGATTGCATGTGCAACTTCTGCTGGAAGGACTGGAGGAACTCTGGTACTGGTATCTTTCATGATGTCTGGAGTGCATGTATCATCCCTTTCATATAATTTGGAGTAGAAATCTTTCACTCTTGTCAAAATTGTGCCTCTATTTCTTGTTACAGAACCATCTTCTTTTCTCAGTGCCATAATCTGTTTTCTTCCCTTACTGAGATGTCCCTTTGCTATCTTTAGGCTTTGGTTGTTTTCAATTGCTTTCCTCACTAGTTCACAGTTGAATTTTCTTACGTCTTCAGTGATACTTTTTCTTACTGTCTTGCATAGCTCTATATATTCCACTTTGGAAGTCACATCTTCTTTAGTTGTCCTCATCTCTCTTCTTTTTTGCATCAACATTTTCGTTTTTCCTGATAATTTGTTTACATGCAACTTGTTCTTAGACCCAGCTAATTTTGTTGCTGTTTCCATAAGAGCTTTGGTTACTTTTCTGTTAACTTCAGAGATGTCCACTTCTTCCGATGTTAGGCCTTCTAAAGCAGAGAACCTGTTCTTCAGTTCCAACTTGAAGGTATTATGGTGTTTTTTAAGGTTGGTTATGTCAATAGATTTTGTTTGTCTTATGAGCTTGCCACGTTCAAGTTTAGTGTTGAGGTGCATCTTACATCTCACCAATCTATGGTCACTACCTGTGTTGAACTTGTTTAGCACACTGCAGTCTTCTATGACGAATTTTTTGTTACACATAATAAAATCAATTTCACTTGTCGTCCCATTTGGATGTCTCCATGTCCATTTCCTGTGTGGCTTTTTCTTGAAAGAAGGAGTTCAAGATGAAAAACCCTTCTGCCTCTGCAAACTCAACGAGAGTATTTCCACGCTGGTTTCTGTTGCTGTGACCGAATTTACCTACTGAAGTTTCATTCTGTTGCCGTTGCCCTATTTTTGCATTGAAATCTCCCATAATTATTTTCAAGTGCTGCTTACCTTTATTATTTAGATGACGAATTTCCTCATAAAATTCTTCAATTTCTTCTTCAGGATGACTTGTGGTGGGTGCATAAGTTTGAATAATCTGAGCCTGGTATCTTCTCGCGAGTTGGATAACGAGTCGTGCAGCTCTGTCACAGGAACTTTCAACTTCTACAACTTTATCCTTCAGTTTCTTGTTTATTATAAATCCAACACCACTAGTTCTGCCAGTATCTGTCCCACGATAGTAGAAGAGATGTCCACTTTTTCAGTTCGATGAGATCTTCTCCTTTTCTCCTTACCTCACTTAGCCCCACGATGTCCCACTTGATCCTTTGTAGTTCCTCTTCCAATTCAAGAAGCCTTGAATCAGAAGATAGGGAGCGTCCATTATACGTAGCCAAGGTCAGCATCAAATGGCAGCCTAGTCCGGTCGTCCGGGGATTCTTAGCACCCTCTGCCTTCATGTCGCACTGGCCGCTGCCTTGGCCAGGTACATTCCAGCTGCCGGAGACTGAGGGCCAAGATTTAAGTTGTGGAATCATTTTGGAGGGGTTTGGCCATAACTCACCACGCTGGCCAAGCGGGTTGGTGAGTGTGGGATAGAATTTTCTCTAATCCCGATGGTATAGTTATACCACTATTGGCGGTCGTCAGAGCCCCTTTAGTGGGAACAGGATACACCACGAGAAGGCGGGGTTGACATTTGTCAAGGGGAGGCTGTGATGTTACGCATTACCTGACCTTACATCCCTTGTATCGCATTTAAATTCTAAACAACTGGAAACCTTCTGGCTGGACGGTATACATAAATACAAGTGAAGCTAAACACCATACCGCTTTAATAAAATATGTGCAGATATTTATTGACATTGCAACCCCAACTAGAAATGAGCCAAGCAAGCGTTGAGTAACACGCAAAGAGTCTGTTCTTGTGCCAATGCAAATGGCCACCACCGACTGGCAGCTGATGGAGGGGGAGGAGGAAGGGGCTTCATCAGCTTTACGTTGCACCTAAGGACCAGGGCATCTGCTGTTGTATTCTAACCTCCTTGATAGCGATAGGGTCATTTCCTATGATATCAAGAAATGTCATTTATCGTAAATATAAAACCACCATCAGCGATCACTTAACACATGGGGGACAGCAGGATGCAAGAGTAAATTCCCACTAAACCATCACACTGTGAAATTCAGTGTCCATTTCTGTTAAAAGCCTTAGTAATGCAAATACAGTATCTTAACAAATTCCTAGACGGTCTATGTACACTGAGTGGCCACTTTATTGTGACCACCTGACATTTTTAAGCAAATGAGCTATGGCTGCACGCTGTTGCCGCCAGAGGGTGAGGCTAGTATAAAAAGGGGAAGTTTAGTGCTTGCGACAGTAGTAGAAGTGATTTTTGGGTGACAAGATTGGTCAAAAATGCGATTTCACGGACTTTCAACGTGGGATGATTGTAGGAGCTCGAAGCCATGGAGAGAGTATCACCGAAACCGCCGCATTCGTGAAATGTTCCAGAGCAGCAGCTGTTAAAGTGTTTAAAGACTGGACTGTCAGCCAAAAAACTGGGTCTTTACGTGCAACGTGTGGTCGTCATTGACTGGTGACTACTCGGGTGGAACGGAGAGTATCCAGACTGGTAACAGGCAACAGAAGGAAAACAGTGCAACAAATTACAGACCACCTTAATCAAAGATCCCCTCAAATGATCTCTGCACGCACTGTTCTCCGTACACTGCATCGGATAGGATATGGCAGCCGAAGGCCTGTTCGAACGCCTTTGCTGTCTGCAGTTAACAAGAGAAACGTCTCCAGTTCGCACAAGGATTGGAAAGTCGATAACTGGAAATTATTACGTGGTCTGATAAATCACGTTTTCAGTTGCACCATGCTGCAAAAATGCATTCCGTTATTCTCATGAGTGTCAGGTGTACTTTTTGAAAATGAGTAAGTAACATTTCCTTTAGAAATAATTTTAAATGAAGTGTTAAAACAATGGAAGGTTTTAATTCACTGATGTTTTCAGTGCAAAGTATTTAAGTAATTCTTTTTATGTTTTTGAAGTGCTTAGCTAATTGTAGGTGCTAATTAAAAATATTCGTGGTTTTTATTCACTTGTTTGATCAATTATGCATTACATTTTCAAAACTTTGGAAAAGAAATAAAATTTACTACAAGTTTTTGTTGCATGACTACCACATTTTTTTATATTGATTCTTTCTATAGGAGTTGAAAGAACCACTATTAGAGCTGCAAGTGTTGCATGCATTGCTGGATTTTTATTTCAAAAGTTGCAGCCCGCAGGTAAAGATGAAATGCCTTTCTTGCATCCAAAATATATTTCAGCCATTGTACGGTTATCAATTGATGCAATTAATACAAGAACTAGACAGAGGAGGGTTAAATTATCCCAAGCCAGAATTTGTTTCTCTATTGGTTTTGATTCTGGATTTTTTTCGAGGAGTCTATTACTTATCTCCTCAGGATAAGTAATAGCTTATCCTGGGGAGATAAGTAATATATTATCCTGGGGAGATAGGGTAATAGGGTTTTAGTATATGGCAAAAAGAATTTGTGATATACTAAAACCCTATGTAGTGCAGTGTCCAATGTTTTCTTGTGGTAATAGTTCTATGCACCAGGAAGAAATAGCAGATAATGTATGAATTTTTTATTCCTATTGTTTTAAAAAACATTTCAACAAAAATCTCAGAGCAACAAGAAAATATTTTAATTCCAAAGTTCTGAACAGAAAAATTTACAAAATTCAGTAGTTAGTCCAGAAATACTTCCAAATTGCTGCAGGTATCATCTCTCTGCGGCATTTACCAACTCATTTGTCTACCATCATATTATTTGTGTTTGGCTTTCCGATTGATGTCATTTGTTTACATTTGAGATTATGCAATGTAAATACTTCCGCAATAAATATCCTGCTACTGTTGCCAGCAGGTTTGTTTATGATTTAAACCACTAGTTGTTAATTTTGAGATGAGTTATATCCTCAGCTGTGTTGATTGTAAATACTTAAATTGGTACATTATATTTTGGCATATGATTAATTAATTGGTACATGTTGTTATTGATTTATTTAAATATTTTGAATAATTATATAATATATTTAATAAATATAGTAGCACCCATAATCTGAATTGTAAGCATAGAGATTTTGCACTTTAAATCCATGCATTTATGTGGGTTATTATGTATGATATTTGTGTTTTAGTTTATGCATAAATGCTGAGGATGTGTTTGTGGTGTATGAGGAATAAGTTGCATTTCACACACAGTCTGTCTTATATTTGGTGCTATTCTTTTAAATTATTTTGGCATAGAGTTATTGTTTTGTAAATACTTTTATTTGTTCATTGTATTTTGGCATGTGATTAATTCATTGTTTTGTGGAATGTATTATCTTCACAAAATATTCACTGTGAAAATGCTAATCTGAGGTAAAAAATTTGTAAGTCACACACCAGCATATGACAAACTTTTTCAATATTATTAGTTAATCTGCTAAAACATAATACAGAGAATTGTATTTTCCATTGAAATGCTCTGAATATTTTTGCATATTTGATTTTGTTATTACTTTGAAAGCTTTATTGTATGGAGTGCACCACTGCTCTTGATGTAAGATACCATATTTTTCTGTGTATAAGATGACCCCTACTATTTTGAACCAAAAATTAAGAAATCAATATTTTTATTACAAAAAATGACAAATTTGATATTTTTTAGAAATTAGGTAATATTATTGAAGTACATTTAGAAATTAGGTAATATCACAGACAAAGTCTGTGGTAATACATGTATATATAAAAAAAAAAAGAAGTTTGGAAATTTATGTATTTAGAAATTAGGCAATATTTTTAAGATACAAACTATGAAATTATGCATCCCTTTCTTCAGCACTATTAGTTCCAGACTTATCACTTTTTTCAACCTCAACTGCATCACTCCTGTCGTCTAAGTCACTGTCTATATATATTAGATCATCCTCAGTTCCATCCATGGCATTGCTGATTCCACATTTCTTGAAGGACTTCACAACCACCTCTTACTTGACTCCATGCCACGTGTTTAGGACCCAGTTGCAGACTTCAGTAATGGTTGGTTTTTTCACTTTCCCTGTCGGTGTCAAGTCATTACCTGCTTTTTGCATCCATTTATTCCATTCTTCTTTCATCAGGGCTTTGAAGAGCTTGTTGATGGAATCATCCAGAAGCTGTAGCTGGCCTGTAAGAAGTTGTAGCTGACCTGTAAGTCCACCAGGAATAACTGCTAACTGTGTTCGCAAATTTGCTGCAATCCCTTTGGTCTTTTCTGTTAAGTGTGCTCGGAACTGATCAAACATGAGCACAGCTGGCTTCTTCGAGAGCCCTCCAGGTCTTATGGATCAAATCTTTGCAAACCAAATAGCCATAATCTCTTCATTCATCCAGCCCTTCTCATGAACTTGGACAATAACTCCAGGTGGTATGGTCTCTTTAGGATAAGTTTTCCTCTTATCAATTAGCATAGGAGGCAGCTTAGTATACCATATGCACAGCATGCAAGGACAGAAGTATAGTGTGTCTTTTCATGGCTATTTGTTTTGATTGCCACTGTTTTGACTCCTTTCATATCAACAGTTCTGTTGGAAGGCACATCAAAATTGAGAGACACCTGATCCATGTTTGCAGTCTGACTCAGTTCAAAATCATATTTTTTCCAAAGTTTTGTGACAAAGGAGTGAAACTGTAGGATTTTATTCTTATAAGCTGATGGCATTTTCTGGGCTAACTTGGTTCCTGTTCTCATGGCCAATCCTTCTATCCTCATGAAGTTGAAGCACCATTTTGGATTTCCTGTGAAATCAAAAATGTTCATTTCCCTTGCAAACCTTTTTGCCTCATATTGAATAAGCTTGGTTGACACACATATCCCACTCTGGCACTGCTTCATAATCCAAGTCTTCAGCCTCTGCTCCAAGTTTGGCCATTTTGCTGGTTTTCCTCTTAAGGCCCTCTTTTTGTTTGGCATCTTGAGTTGTTCTTCCCGTTTTCTCCACTGTCTGATTATACACTCAGTAGGAGGAGGTCCAAACTCTCTCTGCTGCTTTATTTCCATGTTCCCTTGCATAACTGATGACTTTCAACTTGAATTTTGCAGAATATGACAATCGTTTTTTATTTTCGGACATTTTTATGGGGCTAATGCATTAAATTTTGCATCTACACACGCGCTGCTCAGGGGGTACTGACTGATCCAGCACAATGACGCCAAAACACTAACCCCACCAACAGAGTTGCAGACGTACGAATGCTTTCAGAGTTCTGATTGGTTTGTTCAGAATCAGCCGTTTGATGTCACTCGACCGAATTAACAAAGGCTAGTGATTGCAGGAAGCTTAACAAAAATTGCTGAGACTCAGTGCACTGGTGACTCAGTAGATTTGTAAGTCGTAGTGTGGAGAGGGGATAAGAGGTACTGGCAGTTTTGCTGCGGTAACCGCAGGGTTCTCTCAACCGATTAACCCCCGTGTATAAGACGACCCCCAATTTTTGGTCTAAAAATTTTGGAAAAAAATAGTCTTATACACGGAAAAATAGGAAAAATATGGTATCTATAATTGTATATTTTGTGTTTTTTTTTTTGTTGAAAATTTTGTAAATTCCATTAAAGCATGCTTGTTTACAAGAAAAGAATGTGAGTGTATATTTTTTTTATCATTATCATTAATATTTAACCTTTGATCATTACTGAACTTCTGTGTCTGTAATTGTATATTGAGTTGCAATAAAGTTGTGGAATCCTACCCTGTTGTCTACTTAAAATCTCAACAAAAACAATACATAACTTACAGAAGAAATTTTCTAGTTTTAGAAAACAAAAATATCCTCCTTTCCCCCCCCTTCCCACAATGTTTTTTCCTCTGTTTAAACTATTGTTAATATGGTTTAATGCTAGTTAGCTATGTGTATGATATATTTATTCTACACAGCTATCTATGGTCATCAAAAAGTTTGTTTTTCAAAGTCTGTTTAACAACAGATGAAATAAGATGATCAGAAATGGTTGGAGCATTAAATTTGTACTTGCATATATTTTTGCAAAAATGTTGGATTGAGTTTAATAGGCGTGGTCAAGCTGGATCAGTATCAGTTTAATAGGTGTGGTCAAGCTGGAAAAATGTGTGTTTTGTGCTTCAGTGTAAATCTGTAGTGCTTAATGTGTTAGTAGCTTTTATTATTTTGTGCCTTAACTCTTAACCATTTGGCATTCTTGTATATATTCATGCACCCCTTCCAGATTTTTTTCTTTCCCATCATAACAGTACAGGAATGAGCCTATTGAAAGGACAAGCATATATACTTACCTGTGGAATGCATTTTTCTGTGGCCAATAAAGGATTTCACCTTGAGACTGGATTGACTATTTGAAGGAAATGTTTTGTAGTGGATTTATAAAAAAAAATCCATTCAAAATGTTTGTTTTAATGGTCTGAATTACATCAGTAACCAGATCAGAAGTTCAGGCTACAAATACTGTATAGGTAAGCTTCTGTTTCTTTTCTTGCAAACATATTTAATGACCACAGAAAGTTTTACATTTGTGTGGGTATGAATTTGTCAAAATCCATTTTTCAACCAGAGAAAACATTTTATTAACAGCATTGGCATTTATTTTACTAACCTCTGTAGACTGGCTAATATTATTCAAAATTATTTGTAACAGGTACTGATGAAATTTTTTTTGTTGAAGTCCTGTAGAGTTGCATGTTGTTCTCTCTGATATTTTTAATTGTTGTACAGTGCATTTTATTTTCAGTCAGATTTATTATTCACATGGCTGCCATTTTTTCCTCCTGGAAACAGATTTCCATCTTTCCAAAATTTTGGAAGCTTGTCATGATTGTCAGATAATTTTAAAGTTCCATTCCCATTTTTACTTTTAATTTCCCTCCAAAAATTATGGAAAACTGTATTTCTGTAATCACTGAATTGTGGAGTTGCACTAAATGTTTTAACAGTTTTCAAAATATTAGTAAAATAACCAATCACTTACCCAAAAGATCATGGTCACTTTTTTCCTTTAACACTTCAAGCACGTCAATCGTCATCATGTAATGTTGGCCTTCAAAGGTTGAAAGACTCCTTGCCTATGAGATTCATTCTTCCGGGCATGAAACATCGTATTTTCCTTTTTTTTTTTTTTTGTTATTTACTGGACAAAAAACACAGGTTTCTCTCTGCCATATGAGACGTAACCATAGCTCATCATCTCCATAAAAACCTCACAAACATACACACCATATACCACTCATTCATACATTCAGTTAAAAACACTATGTGTTTTAACTGAATGTATGAATATGGATGAATATAAAAACACTATGTGTTTTAACTGAATGTATGAATATGGTATGTATGTTTGTGAGGTTTTTATGGAGATGACGAGCTATGGTTACATCTCATATGGCAGAGAGAAACCTGCGTCTTTTGTCCAGTAAAAAAAAAAGAAAAAGAAAAAGAAAATACGATGTTTCATGCCCGGAAGAATGAATCTCATAGGCAAGGAGTCTTTCAACCTTTGAAGGCCAACATTACATGATGACGATTGACGTGCTTGAAGTGTTAAAGGAAAAAAGTGACCATGATCTTTCGGGTAAGTGATTGGTTATTTTAATAATATATCATTAATGAATTGCACGTTAATATGCACACTTTGCTGGTGTGTAATACCTTAAAAGTGCAAATATTATGATAGTTTTCAAAATGTTTTAAAAATTTCGATGCAGTTGCATACCTGCAAAGTTTTCTGGATTTTGCTATTGTGTCTTCCAGTTCAGAAAAAAAGCTTTCTACTGGATTTTCTCACATTTCTGGATGTCTGCCCACTGGCCGAATTTGGAATCAGCAGAGATACCTGTTGTAGTGATAAAAATATTCTGAGATTTTTAGTGTTTCAAATTTTTTTGACAAAATTTTGTTTTATTATTTATTTCTTCTTGAGTGTATTTCTCATTTCTATTTTTATTTTTATTTTTTTTTTGAACAATGTTCGTTTCTTATTTTTCATAATGGGGCAAAACAGCAACTTGGTATTTTTAAAAGTATTTTTCTTAATGAAATGTGTGTTTCCCTTTTTCATGACAGTCTTTCTTCCAAGATCAATCAACGGAGCTCACATTTTTACCCAATCCCCAATTATTTTAACCGAAATTAAATTTCAGTGATTGTGGAATAGCTTTTTTACGGGTCTTATAGAGGTTATTTTTCATCAAAGTTTGTTGTCAAATTTTCGAACTAAAGCCTAGTTCGTCATCAGGACTATGTCACTGGAGTAGTTGCTGCCACTCAATTGGAAGAGTCCATCCGCAATTATCGTTAATTGTGGTACTTCTTCTTCTTGCTATTTCGATCCCTTCTTCTAGTTTCCTCTTTACTAAGTTTGACTGGTGGGCGATTATTTTCACTGAGTCCCAATTTATGGAGTGTCCACTTGCTTGTATATGTCTGTCTAGCCCTGTTTTGTTCCCAATGTTCCTAATAGCTGCTTGGTGTTCTTTCATTCGGACCTTAATACTTCTCCCTGTTTCTCCTATATAGCTGAGTCCGCAGTTACAGTCGATGCAGTAAATTACTCCTTCCTGCAATTGGATGTCCAATTCTTTCTGCTTTAAAGCTGGCAGGAATTTCTTTATTTTGTTATTAAGATCTGGAGCTAGCCTGATATTATATTTTGCTCCGATCCTTTTCAGGTTCTCGAAAAGTCCCTTGTGGTACGTAATTTTGCTGGTGAATTTGAAGTTGGTTTTCTCCTGCTTCTTTTTTGGCACTTGTTTAAATATTTTCTCAACATATGGGGAGGGGTAATTGTTTTCTGCCAATATTTCCTTTAATTCTTCTTTGTGAAGATCTTTCTGAGTAGCTGAAGAGACCAGGATTTCAATCTTTTCCAAAAATACGGCGAGACAATTTTTGGAAAAGATTGAAATCCTGGTCTCTTCAGCTACTCAGAAAGATCTTCACAAAGAAGAATTAAAGGAAATATTGGCAGAAAACAGTTACCCTCCCCATATGTTGAGAAAATATTTAAACAAGTGCCAAAAAAGAAGCAGGAGAAAACCAACTTCAAATTCACCAGCAAAATTACGTAACACAAGGGACTTTTCGAGAACCTGAAAAGGATCGGAGCAAAATATAATATCAGGCTAGCTCCAGATCTTAATAACAAAATAAAGAAATTCCTGCCAGCTTTAAAGCAGAAAGAATTGGACATCCAATTGCAGGAAGGAGTAATTTACTGCATCGACTGTAACTGCGGACTCAGCTATATAGGAGAAACAGGGAGAAGTATTAAGGTCCGAATGAAAGAACACCAAGCAGCTATTAGGAACATTGGGAACAAAACAGGGCTAGACAGACATATACAAGCAAGTGGACACTCCATAAATTGGGACTCAGTGAAAAAATCGCCCACCAGTCAAACTTAGTAAAGAGGAAACTAGAAGAAGGGATCGAAATAGCAAGAAGAAGAAGTACCACAATTAACGATAATTGCGGATGGACTCTTCCAATTGAGTGGCAGCAACTACTCCAGTGACATAGTCCTGATGACGAACTAGGCTTTAGTTTGAAAATTTGACAACAAACTTTGATGAAAAATAACCTCTATAAGACCCGTAAAAAAGCTATTCCACAATCACTATGAATAGAGGTGCCATAAATGCATTTACAACTAGGATTAAATTTCAGTCTGTTTTTCAACTGTCCATCATGGCGCTGGTGCCATTTTCTGTGACTCGTAAAATTGTTTTCACAGCAGAGTGAGCTGCAGCAGCAACAATTTTTGGAATTCAATTCCATTTCACTTAAAATGCATGTTTTACCATTCCTTAGTCACCTCTTGTTATAATATACCAAGGAACAGAGCACACCTTTTTCTTAATAAAATTAAAGTTTGAAAACACCAGTTCCAGAGAAAATTACTTTGCACAAAGAAAACTACTTTGCATGTCATGACAGACTGCCGGCAACGGACAGTTGAAGTTTCAATTTTGATTTCTTAAAACAAAATGAAAAATTTTGCTTCTTGCTATAGCAAACAGTGAAAACATTAACAACTATTTCATTTTTGATGAAATTAAAGTTTAAAACGTGTAATGCTGTTTCTCCTTGTGCAGTAAGAACAACTGTATGGGTAACAGAAATGGTGCTATTTCTAGCATGCATAGGGTAAATAATGATTTTCAACATGAATTGGGCTCTGAAAAAGAAGAAATTCTCTCTCCTAGAATTCTTTCTCCTAGGATGGGTAAAGGAAAAATGTCCATTCATTAAGAAAATTTATAAAAAAAAAATATGAGATCATATTTGTCATTTCTAGTGATATCTGGATCCATAGAACAACAACAAGTAAAAAGTTTCATTTTCAAGAAAACATTTATAACTAGGTATGTTTTAATATTTTTGCAAATCATATTTAATTCCTTTTCAATCCCCATATCTAATGAAAGTTTCAATTCTGAATTAAGTGTTAATGAACCAAGAATTAGAAGTTCTGAAAACCTCCAATTCATTCCAGTGTTTAAATAATCACCAGAATACATCAATCCAAATGTATGACTAGTGCCATCTATTATTTTTACTTAGCAGTTTTTTTTAATGATTTATTTTCTACTGGTATGTACATGTGTGTATCTGTGTGTGTGTGTGTGTGGGGGGGGGTGCCTAATACCTAATAGTATTTTGTCTATGAAGCTGCAAAGTGTTTTTTTTTTGAGGGTGCAGGGTGTAATTGTATATAGTCCTTGTTTCATTGACCAATAGGCTCAACTCCTCACAGTGAATGAAATGATACTTGATGTTCAGTCTTGGCTTGAGTACCTTAATAACAATCATATATTCATTCAATATGGAAATGATTCTGCAGTGTTATGAGTATCCTTCCACTGCATCCACCAACATATTTGCTTACGGAATAACTTTTTTACGGGTCTTATAGAGGTTATTTTTCATGAAAGTTGGTTGTCAAATTTTTGAACTAAAGCCTAGTCCGTCATCAGGACTACCTTGATGACGAACTAGGCTTTAGTTCGAAAATTTGACAACCAACTTTCATGAAAAATAACCTCTATAAGACCCGTAAAAAAGTTATTCCACAATCACTATGAATAGAGGTGCCATAAATTCATTTACAACTATATTTGTTTATGTTTCAGATGGTGGCTTTGCAGGAACCATTACACTATACAAACACTACTGCAGGTTTGTTTACAATTTAGATATCCTCGGTGGTGTACCCCATCTCCCCGTGCTGGGGACAAGTTTTATATCCTCAGCGGTGTACCCACTCCACCTTCCTGTGCTGGTTAATTAAATCTGTAAAGTTCAGATTTAGAAATCAGGAACTTAGATCTACTTAGGGGCATACTTAGATAGTCAAGGAACCCTGCTCCTCCCTACTGTATTTTTTTTTTTTTTTTTGTTAAAATGTTAGATGTGTTTATTTTAAACTTAAATTTATCAAGATTTCATTTCATTTATTTTGTTATGGGGTTACATTTGACTATGTTGCATTTCAAATTTAATTTTATAACATATAGTATTAAGAAAAACAACATATATAGTGTGAATACGTATGTGCAGGGTAACCACAGAACAGGTAATTAAGTAAAAGGCTATACATATATAGCCTGAGTGAATCCCAATTCTCCTAAAGTACGTAGTCAAGTCAAACGTCCTGCGCATATAAAATTTACTGCATTACAGTGACTTGCATAACAAAAAAAAAAAAAAAATTAAAATGCATCAACTTACATTAAAAAAGAATCTTTAATTTTTTCTACTGTTTTCCATTAATTTTCATTTTTGTCTTGTTGGATTTCTAAAACTTCCATTTTTTGTGCCACTCCAATTTGAAGTACATATTTTGCAAGGCAAAATATCACATTTTAAAAATTGGATTTTCCAAGTTTTGTGAATTAAGGCCAAAAAATTGTGATCTTGATTATGCAAGTGGCACTTGCATCCCCTGTATATATACTATTAACTAAAACGTCAAATTAATGCTAAGTGGATGAAAAATAGAAAAGTTATCCGCAAAGAGTGATGCGAGTCTAAATATTCAAGAATATAAAGACTGCAGAGGGAATATAACCTTTGTGAATCACCTTAACCAACTTGCTATTTAAGTGAATACAAAAAATGCTCAGGAACTGAAAAATTGGAAAATAATTTTAATGATTTGATTCTAATGTAATTGATGACATAACTTACAAGCAGTGATTATCCACAAACTGTATTGGACACTTGACAAAATTAATAAAACCACTGATAATTGTTTAGTTATGTTTTTTAAAAATTTACTGTTCATCTAAGATGATCATTTATAGCTAAATAGCAAGCAGCTTTTAATAATGAATAAATTACAAATTTTCAAGCTGGTGAATTTTTGGCAGTATGTGATTTTTCTAACAATTATTCATTTCTGTTGCAAGATTCTGCTCAAGGATTGCATTAGAATAATTTTCAAGCCAAAATTCACCCATTTGTTGCATATTAAAACTGGGAAAACTGAATGCACAAATTATGGCATAATTTTGGAGAGCTAGCAAATGGGACTTTTTGAGAAATGCAGTAGCAGTTCACCTTATGCAGCATTACCTTCATATCTCAACAAAAGTTTAAAGGCTTTTTATTATTCATATATATAAAAACAGAGCAGAAAAAATATATATAAGAACAGAAAAAAAATTGATCAATTTCTGCTGCTATGAGATAGATTTTAGAGCAGTTGCTCGGTGGCACTTTTATACAACATCATGTGGTAATAGTGCATGTGATAATGTTGGTGGCAATCTTAAAAGTCTTGCAGATAAAGCAAATTTAAGGCCATATAATAATGCAGATTATGACACCACATCAATTATATAATTGGTCAACCAAAAGCATGTCTGTGATCTTGAATACCTCAGTGAAAGTCAATAAAAGCTGAAAAAAAGCTATCATAGCCACATTTTGAAATATCAAGATCAATACCTAACACTCCCAAACTTCACTGTTTTATCCTACTGTACAAAAACAGCATATGAGTTTATTCAAGTTCTACAATCAGCAAAATAGAATATGTAAAAGTATGTTACTTCTGATAAATGTGAGATAGCACTTGCAGTTATACCTAACTTTGTGGCATGCCTCTGTGCAGAATGCTTGTGGGCTGGATGTGCCTTGAATACCTTTGAAGACATGGATGAAGTAAAAATAAATAATGTAAAGCAATTTTGTGTGGTGTCCCATAAAACAATTTCGTGTGGTGCATGTCTTGATGCAAACTATTCTTTATTTTACATAAAAATAGTTTTCTTCAATGGTTACAATATAAAATTGTCACCACAAACACGAAGATAAATTTTTGAAGATTTTAAAATTAGATATCAGTGACAAGTTCAAATGCATTATGTCAACTCTTTTCAGCAAATAACGCATGTCCTTGTTTAAAGCTGAACTGCTAAGATATTAATTTGAAAGTTTTCATATTGTTATAAATATTGCATAAAATGGTTTATAAACAAGAGTAACCCATAACCATAGTACATGTGTGTTCCTTTTTATGTTACTGATTGACTAGAATATTAAGCTTCTCTATTGATCAGTGGAACATGCACAGTTTAGTAATGCGGTAAGTTTACGAAGCCTGTCGATTTAACAGTTCCTTGTAACTTTGGATGCCCTTCAACTGCCACCACCAAATTTATAAAATATTATCACTATGTGATGTAATTTAATATATTATATTTTTTAAAGAAATCAAAATGACACTTTTTGAGAAATTCAAGGTCAAATAAAAAAAATTGTGACTTTTAAATTAAAAATTATGCATTAAGTAATATATCATTTTGAAGCCAGTAAAAAGATATTAAAAAACTTGAGTTATAAATACATTTACATAATACAAAACACTGAAATTTAGCAATTTTTTTAATTTCATGATCTCCTATCTCAGGAAATTTAAAGGCTATTGTGTGTTAAAAATTGGCACACATTCATTTCTGATGTATGTCAACAAATTTACAGAGTTTCATAAAAAAATCCAAAGGGGTCACATTAAAAATGCAATTTTTCTGTGTTGAATTGACAGGAAATGACCCATTTACAGTCAGAATGCAGTGTGTCCATAATTATTGAACCATCACCACATCTCCATTGATATCAGTAAGAATTGTGTCAAATGACAGTTCACTAAATCTGTTCAGTTTTGCAAATACAGTGGATTCCGGTTAATTGGGTCATTGGTTAATTGAGGTAGCTGTAAGAACATACCAAATTAGCTTTTAAAGACAAAGTTTTGCATAATTGGGCCAAAACATTCCATGCCTGATGTGCCTCAATTAACCAGAATCTACTGTACTTCAAATGAGAAGCTACATACTGAAATAGGTGCATGTCAAATTGGTACCATATGAAAAATTCAAATTTTTAGTTTTTGTAGGTCAGCATTTTTTGTATTTCTGATTTTCAAAAACAGCAAAAATGCCAAATTTCACATGAACACCATTCACAAATTGTAAAAATTGTGTGGCGGTCTGATTTTGACTCGATGCTCAAGAACATCATGTGTATGTTGTTTACTTCTGTTTTTTTTTCTGTTTGTACCCATATTTCAGCAATTATTCCATCTGAACAAATTCAAAAAGAATTACGTTTGTTCGTAATGTCTATGGAAAAAGTACAGTTATTGAGATTATTCTAAGGTAGTATTTCAGTTTTTGCATTATATGGGATTGGGTCTACGAGTATGGGGATTTTCAGCCAGACTTTTGTACACACCCTAAAATCATATGCATAATGTGAATGACACATAAATTATTAATTAAACAACAAATAAGAATTATGCAATAAAAAAACATAAACATGTTTTATAAGCATTATTAAAGAATAAACATTATGAGGTCAAGTTGATACAAAAAACATATGCACTGTGCCACATTTTTCAATACAAAAATAATATTTGCCTCTCTCCCCTATTTGTGCTGCTGAGTTAAGTCTGGTTCTTCTCTGTTGGAAGTTAAAACAGAA
Source organism: Macrothele yani (assembly GCA_039090855.1). Classification (NCBI taxonomy): domain Eukaryota; kingdom Metazoa; phylum Arthropoda; class Arachnida; order Araneae; family Macrothelidae; genus Macrothele; species Macrothele yani. Next base: position 53,717,041 of record CM077032.1, on the reverse strand, counting down.
CTTCAACAATCAATATATTACTTTTTCTTTTTTAAGGAAAGAGGGTATCTGGTAAAGAGTTCAAGAGATTATTAATTTTATAATTTACTTCCGATATTGGAGGTTATTTTTTTAATGTGCATTAATGCATTTGCATTTTTGAACTTCCCTTTTGTTGGTAAAGTTCGATTAACACTTACCACACGTGGGGCTTGGCTTTCAATTCTTATTTCCGTTATGTGGATGCGGCATGGGGGTTTTCATTTAGTTGTGGGTCCACTTCATTTTTTTTTCTGTTGGTATTTATCAGGCCTCGTCACTAAATGAGTTTTTTCCTTTGCCGCCTCCTCATTTACTTCAATAATTTTTCATAACCCGAGTACTTTCGGTAATAATCCATTACCGTCATCTAGGGGACGTTTTGCTCCGACTAGCACGGACCGTGTCAGCTGGGCATATCGGCTATCGCTTCTTCTTGGGCGGTGTGGCGCCATCTCTTGTTGGTCACTGATCTCATTTTTCGAACTTTTTCATTTTTTTGCGCAATTTTAATTAAATTTCTCCAGCTGTTTCTCAATATATTAGGGTCATTATGCGAGAAACAGCTGGAGAAATTTAATGAAAATTGAGCAAAAAAATGAAAAAGTTCGAAAAATGAGATCAGTGACCAACAAGAGATGGCGCCACAACGCCCAAGAAGAAACGATAGCCGATAACAGAAGCAGCCCACAAGAACCACCGAAATGAAATGTCCAGCTAACACGGTCCGTGCTAGTCGGAGCAAAACGTCCCCTAGATGACGATAATGGATTATTACCGAAAGTACTCGGGTTATGAAAAATTATTGAAGTAAATGAGGAGGCGGCAAAGGAAAAAAACTCATTTAGTGATGAGGCCAGATAAATACCAACGGAAAAAAAATGAAGTGGACCCACAACTAAATGAAAAACCCCTATGCCACATCCACATAACGGAAATAAGAATTGAAAGCCAAGCCCCACGTGCGGTAAGTGTTAATCGAACTTTACCAGCAAAAGGGAAGTTCAAAAATGCAAAAGATTATTAATTATTTATGCAGTCCAGATTGCACCTACCCTTATGCATACTTACGGAGCCTCCATAAGTATGCATAAGGGTATGTGCAATTAGGGCACATGGAAAATAATATATGCAAAAAAATATTAAAACAGCAGTATTCAGATATATTGTGTATTGACATTTAACTTCATTTTTTTCCTGTTCAGATATATTGCATATTGACATTTAGCTTTGCTTAAATTTCAGTATTTGAAGAACATCACTTTCCTAGTTGTAAATGAATTTATGGCACCTCTATTCATATTGTACAGTGGAACTAACTTTTTTACGGGTCTTATAGAGGTTATTATTCAAAAAAGTTGGTGGTCAAATTTTCGAACTAAAGCCTAGTTCATCATCAGGACTACGTCACTGCATAGTCCTGATGATGAACTAGGCTTTAGTTCGAAAATTTGACCACCAACTTTTCTGAATAATAATTTTCCTGTCAAAAAAAGACTGATAAATTAATAACCATAATCTAAAATAACTGAATACAGTTATTGTTCAGTATTGGCAGGCTTTCTATTACCTTACCAGCTACTAGGGAACTGAGGGAAAAAAAGAAAAGCCCCAACTTTAGAGGGGATCAGAACTATTCAGATGGAAGGAGGAGAGGAGAAGTCAGGCAAACTTTGTAAGCACCATGTTCAAATGCTGAAGAAAGTTGGACATCATTGTTAGGATATTTCTAGCAATCATCCCTCGAGTCTTACTGCCATCTGTTAAGCACAATTTTGATAGTGATATGTACAGTCCTTGCATGAATTTTGAACAACTTTTACCCCTATTTGGGTGGAGTAAACTTCTAAGTACTGGTAATCTCCTTATTTTTTATATTGTTAACAATGCTTTATGTTGTCATTTGCCTTTTTTTTTTTTTTTTTTTGATTGAATGTTTAATGACCACTGTGAGTAACTCAATGGGCTATAAGCAGCCGCCCATCCCTAATTTAAGGTCACTTACTCTAGGGAACGGTGAGAGCCAGTACTGTAAGACAAGCACAACATCCATGACTCACCGTGGTGGCTCATTTGCCTTCTTAATGAGTATTAACTTAAGTAAATATTACTAGAGGATATCATAAAGTTTCCTGAAATATGCTGTTCGTGCTACATGTATTTATCAATTTGTTCTGCCCATTTGTGATTTAAAATCTACATTTGTAATTATACATGGATCTAATTTAGAATCAGAATCTAAACGCATGCATAAATATCAAGGATATTTCTATGATATACATATGCTTTTTGAATCTATATTTGTATTTAATTAAATATATTGAATAACTTTATATTCTTTGTTGATAAATATAGCAGCACCTGTAATTTGCAATTGTAAATATACAGATTTTGTACTTTGAATTCATTTATGTGGGTTATTGAATATGACATTCATTTTTTAGTTTATGCATAAGGTGGACGTCAAGTAATTTTGCTTCCTATACTTCCAATGGAAAAACTTTTGTACACATTTCCTTCACAATTAATGCGTTCCCAAGGATGAAAATTTGAACATCGACTAAAATAACTTCATTTTATAACTTGGAATACTTAATGTTTTCTAAAACATAACTGTAATTATATTAAAAATCAATAACTTTTGCTTTGGTGGTGTTGAAACCAGAAAAAAGATGGTGTGACCTGTACTTTGATGACATCAGTAGACAAACAAATGTTGGATTGCATAATTACGGTTATGTTTTGGAAAATATTAAGTATCCCAAGTTATAAAATGAAGCTATTTTAATCAATGTTCAAATTTTCATCCTTGGGAACGCATTAATTATGAAGAAAATGTGTACAGAAGTTTTTCCATTGGAAGTATAGGATGCAAAATTACTTGACGTCCACCATAAATATCAAGGACATTTCTATGATATATATAAGGAAAAGAAGAGAGATGAGAACAACTAAAGAAGATGTGACTTCCAAAGTGGAATATATAGAGATATGCAAGATAGTACGAAAAAGTATCACTGAAGACGTAAGAAAATTCAACTGTGAACTAGTGAGGAAAGCAATTGAAAACAACCAAAGCCTAAAGATAGCAAAGGGACATCTCAGTAAGGGAAGAAAACAGATTATGGCACTGAGAAAAGAAGATGGTTCTGTAACAAGAAATAGAGGCACAATTTTGACCAGAGTGAAAGATTTCTACTCCAAATTATATGAAAGGGATGATACATGCACTCCAGACATCATGAAAGATACCAGTACCAGAGTTCCTCCAGTCCTTCCAGCAGAAGTTGCACATGCAATCAAGAACATGAAGCAGGGAAAAGCTCCAGGAGAAGATGGATTTACTGTAGACATCATACAAGAAGCAAGTGGAGAAATCGAAACAGTACTCGCCCAAATTTTCACTCGATGCCTTAATGAAGGAAAGATTCCTGAGGATTGGAACACCGCTACAATGATCCTGCTACATAAGAAAGGTGACATTGAGGATCTTGGAAACTAGACCTATCAGCCTCCTATCAGTAGTTTATAAAATCTTCACTAAAGTTCTTTCACACCGCTTGAAGGTAACATTGGACATGGCTCAACCGAGAGAACAAGCTGGATTCAGGAGTGGCTACAGCACAATAGATCATATCCATGTGCTGAGAGAACTAATTGAAAGAACGAGGGAATATGAACTTCCATTGTGCATGGCTTTTATCGATTATGAAAAAGCCTTTGATTCGGTGAAACCATCAGCAGTTACAATGGATCTGAAATCCTGCGGTATTGAAGATGCATACATTAATATTATTAATAACATCTATGAAAATGCAAGTGCAAAGATTCGGCTGTTTGAAAATACAACACACATAAAAATTGGAAAAGGAGTGAGACAAGGTGACACCATATCTCCGAAGCTCTTTAATGCCACATTGGAAAATGTCTTTCAATCACTGAACTGGGAAAACAAAGGGATAAAGATTAATGGAGATTATCTAACCCACCTTCGTTTTGCTGATGACGTAGTCATTTTTGCAACTAGCCCATCAGAGCTGCAGAGTATGATCCAGGAACTTGCTGACAAGAGTAAAGAAGTGTAATTAAAAATGAACTTTCAGAAGACAAAAGTGATGTTCAATGCTTTTACAAGAAATGAAGATTTATCGATTGATGGAGAAAAGCTGGAGATAACAGACACGTACGTTTATCTTGGACAGCAGATATCAAGTGAGGGTCACATTGATGAAGAAATTAATCGGCGTACAAAACTTGCCTGGAGAGCTTTTGGAAGAAACAGCATAATTTTCAAGAGCAATATGCCATTATGTCTTAAAAGAAAAGTGTTTGATCAATGCATCCTTCCAGTGCTTACGTATGGTGCAGAGACGTGGACCTTAACTAAAAGAGACATACAAAGGCTGCAGACAACTCAAAGCAGCATGGAGAGGTGCATGCTTGGTGTAACCAGGAGAGATAAGAAGAGGAACTCGTGGATCCGAAAAATGACAAGAGTGGAAGACATCATGATCAGAGTTAAATCCCTGAAATGGCAATGGGCTGGACATACTGCCAGAAGGACAGATCATCGATGGACAGCCGAAATTTTAGATTGGATTCCAAGGGACAGGAAAAGACCCAGAAGAAGACCACATGGGAGATGGGTGGATGAAATTCGAAAGTATGCAGGGGTGACATGGAGGAGACTGGCACAAGACAGACCGTTGTGGAGGAAACTTGGGGAGACCTTCGTGCAGCAGTGGATTGATAATGGTTGACAATGATGATGATGATGATGATGATATAAGGAATAAGCTACATTTCAGTCAGTCATATTTGCTGCTATTATGTTGGATTACAAGGGTGTAAAGTTTTGCTTTGTAAATATTTTAATATATATATACATTTTGGCATATGATTAATTCATTGCCTTCTGGAATGCATTATGTTGTAGCAGTGGTGCACAATATTGAAGATGCAAATAAAAATACCCCGTAGAAAACATCTGAAATATTGTAAAGCAATAAAAATATATCCGCCATATTAAAATGTGTTTCTAATGATTCGTAAAACATATGTTTAAAAAAGTGATACCTCTTGGGGAGGTCTCAGGCCTCTGGGCCATCTTCACTGAGTGTGCCATTGTGTCTTACCATGATAACCACTGCAAAAATGATCCGAGGTAAATGATTTTTAAGTCACACTTCAATGATTTATAGCTAAACTGTTAACTTTAGTTCAGTGTTTTTATATTGGTTAACCTGCTAAACCCTAATACATGAAACTGTACTTTGCATTGAAAATGATTTGAATATTTTTGCATACTTAAACTTAGAAAACTTCCTTCATTGTATGGCTTATACTACTGCTCTCAATGTAAGATATCTATAATTGTACATTTCATGTACTTTTGAGTTGAGAATTTATTAAAGTTCAAAAAAAAAAAACATGCTTGTGCACAAAAAGACATTTTGTGTATTTTTTTATATTTCAGTTTTGATTGTTACTGAATTTGTATTGCTGCACAGCTGTATCAATAAAGTTGTAGAGTCCTACTCTGCTGTCTACTTAATGGTCATTAGACCATAAGTAGACAACAGAGGTCATTAGACCATTAAGTAGACAGCTGAGTAGGATTCTACAACTTCAAGTCAATACATTACTTAAAGTAATTTCTTGGTGTACAAAAAAAAAAAAAAAAAAAAAAAAAAAGATCTTCCCCTAACAATATTTTACACTCTGTTGGTTGTTACCATGGTTTAGTTCATTTTGGCTATTATTCATTCTGCAGAGCTATGGTAATCAAAACGTAACTTCGTTTTTATTTTCAAATTTTAATTAACAATAGGAAACAAAAAAATCAGAACATGTGTGAAAACCTAATTTTGTACTGGCACATTTTTTACAGAAATATTGAACATAGCTCATTACTGTACGCCATGAATGGTACCTCAGTTATCTAGTACTTTTGTCATAAAATATTCTCATTCAATGTTTCTGGAATTTTAATTCTTTGAAGTCATAGCTTTCTTTACTTACGGGGGTATATTCAGAAAAAGAGCTCCTCTTGTTAGAAAATGTTAGCAGCCTTTACCTTTGAACATCTCGGAAAATGATTATCGTTTCTTAAAATATTATGTTCGGCATGCAGACAGCCAAAAGTTACATAAATATGTTACAATTTTAGTCAAACTTCGGATTAAAATAACCTAGATTTCCTGAAGCAATCCTGGGGAGCGTGCACGAAAAACTTTCTCGTATTCAAGTTTTTTGTTTTTTTTTATTGGAGGTTTAACGACCACCGTGAGCAACTCAATGGGCTATAAGCAGTCGCCCGTCCCTAATTTAGGGTCATTGGTTCCAGGGAAGGGAGAGAGCCAGTGCCGTAAGACAAACACAACATCCATGCCTGACTGGGATTCGAACCCGGACCCCTTACGGACGAATGATCAGAGGCCAGCGCCTTAGACCACTGCGCCACCGGGGCGGCCGTATTCAAGTTTAGAAAATAATAAAACATTATAAAATAAAAGCCATACATCAAGAATACTTAACAGATTGGTTACACAATTTTAAATTGTGAAAGTGATCTAAATTATTGGCAAAGGGCATAGATAAAATACCCACAATTTTGCATTTCATTCAATGGCAAACAAACATCCTAGTGGTTGCGAATCAGCGCCGACGCCGATTCTGTGCAGGGGCAAGAATATGAACTTTTGCTTGTACAATAGCGATAGCGAACTGGTATAGCCTTGTATTATACGATTAATCGCAGAAAGCCATGTTGTGGTCCGTTTCTTCAACTATTACTGTTTTACAGCATCTGGAAACTGTATACCTCTTTATGAATCGCCCTGTATTATGGTGGATAAATCTTTCCGAAGTATGAGTTTTTTTTTTTAATGCAATTTTAATGATTTCCGAACAACGTGTCAAAAGGAGGAGCAAAAGTTTGATTTTCCGATGACACGTAAGTTCCGTTGAAGAGAACCTGGCCTCTAACCCTTTTGTGGAAGAAAGAAGGTATCTGCATATTTTCTATTTCTTACCAGAGAATTATATGCGAAAACCAAAGCAGTTGTCACTAGGTGTTTTAAAAAAGTGTAACAAAAATGAAGAATTACTTTCTTTAACGTAGCACTACAAATTGGAATGCTTTGCTCTCAAGAACTTCCCCTGTTTCTCCTTTAGTTTACGACATCAAAATGGCCACTGGAAAGAGACCTTTTCAACGGAGCCAAGCTTCATGTCGACGCCCACGGTTGTGTTAGGCCTCCCGCAGAGGTGTTCACGTCATGGAACTTGGAGGTCAGTTTTACGGTAAAAATTTATACAATGCGATTAAATATTTTCACCATTTTCAATGAAATTGCATTCATACATCAAAATCTGTACGTCACACTTTTTCGAAGTGGTTCAACTTTTCCGACGAAAAATTTGGCACTCTAAACTAATCCTCTACTGGCAACGCTTCTTAACCGCCTTTGCTGATGCTGCGCCTTTTGACTCTTCCAAAACAGATAACACGTAAGACAAGCTGATGTCACACTTGCAGTATTAAAAAACACCACAGAATGTGGATAAGGTTTCTTTTTTAATAGAATAGGAAAATGTATTTTTAATAAAGTCAACAATTAAATAAATTATATTTATTTCAAATTTATGATAAGCTACTGACAGCATTTTCCAAATGTATAGTTCCTCAATAACTAGACATTGTATATTTATATAGCCGGGAATTTTACCTTGAATTTTACCTTATAGCCGGGAATTTTACCTTGAATGAATTGTAACAAAACACAAAAATCATAAATCCACGGGTATTCCTTATTACTTGTATTGGTTCCGTTGGAGCACCAAAGAATATTTATTAGATGACAAAGACGTTCTGATATAAATTTGTTTTTCCAGGAGTTCCTAATTTGAGCTCCAGTGACAAGTTGTTCAGTTACTAGATTTATCCAACACATTTTTGTCCGGTGGTGTAGTGGTATCAGTTATGATATGAGTGATCCCTAGGCTAATCTTTCATTATCCGTTTCTCGCAATATTTGTTTTACTTTCTGTCAGTTAAATTTCTGAATGTGTCTGTCTCGTAAATGGGAGAGGAGGACAGTTATAGTTAATAACTAGCAAAGGTTAGTTATACGATGTAACTATTTACCTTGAAATTTATTTCAGAATAGGTAAACCAGCAATGTGCAGTATCTGAGAGGAGAAGAAATTTGGTGATATTTGGTTGATGACGTCATAGCTAATTCCGTCAACCAATGGTGTACGTGAGTTGCCGTGGGAGCTCCTCGAGCCTCACATTCCTACAGCAAATGGTCGGTTTAAATTGTCATTCTCAGGACACGATGACAATAGAATGTTTATGGGACATCCTTCTCAAATGTTTATTTTCTCTGCACAGAGCAAACATTTTATCAGGTCTAAAGTTTGATTTAGAAGCTTATTTTAAAGCAACATTGCGATTCAAATTTAAGAAAGAAAAGGAATCTTTTGAGTTCACAACGTACCTAGACAAGACCTGACTTAATTTGTGGTGATAGAATTGAGTACATGTTGGAGTTTACGCTACATTCCGAACCAACGAAATTGCTAAAAATACTTACGCGAACAGTATTTCTTGAAGTTGAGCTTTCTAAAGATCCAATGGAATCTGCCATTCAAAAGGATTCCACCGAATCAAATACAACCTCATTGCTGGATGACCAGATCATGGGGAAGTTAAATATGGTAAAGCAACGTACTATCCTCCTAAAACCATACATTCAAACTCATGAGTAGCCAATGTATCCAGATCATGGTAAACAAAATTTGATACAATAATGGTCCTAAAATCTTCTTGCTGCCGTTTAAAAAAACTATTTTTATTAATACCAAGGAGGTTAGAAGAAGAGCTGGCAACATCCCCTCTCCCTGTGCTTCTGACGTGACGCCACTTTTTATCAGCTGACTACGCCAATGCGCCCAACCTAAGAATCTCCTGTATATCTCTATGGGGAAATCACGATTTTGAACGGGTTTTCGGACCCTTACTCTACCCATACAGTCATGGAAAAAATTAAGGCTGAAATATTCATTCCCATAATAAAAAAAATCCTGAAAAAACAGGAAAACATGTATTGGTACTTCTTTCAAAATTTGAACAAAATAATTATTTTTTGAGCGGAAGCGCATAGTGCGCATGGTTACTTGCACACTGCCCATGTGTAAGTAACCATGTTTAAAATATAACAAAAAGCCTAATGTTAAGAAATAAGAAGTCCGGAATATTCCTTCTTTCCATCCTTGGTTTGCATGCACTAAGCAAAACTGCTTAAGCCACAGGAAGTGACGTCACGTTCCCGAACTCTCGCAGCGCAGACTCACACCACCTCAGTGAGAGGACAGAAACAGTTGATCTGTTTTGGGCCGCCCCGGTGGTGCAGTGGTCTAAGGCGCTGGTCTCTGATCATTCGTCCGTAAGGGGTCCGGGTTCGAATCCCGGTGAGGCATGGATGTTGTGTTTGTCTTACGGCACTGGCTCTCTCCCTTCCCTGGAACCAGTGACCCTAAATTAGGGACGGGCGACTGCTTATAGCCCATTGAGTTGCTTACGGTGGTCGTTAAACCTCAAAAAAAAAATCTGTTTTGGCTTCACTCAGAACCGGTCCCTTCACCTCTTCTTCTTCTAACCTCCTTGATTAATACCCAAAACCCACGTGCACTGCCGAACTCACCGGGAAAGCCGTTAAGGCCCAAGCCGCCTGTTCCACAAGTGCATATAGGGAATTTTGATTAATGCCATTTCCGCCACGCGATTGGTTCAGAGCTGCTTTGTAAATATTGAGTAGGCGGAGCCTATGAGGAGAGTCATATAACAGGAATGCTGTCTTTTATTGCTTTGCTAAGAAATTCACTCTGAGGTTACTTAACATATGTGACAAATGATTATATTGAATAACACTGTAAAATCTGTGTACGGTATGATAAGGAATATTTGCATTTTCTGTGATGAATGCAAGTCGAAATCTGTCATTATACATGTATTAAAACTGAGGACAACTTAAATTAATAGCTGGTTGAACACCAAAGACTCCGCATTGGCCGTGAGATGACAGCACGCCAGCTGATCACCCATTGCTATTTGTGGTGCTGTAAAAGTGCCTAAATAAGTTAAGAATACTAAAATGTACCCATTAAAAAGACCTTTGTTTTACCCTTGGAAGGATCTTTTACAATGAAAAGTTTTTTTTGTTTTTTTGTTTTTGATTGGAGGTTTAACGACCACCGTGAGCAACTCAATGGGCTATAAGCAGTCACCCGTCCCTAATTTAGGGTCACTGGTTCCAGGGAAGGGAGAGAGCCAGTGTCGTAAGACAAACACAACATCCATGCCTGACCGGGATTCGAACCCGGACCCCTTACGGACGAATGATCAGAGGCCATCGCTTAGACCACTGCGCCACCGGGGCGGCATGAAAAGTTTGTCTCCACTACTAAATGTTTTTTTTTTTTTTTTTTTTTTTGGCGTTTAAATTTGTTTTCTCAAAAATGTAAAAGCGGTGAAATGACAGAAATGAAAAGGTAAAAAAATGTAGCGAGTGTGAAGAGGTGAAATGCTAGCAGAAAAAAAAAATGAAATCGATTGAATTTGTGCCAGGAAAGAACTCTCTAATGATGAGGAGTAAAACCTGAAACAAGTGTCAGTGGGAATACAACATTTCTGTACGAAAGATTATTCCAGAATGTTGTCTGGTTAAGTAGTATATATATTTTCTAATGTTTAAGAAATTCCTCATATTTTTGTCCATCCAAACTTTATCAAAAATGTCTTCAATTCCACATTTTACCTACCCCCCCCTCCCCAAAATTATACAAGTTAGTAAAATCATGCAATGCATTGATTATGATACGCTTTCCAACATACCAGAAATCATTACTCAAGCTATGACGCTGTGGAATATATCTCGGTCTTGTGCCCTGAACTTTGATCCCATTTCGATGATATTCTACAGAAGCGGTTCAGTATACTTCCGAAAACACATGATAAAGTTTTGTCGGAATGGAAGCATTTTTACGTAAGCTGTGATGCATCCGCTCCTGTGTCCTAACCTTTGACCCCATTTCGGCCATTTTTAATTGGATTTGTTCCCAGGCAGGCCCCTACGACATGCTAACATTTCGTCCAGATCGAAGAATTTTTACATAAGTTATGACGCATAATGGCGATGGAAGTGATTCCGCTCCTATGTCCTGACCTTTTACCCCACTTCACCCATTTTCAATAGGGTTCATTCCCAGGTGGTCCCCTACAATATACTAAAATTTCATCGACATCGAACCATATTTACGCGAGTTATGATGCATAAGGGCGATGGAATGGATCCCGCTTTTATGCCGTGACCTTTGACCCCACTTCACCCATTTTCAATATGGGTCATTCCCAGGTGGTCCCCAACAATATGCTAAAATTTCATCGACATCGAACCATATTTACGCAAGTTATGAAGCAATGGAATGGATCTCGCTCCTATGCCGTGACCTTTGACCCCATTTCGTCCATTTTCAATAGGGTTCGTCCCCAGTGGTCCCCTACCACATACTAAAATTTCATCGAAATAGAGCCATTTTTACGCGAGTTATCGTGCGGACAGGCAGACGGACGGACAAAGCTGGAGCATTTACGCTTCTTCAACCTACGGTTGGAAAGCGTAAAAAAGAATGTTAAACAACTTTTGGGTTCTCAATTCAAAACGCATCAGTACTGATACCAAGCTAACAGAGCGAGCACTCCCGCGCTGGCATCTTTCGGCTCTGAAAGCACTACGTCGCACAACAATACTTGAGAAGATAATTCACAAGATCCATGAAGTCATCTTAATATAAAAAATCAAAGCTCCTTCTACCAAAAAAGAACACTCTTTCTTTTGTCTCCTGTAGCATTGCGACTGCATGAAGGTAACCATTATCACAAAGAAAACAGCTGAACATTAAAATGATTTGTGTGAGTGCAGCAATGCATCATGACACCGTCACGTGACTCTCCACATAGTTCCCGCCTACTAGGAATCTCAAAAACAGTTCTGAACCTTACGAGCGCCAGCAATGGCCTTAATCGCAACTCCGCACACGCAGAGGAACTCTAACGGACCCCTTTCGAACCGACGGAGGAGTTACCTAGGACGGAAAGAATGTCAGGCTGACGTTCTCGTTATATACAAGTAGGAGGACAACCCGCCTTCAGAGGTGACTCAGTGGCCTACGACGGTCAGACTGACATTCTCGGTACGTAGAAGTAGGAGGAGAACCCTCCTTCAGAGGAGAATCAGTGGCGTTGTCACCAAGTGACACCACCAGTAGAGGAGGAGTCATCTAGGACAGCGATACTTTCTTTTTTTCATTTTTAATGGTCATGATCATATGTAGAGGATTTTAGGAAGGGAGTGTCTGACCCCAGGTCTTAAACAACCCTTAGAAATAGGAAACTAGGAGATTTGGGCTAGAGCACCCGATAGGAAAGTGACACGTAAGCGAGGCAGAAAGGGGCAGGAAGACACCCTTATTTATTACTGGGGGGCCGGTACCCGGGGGCCGACGGCTTAACGTGCCCATCCGACGCACTGCGGGTATTTAGTGGATCGAGCGTTCGTACCTGCCTGGGATCGAACCTGAGGCCCTTCCCGTGGCAGTCACGAAAGTTGCCCACTCGGCCACCCGCGGCCTGCAGGACAGCGAGACTGTCAATCTGACGTTGTCTTTATACACAAGTAGGAGGAAAACCCTCCTTCAGAAGTGACCGATTATCGTTGTCCCCAGTGAAGTGACACCACGAGCAAGGGAGGAGTCACCTGTGATGGCGAAAATGACAGTCTGACGTTCCTGGTACGTACAAGTAGGAAGAGAACCCGCTTTCTCAGTGGCGTTGTTATCAGTGAAATGACACCACCAGCAGAGGCGGATTCACCTATGACGGCAAGAATGTCAGGCTGACGTTCTCGGTACGTACAAGTAGGAGGAGAACCAATCTTCAGAGGTGACGCAGTGGCATTTTCACCAGTGAAGTGACACCACCAGCGGAGGCGGAGTCCCTTAGGACGGTGAGAATGTCAGGCGGACGCTTTTGGTACCTACACGTTGGAGGAGAACCCTCCTTCAGACGATTCTCAATGGCGTTTTCACCAGTGAAGTAAACACCACCAGCAAGGGAGGAGTCACCTGTGATGGCGAGAATGTCAGTCTGACGTTCCTGGTACGTACAAGTAGGAAGAGAACCCGCTTTCTCAGTGGCGTTGTTATCAGTGAAATGAAACCACCAGCAGAGGCGGATTCACCTATGACGGCAAGAATGTCAGGCTGACGTTCTCGGTACGTACAAGTAGGAGGAGAACCAATCTTCAGAGGTGACGCAGTGGCATTTTCACCAGTGAAGTGACACCACCAGCGGAGGCGGAGTCACTTAGGACGGTGAGAATGTCAGGCTGACGTTTTCGATACATACAAGTTGCAGGAGAACCCTCCTTCAGACGAGACTCAGTGGCGTTTTCACCAGTGAAGTGACACCACCAGCGGGGTCACCTATGACGGTGAGAACGTCAGGCTGACGTTTTCGGTATATACTAGTAGGAGGAGAACCCTCTTTTAGAGGTGATTCAGTGGCGTTTTCACCACTGAAGTGACACCACCAGCAGATGCGGATTCACTTAGGACGGTGAGAATGTCAGACTGACGTTTTCGGTACGTACAAGTTGCAGGGAGAACCCTCCTTCAGAGGAGACTCAGTGGCGTTGTCAGCAGTGAAGTGACACCACCAGCGGAGGCGGAGTCACCTAGGACGGTGAGAACGGGAGGCTGACGTTCTCGGTATATACAAGTAGGGGGAGAACCCTCCTTCAAACGAAACTCAGTGGCACACACACTACGGTTCCACAGGCACAAACATTCGAAACTCCGAAACACGCTGGTCACGTAGAGGAACTCTAACGGACTCCTTTCGTAACGACGGCGGAGTCACGTAAGACAGGCGAACCTTCTCGGTACGTACAAGTAGGAGGAGAATACTCCTTCAGAGGTGAAACAGTGGCGTTGTAACCAATGAAATGACATCACCAGCGGAGGCGTCAGTAGTGTTTCTTTCAGGCATACATCCAGGGGGGTCGAAGCCCTCCCGAAAACGACCCCTCCCCCACCCGGAGACATTTTAGGTTACCGAACCAAATTTTAATTAAATCAGGCTATGATGAAATAGGAAGTTTCGTTTCTTTTTATGCTACAAATATTTCTCCAAATATAGTTTTTTAAACATTTGTTCAAATGGTATTAGTTATAGTTTATTTTATGAAAAAGTGCATTACGACGCATGGTATTCTTCAAAATATAATAAGTAAACTAATCATACCTAATTGTCTGGGAATCGTCATTCAGGATCAAGAGTGCGTTGAATGCATTTTAACAGATAAAAATTTCAAGCCTGCGGAACCTCCCCCCCCCTTCCTCCTTTAGCTGAAAAAAGTTTGTTATTCCTGAAATGTTTGAAGAAGTATTTACTATATCAGGGATGTATATAGAATTTTTCTTCGGGGGGGGGGGGCGAAAAAAGAAAGTTTTTGAAATCCACCATCTGAAACAAAATTAAAGTTAATGAAAAATAGAAGAAAAATCAAAGCATTTTTTTCTAATGTAAGTTGATACATTTTTATAAAATTAAGGCACTTTTTTCTAATGTAAGTCGCATTTTAACCTAAAAAATAATTATATATATATACATTTTCCGCGTGTGGAAGAAGGCCAGGTCTCTAAATGTGCCCCTGTGCTAAATACAGAGTAATTACTTCTATATATATAAATATAGTAGTTAAATATATATATAGCAAATGGAAAACTTGTCCCCTCTAAGGTTCCATTCTCCCCCCCCCCCCCCCAGGCCAAAAAGTCATGGAAGAAACACTGGGCGTCAGGTCGGAGATCAACGCGTTTATCCTACGAGCGACGCCTCCCTCCCCTCCCCAGGAAAACCACAAACACACAACCACGACATACAGTAAATACATGCACCAAAACAAGCACCGGTACCGAATCACACAGCTCGCCAGACATTGACGGTTGCCTAGCACCAACGGTGGGATAATTACCTGCGGCAAAAGGAGAAACCTGCAATGGAAAACAAAAGGTTCCACGAGCGGAGTTAAGAGGAAACCCACCGATAGTTCCTCCCCTTTGTGCGTTTGGGTCATCAACGAAAGGAAGCACATCAGGAAGCCCGGGAAACCAGGATCTCCAGATCAAGGGTGGAATACGGTGCCCATGTGGAAGAAAAATTCCCCTTGGTCCCCGTCACAATATAGGACCACGGACCCTAACAAGCTCGGAAGGTACGGTCGGAAAGTATGTGTAATCGTACTTGACCTGCAAGATCACAGTTTTCATAGAGAATCCGAAAATGCCATGAAAATTCTTGTCTCTCCAAATCTTAAAACACCCTTGAGTAACAATAATTTCTAAATGCGTCCTAAATTATTTCTTCGGAAAAGTTGAAAGATTTCGAAAAAGTGAGACGTAAAGATTTGAAAAATGTAATTTCATCGCAAACGGTAAAGTAAATTTTCATCATTATCGTGCATTTAAAAAAAAAAATTCGGTAATATTTATGTACGTGCAAGCGAGACGCTGTTTACAGAAAATGCGGCTGGCGTAACACAACGCCACGTCGACGACATTATGTTATGTCCGCTGAAACGATGGTCTCGTTCCTGAGGTCATTTTGCAGGTGGAAGTTTACAAAACGAGCGGTGAACATTCATGCCAGTAAAGATTTCCAATTATAATACTGCGCTACAGAAAATAGATCACTTTTGCCTCATTTTTTAACATCACAATCTGATAATTTCTTTTTTGTTTTCACGTATGATTCTTCATCGCGCAATTATGAATTCACTTCCTTGGGAGTTTTTTCTTTTTTGTAATGTAATTTTAATTATTTCCGAACAGCAAAACTTTTTCGTTGAAGAGAGCGTGGCCTCTAGTTTAACGCCTTTGTGGAAGAATGGAAAGTATTTGCATATTTTCTATTTCTTACCAGAGAGTGGCATGCGAAAGATCGAAGCAATTGTCACTACGTGTTTTAAAAAAAGTGAGACAGAATTTAAGAACTATTTTCTTTAACGTAGCACAACAAATTGGAACGCTTTGCTCGCAAGAACGTTCCCTGTTTCTCCTTTACCCTTCCGCTAGAAAAATGACCGCCAGAAGGAGACCGTTTAAGCGGAGCCAATCTTCCTGTCTTCGGCGGCCCGTTCTGTTAGGCCTGCCACAGAGGTGTTCACGTCGTCGAACTTGGAGGTCAGATTTACGGTAAAAATCGATACAATGCATTTCACAAATGAAATTTTTTCGACATTTGCCACGAAATTGCATACATCAAAATATCTACGTCACACTTTTACGACGAAATAACTTAGGACTCCAAACTACCCTTCCACTCGCAACGCTTCTTTCTTGGTTAACGTGAAAATTATGGTGCAAGATTCAGGGACGAGAAAGTTTTAAAATCTGTGACGTACATCCTTTTTGAGATGAAAAATGATGTAAAATGAAAAAAAAAATCATTAATAGACTCATTTTTAAAAATGTTTTACGTAAAATTTAGATGTCTGTATGGTACGGCGAAATCCAGTCAGCGGCAACGACACTTGGTTACTGGGGGTGAGCAGCGTTGTCCGAGACGTACGGAAGTACCGGTGATCAATGCGGAAGGACACAGCCAGATATTAGTGTTTTGGTGTAAGCACGACCTGGCCTTAGTCACACGCGCTGCTCCTTGCTATTGTCGCCAGCGGAAACGATTGCCTCCGGTACGAAAAATAATGCCTAGTGTTTAGAACAAAAATAAACACAAGAACCGTTCAGAATCCGCTTCTTTTTTTGGTCAGCAGTTTTTTTTTTTTGGACGAAATTCAATGCAAAACAAGTTTTTGAAGACGCGAGAGAGCATTTTCAGAAATAAATTTCATATGAGAAGTCACTTAGTCAATAGCCTGGCACCTTCAGCTGATACTGTTCAGCTTGGAGGAGTGGTAGAAAAATTAACGTCCTGAAGTATTTCGTCGGAAAAATTTAACTGCGTGGAAAAAGTGCTACGTACAATGTTTTAAGCATGCAAAATAATTGGGAAAGGTGAAAAAATATAGTATTTTTACGTGAAAGGAAAAATATTTTCCGAAGAACTTGCGTGCGAATTCGATGGTTTTCAGCAGTTGGTGCGGGAGGCCAAAGCGATGCTAACAGCCACGACGTGAAGGGTCCGTGCGTCATAAGGGAGTAATGCGCGGAAGAATACAACAAGAGTTTAGTGTATGTCGGGGAGGAGTGTGATGTGTCGTGTAATCCTGTGCAAAAAGAAGTAGTTCCGAAATGTTTCTATAATTATTAATAAAGAAATGTGTTATATATATATATATATTTTGTAAAATTGTCTGGGAATGTAATTAAATGAAGGAATGTAAATGATATAATGTGCGGCAGAAGTGTTGAGTAAGAAGTTTTGGTTCCGGTTGACCCGAAGTTTTGGTTATGATTTCGGAGATGTTAAGGGTCGGTGATTTCTTCAAGCACCTCATTTGTACTTCTGCTGTTATTCAGTCCATCGTTCGTCTCCTTTTTTTCTCGTGAAACAGATATTGTTGAAAATAAGCGATTTTCTTATAATTAGGAATCGTACTATGGCAGGGAGGCCCAGAGCTTCGTGTCGAATTGTGGAGAATTATGAAATTTTAAGCCTCTTTGGCAATTTTCTACTTACGATTACGCAAAATTACCCTTGAAAAAATGATATTACAATGCTGCATAAAACCGACCTGTTCCCTTCAGCATATTCCTACAACCCGGTTCGATGACTACGTACTGCTGAACCGCTTCCTTGTGTATTCTTCCGCGTGTAACTTTTGGTTCTCAACGACGCTTCCATTTCCCGGACTCAACCTTCACGCCGTCGCCATCTTAGGCCTATCGCACGTACTCTTCCGAACCTTCGCACTCCAAGGTAAATTCTTCGGAAAATATTTTTCCTTTCATGTAAAAATACTATATTTTTTCACCTTTCAACATTATTTTGCATGCTTAAAAAATTGTACGTAGCATTTTCCGAACACAGTTAAATTTTTCCGACGAAATAATTTAGGACGCTACCAAAACTTCTCCCAACATTGCGACAAAAAATTGGCAATCGGGAGAACTGGAAGGGGTTGTGTTACTTAAGCAGGCAGTAGGGGATAGAGTTCGGACTACACCACAGTCCCATCCACAATCTCCACTTCTTCTCTTGAAATGGATACCTAACATCAGGAAACCGACTTCACCAATTTTTTTGGAAGTGAGGGGGCATGAAGTAATCATACGTGGTAGGAACACGTCTTTTTTTTCTGTTGCCACGTGTATTTTAAAATGTAGTTGTAAATCCACATCAGCAAATGAGCAAGGGAAACGTAAAAATTCTTTTGGTGAATATTAATATTTTTTAAAATAATAATATTCACCAAAAGAATACGTGCACTGTTGAAAAACTGTGAAATGCTATATTATGAAAACTTTTTGATATTTCTTCGAATTAGAGGCCGTCCATCAAGAAATAACGAAATACATACCGTGGTTCGGGGTACGAATTTTCCTAAATTAAATGTTTTATTTATAAATATTATTTATAGAGTTCTGTTACACGTTTAGTATGGGTATACTACTTATACCATTGTGAGTATAAATATTATACACATACTGAAACTATTTAATAGTATACTATTTATGGAATTCTGTTCTGTTCAGTACGTATGTACGTGAATTGTGTGATAAATAATTATCAAATAGTTAGAAAAGATTGGCAGAACTCTTTCTAAACGATTGGGAGGAAAAAGTAAAATCGCTGTGTTGTTAACAAAATTAACGGGCAGACATTATGTAAAAGCTGGACTTAATCTGTCAGTGAGCAAAATCCTTTCAGGCACACTTCGATACGTATCATATACCAAACGAACAGATGTCAGTAGCTGACTTAAAAATACACATAGCACCGTGGATTGTTGGCCACCGTGGCGTATATGTAACGCGCTCGGCTAGATATCAAGAGTTCTGTTGGTTCAATTCCACAGTGGCGGCTGAAAAACAATTTTTCGGATGCTGTGTGTTTCTGGAACGTGGAAAGAGCGATGTATTTATTTATTAACTGTCTATGACATCGAGTGATGACATTAACTGTCTATGACAAGAGTGATGACATCGTCCATTTTATTAACTGTCGCCACGTATTTGGAGTATTTTCACCAAACGAACATTCAGTAAAATATGTCACCGGTGAACGGTACATTCACCCAATTGATGGCGACACATTCGCAAGAAGTACACAAATAGGGTAACAGGTAAGGTAAATTTCCTAGGTCGGCATTTCCGTTTTTTTTTAACCCAAGTTTCAGATGCTTCATAAATATTTCGACTTTTTTGTCACAGGCGGTCTTACAAGTGGCAGGTTGACAAGGTGGGGTAAATATCTTAGGTCAGTATTTTTCATTCCCTCGTGCTCATGCTCAACCACTCATCTGCGGGAAATTGGTCCGCATTTTTTATTTTATCGTACTCATGTTAATTCACCCGTCTGCCACGTGATTTCTTCTGGGTCTTTTTATCGCGTTTCCAGACAGTACGACGTACCGGTCGAAATTGCCAATATGCGGCCCTTCCATTAACTTCCCTTCCGCCTCCTCGGTAAAGAACAATTACGAATCCGGTTCGAAAAAAAAAAAAAAGGCAGAACTTCCGACTCTCTCATAGGCGCAACCACTGGAGGGTCGGGGGATCAAAACCATCCCAGATTTTAAAGCATTTGCTTTTTCGGTAAACCTTTCAAAAGTGGCCCAGAAATAGTTTTCTAAAGCGACGATAGATGGCGACTCGTTATCGCTACATCGTAAAGTGTTGCGCTACGTCGTGAAAGAGGCAAAGGAAGTGAATAATATGGATTAAAGATGGCCCTTAAAAGGACCTTTATGAATGTACATTGTGGCATATGTGTGAAATATTTATTATGACGGAAGAATAAGTTTTTCTCATGGATATGAAACTCTACCTAGCAGAATGAAAGCAAGAAAATTTTTATCCGCCAGGGTAGAACTTCCTGATCGCACGAAGCAGGACTTCAAAGCAATGTTCTGAGGAAAGACTGCAATTCCGTCGGAATAAATATTTCATAATATGCCCACTGGACCGTCATAATGGTTGTTCCTGGCTTGACGTGTTTGATGATGAGGGGCAGCAATGTCTCTGCTGTTATCAGGACAGATCTCCACCTTGAACCACTTGGTATCTCTTTCAAAGATATCAAGAATCCAGGTGCCCTCGACGAGACGACCACAGTTGTACTTCCGTTTTCCCACTTTGGCTTCGTCCACTTCGACGATGATTTTATCACCACCAAGCCGTACTATATATATCCATAGGAATTGTAACATCACAGACACTCGATCACAACACAAAACATTTATTACTTTACACAAAAACATAAACTGGAATACACTGAGCTATAAACTGAACTTGTTGTCTTAGCCAAAGCTCGCCATGTCCTCCTCCTTCGAAATCTCTCTCGCAACTCTCCTCATCACTCACCACACGCTCAAGTCATTAAATGTCAATGTATCCTTCCGCGCTTTTGTGCGTGGAAGTCGTACTTTACAACCCCTCCTCACTCCAGAGGAACTTTTTCCAATGGTAAAAAGTTCTTGTCATTTTACAATACAATAGTCATAGTTAACATAATGAGTCATAATCCATTTACAAAGAGGAATATATGAGTTAATTTAACAATCATCTTAACGTGTTTTCCAACCATTTCAATGTAGTATATATCACAACCAAAAAACAAAAAACAAACAACAACAAAAATGTTTTCACTAGCAGACACATAGCATGATCAAGGTGGATCATCTAAAGTTGGAACTCTGCTCAGTCCATCTGCATTTTTGTGCATAGTTCCCGATCGATGAATTATAACAAAATCATATGCTTGTAAAGCAAGGGCCCATCTCATCAGACGAGCATTTGAACTTGCGTTGGTGCGTAACCAAACGAGAGGTTTATGATCAGTTTGTATGAGGAAATTTTGACCATCCAGGTAGCATTTCAGTTTCTGTACCGCAAATATAATGGCGGCACATTCTTTTTCACTGGCACTGTATGTCTTCTCTGCTGTCGAAAGTTTTCTGCTTAGATAGAGTACAGGATGTTCAGCGCCATCTTCTTGTTCTTGCGAGAGGACGACTCCCATTCCTTGATCTGAAGCATCAGTTTGTAGAATAAATATACGTTCATAGTCAGAGGCATACAGAACAGGAAAACTAGATGAAGATTTTTTTAGTTCCACAAAAGCTTTCTCACATTGTTCTGACCATATAATTTCCTCTTTACGATTTTTACAGTTCAAGATGTCTGTCAAGGGAGCTGCTATCGAAGAAAACATTGGAATATATCTGCTGTAATATCCCGCCAGGCCTAAGAAAGATCTTACTTGCGTCTTGTTCTTTGGCGTAGGAAAATTTTGTATGGCCTGAACCTTTCGTTCCGCTGGTTTTCGATATCCTTGTCCAACAATATGACCCAAATACAAGACGTGATCTTGAGCAAACTTACATTTGGAAGGTTTTATGGTCAAGGAAGCCCTCTGCAACCTCTGTAGCACTTCTTCAAGGTGTATCAAATGATCCCCCAGTTTTCGGAAAAAATGGCAACATCATCTAGATATGGTACGGCAAACTCTTCGCAGCCTCTCAAAAGTTGCGACATCATTTTGCTAAAGAAATAAGGTGCGTTCTTAAGGCCAAATGGCATCTTTAAGGGCCGATACGTTCCAAAAGTAGTCACAAACGCTGCCAATCGTTGAGCTCTAGCACATAATGGAATTTGCCAGTACCCTTTTGTTAAATCTAATACTGTAATATACTTCGCTCCCGAAACCTTTTCGACTCTTTCTTCTATATTAGGCAATGGATAGAACTGGGTCCTTGTCACTTCATTCAATCGCCTGTAGTCAATACATGGGCGTGGATCTCTTCCGGGTACTTCCACCAAAATCATGGGTGATGTATAGTCTGATTCACCAACTTCTATAATCTTGTACTGCAGCATTTTATCTATCTCGGCTTTAAGAATATTTATCTGCCTGGGCGACATTCTATAAGGCTTAACTCTTACAATAGCATTAGTAGCTAGCTCGATATCATGTTCGAGCAAATGAGTCTTCCCTGGAATATTAGAAAACATTTTCAAGTAATGGCATAATAGTTTTTTCAGATCCTGAATTTGTTGGCCACTTAGGCGCTCTCGAAGTTTACTGTTCTCCTCGATATCAGAGAAGTTAAATATATTTGGATTTTTTTCAACTTGCGGAAATTTAATCTCTAAATCCATTTCACTATTTTCACAACCGGGCAATAAGTTCACAAATTCTGGTCGTTTATGGTATGGTTTCAGCATGTTAATGTGATATACTTGATGCTTTACATTTTTACCTTCAAAGCTTACTACATAATTAGTCTCAGAAATTTTTTTCTCAACTTTCCCTGGTCCTCTCCACTGTTCCGCTAACTTATTTGGCCTGCAAGTAAAAAAAACAATACTAAATCTCCTTCTTGAAATTCACCTTTTACCGCATTTCTGTCATACCAATATTTTCTTTTCAATTGAGCCACTTCCATGTTTTTAATGGCAAGTTCTTGACATCTTTTCTTCCTATTTATTAACTCAAATACATATTCAGTGACATAGTTTTCTTCTTCAGGATGACCCATCCATTTTTCATACAATAGTGTCATTGGCGTCCTCAACTTTTTTCCATGCACCAATTCAGCAGGCGTAAACCCTGTGCTTTCATGTGTCACAGTTCTCAACGCAAACAGCGCCACCGGTAATTGTTTCTCCCAATCCGGAGCAGACTCAAGACATAAAACTCTCAACATCCTTTTAATAGTTCGATGGAATCGTTCTACCGAATTACTTTGGGGATGATATACAGAACTATGAGTAACTTTTATTCCAAACTGCTCCAGAAATTCTAGTGTCAAAATGCTTACAAAACTGGCTCCTTGATCAGTTTGAATTTCTTTTCGGAAATCCCCTGCGGCTAAAAATGTGTAACAAAGCGTCAACTACCGACTTGGATCCTATGTCTGGTACTGGTACTGCATCTGGATATTTGGACGACAAACACATAGCTGTAATTATGTATCTATTTCCGCTTGAAGTTTCGGGCAAAGGCCCACAGGCATCAACGTTGATTTTTGTAAAAATTTCAGGAATAATTGGAACTATTTTTAAAGGTGCTTTCTTTTTGTCCCCAGCTTTTCCAGCACGTTGGCATGAATCACAAGATTTTACAAATTCTTCAATGTCTTTATAACAATTAGGCCAATAAAAATACTTCGCTAGTCTGTCTTTGGTTTTTGCCACTCCTAAATGCCCCGAAGTTCCCTCATGACACATGTTTTTTATTTGTTTTCTGTATTGTTCTGGAACAACAATAAGATCTTCCTCTTCGCCAATCTTGTTGATCTTCTTCTTCACCAACATCCCATTTCTTAGTACAGCATAACCATTTGCCTTATTACAATCTGTTTTCTCTATTTCTTTGAGAATTTTTTTCAATTCCAAACTTTGCCGTTGATCTTCCATGAAACTTTTTGAATCCATTTTTACCAACTCTAAGATGGCTTTATCTTCAACATGCCTCAATGGCAGAATTTCTTCTTCTAATTCATCTGATTCTTCGGAACCCACAGCCTCTCCTTCAAGGGCTTGTTTTTCTTTCTTCCCTGAATCATTCTTTACTGAATTTTTCTCTTCGTTGTTTCGTTTCTGTTTTTCTTGATACCGAGTAACCACAACATTTACTTGTTCTGAATTAAGTGGCCACTCCATATAAATTTTTTTAACAAAGCGGCAGTCTTATTTCCAAGTAAATATCTACCTTGATCTAGCGACTTTCTAATCACTGCAGCCTTAGTTACAGTATGACCTAATTCACATTCTAGTTCAACTTCTGCCAATGGTAAACACACCTTTTGTTCATCCAGAAGATGCTGTACCCACACATGTTCTCCAGTAAACTCACCTGGCGACACATACTCTTGACAAATGATATCAACTGATGAACCTGTATCCCGGAGAATAGGCATGGTAACTCCATTTATTTTTCCTTCAAAGGTATAGGGTGCCAATAGATCCCCTTCAGTTTCCTCTCTGATTCTATTTACGCTTCCTGAGTTCTGTGATTTTAGCTTAAGACACTGAGGTCGAATGTGATCATAAGATGCACACACGTAACATTGAATCTTCCGTCTGCGATCATACTTTTCTTCATTCTGAGATACATTCCGTTTTGACCACCCTTGTCCTACATCTGACTTAACATAATTTTTATTATAAAATCCATTTTTCATAAAATTTCCCCGATCATAGTTATCTCTAGTTTTTTTCTCACTGCCTTGCATTTTCTTTGAAGCACAAAATTCATTCGACGAATTTTTCTTGATTCCTCCTCTTACACTTCATAATTGTCCACCATATCAGCCAAATCTGAAGGTGAGACAATATTTGACCATTTATCAATAAAATGCCCCCTTATTTCTATAGGCACTCTCCGCTTCAATTGATCTGTGATCATTAATTTTTTTAGCGCTTCAAAATCGCCTATTTTAAGTCCTGAAATCCATTTATTTAAATAATTTTCTAACTCGAAGGCGAAATCTCTCCAGGTCTTCTCTGATGTACGCATGTGTTGTACAAATTTCAATCTAAATTTCTCTTGACTTAACTTATATCTTTTAAGAAGTAACCTTTTAACATATTCATAGTTTTTAGCATCTTCCACATTTTCTCTGGCAATCAATTGTGATATTTCGTAGGGCAAAAGTCCTATCAAATTCGTGACCCAATCTTCCCTTTTTATTTCTGCTTGTTGTGCTTGCCTTTCAAATAAAACTAAGTAAATACTTATATCACTGTCTTTTGGGTCAAATGTTTTCATCAAATGACGAAGTTCTAATCTCGGTTTTTGAGAATTTCCATTTTGCTCCAAACTACCTCCCAGCGGCTGACGTCCAGCTTCTATTTTGAGTTTTTCAAGCTCAAATTCCATTTGTCTTTCTGTTTCTCTACGCTCTTTTATACCTGTCAAAAGTTCTTTCACGAAATCCTCTTCATAACCTTCAAAGTTGACAATTTTATTTTTTAATTCCAGAATTTTGAGATTTGGCATAACTTCTATACCCAATTCTTCCGCCAACTGCATAAGTTCTTCTTTGCGAGCTCTTCCTAAGAAAGCCATTTCAACAAGCTCTACGTGTACCCAATGTTTATTTATTTTCGTATATGTGTATACGTTCACAGAAATTTTTTACAACAATATTCTACATTTACCTATAATCTAGGCTCAAACAGTTGATCTGAATGTACTATTTCTTGACAGAAATTATTTCCTTCTATTTTCGTATATGTGTATACGTTCACAGAAATTGTTTACAACAATATTCTACATTTACCTATAATCTAGGCTCAAACAGTTGATCTGAATGTACTATTTCTTGACAGAAATTATTTCCTTCTATTATCGTATATGTGTATACGTTCACAGAAATTGTTTACAACAAAATTCTACATTTACCTATACTCTAGGCTCAAACAGTTGATCTGAATGTACTATTTCTTGAAAGAAATTATTTCCTTCTATTTTCGTATATGTGTATACGTTCACAGAAATTGTTTACAACAATATTCTACATTTACCTATAATCTAGGCTCAAACAGTTGATCTGAATGTACTATTTTCTTGACAGAAATTATTTCCTTCCATTTTCGTATATGTGTATACGTTCACAGAAATTGCTTACAACAAAATTCCACATTTACCTATACACTAGCCTCAAACAGTTGATCTAAATGTACTGTTTCTTGACAGAAATTATTTCCTTCTATTTAATTCCGTGCCCGGAAACTTCTAAAAAACTTGCTTTGATATTTCATTCCTTTGGATAATTCTCTAAGAACAACAACAAAACAGTACTTACATAAACATCTAATGTGGTGTAAATCCGATACGGAACAAATAATTTCGAAAAAAACAAACTACAGTCACCATCCTTTGTTCTTCCCAACACAAAGAGGAAAAAAAATATCCCTGTCGCGTTGGTTCTTTCGCACGCTTGAAGAACTTTCAACTCATCGATTCAAATGGTCATAAAGAACGCCGCTGAAGTTGTTCTGTCTTTCGTAGTTCGAATCTCACAGGTGCCTTCACTTCCTGTCTTTCGTCGTTCGAATCTCACAGGTGCCTTCACTTCCTGTCTTTCGTCGTTCGAATCTCACAGGTGCCTTCCATTTCTATCTTTCGTAGTTCGAATCTCTACCAAGATATTGTTTTCTACCACATCTGTTTCAGGGTTGATCTGTTGGGAGTTCACGAAACGAAATTCCCTCAATTTTCTCTTTTGAAGCCGTGTACATCGGCAAACTGCGGTAAACCTTATTGAAAATGGAATGTATTTAGTTGTAAAAAAACAACAGGTTGTTTAAAATTGCAGTGCGATTTATTAACCAACACAATCCAGCCATTCAAATAACTCAGAAACTGTATGGGACACAGTGCCATCTGACGGCAGGAATTATCTTTAACGCCCAATGTCCAATCACCAAAAGTCGGAAATGGTATCCTGTTTTCAACATTGGAAATTTTTTTCCCTTCGAACATAACATCCTTCTTCACACCTTTAATATCACTTAACTGGGCTTGCCCAAGATTGTGAACTACACCACGTTTTTGAATGCAATGTCTATTGATAGAAATCTCGAAGTTTTTTTATAACGTTTAAAGCATCTTCTAACGAAAAAACGTATCTAAATAATTATTAACAGAATGACGAAAACCAAAATTCAATTTACTTGTTATTTTTAACAGCTAAATTGAGCTAATTATCAACTGAAAACACGCACGCACTGACAACAAAAAGAGAACTTCAGGAGTAAAGCGTACAAGAAATCACAGTGGAAGGAGATACCTTTTCTAACAACGTTTCTCATTGGTCGAATGGGAGACGTCACATAAGGAACCGTATATGTGATTACGGTCAGGTGATGCGTAACATCACAGCCTCTCCTTGACAAATGTCAACCCCGCCTTCTCGTGGTAAATCCTGTTCCCACTAAAGGGGCTCTGTCGACCACAAATAGCGGTATAACTATACCATCGGGATTAGAGGAAATGCTATACCACACTCACCAACCCGCTTGGCCAGCGTGGTGAGTTATGGCCAAACCCCTCCAAAATGACTCCACAACTTAAATCTTGGCCCTCAATCTCCGGCAGCTGGAATGTACTTGGCCAAGGCTACGGCCAGTGCGACATGAAGGCAGAGGGTGCTAAGAATCCCCGGAGGACCGGACTAGGCTGCCATCTGATGCTGACCTTGGCTACGTATAATGGACGCTCTATATCTTCTGATTCAAGGTTTCTTGAATTGGAAGAGGAACTACAAAAGATCAAGTGAGACATCGTCGGGCTAAGTGAGGTAAGGAGAAAAGGAGAAGATCTCATTGAACTGAAAAGTGGACATCTCTTCTACTATCGTGGGACTGATACTGGCAGAACTAGTGGTGTTGGATTTATAATAAACAAGAAACTAAAGGATAAAGTTGTAGAAGTTGAAAGTTCCTCTGACAGAGCTGCACGACTCGTTATCCAACTCTCGAGAAGATACCAGGCTCAGATTATTCCAACTTATGCAACCAACACAAGTCATCCTGAAGAAGAAATTGAAGAATTTTATGAGGAAATTCGTCATCTAAATAATAAAGGTAAAGATAATTATGTAAAGATAATTAGCACTTAAAGATAATTATGGGAGATTTCAATGCAAAAAATTGGGCAACGGCAACAGAATGAAACTTCAGTAGGTAAATTCGGTCACGGCAACAGAAACCAGCGTGGAAATACTCTCGTAGAGTTTGCAGAGGCAGAAGGGTTTTTCATCTTGAACTCCTTTTTCAAGAAAACGCCACACAGGAAATGGACATGGAGACATCCAAATGGGACGACAAGTGAAATAGATTTTATTATGTGTAACAAAAACTTCGTTATAGAAGACTGCTGTGTGCTAAACAAGTTCAACACAGGTAGTGACCATAGATTGGTGAGATGTAAGATGCACCTCAACACTAAACTCTAACGTAGCAAGCTCATAAGACAAACAAAATGTATTGACATAACCAACCTTAAAAAACACCATAATACCTTCAAGTTGGAACTGAAGAACAGATTCTCTGCTTTAGAAGGCCTAACATCGGAAGAAGTGGATATTTGTGAAGTTAACAGAAAAGTAACCAAAGCTCTTACGGAAACAGCAACAAAATTAGCTGGGTCTAAGAACAAGTTGCATGTGAACAAATTATCAGGAAAACCCAAAATCTTGATGCAAAAAAGAAGAGAGATGAGGACAACTAAAGAAGGTGTGACTTCCAAAGTGGAATATATAGAGCTATGCAAGACAGTACGAAAAAGTATCACTGAAGACGTAAAGAAATTCAACTGTGAACTAGTGAGGAAAGCAACTGAAAACAACCGAAACCTAAAGATAGCAAAGGGACATCTCAGTAAGGGAAGAAAACAGATTATGGCACTGAGAAAACAAGGTGGTTCTCTAACAAGAAATAGAGGCGAAATTTTGACAAGAGTGAAAGATTTCTACTCCAACTTATATGAAAGGGATTATACATGTACTCCAGACATCATGAAAGGTACCAGAGGTCTTCCAGTCCTCCCAGCAGAAGTTGTAAATGCAATCAAGAACATGAAGCGGGGTAAAGCTCCAGGAGAAGATGGAATTACTGTAGACATCATACAAGAAGAAAGTGGAGAAATCGAAACAGTACTCGCCCAAATTTTCACTCGATGCCTTAATGAAGGAAAGATTCCTGATTATTGGAACACCGCTACAATGATCCTGCTACATAAGAAAGGTGACATTGAGGATCTCAGGAAGTACAGACCTATCAGCCTCCTATCAGTGGTTTATAAAATCTTCACTAAAGTTCTTTCACACCGCTTGAAGGTGACACTGACATGACTCAACCGAGAAAACAAGCTGGATTCAGGAGTGGCTACAGCTCAATAGATCATATCCACGTACTGAGAGAACTAATTGAAAGAGCGAGGGAATATGAACTTCCATTGTGCATGGCTTTTATCGATTCTGAAAAAGCCTTTGATTCGGTGAAACCATCAGCAGTTACAATGGCTCTGAAATCTTGCGGTATTGAAGATGCGTACATTAATATTATTAATAACATCTATTAAAACGCAAGTGCAAAGATTCGGCTGTTTGAAAATACAACACACATAAAAATTGGAAAGGGAGTGAGACAAGGTGACACCATATCTCCGAAGCTCTTTAATGCCACATTGGAAAATGTCTTTGAATCACTGAACTGGGAAAACAAAGGAATAAAGATTAATGGAGATTATCTAACCCACCTTCATTTTGCTGATGACATAGTCATTTTTGCAACTACCCCATCAGAGCTGCATAGTATGATCCAGGAACTTGCTGACAAGAGTAAGGAAGTGGGATTAAAAATGAACTTTCAGAAGACAAAAGTGATGTTCAATGCTTTTACAAGAAATGAAGATTTATCGATTGATGGAGAAAAGTTGGAGATAACACACACATACGTTTATCTTGGACAGCAGATATCAAGTGAGGGTCACATTGATGAAGAAATTAATCGGCGTACAAAACTTGCCTGGAGAGCTTTTGGAAGAAACAGCATAATTTTCAAGAGCAATATTCCATTATGTCTTAAAATAAAAGTGTTTGATCAATGCATCCTTCCAGTGCTAACGTATGGTGCAGAGACGTGGTCCTTAACTAAAAGTGACATACAAAGGCTGCAGACAACTCGAAGCAGCATGGAGAGGTGCATGCTTGGTGTAACCAGGAGAGATAAGAAGAGGAACTCGTGGGTACGAAAAATAACAAGATTGGAAGACATCATGATCAGAGTTAAATCCCTGAAATGGCAATGGGCTGGACATACTGACAGAAGGACAGACCATCGATGGCCAGTCGAAATTTTAGATTGGATTCCAAGGGACAGGAAAAGACCCAGAAGAAGACCACATGGAAGATGGGTGGATGAAATTCGGAAGTATGCGGGAGTGATATGGAGGAGACTGGCACAAAACAGAACGTTGTGGAGGAAACTTGGGGAGAACTTCGTGCAGCAGTGGATTGATAATGGTTGACAATAATGATGATGATGATATGTGATTACTATGTTGTGTCCCACAATTGTAGAATATTAAACATAACCTTCCAAATGAAGCAAAAAGGCTGTGGCAACGTTCTCTCTCATGTCGCTTACATGCGTTCACACGTACTTATGTTTCCTCCGATATCAATCATATCAGAAAGACCTAACCTACCCAAATATCCTATTGCCTAATTTCAACTGAAATTGATTTTGAGCATCGCTTCTTTAATGGTCGACAAAATTTAAAATATTAAAATCAACATTGATCGAATAGAATCTTTCTGAGTTACTTGATTTTAACAAAAAATAAGCGTGGCATCTTACCATTGTACGATTTCAAGCATAATCGGCGCAACGCTATAAATATAACTTTGCAGTATGATTTCCAAAACATTTAATTGTCTGGCCTCACTCAACTGCTGATTTACATGCTTTGGCCTCTGATTTATCATCCATAGTTCCTGGCATAAAGTTTACTAAAGAAATAGAAAAAGAAGGGTCACTGCCCTCCCCTAACCATACAAACTTTGAGTTCTCTGTATATCGTAAGCCTGCCTATATCCCGGTTCTGATCCCCTTCAATTCTTGTACACTAACCCCCTATAAGTATTCAGCACTTAGATTCCTAGTTAATAGAGCCTTTACCCATTCTTTAAATCCCTATTATTGTAATCAGGAATTGATGAAGATTAACGAGATTGCAAAAGTACATGGGTACCCCACGGATTGTGTTAAAAAACTGATACAACAATATAAACAGAAGACTTCTATAACCCTCACCAGAAGTGTACCCACAACTACCTACGTGGGAAGTGTAACCTATTTGAAACCAGTTGCTACTTTGTTAAAAAACACCTGCAAAAAAATATTCTTTAGGTTTTGGTGTCAAGACCCAAAACCTTTTTTCTATGATTAGGCATGATAGAGACACAATACCAACTCTATCCCATTTTGGTGTTTGTCCATTAATGTCCAACAGTATCCCACTGTTGGACATTAATGGACAAACTGCAAATCTCTGCTATGTGGGTTTGACCTACAGAAGCCTGGGAATCAGATGGGCTGAACATAAACATGCAATCCGTAAAGTAGTAGTTACTTTGACCTTGTCGAAAACTGTCATTGAGGGAGACGTAAAACCGGATTGGAATAATGCAAACTTGCTATCAACAGCCTCGACAAAAAGTTGGATGTTATTTACTGAGAGTCTTCACATTATAAAACTGGGACCTAAGTGCTGCAATGAGAATGTAGTACATACCTGTTTATGTTCCTAGTGCCTAGAGAGATCTCATGTTGGAATATCCAAGCGAGGAACCCTCAAAATAATTTAGGTAATTTTGTAAATAGTTCGTAGTGACTGACATTTAGTATCTTTTACTCATCTCATTTACATATTTGTAATCTTGTGCTCACCTCTGTTAATATATAAATCATGTACTGCCTCATAGTGATTTCACTCCTTAGCCTGATGATGCGACCATAGTGGTTCGCGTAAGTGCTCCCTAGAGCTTTTAAACTCACCCTTTTAATTGTAAATGAAGACGTTTTTTGACCTACGTTTTTAGAAAGTAATTGGGAGGTGTGGTGTTTGTGCTCTATATTAAGACCAATCTGATTGTGCATTGACAGCCCTAATTACCCTTTGACGCTATTGAAGTTTAATGTCCGATCACTGAGGTGCTGTCTTAGTTGTGGGTGCACTTATGGTGAGGGTTATAGAAGTCTCTGGTTTTCAAAATCAATAGCGTCTGTCACGTGATACGGTACGAGGGGCTATATTAGTAGCACGGCAGAAATAGTTGTAAACTTTATCTAATTTGTCTTCGTTTTTCGTTCCATGTAACTCAATGTGAATTGGCCTTAAAACTTGGAAATTGTTGTTGCTGTTGTTATAAGCTCTTGAAAAAAAAATGCGGACGGTTACGGTTCGAAGTTTTAGTTCCATGTCCGTCCAATGGCGTGCTGTTCTATTGAGAACTTAGTGGCCAAATTGCACTGTTCAACAAATTTTAACTTTTTTTTTTTACAAGAACGAGTAAGCTGTCCCATATAGTTTTTTGGTCGCTCAATACGAAAATCACAGTTAAAATACTCTCCTAGCTCAAATTTCCGAGAAAATCGACCATTTGTGTGTTCACATATACATGTATATCAATGTGATGTTATAATAGCGACACTCAAAATAGCACGGCAAACATTAAATTGCGTTCCGGGTGAGTTAATTCACGAGGCGTGATCATAGCGAAGAAGCTGTTGGAATCGGATCCATCCACTTTCTTTTATTCGATGGAGCGTATGTATCAAACTCCGTCAGTTTTATCACACTGTATGTTTTTGTTAGAGTGTTGATAAGTAAATTTATTTAAATAAGTGAATTTTATTTCATTCACATTTTATTCTGTTTCTGTTTGAGTATTGGCTTTCACTTCAGTGATAATGCCACGCAAATGCATTAACAATCCAGATAACTTTATTACAATAATAACTTGATTTTTATTTGTGGTGACGTGATTTGTGGCTCCGGGAAGAGACCATTGTCTCCAGCAGGGAAAAATAGCATATTCCATGTATTTTGGGTGTCGTGTGGGAGACCAAGATAAACCTTGGGCTCCACATGTGTGCTGCACGACAAGTTCATCAACTCTGAATGCTTGGATGCATGGAAGAAAGTCTCAATGCGATTTGCTGTGCCCGCCATTTAGCGTCAACCAACAAACCGCTCAACCAATTGCTATTTCTGCATGATACCTCCTTTGAAGAAAGGAATAAATAGGAAGAGGAAAATAATTATTGAATACTGTACAATACCATCCGTTATTCGCCCAGTGGCCCATGGAGAGGGATTGCTGGTTTCTTATCCCCCAGTTAACGTTCGGGCAAGTACTGATAGCGATGATGATGAACTTACAGAATCAGTTGATATACAAGCTCATCCATCCATTAGTGATGCGGATCCTATATATGTGTGCCACAATCTTCCTCCACTGAACCACAGAGAATCACACAGTGTGAGATCAAACAGGGAATATTCATTGGACCACAGATATGCCAGCTCTTGGGAGACTAAGAGTTTGAGTGTGTACTTAAATCTGATGAGCAACATGCTTGGCAATGTTTTCGGAATGTTGCAACATTGTTCTTGGAAAACAAGAGCGCTGACAATTACATGGGCCTTGTGGAAGAACCATTACTTGTTTATGAAAAACTTGGCTGCAACATGACACTCAAGATGCACTTCCTACATTCAACTATCGATGTCTTCCCTGTGAACTGTGGTGCTTTCAGTGATGAATACGGAGAGCGATTCCACCAGGACATTTCTGCAATGGAACAACGATACAAAGGAAAGTGGAATGCTGCAATGTTAGCAGATTTTTGCTGGATGCTCCAGAGAGATGTTTCAGATGTTCCCCAAAAGCGGCAGGCTAAACTGCAACGCGTATAAAGTAGGTGATTCGGTAAATTTTATTCCTAGTATTTGGACATCCCATTGAAATATATGCAGAGGAGACTTTAGATCTTTTGGGGCTCTAGGCGCTAAAAGGTGCATGGGCCCCTCCCACTTCTTATGGCTTCAGAAATTTTCATCTGTCAGATTAACAAAAAAAGTGGGGGGGGTCAAGAAAAAGATTTCTACACTTCTTTTTAAATGCCATCGCATCCTATTATTAGAACGTTCTGTAAGAAACAGACAGTGCTAGTGTAATAATTTTGCCTCTCCGTGCACATCGAACTTTTTGATTTCAGAAACACATCTCAAAAATTATTTTTGCGGCTAATAGGAAATCAATGGATGTTAGGTTTGGCACCTTAAATACCTGTATCCCATTTATACCTGCACCGCAGTTATAAGAAACAGAAGCATGCAAGTTAAATGCAAAAGATCCGGTTTGAAAATGGAAAAGCAGAGACTGCAGATTTTTGAGTAAGAGTATCATTGAAACTTTTTATTTCTCTTTCAAAAGCTAGTTTTAAGTCGATTTAAGGAATAGAAAAGGTGAGAATACCTGATGATAATCAGTACTAAACCAAGGGAGCAGAAAGTAATGAGAAAACGTTGTTGCAATACAATATAAATTACTTTTAACACTATTAAATAAGATAGTGTGATATTCCCAAATTTCTTTATTTTTTCAGCCTAAATATTAATAACTCTTTTGGTTTAAGATGGTTTAGAGGGATTAGGGCCGAGAAAGAACTTGATTGTCCTAAGAAGAATTATCCTACGAAGAATATTTCTTTCTTCATTGATTATTCTACCACGAAGGAAAACAAACAATAAACAGCAAACACGCCCGATCATCAGGAAAGTTTTTACAAGTACTCCTCATCGCAACTTAGAAAGAAGGTGGGAAGGTTCCAACACAGATGTGTTTTCTTGGCTGGAAGTAGCATGAAAGCAATTCATAGCACAGCAGGCCAGTTAAGAATTCGCCTTAAACAATAAAAAGTGTGGGAAGCGTGAACACCTTATTTACCAACCCCTAAAAGGAACTCAAAATTATTTTAACCGTCCCTTTCAAAATAAGTACATCGGTAAGAACTCGAAAATTCGGAATATCAGCAACAGCAAGAAAAAATATGTTATTATTAATATAAGAAAGTAAAATATCAATTGACAATACAACGTAGTCACTTTAAGGAATGATTTGATTCGGTCCGTGAAAACCAAAAAACAAAACTGAAAATCCAATTCTATGTTTTCGGGGTCCCTCAAACAGCGAGGCCCTAGGCGCGCGCCTAGTGCGCCTAGCCGGAAATCTGCCCCTGAATATATGTAATATATACAAAAAAAGAATGGTCAAATTAATTCGGAACCGTAGCTAAGATAGGATTTTTACTGTTATTCTCGTGTTCAGCGCCCAAATATCAATAAAGAAAAACCACTTCCATTCTTGTAAAAAATTCATTGTTAAACAGTGTTGTTTGTTGCCATGATTCCCTATGGAAGATAAACCTCTGAGTGTCGTGCTTTGTGGCTCTACCGCAGAGCACATTTATGGAAACTGGGGAGTATTTTGGGGCTTCAGAGTTAGGGGCACACCTAAGATTGCGTAGCACGTCAAAACATCGCAGGTCAAAACATCGCGCGACATAACATCGCGGACATAACATCGCAGATCAAAACATCGCGGACATAACATCGCAGATCAAAACATCGCGGTGACAAAACATCGCAAGACATAACATCGCGGGCACAAAACATCGCGGTGACAAAACATCGCAAGACATAACATCGCGGGCACAAAACATCGCAGGTCAAAACATCGCGGTGACAAAACATCGCAAGCCATAACATCGCGAGCCATAACATTTGCGGATGGGGCATTAATTACACGGCTTTTTTCTTTTCATTTTTATTCTTTTGTATTTTTCTAAACATTTGATCTTTGGTAGGAAAAATTTGTTCAGACACTGATTTAATTTGCAGAAGACTAGTATGCGGCACTTATCAAAATCTTTCAGGAGGGGGCACTAATTAATCTCTCATCTCATACAAAAATTTCGTAAAATCTACAGTTTTCAATTTAGAACCACCAAATTTAGTATACTGCCTCATGGTGTTTTTGGAAGTGGTCTGAGCCCGGGGTCGATGGGCCCACATAGAAAATTTTCGTAAAATCTACAGTTTTCAATTTAAAACCACAAAATTTGGTATACTTCCTCATGGTGCTCTACTTTAGACCGTAAACGGTTTTTGGAAAGGTAAGGGGCCCGGGGTCAAGGGGGCCCAATACGCAATATTCGTAAAATCTACAGTTTTCAATTTAGAAACACCAAATTTGGGATAATATCTCATGGTGCTCTAATTTAGACGGTAGAGGGTTTTCGGAACGGGTGGGGGGCCCGGGCTCCAAGGGGGTCCCATACGCAATATTCGTAAAATCTACAGTTTTCAATTTAGAACCACAAAATTTGGTATACTTCCTCATGGTGCTCTAACTTAGACCGTAGACAGTTTTTGGAAGTGGTCTCAGCCCGGGGTCGATGGGCCCCCATAGAAATTTTCATAAAAACTACAGTTTTCAATTTAGAACCACAAAATTTGGTATACTTCCTCATGGTGCTCTAACTTAGACCGTAAACGGTTTTTGGAAAGGTAACGGGCTCGGGGTCAAGGGGCCCCAATACGCAATATTCGTAAAATCTGCAGTTTTCAATTTAGAAACACGAAATTTGGGATATCTCATGCTGCTTTAATTTAGACGGTAGAGGGTTTTCGGAACGGGTGTGGGGGATCAAGGGGCCTCATACGCAATATTCGTCAAATCTACAATTTTCAATTTAAAACCACCAAATTTGGTACACTACCTCATGGTGCTCTAACTTAGACCGTAGACAGTTTTTGGAAGTGGTCTGAGCCCGGGGTCGATGGGCCCCCATAGAATATTTTCGTAAAATCTACAGTTTTCAATTTAGAACCACAAAATTTGGTATACTTCCTCATGGTGCTCTAACTTAGACCGTAAACGGTTTTGGAAAGGTAAGCGGCCCGTGGTCAAGGGGCCCCAACACGCAATATTCGTAAAATCTACAGTTTTAAATTTAGAACCACCAAATTTTGTATAATATCTCATGGTGCTCTAATTTAGATGGCAGAGGGTTTTCGGAACGGGTGGGGAGCCCGGGATCAAAGGGGCCCCATACGCAATATTAGTCAAATCTACAGTTTTCAGTTTAAAACCACCAAATTTGGTACACTACCTCATGGTGCTCTAACTTAGACCGTAGACAGTTTTTGGAAGTGGTCTGAGCCCGGGGTCGATGGGCCCCCATAGAAAATTTTCGTAAAATCTATAGTTTTCAATTTAGAACCACCAAATTTGGTATACTTCCTCATGGTGCTCTAACTTAGACCGTAAACGGTTTTTGGAAAGGTAACGGGCCCGGGGTCAAGGGGCCCCAATACGCAATATTCGTAAAATCTACAGTTTTCAATTTAGAAACACCAAATTTGGTATATCTCATGGTGTTCTAATTTAGACGGTAGAGGGTTTTCGGAACGGGTGTGTGTGTGGGGGGGGGGATCAAGGGGCCCCATACGCAATATTCGTCAAATCTACAGTTTTCAATTTAAAACCACCAAATTTGGTACACTACCTCATGGTGCTCTAACTTAGACCGTAGACAGTTTTTGGAAGTGGTGTGAGCCCGGGGTCGATGGGCCCCATAGAAAATTTTCGTAAAATCTACAGTTTTCAATTTAGAACCACAAAATTTTGTGTACTTCCTCATGGTGCTCTAACTTAGACCGTAAACGGTTTTTGGAAAGGTAACGGGTCCGGGGTCAAGGGGCCCCAATACGCAATATTCGTAAAATCTACAGTTTTAAATTTAGAACCACCAAATTTTGTATAATATCTCATGGTGCTCTAATTTAGATGGCAGAGGGTTTTCGGAACGGGTGGGGCCCCGGGATCAAGGGGGACCCATACGCAATATTCGTCAAATCTACAGTTTTCAATTTAAAGCCACCAAATTTGGTATACTTCCTCATGGTGCTCTAACTTAGACCGTAGACAGTTTTTGGAAGTGGTGTGAGCACGGGGTCGATCGGCCCCATAGAAAATTTTCGTAAAATCTATAGTTTTCAATTTAGAACCACAAAATGCGGTATACTTCCTCATGGTGCTCTAACTTAGACCGTAAACGGTTTTTGGAACGGTAAGGGGCCCGGGGTCAAGGGGCCCCTACAAAATTTTCGTAAAATCTACAGTTTTCACTTTAGAACCACCAAATTTGGTTGGTATACTACCTCATTGTACTCTAACTTAGACCGTAGAGTGTTTGGGGAAAGGTGTGGGTTCGATGGGGCCCCATATAAAATTTTCGGCAGTTTACAGTGTTCCTTCAAATTAAAGTGCAGTTCTCGCTTACCTTACGTAGAACGTTTTCTCGAAATTGTTTGGAGTTCCCAATCCTACTTTTAAAAAAAATGTATATATATATATATATGTCAAGAAACGGCGATCTTTATTCATACCCCCTCCCCCTCCCCTCGTTGAACTTTTGTGGCCAGTTGCCGTAAACTCGTATGAACCGGCATGAAAATTCCGATAAACAAAAGAACTCCTTCCCGTCATTAGGCACTTTGAAAAACTGCCACACATAATTCGCGCAAACTGGGAAAACTGACACACATTCAAAGTGTTCCTCTGAGGAACAGCAATTTGTGCTCTGTCCCTTAATGAAAACATATGGCAGTTTTCCAAGTTGCTGAAAGATGTGTGGCAGTTTTCCAAGTTGCTGAAAGATGTGTGGCAGTTTTCGTGTGTGACGGTTTATCGGAGACCAAGAATTTTAGAAAGTTCTTTGGATCGAATTCAAACTTTAAATTAAAAAAAAATCCCGTATCAGCAGCGGGTTAGATTCGATTTAGGACGAAACAAGATAGTAATTCCGCAACTTCACGTATGTTTGAAATGTGAAAAGATGAAAGAGAGTAAAAGACTGCAGGAAAAAAATATCTGATCTTGAAAGTGTACTAGGTGCTTTAAAGAATGAGAAACGTGAGATTATTAAATATCTCTGCCCAAATCAGAAATGCATACATCATTACAAGGTTCTACTCAAAACAAATTATCCAACTCAAGAAGCAATTAAAAGATATTAAGAGAAGCTATAGTACGTTGGAAAGATTAGGTAAGGTATCCATGATATATTTACGACGTCCAAGTGATCTTACGAAAGGAAGCAATGGATAAAATGGGCACCTGAAGATGTATCGAAATGCATCGTAATAAGAGCTCTCTTTAGAAAAATCATATATGACTTCTGGAGGGGGAAAAGCATTATTCCATTACTTTGAAAAGATAGTGCGCAAAATTTACCCGTAATCCAGGCATTCAACACGATGTCTTTTTGTTGATGGGGGAAAAAGCTATGAAAGTTTAAATCGCTCTGTAAAGCTTTATGTTTTAAGCTTTGACGGAATTCATATTGACTCTAGGCTATACTACGACACCAGAATGGACAAAATTCTTTGCCTTTTCAAGAAAGCCCAATTTTTCTTAATCTGAGGATTATTATCGCAATGGAAGCAGTCAATATTCTTTAACTTACAAATGAAAAATATATTGCTTTTTTTTTAATAAATCAAGGTTTGGGATCTACTGGGGTTGAACTAAAAGTTATTTCTGACTTTGGATGGTGCGATACGTTGTGGAGAGAACTTGAAATTTCTATGGACAGGGCATTTTTCGATAATCCTTTTTTTTCAGGGGTCAAAAATATGGATATTTGCTGATAATTTTAGCTTTTAGATCTTCGAATATGAAACATTCTGCTTAATGATTTCAAAACAAATATTCCTTCTGTTTTAATGGGTTTCAGTGATGTTCGTTGGATTTACTGGGGTATAAACATGGATTTAATTCCTTCACACGCTTGCTTCGTGCGCTTAGATATCGGAGGGGATTAGATTACTCTTGCGAAGAGAGATGGCACCGCAACTATGTCACAGCCTCCCTCTTCGGGAAGCACAGTGTGCTTTGCTAAAAGAACCAACCTTTCTACCAATAGCCCTGAGTTTTTACGCTCTTTTACCTCCTCCACATTGCGCCGTTCTGTGGAACAATGGCAAAACAACCACTCCATCTCGAGATGTTTACTTGCTGTGGTTTACTTTTAAAGACCAAACCCATTGTCCTCATTTAAGGAAGTAGTCTCGTTGGAAAGGAATCACAATGCGACGGACACATACTAAGATTGCTTCCCTCATGAACAAGGGGGGGGGATGAAAAACTTAACTATACCAATGCTTCTTCATTAGTTCCACGGCCCAAATCCAGACGGCTTTGGGAATTGTGATCCATTCTTACAGATCACATGTCACCCAGTGACGAGGCGCATTTTTCCGTTTTGTGGAAAAACAAATTTTAAGTCAAAAGTCGGAAGAACAATTTACCACAAAATAAATGTTTTGTTGCAATTATCTTACCATTTATTAATCAATACATGAAGCAAACTATTGGTCAGTCAATAAAATGAAATTAATAAATGAAAAATAAAGGTCCTTATCATTCGCTGAAAATAACTTAAAAACAGTATGTCATGACTTAAAGGAACTGCAACCACATAAACTTGATACTTTAATTGAATCCTTACTGGATGTTTTTCACTTATATAACAGTAGACAACACAGGCGCCGACTTGAAAAATTATTGGAGGTTCCGGAAATTTTTAATCGAATTACCAATTCATTTTTCTGAGTATTTAAGTCTAATTTAAATTTCATTCAGTGAGATTATCTGGCACAATAAGACGCCTGAAATGCTAAAATGAAACAAATTATAGTTAATTACAGATTATTATTTTTCTCTAGATAATTATTTATTTCATTTATTTTGCTTTTGTAGGCGCGGCATTATCATATACAATACACAGATACTATGTGAATATTCAACTCAATTGTCTTATAAAAGTAACAAAACATGTAAAATATATTTTAAGGTCTTTTTCACCGATTTTAAAAATTCCAAATTTTTTTTCTTCAAATGATTTCTGAGTTTAAATAGGGGGTTAGAATGGAGAGGACATGACATCAGCCCCATGCCCTACGTTTTCCGTGGGCTCTACTTCGTATCAGCTGTGTATGCCCAGGATGCTGAACTTGGGCTGCTTCTGTACTTATACTATGGGGAAATCTTTGACTTTGAAGAGGTTTTAGAGGCACTTGTGCATCATGTACACTCAGGAAAAAATGAGAACGAAATATACATGCACATAACTAAAAATTTGCAAAAAGTTACAGAAATGCTGTTTATTATTTTCTAAAAAAATTAAACAAAATTATGCTTTGTCGAGCGGAAGTGCATATTGCGTATTAATCAATCACGGCCTTGCTAAAGCTGTGGGAGTTTTGTTGACCTTCAGGGAATGCTGCTGAGCGTAAGAGACAGTCGCTATCAACCTGTGCTCTAGCACAGGTCTTCAGCAAGTGGTCTTCAGTAAGTGACGTCACGCCACTGAACCTGCCCAACCGGAGAGCCCAAGAAACCAGATGATCAGACTTGGCTTCACCAGCGGTTGCTGATGCCATCTTCTCTCTCTTCTAAACTTCTTGTTTCCTGACTGCCCGAAGATAGGGCGGGTCAACTGACTGTGCAACATATTTCCACCTTTATCACTATGACCTCGAATAGGCTCTCGTCTCCGATTGTAGAGCTAGACTTTTCTTTTTTGTGGGAACCCAGACAAACCGAAGAATTTTCTAAAATTTAAAATTTTAAATGCTCATAAACAACGATACTTGATGTATTGTCTGTCGCGTCAAATTTTATGAGCACGAACAAACAGTAATTCTTTTTTGAGGACAATAAACAGTCCGAGGGGTAAATTTCTGTACACACTTTTTATATACTATAATAAACGGGGAATGAATAATAAAAACCTTGAAGAATTGATAAGGAAAACTAAAATGTATGCACATATGCGTACGTGTATTTTTTCCACGAAATACGCGCAAAAATATTAGGGGTTCGAGGAACCCTCAACAAAATCATTGAGGGGTTCAAAAACTGTCTCGAACCCACGAATTCGGTGCCTCTGCTAGACAATATAAATATATTTACACACAATGTTGAATAAATCAATAATGGAACACGGGAGATTGGTACCCGCAAACTCGTACCCATGCAGTTCCGTTCCCTCTTGTTCAGTTTTAATGCCTGATTTTCAGGATTTGGCATCATCTTCACCTCTTCTAACTATTCCGATACATTTTCCCCTCTTCAAATTCGTAAATTATTTCACAAATTGGAGCAATCACGGCATTTTCCTAAAATTGAATTTTAGAAAACTCGTACCCGGGAGCTTGGTACCCTTCTGTTAGTGAGACGTTACGGGGACATATACAAATTGCATTAACGGAAGGTCTTTCCTCTTTGGTGATTGTCGTTGTTTAACAGCTGTTCTCTTGGCGGAAAACTCCTATTCTTTCTTCCACCGTTTGCAAAACACACCGCATAAAACTCGTACACCTTAGACACTGAGTCTTCACTTTATTATGACCACTTGACAGTTTTAAGCAAATGAGCTATGGCTGCATTCTGTTGCCGCCTGAGGGCGAAACTAGTATAAAAAGGGAAAGCTTAGGGCTTGCGAGAGTAGTAGAAGGGATTTTTGGGTGACGAGATGGGTAAAAAATGCGATTTGACGGACTTTCAACGTGGTATGATTGTAGGAGCTCGGAGACATGGAGTGAGTATCACCAAAACCGCCGCATTCGTGAAATGTTCCAGAGCAGCTGTTGTTAAAGTGTTTAAAGACTGGACTGTCAGCCAAAAAACTGGGTCTCTACGTGCAATGTGTGGACGTCATCGACTAGCGGCTGCTCGGGCGGAACGGTGAGTGTCCAGACTGGTAACAGACAACAGAAGAGCAACAGTGCAGCAAATTACAGACCATCTTAATCAAGGATCCCCTCAAATAATCTCTGCACGCCCTCTTGGCCGTACACTGCATCAGATGGAATATGGCAGCCGAAGCCCTGTTCGAACACCTTTGCTGTCTGCAGTTAACAAGAGAAAACGTCTCCAGTTCGCACAGGAGTACAAGGATTGGACAGTCGATAATTGGAAACAAATCATGTGGTCCGATGAATCACGTTTTCAGTTGCACCATGCCGATGGCCGAGTGAGAATTTGGCGGAAACAGCACGAAAGCATGGACCCCAAATGCATTACTACAACCCTTCAAAGTGGTGGAGGCAACGTTATGGTTTGGGGAATGTTTTCCTGGCATGCTTTGGGCCCTTTAATTCGTGTTGATCAACGTCTGACTGCCACATCATATCTAAACATCGTTGCGGACCAAGTGCATCCTGCCATGTGGATGGTTTATCCCAGTGGCGATGGCTACTTTCAACAAGATAATGAGTCCTTCCATAGTGCTCGTATTGTACAGGATTAGTTTCAGGAACATGCCGGTGAGTCTACTTTGCTTAGGTGGCCCCACAATCTCCAGATCTCAACCCCAATGATAATTTGTGGGATGAAGTTGAACGAGACATCAGACAGCTGGATCCACAACCCTGTAATCTCACACTCCTGGAAAGTGCTATTCATCAAGCATGGTCTCAGATTCCACAAACCACCTATCAACATCTCGTGGAGTCCATTCCACGAAGAATCGACGCAGTATTAAAGGCAAAAGGTGGCCCACGGAAGTACTGAGGGGGTGGTCATAATAAAGTGGCCAGCACTCAGTGTATAAGGGAATGTATACGCAAATTGCATTTCGTACTAGATTTGTTAAAGTGTAGGAGTTATTATAGTGGCATAAAATTATAATAGGAGATTCCTACTTACAGAAAATGGCATGTAAGATCCGGTTCACTATAAGCCGCCACACAGGAAAACTCCCACATGTTTTTCATTAAGGGGCCGGGCACGAGTTGCTGTTCCTCTGATGGGCACTTCGAATTTGTGGCAGTTTTTCAAGTTTCCGAATTATGT
This sequence comes from Macrothele yani, assembly GCA_039090855.1. Classification (NCBI taxonomy): domain Eukaryota; kingdom Metazoa; phylum Arthropoda; class Arachnida; order Araneae; family Macrothelidae; genus Macrothele; species Macrothele yani. Next base: position 53,673,263 of record CM077032.1, on the reverse strand, counting down.
GTAGCAGTTTTCCAAAGATACATTGACATACACGCTGAACTTGGTGGACAGATACATACAGTATAGACATTCTGTGTTTCAACGACAGGAATATACATAGGTGAACTAGGAACTCAGCGAATAAACCTCCGAAAGACAAACGCAAACAACTATTGCCCGGGATTCTAACACAGACCCCCTCCGTTGGGCGAATGACCAGAAGCCATCGCTAAAATCACTGCGCCATCGGGATGGCCGTAGGACAAACACGACATCCAAGCCTTACCGGGATTCGAACCCAGACCCCTCCGTTGGGCGAATGATCAGAAACCATCGCTTAGACCACGGCGGCACCGGGGCTACTCCCCAAAGAGATCAAGAGCGACGTATGTCACAAATTAAACATGCAAAAATATTATTTTATATGTTCAAATAATTACATAGTGTCTTCTTCCCAAAGAGATTAAGAGCGACATACGTCAGAACAAAACATACGGTTGTGACGTGTGTATATATATATATACACTATCTACCAACAAGTAATTGAACACCCCTGCAATCGACGATATCTGCGGTCCTTATACACGTAACGGCCGCCGCCGTTAAATATCGTGTGGGAAATATATATCGTGTGGGTATCACAGAAATGGCCGATCCATACGTGACTTATCCTAGTTGAATACCCAAAATCGACAGTGGCCTAAGTGATTGGCAAGTAGAAGATGAGACGTGACTGTCGGAATGTGCCCCGACCCGGCAGACCCACAAAACTGGGAGTTAGAGACCGACGGGTGCTGGCCAGAGAAATTCGGAAGAACAGCACCAAATCGATGGGCCACCAAATCGAATGCTTTACCAATTAAGCTACACCGAAAGAATTTATTGTTGCAACTTCTACGTCTTGACATGTGCTTCACCTCTGCAGTATGTCATAAAGAAAACTATCATAAAGAAAGTTCAGAGATAGAGAGAGAGAGAGAGAGAGAGAGAGAGAGAGAGAAGAGGGAGGGAGAGAGAGAAGAGGGAGGGAGATAGAGAAAGAGAGAGAGAGAGAGAGAGAGTAAAAAGTGTTGAAATATGCGATTTTCTTTCCGGGGAGATGGGGTTGAAATTGTATTATGACTCTTATAAAAACTTCCTTACAAAATGAAAAAAATACCTGCATAGCGAAATTTTTTGAATTACGAATATTTTAGTGTAGGAATTAATAAGGATTCCTCTAAAATAGAATTGTACAAATAGTTGTTTTTCCCCTGATACAAGGCTTTAGTGATTGATTTTTAATGCAAAGTGGAGCAAGTGACAAATTAGTGACTTTTTAAACTTTTATACGCGCTCATATATGATTTTTTTTTTAAATTTACAGTAATGTTTTTAAGTCACTGAATAAATGGCTTCTATATGTAACCCGAAATCAACTTTGATGTTGTTCTTTTTATTTCTTTAAATTTAAGTATCTGGTTTGCACGCAAATTGTTAAATACATAAAAGTAAGGGCCACAAAACGATGAAATTTAATTTGCTATTTATCAATGCGGAAAATAGAAACGTAGTTTCAATAATCACTTAAAATCCCCAAATTTAAGTATTTGTACAGCGAAGGACGATAACCTATTCGAAAATGGAGGGATTGTAAACGAAAAAAAAAAAAAACCTTTTGAAAAAGAACTTTTTAAGGGCTTCGCACCCCAAAACTTACACACAAAGGAAATAATTGTTAAAAATTCTACCAAAATGGATTTATTTTCCTAAACTGCTGAGCCCCTTGAAGGCATGGGGCCCGGGGCGAAAGCTCCAGTTGCCCTTATGGTCCAGCAGGCTTTGCTCTGTACTGTGGATCAAATTTAGGGCTTTGCTGAATGACTGATTAGAGCAGACGTGTCGTTGTTGATAAGCCCCATTCCTTTTCCGTAGAGCTAAAACTAACGGGGGGACGCAATTGTTTAGACACGGGAACATCCTGTGTGACCTTGTAACATTGCTCCAGGGAATAGTGAACATTCGAGTTTTGGCCTTCCCGATGTTTTAAATATTCTTAGATTCTACTAACGGATATTTCGCTTGCAAAACACGGGACCTAGAAACGACAGCCGCGGCCAGGAATAACAAGACGCTGCACGCGGTTCCTTTCGCAGCATGAAACTGGTACCCTCTATGAAAATAGCGCCACAGAATACGTGATAATGTGCCTATATTATCGTTATTTTTTTTCTATATTTTTACCAATTAACAAAACAACGGGAATAAAAAAATAAAATTTAAGTTTTATTTTTGGTATTTTGAGGCCCCTTCGATTCCGAAGCCCCAAGGGCGCGTTTCCTGCGCCTGTGCGGTAATCCGCCCCTAGTAGGGGCTATTTAAAGTTTTGTACTCGAGTAAAAGCGCAACACAATAAACTTGACTTTCTGTGAAAATTTTATGCATATAAGCACGGTTGGGATTCATTGAAAATTGATAAAAAGGCTTAAGGCCTGTTTATTAATTTTTGTGCCTGTGTAAAAACGCAGTACCGTAACCTTGGCATGTTATCGAAACCTTATGAATACGTCGAACTAAAATTCCTAAAAAAAGGCTAGGTCTAAGGTCTTGCAATTAAGGTTTTGTGACAGAGTAAAGGTGCAACATTAATAACTTGACATGTTATGTTAACTTTGTGAATATGAGCACAACGGATTAAAAATTTCAAGAAATCGCCTTTGGGATTAATGTGTTGTAACAGAGTAAAAGTGTAACATTATCTTTATTTTCTATATAAATCATACTACGTGCTGAAATGGCCCAACTATATATACGTATACTTCAACATATACCGAAGCGCGGACACGGTGAAACAAAAGTGCGATTTTGTACGGTTCCTCAAAATTTTGTGGCCAACCCACAAGTAATAGGACACGTTGATGTCAAAAACGTACTTTTCACACGGCTCCATGACAGATAGCAATGGACACGTCGCAATCTTTTTTTTTTTTTTTTTAGTTGGGAGGTGGTTTAACGACCACCGTGATCAATTCAGTGGGCTGTAAGCAGTCAGCAGTTCCTAATTTTGGGTCACTGGTTCCATGCAAGGAAGGGGGAAAGTCAGTGCCAGAAGTCAAACACAACGTCCACGAATCACCAATCACGGCCTTGCTAAAGGCCGTGATTCTCGGACTCGTGATCAGAAGCCAGCGCATAGACCAGTGCGCCACCGTATAGCGGCTCACGTTGAAATCAACTATGTATTTTTCATACGGCCCCAAACGCTCTTATGGACATACTAATGGAACTGGATGCAAAGAAATCATTAATGTAATTTGTACTAGCAGGGTAGTATTTCCCGGGTAAATATTACTATCTGTGGAATCACCAAGTTCAGCGGGTGAAAATTAATGAAAGAAAAAGATATTCCTGTAATTTTCCAGTAAACTTATCTTTAATTTTTTTATTTAGTCAATTTAATTTTATGAAACAAAAAAGAAAGGAAGAAGAATGGAAATACTTATCTCCGAGGAGACATCTATATAGAACTGCCGTACATCTGGCGTGTGCTTCTGAGAAACCGCGACACTGAAATGCAATGCACCTGTGTGATGTCGCGTGCATGCGACTTGACATTGATAATTTTTTTCTTGCCGTTTTAAATTTTGAATATCTGGAACTCTCTATTTACATTACATTGTATTTCTGCCTGATAAGCCGCCCGTTGGTGGTGAAAGCTAACGTTCATTAATTTTTGATTTTAATACACCATTAACCGGATATTTTTGCACTTTATTGTTATCTACGGTCTTACACTTAGACCGTAGGTTGAGTATTGGAGTGCTGAATTGTGTTGCAGATCTTAAGAATAAACAATTGAACTTTAAACGAAAATTTTGTATGGGGGCCCATTGATCGCGGGCCCCGACCCGTTCCAAAAACCATCTGCGGTCTAAGAGTACTGTGAAATAGTATCCCAAATTTGGTGGTTCTAAATTGAAAACTGTAGATTTTACGAAAATTTTGTAAGGGCCCCCTTGACCCCGACCCGTTCCAAACACCGTCTACGGTGTAAGTTAGAGCACCATGAAGTAGTATACCAAATTTGGTGGTTCTAAATTGAAAACTGTAGAATTTACGAAAATTTTCTATGGGGACCCGTAAAGCCCGGATCCGACCCTTTCCAAAAACCGTCTACCGTGTAAGTTAAAGCACCATTAGATAGGATACTAAATATGGTGGTTGTATATTGAAAACTGTATATTTTACGATAATTTTGTGCGGGCCCCATTCAGACCGGGCCCCCACCCGTGCCAAACATCGTCACCGTCTAAGTCAGAGCACCATGAAGTAGTACAACAAATTTGATGGTTCTAAATTGAAAACTGTAGATTTTACGAAAACTTTGTAGGGGCCCCTGAAGCCCGGGCCCCGACTCGTGCCAAAAACCGTCTACGGTCTAAGTTAGAGCACCATGAGGTAGTATATAAAATTTGGTGGTTCTAAATTGAAAACTGTAGATTTTACGAAAATTTTCTATGGTGGCCCCTTGACTCCGGGCCCCCACCCGTTCCAAAACCACTCTACGGTCGAAGTTAAAGCACCATGAGATAATATACCAAATTAGGTGGTTCTAAATTGAAAACTAGATTTTACGAAAATTTTCTGTGGGGGGGGCTCGTCCCCGGGCTGCGACCCCTTCCAAAAACCGTCTACGGTGTAAGTTAGAGCACCATGAGATAGCATACCAAATTTGGTGGTTTTAAATTGAAAACTGTAGATTTTACGAATATTGCGTATGGGGGCCCTTGACCCCGGCTCCCCTACCTTTCCAAAACCGTCTATGGTCTAAGTTAGAGCACCATGAGATATTATACCAAATTTGGTAATTCTAAATTGAAAACTGTAGATTTTACGAATATTGCGTATTTTGGCCCCTTGACCCAGAACCCCCTACCTTTCAAAGCAAAACCCGTCTACGGTCTAAGTTAGAGCACCATGAGGAAGTATATCAATTTTGGTGTTTCTAAATTGAAAACTGTAGATTTTACGAATATAGCGTATTGTGGCCCCTTGACCCCGGGCCCCTTACCTTTCCAAAAACCGTGTACTGTCTAAGTTAGAGCACCATGAGGAAGTATACCAAATTTGGTGGTTCTAAATTGAAAACTGTAGATTTGTAGAAAATATTCTATGGGGGCCCATCGACCCCGGGCTCTGACCACTTCCAAAACCATCTACCGTCTAAGTTAAAGCACCATGAGATAGAATACCAAATCTGGTGGTTTTAAATTGAAAACTGTAGATTTTACGATAATTTTGATTGAGTGGCCCTGAACCCCGGGCCTGGGCACTGTTGGAAAAGCGGTACGGGTAACCCCAATTTCTACCAAAATTTAATCAGGACATCAATTTCTAAGAAGTCCCCCTCCTTTTTAAATATACTTTTTTTTTGCAATTCATCAAAAGCTATCGAAAGCAATTTATTTAGGGATTACTGCGATGTTATGACCTGCGATGTTATGACTTGCGATGTTATGGTACCACGATGTTTTGCCCTGCGATGTTATGGTGTCGCGATGTTTTGCCCTGCGATGTTATGGTGCCACGATGTTTTGACCTGCGATGTTTTAGTACTACGATGTTAAGGTACCGCGATGTTTTGACCTGCGATGTTATGTCGGCGATCATATGTCGTGCGATGTTTTGACCTGCGATGTTATGTCGTAGACCCCTAGGATTGTACTATGGGTGGTCGAATTAAATCCCCAAGAGGAAACCATAAACATATATCCACCATACAGTGGCGTAACTAGAAAACGTATGTCCGCCCTCATAAGCACACTAATTTTCACATAGTTTCGAACAGGAGGGAGGATATTTTTTTGCCCATAAATTTCCGCAATCGGCCCAGAGCTAGTTTTCCAAACCGATGATAGATGGCGTAACGCTACGACCCAATTCCGTGCTCTGATTTACGATCTCTCTTCTCACCCTCTCACATGCAATTCATTACAGCTCCAGTTTGTTCCGTAACGATCGTGATCCTCTGAGCTCGCAGCTTCTCGTGGAACATGTTACAGCTTCCGTTTCTGGGTGGTGTGTCTTTTTTTGGCGGTTTTGTCTCTTTGACGTTAACTCCTTTGTCGCTTTCACATACATTAAGGCGGATGTCCAGTGATTTCCCTTCCTGTACTTCGAATTTGCAAACTTCTGTATACGTTTTCTTCACAATTAAAGCGTTCCCAAGGATGAAAATTTGAACATCGATTAAAATAACTTCATATAATAACTTGGAATACTTAATATTTTCTAAAACAAAACCATCATTAAGCAATCCAACATTTGTTTGTCTACTGACGTCATTAATGTACAGGTCGCGCCATCTTTTTTCTGGTTTCAAAACCACCAAAGGAAAATTTATTGATTTCTAATATAATTATGGTCATGTTTTAGCAAATGTTATGTATACCAAATTATAATATGAAGTTATTTTAATCGGTGTTCAAATTTTTATCCTTGGGAACGCATTAATTGTGAAGAAAATGTGTACAGAAGTTTGCCCATTGGAAGTATAGGAAGCAAAATCACTAGACGTCCACCTTAAGTTTTTTTTGTGTTTTTTTTTTCGAGCTTTTCGAGGGTGTTCCTTGCAACGTCTCTTAATATGTGGAATTGGAACAGGTTTTGGATGAAGTTGCTAAGGATGAGGAAACGTGTATTTCCTGGTGTGAACGACAGGTTTTGAAATTTTTTTATGAAAAAATTCGAACAAGCACAATAATTAACCCAAAGATTCAGATTTTGCTTTAAGATGTATGTATCTTTGCCTAAATAAATGCTTAGTTTCACTTTTAAAACACTGAATTTCTCACAGATTGAAAGTGTTCGACTCTTTGACTTCGGGTTGTAATGCGATTGCTCTGCAATGGGTTGTAAAGAACACGATCGCTCTCCAATCGCCCTCTCTCTGCGCTGCTGTGGAAAAGTGTGAGGCCACAGTGGGATTCCCTGTGGAGGATGTGAGAAAACAGTCAGTTACCTAGGATTACTCGCACGACAGATGTCAACGTATATTAACAGCAGCCGCAGATCTACCACTGCTGCGGGTGGCCTAGGGGTCAGCGTTCGTGACTGCCATGGAGATAACCTCAGGTTCGATTATGGGCAGGTACGAACGTTCGAACCACTAAATACCCGCCTTGCGTCGGATGGGCACATTAAGCTGTCGGACGCCGGGTACTGGTCCGCCGGTAATAAATAAGGGTGTCTTCCTCCCCTTTCTACCTCGCTTCCGTGTCACTTTCCTATCGGGCACTCTAGGCCACATCTCCTAGCTTCCTGTTTCTAAGGGTTGTTTAAGACCTGGGGTCAGACACTACCTTCCTAAAATCCTCCACATCTGATCTGATCTGCCATGTGTAAGAGGGTGATTTCTTCAAGTGATTTACTTCAGTTTTGGACAAAGTACACAAATTGTCAAATCTATTACTTAAAAAGTTAAATTTACATGGCTCTAAGTACCACCAATGCTTTTGCAGACACTCTCCCTGACTTCCTAACAACCCCCCCCCCCAACAACCACACACACACCGCGGAAAATGCATCCTTCCACGTGTTCGAAATCCTGGGGAAATTACTGTGTTGAGGGGTGCTAAAGTAAATCTTCCGGGGGGGGGCACACGTTGTGCTAGTTACGCCACACCAATTGATGTGTCGGAAGCAGCACGCTTCAGGAAATGCTGAGTACTATTCCTGTACACTTGGTACGTGGTTTCTTTATGCTCAGATTCCTATTGACAGAGTGATGATTCTGACGCATTGTATCGCCAAGGGATTGTTTTACGATGAAGCGATTGAAGGAACCTCACATTTCAATGTTACCACATCCACTGAGACAGTTTGCGACTGGTTGTCACGTTACGGCAGTGGCAAATATTTGAAGATAGCTGCGAAGCCTAGATGATGCACATAAAAAGGTCAATTAGAAGTACACAAATAAATGTCAATTATATTCGGTCTTGAGATATGCCGATGCTTTCGCTGGGAAAAAAACACGTGCGCATTCGCTTCTTTTGACTAAGAGAATGATACTGGCGAGCGGAGACCAAGGAGGTTATATTACTAGAGACACCACTCCTATCCACGCAGCGTTGGACGCCATAAGTCACCGTCTGTGCTGCAAATGACGTCATGAGCAGGCATGACGCAGCCGCAGAACAGAATCTGCTTGGGAACGAATTTAACAAAAGCTTCTAATCGTATAAACAGATAAAATGAGTATAATTCAATAATCTTTATCAATGATACACAAGCTTAATGTTTTATCAACGGTATAATTTCGTTCATTTTTGCCTGCTTGTGACGTCACACCACAGATCAGCTGTGACCAATGGCGGCAGACCCTATTGGAGCGATGGTGCGGGAAGCATATTCACAAAACCTGCGAAGAAACTCTTAGGAGGGTGTTAAACGTTCCGTGATTGGCTTGCGCAATCTGGTGACCTATGAATCGGAAAATAAAGAAAGCGGCTTTTTCAAACTTTCATGAACAGTAAGAAGTATTTTAGTCAGCGGCTTCAGTGATCGGTATTAACATGGATTGCGATATCGTAATAATAGCACCGAGTTTTTCAGGAAATTACGCTTATAAAATTATGCCCTTAAAAAAAGAAGGAAGCTTGGTTCTTGAAAGTACTGACAGAAGAATCATATAGTCGAGGTAAGTTTCCGATAAGTTTTGACCCTAATATTTAGAGCCGGAGTATATTATCCCAAAGAAGTATGTGCTTTAAGCTTAAGAAAAAGATCAAAACATGGATTGAAAGTTCATAGAGAGAAATAATTTTTTTGCAGAGAAAATAATAGGAATCCGTCTATGTCCAGATTCCCTCCCAAACCTGGTGCGCTATGGCGCAGCCCCAAGAGAGATGGAACGTGTCCACAAAGCCCGCACACGACAGGCACCTATCAGAGGAGATGCATCCCCTCCGCAGCTGTCTACTCCTCGTCGGAAGGACATTGTGTGCCAACCGCCACCTAAAATCCCTCTTCTTCCCCGTCGACTAAATGCTCATCCAGGCCTCTCTCTTAGAGAAGTTCCCAGGAATGTTGAAATATTTGACATGTTGCCTAGGCTTAGGGAGCAAATCAATATACACCTGGTGCGTGTTCTTTCCGGCACGGTCAGCTTTCGCAAAGTCCCGCGGACGACCCCTAAGCTGGTAAGACTTGGGCGATTCCCATTCCGTAAAATAGGAGGCTAGCCAAGGGCCAACAAAACTGTGGCCGGGCATGTACTTGGGTGTGTCATACCCCGTAAAATAGGAGGCCAGCCGAGGGGCCAACAAAACTGTGGCAGGGCATGTACTTGGGCCAGTCCCACCCCGTAAAATAGGAGACCAAGGCTCCACACGGGTGCTCGGCGACCAGGGCTACCTTCACACTCTTAAACTGGAGTGCACTGAGCCATGTCCGAAGGTGCTTGACTTCCAAACCCCCTTGGAACTGGGACAGTACAGGACCGCCCGAGCCACCTCCTCGGTCTTCTTCCAAGCCCAAATGAAGCCAAAGACCAATCCCTCCATCTGCTTGATGAGACTCTCAGGTGGGGCCTTGATTTCTCCTGCAACAGCGCATTTCGAAACCAGAAGCGTATTAGATAACTCGGCCCGATTCACTCTCGAAATGCCCACCTCTTGCCACCGTTCTTGCTCCTCTTCATTTCCGCAAGAACTTTACCCCAGGTGCAAACGTAGACCCCCTCCTCAGAAAACTGGATACCCAGTATCCGAACGGGCCCATCGGTCACGGCTAAACCTGTAACTGCTGACAGATCCCACTTGCCCCAGAGCATAATACTCGATTTTTCCTCGTTGAGACGAGCGCGGGTCGCAACGCAGTACTCTGAGAAAGCATGCCGCATCCCCCTCAAGCTCCTTTCCGAATCGACGAAGAAAGAGGCATACTCGGCGTACGCCAAGTACTTCAACGATCCCTCCCCGGGACCGGAAAACCCTAATACTGTCCTTCCCAGCAACTCTTTTCAAAAAGGTTTCCTAGACCTAAACAAACAAAGGGGGAAAGAGCGAACAACCCTGACTCAGTCCTCTTTGAACCTCAAAGAGGGGAGAGAGACGACCGGCAATAATGACTCTCCCGGAAAGGTCCCTATACAACGCACCAACCGCACTTCGGAAAAATACTCCGAAGCCGTGGGCATCTAACAATCTTCCGACACACTCGTACGAAAACTTTGCTCTGGTCCGCCGAGAAGAGTTCCATCTTAATGCCCTTCTCGCCCAGGCAAGTGATAGCGTCTCTGATGCACCTAGTATTCCAATGCATCCGGCTCCCAGCGATACCACACGTCTGGTTAGCACCAATGAAATGAACGGCCACCTTAGTAAACCTGCTATTGATGACCCTCGCAAAGATCTGATAATCCACTGTGGGCAGAGACACCGGTCTCTAACCACTTAACTCCGTCGACGGGGCTTCAGGGGCCTTGCACAGCAAAGTGACCATGTTCTTACGCATGGTCCCCGGCATACGACCCACCTGCACAATCTCGTTGTACACCTTGGTAAGCCAGGCCGCTAACACATTAAGAAACTTCTTGTAAAACTCCGACATCGCTTCAACGTACCTTAACATTTTCACGTTTAGGTGCCACTCTCCTCTCCGTCGTTGCCGGTACCAGACACGGTGATCAGAGACAAACAACGTCTGTGCGTTAGGGTTAAAGACCTCGGCCCCCATAACACTCTCGAAGCCAAACGAAACCCGGCTCTTGCGGGAACAGCTGTCTCCACGCGTCCTTGAGTTACTGGTTCTTAATCAGATCCGTAAGATTCTTTAAGTACAGCTTTGACAACCAGAGCAATGACCAACAGTTACCTTTTAGAGAGCACATGTTGTTAACTGAGGACTCCCGATTCTGAAACAAATATATATAATTTAACTTTTCTAAACATGGATTGTAAGCTAATGAATTACATTGTATGGATTTTGTTTTTTGGTCTATTGCACACAGGATTCGTGCTTGTATGTTTATGATTATTATATTAGATATATTTGAGGTGGCTGAGCCTTTGTTTTCTCTTGGAGTAAAAAATTAGTACTAAATGTTATTTATTTATATTGAACTTTGTGATATTATTGTGATTTCATGTTTTTATTCCTTTGTGACAGTATTGTGTTAATATCTAAATTTAGTTTAGTACACATGACAATTCTTGATGTTTGTGTTTTGTTAAATCCAGATGTACTGTGTTGTGTGGCGAAATTTTCATTAAATTCAAATTCAAATATTAGTTTGATTATCGATTTCCCTAAGCCAGAATTCCCGTAATAAATAAATTTCTACTAAAGTCAACACTTCAACATCGTAAAGCTCTCCTAACAACGATCACTGTACTTAAAGAGTATAACTATAATAGTGATCCGAAATTTCTTGGTGTACAATAGAAATCAAAGTTTCCAAGATTTCGCACATCAACCAGATGGCTTTTTCAAGGAAGGTAAACAGCAAACTGCAAACTGGATAATAGAACGCATCAACAATTTGAACGCGGTGACTTGACTTGACAGTAACGAAGAGATGCGAACGTAATCAGGTATTCAAAGACACGAGGCGTTATGATCGTTTACCACGCGGATTCATGGGAGGAAAACAAAACGCAATCACCATTTGAAGAACGGGTTCCAGACTCGTGGCAACTCCAGTAAGACGCTATTATTCCACGACTAGCTGTTGATTATGATCTCCAAAGTTTTGCGAATGGTAGTAGCCTTTGCGGTGGAGTACGAAGATAATTTCTTTACGTCATCCCACATAAGAGCAGTGGAATTGAGCTGGACTTCTCTGGATAGGGCAGTGGTTACCTTGGCGTTCTTTATGTTTTTCTTATGTTCGTTGACTCTTATTCCTAACGAACGTTTAGTCATTCCAATGTAGTATCCCTTGGAACCGTCCGAATACAGTAGAGGAATGGCATAGATACCTGTTTCATTAGAAGATGGGATCTTGTCAGTGTTTCCCTTAAGCATGGTATATAAAGATGTCAGAGACGATGCCAACACCGAGGTTCATCTTCTTGGGAGCGTTCTTGAGCTGATAGGAAACAGTTGGTATATAGGGTATACAGCCCTGGTAGCGTAGCTTCGGCACAGAAAGATTAGTACGACTGGTTCGGGTTTACTCAATGTAGCGATGCACCAGGTTTTGGACGTATCCTGCCCGAATCTGTCCAGAACCAGGTACAATTTTTTCAACTCCAAGAAATTTCGGATCACTAGTATAGTTACACTATTTAAGTACAATTGGATAATAGTTCCTTGATATTTAATTAATGATCACTGCATTGATTAAATACACCTGTTATCCGGAGTATGGAGAGGACCATGCTTTCATGAGAAACGGAGCAGGCCTGAAGTACCAAGCAAATCTTCAAAATACTACTGCTGATCAAGTTCATTTAACCATGGCTTCTCTGTGTTCCCGTATTAATGGATTACCACAGTTATCGAAGTGAGAAAAAGGCCATCTTTTCTTCCGGCCACTTATAATACTAAGGTGCGGCTATTTTGGAAACTTTACATCCCTTAATTCGAGTGGACCCACAACTGAATTGTCTAGCCAGAGAAGAGACACAGAGGTCCAACTCTCGTATTTGAGACAGCGCCCCAGTGAACGGACATAAACGGACATGAAACTACGATCACGTGATACGGTACCAGTGTCTATATCCGAAGCACCGCGCAGAGAGTTGTAAACTTTTGAAAAAAAAAGAAACAGAACAGACAGACGGTTACGGCTCGACGTTGAAGTTTCATGTCCGTTCACTGGTGCGCTGTTCTGTTGAGATCTTCTAGGCCAAATTGTTGCCATGAGTCCCTATGGAAGGTTATTCTCTGAGTCCTGCTCTGAGACCACAGAGGAAGAGACAGAGTTCTAACTCTCGTGTTTAAGACAGCGCCCCAGTGGTCGGACATGAAACTACTATAGCGTCTGACAAGTGATACGGTACCAGTTGCTATATAAGTAGCCCAACAGAGGAGGAGAGCCAGAGGTCCAGTGGTCAGACATGAAACTACTATAGCGTATGTCACGTGACACGGTACCAATGGCTATATAAGTAGCCCAACAGAGGAGGAGAGCCAGAGGTCCAGTGGTCAGACACGAAACTACTATAGCGTATGTCACGTGACACGGTACCAATGGCTATATAAGTAGCCAAACAGAGGAGTAGAGACAGAAGTCCAGTGGTGTGACATGAAAGTTCCATAGCGTCTGTCACGTGATACGGTGCCAGTTACTATAGAAGTAGCCCAACAGAGGAGGAGAGACAAGTCCAGTGGTGTGACATGAAACTTACATAGCGTCTGTCACGTGATACGGTACGAGTTGCTATATAAGTTGCCCAACAGAGGAGGAGAGACAGAGGTCCAGTGGTCGGACATGAAACTACTATGGCGTCTGTCACGTGATACGGTACCAGTGGCTATATAAGTAGCCAAACAGAGAAGGAGAAACAGAAGTCCAGTGGTGTGACGTGAAACTTCTATAGCGTCTGTCACGTGATACGGTACTAGTTGCTATATAAGTAGCCCAACAGAGGAGGAGAGACAGAGGTCCAGTGATCGGACATGAAACTACTATAGAGTCTGACACGTTACCAGTGGCGATATTATGTAGCCAAATAGAGGAGGAGAGACAGCGCCCCAGTGGTCGAACATGAAACTACTATAGAGTCTGACACGTTACCAGTGGCTATATTATGTAGCCAAATAGAGGAGAGAGACAGCGCTCCAGTGGTCAAACATGAAACTACTATAGAGTCTGACACGTTACCAGTGGCTATATTATGTAGCCAAATAGAGGAGGAGAGACAGCGCCCCAGTGGTCGAACATGAAACTACTATAGAGTCTGACACGTTACCAGTGGCTATATTATGTAGCCAAATAGAGGAGGAGAGACAGCGCCCCAGTGGTCGAACATGAAACTACTATAGAGTCTGACACGTTACCAGTGGCTATATTATGTAGCCAAATAGAGGAGGAGAGACAGCGCCCCTGTGGTCGAACGTGAAACTACTCTAGCGTCTGTCACATGATACGGTAACAGTAGCTATCTATATAAGTAGCACCACAGAAAGAGGGCCGTGGGTGGCCTAGTGGACAACGTTCGGACTGCCACGGAAACGACCTCAGGTTCAATCCCAGGCAGGTACGAACGCTCGATCCACTAAATATCGGCCGTGCGTCGGGTGGGCACGTTAAGCCGACGGACCCCGGGTACTGCCCCCCCCCCCGGTGCTAAATAAGGGCGTCTTCCTCCCTTTTTCTACTTCGCTTCCGTGTCACTTTCCTATCGGGCACTCTAGCCAGAATCTTCTAGCTTCCTATCTCTAAGGGTTGTTTAAGACCTGGGGTCAGACACTGCCTTCCTAAAATCCTCTACACATGATCATTTTATCATTTGAGTTGAAAACTTTGTTGAATTTTTCTTCGTTTTTCGTTCCATATAACTGAATGTGAATTGGCCCTACACCTTGAAAATTGTTGTTGCTGTTGTTATAAGCTCTTGAAGGAAAGAAAGAGAAAAAAAAAAATTGTAGGCGGTTACTGTTCGAAGTTTTAGTTCCGTGTCTGTCCACTGGCTCGCTGTTCTATTGAGAAATTTGGGGCCAAATTGTTGCCATGAGTCTCTATGGAAGATTAATCTCTGAGTGTCCTGCTCTGTGGGTCTACCGTAGAGCATATTTATGGAAACAGGGGACCCAAGGACTGGGGAGCATTTTGGGGCTTCAGAGTTAGTGGCACACCTAGGATTTTACTATTGGTGGACGAATAAAATCCCCAAGCGAAAACACACCCTGCAAATGATGATGGAACCATATAAATATATCCACCAAACAGTGGCGTAGCACACTAATTTTCATTTGATTTCAAACAGGAGGGAGGATATTTTTTTTGCCCATAAATACGGCCCCCAGGTAGATTTTCAAAGCGATGATAGATGGAGCCACTCTACTGCTTACTGAAGTGACAATGAATAAAAGTCGGTTATATTAAATTTTAAATTTGTGACTGTTACATTCGAACAGTTTTTAAAAAATTTGTGAAAGCTTTCCTGAACATCTATTGTCAGAACTTAAAGAACTCTGCTTCAAATTTTGTCACAGTTCGACTCAAAAATGAATGAAGGTGTTTTATTCCCTTGATGAATACAAAAAGAAATCAGTAAGAAATATTACTTATTACATGAACGGCATTGTGTTTAAAGAGGTGTGCAAATAAGCAGACCTAATATTAAAGGTTACATCAACAACTGCAACTGCTAAAAGAAATTTTTCGGCATTAAAAAGAATCAATACGTATCTTAGAGCCACACAAAGACGTGTACACTTGAGAAACGTGACTGTTTGGTCAGTAGAGCAAAACATTCTTTTTAAACATGAAAAACTACTTGGAAGAAACTTTTTATTAAAACATAACACTCAAGTTCGCACAGATAGAATGAAGAACTGAATTCATGTACAAATAAGGTGTTCTGATCATTCCTCCGAGATGGGTCCGGGTTCGAATCCCGTGAGGCATGGATGTTGCGTTTGTCTTACGGCACTGACTCTCCCCCATCTCTGGAACCAGTGGTCCTAAATTAGGGACAGGCGACTGCTTATAGCTCACTGAGTTGCTCACGGTGATTTAAACCTCCAATCAAAAAAAAAGAAAAAAGTGTTCAAAAGATAAAATGTTAAAATCCTAATCCTCATAATCATTTGACATTATGTAAGCAAGAGCATGTACCTAAAATGCGGAAAAATTACTTCCATTACTTAATAACTGAAAAATAAATTTCACAGTTATTTAAAAAACAATACTGGGGTCGGGGAAGGGAACGGTTGAGATAGCCCACCAAGTTACCCCAGTGCGTTACGGGTAATCTGATAGCAGCATAAGTGGAAATCTAAAGGTCTCCAGATGTTCCCTTGAATTCTTCTTCTTCGATCACTGTCATTTTATGGACATTTGCATAGTTCTGGAACGTATGTGCCTGGACTCTTTGTTCAGTGGGTGTCCGCGTAATATATAAATATTTTTTTGCTGCTGTAGGTTTAATGACAGCCGTGAACAACTCAGTGGGCTATAAGCAGTCGCCCGTCCCTAATTTAGGGGTTCCAGGAAAGGGAGAGAGCCAGGCCCCGTAAGCCTCACCGGAATTTGAACCCGGGCCCATCTCGAACGAATGATCTCTTAGGCCAATGCGCCACCGGGGGCGTATTTCATAAGTGTATATACGGAATTGCGATTAAGGCAATTCTCAACACGCGATTGGTTAGAAGCTGTTTCAGATCTATCGTGTAGGCGGGGTCGAGAAGGAGAGACACGCGACAATATTATGCTTTTTACGACAGGAAGTGCTGCTCGATAAGAAATTTTCTGTGAAGTCATCATGGTATTCAGCAATTAACTATTTAAGAAATTTGTCTGCTAGATCATAAGCAGTACTTGCATTTCTTGAGATGAATACATGTGATGATTATTCTGTACAAATCCGTCATAACGTTAAAACTTAGCTTGACTGCGAAATCATGCATAACTCAGTATGTGCTAATAGATGACAGCACATCAACTCTGTTTCGATGGCGATGTGTGGTGTGAATTTTCCAGTGTGTGAAAATTCTAGCTTTGCCTTAAAACTAAAGCTAGAATTTTGCCTGTTCCTTTAAAAGACTTTTAGCATTGACAATATATAGGTAAAATGCCTATCTGATAGGAAGATCAACAACATTGATTTTCTTAAAAGGGCTTTTAGCAAAGAAAATATATAGGGAAAATGTATATTTTATGGATAGATCAACAAAATTGAATTTCTTCCAGGTCAAACTGACTAAAGATGCAAAATAACACCTAAACTGAAAGCGGTGTTCTTTGGAAATACGACATTTGCAAACTAGAAATAAATAATATGTTATTTATTTTTGAACATTTTGTTGCTACAAATAAATGTTATACCTCTTTACACAATTCAACTTATTAACTTTATGATTGAAGCTAAAACTCCCACGAAATGTGCGGAAAATATCAGTACGTCACGTAGTGGCGTTAACGAGCTACGAAACTAGAAATCAATAATATGTTGTTGTTTTTTTCAATATTTCTTTTCCATAAAACAAATCTTATTATTCTGTACAGATTTTTACTTATCAGTGTTCCTGTTAGAACAATACTTCGCACGAAACGTGCAGAACGACTTGATGCGCTGACAATCCCAAGGCTAGTATGTCCTGCCATATATTTCGTCTGATTAAACAGCAAGTGGTCTGTCATATATTGTTTCCAATGTTTTTTTGTTTTATTTTCCATATCTTAACAGCACAATTATCGAATAAGTACATGATTATTTGTAAATTTCTCATATTCTCGTCCATCAAGGCCACATAAAAAAAAAAAAAACACTTCTGATTCCAAATCTGAACCTCAAAAAAAAAAAAAAAACATTCAAAAAAATTGAAACATTAAAAGCGTTCGACCAACAAAGCACAACATAGGTAATCACCCCTACAAAACAGGCTGGTAATAATCTGGAGCCAAAGGATATCTCGCTACATGAGGATGAGTACTGACCTTCTTCCATCTCTTGGCCCTGCCAGAATTACTAAGTCGAGTGGATCTCGAGTTAGGAAATAAGCCTAGGAACATGAAATATGGCATGTCAAAGGTCAACTCCTCACCTCATAAAGTGCTGACTCTGTTTATCTCTTGTCTCAATGACACAGTACGGGTTGAACAGCTATAGGAATTAGCATTAAAATGACGTACGAAAGTACAGCAAGGAATATATCTTCCTGTTACGTATAGCTCCAAAACAGCTTCTACCAATTGCGTGTTCGGAATGGCCTCAATCGCGATTCCTTATATACACTTATGCAGGGCCCGTTAAGGTTTTATGGGGCCCTTTTTGGTTTGGTTTTTCTAGCTAGACCTCTTCAAATTCATGAGGGAAAGCACTTGATCGTCAGAATAAATATGTCGGTATGGAGGCATATTTTTCATTCTTGAAGTTCCTTTTAAGGGTAATAGAAAGAACCTTTAAAAGGGTACTTTTTACTATCCTTATATACGCACTTTAACATACCACAAATCATGGTGGGTACTAGGTTGACGTACTGCCATCATAAAGATAAAGAATATGGTATAGTTATTTACTAAAGTCGTCCTGACTTTTAATATTAAGATAGATTTCGACTTGTATTCACCTGAGAAACTGCAGATATTCCTTATGATATCGTGCACAAAATTACTTTACCAAGTCAATACGATCAAAATTACTTTACCTAGTAATCTGATCATTTCTCATATACGTTAAGTAACCTCACAGGGAATTTCTTAGGAAGCACAGCTTCCCACGACAAAACTTTCCACGATATAATTGCATTCCATTTGCTTGTAGGACTTCCGTCCACAGTGAGTAGAGTTTAGGTCCGAGCCACATGCAGCGAGATCGCCTTTTGGGCAGGACACAGAAGCGGAAGGAATGAGAGCAAGTCTAGCGACTTTGACAGAACAGTTTGTAGTGAGATTAGAGTACAGTAGATGACTCCACCGTAGAAGTACGATGTTGCACACAGAGGGGTGAGATAATTTCAGGGGGGGGGGGGGGCATATAAATGTTGCACACAGAGGGGTGAGATAATTTCAGGGGGGGGGCATAGGAAAGGATACCCATTTAACCAGTGGGTCCAGCCTGGGGTCCGTCACTTAACGTGCTCGTCCGATGCAAGGCGGATATTCAGCGATTGTTAGTAAATGACACCATCTCTGAAAGATCAGCCCAGGCTCGAACCTGATGACCTTGCATCGATAGTCTGAATCGCTAACCACTAAGCCATCCGCGGCTCCTTTCCATAATATAATTCAACATGTCTCCGTCACATAACTCTCCTCATAGGCCCCGCCTACTAGCAATCTCCAAAGTTGCTCTGCACCAATCGCGTGGCGGAAATGGTCTTAACTGCAATTCCGTACATTCACTTGTGAAATACGCCACAGCGATCCTTAGCATCATAACATCTCCTTGCCTGCCCATCACGCTCTACAGCATCAGATCGAACGTTCGCAGTTTTTGTGTGCAGCAACCTCCTGGCTTTGTTTTGAACACTGGTTTTGATGACGATGTTTAGATTAAATAAATGCTGAAAGATGTGCCCCTGACATTTCCGGAAATGCCCCCTAACGACGTGAGCAGGAGTTACTCATTTCATTACATGGCCAGATACCATACGATATTTGAAGAAGTTTTAGGAAGGGAGTATGTGACCCCAGGTCTATAACTAAGATAGGAGATCTGAGTAAGTGAACCCAACAGGAAAGATAAACAGAAAAATTAGTGAAAGGAGAGGGTGGCATATCTTTCAAACTGTGAACCCTGACACCAGTCCTGTGGAAGGGGGCAAGGGGAAGGGAAACCAAGCACCGCACAACATCACAGAGAACCACAAAATCACCCGGCCTCCGACGCAATCATTATATGACCCCGTGTTTTGTCACCCCCACTTCCTTCCGACCTTTGAAACAAAAACAGGCAGCACTTTTTGTCTTGAATGCGTAATTAATACCTTTGCCTTTTAGAAAAAAAAAATCTTTCGAAAAATATAAATTTCACGCTCAAAGTGCGAATTTTTTTTAATAACTTCCAAAGTACACTGAAGTGCAAGAAAAACTGGTACACCTGTCTAATACTTGGTAGATCTCCCACAGTAGAGCAGGACTGCAGAAAAGCGATGGGGCATGGACTCCACTAAGTTCTGGAAATATGCTGTAAGCAATGCACACCATACTTCATGTAGAGCGTTCCACAATTCAGGCGTATTCCGAGGTCTCGGATTCATGTGTTCGATAGCGCGTTGCATGGCATCCCAAATGTGTTCTATCACGTTCAGATCTGGGAACTTGGGTGGAAATGGCAACACCCCAAACTCAGATGAATGCTCCTCTAACCATAATGTGGCATCCCGACACTTGTGTGGAGGTGCATTGTTCTGTTGGAACAGGCCCAACCCATCCGCATGAATGCAGGACATGAACGGGTGTACCTCGTTAGAAAGAATGCGCACAGAGCGTTGGCTGGTCACAGACGTATGTAGACGTACCAGGGGTCCGAGCGAAGTCCACCTAAACACACCCCATACCATTACGGACCCCCCACCAGCCGGTACAGTTCCCTGTTGACAGGTGGGATCCATCGCTTCATGGGGTTTGTGCCACACACGAATCCTTCCATCTGCCCGATACAGTTGGAAACGCGACTCGTCAGACCAGGCTACTTCTTTCCAGTCATCAAGTGTCCAGTGGCGGTGTTGCCGTGCCCAAGCGAGGCGCATAGCTCTGTGTCGTGCAACCATCAAGGGGACTCGAGTTGGGCGTCGGCTGCCAAAGCCCATATTGTGCAGGGTACGTTGCACAGTCCAGACGCTGATGCTTGTTGAGGCTCCAGCATTGAATTCCGATTATACTTGCGAGAATGATGTACGCCTATCGCGTGAAACGATTCTTGACAGCCGTAACGGTCACGTTCACCCAATGTCTTTTTAGGGCCACACTGGTATCGTAGGTTAGAGGTTTTGCCGGAATTCTTGTAGTCACGGTTCACCCTTGCAATGGTCGTCCTAAACTTCGTTTGTACCTCCGAAATACTATGGCCTATCTCACGAGTGGAAACTATGACACCGCGTTGAAAATCGCCTAAATCGTTATTACTTGTCATTCTCATGCCGAAAACAGCTTTGACAGCTGGCAAGGATGTCTATCACTTTATATACGCCCTGGCGAACGCAACAGAGTACGCGCATAAGTGACGTTGCTATGTATTTTGCGTAAGTTCGTCTGTACTAGTTTTTCTGGCACTTCAGTGTACGTTTAGACGTGAAGACTCAAAAATTCGGAGTTACTAAATAGATATTAGATATTATTTTGAATCTTACGATTAGAGAAAAGAACGTAAAGGAAGTTTAAAGGAAAATTATTCTTTTTATTCGACGAGATACTTCAAAATATGAAACAGAAACTTTCTTAGTATGAATAGTGAAAAAAATATCAATAAAATTATTTTCTTAGTGTTCTTTTTTCGTCAAAAGGAATTTAGTCGTCCTTAAACGAACTAGAATTATTTATCAGAAATATGGAACTTGCATAACAGTAATTAAGGCAGAGAAGCAGAGAACTAAGCTACATTAAAGGGAACAAACGATGCATTACGTAAATTTTGGTTTCCAGTCAATCAAGAGATGGCAATGCATGTTGAATTTTTTTCCTTTCTTTTTATTGAACTTCGAGTAACGAATTTTTATGAAAGATTTTTGTGTCCTATGCGACACTAACATACTAAGTTGACGAATATCCTTTATCGTTATGGTTAAACCGAAGCGTGTCTTTTGAGAACTAAAAGTTCTCTTTTTCTCATTCTCATCAATCGAGGCATAAGTCAGTGGCACTCACCCCATTCTCTGATGCTTATGTGATAGGTCAGTTGCACTAAGAAAGGAAAGTAACAAAGTAATCGCCTACACTCACCGAGCTATAAACCTTGATTACTTAATGAGGAATGTCCAAAAACTGTTAGGTGGAGCAGCAATCCTGCGCCATAGGATGCTCTCTGACTCTGCTGGAGAATGCTCCAAGGATTCCCTGCGAAACAGTCCTATCATTACATCATTCATCTATATATGTACAGGAAAAAATGGAAACAAAAAACTAGTGATACATTCAGGACACAAAAGGGTACAAAGATCGAGAAACCGGTATAGGATGCAAGTCGGATTGCTAAGTATGCAAAGATCGAGAAACCGGTATAGGATGCAAGTCGGATAGCTAAGTATGCAAAGATCGAGAAACTGGTATAGGATGCAAGTGGGATTGCTAAGTATGCAAAGATCGAGAAACCGGTATAGGATGCAAGTCGGATTGCTAAGTATGCAAAGATCGAGAAACCGGTATAGGATGCAAGTCGGATTGCTAAGTATGCAAAGATCGAGAAACCGGTATAGGATGCAAGTGGGATTGCTAAGTATGCAAAGGTCGTGAAACCGGTATAGGATGCAAGTCGGATTGCTAAGTATGCAAAGATCGAGAAACCGGTATAGGATGCAAGTGGGATTGCTAAGTATGCAAAGATCGGGAAACTGGTATAGGATGCAAGTGGGATTGCTAAATATGCAAAGATCGAGAAACCGGTATAGGATGCAAGTCGGATTGCTAAGTATGCAAAGATCGAGAAACCGGTATAGGATGCAAGTCGGATTGCTAAGTATGCAAAGATCGAGAAACCGGTATAGGATGCAAGTGGGATTGCTAAGTATACAAAGATCGAGAAACCGGTATAGGATGCAAGTTGCATTGATAAGTATGCAAAGATCGAGAAACCGGTATACGATGCAAGTCGGATTGCTAAGTATGCAAAGATCGAAAAACCGGTATAGGATGCAAGTCGGATTGCTAAGTACGCAAAGATCGAGAAACCGGTGTATAGGGTGCAAGTGGGATTGCTAAGTATGCAAATCCTTGCCAAATCTGTACGTGGACACTACTGCTTCTGTTATTTTACAATCTGATTTGAGCTACAACGCTGATCCACCAAAACTGTTATCCCGTGAAATCGTATCAAAATTTGCTAAGCGAAAAGGTAAAGATAATATTTCGGAAAGGCGATTAAAACAGATTACAAAGGAGATAAAAGAAATTAAAAGCAAAAGTTAATAAAACTAATATATATTATATGTCAATGGAGTGTAGAAGAAGCAGCTTTGTGAGTAAGCTCTTGCATTTGTTCTTGTGCAGGTTCTTTCTCTTGTTTTAATTGTTTTCGTTTAATGCTTAAAATATATTATTTTACTTTTTTGGCATTGGTGCTAATTGTATTCTAACTATTTGAGTATTTTCTTTCACTTACTTTTGGCCATGAACTTATGCTCTTATTAAAGCTGTTAGCTCTTATTAGAGCTTTTATGCTCTTATTAGAGCTGTTAGCTAGTCACTTGACCTCGTGGTCGTCGTCGTTTTTCGGAATTGGTTGGAGCAAAATTTCTTTTTCGTAATCTTAAAGCATTCCTAGAATACTTTGCAAATATTGCAACTTTTTTTAACTTTAAGTATTTTTTCCAAAGCATTCTTTCACGTTTTTTTGTTCTTCTGGCTTCCGTTTTTTCGTGGGAGTTGTATGTACAAAAGTTCCTATTTACTTCCGTGGTCTCTATTGCGATTTTTTATTTTTATTTTTATTTTATTTTTGGAAGTGTTTTTTTCCCCAGGGAATGACATTTTTTAAGAGCTTTTTGTTCTTTGGTTCACGTTTGGAACTTCACTTGGGCGGTATGGTGGCTTAACCACGTGCTGAAACTTTATTTTTTCTGTTGGTTATTCAAGCCTTCACACATTTTTGTAAGTTTTTTCGACAACGTTTTTCTGTTTTTTGTAGGAGATGATGAGTACGGGTTGGGCCAGGAAAGTGATAGATGTATGCTAAAACTATTGCTAAGTTATTCTTTTCCGCACCATTGAGGACGGTTATATTAAGTAAAAACTTTTTGGACTTATACTTGCATCTGTGGCTTTGCAGAAACCCATTTTCAACTAGGTCCTTTGTGGAAGTGAGAAATGCAGAGTTTTGCTGGTCCTTGATAAAGCCTAAGCTCGGCATTCTCGACACTTTCTGCATTCTGGTTTTGTTATTATTTATTTATTATTATTTTTACTCTTGCCTGTTGGGTTTTGAGTTTTAATTTGTGTTTTTTGTCATCGTTCAATAACCTTTTTGTTTCAGTCTCCGCTTTGTAGTTTGTTCGTTCGGAATTTTCGTCACTGCTGCTTTGCGCGTCATGATCTTCAGAACGTAAGTTCAAAAAAATTTGTTTTTAAATTTTGTCTTTAACTCTGCTTTTGGATATACTAGATGTATATATCTGAAAGATCAACTAGAAGGTGGGACCGCGGGTGGCCTAGTGGTCAGCGTTCGTTATTGCCACGGAGATAACCTCAGGTTCAATCCACTAAATACACGCCGTGCTTCGGATGGGCATGTTAAGCCGTCGGACCCCGGGTACTGGCCCCTCGGTAATAAATAAGGGCGTCTTCTTGCCCTTTCTACCTCGCTTCCGTGTCACTTTCCTATCCGACACTCTAGCCCAAATCTTCTAGCTTCCTATTTCTAAGGGTTGCTTAAGACCTGGGGTCAGACACTCCCTTCCTAAAATCCTCTACATATGATCTGATCTGATCTGATCAACTAGAAGCACCAAATAACAAACAACTTTGAAATTCTAGAGCGCCAAAGGCTGCATAACAGAAAAGATCAAACCGCAATACATAAATAAAGCTGAAAACGAAGCAAGAAAAAAATAATTTTAAAGGAAAAGTAAAACAAATTAAAACCGAGAACATAGCAGAGAAAAAAAAAATTTCCGTTTCTGGTTTTCTTAAAAAAAAATGTTTTTGTGTTTTGCTTGCTCCAAGGCTCGTTTGCGTCGGAAGTTTTGGGGGTGGGGCGTTCTCAGCTATGTTCTCGGTTTTAATTTGTTTTAATTTTCTTTTTAAATTTTTGTTTCTTCCTTCGATTTTAGCTTTATATATATATTCAAAGAAGAATGGAGAGGCGCATGCTTGGTGTAACAAAGTGAGATGAGAAGAGGAACTCGCGGATCAGAAAAATGACAAGAGTGGAAGACATCGTGATCAGAGTGAAATCCCTGAAAAGGCAATGGGCAGGACATAATGCCAGAAGGACAGACCGTCGATGGACAGCCGAAATTTCAGACTGGATTCCAAGGGACAAGAAAAGACCCAGAAGAAGACCACACGGGAGATGGGTGGATGAAACTCGAAAGTGTGCGGGAGTAACATGGAAGAGCCTGGCACAAGACAGACCGTTGTGGAACCAACTTGGGGAGACCTACGTCCCGCAGTGGATTGATAATGGTTGTCAATGATGATGATGATAAAGAATTAATGTTATGTGTATAACACTAATATGCAAGGTTTTGTTGTTTTGAAATGAATAAATGTATCTGAATGGATTTCTTGCGCAGATTCCGAAAATGACCTTCAAAATTCCGTGTCACGTCAAGTTTTTTCACAAATGACGGAAATGTGAGTATTAAAAAAAACGTTATTTTTTAATGACATTGTTATATGCAACGTTTGTAACGTGTGAAAATGTTCTATGGAGGGGCGGAATGATTGTTTAAGGAATAGATAAACATAAATATATAGCTGATAATGGAAATGCAGCTGTTTTATCTGTATGACGTCATGATTTGCGCCACTCACAAAAGCGGAACATGAGAGAATGTTATCTTGGCACGGCAGTATGACTCATACCTCACGCCACTGCTCCCTTCTTTCTATTGGTCACATGTGGCGCCATTCGGGACAGATCGTGTCACACTAGTCAGTGCAAAGAACGGACTGGTCCCGTTCGGTTGTTTCTTTGTGGCATGTGCAATGGCTTCACGTGGTTGTGTAACTCATCCAGACATATTTTGCTACATATGTGGCTGTTATACGACAGGAAAAAAACAGAGGCAAAAATATTACGCCTTTCGTGATAAATGCTTATTTTCAATACTTCGGCATTAAGCTAGCAGATCAGGACAAAGTCTGGTCTCCTCACAATGTGTGCCGTGCATGTGTGGAGGAGTTGAGGAACTGGAAAAGTGTAAAAAGGGCATCAATGCCGTTCGGTGTACCCATGATGTGGCGTGAGACAAAAAATCACAGTGACGACTGCTACTTCTGCACAGTGAATATCGTGGGCCATACCAGACCCAGTAAGCGTAACATTGTGTATCCCAATATCCCATCTGCCATAAGACCAGTACCCCATAGTGAACCCATCCCTGTGCCATCCCCGTTCAATATCAAGCCCCCAACAGACACCGATTCAGACGGTGATACAAGTGATTAGATGTACCAACCGGACAGCATGGAGGATGAAACCCCAGTGCCATTTACCCAGCATGAACTGAATGATTTGGTTCGTGATATGAATTTACCTAAAGACGCAGCAGAGCTTTTAGGATCACGACTTCAGGAAAGTAATTTACTATGTCCTAATACGAGATTCTCCTGGTACAGCGCCAAGAAGCAGAATTGGTTCCTTTTTTTGCTGAGGAAGGCGGTTTGGTATATTGTCGAGACATTCCGGCAGTCATGAAATACTTCAACATTAATTACAATTCAGGACAGTGGAGGTTGTTCATAGATGCCAGCAAATCCAGTTTAAAAGGTGTTTTATTACACAATACTAGCATCCATCCATCCATTCCAGTAGCACATTCTGTGACTTTGAAAGAGACATACGAGAACCTTAAATTACTGCTAGAAAGTGTGCAGTACAAGTTTCATGAATGGTCTTTGTGCGGGGGTTTCAAGGTGATTGGAATATTGCTCGGCCAACAAGCAGGCTACACCAAATTTCCTTGCTTTTTGTGTGAATGGGACTAAAGAGCAAGGACGGAACGTTGGGTTCGGCAGCAGTGGCCAGTCAGAAGTGCATTCACACCTGGCGAAAAAGACATTGTTTCACTTCCACTGGTTGATCCCTCGAAAATACTGTTGCCACCTTTACACATCAAACTTGGCTTAATGAAGCAATTCGTGACAGCTTTCAGCAGGGACAATAAATGCTTTCAGTATCTCGGTGGTTAGTTTCCATCAATCACGTCTGAAAAAATTATAGCTGGCATTTTCATAGGCCCTCAAATACGAAAATTAATGGCAGACAACATATTCGAGGAAACCATGAGTGAGTGCGAATTACGAGCATGGACTGCATTCAGAAATGTGGTACACAACTTTTGGGGGAAGGAACACGAAGGCTTCATATTACACCACTTTAGTCGAGGACATGCTGGAATCCTATAAACTGTTTGGTTGCAACATGAGCGTCCAAGTCCACTTTCATCATGCTCATCTAAATTACTTTCCCTAACAATTTTGTTGATTTTTGAAAGACCATGGCGAGCGCTTCCATCAGGATATTAAAGTGATGGAAAAGAGATACCAAGGAAAATGGACTGTACATATGATGGCCGACTATTGTTGGATGTTGAACAGAGACTGTACGGACGCACACCGAAAACAACCCAAAAAGAGGAAGTTTGAAGGGGAGCCCAGTGGCGAATGTTAGGTATGTTTGAAGGGGAGCCCAGTGGCGAATGGACTGTACATATGATGGCCGACTATTGTTGGATGTTGAACAGAGACTGTACGGACGCAAACCGAAAACAATCCAAAAAGAGGAAGTTTGAAGGGGAGCCCAGTGGCGAATGTTAGGTATGTTTGCTTTTGAATATGTATTTATGTTCATCTATTCCTTAAACAATCATTCCGCCCCTCCAGAGAACATTTTCACACGTTACAAACGTTGCCATATAGCAATGTCATTAAAAAATAATGGTTTTTTAAATTTTCACATTTCCGTCATTTGTGAAAAAACCTGACGTGATACGGAATTTTGAAGGTCATTTCCGGAATCTGCGCAAAAAATCCATTCAAATACGCCTCGCACAGCACTAACAGCTATTGCATAGTCTGCTCATGTCAGGCTTTTCTCTCCTTATTCCTACCTCCATGAATGATACTAACAAAAAAATTTCCCTCCACTAACCTTTTTTTTTGAAAATTTGAAGTTTCGTAAGGAGGCAAAAACTTGGCAAACAAATTTCCCACCACTGGATAGCATGAAGCCGATGAAGCATCCTAACGTAATTTCCGATGCCAGAGCCCTCTGTCATTTCATGATGATTGGTCACAAAACCGTGAGGGACATCTTAGGGAGCACGTCACACTATCTCTTCTAGACACTGTACCGATAGCCCTCTGGTATAAAGCAATCTGAAGAATCGTGAAAATTTTTGGGTTACCACTAGCATTGTACCACTAGTAGTGACGATGTGGTACTTTTTATATTATTAAGTGGGTGATAAAGATCTAGAATGCAACGTCCCTATCATGGATACAGAATTTTGCTAGTTCTATTACCCAGTCATAAATTGCAGTTTAACAGGTCAATATTGTTTCCCCGTTAAACATTTGTTTTTACATTGCAGAAAAAAATCTCGTCGAAAAATCAAATTTTATTACTTTGCAACTTTTTCTTTGCTATTTTACTGTGAAAGACTTCTTCAACTGATCTTACGCAGCTTTAGGGCCGCGGGTGGCCTAGTGGGCAACGTTCGTGACCGCCACGGAAGGGGCCTCAGGTTCGATCCACTAAATATCCACCGTGCGTCGGTACCCTGGTACCGACCCTCCCCCCCTTTCTACTTCGCTTCCGTGTCACTTTCCTATCGGGCACTCTAGCCCAAATCTTCTAGCTTCCTATTTCTAAGGGTTGTTTAAGACCTACGGTCAGACACTCCCTTCCTAAAATCCTCTACGTATAATAATTTTTACGCAGCTTTAATGGAACAGCAATAGAATTTATTTTATTACACATTAATAAGGTATTACATAATCATGTGCTTGAATGCTAAACCCAGACTTTAGCTTTGCAAGTTGATAGGACTAAATGCATGTGAATGAACATGTATTGAACTCATAGTAACTCGTATTAAACTTCTTGTACTTCAAATTCAAACCTTTTTGCATCACATAAAAAGCATCAAGACATACTATACTTCAAGGAAACACAAGGGCATATACACTTGAGCAAATTGTCTGTTTTGTCAATAGAGAAAAACCTTCTTTTTAAATGTGATAAAGTATTCGGAAGAAACTTTTCATGGAAACGTAACACTCAACTTCACCAAAAGGAAAGAAAAACGGAGTGCATGTACAAATAACGTGCACAGAAGAAGAATGGAGTTCATGTACAAATAAGTGTTAAAATTCCTAATCCTCGTAATAATTAGGTATTGTGATAGCAATAACAAGTGCCTAAATTTACAAAAAAAGTTAGTTCTATTAGTTAACAACTGAAAAATAAACATTATTTTTAATGCACCACAATATGAATACTCAAGAAACGCACATAGCGTATTAAATCCGTTTAATTCTTATGCTGAAGTAATCACAGAGATTGGCCAAGCTTTCGGGAATTGGAACACGTAAGGAACAAAGATGATTTTTGAAAATAACGTCGGTGATATCATCAGCATATTTCGTGAATTTTTTTAGCAGGTAAATACACGGCACGTGGCGACGTGTTCCCCTCTTTTCATAACGCATGCCAAACTTTTGTAGTTCAGTAGAGATCATGTCATTGCATGCTACTTTGCTGGAGAGGATTTCGACAGTTTCCGTGATGGTAGTCTCTTTAAATTTTGAAGATGACAATCCGATTTTTGGCGTAAATGTGACAAGGATGGTAAGTCAGATAATATCCGAAAACTTGAAAATTTTCATCGTCCTGGAGCGGGACTCAAACCCGCGTCTCCCAGAGAACGCCCGGGTATGCTAACCACTACACAACCCAGAACGACCAAGTTTCCGATCAATTTGAATTTAACCATCACAGGATTCGCTAGTCGAAACAACCGGCATTCATGTTTAGCGAATCTGGAGATTAAGAATCTTAAACCGTGTTTGCCCGGAGAAGCAGATAAATCCTGAAAGAAATACGGGATTACGCCATATAATACAAATTTTGAAGATGACAATCCGATTTTTGGCGTAAATGTGACAAGGATGGTAAGTCAGATAATATCCGAAAACTTGAAACTTTTCATCGTCCTGGAGCGGGACGCGAACCCGCGTCTCCCAGAAAACGCCCGGGTATGCTAGCCACCAGAGTCCCGCTTCAGGACGATGAAAATTTTCAAGTTTTCGGATATTATCTGACTTACCAAGTTACCATCCTTGTCACATTTACGCCAAAAATCGGATTGTCATCTTCAAAATTTGTATTATATGGCGTAATCCCGTATTTCTGTCATGGTCTCTTTAAAGTTCGTGTAAGGGACAATTATTCTAATATTTTTCCATACTGGAGTGGCCGATGAATGCATGACTTCTCTGGCGAGGGTCCTGGTTGACACTTCGCACGTGTCCTTTACATCTAGTGTCCGAAGATCAGTTTGTCATTCCGATATATACTAGGGGCGTTCAAATGAAAAGGTACGAAACGACACTGTGGGTATAAATGAAGACTTTATTCAAAGTATACACCATAGGCCGTAGCACAACGATCCCATTGATTAACGAGCTGAAGGATTCCTTGTTCCCAGAATTCCTGTGGCCGTGACGAGACCCAGTCCTGCACAGCGTCCTTGAGTTCGTCGTCCGAGTGGAAGCGCTTCCATTTCAGATGTTTTTTTCAGGGGACCAAACACATGGAAATCGCAGGGCGACATGTCCGGGCTGTAGGGCGGATGGTCAAGCTGCTCCCACTGGAACTTCGCCAGTTCCGCGTGTGTGACCCTGGAGACGTGTGGACGAGTGTTATCATGGAGCAGAACCACACCCTCCGTGAGCAGCCCCGTTCTTTTGTTCTTGATGGACCTGCGTAGGCTTCGGAGTGTCTCACAGTACACATCGGAGTTAATGGTTCGTCTGTGCTGGAGGAATTCAACAAGAAGTCAATTGGACGCGCTCTTTATAAGAGCCTCTGCTCTCCCCAGCGTATGCGGGCGCCCGCGCATGCTCCGATCCACGCCGGTGACTCCAATCGCATCCTTAGATGTGTCGCTACGTTCTCCCATAGCGGCATAGGCAAATATGTTAACGGTTACGTTCTTATGACGTTTCGTACCTTTTCATTTGAACACCCCTAGTATCTTTTCCGTGTTATCAGGTTACACCAACGATATAGCGTACACACCGACCTCTTCTTTTTCACACTGTCTCTCCTTGCAGCTTGATACTATATGTGATAATGGGGTCGGAGACTTCATTGATATTAATACTTTGTATTTGCGTAACAGATTCTTGAACCAATATGCAAAGCCTGGGATATATGAGATGAATCCTGCGTACTTCATTGTCTTACTAGGTGATCTTGTTGTTGCTTGCATTCTACGATTCCCTACAGTTCTATGTATTCTGTCTATTTCATCCCTTTTAAGTATATCCAACCATTAGACCTTTGATATAAATATTATCAATTTCCTTGTTATTTAGGTAGTCGGGTTGGCATACGTTATACGCTCTATAGAACCATGCTCTATACCAACCCTATACCGTTGGTATATCCTGACAACACGGAAAAGATATATATCGGAATGACAAAGCGATCCTTGGACACTAGATGTAAAGAACACGTGTGAAGTGTCAACCAGGACATGCAGAATACAGCCCTCGCCAGAGAAGTCATGCATTCTTCGGCCACTCCACTATGGAATAATATTAGAAAAATTGCTCTTTACACGAACTTTAAAGATACTGCCATCAGAGAAACTGTCGAAATCCTCTCCAGCAAAGTAGCATGCAATGACATGATCTCTACTGAACTACCAATGGTTTGGCATGCGTTATTAAAAAACGGGAACACGTCGCCGTGTGCCGTGTATTTACGTGCTAAAAAATTCACGAAATATGCTCGTGATGCCACCCACGTTATTTTAAAAAATCGTCTTTGTTCCTTATGTCTTCCAATTGCCTGGCTTTTTAAGTCTACCATTGCCTTCAAAAAATCTCCCAGTGGAGTGCGAAAGCTTGGCGAATCTCTGTGATTATTACACCATAAGAAACAAACGGATTTAATACGCTGTATGCGTTTCTTGAGTACTGAAAAATAAACTTTGCAAATTAAAAAAAAACAGTACTGGGAACGGGTGAAATAGCGCATGTCTTGGACCCAAGATACGCCACTGATATACAAACCTACACATACGTGCGGTTGTATAAGCGCAATTTTTTAACAGTGAAATCACCTTGAGGAAGTCTTTCAGAGCAGTAATCTCTCACCAGGGAGATGTGGTCGGAGGGTTTAGGTGTCCCTTGAGTGCAATTAGCCAACGAATCGGGAGGGGCTGTTAGTGCAACTGACTCTTTCGGAGTTTCTTCAGTACAAATGACCAATACAGTTTTCGGAGTTTCTTCAGTACAAATGACCAATACAGTTTTCGGAATTTCTTCAGTACAAATGACCACTAGAGTTTCTTCAGTACAATACATCCTACGAGAGTGTCCAGTCCTCACTCTGTTCAAATACTATGACAGTAGGAAGCTAATGTTCTTAGGGAGGGGGCAGGGGCAATCACAAACATGCTACTATGAAAAAAACTTGGTTTTAGCGTAGAAATATTCGATAAAATGCTTTCGATAATCATCTGTTGCACAGTGGTAGGATGCCACGGATTAATTAAAATTGACGAACTTTTAAAAAAAAAATTGAACTCAGTATCTCTCTTTGAAACTTTGCTTGCACTAATTAATGCGAAAAATAAAATATTTTTAATATTAAGTAGAAGTGAGAATTATTAATAGTAATAAAAAAAAATTATAAACTTAACTTGAAAACACTTCGTAGCCGTGTTCATGCGAAGTATCTTGAATTTGACGGTGATGAATTGTTTAGACTGCTGACTGCGCAAAAGAGCAACGGTCGCATGAATAACGTCCACTCTTGCACATTTGCGTTCCTTATTGGGCATGTGGGCACGGAAAAATGGTTGGACAACATAACCAAACTGTGCTACATCTAATGCATTGTGAGGGTGGCTTTTCAGCAATGAACCTCAAAATGTGCTTTTTTACGCTTTCCAACCGTAGGTTGAAGAAGCGTATATGCTCAAGCTTTGTCTGTCCGCACGATAACTGGCGTACAAATGGTTCGATCTCGATGAAATTTTAGTATGGGGTATGGGACCACCTAGGGACGAACATTATTGAAAATGGGTGAAATGAGGTCGATAGGATCAGGATGCGTTCCATTGCCCTTATGCGTCCTAACGTGCGTAAAAACGGTTCGATTTCGATGAAATTTCACCATGTGGTAGGGGACGAACCCTATTGAAAATGGGACAAATGGAGTCAAAGGTCATGACGTAGAGCGGGATCATTCCATTGCCCTTATGCGTCGTAACTTGCGTAAATGTGGTTCGATTTCAATGAAATTTTAGTATGTGGTAGGGGACTGCCTGGGGACGAATCTTATTCAAAATGAGTGAAAAGGGGGTCAAAGGTTAGGACATAAGAGCGGAATGCGTTCCATTGCCCTTATGCGTCATAACGTGCGTAAAAATGGTTCGATTTCAATGAAATTTCAGTATGTGGTAGGGGACCACCTGGGGACGAACCCTATTGAATGTGGACGAAATGGGGTCGAAGGTCAGGACATAGGAATGCCATCCATTCCATCGCTCTTATCCCATATTATTAAGTTGGACGTCAAATAATTTTGCTTCCTATACTTCCAACGGAAAAAACTTTTGTACACATTTCCTTCACAATTAATGTGTTTCCAAGGATGAAAATTTGAACATCGATTAAAATAACTTTATTACAACTTGGAATACTTAATATTTTCTAAAACATAACTATAATTACATTAAAAATCAATAACTTTTCCTTTGGTGGTGTTGAAACCAGAAAAAGGATGGAGCGACCTGTACTTTGATGACGTTAGTAGACAAACAAATGTTGGATTGCATAATTATGGTTATGTTTTAGAAAATATTAAGTATTTCACGTTATAAAATGAAGCTATTTTAATCGATGTTCAAATTTTTATCCTTGTGAATGCATTAATTGTCTAGAAAAAAGATGGCGCGACCTGTATTTTCATGACCTCAGTAGACAAACAAATGTTGGATTGCATAATTATGGTTATCTTTTAGAAAATATTAAGTATTGCAAGTTATAAAACGAAGCTATTTTAATCGATGTTCAAATTTTCATCCTTGTGAACGCATTAATTGTCCAGAAAAAACATAGCGCGACCTGTATTTTCATGAAGTCAGCAGACAAAAAAATGTTGGATTGCATAATTATGGTTATCTTTTAGAAAATATTAAGTATTCCAAGTTATGAAATGAAGATATGTTAATCGATGTTCAAATTCTCATCTCTGGGAACGCATTAATTGGGAAGAAAATGTGTACAGAAATGTTTCCATTCGAAGTACAGGAAGCAAAATTACTTGACGTTCACCATAAAGGAGCAATTCTTGTATGTATGTAAATTTTATTTGGAAAACGGCTCTAAGGATTTTGATGAAACTCGTTAACCTACCGTTTTGTGGTACTAGAAATCGATTTAGCTTGATCTTGACTTTAAGAAAATTTGTTTAGTGGGTTAAATAACCACCCCGAATCACCAAGTTTGTAGTGTGGTGTCATAGCGTCACCCATTAGATGTTGGCGCGCGGTCATGCCATCTATCTCATTACGTCACGCGTTGTTTGTGGATCCTATTAAAGTTTTATGACGTCACACCTTGCTTGCAAATGGTCACGATTCCCATCTCCCTCATAACGTCACGCGTTGCGTGCGTATGTTCGTTCGCACGATAACTTGCGTAAAAATCGTTCGATTTCCATGAAATTTTAGTATGTGGTAGGGGAACACCTGGGAAGGATTCCTATTGAAAGGGAACGAAATGGGGTCAAAGGTCAGGACATAAAAGCGGGATCCATTCCATTGCTCTTATGCGTCTTAACTAACGTAAAAAAGGTTCGATTTCGATTAAATTTTAGTATGCAGTAGGAGACCTCCTGGGGACAAACCTCATTGAAAATTGGCGAAATGGGGGGTCAAAGATCAGGACATAGGAGCGGAATCACTTCCATCGCCATTATGAGTCATAACTTACGTAAAAATGTTTCGATTTGGATGAAACCTTGCTGAGATATAAGCGAAAACTCAAGCATACATCGGACCGTGCATAAAAAACATATTTTCCTCTACTTACTGTAGAACGGTTTTCCCCGCAGTACTAAAAAACACTTAGGAGAAAGTGTTTCTACGTGAAGTTGGTTGAATGAAGCTGTAATGATGTTATACCCTTAAATTCAGAATAGAAAATTTTAATTATGAACATCATAAGTTAATAGTTTTGCACATAAATAACTTAAATTACGACACAGTTCGTGCAATTACATATTTAAATTTTTACTATTGCTCACATAGCTCTTGCATATTGTTTAATCCAAAAACGCAAAAAACAAACAAAAAAAAACAGTACGTTTCACAAAACGAAAGCTTCGTATGTGTCTTCTGTGTATTTTTTACAAAAATACCTTTACAGCTTCGTTATATTATGAAACTGTGGTCATGAACATGAAAATTCCAAATTGTTACCTGCGCAAGTGAACCCGTGTGCCTGGTTTTTTTTGTATTGCAGATTTTATGATGTCTCCATTCCGTCTCGAATTGCGGTATAATACGAATGTAATTGCATATCGTTTCGATTCATTGATATATTCCACTGTAGTTATACTGCTTAAACTGTCTGTAATATATTTAGTTGCAATACAGAAGCCGAATGAATCTACGTGTGAAACCTAGATCTGCACGCAAATTTCCTCTTCGACATTCGTCGTTTTCGACTACCGGTTAAAAAAATAACCGTAACCAGTAGGATTTGGAGCATTAAGCTTACTTAGTGTAGTTTAATACGGTTCTAATTGCATTTTCCTTTTCTTTTTGTTTTCTATTTCATTTCTTCTACAAATATAAATAAAATAATAACTGGTTATACTGAGCGATAAGAAAAAATAGTTTTATTCTGAGAATTTCGTACTTTAAGAAAAAAGGTCAAGGTGGAAAAACATAAATGGATTTAATTATTTTTTTTATTTTATTACTGGCAAAGGTTTTATTTTTATTTTATAATTCACTGTGTACTTTATAATATTTTGCAGTAAAATATTGAAATCTTTAAGTTATAGGCAAATTCGACTTTATAATTATGAGTTTTATTTTTTCAATATAATACCGACGAGAAGTCAAACATAGGCAGAGCCGCCCTTTTCTGTCCTAGGGAGGAAGGCAGTTTAGAGGTTAAACACCTTTCCTCTTGGTTCAGCGCACTCCAGTTTCGTAGTACTAAAGGGGCTCTTAACTCCTCTCATCCGTGTAAGAACTTTGTGTCTCTTTTGACTGGATTATCCGCGGGCAAGTTCTTACCTGGCTATCGTTTTTCGGGCCCCGCAGGGAAACTACCCATAAGTATTACAAGCTTGGTGGGCACCTTCAGGCCCTTGCGGAGGCCAACCGGAACGGGTATAACTTGAAGCAGATGTACTTTCATATCCTTCCTAGACCTAGGGAGAAGATCATTGAGTTCAATGTTGTTAACTTTGATAAGAGGGAGGCGTGGATGTGTGACCATGCTGCTGGGGTTGATTGCAAAAAACGGGACTTTAAGTTACGTTTGGTGCATGATGTCCTTCCTACGAGGAAACGGCAGTGCAGGTGGGGTGGTGCTGTCACTGACAGGTGTCTTTCCTGCAATCTTATCGAAGATAGACACCATTTGTTTTTTAGTTGCCCTATGGCTGTGCAGGTTTGACGGTTGGTCTAGGATTGGGCCGGCCGCCCTCAGCAGTTTATGCCTCAGCATGTTTTCTACCAGTATCCCGGTCCCAAAGCGGGAAGGGATGTCTGGAGGCTCATTATTACGGAGACGACGTACAAAATCTGGAGAGAGAGGAACAGAGTTCTTTATTGTAATCACGGTAATGTGGGATTCAGTCCTATGAAAGTTGCCTGGCAGGTCAAGTGCGAGATCCGGAACAGGGGTGAACTTGACGCCCACTCCCTTTCGGACCGTGCCTTCAGGTATCGGTGGGTCTTCTGGCCTCGGACTGTTACCGGTACTAGGGAAAAGTACTTCTTCCACTGGAGAACTTAACCCTCTCCCACCCCCTTGTTTCGGCTTGCAATCCTGCATTACCGGATCCTTTTGAATTTTTGGTTGATGTTTTGTTTCGTTGATACATGGTTTGTGCGTTCTACTAACTTCTCGGATCGAGCGTGAGGGGCTCCGGAGACGCCGTTTTCCGGACCTCCGATCGGTCGATTCGGGGCTTTTTGTTTCGTTTCAGCCACTTCTGCTTTGCGGTTTGGATCCAGCTTCGGTTTGCGGACCCCCGGTTTCCGCGTTCGGTGTGCTGTGCTTCGGGGGTGTTGCTTGCGAGAGTGTTTTATTTATTTTTGTGTGTATGCGTGTTTTTTTTTTTTTTTTTTTTGTGGAGTGGATGCCTTGGGGAGTTTTTTTGTTGTTGTCTGGTGTGCGTCTGGCGTGTGCCGGTTCTGTGTGTGTGTCTTTAGGGGAGGCTTCCTCGTTTTTGGAGATGCCTGTTGCTCTCCGCCGTTGCCTCCTCTGATGTTGTCATCCGTTGGGTGACTATGTCACTGGGTCTCCTCCGAAGGAGGAACTTCCTCCTACATGAACGTTTCGAAGGGCCTTGTCCCTTCGTCGTTCTAGGAGACTCCGCCGTCGGTATGTATGGTGTTGCGTTGGGGCTTTTGGGGGAAGCTTCCTCGTTTTTGGAGATGCCTCTTGCTCTCCGCCGTTGCCTCCTCTGATGTTGTCATCCGTTGGGTGACTATGTCACTGGGTCTCCTCCGAAGGAGGAACTTCCTCCTACATGAACGTTTCGAAGGGCCTTGTCCCTTCGTCGTTCTAGGAGACTCCGCCGTCGGTATGTATGGTGTTGCGTTGGGGCTTTTGGGGGAGGCTTCCTCGTTTTTGGAGATGCCTGTTGCTTTCCGCCGTTGCCTCCTCTGATGTTTTCATCCGTTGGGTGACTATGCCACTGGGTCTCCTCCGAAGGAGGAACTTCCTCCTACATGAACGTTTCGAAGGGCCTTGTCCCTTCGTCGTTCTAGGAGACTCCGCCGTCGGTATGTATGGTGTTGCGTTGGGGCTTTTGGGGGAGGCTTCCTCGTTTTTGGAGATGCCTGTTGCTCTCCGCCGTTGCCTCCTCTGATGTTTTCATCCGTTGGGTGACTATGTCACTGGGTCTCCTCCGAAGGAGGAACTTCCTCCTACATGAACGTTTCGAAGGGCCTTGTCCCTCCGTCTTTCTAGGAGACTCCGCCGTCGGTTTGTATGGTGTTGCGTCGGGGGAGTGAGTGTCCTTGCTTGTTGAACCGTGGTGTGTGTATCGGGGCGTGTGTGAAACACCGGTGAAACCGATCCCATGTTCATACATGGGAGCGGGGAAACAAGCGTGTTGGTGTTGCTGGGCAACAAAAGTTCGTAATGGGAGAGAGGTCGTCGTGCTTCTGCACAATATGACGTCCCTTTCTTTCTGTTTCCAGTGAATGGTATTCGAAGACAAACATGATATTGATATATGTTTTAGTTTGCCACTTCATAATTTTCAGTTTTATTTAACTTTCACATTCCCAAATACGTTTTTCTTACAATCACTAATATTTACCCTTGCTCTAAAGTTGCAGCACTCACTATCTAGGGCATTTAAGTTAAACAAATTTTTTCTGAACATGTTAAATGCAAAAAGTGGTCATCTTTAGTTAAGAAATCATTTTGCACCGTCAGTTCAATACTTCGAAGTGTTCTCATTTTTGTCCCAACAGTGTGCCATAAATAGTAGCATCACCTTAGGGAATTGAAATTTAAAAGTAATAAAACTTAGTTTTAACACCCTCTTGGCAGAAAAAATATATTAATCCAATTGTTATAAGGAAACAAAGATATCGCTCTTTCCACGTTTTAGCAACACCCAGCAACCGAAAAATTGTTATTTGGCCACTGCTCGGGAAACGAATCCCAGATCTCTCGATATCCAGCCGAGAGATTTGGGATTCGTTTCCCAAGCAGTGGCCAAATAACAATTTTTCGGTTGCTGTGTGTTGAAAAAACGTAGAAAGAGCGATGTCTTTGCTTATTTGGAGGATTTTCACCAATTGCTATAGATTTTTCATGCATGGCCTCCGAAAAATGTAACATTTACAGTTAGAAAACTATTGCGTGGCAAAAAGTTTCTTTTTACTGTTGAAAAAGGATTTTTGATTTGATTAAGCGAACTTTAAGGTCAGTTCCATATACTAGAAACAATTCAGGGTTTTCACATTTTTATGCCGTTTTGAAGGAATAAAAAAAAATTGTGCACCAAAATAATGTATAAAAACCAGAGTTTTCAGAATATCAACACTTTGAAATTCTGAAATTCTAGTGTATAGAAAAATGTACAGCCGTAGAATTAGCAGAACATCAATTAACTTTATTAACAGTACATTATAACCTAGTTTACAGATTGGTAATCATTATATACTACGCGATTTAATGCCGGTTCAAACATCTTCAGATAAAGCACTTTATTGCGGCACAGTACTAAGGTCGTTCTCTCAACTAGACTATATTTCACACTAAATACAAAACTGCAAAGGAACTGTATTATAAAGAGCTAATAAAACATACATACCCTTGAAGCTCCTGTAGGCTGGAAATCTCGAGGAATTTTACGAATCCGTTTGGAGCGTAGTTCTTCATTACCGCGAAATTTAAACACTGGCGCTTTAGGACCTGTGTCGTAATTGCTACGGCAATTTAGTACACAGCAATGTGAAGGCATATTAGAACTAAAAAAGAATATTTTAACATCGTGAAATAAATAACAAAGAGTTGAATGATATGAATCAGTCAGCTGCAAGAACAATGAACAACCTCAGGGAGGAACGCTCCAATAATCTCACAAGATCACAGACGCTATGATTACGGCCGTTCGTCAAATTTAACAGGTCTTCCTGTAGTGACGTCAGACGTCGGAGAGCAGGAGGTGTTTGAGCATCACCCCCTAATAGCTTAACAGGCCCGCGTAGTCTGTATGTAGTCGCGGAGAGAGGAGCATTACGGCGATGTGCGAACGAACGCGTCTTTACGTACGCCAACTAACCAGGTCGTGCGTTCTTTTAGAGTTTCACTGCATTTAAATAAGAACTTGTGTGTTAGTTTTCAAATAACTGCAGAGTTAACAAGTTTGTTTAATAATCTTTTAAAATACAGAAGAAAAAGAAATTACCGCGTAAAATTTAGCGTAGCAATAATTTCGACTTGAAAGGGTAAGCAAGACAGATTCGTCAACTTAATAAAAGCATCACTGTCATTTCACTGGAAGTGATAAACCATTCCTATAATCGAAATTATAAACTGTTGTCGTAGTTTTACTTGAAGTCATAGTGTCTTTATAGTTAGCCGAACGATTCCTGTACTTGTGAACAAATCGTTCTTGTACTTGAAAGATTAGTTTGAGGGTCCATTACGAAGTATCGCCGTCGTTTCAAAAGATGTCGATTGACTAATTTAAGGAATCAGATTTTTCATTCAT
Source organism: Macrothele yani (assembly GCA_039090855.1). Lineage (NCBI taxonomy): Eukaryota > Metazoa > Arthropoda > Arachnida > Araneae > Macrothelidae > Macrothele > Macrothele yani. The sequence goes on along the minus strand of CM077032.1, from coordinate 53,633,085 downwards.
TGCAAACTTATGACTATGAAAATTTTAGTAATGAAGTAATTCCTTTAATGAAAATGTATTTTATATGCAATCCGTGATCACTAATATATAAAAAAATGTCAAGAAAAACTTAATTTTTTTCTGTGTTTTTTAATTATTACCAAAGGCTCAATAAAACACGTTTTAACATACATACAGTAAATTGCTGCTTGATCCACTGATTGCATCAAATAAACTAAGATTTCAAGAAAATTATGCAATTGCTAGATTATTAAACGTACAATAATGACATAACAAGTTTTAGTACCATCTAGTTACGTGTTTGGACAACTGCATTTTGATACGCAAATATAAAGTTTATCATTTTTGTCTTCCAGAGCACTATTTCAAAAAAGTTACCTTGTCAAAGTTCAACACATCTGTATTAAGTATATTAGTAGCATTAAGCAAAATTATTTGGATCCACAATATAAGCATTTCTTTTTATCTGCAAAAATACAAGTAACTTATTGGCAGAAATTTCCTGAAATTTGATTTTCAAGAAGTATTCAGCAAAACTGCCAATGTACATATAATTATGGTTGTGTAGTTCTTTGTGTATCACAAGCACAATTTGATTATGTGTCCGTTAGCTGTTCCTTGAAGAATTTCAAAGACACGTTTCTAAGAAAATCTGAAATTTCTTCCAATAATTTCTTAAAGTATTTTTTCAGATAATTATTATATTTTTTGAGAACCTGACAAATGCACATGCAGTTATTGTACTGAATAAATCTAAGCGATTGTTTTGGTACTATAGGATGTATTTTAAAAGATTTACATGTTTCATTATAAATTGACTAACTTGATGTACCATTTTCTCAGAAACTATAAAAAGCAATGGTATAAAATTTTGCACAAATGTTTTGTCATTACTAAAGCTATTGAAAAAGATTGTTTTTCCTTTTTTTATGAGTTTGGTTTCAAAATAAATTCTATGAAGGATTGAAGAAGTTTTTCCCCATACAAAAATTGACACCCACCCCCACGTTTGGAAGCACACTTTCCAGTAGTTATCGGATAATATGAGATATATTAGTTCTAGTTATTATAGCTGTAGCTTGTGAAGACACAGTGCAGGAAGTCTGGAAACAGATAAGTCTAGATAAACGAATAAAAAGTTGATCTCTCATTTTAAGCAAATGTTTTCAAAAAAAAAAAAAAAAGAAGCGAGTATATATTTCTACTTGTATTTTAAAAATCTTGTTTGTTTAGAACATAGTTTCCACAATATGTGGATTCATGTCGATCCACGTACTTTTTTTCTTTTAAAAATAACAATATCCAAGGCTTAAAAATACCATGCCTGAGTTGCCCAGAGCATGTAAATCATTCGTCTGGGCAGGTAAATAAAACATCTAATTGCCTGTGCATGGTAACTAAATTTTAAAATAAAAAAGTTTGTAATAAAATTTCCTACTACACAAGAAAAAAAGACAGTCAGCACATGTCGTGTTTCATGTCATTGTTAATTAATGGAAGTTGTATTATTGTTACGAAGTACCAAGGAAAGAGTAATATCACACCTTTAATTATGTTATGCTCTACGCCCAGAAATCGGGGCGTAAATGCAGTGAAACTCTAAAAGAACGCACGACCTGGTTAGTTGGTGTACGTAAAGACGCGTTCGTTCGCACATCGCCGTAATGCTCCTCTCCGCGACTACGGACTACTCTAGTGACGTCACAAATCGGTGCGCGGGCCTGCTAAGCTATTAGGAGGTGATGGCTGATGTCCGTGGTGGGTGGTCGAGCATGCATGTGCTGCTCACCCTGTGTAAGCCTGACTGTCGATGTGCGTGGTTGTTCTTGTCAAATTGTCAACTAAGTTTATTTTCATAAAGGGATATTAAGTGTCTTAAAAGTCGCTACTAATGGGGAGGTTCTCAGACAATGGATTACATCAATAAAACGTGAAAATTTTTCAAGTGACCAAGAACTCTAAGGTAAGTGGAAACCTTTTGTTAACCTTATTTAAACTACTCGAAAAATAAAAATTTTGAACTAGAAAATTTAAATTTGGCTAATTTTATAATCTAATGCATCTCACAGCGGGAAGTCAAAGCACTGAAAAGATTTTTGAAAATAGAAATTTAGGTTTGTAATGGAAAGAATAGATTACTTGTGTTTTTATAGTAACCCATAACATGTTTTGCCAATGTATCAAATAAGTTCAAAGTAAAATATGTATATTTAGGAAGGGATTTTAAACTTTATTATGGACACAGAATAATAAGGGCTGCATGTTTTTGATCCCAAGTGTAATATGTTGATACATTCGTACTTAGTTATTTAAGTGTTTAGGCAGCGCCAGATTAACTTTTTTGGGGTCCCTATTTCTGGGCACAAGTGCTTGTAAAATACCTATATCCTATACGAAATATATGTATGTCATGTACACATCTAACATGCCTATGTCCTTTATATAAATGCTAAGGCTTTGTTGCCATGTGAAATACATCTTTTATGTTTGCAGACAGAGAATTGCATTGAATTATCATTTTTAATATTTATTACTAAAGGAACAGAAACACTGAATCAAGTATAGACAGCAAAAATTAGATATGAATGCACAAAAACAGAAGTTCACACATAGTTCAGGAGTAAGTTTGCCTTTAAAATGTCCGTTTAAAAATTTTGAAGCATTTTTCTACAAACCAACACATTGAAGAACTCTCGTGTGAGCAGTGTGTATGCTCTATCTGTGGTAGGATGGGAATTTATCAAAACCATTCAATTTCTTAAAAATTAGGTGAAATATATCAGTACTACCTGGGCAAGAAATTATTTACTTGCCCAGGTAGTAAAAGCTGGATGCGCAGGAAAATGTATCTTTTAAGATAACAAACCAGAACCCTATTTTTTTTTAAGTCAAAAATATGAACTGTTTTTAAATGTTTACACTTCCATTTTAAGGGTCTGTATTACAAATGTTCAATGCACAAACGTATGTATATCAATTTTTAAGATGCTGGTGCTAAAATTGGTATGAAATGGCACGATGATGAAACTGGTGTTTCGGAAATTTAGTGATTCTGCCATGTTCCTTTTGTTAAAGTTGTCTCCCTTTGTCACTAAACATGAGAGGCCAGATGCATCAAAGGCATGCATACTGTTGTTGATTATAAACAAAATTTGGAGCAAAACTAGGTTTCCGATTTCTGGGCGTAGAGCATAACATAATTAAAGGTGTGATATTACTCTTTCCTTGGTACTTCGTAACAATAATACAACTTCCATTAATTAACAATGACATGAAACACGACATGTGATGACTGTCTTTTTTTTCTTGTGTAGTAGGAAATTTTATTACAAACTTTTTTATTTTAAAATTTAGTTACCATGCACAGGCAATTAGATGTTTTATTTACCTGCCCAGACGAATGATTTACATGCTCTAAGCATCTCGGGCATGGTATTTTTAAGCCTTGGATATTGTTATTTTTAAGAGAAAGAAAAGTACGTGGATCGACATGAATCCACATATTGTGGAAACTATGTTCTAAACAAACAAGATTTTTAAAATACAAGTAGAAATACATACTCGCTTCTTCTTTTTTTTTTTTCTTTTTTTTTTGAAAACATTTGCTTAAAATGAGAGATCAACTTTTTATTCATTTATCTAGACTTTGTCTTCAAATACCATTCACTGGAAACAGAAAGAAAGGGACGTCATATTGTGCAAAAGCACGACGACCTCTCTCCCATTACGAACTTTTGTGGCCCAGCAACACCAACACGCTTGTTTCCCCGCTCCCATGTATGAACATGGGATCGGTCCCACCGGTGTTTCACACACGCCCCGATACACACACCACGGTTCCACAAGCAAGGACACTCACACCCCCGACGCAACACCATACAAACCGACGGCGGAGTCTCCTAGAACGACGGAGAGACAAGGCCCTTCGAAACGTTCATGTAGGAGGAAATTCCTCCTTCGGAGGAGACCCCGTGACATAGTCACCCAACGGATGACAACATCAGAGGAGGCAACGGCGGAGAGCAACAGTCATCTCCAAAAACGAGGAAGCCTCCCCCTAAAGCCCCGACGCAACACCATACATACCGACGGCGGAGTCTCCTAGAACGACGAAGGGACAAGGCCCTTCGAAACGTTCAAGTAGGAGGAAATTCCTCCTTCGGAGGAGACCCAGTGACAAAGCCACCCAAAGGATGACAACATCAGAGGAGGCAACGGCGGAGAGCAACAGGCATCTCCAAAAACGAGGAAGCCTCCCCCTAAAGACACACACACAGAACCGGCACACGCCAGACACACACCAGACAACAACAAAAAAACTCCCCAAGGCATCCGCTAAAAAAAAAAAAAAAAACACGCATACACATACAAATAAATAAAACACTCTCGCAAGCAACACCCCCGAAGCACAGCACACCGAACGCGGAAACCGGGGATCCGGAAATCGAAGCTGGTTCCAAACCGCAAAGCAGAAGTGGCTGAAACGAAACAAAAAGCACCGAATCGACCGATAGGGGTCCGGAAAACGGCGTCTCCGGAGCTTCCCACGCTCGATCCGAGAAGTTAGTACAACACACAAACCATGTATCAACGAAACAAAACATCAACCAAAAATTCAAAAGGATCCGGTAATGCAGGATTGCAAGCCGAAACAAGGGGGGTGGGAGGGGGTTAAGTTCTCCAGTGGAAGAAGTACTTATCCCTAGTACCGGTAACAATCCGAGGCCAGAAGACCCACCGATACCTGAAGGCACGGTCCGAAAGGGAGTGGGCGTCAAGTTCAACCCTGTTCCGGATCTCGCACTTGACCTGCCAGGCAACTTTCATAGGGCTGAATCCCACATTACCGTGATTACAATAAAGAACTCTGTTCCTCTCTCTCCAGATTTTGTACGTCGTCTCCGTAATGATGAGTCTCCAGACATCCCTTCCCGTTTTGGGACCGGGATACTGGTAGAAAACATGCTGAGGCATAAACTGCTGAGGGCGGCCGGCCCAATCCCAGACCAACCGCCAAACCTGCACAGCCATAGGGCAACTAAAAAACAAGTGGTGTCTATCTTCGATAAGATTGCAGGAAAGACACCTGTTAGTGACAGCACCACCCCACCTGCACTGCCGTTTCCTCGTAGGAAGGACATCATGCGCCAAACGTAACTTAAAGTCCCGTTTTTTGCAATCAACCCCAGCAGCATGGACACACATCCACGCCTCCCTCTTATCGAAGTTAACAACATTGAACTCAATGATCTTCTCCCTGGGTCTAGGAAGGATATGAAAGTACATCTGCTTCAAGTTATTCCCGTTCCGGTTGGCCTCCGCAAGGGCCTGAAGGTGCCCACCAAGCTTGTAATACTTATGGGTAGTTTCCCTGCGGGGCCCGAAAAAACGATAGCCAGGCAAGAACTTGTCCGCGGATAATCCAGTCAAAAAAGACACAAAGTTCTTACACGGATGAGAGGAGTTAAGAGCCCCTTTAGTACTACGAAACTGGAGTGCGCTGAACCAAGAGGAAAGGTGTTTAACCTCTAAACCGCCTTCCTCCCTAGGACAAAAAAGGGCGGCTCTGGCTATCGCCTCAACGGCCTTACCAGCCCAGATGAAGGCAAAAATCTCCCTCTCCAATAACCTCAGAAGACTCCGAGGGGGTGACTCAAGCTCTCCGGCAAAAGCACACTTTGACACCAAGAGGGCATTGGCCAACTTAGCACGATTAGTCATTGAAATATGAAGCTTCTGCCACCTATCCCTTTCTTTCCGCACGTTTGAGAGGATGTCCCTCCAAGTTTTCTTATGAACACCGTCTTTATCGAAAAAGGATACCCAGTATCCTGACGGGTCCATCGGTCACCTCTAGCCCATGAACGGCAGTGCAATCCCATCTTCCCCAGAGCACCAGACTGGACTTATCATCATTCAGCTTAGCACCGGTGGCCCCACAGTACCCCGCGAAGACCTCCCGGACCTTAGTCAGACTTCTTTCCGAGTCCACAAAGAAGGTGACGTCATCAGCATACGCCAAGTACTTCATGGAGTACGCACAACCAGGCACAGGAACCCCTTTGATGTTCGGGTGCGCCAGAACCTTCCTCAGCATGGTCTCGATGACCAAAACAAAAAACAATGGAGAGAGAGGGCAGCCTTGTCTCACTCCTCTTCCAACCTCAAAGAGGGGAGAAAGACGGCCAGAAACAATAACTCTCCCATTGAGGTCTCTATACAACGAGTCCACAGCCCTTCGGAATATTTCACCAAAGCCGTGAGCTTCCAGCAACTTCCTGATAAAATCGTGGGAGACCCGATCAAAGGCTTTGCTTTGATCCGCAGAAAACATTCCCAGCTTAACATCTCTTTCGGTAACGTAAGTGACCAAGTCTCTTACGCACCTGATGTTGTGAAACATTTGTCTCCCACGTATACTGCAGGTCTGACCAACACCAACCAGCTTCTCCGCAACCCGCAATAGCCTAGCATTGATGATTTTTGCCATGATCTTGTAATCAATTGTAGACAGAGACACTGGTCTCCACCCACCAAGATCCCTGGCAGGATTTTCCGGGGTCTTACAAAGCAGAGTAACAATACTGGTTCTCATAGTTTCAGTCATGATTCCTCTATTCACAATGTGGTTGTAAATTCTACAAAGCCACGGAGCCAGAATATTGGAAAATTTCTTATAGAACTCGGCCGGCAAGCCATCAATACCAGGAGACTTGTTAAGCTTGAGATCCAGGATCGCAGTCTTGACCTCATTATCAGTAAACTCCCTTTCCACGAGATTCCTATCCTCCTGCGCAAGAACCGGCGTGCCTTCCAACCAGGCATCCATAACATCAGAGGCCACAGCTTCCTTGCTGAACAACTCACCGTAATAGTCCGCGGCGGCCTTCAGAATGACGGGGAGATCCCTGACTTCCCTGTTGTCGATATCAAGACATTGGAGGTTCTCCCTAACTCTCTCAGCCTCCATCTTCCTGAAAATGTAGTTTATGTCACTCTCCTGCCGGAGCACTTCGAGGGAGCCGGTCAATTTGACCGCCGAACCCTCTTCCTTAAAAAACTGACTGATCCTACTTCTAACGTTATTAATCAAAGAGGAATTACAACCTCCTTCCCCTCCACGAATCGCCGCATTCAGGATATTCATTAAAATCATGTGACGATTCCTCCTTTCCATGGCAGCCAGCCTACCTTTTTTCATAAGGTAATCCTTAATCTCATTTTTAACCCTCTCCCACACGCCGCACTCATCGTCCGTAATCGTGGCTATCCCAGCGTTCAAAATAGAACGAAGGTGCACCAGCGTTTCTTCGTCTTCTAACATGGAGACGTTCATTCGCCAGGGGTAGCACCCCTCTCTCTCGGAACCGGGACACAGACATTCATCATGACGGCCGAGTGGTCAGAAATGTACCTTACAGGGGAGTTAGGGCTGAAAATTTCAACTTTGTCAATCCAATCAATCTTGGAGACTAGAAACATATCAATGCGGGACGCACTGGTCCCTCTGTGCCAAGTGTAGCCTGGCTCTCTAGGGTTAAGAGTTCTCCAGACATCGTAAAGACCCTGAGTGTCCAGAATAACTTTAATCACGTTCTCATAGGCTTCAGACCACCTACCATCGCCCGCCCTATCAAGGTGACTATCGATGACGGCATTAAAGTCTCCGCCGACAATCAAGACGTCCTCCGAACTCCTAAAGAAAAACGGGAGCTGGTTGTAGAACGACCGTTGCATGTTTCCCTGGTTCGGAGCGTAAACACAAACAAGCTTCATGGACATACTACCACTGTGAACGGTCAGAGCAATCAGCCGACCCTCCCCGTCTGTTTGAAATTGTGAAATATATCTCTCAAACTTCTCTTTAAAAATAATGGCAACACCCGTGTAGCCGGTACTGCCTAAAGAGTACTTAAACCTGAGCCCGGAATTTCTTCGAAAGGCAAACAACTTGGCCAAGTCCGTATGATGCGTCTCCTGAATCATAAGGAAGTCCAGATTACTCTGGCGGAAGAATCCTTCAAGCCAACAATGCTTCTCCGCAGAGTTAAGGCCTTGAACATTCAACGTACCAATCCTAATGTTGGTGCCGAGAAAATTGACCCTACTGGTATGCATGGGCTGAAAAGGTAAAGTGGAGATTAAACAAAGACAAAGATAAACAAGAGTCATGAAAACTTGGAAACGGAGAGAGAGGAAAAGAAACCACATTACTTGTCAAATTTCACCTTCTTTGCTGCACCGCGATCCATTTTCTCAGCAGTAAAACTCTGGCCGTTTGCCGTCGGAACGACGTGACCTGTGCCGTGCAACATCACAACGGACGCCGCGGCAAGCTCGTTGACAGCCTTAAAATTAGCTGCCGTGAATTCTTTGCCAGAGTTTTTAAACTTACTCTGGTACTGGTGCTGTAAGTTAGCCCGAACAGAGTACACATCTTCATCATCACCCGTCACAGGCTCCGTAGAAGCCCAGAACTTGCCACTTATTGCCTCAGTACCAGAGTGCTGGCGAACCTGCGCACCACCAACACCGACAGCCCGGACTCCATCGAGCGGAGCACAGATTGTCCCGGCAGTCTCCGGCATCGGCAGTCGCCTTTTTTTTCTTGTGTAGTAGGAAATTTTATTACAAACTTTTTTATTTTAAAATTTAGTTACCATGCACAGGCAATTAGATGTTTTATTTACCTGCCCAGACGAATGATTTACATGCTCTAAGCATCTCGGGCATGGTATTTTTAAGCCTTGGATATTGTTATTTTTAAGAGAAAAAAAGTACGTGGATCGACATGAATCCACATATTGTGGAAACTATGTTCTAAACAAACAAGATTTTTAAAATACAAGTAGAAATATATACTCGCTTCTTTTTTTGAAAACATTTGCTTAAAATGAGAGATCAACTTTTTATTCATTTATCTAGACTTATCTGTTTCCAGACTTCCTGCACTGTGTCTTTACAAGCTACAGCAATAATAACTGGAACTAATATATCTCGTATTATCCGATAACTACTGGAAAGTGTGCTTCCAAACGTGAGGGTGGGTGTCAATTTTTGTATGGGGAAAAACTTCTTCAATCCTGCATAGAATTTATTTTGAAACCAAAATCATAAAAAAAGGAAAAAACAATCTTTTTTAATAGCTTTAGCAATGACAAAACATTTGTGCAAAATTTTATACCATTGCTTTTTATAGTTTCTGAGAAAATGGTACATCAAGTTAGTCAGTTTATAATGAAACATGTACATCTTTTAAAATACATCTTATAGTACTAAAACAATCGCTTAGATTTATTCAGTACAATAACTGCATGTGCATTTGTCACGTTCTCAAAAAATATAATAATTATCTGAAAAAATACTTTAAGAAATTATTGGAACAAATTTCAGATTTTCTTAGAAACGTGTCTTTGAAATTCTTCAAGGAACAGCTAACGGACACATAATCAAATTGTGCTTGTGATACACAAAGAACTACACAACCATAATTATATGTACATTGGCAGTTTTGCTGAATACTTCTTGAAAATCAAATTTCAGGAAATTTCTGCCAATAAGTTACTTGTATTTTTGCAGATAAAAAGAAATGCTTATATTGTGGATCCAAATAGTTTTGCTTAATGCTACTAATATACTTCATACAGATGTGTTGAACTTTGACAAGGTAACTTTTTTGAAATAGTGCTCTGGAAGACATAAATTTTACATTTGCTTATCAAAATGAAGTTGTCCAAACACGTAACTAGATGATACTAAAATTTGGAAAACTTGTTATGTCATTATTGTACGTTTAATAATGTAGCAATTGCATAATTTTCTTGAAATCTTAATTTATTTGATGCAATCAGTAGATCAAGCAGCAATTCACTGTATGTATGTTAAAACGTGTTTTATTGAGCCTTTGGTAATAATTAAAAAACACAGAAAAAAGTTCAGTTTTTCTTGACCTTTTTTTATATATTAGTGATCACGGATTGCATATAAAATACATTTTCACTAAAGGAATTATTTCATTATTAAAATTTTCATAGTCATAAGTTTGCAATGAATGAAAAATCTGATTCCTTAAATATGTCAATCGACATCTTTTGAAACGACGGCGATACTTCGTAATGGACCCTCAAACTAATCTTTCAAGTACAAGAAGGATTTGTTCACAAGTACAGGAAATTGATACTTCGTAATGGACCCTCAAACTAATCTTTCAAGTACAAGAAAGATTTGTTCACAAGTACAGGAATCGTTCGGCTAACTATAAAGACACTATAACTTCAAGTGAAACTACGACAACAGTTTAGAATTTCGATTATAGGAATGGTTTATCACTTCCAGTGAAATGACAGGGATGCTTTCATTAAGTTGACGAATCTGTCTTGCTTACCCTTTCAAGTCGAAATTATTGCTACGCTAAATTTTACGCTGTAATTTCTTTTTCTTCTGTATTTTAAAAGATTATTAAACAAACTTGTTAACTCTGCAGTTATTTGAAAACTAACACACAAGTTCTTATTTAAATGCAGTGAAACTCTAAAAGAACGCACGACCTGGTTAGTTGGTGTACGTAAAGACGCGTTCGTTCGCACATCGCCGTAATGCTCCTCTCCGCGACTACGGACTACTCTAGTGACGTCACAAATCGGTGCGCGGGCCTGCTAAGCTATTAGGAGGTGATGGCTGATGTCCGTGGTGGGTGGTCGAGCATGCATGTGCTGCTCACCCTGTGTAAGCCTGACTGTCGATGTGCGTGGTTGTTCTTGTCAAATTGTCAACTAAGTTTATTTTCATAAAGGGATATTAAGTGTCTTAAAAGTCGCTACTAATGGGGAGGTTCTCAGAAAATGGATTACAGCAATAAAACGTGAAAATTTTTCAAGTGACCAAGAACTCTAAGGTAAGTGGAAACCTTTTGTTAACCTTATTTAAACTACTCGAAAAATAAAAATTTTGAACTAGAAAATTTAAATTTGGCTAATTTTATAATCTAATGCATCTCACAGCGGGAAGTCAAAGCACTGAAAAGATTTTTGAAAATAGAAATTTTCAAAAAATCTTTTCAGTGCTTTGACTTCCCGCTGTGAGATGCATTAGATTATAAAATTAGCCAAATTTAAATTTTCTAGTTCAAAATTTTTATATTACGAGTAGTTTAAAATAAGGTTAACAAAAGGTTTCCACGTACCTTAGAGTTGAAAATTTTCACGCTTTATTGCTGTAATCCATTTTGAGAACCTCCCCATTAGTAGGGAATTTGAATACTTTTAATATTCCTCTATGAAAATAAATTTAGTTGACAATTTGACAACAACAACCACGCACATTCGTAGTCACGCTTACACAGAGTTAGCAAGCTCATGCATGCTCGACCACCCACCACGGACATCAGCCTACTCTCCCCTACGTCACGCAGCTTCCGGTGTTCGGTGCGCGGGCCTGTTAAGCTATTAGGGGGTGATGTCTGTGAGCGACAAAATGGGAAAAAGTTCATACTTTCGAACAAAGAAAATTATATTGTTTTAAATTGACACGTGGAATTATTATCTGACAGGTGCAATTTTAAATTAAAAGACATAGCTGTTCCCATTAATTCGTATGTTAAGCATCATAACTATGAAAGAAAAGTACGTTATGTGGTGGAAATTAACAAATAATTTGGATCAGATCGCACGCTTTCGTAAAACTTTGCTAAAGCCATTTCCAAAACGAATAATGGCTGTGGAATGAATCTCGATCCTGTGTCTTGACCTTTGACCCCATTTCGATGATATTAAATAGTATTGGTTTAGCATACCTCCGGAACAACATACCGAAGTTTCATTTTAATAGAAGCATTTTTAGTCAAGTTTTCAGGATAATGACTGTGGAATATATCTCGCTCTTGTGGCCTGACCTTTAACCCAATTTCGATTATATTAAACAGAATTGGTTAAGTATACCTCCGGAACAACACACTAAAGCTTTGTTGCAATAGAAGCATTTTTAGCCAAGTTATGAGGATAATGGCTTTGGAATAAATCTGGCTCCTGTGTCCTGCCCTTTAACCACATTTCGATAATATGCAACAGAACAGGTCAGTATATCTACGAAACAATATGATAAAGTTTTGTCGGAATCAAAGCATTTTTACGTAAGTTATGATGCATAAGGGCGATGGAATGGATCCCGCTCCTATGATCTGACCTTTGACCCCATTTCGACCGTTTTCTACAGAGTTCGTCCTCAGGTTGTCCCCTACCACATACTAAAATTTCATTGAAATCGAATCATTTTTACTCGAGTAATCGTGCGGTCAGGCAGACAGACGGACAAAGCTGGAGCATACACGCTTCTTCATCTTACGATTGGAAAGCGTAAAAAATCGGATTTCGTAGTTCTGCTCAATTTTCTATTATGAGACAACGTTTCAGTGATACGCGAATGCTCAGTGACTCGAGAAAATGTAAGGATCGTAAACCAGAAAATTCAAAACAAATTTAACTTGCACAGATTCAGGTTTTCGGTTATTAGAAAAATGCGTACTGTTTATTCTAATATTAATTCAAGTTATTAATACGAATAAATGAAGCTGTTATAAAAGAAATGGCAAGGGTAAATGAACTCCGTCCTTGGATGGCTCAAGTTACCGTTCAAATCGCTGTCAGGGCCTTTGCTCTGTACTCTGCATTCAATTTGTCTGAGGTTCGGGTAAGACGCCAGCATTATCACTGTCCTTGCAGGGAAAGAAACATTCCAGGTGTTTTTTCCCAGATATAGATATATGGATGCCCCCTCTAACTTTATTTGCAAATATCTTCGCTATTAATCATCCGTTTTGGATGATATTTAGAATTTTAGGGTTTTTCCGTGCGCTAAATGGAATGTGCATAAAATAACATACCCCTTATATGAAAAAATGTGGAGATAGCGAGCTAATTAACATGTTAATTAGCTTAATTAGCATTTTTCTTCGCATCACGAGATAGTTTCCTTCGAGTGCTTTCCAACGGTACCATACTTCTCTATCTACGGCGAGTGGTCCCAAAGTTAAGGGGGTGGCTCGTTTTTTTTTTTTTTTTTTTTTTTGATGTCTGTACATACAGGGGTATACTGTATCAACATTATTAGTGCAACTTTATGTATATATATATTCTAGCCTTTGTTTTAAATATTATTAAAGAAATTAGACATCTAACTTCAGAGGCATCTCGAAAATAAGTTATGTACGTGTAAATTAAGATAGTAATCATAATACAGCACTGAAAATAAATTGTCAAAAAATCATTTTGGAACAAAAGCATGTGCAATATTTGTAATCAATCTAATGTTTCTGTGCTGTAACTGCTCTGCATCTATTTTTTTTTTTTTTTTTTTTTTTTTTTTTTGAAGCAAATGGGAGAAGGTTCTCTCATTAAAAACAGGGGGAAGAAATATTCATCCATTTAATTTCATAGAAGTTGCTGATTTTTTTTTTTTTTTTTTACTCTGCATGGCTAGTAGATTTTGGCATTTGGCTAGTAAAATTTTTATTCCACTAGCCACATTGACTAGTAGAAATATCAGTAGTTTCGCAAGGGCTCATCTATGCGCGTGAATAAACATAAACACACTTTTAGCGAAATGCATGTACCCACCCTCACCCCTTCTTCGCCATTCCTAATCAGCAACAGTTTTTATTCAGTGCAATTTGACTCCTCTTCGGTTTAATTTTATTTGAAATACTGTTCTTCTATTAGTTTATATATATTTTTTCCCCTTAGCAAGAAACCCCAAGAGTCAGCTTAAAGTTTGCAAGTTTAGCTTTTGTGGCTGGATATTTAGTGAAAGTTCTTGATGAAAGAACAGACTGCCCCTCCTGCTTGGAAAAAATTGGCTAACTGTAATTGCATGGCACCCATTCTTAATCGCAAATCAAGACCGTGGAGAACTGACTTACCCAACATCATCCTTTCTATCATACAAGGTTTTGTTGAAAAATCTCTTCCATATTTGCCACAAAACTTATCGACATATATTTTTCCAAAACTGGAAAAATGCCCAATTTTAAAATGCCATGAAGAGGATCACAGTAAACTAACCAGCAAGTTAATTTGCCAAAAATGTCTTCCAGTCCTACTTTTAAAGCTTCTTTTTAGAAAGTGTTTGTTAAGTGTCTCAGGAAATGACACTGTGTTTGTAAGTGTCTCAGGAACTGCACTGCTTTCTTTAGATGTGTATAAGTGATATTCAATGAAACAGGGGCGGCGGAAAGTGAAGTTCGTTGACCTGGCACGAAATTTCGAATCGTGGTGCACCCTCTACTTTCCCGTTTCTCGGAACAAACAGAAGGTAAGCAAGGCCTAAGGAGCTTTGTTGGAAATTAGGACCACCCAACCACTTAGCTAGAGAAACTTTATAAGGAACATCACAACAATCGCACATATGCCAAATAAAAAAATAATAAAAATAAAAACCTGGCTGAAATTATTGACCGGGCCCGGGCGGTGCCGCCGCCACTGCAATGAAATAATTATATCAGGTTAAATTTAAAAGTCCACGAAAGCAAATTTTCGTGTGCTGTGTGGCAAAACATATATATATCTAACCCACCTCGTTTTGCTGATGACGTAGTCATTTTTGCACCTACCCCATCAGAGCTGCAGGGCATGATCCAGGAACTTGCTGACAAGAGTAAAGAAGCGGGGTTAAAAATGAACTTTCAGAATACAAAAGTGATGTTCAATGCTTTTGCAAGAAATGAAGATTTATCGATTGATGGAGAAAAGCTGGAGACAACAGACACGTACGTTTATCTTGGACAGCAGATATCAAGTGAGGGTCAGATTGATGAAGAAATCAATCGGCGTACAAAACTTGCCTAGAGAGCTTTTGGAAGAAACAGCATAATTTTCAAGAGCAATATGCCATTATGTCTTAAAAGAAAAGTGTTTGATCAATGCATCCTTCCAGTGCTTACTCATGGTGCAGAGACGTGGACCTTAACTAAAAGAGACATACAAAGGCTGCAAACAACTCAAAGCAGCATGGAGAGGTGCATGCTTGGTGTAACCAGGAGAGATAAGAAGAGGAACTCGTGGATCCGAGAAATGACAAGAGTGGAAGACATCATGATCAGAGTTAAATCCCTGAAATAGCAATGGGCTGGACATACTGCCAGAAGGACAGACCATCGATGAACAGCCGAAATTTTAGATTGGATTCCAAGGGACAGGAAAAGACCCAGAAGAAGACCACACGGGAGATGGGTGGATGAAATTCGAAAGTATGCGGGAGTGACATGGAGGAGACTGGCACAAGACAGACCGTTGTGGAGGAAACTTCGGGAGACCTTCGTCCAGCAGTGGATTGATAATATTTGACAATGATGATGATGATGATATATATATATATATATATATATATATATATATATATATATATATATATATTGTGACGATCCCCCCTCGCATAATTAATTGGCGAGAGGTGTGGATAATTAACGGTAATTGAAACTTGATTGGGGGTTTTAATTAACAGAGAGTTATAATTTAAACACTTGCGAGGGGCGGTATATTAAGAAAAGACCTTCTAGCACTTTGAATTCAAGTGTCGAGTTGCAGGTGTTTGCTACGAGAACAAAGAGCCCATAAACGGAAATGGGACAGGTCGCAGTTTAAAAGCTACTTCCCATGACTCGAAAAAGGTTTGGACGGCAAAAGCGTTTGAAGCTTTTGTCTGTGCCGCGCGCGAAACAATGGGAAAGCTCTTGGATTTGAAGAGCTGTATATCATAAATATGTCATGGTTTCAAGTGGTAGAATTCACCGCTTACCAACGTTTTGGAGACGAGAGATTGTTGTTGAGAGAGAGGAGCAGAATCCGTTTGATAGCCGAGAGAACTAGGCTTTTATTTTCCTGGCGCTCGAAAATGCTTGCCGTCTGCTGCGTGATTTGCGTTCTGAGCATAAGAAGGGAAACTAGCTAAAAGCATAAGTTGATGAATAACTAGCACGAACTTTACCTGAAAACTTTCTTCACCTTGCCGGACCACCGATACCTGCCGTAAGGAGACAGTTCAATTGAAATGCAAAGAGAGAGAATATAATCACGGCATTGCCTCGCTCATGCAGAGAGGAGAGGAGAACCGCCTGGCCCCAGGAAAGACGCTGCCCCCTGCAGAGAGAAAGCCTCTGAAGAAACCGCTAGCCTCTTCGTGTTCAAAGCGGGGAGAGAACTTTTATGCGTGTGTCAGAGTACGTGCGTTCACCGACTAGGGACGACGTTTAGCCAAAAATTTTAATTTTAAATACCTTTATCGTGAATCTCTTAATATGTATATGTAGAGTGTTCTAAAAGGTGATTTCTAAATAATTTGTATACTTCCTGTTGCAAGCGGAAACTCTTGAGCAGGCTCCCACTCTTTCAGTTGGGTGTCTGATCTGTGTGGAAGGAAGTAAAAATGACATTTTTAAAGGATCCTTACTTAAAGTTAAAAAAAATTTAAAAAGTTAATGGACAAATATGGTAAAAGATTAATACACTGCTGGCCACCCAAAATGCAACACCAAGAAGAAAGCATCCGATTGGCCTGAAATTCGCAGCAAGCGTCGCCCGCGAGAGGACGTGCAGACGATTAGCATTGCGGGGCATATGAAAATCATGCACGCCACCGAGAAGCACTATAAGAAAGGGGCAGAGAAGGAGTGGTGTAAGTAGTTTAAGTGCGTTGTGCTGCCGGACCTGTGCGTGGGAAGCTTCCTGATGCCTCGTCGCAGAATACGGCAGTCATTCCAGCACGTTTCGGAGTTCGACAGAGGACGAACAGTGGCTTATCGCGACAGCGGTTTATCGTACCGAGACATCGGCGCCCGTGTGAGACGACATCCAGCCACAGTAAGGCGAGTATGGAATCGGTGGGTGTAGGAATGACGGACGGACCGACGTGAGCGATTGCCGCATCCGCGGCACACCACCGATCGAGAGGACCGGCATGTTGTGCGGTGGGCATTGACGGCTCGCACCGCCACATCACGAACGTTAGCGCAAGAATTATGGTGTGTTGCGCAACAACCTGTGTCAGCACGTACCGTTCGACGTCGTCTCCAGGAGCGGGGACTTGTCGCACGGCGCCCATTGCTCCGATTACCATTGACGTTACACCACCGGCGAGTGCGACGGCAGTATGCCGTTGAACGCCGCACCTAGAATACGGAATTACAAGATATTGTCTTCTCCGATGAATCCCGCTTCTGCCTGCAACACCATGGTCCACGTGTGGAGGCACCTTGGTGAGAGACTGTATGACGCCTGCATTATGCATCGCCACACCGGTCAGTCGTCTGGCGCGCAATTGGATATGACACCCGCACACCTTCTGGTAAGCATCGCCAGTACACTCCGCATCCACCGCTACATCTCCGACGTTTTGGAGCCTGTAGTCCTCATTTACCTGCAGGACCTGCCAGCGGCCACGTTTCAACAGGACAATGCGCGCCCGCACGCGGCACGCATCGTGCAGCAATTCTTCACGACCCGCCAGGTGTCACTGCTGCCGTGGCCTGCCTGTTCTCCCTATATGTCACCCATCGAACACGTCTGGTAGCCCGGCAAGCACCACCCGCGGCTACGCCTGATGAACTGTGGCAACGTGTAGAAACAGCCTAACCCCAAGCCCACATCCAAAGCCTCTATGAGCGCCACACGAACTATCGATGTCTGCGTGTTCCGCAAGTCGCACGGGCCTGTAAGCTCAATCGTTTCATCTTTGTATCTGTTGTTATGTGTTTAGTAAATCTGGCTTTGCTGGCTCGTGTTCTTCTTGGTGTTGCATGTTGGGTAGCCAGCAGTGTAGATTCCTTAACAGTCCTCATGCGTCAGCCTTTTGTTAGAGTCGGACATGAGTTATAAATTAAAGAAAGAGAAGAAAAAAGTATTCGTGCTGAACATGTAGAACAAGGTCTATACACTCAATGCACCGAGGTTGTCTTTTTTCAGTAACTTTTGGGTAAAATATTTTGTCTTCGTATAAGACCCCCAAATCATGGGGGCTGGGAGAGGGGAGCGCCCTAATGTGCTCTCGCACGACGTCCCCTCCCCCATACACGAAATTTGTTGCAACACATCTTCACTCTTTTCACCACGCCCAAAATAAACACCTGGACATGGTTCACTGATGCTTACACACACTCCCACCACGGCCCAACAAGCAGCACCAGACAAACCCCCGAGTCATACAGATCCTTCGAAGAATTCGAAAGGACCCGCACACAAATAGCCGGCGAGGTCACCTAGAAAGGCGGGTGCAACCCGAAGATACACCCGGAGCGTCTATGTAGGTGGACAAAAGTCCCCTTCAGAGATGACCAAGTGACAGCGACCCGGAAGGGGACTGTCAGAGAGAACACCGGGCCGACGGTTGCACCAAGGCACTCACATGACCCATGGCAGGTGCCTCCCCGTCCCACTTCCACACGGAACCGGCACACCACAAGCAGCAAATACAAACACCTTCCCTTCAGATACCATCCATTCACACCACATCATAAGAGAAACAGCTGAGACAGAACCAAAACACTGACTCCCCCCGACTCACACAGCCTCCTGTCGTCTCGGTCAGCGGCTATCACCGCCAACCTCGACCGGAGAGAAGACAGATTAAACCACCGATGAAAGGGTCGGAGGCTAACCTCCACACCCTCTATCAAACACAAGTCACAAAAACATAGCACTAGGGAAAGGCCAACACACCCAGAGAGATCCCTCGGGCTTCAAGGGCCGAAACTAAGGGGGTAAGTTACCCCAATGAAAGGTGTAGTTGTTCTTGGTCCCGGTAACAATCCGAGGCCAAGTCCCCCACCGATACCTAAAGGCTCGGTGGGTCAAAGTGCGGGCGTCCACTCTTGCCCTGTCTCGGAGCTCACACTTGACTTGAAGGATAACCGTTGTCGGAGAGAAGCCCGAGTTAGCCGTCCGGGAATGCAGAATTCTGTTCCTCTCCCTCCACATTTTATAACAGACCTCAGTAATAATCCTCCTCCAGACCTCCCTGCCCGCCGCCGGGGCAGGATGTAGATAAAACACATTAGCCGTGTAAAACTGGAGGGCTTCAAGCCTTTTGTGCCAAGCCCAAGTCCATATTCCATGCCAAACCTGGTGCACCATGGGGCAGGCCCAAAAGAGATGGAACCTGTCCTCAATGCCCGCACACGAAAGGCACCTATCGGAAGAGATGCCACCCCACCAAAACTGCCTACTCCTGGTTGGAAGGACATTGTTGGCCAGCCGCCACCTAAAGTCGATCTTCTTGCAGTCTGCACCCGTCGAGTGAATGCTCATCCAAGCCTCTCTCATACAGAGCTCCTAGGAACGTGGAAATCTTTGACGACGTGTTCCTTAGGCCTAGGGAGCAGGTCAATGTACATCTGCTGCGTGTTCTTCCCGGCGCGATCAGCTTTCGCAAAGTCCTGCAGGCGACCTCGAAGCTGGTAAGACCTATGCATCCTGTCGCGCCGGGGGCCAACAAATCTGTGGGCGTGAACGTATTTGGACGAGTCCCACCCCGTGAAATAGGAGCCCAAAGGTCCACACTGGTGTTCGGCTACCAGAGCTCCCTTCACACTCTTAAACTGGAGTGTACTGAGCCATGTCGGAAGGTGCTTGACTTCCAAACCCCCTCCGACCTGGGACAGTATAGAACCGCCCGAGCCACCTAATCTATCTTCTTCCCGGCCCAAATGAAGCCAATGACCGCTCTCCCCATCTGCTTCATGAGACTTCCGGATGGGGACTCAATTTCCCCGGCAACAGTGCATTTCGAAACCAGAAGCGCATTAGCTAACTTGGCCCGATTCACTCTCGAAATGCCCACCTCCTGCCACAGTTCTTGCTCCTTCTTCAGGTGCTCACGTGGACCTATTCCTTAGAAAACTGGATACCGAGTATCCGAACGGGCCCATCGGTCACAGCTAAACCTGTAACCGCTGACCTCTCCCATTTGCCCCAGAGCATAATACTCAATTTCTCCTTATTGAGACGGGCACCGGTCGCAATGCAGTACTCAGCGAAAGCGTCTCGCACCCCGTTCAAGCTCCTTTCCGAGTCGACGAAGAAGGAGACATCATCTGCGTACGCAAGGTACTTCAACGACTCCCCCTCCCCGGGACCGGAAAACCCCTAACACTATGCTTCTCTTCTCAAAAGGGTCTCCAAGACCAAAACAAACAAAAGGGGAGAGAGAGGGCATCCCTGCCTCACTCCTCTTTGAACCTCAGAGAGGGGAGAGAGACGACCGGCAATAATGGCTCTCCCGGAGAGATCTCTGTGCAACGCCCCAATTGCACTTCGGACAAATACTTCGAATCCGTGGGCTTCTAACAATCTTGCGACAAACTCGTGCGATACCTTATCGAAAGCCTTGCTCTGGTCAGCCAAGAAGAGCCCCATCTTAATGCCCTTCTCGCCCAGCTAAGTGATAGTGTCTCGTATGCACCTAGTATCCCATTGCATTCGGCGCCCCCTGATACCACACGTCTGGTTAGCACCAATGAGATGAACGGCCACACTAGCAAGCCTGCTATTGATGACCCTCGCAAGGATCTTATAGTTCACTGTGGAGAGAGACACCGGTCTCCAACCACTTAAATCCCTCGACGGGGCGTCGGGGGTCTTGCACAGCAAAGTGACCATGCTCCTACGCTTGGACCCCAGCATACGACCCACCTGCACAATCTCGTTGTACACCCTGGTAAGCCAGGGCGCTAACACATTAACAAACTTCTTGTAAAACTCCGACGGGAGACCATAACGAGCCTTACCTGGCGAAAGGGCTTGAATCGCCACCCTCACCTCAGACACCGAGAACTCCTCTTCGAGACTATCCAAGTCCTCGTCTGGAATCCTCGGCGTACCCTCCAACCACATATCCATGACGGCAGGATCAATTTCCTCGCTGGAAAAGAGATCGCAGTAATACCTAGCAGCTTCCTGCAGGATCTGCTTATTGTCCCTCACCTCGGTACCATCAATGTCAAGAACTTCCAGGTTCTCCCTCTTCCGCTCCGCCTCGAGGTTCCGGTAAATGTGAACAATACCCCGCTCCTGCTCAAAACTCCTAATAGCACCTTGAAGTTGAACTTCAGAGCCGATGCCTCTGAAAAATCGGAAATCTCTTGCCTGACCTGGGTAATGATCCCAAGGTTACACCCGTCTTCATTACCCTTCAGAGCTGCGTTCAGGAATTTCATTAGAAAAACCTGTTCCCCGCTTAGCTCTCGCCAACTCCTTACCCCGAGCAACGAAGGTGCTTCGGACCTCGTCCTTCGCTCTCTCCCAACCGCCGATCTCGTCATCGGTGGCCGTTTCTGCACCGGCCTCCAAGATCGAACGGACACGCGACAGCGCTTCAACGTCGTCTAACAATGACACGTTTAGGCGTCACGGTGTCGCTTTCCTCTCCCTCGGCGCCGGCACACAGACGTCCATCACGACAACGCTGTGATCAGAGACAAACAACGGCTGTGAGTTAGGGTTAAAAACCTCGGTTCCCATAACCCAGTCCATCTTCGATACCAACAGCATGTCGATCCTTGAAGCCAAATGATTCCTGTGCCAGGTGAACCCCGGCTCCTGCGGGAACAGCTGCCTCCACACGTCCTTAAGTTGCTGGTTCTTAATCAGATTCCTAATACCCCTTCTGTACGGCTCTGACCATCTGCACCTGTGAGTACTCAACCGATCGATATGGTTATCCACAACCGAGTTGAAATCCCCACCGACGACCAGAAAATCTTCGCTTCCCCTAAGGAAGAACGGCAGCTGGTCATAAAAACCGCTCCGGAGAGGACCCTCCACCGGAACATAAACACACACCATCTTAATGGACATCAAACCGCTATGTAACCGAAATAGCCACCATGCGACCGTTTCTATCAGTCTGCATCTGCGTGATGCTACTTTCGTACTGCTGCTTGTACACAATGGCCACCCCGGTGAAACCATTCGCTCCAAGAGAATACCTACAATTCAGCCCGGTGTTTCTACGGAACGCAAAAACCTGCTCGGGCTTCTTATGGTGAGTTTCCTGCACCAACAAAAAATCAACACCTGATTCCCTGAAGTAACCCACGAGCAATTTCGGCTTTTCGATGGTGTAGAGACCTTAAACGTTCAACGTGCCAATACGCAGATCGGTGCCTTGGTAATTATGTGCCAAACTTACCTAAATCTGAAAAAGGAAGTAGTATGTTAGCAAAAAACACCACATAAAACAAACACCCATGCTCAAAAACCGAGGGAGAGGAACCCCACCAAAAAAGCAACTCACCTTCAAGATCTCGATCTATTGCGTTCCGTGCATTTAACGTTCTAATCTTTCGCCTTTTGCTAAAGTGCTATGGATCAACGTGAAGTGTAGTTTTTTTTTTTTTTCGATGTTGGAAAAGCATATTGTTTGCTTCTTCGGTCAACTTTAGTTTTTCCTTTTGCAGGTCGTTTTCCGAACATCCGTTCGTGAGGAGGAACGCGTGACTGGCCGTCTAATTGGGTCCGTGTACTGGCGACCCAGGGGGCGCTCGTGCCGGCGGTAAGGGACTTCGGCTTGGAGTAGTCATCGGTTACTATAACAATTCAAAGATGGCCGCTCGTGTATTAATAGATTTCTAGAGAACTCCCTAGTGGAATTGCGTGGGACATTTGGCAATTTTCTTTCATTTCTATTGAAGAATTTTGCTCCGCCGCCAATCCGGAGACTGTTTGCGGTATTTAGGCAGATTGCCTGTATCGCTATTGTTTTGAGGTGCACGTGGCCTACTTCTATTGCGCTGCACGTGGTCTTCATATATTGTGCTGAGTGTATTGTGTTTGTGCCACTGTTACTGGATTGGATTTGAAGCCGGGAATTTTGTGAGTACTTTTTCACATTTTCTTTGGTTAGGACTGTGTGTTTTTTGTTTTCTGACTATTGCTAGCTTTTGGAAGGGGTCGGACTTTTGTCCTCTTGGAAGAGTTAGGATGTCTGTTAGGACTGAGCCCAATAGGGCTAATGCCGTCGTGGTTACCCATAAGGGTATTTCTGCTTCGGTCATTTGTCTTGCCCAGTACAAGCACGTGGGTTCACCCCCACCCCAGTTTTCTTCTTAATTCAAGAGGTGAATAAAAACAAGCTGGAAGTAGTGCTGAACAGTAGAGATCACTACTTCAAGTTGCTTGATAGCAATATTGAGTGCAATAAAACTGTATTAAAATGCACAAATGCTCAGACAAATGTCAAAATAATTTTTTGCAAATTTTTGCATTGTGGAATTTTCAATGCAGAGGTCGCAACCGCATTTGGACTGTATGGGAAGGTGTTGACTGTGAGGTTCGAGGCTCGAAAAGAAATGGCTGAGCACATGAGTGGAGCCCTTTCCGGGACTCGTGTTGTTACATTTGACATGAAACAAGCTGTCCCCAATTTCACGGAGGTCAAAGGACAGCGTTGTAGAATGTGTATATGGGGCAAATCCGGGTGTGCAGGCGCTGCAACCATGCAGGTCACATAGCTGTGGACTGTGGGAAGTTTACCTGCAGCAATTGCTACATTTTGGGTCACACTGAGGAGGAGTGCAAAGAGCCGTGTGGAAACTGCAGATCACCACACCATCAAAGGAAGGTTTGTACACAGAGGTCCTTTGCACAAATGACCAGAGGTCCTGACAATACCAGAAGAGATGGAGGAGTGCCAAGTTGGTGAGGCGGAGGGCACACAAAGTGTTGCCGAGGCTGCGGCCTCGAGTAAAACAGATGGGGCCCACCAAATTACCAGCTCGGAGCACTCCTCAAAACCTCACAGGATCCCCGAGGAAGGTAAGGATAATAGTTCAGGTAAGAAAAGTGTGATAAACAATGAGAATAAAGAGCATGTTTCTGTTCCAGGGAAGGAGAGAGAAACCTTTCCTATCGGTGAAGATGGGAAGAGGGGTCTCTCCCCTTCAAATTCTGATGACGATGGGTATACTATAGTTACGAAGAAATCAAGGAAGTTGTCTGTCAAAGATCTTGAAGGTCTCAAATCCAGGCCTGGAAGCATAAGCGTCGTGGAGGGGCGATATGAAGAAAATATGGAGGTTGATGTTAATGGCTCCGGTGCTACTATTCCAGTGGAATCTAGCGCGGGGTTATTTCCAGCGAAGAGGACGAACAGGCTCCCAGTAGTGCACGAAAAGAGCCTGGAGTAAGAAGGGACTTTTCCAGCGATGGAGAAGATAATTCTAGTGTGGAAAGTGCTGATGTCTCAGAGAACAAGGAAGGTGAGTCTGAATTCTCTGACACCAGTTCTACGCTGGAGGGTGTTCTCAGTGAAAGCGGAAGTAGTGATAGTTGTGATGGTGACATATTCCCCGAATTTGGTCATAACAATGTTCTTATTGAGGGTCAAGTGCAGAATGAGTGTGTTGAAAAGTGTCAAAGTGAAGGATAAAGTGAAGCCCAGTGTTTTAGTGAAATTGGCGGAACTTCGGTTTCCAGTGAGGACCCTGTGCATAGTACGTTTACGGGTCTCCCCAATGACCCTAGTCATTGGGAAGAAACGGAAATGACTGCATCCGCCCTTTTGGCCAAAGCCAAGGGGCGGAGGTACACCTCCGCGGCCGTGAATAGCCAAGACGGGTGGCCTCCCGAAAGTGAAGCCTCGTGCCCTACTCCACCCTCAGACGGGCAGAAGCAGCCCGTTCGGGGTCCCGGGGGCTCACCTACGCTTAGTGTTCCCACTACTGCTAGCGGCGGCCATGTTGTCGCCGGCTCTGAGGCGACGCCGGAGGCCCCGTGACGTTCTGGGGTCCTCCCGCAGGACCGCTGAACGTCGGCGTCGGGTGTGAGGAGGAGAACCAATCCTCGGATACTGCTGTTGTGAACGGTAAGTTTTGGGCTTGTACTGATACGGAAGTGGATAATGAGACTTCTGAGTCCCTTTGTGCTGACCTGCAGCGTCAGTATCAGAACAAGAAAAAAAGAACTGGGAAAGAGTTTACTGCGGCCAATTTTAAAGCGGTTAACGATCTTGTTGCCGCTGCCTCTGTAATGTTGCATGGCACGGGACATGTGATTCCAACAGCGAATGGCCAAGTTCTTCGAGGAGAAAGGTCTACAAGAAGTGTGGGTAAGAAGGATAGTACCAAAAAGTAACTTGGTTGCGGTTCCTCTCTCTAGTAGGTTGAACTATGGGTTTTGCATTTTTCTCTGTGTTTGTTGTTGCAAATCTTTCTTTTTACAGGACCAGGTAAGTATGAACTCTGGTAGAGTTAATTTTGCCGGCACAAACATTAGGGTTGGCTCCTTGAACGTTCAGGGCCTCAATTCGGAGGCGAAGCAGTGTTGGCTCGAAGGGTTCTTTCGCCAGAATAATCTGGACTTCCTCATGATTCAGGAAACCCACTATAAGGACAGGGAACAGATTTTTGCTTTTCGCAGAGGGTCCGGTCTCAGATTTAAGTACTCGCTTGGGAGTACAGGTTACACGGGAGTTGCTATAATTTACAAAGAGAAGTTTGAAAGAGATATCACTCACTTTGAATCGGATGGGGAAGGTCGGGTGATCTCTCTTACCACCCACAGTGGGAATATCTCTATGAAACTTGTGTGCATTTACGCTCCTAATAAGGGTAACTTGCAGAGGTCGTTCTATAATGAACTTCCGCATTTCATTAGAAGCTCGGAAGATGTGTTGATTGTTGGCGGGGATTTTAATGCGGTCCCAGACTGCGACCTCGACAGAGACGAGACCAGCAGCTGGTTGAGAGCTTATGGGAACGTGCTAAAGGTCCTCCTTAATAACCAGGGGCTGTGCGATGCCTCGAGGAGACTTAACCCCAGTATTCCGGGTTATACCTGGTTTAGAGGAGGCAGCGCCTCCCGCCTGGATATGTTTCTTGTGTCGAAGATTGACTGGATTTACGGGATTGAGATCTTTGGTCCGAACTCTCCACTGCTGTATGTTTCGGACCACTCTGCCGTCCTGATGGACGTGTGTGTGCCGGTTCCGAGTGAGAGAGGTGCTACCCCGTGGCGTTTGAACATCTCCATGTTAGAAGATGAAGATATGATAGTGCACCTTCGCTCGATCCTGAACGCTGGCGCAGGCACGATCACTGACGATGAGTGCGGTGTGTGGGAACGGACCAAGGAGGAGGTGAAGGATTTCCTTTCTCAGAAGGGTAGACAGTTGGCCACGTCGAAGAGGAAGCGCCACATGATTTTGATGAACATTCTTAATGCGGCGATTCGTGGTGATAAAGATGGGTGTAATTCCTCTCTGATTACTAATATCAGGAACGAAATTAGTCACTTCTATCGGGAGGAAGGATCGGCGGTCAAGTTGACTGGAGCCTTGGAAGTGCTCCGGCAGGAGAGTGATGTTAACTTCATCTACCGGAAAGTCGAGATGAAGAGGGTAAGGAGAACCTTCAATGCCTCGACATTGACGGTAGGGAGGTCCGGGATCTTCCCGATATCGTGCAGCGGCGGCGGAATTTTATGGCGGGTTATTTGACAAAGAGGAAGTGCAGCCTGAGGTCATGGAAACTTGGCTGGAAGGTACTCCGAGAATTTCGGATGAAGATAGGGAGTTGTTGGAAGGGAAATTCACCGAAACTGAAGTCAGGTCGGCGATCCTGAACCTCAAGCCCAGAAAGTCGCCGGGTATTGATGGGCTTCCGGCCGAATTTTACTATAAATTTGTCAATATTTTGGTTCCCTGGTTATGCAGGATTTATATCAACATTGCTGACAAAGGTATTATGACTAAGTCTATGAGAAGTAGTGTTGTGACTCTTCTTTCCAAAACCCCCGACGATCCTGCTCGTGATCTTGCTGGATGGAGATGGGTGTCTCTGTCTACCATTGATTATAAAATCATGGCGGCGATCGTCAATGTGAGGCTTTCGCGGGTGGCGGAGAAATTAGTGAGCGTTGGGCAGACGTGTAGTATCCGTGGTAGGCGGATGTACCATAATGTTTGTTGTGTGAAGGACATGTTTACTTATATCGGAGACAGGGATGTTAAGTTGGGAATGTTTTCCGCGGATCAGAGTAAGGCCTTTGACCGTGTTTCTCACGAGTTTATTAGAAAGATGCTGGAAGCCCACGGCTTCGGAGAGTTTTTCCGAAGAACGGTGGACACTTTATACAGGGACCTCAACGGAAGAGTCATTATATCTGGCCGTCTTTCTCACCTCTTTGAGGTTAGAAGAGGTGTGAGACAAGGCTGCCCACTCTCCCCGTTGTTGTTTGTCTTGGTCATTGAGACCATTTTAAGGAAGGTTTAGGCTCATCCTAGCATTCAGGGAGCCCCCATCCCTGGCTGCGCGGGGTCCCTAAAGTATCTTGCATATGCTGACGACGTCAATTTCTTTGTTGACTCGGAAGTTAGTCTAAAACATGTCCGGGAAGTCTTCGCGGGATACTGCGGTACCACCGGGTCCATGCTTAATGAGGATAAGTCGAACCTGCTTCTTTTGGGGCAGGTGGGATCGCGCTGCGGTCCGTGGGCTGGCGGTGACGGATGGAATCATCAGGATACTCAGTATCCTTTTTGATAGAGACGGTGTCCATTTGAAGACATGGATGGACATCCTCTTCGCTATTAAAGAGAAGAAGGAAAGGTGGCAGAGTGTTAACATTTCGATGATTAACCGGGCTAAGTTAGCTAACGCTCTCCTGGTCTCGAAATGTGCCTTTGTCGGAGAACTTGGTTCTCCCCTCGGAGTCTCATGAGGCTTCTGGAAAGGCAAGTTTTTCAATTTATTTGGGCCGGTAAGCAAGTTGAGGCAGTTGCCAGAGCGGTCCTGTGCTGCCCGAAGGAGGAGGGTGGTTTGGATGTTAAACACCTCTCCTTCTGGTTCAGTGCACTGCAGTTTAGGAGTGTGAAGGAAGCTCTGAACTCCTCGCACCCTTGTAGGAACTTTGTTGCGTATTTGACAGGATTGTCTGCGGAGAAGTTCTTACCTGGCTTCCGATTTATGGGGCCGCGTAGAGAGACCACTCACAAGCACTATAAGCTTGGGGGGCACATTCAGGGTCTCGCGGAGGCTAACCGGAATAGGCTGAATTTGAAGCAAATGTATCTGCACATTCTCCCTAGGCCTAGGGAGCAGGTAACTGAGTTTAGTGTCGTCAACTGCAACATTAAGGAGGTGTGGATGAGCGTGTTGGCGGCTGGAGTTGACTGTAAGAAGCGGGATTTTAAATTCCATCTGGCTCACGATATCCTTTCGACTAGGAAGAGGCAGTACAGGTGGGGTACTGCCATCACCGACAAGTGCGCCTCTTGCAATCTCATTTTGATGACCGGTACCACTTGTTCTGGAGTTGTCCCATGGCCGTTCAGGCGTGGAAGCTTTTTTGGACCTGGACAGGTTGCCCGCAGCGACTCAAGGCTCAGGAGGTGTTTTACCAGTACCCCGGCCCCAAGACTGGGCGGGATGTCTGGAGGTTGATCATCACTGAGACCACTTACAAAATCTGGAGAGAGAGGAACAGAGTTGTTCATAGTAATTACGGAAATGCGGGATTCGACCCTTTGAAAGTGAAAGCTTAGGGATAGAGTTGGATGCTCGCACTCTTTCGGACCGTGCCTTTACGTTCCGGTGGGTCTTCTGGCCCAAAATTGTTACCGGAACGAAGGAAAAATATTTTTCCATTGGGGAACTTAGTCTCCCCAGCTTTTCGGCTTGCAATCCTGCATTTCCGGTCCCTTGGTTTCTTGTGATTTTGTTGAACTTTGGTTTGTGCTTTAATCTTTTGCATGTTTCTTTTCTAGTTTCCGGGATGGAGTGAGAAGCTTACCCTTCTTCCTCCATGCCGGGTGCCTGTTCGCATACCATACCAGTCTCCTCCAGCGGCGCTGGCGTTGGGGGAGGCTGGTCACTTTTGTGTGTGAATCGGGGGGTATGTGTGTTTAGCCGTAGTCTTTCCTCACTGTGCCTTTCCGAGTGTGGTTTGTCTGTTGTGTGGGTGGTGTGTGATTGCTGTTTGTGGTGTGTCGGTTCTGCGTATTTGTCTGCAAGGTTGGGAGCCATTGGTGGATCGAAAGCTGGTCGTTGTACCACGCGTACGTCTCGGTGACCCTTCTGGTGGTGTCTCGGTTGGGACGTCATCACAGGATAAACGCGAAGGAGAGCCTTCTCCTACTTGAGTGTTTCGGGGTGGCCTAGGGCCTGCCTCGTCATTCTTGGTGTCCCTGTCTGCAAGAGTGAACGGAGGCCTGTTCGAGTTCCTCGGTAGGCCAGTGTGAATCGGGGGTCTGGATGTGCTGACTGTGGAACCGTGGTTGGTGCATCGGGGTGTGAGTGAAACGCCGGTGGAATCGAACTCACATTTTATTTGTGGTTCGGCGAAGCGACTCTGTTGGTGCTGCTGGGCAACAAAATTTCGTGCCGGGAGAGGGGTCACTGTGCTCACGCACAATGGCGTCCCTCTCTCTCGGATGCCAAGTCTTGGTTCTCCAAGTGTTGGTTTTAGAAGACAAAGATCTTGACTATTGCGTCCCTCTGTCTCTTTCGTATCCGCACTGTTTCTACGTCGTCGGCTTTTATGTCCGGTAACCGTCGGAACGACGTGGTCCATTCCGTCGAATCCCGACTTCGCCAAATTGACAAGATCCTTCGCCGCATCAACGTTGGCCTGGCTCAGGCCGTCTTCCCTGACGCTTGAACTTCGGTCATTTGCTCAGGCAACTGTTCTTCCTCAAAATCCGTAGAAAGCTTGGATTCCCCGTTTAAAAATGTGTTGCCCATAGTTTTGGGTAAAATATTAAGTCGATTATTGAAGGGAAACAACACTCTGAAATAACTGCTCGAGCTGAAAAGCTTGTCCCAGAATCGTCACAGTGGTGACAAGCGGATCTCTGTCTATTCCAATCTTGAATAGATAATAGATATCTTTTTATTTACAATATACTGAAAAACAAAATAAAGTTAAGTGTACACCAGTAAAAGTTACTGAACAAGGATTTTTATTTCTTAAAGCTTAATTTTAATGTCAATATAACTGGTAGCTCTTAATAAGTTGTTCCCTCCCAACATCATTTTCTGCTAAATCCTCTTTTTACTCGCCTTCAATTCATCCATGAAATGAATTTTAAAATTTTTACCGTGACACTAAATTCCAAGTACAACGACTTCAACACCGCTGCGCAGGCATAACACAAAGCCTCGGCGACCATGGCTCCGCTGAAACCAGTGTTTTGCTAGCGGAAGAGTACAACAAAAACGGGGAACGTTCTTGCAACCAAAGCGGTCCAGTTTGTAGTGCTACACTAAAGAAAGTAGTTCTTTATTTCTGCCGCAATTTTGCGAAATACATTGTGATAATTGCTTTTATATTACGCATATCAATCCCTGTTACGATATAGAAAGTATGCACATGCCGACCTTTTTTCTACAAAGCCGTGAAAGCAGAGGCCGCGTCATGTTCATTGGAACTTATAAGGCATCGAAAATCAGATTTGCTCCTCCTTTGCACAGCATTGTTAGCATATCATTCAAATTGAATTACAAAAAAAAAAAAAAAAAACTCTCGAGCAAGTGATTTCATACATTGCGTATGAAAGAATGGTGTGCGAAAAAAAGAAAGAGAAGCTATCAGATTTTAATGTCAAGAAATTGGACATAAATGATCTATTTTCTGTAGCGCAGCACTACAAATTGGAAACCTTGCCTGGCAAGAACGTTCACCGTTCCTCTTGTACTCCTACGCCCGAAAAATGGCTGACGGAGCGAGAATTTCGTTTCAGCGAAGCTAAGCTTCATGTCGTTGCCTCAGCTTTTGTTCACAGCGTCGTAATTGCACGAAAAAACTACGATAAAAATATTTAAAATGCACCATAATGATGCAATTTTTTCACTACTTGCTATTAAATTGCATACTTCAAAATCTGTACGTCTCTTTTTTTCGAAATCCTTCAATTATTCCGACGAAATAATTTAGGAAGCTAAACTACACATTTACCAAAATAGAGTGCATTTGCGCCGATAAAGCACCCCTTCTACTTTTACTGCGTTGTAACAGTCTCAGTAGAAGTGTCAAAAATCATCTCTTTATAGCTCCTGTTTTGTGCAAAGCAGAAAGTCAGCCACATTATCTTCCGAGGATTGATGCGACTATAATGGAACCACATCCCTGAAGCCTAGGAAACTTTTTTGGTCTCCCCTAGTGGAATTCTTTTCCGAAATCGATAAACGCCCGGCTTGCCAAAGTTATCATACAAAATCATGTCATGGCTCTCAGAGCATTTCCGTTCACTTGGCCTTTCCGGCAGACAAAATCGAATGCAGATTTCGCCGTCTAAACCTGCCTCAGCACAAAAACGTGGGCAATTCTACATGGCGACACTGTAAAATCTAATTGAAGCAGGCTTCTCATGCAACACAAGCAGGTGAATGACAAAGTTACTTTGCGTAAGATCTAAAAAGTTAAAGCTGCGCTCCCAACTGGCGAACAGCTCCTTTCTTGCCTGAGGTTTCTCGGAATACTGTCATTTTCGGATTAAGTGAAGGTGATCTTTTAACATGTGTAGTGGTGTTAATATTAAAATTTTTGGAACAGGAGAGAATACTACAAACGAAACGTTGTGCCAGCGGAAAATAAAATACAACTACGTGAAAATTGCTTAAGGGCACTTCTCCTCTAGGATTACCGTAGTCGGTCGTTGGCGAGGGTAGGATGGACAAAGAATTTTCCTTGTGTTTAAGAAAAAGAAAAAAACGTTTTTAATATTCTACAATATTTGAGTACAAAATGTAAAACATTTTCTTTCATGCGATTTTTTTTCAAGCAAAATTGTTATTTTCATGTTAAGAGTGAGATTAAATTAATACAAAACAATTGATAAATTAGCTACATAATCGATTTCAATAATCCCTTTTTTTTTTCGTAGGGAAGTAACTGAAAAAATAAAAAAAATCCAGAAAAGGATCTTTTTATAAATAGCAAATCTAAATGTTAGTTTTTTTTTATTTAAAAGCAAAGTTACAGAAATTGTTAGAAATGCTGTGATATATATCTTGTGCCTCAAGAAGATATTATTTCTCTTATGTGTCGTGGTTGGAAGATATTATATCTCTTATGTGTCGTAGTTGCCGTTTTTATTCAACTTTATTTGCTCTTCGTCAAACGTCCGTTCGGGAGGAGGGACGCGTGTCTGGCCGCCCACCCGGGTGCGTGTGCCGGCGCAGAGTGCGGTGCCTGGCGGTCTAGCAGGGCGCTCGTGCCGGCCGTATTGGAGCTGTGGCAGATCACTGTGTCTTGCTTTCTGCAAGTTATATTCGGATCGTTTATCGATTGCCTTTTCGATTCCAAGATGGCGTTTTTTTGACATTGTTTGTTCGCTATCTTGGCACCTGGTGGACTTCTAATAATCTTTTTTTTTTTTCTCTCTCTCACTTCAAATTTCGGAGAACTTTGCTCCGCCACTTCTCAGGAAGTTCAGGAGTCGGTATTTTTGAATAACTCTGTACCGCTTTTGATTAACGACCACGTGCATTAGTTTTGCGGCCACGTGCTAAGTGTTGTGTGTGTGCTTGTGCCTGTTCGTTTGGATTACCACGCTTAGGAGAATAGGTAAGTACTTTTTGCTTAATTTTCTTTAGCGAGGGTTTGTGTTTTATAAACTTTTTCTGTTGTGTGAGCTTCTGGAGGGGTCGGACTTTTGTCCTCTTCCACGATGGCTGCTAAGACTTAGCCCGATAGGGCTAACGCTATTGTTGTCACCCATAAGGGTATTTCTGCTACAGACGTTTGTTTAGCGCTGTATAAACATTTAGGGTCTCCTTCGACACCAGTTTTTGCCCTGATCCAAGAGGCAAATAAAAACAAACTAGAAGTGGTGCTTAATAAGAGGGAGCATTATTACAAGCTTCTTGATTGTGAGGTTGAGTGCAACAATACTTTGATGAAGTGCACTAACGCCCAGACAAATGTGAAGTTAGTTTTTTGTAAATATCTGCATTGCGGCATCACCAATGCCGAGGTTGCTACTGCCTTTTCGAAATTTGGTATGGTGAGGACCGTTAAGTTTGAAGTGAGGAAGGAGAATGCTCCTCACATGAAAGGGGCCTTGTCAGGTACCCGTGTAATTTCCATTGATATGAAGGAGCCTATTCCTAACTTTATGCAAGTGAACGGTCAGCGTTGCATGATCATTTGCAGGGGCCAGATTCGGGTGTGTAGACGCTGCAGCTACGCTGGACACATTGCTGTGGACTGTGAAAAGTTCACTTGTAGCAATTGCCATATTTTAGGGCACTCAGCTGAAGATTGCAAGGAGGTGTGTGGAAATTGCAAATCTCCGCACCACCAGAGGAAGGCCTGCAGTCAGAGGTCCTTTGCGCAGATGCTTGGAGGGGGCGAACAGTCCAAGCGTGATGACGAAATGGAGGCTTGCCACGCTGAGGAGGAGGGGGCTCAGGAAGTGTTGCCGAGGCTGAGATCTCGAGCAAAACAGAAGGGGCCCACGAAATTCTCAGCTCGGTGCAAGCACAAGGGGCTCTGGAGAAACAACAGGTAAGTGTTGTGCCTAAGAAAGGCAACAATACAGGTAAGGATACTAAAGAGAGTGTTTCTTTTACAGCGAAGAGAAGAGAAACCGTTCCTATCGGTGAAGATGGGAAGCGGGGTCTGTCTTCTTCGAGTTCGGATGAGGATGGTTTTACGAAGGTTATTAAAAAGTCAAGGAATTTGACTCCTGAACAGCTTCGGGTTCTTCAGTCTATCCCCGGAAGGGTGAGTATTGTGGAGGGTAGTGAGATGACTGAAAATTGTGACGATACTGAGGATAAGAATATGGAGGTTGATATTCCTAGTGAAACCATTCCTAAGGGCCTTCAGACTCCCAGTAGTGCTCGAACTGAGGCTGGAGGTAGTGAGATGTCCAGCGAAGAAGGGGAGGCCTCCAGTGCTGATGGTACGGAGGGCAGTAAGTATGATTCTGATCTTAGTGAGAGTATTGAGGAGGGACTTGCTATTAGTGAAAGATCTCAAGATGATATAGAATGTAATGATGACAGTGATATTGATATTTCTAATGATTTAACTGATAATTGTAGTAATGTTGATAATGATTGTGATAATAGTGTTATTGAATGTTTTGGTGCTGCCACGAACCGTGAAAAATCTGAAGTCCAATGTTTTGGTGCGAAGGAGGTGAATTTGGTTTCCACTGACCCTGTGCATGATTTATTTCCGGATCTTCCCAACGACACCGGTCAATGGGAAGGGACGGATATGAGGGCACCTACCCTCCTGGCCAACGCAAGGGGCAGCGGTCTTCCTCCGCTTCTGTGGATGGTCAGGGCATGCGTCTTCCCGAAAGGGAAGCTACATACCTTACTCCACCCTCCGATGGGCTATCTGAGCACGTCGGGGGTCCCGGAGGCGCACTTGCGCTTGGACGCGCTACGACCACGAGCGGCAGCCACGTCGCCGCTGACTCGGAGGCGATGCCCGGAGACTGTCGGGACAATCTGGGCTCCGCTCGATGGAGTCCGGGCTGTCGGTGTTGGTGGTGCGCAGGTTCGCCAGCACTCTGGTACTGAGGCAATAAGTGGCAAGTTCTGGGCTTCTACGGAGCCTGTGACGGGTGATGAAGAAGATGTGGACCATGTTCGGGCTAACTTACAGCACCAGTACCAGAGTAAGTTTAAAAACTCTGGCAAAGAATTCACGGCAGCTAATTTTAAGGCTGTCAACGAGCTTGCCGCGGCGTCCGTTGTGATGTTGCACGGCACAGGTCACGTCGTTCCGACGGCAAACGGCCAGAGTTTTACTGCTGAGAAAATGGATCGCGGTGCAGCAAAGAAGGTGAAATTTGACAAGTAATGTGGTTTCTTTTCCTCTCTCTCCGTTTCCAAGTTTTCATGACTCTTGTTTATCTTTGTCTTTGTTTAATCTCCACTTTACCTTTTCAGCCCATGCATACCAGTAGGGTCAATTTTCTCGGCACCAACATTAGGATTGGTACGTTGAATGTTCAAGGCCTGAACTCTGCGGAGAAGCATTGTTGGCTTGAAGGATTCTTCCGCCAGAGTAATCTGGACTTCCTTATGAATCAGGAGACGCATCATACGGACTTGGCCAAGTTGTTTGCCTTTCGAAGAAATTCCGGGCTCAGGTTTAAGTACTCTTTAGGCAGTACCGGCTACACGGGTGTTGCCATTATTTTTAAAGAGAAGTTTGAGAGATATATTTCCCAATTTCAAACAGACGGGGAGGGTCGGCTGATTGCTCTGACCGTTCACAGTGGTAGTATGTCCATGAAGCTTGTTTGTGTTTACGCTCCGAACCAGGGAAACATGCAACGGTCGTTCTACAACCAGCTCCCGTTTTTCTTTAGGAGTTCGGAGGACGTCTTGATTGTCGGCGGAGACTTTAATGCCGTCATCGATAGTCACCTTGATAGGGCGGGCAATGGTAGGTGGTCTGAAGCCTATGAGAACGTGATTAAAGCTATCCTGAACACTCAGGGTCTTTACGATGTCTGGAGAACTCTTAACCCTAGAGAGCCAGGCTACACTTGGCACAGAGGGACCAGTGCGTCCCGCATCGATATGTTTCTTGTCTCCAAGATTGATTGGATTGACAAAGTTGAAATTTTCAGCCCTAACTCCCCTCTGAGGTACATTTCTGACCACTCGGCCGTCATGATGAATGTCTGTGTCCCAGTTCCGAGAGAGAGGGGTGCTACCCCTGGCGAATGAACGTCTCCATGTTAGAAGACGAAGAAACGCTGGTGCACCTTCGTTCTATTTTGAACGCTGGGATAGCCACGATTACAGACGATGAGTGCGGCGTGTGGGAGAGGGTTAAAAATGAGATTAAGGATTACCTTACGAAGAAAGGTAGGCTGGCTGCCATGGAAAGGAGGAATCGTCACATGGTTTTAATGAATATCCTGAATGCGGCGATTCGTTTAGAGGAAGGATGTTGTAATTCCTCTCTGATTAATAACGTTAGAAGTAGGATCAGTCATTTTTTTTAAGGAAGAGGGTTCGGCGGTCAAATTGACCGGCTCCCTCGAAGTGCTCCGGCAGGAGAGTGACATAAACTACATTTTCAGGAAGATGGAGGCTGAGAGAGTTAGGCAGAACCTCCAATGTCTTGATATCGACAACAGGGAAGTCAGGGATCTCCCCGTCATTCTAAAGGCCGCCGCGGACTATTACGGTGAGTTGTTCAGCAAGGAAGCTGTGGCCTCTGAGGTTATGGATGCCTGGTTGGAAGGCACGCCGGTTCTTGCGCAGGAGGATAGGAATCTCGTGGAAAAGGAGTTTACTGATAATGAGGTCAAGACTGCGATCCTGGATCTCAAGCTCAACAAGTCTCCTGGTATTGATGGCTTGCCGGCCGAGTTCTATAAGAAATTTTCCAATATTCTGGCTCCGTGGCTTTGTAGAATTTACAACCACATTGTGAATAGAGGAATCATGACTGAAACTATGAGAACCAGTATTGTTACTCTGCTTTGTAAGACCCCGGAGAATCCTGCCAGGGATCTTGGTGGGTGGAGACCAGTGTCTCTGTCTACAATTGATTACAAGATCATGGCAAAAATCATCAATGCTAGGCTATTGCGGGTTGCGGAGAAGCTGGTTGGTGTTGGTCAGACCTGCAGTATACGTGGGAGACAAATGTTTCACAACATCAGGTGCGTAAGAGACTTGGTCACTTACGTTACCGAAAGAGATCTTAAGCTGGGAGTGTTTTCTGCGGATCAAAGCAAAGCCTTTGATCGGGTCTCCCACGATTTCATCAGGAAGTTGCTAGAAGCTCACGGCTTTGGTGAAATATTCCGAAGGGCTGTGGACTCGTTGTATAGAGGCCTCAATGGGAGAGTTATTGTTTCTGGCCGTCTTTCTCCCCTCTTTGAGGTTGGAAGAGGAGTGAGACAAGGCTGCCCTCTCTCTCCATTGTTGTTTGTTTTGGTCATCGAGACCATGCTGAGGAAGGTTCTGGCGAACCCGAACATCAAAGGGGTTCCTGTGCCTGGTTGTGCGTACTCCATGAAGTACTTGGCGTATGCTGATGATGTCACCTTCTTTGTGGACTCGGAAAGAAGTCTGACTAAGGTCCGGGAGGTCTTCGCGGGGTACTGTGGGGCTACCGGTGCTAAGCTGAATGATGATAAGTCCAGTCTGCTGCTCTGGGGAAGATGGGATTGCACTGCCGTTCATGGGCTGGAGGTGACCGATGGATCCGTCAGGATACTGGGTATCCTTTTCGATAGAGACGGTGTTCATAAGAAAACTTGGAGGGACATCCTCTCTAACGTGCGGAAAGAAAGGGATAGGTGGCAGAAGCTTCATATTTCAATCACTAATCGTGCTAAGTTGGCCAATGCCCTCTTGGTGTCAAAGTGTGCTTTTGCCGGAGAGCTTGGGTCACCCCTCGGAGTCTTTTGAGGTTATTGGAGAGAGAGATTTTTGCCTTCATCTGGGCTGGTAAGGCCGTTGAGGCGATAGCCAGAGCAGCCCTTTTTTGTCCTAGGGAGGAAGGCGGTTTAGAGGTTAAACACCTTTCCTCTTGGTTCAGTGCACTCCAGTTTCGTAGTACTAAAGGGGCTCTTAACTCCTCTCATCCGTGTAAGAACTTTGTGTCTTTTTGACTGGATTATCCGCGGACAAGTTCTTGCCTGGCTATCGTTTTTTCGGGCCCCGCAGGGAACTACCCATAAGTGTTACAAGCTTGGTGGGCACCTTCAGGCCCTTGCGGAGGCCAACCGGAACGGGAATAACTTGAAGCAGATGTACTTTCATATCCTTCCTAGACCCAGGGAGAAGATCATTGAGTTCAATGTTGTTAACTTCGATAAGAGGGAGGCGTGGATGTGTGTCCATGCTGCTGGGGTTGATTGCAAAAAACGGGACTTTAAGTTACGTTTGGCGCATGATGTCCTTCCTACGAGGAAACGGCAGTGCAGATGGGGTGGTGCTGTCACTGACAGGTGTCTTTCCTACAATCTTATCGAAGATAGACACCACTTGTTTTTTAGTTGCCCTATGGCTGTGCAGGTTTGGCGGTTGGTCTGGGATCTGGGCCGGCCGCCCTCAGCAGTTTATGCCTCAGCATGTTTTCTACCAGTATCCCGGTCCCAAAGCGGGAAGGGATGTCTGGAGACTCATCATTACGGAGACGACGTACAAAATCTGGAGAGAGGGGAACAGAGTTCTTTATTGTAATCACGGTAATGTGGGATTCAGCCCTATGAAAGTTGCCTGGCAGGTCAAGTGCAAGATCCGGAACAGGGTTGAACTTGACGCCCACTCCCTTTCGGACCGTGCCTTCAGGTATCGGTGGGTCTTCTGGCCTCGGATTGTTACCGGTACTAGGGAAAAGTACTTCTTCCACTGGAGAACTTAACCCTCTCCCACCCCCTTGTTTCGGCTTGCAATCCTGCATTACCGGATCCTTTTGAATTTTTGGTTGATGTTTTGTTTCGTTGATACATGGTTTGTGTGTTCTACTAACTTCTCGGATCGAGCGTGAGGGGCTCCGGAGACGCCGTTTTCGGGACTCCCGATCGGTCGATTCGGTGCTTTTTGTTTCGTTTCAGCCACTTCTGCTTTGCGGTTTGGATCCAGCTTCGGTTTCCGGACCCCCGGTTTCCGCGTTCGGTGTGCTGTGCCTTCGGGGGTGTTGCTTGCGAGAGTGTTTTATTTATTTTTGTGTGTATGCGTGTTTTTTTTTTTTTTTTTTGTGGAGTGGATGCCTTATGGAGTTTTTTTGTTGTTGTTTGGTGTGCGTCTGGCGTGTGCCGGTTCTGTGTGTGTGTCTTTAGGGTGGAGGCTTCCTCGTTTTTGGAGATGCCTGTTGCTCTCCGCCGTTGCCTCCTCTGATGTTGTCATCCATTGGGTGACTATGTCACTGGGTCTCCTCCGAAGGAGGAATTTCCTCCTACATGAACATTTCGAAGGGCCTTGTCCCTTCGTCGTTCTAGGAGACTCCGCCGTCGGTATGTATGGTGTTGCTTCGGGGCTTTAAGGGGGAGGCTTCCTCGTTTTTGGAGATGCCTGTTGCTCTCCGCCGTTGCCTCCTCTGATGTTGTCATCCGTTGGGTGACGATGTCACGGGGTCTCCTCCGAAGGAGGAATTTCCTCCTACATGAACATTTCGAAGGGCCTTGTCCCTTCGTCGTTCTAGGAGACTCCGCCGTCGGTATGTATGGTGTTGCTTCGGGGCTTTAAGGGGGAGGCTTCCTCGTTTTTGGAGATGCCTGTTGCTCTCCGCCGTTGCCTCCTCTGATGTTGTCATCCTTTTGGTGACGATGTCACGGGGTCTCCTCCGAAGGAGGAATTTCCTCCTACATGAACGTTTCGAAGGGCCTTGTCTCTCCGTCGTTCTAGGAGACTCCGCCGTCGGTGTGTATGGTGTTGCGTCGGGGGTGTGTGTATCGGGGCGTGTGTGAAACACCGGTGGAACCGATCCCATGTTCATACATGGGAGAGGGGAAACAAGCGTGTTGGTGTTGCTGGGCAACAAAAGTTCGTAATGGGAGAGAGGTCGTCGTGCTTCTGCACAATATGACGTCCCTTTCTTTCTGTTTCCAGTGAATGGTATACGAAGACAAAGAAGCTTCCTGAAGACTTTGTACTCTGAGGGTGTTGAATGCGTTTCCCTACTGAGGGATGCTCTCGTGTGCTGGCATCTTTTGTTGATTATGAAAGATTGCAAAATATTTCGGTGTTATGTAAATTTCCTCCCACAGCGCTGCCAAAAAGAATAAAAAGCTTGGCGTGAAGAGCTACAACAACGCCACCACCTCTTAAAAAGCATATGACCTACGGGGAAGTTACCATCCAGGAGCAAAACATGTTAGGAGGGACTATGGCAATGAAACTTTTCTTTGATCCACGATGGGTTTCCTTCGATCTGATAACTATTTGTTAAGAGCAGTTTTTTGTTGTTGTTGTTTGCTGTTTTCTGACATCCCGCCCATCCATTATTTTGGTGAGAAAAATATACAATAACATTAGTATTATTATTTAAATTAAATTTCACCAAATATTATAGTTTGGCCTAAGGATCCGCACAAAATGCAGACATTCCCTAGTGTTTGGCATTACTGAAAATATTTCTGAAAAACTGAAGAACAAACAAAAGCCTTAACTAACCCGGTTAGCGTAACAAAACTAACATATCCGATTTGCGAAGTGTTTATGTTACCGAGAAAGGTTACAATCACGTGCTGTGAGTCTGAGTAGCTCGGCTGGCTGTTCTTTACCCAAAGAATTGAAGTGAACAAAAATATGCATGCGCAGTCTCCACGGGCATCAGCCGAGCAACCTGTATTCTGGCTTCTGTGCGCTGCATGTTTTTCCTGAAGATACGACTGCGCTAGTTACGTCTCGCGGAGCCGTAACTTCTTCTCGTTAGATATTCTTTGGTACAACTACGAGGAGAATCCTCCTGCATAAGGGATTCAGTGGCATTGTCACTAATGAAATGACACCACCACAGCGGACAAGGTCCTTAGTCACCTCTGAAGGGGACTTTTGTCCGCCTACATGGACGTTCCTGGTGTACCTTCGGGTTGAACCCGCCGTTCTAGGTGCCCTCGCCGCTATTTGTGTGCGGGTCCTTTCGAGTTCTTCGGAGGATCTGTATGACTCGGGGCTTTGTATGGTGCTGCATGTTGGGCCGTGGTGGGAGTATGTGTAAAGATCAGTGAACCATGTCCAGGTGTTTATTTTGGGCGTGGTGAACAGTGTGAAGATGTGTTGCAACAAAGTTCGTGTATGGGGGAGGGGACGTCGTGCGAGAGCACATTAGGGCGCTCCCCTCTCCAAGCCCCCATGCTTTGGGGGTCTTATACGAAGACAAAACACGTCACACACACGAGTACGGCAGCGAAGCTTTTCTTTGATCCACGATGGTTTCCTTCAATATGATTACTATTTGCTTACAGCAGTTTTTTTTTGTTTTGTTTTTTTGTTGTTGTTGCTGTGTTCTGATATTCCGCCCATCCCTTATTTGTTGCTGTTTTCTGACATCCGCCTTTCTTTCGCTGAAGGAAAGAGGTCGGTTTTATCCTGCGTTGTAATATCATTTTTTCAAGGGTAATTTTGCGAAATCGTAAGAAGAAAAATGCCAAAAAGGCTTAAAATTTCATCATCCCCTACAATTCGACATGAAGCTCTGGGCCTCTCTGCCATAGTACGATTCCTGATTATAAGAAAATCGTTTATTTTCCACAATATCCGTTTAATCAGTAATAATGGATAAACGTAATATATCTTTTGTGCAACATTATTTTTATTTTGGTAAGGATAAGGTCTACGCGGAATATAGCCTTTGCGGAAAGGACTACAAAACGTCGAGCAATACGTCAAATCTTAGGGATAATTTAAAACGACTAAATCCAGCTACTATCGTTTTAAATGACCCCGGAAAGAAACAAGTGAGGAACAGCCAAACTCAAAACTGTATTTGTTCAATTTCCCACGAATTATTACCACGATTTTGCTAAACATTATAGAAAAAATTATGTTTGCATACAAAACTGCAGAATTTTCTTCTTTAACTTTACGAAAAGAAACATAAAAAAACATGCAACACAAACAGAAAATGAGTATTAAGGAGCCACGAATTAGCTCGTTCTTCAGGCAAAACATTTTTTTTTTGTGACGTTTGCTTCGGGAACATATCGTCAAAACGTAGATTCCATGCCCCAGTGGTCTAAGTGCTGGCGTCTGACCATTCGTCCGATATCAGTGCGGATTAGAATCCCGTGAAGAACAGATGTTGTGGGTGTGTTTGTCTTACAGCACTGGCTTCTCTCTTCTCTGAAACCAGCGGCCGTAATTCAGGGACGGGGAAATGTTTACAGCCCATCGTGTTGCTCACGGTAGACCCCAAACAAAAAAAAAGGCGAAAAAAAGAGGTTGGTTTCAAAGTGCTTAGCTTTCTGACAATGTGAAAAAACAAGAAAAATCCTTGTCAGAAATCAAATTTTCTCTTGAGAAATTTTGCCAAACACTGTCGATAGTGTTATCGATTGCTATTTTTTGACTATCGAAAACTATCCATAGCCATAAATATCGATAGTTCTCCACCTGTACTGGCATGTGGTCTCCGATAGTTTAGTTGCGTTAGCGATTTCCTCAGTGATTGAGCGACGATCCTCATGAACACACTACGCCACCATCGTAATGTTTTCCTCACTCCGTACAATCACAAGTCGACCACAGCGCTCATTATCTGCGATTATGACTTCTCGGCCATCTTTGAAACGCAGATACCACTCAAACAACTTCGATCTCGCCATCGTAGATGACCGTACATCTTCGAAAGCATTTCTAATGTCTCTGCCGCTGCTTTACCCAAATGCTGACAAAATTTAATGTTAAAACGTTGATCTTCAAAAGCCATGTTTCTACAAACGACAAACCATCTTCACACGATATATAAAAGAGTTTTATGATGGAGTAAAAACTTTAATGATAGTTAAAATTTTAAAAGGGTGAGACATTTCGGGTCTTGCCAACAGGCACCCATCCTCAGACGCAATGAACACATACAGTGGAAGAGGCAGCTTATAAGTAGATACATGAATGAACAGATGACGTACAATCAATCGTCATGAGATATATTGCGCATGTCCAGTCGTTAACAGCAAAAACATAGTCATTATATCATAGTCAAACATAGTCATAGTCAGTAGAAACTATGTTGATAATTCTGTAAGCAGATATTTCCAAGGTCGAGGGACGTTTCTTTGCAATTCATCATTACAGCAAGTTTCAGATAATTTATCGATGTGCAGGCT
This sequence comes from Macrothele yani, assembly GCA_039090855.1. NCBI lineage: Eukaryota > Metazoa > Arthropoda > Arachnida > Araneae > Macrothelidae > Macrothele > Macrothele yani. The sequence goes on along the minus strand of CM077032.1, from coordinate 53,590,344 downwards.
TTCAGTGAATAACACTTGAGATTTTGTATGAGGAGCAGTTAGAATTTTAGAATCGTCCCAAATGGGAATGTAAGTCCCCGTGGTTAAAAGTCGGGATAAAGCAGTGGAAGTTGAGCCATTACGATGGTCATATTGGTTCCTTTAATTGTCAGACCTTTAAAGAATATCTGCCATCCCCATGATTTGAGTTTTGGGATCATAGTTTCTAACTTATTTTCATCTATTAAAAAAGACCGTGACCGACCTACTGACCTGCAGAGACATGGAATATATCAGGTTCCTCTTAAATCTCTAACATCGTTTCCACTGCCAGGACCCTTAAAACCCGTCTCAAAGAACATCAATATGACCATCGTAATGGCTCAACTTCCACTGCTTTATCCCGACTTTTAACCAAGGGGACTTACATTCCCGTTTGGGACGATTCTAAAATTCTAACTGCTCTTCATACAAAATCTCAGCTGTTATTCACTGAAAGCCTGTACATCTATAAGTTATCTGAAACTTGCTGTAATGATGAATTGCAAAGAAACGTCCCTCGACCTTGGAAATATCTGCTTACAGATTTATCAACATAGTTTCTACTAGCTAATGACTATGTTTTTGCGTTAACGGCTGGACATGCGCAACATACCTCATGAAGATTGATTGTACGTCATCTCTTCATTCATTTATCTACTTTTAAGCTGCCTCTTCCACTGTATGTGTTCATTGCGTCTGAGGATGGGTGCCTTTTGGCAGGACCAGAAAGATTTGTAAATTTTTAACTATGATTAAAGTTTTTACTCCATCATAAAACTCTTTTATATATCGTGTGAAGACGGTTTGTAGTATGACTTTTTAGCACGAGTTACCTCAGTTTTGTAGCCATGTTTCTCGCATCGCAGAGGAGAGATGACTAACCACAGCAGCAAATGTCTGCGCGCGCATTCCAATCACTTTCCATGGGCCAATCCATTCTGACTAAGGAAGGGAGGGATGGTGGGATGCATTTCAGACGCAATTACTTAAACTACATGCTTTCGTTGTCACAGATAGGCGCTGTTCTCGAACTTTTGTATCTTATTCCGTATTCCAAGAAGTGCATTAATTGTTTTCCGTAGAACGTACCTTATCCTAAACCATTGTGCCGACAGAAAGGAGTTTTTCCTCTTTCAAACGATTAAAAATTAAATTTCACAGCAAAGACTATAATTGTTATCGAATATCGCCACACAAAGAGAACTTCTCTCGAAACTTGTAGTTAAACAGGCGATTTACAACAACATCATTGTTCGCTATGCTTCCTTGAAAGACAGAAGAATTGGCCTAATATTAAAGAGATTAATCCAATTTTTTTCTCATGGATTGTCATTTTGTAACACTCACCGTGTTCTCTGGTCAAAAGCCGTGGAGTATCGTTGCCATTAAGCACAAGCAGGAATGTTATTTTGTATTTGACCTTGGGATCAGTGCAACCGAATATTATAAATTATATTGTATATTTTCCATATGGAGGTCAAAATTATACTATCAAGAACAGAATGAAAAAAAAAGCTTGTAGAGAGCATAAAAAATATTGTCGCACCGGTCGCCACAAACTCTGAATTCAATCCTGATTTTCTTCTTCTATTCAGCACAAGTTTTTTCCCTTTTTCGGCAATGGAAAATTACGTGTTAAGTTCGCTCTTTTCATGCTTAATAACGAGTTCATTTCATTAATTCTGTTTCCCAATTGCACTCCGAGAACCCACTTAAAAAAGTTATCTACTTTTCTAATTGGAACTATATTCATTGAAGATCCTGAAGTACTTGGAACATCATCAAGTCCCTTTCTCAAATTTTGTTACAATCCTATGACAGCAACCTTTAAAATTTTTGATGGATAATGTTGCTATAGTGGCAAATTTAGGTATAACACAATGCAATTACTTTAAAGATTCGTAATTGCTACAGCACAATTGATTATACATGATAAGTCAGCTACAGAATGGATTTAAATAATCCGGTATTTCTGCTCAAAAACCCAGAAAAAGATCTTTTTTTAAATAGTAAATATAAATGTTAGTTTTCTTTATTTAAAAAAAGTTATAAAATTATTCATGTCGCACAGTATATTGTTGAAAAATTAAAATATATAGCTTTGAGTTGTTATGCATTCTTGTCCTCTTTTTGGTGTTACCAAATTTTTAAAAGATTTCATCTTCAGGAGCTGTCTCCCGAGGAGTGAGATGATGAGTACTAGTGTTGGGCATAATCGATTGAATTTAGGAATCGAGAGATGTTTCAAATCAAGATATTTATTCGAATGATGTCTAGTTTTAAAATTCACCGATAGATGGCGTGATACGATCAGAGACGCCTTCGGCGTTTGACAAATTGAGATATACATTCGGAAGATTTGTAATTGTTAATTATTAACTATATGTCAACAAAATAGTTTCCATATCATCTACTGTTTCGCACGTTACTAGAAATTCGAGCACGGGAAAAACGTCCATATAATAAAAAAAAAATTTATTTCAACTTGTCACTAATATTCCTTTTTGATGTTCCTTATAATAGTTTAGAATTTTATTATGAAGACTGCAAATTTATATGAAAAAATGTTTTTATATGTGCATATATTTATATGTTTTTATATATACATCATAAGTTGTCAAAGTCCTCCAATACGTAGAGACAATATGTATTAAATGATTAACATTATTCCAGTTTTTTAACTCATGATTCACGAAATTAATACAATAGAAAAGAACTTTCGAACCTTTTGATTATGATGCGTTGAATCAGTAATAAGCCATCTTGTTATCGAAGAAGGCACGATTTTTCTTTCCTGTGGTATCAGCTTCCAAGTTGAACTTCGATCTTATAATTTCTTATTATAGATGATGGTTGCATGTTTCATTTTCCGTGGCTCGATATCCCAAACTAGTTTCAATTCCTTCTTTTGGAATCATCTTCAGTGGGTATTATGATCTACTTCTCATACACGTTGTATTTCGGCCACTTACATCGATTTTACTGGCGGCGTCCGACATTTCGCGGCAGTTGTACTATAAATTTGTAATCTTCATAATAAAATTCTAAACCATTGTAAAGAACATCAAAAAGGAATATCAGTGACAAGTTGAAATTAAAAAAAAAAAAAAAAAAATGAAATTTTTATTATATGGACGTTTTTCCCGTGCTCGAATTTCTAGTAACGTGCGAAACAGTAGATGATATGGAAACTATTTTGTTGACATATAGTTAATAATTTCTGAAACCACGTAATGTTTTCGACAAATGTTGAATTAATATGATTTGTAATTGGTTGCTACACGCTCGGCTTTTTTTCGCTGGACGGAATCACACCAATGACGCCTGATTTTTTCAAATAGCATAACCTAGCTTAAGAAGTTAGAAGGGACCCAGAAAGGAACACAAGTGTTTCTCCTTGCAAGAGATAATTCGATCACGTGATAAGCGAGTACTTCCGAACCTCTCGAGATGTTATCGGGTAGACGAGCGATTTTGCTCGGAACCCTTGCTCTCGAGAAGAGACGAGCGATTTCGCTTTTCGAATGCACTCGTTTGAACCAGACAGCTTATGAGCAATCAAGAGTTCTTTCGAGAGGTTTTTTTCATTGGAATGAATTTGACGTAATCGAATGTTTCGAGATATTTTCATAATCGAATGAATTTGACGTAATCGAATGTTTCGAGATATTTTCATAATCGAATGAATCGAATATTTCTACTCGATTATGCCCATCACTAACTTTAAATCGGGAACGAGTCCCACCTCGTGAAATCCACACGAGTGTTCGCTGACCAGGGCTACCTTCCCACGCTTAAACTGAAGTGCACTGAGCCACGTCGGAAGGTGCTTGTTTTCCAAACCCCCTCCGACCTGGGACAGCACAGGACCACCGGAGCCACATCCTCGGTCTTCTTCCCGGCCCAAAGGAAGCCAAAGACCGCTCTCTCCATGTCACTTCCGGGTGAGGACTCAATTTCACCGGCAACAGTGCATTTCGAAACCAGAAGCATCATTAGCTAACTTGGCCCGATTCACTCTCAAAATGCCCACCTCCTTCTTCAGGTGCTCACGTGGACCTATTCCTTAGAAAACTGGATACCGAGTGTCTGAACGGACCCATCGGTCACAGCTAAACACCTATAACCGCTGAACTCTCCCACTTGCCCCAGAGCATAATACTCGACTTCTGCTCAATTCCCTAGTATTTGGCATTACTGAAAATATTTCTGAAAAACTGCAGAACAAAAAAATTCTTAACTAACCCGGTTGGCATATCAAAACTAACATATCCGATTTGCGAAGTGATTATGCTACCGAGAAGGTTACAATCACCTGCTGTGAGTCTCAGTAGCTCGGCTGATGGATGACTGTTCTTTACCCAAAGAATTGAAGTCAACAGAAATACGCATGTGCAGTGTGCTCCGGCATCAGCCGATCAGCCTGTATGTTGGCATGTGTGCACTGCATTTTAACTCTGAAGATATGGCGGCGCTAGTTGCGTCTCGCGGAGCCTTAACTTCTTCTCGTTAGATATTCTTTGGTCTGGCTCAGGTACCCATTTTGCCGGCGTAGGAGTACAAGAGGAACGGTGAACGGTCTTGCCCGGAAAGGTTTCCAATTTGTAGTGCTGCGTTTCAAAAAATAGATCATTCATGTCCCATTTCCTGACATCAAAAGCTGATAATTTCTTTTTTTATCGCGTATGATTCTTTGATACGCAATGTATTAACTGGCTTGTTCGAGAGTTTTTTTTGTTTTTTTTTTGGTATTCAATTTGAATGAATTGCTAACAATGCTGTGCAAAGAAGCAACAAAACTGATTTTCCGATGCCACATAAGTTCCGTTGAACAGAACGCGGCTTCTACTTTCACGGTTTTGTAGAAGATAGGGAGGCGTCTGCCTACTTTCTGTTTAGTATCGGGTAATCATATGTGTAGCATAAAGCAATTGTCACATGTATTTTGAAGAAATGCAGATCTACTTTCTTTACTGTAGCACTACATATTGGACCGCTTTGCTCAAGGACGTTTACCGCTTCGCATGTACTCTTCCGCCCGGAAAATGGCCACCGGAACGATACCTTCGTTTCAGCGGAGCCAAGCGTCTCGTGGTCGCCCAGAGTTGTGTTATGCCCGCCCCAGTGGTGGTGACGTCGTCGTACATGGAGGTCAGTTTGACGATAAAAATCTTTAAAATGCATTTCACAGATGACATTTTTTTATCATTTGCCCTTAAATTGCATACTTTAAAATCTGTGCGTCTCACTTTTTTAAAATCCTTCAACTTTTGCGATGAAATAATTTAGTACGCTAATCTACGCAGCCACCCCCGGTGGCGCAGTGGTTTGAGGGCTGGCTTATGACCATTCTTCTTGGACAGGGTCTGGGTTCGAATCCCGTGAGGTATGACTATTGTGTTTGTCTTACTGCAATGGCTCTCTGCCTTCCCTGGAACCAGTGAACCTAAATTAGTGACGGGCGACAGCTGAGTTGCTCACGGTGGTCGATAAACCTTCAAACAAAAAAATCTACACATTTTCTCTAGGCTTAGTGCCGCTAAGGCGGTTATCTGGAAAGAAGAGTTAGGCAACGAAAACTTTTTAGATGATCAAATTTCAAAAATAGGAAATCTGTTCTTCCCGTACAAACATACATAGTATCCTAATCAAATGTTCCTACTCCCGCGATGTCCACCGCCGTGGTCGAGTGGTCTGAGGCACTGACTTCTGGTCATTCCCCTAGGATGGGTCCTGGTTCGAAGCCCGATGAGGCATGAGAGATGCTTTTGTCGTATGGTGCTGGCTCTGTCGCTTCCCTAGAACCAGTGGTCTCGAATTGGGGGCGGGTGACTGCTAGAGCTCTTCCTACATCTTGCTCATGATAGTCTTTAAACCCAGAAATGGCCGCCCCGGTGACGCAGTGGTCTAAGGCGCTGGCCTCTGATCATTCGTCCGAACGGGGACCGGGTTCGAATCCCGGTGAGGCATGGATGTTGTGTTTGTCTTACGGCACTGGTTCTCTCCCTTCCCTGGAACCAGTGACCCTAAATTAGGGACGGGCGACTGCTTATAGCCCATTGAGTTGCTCACGGTGGTCGTTAAAACTCCAATCAAAAAAAAAAAAAAAAAAAACCCAGAAATGAACTGTTTTTCCACCAGCTGTTGACTATAATAAAAGTAAACTCTTGAGCTCACTCTCTTATTCCTAATGGGAAACACAAAAGGACTCTGCAACATCCAAATCTTAGTCTTAGGAAAAACGGTGTATTTTTCACACTGAATTGATGTGACTGCGTTAGATGTGTTTGTAGTTCAAAATAACTAAAGTGTATTATTCTCAGTAGAGAATCGTGTAGAACGACAGTGATATTTAAATAAAACTCTGATATTCTTAGCATACAACTCTTACCTTGCAGTATTTCTGTTTGAAATTGCTCAAATTAAGCAATTTGAGCGATTAAAATAGAAAGAAGTTTAAGTTTTTTATTTAAAACTGCGCAAATTAAGGATTAAAATAGAAAGAATGCAACGAAATAAATTTAAAATGGCTCAAATTAAGCAATTTTAGTAATTTTTTAATTTTTTTAATCTATAAAAATTATTTGCAGTAAAATAGAAAAAAATATTAGATAATTAAAACAAATACAATTTCCTCGATTAGTTAGTTGCATATCTTTTTGTATACATCCTGACACCGGGATGCAAATTCCATAGAACCTGCTTCCGGATAAATTTTTAATGGGATCTAATTTGCACGCGGTCGTAATAGTTCAACGATGTTTGGCTAATATGCAAAAAAATCAGGCTGAAGGAAAGTTTAGGTGGCAATATCGAGGGAATCGCCGGAGTAGCTCCAAATTTTCCGTTGAGAAAGCTCTGAAAGTGATATGAATAGCACACCTTGTGTGTCCTGGTGGCTGCAAAACGTGATTACAAATTATCAAACTGTGTTTCACTTCCGGTTTTGCCTAATAGGGCGTGTCATTCATTGGCTGTAAATCGGGATTCACTGAAAAAATGCACACACAAAAACATCAACTGCTTGAAAACAGAAAAAAATGCCCAATACTTTAAAATAGGAACATACATCTGCTGCTGATTTATGTGTTCTTATGTGTGTTAAAAACATTGGGCCTTTTTTAATTTCCTGAAATATCTTAATTTGAAGTAAGCAACAGAGAAAATTAGTCAGAACAAGGGCTGTCAAGTTCGTTCGATTAATTGACCGATTAATCCGATCAATTTTTTAATCGCCGATTATTTTCTTCTTCTGATTAATCGGTTACTTAAAAAATTAGTATAAAAATAAAGTTCATTAGGAACTTCCAAAAAACTGCATATAGTTTTGAATTTGTTGAATACAACATTTGTGCTCGTGTCTTCACTTCTTGGAAACTAGCCTTTTTATGGGGATGAAAGTTTAAATCTAGCAGTCACCACTATCAGCAGGGATTCCATCGTTCATTGTATGTGAGTATGCTAGTCTTGAAAGTCCATCATTAACACTGTACTTGTTCGGCCAGCATTTCATTAAGGGCTTCTCGACCTCGTGGTTTCCCCGTTCTTTTATTGCTGTCTGCTGTATATGGTGATCTGTCTGTGCTTCACTTCCCTGCTATTCCCTTGTTGGCTGCAGCTATTCAGGGAAAATGCAGCTCCGTGTAAGCAGCTTTTTCAACAGTGTTACTGGCTGTTTCCAAAGTCATGAGTCTCCATACTTAATTTTGGATTTCGTCAGAGCTTAAAATTTCTTTATCTGTCACAATACGACAATAAGCTCTTGGCCTCCCTGTCATAGTATGATTTCTGAATGAACCTTACCCGCGTGTCGTCATGATCACGTGATCGCGGACCAACATGGCTAAGTGTGCAATGTTGTCACTGTTAGATTATCCGTTGTTATTGATTAATTTTGGTAATCTGAATGTTTTAGAATACGCAAATAAGCTAATTGAGATTCAGGATTCGAAAGGAGAAATTAGTTTTATAAAGGAACACATAAAAGGTGAAAACATGTTTAATGACAAGTTTGTGTTGGATATGTTCTTCATCGAGACGGCTGCTCAGACTAATGACGGTGAAACTGAAGATTGTGCTGAAGCTTTGCTGATTTCTGGAAAGATTAAAGCTGAAATGGAGTCAAAAACAGTCTATACTGTTGAATGTACGCTCTCCAAAACAGGAAAGGTAAGATTGTCTCATTAGTTGAAGTACAAGACATACCAATGATCATAATGTTCACTGAGGGAATGTTTAGTAAGGTTTGTTTATAACAGGCTGAGATGTTGTAGGCAAAACAATGTTTGAGAAAATTATCAGTTTATGCAACATGAAAGGAAATTCCCTCCTCCCCTATCAAACTATCCGTCTTAATTAAGAGTACAAATGCACATAAAATACAAACTAATGCACATATGTATATGATCAAAAGAAAAAAAAGTGTCACCATCCATGATGCCCTTTCCTCTGCTATCATGAGCAAACTTACTTTGTTTTTAACAAGCCAAAATTCATATGCCCAGCCAAACTTACAGTAAAGCTTTAAAGGGATGATGACAGAAGATACGGTAAATTACCAAGCTAAAGATAATAATTTTATATTAATAATGACAAATAGCTTTAAGAGCTATAAAAAAATAAATAGGTGTTGTTATTTAAAGCTATAACTATAAATTTAGTGAGCAAAATTTGTAGAACTTTGATTTCAAAAATTTACTTATCCAAACAGTGGTGCACCGAGGAATTCCTGTTACAGGGGGGAGCTAGATGTATATTTAGGTTTGTGTGTATATGCACATAGGATATATGTATATAGAGTGTTAGAATTAGAAATAAATCTTTTACTGGCCCACTACAATTTGCAAACCATTGGTCCGTAAAAAAAATAATACAAAAAAGTTTAGACATTTACGATATATGTAAAAATTAACACAGCGTTTCAATGGAATTATCCCCAATATTTTTTAAACCTATCATTAGTTTGCAGCCTAAAAAAGAACATACAGCAAGGTAAAAGAAACAGAAATTCGTTTTTTAACTTGTGACAAATTAGAAAAAAAAAGTACTGGCCATCCGGACCAGTTAAATCAATAGTTCAGTGGTCCGACGGAAGTTTTACTGGCTAATGGCCAGCGGACCACTGTGTAATTCGAACGCTGGTATATATATATATAGGCTAACCTACCAAAAGTGGCCTACTCGGCCAAGACCTAGTTCCGAAAGCAATAATAGATGGCGCCACAGTAGCACTTCATCTGTCCTCCGTTCTTCTCACACTTTCACGTGAAATGCGTTATAGCTACTTACATAACTTAGTTCTCCGTCTCTGTTATGTAAGTTTTTTTTTTTTTTTTTTTTTCGATCCCTGCTCCTGTGATATGTGGAATTGGAAACGGTTCTTTCATGAAGTTGGGAAGGATGAGGAAACATTCTCTTCCTAAAACACGTGGAGCCAGGAACAACCAATATGACGGACCAGAGGGCTGCATATCGCAATCTGCCAAACCGTGGCTACGCTCATTTAACTGTCAACCACTCCCTCAACTTCATTGATCCCACCACAGGAGCGCATACACAAGGAGTCGGGAGCAATTGGCACGCCCTGAAACATAAATTAACACACGGTAACCAAAAAATGTACTTGGCAGACCATATTGTGGAATATTTATTCCGACGGAATTGCCATCTTTTCTCAGAACATTGCTTTGAAGTCCTGATTCGTGTGATTAGGCTGTTCTTCCCTGGTAGATAAAATTTTTATTGCTTTTATTCTGCTAGGTAGACAGTTTCATTTCATGAGGAAAACTTATTCTTTCGTCATTATAAATATTTCACACATATGGCACAATGTATATTCATAAAGGTCCTTTTAAGAACCACCTTTCATCCATATTATTTACTTCCTTTGACACTTTCACAACGTAACGCCACGATTTAGCGATAACGTGTCGCTATCTATTGTCGCTTTAGATATCTACTTCCCGGGCCACTTTTGGAAGGTTAACCAATATATATATACATGTATATAATGAAAGGAATGATACATGTACTCCAGACATCATGAAAGGTACCAGCACCAGAGTTCTTCCAGTCCTCCCAGCAGAAGTTGCACATGCAATCAAGAACATGAAGCGGGGAAAAGTTCCAGGAGAAGATGGAATTACTGTAGACATCATACAAGAAGCAAGTGGAGAAATCGAAACAGTACTCGCCCAAATTTTCACTCGATGCCTTAATGAAGGGAAGTTTCCTGAGGATTGGAACAATGCTACAATGATCCTTCTACATAAAAAAGGTGACATTGAGGATCTCAGGAACTACAGACCCAGCAGCCTCCTATCAGTGGTTTATAAAATCTTCACTAAAGTTCTTTCACACCGCTTGAAGGTAACACTGGACATGGCTCAACCGAGAGAACAAGCTGGATTCAGGAGTGGCTACAGCACAATAGATCATATCCACGAACTGAGAGAACTAATTGAAAGAGCGAGGGAATATGAACTTCCATTGTGCATGGCTTTTATCGATTATGAAAAAGCCTTTGATTCGGTGAAACCATCAGCAGTTACAATGGCTCTGAAATCCTGCGGTATTGAAGATGCGTACATTAATATTATTAATAACATCTATGAAAATGCTAGTGCAAAAATTCGGCTGTTTGAGAATGGCACACCCTCGGGTGTGCCAGTGTATTAAAATATGCAATCCGTTTTCTCTTCAAAGTTTCTTTTTGGGAACTAAACACTGTCGGGATGCTTTCAGGTTTCAGTTGTCTACGGTTTGTAAAAGGTTGGTAGACAAAATCGTCCTCTATAAAGTGGGAAGAACATATTCTTGAATGCATATCGGGGTGAAAATCCTCCCTTTTCATTTTGCACAACCATTGCTTCAAAATATGTCGACGAAGTGTGACGTCACAAGATGGTGCTGGGCATAAACAAGTGTCAGTTCCTCCATGATTTTTTTTTTTTTTTTGATTGGAGGTTTAACGACCACCATGAGCAACTCAATGGGCTATAAGCAGTCGCTCATCCCTAATTTAGGTTCACTGGTTCCAGAGAAGGGAAAGAGCCAGTGCCGTAAGACAAACACAACATCCATGCCTCACCCAGACCACCCTTTTGGACGAATGATCAGAGGCCATCGCTTAGACCACTGCGCCACCGGGGCGGCTCCTCCATGATTTCCATAACGTTTCAACGTGAGTGGTGAAATGTGCTCATATTTTGCAGTTTCATTATTGTTTTTTTTTTTTTTTTTTTTGTGAAAATGATGTGGTCCTCTCACGTCCAGTCATTTTATTATGAAACACATTGACGGAATCCATAATATGTTGGTATTATCCTCATCTCGTTCTTTCTTGATCTTCAGAATACATCGTAGTAAGTTTTTAATTTGTTTTATGTTCTACTAGTTGATTTAGCATTAGTGCCAAGTGAAATATTTACTAAACTTTGCTTCTTCCATAAAACTGTCAACATCGTAAAAAAAAAACGAAAAAAAGAAAATGCTGTTTCGATTCTCAAAAAATTGTGACATACTGGAAAATGTATAATCAAAGTTCCACTGTATGTCTATTAAGTGTGCAATAGTATTTTGGTAGTTCATATGTATTAATATTTTGTGTCTTATCTATTTAGTATTCTCCTTGTATTTCCTTGCACCCCTCATTATTATTTTTTATTTATTATTTATTTATTTTTTTTTTGCCTTCTCATTGGAACAGTGGAGGACTTAGCCTTTTGAAAGAATAAACATATGTATTTGTGGACCACATTGCATGTGATGGAAAGAATTTTTCGGAAGCTGATAAAGGATGTCACTTGAAGATGGGATTGACTATTTGAAAGAAGTGTTTTGTAGTGGATTGATATAAAAAATTCCGCTCAAGATATTTGCTTTTAATAGTCGGAATTGCAACAGTAAACAGATCTGAAGTGTTCGGGCTACAAGTACTGTAGGTAAGCTTTGTTTTGATTCCTTGCAGACATGTTTAATGGCCGTAGGAAGTTTTACATTTGTATGGGTATTCAACCAGAAAAAACAAAAAAATAACAGCACTGGCAGACTTTTATTAACTTCTAGAGACTAGCTAATGTTATACAAAATCCTTAGTAACAGGTATTGGCTAAATGCCCCGCCACCCCGAATTCTGTTTTGTTGCTGTCCTGTAGGATTGCAAATTGTTCTCTTGATTATCTTTACCCGCTATACATATGCACTTTTACAAAGTGCCTACTGAATTTGGGAAAAGCGATTTCAGGACCATTTTTAAAAGCTCCCTCTCTCTGTATATACAGGGTGTCTGAGAATTATTGGATACATTACAAATTTATGTAAAACAAAACATTAAACAGATAGAAAGAAACTGACTGTACTAACTTACAATGTAACTAAACAAGTTAATAAATTTTGATTAGAGATCCCTTGGTTGCTTGTAGTACGTCCAAGCGATATTCGATTTCATGCCATGTATTGGCAAGCATCTGAGGAGTTATGGAATTAATAGCAGCTGTGATAGGCTGCTTCAGTTTCTGCAAATCAGTACAAGGTGTCTGATAGACACGATCCTTCACATAACCCCACATGAAATAATCCAATGGAGTTAGATCTGGAGAGCGAGGAGGCCACGGAATGGGACCACCACGCCGAATCCATCCGTTGGGGAAATGCTCATTTAGGCACTTACGTACACACGTTGACTAATGTGGAGGCACGCCGTCTTGTTGGAAAACGAAATCATATCTTTTGATCTGGGGTATAGCGAAATTTTCTAGCACATCCAAGTAAATGTCACCATTTATGGGGTTTTTCGCAGAAGAAGAAAGGGATAATCCCCACCCTCACCTCAGACACCGAGAACTCCTCTTCGAGACTATCCAAGTCCTCCTCTGGGATCCCCGGGGTACCCTCCAACCACATATCCATGACGGCAGGATCAATTTCCTCGCTGGAAAAGAGATCGTCGTAATACCTTAGCAGCTTCCTGCAGGATCTGCTTATTGTCCCTCACCTCGGTACCATCAATATCAAGAACTTCCAGGTTTTCCCTCTTCCGCTCCGCCTCGAGCTTCCGGTAAATGTGATTAATATCCCGCTCCTCCTCAAAACTCCTAATAGCACCTTGAAGTTGAACTTCAGAGCCGATGCCTCTATAAAAGTCGGAAATCTCTTGCCTGATTTGGGTAATGATCCCAAGGTTACACCCGTCTTCATTGCCCTTCAGAGCCGCGTTCAGGAAGTTCATCAGAAAAACATGAGTCCCCCGATTAGCTCTCGCCAACTCCTTACCACGAGTAACCGAGGTGCTCCGGACCTCGTCCTTCGCGCTCTCCCAACCGCCGATCTCACAATCTGTGGCCGTCTCTACACCCGCCTCGAGATCGAACGGATACGCGACAGCGCTTCAACGTCGTCTAACATTGACATGTTTAGGCACCACGGTGTCGCTTTCCTCTCCTCGGCGCAGGTACACAGACGTCCATCACTACAACGCTGTGATCAGAGACATACAACGGCTGTGAGTTAGGGTTAAACACCTCGGTACCCATAACCCAGTCTATCTTCGAGACCAACAGCATGTCGAACTTTGAAGCCAAATGATTCCTGTACCAGGTTAACCCGGCGCCTGCGGGAACAGCTGCGTCCACACATCCTTAAGTTGCTGGTTCTTAATCAGATCCGTAAGACCCCTTCTGTACGGCTGTGACCACCTGCACTTGTGAGTACTCAACCGATCGATATGGTTATCCTTAAAATATTGTGCCTGTCTGTGTTTTGCCCCCAATTCTGGCAGTCTGAATATTCATTTAAGTTATATTTCGTAAAGCTACCAGAAGTGAACTGATGAACGTTGATGAAACGTTTGTGGAACAACCTTCTTGAAAAAAGTGAATTCAAAAAATCGTAACTGTTATTTTAATTCATAACTGACATTGTTAAGAAGTTTTAAAATACACTGAAAATTATTTTTGATTTTATTGAATGCAAAATTTATTTCAGTGAAACTCCTTTGGTAAAATACTTGCTTTTATGAATTCAGTATTTCAATTGTCGTGGCTACTAGCATAATCATACAACCTTCCTATATTGTATCAATGACTGAATGCAATACGGTTTTATTCCGTAACTCACTCGGATTAGTTCGCTAGGTATAACATTATTCAAATACTTACCCTCGTTTTTGTTTGGTGGGATTTGTACGAAAACAAATCATGACGGAATAGCACGAGATTTAATTTGACTCTGTAACTATACAGATCGTTACGCGTTATTCTTACTTCGTTTCAGTTCTTTGATTGTTCAGTATAATGTCCCAGCTAAATGTGCCGGAAAACATCTGGCTGCAGAAAAATAAAATAAGAATTTCTACTATTAATTATTATATATTTTAGTTCGGAACTGATATAATATTCCTACTGGCAATCAGCGCCCTCTGGCGTCACGGAAATATTTAGAACGACGGATGATTCCTGTTTTCAATGATCACCGCACTGGCTGTAGAGAGCCTACCGGAGCAGACTGCGCATGCGTATTTCTGTAGACTTCAATTCTGGTAAAGAACAGTCTGCCCAGCTACTCACAGCACGTGATTGTTACCTTCTCGGTAGCAGAATTCACTTGAGAGCAAATTGGATTTGGTTTGTTTTTCAGAAACATTTTCAGTAATGCCAAAAAATACTAGAGATTGTATGGATCCTTAGGCCTAACTATAATATTTGCTACAATTTTATTTAAATAGTAGTACTAATGTTATTGCATATTTTTCTTACCAAAATAAGGAACAGCAGGGATATCAGAAAGCAACAACAACAACAACAAAAACGCTGCTCTAAGCAAATAGTCATCAAATCGGGTATCATCAAAGAAAGGCTTCAGTGCATCGTCCTCCTAACATGTTTTGCTCCTGAATGTTTGCTTTGTGGCAGAGCATATTACCTCTTTGGTTGTCATGGCGCTGTGGTCGCATGTTTTACGTTCTCTCTACTAGAGTTGGCGTTCTTTATCTTCCCTAACCTTTAAAACGACCAT
This sequence comes from Macrothele yani, assembly GCA_039090855.1. Classification (NCBI taxonomy): domain Eukaryota; kingdom Metazoa; phylum Arthropoda; class Arachnida; order Araneae; family Macrothelidae; genus Macrothele; species Macrothele yani. Next base: position 53,575,311 of record CM077032.1, on the reverse strand, counting down.
TAGAGCTCATAATTGCGCCCTTTTTCCCAATAAATGGGAAGTTGTCTATCTAGAAGAATAAATCGAGTACATTGATTTGTTCTGCTCAATGTACTCCATATATTCTGCTAGATAGACAATAATTGAGTACATTTGAACACCTCACAGGGAAGAAAGCAGTGTTCTGAGCATTTGCGGTTGCTGCTGTTTCTCCTTGATTGGAGATTTAGACGGAATCGCAGGGGAATCCGCTCCTCCAAATAAGTAAGGCATTGAGGCATATCGCTTGCCGGTTTCCAGACATTATCTGTCTAAGATGGGCGACTGCGAAATGTTTGGTATCTCTGGACCCAAAGCAGACTTACATACCAAACTGATTCTTTCGTAGTTTGGTGTACGCTTTCGTACTAGGAGGGCGAAGGTGTGTTCTCACGTCGTACTGGTCGAACCATTATTTTTCTTATTGTAATTAGTACCAGTGGTGGCTGGTGACTACGTAACGTAATACCTTAATGTAGCACATTAAAACTTTTGAATTACGATTAGTATTAAAACAATACGAATGGCAATTCAACTTTTTTTAGCAGAAAGTGCATGCATTAAATCAATGATTTACTACCCTGCACTGAATCTTATTTTTGGTACTTCTACCGAATACGGGTCGTTCGCTTCTGCAAATGTGTCGCCATCTACTGAGTGAAGGCCTAGTTCACCAGTCACACTTTTTATGGAATGTTCTTTTCATATCCGATGGATCTCACAGTGTGCATAAACGGATTTTCCTCACTGACAGTCTACTTCCAACTTTTATTAAACTTCAATCATCAGTATGTCTGCCGTTAATTTTGTAAACAACTCAGTGATTTTCCTTTTTCTAAATATTTTCCCAATCCTGTCTACCTATTTGCTGATTATTCCTCACACAATTCGCGCTCACGTACTGTAAACTATCTGCTGTATCTGTCTGCAGTGACACACGTGCAATTTCAGTAGAGCTTTCCTTAATTCCCGCTTAATGGTAATTAGAAGAAGGATCTAGAAGTCCTAATGGATTATTACAAGGTATTTCGCGAGTGCACCCCATTAGGCAATGTCCTAATACAGACACTTTTGAAATGCACCGGCACGTGCAGCTGAGTTTCGCGGGCTAAAGAGCTCGCGGGCGGGGCATCTCACATCGCGTAACACTCTCGTAACCTTAAGGGGACCATAAAAAATTGCAAATGTAGCAATCACCTAGGAAACGAAGCCTGGTTCTCTTAAGGGACCATATACAAATCGAAATAACAAGTAAGTAACCGATTTGCACGTAAATGGTCTCTTTCTACTCAGGAACGAATCACCCATGAGATACGACACAGAATTGCGTGCCATCAGTCTGTCCATCATGAAGAATGAAAACAAATATGTCTTCCAAGAAACAACGGATTTGCACGGAAATGGCCTCTTTCTACTCAGGGATGAACCACACTTGTCAGATACAATAGAAAATTACGTTCCATCCGTTCGCCGTCTGTCTGTCTGTCCGGAGGAATAAAAGCACGTAACCCCACCGAGAAACAACCGATTTTTACGGAAATGGTCTCTTTCTACTCAGGGATGAACCACACCTTTCAGATACGATAGAAAATTACGTATCCGCTCGCCGTCTATCTGTCCGGATGAATAAAAGCACGTAAACCCCACCGAGAAATAACGAATTTTCACGGAAATGGGCTCTTTCGACTCAGGGATGAACCACACCTATTAGATACGATAGAAAATTACATTCCATCCGCTCGCCGTCTGTCTGTCCTGGGATTTTAGGTGCAACCACCTTGAGGGACCATCTACAAATTGAAATGTGACTTACTACGGTCAAACGAAAACATATTTCTTAGCAAGTAACTGATTTGCGCAGAAAAGAATTTCTTTCTCCTCAGGAAAGCCTCACACTTATTAGGTACGTATACAAAACCACGCCTATCAGATACAATAGAAACTTACGTTCCGAAGGTTATGCTGTCAGTCTGGTGGGATTTACATTTTTAAACGTATGAAAACAGGCGATGAAAAATGGATCGTCTACAACAACGTCGAATGAAAAAGATCGTGGAGCAAGTGTGATGAACCTCTTCAAAGCACTTCAAAAGCAGATATGCATCAAAGGAAGCTTACGCTGTCAGTCTGGTGGGATTTCAAAGGTATTGTTTATTTTGAATTGCTTCCAAGGAACCAAACGATTGATTTGGACGTGTACTGTCGTCAGCTGGATAAATTAAGTGATGCAGTCAAACAGAATCGTCCAGAATTGGGGAATTGCGAAGGTGTGCTTCACCATGATAACGCAAGATCACATACAAGTTTGGTCACTCGTCAAAAATTGTTGCAGCTTGGATCGGATGTGTTATCACATCCACCATATTCGCCAGATCTGGCATCATCAGACTGCTATTTGTTTCGTTCGTTGCAAAAAGCCCTGAAGGGTAAAATCTTCCCTGCTGCTCAGCCTATCAAATCGTTTTTGGAACTGTTTTTCGCCGAAAAAAAAAAAAAAAAAAAAAATTTTGAGCGCGGAATCACAAACTTGCATGCAAGACGGCAAAAGATCATGGAACAAAATGGACAATATGCTGTTAGCTAAAGTGTTAGTTTCCCATTCAAAATTCGTCTTTCATTTACACAGGGAAAAGAGGCAGTTACTTTTTGGCCAACGCAATAATATTTATAATGTAATACATCTCATTGTGTCCTCAAAATAACATTCCTAGCACCAATTTAGGTATAGCATTCCTCACTTTTAGCCCGATGCAATGGCCTGTAATTAGAAGGGGAATCTAACGTTCCTTATAATGGAGCGTTTGAAAGTGCAATTGTTATAGAACGCCAAAAATATTATTTATAAAGGCACAGTGTGCTTCCACAGTTCATTTTTTTTTCAAAAAAGGAAGTTCGCACCACCTGCTTGGCCACAGCATTCTTTTACAAACGGTCCCGAATTGGAAAAAGGATAAACATTGTCCCCATAATAAAATATTGTTTATGAAGATTGTAACACCATGAAAGAATGGCGGTAATCACATGAAACTTACAGGCCATGCAAATGATTAGAAGTGCAGTCATTGCTCACGTCTGGGCTCGATCAGCACCCTCTGGACAATCGAGTGAGAGGTATAAAGAGAGGGATGTTTAGGATACACACCAGTTGGGCTGCGGGCAGCCTAGTGGGCAACGTTCGTGCCCGCCATGGAAAGGACCTCAGGTTCGATCCCAGGCAGGTACGAATGGTCGATCCACTAAATATCCGCCGTGCGTCGGATGGGCACGTTAAGCCGCCAAACCCCGGGTACTACCCCCTCCCCCGTAATAAATAAGGGTGTCTTCCTCCCCCTTTCTACTTCGCTTCGGTGTCACTTTTCTATCTGGCACTCTAGCCCAAATCTCCTAACTTCCTATTTCTAAGGGTTGTTTAAGACCTGGACACTCCCTTCCTAAAGTCCTCTACATATGATCATTTGATCATACACACACCAGTAGTGCATCGCGGACAGCACATTGTAAAAGTGCCTCCAGGGTTCAATAATGCCTCGTCGACGACGAAGGGCGCAATATCACCATACAACAGAGTTTGAACAAGGACGCATGATCGGTCTGCCTAAAGGCACATTTTCGTAACGCAACATTACGGCTCGAACGGGACGTAATGCCACGAAATCAATGCGCGTGTGGCGGCAGTGGACCAAGGAGAGCCATGTGCGTCGACAATCCGGCAGTGGACCGAGAAATGTGACGAGACCGGGGGATGACCGACACCTCGTCTGCATGGTAGTGACGAACCGTTCCGCATCTTCGCAAGTGTTAGCACAACAGTAGAGAACTGAAACAGGTGTGGCACAGTGTGCTTCCACAGTTCAACGCCATCTGCTGCACAGAGGACTGGTTGCACACATCACTTTGTGGCAGATTCCCTTGGCCCTGAACCACAGACACGTCAGGCTGGAATGGGGTTATCAATACAGACAAAGGCGGGATGATTCGCAACATGTCGTGTTTTCGGACGAGTTCCGATTCATCTTAGAGTGCCATGATGGCCGAATACGCATTAGACGTAATTGTGGCGAGCGCCATCTTCCAGCATGCAGCAACAGGACCGACCTTCTGCCCTTGCCGGTGTATGGCCTTTTCGCCTCCATTGCGTCACTCACATGAATGAGTTGCTGACAGTAATGTTCAGCAGTGACCGTTTTACCAGGTTTATGAGCGACTCGTAGTGTAAGACACTGTGCTGATTCCACCATATGCACAGCAACAACTTCCTGGCATGGATTTTTGGTTTGGCGGTACTGGTGGTAGGCTGACCTGGATAAACACACAATTTGCGCAGCTTAGGATTATCGTCGAGGATCCACTTCTCATCACAAGTCAAAATCTTGTGGAGGAAATCCTTCTTCTTGAATCTGGAGAGCAAGGACACAATAACATCGTAGCGCCTAGACTTGTTCACAGCTGTGAGTTGATGGGCTACCCAACGGCGCTCCTTGTGAATCCATCCAAGCTTGTGCAGGCACTTTGCAATCGCTTGCCATGTTACTCCGAGTTCCTGGGCAAGCTCTGATTGGTGTGCGACAGGGATCTGCATCCAACAGTTGTTCCAGTTTCTCATCGTCAACTTTCTGTGGCTATGACGGACGCTCTGCACCACAGATATCAAAATTTCCCTGCTTAAACTGCTGGAATGACTTCTTACACATACTGTAGGACACAGCAGCCTTGTCCAAAGCAGCATAAATCATTTGCTCAGCTTCCGCAGCACTTTTTTTTAGCTGAAACATGAACAGGAAGCAGTGCCTCAAATGTTGCTTTTCAAACGACATTGCTTTCACCTCCAACTTTTGTCCCTTCTGCCACTATAGCTGTGAGCGGTTATGGTTGCCTGGAAAGCTGTTGGATGGCGCTGCAATCAGCCATTATCGCACACAGCTATTTGCATTTGCCTACGTTCTATGATCGCTTGTGTTTAGGGACTGAGAATTCAGTTGCACACCTAATCACATTTTTAATTTACGCATTCTTCATTTTCTAATACAGATTTCCATGCACGCAGATATCTATGGGATTCAAATCAAGAATTCTGGACAAAGACACTGAAGAAGATATTTACTTGAAGCACGACCACTTAACCCTTATGAGAAGGAACAGTCAATGACCACAGTTAATTTGATATTTTCCTGGTCAAGCCTGTTTGCAGTAAATATAACAGTTCAATCTATTTTTCTCCAAAGTGAATTCAAAATGAAATTGACTTTGTCAAAATATGATTTCATATCCAACCGTGGACTTCATGAAATATAAATTTGATGGAATGTAAACAATAAGGATCTGTACAACACCCTATTATAAAAAAAAAACCTACAAAGTATGTATCCATAACCCTAGAAATACCCTAAAATGGTTTAAGCATCTGTGGTAGGAGGTTTTTTTTTTGTTTTTTGTTGTTGTTAGCCTGTCATCTGTGTTATCTTTAAAATGACTTCTTTCTTATCTTTTGAGCTTGAAATTCACAAATTACATCAATGAAATGTGAAATAGAATTTGTCATTTTCAAAAGAATGTATTGCCAATGCAGAAAGTTTTTTCTGACATAGCGTTGTCTTTAAGATTTCAGTCTTTTTAAAAAGAAAAACAACATTCACTTGTACAGTTGCTAATTGGTAAAGTTAGAAATATTTTCAAAGTTGCCTCAACATTTGGAAATGTTCGCGTATTTAGTTTACATAAATTTTGCCAAGTGTCTATAATGTTTTGAGGTTTCTGTTTAATGAGCAAAAACTGCTGATATCTTTCAGCAAAATCATCTAAATCAATATAATGCTCCATTACAAGAAGCTTCATTTGTTTCACAGTTTACTATAAAAGAAAATTTGGCTACAATATTTTCATATAAAACTTTTCTTCAGGTGAATTGTGATATCAATGCATCACAGAGAGCATAGTGACATGTCACTCGAAAATTATCTCATGGATGGAGAGAGATATACAATACTGGAGGAGTATCTCCATCATCAAGGATTTTTGTAATTTCCATTAGAAGAATAGAAAAAAACCACTGAAAAAAAAAAAAAAGAAAAATTGTTTTTGCGAAATATACTGGATAGGAATAAATGTCAAAATTTGTTCTACGATTCTTAAACTTGAGTCTGTGCATATCGTACAACAAAAGATAGCTCATCAACATTAGACAGGTCTGGTGTACAATCAATTATAATAAAAAATATTTCTTCTCCTTTAGTGTTATCCGAAATAATTGTGTTTTATGAAAACTCTTAATTTACAGGAAATGGAAAATGATGTTGCTAAAGCTAAGTATTTCATGTAAAAATAATTAAAAAATATTCTCCTACAAGAGGCAAGAAATCTGGGATTGCACCTAGGTGCGCCCCTGAATAAAGATAAAATGCTTGTTTTCCAAATAAAGTGCTAAACATGTTTTTTAATTTTTATGACAATTTTTGTATTTTTTTCAGTGGTTTTTTTTTTTTTTCTGTTTTTCAGATCCCTACACATTTCTTTAACTTTGTATGTAACCATCAAATGAGCATAATACCCAACAAGGTATTCCCACATTTTTACCTTATGAATGCTGCAGGATAACCAATTGTGGTCTACTTCACTAAGTTTGCCAACCAATTTTTTTTTTTTTTTTATGTGTGTGTGGTGGCAAATCTCATGAAACTGTGAAGTAAACAGTGCACTAAGTTTACAGACAGTCTGCAGCAATGCTTCAGTAGGATAAGTCAAACTTTTTTTGACATCATCAAATTCTTGGAAGTGCAAGAACAATGAATTCTCAGTTAAGGTTTTGTCACCAATTAAATCAGCAGTGCAAACTTTACACAAAAATTTGCCTGCTACATTTTCGGCCACAAAACCTACTACATTATGCAGCTGAATTTGTTTCTAAGTTTGAAAATATCCTATCTGAAGCAATCAAACTGTTTAATGAACTGTCTGGATTGTCCAGATCACTGCTGTTTATCAGCTCAGGATTTTCAGACACATTTAATGTATGCATGGGAATTAAAATTGTGTCATCATCAGGCTCACAATTTGCATTTTACAAGTGCTAATGATACTCTGTGCCATGATTAACCTTACTTTTTATTGAAAGGCATATGCAGTAGGATGGTCATTATTACCTCCTTTGCATCTGACAACAGAAAAAAAAATTCCAAGGCATCTTGGTTAAACCTGCACATTAAAATGAAAGTAACATCATTTAAAAGTGTAGGGATCATATTCAGAAAGACAGACAAAGTAATTTTGAGGCCTAATATGCATGGAAATTAGATTTTTCTACCTTTGGTGTCAAAGGAAAATGATTTCACAAATTGCAACTGTTTCTTCCAGAATTCTATGTGAGAAGAATTTTTTGTAACAGCGGATAACATAGGCCGAGTTTTATCTTTCAAAACTTGGCTGTTCAAACTGTCAAAAAGTTCATTGACAGATGAAAAAAAGTCAGCTGTGTGGGCAGCAGAAGAAGGTAGATAACTCAGTGCAGTCAGCAAGCACAAAGCTGATGCCAATGACTGGCTTAGCACCTGAGTGGCAAGCTTGATATTCATGGCACTTAGCTCATCAACTTCTATGTGCCGTCTTGGTAATTTAGGTTAAAGCAGCTAACAACTATAATTATAGTTGTTAATTATAGTCTTAAACAACTAGGAAGAAGACTTCACCCTTAGCCAGATATACAAAACTTAAGTCTGACGTGACCTCGCTTCTTTGGCCAGCTAGAGTTTTACTTAACTCTGTTTCTGCTTCGAATCAAATTCATACAAGGCAACAATATGGTCCCAGGAAGCAATTTTGTTACCTGAAAACTTAACATTGTATCTCCTAAAGTTGTTCCTTACACATTTCATCAAATGTGGAACATCACACAATGTGAAGATCCTTTGACCTTCAAATATGAAAAAAGGCCTCTCCTCATTAACACCAAATTCCACACCATACAACCTTTTGTTGTTTGACCCTTGGTCACAGACAATTGCGATAGGTGTTAACCCTAAAGCAAACAATTTTATGAATGCTTCCAGGATTAACACCTTCAGAGTTGCTGCTATTGTGGTATCAGCTGAGAAAAAGTGCCCAACAACCTGTTTCCACTTTTTGCAAAGCCCATGAACCACGAAATATAATAGCAAGCACATGTGTTGCAATACGAGGAGTATCAATAATGTGGGAACCATAATCCTCAAAACCATCTACAGAATATTTTTTTCTTATTGTACACTAAACCTTTTTTTAGCCTCATTTCATCTAATGATATAATACATTTCTTGTCATGTGGTTTCAACTTGCTGGCTACTAAACGGATGGAATCCAGCACAGCAGCTGAAAATCCTGGCTCCATTTCAGTACCTGATACACATTTGAAGTGAGTTTGTTTACTTGGTAAATGTAAAAAACTCTTGAGTGTGCAATATGCTTTAGGACTTGCAAGGTAGAGCTGAAGACATAAACATTTGTCATCTAGCGACCACCAACGCCCATGGCGGGAAACACTACCAGCAGAGATTTTACATTTGATGAATTTGAATGCATTTTGAGACACTAGAGGCTGAAGGATTTCCAGAGCACTTTTAATACTGCACTTAATGTTCTTCTTTGCATATTTTCTCCTAAGACAATAAAGCTTAGAAGATAAAGATTTAATTTTTGCTGTTTTAGGTGTTATCATTCTATGCTGAGAAAATAACTGCCTTCTTGGCATATGCACAATATCAGGAGTGTTTGGGGCTACAGGAGTAGCCACAGGGACTGCTGGATCTGGGCTCCTGCAGAAACAGAAGCTGGCAAATCTTCAAAAATGTCGGCATTCTCTGATTCATGTTGCAGCTTTTTCATCATGGCCTCTCTCATACTTGGTAGGCTCAGGACACCTGCCAGAACTGAAGTATTAGCTGAAAGAACACAAGGGATTAAAACCTCACATTTTCAATTATATGAAAAAACGACAACAATACTTTTTTTCTAAAACAAAAAATGTAGCAATACTTGACTTGTACAGTACAACAGAAAGCATACATGAAGCATAAGGGTGATCATCAGTTGAAGAACCCATTCCATGAATACGCCAATAATGTAACACATCAGGGACAAGGAAATTGTCTTTCTTTCACACCCCTGAATAGCTTTATAAATTGCCAGACTGAACCCAATTCTGTTGGGGGGGGGGATATCCTAAGTAGATTTCATTAACCCAGACCTATTGTCATGATGGTTTGGCCAAAAATTAAAAATCTCAGGAAATGTTACACGACAGCTAAGACCACGCACTTGAAGAAAAAGAGTCAAATAAATACAACAAATACAGGAACAATAAAAAAATCTATATATTAATTCTATAAGGTTTTCTTTACTGTGAGTCCTATTTTGAGAGAACGACTGAACGTAAACAGAGGTGTTTGCAAGGCAAGGCACGAAACCCTGAAATCATCGGGGTCTCCCAATGGTGCCAATGCATAAACTCGAGACATAATTGAACATGTGTGGGTAACCCCCTTCCCCCAACAAAAGTATTTCCAGTACTATTAGTACCTCTACTTATTATACTTATCAGCAAAGCTGTTACTGATACTTCGAAAGATAAAATGGTTAGTTTCACTTTGGGAATTACTTACTACCTACCTATACCTTTTGCTCACAACAGTAAATTATTTTGGGGTTGAGCTTGCAGTATTAATTTGTTGCTAAAAAAATTAATTCCTTCAGTGAAATTTAAGTAACTTTGATTTCGACAATTGCATGATATTGTGTTTAACATATACCATGCTAAGAATGTTAATAAAAATTTTGCATTTGTATAAAATAAACCAATTGCACACATAATATACCTTTTAAAAAAGTTTTGCCTTTCTTTCCAATTGCAATATTACCTATTTGGCAAATAAATAAAAGAAATTCTGTAGTCAAGTTTTTATGTTACTAGAAGGGCAACTCCTCTTTTTCATAGAATATTGATCTTTTTTTAATAGAAATTTTAGTCGTTAAGTTTCAGTCAGGTGGTATTGACCTAAAGTTCTATTTACTAATAAAATAACAGTATATTTAGCAAATTTGATGTTGATCTAAAGTTCCATTTTTTAATAAAAAACACATCAGTCTGGTGTGGTGTTGTGGTGTTAATCTAAAGTTATATTTACTAATAAAATAACACTATTTCTTAAAAAATTGTGCAATCTTCATTTGTTTTTTAGCGGAGACGCTATCAGGCTGACGCTTACAACATCCTTTATTTGCAGTGTCTTGTTTGTGTACCGAAGAGGAGAAGAACCTTTACTATTACAAGTAGCCGTTATAATTGCTTCAACAGGTTTTGGAGGCAGAACTGTAGCACGTACTCCATTTATATATGCAGAAACATGACCCAGCTGAACCAATTTTCCGACACCAATATCCCAGCTTTCTCCTTCTGGGTGTCTTTTTTTTTTAACTAATCCCACCGGAATTTATTTTTGACTGAGGCCTCTAGTGTCTTGAGATCATCAGTTTTGGTTAAAAATTTCATCGCTGATGACGAACTTAAATTAAACTGAAATCGTATAAACTTTCAAATTTCTAAAAACATTCATACATCACACACACACACACACACAAACCCCATCACTTTTGTCTAAACAAAAAACCACAAACTTTTCATCAGGGAAAGAAAGACACCTCCTCTCCGTCACTAACTTACTAATACAATGAGGCAGGCTGCTCCCATGCGTAGGTGCAGACGCGTGAGTTACATACTGTATTTGCTTTAAATCCCCCCCCTCCAAGTTCCAATCCCACATCACTCATCAGAGCGAAAAACCGGTTTTTGTCGAATAACATTCGGGAAAGCTATATTTTGTCATGACAGCTGCAAAACCCAAAATATGAATGGATCTCTTTCTTTCCTTTGCGTAGACCTCATACATACCAAAGGTGGCCCCCTATAATTCACAGAACCACCTTTGCAATGTACTGAAATGAAGGACAGGTAGTTTAAAACTAAATTCACATAAAAACACAATTGAATATTTGCATTTTTGAACTTCACTTTTAGTTGGTAAAGTTCGATGAACACTTACCGCATGTGGGGCTTGGCTTTCAATTCATATTTCCGTTATGTGGATGCGGCACGGGGGTTTTTCATTTGGCCACGAGTCCGCTTCTTTTTTTTTTTCCGTTGGAATTTATTTTGTCTCATCACTAAATGAGTTTTTTCCTTTGCTGCATCCTCATTTACTTCAATATTTATTCATACCCGTACTTTCAGTAAAACTCCTTTACCGTCTTCGAGGGGACGTTTTGCTCCGACTAGCACGGACCGTGTCAGCTGGGCATTTCGGTGGTTCTCGCGGGCTGCTTCAGTCATCGGCTATCGCTTCTTCTTGGGCGTTGTGGCGCCATCTCTTGTTGGTCAGTGATCTCACTTTTCGAACTTTTTCATTTTTTTGCTCAATTTTAATTAAATTTTTCCAGCTGTTTCTCAAATTATTAGGGTCATTATGGTTGCAAACTTTTGTCCTATTTTTTTCAATCATTACCGACTCTGCTATTCTGAGGTGTTTTTCGGATTTACAGCTTTTAATGATTTTTATATTTTCGAATTTAGGATATTTTTGGAGCAGCCCGCGAGAACCACCGAAATGCCCAGCTGACACGGTCCGTGCTAGTCGGAGCAAAACGTCCCCTCGAAGACGGTAAAGGAGTTTTACTGAAAGTACTCGGGTATGAATAAATATTGAAGTAAATGAGGATGCAGCAAAGGAAAAAACTCATTTAGTGATGAGACAAAATAAATTCCAACGGAAAAAAAAAGAAGCGGACCTGTGGCCAAATGAAAAACCCCCGTGCCGCATCCACATAACGGAAATATGAATTGAAAGCCAAGCCCCACGTGCGGTAAGTGTTCATCGAACTTTACCAACTAAAAGTGAAGTTCAAAAATGCAAATGCATTAATGCACGTTAAATAATATAACCTCCAATATCGGAAGTAAATTGAAACAATTGAATATGATTTCAATTCCCACAATTTCACATAAATGTCTTATTGTTAGTCTAAACTGCAAAGAAACATACCTGTATTTTTAAAAATTGTAAGAATGGCAGACTTGTGGAGGAAGTGTCTTTTTGTTGAAGCATAATCATGATCCTGGAAATAGAGGGAGCATACTTTATAATGGGAAGTGTCTTTTTGTTGAAGCATAATCATGATCCTGGAAATGGAGGGAGCATACTTTATAATGGGAAGTGTCTTTTTGTTGAAGCATAATCATGATCCTGGAAATGGAGGGAGCATACTTTATAATGGGAAGTGTCTTTTTGTTGAAGCATAATCATGATCCTGGAAATGGAGGGAGCATACTTTATAATGGGAAGTGTCTTTTTGTTGAAGCATAATCATGATCCTGGAAATGGAGGGAGCATACTTTATAATGGGAAGTGTCTTTTTGTTGAAGCATAATCATGATCCTGGAAATGGAGGAAGCATACTTTATAATGGGAAGTGTCTTTTTGTTGAAGCATAATCATGATCCTGGAAATGGAGGGAGCTTACTTTATAATGGGAAGTGTCTTTTTGTTGAAGCATAATCATGATCCTGGAAATGGAGGGAGCATACTTTATAATGGGAAGTGTCTTTTTGTTGAAGCATAATCATGATCCTGGAAATAGAGGGAGCATACTTTATAATGGGAAGTGTCTTTTTGTTGAAGCATAATCATGATCCTGGAAATGGAGGGAGCATACTTTATAATGGGAAGAGTCTTTTTGTTGAAGCATAATCATGACCCTGGAAATGGAGGGAGCATACTTTATAATTGGAAGTGTCTTTTTGTTGAAGCATAATCATGATCCTGGAAATGGAGGGAGCATACTTTATAATGGGAAGTGTCTTTTTGTTGAAGCATAATCATGATCCTGGAAATAGAGGGAGCATACTTTATAATGGGAAGTGTCTTTTTGTTGAAGCATAATCATGATCCTGGAAATAGAGGGAGCATACTTTATAATGGGAAGTGTCTTTTTGTTGAAGCATAATCATGATCCTGGAAATGGAGGGAGCATACTTTATAATGGGAAGTGTCTTTTTGTTGAAGCATAATCATGATCCTGGAAATGGAGGGAGCATACTTTATAATGGGAAGTGTCTTTTTGTTGAAGCATAATCATGATCCTGGAAATGGAGGGAGCATACTTTATAATGGGAAGTGTCTTTTTGTTGAAGCATAATCATGATCCTGGAAATGGAGGGAGCATACTTTATAATGGGAAGTGTAAAAAGAGTTTGGAGATTTTGCTTCCACAGCCCTAGCAGTTTTGGGATACATGTGTTCACGGCATGCCGTGAACACATGTATCCCAGGATGAAAATCTAAGAAACAACACTGTGTTACACACTTTGTAATGAATTCATAGAAACAAACCATTTCAAATGGTATTAAGTAGTGAAAAACTATTAAAAAATAAGTTCCCCTAAATATATATTGTGCCATCACAGAACTGACATTTGTGTGATGACACAATATAAATTTGGTGCTTAGGACAACAAGAAATTAAACAAAAGTAATGAGCAAAATAATTTACAGCTCAAAGTGAATTCCATAAAGAAATTTTGCTATAATTTAAAGAAATTGTATTTTTCATATTTTTTCATTACATTAGCACTTTGTTGCACATTGAATTAAAACATGGACAACTGACATGTGTTTGTTAAGCAACTAAATTTTTTTAAACACAAGTTACCTTTTTAAATATTACACTGCACTAGCTATGCAAAACATGCAGCTAAATGTTAACAATGCCATATTTTAGGTAAATAACCAAATAACCAACAACTTAGATAAATGAACATAATTTAAGAATAACTAATGCAATTTTTGCCAAAAATAAAAACATTATCCTGAGAAAGTAGCAAAATAAAGGAGACTCAACACTTGACTCTTTGGGAAAAGAGAAAAACTTGCGGCCAGGGTGAGAATTGTTTCTGATTAGCAGATTACACAAATCACATGATGATTCTTTTTTCCCCTGAAATATATAAAGATTTCATTTGTTATTTCTAGTATTTCATTTCAGTTTAATTTTTGAAATCTCTAATGAATCATAATATAATACCTTAAATAATTAAATAAAAATTGCAATTTCTACATGTAGGCATAAACTGTAATGTAGGATTTGAACTTAGCAGGCTGCACACATATAGTAGTGTGTGTGCAGCCTTACTACAACACATGATTATGAACAAACTTTGCTTAGGGGCAAGCCACACTAAAAGGATACAAATTCCACATTCATGTCTATACAAAAAACAACAAAAATTGTGGATACAGTTACTTGCAACTGGAATGGTAAGTCACCTCTCCATTCCACAGTAAGGGTAGTTGTGGTTCAGTGATTAGCATTCTCCGAATTGTGACGCACGAGATTAATAATGCCACAGGAGGTGTACCAACCACATGACCAGTGGTAATCATGCACATGTGTAGTTTGCACATAAAATTACCTAAAGATTAATATCTTATAGTGGCTAAGTGTCATAAAAAAAAAGTATGTTTTCTGACCAGTGAGTCGGAGGATATTGGAACAGTGTAATAACTTGAAATAGTTTCATTCTCCAGTTGAGCCACTGAGTCAGTTATGTAAGATCAGAGGAAGAGTTATATGCTTGTCATTTGAGTGATGTAGCAAATGAGCCCTTGTTTAAAGAAGAATTTTTTTGTTTAAGTGGCTAGCTATTCAAATGTATTTTAAAAAATTCTAGAAACCCTTAAAAGGGGAAATAAAATGCTTAAATTGTAACATGCAGCCCTTAAGGCTAAGTAGTCACTTTGTCTGAAGGTGGGTACTGGAGAAAAAGTTTTTTCAGGTGCTAACGTTACATAGTATGTATTCAACATAAGTCGTATGGGAATCATGGATACAAATCTCTATGGCAGGTTACGATTTCCTCGCAATTTTAGCTTACTTACGTAGTTTTTTCCTTTTTGCTGTCATAAGGCTGTTTATGAATTTCATTTTGTAAACTGACAAGGAATATCTCTGTCTCATCTTTCAAGCTACACCATCTACCAACAAGTAATTGGACACCTGTGATAGCAAAGGAAAATGAAGTTTTTTCACCTTCAATAGTTGGTGGAGCCTCCACGAGCGGCGATTACAGCTGCGACCCTCCATGGCATACTCTCAACCAGGCGTTGTGCGATGGCTAGCGGTATTTTCTTTTACTCGGCTTGGAGAAGACAGGTCAGTTCCTTCACCGATTTCGGACAGTAAGGACACCCCTTAAGTCGACGCTCCAACTCGTCCCAGAGGTGCTTGATAGGGTTAAGGTCCGGGCTCTGCGCAGGCCAGTCCATTCGATTTACCCCATTGTTACCATACCAAGCCATGGTGGACCTCGCAACATGACAGGTGGCATTGTCATCCTGAAAGTAACATGGGTCCACCCCGTAAAACTGCCACAATGTAGGAAGCACATCGTCATCCAAAATGGTGCAGTAGGTCTCGGCGTTGAGTCTACCAGGAATTGCAACCAAGGGTCCCGTGCCATACCAGGAGAAACACCTCCATAGCATAATTCCTAATTCCACTGCCGCCGAACTTCACAGTTGGCACAATACGTTCCGGCAGGAGGCGTTCTCCAGGCAGACGCCAAACCCAGACACTGCCATTCGAGCGGTAGAGGGTGAACCTTAATTCGTCGCTCCAGAGAACCTGTTTCCACTGTTCAACGGTCCACTATCGACGTTCTTTGCACCACGTTAGCCAAGCAGCGCTATTGGACTTGGTGATCAAAGGCTTGTGGGCGGCAGCACGTCCATGATAACCGAGCAGATGGGTTTCCTTACTGATAGAATTCATCAAAAGAACACTCCTGGATGCCTGTTGATACTCCTCGCGGATTTGGCCCATCGATTTGGTGCGGTTCTTCCGAATTTCTCTGACCAGCACCCGCCGGTCTCTAACTCCCAGTTTTGTGGGTCTGCCGGGTCGGGGCACATTCCGACAGTCACCTCTCATCTTCCACTTACCATTCACGAAGGCCACTGTCGATTTTGGGTACTTCAACTCTCTGGATATGTCACGTATGGGTCGGCCATTTCTGTGATACCCGACGATTACACCTTTTTTTGAAATCAGAGAGCTCCGAACTGCGTGGCATTTTGCATGCGACTGGTTGCGTTGTTGTTTCCCACACGATGTTTAATGGCGGCGGCCGTGACGTGTGTCAGGACAGCAGATATCGCCGATTGCAGGGGTGTCCAATTACTTGTTGGTAGATAGTGTATAATTATAAAAATAGCATGTCTGTAGTACTTTCTAATATCTTCAGATGACTCCGTGTTCAGTTGAAATACTGCGGGAGTCTAAAATAATAGTGGTGTGGGATATTTTTCTTTCTTTGATTGCAATTGTAATGACCATCGTGAGCAAGCAGTCGCCTGTCCCTAATTTAGGGTCACTAGTTACAGGGAAGGGAGAGAGCCAGTGCCGTAAGACAAACACAACATCTATGATAATGTGTCAGAGTTGTCCTCAATCACGTCTTTATTTTGAAATATAACTGTCCTCAATTTTGCATTGAATTAGAGAACAGCATGTCATTTTGTCCTCAATTTCGTTCTCAAAAATCTGGTCAGCTTAGTTTCTTGAATATTAATGGCCTGGTGTTTTTAAAATAACATCATGAATCTGGCTTTGGACAATGCATACAGGGAAACTAGGTCTGCAAGTGAACATCTGTGCAGACAAGTTTGGCTGTGGGTTATTCATTGTTCAAGTGTCAGGGTGTTGCCATAGGCAGTACTATGAGGAAGTTATTGCTGGCTAGGTGTAGATTTTTTTTTTCTTTTTCTTTTTCTTTTTTTTTTTTTTTGATTCGGGGTTTAACGACTACCATGAGCAACTCAATGGGCTATACGCAGACAGCTATGATTAGTTGCGTAGTTAAGCAAATAGGACAGAGGAATTTAAGTGGATAGCTAATAGAAATTCTTTATTCCATTTGTGGCCAGTAAGCAAGGAAAAAATGTTATAACCATTTAGATGTTCAGTGACTTTGTCTCGTTACAGGTAATTTGATAGGGACATACAGGCCTCAAGACGTTTTCTTGGGAGTTCCTTCTTCAGTCACTGTCCTTTCATTGGGTATTTTCATATTCTTGGAATGCGTGTGCCTGGGTTCTTTGTTGTGGAATATGATAAAAGAACATGTACTATAGATTCATCACTCACATCTTCTCATGGACGTCTTAAGGAGTGGGCCAACGGAGCTGGTGCCCAGGGCCCCCACCTGAACTCGGGCCCCAAACACCTCAAGAGTCTTATGGGTTTATAAAAAGTTACTCTTTCTCACCAGCAGATTATTTTTTTTATTTAAAGGAAAGAAGAAACACCAATGCAGAAAGTTGGAAGATCTTCTGGCTTTTTTTTTTTTTTTTTTTTCAAACCTTGCTCGTAGCTTCAATTTTCCGAGAAGGGAAGTCGGTTTTAGGGTTGATCTTTTGTGGCAGAATAAGAAACAAAAAAGCCAGCCTCCCTCCTAATCTCAAATGTGGGTGAGGCTTCAACCTTGAAAGCCATTAGGGCCACGAACAAATTGCATTTTTCCCGAATCACTTTTTTGTTTTAAACAGTCATTTGTGTTATCTATCTATACAAAGAAATACTCGCATATCTATCACTAGGCGTTTTCCCACCTGGACTACTTATATATTCATTTTTCGGTGTTTAAATAAATAACAACGATGGGGGCAACATAACAGCAGTTTTGGTCTGATGCGTCATATTGTCTGGAAATGGCGCTAGTTGGTTTATTTATTTCTTCTGTTTGAATTTAGTTTTCGTTGAATAATTTGTAGAATGGGGAAGAAAACTTATGTCTTCCAGCACCCATTTTCTTGTAATTTACTAAGCAACTAAATCGAGTGCATTTGGCACACTTTATGGATATCTACAATTGTCACATACCATTTTTCGTTCAAGTGGGATTTAAAACGTTACTGGACGTTGAGTGTTTCTTCTCTAGGGATAACAAAGTGATGGTGGTATATGTAATAATTATTACATGTTATACATATAAATTCATATGTTATATGTACATAACAATACCATATTGTAATAATACCATGTGTGAATAAAAAAATAACTATATGTTGTAATAATACAATATGTTGTGTATATATACATGGTGTCCGAGAATTATTGGGCACATTACAAAATTATATAAAACAAAACATTAAACAGATAGAAAGAAACTGACTACTAACTTACAATGTAACTACACAAGTTAATAAATTTCGATGTGAGATCCCTTGGTTGCATGTAGTACGTCCAAGCGATACTCGATTTCATGCCATGTATTGGCAAGCATCTGAGGAGTTATGGAATTAATAGCAGCTGTGATACACTGCTTCAGTTACTGCAAATCCGTACAAGGCCTCTGATAGACACGATCCTTCACATAACCCCACATGAAATAACCCAATGGAGTTAGATCCGGAGAGCGTGGACGCCACGGAATGGGACCACCACGCCCAATCCATCTGTTGGGGAAATGCTCATTTAGGCACTTATGTACACACGTTGACCAATGCGGAGGCACGCCATCTTGTTGGAAAACGATGTTGTCATATCTTTTGATCTGGGGTATAGCGAAATTTTCTAGCATATCCAAGTAAATGTCACCATTTATGGTTTTTCGTGGAAGAAGAAAGGGCCAATCACTTCTCTTTTTGATAGGGCGCACCACACATTAACTTTTGGGGAATCACGTTCCAGTTCAATAGCAGCATGAGGCGGTTCACTGCCCCATATCCTACAGTTGTGACGATTGACAATACCTGATACATGAAATGTGGATTCATCACTAAAAATTACAGTACTGAGAAAGTTTTCATTGTTTTCCACTCAATTCAGCATATCCACAGCGAAATCGTATCGCAGAGTGTGATCATTTATAGGCATCATTTGCACTATTTGAATTTTATAAGCATGGAACTTTAATTTCTTGCGCAAGATATCTTGAACTGTTGATTTCAGAATGCACAGTTCTTTGCTTGCTTTACGAACGGATTTCCTGGGGCTTCGTCGGAAACTTTCATTAACTTGGTCAACCATCTCACTGCTGATGCTAGGTCTACCGGCTCCTCCACAATGTTCCACATTGCCAGTTTCTTTAAACTGTTTCAACCACCGCTTAATTGAATTCGTTGATGGAGAATTACAACTATACTCTAAACGGTACAGTCTTTTAACTTTAATGACAGACTTTAATTCCGCAAGCCATAACACACACGTAGCCTTCTGCTGTACGGATGACATGACTACTTATAACGAAGTGAATTTCTCCGTCATTTTTATCCGCGCCGGGGTTCGAACCCCGGTCCACTCATTCCGGAATAAGTTGCTCTACCAATTAAGCTACGCGGACATTGATTCTAATTGCTATCTGCCTTTATGTCGTGTGCGTCCTTCTGGCAGGTACGTCACATCTCCTGGTACGTTACATCATCTCCCCCTTATTTTTCTTTTTTTCTTCCGAAGTGCTGCTCATATTTTTCCTATCTCGCGGTGTGGAAATAACATCACACCAATGCGAGATTTTGAACGGTCAGGTCATCCGGATAGTTCGGGCGCCATTATAACGAATTGAATTTCTCCGTCATTTTTATCCGCGCCGGGGTTCGAACCCCGGTCCACTCATTCCGGAATAAGTTGCTCTACCAATTAAGCTACGCGGACATTGATTCTAATTGCTATCTGCCTTTATGTCGTGTGCGTCCTTCTGGCAGGTACGTCACATCTCCTGGTACGTTACATACTGATTGCGCATTTCTCATACATACCTCATCAGGCCACACCTAGCGCCATCTATCGGATTCTGGGAATAACAATTCTGCAAAAAAAACTATAGAAACTGTGTTAGTAATACGTGACATAGAAAAACAGACAATGCTCATAGGGTTTTTTTACATAATTTTGTAATGTGTCCAATAATTCTTGGACACCCTGTATATATATGTATAAGATCAGGGCCTTATACATATACTTGTATATATATATATAAGATCAGAGCCCCCCAAAGATATAATGGCCCAGGGTCCCCGAAAGTGTTAAGACAGCACTGCTTCTTCTATGAGAGACGTCTTGCATTCTGCATTTTGTAGGAGACTGTTTCTTCTGCCTTTTGTTCAGTTTCTGCTCCTTGACTAGATTGCTGACCTGATGTAGGTTATGCAGCTGTGGAAGCCTGTAGCTGATGAGAGGATGTTGAAGTGGAACTTATTACCCATCAAAATTGCCATTTTCTTTAACACAAATAATCTTAATATTTTTCTCTCATGGTCACCACTCAAATCTGCAGAACTTTTGTTTACCAAAACCACCTCAGAAATAGCCAGTGAGGAGGTACCAGACTGCACAAAGAAAGTAATTCAATCACAAAAACAAGGGATTACCATTGATCAAAGTCACTTCCTGTGTTTCTGACAATAGAGCGTATTGCAAAATTTTTGAAATTTCATCTTGTAGTTGATTCACTTATCCAATTAACTTACTCTCCCAGGTAGTTTGGTAGTGTTTGACAGTGCCAAACCAGGTGTAGGTGACTGCCAGGGTACTTCTTTCAGAACTGCACCAATATATATATATATATATATATATGATTTCGAAGGTTTGTGCCCCCCCTCACTGCTGGTGTCAGGGAGTCAGAGGCATAGTTGGAGTATTTTTTTCTGGGAGGCTTTCACCAATGAAACAAAATCACGGTCCTTCCCACTCCCCTAAGAAATTTCTGGCTATGCCACTGGCTGGAATCAATAATGTCTTCAGAATGCCAGGCCACTTTTTTTTTTTCATGACTGCCCCAGTGACTTCAGCTATCAGTGAGTTACACTAAAGAAATGACTTCTCCTACTTTCCTTCTCTTTTGAGTTCTGTGTTTGACCTTGCCATGAAGAAGTAACTTCTCTGACTTACTGAACTCACCTTATCACATAAGACTTGTAGGTATAATGGTTGTTATGGTTTTAAAACAGATTTATATTTTTAATGATTCAATAAATTGAAATGGTATTAATACAGTAATAATAATAAGTATCATCTGCATTATAGTATTCAGTTTTATTTGTAGAAATAAAAATTGGTAATCACTGCAGTTTTTTGTGGTTGCTGTTTCCATAACAAGGTTAAACTGCTTTTATCACATATATTCCCAAAATTTTGGTGGCCCTCAGTATACAGTCCCTTGGGCCAAGTAGACCCAATGATAAACCCACATTTTGCAGGAATTAGTAACTAATTAGATAAGGCTATACAACAAAGGTTGTCGTGTAAAAGTCATGGAAATGTCAATTAAATACTAGGAGCTGTGCAAAAGCAAATGCTCAGCAACAAAAAAAAAAAAGTGCTTATTTTATGAACAAATGTGCAGAGATGTCACCAAGGGGTTGCGAGGGTGGGCTTGAAATTGCATTGCCTACCTTGCCACTCACCCAGTTCAAGATGTGACACGTTTTACTTATTTATTTATTTTTACTTTAAAATATAATCTAGAATTTGGCAACGAATAATGACTCCCATGTTTTTCGTCTTGCAGCACTACATATTTCCCCCTAGAAAGTGTGTTTTTCCTTCTAAGTAGAAAGGGTATCAACATCCGTAGGGCCATGAAAATTCAGTTCTCTACTCATCCAAATCCTAAATTCAAGCCTTTTTTCAAGTCAGTATGATCAGGGGGCGAATGAAGAGGGTGAATAGGAATTTACTGAGGTCATCAGTAATTGCTCTGCTGTTTGTTTGTGCTACTAAGTAGGGGATTCCAATAAGGAAAGTGAGGTCTGAAGCTATACCAGTGCTCTTAAGGTAAGGTAAGCAGGTCATAGCTGACGACTACTTTGGAAAAGATGAATGCAAGACAAGGTTGCTGGCTTAAAGGAAAGGAGTTAAGGAGGGAAAAGGTATTGACTGCATGTTGGAATCATACTAACTTGAACTGCTGGGTGAAAATGTGCATAATAATCACACTAACTTGAACATTTCCCCTCAATGCTAATCCACAAAAACATTTGCTTTAAGACCTTTCTCCTAGGCATAAAATTTTCTTTTAAGGAGGGCATGTTGCTGGTGGCAGTATTTCATGTTTATTATGCAGTATGTAATTCCTTAGGATTTACTAATTTTATTAGAAATGGATGGACGGAACATTAGAAAAGAATCACTCCAAACTTTAGATTATTTCCAAAAAGTGCAAAAACTTCAAGACAGTTCCAAAATTAATGAGTATGTATCCAGGAGCCAGGAGGAAGGGGAGATATTGGGACTACCTCTGCAGCCTGTAGAAAAAGGAAAGAAAATTGTTTCTTTCAGTGTTTTGTAAATAAACTTGCTATCAATCTTGCTCCACCAAAAATAATGCTCGTCGACCCGTCGCCCATCCTGATTTTGAAGTCTAGCGAAGTCACTGCATATTTGTAATTCTTTTACTCTGAAAATATTCACGTGAGAATGACAAAAACTCTGTATGATTCACAATTAACAATAATTATAACTAAAAGATAGTTATAAGGGATCTTCACATCAATTGCATTGGGCTAAATGAATTTTAAGAATAAATGCTTTAAATTTTAATAAAATTTCTCTGCATTCTTGCTTTAAGTTTCCAATGCTAAATATAACTTCAGTTCCGAACATAGAATTGAGTGAAAACACACTGAGTTACGTATAATAAAAAACGTCATTAAGCAGAAGTTCCTGTGCATTCCAGGGTCTTTATTACCCATGATCAAGAGCACTCTGGGCAGTATACTGTCCTTGTGAAGTTCTCTAACCAAGTTCGGGGCTGGTGACTTCCTACAAACAACCATTTGCCCCTTGCCCCTGCCCCCAGATATTTTATGTTACCGAGCCAAATGTTAATATATTTTTGATCACCCATGATAAACTACACTCTGGGCAGTATACTGTCCTTGTGAACTTATCTAACCAAGTTTGTGACTGGTATGTTTAGGGTTTAACCTCTAGCAGTGTTTCTTTCAGTTATGCATCAAACGAACAATCCCCTCCCACAACATTTTATGTTACTTAGCCAAATGTTAATAAATTTTTGATCATTCGTAATAAACTACACTCTGAGCAGTATACTGTCCTTGTGAAGTTTTCTAACCCAGTTCGGGGCTGGTATGCTTATGACTTCCTACTACTAGCTCTTCTGACTAGGGTTTAACCTCTAGCAGTGTTTCTTTCAGTTATACATCAAACAATCATTTGCCTTCCCCCAGACATTTTATGTTACCAAGCCAAATGTTAATAAATTTTTGATCACCCTTGATAAACTACATTCTGGGTAGTATTCTGTCCTTGTGAAGTTCTCTAACCAAGTTCTGGGCTGGTATGCTTATGACTTCCTACTACCAGCTGTTCTGACTAGGGTTTAACCTCTAGCAGTGTTTCTTTCAGGTATACATCAAGTGACCATTCATCTCCCCAGAGATATTTTATGTTACCAAGCCAAATGTTAATAAATTTTTGATCACCCTTGATAAACTACATTCTGGGTAGTATTCTGTCCTTGTGAAGTTTTCTAACCCAGTTCTGGGCTGGTATGCTTATGACTTCCTACTACCAGCTGTTCTGACTAGGGTTTAACCTCTAGCAGTGTTTCTTTCAGGTATACATCAAGTGACCATTCATCTCCCCAGAGATATTTTATGTTAATAAGCCAAATGTTAATAAACTCAGGCTATAATGAAAAAGAAATTTTTGTTTCTTTGGACGCTACGCGTTTTTCTCCAATTATAATTTTTTTAATATTTGTTCAAGTATTATAGTTTACTTCAGGAAGATGCTTTGACGTCTGTAAGCTCTGTTTTACACATTCTGTAAAGTGGATACAGTCTGTGGTGGTGCATTATCTTATTCAATTAAAATATTACCGAACCAAATTTTTGGTAAATAAACTATAAAATTATTAATCTAAAGCAACTTATGGGAATTTACTAGGAAACAAGAGAGCCTGAAGAAGGAGAAGAGTTTTCTCCGAAAATTTGCTATAAATGAAAAAATTTCCTAGTAAATTCCCATAAGTTGCTTTAGATTATTAATTCAATTAAACTAGGAAGCCATTTCTCAATATGAGCTTTATTCAAAGAAATATAAAATTATATTTTATTTTGCCAAAAAGTGTATTGCCACTCTTCAAAATACAATAAGTACAGTAATCATACCTCATAGTTAGGGAGTCGCGACTCAGGATCAAGAGTGTGCTAAATGCATTTTAATAGAAAAAAATTTCAAGCCTGCTGAAACCGATACCCACACTGTGACCTCCCCCCTCTTGTTTAGCTGAAGAAAGTTTGTTCTAGAAATGTTTGAAGTAATTACTATATCAGGAGTGTTTATAGGTTTTTTGGGGGTGGGGGAAGGGGCGGCGAAAAATGTAAGTTTTTGAAATTCGCCAGAGCAAAATTAAAGTTAATGAAATATAGAAGAAAAATTAAAGCAATTTTTCTAATGTAAGTTGATGCATTTTTATTAAATTGGAGCATTTTTTGTCTAATAAAAGTCACATTTTAACCAAAAACAATAAAATGAAACACTTTGGAGGGAGGAGGGAGGCTCCCATAAATACACCACTGCAATATATATAGAAATTATTTCATATGTAGATAGAGTAGTTAAAAATTATATATATATATAGTAAATGGAAAACTTGCCCTCCAGGCAAAAAATCCTGAAAGAAACATTGACCCCTAGGGTAGGGTAGGAAGAATCAAGTCCATAGAACAGTTGGAAGCTTCTGTTTAATTTTATTACTGTACATAAATCTGTGTGTTCTTACTTAATTCTATCGTGGTTATTGTTGAATGAGGCCTGCTGTTTTCACAACCATGTAACACCACATTATCTTCCTTTATTCATCATTTTTAACACCAGAAGTAAAAGTTACACCAATTAATTAATAATTAATGAGTTTAATTAAAAAGTTAATTAATTAATGAGTTTAATTTTAAAGGCATGTGTTTGGCCAGTAGCTCTCTACGGTTCTGAGGCATGAACATTGACAAACAGGGAAATGAAAAGGCTGGAGGTATTTGAGATGTGGAGCTATAGAATAATGGAAAGAATAAGCTGGCTCAATAGAAAGACTAATGAGAAGGTTCTGGAGAGAGTGGGAGAACCCAGGAATTTGATCAACATATTAGAAGAAGAATGTTATGGATGGGACACACATTGTGCCAGGGAAGCCCAATTCTGAAAGTTTTGGAAGGGAAAATTCAAGGCAAGAGAGGAAGAGGACAGCCAAGGAATGGTTTTGTGACACAGTTACTCCAAGACACTACTACTAGAACAAACTATGACTTGAAGACAACGGCAGAGAATAGAGAGGAATAAAGAGACAGAGTACAACTACTGAACAACCAGTCCTTGGACTTAGTAACAAAGAAGAAGAGTTTAATTATTTTGCAATTTTCTAAATTCTTAAAATATGTTGGCATGTAAGTGCATACATTTTGTGTGGTTGCTCATATGAAAACACAATGCACTTGTCTGACTGAAAATTTGTGTCACCATCTTTCGATTGGAAACACAACTCTTAAGTTAAGTCAGATGATTTTTATTAGTGTTATGCATCCTCCCAACCACAAGTTGAGTAGGGTGCTGACAACAGGGTTAGGAGAGTGATATTTTTATCTCTGACACTTGGTGCTCCTCTCCTGTGGCTGAACACATGGGGAGCCCCTGATCAACTGGCATAGAAAGTTGCACTCTGCGTATTTGTGATTTTCTTCATCATCTGGTAGCACCGTACTGTTAGAACAAGAGTGCTGTTGCCATGAAGAAGTAACTTCTTTGACTTACTGAACTCACCAGGTGTGATGCTATAGGAGGTCTGGGGTGGCATATATGGAATAAAATATACACTATATTGACAAAAGTCACCAGACACCTAGAAGAGAAACACAACACAGCATTTATTGACATATATTAGTACAGTGTCAGTCCACTTTTGGCCTTAATGCATGCACTGACCCTTTGAGGCCTGCTTTCGACAACGTTTTGGAACACAGCTATATTTATGCACTTCCATTCAGTACATAATGCTGCAGCTAACTGTTGCTTAGTAGTAGGCCTCGGTTCCAAACTTCTTATGCGGCGCTCTAATTCATCCTGCAGGTGCTCTATGGGATTAAGATCAGGGCTCTATGCAGGCCAGTCCACACACGATACGGAATTATCATCAAACCACACTGTAACAGTCCTTGCTTTATGGCTCAGTGCATTATCCTGCTGGTACCAACAAAGCTCAGTTCCATGGTATTGCCACAGAGTTGATAGGGCATAATTGTCCACAATATTGAGGTAGATGTGCTGGGTAACAGGTTTCTCCATGATAAGCAATGGGCCGGGACCATACCATGAATAACACTCCAACACGAGTACACTGCCAGCTCCAAACTTGACCATAGGAACAGTACACTGCAGTAAATAGCATTCTCCCATCTGCCGCCATACCCACACATGGCCATCAGACTGACGAATCGTGTATCTGGATTCATCAGTCCATAGGACCTGTTTTCATTGATCTACGGTCCACAATAAATGTTCTTTATACCATGCTAAACAACTAGTAGCATTCCAAGGGGAGATGAAAGGCTTATGAGCAGTCGCACAACCACGGTAACCCGGTTCTCTGCGAATGGTACCTGTACATACTGAGGTTCCAGCATTTTTACTCACCTGTACACTGAGGTCTTGTGCAATACTCTGTCAATTAGCTGTAATGACTCTCCTGAGGCTTTGACATCCTCTATCACTGATTTTCTTTGTTCTGCCGGTACATTGTTCTGCTTCATGCATGGCATGTGTCTTTCACTTATTCAGTACATCCAAAACAGTTCACTTGGGTATGTTTAAACACCTCTCCTTTTCTCTTATGAACAACCCACCAATATAACACCCAATAATCTTTCCTTTCTCAAAGTCAGTTCTCTCCCGCCGTGACATTTTCACTCAACCTCACAGTGCGATATGATTGTGGTCAGCTGCAGGCTTGTTTTTATACTGTTTTTAGCTGTACCTCTCATCTTAACAATGCAGTGGATCCGTTCATTTGCTTTTAAAGGGGTATCTAGTGATTTTTGTTGATATACTCTATATATATATTTGATTTCAAAGTCCGCACCTTCTGAAATCAATAACGCCTGAGTCTATCTTTGGAGCACTGAGCTTCTTTTTCAGGACTGCACCACTGTTACAGTGTAGTTTGCATGAAAACAGTGGCGTACCGGAAAAACTTGCCCCCTCCCTACCCGCAAAAAAAAAAAAAATTCTTTAAGGCCCTTTGCCAAAAATCTATTGGCTTTCAATTACTGAAAATTTTTAATTCCATGTATTTTAGATTCCAACTGGGTTTCATGGTCGTTCTAATAATTCAAATTTCGTGGAACTTGCAGGTATTTTCCAAAAAACCAAAATTACTGCACTTCATTGCATAAAACACTGATGTGCATATTGTAATTAAAATTATTGTCATAGTTTTATACCATTAAAAGTACTATAAATGGTATGAAACTAGGCCAAAATGAATCGTGTCATAAAAATTTTATTCTTTTAGAGAACTAAGGCCATCCTCTTGAAATGTCTCATGATCACACACACAAAACACCTAACTGTGGTGTGACAGTGTCAAATTTATGATTTTGCATATTTTTTTTACTGTACTAAAACATTATTTGTGTATACAAATATGTTTCATACAAAACTAAACTGATTTAAGTACCTTTGTTAAGGCATTTTTCTGCATTTTTTCATGATTTTTACATGATATGGAATTTTTTCAGATTTTTCGATCATTTTAGGCATTTTTTTTTTTTTTTGTTATCTTTGAGTCATTCAAAAGCATATTTTGGAATAAAAGAGGCATTTTTAAATAAATTTCCCTGAAACTCCATTTTCCCCCTGAAATGCAGAAGCAATTAATTACTTCATGGCTACCTCTAATTACTTCAGTATTAAAAATATTTAATGGGAATTATACAGGAGAAATTTATTAAGGTACTTTACCTCTCAAATTTTCGATCTATACAATAGATCATTGTCAGGAAGTTCTTGTGTCAGACTACTTCCACAGGTCTGGCAACCAATCCTGTTGGATTTTCTATCCAGCATGGTTGTTGATGTTGCCACCTTGTGTCTTGTAAACTTCCAGGGATTTCTCTAATTTCCAGATAATTGCCTGGGATTGATGTTTGATTACTTGCAAGGAGTTTCAATACATTTTGTAGCCAGTTTGTTGTATGTGCCTGTCTAATCTGCTTTATTTGAAATGTTCCTTATTGCTGTTTTGTGTTAATTAATTTTGGTAGTTAACCTTCATCTTGTTTCTCCTATATATGGTAAACCACATGAACACTCAATTTTATAAATGACTCCTTCCTGGAGTTTATGTATTTTCTTCTTTTTGTTTTAGTGATGGTAACTATTTTTTAATTTTGTTATTTAAACCTTGAGCTAACCTAATTTTATGTTTAGTGCTGATTTTTTTTTAGTTTTTCAAACAGTCCCTTGTGGTAAGTGACTTTTCTTGTGAATAAATATTCAATTTTCTCTTTATTTTTGTCTGTGGTGCCAGTTCTGTTCCTAGTAGGATTTTCTTCCAGTATTTCATGAATTTCTTTTGAACTGTAATCATTTTCTAGTAAGACTGATTTTAACTTATTTTTATGTTTCTCCCTAGCTTCTGAAGATGAATTCAGCTTTTCAACTTTTTCTTCAAATTGTAAAGCAACATTTTTCTTTATATAATTAGGCTGATCTGATTTATAATTTAAAATTTTTTCAGTATTTGTAGGTTTCTTGTATAATTCTGTGTAAGCTTTTTTCCTTCCCACTTCAAAATATCTAAATAATTTGGCTTATTTTCATTTTGCTCTTCTAAAGTGAATTTCAGGGATCCATCTTGGGAATTAAAACCTTCTAGAATTTTTGATGAGTATCCACTTGAATCTTGATCTATGATGAAAAGGATATCATCCATGTATCTAGTATACATGCAGAAAATAATTGAAGGTTTCAATAGGAACACCTCAACTATCTTACTTATGTAATAATTTGCTAGGAGAGGTGCTAATGAAGAGCCCATTGCTAGGCCACATCTTTTGCTATCAATGACCATGCTGGATGAAAAATCCATCAGGCTTGGTCACCAGACCTGTGGAAGTAGTCTGACTCAAGAACTCCTGGCGATGATCTAGTGTATAGATCGAAAATTTGAGAGATAAAGTACCTTAATAAATATATAATTACCTTGCATTTTTGAACTTACCGTTATGTTGGTGAAGTTCGATTAACACTTACCGCACGTGGATCTTGGCTTTTTTTCGTATGTCCGTTATGTAGATGCGGCATGGGGGTTTTTCATTCAGTTTTGGGTCCGCTTCAGTTTTTTTCATTGGTTTTAATTGGCCTCTTTACTAAATGACTTTTTTCCTTTGCTGCTTCCACATATACTTCAATATGTTTTCTACCCGAGTGCTTTCGGTAACATCCCGTTACCGTCGTCATGGGGACGTTTGCTCCGACCAGCACGGACCGTGTCAGTAGGGCATTTCGGTGGTTCTCGCGGGCTGCATCTGTTACCGGCTATCGCTTCCTCTTGGGCATTGTGGCGATATCTCTTGTTGGTCACCGATCTCATTTTTCAAAATTTTCTATTTTTTCGCTCAATTTTAATTAAATTCCTCCAACTGTTTCTTAAAATATTAGGGTCATTATGGTTGCAAACTTTTGCTCTATTTTTTTCTATCATTACTGACTCTGCTACTATGAGGTGTTTTTGGATTTACAGCTTTTTATGATTCTTATATTTTCAAATTTAGGATATTTTGGTTAGCCAGAAATATTTTTATATCTTCAAAATATCCTAAATTTGAAAATATAAGAATCATTAAAAGCTGTAATTCCGAAAAACACCTCAGAGTAGCAGAGTCAGTAATGATAGAAAAAATAGAGCAAAAGTTTGCAACCATAATGACCCTAATATTTTAAGAAACAGTTGGAGGAATTTAATTAAAATTGAGCGAAAAAATAGAAAATTTTGAAAAATGAGATCGGTGACCAACAAGAGATATCGCCACAATGCCCAAGAGGAAGCGATAGCAGGTAACAGATGCAGCCCGCGAGAACCACCGAAATGCCCTACTGACACGGTCCGTGCTGGTCGGAGCAAACGTCCCTAGACGACGGTAACGGGATGTTACCGAAAGTACTCGGGTAGAAAGCGTATTGAAGTATATGTGGAAGCAGCAAAGGAAAAAGTCATTTAGTAATGTGGCCAATTAAAACCAATGGAAAAAACTGAAGCGGACCCGAAACTGAATGAAAAACCCCCATGCCGCATCTACATAACGGACATACGAAAAAAGCCAAGATCCACATGCAGTAAGTGTTAATCAAACTTCACCAACATAACCGTAAGTTCAAAAATGCAATTGCATTAATGCACGTCAAAAAAAAAAAAAATTAACCTCCAATATTGGAAGTAATTGAAATATATAATTACTGTTAAATATTTATAATAATGCAGAAGCAAGACTGAGAAAATGGCGAGGGGGAGTAGTGGTCGCGTTTAGAACATCTGTACATGAAAACGGCAGAAAAAGCACTTCCAGCCCTCCCCTGTCTCTTCTTTCAAGCCAGTGGTGAGCTGATCGCCCATTTGAAGTACGGCCATTGCCATTATTTTGGAAGGTGGGGGAGGGTACATTTTGGTCTTTTTTCTTATTTTCTTTTATAGGACATATTTTTTGTTTACAAGAACAACAAAGATTCAGTTTGGCACAGAAACTGTAAAAAGTTAAATTGTATTTTTAAGTACACTAAATTGCTCTTATATTAATAAGGCAAGGTAAAAACATGAGATAAATATAGATTTGATAAGTTTAGTAGAAGAATGAATGTATGCAAATGTTCTTCATTGTTTTACCTTTTTGCATATTATCACCTCTGCTATGACCTGTCCTATTTTTCATATCTTAATAAAAAGGGAAATTTGTATTATGAAATTTATTATAATTTGAACAAATTATACTAAAAGTATGTTTACCAGTCCCAATGTCCATCATGTTTCATTTAATAAAGTTAGGCTGACAGATGTAAATGACATCTGTATTTGTTATATATGTATGTTATTTGTCCTAACATTATTAGTTAGGCTGACAGACATTATAT
Source organism: Macrothele yani (assembly GCA_039090855.1). Taxonomy (NCBI): domain Eukaryota; kingdom Metazoa; phylum Arthropoda; class Arachnida; order Araneae; family Macrothelidae; genus Macrothele; species Macrothele yani. Next base: position 53,544,081 of record CM077032.1, on the reverse strand, counting down.
ACATCTGTCAGCCTAACTTTATTAAATGGGAGATGATTGACATTGGGACTGGTAAGCATACTTTTAGTTTAGTTTATTCAAATTACAATAAAGTTCATAATACAAATTTCCTTTTTAATTCAGGTACGAAAAGTGGGGCAGGTTGTGACAGAGGCGATAACACACAAAAAGTTAAAACAATGAAGAACATTTTACATACATTCTTCTACTAAACTTATCAAACCTGTATTTTTAAGGTTTTTCTCTTTTGTCTTATAGAGCATGTTTTTTGGCAATAATTTTTTAGTTTGGCACAGAAATTATAAAACAGCTAAGCAATATTTTTTGTTTATTCTTTGTTTTGTCCTATAGGTTATATGTTAGTTAGTAAAAAAAAGCATTTCAGTTAACACAGCAACAGTTAACAGATTAAATTATATTTTCAGATGCTTTTTGTTTTGTTTCATGCACCTCTTCTTCTTTTTTTAAGTAATTAGTTTTGCAAGGAAATAAAAAAAATGTGCATTTGTTACGCAAATTTTTTTGCTTTAAAGACATGTTTTTGGGTCATAAATGCATTTTTATAGGGCATTTTTTAGCAGTTTTTAGGTCATAAAAATCCTAGTCCTACTAAGGATCTTTTCTGAATAATACAAAACATAAGTAAATAAAAAAATAAGTGACAATGAAAAATTATGTATTCTTGAATATAAAAAATACATTAAATTATTTGCTTCTGAATGTATGATGTATGAATAACACACTTCCCATAATGCCAAAAAGTTTTGCACATAGTAATTTTTTTCCTTGACTTTATTACTTTATCATAAAAAAAAATGACACGTCTCAGTTTCTTTGTCGCCTCCCCCAATAACATCTCTCAGTTCATTATATTCTGAATGATGTATAGTTGTGTGCAAACAACTGTAATACATAACATGTTATCCTCATTGGTATAAAAAGTATGTTCATTGAACTGATATATCTTTCACATTTTCCTGTTAATATGCATGCATGGGGATTATTGCTATGGCTGTGAAAAGGAGTCTCCAGTTGTTTGGAATAGCTGCTTTCCTGCCATCCAGTTTTTATAAATTAAAACTGCAAAATAATTTTCAAATGTTTTATTTATTTAATGCAAAAAATACCAAAAATTCCTTTTCTTTTTAATACTTCATTCAAAGCTGCTATAAAAAAAAATCATGACTATTTCTTTAACCAGCATCATATGCAGTTTCCAAAAAAAAAATATAAAATATTTTCCTGTGGTTAGAACAGGCCCTCTCAGCCTTCAGCCCCCCCCTCCACACACACACACACACACACACACACACACACACACACACACACACAATGCAGGGTTGCTGGGAACTATCAGCATGCCCTTGCATGAAAAAGTATCAGCTAGTAGGAAGATTATGTTTGGCAAAAGAAAAAGTTTTAGCTTGAAAATGCATGACAAGGGGAACTTTCACCCATGCAAAACATGAAAGTTATGCAATTGTGATGCCTTAAAAAGCACTAAGTGATAACATGCAGTTATTTATTGTCTGTGAATTACCTTCATCCTTTGCTATTGAAAAAGGTGTTCCAGAGGAGTGCTGCTATAAAGTTAGCTGGATAAAGCCTTGTTAGTAAAGTTCTTTTTTTCTTCTTTTTTTTTTTATGTAAGTAAAGAAACAGCAACAGAGTCTTTCCAAAAGTTCCAGACACACAAAGGACTAAAGAGAGGTCAAGGTCTCTCTTTAGTCCTTTGACATGGGGAACTATCACCCATGCAGGTTTGCCATTTGTGGTGAGAAGATTTCAGGAAACTGGAAGTTTGCTGGATCGCCCTCGAAGTGAGAGAACAGGGTTAAGGGTGTCATATACGAATTCTGTGGCATCCCAAATGGAAGAACTAGCATCTAAAATAACAAGTGCTTGTGAAACAGCAATATGTTTGGACATACCAAGAGTATCAGCCAGGGCTGGATGGAACTTTTGCAGAGCCCAGGAAAAAATTTCATTGTAGGGACCCTGGAGCAAATTTTCATTGCTGGCACTAGGAAATAAATTTCACATTTTACACTATAAATTTCACCATATTATGGGTTTTACACAGGAATAAAGAAAATTACAGTCAATTTTTTGGATAACACCCCTACCCTTCCTCAGAAATACACTATAGTAGGTGTTGCCATTCATTAGCTAAATTCCAACCTTTCACACCATTTAATGTTGTACCTCTTCTCTCAATTTCCAGTCCTTCTGACAATTTTCTTCTGAAAAAGTGCTCTTGATGTGTCAGAAATTCTATAGTTGGTGTTGCCATTCATTAGCTAAATTCGAACCTTTCACATCATTTAATGTTGTACCTCTTCTCTCAATTCCCAGTTATTCTGACAATTTTCTCTTGAAAAAGTGCTGTTGATGTGTCAGAACTTCTACAGAGTCCCAAAGCACTTTATGTCCTGTATTTTGAACATGTCTGTCCAAACTTGTTTTGTTTATCAAATTTCTAATTGCAGCTTTATGTTCTGCTAATCTGGTCTTGAGCTGTCTGCCTGTTTCTCCCACATAGCTGAGGCCACATTCACACTTTATGTTGTAGACCACTCCTTCCTGGTTTTCTTCTTTTTGCTTTAATTTTTGAAGGTAGTTACAAATTTAATTTTGAAATCATGGAGCCAGTCTGATTAGAAATTTCTCACTAATCCTCTGAAGTTTTTTAAACAGTCCTTCATGATAAGTAACTTTTCTAGTTAACTGAAACAATTTAGTTTTTGACTTTTACTTCTTTTCTCTTTTATTAAGAATTTTGTTGACTACTAGAGAAGAGTAATTATTGCCTTCCAAAATTTATTTCAGTTCCTTTTTTTGAGCTTGTTTTAACAATTCTGAAGAATTCAGAATGTTAATCTTCTCAAAAAATTGAGTGGCAAAGTTTGTTTTTATGTAATTAGGATTTAATCACATGAATCACATTTAATAAAGTCATTACATTAATCACATTTTAATAAAGTCATTACGGTAAAACTGTCTATGAAGAACACACATGATATGAAATTCACAAATCTGCTGGTGATGCAACGAACCTACATCCCTCTACACCGGAGCCTAATGCTTTACCAGTTAAGTCACACCAACACAATTTATCACTGTAACTTTTCCATCTTGACATGTTCTTCACGTCATAACGAAAACTGTCATAAAGACAAAATGATTATCTCAAAAGAAGTATTTGCTTTAAGCTTAAGAAAAAGATCATAATATAGATTTAAAGTTCTGAGATCGAGAATAAAAACTGTTAAAATCTACCATTTTCTTTCTGGGGGAAGATGGGATTGAGGTTGTATTATGACTCGAAACTTTCGCAGAAAATGACAAAAAGCTGACTGCGTAGCAAGAATTTTTGGATTGTGAATATTTTATTGTAGGAATAATAAATTTGTATAAACAGTTTTTTCTCGTGATACATGTTTTAGTGATTGATTTTTAATGCACAGTGGAAAAAGTGACAAATTAGTGACTTCTTAAACTCTTTTTTTTTTTTTGACTGGAGGTTTAACGACCACCGTGCGCAACTCAATGAGCTATAAACAGTCGCCCATCCCTAATTTAGGGCCACTGGTTCCAGGGAAGGGAGAGAGCTAGTGCCGTAAGACAAACACAACATTCATGCCTCACCGGGATTCAAACCCCCTTTCGGACGAATGATTAGAGGCCATCGCTTAGATCACTGCATCACTGGGGTGGCATTCAAACTTTTATAAGTGCTCATACATGATTTTTTTTTTATTTCTAGTAATATTTTTCAAGTCACTGAATAAATGTCCTCTATAAGTAGCCCGAAACCAGCTTTGTTATTGTTATTCTTCTTATTTCTTTAAATTTAGGTATCTGCTTTGCATGTAAATTATTAAATGCCAATCAATCAATCACTTTATATACACTATATTGACAAAAGTCACCAGACACTTTGAAGAGAAACACAACATAGCATTTATTGACATACATTAGTACAGTGTTGGTCCACCTTTGGCCTTAATACATGTATTGACACTTCGAGACAGGCTTTCGACAAGGTTTTGGAACACAGCGATATGTATGCGCTTCTATTCAGTACACAATGCTGCTGCTAACTGTTGCTTAGTAATAGGCCTTGAGTCCAAACTTTTTATGTGGTGCTCTGTTTACTTATCTATACATTGAGGTCTTATGCAGTACTCCGTCAATTAGCTGTAACAAATCTCCTGAGGCTTTGATGTCCTCTATCATTGATTTTCTTTGGTCTGCGGGTATTTTTGCTGCTTCAGACACTCCATGTGTCTTCCACTTATTCAGTACATCCAAAACAGTTTACTTGGGTATGTTTAAATGCCTCCAGGATTCTCTTATGGACAACCCACTAATATAACACCCAACAATCTTTCCTTTCTCAACGTCAGTTCTCTCCTGCCGCAACATTTTCACTTAACCTCACAGTGTGATATGACTGCAATCAGCTGCAGGCTTGTTTTAATACCATGTGCAGCTGTACCACACATCTTAACAATGAAGCGGATTCGTTCATTTGCTTTTGAAGGGGTGTCCAGTTACTTTTGTCAATGTAGTGTATATATAAATATACAAAAATAAGGGCCACAAAATTATAAAATTTAATTTTCTATAGGCATAAATCAAGCTGTTCTTTCATGTACTACAACCACAGAAATTTGAAAATTTAGTTGTCCTGGAATGGAAATCGAATCTCCCGATTTGCGCTCGAGTATTCTAACCAATACACCACTCAGGACATAGAAATCTGAACAACTGAAGCATTAATCTGAAACGTCAGACTTTAATTTTGCCTATGTTAATAAATAATTCCACATGTTTCCAACTTGATACTTAATTTGCTATATCATGAATGGGGAAAACATTAAAATAGTTACAATAATCACTTGAAATCTGTAAATCTCAGTACTTGTATGGTGAAGGGCGATAACTTATTAAAAAATGGGGGGATGCGAAACAATAAAAAAACATCTTTTTAAGGGCCTTGCACCTTAAAACTTATATACAAAAAATAATAATTGTAAAACAATTCTACCAAAAACGATTTTTTTTCCTAAACTGTGGGCTGCCTCAAAAGTGTGGGCCCGGGGTGACCAGCCCAATCGACCCTATGACCCAGCCAACCCTAGTATTGGCAGTGCTGCTCTCTGGAAAAAGAAGTGGCCTGGCACTTGGAAGACAGTGTTATCGACTGCAGCAGGTATGTGGGAGGGTGTAGGTGCCAATGAACCTTTGAAATCAAATACATTCAGTACCGTAAATACTTCATGGGAATTATAGAGAATACATTTATTAAGGTACATTAACTCTCATGTTTTTGATCTACACACTAGATCATCGTCAGAAGTTCTTGCATCTTACTACTTCCACAGGTCTCGCAAAAAACCCTTAAAAATCTTATAGTAAGATGCAAGAACACCTGAAAATGATCTAGGGTATAAATGAAAAATTTGAGAGGTGATATACCTTAAAACATTTATCCTCTGTAGTTCCCATTAAGTATTTATGGTACTGAAAGTAATTAGTGGAATCCATGAAGTCATTAATTATTAGAATCAAATACATATTCCTGTATATACATCTTGACTACAACCCTGTGTACAAACAACAAATACAATTTTCCACTGTGCCATTGTCTAATGTTGACTTTGTTGAGCTACAATTAAATAAATAAATTTAAAAAAATTCGATTGTTAGGTAAAAAGTAACCTGGCACCAAGAGGACTTGCAAAAAAGTGGCCTAATGGCACCAGACCTGGACTGCATCCCTGAGTATCGGTAAGTCATTAACATCCTTCACAGTTTGTTAAATTTTCACCCACACAAACTTTATGCCAGGTTTTAATTAGCAGATACTTCACAGTGGGAGGAATTTTCCAGATGAGCTCTGGTAAATATTACTAAGGTTGTTAAATGTGTTTTGGGCAGATGAAGTTCATTTTTTTACATTGGTCTGTCAACACATAACTGCCGAATATGTGGACACAAGAAATACACATGTATACACAGTGGAACCACTGTATTAACCTCTTTCTATAGTGCCTGTATTTGTATTTCCTTTGTGGCATGTCTATATATCTACTCCTTAGTGTCATTGTATAGTATCTGATGCACTGCAATACCTTGTTACTATATCTTCTACTGTACCTGTATTTGTAATTCCTTTGTGGCATGTATATATATATCTATTCTTTAGTGCCATTGTACATCTCTTCGTGTCATGTTACTGTTTTCTTTGGCACCTGTATTTTGATTTGTTTGCACTCTGTATATATGTCTTCTCTTACAAATCATTGTATGCCTCTCTGAGCCATGGTTATTTTTCTGCACCATGTTGTGCCTGTACTTATTCTATTTATGTCGCATCTCATGGTTTGATCATGGCCGTGCTCTTGTGCAACACAATCTCATAGCATCGTCTATTATCTTTCTCACTAAGCTTTTTCCTTGCAGCTAGGGATGTCCTGCTGCTAAATGTCCCATGTTTTTTGTGTTGTTTATTTGCTACCCTTCTGCTGCTAAGTGTTACTACACTGCCGGACAATTGCTAAGGACGGATGACAATAGCAACGATAGCAACCATAAAATGGAAGGCACGAAAATGTGGAAATTAGCATAAATGCGGGATACAGTAAGACGTGTTGTGCGTATGCAAATTTTGGATTGCCGAACTTGTTCGTGACGTCATAGCGCTGATAAGAGATATAAAGGATTTGACGCGTATTGACCGTTGTTGTTCAAACGCAAAGTTGAAAGGGAAAGAATCAATTGACGAACTTGCAATTTTCAGTATGTCTTCCCGACATCACCTAGATGATTTTACACGTGGCCGTATTATTGGCAAGATTGAAGAAGGGCGAAAAATAACAGATGTTGCCAGGGAGTTCGATGTCAGGCACAGTGTTGTTTCAAGGCTTTGGAAATCATTTCAAACAAATGGAGAGTGTAGCAAACGTCATGGGGAGGTCGTGTTCGCAGTACGACACCTGCAGAAGATCGGTACATAGTGCTATCAACAAAAAGACACTGGCGCAGCACAGCTAGTGAGGTAGCAAATCAGTTTATGGCTGCTACTGGCAAGCGGATCTCCCGAAAAACTGTCGCCAGACGTTTGTATGAAGGAAGACTATATGCCCGCCATCCTCTTGTGTGCATCCCATTGTCCAGACGTCACCGTACCGCCCATTTGCAATGGTGCCATCAACATCGCAATTGGACTGATAACGACTGGTCAGCTGTCCTCTTCTCAGATGAGAGTAGATACAGTCTATCGTCTGATTGTCGATGACAACTGATCTGGCGTGATAGTGGTACTGCATATTGTCCAGCAAACATACAGGAAAGGGACCGATATCCGACATGTAGTGTCATGGTATGGGCTGGCATCATGATCAATGGCCGTACATCCCTCTATGTGCTTCCAACTAAGACTATGACTGGCCAACGATACATTAATGATGTTCTGCTACCTCATGTTCGCATGTTCCGTGGTGCTGTCGGTGATAGATTCATTTTCATGGACGACAACGCAACATGTCATCGAACAGTCACTGTCCAGGAGTGTCTTGAGAGCGAGGATATTCAATGCCTCGAATGGCCAGCACGTTCTCCATGTCTGAATCCCATTGAAAATGTGTGGGATGCTTTGGGGAGGAGTCTTGCTGGTCGCCAATGCCCTCCAATAAACAAGGACACCCTCATCCGTGCACTGACAGAGGAATGGGATAAATTACCCCAACAGTTGCTTGATAATATTGTGCAAAACATGACACGACGCGTGGAATCTTGCATTGCCCTCCATGGTGGCCATATCCCGTATTGACATCTTACGCCGGAACGCCTGCGGACGGTAGTTGCATTTTTTCACGTTTACGTATTCTGCACAAAATGGCCTGTTTGTCCCTTGAACACGTTCCAAAGCCTTCTAGATTTCAGAGCATAATAAATTGTATTTCTTGTAATGTCCTGGCATTCAGACATTATTTTATTTCACTTGGCATCCAACCACACTTGCTTTTTTATGCGCTACATAGCCGTTTATGATCCGTCCTTAGCAATTTTCTAGCAGTGTATGATTGATAGTCCTTGAACATTGTGTGTTAGTGTGTTTGCATTGTCTATTACCCTGCACATTTGTCTTTTTTTATGTGTCTTTGTATCACCATGTACAGTTTTGTTTTGCACGGTTGGTTTCTCAGTGTGCCTGTTTGCCATTTGTGACTGCCTCGAAACTGAGCCCTCTGTTATTGCTACGTTATTGTCCCATGCCCTTCCACCTTTCTATAGGTATTTTTATCTGTTTTATCAGTTTGTGTTTTGTTACACTGGAATTGTCCAGTCGTTGTATATATTCATTTTTCAGATGTTTTGTTGGAGTTTTTGACTTCATGTAAATATGTTCTCTCAGTGAGTAAAGAACTTCTGAACTCTGGTTACACTGTGGTATGAATTCACAGCATCTGTCATTCTTGGCCTTTTTTTTTTAAGGAACCATTCCCCACAAATGGCTGGAAAACTTGCTCAGTAAATGCTAAATGCTTCCTGAAACTGCTGTGTGAGAACATGATGGTATGTTTTCAAGAACAACCTTTGCTGCACACAAGTCACATTTATGCAGGATGATGCACCAGCTCATGTAGCATCTCCAGTAAACAACTTTCTTGCCAACACATTTGGTGCAGAAAATCTAATGAGCAGGCACTGCAGCATCCAGTGGCCACTCCATCCTCTGGATACGACTATAGGGATTTCTGGTTATGGGATTATTTGAAGTCCAAAGTGTACCAGACAAGTCACCTTCCACACTGACATAACTGAAAGAAGCCATTCACAGCAAAGTCCATGCATTCACTTGGACATGCTATATTTGGTGGCCACAGGAATTACCACACACTCAGGGGCACCAACTTCTCCAAATTATTGGGGGACAGGCGTGAAGAGACAAGACGTGGGAGGAGCATGTCTCTTCCATTATCAGGAGGAAAATAAAAAAGGGGTGCAAAAAGATAAACTATGATGTTAGTCATATGTTTTAAAACGCAATTGTAATTGCTCATGAGAAAATGAACAAGAAAACAGAAATACTCTTTTGCTCAATATTAATATTTTTAAAAATTAGCCCCTCTAATTTTCGAACTTGTACTGAAAGAACTGAATTTAAGGGTTTTGTTACATATTTTCAATATAAAACGAATTACTTCTGTAATACCTGTAAATTCAACTTTTCAATGTAAGATTACATAATAAGGTGTTAATGCGGAAGAATATAAAAAAAAATCTAAAGGAATGTCAACTTGACACCGGACGTTGAAATTTAGGCAGATGCTTATTTTGGTTTTTATAAACCTGTGTGAAAAGTAAAGTTTTAGGTAATTATCTCAAAGAGATGATCAGGAACTTATTATTCCATGAAGACAAGGTGTACTGGATATGGAGCTTGTTATGGCAAATGACAAATGCATCTGTGAAATTAATGATAATTTTGAGCAATAATGAACAAAAAATTATTTTGGGATGGAAACTGAATTAGTCTCCACAAGAATTAAAGGTAATGAATACTGTTAAAGGTGAAAAAAAAAAAAACCATTTTTGACAGAACGGCGTGGTTGGGATTTCCGAGGGCACCTCTAAAAGTCTGTGCTGAAATATAAAACCTAGACAAAATCCAATGATATTGTTTAATATAAAGAATTAAAAACAGTAATTTGAATAATTTTCAGCACTGGTGGGTTACCTGTTCAAAAGTTACCGGCGTTTGAAAATCACTCAAATGTGATTTCAGAGATCAGCAAAGAAGTTGCATTCTTGGCTCTTTCCGAATTTCCTGCAGTAAAACCCCACTAGTGAAAGCGTTGAAAAATTTAAGGAATTATATTACCACATCTGGGCGTCCTTCAGAATTAATTTCAATCAGATATGGTTAACAATATGTAAATAACATTGAAAAAAGATTACGTCATATATGTGCGAAGTTACGAAGCCCGACAGGCTGCCTGCGTGCGTATTTTTTTGCTATTTGTATGAGTAATATAAATCATACAACTTAGCAGCAAAGATATGGATATGCTGTCAGTAAGAGGACAGAATCCCAAAAATGTACAGACGTTTTACACTTCTGTAAAAATATGCAGAACTTCCGATGAGCTGCGAATGCAACAACTCTGGTACGGGGCCTACTAGACTGTGACGTACACCGTAGGCTACGCGTCGACAGGATTCTGTTTCTTACACTCGTAAGTGTACAAAATATATATTAAAAATATATGTGTACATATCAATTGAACTTATTATACATAACTGATTTCAATTAATATGTATCAACTTACATATATGGTAATTGAACTTACCAGAAGTAACCGAAGTTGCATGGGTTTATACGTACTTTATTATGTATCCCATATATCTCTGCATTTCGTTTTTCACGCTTTCCAACCGTAGGTTGAAGAAGCGTATATGCTCCAGCTTTGTCCGTCTGTCCGTCCGCACGATAACTCGCTTAAAAATGGTTCGATTTCGGTGAAATTTTAGTATGCGGCAGGCGACGAACTGGGGACGAACCTTTTTGAAAATGGACAAAATGGGGTCAAAGGTTAGGACATAGGAGCGAGATTCACTCCATTGACCTTATGCGTCATAACTTACGTAAAAATGCTTCGATTGTGACAAAACTTTAGTATGTTGTTCCGGTGGTATATTGAACCTGTTCTCTGGAACATCATCGAAATGGGGCAAAGGTCAGGGTACAGGAGCGAGATTTATTCCACAGCCATTATCCTTATAACTTGAGTAAAAATGCTTCTATTGCGACAAAACTGTAGTATGTCGTTCCGGAAGTTTTCTGAACCAGTTTTGTTTAATAACATCGAAATGTGGTTAAAGATCAGGGGGCTCAGGGCACAGGAGCGAGATTTATTCCACAGCCATTATCCTCATAACGCCGCCCCGGTGGCGCAGTGGTCTAAGCGATAGCCTCTGATCATTCGTCCGAAAGGGGTCCGGGTTCGAATCCCGGCGAGGCATGGATGTTGTGTTTGTCTTACGGCACTGGCTCTCTCCCTTCCCTGGAACCAGTGACCCTAAATTAGGGACGAGCGACTGCTTATAGCCCATTGAGTTGCTCACGGTGGTCGTTAAACCTTCAATCAAAATATATATATATATATATATCCTCATAACTTGAGTAAATGCTTCTACTGCGACGTATGTTGTTCCGGAGGTATACTGAACGAATCAATAGTCAGGGTAGGGAGGAGGGTTGGAAAGCGTATCTTAATCAATGCATTGCACGAGTTTACTAACTTGTTTACACTTTCAAACTGTAGGTTGAAGAAGCGTATATGCTCCAGCTTTGTTTGTCTGCCTGTCGGCACTATAACTCGCATAAAAATGGTTGGGTTTCGATGAAATTTTAGTATGTGGTAGGGGACAACCTAGGGACGAACCCTATTGAAAATGGACAAAATGAGGTCAAAGGTCAGGACATAGGAGCGGGATCAATTCCATCGCCCTTATGCATTATAACTTACGTAAAAATGCTTCGATTGCGACAAAACTTTATCCTGTTGTTCCGGAAGTATACTGAACCGGTTCTGTTGAGTATCACCGAAATGAGGTCAAAGGTCAGGGCACAGGAGCGAGACTTATTCCACAGCCGTTATCCTCATAACGTGACTAAAAATGTTTCTATTACGCAGTAAATAAACGTGTTTCGGCGATACTTTTCCTGCATTCATAGTATTCGCTGTCTTGCACGAGTAGCGAAAGATGGGAAGTCAACGCACCTAAAGAATGGTACTTACTACACTACTCTTACAAAGTTCAGTGGCGACGCGACACGAGCAGTTCAGAACTGGATTGGCTATTGGGGAGGGGAGGTGCTAAATGACGTACGGGGAGGAGGCACGAATTTTGAAGTGCTTGGTAGAAATTTTGCGACAACATTCCGTACACGTAAATTTTACCCGAAGCTGATGATGTTATTCACAGTATTAAAAAAAAAAAAAAGGTACGAAATGTCTCTAGTATTTGTGCAGTACATGCAGTACCAACCTCCGTGGCTTTTAACAAGGTACTATTTCTTCGCAATTTTAGTTTACTTACGCCATTTTGACCTTTTTTTAATGTATGCTGGCGTAAAGTGGTTTATGATTTTACTTTGTAACCCGACAAGGGATATCTCGTCTCTTTAAACTGTAATTTCGAGAATGGAATCTTTTACTCTCTTAGACACTCGCTTAGGGAATTTCCTCCATTACACAGAACAGTACAGCACTAAATTTAACAAAAAATTCATTTTGCCCTGCTGGCCACCCAAAATGCAACACCAAGAAGGACACGAGATAGCAATGCCAGATTTACTGGATACATAACAACAGATACAAAGATGAAACTATTGACTTTACAGGCCCGTGCGACTTACGGAACACGCAGACATCAATAGTTCGTGTGGCCCCCATGGCTGGCAATAACGGCCGCTACACGCCGCGGCATCGAACGAAAGAGGCTTTGGATGTAGGCTTGGGGTATGTCGGTCCAGGTTTCCACACGTTGCCACAATTCATCAGGCGTAGCCGCGGGTGGTGCTCGCCGGGCCACTCGGTTGCCGATCAGCGACCAGACGTGTCCGATGAGCGACATATCGGGAGAACAGGCTACACGGCAGCAGTGACACCTGGTGGGCCGTAAAGAATTGTTGCACGATGCGTGCCACGTGCGGGCGCCATTGTCCTGTTAAAACCAGGCTCCAAAACGTCGGAGATGTAGCGTTGGCTGTTGAGTGTACCGGCGATGCGTACCAGAGGGGTGCGGGTGTCACAGCCAATTGAGCCTCAAACCATAACGCCAGGCGACGGACCGGTATGGCGATGCATAATGCAGGCGTCATACAGTCTCTCGCCGCAGTGCCGACACACGCGGATCCGACCATCGTGGTGTTGCAGGCAGAAGCGGGATTCGTCGGAGAAGACAATGCCGTGCCATTCCGCAGTCCAGGTGCGGCGTTCAACGGCCCACTGCTGCCGCACTCGCCGGTGATGTAACGTCAATGGTAATCGGCGCAATGGGCGACAAGTCCCCGCTCCTGTAGACGACGTCGAACGGTACGTGCTGACACAGGTTGTTGCGCAACACACCCTAATTCCTGCGCTAACGTTCGTGATGTGGCGGTGCGAGCCGTCAATACCGCCGCACAACATGCCGGTCCTCTCGTTCGGTGTTGTGTCGCGTCTGTGGCAATCGCTCACGTCGGTCCGTCCGTCCCTCCTGCACCCACCGAATCCATACTCGCCTCACTGTGGCTGGATGTCGTCCCACACGGGAGCCGATGTCTCGGTACGATAAACCGCTGTCGCGATAAGCCACTATTCGTCCTCTGTCGAACTCCGAAACGTGCTGGAACGACTGCCGTATTCTGCGACGAGGCATCAGGAAGCTTCCCACGCAGAGGTCCGGCAGCACAACACACGTCCACTACTTACACCTCGCCTTCTGTGCACCCTTCTTATAGTGCTTCTCGGTGGCGTGCCGGGCGCACATGATTTGCATATGCCCTGCAATGCTAATCGTTTTCATGTCCTGTCGCGGGCGACACATGCTGCGAATTTCAGGCCAATCGGATGCTTCCTTCTTGGCGTTGCATTTTGGGTGGCCAGCAATGTATATAACAAAATTTTTGAAAGAAGAAAAAGTTCATTTACGTTTATCTCAAAGTTTTTTAAAATCTTACATGGTTGCGCTCGCTGTGGTAACATTCCTTGAATATTTTTTGGGGAGGATGCTTAAGGTAACGTCGCGCCTGGCAAAGTTAAAGAGAAAAACAATGCATAACTTTTATATAATTATGTCGCAAAGAGTACATATCTTGAAATGACTATATGAAAACAATAAAAAAAAATAGAGCAGGAGAAAATTCCCTGGAGGGTTCAGACCCCATAGCACCCTCCTCTTGGCAAGGTGTCTGTTGCTGTCTAGTGGGTGACTATCACGGGCAACAGAAGATAGAAGACACCGGGGTCCGGAACCTCCTGGAATTTCATGGTCCTCCCTCTGGAGTAGGATCTTCGTATGAAATATCTTAAAAGTTTGTGGTTCACATACAACTTTTTCTTTAATGAAAATTTCCTGGAGACCGTCACCATATTTCACAGTTTTCTGGAAAACGCTTCAAGGACAACTTTGAAAACTGATTTTGGACAAATAAGTTGAAGAGTTAACTCAACGTTGTATTTTTACTTTAAAGATCGTTCAAGAATTTTCAGATGGCAATGGCTGGATATATCGCTAGCAGAACCGACTACCGTTAAACAGGGCCGCGGGTGGCCTAGTGGTCAACTTCATGACTGCCACGGAGAAGACCTAGGGTTCGATCTACTAAATATCCGGCGTGCGTCGGATAGAAGGGCGTCTTCTTCCCCCTTTTTACCTCGCTTCCGTGTCACTTCCCTACCGGGCACTCTAGCCAGAGGAGTTCCAAGCCGGGCTGAGCCCGACCTGTGCTTCCTTTTGTGCGTCCTAGCGACCCGCGCATAGTACCCGACTTTTTGCACATCTTTTGCCTGACCACTTTATATCCTTCGTCCGATCTCAATCATGGAACTGTGGTGAAATACGAGCTCTAACCTCTGCTGCCTACTTAAGTAACACACCCCCTTCGAGTTCACCCGATTGCCAATTTTTTGTCACTGAGTTGGAAGTTTTCTACCACTTCCTTCCTCTCTAAGATGGACAGCATAATCCAAAAGTGACTGAGTAACTTCAGTCACTCTTGACTGAGTAACTTCTGATATTAAATTTATTTTTGAAAATGCTCTGACGTTTTAAAAACTTGTTTTACGTAGTAATTTCGTCCAGAAAACTGCTAACCAAAGAATAATCGATTCTGAACAGCCCTTGTGTTGCTGTTTGCTCTTAACACTAGGGACTATTTTCTGTAGCGCAGGTAGCTGTTTCCGTCAGCTACAACAGCAAGGACCAATAGCGTCTGGTTCAGGCGAGGCCCTGGGTCGCCCTGACAGGCAGTAGTTCATGGGTAGTTGAAGACATAGTGAAAATATTCATTATTTGCTTCAAATTATTTAAATTCCTTCTGACTGATGATGGTGAGCAGTTACTCCATGTACAAAATGTAAAATTTCTGTTGAAAAAATTAGTGGCTGAGAAGATTGAAGAGTTAAATGTGGTAAACGGAAAATGTTCAAAATGTAATCAAACTAAATTTTAACTGGGACTAAAGAGCGCTTCTGTATTTTTAAAGATATTTTTAAATAACTTCTCAAAGTTGAAAAATCACTGCTCAAATAACAAGTCAGGGAAAAGAAAATATGCTGTGTATGCAGTAGCTACTTAATGAATCTGGTCTTCCTGTGTGCCTCACTAACAATGGGAATATTTTGAAATTTTGGCAAAGACATTTGATAATCATCGTTACAGGGGAACTAAATCCTAACCCCAGTCTAACTACCCTAAACCCCATACAAATAAATATATTTCAATCTTCATTTCATGTGTGGGAAAAAAATTATCAAGTATGCATGTTCTAACATATGCTGGTAAACATGGGGGGACGAAAGCAGTACAAGGCAAGTTTATTATTCATTTCTGTGTGTACTACTTAACTGCTGAGAGTAACGCATTCTCAGCATTAATTTAATCTATTTCTGCAGCTTCCAAACTTTTTAATTTGTATCTGTATAGCTTATAACATCATGCAGATAAATAGTAAGATTATATCTCTAATTCCCTTAATTTCAAAATAGCCTAGGGCAAGAGAGAGACTAAGTTGTTAAAACCACACATAAATACAGACTGTAGTAGCATTATTAGCGTTTTTTTGTGCCTTTTTTTTCAAATACGTTCTCAGTATTAATTTAGTATATAGTTGGCCACCCCCAATTTTTATTAGTTTCTGTATGTACTGCAACATTGACCTAGTGCAGCATTATCATATTTTTTCTTCTTTGTGAATTAATTACGTTTTTATATTCTCAGAATATTAATTTTAAAACAGTTTGTCTCTTCAAATTTTTTATTTTTATGGATGAAAGCAATTTTATTTGATCAGAAAAAGCAACATACTAACAGATTGCATTTCAGTTATTTTCTGTGACTGTTTAAAACTGCATTAACACAGTTTTTTGGTATAACTGTTTATAGTCGTAATAAAACAGAAATAGCCAGAAAGCGTAATTCCTGTGAAAGGTAGAACAGACGCAATTTTATATTTATTTATTTATTTATTTGTCGGTAGAACTGCTGTGTCATATAATAATTTGCAGAAAACTAGAATATGGATTTTATTAAGCTGTTCCTTCAAGCAGTAACCACTATTGAATGCCCAGAAACGTATAGTAGTGTAACATTCTCGGTGCACTACTCCGTCGCTTAGCGTGACGTCACAAAAACGATGGCCAAGCCCGGGTGCCCCGGTCTGGCGCTCTTTGGCCAAACCTGACCCTTGCGCCATTAAAATCAACTAACTAACTAACCATGGGATGGATGGTAGAGAAAAACTGAAACTGTCTCTCCCACTCCGCTGTACACGGCTACATGAAACCTTACCCTTGGTGAGTCACTGGCTTGAAATCTTTTTGTCTTGCAGCCTCTGTTTCTGACTAAGAGGAAATTGTATGAGGCAAGAGAGTAAAACTATTTTATAAACCTCTCTCTCTTTACCTATCTGTCTATTACTTGCCAAGAATTGCCTTATGGGCAAGGTGGGCCCCAAGGCTATAACCCCTAAGACCCTCCTTAATCTGCGCAAAATACTCCAAAGTCTCTTTGGATAGCAAAAAGGATGTTTATTATACTTCAAAATTATCCGCAAAATGTTATGTACAACACAGATGTCGCATCGACTGGTTTTGAAAAGGACATACGGCGGAACCCGATAATTTCAGGAGAGATCAACTTCTCTGAGAGTTAAAACAATTAAAAAATAAGAGTGAGAAACGGTAGGTTTCATAAAGAAGTATACAGAGTCCAGATGCTGTAAAACAGTAACAGTTGAAGACACGGACCACAACTGCAAACCGTTAGGTCGATGTACTCATAAAGTTTGTGTCCCACTACTGAGGGAAGTGACGTAGGCGATAGCGCGCGTGTCACGTGACTAGTCAGTCAAAATGGCAGCGTCTGCAGTGGAGAAGGTGTTTTGTGCTCTTGAATTGAGCAAAACGGAATCCGCAACGGCATTTTCGATCACGATTCGGGAAAGAACCTGCAACCAGAAAATCTATCTACGATTGGCATAAAAAACTTGAAGCTACGGGCTGTTTGTGCAAACTTAAAAATCCTGGACGACCGCGTGTATCGGAAGAAGTCGTCGATAGTGTTTGCACCGCCATTCAACGAAGCCCGGGAAAATCAACGCGGAGGGTGAGTCGTTAAGTGCAGATTTCACAGCCCACTGTCTGGAGAATTTTGAGAAAGAAGCTGAAAATTATTCCATACAAAGTGCAGATGTTGCAAAACCTCACTGATCTTGACAAGACAAAGCGCTTTGAATTTTGTGCCGAAATGCAGCCCCGTTTTGAAAAATGACGATTTTGCCGATCACTTAGTTTTCACCGATTAAGCTACATTTGTGACTTTTTCCTGTGGGTATACGCAAGGACAAGGTCTTCGCCCCTTCCCTTCCTGTTGATCTAGCGGAGCCGAAACAGCGTATCACAGCCACTATCACTGTACTTGATTCAGATAAAACAGCGTTTGGGCGGAAATGGATTACCGGCTCGATGTGTGACTGTCTCTAAAAAAACTTGAAACATTCCCCTACAATTCTGTTAAAGGTAACATAAAATATCTTGCATTGTTCTTGTTTTATAGTGCGTTGAAACTGTATACTACTTTATGAATTCACCCTGTATATGCAGATACTCGAACCAATCACCGTCAACCATTATCAATCCACTCGTGGAGTGGATGAAGGTTTCCTCCTTTTAGTCTTGAGCATATCTCTTCTTTATATATATACTTTAAAACATATACACTCTAGCATTTTAGTCTTGAGCATATCTCTTCTCATTATATACTTTAAAATATATACACTCTAGCATGTTTTCGAATTTCATCCACCCATCTCTCACGTGGTCTGCTTCTGAGTCTTGTCCTGCCCCTTGGTGTAATTCAATCGATTATATCAGTTGTTTAACGGTAGATCAGATCAGAAAGCTCTGAATTTACCATTATTGAGTGTAGAAAAGGCGTTACAACTCAGTTTTTAAGTGAATTTCAACGATAAAAAAATATGAAAAAATAAAGAGATATAGATCTTCAGATCCACAAAATGGCCACCGTAGCATGACTCAAAGTTCTTGGCTTCGCTGGAGAATGGAACCTGCGACGACGCTCCGGCGGTGCTTTGGGGTAAATTCCCTGAACGTGCGCTTACATCCCTGTACTTGCAATTACATTTTACGCTAAGAATGCGTTGTACAGCGGAAAATTTTCATTATTTGATATCAAATTATATACTTTAAAACATATACATAACTTTTTCTCGAAATGTTCAGCCAAATAATTTAGGACGCTAAACTACACATTTACCACATGTTTCACTCTATCCGAAAACCTGTTCCTAGCTTAACACTGAGCTTAATTTGTTGAGCCTCTTAAACTTTCTATATTTTTCAAGTAATACCTACTATTTTTTTTTATTATTTTAAATTTTAATTACTAGTGGCTCGTTTATAAACAACAAATAATTATTGCGTGTACCCAATATCGTTTAACGCCAACTCATTTAAATTTTATTTTCAGTAATCTTTTAAAATAAAGTAATATAAGATTGTAATTGGGAAACTTCATGTTAAGCTCAGGCTTCCGTTCAAAAAGCGTGAAAATCTTTCGCCTTTTACTAAAGATTTCCGTGGACGGGAGTAATTTAATGAGATTTTAAGTAATTTTTGGAAACCTGTCTACGGATGGGTTCGTTTTCTAAGAAAAGATTTTCTTCACTGCCCAAGTCGTTTCTGCGATCAATGCAGAACTTCTGGAGGAATTCGTGGCAGTTGTCTAAGATAGGCCCGGATTCGAAAGGAATACATATTGTGGTTGTGTTTTCCTTATTGTAGTACTTGTTTCTCCCTTCCCAGAAACCAGTGCTTACAACCCATCGAGTTGCTCACTGTGGTCGTTTAACCCCAAAACGAATAAAAGCTTAGTTTCAAAGTTTATCGGAGCTTAGCTTTTTGACAATGCGAAAAAGTTTTTGGCATTTATTCTTAGAAAATGAACCCATCCGTAGACAGGTTTCCAAAAATTACTTAAAATCTCATTAAATTGCTCCCGTCCACGGAAACCTTTGTCTTCTAAAACCAACACTTGGAGAACCAAGACTTGGCATCCGAGAGAGGGGGACGCCATTGTGCGTGAGCACGGCGACCCCTCTCCCGGCACGAAATTTTGTTGCCCAGCAACACCAACACACTCGCTTCGCCGAACTACATATAAAATGTGAGTTCGGTTCCACCGGTGTTTCACTCACACCCCGATGCACCTACCACGGTTCCACAGTCAGCACATCCAGACCCCCGAATCACACTGGCCTGCCGAAGAACTCGAACAGGCCCCAATTCACTTTGCAGACAGGGACACCAAGAATGACGAGGCAGGCCCTAGGCCACCCCGAAACACTCCAGTAGGAGAAGTCTCTCCTTCACGTGTGCCCTGTGATGGCGTCCCAACCGAGACACCACCAGAAGGGTCGCCGAGCCGTCCGCGTGGCACAAAGACCAGCTTTCGACCCACCAATGGCTCCCAACCCTGCACACAACCACGCAGAACCGACACACCACAAACAGCAATCACACACCACCCACCCAAAAAGCAAACACACACAGGCAAGCCACACCCGGAAAAGTAAAGTGAGGAAAGATCACAGCAAAACACCAAGACCCCCCGATTCACACACAAAGTCGACCATCCACCCCCAAAGCCAGCGCCGGTGGAGGAGACTGGTATGGTACGCAAACAGGCACTCGGCAGGGAGGAAGAAGGGTAATCTCTTCACTCCATCCCGGAATCTAGAAAAGAAACATCCCAAAAATTAAAACACAAGACGAAGTTCATCAAAAACTCAAGAAACCAAGGGTGCGGAAATGCAGGATTACAAACCAAAAAGCTGGGAAGACTAAGTTCCCCAATGGAAAAAATATTTTTCCTTCGTTCCAGTAACAATTTTGGGCCAGAAGATCCACCGGAACTTAAAGGCACGGTCCGAAAGAGTGCGGGCATCCAACTCAACTCTATTCCTAAGCTGGCACTTGACGTGCCAGGCCACTTTCAAAGGGTTGAATCCTGAATTTCCGTAATTACTATGCACAACTCTGTTCCTCTCTCTCCAGATTTTGTACGTGGTCTCAGTGATGATCAACCTCCAGACATCCCGCCCAGTCTTGGGGCCGGGGTACTGGTAAAAGACCTCCTGAGCCTTGAGTCGCTGCGGACAACCTGCCCAGGTCCAAACAAGCTTCCACACCTGCACGGCCATGGGACAACTCCAGAACAAGTGGTACCGGTCTTCAATGAGATTGCAAGAGGCGCACTTGTCGGTGACGGCAGTTCCCCACCTGTACTGCCTCTTCCTAGTCGGAAGGACATCGTGAGCCAGACGGAATTTAAAATCCCGCTTCTTACAGTCAACTCCAGCCGCCAACACGCTCATCCACACCTCCTTCCTGTTGCAGTTGACGGCACTAAACTCAGTAACCTGCTCCCTAGGCCTAGGGAGAATGTGCAGATACATTTGTTTCAAATTCAGCCCATTCCGGTTAGCCTCCGCGAGAGCCTGCATGTAACCCCCCAGCTTATAGTGCTTGTGAGTAGTCTCTCTACGCGGCCCCATAAATCGGAAGCCAGGTAAGAACTTCTCCGCAGACAATCCTGTCAAATACGCAACAAAGTTCCTACACGGGTGCGAGGAGTTCAGAGCTTCCTTCACACTCCTAAACTGCAGTGCACTGAACCAGGAGGAGAGGTGTTTAACATCCAAACCACCCTCCTCCTTCGGGCAGCACAGGACCGCTCTGGCAACCGCCTCAACTTGCTTACCTGCCCAAATAAATTGAAAAACTTGCCTTTCCAAAAGCCTCATGAGACTCCGAGGGGGAGAACCAAGTTCTCCGACAAAGGCACATTTCGAGACCAGGAGAGCGTTAGCTAACTTAGCCCGGTTAATCATCGAAATGTCAACACTCTGCCACCTTTCCTTCTTCTCTTTAATAGCGAAGAGGATGTCCCTCCATGTCTTCAAATGGACACCGTCTCTATCAAAAAGGATACCGAGTATCCTGACGGGTCCATCCGTTACCGCCAGCCCACGGACCGCAGCGCGATCCCACCTGCCCCAAAGAAGCAGGTTCGACTTATCCTCATTAAGCATGGACCCGGTGGCACCGCAGTATCCCGCGAAGACTTCCCGGACCTGCCTAAGACTAAGTTCCGAGTCAACAAAGAAAGTGACGTCGTCAGCATATGCAAGATACTTTAAGGACCCCGCGCAGCCAGGGATGTGGGCTCCCTGAATGCTAGGATGAGCTTGAACCTTCCTTAAAATGGTCTCAATGACCAAGACAAACAACAACGGGGAGAGTGGGCAGCCTTGTCTCACACCTCTTCTAACCTCAAAGAGGTGAGAAAGACGGCCAGAAATAATAACTCTTCCGTTGAGGTCCCTGTATAAAGAGTCCACCGTTCTTCGGAAAAACTCTCCGAAGCCGTGGGCTTCCAGCATCTTTCTAATAAACTCGTGAGAAACACGGTCAAAGGCCTTACTCTGATCCGCGGAAAACATTCCCAACTTAACATCCCTGTCTCCGATATAAGTAATCATGTCCCTCACACACCGAATATTATGGTACATCCGCCTACCACGGATGCTACACGTCTGCCCAACGCCCACTAGCTTCTCTGCCACCCGCGAAAGCCTCGCGTTGACGATCGCCGCCATGATCTTATAATCAATGGTAGACAGAGACACCGGCCTCCATCCAGCAAGATCACGAGCAGGATCGTCGGGGGTTTTGGAAAGAAGAGTCACAACACTACTCCTCATAGACTTAGACATAATACCTTTGTCAGCAATGTTGTTATAAATCCTGCATAACCAGGGGACCAAAATATTAAGAAATTTCTTGTAAAATTCGGCCGGAAGCCCGTCAATACCCGGCGACTTTCTGGGCTTGAGGTTCAGGATCGCCCACCTGATTTCAGTTTCGGTGAATTTCCCTTCCAACAACTCCCTATCTTCATCCGAAATTCTCGGAGTACCTTCCAGCCAAGTTTCCATGACCTCAGGCTGCACTTCCTCTTTGTCAAATAACCTGCCATAAAATTCCGCCGCCGCCTGCAGGATATCGGGAAGATCCCGGACCTCCCTACCGTCAATGTCGAGGCATTGAAGGTTCTCCCTAACCCTCTCCGTCTCGACTTTCCGGTAGATGAAGTTAATATCACTCTCCTGCCGCAGCGCTTCCAAGGCCCCATTCAACTTGACCGCCGATCCTTCCTCCCGATAGAAGTGACTAATTTCGCTCCTGATATTAGTAATCACAGAGGAATTACACCCATCTTTATCACCTCGAATCGCCGCATTAAGAATGTTCATCAAAATCATGTGGCGCTTCCTCTTCGACGTGGCCAGCTGTCTACCCTTCTGAGAAAGGAAATCCTTCACCTCCTCCTTAGTCCGTTCCCACACACCGCACTCATCGTCAGTGATCGTGCCTGCGCCCGCGTTCAGGATCGAGCGAAGGTGCACTAGCGTATCTTCATCTTCTAACATGGAGATGTTCAAACGCCACGGGGTAGCCCCTCTCTCTCTCGGAACCGGCACACACACGTCCATCAGGACGGCAGAGTGGTCCGAAACATACAACAGTGGAGAGTTCGGACCAAAGATCTCAATCCCGTCAATCCAGTCAATCTTCGACACAAGAAACATATCCAGGCGGGAAGCGCTGCCCCCTCTAAACCAGGTATAACCCGGAATACTGGGGTTAAGTCTCCTCCAGGCATCGCACAGCCCCTGGCTATCCAGGAGGACCCTAACCACGTTCCCATAAGCTTTCGACCACCTACTGGTTCCGGCCCTGTCGAGGTCGCAGTCGGCGACCGCATTAAAATCCCCGCCAACAATCAACACATCTTCCGAACTTCTGATGAAATGCGGAAGTTCATTATAGAACGACATCTGCATATTACCCTTATTAGGAGCGTAAATACACACAAGTTTCATTGAGATTTTCCTACTGTGGACGGTAAGTGAGATCACCCGACCTTCCCCGTCCGATTCAAAGTGAGTGATATCTCTTTCAAACTTCTCTTTGTAAATTATAGCAACTCCCGTGTAACCAGTACTCCCAAGCGAGTACCTAAATCTGAGACCGGACCTTCTGCGAAAAGCAAAAATCTGTTCCCTGTCCTTATAGTGGGTTTCCTGAATCATGAGGAAGTCCAGATTATTCTGGCGAAAGAACCCTTCGAGCCAACACTGCTTCGCCTCCGAATTGAGGCCCTGAACGTTCAAGGAACCAACCCTAATGTTTGTGCCGGCAAAATTAACTCTACCAGAGTTCATACTTACCTGGTCCTGAAAAAGAAAGATTTACAACAACAAACACAGAGAAAAATGCAAAACCCATACTCCAACCTAGGAGAGAGAGGAACCGCAACCAAGTTACTTTTTGGTAGTATCCTTCTTACCCACACTTCTTGTCGACCTTTCTTCTCGAAGAACTTGGCCATTCGCTGTTGGAATCACATGTCCCGTGCCATGCAACATTACAGAGGCAGCGGCAGCAAGATCGTTAACCGCTTTAAAATTGGCCGCAGTAAACTCTTTCCCAGTTCTTTTTCTTGTTCTGATACTGACGTTGCAGGTCAGCACAAAGGGAGTCAGTATTCTCGTCATCCACTTCGATATCAGTACTCGCCCAAAACTTACCGTTTACAACCGTAGCATCCGAGCATTGATTCTCTTCACTCCCGACGCCGACGTTCAGCGGTCCTGCTGGAGGACCCCAGAACGTCCCGGGGCCTCCGGCGTCGCCTCAGAGCCGGCGACAACGTGGCCGCCGCCCGCAGTAGTGGGAACACTAAGCGAAGGTAAGCCTCCGGGACCCCGAACGGGCTGCTTCTGCCCGTCTGAGGGTGGAGTAGGGCACGCGGCTTCTCTTTCGGGAGGCCGCCCGTCCTGGCTATCCACGGCCGCGGAGGTGTACCGCCGCCCCTTGGTTTTGGCCAAAAGGGCGGATGCAGTCATTTCCGTTTCTTCCCAATGACTAGGGTCATTGGGGAGACCCGGAAACATGCTATGCACAGGGTCCTCACTGGAAACCAAAGTTCCGCCGATTTCACTAAAACACTGGGCTTCACTTTCTCCTTCACTTTGACACTTTTCAACACACTGATTCTGCACTTGACCCTCAATAAGAACATCGTTATGACCAAATTCGGGGAATATGTCACCATCGCAACTATCACTACTTCCGCTTTCACTGAGAACACCCTCCAGCGTAGAACTGGTGTCAGAGAAATCAGACTCACCTTCCTTGTTCTCTGAGACGTCAGCGCTTTCCACACTAGAATTATCTTCTCCATCGCTGGAAAAGTCCCTACTTACTCCAGGCTCTTTTCGTGCACTACTAGGAGCCTGTTCGTCCTCTTCGCTGGAAATAACCCCCGCACTAGATTCCACCGGAATAGTAGCACCGGAGCCATTAACATCAACCTCCATATTTTCTTCATATCGCCCCTCCACGACGCTTATGCTTCCAGGCCTGGATTTGAGACCTTCAAGGTCTTTGACAGACAACTTCCGAGATTTCTTCTTAACTATAGTGTACCCATGGTCATCAGAATTTGAAGGGGAGAGACCCCTCTTCCCATCTTCACCGATAGGAAAGGTTTCTCTCTCCTTCGCTGGAACAGAAACATGCTCTTTATTCTCATTGTTTATCACACTTTTCTTACCTGAACTATTATCCTTACATTCCTCGGGGATCCTGTGAGATTTTGAGACGTGCTCCGAGCTGGTAATTTGGTGGGCCCCATCTGTTTTACTCGAGGCCGCAGCCTCGGCAACACTTTGTGAGCCCTCCGCCTCACCAGCGTGGCACTCCTCCATCTCTTCATCTCTTCTGGTATTGTCAGGACCTCTGGTCATTTGTGCAAAGGACCTCTGTGTACAAACCTTCCTTTGATGGTGTGGTGATCTGCAGTTTCCACACGGCTCTTTGCACTCCTCCTCAGTGTGACCCAAAATGTAGCAATTGCTACAGGTAAACTTCCCGCAGTCCACAGCTATGTGACCTGCATGGTTGCAGCGCCTGCACACCCGGATTTGCCCCCTGTACACATTCATACAGCGCTGTCCTTTGACCTCCATGAAATTGGGGACAGCTTGTTTCATGTCAATTGTGACAACACGAGTCCCGGAAAGGGCTCCCCTCATGTGCGCAGCCATTTCTTTCCTAATCTCGAACTTCACAGTTAATACTTTACCATATGGTCCAAATGCGGTTGCGACTTCTGCATTTGAAATTCCACAATGCAAAAATTTGCAAAAAATTATTTTTACATTTGTCTGAGCATTTGTGCATTTTAACACAGTGTTATTGCACTCAATATTACTATCAAGCAACTTGAAGTAGTGATCTCTACTGTTTAGTACTACTTCAAGCTTGTTCTTATTCACCTCTTGAATTAAGGCAAATACTGGGGTGGGGGGTGAACCCACGTGTTTGTACAAGGCAAGACAAATGTCCGAAGCAGAAATACCCTTATGCGTAACAACGACGGCATTAGCCCTATTGGGCTCAGTCCTAACAGACATTTTAACTCTTCAAAGAGGACAAAAGTCCGACCCCTTCCAAAAGCTAGCAATAGTCAGAAAACAAAAAACACACAGTCCTAACCAAAGAAAATGTGAAAAAGTACTCACAAAATTCCCGGCTTGAAATCCAATCCAGTAACAGTGGCACAAACACAATATATGAAGACCACGTGCAACACAATAGACGTAGGCCACGTGCAGCACACAATATGAAGACCACGTGCACCTTAAAACAAATGCGATATAGGCAATCTGCCAAAATATCGCAAACTGAGTCTCCGGATTGGCGGCGGAGCAAAATTCTTCAATAAAAGAAAATTGCCCAAAATCCCACGCAAATCCACTAGGGAGTTCTCTAGAAAATTATTAATACACGAGCGGCCATCTTCGAATTGTTATCGTAACCGATGCCTACTCCAAGCAGACGTCCCTCACGGCCGGCACGAGCGCCCCTGGGCCGCCAGACACCACACACAGCGCCGGCACACGCACCCAATTAGGCGGCCAGTCACGCGTTCCTCCTCACGAACGGATGTTCGAAAAACAACCTGCAAAAGGAAAAACTAAATACCTACACTTCACGGGGATCACAGCACTTTAGTAAAAGGCGAAAGATTTGCACGCTTTTTGAACGGAAGCCTGAGCTTAACACGGCATTTGACAATTAAAATCTTATATTACTTTATTTCAAAAGATTACTGAAAACAAAAATTTAATGAGTTGGGTTAAAGGATATTGGGTACACGCAATAATTATTATTTATTGTTTAGTTCCAAACACATAGCCCTGAAGAAGTGATTTCTTAGGGGTCGACTTGTTTAAAAAAAGAAATTGCTAACACCCATAAAATAGTCTAAGTTGAGAATATATAAGTTTTCTTAATGCAACCAAATTAGGATAAAAGTTTAAAACCTTATTAACTTACCTAATAAGCAGAAGGATATGATAGGCTATTATCAGTGATTATTAAAACAAATGAGTTCTAAAATATTTTGTTTCATAACAGTTACATATGGTAATTAATCTTTTTTTTGAGGTAACTTCAAAAAGTAAATTTTCATATCTCAGAAAACATCTTACCAGTATCTGTTTCACTTCTTTTTCTGCAGTTTTTCAGAAGCATATTTGTTTACTGCTGCTGTTAGTGTATATGTTCATCCAGTTGCGGTAAGACAATCTACTGTGGTAAGCATTGCTGATCGAGGCACAATTAAAATATCCAAGTGAGCTGGGTATTTGTAAAACCCATGACGATGGAGGAAGCTAAGTTTAACTTCATCCTTGTCTTCATTCACAGACAAAACACAAGCCACCCACCAGAAATTATCATACATACAAGTAACAAAACCTTTGATTTGTGACAGTGGTAAAGAATTTCCCACATCACTGCTGACATAGTAATTATTTGAATTCTGGGATGTGGAATAGCACTTTTCCTTTAATATTCCCATCTTGATAGGAATGTAAGCATAAAGTTTTTGCATACCTGCTATTGGAAGTGAAGCAGAAAACCTGTCAATCAAGTGCATCTCTTGTTTGTTGCATTCTTCATTGGAAACAAAAGCAAAATTCATTCATCTTATACTTGACACAGCCTAGTCATATAACTGACTGGGAGTCATTATCTGGTCACCCAGTCCATGTGATGGGGCAAAGAAATGCCACTCTGCAGTCAGCTGAAAATCGTACTCATGAAATGTTAAGTTCAGAAAGATTTTTCTGTTTTTATACTGAGCTGCAGATCCATCAGAAAAGTAGAATATATTTTTGAACTGATTTTGTTTTTCTCCTATAAACTTAATTAAGCACTTTTGAAATGTGTAAACTGCTACTGAATCATGTTTCATACAGTCTGTAAAACATTAGAACCATGTTCACGAAAGTAAAAGGCAAATGGGTGAATAGTTGCATGTGAGGAGGATTGCATATCATTGCACTTAGGCAGTGCTGAAAAGTATAATCAATAATATTCGTATTTGTCATTTTTCTTTGTAGGACTTCCGTCCACAGTGAGTAGAGTTTAGGTCCCAGCCACCTACAGCGAGATCGCCTTTTGGGCAGGACACAGAAACGGAAGGAATGAGAGCAAGTCTAGCGACTTTGACAGAACAGTTTTTAGTGAGATTGGAGTACAGTAGATGGCGCCACCGTACAAATACGATATTGCACATAGAGGGGTGAGAGAATTTCAGGGGGGACATAAGAAAGGATACCCATTTAACCAGTGGGTCCAGCCTGGGGGCCGTCACTTAACGTGCTCGTCTGATGCACGGCGGATATTCAGCGATTGTTAGTAAATCACACCATATCCGAAAGATCAGCTCAGGCTTGAACCTGGGGACCTTGCATTGATCAATTTGTATTAAGAACTAATCACGGTGGGATGCAAAGTGCAACTCCTTGTGATGCTGTCTCAATCTCCCTTCACCGAGCACCACCTATCGGAAAGGCCTATCCCTAAAAAGGGTTTTTCCAGGTGAAATGTGCTCGGGTCCGGCGGATGAAATACATAAAATTTTGAGTGCAAAGACATAAGGACGTGTAGCATAAAAAGAAAAAAAAAGTTATGAAAGATTTTTATTTTTTTTAAATAAAAACTAGGGACATGCGTCCTTATTTTGCAAGTTGCTCTAAGCCTAACCTCGCTTTCACTGACTGCATCGAGCAGTTTCCACTCAGTTTGGGCTATATGCACTGGAAGATGTGGATCGAGGAAAGAGACATAGTGTACACTAGCAATCTCAATAAGACCACTGTGTAGTGCCATGCCTAATCTCGTGACATCTTGAAGACAACCAAAACAAAAGGATAGTTAATATTGGAAAGCCTGTCATTTATTGATATGTAGAAAAGTCAAACAAAATTTCACTTACCTGTTAGGCTTGGAGGAGTGCAATCCCCTCAATCATATCATTAATGGAGTGGGAGAATGTTCCCCATCACTGTATTCTTTTAAGGTACTTTAATAAGTTTTTTTTTTACTCAATATTTGTTGCTTGTTGCTAAGTTTTTTTTGTTTTGTTTTTTTAAATAATGTTTTTTTTGTTTGTTTTTTCAAGAAAATGAAATTATAGACTTTCACTATTTTAGAATCTCATATGAACATTTGGTTCATTAGTGTTTTTGTTGATATAACACAAATTCTTGTGTACTAACCATTTCTTCCCAAAGGATTTTTTACTCAGTCTATGCCAGTCACTTCTTATAATATCTCTAATTTCACATAGTGTGGCAAGTTTGATGCCATTTATTGTTTTGATATTTTGACCGTATATCTTCGCGTTTCATTTTTTCCAAATTTGAAATTTAGTCATAGCAATACTGACATTAACAGCATTATCAATATATATTTTTTTCTTGATTGAGGTAGGGTACAAGATGTTTTCTGTGTCAAGAACAGTGGTTAGGCTCCAATACTTGATTAACCACTCCCAAATTTCCTTGTTTTCCTTGCATTGTGCAAACAGATGAGTGATAGTTTCAACCTCATCACAATGAGGACATTTATCACTAGGAGCAGAAAGAAATCTTTGCACCATTTCATATTGGGGACTATGTTATGGGCAATCTTAAAATTAAGATTTCTAACCTTGGGCTGAAGTTTCATGACACTCATGTTATCCCATGCATCTTGGGACTTATTTTTACCTATTTTAATTTCTAAATTGGTGGCATTACTAGTATAATAAGCATTATATAGTTTTTTAAGTTTATCTTCGGGGTGAATTTTCGTAATATTACTTTTTTCCTTTAATTCAGCAATTTCTTTACAAAGATCCACAATCTCTTTACTAGGAAAGAAGTCAAATGGCTGGCAATTCTTCTTTCCAGTGAACTTTTTGTACTGATTCCCAGCAAGATAACTTATGAAATTGTGAGAAGGGGGCTCAAAGTCAGTAATCATGTTGTGGAATCCCTTAATTAGACAGATTTTAGCTAAGATGAAGGGATTTTTCATACCAACACCTCCCTCCTTTACATGATTATACATGGTAGCCCTCTTAATTTT
Organism: Macrothele yani; assembly: GCA_039090855.1. Classification (NCBI taxonomy): domain Eukaryota; kingdom Metazoa; phylum Arthropoda; class Arachnida; order Araneae; family Macrothelidae; genus Macrothele; species Macrothele yani. The sequence continues at coordinate 53,514,226 of CM077032.1, read as the reverse complement.
ATCACGTTTACTATCCCACAGAAAAAAGAATGCCATTCTCTCCAGTCTTTTCAGAAAATCCTGTTTAGGGCTGCTTAAGTAGAAAGTATACATGAATTTAGGATAGAAAATAGCATTCACTATCTGTGATTTAGCAAAGTAGGAGGTCTCTTCTTCTTTGAATATATTGGCAAAGTTCTTAATGTGTGTAATCGCTTCTTCCCAGTAATTCATCATACTAATGCCATCCGGATTAAAAGTGATTCCCAGTACTTTAAGGTCCTCATTTATGCTTCCAAGTCTCTCGTCTGAATTGCCCCATCGGCCAAAGACAAGAGACCTGGTTTTTTGAATGATTTAAGGCAGCGCCAGAAAGGTCGGTAAAGTTTTTATATAATTTGAAAGCCCGGTCTACGTCTTTCTGTTCCTTAACAAATACCACCAGGTCATCAGCATAAGCCATATGTTTAATAGTGTTGCCTTTGCCACCTGGGATAGGTATCATACAAAGACTTTTGTCCTTGTCCATCATATTTAGATACAGGTTTATGCAAAGCGTATATAGAATAGGGGATAGGGGGCAACCTTGCTTAATTTCCCTTATTCCCCGTTCAACTTTAATTCTCTTACTAAGTTTCTCTGGAAATATGAGCTTACAGTTGGTATTGTCATTAGTGTTGGCAAGAATTTTTATAACTCTATTTGGTATTTTCAACCGCACGTGGGGCTTGGCTTTCAATTCATATTTCCGTTATGTGGATGCGGCATGGGGGTTTTTCATTTGGCCACGGGTCCACTTCTTTTTTTTTTCCGTTGGAATTTATTTTGCCTCATCACCAAATGAGTTTTTTTTTTCCTTTGCTGCATCCTCATTTACTTCAATACTTATTCATAACCCTAGTACTTTCGGTAATACTCCATTACCGTCTTCGAGGGGACGTTTTGCTCCATTAGCTTGTACGGACCGTGTCAGCTGGGCATTTCGGTGGTTCTCGCGGGCTGCTTCTGTCATCGGCTATCGCTTCTTCTTGGGCATTGTGGCGCCATCTCTTGTTGGTCAGTGATCTCATTTTTCGAACTTTTTCATTTTTTTGCTCAATTTTAATTAAATTTCTCCAGCTGTTTCTCAAAATATTAGGGTCATTATGGTTGCAAACTTTTGTCCTATTTTTTTCAATCATTACCGACTCTGCTATTCTGAGTTGTTTTTCGGATTTACAGCTTTCAATGATTTTTATATTTTCGAATTTAGGATATTTTTGGTTATCCAGACAGTATTGAATAAGTGCTGTTTTTTCTTCTTTTTTCTGCCAGTTTTTTACGTGCTGTTTTAATCTGTGTTTAAGCTTATTTTTGGTACTTCCTATATAAGCCATTGGAGGATTTTCAGTAATAGGAATTGAGTAAATACCTGCTTTTTCTAACATTTTTATTTTTTCATTATTTTTAATTACTATATTTTTGATGGTATTTACTTTTCCTCCAATTTGAATGTTATGCTTTTTACAAATATTATTAATTTCATTGGTAGTACCTTTAATGTACGGAAAACCATTTAAATATTTGACTTCTTTTTATTTACTACAGCATTATTTTTTATTTTCTTTATTACTTCTGTGTCCCATTTTTTTATTAAATGGTTAGGATAACCAAAGCTGCCTGCAATTTTTTTTATGAATTTGATTTCTTCATTGATGAACTGACTATTTTCAGAATGCGTATATGCTCTTTTAATTAAGGTTTTTATACTATTGCATTTTTGAGGATAAGGATGTGCTGAATTGTACGGGATTAGGACCGGAACAAATGAACTTTCCGATAAACCCTGTATAGTAACTTATCTGTGGATTTGATAACATGTACGTCCAAAAAGGCTATTGCATTATTTTTTTCTATTTCAACAGTGAGTTCTATAGTTGGATATAAAGAGCTGTAACATTTTGTTAATTTTTTAATTCTTCTTCGTTCAGTTTTGATAGAATGAAAATATCATCCACTTATAACATCAAAGGCCTTGCTCTGATAAATAACATCAAAGGCCTTCCTCTGATCTAGGGAGATCATAATTGCTTTGATTCCCTTTTTTTTTTTAGATATTGAATAACGTAATTAAGACCAATGATGTTATTTTGGATATTACGTCCCTTCACGCCGCAGGCTTGACTCTTATTGAGTATCTTGGGAAGATAATCCCCAATCCTGCTCGCGAGAAGTTTCGTGAATATCTTGTAGTCAGCATTAAGGATGGAAATTGGTCTCCACCCTTCGGGATCCTTTATTTTTAAACAGGAGTTTAATAACTCCTTCTTTCATAGAGAGGGGGCTCTTCCCACTAAATAACATGTTGTTGAAAACTCTAGTGAGACAGTTGCCAATGGTATCCCAGGTTTTTTTTATGAAACTCGGTGGGAAACCCATCCATGCCAGGGGTAGAGCCATTGGGGAGGGGGAAATTGCTTTTCTCACCTCCTTTGCCTTAAATTTCTTGCCAAGACTTTTACTCTCCTGAGCACTTAGCTTATCCTCAAAGTCATAATTAATTTGATTCTCTTTACTTTCACTCTTGGCAAGAAGAGTTTTGTAATAGTCTAAAAATGTTTTTTGAACAGTGGCTTCTTCAGGTATATTCACCTGATCCTTTCTACTACTAATTTTTTTAATTCCCTTTATTCCCTGATTAATATCCTTCTCAGCTCTGATTCTTTTGTCATATGCTATGTGGGCACTCATCCTCCCTCTTTCTCTATAGGCATTTACCAAATTAGACCTCCAGTCTTGGAGTAATTTTTCGTTTATCTCTCTGCTTTGATCTAATTTTTTTACACAGTTGCTCCATACTTTTACATTTATTTATTTTTATTCTTTTCTTGTGGAGTTGCTCCCCTCTTAGTTTATTAGAAAAAGTTTTTAGATATTTTTTAAAAAGATCCCACTGTTTAGCGTTTCTGACACATTTAGAATTTTTCTTGATAAAGTCATTGATTTTCTTTATGCTGTCCTCATCATCAAAAAGACCTTTATTTATGGTCCAATAAGGCTTTTTACTATTCTTACCTAATATATTTACTCTGATACTACACTCGATCACCACCATGGCATTATCAGATATGTGGTGATTATCAGTGTTTAAAAATTCTTTATTAATCTTTATACCATTACTGCAAATTTTATCTTGAACAAAGATATAATCTAGCCTAGAATCAGAGCCTTGATGACCCATGCTAGTGACCCCATTTTCATCACTCTCAGCATATATCCAGGTATCTTTTAAGCTCCTTTGATCTAGAATCCTAGCAAGAGTCTTGTGGGTTGTTTCTTCCCTCCTTCTCAGAGCCAAGTTAACTGCTGGAAAGGTGGTGTTGCAGTCTCCACACAAAAACTCAGTTCCCCCCATGTTTTTCATGTGGTTGGTCATCTCCTGATAAAAAATCTTTCTAGTTGCTGTGTGACTAGGAGCATACAGATTATGTACCACGACATGACCGCCCACATACATGATTTCAACTGTCATAAAGTTACCAGTGGTATCAAGTTCAAACCTCTTTAGTCTGGCGTTAAGCCTAGGATTGAGAATGATAGCCACTCCTCCTCTGTGATTAGTCCCTAAGGAAAACCAAGCTCGCACATTGAAGTGCCTGCGGAAACCATACATATCCTGCATATTTCTAAACAGGGTTTCCTGTAAACAGAGGATATCAATATTTTCATTTAACATATAGGATATAACCCTATTTTGCTTTTGCTTTTGGTTGAAGCCTTGAGTGTTTAGGGTAGCTGTCTTAATTTTTCCTAAGTTCGTTTTCTGAATTCTTTTTTTTTTTTTTTCAATTTAGACCTTTGCTGATCTATTTCTCGTTGTTCTGAAATAACCCCTAGTACTCTCCAACTGAGCCTGTTGCTCGTGAGATCTTTTATACTCGACCATTGTCACATTGCTTTTCATTTTGTTACTCTTATTTGATGAACTCTCAGACTCTGAATTACTTTCTTCAGGTTCGGAAAGTTCCTGTCTATCCTCATCTATGCAAAGATCCATTGAACTTAACTCACTATCTACCTCTTTATTTTCCTCAGTTTCTTCTTGAGTTTCCTCAATTAATTTGGAAAATTCCTGATCTATTATCCCCTCACTATCTGAAAAATTAAGAGTTTCCTGATCTTCATTACTATCTTTATATACTTTAAGAGTATCTCTAGTTTGCTTATTGTGGTTTTTGCTAGTGACCTCTGCATAAGAACTGCTATCCTTAACTGGTATTTGTACTTCCAAATTTGAGGTACTGGCACCTAGACTTGGAAATTCTCTTTCAATTCTATTTAGTTATTTTGCAATCTCTTCTTCTGTGACTTCTGGTCTTTCATTTTGTACATTTTTTTTCTGCCTCTCTGACTGCTTTTTTTTTGGGGGGGGGGGCACTGATTTAACTTATGTTCCTTACTTTTACACCCTCTGCAGGGTTGTTTGCATATGCCAGATACATGTCCTTTTTGGTTACAATTAATACAGAAGCTCTTTTTGCACTCAGATACTAAGTGATCCACAGCTCCACATTTGGGGGTTGCCCTCTGTATGACACCTTGCCTAAATAGGACCCAAAATGAATGTAAGAAGCGATATTCTTAGCGAGTTTCATCTTAATGATACGATTCCCATTAAGAATACCCTTGAATTCTGGGCAAAGCCTTTCGGTAAATCTTTGATAATGGACCTCAATGTCAGTGCCATATGGTTTAAATAGGGACTCTATAGTTGTCTCTTCTACGCTCAAAGGAATGTGCCTCAACATAATGGATGTTTTAGCATTACTGTTGATAATTTTCTTTTTCTCTTTATTTTCCAACTCTATTTCCTCCATTTGGATAAATTCCAAATAATCTTCTTTCCTTTTGAGAGAAATGTGTAACTGATTGAGATCACTTAGCATCTCAATACCAATTATACCTCCTGGAATACTTAATATGTGATTAACTGCCCTAACTTCACTTATAGCTTCCTCCAAACTACGACATTCTATTTTGAGCACGTGGCTCCTGGTTGCTGTAATCTCTTCTTGGTTCATTCTTAATCTGAATAAATCTTCCAATATATGAAATAAATACACTTAGTATATAGAAAATATAAAGCACTAGGCTATTATGAGTGAACTCATATGCTTATTTTAGGGCAAACTGAGTATTATTGTGAGAACATGAATCATGTTTCACTGAAAATGAAATGAGCCAAATGACGCAGTCCTAAACTTCAAGGCAACGTGAACAAAGAATACTCCTCCGCCTCGAGAAAGAAGAAAAGCCTCACTTCTACGTTCCCACGTTGAATAAATTTCGACTAGGAATGCCGGAATCTTACCTGGTGAGCTGAAACAATGCAAAAAATTCACTTACTATGAGCTGCGGCGTCAACGATCTACTTACCCCGCCAAAAACCGATTCATACAAACCTCTCCAAAACTTAACCCTCGAAAATTGCATCGATAGTCTGAATCACTAACCACTAAGCCATCTGCAGCTCAGCACTGCTGAAAAGTTAACTTGTAACCTAATTTATCTTTAGCCAATTCAGGTAATTTACTGCATTCCAACATCAATTTTACATTTTGGTGTATACACAGTGTGGCAAAGAATTTTTAAGACTGGGTCTGTAAAATGAAATAGAAACAAGAAATTATAATTTGTTTTGGTTTGCTATTCAAAATAAGTCCCTCCGGCTTCAATACACTTGTTACAGCGATTTAATAATGATTTGAATGCCTGTTCCAGATCACTTTGCGGAATTGCCTCCAAAGTACGTGTCAAAGCTGTTTATATGGTCGAAATATCATCAAAATAACACCCTTTTAACGTCATTTTAAGTTTTGGGAATAAAAAAAGTCGCAGGGTGCTAAATCAGGCAAATACGGTGGATGATTCAACACACTGACGTTATTTATTGCCAAAAATCTACGAACAAGAAGCGAGGTGTGACTGGGTGCATTATCGTGCAACAAACACCAACTGTTTTCATTCCGATATTCTGGACGAATGCGACGTATTCTGCCCATCAAACGCCTCAAAACATTTAAATAAAACTCACCAGTAATTGTTTGTCCACTTGGAACAAATTCTTTGTGGATAATAACCCTTACTATCGAAGAATGTAATGAGCATTGTTTTGATTTTCGATCGAACTTTTCTTGTTTTATTGGCTTGTGGTGAGTTTTTTTACTTCTATTCCGCACTTTGGCACTTTGTTTTAAGATCATATTGAAAACACCATGTTTCTTCACCTGTAACAATCGATTTTAAGAAGTTTGGATCATTTTCAGCGGCTGAAATGATGTCTCTGCAATGTGCACTTCTCCTTGATTTTTGTTTATTGGTTAAAGTGTGTGAAACAAATTTAGCACAGACTTTTTTTTTGCCCAAATCTTCATGCAGGATGGTTCAAATCGTTTCTTTGTTGATGTTTAAAGACTCTTCCATCATTCTTAGTGACGCACATTGAGTGTTTGTCACGAAATCACGCCCTTTTTCAATAATCTCAGGTGTCCTAGATGAACTTGGTCTTCCGGTATGCTTATCATCTTCTAGCGTATCTCTTCCGTCCAAAAATGTTTGTGCCACAGGGAAACATTTGATCTACTTAAACAAAACTCACCGTAAACTTGTTTCATCATTTGGTACGTTTCCGAGGCACTTTTACCAAGTTTTGGCGTTAAATTTAATAACAGCCCTTTGTTCCATCTTAATAATTCAACATGAAAAAAATTTTACTTCTCTAATGAACGGCCGTTTCATTTGAGTTACTTTAACAACTGCGCGGTACTTTTGGCAGAAAGCAAGCAGATGGTCACAGTTTATGAGGCATTCGGGATTACACTGGTTGCGCCACCGTAGGCTGAAATCTAGCGCCAGTATTAAAATTCTTTGACCCACTGTGTAGTACATACACATAATGTGTGCATACCACTTACACTAGCCAGGACACAGTTTTTTGGTCACAATGCTGCAAATTTTGAAAATCTGACATGATGATCAGGGTATGATTCCTTAAAGTGAGCATACACTTCTTTCAAGTTGCTTCAAATTAATCTCTTTTGAGCATGCATCCCAACTTTAATTGAAACATAATCTTTTTTACTAGCCATAATTCTGCTGACATCATCAGAATTATAAAATGTAACAACAGCTGCTTCTGTAGTGAAGCTCAGCAGTCTGCCAGGTTTTGGATTCGGTGAAGTTAAGATTCCATGATCTTTAACAAGTGCCTTTTGCTTTTCAAAACATGTTATTTGTTGCTGTGGGAAATTCAAACTGAATTTTTCTAATGCTTCAGCTTTGAGGTAACAATGTTAAAATAGTAACTTTAGTACTTCTATCCTTTGTTACCAGAAATTTAGCTTTCAGCTGCTCTATTATTTCCCTTGCTGCAGTTGATTTAACAGTATCATTAGTTTCTTTAGGAATATTAAGAATCTTTTCCTTAATAACTTTTTCTGTCTTTGCCATTTTCACTTTTGGGTACTTTGATTCTGAAAGTCTTTTCATTTTAACTGGTGATTCTCCAAAACTTTGAAGACTCTCATTTAGTGAGTTCAGTGATGACAACTGAGCAACAGACTGAATTCCATCATCATCTACGTCGGAAATTGTCTTTTTTTCTGATACTTTAAATTTGAAAGCCTTTTTCCTTTTTTTTTTTTTTTTTTTTCCATACTCTAAATTCGAAAGCCTTTTTCTGCATTTATCACAAATTTTTGTATTTAACTGTAAAGAAGGAGATTTGCATATCATCCAAGGAGCTATATTTCTTAAATTTTTTCTATATTCCCCATGCTTTTCTTTATTAAAAGGGTTGCAGCATGATGTATAGCTTACACACAGATCTCTGAACAATTGGAAGAAAAAGAGCATGCTCCTGATTGAGCAACAGACTGAATTAATATACTGCCTGTGCTGCTGAAAATGCAAGCAGCAGTGGCTCACTGCTAACACAAACAAAACTAAAGTGTAACACAAACCAACACAAATCAAAGCAAACACAAACCAAAGCAAACACAAACCGAAACAAAAGGCAAACACAAAACTACATTGCAAGAAAAACAAATGCAAAGTGTAACAGCTATGAAACGAAGTAATTTAGATAAAAATAAAACTAAGAAAGGAAGTAATTTAAATAAAAATAAAATCAACTAAAGTAGGAAAAACAGCACAATACGTATTTTTTTACCGAACAATACATAAACAGAATATTAAAGAAGACAAATGGCAGTGACTGCCCTTCCCTCCTTCCTCTTTTTTGTTTTGTTTCAAAATTGAGATGCACAGGAAAGCGATGACAAAGAAGCACATGAAAAGTGAAATTAAGAAAGGAACAAAATTATTATATCAAACATTTAATAATAATTTGCTAAAAATAAAATGCAATTACAATTTCAGTAATTGAAACTGTATATTACTATGCATTAACTGTTTCCAAAAGTAATTTTAATCCCAGTTGTAAATGAATTTATGCCATTTCTATTCATAGTGTACTGTGGAATTAACTTTTTTACGGGCCTTATAGAGGTTATTATTCAAAAACGTTGGTTGTCAAATTTTTGAACTAAAGCCTAGTTCATCATCAGGACTAAGTGATGTAGTCCTGATGACGAACTAGGCTTTAGTTCGAAAATTTGACAACCAACTTTTTTGAATAATAATTCCACAGTAATTTTAATGTTAAATTTTAAAATGTACATTAACTTGTATTTTTGTAATTCATGAACCCATTGTTGTCCCATAATAAATTTACTACAAGTGAAATAAAAATAATGCATCTCCAAAATGGTTTTTTCTTAATAAAATCAGAGGGATGCATTTTCTTAAATTCACGGTCAAAGTTCAATTTCAATGACCTTAAAACTTTGTTGATACTTTTCATGGTCAAGTAGCATACCCAAACAAAGAGGACACAATTATCTACAAAATAAACCTTTTTTCAAGACTCTCCATCTATTAGGTCAAAAGTTACAGCATTTCTAAGGAGGACACTTAGCAAATAAAATCCATACTTTTTAAAGTTTCAATTCCTTGTAAATAAATAAACAATGCTAGTAGAAATTTGAAAATATACAGAATTATTTACTGTTATGTAATATATGAACTGCTAAGTTTTCCTAAGAATTGAAAGACGTCAGGTTGAAAATGTTACTTTTCTGTGTTGATTTGGTACGGAATGACACACCAGTATTTTTCCCCCAAAAGATGAATATACATTTTAGCCCCAGAGCTACTGTTATAATATATGTAAATCACTTCAGTGAACATTTTGTCATAAGAAAAAACAGGGTATCTCTAATATATGTAAATCATTTCAGTGAACAGTTTATCTGATGAGGCAGATAAATTAACTTAAAAATAACATTTTTAACAGAATAAATTATATTGACTACCTCAACACAAGTGAGGTACACTACATATCGTGTAGTGTGGGCTTCTACAGTTTATTTTTGCCATTCTGTGTCATACACACTGATAAACAGTGATGTACTTACACTACCACATCCTATGTACTTGAAAAACCAGGTGCAACCATAAACCATAAAGGTGTGAGTAACATTAATAGCTTATTTGAAAAAGAAAGTAGATCTTGAAAATCATGATAAGATTGATAATCTGCCAACAGACAAAATATACGTTACACCAGAGCTCGAAAATTGTATTGTCTGGAACATGTTTTTTTCCCCCTACATGCCTGATCAGGCATGTATCTTTTTGGAAAACAAAATTTCATGATTTTTGGGGGCCCAAAAATTGGAAAACATTGATGTTATGGTATAAATTGGATAATTTTAAATGAACATTTTCTGTTATGCATGCTCTTTCTTTAAAAAGTATTTTGCTTAATATAGCAAATATACTTTTCTGATCTCAAAATCAAAAATCATATGATTTGAGGTAAAGTGCTGGAATTACAATGCATCTTGATATGTCTTCTGGTGTCCATTTTGAAATCTGTTTCTTCTCGCTAAGAGCATCAGTTTGGGTTTTTAGTGTACAACTTAAATAAAATACAATGTGAAACAAACATGATACACAAAGAAAAAGTGCTGGCATAAAACACCGTCATAACACAGGGAAGTTCTGTCCTGGAGGGAACTGAACTGAGCCAGAAGGCCAGTGTGATGACATAGAAACAACTACACTACCCATTTTTTAACCAACCTTTCAGACACGTGTCGGTGTTCAGCACTTCAAAGGGGCGTACAAGCCCTTCCCCTCTAAAGTCCTGGCCTACACTAGTCGCCGCGTGCGCGCGTATCAAATTTTTCATAAACATAGCAATTAAAATGTACTGTCACACCCAAACCAAATCGATCCGTATATTTGGCGTTCGGACGATTGGAGTGCTCCTTTAATTTAGGTTTCATCTGGTCGTCATTTTATTCTTAAAGCATAAAGTTTAAATTTTATAATTTTTCTTAATTACGCGTATAAATTAATTTCACATTTTTTACATTTACATAAAAAAATCTATGTCTCGATGGCGCCCCCTCTAGCTCGGCGCCCAGGGAAAAAGCCCATGCTGCAATCCCCCCCTCGCTACGGCTCTGAGCCATCCAACCACATTGTCAGGCTTTCTATTTGTAACCTGACACTAAACCATAGATAGCGCAACCACTTAACTTTTTCATTGCCCATATATCCCATTGTGGCAAAAAGTGGAATAAACTTGCCATTGCGATGCCATCTAACCACATCATTATGCTTTCTATGTGTAACCTGACCATAGAACATAGACGGCATAATCCCTTGACATTTTTCACTGCCCATATATTTCATTGTGGCAAAAGGTGGAAACAACTTGCCATTGTGAAGCCATCTAACCACGTTGTTAGGCTTTCTATCTGTAACCTGACCCTAGAGCATAAACAGCACAATCACTTAGCTTCTTCTGCTGCCCATATTTTAGATTGTGATAAAAACTGGGATGAATTTGCTCTTGTGAAGCCTTTTAACTACATTTTGTTAGGCTTTTATAGAGCATAGTCAACATAATTACTCAACTTTTTCCACTGCCCATATATCGCATTAAAACAAAAAGTAGGATAAACATATCCTTGTGAAGCCATTTAACCATATTGTAAGGCTTTTCTATCTGTAACTGAACCCTAGAACACAAACCACAAAATTCCTCTACTTTTTCCAGTGCCCATATATCCATTTTGGACAAAAGGATCAATGCGATATATAGCCAATATATCTATATATATATGGACAACCCATATATCCCAATGTGGTAAAAAGTGGCACAAACTTGCCATTGTGAAGCCATCTCACCACATTGTCAGGCTTTCTATCTGTAAACAGACCCCAGAGCATAAATGGTATAATCACTTGACTTTTTTCACTGCCAATATATCTCACTGTGGCAAATAGTAGGATAAACTTGTCACTGCTAGCCATCTAACTATATTGTCAGGCTTTCTATCTGTAACCTGACCCTAGAGCACAGACGACGCAAACACTTGACTTTTTTTACTGCCCATATATCCCATTGTGACAAAAAGTGGAATAAACTTGTCATTGTGAAGCCATTTAACCACATTGTTAGGCGTTCTATCTGTAACCTGGCCCTAGAGCACAGACGACACAAACACTTGACTCTTTCTACTGCCCATATATCCCATTGTGACAAAAAGTGGAATAAACTTGTCATTGTGAAGACATTTAACCACATTGTTAGGCTTTCTATCTGTAACCTGACCCTAGAGCATAAATGGCATAATCACTTGACTTTTTTCAATGCCCATCTATCTCATTGTGGCAAAAAGTCGAATAAACTTACCCTTTTGAAGAAATCTAACCACGTTGTTAGGCTTTCTATCTATAACCTGACAATAGAGCTTAGATGACATATTCACTTGGCTTTTTTCGCTGCCCATATATCTCATTGTGGCAAATAGTGGGATAAACTTGTCATTGTGAAGCCATTTAACCTCGATGTTAGGCTTTCTATCTGTAACCTGACCCTAGAGCATATACGGCACAATCGCTTGACTTTTCTCATTGCCATATATCTCATTGTGGCAAAACATGGAATAAACTGGCCATTGTGAAGCCATCTAACCACATTGTTAGGATTTCTATCGGTAACCTGACCCTAGAGAATAAACAGCACAATCACTAAGCTTCTTCTGCTGCCCATATTTCAGACTGTGATAAAAACTGGGATGAATTTGCTCTTGTGAAGCCTTCTAACTGTATTTTGTTAGGCTTTTATAGAGCATAGACAACATAATTACTCAACTTTTTGCACTGCCCATATATCGCATTGAAACAAAAAGTAGGATGAACATATCCTTGTGAAGCCATTTGACCATATTGTAAGGCTTTTCTATCTGTAACTTAACCCTAGAACAAAAACCACAAAATTCCTCTCCTTTTTAAATTGCCCATATATCCATTTTGGACAAAAAGGATCAAAGTGATATATAGCCAATATATCTATATATATATTGACAACCCATATATCCCATTGTGGTAAAAAGTGGCATAAACATGCCATTGTGAAGCCATCTCACCACATTGCCAGGCTTTCTATCTGTAAACTGACCCCAGAGCATAGATGGTACAATCACTTGAATTTTTCCACCGCCAGTATATCTCATTGTGGCAAATAGTGGGATAAACTTGTCATTGCTGAAGCCATCTAACCACATTGTCAGGCTTTCTATCTGTAACCTGACCCTAGAGCATAGATGGCACAATCAATTGACTTTTTTCACTGCCCATATATCCCATTGTGGCAAAAAGTGGGATAAACTTGTCATTGTGAAACCATTTAACCACATTGTTAGGCTTTCTATCTATAACCTGACAATAGAGCTTAGATGACATATTCACTTAGCTTTTTTCACTGCCCATATATCTCATTGTGGCAAATAGTGGGATAAACTTGTCACTACTAGCCATCTAACTGTATTGTCAGGCTTTCTATCTGTAACCTGACCCTAGAGCACAGACGACACAAACACTTGACTTTTTTTACTGCCCATACATCACATTGTGATAAAAAGTGGAATAAACTTGTCATTGTTAAGCCGTTTAACCACATTGTTAGGCTTTCTATCTGTAACCTGACCCTAGAGCATAGATGACACAATCACTTGGATTTTTTCAATGCCCATATATCTTATTGTGGTGAAAAGTCGAATAAACTTGCCATTGTGAAGCCATCTAACCACATTGTTAGGCTTTCTATCTATAACCTGACAATAGAGCTTAGACAACATATTCACTTGGCTTTTTTCACTACCCATATATCTCATTGTGGCAAATAGTGGGATAAACTTGTCATTTTGAAGCCATTTAACCACATTGTTAGGCTTTCTATCTGTAGCCTGACCCTAGAGCATAAACGGCACAATCACTTGACTTTTTCCTCTGCCCATATATCTCATTGTGGCAAAAAGTGGGATAAACTTGTCATTTTGAAGCAATCTATCCACATTGTCAGGCTTTCTATGTGTAACCTGACCCTAGAGCATAGACAGTACAATCACTTAGCTTCTTCTGCTGCCTATATTTTAGATTGTGATAAAAACTGCGATAAATTTTCTCTTGTGAAGCCTTCTAACTACATTTTGTTAGGCTTTCATAGAACACAGATGAACCATATTGTAACGCTTTTCTATCTGTAACTTAATCCTAGAACACAAACCACAAAATTCCTCTACTTCTTCCATTACCCATATATCCATTTGTGACAAAAAGGATTAATGGCATATATAGCCAATATATCTCTGTATATATTGACTACCCATATATCCCTTTGTGGTAAAAAGTGGTTTAAACTTGCCATTGTGAAGCCATCTAACCACATTGTCAGGCTTTCTATCTGTAACCTGACCTTAGAGCATAGATGGAACAATCAATTGACTTTTTTCACTGCCAATATATCTCATTGGGGCAAATAGTGGGATAAACTTCTCATTGTGAAGCCATCTAGCCACATTGTCAGGCTTTCTATCTGTAACCTGACCACAGAGCATAGATGGCACAATCACTTGACTTTTTCCACTGCCAATATATCCCATAGTGGAAAAAAGTGGGATAAACTTGTCATTGCTAGCCATCTAACTATATTGTTTGGCTTTCTATCTGTAACCTAACCCTAGAGCACAGATGACACAATCAATTGATTTTTTCACTGTACAAATATCCCATTCTGGCAAAAAGTAGGATAAACTTGTCATTGTGAAGCCATCTCACCACATTGTCAGGCTTTCTATCTGTAAACTGACACCAGAGCATAGATGGTACAATCACTTGACTTTTTCCACCGCCAGTATATCTCATTGTGGCAAATAGTGGGATAAACTTGTCATTGTGAAGCCATCTAACCACATTGTCAGGCTTTCTATCTGTAACCTGACCCTAGAGCATAGATAGAACAATCAATTGACTTTTTCACTGCCCATATATCCCATTGTGGCAAAAAGTGGGATAAACTTCTCATTGTGAAACCATTTAACCACATTGTTAGGCTTTCTATCTCTAACCTGACACTAGAGCATAGATGGCACAATAGCTTGACTTTTTCACTGCCTATATATCCCATTGTGGCAAAAAGTGGATAAACTTTTTATTGCAAAGCCATTTAACCACATTGTTAAGCTTTCTATCTGTAACCTGACTCTAAATCATAGATGACACAGTCACTTTACTTTTTTCACTGCACATATATGGCATTGCGGCAAAAAGTAGGATAATGTTGTTATTGCTAACCATCTAACTATATTGTCCAGCTTTCTATCTGTAACCTGACCCTAGAGCACAGACCACACAAACACTTGACTTTTTTTACTGCCCATATATCCCATTGTGGTAAAAAGTGGAATAAACTTGTCATTGTGAAGACATCTCACCACATTGTTAGGCTTTCTATCTGTAACCTGACCCTAGAGCATAGATGACACAATCACTTGGATTTTTTCAATGACCATATATCTTATTGTGGCGAAAAGTCGAATAAACTTGCCATTATGAAGCCATCTAACCACATTGTTAGGCTTTCTATCTATAACCTGACAATAGAGCTTAGACAACATATTCACTTGGCTTTTTCACTACCCATATATCTCATTGTGGCAAATAGTGGGATAAACTTGTCATTGTGAAGCCATCTAACCACATTGTCAGGCTTTCTATCTGTAACCTGACCCTAGAGCATAAACAGCACAATCACTTGACTTTTTCCACTGCCCATATATCTCATTGTGGCAAAAAGTGGAATAAACTTGTGATTTTGAAGCAATCAGCCACATTGTCATGCTTTCTATGTGTAACCTGACCCTAGAGCATAGACAGCACAATCACTTAGCTTCTTCTGCTGCCTATATTTTAGATTGTGATAAAAACTGGGATAAATTTTCTCTTGTGAAGCCTTCTAACTACATTTTGTTAGGCTTTCATAGAACACAGATGAACCATATTGTAAGGCTTTTCTATCTGTAACTTAATCCTAGAACACAAACCACAAAATTCCTCTACTTCTTCCATTACCCATATATCCATTTGTGACAAAAAGGATCAATGGCATATATAGCCAATATATCTCTGTATATATTGACTACCCATATATCCCTTTGTGGTAAAAAGTGGTTTAAACTTGCCATTGTGAAGCCATCTAACCACATTGTCGGGCTTTCTATCTGTAACCTGACCCTAGAGCATAGATGGAACAATCAATTGACTTATTTCACTGCCCATATATGCCATTGTGGCAAAAAGTGGGATAAACTTGCCATTGTGAAACCATTTAACCACATTGTTAGGCTTTCTATCTCTAACCTGACACTAGAGCATAGATGGCATAATCACTTGGCTTTTTTCACTGCCAATATATCTCATTGGGGCAAATAGTGGGATAAACTTCTCATTGTGAAGCCATCTAACCACATTGTCAGGCTTTCTATCTGTAACCTGACCACAGAGCATAGATGGCACAATCACTTGACTTTTTCCACTGCCAATTTATCCCATAGTGGAAAAAAGTGGGATAAACTTGTCATTGCTAGCCATCTAACTATATTGTTTGGCTTTCTATCTGTAACCTAACCCTAGAGCACAGATGACACAATCAATTGATTTTTTCACTGTACATATATCCCATTGTGGCAAAAAGTGGGATAAACTTGTCATTGTGAAGCCATCTCACCACATTGTCAGGCTTTCTATCTGTAAACTGACACCAGAGCATAGATGGTACAATCACTTGACTTTTTCCACCGCCAGTATATCTCATTGTGGCAAATAGTGGGATAAACTTGTCATTGTGAAGCCATCTAACCACATTGTCAGGCTTTCTATCTGTAACCTGACCCTAGAGCATAGATAGAACAATCAATTGACTTTTTCACTGCCCATATATCCCATTGTGGCAAAAAGTGGGATAAACTTCTCATTGTGAAACCATTTAACCACATTGTTAGGCTTTCTATCTCTAACCTGACACTAGAGCATAGATGGCACAATCGCTTGACTTTTTTCACTGCCTATATATCCCATTGTGGCAAAAAGTGGATAAACTTTTTATTGCAAAGCCATTTAACCACATTGTTAAGCTTTCTATCTGTAACCTGACTCTAAATCATAGATGACACAGTCACTTTACTTTTTTCACTGCACATATATGGCATTGCGGCAAAAAGTAGGATAATGTTGTTATTGCTAACCATCTAACTATATTGTCCAGCTTTCTATCTGTAACCTGACCCTAGAGCACAGACCACACAAACACTTGACTTTTTTACTGCCCATATATCCCATTGTGGTAAAAAGTGGAATAAACTTGTCATTGTGAAGACATCTCACCACATTGTTAGGCTTTCTATCTATTACCTGACAATAGAGCTTAGACGACATATTCACTTAGCTTTTTTCACTGCCCATATATCTCATTGTGGCAAATAGTGGGATAAACTTGTCACTACTAGCCATCTAACTGTATTGTCAGGCTTTCTATCTGTAACCTGACCCTAGAGCACAGACGACACAAACACTTGACTTTTTTTACTGCCCATACATCACATTGTGATAAAAAGTGGAATAAACTTGTCATTGTTAAGCCATTTAATCACATTGTTAGGCTTTCTATCTGTAACCTGACCCTAGAGCATAGATGACACAATCACTTGGATTTTTTCAATGACCATATATCTTATTGTGGCGAAAAGTCGAATAAACTTGCCATTGTGAAGCCATCTAACCACATTGTTAGGCTTTCTATCTATAACCTGACAATAGAGCTTAGACAACATATTCACTTGGCTTTTTTCACTACCCATATATCTCATTGTGGCAAATAGTGGGATAAACTTGTCATTTTGAAGCCATTTAACCACATTGTTAGGCTTTCTATCTGTAGCCTGACCCTAGAGCATAAACGGCACAATCACTTGACTTTTTCCACTGCCCATATATCTCATTGTGGCAAAAGGTGGGATAAACTTGTCATTTTGAAGCAATCATCCACATTGTCAGGCTTTCTATGTGTAACCTGACCCTAGAGCATAGACAGTACAATCACTTAGCTTCTTCTGCTGCCTATATTTTAGATTGTGATAAAAACTGGGATAAATTTTCTCTTGTGAAGCCTTCTAACTACATTTTGTTAGGCTTTCATAGAACACAGATGAACCATATTGTAAGGCTTTTCTATCTGTAACTTAATCCTAGAACACAAACCACAAAATTCCTCTACTTCTTCCATTACCCATATATCCATTTGTGACAAAAAGGATCAATGGCATATATAGCCAATATATCTCTGTATATATTGACTACCCATATATCCCTTTGTGGTAAAAAGTGGTTTAAACTTGCCATTGTGAAGCCATCTAACCACATTGTCGGGCTTTCTATCTGTAACCTGACCCTAGAGCATAGATGGAACAATCAATTGACTTATTTCACTGCCCATATATGCCATTGTGGCAAAAAGTGGGATAAAATTGTCATTGTGAAACCATTTAACCACATTGTTAGGCTTTCTATCTCTAACCTGACACTAGAGCATAGATGGCATAATCACTTGGCTTTTTCACTGCCAATATATCTCATTGGGGCAAATAGTGGGATAAACTTCTCATTGTGAAGCCATCTAACCACATTGTCAGGCTTTCTATCTGTAACCTGACCACAGAGCATAGATGGCACAATCACTTGACTTTATCCACTGCCAATATATCCCATAGTGGAAAAAAGTGGGATAAACTTGTCATTGCTAGCCATCTAACTATATTGTTTGGCTTTCTATCTGTAACCTAACCCTAGAGCACAGATGACACAATCAATTGATTTTTTCACTGTACATATATCCCATTGTGGCAAAAAGTGGGATAAACTTGTCATTGTGAAGCCATCTCACCACATTGTCAGGCTTTCTATCTGTAAACTGACCCCAGAGCATAGATGGTACAATCACTTGACTTTTTCCAACGCCAGTATATCTCATTGTGGCAAATAGTGGGATAAACTTGCCATTGTGAAGCCATCTAACCACATTGTCAGGCTTTCTATCTGTAACCTGACCCTAGAGCATAGATAGAACAATCAATTGACTTTTTTCACTGCCCATATATCCCATTGTGGCAAAAAGTAGGATAAACTTCTCATTGTGAAACCATTTAACCACATTGTTAGGCTTTCTATCTATAACCTGAAAATAGAGCTTAGATGACATATTCACTTAGCTTTTTTCACTGCCCATATATCTCATTGTGGCAAATAGTGGGATAAACTTGTCACTACTAGCCATCTAACTGTATTGTCAGGCTTTCTATCTGTAGCCTGACCCTAGAGCATAAACGGCACAATCACTTGACTTTTTCCTCTGCCCATATATCTCATTGTGGCAAAAAGTGGGATAAACTTGTCATTTTGAAGCAATCATCCACATTGTCAGGCTTTCTATGTGTAACCTGACCCTAGAGCATAGACAGTACAATCACTTAGCTTCTTCTGCTGCCTATATTTTAGATTGTGATAAAAACTGGGATAAATTTTCTCTTGTGAAGCCTTCTAACTACATTTTGTTAGGCTTTCATAGAACACAGATGAACCATATTGTAAGGCTTTTCTATCTGTAACTTAATCCTAGAACACAAACCACAAAATTCCTCTACTTCTTCCATTACCCATATATCCATTTGTGACAAAAAGGATCAATGGCATATATAGCCAATATATCTCTGTATATATTGACTACCCATATATCCCTTTGTGGTAAAAAGTGGTTTAAACTTGCCATTGTGAAGCCATCTAACCACATTGTCAGGCTTTCTATCTGTAACCTGACCTTAGAGCATAGATGGAACAATCAATTGACTTTTTTCACTGCCAATATATCTCATTGGGGCAAATAGTGGGATAAACTTCTCATTGTGAAGCCATCTAACCACATTGTCAGGCTTTCTATCTGTAACCTGACCACAGAGCATAGATGGCACAATCACTTGACTTTTTCCACTGCCAATATATCCCATAGTGGAAAGAAGTGGGATAAACTTGTCATTGCTAGCCATCTAACTATATTGTTTGGCTTTCTATCTGTAACCTAACCCTAGAGCACAGATGACACAATCAATTGATTTTTTCACTGTACAAATATCCCATTCTGGCAAAAAGTGGGATAAACTTGTCATTGTGAAGCCATCTCACCACATTGTCAGGCTTTCTATCTGTAAACTGACCCCAGAGCATAGATGGTACAATCACTTGACTTTTTCCACCGCCAGTATATCTCATTGTGGCAAATAGTGGGATAAACTTGTCATTGTGAAGCCATCTAACCACATTGTCAGGCTTTCTATCTGTAACCTGACCCTAGAGCATAGATAGAACAATCAATTGACTTTTTCACTGCCCATATATCCCATTGTGGCAAAAAGTGGGATAAACTTCTCAT
Organism: Macrothele yani; assembly: GCA_039090855.1. Taxonomy (NCBI): domain Eukaryota; kingdom Metazoa; phylum Arthropoda; class Arachnida; order Araneae; family Macrothelidae; genus Macrothele; species Macrothele yani. The sequence goes on along the minus strand of CM077032.1, from coordinate 53,494,314 downwards.
TGTGAAACCATTTAACCACATTGTTAGGCTTTCTATCTCTAACCTGACACTAGAGCATAGATGGCACAATCGCTTGAATTTTTCACTGCCTATATATCCCATTGTGGCAAAAAGTGGATAAACTTTTTATTGCAAAGCCATTTAACCACATTGTTAAGCTTTCTATCTGTAACCTGACTCTAAATCATAGATGACACAGTCACTTTACTTTTTTCACTGCACATATATGGCATTGCGGCAAAAAGTAGGATAATGTTGTTATTGCTAACCATCTAACTATATTGTCCAGCTTTCTATCTGTAACCTGACCCTAGAGCACAGACCACACAAACACTTGACATTTTTTACTGCCCATATATCCCATTGTTTTAAAAAGTGGAATAAACTTGTCATTGTGAAGACATCTCACCACATTGTTAGGCTTTCTATCTGTAACCTGACCCTAGAGCATAGATGACACAATCACTTGGATTTTTTCAATGACCATATATCTTATTGTGGCGAAAAGTCGAATAAACTTGCCATTGTGAAGCCATCTAACCACATTGTTAGGCTTTCTATCTATAACCTGACAATAGAGCTTAGACAACATATTCACTTGGCTTTTTTCACTACCCATATATCTCATTGTGGCAAATAGTGGGATAAACTTGTCATTTTGAAGCCATTTAACCACATTGTTAGGCTTTCTATCTGTAGCCTGACCCTAGAGCATAAACGGCACAATCACTTGACTTTTTCCACTGCCCATATATCTCATTGTGGCAAAAAGTGGGATAAACTTGTCATTTTGAAGCAATCATCCACATTGTCAGGCTTTCTATGTGTAACCTGACCCTAGAGCATAGACAGTACAATCACTTAGCTTCTTCTGCTGCCTATATTTTAGATTGTGATAAAAACTGGGATAAATTTTCTCTTGTGAAGCCTTCTAACTACATTTTGTTAGGCTTTCATAGAACACAGATGAACCATTTTGTAAGGCTTTTCTATCTGTAACTTAATCCTAGAACACAAACCACAAAATTCCTCTACTTCTTCCATTACCCATATATCCATTTGTGACAAAAGGATCAATGGCATATATAGCCAATATATCTCTGTATATATTGACTACCCATATATCCCTTTGTGGTAAAAAGTGGTTTAAACTTGCCATTGTGAAGCCATCTAACCACATTGTCGGGCTTTCTATCTGTAACCTGACCCTAGAGCATAGATGGAACAATCAATTGACTTATTTCACTGCCCATATATGCCATTGTGGCAAAAAGTGGGATAAAATTGTCATTGTGAAACCATTTAACCACATTGTTAGGCTTTCTATCTCTAACCTGACACTAGAGCATAGATGGCATAATCACTTGGCTTTTTTCACTGCCAATATATCTCATTGGGGCAAATAGTGGGATAAACTTCTCATTGTGAAGCCATCTCACCACATTGTCAGGCTTTCTATCTGTAACCTGACCACAGAGCATAGATGGCACAATCACTTGACTTTTTCCACTGCCAATTTATCCCATAGTGGAAAAAAGTGGGATAAACTTGTCATTGCTAGCCATCTAACTATATTGTTTGGCTTTCTATCTGTAACCTAACCCTAGAGCACAGATGACACAATCAATTGATTTTTTCACTGTACATATATCCCATTGTGGCAAAAAGTGGGATAAACTTGTCATTGTGAAGCCATCTCACCACATTGTCAGGCTTTCTATCTGTAAACTGACACCAGAGCATAGATGGTACAATCACTTGACTTTTTCCACAGCCAGTATATCTCATTATGGCAAATAGTGGGATAAACTTGTCATTGTGAAGCCATCTAACCACATTGTCAGGCTTTCTATCTGTAACCTGACCCTAGAGCATAGATAGAACAATCAATTGACTTTTTTCACTGCCCATATATCCCATTGTGGCAAAAAGTGGGATAAACTTCTCATTGTGAAACCATTTAACCACATTGTTAGGCTTTCTATCTCTAACCTGACACTAGAGCATAGATGGCACAATCGCTTGACTTTTTCACTGCCTATATATCCCATTGTGGCAAAAAGTGGATAAACTTTTTATTGCAAAGCCATTTAACCACATTGTTAAGCTTTCTATCTGTAACCTGACTCTAAATCATAGATGACACAGTCACTTTACTTTTTTCACTGCACATATATGGCATTGCGGCAAAAAGTAGGATAATGTTGTTATTGCTAACCATCTAACTATATTGTCCAGCTTTCTATCTGTAACCTGACCCTAGAGCACAGACCACACAAACACTTGACTTTTTTTACTGCCCATATATCCCATTGTGGTAAAAAGTGGAATAAACTTGTCATTGTGAAGACATCTCACCACATTGTTAGGCTTTCTATCTATTACCTGACAATAGAGCTTAGACGACATATTCACTTAGCTTTTTTCACTGCCCATATATCTCATTGTGGCAAATAGTGGGATAAACTTGTCACTACTAGCCATCTAACTGTATTGTCAGGCTTTCTATCTGTAACCTGACCCTAGAGCACAGACGACACAAACACTTGACTTTTTTTACTGCCCATACATCACATTGTGATAAAAAGTGGAATAAACTTGTCATTGTTAAGCCATTTAATCACATTGTTAGGCTTTCTATCTGTAACCTGACCCTAGAGCATAGATGACACAATCACTTGGATTTTTTCAATGACCATATATCTTATTGTGGCGAAAAGTCGAATAAACTTGCCATTGTGAAGCCATCTAACCACATTGTTAGGCTTTCTATCTATAACCTGACAATAGAGCTTAGACAACATATTCACTTGGCTTTTTTCACTACCCATATATCTCATTGTGGCAAATAGTGGGATAAACTTGTCATTTTGAAGCCATTTAACCACATTGTTAGGCTTTCTATCTGTAGCCTGACCCTAGAGCATAAACGGCACAATCACTTGACTTTTTCCACTGCCCATATATCTCATTGTGGCAAAAGGTGGGATAAACTTGTCATTTTGAAGCAATCATCCACATTGTCAGGCTTTCTATGTGTAACCTGACCCTAGAGCATAGACAGTACAATCACTTAGCTTCTTCTGCTGCCTATATTTTAGATTGTGATAAAAACTGGGATAAATTTTCTCTTGTGAAGCCTTCTAACTACATTTTGTTAGGCTTTCATAGAACACAGATGAACCATATTGTAAGGCTTTTCTATCTGTAACTTAATCCTAGAACACAAACCACAAAATTCCTCTACTTCTTCCATTACCCATATATCCATTTGTGACAAAAAGGATCAATGGCATATATAGCCAATATCATCATCATCATCATCATTGTCAACCATTATCAATCCACTGCTGGACGAAGGTCTCCCCAAGTTTCCTCCACAACGGTCTGTCTTGTGCCAGTCTCCTCCATGTCACCCCTGCATACTTTCGAATTTCATCCACCCATCTCCCATGTGGCCTTCTTCTGGGTCTTTTCCTGTCCCTTGGAATCCAATCTAAAATTTCGGCTGTCCATCGATGATCTGTCCTTCTGGCAGTATGTCCAGCCCATTGCCATTTCAGGGATTTAACTCTGATCATGATGTCTTCCACTCTTGTCTTTTTTCGGATCCACGAGTTCCTCTTCTTATCTCTCCTGGTTACACCAAGTATGCACCTCTCCATGCCTCTTTGAGTTGTCTGCAGCCTTTGTATGTCTCTTTTAGTTAAGGTCCACGTCTCTGCACCATACGTAAGCACTGGAAGGATGCATTGATCAAACACTTTTCTTTTAAGACATAATGGCATATTGCTCTTGAAAATTATGCTGTTTCTTCCAAAAGCTCTCCAGGCAAGTTTTGTACGCCGATTAATTTCTTCATCAATGTGACCCTCACTTGATATCTGCTGTCCAAGATAAACGTACGTGTCTGTTATCTCCAGCTTTTCTCCATCAATCGATAAATCTTCATTTCTTGTAAAAGCATTGAACATCACTTTTGTCTTCTGAAAGTTCATTTTTAATCCCACTTCTTTACTCTTGTCAGCAAGTTCCTGGATCATACTCTGCAGCTCTGATGGGCTAGTTGCAAAAATGACTACGTCATCAGCAAAACGAAGGTGGGTTAGATAATCTCCATTAATCTTTATCCCCTTGTTTTCCCAGCTCAGTGACTGAAAAACACCCTCCAATGTGGCATTAAAGAGCTTCGGAGATATGGTGTCACCTTGTCTCACTCCCTTTCCAATTTTTATGTGTGTTGTATTTTCAAACAGCCTAATCTTTGCACTTGCATTTTCATAGATGTTATTAATAATATTAATGTATGCATCTTCAATACCGCAGGTTTTCAGAGCCATTGTAACTGCTGATGGTTTCACCGAATCAAAGGCTTTTTCATAATCGATAAAAGCCATGCACAATGGAAGTTCATATTCCCTCGCTCTTCCAATTAGTTCTCTCAGCACATGGATATGATCTATTGTGCTGTAGCCACTCCTGAATCCAGCTTGTTCTCTCGGTTGAGCCATGTCCAGTGTTACCTTCAAGCGGTGTGAAAGAACTTTAGTGAAGATTTTATAAACTACTGATAGGAGGCTGATAGGTCTGTAGTTTCCGAGATCCTCAATGTCACCTTTCTTATGTAGCAGGATCATTGTAGCGGTGTTCCAATCCTCAGGAATCTTTCCTTCATTAAGGCATCGAGTGAAAATTTGGGCGAGTACTGTTTCGATTTCTCCACTTGCTTCTTGTATGATGTCTACAGTAATTCCATCTTCTCCTGGAGCTTTTCCCCGCTTCATGTTCTTGATTGCATGTGCAACTTCTGCTGGAAGGACTGGAGGAACTCTAGTACTGGTATCTTTCATGATGTCTGGAGTGCATGTATCATCCCTTTCATATAATTTGGAGTAGAAATCTTTCACTCTTGTCAAAATTTCGCCTCTATTTCTTGTTACAGAACCATCTTCTTTTCTCAGTGCCATAATCTGTTTTCTTCCCTTACTGAGATGTCCCTTTGCTATCTTTAGGCTTTGGTTGTTTTCAATTGCTTTCCTCACTAGTTCACAGTTGAATTTTCTTACGTCTTCAGTGATACTTTTTCGTACTGTCTTGCATAGCTCTATATATTCCACTTTGGAAGTCACATCTTCTTTAGTTGTCCTCATCTCTCTTCTTTTTGCATCAACATTTTCGTTTTTCCTGATAATTTATTTACATGCAACTTGTTCTTAGACCCAGCTAATTTTGTTGCTGTTTCCATAAGAGCTTTGGTTACTTTTCTGTTAACTTCAGAGATGTCCACTTCTTCCGATGTTAGGCCTTCTAAAGCAGAGAACCTGTTCTTCAGTTCCAACTTGAAGGTATTATGGTGTTTTTTAAGGTTGGTTATGTCAATAGATTTTGTTTGTCTTATGAGCTTGCCACGTTCAAGTTTAGTGTTGAGGTGCATCTTACATCTCACCAATCTATGGTCACTACCAGTGTTGAACTTGTTTAGCACACTGCAGTCTTCTATGACGAATTTTTTGTTACACATAATAAAATCAATTTCACTTGTAGTCCCATTTGGATGTCTCCATGTCCATTTCCTGTGTGGCTTTTTGTTGAAGAAGGAGTTCATGATGAAAAACCCTTCTGCCTCTGCAAACTCAACGAGAGTATTTCCACGCTGGTTTCTGTTGCCGTGACCGAATTTACCTACTGAAGTTTCATTCTGTTGCCGTTGCCCTATTTTTGCATTGAAATCTCCCATAATTATTTTCAAGTGCTGCTTACCTTTATTATTTAGATGACAAATTTCCTCATAAAATTCTTCAATTTCTTCTTCAGGATGACTTGTGGTGGGTGCATAAGTTTGAATAATCTGAGCTTGGTATCTTTTCGAGAGTTGGATAACAAGCCGTGCAGCTCTGTCAGAGGAACTTTCAACTTCTACAACTTTATCCTTCAGTTTCTTGTTTATTATAAATCCAACACCACTAGTTCTGCCAGTATCTGTCCCACGATAGTAGAAGAGATGTCCACTTTTCAGTTCGATGAGATCTTCTCCTTTTCTCCTTACCTCACTTAGCCCCACGATGTCCCACTTGATCCTTTGTAGTTCCTCTTCCAATTCAAGAAGCCTTGAATCAGAAGATAGGGAGCGTCCATTGTACGTTGCCAAGGTCAGCATCAGATGGCAGCCTAGTCCGGTCCTCCGGGGATTCTTAGCACCCTCTGCCTTCATGTCGCACTGGCCGCTGCCTTGGCCAGGTACATTCCAGCTGCCGGAGACTGAGGGCCAAGATTTAAGTTGTGGAGTCATTTTGGAGGGGTTTGGCCATAACTCACCACGCTGGCCAAGCGGGTTGGTGAGTGTGGGATAGAATTTCCTCTAATCCCGATGGTATAGTTATACCGCTATTTGCGGTCGTCAGAGCCCCTTTAGTAGGAACAGGATGCACCACGAGAAGGCGGGGTTGACATTTGTCAAGGAGAGGCTGTGATGTTACGCATCACCTGACCTTACATCCCAATATATCTCTGTATATATGCCAATATATCTCTGTATATATTGACTACCCATATATCCCTTTGTGGTAAAAAGTGGTTTAAACTTGCCATTGTGAAGCCATCTAACCACATTGTCGGGCTTTCTATCTGTAACCTGACCCTAGAGCATAGATGGAACAATCAATTGACTTATTTCACTGCCCATATATGCCATTGTGGCAAAAAGTGGGATAAAATTGTCATTGTGAAACCATTTAACCACATTGTTAGGCTTTCTATCTCTAACCTGACACTAGAGCATAGATGGCATAATCACTTGGCTTTTTTCACTGCCAATATATCTCATTGGGGCAAATAGTGGGATAAACTTCTCATTGTGAAGCCACCTAACCACATTGTCAGGCTTTCTATCTGTAACCTGACCACAGAGCATAGATGGCACAATCACTTGACTTTATCCACTGCCAATATATCCCATAGTGGAAAAAAGTGGGATAAACTTGTCATTGCTAGCCATCTAACTATATTGTTTGGCTTTCTATCTGTAACCTAACCCTAGAGCACAGATGACACAATCAATTGATTTTTTTCACTGTACATATATCCCATTGTGGCAAAAAGTGGGATAAACTTGTCATTGTGAAGCCATCTCACCACATTGTCAGGCTTTCTATCTGTAAACTGACCCCAGAGCATAGATGGTACAATCACTTGACTTTTTCCACCGCCAGTATATCTCATTGTGGCAAATAGTGGGATAAACTTGTCATTGTGAAGCCATCTAACCACATTGTCAGGCTTTCTATCTGTAACCTGACCCTAGAGCATAGATAGAACAATCAATTGACTTTTTTCACTGCCAATATATCCCATTGTGGCAAAAGGTGTGATAAACTTCTCATTGTGAAACCATTTAACCACATTGTTAGGCTTTCTATCTCTAACCTGACACTAGAGCATAGATGGCACAATCGCTTGACTTTTTTCACTGCCTATATATCCCATTGTGGCAAAAAGTGGATAAACTTTTTATTGCAAAGCCATTTAACCACATTGTTAAGCTTTCTATCTGTAACCTGACTCTAAATCATAGATGACACAGTCACTTTACTTTTTTCACTGCACATATATGGCATTGCGGCAAAAAGTAGGATAATGTTGTTATTGCTAACCATCTAACTATATTGTCCAGCTTTCTATCTGTAACCTGACCCTAGAGCACAGACCACACAAACACTTGACATTTTTTACTGCCCATATATCCCATTGTGGTAAAAAGTGGAATAAACTTGTCATTGTGAAGACATCTCACCACATTGTTAGGCTTTCTATCTGTAACCTGACCCTAGAGCATAGATGACACAATCACTTGGATTTTTTCAATGACCATATATCTTATTGTGGCGAAAAGTCGAATAAACTTGCCATTGTGAAGCCATCTAACCACATTGTTAGGCTTTCTATCTATAACCTGACAATAGAGCTTAGACAACATATTCACTTGGCTTTTTTCACTACCCATATATCTCATTGTGGCAAATAGTGGGATAAACTTGTCATTTTGAAGCCATTTAACCACATTGTTAGGCTTTCTATCTGTAGCCTGACCCTAGAGCATAAACGGCACAATCACTTGACTTTTTCCATTGCCCATATATCTCATTATGGCAAAAAGTGGGATAAACTTGTCATTTTGAAGCAATCATCCACATTGTCAGGCTTTCTATGTGTAACCTGACCCTAGAGCATAGACAGTACAATCACTTAGCTTCTTCTGCTGCCTATATTTTAGATTGTGATAAAAACTGGGATAAATTTTCTCTTGTGAAGCCTTCTAACTACATTTTGTTAGGCTTTCATAGAACACAGATGAACCATTTTGTAAGGCTTTTCTATCTGTAACTTAATCCTAGAACACAAACCACAAAATTCCTCTACTTCTTCCATTACCCATATATCCATTTGTGACAAAAAGGATCAATGGCATATATAGCCAATATATCTCTGTATATATTGACTACCCATATATCCCTTTGTGGTAAAAAGTGGTTTAAACTTGCCATTGTGAAGCCATCTAACCACATTGTCGGGCTTTCTATCTGTAACCTGACCCTAGAGCATAGATGGAACAATCAATTGACTTATTTCACTGCCCATATATGCCATTGTGGCAAAAAGTGGGATAAAATTGTCATTGTGAAACCATTTAACCACATTGTTAGGCTTTCTATCTCTAACCTGACACTAGAGCATAGATGGCATAATCACTTGGCTTTTTTCACTGCCAATATATCTCATTGGGGCAAATAGTGGGATAAACTTCTCATTGTGAAGCCATCTAACCACATTGTCAGGCTTTCTATCTGTAACCTGACCACAGAGCATAGATGGCACAATCACTTGACTTTTTCCACTGCCAATATATCCCATAGTGGAAAAAAGTGGGATAAACTTGTCATTGCTAGCCATCTAACTATATTGTTTGGCTTTCTATCTGTAACCTAACCCTAGAGCACAGATGACACAATCAATTGATTTTTTCACTGTACATATATCCCATTGTGGCAAAAAGTGGGATAAACTTGTCATTGTGAAGCCATCTCACCACATTGTCAGGCTTTCTATCTGTAAACTGACCCCAGAGCAAAGATGGTACAATCACTTGACTTTTTCCACCGCCAGTATATCTCATTGTGGCAAATAGTGGGATAAACTTGTCATTGTGAAGCCATCTAACCACATTGTCAGGCTTTCTATCTGTAACCTGACCCTAGAGCATAGATAGAACAATCAATTGACTTTTTTCACTGCAAATATATCCCATTGTGGCAAAAAGTGGGATAAACTTCTCATTGTGAAACCATTTAACCACATTGTTAGGCTTTCTATCTCTAACCTGACACTAGAGCATAGATGGCACAATCGCTTGACTTTTTTCACTGCCTATATATCCCATTGTGGCAAAAAGTGGATAAACTTTTTATTGCAAAGCCATTTAACCACATTGTTAAGCTTTCTATCTGTAACCTGACTCTAATTCATAGATGACACAGTCACTTTACTTTTTTCACTGCACATATATGGCATTGCGGCAAAAAGTAGGATAATGTTGTTATTGCTAACCATCTAACTATATTGTCCAGCTTTCTATCTGTAACCTGACCCTAGAGCACAGACCACACAAACACTTGAGTTTTTTACTGCCCATATATCCCATTGTGGTAAAATGTGGAATAAACTTGTCATTGTGAAGACATCTCACCACATTGTTAGGCTTTCTATCTATTACCTGACAATAGAGCTTAGACGACATATTCACTTAGCTTTTTTCACTGCCCATATATCTCATTGTGGCAAATAGTGGGATAAACTTGTCACTACTAGCCATCTAACTGTATTGTCAGGCTTTCTATCTGTAACCTGACCCTAGAGCACAGACGACACAAACACTTGACTTTTTTTACTGCCCATATATCACATTGTGATAAAAAGTGGAATAAACTTGTCATTGTTAAGCCATTTAATCACATTGTTAGGCTTTCTATCTGTAACCTGACGCCTAGAGCAAAGATGACACAATCACTTGGATTTTTTCAATGCCCATATATCTTATTGTGGCGAAAAGTCGAATAAACTTGCCATTGTGAAGCCGACTAACCACATTGTTAGGCTTTCTATCTATAACCTGACAATAGAGCTTAGACAACATATTCACTTGGCTTTTTTCACTACCCATATATCTCATTGTGGCAAATAGTGGGATAAACTTGTCATTTTGAAGCCATTTAACCACATTGTTAGGCTTTCTATCTGTAGCCTGACCCTAGAGCATAAACGGCACAATCTCTTGACTTTTTCCTCTGCCCATATATCTCATTGTGGCAAAAAGTGGGATAAACTTGTCATTTTGAAGCAATCATCCACATTGTCAGGCTTTCTATGTGTAACCTGACCCTAGAGCATAGACAGTACAATCACTTAGCTTCTTCTGCTGCCTATATTTTAGATTGTGATAAAAACTGGGATAAATTTTCTCTTGTGAAGCCTTCTAACTACATTTTGTTAGGCTTTCATAGAACATAGATGAACCATATTGTAAGGCTTTTCTATCTGTAACTTAATCCTAGAACACAAACCACAAAATTCCTCTACTTCTTCCATTACCCATATATCCATTTGTGACAAAAAGGATCAATGGCATATATAGCCAATATATCTCTGTATATATTGACTACCCATATATCCCTTTGTGGTAAAAAGTGGTTTAAACTTGCCATTGTGAAGCCATCTAACCACATTGTCAGGCTTTCTATCTGTAACCTGACCTTAGAGCATAGATGGAACAATCAATTGACTTTTTTCACTGCCAATATATCTCATTGGGGCAAATAGTGGGATAAACTTCTCATTGTGAAGCCATCTAACCACATTGTCAGGCTTTCTATCTGTAACCTGACCACAGAGCATAGATGGCACAATCACTTGACTTTTCCACTGCCAATATATCCCATAGTGGAAAGAAGTGGGATAAACTTGTCATTGCTAGCCATCTAACTATATTGTTTGGCTTTCTATCTGTAACCTAACCCTAGAGCACAGATGACACAATCAATTGATTTTTTCACTGTACAAATATCCCATTCTGGCAAAAAGTGGGATAAACTTGTCATTGTGAAGCCATCTCACCACATTGTCAGGCTTTCTATCTGTAAACTGACCCCAGAGCATAGATGGTACAATCACTTGACTTTTTCCACTGCCAGTATATCTCATTGTGGCAAATAGTGGGATAAACTTGTCATTGTGAAGCCATCTAACCACATTGTCAGGCTTTCTATCTGTAACCTGACCCTAGAGCATAGATAGAACAATCAATTGACTTTTTTCACTGCCCATATATCCCATTGTGGCAAAAAGTGGGATAAACTTCTCATTGTGAAACCATTTAACCACATTGTTAGGCTTTCTATCTCTAACCTGACACTAGAGCATAGATGGCACAATCGCTTGACTTTTTCACTGCCTATATATCCCATTGTGGCAAAAAGTGGATGAACTTTTTATTGCAAAGCCATTTAACCACATTGTTAAGCTTTCTATCTGTAACCTGACTCTACATCATAGATGACACAGTCACTTTACTTTTTTCACTGCACATATATGGCATTGCGGCAAAAAGTATGATAATGTTGTTATTGCTAACCATCTAACTATATTGTCCAGCTTTCTATCTGTAACCTGACCCTAGAGCACAGACCACACAAACACTTGACTTTTTTACTGCCCATATATCCCATTGTGGTAAAAAGTGGAATAAACTTGTCATTGTGAAGACATCTCACCACATTGTCAGTCTTTCTATCTGTAACCTGACCCTAGAGTATAGATATCATAATCACTTGGCTTTTTTCACTGCCAATATATCTCATTGTGGCAAATAGTAGGATAAACTTGTCACTGCTAGCCATCTAACTATATTATCAGGCTTTCTATCTGTAACCTGACCCTAGAGCACAGACGACACAAACACTTGACTTTTTTACTGCCCATATATCCCATTGTGGTAAAAAGTGGAATAAACTTGTCATTGTGAAGCCATCTCACCACATTGTCAGTCTTTCTATCTGTAACCTGACCCTAGATTATAGATATCATAATCACTTGGCTTTTTTCACTGCCAATATATCTCATTGTGGCAAATAGTAGGATAAACTTGTCACTGCTAGCCATCTAACTATATTATCAGGCTTTCTATCTGTAACCTGACCCTAGAGCACAGACGACACAAACACTTGACTTTTTTACTGCCCATATATCCCATTGTAACAAAAAGTGAAATAAACTTGTCATTGTGAAGCCATTTAACCACATTGTTAGGCTTTCTATCTGTAACCTGACCCTAGAGCATAGATGGCATAATCACTTGCCTTTTTTCAATGCCTATATATCTCATTGTGGCAAATAGTAGGATAAACTTGTCACTGCTAGCCATCTAACTATATTATTAGGCTTTCTATCTGTAACCTGACCCTAGAGCACAGATGACACAAACACTTGACTTTTTTACTGCCCATATATCCCATTGTGACAAAAAGTGGAATAAACTTGTCATTGTGAAGCCATCTATCTACATTGTCAGGCTTTCTATCTGTAAACTGACCCCAGAGCATAGATGGTACAATCACTTGACTTTTTCCACCGCCAGTATATCTCATTGTGGCAAATAGTGGGATAAACTTGTCATTGTGAAGCCATCTAACCACATTGTCAGGCTTTCTATCTGTAACCTGACCCTAGAGCATAGATGGCACAATCAATTGACTTTTTCACTGCCCATATATCCCATTAGGGCAAAAAGTGGGATAAACTTGTCATTGTGAAACCATTTAACCACATTGTTAGGCTTTCTATCTATAACCTGACAATAGAGCTTAGATGACATATTCACTTGGCTTTTTTCGCTGCCCATATATCTCATTGTGGCAAATAGTGGGATAAACTTGTCACTACTAGCCATCTAACTATATTGTCAGGCTTTCTATCTGTAACTTGACCCTAGAGCACAGACGACACAAACACTTGACTTTTTTACTGCCCATATATCACATTGTGACAAAAAGTGGAATAAACTTGTCATTCTGAAGCCATTTAACCACATTGTTAAGCTTTCTATCTGTAACCTGACCCTAGAGCATAGATGGCATAATCACTTGGCTTTTTTCAATGCCCATATATCTCATTGTGGCAAAAAGTCGAATGAACTTGCCATTGTGAAGCCATCTATCCACATTGTTAGGCTTTCTATCTATAACCTGACAATAGAGCTTAGACAACATATTCACTTGGCTTTTTTTCACTACCCATATATCTCATTGTGGTAAATAGTGGGATAAACTTGTCATTGTGAAGCCATCTAACCATATTGTCAGGCTTTCTATCTGTTACCTGACCATAGAGCATAGACGATGTGGTTAGATGGTTTCACACTGGCAAGTTTATCCCATTTTTTACCACAATAAGATATATGGGTACTCAATATATATAGAGATACATGGGCTATATATCCCATTGATCCTTTTGTCCCAAAGAGGTATATGGGCAATGGAAGAAGTAGAGGAATTTTGTGGTTTGTGTTCTAGGGTTAAGTTACAGATAGAAAATCCTTAAAATATGGTTACATAGCTTCACAAGGATATGTATATCCCACTTTTGTTTCAATGCAGTATAAGGACAGTTAAAAAAATGAGTAATTATGTCATCTATGTTCTATGAATGCCAAACATAATGTAGTTAGAAGGCATCACAAGAGAAAATTTATCCCAGTTTTTATCACAGTCTGAAATATGGGCAGGAGAAGAAGCTAAGTGATTGTGCTGTCTATACTCTAGGATCAGGTTACAGATACAAAGCCTGACAATGTGGTTAGATTGCTTCACAGTGACAAGTTAATCCCACTTTTTGCCAGAATGTGATATATGGGCAGTGGAAAAAGTCAAGTGCTTATGTCATCTATGCTCTAGGGTCCGGTTACAGATGGAAAGCCTAATGATGTGGTTAGATGGCTTCACAATAACAACCTTTACAATAACAAGTTTATCCCACTATTTGACACAATGGGATTAATGGGCAGTGAAAAAAGCCAAGTGATTATGCCGTCTATGCTCTAGGGTCAGGTTACACATAGAAAGCCTAATAATGGTTAAATTGTTTCACAATGACAAGTTTATCCCACTTTTTGCCACAACGGGATATATTAGCAGTGAAAAAATCAATTGATTGTGTCGTCTGTGCTCTAGGGTTAGGCTACAGATAGAAAGCCAGACATTATAGTTAGATGGCTAGCAATGACAAGTTTATCCCACTTTTCCACTATGGGATATATTGGCAGTGGAAAAAGTCAAGTGATTATGCTGTCTATTCTCAAGGGTAAGGTTATAGATAGAAAGCAGGACAATGTGGTTAGATGGCTTCATAATGGCAAGTTTATCCTACATTTTGTCACAATGGGATATATGGGGAGTGGAAAAAGTCAAGTGATTCTGCCATCTAGGCTCTAGAGTGAGGTTACAGATAGAAAGCCTGACAATATAGTTAGATGGCTAGCAATGACAAGTTTTTCCTACTTTTTTACACAATGGGATATATGGGCAGTGGAAAAGGTCAAGTGATTGTGCCATCTATGCTCTGTGGTCATGTTACAGATAGAAAGCCTGACAATGTGGTTAGATGGCTTCACAATGACAAGTTTATCCCACTATTTGCCACAATGGGATATATGGGTAGTCAATATATATAGAGATATATTGGCTATATATGTCATTGATCCTTTTTGTCACAAATGGTTATATGGGTAATGGAAAAAGTAGAGAAATTTTGTGGTTTGTGTTCTAGGGTTAAGTTACAGATAGAAAAGCCTTACAATATGGTTCATCTGTGTTCTATGAAAGCCTAACAAAATGTGGTTAGATGGCTTCACAAGGGAAAATTTATCCCAGTTTTTATCACAATCTAAAATATAGGCATCAGAAGAAGCTAAGTGATTGTACTGTCTATGCTCTAGGGTCAGGTTACAGATAGAAAGCCTGACAATGTGGTTAGACGGCTTCACAATGAAAAGTTTATCCCACTATTTGCCACAATGAGATATATGGGCAGTGAAAAAAGCCAAGTGAATATGTCATCTAAGCTCTATTGTCAGGTTATAGATAGAAAGCCTAACAATGTGGTTAGATGGCTTCACAATGGCAAGGTTATTTGACTTTTTTCCATAATGAGATATATGGGCATTGAAAAAAGGCAAGTGATTGTACCATCTATGCTCTGGGGTCAGTTTACAGATAGAAAGCCTGACAATGTGGTGATTTGGCTTCACAATGACAAGTTTATTCCACTTTTTGTCACAATGGGATATATGTGCAGTAAAAAAAGTCAAGTGTTTGTGTCGTCTGTGCTCTAGGGTCAGGCTACAGATAGAAAGCCTGATAATATAGTTAGATGGCTAGCAGTGACAAGTTTATCCCACTATTTGCCACAATGAGATATACTGGCGGTGGAAAAAGTCAACTGATTGTGATATCTATACTCTAGGGTCAGGTTACAGATAGAAAGACTGACAATGTGGTGAGATGTCTTCACAATGACAAGTTTATTCCACTTTTTACCACAATGGGATATATGGGCAGTAAAAAAGCCAAGTGTTTGTGTGGTCTGTGCTCTAGGGTCAGGTTACAGATAGAAAGCTGGACAATATAGTTAGATGGCTAGCAATAACAACATTATCCTACTTTTTGCTGCAATGCCATATATGTGCAGTGAAAAAGTAAAGTGACTGTGTCATCTATGATTTAGAGTCAGGTTACAGATAGAAAGCTTAACAATGTGGTTAAATGGCTTTGCAATAAAAAGTTTATCCCACTATTTGCCACAATGAGATATATGGGCATTGAAAAAAGGCAAGTGATTATGTCATCTATGCTCTATTGTCAGGTTACAGATAGAAAGCCTAACAATGTGGTTAAATGATTTCACAATGACAAGTTTATCCCACTTTTTGCCACAATGGGATATATGGGCAGTGAAAAAAGTCAATTGATTGTGCCATCTATGCTCTAGGGTCAGGTTACAGATAGAAAGCCTGACAATGTGGTTAGATGGCTTCACAATGACAAGTTTATCCCACTATTTGCCACAATGAGATATACTGGCGGTGGAAAAAGTCAAGTGATTGTACCATCTATGCTCTGGGGTCAGTTTACAGATAGAAAGCCTGGCAATGTGGTGAGATCGCTTCACAATGGCATGTTTATGCCACTTTTTACCACAATGGGATATATGGGTTGTCAATATATATATAGATATATTGGCTATATATCACTTTGATCCTTTTTGTCCAAAATGGATATATGGGCAATTTAAAAAGGAGAGGAATTTTGTGGTTTTTGTTCTAGGGTTAAGTTACAGATAGAAAAGCCTTACAATATGGTCAAATGGCTTCACAAGGATATGTTCATCCTACTTTTTGTTTCAATGCGATATATGGGCAGTGCAAAAGTTGAGTAATTATGTTGTCTATGCTCTATAAAAGCCTAACAAAATACAGTTAGAAGGCTTCACAAGAGCAAATTCATCCCAGTTTTTATCACAGTCTGAAATATGGGCAGCAGAAGAAGCTTAGTGATTGTGCTGTTTATTCTCTAGGGTCAGGTTACCGATAGAAATCCTAACAATGTGGTTAGATGGCTTCACAATGGCCAGTTTATTCCATGTTTTGCCACAATGAGATATATGGCAATGAGAAAAGTCAAGCGATTGTGCCGTATATGCTCTAGGGTCAGGTTACAGATAGAAAGCCTAACATCGAGGTTAAATGGCTTCACAATGACAAGTTTATCCCACTATTTGCCACAATGAGATATATGGGCAGCGAAAAAAGCCAAGTGAATATGTCATCTAAGCTCTATTGTCAGGTTATAGATAGAAAGCCTAACAACGTGGTTAGATTTCTTCAAAAGGGTAAGTTTATTCGACTTTTTGCCACAATGAGATAGATGGGCATTGAAAAAAGTCAAGTGATTATGCCATTTATGCTCTAGGGTCAGGTTACAGATAGAAAGCCTAACAATGTGGTTAAATGTCTTCACAATGACAAGTTTATTCCACTTTTTGTCACAATGGGATATATGGGCAGTAGAAAGAGTCAAGTGTTTGTGTCGTCTGTGCTCTAGGGCCAGGTTACAGATAGAACGCCTAACAATGTGGTTAAATGGCTTCACAATGACAAGTTTATTCCACTTTTTGTCACAATGGGATATATGGGCAGTAAAAAAAGTCAAGTGTTTGCGTCGTCTGTGCTCTAGGGTCAGGTTACAGATAGAAAGCCTGACAATATAGTTAGATGGCTAGCAGTGACAAGTTTATCCTACTATTTGCCACAGTGAGATATATTGGCAGTGAAAAAAGTCAAGTGATTATACCATTTATGCTCTGGGGTCTGTTTACAGATAGAAAGCCTGACAATGTGGTGAGATGGCTTCACAATGGCAAGTTTATGCCACTTTTTACCACATTGGGATATATGGGTTGTCCATATATATATAGATATATTGGCTATATATCGCATTGATCCTTTTTGTCCAAAATGGATATATGGGCACTGGAAAAAGTAGAGGAATTTTGTGGTTTGTGTTCTAGGGTTCAGTTACAGATAGAAAAGCCTTACAATATGGTTAAATGGCTTCACAAGGATATGTTTATCCTACTTTTTGTTTTAATGCGATATATGGGCAGTGGAAAAAGTTGAGTAATTATGTTGACTATGCTCTATAAAAGCCTAACAAAATGTAGTTAAAAGGCTTCACAAGAGCAAATTCATCCCAGTTTTTATCACAATCTAAAATATGGGCAGCAGAAGAAGCTAAGTGATTGTGCTGTTTATGCTCTAGGGTCAGGTTACAGATAGAAAGCCTAACAACGTGGTTAGATGGCTTCACAATGGCAAGTTGTTTCCACCTTTTGCCACAATGAAATATATGGGCAGTGAAAAATGTCAAGGGATTATGCCGTCTATGCTCTATGGTCAGGTTACACATAGAAAGCATAATGATGTGGTTAGATGGCATCGCAATGGCAAGTTTATTCCACTTTTTGCCACAATGGGATATATGGGCAATGAAAAAGTTAAGTGGTTGCGCTATCTATGGTTTAGTGTCAGGTTACAAATAGAAAGCCTGACAATGTGGTTGGATGGCTCAGAGCCGTAGCGAGGGGGGATTGCAGCATGGGCTTTTTCCCTGGGCGCCGAGCTAGAGGGGGCGCCATCGAGACATAGATTTTTTTTATGTAAATGTAAAAAATGTGAAATTAATTTATACGCGTAATTAAGAAAAATTATAAAATTTAAACTTTATGCTTTAAGAATAAAATGACAACCAGATGAAACCTAAATTAAAGGAGCACTCCAATCGTCCGAACGCCAAATATACGGATCGATTTGGTTTGGGTGTGACAGTACATTTTAATTGCTATGTTTATGAAAAATTTGATACGCGCGCACGCCGCAACTAGTGTAGGCCAGGACTTTAGAGGGGAAGGGCTTGTACGCCCCTTTGAAGTGCTGAACACCGACACGTGTCTGAAAGGTTGGTTAAAAAATGGGTAGTGTAGTTGTTTCTATGTCATCACACTGGCCTTCTGGCTCAGTTCAGTTCCCTCCAGGACAGAACTTCCCTGTGTTATGACGGTGTTTTATGCCAGCACTTTTTCTTTGTGTATCATGTTTGTTTCACATTGTATTTTATTTAAGTTGTACACTAAAAACCCAAACTGATGCTCTTAGCGAGAAGAAACAGATTTCAAAATGGACACCAGAAGACATATCAAGATGCATTGTAATTCCAGCACTTTACCTCAAATCATATGATTTTTGATTTTGAGATCAGAAAAGTATATTTGCTATATTAAGCAAAATACTTTTTAAAGAAAGAGCATGAATAACAGAAAATGTTCATTTAAAATTATCCAATTTATACCATAACATCAATGTTTTCCAATTTTTGGGCCCCCAAAAATCATGAAATTTTGTTTTCCAAAAGATACATGCCTGATCAGGCATGTAGGGGGAAAAAAACATGTTCCAGACAATACAATTTTCGAGCTCTGGTGTAACGTATATTTTGTCTGTTGGCAGATTATCAATCTTATCATGATTTTCAAGATCTACTTTCTTTTTCAAATAAGCTATTAATGTTACTCACACCTTTATGGTTTATGGTTGCACCTGGTTTTTCAAGTACATAGGATGTGGTAGTGTAAGTACATCACTGTTTATCAGTGTGTATGACACAGAATGGCAAAAATAAACTGTAGAAGCCCACACTACACGATATGTAGTGTACCTCACTTGTGTTGAGGTAGTCAATATAATTTATTCTGTTAAAAATGTTATTTTTAAGTTAATTTATCTGCCTCATCAGATAAACTGTTCACTGAAATGATTTACATATATTAGAGATACCCTGTTTTTTCTTATGACAAAATGTTCACTGAAGTGATTTACATATATTATAACAGTAGCTCTGGGGCTAAAATGTATATTCATCTTTTGGGGGGAAAAATACTGGTGTGTCATTCCGTACCAAATCAACACAGAAAAGTAACATTTTCAACCTGACGTCTTTCAATTCTTAGGAAAACTTAGCAGTTCATATATTACATAACAGTAAATAATTCTGTATATTTTCAAATTTCTACTAGCATTGTTTATTTATTTACAAGGAATTGAAACTTTAAAAAGTATGGATTTTATTTGCTAAGTGTCCTCCTTAGAAATGCTGTAACTTTTGACCTAATAGATGGAGAGTCTTGAAAAAAGGTTTATTTTGTAGATAATTGTGTCCTCTTTGTTTGGGTATGCTACTTGACCATGAAAAGTATCAACAAAGTTTTAAGGTCATTGAAATTGAACTTTGACCGTGAATTTAAGAAAATGCATCCCTCTGATTTTATTAAGAAAAAACCATTTTGGAGATGCATTATTTTTATTTCACTTGTAGTAAATTTATTATGGGACAACAATGGGTTCATGAATTACAAAAATACAAGTTAATGTACATTTTAAAATTTAACATTAAAATTACTGTGGAATTATTATTCAAAAAAGTTGGTTGTCAAATTTTCGAACTAAAGCCTAGTTCGTCATCAGGACTACATCACTTAGTCCTGATGATGAACTAGGCTTTAGTTCAAAAATTTGACAACCAACGTTTTTGAATAATAACCTCTATAAGGCCCGTAAAAAGTTAATTCCACAGTACACTATGAATAGAAATGGCATAAATTCATTTACAACTGGGATTAAAATTACTTTTGGAAACAGTTAATGCATAGTAATATACAGTTTCAATTACTGAAATTGTAATTGCATTTTATTTTTAGCAAATTATTATTAAATGTTTGATATAATAATTTTGTTCCTTTCTTAATTTCACTTTTCATGTGCTTCTTTGTCATCGCTTTCCTGTGCATCTCAATTTTGAAACAAAACAAAAAAGAGGAAGGAGGGAAGGGCAGTCACTGCCATTTGTCTTCTTTAATATTCTGTTTATGTATTGTTCGGTAAAAAAATACGTATTGTGCTGTTTTTTCCTACTTTAGTTGATTTTATTTTTATTTAAATTACTTCCTTTCTTAGTTTTATTTTTATCTAAATTACTTCGTTTCATAGCTGTTACACTTTGCATTTGTTTTTCTTGCAATGTAGTTTTGTGTTTGCCTTTTGTTTCGGTTTGTGTTTGCTTTGGTTTGTGTTTGCTTTGATTTGTGTTGGTTTGTGTTACACTTTAGTTTTGTTTGTGTTAGCAGTGAGCCACTGCTGCTTGCATTTTCAGCAGCACAGGCAGTATATTAATTCAGTCTGTTGCTCAATCAGGAGCATGCTCTTTTTCTTCCAATTGTTCAGAGATCTGTGTGTAAGCTATACATCATGCTGCAACCCTTTTAATAAAGAAAAGCATGGGGAATATAGAAAAAATTTAAGAAATATAGCTCCTTGGATGATATGCAAATCTCCTTCTTTACAGTTAAATACAAAAATTTGTGATAAATGCAGAAAAAGGCTTTCGAATTTAGAGTATGGAAAAAAAAAAAAAAAGGAAAAAGGCTTTCAAATTTAAAGTATCAGAAAAAAAGACAATTTCCGACGTAGATGATGATGGAATTCAGTCTGTTGCTCAGTTGTCATCACTGAACTCACTAAATGAGAGTCTTCAAAGTTTTGGAGAATCACCAGTTAAAATGAAAAGACTTTCAGAATCAAAGTACCCAAAAGTGAAAATGGCAAAGACAGAAAAAGTTATTAAGGAAAAGATTCTTAATATTCCTAAAGAAACTAATGATACTGTTAAATCAACTGCAGCAAGGGAAATAATAGAGCAGCTGAAAGCTAAATTTCTGGTAACAAAGGATAGAAGTACTAAAGTTACTATTTTAACATTGTTACCTCAAAGCTGAAGCATTAGAAAAATTCAGTTTGAATTTCCCACAGCAACAAATAACATGTTTTGAAAAGCAAAAGGCACTTGTTAAAGATCATGGAATCTTAACTTCACCGAATCCAAAACCTGGCAGACTGCTGAGCTTCACTACAGAAGCAGCTGTTGTTACATTTTATAATTCTGATGATGTCAGCAGAATTATGGCTAGTAAAAAAGATTATGTTTCAATTAAAGTTGGGATGCATGCTCAAAAGAGATTAATTTGAAGCAACTTGAAAGAAGTGTATGCTCACTTTAAGGAATCATACCCTGATCATCATGTCAGATTTTCAAAATTTGCAGCATTGTGACCAAAAAACTGTGTCCTGGCTAGTGTAAGTGGTATGCACACATTATGTGTATGTACTACACAGTGGGTCAAAGAATTTTTAATACTGGCGCTAGATTTCAGCCTACGGTGGCGCAACCAGTGTAATCCCGAATGCCTCATAAACTGTGACCATCTGCTTGCTTTCTGCCAAAAGTACCGCGCAGTTGTTAAAGTAACTCAAATGAAACGGCCGTTCATTAGAGAAGTAAAATTTTTTTCATGTTGAATTATTAAGATGGAACAAAGGGCTGTTATTAAATTTAACGCAAAACTTGGTAAAAGTGCCTCGGAAACGTACCAAATGATGAAACAAGTTTACGGTGAGTTTTGTTTAAGTAGATCAAATGTTTCCCTGTGGCACAAACATTTTTTGGACGGAAGAGATACGCTAGAAGATGATAAGCATACCGGAAGACCAAGTTCATCTAGGACACCTGAGATTATTGAAAAAGGGCGTGATTTCGTGACAAACACTCAATGTGCGTCACTAAGAATGATGGAAGAGTCTTTAAACATCAACAAAGAAACGATTTGAACCATCCTGCATGAAGATTTGGGCAAAAAAAAAGTCTGTGCTAAATTTGTTTCACACACTTTAACCAATAAACAAAAATCAAGGAGAAGTGCACATTGCAGAGACATCATTTCAGCCGCTGAAAATGATCCAAACTTCTTAAAATCGATTGTTACAGGTGAAGAAACATGGTGTTTTCAATATGATCTTAAAACAAAGTGCCAAAGTGCGGAATAGAAGTAAAAAAACTCACCACAAGCCAATAAAACAAGAAAAGTTCGATCGAAAATCAAAACAATGCTCATTACATTCTTCGATAGTAAGGGTTATTATCCACAAAGAATTTGTTCCAAGTGGACAAACAATTACTGGTGAGTTTTATTTAAATGTTTTGAGGCGTTTGATGGGCAGAATACGTCGCATTCGTCCAGAATATCGGAATGAAAACAGTTGGTGTTTGTTGCACGATAATGCACCCAGTCACACCTCGCTTCTTGTTCGTAGATTTTTGGCAATAAATAACGTCAGTGTGTTGAATCATCCACCGTATTTGCCTGATTTAGCACCCTGCGACTTTTTTATTCCCAAAACTTAAAATGACGTTAAAAGGGTGTTATTTTGATGATATTTCGACCATATAAACAGCTTTGACACGTACTTTGGAGGCAATTCCGCAAAGTGATCTGGAACAGGCATTCAAATCATTATTAAATCGCTGTAACAAGTGTATTGAAGCCGGAGGGACTTATTTTGAATAGCAAACCAAAACAAATTATAATTTCTTGTTTCTATTTCATTTTACAGACCCAGTCTTAAAAATTCTTTGCCACACTGTGTATACACCAAAATGTAAAATTGATGTTGGAATGCAGTAAATTACCTGAATTGGCTAAAGATAAATTAGGTTACAAGTTAACTTTTCAGCAGTGCTGAGCTGCAGATGGCTTAGTGGTTAGTGATTCAGACTATCGATGCAATTTTCGAGGGTTAAGTTTTGGAGAGGTTTGTATGAATCGGTTTTTGGCGGGGTAAGTAGATCGTTGACGCCGCAGCTCATAGTAAGTGAATTTTTTGCATTGTTTCAGCTCACCAGGTAAGATTCCGGCATTCCTAGTCGAAATTTATTCAACGTGGGAACGTAGAAGTGAGGCTTTTCTTCTTTCTCGAGGCGGAGGAGTATTCTTTGTTCACGTTGCCTTGAAGTTTAGGACTGCGTCATTTGGCTCATTTCATTTTCAGTGAAACATGATTCATGTTCTCACAATAATACTCAGTTTGCCCTAAAATAAGCATATGAGTTCACTCATAATAGCCTAGTGCTTTATATTTTCTATATACTAAGTGTATTTATTTCATATATTGGAAGATTTATTCAGATTAAGAATGAACCAAGAAGAGATTACAGCAACCAGGAGCCACGTGCTCAAAATAGAATGTCGTAGTTTGGAGGAAGCTATAAGTGAAGTTAGGGCAGTTAATCACATATTAAGTATTCCAGGAGGTATAATTGGTATTGAGATGCTAAGTGATCTCAATCAGTTACACATTTCTCTCAAAAGGAAAGAAGATTATTTGGAATTTATCCAAATGGAGGAAATAGAGTTGGAAAATAAAGAGAAAAAGAAAATTATCAACAGTAATGCTAAAACATCCATTATGTTGAGGCACATTCCTTTGAGCGTAGAAGAGACAACTATAGAGTCCCTATTTAAACCATATGGCACTGACATTGAGGTCCATTATCAAAGATTTACCGAAAGGCTTTGCCCAGAATTCAAGGGTATTCTTAATGGGAATCGTATCATTAAGATGAAACTCGCTAAGAATATCGCTTCTTACATTCATTTTGGGTCCTATTTAGGCAAGGTGTCATACAGAGGGCAACCCCCCAAATGTGGAGCTGTGGATCACTTAGTATCTGAGTGCAAAAAGAGCTTCTGTATTAATTGTAACCAAAAAGGACATGTATCTGGCATATGCAAACAACCCTGCAGAGGGTGTAAAAGTAAGGAACATAAGTTAAATCAGTGCCCCCCCCCAAAAAAAAAAAAGCAGTCAGAGAGGCAGAAAAAAAATGTACAAAATGAAAGACCAGAAGTCACAGAAGAAGAGATTGCAAAATAACTAAATAGAATTGAAAGAGAATTTCCAAGTCTAGGTGCCAGTACCTCAAATTTGGAAGTACAAATACCAGTTAAGGATAGCAGTTCTTATGCAGAGGTCACTAGCAAAAACCACAATAAGCAAACTAGAGATACTCTTAAAGTATATAAAGATAGTAATGAAGATCAGGAAACTCTTAATTTTTCAGATAGTGAGGGGATAATAGATCAGGAATTTTCCAAATTAATTGAGGAAACTCAAGAAGAAACTGAGGAAAATAAAGAGGTAGATAGTGAGTTAAGTTCAATGGATCTTTGCATAGATGAGGATAGACAGGAACTTTCCGAACCTGAAGAAAGTAATTCAGAGTCTGAGAGTTCATCAAATAAGAGTAACAAAATGAAAAGCAATGTGACAATGGTCGAGTATAAAAGATCTCACGAGCAACAGGCTCAGTTGGAGAGTACTAGGGGTTATTTCAGAACAACGAGAAATAGATCAGCAAAGGTCTAAATTGAAAAAAAAAAAAAAAGAATTCAGAAAACGAACTTAGGAAAAATTAAGACAGCTACCCTAAACACTCAAGGCTTCAACCAAAAGCAAAAGCAAAATAGGGTTATATCCTATATGTTAAATGAAAATATTGATATCCTCTGTTTACAGGAAACCCTGTTTAGAAATATGCAGGATATGTATGGTTTCCGCAGGCACTTCAATGTGCGAGCTTGGTTTTCCTTAGGGACTAATCACAGAGGAGGAGTGGCTATCATTCTCAATCCTAGGCTTAACGCCAGACTAAAGAGGTTTGAACTTGATACCACTGGTAACTTTATGACAGTTGAAATCATGTATGTGGGCGGTCATGTCGTGGTACATAATCTGTATGCTCCTAGTCACACAGCAACTAGAAAGATTTTTATCAGGAGATGACCAACCACATGAAAAACATGGGGGGAACTGAGTTTTTGTGTGGAGACTGCAACACCACCTTTCCAGCAGTTAACTTGGCTCTGAGAAGGAGGGAAGAAACAACCCACAAGACTCTTGCTAGGATTCTAGATCAAAGGAGCTTAAAAGATACCTGGATATATGCTGAGAGTGATGAAAATGGGGTCACTAGCATGGGTCATCAAGGCTCTGATTCTAGGCTAGATTATATCTTTGTTCAAGATAAAATTTGCAGTAATGGTATAAAGATTAATAAAGAATTTTTAAACACTGATAATCACCACATATCTGATAATGCCATGGTGGTGATCGAGTGTAGTATCAGAGTAAATATATTAGGTAAGAATAGTAAAAAGCCTTATTGGACCATAAATAAAGGTCTTTTTGATGATGAGGACAGCATAAAGAAAATCAATGACTTTATCAAGAAAAATTCTAAATGTGTCAGAAACGCTAAACAGTGGGATCTTTTTAAAAAATATCTAAAAACTTTTTCTAATAAACTAAGAGGGGAGCAACTCCACAAGAAAAGAATAAAAATAAATAAATGTAAAAGTATGGAGCAACTGTGTAAAAAAATTAGATCAAAGCAGAGAGATAAACGAAAAATTACTCCAAGACTGGAGGTCTAATTTGGTAAATGCCTATAGAGAAAGAGGGAGGATGAGTGCCCACATAGCATATGACAAAAGAATCAGAGCTGAGAAGGATATTAATCAGGGAATAAAGGGAATTAAAAAAATTAGTAGTAGAAAGGATCAGGTGAATATACCTGAAGAAGCCACTGTTCAAAAAACATTTTTAGACTATTACAAAACTCTTCTTGCCAAGAGTGAAAGTAAAGAGAATCAAATTAATTATGACTTTGAGGATAAGCTAAGTGCTCAGGAGAGTAAAAGTCTTGGCAAGAAATTTAAGGCAAAGGAGGTGAGAAAAGCAATTTCCCCCTCCCCAATGGCTCTACCCCTGGCATGGATGGGTTTCCCACCGAGTTTCATAAAAAAAACCTGGGATACCATTGGCAACTGTCTCACTAGAGTTTTCAACAACATGTTATTTAGTGGGAAGAGCCCCCTCTCTATGAAAGAAGGAGTTATTAAACTCCTGTTTAAAAATAAAGGATCCCGAAGGGTGGAGACCAATTTCCATCCTTAATGCTGACTACAAGATATTCACGAAACTTCTCGCGAGCAGGATTGGGGATTATCTTCCCAAGATACTCAATAAGAGTCAAGCCTGCGGCGTGAAGGGACGTAATATCCAAAATAACATCATTGGTCTTAATTACGTTATTCAATATCTAAAAAAAAAAAGGGAATCAAAGCAATTATGATCTCCCTAGATCAGAGGAAGGCCTTTGATGTTATTTATCAGAGCAAGGCCTTTGATGTTATAAGTGGATGATATTTTCATTCTATCAAAACTGAACGAAGAAGAATTAAAAAAATTAACAAAATGTTACAGCTCTTTATATCCAACTATAGAACTCACTGTTGAAATAGAAAAAAATAATGCAATAGCCTTTTTGGACGTACATGTTATCAAATCCACAGATAAGTTACTATACAGGGTTTATCGGGAAAAGTTCATTTGTTCCGGTCCTAATCCCGTACAATTCAGCACATCCTTATCCTCAAAAATGCAATAGTATAAAAACCTTAATTAAAAGAGCATATACGCATTCTGAAAATAGTCAGTTCATCAATGAAGAAATCAAATTCATAAAAAAAATTGCAGGCAGCTTTGGTTATCCTAACCATTTAATAAAAAAATGGGACACAGAAGTAATAAAGAAAATAAAAAATAATGCTGTAGTAAATAAAAAAGAAGTCAAATATTTAAATGGTTTTCCGTACATTAAAGGTACTACCAATGAAATTAATAATATTTGTAAAAAGCATAACATTCAAATTGGAGGAAAAGTAAATACCATCAAAAATATAGTAATTAAAAATAATGAAAAAATAAAAATGTTAGAAAAAGCAGGTATTTACTCAATTCCTATTACTGAAAATCCTCCAATGGCTTATATAGGAAGTACCAAAAATAAGCTTAAACACAGATTAAAACAGCACGTAAAAAACTGGCAGAAAAAAGAAGAAAAAACAGCACTTATTCAATACTGTCTGGATAACCAAAAATATCCTAAATTCGAAAATATAAAAATCATTGAAAGCTGTAAATCCGAAAAACAACTCAGAATAGCAGAGTCGGTAATGATTGAAAAAAATAGGACAAAAGTTTGCAACCATAATGACCCTAATATTTTGAGAAACAGCTGGAGAAATTTAATTAAAATTGAGCAAAAAAATGAAAAAGTTCGAAAAATGAGATCACTGACCAACAAGAGATGGCGCCACAATGCCCAAGAAGAAGCGATAGCCGATGACAGAAGCAGCCCGCGAGAACCACCGAAATGCCCAGCTGACACGGTCCGTGCTAGTCGGAGCAAAACGTCCCCTCGAAGACGGTAATGGAGTATTACCGAAAGTACTAGGGTTATGAATAAGTATTGAAGTAAATGAGGATGCAGCAAAGGAAAAAAAACTCATTTGGTGATGAGGCAAAATAAATTCCAACGGAAAAAAAAAAAAAAAGAAGTGGACCCGTGGCCAAATGAAAAACCCCCATGCCGCATCCACATAACGGAAATATGAATTGAAAGCCAAGCCCCACGTGCGGTTGAAAATACCAAATAGAGTTATAAAAATTCTTGCCAACACTAATGACAATACCAACTGTAAGCTCATATTTCCAGAGAAACTTAGTAAGAGAATTAAAGTTGAACGGGGAATAAGGGAAATTAAGCAAGGTTGCCCCCTATCCCCTATTCTATATACGCTTTGCATAAACCTGTATCTAAATATGATGGACAAGGACAAAAGTCTTTGTATGATACCTATCCCAGGTGGCAAAGGCAACACTATTAAACATATGGCTTATGCTGATGACCTGGTGGTATTTGTTAAGGAACAGAAAGACGTAGACCGGGCTTTCAAATTATATAAAAACTTTACCGACCTTTCTGGCGCTGCCTTAAATCATTCAAAAACCAGGTCTCTTGTCTTTGGCCGATGGGGCAATTCAGACGAGAGACTTGGAAGCATAAATGAGGACCTTAAAGTACTGGGAATCACTTTTAATCCGGATGGCATTAGTATGATGAATTACTGGGAAGAAGCGATTACACACATTAAGAACTTTGCCAATATATTCAAAGAAGAAGAGACCTCCTACTTTGCTAAATCACAGATAGTGAATGCTATTTTCTATCCTAAATTCATGTATACTTTCTACTCAAGCAGCCCTAAACAGGATTTTCTGAAAAGACTGGAGAGAATGGCATTCTTTTTTCTGTGGGATAGTAAACGTGATAAAATTAAGAGGGCTACCATGTATAATCATGTAAAGGAGGGAGGTGTTGGTATGAAAAATCCCTTCATCTTAGCTAAAATCTGTCTAATTAAGGGATTCCACAACATGATTACTGACTTTGAGCCCCCTTCTCACAATTTCATAAGTTATCTTGCTGGGAATCAGTACAAAAAGTTCACTGGAAAGAAGAATTGCCAGCCATTTGACTTCTTTCCTAGTAAAGAGATTGTGGATCTTTGTAAAGAAATTGCTGAATTAAAGGAAAAAAGTAATATTACGAAAATTCACCCCAAAGATAAACTTAAAAAACTATATAATGCTTATTATACTAGTAATGCCACCAATTTAGAAATTAAAATAGGTAAAAATAAGTCCCAAGATGCATGGGATAACATGAGTGTCATGAAACTTCAGCCCAAGGTTAGAAATCTTAATTTTAAGATTGCCCATAACATAGTCCCCAATATGAAATGGTGCAAAAGATTTCTTTCTGCTCCTAGTGATAAATGTCCTCATTGTGATGAGGTTGAAACTATCACTCATCTGTTTGCACAATGCAAGGAAAACAAGGAAATTTGGGAGTGGTTAATCAAGTATTGGAGCCTAACCACTGTTCTTGACACAGAAAACATCTTGTACCCTACCTCAATCAAAGAAAAAAATATATATTGATAATGCTGTTAATGTCAGTATTGCTATGACTAAATTTCAAATTTGGAAAAAATGAAACGCGAAGATATACGGTCAAAATATCAAAACAATAAATGGCATCAAACTTGCCACACTATGTGAAATTAGAGATATTATAAGAAGTGACTGGCATAGACTGAGTAAAAAATCCTTTGGGAAGAAATGGTTAGTACACAAGAATTTGTGTTATATCAACAAAAACACTAATGAACCAAATGTTCATATGAGATTCTAAAATAGTGAAAGTCTATAATTTCATTTTCTTGAAAAAACAAACAAAAAAAACATTATTTAAAAAAACAAAACAAAAAAAACTTAGCAACAAGCAACAAATATTGAGTAAAAAAAAAACTTATTAAAGTACCTTAAAAGAATACAGTGATGGGGAACATTCTCCCACTCCATTAATGATATGATTGAGGGGATTGCACTCCTCCAAGCCTAACAGGTAAGTGAAATTTTGTTTGACTTTTCTACATATCAATAAATGACAGGCTTTCCAATATTAACTATCCTTTTGTTTTGGTTGTCTTCAAGATGTCACGAGATTAGGCATGGCACTACACAGTGGTCTTATTGAGATTGCTAGTGTACACTATGTCTCTTTCCTCGATCCACATCTTCCAGTGCATATAGCCCAAACTGAGTGGAAACTGCTCGATGCAGTCAGTGAAAGCGAGGTTAGGCTTAGAGCAACTTGCAAAATAAGGACGCATGTCCCTAGTTTTTATTTAAAAAAAATAAAAATCTTTCATAACTTTTTTTTTTTCTTTTTATGCTACACGTCCTTATGTCTTTGCACTCAAAATTTTATGTATTTCATCCGCCGGACCCGAGCACATTTCACCTGGAAAAACCCTTTTTAGGGATAGGCCTTTCCGATAGGTGGTGCTCGGTGAAGGGAGATTGAGACAGCATCACAAGGAGTTGCACTTTGCATCCCACCGTGATTAGTTCTTAATACAAATTGATCAATGCAAGGTCCCCAGGTTCAAGCCTGAGCTGATCTTTCGGATATGGTGTGATTTACTAACAATCGCTGAATATCCGCCGTGCATCGGACGAGCACGTTAAGTGACGGCCCCCAGGCTGGACCCACTGGTTAAATGGGTATCCTTTCTTATGTCCCCCCTGAAATTCTCTCACCCCTCTATGTGCAATATCGTATTTGTACGGTGGCGCCATCTACTGTACTCCAATCTCACTAAAAACTGTTCTGTCAAAGTCGCTAGACTTGCTCTCATTCCTTCCGTTTCTGTGTCCTGCCCAAAAGGCGATCTCGCTGTAGGTGGCTGGGACCTAAACTCTACTCACTGTGGACGGAAGTCCTACAAGAAAATGACAAATACGAATATTATTGATTATACTTTTCAGCACTGCCTAAGTGCAATGATATGCAATCCTCCTCACATGCAACTATTCACCCATTTGCCTTTTACTTTCGTGAACATGGTTCTAATGTTTTACAGACTGTATGAAACATGATTCAGTAGCAGTTTACACATTTCAAAAGTGCTTAATTAAGTTTATAGGAGAAAAACAAAATCAGTTCAAAAATATATTCTACTTTTCTGATGGATCTGCAGCTCAGTATAAAAACAGAAAAATCTTTCTGAACTTAACATTTCATGAGTACGATTTTCAGCTGACTGCAGAGTGGCATTTCTTTGCCCCATCACATGGACTGGGTGACCAGATAATGACTCCCAGTCAGTTATATGACTAGGCTGTGTCAAGTATAAGATGAATGAATTTTGCTTTTGTTTCCAATGAAGAATGCAACAAACAAGAGATGCACTTGATTGACAGGTTTTCTGCTTCACTTCCAATAGCAGGTATTGCAAAAACTTTATGCTTACATTCCTATCAAGATGGGAATATTAAAGGAAAAGTGCTATTCCACATCCCAGAATTCAAATAATTACTATGTCAGCAGTGATGTGGGAAATTCTTTACCACTGTCACAAATCAAAGGTTTTGTTACTTGTATGTATGATAATTTCTGGTGGGTGGCTTGTGTTTTGTCTGTGAATGAAGACAAGGATGAAGTTAAACTTAGCTTCCTCCATCGTCATGGGTTTTACAAATACCCAGCTCACTTGGATATTTTAATTGTGCCTCGATCAGCAATGCTTACCACAGTAGATTGTCTTACCGCAACTGGATGAACATATACACTAACAGCAGCAGTAAACAAATATGCTTCTGAAAAACTGCAGAAAAAGAAGTGAAACAGATACTGGTAAGATGTTTTCTGAGATATGAAAATTTACTTTTTGAAGTTACCTCAAAAAAAGATTAATTACCATATGTAACTGTTATGAAACAAAATATTTTAGAACTCATTTGTTTTAATAATCACTGATAATAGCCTATCATATCCTTCTGCTTATTAGGTAAGTTAATAAGGTTTTAAACTTTTATCCTAATTTGGTTGCATTAAGAAAACTTATATATTCTCAACTTAGACTATTTTATGGGTGTTAGCAATTTCTTTTTTAAACAAGTCGACCCCTAAGAAATCACTTCTTCAGGGCTATGTGTTTGGAACTAAACAATAAATAATAATTATTGCGTGTACCCAATATCCTTTAACCCAACTCATTAAATTTTTGTTTTCAGTAATCTTTTGAAATAAAGTAATATAAGATTTTAATTGTCAAATGCCGTGTTAAGCTCAGGCTTCCGTTCAAAAAGCGTGCAAATCTTTCGCCTTTTACTAAAGTGCTGTGATCCCCGTGAAGTGTAGGTATTTAGTTTTTCCTTTTGCAGGTCGTTTTTCGAACATCCGTTCGTGAGGAGGAACGCGTGACTGGCCGCCTAATTGGGTGCGTGTGCCGGCGCTGTGTGTGGTGTCTGGCGGCCCAGGGGGCGCTCGTGCCGGCCGTGAGGGACGTCTGCTTGGAGTAGGCATCGGTTACGATAACAATTCAAAGATGGCCGCTCGTGTATTAATAAATTTCTAGAGAACTCCCTAGTGGATTTGCGTGGGATTTTGGGCAATTTTCTTTTATTGAAGAATTTTGCTCCGCCGCCAATCCGGAGACTCAGTTTGCGATATTTTGGCAGATTGCCTATATCGCTTTTGTTTTAAGGTGCACGTGGTCTTCATATTGTGTGCTGCACGTGGCCTACGTCTATTGTGTTGCACGTGGTCTTCATATATTGTGTTTGTGCCACTGTTACTGGATTGGATTTCAAGCCGGGAATTTTGTGAGTACTTTTTCACATTTTCTTTGGTTAGGACTGTGTGTTTTTTGTTTTCTGACTATTGCTAGCTTTTGGAAGGGGTCGGACTTTTGTCCTCTTTGAAGAGTTAAAATGTCTGTTAGGACTGAGCCCAATAGGGCTAATGCCGTCGTTGTTACGCATAAGGGTATTTCTGCTTCGGACATTTGTCTTGCCTTGTACAAACACGTGGGTTCACCCCCCAACCCAGTATTTGCCTTAATTCAAGAGGTGAATAAGAACAAGCTTGAAGTAGTACTAAACAGTAGAGATCACTACTTCAAGTTGCTTGATAGTAATATTGAGTGCAATAACACTGTGTTAAAATGCACAAATGCTCAGACAAATGTAAAAATAATTTTTTGCAAATTTTTGCATTGTGGAATTTCAAATGCAGAAGTCGCAACCGCATTTGGACCATATGGTAAAGTATTAACTGTGAAGTTCGAGATTAGGAAAGAAATGGCTGCGCACATGAGGGGAGCCCTTTCCGGGACTCGTGTTGTCACAATTGACATGAAACAAGCTGTCCCCAATTTCATGGAGGTCAAAGGACAGCGCTGTATGAATGTGTACAGGGGGCAAATCCGGGTGTGCAGGCGCTGCAACCATGCAGGTCACATAGCTGTGGACTGCGGGAAGTTTACCTGTAGCAATTGCTACATTTTGGGTCACACTGAGGAGGAGTGCAAAGAGCCGTGTGGAAACTGCAGATCACCACACCATCAAAGGAAGGTTTGTACACAGAGGTCCTTTGCACAAATGACCAGAGGTCCTGACAATACCAGAAGAGATGAAGAGATGGAGGAGTGCCACGCTGGTGAGGCGGAGGGCTCACAAAGTGTTGCCGAGGCTGCGGCCTCGAGTAAAACAGATGGGGCCCACCAAATTACCAGCTCGGAGCACGTCTCAAAATCTCACAGGATCCCCGAGGAATGTAAGGATAATAGTTCAGGTAAGAAAAGTGTGATAAACAATGAGAATAAAGAGCATGTTTCTGTTCCAGCGAAGGAGAGAGAAACCTTTCCTATCGGTGAAGATGGGAAGAGGGGTCTCTCCCCTTCAAATTCTGATGACCATGGGTACACTATAGTTAAGAAGAAATCTCGGAAGTTGTCTGTCAAAGACCTTGAAGGTCTCAAATCCAGGCCTGGAAGCATAAGCGTCGTGGAGGGGCGATATGAAGAAAATATGGAGGTTGATGTTAATGGCTCCGGTGCTACTATTCCGGTGGAATCTAGTGCGGGGGTTATTTCCAGCGAAGAGGACGAACAGGCTCCTAGTAGTGCACGAAAAGAGCCTGGAGTAAGTAGGGACTTTTCCAGCGATGGAGAAGATAATTCTAGTGTGGAAAGCGCTGACGTCTCAGAGAACAAGGAAGGTGAGTCTGATTTCTCTGACACCAGTTCTACGCTGGAGGGTGTTCTCAGTGAAAGCGGAAGTAGTGATAGTTGCGATGGTGACATATTCCCCGAATTTGGTCATAACGATGTTCTTATTGAGGGTCAAGTGCAGAATCAGTGTGTTGAAAAGTGTCAAAGTGAAGGAGAAAGTGAAGCCCAGTGTTTTAGTGAAATCGGCGGAACTTTGGTTTCCAGTGAGGACCCTGTGCATAGCATGTTTCCGGGTCTCCCCAATGACCCTAGTCATTGGGAAGAAACGGAAATGACTGCATCCGCCCTTTTGGCCAAAACCAAGGGGCAGCGGTACACCTCCGCGGCCGTGGATAGCCAGGACGGGCGGCCTCCTGAAAGAGAAGCCGCGTGCCCTACTCCACCCTCAGACGGGCAGAAGCAGCCCGTTCGGGGTCCCGGAGGCTCACCTTCGCTTAGTGTTCCCACTACTGCGGGCGGCGGCCACGTTGTCGCCGGCTCTGAGGCGACGCCGGAGGCCCCGGGACGTTCTGGGGTCCTCCAGCAGGACCGCTGAACGTCGGCGTCGGGAGTGAGGAGAATCAATGCTCGGATGCTGCGGTTGTAAACGGTAAGTTTTGGGCGAGTACTGATATCGAAGTGGATGACGAGAATACTGACTCCCTTTGTGCTGACCTGCAACGTCAGTATCAGAACAAGAAAAAAGAACTGGGAAAGAGTTTACTGCGGCCAATTTTAAAGCGGTTAACGATCTTGCTGCCGCTGCCTCTGTAATGTTGCATGGCACGGGACATGTGATTCCAACAGCGAATGGCCAAGTTCTTCGAGAAGAAAGGTCGACAAGAAGTGTGGGTAAGAAGGATAGTACCAAACAGTAACTTGGTTGCGGTTCCTCTCTCTCCTAGGGTGGAGTATGGGTTTTGCATTTTTTCTCTGTGTTTGTTGTTGTAAATCTTTCTTTTTTCAGGACCAGGTAAGTATGAACTCTGGTAGAGTTAATTTTGCCGGCACAAACATTAGGGTTGGTTCCTTGAACGTTCAGGGCCTCAATTCGGAGGCGAAGCAGTGTTGGCTCGAAGGGTTCTTTCGCCAGAATAATCTGGACTTCCTCATGATTCAGGAAACCCACTATAAGGACAGGGAACAGATTTTTGCTTTTCGCAGAAGGTCCGGTCTCAGATTTAGGTACTCGCTTGGGAGTACTGGTTACACGGGAGTTGCTATAATTTACAAAGAGAAGTTTGAAAGAGATATCACTCACTTTGAATCGGACGGGGAAGGTCGGGTGATCTCACTTACCGTCCACAGTAGGAAAATCTCAATGAAACTTGTGTGTATTTACGCTCCTAATAAGGGTAATATGCAGATGTCGTTCTATAATGAACTTCCGCATTTCATCAGAAGTTCGGAAGATGTGTTGATTGTTGGCGGGGATTTTAATGCGGTCGCCGACTGCGACCTCGACAGGGCCGGAACCAGTAGGTGGTCGAAAGCTTATGGGAACGTGGTTAGGGTCCTCCTGGATAGCCAGGGGCTGTGCGATGCCTGGAGGAGACTTAACCCCAGTATTCCGGGTTATACCTGGTTTAGAGGGGGCAGCGCTTCCCGCCTGGATATGTTTCTTGTGTCGAAGATTGACTGGATTGACAGGATTGAGATCTTTGGTCCGAACTCTCCACTGTTGTATGTTTCGGACCACTCTGCCGTCCTGATGGACGTGTGTGTGCCGGTTCCGAGAGAGAGAGGGGCTACCCCGTGGCGTTTGAACATCTCCATGTTAGAAGATGAAGATACGCTAGTGCACCTTCGCTCGATCCTGAACGCGGGCGCAGGCACGATCACTGACGATGAGTGCGGTGTGTGGGAACGGACCAAGGAGGAGTTGAAGGATTTCCTTTCTCAGAAGGGTAGACAGTTGGCCACGTCGAAGAGGAAGCGCCACATGATTTTGATGAACATTCTTAATGCGGCGATTCGAGGTGATAAAGATGGGTGTAATTCCTCTCTGATTACTAATATCAGGAGCGAAATTAGTCACTTCTATCGGGAGGAAGGATCGGCGGTCAAGTTGAATGGGGCCTTGGAAGCGCTGCGGCAGGAGAGTGATATTAACTTCATCTACCGGAAAGTCGAGACGGAGAGGGTTAGGGAGAACCTTCAATGCCTCGACATTGACGGTAGGGAGGTCCGGGATCTTCCCGATATCCTGCAGGCGGCGGCGGAATTTTATGGCAGGTTATTTGACAAAGAGGAAGTGCAGCCTGAGGTCATGGAAACTTGGCTGGAAGGTACTCCGAGAATTTCGGATGAAGATAGGGAGTTGTTGGAAGGGAAATTCACCGAAACTGAAGTCAGGTGGGCGATCCTGAACCTCAAGCCCAGAAAGTCGCCGGGTATTGACGGGCTTCCGGCCGAATTTTACAAGAAATTTCTTAATATTTTGGTCCCCTGGTTATGCAGGATTTATAACAACATTGCTGACAAAGGTATTATGTCTAAGTCTATGAGGAGTAGTGTTGTGACTCTTCTTTCCAAAACCCCCGACGATCCTGCTCGTGATCTTGCTGGATGGAGGCCGGTGTCTCTGTCTACCATTGATTATAAGATCATGGCGGCGATCGTCAACGCGAGGCTTTCGCGGGTGGCAGAGAAGCTAGTGGGCGTTGGGCAGACGTGTAGCATCCGTGGTAGGCGGATGTACCATAATATTCGGTGTGTGAGGGACATGATTGCTTATATCGGAGACAGGGATGTTAAGTTGGGAATGTTTTCCGCGGATCAGAGTAAGGCCTTTGACCGTGTTTCTCACGAGTTTATTAGAAAGATGCTGGAAGCCCACGGCTTCGGAGAGTTTTTCCGAAGAACGGTGGACTCTTTATACAGGGACCTCAACGGAAGAGTTATTATTTCTGGCCGTCTTTCTCACCTCTTTGAGGTTAGAAGAGGTGTGAGACAAGGCTGCCCACTCTCCCCGTTGTTGTTTGTCTTGGTCATTGAGACCATTTTAAGGAAGGTTCAAGCTCATCCTAGCATTCAGGGAGCCCACATCCCTGGCTGCGCGGGGTCCTTAAAGTATCTTGCATATGCTGACGACGTCACTTTCTTTGTTGACTCGGAACTTAGTCTTAGGCAGGTCCGGGAAGTCTTCGCGGGATACTGCGGTGCCACCGGGTCCATGCTTAATGAGGATAAGTCGAACCTGCTTCTTTGGGGCAGGTGGGATCGCGCTGCGGTCCGTGGGCTGGCGGTAACGGATGGACCCGTCAGGATACTCGGTATCCTTTTTGATAGAGACGGTGTCCATTTGAAGACATGGAGGGACATCCTCTTCGCTATTAAAGAGAAGAAGGAAAGGTGGCAGAGTGTTGACATTTCGATGATTAACCGGGCTAAGTTAGCTAACGCTCTCCTGGTCTCGAAATGTGCCTTTGTCGGAGAACTTAGTTCTCCCCCTCGGAGTCTCATGAGGCTTCTGGAAAGGCAAGTTTTTCAATTTATTTGGGCCGGTAAGCAAGTTGAGGCGGTTGCCAGAGCGGTCCTGTGCTGCCCGAAGGAGGAGGGTGGTTTGGATGTTAAACACCTCTCCTCCTGGTTCAGTGCACTGCAGTTTAGGAGTGTGAAGGAAGCTCTGAACTCCTCGCACCCGTGTAGGAACTTTGTTGCGTATTTGACAGGATTGTCTGCGGAGAAGTTCTTACCTGGCTTCCGATTTATGGGGCCGCGTAGAGAGACTACTCACAAGCACTATAAGCTGGGGGGTTACATGCAGGCTCTCGCGGAGGCTAACCGGAATGGGCTGAATTTGAAACAAATGTATCTGCACATTCTCCCTAGGCCTAGGGAGCAGGTTACTGAGTTTAGTGCCGTCAACTGCAACAGGAAGGAGGTGTGGATGAGCGTGTTGGCGGCTGGAGTTGACTGTAAGAAGCGGGATTTTAAATTCCGTCTGGCTCACGATGTCCTTCCGACTAGGAAGAGGCAGTACAGGTGGGGAACTGCCGTCACCGACAAGTGCGCCTCTTGCAATCTCATTGAAGACCGGTACCACTTGTTCTGGAGTTGTCCCATGGCCGTGCAGGTGTGGAAGCTTGTTTGGACCTGGGCAGGTTGTCCGCAGCGACTCAAGGCTCAGGAGGTCTTTTACCAGTACCCCGGCCCCAAGACTGGGCGGGATGTCTGGAGGTTGATCATCACTGAGACCACGTACAAAATCTGGAGAGAGAGGAACAGAGTTGTGCATAGTAATTACGGAAATTCAGGATTCAACCCTTTGAAAGTGGCCTGGCACGTCAAGTGCCAGCTTAGGAATAGAGTTGAGTTGGATGCCCGCACTCTTTCGGACCGAGCCTTTAAGTTCCGGTGGATCTTCTGGCCCAAAATTGTTACTGGAACGAAGGAAAAATATTTTTTCCATTGGGGAACTTAGTCTTCCCAGCTTTTTGGTTTGTAATCCTGCATTTCCGCACCCTTGGTTTCTTGAGTTTTTGATGAACTTTGTCTTGTGTTTTAATTTTTGGGATGTTTCTTTTCTAGATTCCGGGATGGAGTGAAGAGATTACCCTTCTTCCTCCCTGCCGAGTGCCTGTTTGCGTACCATACCAGTCTCCTCCAGCGGCGCTGGCTTTGGGGGTGGCTGGTCGACTTTGTGTGTGAATCGGGGTCTTGGTGTTTTGCTGTGATCTTTCCTCACTTTGCTTTTCCGGGTGTGGCTTGCCTGTGTGTGTTTGCTTTTTGGGTGGGTGGTGTGTGATTGCTGTTTGTGGTGTGTCGGTTCTGCGTGGTTGTGTGCAGGGTTGGGAGCCATTGGTGGGTCGAAAGCTGGTCTTTGTGCCACGCGGACGGCTCGGCGACCCTTCTGGTGGTGTCTCGGTTGGGACGCCATCACAGGGCACACGTGAAGGAGAGACTTCTCCTACTGGAGTGTTTCGGGGTGGCCTAGGGCCTGCCTCGTCATTCTTGGTGTCCCTGTCTGCAAAGTGAATTGGGGCCTGTTCGAGTTCTTCGGCAGGCCAGTGTGATTCGGGGGTCTGGATGTGCTGACTGTGGAACCGTGGTAGGTGCATCGGGGTGTGAGTGAAACACCGGTGGAACCGAACTCACATTTTATATGTAGTTCGGCGAAGCGAGTGTGTTGGTGTTGCTGGGCAACAAAATTTCGTGCCGGGAGAGGGGTCGCCGTGCTCACGCACAATGGCGTCCCCCTCTCTCGGATGCCAAGTCTTGGTTCTCCAAGTGTTGGTTTTAGAAGACAAAGGTTTCCGTGGACGGGAGCAATTTAATGAGATTTTAAGTAATTTTTGGAAACCTGTCTACGGATGGGTTCATTTTCTAAGAATAAATTATATCTGCCAAAAACTTTTTCGCATTGTCAAAAAGCTAAGCTCCGATAAACTTTGAAACTAAGCTTTTATTCGTTTTGGGGTTAAACGACCACAGTGAGCAACTCGATGGGTTGTAAGCACTGGTTTCTGGGAAGGGAGAAACAAGTACTACAATAAGGAAAACACAACCACAATATGTATTCCTTTCGAATCCGGGCCTATCTTAGACAACTGCCACGAATTCCTCCAGAAGTTCTGCATTGATCGCAGAAACGACTTGGGCAGTGAAGAAAATCTTTTCTTAGAAAACGAACCCATCCGTAGACAGGTTTCCAAAAATTACTTAAAATCTCATTAAATTACTCCCGTCCACGGAAATCTTTAGTAAAAGGCGAAAGATTTTCACGCTTTTTGAACGGAAGCCTGAGCTTAACATGAAGTTTCCCAATTACAATCTTATATTACTTTATTTTAAAAGATTACTGAAAATAAAATTTAAATGAGTTGGCGTTAAACGATATTGGGTACACGCAATAATTATTTGTTGTTTATAAACGAGCCACTAGTAATTAAAATTTAAAATAATAAAAAAAATAGTAGGTATTACTTGAAAAATATAGAAAGTTTAAGAGGCTCAACAAATTAAGCTCAGTGTTAAGCTAGGAACAGGTTTTCGGATAGAGTGAAACATGTGGTAAATGTGTAGTTTAGCGTCCTAAATTATTTGGCTGAACATTTCGAGAAAAAGTTATGTATATGTTTTAAAGTATATAATTTGATATCAAATAATGAAAATTTTCCGCTGTACAACGCATTCTTAGCGTAAAATGTAATTGCAAGTACAGGGATGTAAGCGCACGTTCAGGGAATTTACCCCAAAGCACCGCCGGAGCGTCGTCGCAGGTTCCATTCTCCAGCGAAGCCAAGAACTTTGAGTCATGCTACGGTGGCCATTTTGTGGATCTGAAGATCTATATCTCTTTATTTTTTCATATTTTTTTATCGTTGAAATTCACTTAAAAACTGAGTTGTAACGCCTTTTCTACACTCAATAATGGTAAATTCAGAGCTTTCTGATCTGATCTACCGTTAAACAACTGATATAATCGATTGAATTACACCAAGGGGCAGGACAAGACTCAGAAGCAGACCACGTGAGAGATGGGTGGATGAAATTCGAAAACATGCTAGAGTGTATATATTTTAAAGTATATAATGAGAAGAGATATGCTCAAGACTAAAATGCTAGAGTGTATATGTTTTAAAGTATATATATAAAGAAGAGATATGCTCAAGACTAAAAGGAGGAAACCTTCATCCACTCCACGAGTGGATTGATAATGGTTGACGGTGATTGGTTCGAGTATCTGCATATACAGGGTGAATTCATAAAGTAGTATACAGTTTCAACGCACTATAAAACAAGAACAATGCAAGATATTTTATGTTACCTTTAACAGAATTGTAGGGGAATGTTTCAAGTTTTTTTTTAGAGACAGTCACACATCGAGCCGGTAATCCATTTTCCGCCCAAACGCTGTTTTATCTGAATCAAGTACAGTGATAGTGGCTGTGATACGCTGTTTCGGCTCCGCTAGATCAACAGGAAGGGAAGGGGCGAAGACCTTGTCCTTGCGTATACCCACAGGAAAAAGTCACAAATGTAGCTTAATCGGTGAAAACTAAGTGATCGGCAAAATCGTCATTTTTCAAAACGGGGCTGCATTTCGGCACAAAATTCAAAGCGCTTTGTCTTGTCAAGATCAGTGAGGTTTTGCAACATCTGCACTTTGTATGGAATAATTTTCAGCTTCTTTCTCAAAATTCTCCAGACAGTGGGCTGTGAAATCTGCACTTAACGACTCACCCTCCGCGTTGATTTTCCCGGGCTTCGTTGAATGGCGGTGCAAACACTATCGACGACTTCTTCCGATACACGCGGTCGTCCAGGATTTTTAAGTTTGCACAAACAGCCCGTAGCTTCAAGTTTTTTATGCCAATCGTAGATAGATTTTCTGGTTGCAGGTTCTTTCCCGAATCGTGATCGAAAATGCCGTTGCGGATTCCGTTTTGCTCAATTCAAGAGCACAAAACACCTTCTCCACTGCAGACGCTGCCATTTTGACTGACTAGTCACGTGACACGCGCGCTATCGCCTACGTCACTTCCCTCAGTAGTGGGACACAAACTTTATGAGTACATCGACCTAACGGTTTGCAGTTGTGGTCCGTGTCTTCAACTGTTACTGTTTTACAGCATCTGGACTCTGTATACTTCTTTATGAAACCTACCGTTTCTCACTCTTATTTTTTAATTGTTTTAACTCTCAGAGAAGTTGATCTCTCCTGAAATTATCGGGTTCCGCCGTATGTCCTTTTCAAAACCAGTCGATGCGACATCTGTGTTGTACATAACATTTTGCGGATAATTTTGAAGTATAATAAACATCCTTTTTGCTATCCAAAGAGACTTTGGAGTATTTTGCGCAGATTAAGGAGGGTCTTAGGGGTTATAGCCTTGGGGCCCACCTTGCCCATAAGGCAATTCTTGGCAAGTAATAGACAGATAGGTAAAGAGAGAGAGGTTTATAAAATAGTTTTACTCTCTTGCCTCATACAATTTCCTCTTAGTCAGAAACAGAGGCTGCAAGACAAAAAGATTTCAAGCCAGTGACTCACCAAGGGTAAGGTTTCATGTAGCCGTGTACAGCGGAGTGGGAGAGACAGTTTCAGTTTTTCTCTACCATCCATCCCATGGTTAGTCAG
Source organism: Macrothele yani (assembly GCA_039090855.1). NCBI lineage: Eukaryota > Metazoa > Arthropoda > Arachnida > Araneae > Macrothelidae > Macrothele > Macrothele yani. The sequence continues at coordinate 53,452,160 of CM077032.1, read as the reverse complement.
TTAGTTGATTTTAATGGCGCAAGGGTCAGGTTTGGCCAAAGAGCGCCAGACCGGGGCACCCGGGCTTGGCCATCGTTTTTGTGACGTCACGCTAAGCGACGGAGTAGTGCACCGAGAATGTTACACTACTATACGTTTCTGGGCATTCAATAGTGGTTACTGCTTGAAGGAACAGCTTAATAAAATCCATATTCTAGTTTTCTGCAAATTATTATATGACACAGCAGTTCTACCGACAAATAAATAAATAAATAAATATAAAATTGCGTCTGTTCTACCTTTCACAGGAATTACGCTTTCTGGCTATTTCTGTTTTATTACGACTATAAACAGTTATACCAAAAAACTGTGTTAATGCAGTTTTAAACAGTCACAGAAAATAACTGAAATGCAATCTGTTAGTATGTTGCTTTTTCTGATCAAATAAAATTGCTTTCATCCATAAAAATAAAAAATTTGAAGAGACAAACTGTTTTAAAATTAATATTCTGAGAATATAAAAACGTAATTAATTCACAAAGAAGAAAAAATATGATAATGCTGCACTAGGTCAATGTTGCAGTACATACAGAAACTAATAAAAATTGGGGGTGGCCAACTATATACTAAATTAATACTGAGAACGTATTTGAAAAAAAAGGCACAAAAAAACGCTAATAATGCTACTACAGTCTGTATTTATGTGTGGTTTTAACAACTTAGTCTCTCTCTTGCCCTAGGCTATTTTGAAATTAAGGGAATTAGAGATATAATCTTACTATTTATCTGCATGATGTTATAAGCTATACAGATACAAATTAAAAAGTTTGGAAGCTGCGAAATAGATTAAATTAATGCTGAGAATGCGTTACTCTCAGCAGTTAAGTAGTACACACAGAAATGAATAATAAACTTGCCTTGTACTGCTTTCGTCCCCCCATGTTTACCAGCATATGTTAGAACATGCATACTTGATAATTTTTTTCCCACACATGAAATGAAGATTGAAATATATTTATTTGTATGGGGTTTAGGGTAGTTAGACTGGGGTTAGGATTTAGTTCCCCTGTAACGATGATTATCAAATGTCTTTGCCAAAATTTCAAAATATTCCCATTGTTAGTGAGGCACACAGGAAGACCAGATTCATTAAGTAGCTACTGCATACACAGCATATTTTCTTTTCCCTGACTTGTTATTTGAGCAGTGATTTTTCAACTTTGAGAAGTTATTTAAAAATATCTTTAAAAATACAGAAGCGCTCTTTAGTCCCAGTTAAAATTTAGTTTGATTACATTTTGAACATTTTCCGTTTACCACATTTAACTCTTCAATCTTCTCAGCCACTAATTTTTTCAACAGAAATTTTACATTTTGTACATGGAGTAACTGCTCACCATCATCAGTCAGAAGGAATTTAAATAATTTGAAGCAAATAATGAATATTTTCACTATGTCTTCAACTACCCATGAACTACTGCCTGTCAGGGCGACCCAGGGCCTCGCCTGAACCAGACGCTATTGGTCCTTGCTGTTGTAGCTGACGGAAACAGCTACCTGCGCTACAGAAAATAGTCCCTAGTGTTAAGAGCAAACAGCAACACAAGGGCTGTTCAGAATCGATTATTCTTTGGTTAGCAGTTTTCTGGACGAAATTACTACGTAAAACAAGTTTTTAAAACGTCAGAGCATTTTCAAAAATAAATTTAATATCAGAAGTTACTCAGTCAAGAGTGACTGAAGTTATCATCCAAAAGTGACTGAAGTTACTCAGTCACTTTTGGATTATGCTGTCCATCTTAGAGAGGAAGGAAGTGGTAGAAAACTTCCAACTCAGTGACAAAAAATTGGCAATCGGGTGAACTCGAAGGGGGTGTGTTACTTAAGTAGGCAGCAGAGGTTAGAGCTCGTATTTCACCACAGTTCCATGATTGAGATCGGACGAAGGATATAAAGTGGTCAGGCAAAAGATGTGCAAAAAGTCGGGTACTATGCGCGGGTCGCTAGGACGCACAAAAGGAAGCACAGGTCGGGCTCAGCCCGGCTTGGAACTCCTCTGGCTAGAGTGCCCGGTAGGGAAGTGACACGGAAGCGAGGTAAAAAGGGGGAAGAAGACGCCCTTCTATCCGACGCACGCCGGATATTTAGTAGATCGAACCCTAGGTCTTCTCCGTGGCAGTCATGAAGTTGACCACTAGGCCACCCGCGGCCCTGTTTAACGGTAGTCGGTTCTGCTAGCGATATATCCAGCCATTGCCATCTGAAAATTCTTGAACGATCTTTAAAGTAAAAATACAACGTTGAGTTAACTCTTCAACTTATTTGTCCAAAATCAGTTTTCAAAGTTGTCCTTGAAGCGTTTTCCAGAAAACTGTGAAATATGGTGACGGTCTCCAGGAAATTTTCATTAAAGAAAAAGTTGTATGTGAACCACAAACTTTTAAGATATTTCATACGAAGATCCTACTCCAGAGGGAGGACCATGAAATTCCAGGAGGTTCCGGACCCCGGTGTCTTCTATCTTCTGTTGCCCGTGATAGTCACCCACTAGACAGCAACAGACACCTTGCCAAGAGGAGGGTGCTATGGGGTCTGAACCCTCCAGGGAATTTTCTCCTGCTCTATTTTTTTTTTTATTGTTTTCATATAGTCATTTCAAGATATGTACTCTTTGCGACATAATTATATAAAAGTTATGCATTGTTTTTCTCTTTAACTTTGCCAGGCGCGACGTTACCTTAAGCATCCTCCCCAAAAAATATTCAAGGAATGTTACCACAGCGAGCGCAACCATGTAAGATTTTAAAAAACTTTGAGATAAACGTAAATGAACTTTTCTTCTTTCAAAAATTTTGTTATATACATTGCTGGCCACCCAAAATGCAACGCCAAGAAGGAAGCATCCGATTGGCCTGAAATTCGCAGCATGTGTCGCCCGCGACAGGACATGAAAACGATTAGCATTGCAGGGCATATGCAAATCATGTGCGCCCGGCACGCCACCGAGAAGCACTATAAGAAGGGTGCACAGAAGGCGAGGTGTAAGTAGTGGACGTGTGTTGTGCTGCCGGACCTCTGCGTGGGAAGCTTCCTGATGCCTCGTCGCAGAATACGGCAGTCGTTCCAGCACGTTTCGGAGTTCGACAGAGGACGAATAGTGGCTTATCGCGACAGCGGTTTATCGTACCGAGACATCGGCTCCCGTGTGGGACGACATCCAGCCACAGTGAGGCGAGTATGGATTCGGTGGGTGCAGGAGGGACGGACGGACCGACGTGAGCGATTGCCACAGACGCGACACAACACCGAACGAGAGGACCGGCATGTTGTGCGGCGGTATTGACGGCTCGCACCGCCACATCACGAACGTTAGCGCAGGAATTAGGGTGTGTTGCGCAACAACCTGTGTCAGCACGTACCGTTCGACGTCGTCTACAGGAGCGGGGACTTGTCGCCCATTGCGCCGATTACCATTGACGTTACATCACCGGCGAGTGCGGCAGCAGTGGGCCGTTGAACGCCGCACCTGGACTGCGGAATGGCACGGCATTGTCTTCTCCGACGAATCCCGCTTCTGCCTGCAACACCACGATGGTCGGATCCGCGTGTGTCGGCACTGCGGCGAGAGACTGTATGACGCCTGCATTATGCATCGCCATACCGGTCCGTCGCCTGGCGTTATGGTTTGAGGCTCAATTGGCTGTGACACCCGCACCCCTCTGGTACGCATCGCCGGTACACTCAACAGCCAACGCTACATCTCCGACGTTTTGGAGCCTGGTTTTAACAGGACAATGGCGCCCGCACGTGGCACGCATCGTGCAACAATTCTTTACACCCACCAGGTGTCACTGCTGCCGTGTAGCCTGTTCTCCCGATATGTCGCTCATCGGACACGTCTGGTCGCTGATCGGCAACCGAGTGGCCCGGCGAGCACCACCCGCGGCTACGCCTGATGAATTGTGGCAACGTGTGGAAGCCTGGACCGACATACCCCAAGCCTACATCCAAAGCCTCTTTCGTTCGATGCCGCGGCGTGTAGCGGCCGTTATTGCCAGCCATGGGGGCCACACGAACTATTGATGTCTGCGTGTTCCGTAAGTCGCACGGGCCTGTAAAGTCAATAGTTTCATCTTTGTATCTGTTGTTATGTATCCAGTAAATCTGGCATTGCTATCTCGTGTCCTTCTTGGTGTTGCATTTTGGGTGGCCAGCAGGGCAAAATGAATTTTTTGTTAAATTTAGTGCTGTACTGTTCTGTGTAATGGAGGAAATTCCCTAAGCGAGTGTCTAAGAGAGTAAAAGATTCCATTCTCGAAATTACAGTTTAAAGAGACGAGATATCCCTTGTCGGGTTACAAAGTAAAATCATAAACCACTTTACGCCAGCATACATTAAAAAAAGGTCAAAATGGCGTAAGTAAACTAAAATTGCGAAGAAATAGTACCTTGTTAAAAGCCACGGAGGTTGGTACTGCATGTACTGCACAAATACTAGAGACATTTCGTACCTTTTTTTTTTTTTTTTTAATACTGTGAATAACATCATCAGCTTCGGGTAAAATTTACGTGTACGGAATGTTGTCGCAAAATTTCTACCAAGCACTTCAAAATTCGTGCCTCCCCTCCCCGTACGTCATTTAGCACCTCCCCTCCCCAATAGCCAATCCAGTTCTGAACTGCTCGTGTCGCGTCGCCACTGAACTTTGTAAGAGTAGTGTAGTAAGTACCATTCTTTAGGTGCGTTGACTTCCCATCTTTCGCTACTCGTGCAAGACAGCGAATACTATGAATGCAGGAAAAGTATCGCCGAAACACGTTTATTTACTGCGTAATAGAAACATTTTTAGTCACGTTATGAGGATAACGGCTGTGGAATAAGTCTCGCTCCTGTGCCCTGACCTTTGACCTCATTTCGGTGATACTCAACAGAACCGGTTCAGTATACTTCCGGAACAACAGGATAAAGTTTTGTCGCAATCGAAGCATTTTTACGTAAGTTATAATGCATAAGGGCGATGGAATTGATCCCGCTCCTATGTCCTGACCTTTGACCTCATTTTGTCCATTTTCAATAGGGTTCGTCCCTAGGTTGTCCCCTACCACATACTAAAATTTCATCGAAACCCAACCATTTTTATGCGAGTTATAGTGCCGACAGGCAGACAAACAAAGCTGGAGCATATACGCTTCTTCAACCTACAGTTTGAAAGTGTAAACAAGTTAGTAAACTCGTGCAATGCATTGATTAAGATACGCTTTCCAACACACCAGAAATCGCGTGCAGACAAACCCTCCTCCCTACCCTGACTATTGATTCGTTCAGTATACCTCCGGAACAACATACGTCGCAGTAGAAGCATTTACTCAAGTTATGAGGATATATATATATATATATATTTTGATTGAAGGTTTAACGACCACCGTGAGCAACTCAATGGGCTATAAGCAGTCGCCCGTCCCTAATTTAGGGTCACTGGTTCCAGGGAAGGGAGAGAGCCAGTGCCGTAAGACAAACACAACATCCATGCCTCGCCGGGATTCGAACCCGGACCCCTTTCGGACGAATGATCAGAGGCCATCGCTTAGACCACTGCGCCACCGGGGCGGCGTTATGAGGATAATGGCTGTGGAATAAATCTCGCTCCTGTGCCCTGAGCCCCCTGATCTTTAACCACATTTCGATGTTATTAAACAAAACTGGTTCAGAAAACTTCCGGAACGACATACTACAGTTTTGTCGCAATAGAAGCATTTTTACTCAAGTTATAAGGATAATGGCTGTGGAATAAATCTCGCTCCTGTACCCTGACCTTTGCCCCATTTCGATGATGTTCCAGAGAACAGGTTCAATATACCACCGGAACAACATACTAAAGTTTTGTCACAATCGAAGCATTTTTACGTAAGTTATGACGCATAAGGTCAATGGAGTGAATCTCGCTCCTATGTCCTAACCTTTGACCCCATTTTGTCCATTTTCAAAAGGTTCGTCCCCAGTTCGTCGCCTGCCGCATACTAAAATTTCACCGAAATCGAACCATTTTTAAGCGAGTTATCGTGCGGACGGACAGACGGACAAAGCTGGAGCATATACGCTTCTTCAACCTACGGTTGGAAAGCGTGAAAAACGAAATGCAGAGATATATGGGATACATAATAAAGTACGTATAAACCCATGCAACTTCGGTTACTTCTGGTAAGTTCAATTACCATATATGTAAGTTGATACATATTAATTGAAATCAATTATGTATATTAAGTTCAATTGATATGTACACATATATTTTTAATATATATTTTGTACACTTACGAGTGTAAGAAACAGAATCCTGTCGACGCGTAGCCTACGGTGTACGTCACAGTCTAGTAGGCCCCGTACCAGAGTTGTTGCATTCGCAGCTCATCGGAAGTTCTGCATATTTTTACAGAAGTGTAAAACGTCTGTACATTTTTGGGATTCTGTCCTCTTACTGACAGCATATCCATATCTTTGCTGCTAAGTTGTATGATTTATATTACTCATACAAATAGCAAAACAATACGCACGCAGGCAGCCTGTCGGGCTTCGTAACTTCGCACATATATGACGTAATCTTTTTTTCAATGTTATTTACATATTGTTAACCATATCTGATTGAAATTAATTCTGAAGGACGCCCAGATGTGGTAATATAATTCCTTAAATTTTTCAACGCTTTCACTAGTGAAGTTTTACTGCAGGAAATTCGGAAAGAGCCAAGAATGCAACTTCTTTGCTGATCTCTGAAATCACATTTGAGTGATTTTCAAACGCCGGTAACTTTTGAACAGGTAACCCACCAGTGCTGAAAATTATTCAAATTACTGTTTTTAATTCTTTATATTAAACAATATCATTGGATTTTGTCTAGGTTTTATATTTCAGCACAGACATTTAGAGGTACCCTCGGAAATCCCAACCACGCCGTTCTGTCAAAAATGTTTTTTTTTTCACCTTTAACAGTATTCATTACCTTTAATTCTTGTGGAGACTAATTCAGTTTCCATCCAAAAATAATTTTTTGTTCATTATTGCTCAAAATTATCATTAATTTCACAGATGCATTTGTTATTGGTCATAACAAGCTCCATATCCAGTACACCTTATCTTCATGGAATAATAAGTTCCTGATCATCTCTTTGAGATAATTACCTAAAACTTTACTTTTCACACAGGTTTATAAAAACCAAAATAAGCATCTGCCTAAATTTCAACGTCCGGTGTCAAGTTGACATTCCTTTAGATTTTTTTTTATATTCTTCCGCATTAACACCTTATTATGTAATCTTACATTGAAAAGTTGAATTTACAGGTATTACAGAAGTAATTCGTTTTATATTGAAAATATGTAACAAAACCCTTAAATTCAGTTCTTTCAGTACAAGTTCGAAAATTAGAGGGGCTAATTTTTAAAAATATTAATATTGAGCAAAAGAGTATTTCTGTTTTCTTGTTCATTTTCTCATGAGCAATTACAATTGCGTTTTAAAACATATGACTAACATCATAGTTTATCTTTTTGCACCCCTTTTTTATTTTCCTCCTGATAATGGAAGAGACATGCTCCTCCCACGTCTTGTCTCTTCACGCCTGTCCCCCAATAATTTGGAGAAGTTGGTGCCCCTGAGTGTGTGGTAATTCCTGTGGCCACCAAATATAGCATGTCCAAGTGAATGCATGGACTTTGCTGTGAATGGCTTCTTTCAGTTATGTCAGTGTGGAAGGTGACTTGTCTGGTACACTTTGGACTTCTAATAATCCCATAACCAGAAATCCCTTTAGTCGTATCCAGAGAATGGAGTGGCCACTGGATGCTGCAGTGCCTGCTCATTAGATTTTCTGCACCAAATGTGTTGGCAAGAAAGTTGTTTACTGGAGATGCCACATGAGCTGGTGCATCATCCTGCATAAATGTGAGTTGTGTGCAGCAAAGGTTGTTCTTGCAAACATACCATCATGTTCTCACACAGCAGTTTCAGGAAGCATTTAGCATTTACTGAGCAAGTTTTCCAGCCATTTGTGGGGAATGGTTCCTTAAAAAAAAAAGGCCAAGAATGACAGATGCTGTGAATTCATACCACAGTGTAACCAGAGTTCAGAAGTTCTTTACTCACTGAGAGAACATATTTACATGAAGTCAAAAACGCCAACAAAACATCTGAAAAATGAATATATACAACGACTGGACAATTCCAGTGTAACAAAACACAGACTGATAAAACAGATAAAAATGCCTATAGAAAGGTGGAAGGGCATGGGACAATAACGTAGCAATAACAGAGGGCTCAGTTTCGAGGCAGTCACAAATGGCAAACAGGCACACTGAGAAACCAACCGTGCAAAACAAAACTGTACATGGTGATACAAAGACACATAAAAAAAGACAAATGTGCAGGGTAATAGACAATGCAAACACACTAACACACAATGTGCAAGGACTACCAACCATAGTAACCCTTAGCAGCAGAAGGGTAGCAAATAAACAACACAAAAAACATGGGACATTTAGCAGCAGGACATCCCTAGCTGCAAGGAAAAGCATAATGAAAAAAATAATAGACGATGCTATGAGATTGTGTTGTTGCACAAGAGCACGGCCATGATCAAACCATGAGATGCGACATAAATAGAATAAGTACAGCCGCTCAGAGAGGCATACAATGGTTTGTAAGAGAAGACATATATACAGAGTACAAACAAATCAAAATACAGGTGCCAAAGAAAACAGTAACATGATACAAAGAGACGTACAATGGCATTAAAGAGTATCAAACAAAGATCTTCGCTCTTTCCACGTTTATAGGTGAGTCACGGGAAAATTCTCATTGGCCGCCACCGGGAGTCGAACCCAGGGTCTTCCAGTTACGCGCCGGATATGCTTCCGCTACACCACAGCGGCCTCGAATTCCTCCAGACTCACACACGCTAACTGCCAAGCCAATTTGGCAGGTTGCATCTTGGAGCCCCGCAAAATGATGGGGATTCACCAAAGATGGTAAGCAGCAAGTGAATAAATAATTAGAAGGCAAATAATTAGAAGGCGAATGTCTTCGCTCTTTCCATGTTTATAAGTGAGTCACGGAAAAATTCTCATTGGCCGCCACCGGGAGTCGAACCCAGGGTCTTCCAGTTACGCGCCAGATATGCTTCCGCTACACCACAGCGCCCTCGAATTCCTCCAGACTCACACACGCTAACTGCCAAGCCAATTTGGCAGGTTCCTTCTTGGAGCCCCACACAATGCTGGGGATTCACCAAAGATGGTAAGCAGCAACTGAAGAAATAATTTAGAAGGCGAATGAATAATTAATACAGACATTTAACGTGGACCAGGAACATCAAACAAAGATCTTCGCTCTTTCCACGTTTATAATAAAAAGAGTAGATATATATACATGCCACAAAGGAATTACAAATACAGGTACAGTAGAAGTTATAGTAACAAGGTATTACAGTGCATCAGATACTATACAATGACACTAAGGAGTAGATATATAGACATGCCACAAAGGAAATACAAATACAGGCACTATAGAAAGAGGTTAATACAGTGGTTCCTCTGTGTATACATGTGTATCTCTTGTGTCCATATATTCGGCAGTTATGTGTTGACAGACCAATGTAAAAAAAATGAACTTCATCTGCCCAAAACACATTTAACAACCTTAGTAATATTTACCAGAGCCCATCTGGAAAATTCCTACCACTGTAAAGTATCCGATAATTAAAACCTGGCATAAAGTTTGTACGGGTGAAAATTTAACACACCGTGAAGGATGATAATGACTTACCGATACTCAGGGATGAAGTCCAGGTCTGGTGCCATTAGGCCACTTTTTTCAAGTCTTGTTGCCAGGCTACTTTTTACCTAACTGAATCAGATTTTATTTATTCAACTAGCTGTACCCGGCCACGCGTTGCTGTGGCTCAGTCTGGTTAAATGGAAAAGAAAGAAAAGAGAAAGCGCACGTTTCTAATATGTTTAATTTCCCAATGCTTGTGGGTATACAATATTTTTTTGTTCCATTGTCTGTGCAGATATAGAGATTGTCTGGTTTGCCGACTCTAGAACACGCAACATATAATTATCCGTGTGAGAAGCAATCCGTGTCTAGATCTAAACCGCACAATTCTAAAGATTGGCCCTGAGCTTTGTTGATGGTGATTGCAAACGCCAATCGAATTGGGAATTGCAATATCTTAAATTAAAATGGCATACCGTTGGAATCAAAGGAATGCGAGGAATGAGGACATCTTCACCTCTGAAAGGTCCTGTCAAGATTGTTCATTCTACGACGTTGCTCGTGAATTTTTTTACTGCAAGCCGCGTGCCGTTGCAAAGCTTTGGCTGGTTGATATTTCGCAACATGATAATTGGCACGCCGATTTTCAATTGCAGTATGTGCGGTGGCATCCCTGGCAGATCGAGTGAATTCAAAAATTCTGTTGGATAATGAACCGCTTCATCTGGTTCCACAACAGTGTCGACGGACTTGTATGTGACTGCCTCGCTCTGAATGTTAGACTGAATAATATTGTTAAGTTCGTAGACGTCTATGTTCTTGGCTGCAAGAATAGCTCGTTCACTCAGCCAAGCCAATCGTTCATTCAGCCAAGCATTTTCCGTCTATCATGCATGGTGAATTTGGATTCAGTGTACCGCAAGGTCCATGTATCATATTTTTCGTCACAACTTCATGCAAATCCTTATCGACGTCGGCATCGGGTATTTCAGCGCATATTACATCGTCGATTTCGTTTGAAGTGATTTTCTTATAGAGCCAGATTAGTATATGTGCGTGTGGCAATCCTCTCTTTTGCCATTTCACTGAGTACATCCAGCAGCGCACAGACCCAAACACTTCATGTTTTACGATGAAATCCATCAGCGATTTCAGCTTCTGTATGAAAACACGTGCTGTGATGTCATGCCTATCCACCGGCGATTGCCCAGGAAGTAAGAGATGTTGTATATCGTTCCAAGCTGGATTGCATGTGAATGTAATGAATAGGTCTGGACGCCCGTAGTGACGAACATATGCAATTGCATCTTGAGTGTACTCATGGATATGACGTGGACTGCCTGTATATGAAGATAGCAGAATTGTCAGTCTTCCAACGTTAGTTTTATTACCGTCATTTACAACTGCATCTCGCAAATGAACGTATTCTTCAGAGCGAAGCTTGGTCTGATTCAAACGGATGAATATCTAACGTTCTGTTTCGATTTTTGCATACATATCTACGATGTATTGGTGAAACAATTGACGGCATTTCAAAATGTGATTGTCTTCATTCTCTCGAATCATTAATCGGTATGTTCATTGCGCTGCATTTCATATTTTTTTTATCGTGATTCTTATAGTTGGTTTGAATATTGGGAAATACTTTTTCAACTAATTCTTCTTTTGACGTCACTAAATTGCAGAAGTTATGAGGCAATGAAATTCGTCCAGAGGTCAGATCAATCGGCGCCTTTCCATTGCCAATTTCCAGCAATTGATGAGAGAATATCTCAGCTGATCGATCGTTTGCAGCTGGACACGCATATTTGTAGTTAATTTTAACGTCTTTACGTGTCGCCACAAAGTAGAGTATTTCAGGCAAGCATTTATTTCGTCCGCTGGTGTCGATCGAGGAATTACAGGTAATGTTTGCCTGAAATCTCCTGCAAGCAATATTAATGCGTTCCCAAATGGTCTGATGTTTCCACGCAAATCTTGCAATGATCGATCAAGAGCCTCCAGCGATTTTTTGTGCGCCATTGTGTATTCATCCCAAACAATAAGTTTGCATTTCTGCAATACTTTTCCCATGCCGGATGCTTTGGAAATGTTGCACGTGGGAGTTTCAATGAATTGCATATTCAATGGCAATTTCAAAGCGGAATGAGCAGTTCTTCAACCTGGTAGCAATGTCGCAGCTATTCCGGACGACGCAAGAGCTAAGGCTATGCCATTTTGGGATCGAATTGCTGCCAGAATCAATCTAATTAGGAACGTTTTACCAGTTCCTCCTGGCGCATCTAAGAAGGGCCGCCCCGGTGGCGCAGTGGTCTAAGGCGTTGGCCTCTGATCATTCGTCCGAAGGGGTCCGGGTTCGAATCCCGGTGAGGCATGGATGTTGTGTTTGTCTTACGGCACTGGCTCTATCCCTTCCCTGGAACCAGTGACCCTAAATTAGGGACGGGCGACTGCTTATAGCCCATTGAGTTGCTCACGGTGGTCGTTAAACCTCACACAAAAAAAAAAATCTAAGAAGAAGATTTCTCCAACCCCGTTATTGACAGTTTGCATTATTTGATAGTAAATGCCTTTTTGCTCAAGCGTTAGCTTAGGAATATTTGATTGCGCATACGACAAAATATCACCCGTGTTGTAATTTTGTTCACGACGCAATTCTACATCGAACAAAGCAGCAGCAGATCGATTCGGTGATGGCATTCCCAATTGATTGAGAACTTGTAACGTATACTCTATATTCACTTTCCTTTTGATTTTACTATCTCTGGTTATTTTATTTTACTATGTAAATTATCTTCCTACTGAACGGAATATTATTTCACCCGCTGAATGAGATCTGGCAATGAGTGTAAGTCATGACGTGGTGGTAGCTCGTATATAGGCGCGTTCATCGAGAAGTGGGAGTTGTGTGTTGTTGTGTTGTAGTTGTGTTGTTGCGTTGTAGTGTGTTGTTGTGTTGGAGTTGAGGGTGGTTGGTGTTGTGTTGCGTTGCGTTGCAGTGTGTTGTTATGTAGTAGTGATATATGAGTGCCTTAGTTGACCAGGAGTCATCATAATAAACAAGTTGTTCTGTAAGTTCAGTCTTTTTCAATTCTTAGTTTTGTCAGACCTCTGTCTGGCTGTTAGGTTTATGACTTTGATTACTTAATATAAATAACCAGCGTTGAGACTTTGTTTAAGTTCATAATTAACGAGTAACAACACCCTTTTGGGAATTCATCATTTTGAAGCTTAGAGCATTATTCATTCATAATAATTAGCTTAGCAAAAAGATAAACAAAGCTAATTCATTATAATTGGCGCCCGAACTTTTCTCGAACACGAGATCCTGACTATTATTACCCATGGCTTCCTTACCTGAGACAACTTCAAATTTCCACCATCCGGCAAGTCTCGAGGGTAATGGTGTTTTTTTGGACAATTTGTACGAAGCCTGTGGCTCTGACTTGGATATGAATAATCTACACATACCCAAGCATTCTTCACCATTTCGGAATGCACCAGCTTCTTATCACTCTGAGTCGCGGGTCGTAGCTGAGGGAATTCAATCCTCTCAGCGAAGCAGAATGCTTGCCCATTTCGTGCCGCATGCAGGAACAATTCATTTCAATGGTTTGGAGGGTCTTCAGAGTTCCTTGAAGATCTGGAAGACCATTTTGATTTATATAATATTCCGGAAGACTGCAAGGTCCAAATTGCCGGCACTTGCTTGAGAGATACCGCCAAGACCTGGTATCGGCAGTGGCGAGGGTCGAACCCGGATTCTCATTTTGAGAATTTCCGTGCAGAATTCTTGGAGGTCTTTCCTTTCGGCCTCAGTCGAGCTAGCCTTGCTCAACAGCTGTTTTCTCGTCAGCAGGGTCCCAATGATAGCCCTGTTGCATTTGCGTTGGAAACTACACGCCTATATAATCTATGGGATCCACATGCCAGTCATGTTGACATGTTGGATACCCTCGTACAGCAGCTCGACCCATTCTTACAAGATTTTCTTGAGGTTCGACACCCTACCACTATTCATGAATGCCTTCGCCTCATACGCACGTATGAAGAGCGACATGGCAAACATGCTTCAACTCACCATGCTCGGGCACCCCGCGAGGCTTATTCCGAAAACCCTCAGCGGCATAATAGACAAAACTTTCAGCGCGAGCATACACACGTGCCCACCCAAGCTTCATACGTTCCACCACACAGAAGAGTGGCGAACCGGCAACGAGTTTCGGAGCAAGCTACGGGGTATCGTCATAATGCACAGTATGCTCGACCCCGTTCCACTCAGCAGCATTCGGAACGTTATCATGCTCAGGGCAATAATAATTTTTCTGCCCGTGCTGAGGGCAGACGTAACGAATATGAAAATGTCAACAGACACGCGGAGTTCCCGACGCAGGGTGCACGCAATTTTCCTTATCGTGAAAATTTTCCCGATACCCGGCAGGGTCGAGGTTTCCGACCACATGATAACACCACCAGAATTCCTTTAAACTTCCACAGGAAGTAGACGAAGGGTCGGTTCTGCTTCCTGATACCAAACATCCTGACCCTAAAACAGTATTAGTGACTGTTCAAACTCCTCAGTTGCCTGATGTATTCTTGACACTTGAAGACATTATTGTCGAGACAAAGTTCGACACTGGGTCTGAGATATCAGCCCTAAATACAAAGTTTTGCAATGATGTTTTTTCTGCGATACATGTTCAGCCTGCAACGCAGTATTTGCGAGGTGCAAATAACGAAATCTTCAGTATTTCAGGAACTGTCACATTATCTTTAGGGCTGGGAAAAGCTCGTTTTACACATTCTTTCCTGCTTATAGACGAGCTACCCGTGAAATGTCTCATGGGTATGGACTTTATTAACAAGTTTCAAATAACTTTGAATTTTGTACAACATGTGATTTCCTTTCCGGAACCTGTCGAAATGATTCCGACGGTTCCTGTAGATATTACGAGTTTATTGTTGAGTGACCAATTGAATGAGGGGCAACGAGACCAGCTTTCTCTCCTTTTACAGGAAAGCCCTGGTTTATTTTCGGATCAACCTGGTTTCACACAAGTGGTTTATCATGTTATTGACACTGATGGTTCGAAACCCATTGCGACGAAACCTTACCCTTGTGCTCCACATAAAAAGCAGGAAATGCAACGTCAAATTGCCGAAATGATTAAGCAAGGCATAATCAGGGAATCAACAAGCGCCTGGGCGGCTCCTGCCTTCTTGGTTCCAAAGAAACAACCAAATGAATTTCGTTTCGTGACAGATTTTCGCAAACTCAACCAAGTCACAAAAACAATCAATTATCCCCTACCTGTCATGTCACATATTCTAAATGACTTGTCGTCAACCAAATGGATGTCAACTTTGGATTTGGCGAGTGGATATTGGCAGGTGGCAGTACATCCGGACTCGGTCGATAAAACAGGCTTTGTGACTCCTTTTGGGGCCTATGAATATTTACGTATGCCTTTTGGTTTAGCTTCTGCACCTGCTACTTTCCAAAAGCTTATGGACACGGTTCTCAGACCTGTCCTGGGTCCCCATGTGCATGTCTATTTGGATGATATTATTATCACATCAGAGACTTTTGACGAGCACCTTTCTCTGCTCAAACAGGTGTTCCAACTTATATACAATGCTGGCTTGACGTTAAAACCTAGTAAATGCCAGATAGCGCGGGACGAGATTGTATATCTGGGGTTGAAAATTACTCCCCACGGCTTATTCACTGATAATGAAAAAATTAGGCCTATTGCTGACTTTCCTCGGCCTAAAACAGCAAAAGAACTATCCCGCTTTCTGGGAATGACCGGATGGTATCAGCAGTTCGTCCCCGCTTATGCTACAATATGTGAGCCATTGTATGCTTTAAAGCGTAAATACAAGAAGTTTATTTGGACACCTGAAGCTAACGCTGCATTCGAAACACTGAAGTCTGCATTGACTCAGCCTCCGGTGTTGGCTTTCCCGGATCATACTAAAGAATTTGATATTTATACTGATGCATCCGGAGTTGGTCTTGGTTGCGTTTTGTCACAAGCTGGGCATCCAATAGCTTTTGCGTCTCGTACTTTAGCCAAAGCTGAACGCAATTATTCAGCTACGGAACGTGAATGTCTTGCGGTTGTGTATGCACTGAATAAATTTCAATGTTATCTTAACGAATTGACAGTTAACATAATTACGGATCATTCTGCCCTTCAGTATTTGAATTCTGCTAAACACCTATCTCAAAGACTTATGAAGTGGGCTCTGAAGTTACAAGAGAGCAATATCAAAATTTCGTATCAGCCAGGTAATAAGAATCAATTACCGGACGCATTATCTCGCGTTCCGATTAGTGGGGTCCCCACCGAAACTACTCCTGGATGTCAGCCTTTACTTCTGATAGCTGATATCACATCCAGAGAGCAGATAATGGCAGAATTAATAAATGATCCAGATTTTGGGGATATTTACAATTTTTTGCTTGCGGGTTCGCCCCTACCAAGTGATCCTTCTCTGGCTGGAAGGTCACAACATTTTGAAGTAATAGAGGGTCTTCTTTATTATACAAAGTCTCGGACTACTAGGGCAGAGTTTCGCCCATGTATTCCGCGAACCCTTAGAATGGCTCTTTTAAATGAATTTCATGACAAACCTCTTGCAGGCCATTTAGGTATTCGCAAGACCCGTTGTAAATTGCGGGATGTTGCCTATTGGCCTGGCATGTACCAAAGTGTGCTCGCATACGTTCAATCATGTCACTTGTGTCAGATTAATAATTATCGTAATGTAAGACCGGCCGGTCACTTGAAATCTAGTTCAAGTTCTCATGTATTTGATATTATTTCCATAGATTTATTGGGACCTTATCCATTATCTGTTAAAAATAAAGCTCGTTATGTTTTAGTACTAACTGATAATTTTTCTAAATGGGTTGAAGTTTTTCCCATTAAAGCCGCTACGGCTGAGATTATTTGTAATGTCTTAGTTAATGAAGTATTTTCTAGATATGGTGCACCTAATAAAGTAGTTTCGGATAATGGTCCTCAATTTATTTCTGACATTTTTGAAAGAATGTGTGCGAGATTACACATTAAACATAAATTCATTTCCCCATATCATCCCCAGAGTAATCCTGCAGAACGCGTTAACCGAACGCTAGTGAAAATGATTGCGACTTTCGTAATGGACCACCATGAAAGATGGGATGACCATTTAGAACTTTTTGCGTTCGCCCTCCGCTCGTCTATCCACGAGTCTACTAAAATTACTCCTGCGGAACTTTTTCTGGGTCGCAAAATTAAAACCCCTTTTGAAAATTTAACGGGGATTATCGACGAACTAAATCAGCGACCAACTCCGCAATCAGTACACATTATGGCAGAAAAAGCTCGTGTTGCAATGCTAGGAGCACAAGCGGCTCAAGCACGATATTATAATTCTAGGCGTAGGGAACCAGATCTTGTCGTTGGAGATCTCACTCTCGTGGAAACGCACTTCCAGTCTTCTGTTTCGCATACTTTAGTGAAGAAATTTGCACCCAGCTACGAAGGTCCATATCGGGTGGCAAATGTCTTTGAAAATAATATTGTTCTGGAGAAACCGAACAACAATTTTCAATATGTACATGTTGATCAATGTCGCAAGTATCACGAACGGAATATCGATTTCATTATCAATCCTACTCAACCTTCTGTTCCACAGACTCAAGAATCTATATCTCATGTTCAACCGCCAGAAATTGTGGACGACCCACCGAACATTTTTGACGAATCACCAGTGATTTTTCCTTCACCCTCCCCCTCCAGACGAGTTTCTACAACCGCAACCTGATTCTCCCGTGAGACCAAGGCTCGATTCGCGTTCGTCGAATACTAGTATCGTTCCTTTCCCTCCAACCATTGCCAAGACTATTGCTGCGCCGTTTCCAGCTCACCCTGCATCAACGCGGGATACTTCTTCTGTGAATACCTCATCGGAAAGTATTCCTATAGGCAAATCCAAACATCGCCCTGCACGACCGCTGAATTACAGCAGCGACTCAGAGGCGTCGGACATTTCGGATTTGTCAGTTATGAATCCAACATTTAATATTCCACACCGTCCAGCACCACCAAAAGCTGGGCGCAAACGTCACTTGTCTCCCCAATCTGCTTCGCCGCAACAGCGACGAAGGCAGAAATCTTTGCATCCGCCCGGGTTTCGCCCCTGGAACCTCCGTTCAGGGCAAACAGGGCCGATGCCTGCTACTACTATCATGCCCCGTGGGCGTAAACGAAAACAAGCGATGTGGCCGGAGACACGTCCCTCCAAAAAGATACTGGAAGGACACAACGGGCCCCAGCATCAAGGGACTTCATATCCAAAGCCTGGGGAGCCCGTTCCTCTCAGCCGCAGGGATTTCCGGACCGCCAGACTTCTGACGTTCCTGACCGTTCCTATCAGCCGCAGCAGGGATTTCCGGACCGCCAGACTCCTGACCGTTCTTCTCAGCCGCAAGGGATTCCGGACCGCCAGACTTCTGACCATTCTTCTCAGCCGCAGGGATTTCCAGACCGCCAGATTCCTGACCGACAACAGACCGATGTTCCATTACCGTCCCGGAAGAGATCCAAGCCACCTGATTTCACCAGTCCCATTCGGCCGGGAAAACGTTATCGCACTAGAATTTTTTATGCGTCCTCGAGATAAGTAAGTTCTCGTGGACAGGTTCTTTTCTCAGTTTATTGTTTTTCCTGCTCGACCAGTTGGCGTGTCAGAATTTCTTTTTTCGTGTGGGCCTATGCATTCTTTTTGTGTATATATGTGTGTTTTTTTTTATATTTCTTCTATGTCCATCTACTAATCCACTTTTTTTGTATATATCTATGTGCTTAGGGGTAAAATAATAAAATTGTTACTGTTAGGCAGCTCCAGGTAAATTTCGCTGCTGATACAGTTGTTCTGTATTTCAACGCATGAGGCAAACGTAATTTGAAATGAAAATAATAAAATTGTTACTGTTAGGCAGCTTCAGGCAATCTTCGCTGCTGATACAGTTGTTCTGTATTTCAACGCATGAGGCAAACGTAATTTGAAATGAAAATAATAAAATTGTTACTGTTAGGCAGCTTCAGGCAATCTTCGCTGCTGATACAGTTGTTCTGTATTTCAACGCATGAGGCAAACGTAATTTGAAATGAAAATAATAAAATTGTTACTGTTAGGCAGCTTCAGGCAATCTTCGCTGCTGATACAGTTGTTCTGTATTTCAACACATGAGGCAAACGTAATTTGAAATGAAAATAATAAAATTGTTACTGTTAGGCAGCTTCAGGCAATCTTCGCTGCTGATACAGTTGTTATGTATTTCAACGATTGAGGCGCACGTAATTTGAAATTAAAAAAGTGATTCCTGCTAGGCAGAATAAAAGGAAAGTATGCCGATGCAGGTTTGGTTTGTTCTACACTACAAATTTCACAGTCTAATACAGATTCGTAAATTGTTATGCCAAGTTGATAATGTAAATACGGCTACCACCAAACAACAAATCAAAAAGATCGAGAAACGTCAATCATCGAAATGTAAGACTTACACTCCAAAATTGATAGATTTTTCGGAAACCAAAAAAAAAAAAAGAAAAAAAAGAAGAAAAATTAAGGGGGAGATGATGTAACGTATACTCTATATTCACTTTCCTTTTGATTTTACTATCTCTGGTTATTTTATTTTACTATGTAAATTATCTTCCTACTGAACGGAATATTATTTCACCCGCTGAATGAGATCTGGCAATGAGTGTAAGTCATGACGTGGTGGTAGCTCGTATATAGGCGCGTTCATCGAGAAGTGGGAGTTGTGTGTTGTTGTGTTGTAGTTGTGTTGTTGCGTTGTAGTGTGTTGTTGTGTTGGAGTTGAGGGTGGTTGGTGTTGTGTTGCGTTGCGTTGCAGTGTGTTGTTATGTAGTAGTGATATATGAGTGCCTTAGTTGACCAGGAGTCATCATAATAAACAAGTTGTTCTGTAAGTTCAGTCTTTTTCAATTCTTAGTTTTGTCAGACCTCTGTCTGGCTGTTAGGTTTATGACTTTGATTACTTAATATAAATAACCAGCGTTGAGACTTTGTTTAAGTTCATAATTAACGAGTAACAACACCCTTTTGGGAATTCATCATTTTGAAGCTTAGAGCATTATTCATTCATAATAATTAGCTTAGCAAAAAGATAAACAAAGCTAATTCATTATAAACTTTGTTCGCGATTTCTAAGCACAAATCTTCAATCATTATCAAGGCTTCGTTGTAGATTTCTGCTGTGAAATCCATGTTCATATTTGAATTTTGGTTGCATATTCGACGGAAAATATCTTCAGCCATGTGTGATTTATATTTCTCCCATAACTCTGTTGGAGATGAAGGAGAGCAGGAGGTCAATATGATTGCAAACAATGCACGAATTTGATTTGGATGTGATGTGTTACACGCTTCATTAATGCATACATTCCAGTGTCGGTCGTTCTCCAATAAATTCAGAGCTTGACATGCACTGCGGAAAGTGGCATGTGTAACGCCGTTGACAATTCTCAATTGCTGGAAAGACGTTGGACCGGGCACATTTACCAACAGCATGCGAAGGAAGAAGCATTCATCTTGATTGGGATGCACGGTGTACAGTCTGCCTATCGTAGTTTCTTTGAATATGCCAGGTTGTCCGTCGACTCGCTCTCCTCGTTTGCGTCGTTCAAATGATTTTCTACTCGCATTCCATGTGTAATACGTAGGCACTTCCGAATACAGCAGTGTTTTCGCAAACGCGTCATTTTGACATAACGTGAAGAAAGCAGTTAACGTTGTAGCTGGAGGATTCAGGGCTATTTGTTGCACATTTGCAGCTGTGAAATAAACGCGTTGTCCATTTTCTAGATGTACTGCTAAGTGAACAACAGCTGGACTTCGTTCATGCATGGGAAATGAAAGAATTTGCCATACAGCTTCATTGCTGCTTATGTATCTTCCAGCCTGATACTGTGCGATTTCATCGATATGTGTGACCGCATTCCTATCACTTCTTTTCGGTTGCACGCCAAAAACTGCCATGTCGCTGCCTTTATGCACGTACTTACAAATGTATTTGATCGATTTAACGGAGTTGCAGTATTCCACGTTTATGTGCGCCTTGTATGTTTTTGATAGCAGGCGAATATGGAACAACCCACCGGTTATCTACTTCGATGTCACCGTTTCGCATTTGTATGGTTGCTAATTTACCGCCATCTCCTGATGATCTTCTTCTGTAGAAAGGATATCCATCGTTTCCTGTAACTGTGTTGGATACTAATGATCGAGGATATCGCTTAGAGCATTTTCCGTCTATCATGCATGGTGAATTTGGATTCAGTGTATCGCAAGGTCCATGTATCATATTTTTCGTCACAACTTCATGCAAATCCTTATCGACGTCGGCATCGGGTATTTCAGCGCATATTACATCGTCGATTTCGTTTGAAGTGATTTTCTTATAGAGCCAGATTAGTATATGTGCGTGTGGCAATCCTCTCTTTTGCCATTCCACTAAGTACATCCAGCAGCGCACAGACCCAAACACTTCATGTTTTACGATGAAATCCATCAGCGATTTCAGCTTCTGTCTGAAAACACGTGCTGTGATGTCATGCCTATCCACCGGCGATTGCCCAGGAAGTAAGAGATGTTGTATATCGTCCTAAGCTGGATTGCATGTGAATGTAATGAATAGGTCTGGACGCCCGTAGTGACGAACATATGCAATTGCATTTTGAGCGTACTCATGCATATGACGTGGACTGCCTGTATATGAAGATGGCAGAATCGTCAGTCTTCCAACGTTAGTTTTATTACCGTCATTTACAACTGCATCTCGCAAATGAACGTATTCTTCAGAGCGAAGCTTGGTCTGATTCAAACGGATGAATATCAAACGATCTGTTTCGATTTTTGCATACATATCTACGATGTATTGATGAAACAATTGACGGCATTTCAAAATGTGATTGTCTTCATTCTCTCGAATCATTAATCGGTATGAATAATAGTTCATTGCGCTGCATTTCATATTTGTTTCTTCGCCACTGACTGGATTTATCATCTTAACGTTCAAGTGATATCCATCGGCACCATCCCAAAAAATTATTGGATATTGCAGGGCATCATAGCATCGATGAGTTTCTGCAACATTTGCCAATTGATCGTTTCTCCGATGAAGAACAACATCTCTAGGTTGGAATTGATCTCCGACTATAACAATTGCCACTTCGTCTATAGTTGGAGCATTGAATCTCCGCACATGTTCTCCAGCAGGCGTTTTATCAGCATGAATAACAATCTTGTGTGTATCAGATGGCATCATGTCAATTGCTGTTTTGAACAAACGCACTAAATTGTTTTTTTCGTGAAGAAGCTCTTGCAGTTGGGAAACGATGTACCTTTTTATGCCGGTAGAAATTCCGCAGTGTGCATTCAATTCATCATTGCCATCACCGATGAAATACATTTGTAGGAATTTATGTTGACCATCTGGTAACGGAAGCAGGGAGCCGGCTTTATGATAAATTTGTCCTTTCACTTTGAAAGTTGGCATGAATTGAGCTGTTACGATTTCTGCGCCGAAAGACGTCATTTGGAAGCATGAGTTGTATTTCCTGATGTTAGATAGGAAATGCTTTGATTCAGCGGTATATCCGGCAAGCAAAGATTTTAATGGCTCTGGCGGTTCTCCAAGTTGAGGCAGTTTAATTTTTCTGCGGCGCAACACATTCCTTTCATTTCTCCATTAAATTTCAGAGCCTTGCAATAAGGACATACTTCAGTCATAGTGCCGATGAGAACATGCCGGCTCAAACTATAATCATCAGCTGGGTTGTACAAGGCGATTGTAATCGCGTGATTGCTGAGCACGGAGTCGTGTTTGACGCTGATCTACTGTTTCTCGTTGAGGTCTTTCAGCCATTCTCAGCCTGTCGCGTTCATTCTGTTGAGAACGAAGCAGTTCTGAAGCTGCAGAACGCGATCGCCGTGCTCGCAACCGTGCATCCTCAAGTCTGGCTGCACGTCGCTCTGCTGCTTCCTCGGCACGTATTTGAACCATTCTTTGTCTGTTTCGCCCGTTCACTGATGCCCGTTCTTCATCAGTTTGATTTGCAATTACTCGTCGCACTGCTTCTGCTCCGCGAGTACGACGACCTAAGTTTGATCTTCTGCGAGGCATTATTTGGATGAACTAAAGCAGATCGATTGCACTGAAAAAGAAGAAAGAAAGTTATAACAAAAACATATAAAATTGCAAAACATTAAAAAAGGAAAAACCACAAACTAAAAAACAAAGAAAAAAACAACAACAAAAAAATAATACTAACGAAATATTTCAATTCAAAT
Organism: Macrothele yani; assembly: GCA_039090855.1. Classification (NCBI taxonomy): domain Eukaryota; kingdom Metazoa; phylum Arthropoda; class Arachnida; order Araneae; family Macrothelidae; genus Macrothele; species Macrothele yani. Next base: position 53,429,042 of record CM077032.1, on the reverse strand, counting down.
GCAGAGCAATCGACACAGCTCAATTCCACTGCCAATTGCACTGAAGAATAAGAAAAACAGTTAAAAAAACGAAATGGAAAACAATGAAAAAATAAAAAAATAAACTATACTCACGAAATGAACGCAATGGTAAACGACACATTTATCGCAAAAGGGAATCGTAAAATATTTAGTATAGCGTGTGTTGCTTTTACGTCCAACAAATGGCGCTGTTTTTCAAAAAAGCATGTTTTTTCCTGTCACAGGTGTGACATCTATATAATAGGTTTATAACAACACGCGCGCATTCGAATGCAACGTTGTGTCAAAATTTGAAAGCAATCGGTAAAGAACTTTCGGAGATTTAAGATTTTGAACAAAGTAACACTAACATTTTTTTTATATATCATCATCATCATCATTGTCAACCATTATCAATCCACTGCTGGACGAAGGTCTCCCCAAGTTTCCTCCACAACGGTCTGTCTTGTGCCAGTCTCCTCCATGTCACCCCTGCATACTTTCGAATTTCATCCACCCATCTCCCATGTGGTCTTCTTCTGGGTCTTTTCCTGTCCCTTGGAATCCAATCTAAAATTTCGGCTGTCCATCGATGATCTGTCCTTCTGGCAGTATGTCCAGCCCATTGCCATTTCAGGGATTTAACTCTGATCATGATGTCTTCCACTCTTGTCATTTTTCGGATCCACGAGTTCCTCTTCTTATCTCTCCTGGTTACACCAAGTATGCACCTCTCCATGCTTCTTTGAGTTGTCTGCAGTCTTTGTATGTCTCTTTTAGTTAAGGTCCACGTCTCTGCACCATACGTAAGCACTGGAAGGATGCATTGATCAAACACTTTTCTTTTAAGACATAATGGCATATTGCTCTTGAAAATTATGCTGTTTCTTCCAAAAGCTCTCCAGGCAAGTTTTGTACGCCGATTAATTTCTTCATCAATGTGACCCTCACTTGATATCTGCTGTCCAAGATAAACGTACGTGTCTGTTATCTCCAGCTTTTCTCCATCAATCGATAAATCTTCATTTCTTGTAAAAGCATTGAACATCACTTTTGTCTTCTGAAAGTTCATTTTTAATCCCACTTCTTTACTCTTGTCAGCAAGTTCCTGGATCATACTCTGCAGCTCTGATGGGGTAGTTGCAAAAATGACTACGTCATCAGCAAAACGAAGGTGGGTTAGATAATCTCCATTAATCTTTATCCCTTTGTTTTCCCAGTTCAGTGATTGAAAGACATTTTCCAATGTAGCATTAAAGAGCTTCGGAGATATGGTGTCACCTTGTCTCACTCCTTTTCCAATTTTTATGTGTGTTGTATTTTCAAACAGCCGAATCTTCGCACTTGCATTTTCATAGATGTTATTAATAATATTAATGTATGCATCTTCAATACCGCAGGATTTCAGAGCCATTGCAACTGCTGATGGTTTCACCGAATCAAAGGCTTTTTCATAATCGATAAAAGCCATGCACAATGGAAGTTCATATTCCCTCGCTCGTTCAATTAGTTCTCTCAGCACGTGGATATGATCTATTGTGCTGTAGCCACTCCTGAATCCAGCTTGTTCTCTCGGTTGAGCCATGTCCAGTGTTACCTTCAAGCGGTGTGAAAGAACTTTAGTGAAGATTTTATAAACTACTGATAGGAGGCTGATAGGTCTGTAGTTTCCGAGATCCTCAATGTCACCTTTCTTATGTAGCAGGATCATTGTAGCGGTGTTCCAATCCTCAGGAATCTTTCCTTCATTAAGGCATCGAGTGAAAATTTGGGCGAGTACTGTTTCGATTTCTCCACTTGCTTCTTGTATGATGTCTACAGTAATTCCATCTTCTCCTGGAGCTTTTCCCCGCTTCATGTTCTTGATTGCATGTGCAACTTCTGCTGGAAGGACTGGAGGAACTCTGGTACTGGTATCTTTCATGATGTCTGGAGTGCATATATCATCCCTTTCATATAATTTGGAGTAGAAATCTTTCACTCTTGTCAAAATTTCGCCTCTATTTCTTGTTACAGAACCATCTTCTTTTCTCAGTGCCATAATCTGTTTTCTTCCCTTACTGAGATGTCCCTTTGCTATCTTTAGGCTTTGGTTGTTTTCAATTGCTTTCCTCACTAGTTCACAGTTGAATTTTCTTACGTCTTCAGTGATACTTTTTCTTACTGTCTTGCATAGCTCTATATATTCCACTTTGGAAGTCACATCTTCTTTAGTTGTCCTCATCTCTCTTCTTTTTTGCATCAACATTTTTGGTTTTCCTGATAATTTGTTCACATGCAACTTGTTCTTAGACCCAGCTAATTTTGTTGCTGTTTCCATAAGAGCTTTGGTTACTTTTCTGTTAACTTCAGAGATGTCCACTTCTTCCGATGTTAGGCCTTCTAAAGCAGAGAACCTGTTCTTCAGTTCTAACTTGAAGGTATTATGGTGTTTTTTAAGGTTGGTTATGTCAATAGATTTTGTTTGTCTTATGAGCTTGCCACGTTCCAGTTTAGTGTTGAGGTGCATCTTACATCTCACCAATCTATGGTCACTGCCTGTGTTGAACTTGTTTAGCACACTGCAGTCTTCTATGACGAATTTTTTGTTACACATAATAAAATCAATTTCACTTGTCATCCCATTTGGATGTCTCCATGTCCATTTCCTGTGTGGCTTTTTCTTGAAAAGGAGTTCAAGATGAAAAACCCTTCTGCCTCTGCAAACTCTACGAGAGTATTTCCACGCTGGTTTCTGTTGCCGTGACCGAATTTACCTACTGAAGTTTCATTCTGTTGCCGCTGCCCTATTTTTGCATTGAAATCTCCCATAATTATCTTCAAGTGCTGCTTACCTTTATTATTTAGATCACGAATTTCCTCATAAAATTCTTCAATTTCTTCTTCAGCATGACTTGTGGGTGGGTGCATAAGTTTGAATAATCTGAGCCTGGTATCTTCTCGAGAGTTGGATAACGAGTCGTGCAGCTCTGTCAGAGGAACTTTCAACTTCTACAACTTTATCCTTCAGTTTCTTGTTTATTATAAATCCAACACCACTAGTTCTGCCATTATCTGTCCCACGATAGTAGAAGAGATGTCCACTTTTCAGTTCAATGAGATCTTCTCCTTTTCTCCTTACCTCACTTAGCCCGACGATGTCCCACTTGATCCTTTGTAGTTCCTCTTCCAATTCAAGAAGCCTTGAATCAGAAGATAGGGAGCGTCCGTTATACGTAGCCAAGGTCAGCATCAGATGGCAGCCTAGTCCGGTCCTCCGGGGATTCTTAGCACCCTCTGCCTTCATGTCGCACTACGCTGCCTTGGCCAGGTACATTCCAGCTGCCGGAGACTGAGGGCCAAGATTTAAGTTGTGGAATCATTTTGGAGGGGTTTGGCCATAACTCACCACGCTGGCCAAGCGGGTTGGTGAGTGTGGGATAGCATTTCCTCTAATCCCGATGGTATAGTTATACCGCTATTGGCGGTCGTCAGAGCCCCTTTAGTAGAGACAGGATGTACCACGAGAAGGCGGGGTTGACATTTGTCAAGGAGAGGCTGTGATGTTACGCATCACCTAACCTTACATCCCTTTTTATATATATATATATATATATATAATAATATATAGTAAAAAATACTAACGAAATATTTCAGTTCAAACGCAGAGCAACCGACACAGCTCAATTCCACTGCCAATTGCACTGAAAAATAACAAAAACAGTTAAAAAAACGAAATGGAAAACAATGAAAAAATAAACTATACTCACGAAATGAACGCTATGGTAAACGACACATGGATCGTAAAATGGAATCGTAAAATGTTTAGTATAGCGTGTGTTGCTTTTACGTCCAACAGATGGCGCTGTTTTTCAAAAAAGCATGTTTTTACCTGTCACAGGTGTGACATCTATATAATAGGTTTATAAAAACACGGGCGTATTCGAATGCAACGTTGTGTCAAAATTTCAAAGCAATCGGTGAAGAACTTTCGGAGATTTTCTGACGATGATCTAGTGTGTAGATCAAAAACATGAGAGTTAATGTACCTTAATAAATGATAATTCCCATGAAGTATTTACGGTACTGAATGTATTTGATTTCAAAGGTTCATTGGCACCTCCACCCTTCCACATACCTGCTGCAGTCGATAACACCTGGGCCTGTCTTCCAAGTGCCAGGCCACTTCTTTTTCCAGAGAGCAGCACTGCCAATACTAGGGTTGGCTGGGTCATAGGGTCAATTGGGCTGGTCACCCCGGGCCCCACACTTTTGAGGCAGCCCACAGTTTAGGAAAAAAAATCGTTTTTGGTAGAATTGTTTTACCATTGTTATTTTTTGTGTATAAGTTTTTGGGTGCAAGGCCCTTAAAAAGATGTTTTTTTATTGTTTCGCATCCCCATTTTTGAATAAGTTATCGCCCTTCACCATACAAGTACTGAGATTTACAGATTTCAAGTGATTATTGTAACTATTTTAATGTTTTCCCCATTCATGATATAGCAAATTAAATATCAAGTTGGAAACACGTGGAATATTAACATAGGCAAAATTAAAGTCTGACGTTTCAGATTAATGCTTCAGTTGTTCGGATTTCTATGTCCTGAGTGGTGTATTGGTTAGCATACTCGAGCGCAAATCGGGAGATTTCAATTTCCGTTCCAGGACGATTAAATTTTCAAATTTCTGTGGTTGTAGTACATGAAAGAACAGCTTGATGTATGCCTACAGCAAATTAAATTTGATCATTTTGCGACCCATATTTTCATATAGTTATATATACACTACATTGACAAAGTAACTGGACACCCCTTCAAAAGCAAATGAACGAATCCGCTTCATTATTAAGATGCGCGGTACAGCTGCAAATGGTATTAAAACAGGCATTCAGCTGATCGCAGTCATATCGCACTGTAAGGTTAAGTAAACATGTTGCGGCGGGAGAGAACTGACGTTGAGAAAGGAAAGATTGTTGGGTGTTATATTAGTGGGTTGTCCATAAGAGAAACCGAGAGGCATTTAAACATACCAAGTCAACTGTTTTGGATGTACTGAATAGGTGGAAGACACATGGCGTGTCTGAAGCAGCAAAACGTACCCGCAGACCAAAGAAAATCTATGATAGAGGACATCAAAGCCTCAGGAGAATTGTTACAGCTAATTGACGGAGTACTGCAGAAGACCTCAGTTTATAGGTAAGTAACAATGCTGTAACTTCAGTATGTACACGTAGCATTTAAGAGAACTTGATTCCATGTGTTACTGTGGTCGTGCAGCTGCTCATAAGCCATTCATCTCCACTCGGAATGCTACTCGTCGTTTAGCATGGTGTAAAGAACATTTAGCGTGGACCGTAGATCAATGGAAACGGCTCCTATGGACTGTTGAATCCAGATACATGATCCACCAGTCTGATGGTCATGTGTGGTTATGGGGGGGGCAGCTGGGGGAACGCTTTTTACCGCAGTGTACTGCTCCTACGGTCAAGTTTGGGGCTGGCAGCGTACTCGTGTGAGAGTGTTTTTTGTGTTACAGTACCCGCCCATTGTTTATAGTGGACAAACTTATTAACCAGCATGTCTACCTTGATATTCTGGATAATTATGCCCTACCAACTCTGTGGCAACACTATGGAACCGAGCCTTGTTGGTACCAGTAGGTTAATGCACCGAGCCATAAAGCAAGGACTCTTACAGCCTGGTTTGATGATAATTCCGTATTGTGTGTAGACTAGCCAGCACAGAGCCCTGTTCTTAATCCCATAGAGCACCTATGGGATGAATTAGAGCACCGCATAAGAAGTTTGAAATCAAGGCCTACTACTAAGCAACAGTGCAGCATTGTATACTGAATGGAAGCGCATAACTTTTGTCAATATAGTGCATATAAAGTGATTGATTGATTGACATTTAACAATTTGCATACAAATCAGATACCTAAATTTAAAGAAATAAGAAGAACAATAGCAAAGCTGGTTTCGGGCTACTTATGGAGGACATTTATTCAGTGACTTGAAAAATATTACTAGAAATTAAAAAAAATCATGTATGAGCACTTATAAAAGTTTGAATGCCACCCCAGTGATGCAGTGATCTAAGCGATGGCCTCTCATCATTCGTCCGAAAGGGGGTTCGAATCCTGGTGAGGCATAAATGTTGTGTTTGTTTTACGGCACTGGCTCTCTCCCTTCCCTGGAACCAGTGGCTGTAAATTAGAGACGGGCGACTGTTTATAGCCCATTGAGTTGCTCACGGTGGTCGTTAAACCTCCAGTCAAAAAAAAAAAGAAAAAGAGTTTAAGAAGTCACTAATTTGTCACTTACTCCACTGTGCATTAAAAATCAATCACTAAAACATTTATCACGATACAAATTTATTATTCCTACAATAAAATATTCGCATTCCAAAAATTCTTGCTACGCAGTCAGCTTTTTGTCATTTTCTGAGAAAGTTTTGAGTCATAATACAACCACAATCCCATCTTTCCCGAGAAAGAAAATGGTAGATTTTAACAGTTTTTATTCTCGATCTCAGAACTTTCAATCTATATTATGAACTTTTTCTTAAGCTTAAAGCAAGTACTTCTTTTTAGATAATCATTTTGTATTTATGATAGTTTTCTTTATGACGTGAAGAACATGTCTAGATGGAAAAGTTACAGTGATAAATTGTGTCGGTGTGACTTAATTGGTAAAGCATTAGGCTCCGGTGTAGAGGGATGTAGGTTCGTTGCATCACCAGCAGATTTGTGAATTTCATATCATGTGTGTTCTTCATAGACAGTTTTACCGCAATGACTTTATTAAAATGTGATTAATGTAATGACTTTATTAAATGTGATTAATGTGATTAAATCCTAATTACATAAAAACAAACTTTGCCACTCAATTTTTTGAGAAGATTAACATTCTGAATTCTTCAGAATTGTTAAAACAAGCTCAAAAAAAGGAACTGAAACAAATTTTGGAAGGCAATAATTACCCTTCTCTAGCAGTCAACAAAATTCTTAATAAAAAAGAAAAGAAATAGAAGTCAAAAACTAAATTGTTTCAGTTAACTAGAAAAGTTACTTATCATGAAGGACTGTTTGAAAAACTTCAGAGGATTAGTGAGAAATTTCTAATCAGACCTGCTCCAGGATTACAAAATGAAATTTGTAACTACCTTCCAAAATTAAAGCAAAAAGAAGAAAACATCCTGTTCAGGAAGGAGTGGTCTAACATAAAGTGTGAACTAACATAAGTGGTCTCAGCTATGTGGGAGAAACAGGCAGACAGCTTAAAACCAGATTAGCAGAACATAAAGCTAGAATTAGAAATTTGACAAACAAAACAAGTTTGGACAGACATGTTCAAAATACAGGACATAAAGTGCTTTGGGACTGTGTAGAAGTTCTGACACATCAACAGCACCTTTTCAAGAGAAAATTGTCAGAAGGACTGGAAATTGAGAGAAGAGGTACAACATTAAATGATGTGAAAGGTTGGAATTTAGCTAATGAACGGCAACACCTACTATAGTGTATTTCTGAGGAAGAGTAGGGGTGCTATTCAAAAATTTGACTGTAAGTAATTTCCTTTATTCACGTTTAAAACCCATAATCTAGTGAAATTTATAATGTAAAATGTGAGATTTATTTCCTAGTGAAAATTTGCTCCAGGGCCCCCGCAATGAAATTTTTCCCTGGGCTCTGCAAAAGTTCCATGCACCGCTGGCTGCTACTCTTGGTATGTCCAAACATATTGCTGTTTCACAAGCACTTGTTATTTTAGATGCTAGTTCTTCCATTTGGGATGCCACAGAATTCGTATATGACACCCTTAACCCTGTTCTCTCACTTCGAGGGCGATCCAGCAAACTTCCAGTTTTTTGAAATCTTCTCACCACAAATGGCAAACCTGCATGGGTGATAGTTCCCCATGTCAAAGGACTAAAGAGAGACCTTGACCTCTCTTTAATCCTTCGTGTGTCTGGAACTTTTGGAAAGACTCTGTTGCTGTTTCTCTACTTACATAAAAAAAAAAAGAAGAAAAAGAACTTTACTAACAAGGCTTTATCCAGCTAACTTTATAGGAGCACTCCTCTGGAACACCTTTTTGAATAACAAAGGATGAAGGTAATTCACACACAATAAATAACTGCATGTTATCACTTAGTGCTTTTTAAGGCATCACAATTGCATAACTTTCATGTTTTGCATGGGTGTAAAGTTCCCCCTGTCATGCATTTTCAAGCTAAAACTTTTTCTGTTGCCAAACATAATCTTCCTACTAGCTGATACTTTTCATGCAAGGGCATGCTGATAGTTCCCAGCAACCCCGCATTGTGTGTGTGTGCGCGTGTGTGGAGGGGGGGGGCTCAAGACTGAGAGGGCCTGTTTCTAACCACAGGAAAATTTTTATATTTCTTTTTTTTTTTTTTTTTTTTTTTGGAAACTGCGTATGATGCTGGTTAAAGAGATAGTCACGATTTTTTTATAGCAGCTTTGAATGAAGTATTAAAAAGAAAAGGAATTTTTGGTATTTTTTGCATTAAATAAATAAAACATTTGAAAATTATTTTGCAGTTTTAATTTATAAAAACTGGATGGCAGGAAAGCAGCTATTCCAAACAACTGGAGACTCCTTTTCACAGCCATAGCAATAATCCCCATGCATGCATATTAACAGGAAAATGTGAAAGATATATCAGTTCAATGAACGTACTTTTTATACGAATGAGGATAACATGTTAAGTATTACAGTTGTTTGCACATAACTATGCATCATTCAGAATATAATGAACTGAGAGGTGTTATTGGGGGAGGCGACAAAGAAACTGAGACGTGTCATTTTTTTTGATGATAAAGTAATAAATTCAAGGAAAAAAATTCCTCTGTGCAAAACTTTTTGGCATTATGTGAAGTGTGTTATTCGTACATCATATATTCAGAAGCAAATAATTTAATGTATTTTTTATATTCAAGAATACATAATTTTTCATTGTCACTAATTTTTTTATTTACTTATGTTTTGCATTATTCAGAAAAAGTCATTACTAGGATTTTTGTGACTTAAAACTGCTAAAATATGCCCTATAAAAATGTATTTATGACCCAAAAAACTAAAAAAAAATGTCTTCAAAGCAAAAAAAATTGCGTAACAAATGCATATTTTTTTTTATTTCCTTGCAAAACTAATTAATTAAAAAATGAAGAAGAGGTGCATGAAATAAAACAAAAAGCATCTAAAAATATAATTTAATCTGTTAACTGTTGCTGTGTTAACTGAAATGCTTTTTTACTAACTAACATATAACCTATAGGACAAAACAAAGAATAAACAAGAAATACTACTTAGCTGTTTTATAATTTCTGTGTCAAACTAAAAAATTATTGCCAAAAAACATGCTCTCTAAGACAAAAGAGAAAAACCTTCAAAATACAGATTTGATAAGTTTAGTTGGAGAATGTATGTAAATGTTCTTCATTGTTTTAACTTTTTGCGTGTTATCGCCTCTTATACAACCTGCCCCATTTTTCGTACCTGAATTAAAAAGGGAAATTTGTATTATGAAGTTTATTGTAATTTGAATAAATTATACCAAAAGAACACCGGCTGTATTGAGCTGAAACTCATGAAGTCGACTGCAGCGCACCCGCTTCCTAAAACAGAACTAAAGTGGATTGACAGGTTGGCTTCCCAGGAATCACCGCGAACCACATGACTTTGACCTCCCTGCAGAGTGGAAGACGACATATACTTATAATTTTCCGGATTATATTTGGTTTGCATCTTCCACTTTGCTGTAGCATTCCAATAAGTGCCATTATTCTTGCTTATACCTCACTGATCGTTAACTTTTCCTTTGTAAATTCCATTACTTAGGTTTCTACGTGTTTTTGTTGCACATTTCATTCACGCATACTTTGTCATTGTTTTCTTCACAATAGCTTTACGTTCAATTATGATTTGTATTTCCATTGTCATCTGTTTCAATATCTACGTGTTTGTCGTCGATATCTAATTTAGTTATTGTCATCTTTCCGATGCCTTACTTGGCTTAGATTGGGACAGCAGTTGAGGACAAAGGTTGTGGGGGAGGGACAACGGAAGGGTAGCGCAGAGCAGCCGCTCCTCACCGCCCCAGAACCACGGGCTCCTATGTCTGTTTCCACTCTATAATCCTTCCTTTATGCTTACAGAGTTCGACTCTCAAGATTGTTTCATATCTGTTGAATGGTTGTGAGAATTTCCCCCTTGTTTCGGTGTATTTATCTCTGTGGCTCTGTTGCCTTCGGGGGAGAGGGATGCCGAGTCCTGGTAAATCTGCCGAATATGGACCAGAAATAGTTTTCTGAAGCGACGGTAGATGGCGAGACGTTATCGCTACGCTTCAGTTGTGAAATTGGCACTTCTTCCGCGAATGTAGCGCCATGTAGTAGGTGAATGTACAGTTCACCGGTGACACGTTTATCGAAGTTCGTTTGGTATCCGACAGATGTCGCAGTGTGCCCGAAAGTACTTTGTTGACTGACAGATTAAGTTCATTTTTACATAACGTCTGCCCGTTAATTCGTACCAGGAACTTCTGTAGACCTTTCCTTATTTCTCGCAGCTCAACGGCCCTTCATCTGACGAGGACTCTAAAAGTTCATGTTGAGAAAAAATTCGCTATCCCTGCAGTACTTATATAAATAATAAATAGATTTTAATAATTTTCCATAAATATAGCGCAATGAATTAAAATTTTCAATTTAATACATTGTGTTACCTTGCCAAACCACCGATTGTAGCATCAACGGTAAAGTATTCCTCACTTTTTGTCTAACGGCCCTTGATCCGAAGAACGCTGTAAATAGAACTCTATAAATATCGTTTACAATTTAATGCTACGGGTTATGTCTCCAAAACGACGTTCCCAGCTCCATCTTCGGTAAAGCATTTTTCACATTCCGCCCAACTATATTATGGAAACTTTTCGATATTTCTTCCTATCAGGGGCGGTCTAGCGAGAAAAAAGGAGAGGTCTACAGAAGTTCCTGGTACGAATTTTTCTTTTGGGAGAAAAAATTAGATGTTTCACTTTATAAATACTATTTATGGAGTTCTGTTACACGTTCACTATGTGTGTACTGTTGGGAGGAAAAAGTAAAATAACTGTGATGCTTATAAAATTAACTGGCAGACATTATATAAAAATTTAACTTAATCTGTCAGTGAGCAAAATACTTTCGGGTACAGTGCGACATCTGTCGGATACGAAACGAACTTCGGTAAAACGTGTCATCGGTGAACTGTACATTCACCTACTAAAACGCTCTACATGCGCAGGCGGGAACGGCCCTTAATCGGAAAAAGTACTGTGAAATTTGCAAAGGAAGTGAATAATATGGATTTTCAATCGCCTCATCGTAAGACAATCCTTTGGCGAAACAATATGTCATAATCATTACCATATCCATAGGAAAGTAAGCATAAAAAAAAAACACGTACCAAGTGTACGGGAAGAGTAGAGTCATGAGATGGCCCTCAGAACATTGTTTGGAGATGGGAAACAAAGCCTGTTCTTCACACCATGAAATAGAGGCATCCTCATCCTTCCCAACTTCATTAAAGAACTTTCTACAGTCACAGGAGTAGTGGAGATCGAAAAACTTACGTACCGCAGGAGCAGAGACGGAGAACAAAAGACGTAAGTAGCTTGCTACCGTGGTGCCATCTATGGGATCGGGCCACTTCCGTAATACTAGCGTCTCGCGAAAGCAACATCCCCATGTATCGAGTTATCTCATTGGCAGCAATACAACCGGCACCCACCAATTGGCAATCGGCAGTGAAACGGCACTTAATGTTTACACCGGAACGCTAGAACAGCTCCGCGAGCAATCTACTGTTTTCGATCTGGCAACGGTCAGTAAATATTAAGTTGTCCGTCCATATTACATTTCGATAGTATTAAAATTCCATGAAGTTGTCGTTGAATTGGTCTGTTGTATTTTATAATGCCTCAATGGAATTTGTATAGTCTCGTTAACGATGTCGTACGAGATAGAAAAACATGCATATCATGGTGTAAAAGATATGGTTTGGTTCGCTATCCACCCTTGAAATAATAAGTAATCACGAATGGCAATAAATATCGCTACTTTTCTTCTTTAATTGTCTTTTGCTATATATTTCTATGTACGAATTAAAATACTTACTGTAAATACGAAAGTATAATTTTTTATCAGTCTCCGAACGTATATAGCGGTAAGATCGTTCATTTTTTTTAGTTCTTTTTCAACATCTCAGTTATAGTTTTCATTTAGTACACGAAATATTTTTTATTTTATTTTTTATGAAACCATTGTTAGTCATCATGATTAATAAAAAAATAAGAACAGAATAAAGCACATGTTGAGAAATGGCTTCCTAGTTTAATTGAATTAATAATCTAAAGCATTTTTTATGGGAATTTTACTAGGAAATTTTTTTACATTAATAGCAAATTTTCGGAGAAAACTCTTCTCCTTCTTCAGGCTTCAGGCTGTCTTGTTGTTGTCACTTTTTACTTGTCACTATCACGGTTACGGTTTACCTTGACGGTTACGGTTAACCTTGACGGTTACGGTTATTTTTCAACAAATCCTGCCAGATGTTAGGCAGGAAAGTCCTTTGCCGTCATTGATGATGGAATTTTGATTTTCTCAATCTCTATTCCTTCTTTCAGTTTTCTTTTTGGAAATTGCTTTGGAAACTGATTACTTTAAGGGAATTCCAATCCATGCTGTGCCCAGTTTCTCTAACATGCTTATCTAATCCAGTCTTGTTGGAGCAATTTTTTATAGCTGCTTTATGCTCAGCCACACGAGTTTCTAGTCTGCGACCTGTTTCACCTATGTAAGAGAGTCCACAACTACAATTTACTTCATAAACTATTCCTTGCATTTTTAAAATATCTTCTTCTCTTTGAACTATTTTCGGGAAAATTTTTTTAACCTTGTTCTCTAAACTTGGAGCTAGCCTAATATTGTATTTTCTTACTAATTCTCTTTAAAGACTCAAATAAACCTTTGTGATAAGAAATTTTTCTAGTGAATTTTACTTGTTGCTTTTGTGGGTTCTTCGTACCATTAAAATTCAGAAGCTTCTCAATTTCTTCTTTAGGATAGTTATTCTCTGCAAGTATGACTTTAAGCTCTTCTTTTTGGGCTTCTTTTTTATCTGCTGTAGAAACTATTTTATTAATTTTTCTAAAAACTGACTTGCTACATTTTTCTTAATAGAAACTGGATGATACGAATTGAAATCGAGTAGTCTTTTAGTATTCATTGGTTTTTTATACCAACTAGTGAGGAATTTTCATCTTCATAATAGATAGTAATATCTAAGAAGTTTATTCTTCTTTCTTTTTGAAGTTCAATAGTGAACTTAAGGGAATCATCTAATTCATTGAATGAGTCTAGAATTCTTTCTGGAACAATTTCTGAGCTATCTATTATAAATAAGATGTCATCCATGTATCTGCTATATAAGCAGAAGTATGTGGGTTGTACTAGTATCTTTTCTTCTAGTTTTCCCACATAATAGTTAGCTAAGAGTGGGGAGAGTGGGGAGCCCATTGCTAGCCCCGATTTTTGAATGAAAAATGTTTTCCCAAATTGAAAGTAGTTGTTCTGCAAAGAGAAAGTAAGCATTTCAAAAATTCCAACTAATATGTTTTTTTCCTTGTTGTGAAAAACTATTAGGTCTGCCAAGTCTTCCGCTAAAAAGTCTATAAGTTGATGATTATAGCGGAAGATTTGGCAGACCTAATAGTTTTTCACAACAAGGAAATAAACATGTTAGTAGGAATTTTTGAAATGCTTACTTTCTCTTTGCAGAACAAGTACTTTCAATTTGGGAAAACTTTTTCATTCAAAAATCGGGGCTACCTATGGGCTCCCCACTCTCCCCACTCTTAGCTAACTATTATGTGGGAAAACTAGAAGAAAAGATACTAGTACAACCCACATACTTCTGCTTATATAGCAGATACATGGATGACATCTTATTTATAATAGATAGCTCAGAAATTGTTCCAGAAAGAATTCTAGACTCATTCAATGAATTAGATGATTCCCTTAAGTTCACTATTGAACTTCAAAAAGAAAGAAGAATAAACTTCTTAGATATTACTATCTATTATGAAGATGAAAAATTCCTCACTAGTTGGTATAAAACCAATGAATACTAAAATACTACTGGATTTCAATTCCTATCATCCAGTTTCTATTAAGAAAAATGTAGCAAGTCAGTTTTTAGAAAAAATTAATAAAATAGTTTCTACTGCAGATAAAAAAGAAGCCCATAAAGAAGAGCTTAAAGTCATACTTACAGAGAATAACTATCCTAAAGAAGAAATTGAGAAGCTTCTGAATTTTAATGGTACGAAGAACCCACAAAAGCAACAAGTAAAATTCACTAGAAAAATTTCTTATCACAAAGGTTTATTTGAGTCTTTAAAGAGAATTAGTAAGAAATACAATATTAGGCTAGCTCCAAGTTTAGAGAACAAGGTTAAAAAATTTTTCCCTAAAATAGTTCAAAGAGAAGAAGATATTTTAAAAATGCAAGGAGTAGTTTATGAAGTAAATTGTAGTTGTGGACTCTCTTACATAGGTGAAACAGGTCGCAGACTAGAAACTCGTGTGGCTGAGCATAAAGCAGCTATAAAAAATTGCTCCAACAAGACTGGATTAGATAAGCATGTTAGAGAAACTGGGCACAGCATGGATTAGAATTCCCTTAAAGTAATCAGTTTCCAAAGCAATTTCCAAAAAAGAAAACTGAAAGAAGGAATAGAGATTGAGAAAAATCAAAATTCCATCATCAATGACTGCAAAGGACTTTCCCTGCCTAACATCTGGCAGGATTTGTTGAAAAATAACCGTAACCGTCAAGGTAAACCGTAACCGTGATAGTGACAAGTAAAAAGTGCCAACAACAAGACAGCCTGAAGAAGGAGAAGAGTTTTCTCCGAAAATTTGCTATTAATGTAAAAAAATTTCCTAGTAAAATTCCCATAAAAAATGCTTTAGATTATTAAGAACAGAATGCAAAGATAACCACCCATAATGTTTGCATTCGAATGTAAACAACAACAGATGCATTGCCAGATCGAAAACAGTAGATTGCTCGCGGAGCTGTTCTAGCGTTCCGCTGTCTTAGCTGTGAGGAATGCGCCCGTTTGTGGAAGAATAGCCATTTTTATATTTGGATGTATACTGCAAACAGGTTAAATTGTTCGATTTGTGCCGACAGCCGCCAATGAAGAAACTAAAGTTAACTAAAATGTAAACAACCTGTGTCACGACTTCGACGACGTATACGAACTACAAGTGCTGTTTCAGTGCCGGTCGCCAATTGGTGGGTGCCGGTTTTATTGCTGCCAATGAGATGACTCGATACATGTGGATATCGCTTAATTCTTATGGGAATTACAGTTTAGGACCTGGTCTTTTACTTCGGTGTCTCATGCGAGTAAAAGCAGGGTTAGCTAAAAGAAAGGTGGGTGCTAATAAATTATAATGAAACATACTTACACATGGGTACGTCTCGGCCATATGAATAGTATTAGCAGTGCCACACTACATTTTATCATCATCTTCACAGACTGGTTTCGGCACGATTTCTATAGCCTGACGCCACGAACCGAAATTTGAAATTATACCTGTACCATATATAAAATGGACTTCAATAAAAGTAATTGTATTCTACATAACCATTTTTTTTGTCGGAATAGTATTATGTGAAATTTAAAAAATAAATCTTTATATGAGTTCCTAGTTTTATTTTAGATTGCTGTATCCATATATTATATACTATATTAAACTGCTGTGTATGAGATTGTTTTTCTTCTTGAATATTTTAAGCGCAGCCTACGCTTTTAGTAACGCAACCGTCGAGCGTCGATTCTGGTATATACCGATCCGTACTGCCATCTGGCGCCCATTTCCGCGTAGTTTTGTCCCGCGCTTGGACAAAGGAAATTCTGGAGAACGACAGGCATCCTTCTATTACGTAGGTTACGGTGGGCGTGATTCCGGATGACCCATTGTTCTTTTGCCCATGCGGCAGGCCGCTAAGCTTGATCGAGTTGGGCCATGGTTGTTTCCACCCATTCGAAAGAAATGGAGTCGACGTCATGTCGTTAACAAAGCGTGAAGAGTTCCACTTTGCAATGAATTATGTTGACGGACCTCACTAAACTTCGAAATCAGGATGGGCGAGAATTATTTTTGGTGGAGCAAACTTGGCAGCAACTTTTCTTTTCTACGAAACACTGAAATAACGAATTTGTATTGTTTTTTGTTTTTTTCAGATTGAAGGTTTAACAATTACTGTGAGCAACTCAGTGGGCTATAAGCAGTCGCCTGTCCCTAATTTAAGGTTACTGGTTCCAGGGAAGGAAGAGAGCTAGTGCCAAAAAAGACAAACATAACATCCATGCCTTACTAAGATTTGATACCGGACGAATAGTCATAAACCAGCGCTTAAACCACTACGCCAACTTTAATGCTTTATGCTGCTGCAAAGAAATTCGTACAATCTTCACCCCTCCACCTGAATACACATACATACACAGATATGACTACTTATACCACCGGTGGTGTAAAATACAACTGCTGGCAGAATGTCGCCTTCAACTTTTTGCTTGCTGTGAATCATAGACGTAACCACTGGGAGGGGTATCGGGGATCTCCAATGCAAAGGACTCTCCAAATTTTTCAGGAATATAATGATATAATGCACACTTGTTATGATGTGAACCAACTAAATATAAGATTGTAGTTTTTCGTAAAATGCAAACACGTGTAAATGTGTAATTAATTAAACAGCGATATCGTTTCCTAATAAGCGAAGTCAGTTCTACAACTTTGTAATTTACATTTATGCCCTTTTATCATAGCTTTACAATTGTGTTCGCAAAGTTCCACAATTCGCCAACAGAGGCGCCTATGTCGTGTCTGTTAGATCGCGTCTCAGCAAATGCTTTGCTCCAGCGCGCGCGCGCATGTGTATGTGTAAATGGAGGGGTTTCCAAACTCTATCTTATACAGTATGTATATCATCATCATCATCATCATCATTGTCAACCATTATCAATCCACTGCTGGACGAAGGTCTCCCCAAGTTTCCTCCACAACGGTCTGTCTTGTGCCAGTCTCCTCCATGTCACTCCCGCATACTTTCGAATTTCATCCACCCATCTTCCATGTGGTCTTCTTCTGGGTCTTTTCCTGTCCCTTGGAATCCAATCTAAAATTTCGGCTGTCCATCGATGGTCTGTTCTACTGGCAGTATGTCCAGCCCATTGCCATTTCAGGGATTTAACTCTGATCATGATGTCTTCCACTCTTGTCTTTTTCGGATCCACGTGTTCCTCTTCTTATCTCTCCTGGTTACACCAAGTATGCACCTCTGCATGCTGCTTTCAGTTGTCTGCAGCCTTTGTATGTCTCTTTTAGCTAAGGTCCACGTCTCTGCACCATACGTAAGCACTGGAAGGATGCATTGATCAAACACTTTTCTTTTAAGACATAATGGCATATTGCTCTTGAAAATTATGCTGTTTCTTCCAAAAGCTCTCCAGGCAAGTTTTGTACGCCGATTAATTTCTTCACCAATGTGACCCTCACTTGATATCTGCTGTCCAAGATAAACGTACGTGTCTGTTATCTCCAGCTTTTCTCCATCAATCGATAAATCTTCATTTCTTGTAAAAGCATTGAACATCACTTTTGTCTTCTGAAAGTTCATTTTTAATCCCACTTCTTTACTCTTGTCAGCAAGTTCCTGCATCATACTCTGTAGCTCTGATGGGGTAGTTGCAAAAATGACTATGTCATCAGCAAAACGAAGGTGGGTTAGATAATCTCCATTAATCTTTATGCCTTTGTTTACCCAGTTCAGTGATTGAAAGACATTTTTCAATGTGGCATTACAGAGCTTCGGAGATATGGTGTCACCTTGTCTCACTCCTTTTCCAATTCTTATGTGTGTTGTATTTTCAAATAGCAGAATCTTTGCACTTGCATTTTCATAATGTTATTAATAATATTAATGTATACATCTTCAATACCGCAGGATTTCAGAGCCATTGCAACTGCTGATGGTTTCACCGAATCAAAGGCTTTTTCATAATCGATAAAAGCCATGCACAATGGAAGTTCATATTCCCTCGCTCTTTCAATTAGTTCTCTCAGTGCGTGGATATGATCTATTGTGCTGTAGCCACTCCTGAATCCAGCTTGTTCTCTCGGTTGAGCCATGTCCAGTGTTACCTTCAAGCGGTGTGAAAGAACTTTAGTGAAGATTTTATAAACCACTGATAGGAGGCTGATAGGTCTGTAGTTCCTGAGATCCTCAATGTGTAGCAAGATCATTGTAGCGTTGTTCCAATCCTCAGGAATTTTCCCTTCATTAAGGCATCGAGTGAAAATTTGGGCGAGTACTGTTTCGATTTCTCCACTTGCTTCTTGTATGATGTCTACAGTAATTCCATCTTCTCCTGGAGCTTTTCCCCGCTTCATGTTCTTGATTGCATGTGCAACTTCTGCTAGGGGGACTAGAAGAACTCTGGTACTGTTACCTTTCATGATGTCTGCAGTACATGCATCATCCCTTTCATATAATTTGGAGTAGAAATCTTTCACTCTTGTCAAAATTTCTGCCTCTATTTCTTGTTACAGAACCATCTTCTTTTCTCAGTGCCATAATCTGTTTTTTTCCCTTACTGAGATGTCCCTTTGCTATCTTTAGGCTTTGGTTGTTTTCAATTGCTTTCCTTACTAGTTCACAGTTGAATTTGCCTTACGTCTTCAGTGATACTTTTTCATACTGTCTTGCATAGCTCTATATATTCCACTTTGGAAGTCACATCTTCTTTAGTTGTCCTCATCTCTCTTCCTTTTTGCATCAACATTTTGGTTTTTCCTGATAATTTGTTCTCATGCAATTTGTTCTTAGACCCAGCTAATTTTGTTGCTGTTTCCATAAGAGCTTTGGTTACTTTTCTGTTAACTTCAGAAATATCCACTTCTTCCGATGTTAGGCCTTCTAAAGCAGAGAATCTGTTCTTCAGTTCCAATTTGAAAGTATTATGGTGTTTTTTAAGGTTGGTTATGTCACTACATTTTGTTTGTCTTATGAGCTTGCTACGTTCGAGTTTAGTGTTGAGGTGCATCTTACATCTCACCAATCTATGGTCACTGCCTGTGTTGAACTTGTTTAGCACACTGCAGTCTTCTATGACGAATTTTTTGTTACACATAATAAAATCAATTTCACTTGTCGTCCCATTTGGATGTCTCCATGTCCATTTCCTGTGTGGCTTTTTCTTGAAAAAGGAGTTCAAGATGAAAAACCCTTCTGCCTCTGCAAACTCTACGAGAGTATTTCCACGCTGGTTTCTGTTGCCGTGACCGAATTTACCTACTGAAGTTTCATTCTGTTGCCGTTGCCCTATTTTTGCATTGAAATCTCCCATAATTATCTTCAAGTGCTGCTTACCTTTATTATTTAGATGACGAATTTCCTCATAAATTTTTTTCAATTTCTTCTTCAGCATGACTTGTGCTGGGTGCATAAGTTTGAATAATCTGAGCCTGGTATCTTCTCGAGAGTTGGATAACGAGTCGTGCAGCTCTGTCAGAGGAACTTTCAACTTCTACAACTTTATCCTTCAGTTTCTTGTTTATTATAAATCCAACACCACTAGTTCTGCTAGTATCTGTCCCACGACAGTAGAAGAGATGTCCACTTTTCAGTTCAATGAGATCTTCTCCTTTTCTCCTTACCTCACTTAGCCCGACGATGTCCCACTTGATCCTTTGTAGTTCCTCTTCCAATTCAAGAAGCCTTGAATCAGAAGATAGGGAGCGTCCGTTATACGTAGCCAAGGTCAGCATCAGATGGCAGCCTAGTCCGGTCCTCCGGGGATTCTTAGCACCCTCTGCCTTCATGTCGCACTGGCCGCTGCCTTGGCCAGGTACATTCCAGCTGCCGGAGACTGAAGGCCAAGATTTAAGTTGTTTAGTCATTTTGGAGGGGTTTGGCCATAACTCACCACGCTGGCCAAGCGGGTTGGTGAGTGTGGGATAGCATTTCCTCTAATCCCGATGGTATAGTTATACCGCTATTGGCGGTAGTCAGAGCCCCTTTAGTGGGAACAGGATGTACCACGAGAAGGCGGGGTTGACATTTGTCAAGGAGAGGCTGTGATGTTACGCATCACCTGACCTTACATCCCATGTATATAATACTCTATATATATGCATACATATAATGTGTGTGTGTGTGATCGGATAAAGAGGGTAACCATGTATAATTATGCAAAGGAGGGTATGAAAAATCCCTTTATCTTAGCTAAAATCTGTCTGATTAAGGGATTCCACAACACGATGACCGACTTTAAGCACCCTGCTCACAATTTCATAAGTTATCTTGCTGAGAATCAGTACAAAAGCGTGACTGGAAAGGAAAGTTGCAAGCCCTTTGGCTTCTTTCCTGGTAAAGAGATTGTGGATATTTGTAAAGAAATAATTGAATTAAAGAAAAAAGTAACATTAAGAAAATACACCCCGAAGATAGACTCAAAAAAATTTATACAATGCTTTTTATACCAGTAATACCACCAATTTAGAAAATGAAATAGGCAAAATTAAATCCCAAGAAGCCTGGGATAATATGAGTGTCCTGAAACCTCAGCCCAAGGTTAGAAATCTTAATTTTAAGATTGCACATAACATAGTCCCCACTATGGAATGGTGCAAAAGATTTAATTTCTTTCCCAATGATAAATGTCCACATTGTGATGAGGTAGAAACTATCACTCATCTGTTTGCACAATGTAAAAGAAAATAAGGAAATTTGGGAGTGGTTAAGCAAGTATTGGAGCCTAAACAATGTTCTTGACGCTGAAAATATTTTGTATATAACCTCAGTTAAGAAAAAAGAAATACATTGATAGTGCCATTAACATTAGTATTTTCATGACAAAATTTCAAATTTGGAAAAAAAACGGAACGCTAAGATATACAATCAGAAAGCAAAAACTATCAATGGTACTAAACTTGCCACTCTCTGTGAAATTAGAGAAATAATAAGAAGTGACTGGCAAAGACTGAGTAGAAAATCCTTTGGGAAGGAATGGTTGATACATGAGAATTAATGTTATATAAACAAAACCACATGTTCACATAAGACTTTAAAATAACGAATGCCAGAGAGTTCATTTTTTTTAAATAAAATTCCTGTTTGGAATATAGGATTTGGAATTAACACAGTAAAGGGGAGTGCAAACCCACACCATTAATATTATGATGAAGGGATTGCACTTCCCAAAGCCCAAAAGGTAAGTGATATTTTGTGTTTTTTGTCTCTACATTTCAGTAAAAGATAGGCTATCCTATATTAACTTTCCCATGTTTCGGTTGTCTTCAAGATGTTACAGGATCAGGCATGGCACTAAACAGTGGTCTTAGTTAGGATTGCTTGTGTACATCATGTCTCTTCCCTCGTTTCGCGTTTTCCAGTGCATATAGCCAAAACTGAGCGGAAACTGCTCAATGCAGTCAAAGCGAGGTTAGGCTTAGAGCAACTTGCAAAATAAGGACGCATGTCCCTAGTTCCTATTTAAAAAAAAAAATCCTTTCAGAATTCTTTTTCTTTATGTGTTACACGTCCTTATGTCTTTGCACTCAAAATTTTATGTATTTCATCCGCCGGACTCGAGCACATTTCACCTGGAAAAGCCCTTTTTAGGGATATGCCCTTTCCGATAGGTGGTGCCCGGTGAAGGGAGATCAAGACAACATCACAAGGAGATCATATTGTATCACACCGTGAATAGTTCTTAGTACAAAGTTTTTAGTGAAGTGGCGGAGAACTGAAGAAAACGTCATTGATGTAGCTTAGCGTCCTAAATTATTTTGTCGGAAAAATATTGGTACCTGGAAAAACTGCGACGTACAGATTTTAGAGTACAGAAGTTAATGGCAAATGGCGTATAAACTTCATATTTTAATTGTATTTTAAAGATTTGAAAGGAAGATTCGCTGTAACATTCAATTCACGCGCTGGCGATTACAAGGGCAACCGGGTACGTTCTTGCAAGGACAGCGAACCATTTGTACTCATACGCTACAAAATATAGTTCATTCATGTTTTGTCATTGTTTTTAAAGCAAATCTTGAGAAATTTTTCGTTCTTTCGCATATGATTCCCTGATGCTAAACAAAAAGAACGACAATGCTTTTCGATGTTGTACAGAAAACTGGGGAAGCATAACTTTGGGTTATCTCCCTAATACGTATCTTTAACAAATGTAAGAGGTTTTATCCGGTTTCTCTAAAAAAAAAAATTCTGTAGCGTGTCACTACAACATTTAACGTTTTACTGCCATCAACGTAACCGCTTTCTATTGTACTCTTCCGCCCTCATTTCATTACGAACGAACGAACTTTCCTTTTAACTGAGCACCGCTTCACATCGTCGCCGCAGCGATGCGTTAGACCTAAATGTAACCTTCACAGCAGCGCACTTACAAGTAAATATTACGATTTATCTTTAAAAGCCATTTAAAATATTGAATATATGCACCCTTTGCCGTTAATTACGATACTCTAAAATCTGTACGTCGCACTTTTTCCAAGTACTAAGGGTTTTCCGACGAAATAATTTACGACGCTAATGTATACATTTACCAAACTTTCAATTAGTGTGAATTCTTCTAGTAAAATGAATATAAATATTGAAGTGAACGCTACACAACCAAGTGTAACTGTACGAAAATGGAATAAATCATCTAGTGATAAATTCTCCTGCTAGTTCCACTGTGAAGCCAAAAGTGTTACGGAAATATAACGATAGTTAGTTGGCTTTCAGTTTGACGGATTTGAAAGAGGCGAACTAGTTGATATGTGCTGTGATTCTATATTGAAAGTTAGACAAGTTGTTCGTGTGGATTCTTGCTAAAGATGACAGAACATTATCCATCTATATCAAAAAGAGCTATTACATTGTTGCTAACTTTCGCAACATCGTACTTGTGTGAGCAGGTATTTTAAGCATTGAACAATATAAAAACAAATTGCAGGGTTCGTCTGTCTAACTTTGAAGCCGATCTACTAGTTGCATGTTCAAACATTCGACCCAGGATTGACAAGATTTGCAAGCTACATCAATCCCAAGTTTCGCACTGATGGAACGATTTCTGTTTCAAAATAAAGTCCTTAAATTTTTTGTTTGTTTTGTAATTTGTAATTAGTTTTGAAATAGGGCAATAAATGTAGTTTCTGTTAGCTGCTCCTGGATATTAATAATTCTGACTCAAACTTAAATTTAATAGAAATCTATAGCATCCACCATTGGGAATTATTATTGGTTTGATAAAATAGCCTTTAAATAAGTGTGCTGCGAAAATATTTTTATAGGTTAGATGTGCCGTTATGTTTCCACCAATGAGAAGCGTTGTTACAAAAGGTGTTTCCTCCGACTGTGATTTCTTGTACTCTGACAAAACGTGGTAGTTTGTTGACAATTTTACAGCCTTATTCAGTGTTTCAGCTTCGAATATCATATTTTCAGTAATTACGTTTAGAGATTCTGATTCAACCAGTAAGATGTTTGTATGAAAACGGTTTCGTAAAATTTATCATGAGTGTAGTTTTGGATATCGTTATTAATGGAATTCTCCCAAGAGAAGACATGTTTAAAGAAAACAAAAATTATTTTTGTTGTTTGAACTGTACTTTTACTACATGAGAAGTCATACTCTTCGGTTGCTTTGAATTTAGTTTTGTTGAATTTACACTGTAACACACAGTAATCAATTGGCATGCAATGAAATGGTATCCTATTTTCATCATTGGAATTTTTTTCCTTCGAACGTAACATCCTTCTTCACACTTTTAATATGACTTAACTGGGTTTTCCCACTGTGAACTACACCACGTTTTTAATATAAAGAGTATTAGAAGAAATCTCGAAATTCTTGATAACGTTAAAAGCATCTCTAATCAAAAAGTGTATCCAAAATAATCATTAACAGAATGACGAAAATCGAAAATTTTCTTTAATTATTATTTTTAACAGCCAAATTATCAGCACAAACTTCGCATGCACTAACACAAAAATCGAACTTACAGACAACAAAAGTCACGTGTACAAGAATTCACATTTGGAGGCGACACCTTTTCTAACAACGCTTCTCATTGGTGGAATGGGATTCGGTCGTTTGCTTCCTCCGGTTTAGAGAACGATTCTGTGTATGATCCTTTCGTTTGTTGACAGTTTCCGTTTTAGTGGACGATTTTTAAGTTTAAATTTGTTTTTGATTCTTATGGAGCTTTTGTTCCGCGTGGGTTTCTCGTACGTTCATTTTTTTTTTTTTTTAGTTGTAGACTTAACGACCACCGTGAGCAACTCAGCGAGATATAAGCAGTTGCCCGTCCCTAATTTAGGGTCACTGTTTCCAGGAAAAGGGAGAGAGTCAGTGCCGTACGGCAAACAGAGTATCCATGCCTCACCAGAATTCGAACCCGGATCCATCTCGGACGAATGATCAGAAGCCATCACTTAAATCACTGCACCATCGGGGCAGCAAAAGGTTCATTTCGAAATGTTCAGGTAATTTATTGCATTTGCACACTTCTGAATGGAGTAAAAAATTTTAACTAGAACATGAAAATCACCGAGACACCAAGGTGAAATTTTGATGTCTGGTAAGAAGTAATTCTGGCTGATTCATTCAGGGGATCGGCTCTTGTTACCGAATCGATTCTTTTCAGGAAAGATTCTTTCGCCAAAGACAGTTTGCTGATTCGTTCTTTTTGAACGAATCGTTCGCGAACGACAAACCTCTATTTCGCACTTTTTTTTTCTTTTTCTATTTCCACATGGGGTACACACTACACAGTGAGAAGACAGAGGTGTGGGAAACTCCTTCATAAATGGCAATCATCAGATTGTTGTTTCCGCATAAGACCCCTTTAAGGGTTTTGTGGGGAGGGACGCCATCTTGTGCTTTCCCAGTACACGAACTTTTGTTGCCATGCAACATCCTCACGCTGTTCGCCGAGTCACGTGGACTTGGTTCACTGATGTTTGCACACACTCCCCGAAACTCTCACCACGGCCCAAAAGGCAACACCAGTCAAACCCCCCGAGTCATTCAGTTCCGCCGAAGAACTCGCACACAAATTGACGGCGAGGTCATCTAGAACGGCGGGTGTGACCTTAAGGTACACCCGTTACGTGCATGTAGGCGGACAAAGTTCCCTTCAGAAGTGACCAAGTGGCAGCGGCCTTGACCAAACGCCCTCTGAAACAAGGCCGCAGCACCAGTTCTTGACGTCATCACAGAAAGACCTTGCCGTGACCGCCCTACCTAGTGGACTGGTGCTATCTAACGTTACGGTGATCTCCCGTACTTGATGCTTACGTAACTATGTTCTTTCCAACTATTTCAAACAGATATTTGCGATGGTAAAAAAGGTCTTTGTACTGAGTAAATAGAACAAGATCTATAAACTCAACGTTAAAAGTTTTTTATTTATTAATATTTTAGGAGGGGTGTTTTTCGAAGGCAAGTGATACAATACGTTGATTCTATTAGTGAAAAAAATGCAATGAAACTTGAGGGGTATGTTTAGCAACTCGATTTTAAACTATTTTGATGGCTAAATAAAAACGGAAATTCCGTTTTAATTATGCCACTTGCGCTGGATAGATGGATAGACAACCCCCCCCCCCCCCCCAAAAAAGTTCATAAATAAGACAACCTCGGTGCATTGAGTTCACAGATCTTGTTTTATTTATTCACCACAAATACTTTTTTCTTCTGTTTCTTTAATTTATACCTCATGTCCGACTCAAACAAAAGGCCGACGCATGAGGGACTGTTAAGGAATTTATTAATTTTTTTAACTTATTTTTCGATTCAGAAACTCATTCATTCATTCTTTTAGTAAACTAAGATGTTTAATAGATACTTTATTTCAACTTTTTAAATTTTGTTTAACTTCAAGTAAGGATCCTTTAAAAATGCCATTTTCACTTCCTTCCGCACAGATCAGACAACCAACTGAGAGAGAGAGTGGGAGGAAGTATTTATTTAGAAATCACTTTTTAGAACACTCTACATATACTTAGTAAGAGGTTCGTGATAAAGGTATTCCAAATTAAAAGGTGAAGATGAAAAAACATAAATGGAGTCAATTTTTTTATTAGTGCCAAATGCTTAATTTTTTTTATTTGTCTTCGTATAAGACCCCCAAATCATGGGGGCTGGAAGAAGGAGCGCCCTAATGTGCTCTCGCATGACGTCCCCTCCCCCATACACGAACTTTGTTGCAACACATGCTCACCACGCCCAAAATAAACACCTAGACATGGTTCACTGATGTTTACACACACACTCCCACCAGACAAACCCCCGAGTCATATCTGTCTTCGTATAAGACCCCCAAATCATGGGGACTGGAAGTAGGAAGCACCCTAATGTGCTCTCGCACGATGTCCCCTCCCCGTACACAAACTTTGTTGCAACACATCTTCACACTGTTCACCACGCCCAAAATAAACACCTGGACATGGTTCACTGATGTTTACACACACACTCCCACCAGACAAACCCCCGAGTCATATCTGTCTTCGTATAAGACCCCCAAATCATGGGGGCTGGGAGAAGGGAGCGCCCTAATGTGCTCTCGCACGACGTCCCCTCTCCCATACATAAACTTTGTTGCAACACATCTTCACACTGTTCACCACGCCCAAAATAAACACCTGGACATGGTTCACTGATGTTTACACACACTCCCACCACGGCCCAACAAGTAGCACCATACAAAGCCCCGAGTTATACAGATCCTCCGAAGAACTCGAAAGGACCCGCACACAAATAGCGGCGAGGTCACCTAGAACGGCGGGTTTAACCCGAAGGTACACCCGGAACGTCCATGTAGGCGGACAAAAGTCCCCTTCAGAGGTGACTAAGGACCTTGTCCGCTGGTGGTGTCATTTCATTAGTGACAACGCCACTGAATCCCTTATGCAGGAGGATTCTCCTCGTAGTTGAACCAAAGAATATCTAACGAGAAGAAGTTACGGCTCAGCGAGACGTAACTAGCGCAGTCGTATCTTCAGGGAAAACACGCAGTGCACAGAAGCCAAAATACAGGTTGATAGGCTGATGCCCGTGCAGACTGCGCATGCATATTTTTGTTCACTTCAATTCTCTGGGGAAGGACCCGCCAATTTTTTGTCTTCGTATAAGACCCCCAAATCATGGGGGCTGGGAGAAGGGAGCGCCCTAATGTGCTCTCGCACGACGTCCCCTCCCCCATACACGAACTTTGTTGCAACACATCTTCACACTGTTCACCACGCCCCAAATAAACACCTGGACATGGTTCACTGATGTTTACACACACTCCCACCACGGCCCAACAAGCAACACCAGAAAAACCCCAGAGTCATACAGATCCTCCGAAGAACTCGAAAGGACCCGCACACAAAGAGCCGGCGAGGTCACCTAGAACGGCGGGTGCAGCCCGAAGGTACACCCGGAACGTCCATGTAGGCGGACAAATGTCCCCTTCAGAGGTGACCAAGTGACAGCGACCCGGACGGGAGATTGTCAGAGAGGACACCGGGCCGACGGGTGCACCAAGGCACTCACACGACCTACGGCAGGTGCCTCCCCGGCCTACTTCCACACGGAACCGGCACACTACAAACAGCAAATACACAACACCCTCCCTTCAGATACCATCCATTCATACCGCATCATAAGAGAAAGAGCAGAAACAGAACCAACACACTCACTCCCCCGACTCACACAGGCTCCTGCCGTCTCGGTCAGCGGCCAGCACCGCCGACCTCGAACGGAGAGAAGACAGATTAAATCGCCGATGAAAGGGTCGGAGGCTAACCTCCACACCCTTCATCAAACACAAGTCACAAAAACATAACACTAGAAAAAGCCCAACACTCCCCGAGAGATCCCTCGGGCTTCAAGTGCCGAAACTAAGGGGGTAAGTTACCCCAATGAAAGGTGTAGTTGTTCTTGGTCCCGGTAACAATCCGAGGCCAAGTTCCCCACCGATACCTAAAGGCTCGGTCGGTCAAAGTGCGGGCGTCCACTCTCGCCCTGTCTCGGAGCTCACACTTGACTTGAAGGATAACCGTTGTCGGAGAGAAGCCCGAGTTAGCCGTCCGGGAATGCAGAACCCTGTTCCTCTCCCTCCACATCTTATAACAGACCTCGGTGATAATCCTCCTCCAGACCTCCCTGCCCGCCTCCGGGGCAGGATGTAGATGATAAAACACATTAGCCGGGTGAAACTGGAGGGCGTCAAGCCTTTTGTGCCAAGCCCAAGTCCAGATTCCCTGCCAAACCTTGTGCGCCATGGGGCAGGCCCAAAAGAGATGGAACCTGTCCTCAATGCCCGCACACAAAAGGCATCTATCGGAAGAGATGCCACCCCACCGAAACTGCCTACTCCTGGTTGGAAGGACATTGTGGGCCAACCGCCACCTAAAGTCCCTCTTCTTGCAGTCCACACCCGTCGAGTGAATGCTCATCCAAGCCTCTCTCATACAGAAGTTCCTAGGAACGTGGAAATCTTTGACGACGTGTTCCCTAGGCCTAGGGAGCAGGTCAATGTACATCTGCTGCGTGTTCTTCCCGGCGCGGTCAGCCTTCGCAAAGTCCTGCAGGCGACCTCCAAGCTGGTAAGACCTATGCATCCTCTCGCGCCGGGGGCCAACAAATCTGTGACCAGGAACGTATTTGACGAGTCCCACCCCGTGAAATAGTAGGCCAAAGGTCCACACGGGTGTTCGGCGACCAGGGCTCCCTTCACACTCTTAAACTGGAGTGCACTGAGCCATGTCGGAAGGTGCTTGATTTCCAACCCCCTCCCCCCGACCTGGGACAGTATAGGACCGCCCGAGCCACCTCTTCTGTCTTCTTCCCGGCCCAAATGAAGCCAAAGACCGCTCTCTCCATCTGCTTCATGAGACTTCCGGGTGGGGACTCAATTTCCCCGGCAACAGTGCATTTCGAAACCAGTAGCGCATTAGCTAACTTGGCTCGATTCACTCTAGAAATGCCCACCTCCTGCCACCGTTCTTGCTCCTTCTTCATCTCCGCCAGAACTTTACCCCAGATGCTCACGTGGACCCCTTCCTTAGAAAACTGGATACCGAGTATCCGAACGGGCCCATCGGTCACAGCTAAACCTGTAACCGCTGAACTCTCCCATTTGCCCCAGAGCATAATACTCGACTTCTCTTCATTGAGACGGGCACCGGTCGCAATGCAATACTCAGCGAAAGCATCCCGCATCCCGTTCAAGCTCCTTTCCGAGTCGACGAAGAAGGAGACACCATCTGCGTACGCAAGGTACTTCAACGACTCCCTTCTCCCCGGGACCGGAAAACCCCTAACGCTATCCTTCCCAGCAACTCTTCTCAAAAGGGTCTCCAAGACCAAAACAAACAAAAGGGGAGAGAGAGAGGACATCCCTGCCTCACTCCTCTTTGAACCTCAAAGAGGGGGAGAGACGACCGGCAATAATGGCTCTCCCGGAGAGATCCCTGTACAACGCCCCAATCGCACTTCGGACAAATACTCCGAAGCCGTGGGCTTCTAACAATCTTCCGACAAACTCGTGCGATACCCTATCAAAAGCCTTGCTCTGGTCTGCCAAGAAGAGCCCCATCTTAATGCCCTTCTCGCCCAGGTAAGTGATAGCGTCTCGAATGCACCTAGTATTCCATTGCATGCGGCGCCCCCGATACCACACGTCTGGTTAGCGCCAATGAGATGAACGGCCATCTTAGCAAGCCTGCTATTGATGACCCTCGCAAGGATCTTATAGTCCACTGTGGAGAGAGACACCGGTCTCGAGCCACTTAAATCCCTCGACGGGGCGTCGGGGTCTTGCACAGCAAAGTGACCATGCTCCTCCGCATGGTCCCCGGCATACGACCTACCAGCACAATCTCGTTGTACACCCTGGTAAGCCAGGGCGCTAACGCATTAACAAACTTCTTATAAAATTCCGACGGGAGACCATCACAACCCGGAGACTTACCTGGCGAAAGGGCCTGAATCACCTGGCGAAAGGGCCTTACCTCGGACACCGAGAACTCCTCTTCGAGGTTATCCAAGTCCTCGTCTGGGATCCTCGGCGTATCCTCCAACCACATATCCATGACGGCAGGATCAATTTCCTCGCTGGAAAAGAGATCGCCGTAATACCTAGCAGCTTCCTGCAGGATCTGCTTATTGTCCCTCACCTCGGTACCATCAATATCAAGAACTTCCAGGTTCTCCCTCTTCCGCTCCGCCTCGAGCTTCCGGTAAATATGATTAATATCCCGCTCCTGCTCAAAACTCCTAATAGCACCTTGAAGTTGAATTTCAGAGCCGATGCCTCTATAAAAATCGGAAATCTCTTGCCTGATCTGTGTAATGATCCCAAGGTTACACCTGTCTTCATTACCCTTCAGAGCCGCGTTCAAGAAGTTCATCAGAAGAAAATGAGTCCCCCGCTTAGCTCTCGCCAACTCCTTACCCCGAGCAACCAAGGTGCTCCGGACCTGGTCCTTCGCCTTCTCCCAACCGCCGATCTCGTCATCGCTGGCCGTTTCTGCACCGGCCTTCAAGATCGAACGGACACGCGACAGCGCTTCAACGTCGGCTAACATTGACACGTTTAGGCGCCACGGTGTCGCTTTCCTCTCCTCGGCGCCGGCACACAGACGTCCATCACGACAACGCTGTGATCAGAAACAAACAACGGCTGTGAGTTAGGGTTAAAAATCTCGGCTCCCATAACCCAGTCCATCTTTGAGACCAACAGCATGTCGATCCTAGAAGCCAAATGATTCCTGTGCCAGGTGAACCCCGGCTCTTGCGGGAACAGCTGCCTCCACACGTCCTTAAGTTGCTGGTTCTTAATCAGATCCGTAAGACCCCTTCTGTACGGCTCTGACCACCTGCACCTGAGAGTACTCAACCGATCGATATGGTTATCCACAACCGAGTTAAAATCCCCACCGACACCAGAAAATCTTCGCTTCCCCTAAGGAAGAACGGCAGCTGGTTATAAAAACCGCTCAGGAGAGGACCCTCCACCGGAACATAAACACACACCATCTTAATGGACATCAATCCGCTATTAACCAAAATAGCCACCACGCGACCGTCCCCATCAGTCTGCATCTGCGTGATGCTACCCTCGTACTGCGGCCTGTAGACAATGGCCACCACAGTGAAACCATTCGCTCCAAGAGAATACCTACAATTCAGCCCGGTGTTCCTACGGAACGCAAAAACCTGCTCGGGCTTCTTATGGTGAGTTTCCTGCACCAGCAAAAAATCAACACCCGACTCATTGAAGTAGCCCGCGAGCCACTTCTGCTTTTCGACGGTGCGGAGACCGTAAACGTTCAACGTGCCAATACGCAGATCGAGGCCTTGGTAATTATGCGCCATACTTACCACAATCTGAAAAAAGAAGTAGTATGTTAGCAAAAAACACCTCATAAAACAAAGACCCATGTTCCAAAACAGAGCGAGAGGAACCCAACCAAACAAGCAACTCACCTTCAAGATCTCGATCTATTGCGTCCCTCTGTCTCCTTCGTATCCGCACTGTTTCTCCGTCGTCGGCTTTTATGACCGGTAACCGTCAGGAATGACGTGCTCCATTCCGTCGAATCCCGACTTCGCCAATTTGGCAAGATCCTTCGCCGCATCAACGTTGGCCTGGGTCAGCCGTCTTCCCTGACGCTTGAACTTGGCCCGCAGATCTTCGGCCATCTGCCCAGCCAACTGTTCTTCCTCAGAATCCGCAGAAAGCTCGGATTCCCTGCAAAAAAATTTATTGCCCCTAGTATCGGAGTGCTGCTTGGCCTCCGAACTCCCGTCGCCGGCAGGCGCGCTCTCTTCGACAGAGTGCCAGCCTGCCCCGGCGGCCTCCCGCGGCACTTTCAACTCGTTACCACGGTGGCCGCCGTTCGTAGAAGACTCGGTCAAAAGCATCGCTTCGCTGCGGGGACCCTCCTCGGACTCCGTAGGCGTCCGCAGGAGGGTGGAGAAGCAGTCCCGGATTCCCCCTCGGGAGCCCAGGGCCGCTGCTGAACCTCCACAGCTCCACTATGGGATGCAAGCTTCCTGCCTACTTGCAGGAGAGCCCGTGCACTCATTCCCGGCTCAATCCAACCACCGGCGTCGTCGGATTGCCCGGGGAACATATCCTGCACTGGATCCGTCGCTGGCTCGGCTTCATCAAAACTCGGGATTTCATCAATTTCAGTAGTGTCGACTGCACCAAAACTCTCATCTTCGTTGTTTTTTGAGGAAATGGGAGTGCAGATCCCCTCGACAATACAAACATAATCATCACTAACTTTACATACACTAGTGACATCAATTTTTACCTTTTCAAAACCATTATCAACTTCAAGTTGGAAATCATTACCGTCGAAAAATTCCACATTCTCATCCACACCAGTCACACAAATTTCACCTTCCTTTTAACCTGACCAAACCTCCATTTTCTCACTATCTTTGCCCACCATTTTCACATCCTCGTCAATAATACTGACTCCATTTAACTGATTTGCCATTTGCTTAATATCCTCATTAGAGAATTTTCTTGACTTTTTGATAACCGTAGTGTAACCGTCTCCAGCCAGTAGTGAACGAACCCTCTTGTCCACCGTGAGTTGACCTGTGGAAGAAGAATTATCTTTATCATTTTTTGGAGAAACTTTCTCCGCCTCACCATTTCTTTCACTTACCTGCTCCACATTCGAAATACCTTCAGCTTCCTCCTGGGCACTCCCCGAGCCACGAAGTTGGTGGGTTTCTACTACCTCGCCACTCGAGGAATTTTCCCCAGCTTCAGGAGCTTCCCCCACCTTCTCCGTGGCGTCAAGCGCCTCTAAAATATCATCTTGGTTTACCTGGGATTGTCCGGCTCCGGCCATCTTGGCAAAAGTACTGACACCACATTCTGGTCTCTTGTGTTGTGGAGACTTGCACTTCCCGCAAGGATCTTTACAGTTCTTGATATTATGACCCAGAGCTCTGCAATTCTCGCAAGAGTATTTAGCACAATCAACAGCGATGTGCCCCCCGTGTCCACATCGCCGGCACACACGAACCTGCCCATTGTACACATTCATACATCTAAAATGGGAAACATACATGAAATTAGGAACGGCTTTGTCCATGTCGAGGGTGACAATTCTCGTTCCCGAGAAGGCTCCTTTCATGTATATTTCGGTCTCCTTTCTAACCTCATACTTAACATTAAGCACCCTTCCAAAATCATTGAAAACGGCTTTAACCGCTTCATTAGTTACCTGGCATGGGAGGTACTTACAGAAGACAACTTTAATGTTTGTGTCACCTTTAGAACAGTGAATCTCGGACGACTCGTGGTAGAGAGTTTTGCCCACGAGCTGCAAATAATAGTCAGTACGCTTCAAAACGATCTCAAATTTTCGCGGATTCACTACCCGCACAAAATGAAAAAGTGGTTCAGCAGGTGAACGCAAGTGTTCCCAGATCGCTTTACCGACTTGGGAAGCAGTAAGACCCGTATGGGTAACAAGGAGATAGTTTTCCTTCTTAGCGGAGGCCTTGCTCAAAGCCATTGTTTAGGACCAAATTCTGTCCTTTAACAAATAAAAAATGTATAAAAAGCACGAAAATAAGTTCTACTTAATGAAAATAATGTAAAAAGTACTTACAGTTCTTTCTTAAGTAATCCAAAGTAAAAGGCACACAAAACACAACACACTAACAATGAAGACCACGTGCTCGCTAACACTAACAGTGAAGACCACGCGCTCGCTAAACAATAGCGGTAAAGGCTACGTCCAAAAATACCGCAGTATCAGCGGAGCGAAGTAGCGTGGCCATGACCATGTGTACTTTTCCTGCACTGGTAAGTCTAGGCGCCCACGTACGGCTGGCACGAGCACCTCACAAAGGCCGCCAACACCGTGCTCCACGCACCCGGGCGGGCGGGCGGCCAGACACGTACGCGAAATTCTAACGGTTGTATCAGAGACGAATCAGTTGACTTACCATACTAGCAGCCTGCAAAAAGGTAGAATTTTTTAGTAAATTGTTAATATCTTCGAATAGGGAGTAAAATCGAATTTTGAATTATATTTTAATTTTTTAATGTAATACCAACAAAAAGTCGACTATGATATCGATGTAACAGTTTTTATTTGACGCATTTATAATTTTCAGTTTTATTTATTTTTCACATCCACAAATATTGTTTATTTACTAACTCTAATATTTACCCTTGCTGAAAAGTTGCAACACACACTCTCTAGCGCATTCAAGGTAAACGAAATTTTTTTCTGATTATGTTAGATGCAAAACGTGGTTTATCTTCAGTTAAGAAATCTTTTTGCACCGTCAGTTTAATAGTTCAAAGTGTTCTCATTTTTGGCCCAACAGTGTGCCACAAGTAGTTGCATTACTTTAGGGAATTAAAGTTGAAAAGTAATAAAACTTAGTTTTAACACCCTGTTGGTGGGTTTTAAAACTAAGTTTTATATTTTTAAACAAAAAAAGTACCAATCCAATTGCTATAAATAAACAAAGACATCGCTCTTTTCACGTTTTAGCAATACACAACAACCGAAAAACTGTTATTTGGCCACTGCCAAATAACAATTTACGGTCGTTCGTCAAATTCAACAGGTCTTCCTGTAGTAACGTCAGAGAGTAGGAAGTGTTTGGCCCTTGTTTCAGGCGGCGTTGGCCGAGGACCGCCTACCCGGTCCACATCCACACAGAACCGGCACACTACAAGAATTAAAAACCCAACACCCTCCCTACAGTTATTCTTCATTCACACCACGCACACACAAAAAGGAAAGACTGTATCAACCCCGTCCCTCCGACTCACATAGCCTCTCTCAGTCTCGGTCAGCGGCCTGCATCGCCAACCTCGAACGGAAACAAGACACATTAAACTACCGGTGAAGGGGTCGGAGGTTAACCTCCTCTCCCTAAATAAAAACAAGAAACACAAGTCACAAACCGTAACACTAGAAAAAGCCCAACACCCTCCAGAGAGATCCCTTGGGCTTCAAGGGCCGGAACTAAGGGGGTAAGTTACTCCAGTGAAAGGTGTAGTTGTCTTTGTTCCTGGTAACAATCCGAAGCCAAGACCCCCACCGATACCTAAAGTCCCGGTCGGTCAAATTGCGGCCGTCCATTCTTGCCCTGTCTCGGAGCTCACGCTTGACTTGAAGGATGACAGTTCTTGGAGAGAAGCCCGAGTTAGCAGTACGGCAATGCAGAACCCTATTCCTCTCCCTTCACGTCGTATAACAGACCTCTGTGAATATGTTACAAAAGAGATGGAACCTGTCCTCAACGCCCGCACTCGAAAGACACCTATCGGAGGAGATGCCTCCTCACCGAAGCGGTCGTCATGATTTCAGATGTTGAAGAATGAGGCGGAAGAACACCCGTAGCAAATCAGTTGCCGGTTCCCAAAGCGAGGGAACTTAACATTAAAAATAAGAGGCTCGAGACCCAAGAATTCTCCGCTTGCAGCGCCAATTGAAGCAGCGACCAGGGAGGAAAACCGAATGCGCGCAATACATTGCGGGAGCACATGCCTGCCGAGCCGGAGTTAGGGTCACGTGTGTACTACAATTATTATACTTTATTTTTGATTCAGCAAAAATTTTTATTCTTCTTGCGGACAAAACATCACTCTATCAATAGGAATCTCAGCATAAAAAAAAAAAAACACGTACCAAGTGTGCGGGAAGAGTACTCATCGTTCCCTGAAGCGTACTTCTTCCGACACATGAATTGTCCTAAACGATGAGAAGCATCGACACATGGAGTCATGAGATGGCTGAATGCATTTCACGTGCGAGAAGAGTGAAGGATAGGTGAAGTGTTACCATGGCGCCATCTATTATTGCTTTTGGAACTAGCGGGGCCGAACGTGGAAGTTTAGCCAATTCTACAGCAACCTTCGCTTCTCGAAGCTCATAGGATTCAATATTATCAGCTTCACGCAATCTGGACGTGAGTTCGTCAACAATAACAAAAAACTATTACGAAAGAAAGACTTGACGATCTTTTCGCTTTAGAAATCGGAAGCTGAATTTGTCCTCATATGTAATAGAACAATCCTTAAAATGACAACGTTTTTTCACCATATTGATACCAGATCGCATGCAAAACGTGCAATTCTAACCGAACATCTGCAATCGGTTTAGGACTGTCATGTGACCATGTTTATTTTCCCTTCACCACCAGATGGCGCTGAGATTAGTGATGGGCATAATCCAGTCGAAATAGTCTATTCATTCGATTACCCCAAATTCATTCGAATGAAAAAAACCTCACGAAAGAACTCTCGATTGCTCATAAGCTGTCTCGTTCAAACGAGTGCATTCGAAAGGCGAAATCGCTCGTCTACCCGAAAACATCTCGAGAGGTTCGGAAGTACTCGCTTTTCACGTGATCGAATTATCTCTCGCAGGGAGAATCATTTGTGTTCCTTATAACTTCTTAAGCTAGGTTATGCTATTCGAAAAAATCCAAGCGTCTTTATTGTCATTCCGTCCAGCGAAAGAAAGCTGAGCGTGTAGCACTAATTACAAATCATTCGAATGGTTATTTCGAATGAATATCTCGATTTGTCAAACGCAGAAGGCGGCTCTGAGCGTATTACGCCATCTACCGGTGAATTCTAAAATTAAAAATCGTTCGAATGAATATCTCGATTTGTCAGATCTCTCGATTGTAACCTTTCGATTCTTAAATTCAATGGATTATGCCCAACACTAGCTGAGATTCCGGCTACTACTACGCCTACCATGTCGACATAGAGGGTGGCATGCCTTACCAAATACTTCTTAACCTCAAGGGGCACAAGAGAATCGTGCGTTTCAGAAACGCTGAGAACTCAAACCAGTTTGTGTAGCTTCTGCGATTACAACGAGACCGCAGCCTCGTAACTAGATCATACAGGTGAAAACGCGTTTGCTAAAGTATTAGAAAATCATAGCGTGACTTACTTATTTGTTCCTAATTTTTCTAAGAACATAGTGAAAAGCTTATATAATGAATATGTTACATTGAAACAAAATTCTAAAGTGATCAGTCATCCGTTTTTTTTCTTAATATTTAAAGTCATATTCTTATTTATTTGAAGAAATGCGCAATTCGACACATGGAGTCATTGGAAGCTGAATGCATTTCACGTGCGAGAAGAGCGGAGGATGCTTTTGCGACAGCCATTCGGAAAGTGAGTAACGTTCGCGCATTACTCAATGAAAGTATTCACCTCAGAAATGCGCATGCGCAGTGTTGTTTCCTCAGCCATTAGTCATAACTTGACCCATTTCGTGAGGTTGTGCTTAAGTTAATATTTAGAATGGCGCCATCAGCGAAGTCCGTTCGTAATGTTTCAAGAAATGTCATACCAAGCGAGACTCATCGGCAAATTTGCGGACAAAATGCAATGAATGCAGGAATGGTGAGGATGTGAGCTCAAATGTTTAACGGAGGACGATAGAGCATTCATGACAAATTGCGCAGTTCTCTGTTCATGGAAAATTTGGTGGAGGGAGTGAATGAAAACATTAGCGAGAAACGACTCTTCAGAATTTATGATCTTTCAAAACTGAAGTTTGGAAATCACTGCTGCACGAAATCATTACATAAATGCTTCAGTACCTCAGGTGTGTGCATAATGAGTGCCAAAGATGTTGACGGAAGAGCACACAGCGAAACGCATGGAAACTGCTTTGGAATTTTGGGCAGCTGTACGCCGAGAATGGCGATTATTTTTTAAGCCGTATGTGACGGGAGATGAAATTTGGGTCTCTCACATCCAGTTTCGTACAGAGGAATTCCTGTTAGGGGTGAGGGCTGGAATTATTTTTAGGTACGTGTGTATGCACACATAGTATGTATATATATATCATCATCATCATCATTGTCAACCATTATCAATCCACTGCTGGACGAAGGTCTCCCCAAGTTTCCTCCACAACGGTCTGTCTTGTGCCAGTCTCCTCCATGTCACTCCTGCATACTTTCGAATTTGATCCACCCATCTCCCATGTGGTCTTCTTCTGGGTTTTTCCTGTCCCTTGGAATCCAATCTAAAATTTCGGCTGTCCATCGATGATCTGTCCTTCTGGCAGTATGTCCAGCCCATTGATCATGATGTCTTCCACTCTTGTCATTTTTCGGATCCACGAGTTCCTCTTCTTATCTCTCCTGGTTATACCAAGCATACACCTCTCCATGCTACTTTGAGTTGTCTGCAGCCTTTGTATGTCTCTTTTAGTTAAGGTCCACGTCTCTGCACCATACGTAAGCACTGGAAGGATGCATTGATCAAACACTTTTATTTTAAGACATAATGGCATATTGCTCTTCAAAATTATGCTGTTTCTTCCAAAAGCTCTCCAGGCAAGTTTTGTACGCCGATTAATTTCTTCATCAATGTGACCCTCACTTGATATCTGCTGTCCAAGATAAACGTTCGGGCCTGTTATCTCCAGCTTTTCTCCATCAATCGATAAATCTTTATTTCTTGTAAAAGCATTGAACATCACTTTTGTCTTCTGAAAGTTCGTTTTTAATCCCACTTCTTTACTCTTGTCAGCAAGTTCCTGGATCATACTCTGCAGCTCTGATGGGGTAGTTGCAAAAATGACTACGTCATCAGCAAAACAAAGGTGGGTTAGATAATCTCCATTAATCTTTATCCTCTTGTTTTCCCAGCTCAGCGACAGAAAGACACCCTCCAATGTGGCATTAAAGAGCTTTGGAGATATGGTGTCACCTTGTCTCACTCCCTTTTCAATTTTTATGTGTGTTGTATTTTCAAACAGCCGAATCTTTGAACTTGCATTTTCATAGATGTTATTAATAATATTAATGTATGCATCTTCAATACCGCAGGATATCAGAGCCATTGTAACTGCTGATGGTTTCACCGAATCAAAGGCTTTTTCGTAATCGATAAAAGCCATGCACAATGGAAGTTCATATTCCCTCGCTCCTTCAATTAGTTCTCTCAGTACGTATATATGATCTATTGTGCTGTAGCCACTCCTGAATCCAGCTTGTATATATATATATATATGAATGCATACAATACACAGTGTTCGAATTACCCAGTGGTCCGCTAGCCATCCGCTAGTAAAACCTCCATCGGACACTGAACTATTGATTTTACTGGCCCATGTGGTGGCCAGTAAGGTTTTCTTTTTTTTTTTTTGTTCTAATTTGTCACAAGTTAAAAAACGAATTTCTGTTTCTTTTTTTTTTGTTTTCTTTTTCGGCTGCAAACTAATATTAGGTTTAAAAACAAATATTGGAGATGATTCCATGGAAATGATAAGTTATTTTCTACATATATTGTAAATGTCTTTAAATGTTTTATCATTTTTTTATGGACCAGTGAGTGTTTTGGTGGACCAGTAGTTTGCAAATTCTAGTGATCTGCTGAGCCAGTAGAAGATTTATTTCTAATTCTGACCAGGGCTGTAGTGGAGGGTATACGGCGGTATGCGCGGTATACCCTCTGCTTTTTTTTTTGACAGAATAGCGTATACCTTCAATGTCCATATTATCAACAGAACTTCAATCTCGAACGACATCGCTGACAAGAGCTGAACATCTAATAAAAAGAACCATAAGAATTATAGAGACCTTTGGAGATAATCCTGGGGAAAAAACTCATTTAGCTTTAGCAGCAAACGAGGAATTATTATTTAAAAATATCCCATTGATTTCTAACAACAAAATTGTACCCATTAACCAAACCAGTTTATTCAAAGCACGGCTGACAGGATGAAATCAAGACTGTGTTCAGATTCAAACAGTGAAAAAGTACAACTTCTTGAAAATATTTCTTCGTTAGAGTGAATAAATATTAAAACAGATGACGTGTGCTATGAAGAACTAGAAACAAGGTGAATCTGTAGAAGTTTTAATGTTGATGAAATGCAAGCTATTCAGAGACCGAGAGAATATACTGGAAAAGTCCAAGTTGTACCAAAAAACTTAAAACCTCTCTTAAGAACGATTTCAACTCTGCCTTGTTCGCTAGCTGAATGCGAATGAGGATTCAGTTTACTGAACAACATTATAACCGATCTTAGAGCATCTTTGTTAATCTCCAATGTATCTAACCTGCTGTTCATAAATTCAAATGGACCGCCGATTGAACGATTTAATCCCAAAAAGATATGTAAGATCTTGGTTGATGAATCATTGTTCAGCAACTGATAGTAGATCAAGAATTTCTCCTAGAGAAGTACAGTGCTGTAAGTAAGAACTTATCTCATAAGGCTTTTTTTTTTTTTTTTTTTTTCACTGGTTCCAGGGCAGGGAGAAGAGCCAGTGCCATAAGATAACTGTCAAAACAACATCCATGCCACACCGGAATTAGAACCCGGACCCCTTTCGGACGAATGATCAGAGGCCATCGCTTAGAACACTGCGCCACCGGGGCGGCTCAGACTTTATGGGATATATTTCAATAAAAATTATAATAATCTTGTGCACATGCTCATCAACATGTCATTGACAGGAGAGAGGAGAAGATACTTAATTCATATCGGTAAGTGAGCTCATTGTCATAATTGTTTAAAAGGCATGGTACCCCCATGGAGGGTACGGACCTTTTTTTTTTTATCAATGTAGTATATAACCTCTGATTTTTTAGGATTTTTACATAGTGAAAATGACCCTCTGCTGATTTGAGAAAGATCCTCTACTGATTTTACGACTACAGCACTGATTCAGACACTGATATGGCCAGGAAAGTGATAGATGTATGCAAAAACTTTAGCTAAATTATTTTTCCCACACCATGGAGGTCGGTTATGTTAATTAAAAATTATTGTGGGACTTATACTTGCATCTATGGCTTTGCAGAAATCCATTTCCAACTAGGTCTTTGTGGAAGTAAGAAAATGCAGAGTTTTGCTGGTCCTTGATAAAGCCAAGGCTCGGCATTCTCGACACTTTCTGCATTCTGGTTTTGCTATTATTTTATTTTTTTTATTCATGCCTGTTGGGTTTTGAGGTTTAATTTGTAGATTTTGTCCTAGTTAAATAATATTTTTTTGTTTCAGTCTCTGCTTTGTAGTTTG
Organism: Macrothele yani; assembly: GCA_039090855.1. NCBI lineage: Eukaryota > Metazoa > Arthropoda > Arachnida > Araneae > Macrothelidae > Macrothele > Macrothele yani. The sequence goes on along the minus strand of CM077032.1, from coordinate 53,387,857 downwards.
TAATTTCTGAATATTCATCACTGCTACGTTGGGCGTCATGATCTTCAGATTGTTTGTTCGAAAATTTGATTTTAAATTTTAGGTTGTAAATTTTGTCTTTAACTCTGCTTTTGGGTATATATATATATATGTATACAAGATGGTACAAAAAAGTATCACTGAAGATGTAAGGAAATTCAACTGTGAACTAGTGAGGAAAGCAATTGAAAACAACCAAAGCCTAAAGATAGCAAAGGGACTTCTAAGTAACGGAAGAAAACAGATTATGGCTCTGAAAAAAGAAGATGGTTCTGTAACAAGAAATAGAGGTGAAATGTTGACAAGAGTGAAAGATTTCTACTCAAAACTGTATGAAAGAGATGATACATGTACTCCAGATATTACAAAAGGTACCAGAGTTCTTCCAGTCCTCCCAGTAGAAGTTGCACATGCAATCAACATGAAATGGGGGTGGGCTCCAGGAAAAGATGGAATTGCCGTAGACATCATACAAGAAGCAAGTGGAGAAATTAAAACAGTACTCGCCCAAGTTTAAACTCGATGCCTTAATGAAGGGAAGATTCCTAAGGATTGGAACAATGCTACAATGATCCTGCTACATAAAAAAGGTGACATTGAGGATCCCAGTAACTACAGACCTATCAGCCTCCTGTCAGTGGTTTATAAAATCTTCACTAAAGTTCTTTCACACCGCTTGAAGGTGACACTGGACATGGCTCAACCGAGAGAACAACCTGGATTCAGGAGTGGCTACAGCACTATAGATCATATCCACATACTGAGAGAACTAATTGAAAGTGGGAGGGAATATGAACTTCCATTATGCATGGCTTTTATCGATTATGAAAAGGCCTTTGATTCGATGAAACCATCTGCAGTTACAATGGCTTTGAAATCCTGTGGTTTTGAAGATGCATACCATAATATTATTAATAACATCTATGAAAATACAAGTGCAAAGATTTGGCTATTTGATAATACAGCACCCATAAAAATTAGAAAGGGAGTGAGAAAAGGTGACACTATATCTCCCAAACTGTTTAATGCCACATTGGAAAATATCTTTCAATCACTGAACTGGGAAAACAAAGGGATGAAGATTAATGGAGATTATCTAACTCACCTTCGTTTTGCTGATGACGTAGTCACTTTTGCAACTGCCCCATCAAAGCTGCAGAGTATGATCCAGGAAGACAAAGTAGAGAAGTGTGATTGACAAGAGCAAAGAAGTGCAATTAAAACTGACAAGAGTGAAGAAGTGCGATTAAAAATGAACTTTCAGAAGACAAAAGGGATGTTCAATGCTTTTACAAGAAATGAAGATTTATCGATTGATGGGGAAAAGCTGAAAATAACCAATACCTACATTTATCTTGGACAGCAGATATCAAGTGAGAGTCACATTGATGAAGAAATTAATCGCCGTGTAAAACTTGCCTGGAGAGCTTTTGGAAGAAACAGCCTAATTTTCAAGAGCAATATGCCATTATGTCTCAAAAGAAAAGTGTTTGATCAGTGCATCCTTCCAGTGCTTACATATGGGGCAGAGACGTGGACCTTAACTAAAAGAGACATACAAAGGCTGCAGACAACTCAAAGTAGCATAGAGAGGTGCATGCTTGGTGTAACTGGGAGAGATAAGAAGAGGAACTCGTGGATCAGAAAAATGACAAGAGTGGAAGACATCATGATCAGAGTTAAATCCCTGAAATGGCAATGAGCTGGACATATTGCCAGAAGGACAGACCATCAGTGGACAGTCGAAATTTTATATTGGATTCCAAGGGACAGGAGAAGACCCAGAAGAAGACCACATGGGAGATCGGTGGATGAAATTCGAAAGTATGCAGGAGTAACATGGAGGAGACTGGCACAAGACAGACCGTTGTGGAAGAAACTTGGAAAGACCTTCATCCAGCAGTGGACTGATAATGGTTGACAATGATAACGTGATGATACAATATGTATAGTTATAGTGCATAAGATGGACAGATATACATTTGATAAAAGAGTTGATGTACAGGTCTGGGGAAGAGGGGGATGGTTAAGCCCCAAAGCTCTCCCCATGTGTGCACCAGTGCTCACATCGCAACTGAATCGAAACAGCAGTCCATGTAATGGAAACGCACGAGCACGTCAATGGCCAAAAAATTCAAACAGACTATGTAAACAAGGAAGGTCATGTGTACCGTCTTTTGGCACGGTATTCTCCCAGATGTCGATCGATGAATTTTTAAGCCGTAGAGTGACGGGAGATGAGACTTGGGTCTCTCACATCGCACCTGAATCGGAACAGCAGTTCCTACAATGGAAACACACGGGCTCTCTATTGCCTAAAAACTTCAAACAGATTATGTGAATAAGTGAGGTCATGTATGCTGTCCTTTTGTGACAGTACACCAAGGATGGTGATAAATTTTTAAGTTGTATAGTGACAGGAGATGAGACTTGGGTTTCTCACATTGCACCGGAATCAAAACAGCAGTTCCTGTAATGGAAACAAACGGGTCGCCAATGGTTAAAAAAATGGAAACACACAGGCCCTGGTCACCAAATCTGGATGGAAAACTGGAAGACGCGCACAACCTGGTGAACAAATCTGAATGGGAGCAGCAGGACCACCCCTTCCTACGTACCAGACTTGGCACCCCATGACTATTATCTGTTTCTCCACTTGAAACCATTTCCTGTCGGTCAGCAGTTTTACGACAACGACCTGCAGGCTACTGTTGAGCGATGGCTCAAAATCCAGGCGGCAGACTTGTATGAGGGAGATATCCAGAAACTTGTACTATGACATGTCACATGCCTAACATCTACAGGGATTACGCTGAAAAGAATAGATTAAGGAATGTAGAATTCATTGCACATTAAAAATTAGTTAGCAATATATATATTTTTTAATCTTCAAACTTTCTGGATGGCCCACATATCCTTTGATGTATCATTTGTAAAAGTTATTTTTTCTACTCTGCCCAATACATAGGGTCAGGGGCATATACAGAATTTCTTTTTGGGTGGGAGGGGATGGGGCGATGAAAAATGAAAGTTTTAAAATTCAGCAGAATAAAATTAAAGTTAATGAAAAATAGAAGAAAAAAATAAAGCATTTTTTTTTCTAATGTAAGTTGATGCCTTTTTATATAATGGGGATATTTTTCTAATGTAAGTTGCATTTTAACCAAAAACTTAAAAAAATGAAACACTTTTGAATGGGCCAAAACCCCTTGGCTTTCCTCTAAATATGCCCCTACATAGGGTTAGTATCTAAGCCAGAACATTTTAATGGTGAAAATACTCCCGATACATTGAAATCCCCAAAATTTAAATCTTTAATTTCTGATAGATCAGCAGAAGTGAAATGTAGTGTGTGTGAGTGTGTTTGGCTGAACTTTTTATTTATTTATTTATGAATATAAATACGAGCTCCACATTTATTATAAATGATATAAATACAAAAATTACCATTTATATTTCTATATAAATATAAATGGTAATTTGAATATAATAATTAATTTCAGTATGATATAAAAGTTGTCTCTCTTCCGTTTCACATCCTAAACTGGTTCCTAGGTGAAAACTTTCAATTGACATCCTAAAATTGGTCCCTGGTTGAAGACTTGCAATTCAAGGTTGAATTGCAAAAAGATAATCAGCTCATTTTTTTGGCCTTGTCATTAGAAGTAAAAAAGAAAAAAAATGGAGCAAGGTTATGCAAGAAACTTACTAACAATAATAAAATGTTAGACAAGGGGTGGTCAACTATTTTTGAATTTGGGGCAGTAAATTCTTAGAAATAATTTGAAGTGCCACTGTAACCAACTTAAATACTGACAGCTGGAAATGGTTGTTTTATATGTTTTTGTAAAGAATTGAAACCCATATACATTTTTAAACAGTCATTTTATTGAATTATTCACATAATAATAAAATTATTGTTATTATGCAAAAAAAAACTGAATTGTTATAATAAAACTTTTTTTTACTAGAAATTAGAGAGACAAAATTAATTAAAAAATTAAAGTTTCTATGAACTTTACACACCTGCAACACTAATGTCAGTTTTGAACTTGCTTTTCACGTGACAATTTGGGTGAAATTCTTGATGTACTTAAAAGAAGCATATCACCAAGGTGTGCATCTGTGATAGTTGAATGAAATTTGCTTTTTACAACATTCATGGATGAAAATGTTTGTTCACAAATGTATGTGGATCCGAATCTGAAAATGAACTTCAGAGCAAGGTCATGAAACTCTGGAAACTATTCTTTAGGGGTGTATTTCCAGAACTCAATCAAATTAGGAGCAGTGGGGGATTCACATTGTTCTTTAAACTTAACACTGAGTCCTTAGTGTCTTTGGATTTCTAACATTTCGATTTGCATTGATGGGGAATATTTAAGCACACCAGACTCGGAAATACAGAATGGATTTATGAATAAGTTTATGTTACTCCTTTCAGATTCAAAACCAGAAAATCAAGTTAAGAATGACTCGTATGAAGATATAATGGCTGATTTGTGTTTTAAATGATCCACAGTGAAATTACTGTACTTACTGAAGATTTGCTAAATTATTGGGAAATGATCAAGTTTGCCCTGCTCTAAATTGTTACAAAACAATTTCAACTTTAATTTTAAACTGTTGACTTCATTATATAAAAATAAAATGAATCCAGAATAAAATGAAATAAAAATAATTATTATTGTCAGTAAGAGTTAAAGTAGAAAAACAAAGTTAGTGCTTGGGCTACTGGGGGCCATTCAAAATGTCCTGGCGGGCCAAAGTTCGGCCTGCGGGACTAGGGTTGGCCACCCCTGTGTTAGACTATCAGTAAAATCATCTGAAGTAGTACATAAAAACAAACATGGCCACTCAATTTTTAAATAAAATTAATGTTCTAAATTCTTTAGAATTGTTAAAAAAATTCTGAAAAGGATAAATTGAAAAAGTTTTGAAAGATAATAATTACCCTTCTATAGTAGTCAACAAAACTTTTAATAAAAAAGAAAAGAATCAGAAGTCAAAAACTAAGTTTCAGTTAACTAGAACAATTGCTTACCATAAAGTACTGTTTTGAAAACTTCAGAGGATTAGTGAGAAGTTTTTAACCAGACTGGCTCCAGGATTACAAAATAAAAATTAAATTAAATAACTACCTTCTAAAATTAAAGCAAAAAGAAGAAAACATCCTTTTACAGGAAGGTGTCGTCTACAACATAACATGTGAGTGTGGTTTCAGATATGTGGGAGAAACAGGCAGACAGCTTAAAACCAGATTGGCCATGAACATAAAGCTGCAATTGAAATATGACAAACAAACAGGTTTGGATAGACATATTCAAAATACAGGACATAAAGTGCTTCAGGACACTGTAGAAGTTCTGACACATCAACAGCACTTTTTCAAAAGAAAATTGTCAGACAAACTAGAAATAGAGAGAAGAAACATTAAATGATTTAAAAGGTTTGAATTCATCTCACACATAGCAGCACCTACTTTAGTTGTAGTCCTGAGGAAGGGTAGGGCTGCTACCCCAAAATCAACATTTTAATTCCTTTCATTCCTTCGAAGACACCCATAATTTGGATATATTTATAGTGCATAAGTCTAGGAATAGCTATGCCATCAATTATTACAAAGCAAGTGAGTTGCAGAGTATGTTGTCCTGGATGTACGAAGTTTGCATGAAATTCAAACTGAGTATGAAAAAGAGAAAAGCCAAAGTTATGGGTTTTGAGAGAGGAACTGGTAGTACTGAATGTAATATAAGTCTAAATGGCAGAGTGATTGACCAGGTGAATGAGTTTGTGTATTTAGGAAGCATGTTTGACAGAGAGAACAAATTGAATGGTGAAGTTTGTAGGCAAGTGAATTCTTTATTGAAAGTCATGGCTTCTTTGGGAGGTGTTCACAGGAATGATGGGTTCTCAAGAGAGTCCCGCATGACTGTATGAAAGTGTAATTTTTCCTACTCTGATGTATAGCAGGGTACTGCAGAAGAAACATGGGAGTTGTTTGTGTGCTGGAGAAATGCGTTACTTTTGGGGGAGGGAGGGTGGCAAGACACGTTTTGATTGTGTGAGGAATTAAGATGTGTTGCATTTGTGTAATGTGAAGCAAAATGTTGTTAGGAAGATGGAGATGAATAAGCTTCAGTGGTTTGGGCATGTTGAAAGAATGAGTGATGAGATGCTTACTAAGAAAAATATTTTAGCCCAAGTGGCAGGAAGGAAAGGCAGAGGAAGGCCAAGAAAGTCATGGGAGGATCAGATTCAGGAGTGTCTGCATGAGAAAAAGATCATGAGTATGAAGTATAAAAGATCTTTTCTACGGCGTGCGATGGATGTCAGCGAAGCCCAAGTAGTACGTCAAGATCACTGTAAATGGAGAAGTTTGATACGGCAACAGTAAGTAACTAATCAGTTAAAAATTATCTGGTAGTTTGTTTTTTTATTTGTGGAGCTAACCTCTGAATTCCAGAGAACCGCTTAGTGATATGTATGTATTTGTTCAACAAGTAATTTGGCAAATACATTAAAGCACTGCAAAATTTTGGTAATTAATGACATCATGATACTGCAACTATAAGTATAAGATATTAATCACGGTGAAAAATGTTTAATCACACATTTGATAGAGGTAAATTATAATACATTTGTTGATCAAATTTCTGAACTAGTTCATAAGTCAGGACGGTCACTGGAGTAGTTGCTGCCAATCGGTTGGAAGTATATGTACAAGCAAGAGGACACTCCATTAAATGGGACTCCATGAAAATAATGACCCACCAATCACATGTAGTAAACTTGAAGAAAGGATGGTAATAGCAAGAAGAAGAGGTACCACTCTGAGCAATAATTGCGGTTCGGGCACTTCCAACCAATTGGCAACAACTACTCCAGTGATGGTCCTAAATATGAACTAGATAATAGTTCAAAAATTTGACCAACAGATGTATTATAATTTACCTCTAGAAATCCAGCAATAAAACATTTTTTTCACTGCAAAATTTATGGCACATGTTGAAATAGGTTACACTAGCATCAGCTGCTTACTATGCACATGATTTTGAGCAAATTTCTAGCAGCTTTAATTTCTTACAGCAGGAGTGTATTAGGGGGCCGGGGGCAAGAGGTCTTGTCTGCCCCCCAAGTGTTTCATTTTTTTCTTAAAATATGACTTACATTAGAAAAAATGTTTTAATTAAATAAAAATGAACAAACTAATACTAGAAAATAATGCTTAAAAATTTTCTATTTTTCATTAACTTTTATTTTGTCTGGATGGATTTCAAAAAGTTTCATTTTCTGTAGCACCCCACCCTGGAAAAAGAATTCTATATATGCCTTCATCTTGCAGTATAACATAAACTTAACTTTGGCATGGCTGTGAATAGTGCCATCACAATGGGTTGGCTAGTGGACAGGGACTCCCATTTAATAAATTTTATTTATTTCTAATATGTAAAGATTCTTTTTTTTTCACCCCCCCCCTCCCTCTTTTTTTTTTAAATTGGGGTTGTAAATCAAAAAATAGTAGAATGCATTCAGGATGGACTGCAAGAGAAATATTCATTTACAGAATTGTTTTGTACCAAGGTGAAAATGGGCAAGAATTGTGGAGAACGGCATTTCCTTAAGAAATTGGTAAGAGATGTGACATATCCCTAAATTTTAAGTAGTGAACAAAAACACACGGTTTTTGAAAAAGAAGGGAAAAAAATGTCCTGCGGAACTTTTCTGAAGAAATTTTAGCTCAAAGTTCATTTATATTTATGAATTCTACTCGTATTTTGGGTAAGATTTTTATGATTGAAAACTTTGTCTCTGATTTTGCAGTTTTCAAAGATTTGGACCCAAGACAATAAATTTTGTCCTTAGGATTCTTAGCTAAAGGCTTGTAGCTAGAGAAGATGCTCGCATTTGACTATTTTTCTTCTGTTTCATTTAGTACATTATCCCACAGCAGGGCCGTAGCTACCGGGAGGGTAGAGAGGGCGGTTGCCCACCCAGAATAGTCACTCGAGGGGCAAAATTCATTCTCTGGGAGATGTAAGAAATTGAAACTGTAAATAAAAAAAGTTCTGTTTTCTCTTTTTAAAGACTTTAGCTTATCTCATATAGTATTTCATGCAGTTAGCCAATGTACAGAGTAACATACACTAAGAAGTCTGAATATCTCGTATTCGTGAAGGAAATTTTACGAAACAGTGAATGGAGGCATAGAAAACAATATGCTGATATGCCTAACCTCCATGACCTTTAATGATTTTGTTTAGCCTCATACAGTATTCCATGCAGTTAACCAGGGTACAGAGTAACATACACTATGAAGTCTGAAACATCTCATATCCATGAAGGGAATTTTCCGAAACAGCGAATGGAGGCAAAGAAAACAATATATTGATATGCCTAACCTCCATGACCTTTAATGACTTTGTTTAGTCTCATACAGTAATCCATGCAGTTAACCGGGGTACAGAGAAACATACACTATGAGATGTCAATATCTCATATCCATGAAAGGAATTTTCCAAAACAGTGAATGTAGGCATAGAAAACAATATGCTGATATGCCTAACCTCCATGACCTTTAATGATTTTGTTTAGCCTCATACAGTATTCCATGCAGTTAACCAGGGTACAGAGTAACATACACTATGAAGTCTGAAACATCTCATATCCATGAAAGGAATTTTCCGAAACAGCGAATGGAGGCAAAGAAAACAATATATTGATATGCCTAACCTCCATGACCTTTAATGACTTTGTTTAGTCTCATACAGTAATCCATGCAGTTAACCGGGGTACAGAGAAACATACACTATGAGATGTCAATATCTCATATCCATGAAGGGAATTTTCCAAAACAGTGAATGTAGGCATAGAAAAAAATATACTGATATGCCTAACCTCCATGACTTTTAATGACTTTGTTTAGTCTCATATAGTATTCCATGCAGTTAACCAGATTACAGAGTAACATACACTATGAAGTCTGAAACATCTCATATCCATGAAGGGAATTTTCCGAAACAGTTAATGGAGGCAAAGAAAACAATATGCCTATATGCCTAACCTCCATGACCTTTAATGATTTTGTTTAGCCTCATACAGTATTCCATGCAGTTAACCAGGTTACAGAGTAACATATGCTATGAGATGTCAACATCTCATATCCATCAAGGGAATTTTCCTAAACAGTGAATAGAGGCATAGAAAATAATATGCTGATATGCTTAACCTCCATGACCTTTAATGACTTTGTTTAGTCTCATACAGTATTCCATGCAGTTAACCAGGTTACAGAGTAACATTTTTTTTTTTTTTTTTTTTTTTGGTTGGAGGTTTAACGACCACCGTGAGCAACTCAATGGGCTATAAGCAGTCGCCCGTCCCTAATTTAGGGTCACTGGTTCCAGGGAAGGGAGGGAGCCAGCGCCGTAAGACAAACACAACGTCCATGCCTGACCGGGATTCGAACCCGGACCCCTTACGGACGAACGATCAGAGGCCAGCGCCTTAGACCACTGCGCCACCGGAGCGGCACACAGAGTAACATACATTATGAAGTCTGAAACATCTGATATTCATGAAGGGAATTTTCCGAAACAGTGAATGGAGGCATAGAAAACAATATGCTGATTTGCCTAACCTCCATGACCTTTAATGACTTTGTTTAGTCTCATACAGTATTCCATGCAGTTAACCAGATTACAGAGTAACATACACTATGAAGTCTGAAACATCTGATATCCATGAAGGGAATTTTCAGAAACGGTGAATGGAGGCAAAGAAAACAATATGCTGATATGCCTAACCTCCATGACCTTTAATGACTTTGTTTAGTCTCATACAGTATTCCATGCAGTTAACCAGATTACAGAGTAACATACACTATGAAGTCTGAAACATCTGATATCCATGAAGGGAATTTTCCGAAACAGTGAATGGAGGCATAGAAAACAATATGCTGATATGCCCAACCACCATGACTTTTAATGACTTTGTTTAGTGTCAGACAGTATTCCATGCAGTTAACCAGGGTACAGAGTAACATACACTATGAAGTCTGAAACATCTGATATCCATGAAGGGAATTTTCCGAAACGGTGAATGGAGGCAAAGAAAACAATATGCTGATATGCCTAACTTCATGACCTTTAATGACTTTGTTTAGTCTCATACAGTATTCCATGCAGTTAACCAGATTACAGAGTAACATACACTATGAAGTCTGAAACATCTAATATCAATGAAGGGAATTTTCCGAAACAGTGAATGGAGGCATAGAAAACAATATGCTGATATGCCTAACCACCATGACCTTTAATGACTTTGTTTAGTCTCAGACAGTATTCCATGCAGTTAACCAGGGTACAGAGTAACATACACTATGAAGTCTGAAACATCTAATATCAATGAAGGGAATTTTCCGAAACGGTGAATGGAGGCAAAGAAAACAATATGCTGATTTGCCTAACTCCATGACCTTTAATGACTTTGTTTCGTCTCATACAGTATTCCATGCAGTTAACCAGATTACAGAGTAACATACACTATGAAGTCTGAAACATCTGATATCCATGAAGGGAATTTTCCGAAACAGTGAATGGAGGCAAAGAAAACAATATGCTGATTTGCCTAACCTCCATGACCTTTAATGACTTTGTTTAGTCTCATACAGTATTCCATGCAGTTAACCAGGGTATAGAGTAACATACACCATGAAGTCTGAAACATCTCATATCCATGAAGAGAATTTTCCAAAATGGTGAATGTAGACAAAGAAAACAATATGCTGATATGCTTAACCTCCTGACCTTTAATGACTTTATTCAGTCTCATGCAGTATTCCATGCAGTTAACCAGATTACAGAGTAACATACACTATGAGATGTCAACATCTCATATCCATGAAGGGAATTTTCCAAAACAGTGAATGGAGGCAAAGAAAACAATATGCTGATATTCCTAACCTCCATGACCTTTAATGACTTTGTTTAGTCTCATACAGTATTCCATGCAGTTAACCAGGGTGCAGAGTAACATACACTATGAAGTCTGAAATATCTCATATCCATGAAGGAAATTTTCAGAAACGGTGAATGGAGGCATAGAAAACAATATGCTGATATGCCTAACCTCCATGACCTTTAATGACTTTGTTTAGTCTCATACAGTATTCCATGCAGTTAACCAGGTTACAGAGTAACATACACTATGAGATGTCAACATCTCATATCCATGAAGGGAATTTTCCAAAACAGTGATTGGAGGCAAAGAAAACAATATGGTGATATGCCTAACCTCCATGACCTTTAATGACTTTGTTTAGTCTCATACAGTATTCCATGCAGTTAACTAGGGTGCAGAGTAACATACACTATGAAGTCTGAAATATCTCATATCCATGAAGGGAATTTTCCGAAACGGTGAATGGAGGCATAGAAAACAATATGCTGATATGCCTAACCTCCATGACCTTTAATGACTTTGTTTAGTCTCATACAGTATTCCATGCAGTTAAACAGATTACAGAGTAACATACACTATGAGATGTCAACATCTCATATCCATGAAGGGAATTTTGCGAAACAGTGAATGGAGGCAAAGAAAACAATATGCTGATATGCTTAACGTCCATGACCTTTAATGACTTTGTTTAGTCTCATACAGTATTCCATGCAGTTAACCAGGTTACAGAGTAACATACACTATGAGATGTCAACATCTCATATCCATGAAGGGAATTTTCCAAAACAGTGAATGGAGGCATAGAAAACAATATGCTGATATGCCTAACCTCCATGACCTTTAATGACTTTGTTTAGTCTCATACAGTATTAAATGCAGTTATCCAGGCTATAGAGTAATATACACTATGAGATGTCAACATCTCATATCCATGAAGGAAATTTTACAAAACAGTGAATGGAGGAATAGAAAACAATATGCTGATATGCCTAACCTCCATGACCTTTACACATATGTCATTGGGATGAAGAGCTAATTTTCTGCTCTGCACAGAAAGATCTCTGAGCGTTTAACCTTGAATGGAATTTTTCCAAGTCCTACCCCTAAAGCTTTTCCTATTGTTATGTTTACTATCTGATACTCGTTCATTCTGCTCAGGTTTGTTTTTCGTTCTGCATTTATGTGGAGTGTTGTTGTGTTGTCGGCATTCACAAAACTGTTACCCCTTACTTAGTAATTACAACCTTGGTTCTTGGGTATTTATATTTTCAATAAAATTACATAAATACCTAATGTGCAGTTTTTGAATGATCGTAATACTTTTGTATAATGGTGGTGTTTAAGAAAGTAAAAACCACTTATTATTTGAATGGAACTCAAATGGGTGTAATTTTGAACTTGAAGGGGCATAATTTCAAGTGTCCCCCTCCCTGATAAGAAAAGCTTGGTACGGTAGTGTCCTGCAACTTTGAATGTTGAACTAGTAACAATTTTGCAGCCTTGATTTAGAACAAGGTTAATAGAGTCTACCACATTGTAATAATTTGGTACATAGCAGCTAATCAAGGCTGCACTAGTTTCAGTAAAATGTGGCATCCTTTAATTGTTTAAAGTTGTGCCTAACAGTAGCGGTTTCTTTGGTAACTTACAAATGTACACTGTCTAAAATGTTCCTCTCTAAATTTAAATTACCAAGGTGTGTAGCTTTTGTACTTTTGATACTACATAATGGTGATGAACTGAACATGCTTATTTATAATGATTATTGCAGTTAGTGAATCCCAAATGTTTTTACTATTTTTCAGCTGTACAATAAAGAAAAACAAAATTCCTTCTGCTGACATGTAACCTACTCTTTGTGATATAAATATTTTTAGCTAAATTATAATTTTTTTAGGATTTAGCTTTTATTCATTATAATATTTTCATTTTGTTATGTATGTGCCTCCCATTTGTTCTATATATATAAAAAAGACAGGCATATAAAATGTGTGTGTGAGAGAGAAAGATAAAGAGAATCTGTCCAGACTTTAAACACTAAATGTTGCATTCTCCCAAAACAAACCATCTGTTATTACCACTGTTTGTGCCACTTTTAATATCAAATAGAATCAGTGCATGAAAATGCTTTCTGTCAAGCTCCACTCCATAACCCTCTGTAGAGGGGATTGGGAATAATCATGCAACGATTTCCCCCTCTCTTACCTTTTTGATCCAGTAACTGACCTAAGAAAGAAAGTATTTAAACATATTTAGGAAACAAGGACAAATATGATACACTGAGATTATGGTGTACTCATGTCTTAATTTACAGCCCTTTTATTAACACATCTTTGTTGATATGATAAATGAGGAACTTCAGAAAACTAGGGCAAATGTGAGACCTGAAATTATGGTGTATTCATGTTTTAATTTACAGGCTTTTTATTAATGCATTTTTGATGTAAATGAATTTATGGCACCTCTATTCATAGTGTACTGTGGAATTAACTTTTTTACGTGTCTTATAGAGGTCATTATTCAAAAAAGTTGGTGGTCAAATTTTCGAACTAAAGCCTAGTTCGTCATCAGGACTATGTCTCTGGAGTAGTTGCTGCCACTCAGTTGGAAGTGTCCAACCACAATTATCGTTAATTGTGGTAGTTCTTCTTCTTGCTATTTCGACCCCTTCTTCTGGTTTCCTCTTTACTAAGTTTGATGGGTGGGCAATTATTCTTACTGAGTCCCAATTTATGGAGTGTCCACTTGCTTGTATGTGTCTGTCTTGTCCTGTTTTTTTTCTAATGTTCCTAATAGCTGCTTGGTGTTCTATCATTCGCACTTTAATACTTCTCCCTGTTTCTCCTATATAGCTGAGTCCACAGTTACAGTCGATACAATATATTACTGCTTCTTACAATTGGATGTCCACTTCTTTCTACTTTAAAGCTGGCAGGAATTTCTTTAATTTGTTTCTTAGATATGGAGCAAGCTTGATATTATATTTTTCTCTGATACTCTTCAATTTTTCGAAAAGTCCCTTATGGAACATAATTTTGCTGGTGAATTTGAAGTTGTTTATTTCCTGCTTCTTTTTTTGGCACTAGCCTAAATAATTTCTCAACATATGGGGAGGGGTAATTATTTTCTGCTAATATTTCTTTTAATTCTTCTCTGTGAAGTTCTTTTTGAGTATCTGAAGAGACCAGGACTTCATTTTTTTCCAAAAATTGTCTTGCCATATTAGATTTAATATAGTCAGCGTGGAATGAGCAGAAGTCTAACATCTTCCCTGTGTTAGTGGGTTTTCTAAAAAGCTGAGTGAATATTCTCCCCTCTCTTGAGGTCAAGGTTAAATCAAGGAAATTGATGCCATGGTCTTTTTCCAGTTCCAGGGTGTACTGCAAGGTATTTTCTAGCTAGTTAAATTCTGCCAGAATCTGAGAGGGTAGAGATTCATCCGCATTATCTACAATAAATAGGACATCATCCATGTATCTTACATAGAGAGCAAATATTGAGGGTTGTACAAGGATTTTTGCCTCTAGTTTTTTTACATAATAATTTGCTAGCAGAGGTGTTAGTGGAGAACCCGTTGCAAGTCCTGAAGTTTGCCTGTAATATTTCTTTCCAAACTGGAAGAAATTATTCTTGAAAGAAAATAGGAGCAATTCATATATGCCAAGTAGTATTTCTCTATTGTGATTTTGGATTACTATTTTTTCCGCCAGGTCATCCGCAATGAATTCCAGCAGGAGGTCCAGGTTAATGTTAGTATACATAGATACTATATACAGGCTTGCCTTTACTGGATGAATTAATTCTGGTAAGTTTTCCTTTCTGCTGCATGGAATTTTTTAGAAGGTAGGTAGGAGAAGGGAAAATATCTCTGAGGTGAATAAGTAAATAATAATGTTGGAGAGTGGGAAATTTCTAGTGTCTATTATAGGTCTTATTGGATGGCCTTCTTTGTGAATTTTTATTGTACCATAGATCTGTGGAACTCTTGACTGGATTTTGGAGAAGCTTTTGCAGCTCATTTAGCTGATTTTTACTTTTTAAAGAGCTGGTTAATTTCTTAAGATTTTTGACAGTTTGATCAATAGGGTTACCAGTGAGTTCTTCATAATAAGGCTTGCTCAATTCATTTTTTTAATACATTTTTGTTGATATCACAAATAAGGAACTCAGGAAACTAGGACAAATATAAGACACTGAAATTATAGTGTATTAATATTATAATTTTCAGCCTTTTTATTAATACATTTTTGTTGATATGATAAATGAGGAACTTCCATGAAACTAGGACAAATGTGAGACACTGAAATTATGGTGTATTGATATTATAATTTACAGGCATTTTTTTCATTAATGCATTTCTGTTGATATGATAAATAAGAAACTTCAGGAAACCAGGACAAATGTGAGACACTGAAATCATGGTGTATTCATATTTTAATTTACAGGCATTTTTTTCATTAATGCATTTCTGTTGATATGATAAATAAGAAACTTCAGAAAACCAGGTCACATGTGAAACACTGAAATCATGGTGTATTCATATTTTAATTTATATCCTTTTTATTAATACATTTTTATTGATATGGTAAGATATGGTAAGTAAGGAACTTCAGGAAACTAGGACAAATGAGAAACACTTAAGTTATGGTGTATTCATATTTCAATTTACAGGCTTTTCCTTAATGTATTTTTGTTCATATAATAAACGAGGAACTTCATGAAACTAGGACAAATGTGAGGCTCTGAATTTATGGTGTATTAATAATTAAATTTATAGCCTTTTTATTAATACATTTCTGTTGATATCATAAGTGAGGAACTTCAGGAAACAAAGACAAATGTGGGACAGTGAAGTTATGGTGTATTCAAATTTTAATTTACAGCCTTTTTATTAAGATATTTTTGTTGATATTATAAATGATGAACTTCTAAACTTAGTAAATATATTGCTCTTACTGGATTTTGATTTTAATCTAGTTTCTTATGCACTAAATATGGGCTAATTTTAGTTTCAATTATTATTTCAAATTTCAGTTCCACCTTTTAATTTCTTTTAAGAAGAATTTTTTGTTTATCAACATAGTAAAATGTTTAGTTCCATAGGCCTTAAATGTGGTAAGATTGTTCTTGTGAAAGTTTCAAAAGAAGATTAATGTTTACAAATCCAAATTAAAGGTTTTAAGTCACACTCTAAAGTTAATTATTGTACATTACAAGGAAAGATGTTGAAACAGGCATTGGTGCCCATTTTCCATAAATCAGATGGGTGTTCAAGCTTTGTGCATGAAGCCCAATGGGCACTTGAGTTCTGAATGACTGCTTCAGCACTTTACATGCTCCACGTGCTTACATAAATCTACAGTGAAACGTTGATTATACACCAATTAGTCATACCATTTAATTGGTTATGAGTTTTTAAAATTGGAACAGATACATAATTGTAAATGCTTTTAATTCTTCATATATACATTTTAGTGTATGCCCTTTCACAGTATTTTTTTTTTAGAGGGAACTTTTATTGTCCTACACTTAACGGATGCCTGAGCCTCGGAGGACCCTTATGGTCAGCATGTATGACATACAGGCTTGTAGCATTTTTCGTGATGGAAAATATGCTTCCGCTAAAAGTCTGATTTTGCAAGATTTCTTGCTATTCTTGGAAAAAATCCAAAATTTGTGAATTAATTTTTTTTTTTTTTTAATTTCTAAGCTTTCAGTTTTCTACAAGTTTTTGGCAGGTGCTTGAGCTCTGGAGCACACACACATAGCTGCTGTTGATAACAACAGGTATCAGATTTCAATTATTTTGAGTACCATTATTTAAAGAGTCTGAGAATCTCAATAATGAATTAGACAACAGAAGCAGCAAAGTGGGGGAAAGTCTCATTCATACCAGTGGTATAAAATCATGTTCACCAGAAAAGGATTACAACTATTTCAAAATTAGGTTGTTCTTTTGCTACGAGAAAAAAAGGAGATCTTTAAGTCAAATTTTCAGGTAGTGCCCCTACCCTACAGGACTACAGCTATAGTAGGTGTTGCCATTCTTTTGACTTGAAAATCTCCTTCATTCCTTAAAAAAACCCCATAATTTTGAAATAGTTGTTATGCATTAAGTCTAGGAATAGCCATGTCATTAATTATCACAAAGTTTAAGAAAAAGATGTTAGCCAAGAAAGAATAATACTTATTATGCTGCTGTATACAATGAAAGATTTAGGCCTACTTTCTTTTCTGGTCTCGTACCAGTTGTGCACCTAGAAGGGGCGATGGGGCCTGCCCTCTCCTTGGGCCGACAGAGTGGAAAATTATTATGTCAAGGTTTGCAACAAAAAGTCATGATACGAGATCTACATATAATTTTTAATCATGTACTGTATAATTATAACATAGAATAATTATAAGGGAGTAGTTCTGATAAATAAATTCAGAAAAATCTAGACAGAAAAATAATTTCATCTACTTCTTCTTCTAATCATTTAACTTTCTTGTACTGTAACATTGCTAGTAACTGGATAAGAATAAACAAACAAAAGTCAACCTCCTTAATTGCTTTGGCACATGACTATACAAAAATTTTTCTGGTAAATTTAGGGGGTCACCCCCACCTTGGGGAAATTCTGTGCACCACTGCCCACATGATCCCCCCTTGGGAAATTTCTGAGTGCACTACCATATGATACCGCCTTTAGGAAAAGCTGTGCTCACTAAGAATGGTGTTAACAAAAGAACAATGTTGGCTATATACAATGTAGCATTTAAGCCTACTGTTTTATAGTCTCATACCAAATGTATGAGATGATAAACAGAGTAAAACACTACATTCACTAATAAACGTGAGCCAAAGAATGCTTATTATCTACAAAGAATGAGGTATATTCTGTTATATGGTCTTATATTAGCTAAATAAAACTATGTTTACACAAAGAAAGATGTTAGCCAAAGAATGGTGTTTGCTGTAGTACTGTATACAGTACAGTATTTAGGCTTTCTTTTATGATCTCATAAAAGCTATATAACTACACTATATTGAGAAAAGTCACAGGACACCCCTTCAAAAGCAATGAACGGATCCACTGTGTTGTTAAGATGTGCAGTACAGCTGCAAATGGTATAAAAGCAAGCCTGCAGCTGACCACGATCATATCACACTATGAGGTTGAGTGAAAATGTTAAGACGAGAGAACTGACTTTGAGAAAGGAAAGATTGTTGGGCATTATATTAGTGGGTTGTCCATAAGAGAAACTGAGAGGCATTTAAACATACCTAAGGCAACTGTTTTGGATGTACTGAATAAGTGGAAGATACATGGCGTGTCTGAAGCAGCAAAACGTACTGGCAGACCAAAGAAAATCAGTGATAGAGGATGCCGAAACCTCAGGAGAGTCATTGCACCTAATCGACGGAGTACTGCACAAGTCCTCAGTGTACAGGTGAGTAAAAATACTGGAACCTTGGTATGTACACGTACCATTCACAGAGAACTTCATTCTATGGGTTACCATGGTTGTGCAGCTACTCATAAGCCTTTCATCTCCACTCGGAATGCTACACGTCGTTTAGCATGGTGTAAAGAACATTTATCGTGGACCATAGATCAATGGAAACGGGTCCTATGGACTGATGGATTCAGATACATGATACATCAGTCTGATGGCTGTGTGTGGGTATGGCAACCGCCCGGGTAACGCTATTTACCACAGTGTACTGTTCTTACGGTTAAGTTTGGAGCTGGCAGTGTACTTGTGTGCGGGTGTTTCTCGTGGTATAGTCCTGGCCCATTGGTTATCATGGACAAACCTGTTAACCAGCATGTCTGCCTCAATATTCTGGACAATTATGCAATACCAACTCTGTGGTAATACTATTGAACCGAGCCATAAAGCAAGGACTGTTATGGAGTGGTTTGATGATAATTCCGTATCGTGTGTGGACTAGCCAGCACAGAACCCTGATTTTAATCCCATAGATCCCCTATGGGATGAATTAGAACATTGCATAAAAACTATATAAAGAACACCAACCAATTAGACCAATAATTGACTCAAAAAACTTAATTCTTTCAAATCTAAACTACTTTTTAAAGTCGCACCTTCAGAATCTTTTAAAAGAGCCACCTAACTTGATAAAAAATTCAATGCAGCTAAAAGAAAAATTAGAACTTTCTAAATTAGATTATCCTATTATGGATAGTTTAGACGTAGTGTCTATGTATACTCACATCAATATTGATCAACTTATAGACTTTATAGCGGCAGACTTGGCAGACCTAATAGTTTTTCACAACAAAGATAGAAACATATTAGTTGGAATTTTTGAAATGCTTAGCTTCACTTTCTTCTCTTTACAGAACAACTACTTTCAATTTGAGAAAAAAAAAATGTCATTCAAAAATCTGGTCTAGCTATGGGCTCCCCACTCTCCCCACTTAATTAACTATTATGTGGGAAAACTAGAAGAAAATATACTAGTACAACCCACATACTTCTGCCCATATAGCAGATACATGAATTACATCTTATTTATAATAGATAGCTCAGAAATTGTTCCAGAAAGAATTCTAGACTCATTCAATGAATTAGATGATACCCTTAAGTTCATTATTGAACTTCAAAAAGAAAGAAGAATTAACATCTTAGATATTACTATCTATTATAAAGATGAAAAATTCCTCACTAGTTGGTATAAAAAACCAATGAATACTAACAGACTTTTGGATTTCAATTCCTATCATTCAGTTTCTATTAAGAAAAATGTAGCAAGTCAATTTTTGGAAAAAAATTAATAAAATAATATCTACAGCAGATAAGTGAGAAGCCTATAAAAAAGAACTTAAAGTCATACTTGCAGAAAATAACTATCCTAAAGAAGAAATTGAGAAGCTTCTGAATTTTAATGGTACGAAGAACCCGCAAAAGCAACAAGTGAAATTCACTAGAAAATTTTCTTATCACAAAGGTTTATTTGAGTCTTTAAAGAGAATTAGTAAGAAGTACAATATTAGGCTAGCTCCAAGTTTAGAGAACAAAGTTAAAAAATTTTACCCTAAAATAGTTCAAAGAGAAGAAGATATCTTAAAAATGCAAGGTGTAGTCTATGAAGTAAAATGTAGTTGTTTACTATCTTACGTAGGGGAAACAGGTTACAGAGCATAAAGCTGCTATAAAAAATTGCTCCAACAGGACTGGATCAGATAGCTCCATTTCGCCAGCCCCCACCTCGGAATTTTAAAATTTCAAATATGGCATTCGTTTGTACTCCGTTTGTACCGGATTGTACCGCAAAAATTTTCGTTTGTACCACTTCCGGTAACGAGTTATTCCCATTTCAAAGTGGGGGCTGTAGAAACGACAGCCTCCCCACCACGCAATATTAAACTGTTGACTATGCTATTCGTTTGTACTCCGTTTGTACCGGATTGTACTGCAAAAGTTTTCGTTTGTACCACTTCCGCTAATGAGCTATTCCCATTTCAAAGTGGGGGGGCTGGGTAAACGGCTGCCCCACACCACTCAATATTGAAATTTCGGCTATTCCATTAGTTTGTACCGGATTGTACCGCAAAATTTTTTGTTTGTACCACTTCCGGTAACGAGCTACTCCCATTTCAAAGTGGGGCGGCTGGGGAAATAGCAGCCCCCCCACCACGTAATATTGAAATTTCGACTATTCCATTCGTTTATACTCCGTTTGTACCGGATTGTACCGCAAAAAATTTCGTTCGTACCACTTCCGGTAACGAGCTATTCCCATTTCAAAGTGGGGGGATTGGGGAAACGGCAACCCCACACCACGCAATATTGAAATTTCGGCTATTCCATTCGTTTGTACTCCGTTTGTACCGGATTGAACCGCAAAATGTTTCGTTTGTACCACTTCCGGTAACGAGCTATTCCCATTTCAAAGTGGGGGATTGGGGAAACGGCAGCCCCCCCACCACCACGCAATATTGAAATTTTGACTATTCCATTTGTTTGTACTCCGTTTGTACCGGATTGAACCGCCAAAATTTTCCGTTCGTACCACTTCCGGTAACGAGCTATTCCTATTTCAAAGTAGGGGGATTGGGGAAACGGCAGCCCCACACCACTCAATATTGAAATTTCGGCTATTCCATTCGTTTGTACTCCGTTTGTACCGGATTGTACCGCAAAATTTTTTGTTTGTACCACTTCCGGTAACGAGCTATTCCCATTTCAAAGTGGGGATTGGGAAAACGGCAGCCCCCCACCACGCAATATTGAAATTTCGACTATTCCATTCGTTTGTACTCCGTTTGTACCGGATTGTACCGCAAAAAATTTCGTTTGTACCACTTCCGGTAACGAGTTATTCCCATTTCAAAGTGGGGGGATTGGGGAAACGGCATCCCCACACCACGCAATATTGAAATTTCGGCTATTCCATTCGTTTGTACTCCGTTTGTACCGGATTGAACCGCAAAATTTTTTGTTTGTACCACTTCCGGTAACGAGCTATTCCCATTTCAAAGTGGGGGGATTGGGAAAACGGCAGCCCCCACCACCACGCAATATTGAAATTTCGACTATTCCATTCGTTTGTACTCCGTTTGTACCGGATTGTACCGCAAAATTTTTCGTTTGTACTACTTCCGGTAACGAGTTATTCCCATTTCAAAGCGGGGGGGGGGGGGGTGGTATAGAAACGGCAGCCACCCACCACGCAATATTAAAATTTCGACTATTCCATTCGTTTGTACTCCGTTTGTGGCGGATTGTATCGCAAAAAATTTCGTTTGTTCCACTTCCGGTAACGAGTTATTCCCATTTCAAAGGGGTGGGGGCTGAAGAAACGACAGCCTCCCCACCACTCAATATTGAAATTTCGGCTATTCCATTCGTTTGTACTCCGTTTGTACCAGATTGTACCACAAAATTTTTCGTTTGTACCACTTCCGGTAACGAGGCACTCCCATTTCAAAGTGGGGAGGCTGGGAAACGGCAGCCCCCTCACCACGTAATATTGAAATTTCGACTATTCCATTCGTTTGTACTCTGTTTGTACCGGATTGGACCTCAAAAATTTTCGTTTGTACTACTTCCGGTAACGAGTTATTCCCATTTCAAAGTAGGGGATTGGTGAAACGGCAGCTCCACACCACTCAATATTGAAATTTCGGCTATTCCATTCGTTTGTACTCCGTTTGTACCGGATTGTACCGCAAAAATTTTCGTTTGTACCACTGCCGGTAACGAGCTACTCCCATTTCAAAGTGGGGCGGCTAGGGAAACGGCAGCCCCCCCCACTACGTAATATCGAAATTTCGACTATTCCATTCGTTTGTACTCCGTTTGTACCGGATTGTACCGCAAAAAATTTCGTTCGTACCACTTCTGGTAACGAGCTATTTCCTTTCAAAGTGGGGGGGGCTGAAGAAACGACAGCCTCCCCACCACGCAATATTAAAATTTTGACTATGCTATTCGTTTGTACTCCCTTTGTACCGGATTGTACCGCAAAGATTTTCGTTTGTACCACTTCCGGTAACGAGCTACTCCCATTTGAAAGTGGGGGGATTGGGGAAACCGCAGCCCCCCCATCACGCAATATTGAAATTTTGACTATTCCATTCGTTTGTACTCCATTTGTACCGGATTGTACCGCAAAAATTTTCGTTTGTACCACTTCCGGTAACGAGTTATTCCCATTTCAAAGTGGGGGGGGGGGCTGGAGAAACGGCACCCACCCACCACGTAATATTGAAATTTCGACTATTCCATTCGTTTGTACTCCGTTTGTACCGGATTGTACCGCAAAAAAATTTGTTTGTACCACTTCCGGTAACGAGTTATTCCCATTTCAAAGAGCGGGGTGTGAAGAAACGACAGCCTCCCCACCACGCAATATTAAACTGTTGACTATGCTATTCGTTTGTACTCCGTTTGTAGCGGATTGTATCGCAAAAATTTTCGTTTGTACCACTTCCGGTAACGAGCTATTCCCATTTCAAAGTGGGGGGGGCTGGGGAAACGGCAGCCCCACACCACTCAATATTGAACTTTTGGCTATTCCATTCGTTTGTACTCCGTTTGTAGCGGATTGTATCGCAAAAATTTTCGTTTGTACCACTTCCGGTAACGAGCTATTCCCATTTCAAAGTGGGGGGGGGGGGGGCTGGGGAAACGGCAGCCCCACACCACTCAATATTGAACTTTTGGCTATTCCATTCGTTTGTACTCCGTTTGTACCGGATTGTACCGCAAAAATTTTCGTTTGTACCACTTCCGGTAACGAGCTACTCCCATTGCAAAGTAGGTCGGCTGGGGAAACGGCAGCCCCCCCCCCTCTACCACGTACTATTGAAATTTCGACTATTCCATTCGTTTGTACCGGATTGTACCGCAAAAAATTTTGTTCGTACCACTTCCGGAAACAAGCTATTACAATTTCAAAGTAGGGGGATTGGGGAAACGGCAGCCCCGCACCACGCAATATTGAAATTTCGGGTATTCCATTTGTTTGTACTCCGTTTGTACTGGATTGAACCGCAAAATTTTTCGTTTGTACCATTTCCGGTAACGAGCTACTCCCATTTCAAAGTAGGTCGGCTGGGGAAACGGCAGCCCCCCCCTACCACGTACTATTGAAATTTCGACTATTCCATTCGTTTGTACCGGATTGCACCGCAAAATTTTTCGTTTGTACCATTTCCGGTAACGAGCTATTCCCATTTCAAAGTGGGGTATTGGGAAAACGGCAGCCCCCACCACGCAATATTGAAATTTCGAATATTCCATTCGTTTGTACCGGATTGAACTGCAAATTTTTTCGTTTGTACCACTTCTGGTAACGAGTTATTCCTATTTCAAAGGGGGGGCTGGAGAAACGGCAGCCACACACCACGCAATATTAAAATTTCGACTATTCCATTCGTTTGTACTCCGTTTGTGGCGGATTGTACCGCAAAAAATTTCGTTTGTACCACTTCCGGTAACGAGTTATTCCCATTTCAAAGTTGGGGGGGTTGAAGAAACGGCAGCCTCCCCACCACGCAATATTAAACTGTTGACTATGCTATTCGTTTGTACTCCGTTTGTACCGGATTGTACCGCAAAAATTTTCGTTTGTACCACTTCTGGTAACGAGTTATTCCCATTTCAAAGTGGGGGGGCTGTAGATACGACAGCCTCCCCACCACGCAATATTAAACTGTTGACTATGCTATTCGTTTGTACCGGATTGTACCGCAAAAGTTTTCGTTTGTACCACTTCCGGTAATGAGCTATTCCCATTTCAAAGTGGGGGGGCTGGGTAAACGGCAACCCCACACCACTCAATATTGAAATTTCGGCTATTCCATTCGTTTGTACCAGATTGTACCGCAAAAATTTTCGTTTGTACCACTTCCGGTAACGAGTTATTCCCATTTCAAAGTGGGGGGGGGCTGTAGAAACGACAGCCTCCCCACCACGCAATATTAAACTGTTGACTATGCTATTCGTTTGTACTCCGTTTGTACCGGATTGTACTGCAAAAGTTTTCGTTTGTACCACTTCCGCTAATGAGCTATTCCCATTTCAAAGTGGGGGGGGGGGGGCTGGGTAAACGGCTGCCCCACACCACTCAATATTGAAATTTCGGCTATTCCATTCGTTTGTACCGGATTGTACCGCAAAATTTTTTGTTTGTACCACTTCCGGTAACGAGCTACTCCCATTTCAAAGTGGGGCGGCTGGGGAAATAGCAGCCCCCCACCACGTAATATTGAAATTTCGACTATTCCATTCGTTTATACTCCGTTTGTACCGGATTGTACCGCAAAAAATTTCGTTCGTACCACTTCCGGTAACGATCTATTACCATTTCAAAGTGGGGGATTGGGGAAACGGCAACCCCACACCACGCAATATTGAAATTTCGGCTATTCCATTCGTTTGTACTCCGTTTGTACCGGATTGAACCGCAAAATGTTTCGTTTGTACCACTTCCGGTAACGAGCTATTCCCATTTCAAAGTGGGGGATTGGGGAAACGGCAGCCCCCCCCCACCACCACGCAATATTGAAATTTTGACTATTCCATTCGTTTGTACTCCGTTTGTACCGGATTGTACCGCAAAATTTTTTGTTTGTACCACTTCCGGTAACGAGCTATTCCCATTTCAAAGTGGGGGGATTGGGAAAACGGCAGCCCCCCACCACGCAATATTGAAATTTCGACTATTCCATTCGTTTGTACTCCGTTTGTACCGGATTGTACCGCAAAAAAATTTCGTTTGTACCACTTCCGGTAACGAGTTATTCCCATTTCAAAGTGGGGGATTGGGGAAACGGCATCCCCACACCACGCAATATTGAAATTTCGGCTATTCCATTCGTTTGTACTCCGTTTGTACCGGATTGAACCGCAAAATTTTTGTTTGTACCACTTCCGGTAACGAGCTATTCCCATTTCAAAGTGGGGGGGATTGGGAAAACGGCAGCCCCCCCACCACCACGCAATATTGAAATTTCGACTATTCCATTCGTTTGTACCGGATTGTACCGCAAAATTTTTTCGTTTGTACTACTTCCGGTAACGAGTTATTCCCATTTCAAAGCGGGGGGGGGGGGTATAGAAACGGCAGCCACCTACCACGCAATATTAAAATTTCGACTATTCCATTCGTTTGTACTCCGTTTGTGGCGGATTGTATCGCAAAAAATTTCGTTTGTTCCACTTCCGGTAACGAGTTATTCCCATTTCAAAGTGGGGGGGGGGGGGACTGGAGAAACGGCACCCACCCACCACGTAATATTGAAATTTCGACTATTCCATTCGTTTGTACTCCGTTTGTACCGGATTGTACCGCAAAAAAATTTGTTTGTACCACTTCCGGTAACGAGTTATTCCCATTTCAAAGAGCGGGGGTGTGAAGAAACGACAGCCTCCCCACCACGCAATATTAAACTGTTGACTATGCTATTCGTTTGTACTCCGTTTGTAGCGGATTGTATCGCAAAAATTTTCGTTTGTACCACTTCCGGTAACGAGCTATTCCCATTTCAAAGTGGGGGGGCTGGGGAAACGGCAGCCCCACACCACTCAATATTGAACTTTTGGCTATTCCATTCGTTTGTACTCCGTTTGTACCGGATTGTACCGCAAAAATTTTCGTTTGTACCACTTCCGGTAACGAGCTACTCCCATTTCAAAGTAGGTCGGCTGGGAAACGGCAGCCCCCCCCTCTACCACGTACTATTGAAATTTCGACTATTCCATTCGTTTGTACCGGATTGTACCGCAAAAAATTTCTTTCGTACCACTTCCGGAAACAAGCTATTACAATTTCAAAGTAGGGGAATTGGGGAAACGGCAGCCCCGCACCACGCAATATTGAAATTTCGGGTATTCCATTTGTTTGTACTCCGTTTGTACTGGATTGAACCGCAAAATTTTTCGTTTGTACCATTTCCGGTAACGAGCTACTCCCATTTCAAAGTAGGTCGGCTGGGGAAACGGCAGCCCCCCCCCTACCACGTACTATTGAAATTTCGACTATTCCATTCGTTTGTACCGGATTGCACCGCAAAATTTTTCGTTTGTACCATTTCCGGTAACGAGCTATTCCCATTTCAAAGTGGGGTATTGGGAAAACGGCAGCCCCCCACCACGCAATATTGAAATTTCGAATATTCCATTCGTTTGTACCGGATTGTACCGCAAAAAATTTCGTTTGTACCACTTCCGGTAACGAGTTATTCCCATTTCAAAGTTGGGGGGGGTTTGAAGAAACGGCAGCCTCCCCACCACGCAATATTAAACTGTTGACTATGCTATTCGTTTGTACTCCGTTTGTACCGGATTGTACCGCAAAAATTTTCGTTTGTACCACTTCTGGTAACGAGTTATTCCCATTTCAAAGTGGGGGCTGTAGATACGACAGCCTCCCCACCACGCAATATTAAACTGTTGACTACGCTATTCGTTTGTACCGGATTGTACCGCAAAAGTTTTCGTTTGTACCACTTCCGGTAATGAGCTATTCCCATTTCAAAGTGGGGGGGCTGGGTAAACGGCAGCCCCACACCACTCAATATTGAAATTTCGGCTATTCCATTCGTTTGTACCGGATTGTACCGCAAAAATTTTCGTTTGTACCACTTCCGGTGACGAGCTACTCACATTTCAAAGTGGGGCGGCTGGGGAAATGGCAGCCCCCTCACCACGTAATATTGAAATTTCGACTATTCCATTCGTTTGTACTCCGTTTGTACCGGATTGAACAGCCAAAATTTTTCGTTCGTACCACTTCCGGTAACGAGCTATTCCCATTTCAAAGTGGGGGGATTGGGGAAACGGCAGCCCCACACCACTCAATATTGAAATTTCGGCTATTCCATTCGTTTGTACTCCGTTTGTACCGGATTGTACCGCAAAATTTTTTGTTTGTACCACTTCCGGTAACGAGCTATTCCCATTTCAAAGTGGGGGGATTGGGAAAACGGCAGCCCCCCCCCACCACGCAATATTGAAATTTCGACTATTCCATTCGTTTGTACTCCGTTTGTACCGGATTGTACCGCAAAAAATTTCGTTTGTACCACTTCCGGTAACGAGTTATTCCCATTTCAAAATGGGGGGATTGGGGAAACGGCATCCCCACAAAACGCGATATTGAAATTTCCGCTATTCCATTCGTTTGTACTCCGTTTGTACCGGATTGAACCGCAAATTTTTTTGTTTGTACCACTTCCGGTAACGAGCTATTCCCATTTCAAAGTGGGGGGATTGGGAAAACGGCAGCCCCCCCCCCCCCCACCACGCAATATTGAAATTTCGACTATTCCATTCGTTTGTACTCCGTTTGTACCGGATTGTACCGCAAAATTTTTCGTTTGTACTACTTCCGGTAACGAGTTATTCCCATTGCAAAGTGGGGGGAGAGGGGTATAGAAACGGCAGCCACCCACCACGCAATATTAAAATTTCGACTATTCCATTCGTTTGTACTCCGTTTGTGGCGGATTGTACCGCAAAAAATTTCGTTTGTTCCACTTCCGGTAACGAGTTATTCCCATTTCAAAGGGGTGGGGGCTGAAGAAACGACAGCCTCCCCACCACTCAATATTGAAATTTCGGCTATTCCATTCGTTTGTACTCCGTTTGTACCGGATTGGACCTCAAAAATTTTCGTTTGTACTACTTCCGGTAACGAGTTATTCCCATTTCAAAGTGGGGGATTGGTGAAACGGCAGCCCCACACCACTCAATATTGAAATTCCGGCTATTCCATTCGTTTGTACCGGATTGTACCGCAAAAATTTTCGTTTGTACCACTGCCGGTAACGAGCTACTCCCATTTCAAAGTGGGGCGGCTGGGGAAACGGCAGCCCCCCCCCACGTAATATCGAAATTTCGACTATTCCATTTGTTTGTACTCCGTTTGTACCGGATTGTACCGCAAAAAATTTCGTTCGTACCACTTCCGGTAACGAGCTATTCCCTTTTAAAGTGGGGGGGCTGAAGAAACGACAGCCTCCCCACCACGCAATATTAAAATTTTGACTATGCTATTCATTTGTACTCCCTTTGTACCGGATTGTACCGCAAAGATTTTCGTTTGTACCACTTCCGGTAACGAGCTACTCCTATTTGAAAGTGGGGGATTGGGGAAACCGCAGCCCCCCATCACGCAATATTGAAAATTTGACTATTCCATTCGTTTGTACTCCGTTTGTACCGGATTGTACCGCAAAAATTTTCGTTTGTACCACTTCCGGTAACGAGTTATTCCTATTTCAAAGTGGGGGATTGGGGAAACGGCAGCCCCCACCACCACGCAATATTGAAATTTCAACTATTCCATTCGTTTGTACTCCGTTTGTGCCGGATTGTACTGAAATTTTTTTGTTTGTACCACTTCCGGTAACGAGTTATTCCCATGTCAAAGTGGGTGGGCTGGGGAAAACGGCAGCCACCACTTCGCAATTTTTTAATTTCGACTATGCCATTCTGTTGTAATCCTTTTGTACCGGATTGTACCGCGAAAAAATTCATTTGTTCCGCTTCCGGTAAAGAGTTAATCTCATTTAGAAGTGGGGGGGGGTTGTTGGAGAAACGGTACACACACCCACCTCCCAATTTTCCGATTTCGACTACGCCATTCGTTCGTACTCGCTTTGTACCGCACTGTACCGCAAAAATTTTCGTTTGTACCACTTCCGGTAAAACGTTTTTCTGATTTGAAAGTGGGGTGCTTGGGAAACGGCTTCCACCCACGTCATATTGAAATTTCGACTACGCCATTCGTTTGTACTTTGTACCGGATCGTACTGCAAAAAATTTCCTTTGTACCATTTCTGGTAACCAGTAATTTCAATTTAGAAGTGGGAGGCTTGGGAAACGTCAGTCTCCCCACTATGCAAATTTGAAATTTCGGCAAGCTTATTCGTTTGTACTCCGTTTGAATCGGATTGTACCGCAAAATTTTTCGTTTGTACCACTTCAGGTAACCATTAATTTCAATTTCAAAGTGAGGGGCTTGGGGAAAACCGCAGCCGCCACTTCGGAATTTTGAAATTTCGACTATGCCATTCGTTTGCACTCCGTTTGTACCTGAGTGTACCGCAAAATTTTTCGTTTGCACCACTTCCCGTTACGAGTTATTCCTATGTCAAAGTAGGGAGATGGAGAAATGTCAGCACCCCCACCACGGAACTCTCAAATTTTAACTATACTATTCGTTTGTACTACTTCCGGGTACGAGTTATTCCCATTTCAAAGTTAGGAGATTGGGAAACGTCACACACACCCCCCACCTCCCACAATACGCAAATTTGAAGTTTCGACTATGCCATTCGTTAATACTCCGTTTGTACCGGTTTATACTGGAAACATTTTCGTTTTTATCACTTTCGGTGACCAGGTATTCTAATTTGAAAGTGGCAGGCGCAATCTCGCCAGCCCCCTCGCAAATTCTTCGATTCAACCAGGCAATTTGTTTCTACTCCATTCGAGCCGCATTGTACCGCAAAATGTTTTCCTTTGTTCCACTTCCAGTAATGAATAATTCGAAATTTTTAAGACGGAAGCACAACTGCGGCAGCACATTACCCCAGAAATTCGGCGATTCACTCATGGCATTTGTTTTTATTACGGCAGTAGAGGATGTTACAGCAAAATTTTTCGCTTGTACTACTTCCGATAACGAGTTATTCGCAATTATGCAGTGCGAAGCACCGTGTTATCCGTCCCGAATTTGGAAATTTGATGATTCAACCATGCCATTCGTTTGTACTGCATTGTACCGTAAATGCAATTTCTTCGAGTACCATTGTACCGAGTTATTCGCAATTGTAATTTGGGAAACATTACTTTACCAGTCCCCCACCTCGGAAATTCGGTGATTGTGCCATGCCATTCATTTGTACTGCGTTTGCACAGGATTGTACCGCAAAAAGTTTTGTTTGTACCAATGCTGATAACAAAGTTCACGAAATATAAAAATAAGGAGCGCCATTCCTTCAGGCCTTCGCCACCTCCCACCTTGAAATTCTTGTAATTCATGTAGTTATTCGTTTTTAATACGTTTGTACCCGATTGTTCCGCAGAAGTTTTGATTGTACCACAATCGTTTTTAATTTATTCGGTTCCAGTTGGAAATGCGTGAATGGTTTCTGTGTTCTTTGAGTTTGAGGAACGCACCAGTTCTTTGTACGAATGGACTAATGTAGAGCATTTGCTATCTGCAAAGTACTGTAGTAGTAGATATAGGCGACGTAGATCTGTGTTTCGCATAATTTTATATTTAATAAGTATTATTACATTTCCTTCTCTACTTTGTATCCTACACGTACATGACACGGGTACTTGTGCACTGATGGAGTCTAGGTTCAGTCTATACTAATGTTTGCACAAATCTTCTCCAGAAGTACTCTCGAATTTGACACTATTGTCTTAGGAGATCTCTCGGTCATTTGTACTTAATTCTTTGTTTCCAATTTGGGATCGAATGCTGTTTCACTGCACTGTTTTTATGCAAAGAATTTGCTGTAACACCCAGTGCTATATTGTGCAAAATGTACAGGCTTGTCTTATTTGCCTTCTTAAGGCGTCATGATGTGTCTTAAAACAAAACGGATCGTAATTTTTGTAGTATTTTAATGGGAAGAAGAACGCAATTTTTTTTCTTGGAGTCCTCTTATGGCGGTATTTGTGACGATGATACATTTATTTCATTGTCGTCTGGGTTATAAATAGGGGCGTTGCCAGACTAGACTTTGGGGGTTATGGCTGGAGGGTGGCTGAACAGCGCATACTTTTGTTTTCACTTCCTCGTACTCAACGTTTCGCCCGTCATTCGTTATGAAAATTAAACTTCAGTATTTTAAAAGTGATAATTATCACTTTTAGTTTAATATCATTTTAATTTAAAATATTTAATGTAATTTTATTTAAAATAATTGTAACCCCGAAATACTCGTTTTAGCACAAAGAGGTTAGCCTAGCGTTAATATTATTTAAATATTCATCTACTCCACGTCATGGGTGTGTTTTTCAAAATATTTGGTTGTCACGCGGGTTGGTTTTCTGCATTGGGCTCGCCTTCTATCTGCGATGCCATGGAGTGCCATGCTTATAGAACATCGTGAGTAAAGAGCTTTTTAAACAAGGGACAGAGTGAATAGTGGATGCTGTGTGATCTCTGAAACTTTTGCTGGGAGATCTGGTTTATTTCTGCTTCTGCAGAGTAAATAATAGAAAAGGGAAAACATTTAAAGGAACTACCGTTTGATCTGTTTCCAATGTTTTTTGAAAAATTCGGGATTCTCCGAGTACGATTTTCTGGAATTCTGAACGCATTAACAATTCCTGGATGCTGTACCACACGCCATCCAAAATAATTTGGAGTTTCTTAAACTGCTTTCTGGTTAATGCAACTCCTGTTGTTAAGTGAAAATTCCGGAAACAAAATTTGAAAGACTTGAAGACTTCTTACTTTATTCAAACTTAGAACAGAACTAAAATTCGCTCAGCGTTTTCTTTGCATACTGTTACCAACACATGACCCTTATCACCACGTGGTGATTGATGTGTTACCATGGGTCAGCACACTAACTGCACGATGACTGTTTCCTTATCTGGTCATCTCGCAACGAACATGCTATTGACTCTAATCAGACAAAGCTAACTTCAGCTTGAGAGATAAACGAAAGGATTTCATTATAACTAACTTTCATATCTTGAGAGAATAAACAAAAAAAATCTTCATAGAGTACATAATAAGCGTAAAGAAATTCTTCAAAGCCGAATTTCCACTAAAATGATGGTGGTATACGGAAAGCGTGAGAATTTAATCAGACACCTTCAAAAGAATTCATCTTGGAATTAACGCTGCTTTTGAAAAACGAGTGAACTATGAAATTCTTTGTTCTCCACAAAGAAAAGTTTCAGATTTCGAAATCTCGCCGTCCTGACCCACTTTTTCCTGAGTGAAATTTAACACATGGTGGAAATCTCCACTTACGCATTCCTTTGAGTGAGGAATAGCTCTCATGAAAGGGGTCAACGGTTCCAAACGACATTGATTAAAATTGGGGAGAGGAAAAATATATGAATTAAAAAAATAATGCATAAGCAGGATTCCCAAAAACACAAAAAAATATAAGTTTTATATAAAAAAGCAATTCCAGGAAAAATAATGGAGGGGCAAAAGATTTCCCATTCTTCCATTCCCACAAAAAATTTAACGAAGTCCAATAAATCTCTCGAAAATAAAATTAAACAAATACTTGGACTGACAAAAGAGAGAACGCCACGTGACGTCAACCTATCCCGCGGCTAGTAGTAGGAAATACACTGTTCCCCCTCTGACATCATTTTTTTCTATGCGAACAGAAATTAACTTGAACAACCGTCTTAGAAAATGCCTCTTCCACGTTTTTTCTTCCCAGCCATGCAAGAGCAATCAGATTGCGTTTTCCCACCAAAAGTTCTAGCAAGAAGGAGCAGGAGACGCCGGAACGAAGCCCGAAGGAGCTCCCTCCCTGTCACGCCCCCTTGTTATTCGGCTCCTTCGGGCTACGTCATGCTACGGCAAAATGATCAAGTTAGTGAAAAAAATCAGTCTTGGAACTTAATGTGTCTAACAGAATCTCAAATGACGTCAACCGCCGACCCCGCGGAGGAAATAACGTTGGCTGATGTCATGGTTTTGTCTGCTATCACGACATGCGTCACCCATCATAGTGACTCGTCCCAAAACACGTGTCATACAAAATGGTATGGTCTGAGACAAAGAGAAAATTGTGAGTCATCCCAAAACACATGTCGGACAAAAGATAGCGGAACATGAATCAACAGGAACGAAATTTTTTCAAACAAAGCCTTTCCTCATCTAAATTAAAATTGGAGGAAGAACAAATATAAGAATAAAAGAAATAATGCAACGTTTATTAAAATTTCTAGCACCTCACGGAAGTTCTAAAAATATAAGTTTAGTTAAAAAAATTCGAGGAAACAAAAAATATTGGAAACGACAAAAAACTTCCTTCAAAAATTTGGCAAAGTCCAATAAATCTCCCGAGAAAATAAAAAAATAATGCAACGGCTATAAAAATTCCTAACACCTCACGGAAGTTCTAAAAATATAAGTTTAATAAAACAAATTCGAGGAAATGCTTCGATTGAAAAAACTTTCTTCAAAAATTTGTCAAAGTCCAATAAATCTGCCGAGAAAATAAAATAAATAAATAAATAATGCAACGTCTATAAAAATTCCTAACACTTCAGGGAATTCCTAAAAAAAATATAAGTTGAATAAAACAAAACACATTGAAAAAACTTCCTTCAAAAAATTTGCCAAAGTCCAATAAATCTCCAGAGAAAATTAAAAAAATAATGCAACGTCTATAAAAATTCCTAACACTTCACGGAAGTTCTAAAAATATAAGTTTAATAAAATAAATTAGAGAGAAAAAATACGAGTAAAAAAATTATGGAAACGACAAAAAACTTCCTTCAAAAATTTGACAAAGTCTAATAAATCTCCCGGAAAAATAAAAAATAAATAAATAATGCAACGTCTATAAAAATTCCTAACACCTCACGGAAGTTTTAAAAATATAAGTTTAATAAAACAAAACATATTGGAAAGACTTCCCAAAAATTTGTCAAAGTCCAATAAATCTCCCGAGAAAAGTTCGAAAAAGCACCGCTACGGGGCAACACATCGCGACACATCCCCTTTCCCCCACTCATCGTTGCCATCTCTCAAAAACAAAGGTTCAACGTAATAATAAAGTTCCAAGAAGCACCGCTAGGGGGCAGCACATCGCGTACACATCTCCTTTCCCCAGTCGGTCGTTGCCAACCCTCAAAAATCCATCGAAAGTTCCAAAAAGCACCGCTAGGGGCAGCACCGACCCAACACAGTAGCACCATCTTCCACGTTCCCACATCCTCCTGTCACACGCCACCTGCTCCTTCTGACTGTGCCACGCCCCCCCATCCTTCTGCGCCAGGCCACGCCCCCATCCTTCTCCTAGAAGGATGCATCCTTGCGCCAGTCCCCGTCATTTTATACTACTCATATGAAAATGTAAATTGAAGGCTTCCCGTTGGTATTTTTTTATTTCCAATGCAGCCCTTCCATTAACAAAAACATCAATATAACAACACACAGGTATATTGAAAGTTCTGAAACGTTAATTGTTTGGCATTTCACTTTTCTACCATTTCTTGAACAGAGTAGACAACACACAGGTAAACGAAATTCAAAAATATACCTTTTAATCTGTTTCGTCATATTTTAAGCAACATTTGTGCTCAGAACACTTGCTGCATATAAGAGAACAACGTTTCAGGCACCTATTACATCCTTTGTACAGTCTTGTAAAAATAAAAGAAATTATATATATTAACAGGTTGGCTTTTCACTGCTGCAACACCGCTTTGGCAGAGTAAACAACACACAGGAACAAATTGTAACACACACTTTTAAATATGTTTACATTGTGTTTAAAGCAATAATTTGGCTCATAAATATTGCTGCATATGGAAAATGACTTTTTATGGTATATATTAGATCATTTCTACACGGTTTCTCGGAAATGCAACTTTAACATATTAGCGTTCAAATGTTCTTAATTTTTCTAATTCAAATAGTGTGGATGCTTACATATTACACTATGGAAAATATATACAAAAAAAAAAATACAAAAAGATAAAACATTTACGACAAGGAAATACAATTCCAGCCACATAATGACTGAATATTCAAGAACTGAAAACAATACAAGTTTATAGTAACTGAAAGTAAAACCCTTAAAATTTACTTTAGACTACATTTAGTACTCCGGAGATTAAATTCAAACAGACGTCAACTTCATATCATAAGTAAATACTATGCGAAACTTAATTAACAACAGTTAATGCAAAATACAAAAATAAAACCAATGAAAGATAAAACAAGATAATATGCTATATGTCGTCGCACATGTGTACTTGGTAACAAAACCAATAATGGGAATGCCTTACTCATAACACAAAACACAACAGATGAAATATCAAAAATACTTATACTGTGATTTGATCAAAACACCAGTTCACCGATCAACCAATTGACTAAAGTTTTAATAAGGAACAACCATTCTAATGTCATTTATACAAAATACACAATTAATGATAAAGCGCAGTATGACTCCCCCCCTCCCAAGAAAACCAATTTCCCTCATGAATTATACTATTAATTCTATCAGTACAGTTGCGTACTGAAATACGCTTCGAGAACAACTGAGAATAGAATAATAATTCGAAAATGACCACTGTAGTTCTGTTGCTTTGGCAGAATTAATAGATTGCGGGAGGGCTAATTCAAAAGAATATCTTTTAATATGGTTCTATTATAATAACGGCAACATTTCTGCTTAGAACTTCTGTTACATGTGGAAAATCTATGTTTCAGATGCCTATTGGATCATTTCGACACAATCGTTTTTTAAAAACCTAATGGAAGGAATGCATTAACAAATTGGCACTTCATTGCTGCATGAATTCGGCAGAGTAAACAACACATATGCGCAAATTGTAAAAGATACTTTTTAATATGTTTCTATTGTATTTAAAGCAATATTTTTGCTCATAACCACTGTTGCATATTAAGGACCAATGTTTCAGGCACCTACTGAATCATTTACACAAGCCTTTCTTTTTTTAAAGAAAAGCCACACACACACATGCAAGTTTGTAAAACATAAAGATTTAGATATTAGCACTTCGATGCTAATATGAAGTGTTATATTTACTGCTTTGCTACGGCAGAGTATACACTTAGGAAGAAATTGCGAAACAAACAATTTAATGCATTTTCATTGTCTTTTATGCAAAGCGTCTTTCTCATTATATGTATCCATTGGATTTCATGAATAATTATTTTACTCATAACAATTGCTGCATATGGAAGATCTACTTCTCGTGCCCATAATATCATTTTTACACAGTCTTGTGCATAAAAACGTATATACATATATACACTGCCGGACAATTGCTAAGGACGGAAGACAATAGCAACGATAACAACCATAAAATGGAAGGCAGGAAAATGTGGAAATTAGCATAAGTGCGGGATACAGTAAGACGTGTTGTGCTTATGCAAATTTTGGATTGCCGAACTTGTTCATGACGTCATAGCGCTGAAAAGAGATATAAAGGATTTGACGCGTATTGACCGTTGTTGTTCAAACGCAAAATTGAAAGGGAAAGAATCAATTGACGAACTTGCAATTTTCAGTATGTCTTCCCGACATCACCTAGATGATTTTACGCGTGGCCGTATTATTGGCAAGACTGAAGAAGGGCGAAAAATAACAGATGTTGCCAGGGAGTTCGACGTCAGCCACAGTGTTGTTTCAAGGCTTTGGAAATCATTTCAAACAAATGGAGAGTGTAGCAAATGTCACGGGGGAGGTCGTGTTCACAGTACGACACCTGCAGAAGATCGGTACATAGTGCTATCAAGAAAAAGACACCGGCGCAGCACAGCTAGTGAGGTAGCAAATCAGTTCATGGCTGCTACTGGCAAGCGGATCTCCTGAAAAACTGTCGCCAGACGTTTGCATGAAGGAGGACTATACGCCCGCCATCCTGTTGTGTGCATCCCATTGTCCAGACGTCACCGTACCGCCCGTTTGCAATGATGCCATCAGCATCGTAATTGGACTGATAACGACTGGTCTGCTGTCCTCTTCTCAGATGAGAGTAGATATAGTCTATCGTCTGATTGTCGACGACAACTGATCTGGCGTGATAGTGGTACTGCATATTGTCCAGCAAACATACAGGAAAGGGACCGATATCCGACATGTATTGTCATGGTATGGGCTGGCATCATGATCAATGGCCGTACGTCCCTGTATGTGCTTCCAACTGGGACTATGACTGGCCAACGATACATTAATGATGTTCTGCTACCTCATGTTTGCATGTTCCGTGGTGCTGTCGGTGATAGATTCATTTTCATGGACGACAACGCAACATGTCATCGAACAGTCGTTGCCCAGGAGTGTCTTGAGAGCGAGGATATTCAACGCCTCGTATGGCCAGCACGTTCTCCAGACATCAATAGTTCGTGTGGCCCACATGGCTGGCAATAGCGGCCACTACACGCCACGGCATCGAACGAAAGAGGCTTTGGATGTGGGCTTGGGGTTATGTCGGTCCAAGCTGCTTCCACGCGTTGCCACAGTTCATCAAGCGTAGCACCGGGTGTAGCTTGCCGGGCCACTCGGTTTCCGATCAGCGACCAGACATGTTCGATGGGAGACATATCGGGAGAACAGGCTGGCTACGGCAGTAGTGACACCTGGTTGGCCGTGAAGAATTGTTGCACGATGCGTGCCACGTGCGGGGGCGCATTGTCCTGTTGAAACGTGGCCGCTGACAGGTCCTGTAGGTAAGGGAGCACTTCAGGCTCCAAAACGTCGGAGATGTATCGGTGGCTGTTGAGTGTACCGGCGATGCGTACCAGAGGGGTGCGGGTGTCATATCCAAAAATGCGCCCCAAACCATAACAACAAGCGCCGGACCGGTATGGCGATGCATAATGCCAGCGTCATACAGTCCCTCGCCGTGGTGCCGCCACACGCGGTTCACACAATCGTTGTGTTGCAGACAGAAGCGGGATTTGTCGGAGAAGACAATGTCGTGCCATTCTGAAGTCCAGGTGCGGCGTACAACGGCCCACTGCCACCGCACTCGCCGGTGGTGTAACGTCAATTGTAATCGGAGAAATGGCAGCCGTGCGACAAGTCCCCGCTTCTGCAGACGACTTCACACGGTACTTGCTGACACAGGTTTTTGCGCAACACACTCTAATTCCCGCGCTAACGTTCGTGATGTGGTGGTGCGAGCCGTCAATGCCCGCCACACAACATGCCGGTCTTATAAGGTGGTGTGCCGCTGCTGCGGCAATCGCTCGCGTCGGTCCGTCCGTCCCTTCTGCACCCACCGAATCATACTCTCCTCACTGTGGCTGGATGTCGTCCCACAAGGGCGCCGATGCCTCGCTTCGATAAACCGCTTTCGCGATGAGCAACTATTCGTCCTCTGTCGAACTCCGAAACATGCTGGAATGACTGCCGTATTCTGCCACGAGGCATCAGAAAGCTTCCCACGCACAGGTCCGGCAGCACAACACACTTCCACCACTTACACCCCGCCTTCTGTGCACCCTTCTTATAGTGCTTCTCGGTGGCGTTCTCTAGCCCTGATAGAATTATCCCATTTAGACAGACTCCATGAACACCAACTTCTTAATTTTTACCTTATTAAACTTTTTACTTAAGGTGCAAAAGAATTTTCCTCTCTTCACTGCAAACCCATTTGAATAGCATATTTAATCACATAATTATTATAAGGTGAAGAAAAGTAAAGAAAAATGTTATAATTATTTTTCTTTAAACTTTAAAAGAATATCATCATATACATCCAGTTTTTGCATATTTACTTCTGTCCAGTTGATTCATTTTGTTTATCGTATCACAGGCAAAAATTTTTATAGGAATGATTTTTATAAATGGATTACAGTTGGTATATTATTAGAAAGTAGACCAATTTTAAAAATAGTAATCGCCTTTGTTGTATTATTCTGTTTTGAACTCATTAAAAGGCTTTTCAAAGCCACACTCTGCAACTAAATGGAAAATATTATTTTGATCCCCTTTCAAAAAGCGTGAAAATCTTTCGCCTTTTACTAAAGTGCTGTGGATCTCCGTGAAGTGTAGGTATTTAGTTTTTCCTTTTGCTGGTCGTTTTTCGAACATCCGTTCGTGAGGAGGAACGCGTGACTGGCCGCCTAATTGGGTGCGTGTGCCGGCGCTGTGTGAGGTGTCTGGCGGCCCAGGGGGCGCTCGTGCCGGCCGTGAGGGGCGTCTGCTTGGAGTAGGCATCGGTTACGATAACAATTCAAAGATGGCCGCTCGTGTATTAATAAATTTCTAGAGAACTCCCTAGTGGATTTGCGTGGGATTTTGGGCAATTTTCCTTTTATTGAAGAATTTTGCTCCGCCTCCAATCCGGAGACTCCGTTTGCGATATTTTGGCAGATTGCCTATATCGCTTTTGTTTTAAGGTGCACGTGGTCTTCATATTGTGTGCTGCACGTGGCCTACGTCTATTGTGTTGCACGTGGTCTTCATATATTGTGCTGAGTTTATTGTGTTTGTGCCACTGTTACTGGATTGGATTTCAAGCCGGGAATTTTGTGAGTACTTTTTCACATTTTCTTTGGTTAGGATTGTGTGTTTTTTGTTTTCTGACTATTGCTAGCTTTTGGAAGGGGTCGGACTTTTGTCCTCTTTGAAGAGTTAGGATGTCTGTTAGGACTGAGCCCAATAGGGCTAATGCCATCGTTGTTACGCATACAGGTATTTCTGCTTCGGACATTTGTCTTGCCTTGTACAAACACGTGGGTTCACCCCCACCCCAGTATTTGCCTTAATTCAAGAGGTGAATAAGAACAAGCTTGAAGTAGTACTAAACAGTAGAGATCACTACTTCAAGGTGCTTGATAGTAATATTGAGTGCAATAACACTGTGTTAAAATGCACAAATGCTCAGACAAATGTAAAAATAATTTTTTGCAAATTTTTGCATTGTGGAATTTCAAATGCAGAAGTCGCAACCGCATTTGGACCATATGGTAAAGTATTAACTGTGAAGTTCGAGATTAGAAAAGAAATGGCTGCGCACATGAGGGGAGCCCTTTCCGGGACTCGTGTTGTTACAATTGACATGAAACAAGCTGTCCCCAATTTCATGGAGGTCAAAGGACAGCGTTGTATGAATGTGTACAGGGGGCAAATCCGGGTGTGCAGGCGCTGCAACCATGCAGGTCACATAGCTGTGGACTGCGGGAAGTTTACCTGTAGCAATTGCTACATTTTGGGTCACACTGAGGAGGAGTGCAAAGAGCCGTGTGGAAATTGCAGATCACCACACCATCAAAGGAAGGTTTGTACACAGAGGTCCTTTGCACAAATGACCAGAGGTCCTGACAATACCAGAAGAGATGAAGAGATGGAGGAGTGCCACGCTGGTGAGGCGGAGGGCTCACAAAGTGTTGCCGAGACTGCGGCCTCGAGTAAAACAGATGGGGCCCACCAAATTACCAGCTCGGAGCACGTCTCAAAACCTCACAGGATCCCCGAGGAATGTAAGGATAATAGTTCAGGTAAGAAAAGTGTGATAAACAATGAGAATAAAGAGCATGTTTCTGTTCCAGCGAAGGAGAGAGAAACCTTTCCTATCGGTGAAGATGGGAAGAGGGGTCTCTCCCCTTCAAATTCTGATGACCATGGGTACACTATAGTTAAGAAGAAATCACGGAAGTTGTCTGTCAAAGACCTTGAAGGTCTCAAATCGAGGCCTGGAAGCATAAGTGTCGTGGAGGGGCGATATGAAAGAAAATATGGAGGTTGATGTTAATGGCTCCGGTGCTACTATTCCGGTGGAATCTAGCGCGGGGGTTATTTCCAGTGAAGAGGACGAACAGGCTCCCAGTAGTGCACGAAAAGGAGCCTGGAGTAAGTAGGGACTTTTCCAGCGATGGAGAAGATAATTCTAGTGTGGAAAGCACTGACGTCTCAGAGAACAAGGAAGGTGAGTCTGAATTCTCTGACACCAGTTCTACGCTGGAGGGTGTTCTCAGTGAAAGCGGAAGTAGTGATAGTTGCGATGGTGACATATTCCCCGAATTTGGTCAGAACAATGTTCTTATTGAGGGTCAAGTGCAGAATGAGTGTGTTGAAAAGTGTCAAAGTGAAGGAGAAAGTGAAGCCCAGTGTTTTAGTGAAATCGGCGGAACTTTGGTTTCCAGTGAAGACCCTGTGCATAGCATGTTTCCGGGTCTCCCCAGTGACCCTAGTCACTGGGAAGAAACGGAAATGACTGCATCCGCCCTTTTGGCCAAAACGAAGGGACAGCGGTACACCTCCGCGGCCGTGGATAGCCAGGACGGGCGGCCTCCCGAAAGAGAAGCCGCGTGCCCTACTCCACCCTCAGATGGGCAGAAGCAGCCCATTCGGGGTCCCGGAGGCTCACCTTCGCTTAGTGTTCCCACTACTGCGGGCGGCGGCCACGTTGTCGCCGGCTCTGAGGCGATGCCGGAGGCCCCGGGACGTTCTGGGGTCCTCCAGCAGGACCGCTGAACGTCGGCGTCGGGAGTGAGGAGAATCATTGCTCGGATACTGCGGTTGTAAACGGTAAGTTTTGGGCGTGTACTGATATCGAAGTGGAGGACGAGAATACTGACTCGCTGTGTGCTGACCTGCAACGTCAGTATCAGAACAAGAAAAAAAGAACTGGGAAAGAGTTTACTGCGGCCAATTTTAAAGCGGTCAACGATCTTGCTGCCGCTGCCTCTGTAATGTTGCATGGCACGGGACATGTGATTCCAACAGCGAATGGCCAAGTTCTTCGAGAAGAAAGGTCGACAAGAAGTGTGGGTAAGAAGGATAGTACCAAAAAGTAACTTGGTGGCGGTTCCTCTCTCTCCTTGGTTGGAGTATGGGTTTTGCATTTTTTCTCTATGTTTGTTGTTGTAAATCTTTCTTTTTACAGGACCAGGTAAATATGAACTCTGGTAGAGTTAATTTTGCCGGCACAAACATTAGGGTTGGTTCCTTGAACGTTCAGGGCCTCAATTCGGAGGCGAAGCAGTGTTGGCTCGAAGGGTTCTTTCGCCAGAATAATCTGGACTTCCTCATGATTCAGGAAACCCACTATAAGGACAGGGAACAGATTTTTGCTTTTCGCAGAAGGTCCGGTCTCAGATTTAAGTACTCGCTTGGGAGTACTGGTTACACGGGAGTTGCTATA
The DNA here is from genome assembly GCA_039090855.1 of Macrothele yani. NCBI lineage: Eukaryota > Metazoa > Arthropoda > Arachnida > Araneae > Macrothelidae > Macrothele > Macrothele yani. Next base: position 53,345,560 of record CM077032.1, on the reverse strand, counting down.
ATTTACAAAGAGAAGTTTGAAAGAGATATCACTCACTTTGAATCGGACGGGGAAGGTCGGGTGATCTCTCTTACCGTCCACAGTAGGAAAATCTCTATGAAACTTGTGTGTATTTACGCTCCTAATAAGGGTAATATGTAGATGTCGTTCTATAATGAACTTCCGCATTTCATCAGAAGTTCGGAAGATGTGTTGATTGTTGGCGGGGATTTTAATGCGGTCGCCGACTGCGACCTCGACAGGGCCGGAACCAGTAGGTGGTCGAAAGCTTATGGGAACGTGGTTAGGGTCCTCCTGGATAGCCAGGGGCTGTGCGATGCCTGGAGGAGACTTAACCCCAGTATTCCGGGTTATACCTGGTTTAGAGGGGGCAGCGCTTCCCGCCTGGATATGTTTCTTGTGTCGAAGATTGACTGGATTGACAGGATTGAGATCTTTGGTCCGAACTCTCCACTGTTGTATGTTTCGGACCACTCTGCCGTCCTGATGGACGTGTGTGTGCCGGTTCCGAGAGAGAGAGGGGCTACCCCGTGGCGTTTGAACATCTCCATGTTAGAAGATGAAGATACGCTAGTGCACCTTCGCTCGATCCTGAACGCGGGCGCAGGCACGATCACTGACGATGAGTGCGGTGTGTGGGAACGGACCAAGGAGGAGGTGAAGGATTTCCTTTCTCAGAAGGGTAGACAGTTGGCCACGTCGAAGAGGAAGCGCCACATGATTTTGATGAACATTCTTAATGCGGCGATTCGAGGTGATAAAGATGGGTGTAATTCCTCTCTGATTACCAATATAAGGAGCGAAATTAGTCACTTCTATCGGGAGGAAGGATCGGCGGTCAAGTTGAATGGGGCCTTGGAAGCGCTACGGCAGGAGAGTGATATTAACTTCATCTACCGGAAAGTCGAGACGGAGAGGGTTAGGGAGAACCTTCAATGCCTCGACATTGACGGTAGGGAGGTCCGGGATCTTCCCGATATCCTGCAGGCGGCGGCGGAATTTTATGGCAGGTTATTTGACAAAGAGGAAGTGCAGCCTGAGGTCATGGAAACTTGGCTGGAAGGTACTCCGAGAATTTCGGATGAAGATAGGGAGTTGTTGGAAGGGAAATTCACCGAAACTGAAGTCAGGTGGGCGATCCTGAACCTCAAGCCCAGAAAGTCGCCGGGTATCGACGGGCTTCCGGCCGAATTTTACAAGAAATTTCTTAATATTTTGGTCCCCTGGTTATGCAGGATTTATAACAACATTGCTGACAAAGGTATTATGTCTAAGTCTATGAGGAGTAGTGTTGTGACTCTTCTTTCCCAAAACCCCCGACGATCCTGCTCGTGATCTTGCTGGATGGAGGCCGGTGTCTCTGTCTACCATTGATTATACGATCATGGCGGCGATCGTCAACGCGAGGCTTTCGCGGGTGGCAGAGAAGCTAGTGGGCGTTGGGCAGACGTGTAGCATCCGTGGTAGGCGGATGTACCATAATATTCGGTGTGTGAGGGACATGATTGCTTATATCGGAGACAGGGATGTTAAGTTGGGAATGTTTTCCGCGGATCAGAGTAAGGCCTTTGACCGTGTTTCTCACGAGTTTATTAGAAAGATGCTGGAAGCCCACGGCTTCGGAGAGTTTTTCCGAAGAACGGTGGACTCTTTATACAGGGACCTCAACGGAAGAGTTATTATTTCTGGCCGTCTTTCTCACCTCTTTGAGGTTAGAAGAGGTGTGAGACAAGGCTGCCCACTCTCCCCGTTGTTGTTTGTCTTGGTCATTGAGACCATTTTAAGGAAGGTTCAAGCTCATCCTAGCATTCAGGGAGCCACCATCCCTGGCTGCGCGGGGTCCTTAAAGTATCTTGCATATGCTGACGACGTCACTTTCTTTGTTGACTCGGAACTTAGTCTTAGGCAGGTCCGGGAAGTCTTCGCGGGATACTGCGGTGCCACCGGGTCCATGCTTAATGAGGATAAGTCGAACCTGCTTCTTTGGGGCAGGTGGGATCGCGCTGCGGTCCGTGGGCTGGCGGTAACGGATGGACCCGTCAGGATACTCGGTATCCTTTTTGATAGAGACGGTGTCCATTTGAAGACATGGAGGGACATCCTCTTCGCTATTAAAGAGAAGAAGGAAAGGTGGCAGAGTGTTGACATTTCGATGATTAACCGGGCTAAGTTAGCTAACGCTCTCCTGGTCTCGAAATGTGCCTTTGTCGGAGAACTTGGTTCTCCCCTCGGAGTCTCATGAGGCTTCTGGAAAGGCAAGTTTTTCAATTTATTTGGGCCGGTAAGCAAGTTGAGGCGGTTGCCAGAGCGGTCCTGTGCTGCCCGAAGGAGGAGGGTGGTTTGGATGTTAAACACCTCTCCTCCTGGTTCAGTGCACTGCAGTTTAGGAGTGTGAAGGAAGCTCTGAACTCCTCGCACCCGTGTAGGAACTTTGTTGCGTATTTGACAGGATTGTCTGCGGAGAAGTTCTTACCTGGCTTCCGATTTATGGGGCCGCGTAGAGAGACTACTCACAAGCACTATAAGCTGGGGGGGGGTACATGCAGGCTCTCGCGGAGGCTAACCGGAATGGGCTGAATTTGAAACAAATGTATCTGCACATTCTCCCTAGGCCTAGGGAGCAGGTTACTGAGTTTAGTGCCGTCAACTGCAACAGGAAGGAGGTGTGGATGAGCGTGTTGGCGGCTGGAGTTGACTGTAAGAAGCGGGATTTTAAATTCCGTCTGGCTCACGATGTCCTTCCGACTAGGAAGAGGCAGTACAGGTGGGGAACTGCCGTCACCGACAAGTGCGCCTCTTGCAATCTCATTGAAGACCGGTTCCACTTGTTCTGGAGTTGTCCCATGGCCGTGCAAAGGTGTGGAAGCTTGTTTGGACCTGGGCAGGTTGTCCGCAGCGACTCAAGGCTCAGGAGGTCTTTTACCAATACCCCGGCCCCAAGACTGGGCGGGATGTCTGGAGGTTGATCATCACTGAGACCACGTACAAAATCTGGAGAGAGAGGAACAGAGTTGTGCATAGTAATTACGGAAATGCAGGATTCAACCCTTTGAAAGTGGCCTGGCACGTCAAGTGCCAGCTTAGGAATAGAGTTGAGTTGGATGCCCGCACTCTTTCGGACCGTGCCTTTAAGTTCCGGTGGATCTTCTGGCCCAAAATTGTTACTGGAACGAAGGAAAAATATTTTTTCCATTGGGGAACTTAGTCTTCCCAGCTTTTTGGCTTGTAATCCTGCATTTCCGCACCCTTGGTTTCTTGAGTTTTTGATGAACTTTGTCTTGTGTTTTAATCTTTGGGATGTTTCTTTTCTAGATTCCGGGATGGAGTGAAGAGATTACCCTTCTTCCTCCCTGCCGAGTGCCTGTTTGCGTACCATACCAGTCTCCTCCAGCGGCGCTGGCTTTGGGGGTGGCTGGTCGACTTTGTGTGTGAATCGGGGGGTCTTGGTGTTTTGCTGTGATCTTTCCTCACTTTGCTTTTCCGGGTGTGGCTTGCCTGTGTGTGTTTGCTTTTTGGGTGGGTGGTGTGTGATTGCTGTTTGTGGTGTATCGGTTCTGCGTGGTTGTGTGCAGGGTTGGGAGCCATTGGTGGGTCGAAAGCTGGTCTTTGTGCCACGCGGACGGCTCGGCGACCCTTCTGGTGGTGTCTCGGTTGGGACGCCATCACAGGGCACACGTGAAGGAGAGACTTCTCCTACTGGAGTGTTTCGGGGTGTCCTAGGGCCCGCCTCGTCATTCTTGGTGTCCCTGTCTGCAAAGTGAATTGGGGCCTGTTCGAGTTCTTCGGCAGGCCAGTGTGATTCGGGGGTCTGGATGTGCTGACTGTGGAACCGTGGTAGGTGCATCGGGGTGTGAGTGAAACACCGGTGGAACCGAACTCACATTTTATATGTAGTTCGGCGAAGCGAGTGTGTTATTGTTGCTGGGCAACAAAATTTCGTGCCGGGAGAGGGGTCGCCGTGCTCACGCACAATGGCGTCCCCCTCTCTCGGATGCCAAGTCTTGGTTCTCCAAGTGTTGGTTTTAGAAGACAAAGAAATTTAGTCACTCATTGCTGAAAAATGAAGTACATTAAGTTATAAAGTTTTTAGGTTACTGAATTTCAAGACCTAATTGGATTATTGGAATGCAAATTATAAAGCCGATGTCTCATTGAAAAAATATTTCTTTTTTTTCCGGTAAGGTTTTGAGGGGCAAGACATTTTTTTTTTTTTAATGTTTACTTTATACTGTAAGTTGATGTTTCAGTGATTGTAAACTGCATATTGGTCTCCAGTGTTTTTGCATAATGTAACCCATGTATGACTCTAAAACTTCCGAAATATCTAACATCAGTGTTGACGTTAGCACAATGCAAAGCTTAACTTAAACTACGATACCCTTATTAATAAATCTTGAGCATCCCGTTCGTTCTTTTTGGGGGGGGTGAAAGAGGTGTGTCGATTATTTCGTATATACTTAAGTTAGCTGCTTGTAAAATATCGTTCAAGGAGTACACATAATACTGACGAGCTGGGTGTGTGTCATAGAAAGATGTGCGTTCTCGTAGTCCTTCCTCCTTGAAAAGCGACGTGACATCCGATCGCAACGCCATCTACTGCTTTCATGATTGCGGGCAGCAAGTTTTTCTGCGAGCACGACACACTAATTCTTCGAGGCACTGTAGATGTACATTACATACCGCAGTTACTACAAGCTTTTAAAAGAAACGCTTAGAACTCGAAATAGTAAGTATAGCTTCTTTCGATTACAACGAGACCGCAGCCTCGTAACTAGATCATACAGGTGAAAACGTGAGTGTTAGAATTTTTGAAAGTTCTGCGTGACTTAGTTATTTGTTTCTAATTTATCTAAGAACATAGTGTGAAGCTTATATAATGAATATGTTACATTGAAACAAAATTCCAAAGTGATCAGTCATCCGTTTTTTTTTAAATATTTAAAGTCATATTCTTATTTATTTGAAGAAATGCGCAATTCGACACATGGAGTCATTAGATGGCTGAATGCATTTAACGTGCGAGAAGAGCGGAGGATGCTTTTGCGACAGCCATTCGGAAAGTGAGTAACGTTCGCGCATTACTCAATGAAAGTATTCACCTCAGAGTTACGCATGCGCAGTGTTGTTTCCTCATACATTAGCTATAACTTGACCCATTTCGTGAGGTTGTGCTTAAGTTAATATTTAGAATGACGCCATCTGCGAAGTCCGTTCTGTAAAAAGGTTTCATAATGCAAGAAATGTCATACCAAGCGAGACTAATCGGCAAATTTGCGGACAAAATGCAATGAATGCAGGAATGGTGAGGATGTGAGCTCAAATGTTTAACGGAGGACGGTAGAGCGTTCATGACAAATTGCGCAGTTCTCTGTTCATGGAAGATTTGGTGGAGGGAGTGAATGAAAACATTAGCGAGAAACGACTCTTCAGAATTTATGATCTTTCAAAACTGAAGTTTGGAAATCATTACTGCACGAAATCTTACAGAAATGCTTCAGTACCTCAAGGTGTGTGCATAATGAGTGCCAAAGATGTTGACGTAAGAGAACACAGCGAAACACATGGAAACTGCTTTGGAATTTTGGGCTGCTGTACGCCGAGAATGGCGATTATATTTTAAGCCGTATGTGACGGGAGATGAAATTTGGGTCTCTCACATCCAGTGGCGTACAGAGGAATTCCTGTTACGGGAGAGGACTAGAATTATATTTAGGTATGCACACATAGTATGTATATGTATATATATATATATATATATTCTATTAAGAGACTGAAGCAAAAAAATTTTTTGACTCACACCAAGTACAACATAGAAAAGGTTATGTATTGACCGGTGTGAGTAAAAAGAGAAAAATAAAACAACTGAATGTAGAAAGTGTCGAGAATACTGAGCCTTGGCTTTATCAAGGACCAGCAAAAACCCTGCATTTTCTCACTTCCACAAAGACCTATTTCGAAATGGGTTTCTTCAAAGTCATAGATGCAAGTAATAAGCCCACCAAAATTTTTTTTTAAAAATATATATTTTAAAGAATATATATAAATGTCACGACCTCCGCAGAGTTGCATGACCAAGCTTTAGTTAACAATTTAGCTAGCATCCATGCTCTTCATCTGTTACTATTAAACAGAAAGAAGAAGATTATAGAAAACTCAAGTTGTAAGAGTGACATAATAAATCAGAAATAATGTTCAGCAATAAAAAATTACCAAGTTCGCCTGAGAGAGAATTTAAACCTAAATAGCAATACAAAAGTATTACAAATTCTTAACATTGCAATAAAAAAGGAGATATTAATTTTTTTAAAACACAGATTCTTGAAAGAAAACTGGATTATAAAAACCCCTACTCCACAACTTCTGACAACACAAAAACGAGAATATAATAAAGACAATAATTAATTAAAGAAATGCATTGTGAAGGTTATATGACATGAACTATTAGTTGCAATATGTACAAAGTATTTCAGAAGTGCTTTAAGTGCATAATTAAGTAGTTATTAAGAACTTGACTACATTGAAAACACAGCACAAATTACAAGAACAATTAAATGGCCGGCTGTTTTGGCCTTAGTTCCCTAAAAAACGCGCAAAGTTACCCAGAAAAGAAAGAGTTAAAATCCGCAAAAAAGTTAATAGACTTGCCAGTGCCTAAAAGCTGAAAACAAAAAAAGAAAAAAGAACAAGAAGTTCAATCATTGAACTTGGAAATCCCAAAACCCAAACACAATGAAGAGAGCTTACCTCTTATGCAACTGAACTTCCTCCTTTCTTGAGGAAACATGGCCGACCTTTTAACCCAAACTTCTAAACCCCCTGCCACTCCCTAGTCGCTGGGGGGCAGTGTGGCTGGGGCTGAAGGCATCCACACACTGAAAAATTCTACTCGCGGAGATTTTGACTAGAGAAAAAAATATATATATAAGATTGTGGACCTGTATGATCAGAAAGAGCAGAATTAACTCTCCAGAATACATGAGAAATATTATGAAATACACAAGTAGTGTATTTAATAATCTTTGCATGTATTTAATCACCTTAGTGAGCTTATGTAGACTATTCAGAATCCTATTAATTTTAATGTTAGTTTTACTATTTTTAGTATAGCTATTCTAGTGAGCGAATAACTAGTTTTCTTTTATATTTATTTTTATTTTATTTTATAAACAGATTTTTAAGCATATCCCATTGATTCCTAACAACAAAATTGTACCCATTAACCAAACCAGTTTATTCAAAGCACGGCTGACAGGATGAAATAAAGACTGTGTTCAGATTCAAACAGTGAAAAAGTACAACTTCTTGAAAATATTTCTTTGTTAGAGTGAATAAATATTAAAACAGATGACGTGCACTATGAAGAACTAGAAACAAGGTGAATCTGTAGAAGTTTTAATGTTGATGAAATGCAAGCTATTCAGAGACCGAGAGAATATACTGGAAAAGTCCAAGTTGTACCAAAAAACTTAAAACCTCTCTTAAGAATGATTTCAACTCTACCTTGTTCGATAGCTGAATGCGAATGAGGATTCAGTTTACTGAACAACATTATAACCGATCTTAGAGCATCTTTGTTAATCTCCAATGTATCTAACCTGGTGTTCATAAATTCAAATGGACCGCCGATTGAACGATTTAATCCCAAAAAGATATGTAAGATCTTGGTTGATGAATCATTGTTCAGCAACTGATAGTAGATCAAGAATTTCTCCTAGAGAAGTACAGTGCTGTAAATAAGGACTTATCTCATAAGGCTTTTTTTTTTTTTCACTGGTTCCAGGGCAGGGAGAAGAGCCAGTGCCATAAGACAACTGTCAAAACAACATCCATGCCACACCGGGATTAGAACCCGGACCCCTTTCGGACGAATGATCAGAGGCCATCGCTTAGAACATTGCGCCACCGGGGCTACTCAGACTTTATGTGATATATTTCAATAAAAATTATAATAATCTTGTGCATGCTCATCAATATGTCATTGACAGGGGACAGGAGAAGATACTTTATTCATATCGGTAAGTGAGCTCATAGTCATAATTGTTTAAAAGGCATGGTACCCCCGTGGAGGGTATGGACCTTTTTTTTTTTTATCCATGTAGTATATAACCTCTGATTGTTTAGGATTTTCACATAGTGAAAATGACCCTCTGCTGATTTGAGAGAGACCCTCTACTGATTTTACGACTACAGCACTGATTCTGACACTGATATGGCCAGGAAAGTGATAGATGTATGCAAAAACTTTAGCTAAATTATATTTCCCACACCATGGAGGTCGGTTATGTTAATTAAAAATTATTGTGGGACTTATACTTGCATCTATGGCTTTGCAGAAATTCATTTCCAACTAGGTCTTTGTGGAAGTAAGAAAATGCAGAGTTTTGCTGGTCCTTGATAAAGCCAAGGCTCGGCATTCTCGAAACTTTCTGCATTCTGGTTTTGCTATTATTTTATTTGGGTTTTGAGGTTTAATTTGTAGTTTTTGTCCTAGTTAAATAATAATTTTTTGTTTCAGTCTCTGCTTTGTAGTTTGTAATTTCTGAATATTCATCACAGCTACGTTGGGCGTCATGATCTTCAGATTGTTTGTTCGAAAATTTGGTTTTAAATTTTAGGTTGTAAATTTTGTCTTTAACTCTGCTTTTGGGTATATATATATATGTATACAAGATGGTACAAAAAAGTATCACTGAAGATGTAAGGAAATTCAACTGTGAACTAGTGAGGAAAGCAATTGAAAACAACCAAAGCCTAAAGATAGCAAAGGGACTTCTCAGTAACGGAAGAAAACAGATTATGGCTCTGAAAAAGAAGATGGTTCTGTAACAAGAAATAGAAGTGAAATGTTGACAAGAGTGAAAGATTTCTACTCAAAACTGTATGAAAGAGATGATACATGTACTCCATATATTACAAAAGGTAACAGAGTTCTTCCAGTCCTCCCAGTAGAAGTTGCACATGCAATCAACATGAAATGGGGGTGGGCTCCAGGAAAAGATGGAATTGCCGTAGACATCATACAAGAAGCAAGTGGAGAAATTAAAACAGTACTCGCCCAAGTTTAAACTCGATGCCTTAATGAAGGGAAGATTCCTAAGGATTGGAACAATGCTACAATGATCCTGCTACATAAAAAAGGTGACATTGAGGATCACAGTAACTACAGACCTATCAGCCTCCTATCAGTGGTTTATAAAATCTTCACTAAAGTTCTTTCACACTGCTTGAAGGTGACAATGGACATGGCTCAACCGAGAGAACAACCTGGATTCAGGAGTGGCTACAACACTATAGATCATATCCACATACTGAGAGAACTAATTGAAAGAGGGAGGGAATATGAACTTTCATTATGCATGGCTTTTATCGATTATGAAAAGGCCTTTGATTCGATGAAACCATCAGCAGTTACAATGGCTTTGAAATCCTGCGGTATTGAAGATGCATACATTAATATTATTCATAACATCTATGAAAATGCAAGTGCAAAGATTCGGCTATTTGAGAATACAACACACATAAAAATTGGAAAGGGAGTGAGACAAGGTGACACTATATCTCCCAAACTGTTTAATGCCACATTGGAAAATATCTTTCAATCACTGAACTGGGAAAACAAAGGTATAAAGATTAATGGAGATTATCTAACTCACCTTTGTTTTGTTGATGATGTAGTCATTTTTGCAACTACCCCATCAAAGCTGCAGAGTATGATCCAGGAACTTTCTGACAAGAGTAAAGAAGTGCGATTAAAAATGAACTTTCGGAAGACAAAAGTGATGTACAATGCTTTTACAAGAAATGAAGATTTATTGATTGATGGGGAAAAGCTGGAGATAACCAATACCTACATTTATCTTGGACAGCAGATATCAAGTGAGGGTCACATTGATGAAGAAATTAATCGCCGTATAAAACTTGCCTGGAGAGCTTTTGGAAGAAACGGCCTAATTTTCAAGAGCAATATGCCATTATGTCTCCAAAGAAAAGTGTTTGATCAGTGCATCCTTCCAGTGCTTACATATGGTGCAGAGATGTGGACCTTAACTAAAAGAGGCTTACAAAGATTGAGACAACTCAAAGAAGCATGGAGAGATGCATGGTTGGTGCAACCAGGAGAGACAAGAAGAGGAACTTGTGGATCAGAAAAATGGTCCTCGTGGATCAGAAATCAGAGTAAAATCCCTGAAATAGCAATGAGCTGAACATATTGCCAGAAGGACAGACCATCAATGGACAGCTGAAGTTTTAGACTGGATTCCAAGGAACAGCAAAAGACCCAAAAAAAGACCACATGTGAGATGGGTGGATGAAATTCAAAAGTATGCAGGAGTAACATGGAGGAGACTGGCACAAGACAGACCGCTGTGGAAGAAACTTGGAAAGACCTTCATCCAGCAGTGGACTGATAATGGTTGACAATGATAACGTGATGATACAATATGTATAGTTATAGTGCATAAGATGGACAGATATACATTTGATAAAAGAGTTGATGTACAGGTCTGGGGAGGGGGAGGGTGAAGCTCCAAAGCTCTCCCCATGTGTGCGCCAGTGCTCACATCGCACCTGAATCGAAACAGCAGTCCATGTATTGGAAACGCACGAGCACATCAATGGCCAAAAATTCAAACAGACTATACACATCACAAGGAAGGTGATGTGTACCGTCTTTTGGCACGGTATTCTCCCAGATGTCGATCGATAAATTTTTAAGCCGTAGAGTGACGGGAGATGAGACTTGGGTCTCTCACATCGAACCTGAATCGGAACAGCAGTTCCTACAATGGAAATGCACGGGCTCTCTATTGCCTAAAAAATTCAAACAGATTATGTGAATAAGTGAGGTCATGTGCGCTTTTCTTTTGTGACAGTACGCCAAGGATGGTGATGAATTTTTAAGTTGTATAGTGACAGGAGATGAGACTTGGGTTTCTCACATCGCACCTGAATCAAAACAGCAGTTCCTGTAATGGAAACAAACGGGTCGCCAATGGTAAAAAAAAAAAATGGAAACACACAGGCCCTGGTCACCAAATCTGGATGGAAAAATGGAGGACACGCACAACCTGGTGAACAAATCTGAATGGGAGCAGCAGGACCACCCCTTCCTACGTACCAGACTTAGCACCCCATGACTATCATCTGTTTCTCCACTTGAAACCATTTCCTGTCGGTCAGCAGTTTTACGACCACGACCTGCAGGCTACTGTTAAGCGATGGCTCAAAATCCAGGCGGCAGACTTGTATGAGGGAGATATTCAGAAACTTGTACTATGACATGTCACATGCCTAACATCTACAGGGATTACGCTGAAAAGAATATATTAAGGAATGTAGAATTCATTGCACATTAAAAATTAGTTAGCAATGTATATTTTTTTTAATCTTCAAACTTTCTAGATGGCCCACGTATCCTTTGATGTATCATTTGTAAAAGTAATTTTTTCTACTCTGCCCAATACATAGGGTCAGGGGCGTATACAGAATTTCTTTTTGGGGGAGAGGGGAGGGGGCGATGAAAAGTGGAAGTTTTAAAATTCAGCAGAATAAAATTAAAGTTAATGAAAAATAGAAGAAAAAATTAAAGCATTTTCTTTTCTAATGTAAGTTGATGCCTTTTTATTTAATGGGGATATTTTTCTAATGTAAGTTGCATTTTAATCAAAAACTTAAAAAAATGAAACACTTTTGAATGGGCCAAAACCCCTTGGCTTTCCTCTAAATATGCCCCTACATAGGGTTAGTATCTAAGACAGAACATTTTAATGGTGAAAACACTCTTGATACATTGAAATCCCCAAAATTTAAATCTTTAATTTCTGATAGATCAGCAGAAGTGAAATTTAGTGTGTGTGAGTGTGTTTGGCTGAACTTTTTATTTATTCATTTATGAATATAAATATGAGCTCCACATTTATTATAAATGATATAAATACAAAAATTACCATTTATATTTCTATATAAATATAAATGGTAATTTCAATATAATAATTAATTTCAGTATGATATAAAAGTTGTCTCTCTTCTGTTTCACATCCTAAACTGGTTCCTAGATGAAAACTTTCAATTGACATCCTAAAATTGGTCCCTGGTTGAAGACTTGCAATTCAAGGTTGTATTGCAAAAGATAATCAGCTCATTTTTTGGCCTTGTCATTAGAAGTAAAAAAAGGAAAAAATGGAGCAAGGTTATGCAAGAAACTTACTAACAATAATAAAATGTTAGACAAGGGGTAGCCAACTTTTTTGAATTTGGGCCAGTAAAATCTTAGAAATCATTTGAAGTGCCACTGTAACCAACTTAAATACTGACAGCTGAAAATGGTTGTTTTATATGTTTTTGTAAAGAAGTGAAACCCATATACATTTTTAAACAGTCATTTTATTGAATTATTCACATAATAATAAAATTATTGTTATTATGCAAAAAAACTGAATTGTTATAATAAAACTTTTTTTACTAGAAATTAAAGAGACAAGATTAATTAAAAAATTAAAGTTTCTAAGAACTTTACACACCTGCAACACTAATGTCAGTTTTGAACTTGCTTTTCACGTGACAATTTGGGTGAAATTCTTGATGTACTCAAAAGAAGCATATCACCAAGGTGTGCATCTGTGATAGTTGAATGAAATTTGTTTTTTACAACATTCATGGATGAAAATGTTTGTTCACAAATGTATGTGGATCCGAATCTGAAAATGAACTTCAGAGCAAGTTCATGAAACTCTGGAAACTATTCTTTAGGGACGTATTTCCAGAACTCAATCAAATTAGGAGCAGTGGGGGATTCACATTGTTCTTTAAACTTAACACTGAGTCCTTAGTGTCTTTGGATTTCTAACATTTCGATTTGCATTGATGGGGAATATTTAAGCACAGCATACTCTGAAATACAGAATGGATTTATGAATAAGTTTATGTTACTCCTTTCAGATTCAAAAGCAGAAAATCTAGTTAAGAATGACTCGTATGAAGATATAACGGCTGATTTGTGTTTTAAATGATCCACAGTAAAATTACTGTACTTGCTGAAGATTTGCTAAATTATTGGGAAATGATCAAGTTTGCCCTGCTCTAAATTGTTACAAAACAATTTTTTCAACTTTAATTTTAAACTGTTGACTTCATTATATAAAAATAAAATGAATCCAGAATAAAATGAAATAAAAATAATTATTATTGTCAGTAAGAGTTAAAGTAGAAAAACAAAGTGCTTGGGCTACTGGGGGCCATTCAAAATGTCCTGGCGGGCCAAAGTTCGGCCTGCGGGACTAGGGTTGGCCACCCCTGTGTTAGACTATCAGTAAAATCATCTGAAGTAGTACATAAAAACAAACATGGCCACTCAATTTTTAAATAAAATTAATGTTCTAAATTCTTCAGAATTGTTAAAAAAATTCTGAAAAGGATAAATTGAAAAAGTTTTGAAAGATAATAATTACCCTTCTATAGTAGTCAACAAAACTTTTAATAAAAAAGAAAAGAATCAGAAGTCAAAAACTAAGTTTCAGTTAACTAGAACAATTGCTTACCATAAAGTACTGTTTTGAAAACTTCAGAGGATTAGTGAGAGGTTTCTAACCAGACTGGTTCCAGGATTACAAAATAAAAATTAAATTAAGTAACTACCTTCTAAAATTAAAGCAAAAAGAAGAAAACAACCTTTTACAGGAAGGTGTGGTCTACAACACAACATGTGAGTGTGGTCTCAGATATGTGGGAGAAACAGGCAGACAGCTTAAAACCAGATTGGCCATGAACATAAAGCTGCAATTGAAATATGACAAACAAACATTTTGGATAGACATACTCAAAATACAGGACATTAAGTGCTTCAGGACACTGTAGAAGTTCTGACACATCAACAGCACGTTTTCAAAAGAAAATTGTCAGACAAACTGGAAATAGAGAGAAGAAACATTAAATGATTTTAAAGGTTTGAATTTATCTCACAAATAGCAACACCTACTTTAGTTGTAGTCCTGAGGAAGGGTAGGGCTGCTACCCCAAAATCTACATTTTAATTCCTTTTATTCCTTTGAAGACACCCATAATTTGGATATATTTATAGTGCATAAGTCTAGGAATAGCTATGCCATCAATTATTACGAAGCAAAAGTGAGTTGCAGAGTATGTTGTCCTGGATGTACGAAGTTTGCATGAAATTTAAACTGAGTATGAAAAAGAGAAAAGCCAAAGTTATGGGTTTTGAGAGAGGAACTGGTAGTACTGAATGTAATATAAGTCTAAATGGCAGAGTGATTGACCAGGTGAATGAGTTTGTGTATTTAGGAAGCATGTTTGACTGAGAGAACAAATTGAATGGTGAAGTTTGTAGGCAAGTGAATTCTTTATTGAAAGTCATGGCTTCTTTGGGAGGTGTTCACAGGAATGATGGGTTCTCAAGAGAGTCCCGCATGACTGTATGAAAGTGTAATTTTTCCTACTCTGATGTATAGCAGGGTACTGCAGAAGAAACATGGGAGTTGTTTGTGTGCTGGAGAAATGCGTTACTTTTGGGGGAGAGAGGGTGGCAAGACACGTTTTGATTGTGTGAGGAATGAAGATGTGTTGCATTTGTGTAATGTGAAGCAAAATGTTGTTAGGAAGATGGAGATGAATAAGCTTCAGTGGTTTGGGCATGTTGAAAGAATGAGTGATGAGATGCTTACTAAGAAAAATATTTTAGCCCAAGTGGCAGGAAGGAAAGGCAGAGGAAGGCCAAGAAAGTCATGGGAGGATCAGATTCAGGAGTGTCTGCATGAGAAAAAGATCATGAGTATGAAGTATAAAAGATCTTTTCTACGGCGTGTGATGGATGTCAGCGAAGCCCAAGTAGTATGTCAAGATCGCTGTAAATGGAGAAGTTTGATATGGCAACAGTAACTAATCAGTTAAAAATTATCTGGTAGTTTGTTTTTTTATTTGTGGAGCTAACCTCTGAATTCCAGAGAACCGCTTAGTGATATGTATGTATTTGTTCAACAAGTAATTTGGCAAATACATTAAAGCACTGCAAAATTTTGGTAATTAATGACATCATGATACTGCAAAGTATAAGTATTAATCACGGTGAAAAAATGTTTAATTACACATTTGATAGAGGTAAATTATAATGCATCTGTTGATCAAATTTCCGAACTAGTTCATAAGTCAGGACGGTCACTGGAGTAGTTGCTGCCAATCGGTTGGAAGTACATGTACAAGCAAGAGGACACTCCATTAAATGGGACTGCATGAAAATAAGGACCCACCAATCACATGTAGTAAACTTGAAGAAAGGATGGTAATAGCAAGAAGAAGAGGTACCACTCTGAGCAATAACTGCAGTTCGGGCACTTCCAACCAATTGGCAACAACTACTCCAGTGATGGTCCTAAATATGAACTAGATAATAGTTCAAAAATTTGACCAACAGATGTATTATAATTTACCTCTAGAAATCCAGCAATAAAACATTTTTTCACTGCAAAATTTATGGCACATGTTGAAATATGTTACACTAGCATCAGCTGCTTACTATGCACATGATTTTGAGCAAATTTCTAGCAGCTTTAATATCTTACAGCAGGAGTGTATTAGTGGGCCGGGGGCAAGAGGTCTTGTCTGCCCCCCAAGTGTTTCATTTTTTTCTTAAAATATGACTTACATTAGAAAACATGTTTTAATTAAATAAAAATGAACAAACAAATACTAGAAAATAATGCTTAAAATTTTTCTATTTTTCATTAACTTTTATTTTGCCTGGATGGATTTCAAAAAGTTTCATTTTCTTAGCACCCCACCCTGGAAAAAGAATTCTATATATGCCTTCATCTTGCAGTATAACATAAACTTAACTTTGGCATGGCTGTAAATAGTGCCATCATAATGGGTTGGCTAGTGGACAGGGACTCCCATTTAATAAATTTTATTTATTTCTAATATGTAAAGATTCTTTTTTTTTTCTTCACCCCCGCCCCCGCCCTCCCTCTTTTTTTTTTAAATTTGGGGTTGTAAATCAAAAAATAGTACAATACATTCAGGATGGACTGCAAGAGAAATATTCATTTACAGAATTGTTTTGTACCAAGGTGAAAATGGGCAAGAATTGTGGAGAATGGCATTTCCTTAAGAAATTGGTAAGAGATGAGACATATTTCTAAATTTTAAGTAGTGAACAAAAATACACGGTTTTTGAAAAAGAAGGGAAAAATGTCCTGCGGAACTTTTCTGAGGAAATTTTAGCTCGAAGTTCATTTATATTTATAAATTCTACTCGTATTTTGGGTAAGATTTTTATGATTGAAAACTTTGCCTCTGATTTTGCAGTTTTCAAAGATTTGGACCCAAGACAATAAATTTTGCCCTTTGGACTCTTAGCCAAAGGCTTGTAGCCAGAGATGATGCTCGCATTTGACTATTTTTCTTCTGTTTCATTTAGTACATTATCCCACAGCAGGGCCGTAGCTACCGGGAGGGTAGAGAGGGCGGTTGCCCACACAGAATAGTCACTCGAGGGGCAAAACTCATTCTCTGGGAGATGTAAGAAATTGAAACTGTAAATAAAAAAGTTCTGTTTTCTCTTTTTAAAGACTTTAGCTTATCTCATATAGTATTTCATGCAGTTAGCCAATATACAGAGTAACATACACTAAGAAGTCTGAATATCTCATATTCGTGAAGGGAATTTTCCGAAAGAGTGAATGGAGGCATAGAAAACAATATGCTGATATGCCTAACCTCCATGACCTTTAATGACTTTGTTTAGTCTCATACAGTATTCCATGCAGTTGACCAGGTTACAGAGTAACATACACTATGAAGTCTGAAACATCTCATATCCATGAAAGGAATTTTCCGAAACAGTGAATGGAGGCAAGGAAAATAATATGCTGATATGCCTAAACTCCATGACCTTTAATGACTATGTTTAGTCTCATACAGTATTTCCATGCAGTTAACCAGGTTACAGAGTAACATACACTATGAAGTCTGAAATATCTCATATCCATGAAGGGAATTTTACAAAACAGTGAATGGAGGCAAAGAAAACAATATGCTGATATGCCTAAACTCCATGACCTTTAATGACTTTGTTTAGTCTCATACAGTATTCCATGCAGTTAACCAGATTATAGAGTAACATGCACTATGAAGTCTGAAACATCTCATATCCATGAAGGAAATTTTCCGAAACAGTGAATGGAGGCAAGGAAAACAATATGCTGATATGCCTAACCTCCATGACCTTTAATGAATTTGTTTAGTCTCATACAGTATTACATGCAGTTAACCAGGTTACAGAGTAACATACACTATGAAGTCTGAAACATCTCATATCCATGAAGGGAATTTTTCAAAACAGTGAATGGAGGCAAAGAAAACAATATGCTGATATGCCTAAACTCCATGACCTTTAATGACTTTGTTTAGTCTCATACAGTATTCCATGCAGTTAACCAGATTACAGAGTAACATGCACTATGAAGACTGAAACATCTCATCTCCATGAAGGGAATTTTCTGAAACAGTGAATGGAGGCAAAAAAAACAATATGCTGATATTCCTAACCTCCATGACCTTTAATGACTTTGTTTAGTCTCATACTGTATTCCATGCAGTTAACCAGGTTACAGAGTAACATACACTATGAAATCTGAAACATCTCCTATCCATGAAGGGAATTTTCCGAAACAGTGAATGGAGGCAAAGAAAACAATATGCTGATATGCTTAACCACCATGACCTTTAATGACTTTGTTTAGTCTCATACAGTATTCCATGCAGTTAACCAGGATACAGAGTAACATACACTATGAGATGTCTGAAACATCTCATATCCATGAAGGGAATTTTCTGCAACAGTGAATGGATGCAAAGAAAACAATATGCTGATATGCCTAACCTCCATGACCTTTAATGACTTTGTTTAGTCTCATACCATATTCCATGCAGTTCACCAGGTTACAGAGTAACATACACTATGAGATGTCAACATCTCATATCCATGAAGGGAATTTTCCAAAACAGTGAATGGAGGCATAGAAAACAGTATGCTGATACACCTAACCTCCATGACCTTTAATGACTTTGTTTAGTATCATACAGTATTCCATGCAGTTAACCAGGGTACAGAGAAACATAGACTATGAGATGTCTGAAACATCTCATATCCATGAAGGGAATTTTCCAAAACAGTGAATGGAGGCAAAGAAAACAATATGCTGATATGCCTAACCTCCATGACCTTTAATGACTTTATTTAGTCTCATACAGTATTCCATGAAGTTAACCAGGGTACAGAGAAACATACACTATGAAGTCTGAAACATCTCATATCCATGAAGGGAATTTTCCAAAAATTCCCTTCATGGATATGAGAATTTTCCAAAAATTCCCTTCATGGATATGGAGGCAAAGAAAACAATATGCTGATATGCCTAACCTCCATGACCTTTAATGACTTTGTTTAGTCTCATACAGTATTCCATGTAGTTAATCAGGGTACAGAGTAACATAGACTATGAAGTCTGAAACATCTCATATCCATGAAGGGAATTTTCCAAAACAGTGAATGGAGGCATAGAAAACAATATGCTGATATGCCTAACGTCCATGACCTTTAATGACTTTATTTAGTCTCATACAGTAATCCATGCAGTTAACCAGGGTACAGAGAAACATACACTATGAGATGTCAACATCTCATATCCATGAAGGGAATTTTCCAAAACAGTGAATGGAGGCATAGAAAACAATATGCTGATATGCCTCACCACCATGAACTTTAATGACTTTGTTTAGTCTCATACAGTATTCCATGCAGTTAACCAGTTTACAGAGTAACATACACTATGAAGTCTGAAACATCTCATATCCATGAAGGGAATTTTCCAAAACAGTGAATGGAAGCAAAGAAAACAATATGCTGATATTCCCAACCTCCATGACCTTTAATGACTTTGTTTAGTCTCATACAGTAATCCATGCAGTTAACCGGGGTACAGAGAAACTTACACTATGAGATGTCAACATCTCATATCCATGAAGGGAAGTTTCCAAAACAGTGAATGTAGGCATAGAAAACAATATGTTGATATGCCTCACCACCATGAACTTTAATGACTTTGTTTAGTCTCATACAGTATTCTATGCAGTTAACCAGGTTACAGAGTAACATACACTATGAAGTCTGAAACATCTCCTATCCATGAAGGGAATTTCCTGAAACAGTGAATCGAGGCAAGGAAAACAATATGCTGATATGCCTAACCTCCATGACCTTTAATGACTTTGTTTAGTCTCATTCAGTATTCCATGCAGTTAACCAGGTTGCAGAGTAACATACACTATGAGAAGTCAACATCTCATATCCATGAAGGGAATTTTCCAAAACAGTGAATGGAGGCAAAGAAAACAATACGCTGATATTCCTAACCTCCATGACCTTTACAAATATGTCATTGGGATGAAGAGCTAATTTTCTGCTCTGCACAGAAAGATCTCTGAGCATTTAACCTTGAATGGAATTTTTCCAAGTCCTACCCCTAAAGCTTTTCCTATTGTTATGTTTACTATCTGATACTCATTCATTCTGCTCAGGTTCATTTTTTGTTCTGCATTTATGTGGAGTGTTGTTGTGTTGTCAGCATTCAGAAAACTGTTACCCCTTACTTAGCATTTACAACCTTGGTTCTTGGGTATTTACCCAGTTTTTATATTTTTAATAAATTTACATAAAAACCTAAAGTGCGGTTTTTGAATGATCGTAATACTTTCGTATAATGGTGGTGTTTAAGAAAGTAAAAACCACTTATTATTTGAGTGGAACTCAAATGGGTGTAATTTTGAACTTGAAGGGGCATAATTTCAAGTGTCACCCTCCCAGATAAGAAAAGCTTGCTACGGTAGTGTCCTGCAACTTTGAATGTTGAACTAGTAACAATTTTGCAGCCTTGATTTAGAACAAGGTTAATAGAGTCTACCAAGCTTGGCTTTATAATACCAAACAAATTCATTCATAGTAATAATTTGGTACATAGCAGCTAACCAAGGCTGCACTGGTTTCAGTAAAATGTGGCATTCTCCAATTGTTTAAAGTTGTGCCTAACAGTAGCGGTTTCTTTGGTAACTTACAAATGTACACTGTCTAAAATGTTCCTCTCTAAATTTAAATTACCGAGGTGTGCAGCTTTTGTACTTTTGATACTACATAATGGTGATGAACTGAACATGCTTATTTATTATGATTATTGCAATTAGTGAATCCCAAATGTTTTTACTATTTTTCAGCTGTACAATAAGGAAAAACAAAATTCCTTCTGCTGACATGTAACCTACTCTTTGTGATATAAATATTTTTAGCTAAATTATAATTTTTTTAGGATTTAGGTTTTATTCATTATAATATTTTCATTTTGTTATGTATGTGCCTCACATTTGTCCTATATATATATAAAAAAGACAGGCATATAAAATGTGTGTGTGAGAGAGAAAGATAAAGAGAATCTGTCCAGACGTTAAACACTAAATGTTGCATTCTCCCAAAACAAACCATCTGTTATTACCACTGTTTGTGCCACTTTTAATATCAAATAGAATCAGTGCATGAAAATGCTTTCTGTCAAGCTCCACTCCATAACCCTCTGTAGAGGGGATTGAGAATAATCATGCAACGATTTCCCCCTCCCTTACCTTTTTGATCCAGTAACTGACCTAAGAAAGAAAGTATTTAAACATATTTAGGAAACAAGGACAAATATGATACACTGAGATTATGGTGTACTCATGTCTTAATTTACAGCCCTTTTATTAACACATTTTTGTTGATATGATAAATGAGGAACTTCAGAAAAGTAGGGCAAATGTGAGACACTGAAATTGTGGGGTATTCATGTTTTAATTTACAGGCTTTTTATTAATGCATTTTTGATGTAAATGAATTTATGGCACCTCTATTCATAGTGTACTGTGGAATTAACTTTTTTACGGGTCTTATAGAGGTCATTATTCAAAAAGGTTGGTGGTCAAATTTTCGAATTAAAGCCTAGTTCGTCATCAGGACTATGTCACTGGAGTAGTTGCTGCCACTCAGTTGGAAGTGTCCAACCACAATTATCGTTAATTGTGGTAGTTCTTCTTCTTGCTATTTCGACCCCTTCTTCTGGTTTCCTCTTTACTAAGTTTGATGGGTGGGCAATTATTCTTACTGAGTCCCAATTTATGGAGTGTCCACTTGCTTGTGTATGTCTGTCTAGTCCTGTTTTGTTACTAATGTTCCTAATAGCTGCTTGGCGTTCTTTCATTTGGACTTTAATACTTCTCCCTGTTTCTCCTATATAGCTGAGTCCGCAGTTACAGTCGATGCAATATATATTACTCCTTCTTGCAATTGGATGTCCACTTCTTTCTACTTTAAAGCTGGCAGGAATTTCTTTAATTTGTTACTTAGATCTGGAGCAAGCTTGATATTATATTTTTCTCTGATACTCTTCAGTTTTTCGAAAAGTCCCTTATGGAACATAATTTTGCTGGTGAATTTGAAGTTGTTTATTTCCTGCTTCTTTTTTGGCACTAGCCTAAATAATTTCTCAACATATGGGGAGGGGTAATTATTTTCTGCTAATATTTCTTTTAATTCTTCTCTGTGAAGATCTTTTTGAGTATCTGAAGAGACCAGGACTTAAATTTTTTCCAAAAATTATCTTGCCGTATTAGATTTAATATAGTCAGCGTGGAATGAGCAGAAGTCTAACATCTTCCCTGTGTTAGTGGGTTTTCTAAAAAGCTGAGTGAATATTCTCCCCTCTCTTGAGGTCAAGGTTAAATCAAGGAAATTGATGCCATGGTCTTTTTCCAGTTCCAGGGTGTACTGCAAGGTATTTTCTAGCTAGTTAAATTCTGCCAGAATCTGAGAGGGTAGAGATTCGTCCGCATTATCTACAATAAATAGGACATCATCCATGTATCTTACATAGAGAGCAAATATTGAGGGTTGTACAAGGATTTTTGCCTGTAGTTTACTTTCATAATAATTTGCTAGCAGAGGTGTTAGTGGAGAACCCGTTGCAAGTCCTGAAGTTTGCCTGTAATATTTCTTTCCAAACTGGAAGAAATTATTCTTGAAAGAAAATAGGAGCAATTCATATATGCCAAGTAGTATTTCTCTATTGTGATTTTGGATTACTATTTTTTCCGCCAGGTCATCCGCAATGAATTCCAGCAGGAGGTCCAGGTTAATGTTAGTATACATAGATACTATATACAGGCTTGCCTTTACTGGATGAATTAATTCTGGTAAGTTTTCCTTTCTGCTGCATGGAATTTTTCAGAAGGTAGATAGCAGAAGGGAAAATATCTCTGAGGTGAATAAATAAATAATAATGTTGGAGAGTGGGGAATTTCTAGTGCCTATTATAGGTCTTATTGGATGGCCTTCTTTGTGAATTTTTATTGTACCATAGATCTGTGGAACTCTTGACTGGATTTTGGAGAAGCTTTTGAAGAGCTCATTTAGCTGATTTTTACTTTTTAAAGAGCTGGTTAATTTCTTAAGATTTTTGACAGTTTGATCAATAGGGTCACCAGTGAGTTCTTCATAATAAGGCTTGCTCAATTCATTTTTTTAATACATTTTTGTTGATATGATAAATAAGGAACTCAGGAAACTAGGACAAATATAAGACACTGAAATTATAGTGTATTAATATTATAATTTTCAGCCTTTTTATTAATACATTTTTGTTGATATGATAAATGAGGAACTTCATGAAACTAGGACAAATGTGAGACACTGAAATTATGGTGTATTGATATTATAATTTACAGGCATTTTTTTCATTAATGCATTTCTGTTGATATGATAAATAAGAACCTTCAGGAAACCAGGACAAATGTGAGACACTGAAATCATGGTGTATTCATATTTTAATGTACAGGCATTTTTTTCATTAATGCATTTCTGTTGATATGATAAATAAGAAACTTCAGGAAACCAAGACAAATGTGAGACACTAAAATCATGCTGTATTCATATTTTAATTTATATCCTTTTTATTAATACATTTTTATTGATATGGTAAGATATGGTAAGTAAGGAACTTCAGGAAACTAGGACAAATGAGAAACACTTAAATTATTGTGTATTCATATTACAATTTACAGGCTTTTCCTTAATGTATTTTTGTTCATATAATAAACAAGGAACTTCATGAAACTAGGACAAATGTGAGGCTCTGAATTTATGGTGTATTAATAATTAAATTTACAGCCTTTTTATTAATACATTTCTGTTGATATGATAAGTGAGGAACTTTAGGAAACAAAGACAAATGTGGGACAGTGAAGTTATGGTGTATTCAAATTTTAATTTACAGCCTTTTTATTAAGATATTTTGTTGATATTATAAATGATGAACTTCTAAACTTAGTAAATATATTGCTCTTACTGGATTTTGATTTTAATCTAGTTTCTTATGCACTAAATATGGGCTAATTTTAGTTTCAATTATTATTTCAAATTTCAGTTCCACCTTTTAATTTCTTTTAAGAAGAATTTTTTGTTTATCAACATAGTAAAATGTTTAGTTCCATAGGCCTTAAATGTGGTAAGATTGTTCTTGTGAAAGTTTCAAAAGAAGATTAATGTTTACAAATCCAAATTAAAGGTTTTAAGTCACACTCTAAAGTTAATTATTGTACATTACAAGGAAAGATGTTGAAACAGGCATTGGTGCCCATTTTCCATAAATCAGATGGGTGTTCAAGCTTTGTGCATGAAGCCCAATGGGCACTTGAGTTCTGAATGACTGCTTCAGCACTTTACATGCTCCACGTGCTTACATAAATCTACAGTGAAACGTTGATTATACACCAATTAGACATACCATTTAATTGGTTATGAGTTTTTAAAATTGGAACAGATACATAATTGTAAATGCTTTTAATTCTTCATATATACATTTTAGTGTATGCCCTTTCACAGTATTTTTTTTTTTTTAGAGGGAACTTTTATTGTCCTACACTTAACGGATGCCTGAGCCTCGGAGGACCCTTATGGTCAGCATGTATGACATACAGGCTTGTAGCATTTTTCGTGATGGAAAATATGCTTCCGCTAAAAGTCTGATTTTGCAAGATTTCTTGCTATTCTTGGGAAAAATCCAAAATTTGTGAATTAAATTTTTTTTTTTTAAATTTCTAAGCTTTCAGTTTTCTACAAGTTTTTGGCAGGTGCTTGAGCTCTGGAGCACATACACATAGCTGCTGTTGATAACAACAGGCATCAGATTTCAATTATTTTGAGTGCCATTATTTAAAGAGTCTGGGAATCTCAATAATGAATTAGACAACAGAAGCAGCAAAGTGGGGGAAAGTCTCATTCATACCAGTGGTATGAAATCATGTTCACCAGAAAAGGATTACAACTATTTCAAAATTAGGTTGTTCTTTTTCTACGAGAAAAAAAGGAGATCTTTAAATCAAATTTTCAGGTAGTGCCCCTACCCTACAGGACTACAGCTATAGTAGGTGTTGCCATTCATTTGACTTAAAAATCTCCTTCATTCCTTAGAAAAAGCCCATAATTTTGAAATAGTTGTTATGCATTAAGTCTAGGAATAGCCATGTCATTAATTATTACAAAGTTTAAGAAAAAGATGTTAGCCAAGAAAGAATAATACTTATTATGCTGCTGTATACAATGAAAGATTTAGGCCTACTTTCTTTTCTGGTCTCGTACCAGTTGTGCACCTAGAGGGGGCGATGGGGCCTTCCCCTCTCCTTGGGCCGACAGAGTGGAAAATTATTATGTCAAGGTTTGCAACAAAAAGTCATGATACGAGATCTACATATAATTTTTAATCATGTACTGTATAATTATAACATAGAATAATTATAAGGGAGTAGTTCTGATAAATAAATTCAGAAAAATCTAGCCAGAAATATAATTTCATCTACTTCTTCTTCTAATCATTTAACTTTCTTGTACTGTAACATTACTAGTAACTGAATAAGAATAAACAAACAAAAGTCAACCTCCTTAATTGCTATGGCACATGACTATACAAAAAAAGTTTCTGGTAAATTTAGGGGGTCACCCAACCTTGGGGAAATACTTTGCACCACTGCCCACATGATCCCCCCTTGGAAAATTTCTGAGTGCACTACCATATGATACCGCCTTTAGGAAACTTAAGCTTACTGCAAACAACGCAGTAATTAGGCGTACCCTATTTTATGGGGTCTCATACCAGCTGTATAAAGCTATGTCCACCGAGAAAAATGTTAGCCAAAAAACTTAAGCTTACTGCAAACAACGCAGTATTTAGGCGTACCCTATTTTATGGGGTCTCATACCAGCTGTATGAAGCTATGTCCACCGAGAAAAATGTTAGCCAAAAAACTTAAGCTTACTGCAAACAACGCAGTAATTAGGTGTACCCTATTTTATGGGGTCTCATACCAGCTGTATAAAGCTATGTCCACCGAGAAAAATGTTAGCCAAAAAACTTAAGCTTACTGCAAACAACGCAGTAATTAGGCGTACCCTATTTTATGGGGTCTCATACTAGCTGTATAAAGCTATGTCCACCGAGAAAAATGTTAGCCAAAAAACTTAAGCTTACTGCAAACAATGCAGTATTTAGGCGTACCCTATTTTATTGGGTCTCATACCAGCTGTATGAAGCTATGTCCACCGAGAAAAATGTTAGCCAAAAACTTAAGCTTACTGCAAACAACGCAGTAATTAGGCGTACCCTATTTTATGGGGTCTCATACCAGCTGTATAAAGCTATGTCCACCGAGAAAAATGTTAGCCAAAAAACTTAAGCTTACTGCAAACAACGCAGTAATTAGGCGTACCCTATTTTATGGGGTCTCATACCAGCTGTATAAAGCTATGTCCACCGAGAAAAATGTTAGCCAAAAACTTAAGCTTACTGCAAACAACGCAGTAATTAGGCGTACCCTATTTTATGGGGTCTCATACCAGCTGTATAAAGCTATGTCCACCGAGAAAAATGTTAGCCAAAAAACTTAAGCTTACTGCAAACAACGCAGTATTTAGGCTTACTATATTTTATGATCTCATATCAGCTTCATAAAACCAGTGTTTCTTTCAGGACTTTTTGGCCGGGGGGGGGCAAATGGAACCTTAGAGGGGGCAAGTTTTCCATTTGCTATATATATATATATATTTAATTTTAACTACTATATTTATATATATATAGAAGTAATTACTGTATATCTAGCACAGGGGCGCATTTAGAGGGGGCGTTCCCCTCCAGAAACTGTTTATTTTTTTGTTTATGGTTAAAATGTGACTTACATTAGAAAAAATGCCTTAATTTAATAAAAATGTATCAACTTACATTAGAAAAAGTGCTTTAATGTTTCTTCAATTTTTCATTAACTTTAATTTTGTTCCAGATGGTGGATTTCAAAAACTTCCTTTTTTCGCCCCCCCTTCCCCTCCCCGAAGAAAAATTCTATATGCATCCCTGATATAGAAATTACTTCTTCAAACATTTCAGGAATAATAAACTTTGGGGTGGGGCGGTCTGCAGGCTTGAAATTTTTATCTATTAAAATGCATTCAAGGCACTCTTGTTCCTGAATCACGATTCCCAGACAATTAGGTATGATTAGTCTAGTTATTATATTTGGAAGAATACCATGCGACGTAATACACTTTTTAATAAAATAAACTATAACTAGTACCATTTGAACAAATATTTAAAAAAATATAATTGGAGAAATATTTGTAGCATAAAAAAAAATGAAACTTCCTTTTTCAACATAGCCTGAGTTTATTAAAATATTTGGCTCAGTAACCTAATATGTCTCGGGGGAGGCAAATGGTCGTTTCCGGGAGGGCTTTGCCCGCCTGGATGTATGCCTGAAAAAACACTGCATAGAACCATATTCACTAATAAAGTTGTTAGCCAAAGAATGATGCTTACTGTATTAGTGTATGCAATACAGTATTTAGGCATCTCTTTTATGGTTTCATATGGGCTACAAAAAGCTATGTTTATTATAAAAAGTGTTTGCTATAGATCTCTCTTTTATGATCTCATACCAGCTATATAAAACCATGTATAGCTGGTATGTTAGCCAAAAACTTATGCTTACTGTATACAATGCTAAACCTATCAGTGAGTGTATATTGTGAAGTTAGGAGTTGCTGACATGAGAATGTATGCGACAAATATCAGAGGAAGACAGATGGATTCAGTGGTTAAGCCTGATTAGTAATGCAGGCATTCGAACAAAGATGAAGACGTCTGTATAACAAAAAGTTCATGAGAATATATTATGATTGTTTTTACATGTCTGCTACATGAACAATGAAATACAGTGTGTCCCACTCACTACCGAACCCAGCATTTCTTTAATAATATTAACACCAATGAAGATATTGCAACGAAATTTGAAGTGGACTTACCTCATTTTGTGCAAAATATGATGACATCACAATGTGTGCTGGAAGTGGCTGCCATTTTTATCCACACAGCATTGAACCCGGCACTGTCAGCCAGCCAGCCGGAGTGCTCCTTAGTGGCAGACACATTCCTGAGTGTGGCGCCACTGAGGAGCAGTCCACCAGCCAGCCGAACACGCCTCTCTGCTGCTTTGTTATGCCATTTTGCTGAGCACGTCTACACAATACGGTTGTTGATAGTGAGTGCTCATGCTTGTGGCTGTTCACGTACATGTGAAAATGTAGCGGTATACTCTGGAGGAGCAAGTGTTTATTGTTCGCACTTATTGGAAAACAGAATCCCTAAAGTCTTGTCAACAACAATTCATGGAGAGGTTTGCAGGCAGACATCCGCTGAGCAAGTCCACCATTTGGGCATTGTCGAAGAAACTGGAAACCAAGGAGACTTTAGTAGACAACCATGCAGGAGGACGTCCACAAATGTCCAAGGAAACGATCCAGAATGTAAAGGGCCGACTTCTTGTGTCTCCCAGGAAGTCACTTCACCGGCTGTCACAGGAAACAAGGTTGTCCAAAAGCACCAAAAGCACTTGTCAACGTGGTGTGAAAAAATTGAAGCTTCATGTGTACCATATCTCTGTGGTTCACGAACTGAAAGAACCTGACCACGTTAAATGAGTGACATACTGTCGATGGTTTCAGACATTTCTTCAGGAAAATCCGGGCATTCTGGACTACATGGGGTTCTTGGACAAGGCGTGGTTTCACCTGTCCAGATACGTCAATTCTCAAAATTCCCGTATTTGGGCCAGTGAAAATCCCAACTCGATACATGAAGAACCCCTTCATTCACAGAAAATTGGTGTTTGGTGTGAGATGATCTGGCGCCGCATAATTGATCCCATCTTCTTCGATACAGCCATCACAACAGCTGCATATATGGAAATCTACAACACCTTTGTGTTGTAGATTTATTGAATGACGTAGAACTCTCCATTAGATATTAGCAGCATGATGGAGCAACATCACACACCAGTGTGGCCGAAATTCAGTCCTTTTTCAGTGATCACGTCATTTCGCTGCGCTCACCTGATCTGATGCCTCCTGATTACTTTTTCTGCCGATATCTAAAAGGGAGAGTTTACCAAAAGAAACCGCGAACCATAGATGCCTTGAAAGTAAACATCACGGAAGAAATTCAGGCAGTGATGACAGACGTACCGGCAAGGACTTTCCACAATATGGTGTGCCGGGTTCAATGCTGTCTGGATGCAAATAGTGGCCACTTCCAGCACATGTTGTGATGTCCTCCCATTTTGCACGAAATAAAGTCCACTTCAAATTTTGTTTAAATATCTTCATAGGTGTTAATATTATTAAAGAAGTGCCGGGTTCGGTAGCAAGTGGGACACCCAGTATTACTTAAACAGATGTTAAATACTAAAGTATCAGGCAGCAGACCAAGAAGAAGGTGGATTGATGGCATAAAACCATCTGATAGATGCTAAAAATCTTGGAACAGACAAAAAGAAATGTTCAAATATATGTAGTGAATCAGCATTAAGTTTGTGTATGTGTGTGGAACTCGTGGATCCGAAAAATGACGAGAGTGGAAGACATCATGATCAGAGTTAAATCCCTGAAATGGCAATGGGCTGGACATACTGCCAGAAGGACAGACCATAGATGGACAGCCGAAATTTTAGATTGGATTCCAAGGGACAGGAAAAGACCCAGAAAAAGACCACATGGGAGATGGGTGGATGAAATTCGTAAATATGCGGGAGTGACATGGAGGAGACTGGCACAAGACAGACCGTTGTGGAGGAAACTTGGGGAGACCTTCGTCCAGCAGTGGATTGATAATGGTTGACAATGATGATGATGATGATGTGTGTGTGTGAGTGTTTGTGTTAATTCTCATTCACCATAGCAATGCAACCTGCAGCAATGAGGTAATTTTTTTTATGCAATAAATTTTCAGTTGTGGAATGTACACGATAAAATATGTGACACAGGGCATGTTTTATAAGATGAAATTCATGTTGACTCCAATGTATCTCACCAGTACATTAGTGTGGGCACATGTAAATATTTGGAATTGTAGATGTTTCAAAATGATTCACAAAATGACATATAAACAGGTTTTAGAAATTTGCAGCTGTTTAGCATATTTTTATCTTCAACAAAAAGTCAACACTACATTTCAGAGGACATATTCCTGGGTTTCACATTAAAATTTTTTAACTAATCCTGAGTATTAATGAAGTCATAAAAAAATCCTAGTGACAAGATATCTCAAACATAATTCAGCAATACGGAGATTATTAGGACAACTTAATTTTTACTTGTGGAATAACTTTTTTTTTTTTACGAGTCTTATAGAGGTTATTTTTCATGAAAGTTGGTTTTCAAATTTTCGAACTAAAGCCTAGTTCGTCATCAGGACTACGTCACTGGAGTAGTTGCTGCCACTCAGTTGGAAGAGTCCAACCGCAATTATCGTTAATTGTGGTACTTCTTCTTCTTGCTATTTCGATCCCTTCTTCTAGTTTCCTCTTTACTAAGTTTGACTGGTGGGCGATTATTTTTACTGAGTCCCAATTTATGGAGTGTCCACTTGCTTGTACATGTCTGTCTAGCCTTGTTTTGTTACTAATGTTCCTAATAGCTGCTTGATGTTCTTTCATTCGGACCTTAATACTTCTCCCTGTTTCTCCTATATAGCTGAGTCCGCAGTTACAGTCAATGCAATAAATTACTCCTTCTTACAATTGGATGTCCAATTCTTTCTGCTTTAAAGCTGGCAGGAATTTCTTTATTTTGTTATTAAGATCTGGAGCTAGCCTGATATTATATTTTGCTCCGATCCTTTTCAGTTTCTCGAAAAGTCCCTTGTGGTACGTAATTTTGCTGGTGAATTTGAAGTTGGTTTTTTCCTGCTTCTATTTTGGCACTTGTCTAAATATTTTCTTAACATATGGGGAGGGATAATTGTTTTCTGCCAATATTTCCTTTAATTCTTCTTTGTGAAGATCTTTTTGAGTAGCTGAAGAGACCAGGATTTCAATTTTTTCCAAAAATTGTCTTGCCGTATTCGATTTAATATAATCAGGGTGGAATGAGCAGAAGTCTAATATCTTCCCTGTGTTGGTGGGTTTTCTAAAAAGCTGAGTGAATATTTTCCCCTCTCTTGAGGTCAAGGTTAAATCTAGGAAATTGATGCTATGGTCTTTTTCCTGTTCTAGGGTGTACTGCAAGGTATTCTCTAGTAAGTTAAATTCTGCCAGAATCTGAGAGGGTAGAGATTGGTCCACAGTATCTACTATAATTAGGACATCATCCATGTATCTTACATAGAGAGCAAATAAGGAGGGTTGTATAAGGATTTTTGCCTCTAGTTTACTTATATAATAATTTGCTAGCAGAGGTGCTAGTGGAGAACCCATTGCAAGTCCTGAAGTTTGCCTGTAATATTTCTTTCCAAACTGGAAGAAATTATTCTTGAAGGAAAATAGGAGCAGTTCATATATGCCAAGTAGTATTTCTCTATTGTGATTATGGAATACTATTTTTTCCACGAGGTCATCCGCAATGAATTCCAGTAGGAGGTCCAGGTTAATTTTTACTTTCTTGCCAAATATTTGGGTTGCACACCAACCTGTCATTGGGACTGACTCGAGAGAGTAGGCGCTGCTACTCAAGTGGTAATGTATAAAGAGTGAGTGGTGTACTGTATAGTGCAGGGACGCCACTAGATTCAAAAATCAGGGTGAGCGAGTAGTAGTTTTGGTGGGGCAAGTTTGATAGCAACTTTATTTGCGAAACACTGAAAGAATTTTTCATGCTTTTCACTACCGGCTACAAAGGAATTCCTGCAATCCCCCTCCAGTTATGCCACTGGTGTAAGATACAAGTGTTAATAGACTGTAGGCTTTAACTCGCTGTGAATGTATTGTCTTAATTTCCTTTCAAAATTTTGCGTTTTTGCTTATGAAAATAGTACTGTACTTGAACAATTTTTTAAAGGACAATGTCCTTTTTGTTTACCTAAGTCAAATTTCAACATCATGACACACAGATACAATACCTAACCCATCCTTAATTTCCTTCACCTCCCCAGTGATGCAGTGCTCTAAGCTCTGGCTTCTGACCATTTGTCCAAGATGGGCCTGGGTTCGAATCCCGGGTGAAGCATGGATGTTGAGTTCGTCTTGTGGCACCAGCTTTCTCCCTTCCCATGGCCCTAAATTAGGAACAGGTGCTTAATTACAGCTCATCGAGTTGTTCATGGTAGTTTTTATACTCCCCAAGTAGCGAGTAAAATATTAACTCCCTTCCTTTAAGCCATCAATCTTAACTTGCACTACTCTCCCCCAAAGCAGTTGTTAGCCACAACCTGCTGTCTCACTGCCCTGGAAGAGGTATAGGAGTGCTGGTATAGCTTCTTTTTTATTCTTTTTTTTTTGTGTGTGTGTGGGTTTAACGACCACCCTGAGCAACTCCTCGATGGGTTATAAGTAGT
Organism: Macrothele yani; assembly: GCA_039090855.1. Taxonomy (NCBI): domain Eukaryota; kingdom Metazoa; phylum Arthropoda; class Arachnida; order Araneae; family Macrothelidae; genus Macrothele; species Macrothele yani. Next base: position 53,313,602 of record CM077032.1, on the reverse strand, counting down.
CGCCCATTCCTAATTTTGGGCCACTGGTTCCAGGGAAAGTAAAGAGCCACTGCAGTATGACAAATTCAAAATCCATGCCTCACCGCGACTGGAGTCAAAAGCCAGCGCTTTGAACTCTGCACCACCGGGTTGGCCCAGTATAGGTTCAGATTCCACTATTTGTGTTGGGATTCCCTACTTTGTTGCACAAACAAGCAGCAGAGCAATTAATACCTCCCTCAATGAAGTCCAATCTACCCTCCTCAATCAGCCCTGGCCACACTAATGTGAAATAAAAAAAAGGGCTTAAACTAAGGATTTGTAGGAGTAGGGACATTTGCATTTTCATGGCCCTGGGAATGCTATTTTGATAACCTTTGTACAGAGATGTAAACAACACACTTCCTAGGGGAAATACGTAGGGCTACAAGAAGGAAAATATGAGAATTATTATTTGATAAAGTCCAGATTATATTTTAAAGTTAAAAAAATATGAAAAATGGGAATCTTGAACTGGGTGAGTGGCAGGGTGGGCAAAACAAAAAACCTACCCTCGTATCTCCTTGGCACCATCCCTGCTACAGGTACGTCACCAAGGGGGTGCAAGGGTGGGCTCTGCCACCCACAGAGTTTAAAATGTGCCGTTTTTCAGTATATGTAACTTTAACCCTTTAAGCGCCCAATGTACCTGAACCAAAATTTCCCTAATTTTCCTGCGCTCCTCAAACAGAATTGCTCTCATAGCGACCGGGTTACACAAAAGCTACGGTAAAACAGTTCCTTTCCCTATTTCACCTTAGGAGTATCGACTATGAATCTGTCGCTGGGCTGTAAGTGCTCCCTTTCAGTCCTTAGTCTTACAGTATGCAGTGTGATTCCCTTATAGTTCTTTATTCTCAGTTCCGTTACCAAAGGAATGATTAAAAAGGAGTATTCCCCCAGACACAGACATCATGCCACTGGGTAGAGACAAGTAACTCAAACATCTTTTCTCTTCTTTCTTAAGTTTGATGCCCTTTTTTTATAGCATTATTATCGGGAAAGGTAATCAAAAAGGAAGGGTTAATGGCAATCATACCCCAAGAGGACCACTAGAATGATAAACCTAAGGTAAAAGCAAAGATTCCTGATGTGCATGTTTACTCGTTCCTGTCGCGTTTGGCCCATTTCTTAGACAGCAAAAATATTAGTTCAAACTGATTTCAGTGTATTATGTTAACCCCCAGTTAATTCGTTCTGGCCGGTTAAAGGGTTAAAATATAATATCCATTTTGTCAAGTCTTGTATTTTATTTAATGCCGCCTTACGTATTTTTCCCTAAGAAGTGAGTTGTATACTTCTCCGTAGAAAGGTTATCAAGATATATCCTCCTCAGGGCCATGAAAATTCAATTGTTCTCCATTCTTCTAAACATAAGCCTCTTTTTTATGTTAGTATGGCCAGGGAAAAACGAGGAGAGTGGGAACGAATTAATTGAGGGAGAACATTACTAATTGCTCTGCTGTCTGTTTTAGTTACTAAATATGGGATTCCAATATGGAAAGTTGAGTCAAAAGCTACACTAGCATTTTTAAGACTGCCCCAGGACAGTGAAAGTGCAGAAAGTGACTGCCAACTGCTTTGTAGGCTGACAACTGCTTTGTACAGTACTATTTTTGTAAGCAAAAATGCTAGACTTTGAAAAGCTGTTTAAGACAATGCATTCAGAGCAAGCAAAAAGTTGAAGGCGACATTTTACCAACACTTGTGTCTTACACCAGTGTCATCAGTGTTGCATTGAGACTTTGTTGAGACGGATTATACACATATAATCGCAGTTTTGTTATCAATACATACATTAATATATACAGGGTGTCAGAAAAGTCTTTCCCTGATTAGAAACGTCATTCATATCCGCTATATGTACAGTAGAGATGTGAAACTGGTGCCAAAATGTGGGAAAACTAACCAAGTTTAATGGGCAACCGGAAACACATCAATAAGTCTCCACATGAGCGCCATACCGATGTGGAAATCAGTGGGCAACAAAGCCTGAAGAATTTGCACTTTGTATGCATGAAACAATAAACGTTTGTGTAAGATATCATGAACAAAACTTTTTGGCATCTGTAATTCCCACAAAAGACTGTCTCACTGCTTCCACCCTTTCAGCTGAGGTTGATGGTTGGCCAGTTCTTGGTAAGTCAGCAACAGATCCTGTGGTCTTCAACTTGTCGTACCATGACTTAATGCTCTTGACATCGGGCGGCTTCTTTCCATATGTTGTTTGAAAGTTCCTCTGCACTGTTATTGGTGACCGGGTGCCGTGATACCAGAAGACACACTGAGCTTTTTCCTGATTTGTGAACATTTCCGGTTTCCTGGACACCGACACTGCTACACTACAGCCACGTTGCGGAAACCTGCGACAAAAAAACTTGGTTAGTTTTCCAACATTTTGGCACCAGTTTCACATCTGTAACGTACATACAGCAGCTGTGAATGACGTTTGTAATCTGGGAAAGACTTTTCGGACACCCTGTATATATAAATTTAAAATAGAGTATAAAAATCTTCTTATGCTCGTATATCGCAAATGCACATTCAAAGAAATCCACACATACAAGTGATTAAAAAATGTTATACCTTTGCTTTAATTCAGTAATGTACCTTAGATTTCACCGTGGGGTGGTGTAAAATACTGAGGATGCTAGTAAGAAAAAGCTGTGCTGGAGAAAGCCCCCCCCCCCCCATAGAATAATTTAGGAGTGGTAAAAATGTCCTCGCATTACCACAAGCATGTTTCTGATTATTAAGGAATCATTACACAGTTACCTGAAAACGTATGATGTAAACCATTCCCCTGCCATTTGGTTTCAGCTGCTTTTAGATTACTTAGATTAGCACATAGTAGTAAAAAAAAAAAGAAAAAAAACTAAATAGCTGTTTGGCCCGTTTGAGGTGCCGGGATTGTCTTTTTATTATTAATATTTTTTTCTTTTCACAGAGTGTAAACCAACCACCGCCAGAAAAACAAACACACTTTTTTATGGAAACAATTGCTAATATGTTTGCTATTATTAAAAATTAGGTAGCAAAAATTTTGTTGTATTGGAAGCACTAACGTCACGTTAGCTGCACTGAGGCTTAACCGTATACATGGAAAATCGGCATCCAGTAGACTGAAATAAAGCTGAATACCATCATCCAAAATATGATGTATTACTTTGCAAACATCGCTACTCTGTGGAATTAGGTTTTTACTGCGGAAGTAGTTCGAGTTGTCAGTGCTTGAAAATTCACCCCTTCAACGAGGAATGTTTAATGATTTATTGAATGCTGAGAGAAATTTCAAATTCAAATCCATCTGGATGTTGGTGTTTTTATTATTATTATCATATTTTCCCCTCATTTTCTTAAGTTTTTTAAAATTAATTTTTCCAAACATTCAGCTACAAATGAAACAGATTAGACTAAATATAAGGAGATCCCCAAACCCTATGGGTGGGTTCAAGGATTTTCGACGGGAGGGGGGCTAAGCACCCCAAAAAGATGCCTGAATACATCACTGAGTGTCCTAACTAGTCAGATCTGTGTATATATGTGTATTCAGGTGGAATGGGTGAAGTTTGTATGAATTTTTTTACAGCAGTGAAAAGCATTAAAGCCGCCCCGGTGGTGCAGTGGTCTAAGTGCTGGCTTATGACCATTCATCCGAAAAGAGTTCGGGTGTTGTGTTTGTCTTACAGCACTGGCTCTCTCCCTTCCCTGGAAGCAGTGACCTTAAATTAGGAACAGGTTACTGCTTATAGCCAATTGAGCTACTCATGGAGGTTGTTAAACCTTAAATAAAAAAAATATATATCAAAATTTTGTTCTTTCAGTGTTTCATAATAAATAGTTGCTATCAAGTTTGCCACACCAAAAATAATGCTCACCCACCTGTCGCCCATCCTGATTTCCAAGTCTAGCGATGTCCCTGCCCTGCTACATTGTACAGTGCAACTGTGGCAACACATATGAAATAGAAACTGGGAAACAATTTCAAACCCACATTGCAGAACATAAAGCTGCAATAAAGAATGTTTCCAACAAGACTGACAGGCCTTGACAGAGGCACATGAAGTACCGGACATTCGATTAACTGGGACTCTAAAAATTCTCTCACATTAACAGCACTTTGAAAAATGGAAAAATGGAAGTTGGAGGAATCGAAAAGAGATGAGATGCCACGATTAATAATCATAATGGCTAGGTATTACCAGTTGAGTGGCAACACCTACTCTCTTGAGTAAGTCTTGACAATGGGTTGGTGTGCAGCCAGAAAATTTAACAAAAAAAGTAAAAAATAAGTCATCCTAGTAATCTCCGTATTACTATAATTCAAGTACACATGCTCAGGGATGTCCAGTAATTCAAAAGAAAAAGGTACACTTTATTTTGTATCCATTCATTTTTATAAATTCTTAAACCACTTTACTAAATGTTTATGAAAAAAAAGAAAAAAAAGTGGAATGTCTAAATGGTTTCAAGACAGAAATTTTTTTTTGAATGCTTTTCCTTCTGTACTTGTGCTTACATTTAGAAGAAATGTCTGAAAAAATTATGGCAGCCAGGCGGGGACTGGGCCGCTGGGATACAGAGAGAATTACTGGTGGGCCGCTATATTCTGTGCCGGTAGGTCTTATACTATCTCAAGTAGAAAGAGGTAAATATATACTTGTACTCAGTACTCAGTGGTATAACTACCACCCCCCGCAGTCCCCTGCAGCTGGGGGGAGGGTGGTGTAGGTAACGAAGGGGCGTACTGCAGTTGCCAGTTATAATTTTATGAAAAAATTCGAACACACACAATAATTAACCCAAAGATTCATATTTTGCTTTAAGATATATTTAGCTTTGCGTAAATAAATGCCTAGTTTCACTTTTAAAACACTGAATGTCCTACAGATTGAAAGTGTTCAGCTCTTTGACTTGGGGTTGTAATATGATTACTTTGCAATGGGTTGTAAATAATACAATCGCTCTCCAATAGCCCCTGTCTCTCTGCTGCTGAGGAAAAGCGTGAGGCCACAGTGGGATTCCGTGTTGAGGATGCAGGAAAACAGTCAGTTACCTAGGATTATGTACACGACAGGCGCCAACATTTATTCACAGCAGCCACAGACCTGCCACGTGTAAGAGGGTGATTTCTTCAAGTGATTTATTTTAGTTTTGGACAAATCAATTACATGTATTATTAAATATCTTACTTAAAAAGTTAAAACTACAGGGCTTTAGATACAGCCCTTACTTTTCTAGACACTCTCCCTAACTTACTAAGCCCCCCCCGCCCCCAAACTATGATTCCCTGTGGAGGATGCGGGAAAACAGTCAGTTACCTAGGATTATGTGCACAACAGGCACCAACATTTATTCACAGCAGCCACAGATCTGCCACGTGTAAGAGGGTGATTTCTTCAAGTGATTTATTTTAATTTTGGACAAATCAATTACATGTATTATTAAATATCTTACTTAAAAGTTAAAACTACAGGGCTTTAGGTATAGCCCTTACTTATCTAGACACTCTCCCTGACTTCCTAAACCCTCCCCTCCCAACCATACACACACACATGCACTGCACTAAAAACGCATCCTCCCTCATGTTCGAAATCTTGGGAAAATTACTGTACTCAGGGATGCTGAAGTAAATCTTGGGGGGAGAGAGGGGTGCAAGTTGTGCTAGTTATGCCACTGCTTGTACTCCATCAATATTCTTGTAGAAGAAACCAAGTTACACTGAAATGGTAAAGTTTGTTTACCACTTTGACGGCTTCAGAAAAAAAAAAAAAAACTAGGTAGCAAATGCTCCGTTGAGCCAAAAGCTGTTTCGGTACACCCTTTTCCCTTTCTCGAAATCCAAATTCAAGCCCTGTCCCTTTGGGCAGGGCTTGAATACTTCAGTCTACTTTTTGCCAATTGCAGTTGAAATTCAAGTCCTGTCCCTTTGGGCTTTGTTGTACTTCAGTCTTCTTTTTGCTCATTGCAGTTGAACATACTTTGGGGCTTACAGTTACACGAATTCTTGAACTGCAGTTTTGGAAAGTCTATTTCAGCTACAGTAAAAAAGACTTTTTTTATTTGAAAGTAATAAAATAAAAATTGATCTTTGCATTCTTTAATTTCTCTCACCTTAGAAATCTGAACTAGAATTCTTGCAATTTTGGACATTATCAATTTTTTCAACAGATTGTTTCATATTTAGTTTATTAATAATAGGGAAATCTTGAAAAAAAAATAATTTTTGGCATATTTGAATTTCTGTTCTCACTAAAAGCAAAAAAACTATTATAAATTCTGAATTTAGTTAAAGCAGTAAAATTTGTAAGGATAGAATAAAGTTTTCGACAGTCTCTCACAGATAATGTACCTTGTCTGTTGTTTCTCAGCAACAGAAGTAATTTTTTTCTTACGCTAAATTTAACTAGCAAGCTGCAGTCCAGGAAAATGGGTAAAAATGTTAATTGTTGTTATTGCCTCAATATAAAAAATTACAATGTTTCGTAGACATGAGTTGAAAAGAAACAGTAAATGCTGATGCTCATATACCATTTTTTGGTGGGCCATTGAAAATCAGCTTCCAGGGCAGTTTATGTATCGCCAGTCTGCCACTGATAGCAGCATACATAATAATTATAAACAAAAAACTACTTTTGAATTGCATAGACATTTAAAAATACCTAAAAGAATTTAATGCCTGCATAACAGTTAAATTTAAATTGCGAGGTTTGTCCCGCTGTGCAAATTACAAGCTTATTCTATATCAGAGATGTGAGTCCTGGAGCGGCACCTGTGTACATGTATATAAGCACGTCATCTATGTTTTTTATGCACTAAGCACATTTCATAAAATTACCAAATTTTTATAAATTTACCAATTTCCTGAAAATGGTTAGTATACCAACAATATATTCCATGTCCAATAACTCCTGCAGTAAAACTCATGAAAAGGCCTGAGAAGAAAATTTATAGAATGCCATAAAATTTCCTAAAATAAAACTGGATCATTTAGATTAATTCATTTAAAATTTTGTTCAGTTAAAATATCATAGATGCATAATTCAAAATAATTAATCTAAATCATTTAGATTAATTCATTTCATATTCATTTCATTTTATTTATTTAGTTGGCACATCAAGATAAGATACATAGCATATATATTAACATGACAATTAATGATTGTTGACAACTTGGAAGAAAGAGGAAAAAGGCCATTAATCCTGACATAGCCCTGTTCTCCCTGAAAGAAATAGTTAAAAACACTAAGACAAACTAGCATGCGACAACATATAATCACATAAAGCGAATTAGCTCTCCCCCCACCCCTCTCCATAGTTCCCCTCCCCACCATTAACTTCCCCCTTATATTTTTCAGTGTCAAAACCAGTCCAAATGACAATAGTTTACAATGTTATAATGTAAGAAAGTGAAACACATACACAAAAAAAAAATTAAAAAAAAAAATCTCTGTCTAATACCAGTATTAGACCAAGTTGATTCCTGAGTTAATTTCAATTTGGGATCAAACACTCCCATATCCGGACACTCAACTAGAGACCATAGATTAGCATAAAGTGTCAATACATTTCATTTGGCATTTTCTGTGATTCTGTCCAGAATTATTATTTATTTAAAATTTTCCCATAAGGTATAATTTTTTTCTTAAATAGGTCAATGGTATTTACAGATCTAAGGTCAACAGGCAATGAATTCCACGATTTAGGACCAGAGTAGTTTGTATTCGTTTTAGCCGATTCCACCTGGGGAAACATTGGAACAAGTTTTGTCCTGTTTCTAGTTTCATGTTGATGTGTACGGATATTTACTGATATAAAATCATCGCAGAGGTGATTTTTGATTCTTTTGAACATCATTTTACCTAGGTTGTAATCATATAGTTGTTTTATGGTAAGAATATTGTAATAGTTCGGATTTAAATATGTAGCATTGATAGTTATTATGTAATTTTAAATCTATTAATCTGATATATTTGTTTTGCAGCACTTGAAGTTTGCTAATATTGTATTGCATCGTTTTGCCCCTTGTTAAGATGTAATAGTTGATGTGCATTTGAATTAGTGAAAAGTATAAAAGTATCATTATTTTTGGGGATAAGTTTTCGAGAGTATTACTGACAACCCCAATATTTCTGAATATCTTATTAGATACATTTTCAATATGTTTAATCTATTTTAAGTCCTGTTGAATTATCATACCTAAGTAAGTGTGTTTTTAAGTAACCTCTATAATTGTCCCATTTAGCAGTATCATTTGTTTAAATAAATTAGGCATTGTTCTTTTAGAAAAAATCATTAACTTATTTTTATTTGTGCTAACTACCAAATCGTTTGCATTAAGCCAGTTAGTCGTTAATGAAAATTGACTATCCGTGCAGAGTATAAGTTCATCTATATCATTACCATGTATTAAAATCATTTCATCGTCCGCATATAGAGTGGGATCAGCATCCTTTAAGGCCTCAAAAAATACATCAGTATATAAATAAAAAAGTAGTGGGGCTAGTATCAAGCCCTGAGGGAACCCAGAAATGACATTTTTAAAATCAGATTTAGTGTAATCAATTTGAGTAAATCGTTTCTGTTCTGTTAAATAGCTTTTAAATAAATCGTAGATGCTTCCCCTAATTATAATAGCATACAACTTATTAAGTAGAATTCCATGATTTAATGAAAATCCTTCAAATACTTGGCATCAGTGAATAAAAAAAGACATCGCTCTTTCCCCGTTTTAGCAACACATAGCAGCCGAAAAATTGTTATTCGGCCACTGCTGGGGAATTGTACCCCAGATCTATCGATATCTAGCCGAGCGCGTTAGCCTTACACCATGGTGGCCAACAATCCACGGCACTATGTGTGTTTTTCTGTCAGCTTCTGACATCATAAATCCATAAGATGAGCTTAGCAACTGAGATGTCTCCATCTGGTGAGCATTAACAGCACTGGCTATATATTAATTATAGCAGTTAAATCCAAAGGGCGAGATCCAAAGTGAAAATCCTCCAAATACGTGGTGTCAGTGAATATACAATGACATCGCTCTTTCCATGTTTTAGCAACACATAGCAACCGAAAAATTGTTATTCGGTCACCGCTGGGGATCCGAAACCCACATCTCTTGATATCTAGCTGAGCGCGTTAGCCTTACACCACGGTGGCCAACAATCCATGGCACTATGTGTATTTTTCTGTCAGCTTCTGACATCATAAATCCATAAGATTGGCTTAACAATTTTTCAGTTACTATGTGTTGCTAAAACGTGGAAAGAGCAATGTCTTCGTTTATTCCATGATTTAGAGTATCAAATGCATCTGTGATATTTTAACTGAAAAAAATTCTAGTCCAAGACAATCATCATATTGAATTTCTGTTGATGTAACTTTCTGGGTCCACTAGCACAAACACTACTATTAAATAATTGCAAAACCAATATATTTAAACTTGTTAGGAACGCGGTTGATTTAAAGCCGCGGATGGCTTAGTGGTTAGTGTTTCAGACTGTCGATGCTGGGTCCCCAGGTTCAAGCCTCGGCTGATCTTTCAGAGATGGTGTGATTTACTAACAATCGCTGAATATCCGCCGTGCATCGGACGAGCACGTAAAGTGACGGCCCCCAGGCTGGACCCACTGGTAAAATGGGTATCCTTTCCTATGTCCTCCCTGAAATTCTCTCACCCATCTATGTGCAATATCGTACTTGTACGGTGGCGCCATCTACTGTACTCTAATCTCACTACAAACTGTTCTGTCAAAGTCGCTAGACTTGCTCTCATTCCTTCCGTTTCTGTGTCCTGCCCAAAAGGCGATCTCGCTGTAGGTGGCTGGGACCTAAACTCTACACCCTGTGGACGGAAGTCCTACATAAAAATGACAAATCCTGCATCCTCACTGTGTCTGGTTGATTTAAAACCCACCTAATAGACTTGTTAGGGGCACAGTTGATCACAATCCCAGCGAATTCCTTAGGTATCCCAGAACTAAGGGATGCGATCGTTGACCCCCTTGACAGGGAGAGTAAGTATGTGAACACTATTGGGTGTTAGACAGACCACCACCCTCTTCTTTTTCAGATTGGCATCGAGATGGTGAAAATGGATTCTTCTCGGGCATTTGGATTTGGTCTCATTGAGTTTCAGTCACTTCCTGTTGTGTCGGTGGCTGGGTGGTGTTGTGGTACTCTGTGATGTTATTCAGTGCTGCCCCCCCCCACGGAATAGTGTCACGGTTCACAGTTGGAAAGATATATCACTCTCTCCTTTCACTTAATTTTTCTGTTTGTCTTTCCTATTGAGTGCACTTACTCAGATCTCCTAGCTTCCTAATTCTAAGGGCAGTTTTAGACACCTGGGGTCAGACCCCCTAAAGCTTCTTCAAATACCGTAGCGTATACAGTTAACTATGGTACAGAGTAACATATACTATAATGTATGAACATGAAGAGAATTTTCCAAAACAGTTAATGGAGGCATAGAAAACAATATGTTGCTATGCTTAACCTCCATGACCTTTTCAAACATGTCACTGAAATGAAGACGTAATTAATCATTTATGTTCTGTTGCAGAAACTCCATCCGAGCGTTTAACCTTGAATGGAATTTTTCCAAGACCTACCCCTAAAGCTTCTTCCTATTCTTTCAAGTCCTTGCTCCTACTGTTTGATACTGATACTCATTCATTCTGTGCTGGTTAGTTTTTTGCTCTGCATTTCTGTGGAGTGTTGTGTTGTCGGCATTCACATAACATTCACACTTCACTTGGTAGTTTCAATCTGACTGCTTCTTGGGTATTTACCTAATTTTCACATTTTAAATAAAATTCTGTAAAAAACCGGAAGTGCGATTTTTGAACGATCATAATACTTTTCCATAACGGCTGTGTGTGAGAAAGTGAAAACTATGTTTTTACACGATTGGAACTCGAAAGGGCATAATTTTGAACTCGAAGGTATGTAAATTTAAATCTCGCCCTCCCAAATGAGAAAATCTAGCTTGCTAAAGTCCTGTTTTGATGTAGAGGCCTGTCTGCACTTATCAGCTTGGTTCAGGTTCAGCTTTTTGACAATGTTATGCTAAAAATCGTCTCACTGTGGTTTGGTATTTTTATTTTTCAGTGACCAAGTACATATTCAGTAGCCCCACCTGCAAGATATTGGAGACCAGTTTGTAATTTTTGTGGGCAATTAACAGTGCATTTCTGGTTATTTGCTCTACATTTAAAGACAGAAAGACATCCAAGAAGACTTCATAGAAGCTCTATGGAGAGACAGGGAATGGGAAGGCGAGACATTTTTTGGTGAGAGACTGCCTTACAAAATGCTAGCTTTAGTGTCCAAGGGACCATCACGCAGGAAGTTTTTCTTGTAAAATTTTAGATAACTCTTTGGCTATAGTTCCAGCACTGGCCCGGTCCATTATTGTGTATTTCACGGAAGCTGCGCATGCGACCTCTATTTTACAGACTGGCATTGTCATTGGGGCTCATCATCTCAAGCCCGATCCCGTTGCACGCCGCCCCATATCTATATCTTTTTATCGAGTGCCACCTGAGGTTACGACTACCATGCTTCTTACAGCGATCTCTACCTTTGGGCAAGCGACTGGCGAATTTACTTCCAACTCCGCCGCTCCCGACGACAAAGATCGATCCAAACTTGGAGCTCGACGTATGGTGCACAGTGTTTCTTTCAGGCACACATGGGGGGGGGGGAGCCCTACTGGAAACGACCATTCGCCTCCCTGGAGACATTTTAGGTTACCGAACCAAATTTCAATAAATTCAGGCTATGATGAAAAAGGAAGTTTCATTTCTTTTTATGCTACAAATATTTCTCTAATTATATTTTTTTTAATATTTGTTCAAATGGTACTAGTTATAGTTTATTTTATTAAAAAGTGTGTTACGACGCATGATATTCTTCAAAATATAATAAGTAGACTAATCATACCTAATTGTCTGGGAATCGTGATTCAGAATCAAGAGTGCACTGAATGCATTTTTATAGATAAAAATTTCAAGCCTGCGGATATCCCCCCCCCAGCTGAAAAAAGTTTGTTATTCCCCTGAAATGTTTGAAGAAGTAATTACTATATCAGGGATGTATATAGAATTTTTCTTTGGGGGAGGGTAGGGGTGGGGGGCAAAAAAAGGAAGTTTTTGAAGTCCACCATCTGGAACAAAATTAAAGTTAATGAAAAATTGAAGAAACATTAAAGCCTTTTTTTCTGATGTAAGTTGATACATTTTTATAAAATTAAGGCATTTTTTTCTAAGGTATGTCGCATTTTAACCAAAGAACAAAAAAAAAATAAACATTTTCCGGGGGGCAAGGCCCCTGTGCTAGATATATAGCAATTACTTCTATATAAATAAATATAGTAGTTAAAATTACATATATATATATTGAAGAGCAATTGAATTAGAGACAGCTGGCGTTATGCACATGTGGCACTGTAGGCAGTCCTGTAAACCAAAACGACATGACGTATGCAGTGATCCGACAATATAAGGAGTGATGTAACGGGAATCAGTAAGAGTCGGGCGCAGTATGGGTAAGATGAAGGATCTAAGCACATTTGATCGTGGGCAAATTGTCGGGGCCCGACGAATGGGTCACTCCATCTCGGAAGTCGTGCAGGCACTGGGATTTTCACGAGCCACTGTGTCACGGGTGCACCGTGAGTACATCGAATCTGGTAAAATTATCCCGGCAAGGGCCAACTGCCATGGACAGCAGCGTGTGGATGAGCGGGGTCATTGTCGGCTAGCTCGCATTGTTACAGCAGATAGACGCGCCACAGGGCTAGAAATCACTCGGCAATTTAACGCTGGTGCACAAAAACGTGTAAGCAGCCACACTATCCAGAACCATCTCCTCGCTGTGGGGTACAGAAGCCATCACCACACGAGGGTACCGCTGCTGACCGCACATCACATTGTGCAAAGATTACCATGGGCGCGGGAATATCGCCACTGGACCCTAGACATGTGGGAAAATGTTTCCTGGACTGATGAGTCGAGATTCACGTTGGCACATGCGGATGGCAGGATACGAGTACGGCGCAAACCACATGAAGCGATGGATCCTTCTTGCCAGCAGGGTACTCTTCAAGCTGGTGGGGGTGGCATTCTAGTCTGGGGACTGTTTACGTGGACTGAAATGGGAGCCCTGGTACGTGTGACATCATCCCTCACAGGTCAACATTACCGGGATATCCTGGACGACTATTTGCTCCCGTTTGTGCGTCTTCAACATCCCACTGGGGACCTCATCCTGCAACAAGACAATGTACCGTGCCATCGCTCCCGAATTGTATCCGAATGGTTGGATGAACACTCCACCGACATGACCTCAATCCCATCGAGCACATCTGGGATACCATCGAGAGAGATGTTCGAGGCTCTGACCCCCTCCATCAAATCTTCGTGAACTGTGGGAGCTTGTTCAGGGGTCGTGGATCTGTATGTCTTCCCAACGCTTCCTGTGTCTTGTCGAGTCCATGCCGAGACGAATCGCCGCCGTCATCAGGGCAAAAGGTGGTGCTAAACGTTGCTAGACAGGTAACTCTAATTCAATTGCTCTTCATTGTATATATATTTAGCAAATGGAAAACTTGCCCCTTCTAAGGTTCCATTGCCCCCCCCCTTGCCAAAAAGAAACACTGATGGTGCAGGTTCTCTTTTCATCTCCAGCTCCAGGCGACATCAAATATCTTCCTATGCATTTCATTAGCCATTGTCATGGCCAACGTCGACATATTGATATGCTCTCAGAATTTCACTGCAGTAAGCGCAAGGCGATGGGCCATTTCTATAAGAATTGTCCTGGCAACCCTCCTCATCTTGCAGAGCATGTCCGCCTGGTGGACTCGACAGCTCCTTCTTCTCAGCTATCCGTGGCGATACCTATATCATATGCCGAGGATACTTCAGAGTCTCCTGCTGCCTCTGTTATCCCTCATCCAAGTTCTCTGCCTTCAGTTGACCATACTGCATCTGTATCCTTGCCTTCTGATCAGAATGTTTCTGATCCTGTGTCTGCTACTTTTTCTCCTCCAGATATTCACCTCAGTGTGGCAGAGGTGACTCACTACTACTCCTACCGAGGATATCTCTAGTGCTGCGGACTTCACCACCACCGATGGTGAAGTCCGCAGCACTAGAATCGTTCCATGATCCCCGTGCGCGTAGTGAAAAAAGCAGTGTTTCAAAACCCATTGTGGTACCGGGAAGAGAGGACGCCCGAGAGTACACCGCTCACGTTCTTCCTCTGCGTTTCATGGTCAAGGTTAGTAGACTTGTTTCATGGTGAGTGTGAGCTTCCTGGTGAATCAGCTGATCCTGCAGAAACAGCTCTCCAAGCACAGTTTCACGAGTGTTATCTCTCTCACCATCCACTCAACACACCTCTGTCACAACAGTAAGTGTTCCATATATTTACCCTTTTCCGTGAGAAAGGGTATGATCTCGTTCCTTTCCTGTCCGACTGTCCTTACTCACTCGTCGATGTTGTTCATCAGTTATCGACGCTTAAGTATGATGTCCAACCTTATCTTGCGACGGAGCCTGCTCTTCAGCCTTGTTACGAAAGACTTAGTAAAAGTGCCATTCAGGTTGGACGTGCGGCCCGGGCTGTTCGAAGCTTACGTGCCACCTGAGTTCATTCTTCCAGATATTTGTTCCACATGCTTCATCTAATGTGCGTATTGTCTGTGTATTTGACTTATCCCACTGATTACGATGTCTGATGCATTGGTCTTGACTCTAGCTCACAACTGTGCGTCCGGTGATTTCTGCTCGCGCTGATTTGTGATTTTAACATTTTGCAATTTCTGATTTCTTGGCTGGTAGAACCCCAAGCTTTTGTAAATATTGTTACATGTTTTATTTCCTGTTACTCTTATTATTTGTTTCCTTCGCCGAGTGCGGTGAGAATGCATTACGGCGATGTGCGAAACGAACACGTCTTTATGTACACCAACCAACTAACCAGGTCGTGCGTTCTTTTAGAGTTTCACTGCATTTAAATAAGAACTTCTGTGTTAGTTTTTAAATAACTGCAGAGTTAACAAGTTTGTTTTATAATCTTTTAAAATACAGAAGAAAAAGAAATTACAGCGTAAAATTTAGCGTAGCAATAATTTCGACTTGAAAGGGTAAGCAACACAGATTCGTCAACTTAATGAAAGCATCCCTGTCATTTCACTGGAAGTGATAAACCATTCCTATAATCGAAATTATTAACTCTTGTCGTAGTTTCACTTAAAGTTATAGTGTCTTTACAGTTAACCGAATGATTCCTGTACTTGTGAACAAATCGTTCTTGTACTTGAAAGATTAGTTTGAGGGTCCATTGCGAAGTATCGCCGTCGTTTCAAAAGATGTCGATTGACTAATTTAAGGGATCAGATTTTTCATTCATTGCAAACTTATGACTATGAAAATTTCAGTAATGAAATAATTCCTGTAGTGAAAATGTATTTTCACATCAGACAGTAACTAGCAATTTATGTGCAATCCGTGATCACTAATATATAAAAAAAGGTCAAGAAAAACTGAATTTTTTTCTGTGTGTTTTAATTATTACCAAAGGCTCAAACAAAAGACTTTTTAACATACATACAGTGAATTGCTGCTTGATCCACTGATTACATCAAATAAATTAAGATTTCAAGAAAATTATGCTTATTGCTACATTATTAAACATACAATAATGATATTTTAATGACAAAAAAGTTTTCCTAATTTTAGTACCATCTAGTTACGTGTTTGGACAACTTCATTTTGATAAGCAAATATAAAGTTTATAATTTTTATCTTCCAGAGCACTATTTCAAAAAAGTTACCTTGTCAAAGTTCAACACATTTGTATTAAGTATATTAGTAGCATTAAGCAAAACTATTTGGATCCACAATATAAGCATTTCTTTTTATCTGGAAAAACACAAGTAACTTATTGGCAGAAATTTCCTGAAATTTGATTTTCAAGAAGTATTCAGGAAAACTTCCAATGTACAAATAATTATGGTTGTGTAGTTCTTTGTGTATCACAAACACAATTTAATTATGTGTCCGTTAGCTGTTCCTTGAAGAATTTCAAAGACATATTTCAAAGAAAATCTGAAATTTGTTCCAATAATTTCTGAAAGTATTTTTCCAGATAATTATTATATTTTTTGAGAACCTGACAAATGCAGATGCAGTTATTGTGCTGAATAAATCTAAGCGATTGTTTTGGTACTATAGGATGTATTTTAAAAGATGTACATGTCTCATTATAAATTGACTAGCTTGATGTACCATTTTCTCAGAAACTATAAAAAGCAATAGTATAAAATTTTACACAAATGTTTTGTCATTACTAAGCTGTTGAAAAAGATTGTTTTTTCCTTTTTTTATGATTTTGGTTTCAAAATAAATTCTATGAAGGATTGGAGAAGTTTATAACCATACAAAGATTGACACCCACCCCCACGTTTGGAAGCACACTTTCCAGTAGTTATCGGATAATATGAGATATATTAGTTCCAGTTATTATAGCTGTAGGTTGTGAAGACACAGTGCAGGAAGTCTGGAAACAGATAAGTATAGATAAATGAATAAAAAGTTGATCTCTCATTTTAAGCAAATCCCCCCCCTCCCCCCAAAAAAAAAAAGAAGCGAATATATATTTCTACTTGTATTTTGAAAACCTTGTTTGTTTAGAACATAGTTTCCACAATATGTGGATTCATGCCGATCCAGGTACTTTTTTTTTCTCTTAAAAGTAACAATATCCAGGGCTTAAAAATGCCATGTGCGAGATGCCTAGGGCATGTAAATCATTTGCCTGGACAGGTAAATAAAAAATCTAATTGCCTGTGCATGGCAACTGAATTTTAAAATAAAAAAATTTGTAATAAAATTTCCTACTACACAAGAAAAAAAAGACAGTCATCACATGTCGTGTTTCATGTCATTGGTAATTAATTGAAGTTGTATTATTGTTACGAATTACCAAGGAAAGAGCAATATCACATCTTTAATTATGTTATGCTCTATGTCCAGATGGGAAACCATGTATAGTTTTGCTCCAAATTTTGTTTATATTCAACAACAGGATGCATGCCTCTCATGTAACTGGCCTCTCATGTTTAGTGACAAAGGGAGAAAACTTGAACAAAGAGAACATGGCAGAATCACTAAATTTCCGAAACACCAGTTTCATCATCGTACCATTTCATACCAATTTTAGCATCAGCATCTTAAAAGCTGATGTACACACGTTTGTGCATTGAACATTTGTAATACAGACCCTTAAAATGGAAGTGCAAACATGTTAAAACAGTTCATATTTTTAACTTAAAAAAAAAAAAAAATTAGGGTTTTGGTTTGTGATCTTAAAAGATAAATTTTCCTGCACATCCAGCTTTTACTACCTGGGCAAGTAAATAATTTCTTGCCCAGCTAGTAAATAAACACCTAAAAGTTACGGGCATGTGGGCATGTAACTTTTCCCATATTTTTCAAGCCCTGATATCTATAGATTTCTGATATATTTAAAAAGAATATGATTAGTATCTTTTGGAAAACTACTGACTTTGCTTTAGCCAGCTGCTTTCACTATGCAAAGTGTGAAATTACTCTTACCAATTAAAACAATTACTTGAACAATTTAAAACATATATCTAGTCGCCTTCTTTAATCTCTTGACTATGATAACCATTTTAACACTTAAGCAATAAAAACAGTGCAAACTAGAATGAACAAATTTGTGGAAATAATTTTATTAGAAAAAATTTCAGGCTGTATATACATGAGATATCAAGAGATATAGAGTAAAACAAATAGATTTTAAAACACAAAGGCAAAGGTAGAAATTTCTCTTTCTGTGACTTCTTTTAATACGCAATACAAAATATTTTAAAATTCATAATTAACAAATGTAACAGGAAAAATTTAACAAGATTGTTTAATACGCACGTATTTCACTATGTATCGAGATTTAAAAACATGTTTTACATACGTTATTCTTTTTCAGTTTAAACCATTTAATGGTGGTTTAACTGTTGGAACTTTACATGTTATATTTCCTTTGTGTGAAATGCAATTTCTCAGTTGGAAGTTATTGGTATTCACTGCGAACATATGTCTCGGTAATCGAATGTAATTCAAAGAAAAATCTCTCACGTACCTCTCGGTTGTAAGTGGTTGATGTTCAAATCTTTGCATGGTTGTTCTCATCAACAAATATTTGAACATCGAACCTGAGAACCTGATGAGAACAACCGTGCAAAGATTTAAACATCTCGTCAGGTAATTGATGAGAACAACCGTGCAAAGATAAATTTAAAAATACAAATTTAACTTATGTAACTTACTTCTGGCATGTTGAATTTTATATTTTCAAGATTTTGGTCACATTTTGATATTTTTTACAAAATTCTGCTGTAGGAATAATTTAGAAAAAGAAGCACTGTCTTGGATAAATTTAACCAGACTTCATCTGATATGCCACTCCACATACAGTATATTTTTTGCCACCCTGAATTTTTCTGCGGTGACCTAAAATATGCTGGATTCTTCTGCCAATATGTTGAGTGTCAAATGGAAGATATTTCAAGATTCACAACTTGTGAGTACCTTGAAAAATAGTGGCTCATGCAAATTCTTTAGCACCAAAGCTCTTACTAAAGTGAATCTTATTACTACAACAGCTTGTGTACATGTCATCAGCAGTGTTAGAATAAGAAATAAATCTTCTACTGGCCCAGCCGACCACTAGAATCTGCAAGCCACTGGTCTGTAAAAAAAAAAAAAAAAAAAAAAAAAAAATTGAAGACATTTACAATATATGTAGTAAACAATGTATCATTTCAATGTTATTAAATGCAATATTTGTTTTTAAACCTATCATTAGTTTGCAGCCTAAAAAGAAAACCATACAGCAAGGTAAAAGAAACACATTCATTTTTTAACTTGTGACAAATTAGAAAAAAAAAAAAAACTTACTAGCCATCCGGGCCAGCAAAATTAATAGTCTAGTGGTCCGACGGAAGTTTTACTGGACAACGGCCAGCGGACCACTGGGTAATTCGAACGCTGCATCAGTAAAACTTAACAGTGCTGCTGTTAAACTTGAACATATGCTTTACAGGAAGCAAATTATTTGCAGTCATTATGTGAAATTTGACATATTTTAGTGAATAAAAGATTCAGTGTCTATATTTTGCTACCCACAGCAATTAATTTTTAACTAAATGACCATGACAGATGTTAAAGAAACTATGTTTCCCTCACCCCACTCATGTTCTAAAATTAAAGTTTATGAACAAGTACTTGAATGAAGGCCAAAATTTCTGGTACAATTATGCTAATTAAGTTGTACATTTTTTTTCAAATTAATATCCAAGATATGAAACTCTAGGTGACATGAAATATGATAAATGGAATATGAAGCTTCACTTCTGTACTTTACATTGGTATCACCATAAACTTCATATTTTGATTAGGACTTTAATGATTTGAATAGCTTAAAATCACTTTTAAAGGAGGATGAAATGCCAAAAAATTGGGTATTAATTTAAAAAGCAAACTGCATAATATTTGTAAACTTGTTTGTGTGAAATAAGTATACCACAGAAATAGTTATGTCACAGTTACCAGTGATTTGGTGATACATATATATGTAAGAAATGTTCGTATTCATGAACTAGAAAATACAACATATCCATCACAGATAAGGAATGTAAATATTCTTTATGAAATTTAAGAAAAAGTGGCATGTTTGGCATGAAATTCAAATGATAACAACAGTAATAGATTCCATGTAATGTTAGATAATATACATGCATTTTTCACAGAAATTAAAAAACTTGTAAGTGAAGACAAACCAAACATAATTAGAGGCTGTCCATAAAGTATGTCCGAGATTGCAGGGAGAGAGGAAGTTCCTGACAACCAGACCAAATGTGACATGGGGGAGGGAGGAAGTTCAGTAATTCGGACGTCCAGCGGCTAAAATATACTGGAATCATAATATTAAAAAACTCCCCATTTGTTCACATTGGAATTTAAATATGTTTGCAGATCAGTCTTTATATCAAGTAGGAGGGGGGGGGAATTTTTTTTATCGCAGTCCTTTGAGAGAGTCTGCAAGTATATTATATGAATTTTAGAATTAAGCTCTTTCAACTTAATTAACTGAGAGAATGTAATATTTATTGCTTAATTATATTTTATCTGGAAAATAGGTCTGTAATGTGTATTTGTTTTCAGGGTAGGAGGCGTCCCCAGGCTCCACTCTGTATTCTATGCCTAAATATCAATTGCTTTGAGTTAAAAAAATGGAAAATGCGTTGTTGACCGAGCATTTTGAGAAGGGTTGCGCACCCTAGGGTAGCAGTGTAGTAACCCACCAAGCTGAGGTAAATGAGTCACATAAGTTTTGGATTGCATGGGATAGTTTGAACGTCAATGAAACTTGATCGCTGCAGTGGTGGAATGAAAAAAAAAAAAACAACGACAGGCGCCACTATGACAGAACCATTTACTTGAGGCAATTTGTGTGTCATTTCACCTCAACAGAGTATGTTCAATAAAGCACGCAGTCAAAGTGAATTCAGTGCTGGGTTAGTATGGTTGTTTATATCTGCTGCTTCTTAATTCCGAATGGATAAGCAGAAGATATTTCAGCAACTGCAGGCAGGATATAAAACAGCACATTCAAATAAAACAGGGAAGCAACAACAGGGTGATGATGTATCAATTTGGAACTCCATCAAGGAAGATTTAAATGTACCTGAATTAGTAGAAAAGTACTTTAGTGAGTGGAAATCAAAAACGTTGCAGAGAAAAGCTGCACTGCTGTCATTCTGGGGAAAACAATCCCAACAAACTGCTATAAAAATTGCATCTTCTGATGCTTCTCAAGAAGCATCTTCGAGCATTGAAGCAAATTGTCTTTACAGAATATCTACAACAACAAAAACCACTGTCGTTTCTTCTTATAAAAAAAGTAATGAAGAACAAGCTCCGTGTTCATCAAAAATTGAGCCAGGAATATTCTGTCGATTAGCACCAGCGCAACGAGCTCTGAATGATGAAATCAATATTTTAAACGCGGATGTATTTGAACTACTGAAAAGGAAACAAAGTGGAATGTTAACGGAAGTACAGACGAAAGAACTAACCGTAAAAAAGCAGAAGCAAAAGGAACTTGAAGAAAGACTATGGGAAAAAAATGTGAAACGCAGAGAAAAACAAAAGAGCGTGCTACAAAGAAAATGTACGTGTGTTTATAAATTAATTACCTAAATAATAAACATTTTCTGAAGCAAACGTGTAAATATATGGAAGTTTCCTTTGAATAATTATGTTTTCTTCCTGTTTCACAACGAACTTCTAGAAGCAGTCATCAAAAATAAAGGGTGTTGCGGGAATTAGGACAGCCTTTTTAGGGAGGGGGTTGTCAACAATCGGACAAAATGTGACATGGGGAGGCGGGGAGTCTAAAAATAGTAAAAAATTTTGGACGTACTTTATGGACGTCCCCCTACCTTTATTTCAGATCAGTTGTCAAACCTTACAGCAGTGAAGCCCCAACACAGGTACTCCACAGATTTAATTATTTTTGCTAGCTTATTGAATTCAATCTCCCCCCCCCCCATACATACAGGTTCTTTAGACAATCTAACAACATTACATCATTATCCCACATTCCAATACCTTACAGAAACTTTGTTAAAAATTTGGTTTTAGTCCAAGGACAACAATTTTTAGAGTTTTTCCTAAGATACATCAAGTAAACATAACCTGGTTTATAGGGAAATGAAAAATATATTACATTGATGAAATTCATTTAAACCACATTTTGATTATGCCCGAAATTTAAGTCAACTATTACGCCAGAGACTTGAGTCAACTATGACCTTCTCCCAAAGCCATAAGCATTAGTTTCTCACTGATGTCCAAAGCATTGTTGGTGCGAACAATTCAGTTGGTGTTATGAATTTCCGAGCGACAAAAACAGCTAAATATCTTTAGCATTTTGTTACAACTTTTTTCCCCATTTTAGCATTTTTTGAGCCAGCTAAATCTCAGAATTATGCTGCTGGTCATCTGACTGGAATGGCATTTAACAACACAAGTGCTGCAACCAGTACTTTTGTGTTCATGGTACAAAGCCTAAGGTCTTCCTTTCAAGATGTGGCCCAAAATTTACCTGTGCACACTTTAACAAGAACTGATTTGTATTTTTTTAAATAAAGAAAGTAATTGTTGGTTTGGAAGAAATTGGCTTTAAAGTGATTGTAACTGTAACTGACTGACAGCAATTCTATAAACCAAAAAACAATGGCATTCTTTTCAGATCCTTCTTTACAAAGTGTGTCATATACATACCCATATTATGATAGTTCAAGGCCATTATATTTCATTTTCGACTCTGTTCATTTAAAAAAACTGAAAAGTACCTGGCTGAATCAGAAAAATGGGCAACGTATGTATGATGTCCTCTATGATGACCGATGGCTTCACTTCAGTTAAGAAATTACATGAGATTTAAAGTGGACAAATTATGATATAAGGTTATGGTTTAACATTAAAGCTTGGACCAAATATCAAGATTTTCAACTGTAGCATTGCTGAAACTTTATTAACTGTTGGATGAATTAATAATATACTAAATTTCAGTGACACTGAATTTATTAAGATGATAATTTCATGGTGGAATATTTTTAATGTGACAGCAGTTTTTAAAGAACACTTGAGGACCAAATATCAAGAAACACTAACAGCAGTTTTTAAAGAGGAACACTTGAGGACCAAATATCAAGAAACACTAACAGCAGTTTTTAAAGAGGAACACTTGAGGACCAAATATCAAGAGACACTAACAGCAGATGTAAAAGTAGTGTTCATTGAAAAGTTCCTTAGGTGGCTTGACAGGTAGGAAAAATTGGAGTGTGATAGTGCAAAACTTATACTGCACTGAAACACATATCTTGTGCTATACTTCAGTTGGTTAGATACTGTACAAATCAACTTAAATGTAAATACTTACTGCCTGGAAAAGTACAGACTGATGAGCTAGAAAACTTGTTTAGAAAATGTAGGCAGCCTGCAGGATTTTGGTATCATATTTCTATATGCCAGGTTTGTAAATGTGGAACAAAGTTAAGACTCCAAGGTAGTCTACCTTTGCTAATCAATTCAACTGAATTTGGGGATATTTCTTTCAGTAGTTTCAGTGAATTATCTGACTGGAAAGAAATGCAGATAGCTGAAAATGTTTCAGACTTCCAGACCAGTGTTTTAGAAAATGATATATCTAATGTGGATTCTGAACTTCCTAACCTTACATTTATAGGAAGTTATTGTGAAGAAACTAAAATGTAGTGACTGCAGTGTTTTCTTTGTAATCAACAAAACATTAAGTATGACAAATGACGATTAAAAAAATAGATAGAGATGGACTGCTTTACCTGCACCAATGTTGTATCAATTATTATTCACTGCTACATTGTTGTGAAGAAGCTTATTTCATCTAAAATTTAAAGGCAGTTTTTTTTAAAACATCGCGGCCATAGGGCAATTGCATGTGCTGCTATAATGTCAGTAATTAAGGAAAAGCAATATTTCAAGATTGGTGGGGCATGAAGTTCTTAATGAAATTTTCTAGATACGGTAAAAAATAACAATGGTTTCTTTTCAAAATTATTTTCACTGAACATTTAAGTATTTTACAATTTTTTTTTTCAAACTAGTTTTTTAAGGTTTGAAGTTTCCTTTTTATTCTGCTTTTCATTTCTGTCACTTTTACTTTTACAGTAATTATTAAGAAATGTATTTGTGGCAGCCATGATAATATATTTTGTTACAACTTCAATACCATGACTTTCAGAGCAACCTACACTTAAACATATTTCTTTTTGTTTAGCACATCTTTTGTGAAATCCAAAACAAGTTGCCTTTGGTTTTTGACCTTTAAAAACAGATTTTCAAAATCAGCAGAAACAAGTTTTTGTACGATAACATATGTATGCACTACAATATCTAATACTTCAGGACGGGTATATAGAAGTCCTCCTCTATCCATTTTTTCTGTTAGTTTATACTGACAAAAATTAACAGTATTATCTATTACAAGGTACATTTTACAAGAATTGTATTTTAGTTTTTTAATAGTTGTGTGAGCACAATAACCAGCTATGTATGTAAGAACTGGAAGTGAATGCTGAACAGCATGCGCATCTTTTTTATTTACATCAATTCTATCAAATCCAGAAAGAGTTGTATCTTCATTGAAATTTACTGTATTGGTCAATTCTTTTTGCTCCAGATCAATATTTAAATCACCATACTTTGCTGGCTTTATTTTTAAGGGAGCTACGGTTTGCAAACGTAACTTGCATTCAGTCTCAAAAACCTGACGTAATGAAATAGCAAACTGAGAGCCAGCAAGCTGGCGAAACTTACCAAAACAATACTCCAAAGCATCAGTCTGAATTTTCCCTGTTAATATAAAAGAAAATTTCAACTCTTCTATACAGTATGTTACTAACTCTAACACAGCATGAGTTGTATGTCTGAGAGATGTAAAAGTTTCCCTTGTCAATACCCCAGTTGAATACTTTGCATTAATCCACTGGTTAACCCAGTCCAGAAATTTGCTTAAGAACTGGTATTTTACATCATTGTCACTGTTAGTGAGTGGCTCCATGAACTTATCTCTTTTGTGTTCCCCCTTTAAATAAGCTTTTAGCGTTCATTATTGACCACCATGTATAAAGAATCCTTATGTACTCTGAAGTCTCTCTAAAATGGGGCAATTCATTTTTTTCTCCAAACTGTATCAAACCTTCAATTACATGTTCATTGAAAATTTGCAAAACTAACTTAACATTTTGTCTCTCTAAATTTGTTGGAGAAAGAGCTTTTAAAGTAACACCATATGCATATTTTACCAAGTTTCCCAGTTCTAAAGAATACATTTTTTTTATGGAATCAAAGATGCTGTCTTAGTTTTTGAATGATCATCAAAATCAATGTAATACATACACTGGCTGTGGTCACATTGGTTCAACCAATTATTACATAAGCACTTTAAAATATGGACAGGGTCATAAATAAAAAACAAAGGTCTATTTACATCAGAGGGATGAATGTACACAATACTCAGTTTTGGTGGAGAAGCAAAAAAAGACATTGCTTTATCATTGCTTTGCATTATTATCAGAGCTAACACAAATTATCTTAAAACCGATACCTTCTAAACCTGTTATAACTCTCTTAATAGCCTTAAAAAGGTCTTTGGCTGTTATCTTACTTACAGGTAAAATATATGCAACATCCTTATAGGCTGACAAAGAAACTCTGAACCATAAATACAAAAGCAGTTGTAGCACATTTCTCACTGTTGTAGGCAGCCCCTACAATATTTCCCCCTTGAAATCAAGACATGACTTAATTTGAATTTCATCAACCATAAGAGACACAATGTGATATCTCGATTCTATCATACCAAACCTCTGTTTCATATACGACAAAAAATGTTCGTCAAATTGTTCACTTCCAGGATCTAATTTCAATGTGGAACATATTCTTTGTATTGTACATGGATGCGGAAAAATAACATATCCAGAACTTCTTAAAGATTTATACGCATGAGGAGAAATGGAAAAACCTAAACTTGAAGATATTAAGAAATCAACATTATATCTTACATGATGTTTTTTTATAGAAATAAGCATGAGTTGCTCAGTTATAAAATTAACAACACCTTCTTTTTCCTCTCGTAACACCTTTAGCATATTTAGTAATAATTCCTGGATTACACTAATCACATCACTGACCGAGGAGTCACTACTTTCTTTGTGCAATTCCTCGACAGTCTACGGTATGTCGGATACATCATTAATGTCTCTAATTTTGAAAGGAAAATTATACTTACCCAAGTGCTTTATTGGTGAACTTCCTAAATATACCATTATATCCAATTCATTATTTACACATACTGATTTTAACACAGAAGGGCCAGGTGAAAACTTTAAGTCCAGAAAAATTACTTGATCTGGTTTATCCATGATGACATTCCAAACATTAGAAATTTTTGTTGATTGTAAATGCTTTTTAAGTTCACATAAATTGCTGCATGCCTTTTTCTTATCATACAATGCTTTACTTTCAATGCTTTCTTGAACTGCTCGCTCAAGAGTTTCCATTTCAATTCCGGCTCTTTTTTCATCAGGACCTTCCCTAGATGTGCCCGCTTTGGACATGTAATCTGGACATCCTGGAAACTGGGATGGAACAGCACCATCCCTTAATTTTGGGTGTGCCAATGGAGCTGTTATTAATTTCCCACATTTTTCATCATAAGAAGAAGACTCTCTAACAATGTCAGTCTCACAGAAATGTAGCGCACGTACCTAAGATTAAAAGTAACTAAATATTAGAAAACATTCTCCAAACAAAACACAACAACAACAACAACAAAAGTTATATCACATTCATATTTGTAACATTATAACAACAGCTATTATTTAAAATTACCATATCACATTAATTATTTACAAACCAGTACACACTTTTCGTTTTTCAATTTTTTTAATGCCAACACACTGTGATTGTATTTGTTTATTACCAAAACCGCTCGTTAAAGTACCCTGAATCTAAACAAAATTTTCTGATAAATAGGTATTTTGAGATTTAAACAAGAGTTTAAATCTCAAAATACGTATTTATCGGCCAAATTCGAAACGGGATTCAGCTAAAAGGATTTGGCTTATGTATTCACCAACTACTGAAAAAGCTTATTGCTGCCATTTTAAACTATTTTCTTCATGCAACCCCTATCTTGCTACTGGTTGAGCCATCATAAGTTAGTACTAAATTACAAAAGCCTTCACTAGATTTGTTAACTGGATGTAACCTTCTTCAGTCACTATCCCATTTCAGCATTCGAATTACCCAGTGGTTCGTTGGCCATAGGCTAGTAAAAATTCCATCAAAGGTCTTCGCTCTTTCCACGTTCATAAGTGAGACACGGAAAAATTTTCGTATTAATTAAAAATTCCATCAGAACACGGAAAATTTTATGTTACTGACCCAGATGGCCAGTAAGCTTTTTTTTTTTTTTCAGTTTGTTTTGGAAGTTGTAATTTCATAAAGATTTGATATTACAGCTTCCAAAACAAACTGCCTCGTTTTGAAAAATGACGATTTTGCCGATCACTTAGTTTTCACCGATAAGCTGCATTTGTGACTTTTTCCTGTGGGGGTACGTAAGGACAAGATATTCGCCCCTTCCCTTCCCGTTGATCTAGCGGAG
Source organism: Macrothele yani (assembly GCA_039090855.1). Classification (NCBI taxonomy): domain Eukaryota; kingdom Metazoa; phylum Arthropoda; class Arachnida; order Araneae; family Macrothelidae; genus Macrothele; species Macrothele yani. Next base: position 53,286,272 of record CM077032.1, on the reverse strand, counting down.
CTGAAACAGCGTATCACAGCCACTATCACTGCACTTCATTCAGATATCTTACCTCGCGTTTGGGCGGAAATGGATTACCGGCTCGATGTGCGTCGTGTGACTAAGGGTGTACACATAGAACATCTGTGACTGTCTCTAAAAAAAAAACTTTAAACATTCCCCTACAATTCTGTTACAGGTAACATAAAATATCTTACATTGTTCTTGTTTTATAGTGCGTTGAAACTGCATACATGAATCACCCTGTATATGCAGATACTCGAACCAATCACCGTCAACCATTATCAATCCACTCCTGGAGTGGATGAAGGTTTCCTCCTTTTAGTCTTGAGCATATCTCTTCCAAGTCACTCTAGCATGTTTTCGAATTTCATCCACCCATCTCTCACGTGGTCGGCTTCTGAGTCTTGTCCTGCCCTTTGGTGTAATTCAATCGATTATATCAGTTGTTTAACGGTAGATCAGATCAGAAAGCTCTGAATTTACCATTATTGAGTATAGAAAAGGCGTTACAACTGAGTTTTTAAGTGGATGTCAACGATAAAAATAAATGAAAAAATAAAGAGATATAGATCTTCAGATCCACAAAATTACGAAATGGCCACCGTAGCACGAATCAAAGTTCTTGGTTTCGCTGGAGAACGGAGACTGCGACGACGTTCCGGCGGTGCTTGGGGGTAAAATCGCTGAACGTGTGCTTACATCCCTGTACTTGCAAGTACATTTTACGCTAAAAAGCTTAAAAATGTGTTGTACAGCGGACATTTTTCATTGTGTGATATCAAATGATATACTTTAAAACATGTGCATAACTTTTTCTCGAAATGTTGAACCAAATAATTTAGGACGCTAAACTAGACCTTTACCACGTGTTTCACTCTCTCCGAAAATCTGTTCTTAGCTTAACACTGAGTTTCAATTGTTAAGCCTCTTAAACTATATATCTTTTTCGAGTGATACCTACTTTTTTGATATTATTTTAAAATTTAATTACTAGTGGCTCGTTTATAAACAACAAATAATTATTGCGTGTACCCAATATCGTTTAACGCCAACACATTTAAATTTTGTTTCCAGTAATCTTTTGAAATAAAGTAATATAAGATTTTAATTGTGAAATTTGGTGATAAGCTCAGGCTTCCGTTCAAAAAGCGTGCAAATCTTTCGCCTTTTACTAAAGTGCTGTGATCCCCGTGAAGTGTAGGTATTTAGTTTTTCCTTTTGCAGGTTGTTTTTCGAACATCCGTTCGTGAGGAGGAACGCGTGACTGGCCGCCTAATTGGGTGCGTGTGCCGGCGCTGTGTGTGGTGTCTGGCGGCCCAGGGGGCGCTCGTGCCGGCCGTGAGGGACGTCTGCTTGGAGTAGGCATCGGTTACGATAACAATTCGAAGATGGCCGCTCGTGTATTAATAATTTTCTAGAGAACTCCCTAGTGGATTTGCGTGGGATTTTGGGCAATTTTCTTTTATTGAAGAATTTTGCTCCGCCGCCAATCCGGAGACTCAGTTTGCGAAATTTTGGCAGATTGCCTATATCGCATTTGTTTTAAGGTGCACGTGGTCTTCATATTGTGTGCTGCACGTGGCCTACGTCTATTGTGTTGCACGTGGTCTTCATATATTGTGTTTGTGCCACTGTTACTGGATTGGATTTCAAGCCGGGAATTTTGTGAGTACTTTTTCACATTTTCTTTGGTTAGGACTGTGTGTTTTTTGTTTTCTGACTATTGCTAGCTTTTGGAAGGGGTCGGACTTTTGTCCTCTTTGAAGAGTTAAAATGTCTGTTAGGACTGAGCCCAATAGGGCTAATGCCGTCGTTGTTACGCATAAGGGTATTTCTGCTTCGGACATTTGTCTTGCCTTGTACAAACACGTGGGTTCACCCCCCACCCCAGTATTTGCCTTAATTCAAGAGGTGAATAAGAACAAGCTTGAAGTAGTACTAAACAGTAGAGATCACTACTTCAAGTTGCTTGATAGTAATATTGAGTGCAATAACACTGTGTTAAAATGCACAAATGCTCAGACAAATGTAAAAATAATTTTTTGCAAATTTTTGCATTGTGGAATTTCAAATGCAGAAGTCGCAACCGCATTTGGACCATATGGTAAAGTATTAACTGTGAAGTTCGAGATTAGGAAAGAAATGGCTGCGCACATGAGGGGAGCCCTTTCCGGGACTCGTGTTGTCACAATTGACATGAAACAAGCTGTCCCCAATTTCATGGAGGTCAAAGGACAGCGCTGTATGAATGTGTACAGGGGGCAAATCCGGGTGTGCAGGCGCTGCAACCATGCAGGTCACATAGCTGTGGACTGCGGGAAGTTTACCTGTAGCAATTGCTACATTTTGGGTCACACTGAGGAGGAGTGCAAAGAGCCGTGTGGAAACTGCAGATCACCACACCATCAAAGGAAGGTTTGTACACAGAGGTCCTTTGCACAAATGACCAGAGGTCCTGACAATACCAGAAGAGATGAAGAGATGGAGGAGTGCCACGCTGGTGAGGCGGAGGGCTCACAAAGTGTTGCCGAGGCTGCGGCCTCGAGTAAAACAGATGGGGCCCACCAAATTACCAGCTCGGAGCACGTCTCAAAATCTCACAGGATCCCCGAGGAATGTAAGGATAATAGTTCAGGTAAGAAAAGTGTGATAAACAATGAGAATAAAGAGCATGTTTCTGTTCCAGCGAAGGAGAGAGAAACCTTTCCTATCGGTGAAGATGGGAAGAGGGGTCTCTCCCCTTCAAATTCTGATGACCATGGGTACACTATAGTTAAGAAGAAATCTCGGAAGTTGTCTGTCAAAGACCTTGAAGGTCTCAAATCCAGGCCTGGAAGCATAAGCGTCGTGGAGGGGCGATATGAAGAAAATATGGAGGTTGATGTTAATGGCTCCGGTGCTACTATTCCGGTGGAATCTAGTGCGGGGGTTATTTCCAGCGAAGAGGACGAACAGGCTCCTAGTAGTGCACGAAAAGAGCCTGGAGTAAGTAGGGACTTTTCCAGCGATGGAGAAGATAATTCTAGTGTGGAAAGCGCTGACGTCTCAGAGAACAAGGAAGGTGAGTCTGATTTCTCTGACACCAGTTCTACGCTGGAGGGTGTTCTCAGTGAAAGCGGAAGTAGTGATAGTTGCGATGGTGACATATTCCCCGAATTTGGTCATAACGATGTTCTTATTGAGGGTCAAGTGCAGAATCAGTGTGTTGAAAAGTGTCAAAGTGAAGGAGAAAGTGAAGCCCAGTGTTTTAGTGAAATCGGCGGAACTTTGGTTTCCAGTGAGGACCCTGTGCATAGCATGTTTCCGGGTCTCCCCAATGACCCTAGTCATTGGGAAGAAACGGAAATGACTGCATCCGCCCTTTTGGCCAAAACCAAGGGGCGGCGGTACACCTCCGCGGCCGTGGATAGCCAGGACGGGCGGCCTCCCGAAAGAGAAGCCGCGTGCCCTACTCCACCCTCAGACGGGCAGAAGCAGCCCGTTCGGGGTCCCGGAGGCTTACCTTCGCTTAGTGTTCCCACTACTGCGGGCGGCGGCCACGTTGTCGCCGGCTCTGAGGCGACGCCGGAGGCCCGGGACGTTCTGGGGTCCTCCAGCAGGACCGCTGAACGTCGGCGTCGGGAGTGAAGAGAATCAATGCTCGGATGCTACGGTTGTAAACGGTAAGTTTTGGGCGAGTACTGATATCGAAGTGGATGACGAGAATACTGACTCCCTTTGTGCTGACCTGCAACGTCAGTATCAGAACAAGAAAAAAAGAACTGGGAAAGAGTTTACTGCGGCCAATTTTAAAGCGGTTAACGATCTTGCTGCCGCTGCCTCTGTAATGTTGCATGGCACGGGACATGTGATTCCAACAGCGAATGGCCAAGTTCTTCGAGAAGAAAGGTCGACAAGAAGTGTGGGTAAGAAGGATACTACCAAAAAGTAACTTGGTTGCGGTTCCTCTCTCTCCTAGGTTGGAGTATGGGTTTTGCATTTTTTCTCTGTGTTTGTTGTTGTAAATCTTTCTTTTTTCAGGACCAGGTAAGTATGAACTCTGGTAGAGTTAATTTTGCCGGCACAAACATTAGGGTTGGTTCCTTGAACGTTCAGGGCCTCAATTCGGAGGCGAAGCAGTGTTGGCTCGAAGGGTTCTTTCTGCCAGAATAATCTGGACTTCCTCATGATTCAGGAAACCCACTATAAGGACAGGGAACAGATTTTTGCTTTTCGCAGAAGGTCCGGTCTCAGATTTAGGTACTCTGCTTGGGAGTACTGGTTACACGGGAGTTGCTATAATTTACAAGAGAAGTTTGAAAGAGATATCACTCACTTTGAATCGGACGGGGAAGGTCGGGTGATCTCACTTACCGTCCACAGTAGGAAAATCTCAATGAAACTTGTGTGTATTTACGCTCCTAATAAGGGTAATATGCAGATGTCGTTCTATAATGAACTTCCGCATTTCATCAGAAGTTCGGAAGATGTGTTGATTGTTGGCGGGGATTTTAATGCGGTCGCCGACTGCGACCTCGACAGGGCCGGAACCAGTAGGTGGTCGAAAGCTTATGGGAACGTGGTTAGGGTCCTCCTGGATAGCCAGGGGCTGTGCGATGCCTGGAGGAGACTTAACCCCAGTATTCCGGGTTATACCTGGTTTAGAGGGGGCAGCGCTTCCCGCCTGGATATGTTTCTTGTGTCGAAGATTGACTGGATTGACGGGATTGAGATCTTTGGTCCGAACTCTCCACTGTTGTATGTTTCGGACCACTCTGCCGTCCTGATGGACGTGTGTGTGCCGGTTCCGAGAGAGAGAGGGGCTACCCCGTGGCGTTTGAACATCTCCATGTTAGAAGATGAAGATACGCTAGTGCACCTTCGCTCGATCCTGAACGCGGGCGCAGGCACGATCACTGACGATGAGTGCGGTGTGTGGGAACGGACTAAGGAGGAGGTGAAGGATTTCCTTTCTCAGAAGGGTAGACAGCTGGCCACGTCGAAGAGGAAGCGCCACATGATTTTGATGAACATTCTTAATGCGGCGATTCGAGGTGATAAAGATGGGTGTAATTCCTCTGTGATTACTAATATCAGGAGCGAAATTAGTCACTTCTATCGGGAGGAAGGATCGGCGGTCAAGTTGAATGGGGCCTTGGAAGCGCTGCGGCAGGAGAGTGATATTAACTTCATCTACCGGAAAGTCGAGACGGAGAGGGTTAGGGAGAACCTTCAATGCCTCGACATTGACGGTAGGGAGGTCCGGGATCTTCCCGATATCCTGCAGGCGGCGGCGGAATTTTATGGCAGGTTATTTGACAAAGAGGAAGTGCAGCCTGAGGTCATGGAAACTTGGCTGGAAGGTACTCCGAGAATTTCGGATGAAGATAGGGAGTTGTTGGAAGGGAAATTCACCGAAACTGAAATCAGGTGGGCGATCCTGAACCTCAAGCCCAGAAAGTCGCCGGGTATTGACGGGCTTCCGGCCGAATTTTACAAGAAATTTCTTAATATTTTGGTCCCCTGGTTATGCAGGATTTATAACAACATTGCTGACAAAGGTATTATGTCTAAGTCTATGAGGAGTAGTGTTGTGACTCTTCTTTCCAAAACCCCCGACGATCCTGCTCGTGATCTTGCTGGATGGAGGCCGGTGTCTCTGTCTACCATTGATTATAAGATCATGGCGGCGATCGTCAACGCGAGGCTTTCGCGGGTGGCAGAGAAGCTAGTGGGCGTTGGGCAGACGTGTAGCATCCGTGGTAGGCGGATGTACCATAATATTCGGTGTGTGAGGGACATGATTACTTATATCGGAGACAGGGATGTTAAGTTGGGAATGTTTTCCGCGGATCAGAGTAAGGCCTTTGACCGTGTTTCTCACGAGTTTATTAGAAAGATGCTGGAAGCCCACGGCTTCGGAGAGTTTTTCCGAAGAACGGTGGACTCTTTATACAGGGACCTCAACGGAAGAGTTATTATTTCTGGCCGTCTTTCTCACCTCTTTGAGGTTAGAAGAGGTGTGAGACAAGGCTGCCCACTCTCCCCGTTGTTGTTTGTCTTGGTCATTGAGACCATTTTAAGGAAGGTTCAAGCTCATCCTAGCATTCAGGGAGCCCACATCCCTGGCTGCGCGGGGTCCTTAAAGTATCTTGCATATGCTGACGACGTCACTTTCTTTGTTGACTCGGAACTTAGTCTTAGGCAGGTCCGGGAAGTCTTCGCGGGATAATGCGGTGCCACCGGGTCCATGCTTAATGAGGATAAGTCGAACCTGCTTCTTTGGGGCAGGTGGGATCGCGCTGCGGTCCGTGGGCTGGCGGTAACGGATGGACCCGTCAGGATACTCGGTATCCTTTTTGATAGAGACGGTGTCCATTTGAAGACATGGAGGGACATCCTCTTCGCTATTAAAGAGAAGAAGGAAAGGTGGCAGAGTGTTGACATTTCGATGATTAACCGGGCTAAGTTAGCTAACGATCTCCTGGTCTCGAAATGTGCCTTTGTCGGAGAACTTGGTTCTCCCCTCGGAGTCTCATGAGGCTTTTGGAAAGGCAAGTTTTTCAATTTATTTGGGCAGGTAAGCAAGTTGAGGCGGTTGCCAGAGCGGTCCTGTGCTGCCCGAAGGAGGAGGGTGGTTTGGATGTTAAACACCTCTCCTCCTGGTTCAGTGCACTGCAGTTTAGGAGTGTGAAGGAAGCTCTGAACTCCTCGCACCCGTGTAGGAACTTTGTTGCGTATTTGACAGGATTGTCTGCGGAGAAGTTCTTACCTGGCTTCCGATTTATGGGGCCGCGTAGAGAGACTACTCACAAGCACTATAAGCTGGGGGGTTACATGCAGGCTCTCGCGGAGGCTAACCGGAATGGGCTGAATTTGAAACAAATGTATCTGCACATTCTCCCTAGGCCTAGGGAGCAGGTTACTGAGTTTAGTGCCGTCAACTGCAACAGGAAGGAGGTGTGGATGAGCGTGTTGGCGGCTGGAGTTGACTGTAAGAAGCGGGATTTTAAATTCCGTCTGGCTCACGATGTCCTTCCGACTAGGAAGAGGCGGTACAGGTGGGGAACTGCCGTCACCGACAAGTGCGCCTCTTGCAATCTCATTGAAGACCGGTACCACTTGTTCTGGAGTTGTCCCATGGCCGTGCAGGTGTGGAAGCTTGTTTGGACCTGGGCAGGTTGTCCGCAGCGACTCAAGGCTCAGGAGGTCTTTTACCAGTACCCCGGCCCCAAGACTGGGCGGGATGTCTGGAGGTTGATCATCACTGAGACCACGTACAAAATCTGGAGAGAGAGGAACAGAGTTGTGCATAGTAATTACGGAAATTCAGGATTCAACCCTTTGAAAGTGGCCTGGCACGTCAAGTGCCAGCTTAGGAATAGAGTTGAGTTGGATGCCCGCACTCTTTCGGACCGTGCCTTTAAGTTCCGGTGGATCTTCTGGCCCAAAATTGTTACTGGAACGAAGGAAAAATATTTTTTCCATTGGGGAACTTAGTCTTCCCAGCTTTTTGGTTTGTAATCCTGCATTTCCGCACCCTTGGTTTCTTGAGTTTTTGATGAACTTCGTCTTGTGTTTTAATTTTTGGGATGTTTCTTTTCTAGATTCCGGGATGGAGTGAAGAGATTACCCTTCTTCCTCCCTGCCGAGTGCCTGTTTGCGTACCATACCAGTCTCCTCCACCGGCGCTGGCTTTGGGGGTGGATGGTCGACTTTGTGTGTGAATCGGGGGGTCTTGGTGTTTTGCTGTGATCTTTCCTCACTTTACTTTTCCGGGTGTGGCTTGCCTGTGTGTGTTTGCTTTTTTGGGTGGGTGGTGTGTGATTGCTGTTTGTGGTGTGTCGGTTCTGCGTGGTTGTGTGCAGGGTTGGGAGCCATTGGTGGGTCGAAAGCTGGTCTTTGTGCCACGCGGACGGCTCGGCGACCCTTCTGGTGGTGTCTCGGTTGGGACGCCATCACAGGGCACACGTGAAGGAGAGACTTCTCCTACTGGAGTGTTTCGGGGTGGCCTAGGGCCTGCCTCGTCATTCTTGGTGTCCCTGTCTGCAAAGTGAATTGGGGCCTGTTCGAGTTCTTCGGCAGGCCAGTGTGATTCGGGGGTCTGGATGTGCTGACTGTGGAACCGTGGTAGGTGCATCGGGGTGTGAGTGAAACACCGGTGGAACCGAACTCACATTTTATATGTAGTTCGGCGAAGCGAGTGTGTTGGTGTTGCTGGGCAACAAAATTTCGTGCCGGGAGAGGGGTCGCCGTGCTCACGCACAATGGCGTCCCCCTCTCTCGGATGCCAAGTCTTGGTTCTCCAAGTGTTGGTTTTAGAAGACAAAGGTTTCCGTGGAGCGGTCCTGTGCTGCCCGAAGGAGGAGGGTGGTTTGGATGTTAAACACCTCTCCTCCTGGTTCAGTGCACTGCAGTTTAGGAGTGTGAAGGAAGCTCTGAACTCCTCGCACCCGTGTAGGAACTTTGTTGCGTATTTGACAGGATTGTCTGCGGAGAAGTTCTTACCTGGCTTCCGATTTATGGGGCCGCGTAGAGAGACTACTCACAAGCACTATAAGCTGGGGGTTACATGCAGGCTCTCGCGGAGGCTAACCGGAATGGGCTGAATTTGAAACAAATGTATCTGCACATTCTCCCTAGGCCTAGGGAGCAGGTTACTGAGTTTAGTGCCATCAACTGCAACAGGAAGGAGGTGTGGATGAGCGTGTTGGCGGCTGGAGTTGACTGTAAGAAGCGGGATTTTAAATTCCGTCTGGCTCACGATGTCCTTCCGACTAGGAAGAGGCAGTACAGGTGGGGAACTGCCGTCACCGACAAGTGCGCCTCTTGCAATCTCATTGAAGACCGGTACCACTTGTTCTGGAGTTGTCCCATGGCCGTGCAGGTGTGGAAGCTTGTTTGGACCTGGGCAGGTTGTCCGCAGCGACTCAAGGCTCAGGAGGTCTTTTACCAGTACCCCGGCCCCAAGACTGGGCGGGATGTCTGGAGGTTGATCATCACTGAGACCACGTACAAAATCTGGAGAGAGAGGAACAGAGTTGTGCATAGTAATTACGGAAATTCAGGATTCAACCCTTTGAAAGTGGCCTGGCACGTCAAGTGCCAGCTTAGGAATAGAGTTGAGTTGGATGCCCGCACTCTTTCGGACCGAGCCTTTAAGTTCCGGTGGATCTTCTGGCCCAAAATTGTTACTGGAACGAAGGAAAAATATTTTTTCCATTGGGGAACTTAGTCTTCCCAGCTTTTTGGTTTGTAATCCTGCATTTCCGCACCCTTGGTTTCTTGAGTTTTTGATGAACTTTGTCTTGTGTTTTAATTTTTTGGGATGTTTCTTTTCTAGATTCCGGGATGGAGTGAAGAGATTACCCTTCTTCCTCCCTGCCGAGTGCCTGTTTGCGTACCATACCAGTCTCCTCCAGCGGCGCTGGCTTTGGGGGTGGCTGGTCGACTTTGTGTGTGAATCGGGGGTCTTGGTGTTTTGCTGTGATCTTTCCTCACTTTGCTTTTCCGGGTGTGGCTTGCCTGTGTGTGTTTGCTTTTGGGTGGGTGGTGTGTGATTGCTGTTTGTGGTGTGTCGGTTCTGCGTGGTTGTGTGCAGGGTTGGGAGCCATTGGTGGGTCGAAAGCTGGTCTTTGTGCCACGCGGACGGCTCGGCGACCCTTCTGGTGGTGTCTCGGTTGGGACGCCATCACAGGGCACACGTGAAGGAGAGACTTCTCCTACTGGAGTGTTTCGGGGTGGCCTAGGGCCTGCCTCGTCATTCTTGGTGTCCCTGTCTGCAAAGTGAATTGGGGCCTGTTCGAGTTCTTCGGCAGGCCAGTGTGATTCGGGGGTCTGGATGTGCTGACTGTGGAACCGTGGTAGGTGCATCGGGGTGTGAGTGAAACACCGGTGGAACCGAACTCACATTTTATATGTAGTTCGGCGAAGCGAGTGTGTTGGTGTTGCTGGGCAACAAAATTTCGTGCCGGGAGAGGGGTCGCCGTGCTCACGCACAATGGCGTCCCCTCTCTCGGATGCCAAGTCTTGGTTCTCCAAGTGTTGGTTTTAGAAGACAAAGGTTTCCGTGGACGGGAGCAACTTAATGAGATTTTAGGTAATTTTTGGAAACCTGTCTACGGATGGGTTCATTTTTCTAAGAAAAGCATTTCTTCACTGCTCAAGTCGTTGCTGGTATCAATGCAGAACTTCTGGAGGTATTCGTGGCAGTTGTCTAAGATGGGCCCGAATTCGAATCCCGTAAGGAATACATATTGTGGTTGTGTTTTCCTTATTGTAGTACTTGTTTCTCTCTTCCCTGAAACCAGTGGCCCTAAATCAGGGATGGGCAAATGCTTACAACCCATCGAGTTGCTCACTGTGTTGCTCACCCATCGAGTTGCTCACTTTACGCTCCTAATAAGGGTAATATGCAGATGTCGTTCTATAATGAACTTCCGCATTTCATCAGAAGTTCGGAAGATGTGTTGATTGTTGGCGGGGATTTTAATGCGGTCGCCGACTGCGACCTCGACAGGGCCGGAACCAGTAGGTGGTCGAAAGCTTATGGGAACGTGGTTAGGGTCCTCCTGGATAGCCAGGGGCTGTGCGATGCCTGGAGGAGACTTAACCCCAGTATTCCGGGTTATACCTGGTTTAGAGGGGGCAGCGCTTCCCGCCTGGATATGTTTCTTGTGTCGAAGATTGACTGGATTGACAGGATTGAGATCTTTGGTCCGAACTCTCCACTGTTGTATGTTTCGGACCACTCTGCCGTCCTGATGGACGTGTGTGTGCCGGTTCCGAGAGAGAGAGGGGCTACCCCGTGGCGTTTGAACATCTCCATGTTAGAAGATGAAGATACGCTAGTGCACCTTCGCTCGATCCTGAACGCGGGCGCAGGCACGATCACTGACGATGAGTGCGGTGTGTGGGAACGGACCAAGGAGGAGGTGAAGGATTTCCTTTCTCAGAAGGGTAGACAGTTGGCCACGTCGAAGAGGAAGCGCCACATGATTTTGATGAACATTCTTAATGCGGCGATTCGAGGTGATAAAGATGGGTGTAATTCCTCTCTGATTACTAATATCAGGAGCGAAATTAGTCACTTCTATCGGGAGGAAGGATCGGCGGTCAAGTTGAATGGGGCCTTGGAAGCGCTGCGGCAGGAGAGTGATATTAACTTCATCTACCGGAAAGTCGAGACGGAGAGGGTTAGGGAGAACCTTCAATGCCTCGACATTGACGGTAGGGAGGTCCGGGATCTTCCCGATATCCTGCAGGCGGCGGCGGAATTTTATGGCAGGTTATTTGACAAAGAGGAAGTGCAGCCTGAGGTCATGGAAACTTGGCTGGAAGGTACTCCGAGAATTTCGGATGAAGATAGGGAGTTGTTGGAAGGGAAATTCACCGAAACTGAAGTCAGGTGGGCGATCCTGAACCTCAAGCCCAGAAAGTCGCCGGGTATTGACGGGCTTCCGGCCGAATTTTACAAGAAATTTCTTAATATTTTGGTCCCCTGGTTATGCAGGATTTATAACAACATTGCTGACAAAGGTATTATGTCTAAGTCTATGAGGAGTAGTGTTGTGACTCTTCTTTCCAAAACCCCCGACGATCCTGCTCGTGATCTTGCTGGATGGAGGCCGGTGTCTCTGTCTACCATTGATTATAAGATCATGGCGGCGATCGTCAACGCGAGGCTTTCGCGGGTGGCAGAGAAGCTAGTGGGCGTTGGGCAGACGTGTAGCATCCGTGGTAGGCGGATGTACCATAATATTCGGTGTGTGAGGGACATGATTGCTTATATCGGAGACAGGGATGTTAAGTTGGGAATGTTTTCCGCGGATCAGAGTAAGGCCTTTGACCGTGTTTCTCACGAGTTTATTAGAAAGATGCTGGAAGCCCACGGCTTCGGAGAGTTTTTCCGAAGAACGGTGGACTCTTTATACAGGGACCTCAACGGAAGAGTTATTATTTCTGGCCGTCTTTCTCACCTCTTTGAGGTTAGAAGAGGTGTGAGACAAGGCTGCCCACTCTCCCCGTTGTTGTTTGTCTTGGTCATTGAGACCATTTTAAGGAAGGTTCAAGCTCATCCTAGCATTCAGGGAGCCCACATCCCTGGCTGCGCGGGGTCCTTAAAGTATCTTGCATATGCTGACGACGTCACTTTCTTTGTTGACTCGGAACTTAGTCTTAGGCAGGTCCGGGAAGTCTTCGCGGGATACTGCGGTGCCACCGGGTCCATGCTTAATGAGGATAAGTCGAACCTGCTTCTTTGGGGCAGGTGGGATCGCGCTGCGGTCCGTGGGCTGGCGGTAACGGATGGACCCGTCAGGATACTCGGTATCCTTTTTGATAGAGACGGTGTCCATTTGAAGACATGGAGGGACATCCTCTTCGCTATTAAAGAGAAGAAGGAAAGGTGGCAGAGTGTTGACATTTCGATGATTAACCGGGCTAAGTTAGCTAACGCTCTCCTGGTCTCGAAATGTGCCTTTGTCGGAGAACTTAGTTCTCCCCTCGGAGTCTCATGAGGCTTCTGGAAAGGCAAGTTTTTCAATTTATTTGGGCCGGTAAGCAAGTTGAGGCGGTTGCCAGAGCGGTCCTGTGCTGCCCGAAGGAGGAGGGTGGTTTGGATGTTAAACACCTCTCCTCCTGGTTCAGTGCACTGCAGTTTAGGAGTGTGAAGGAAGCTCTGAACTCCTCGCACCCGTGTAGGAACTTTGTTGCGTATTTGACAGGATTGTCTGCGGAGAAGTTCTTACCTGGCTTCCGATTTATGGGGCCGCGTAGAGAGACTACTCACAAGCACTATAAGCTGGGGGTTACATGCAGGCTCTCGCGGAGGCTAACCGGAATGGGCTGAATTTGAAACAAATGTATCTGCACATTCTCCCTAGGCCTAGGGAGCAGGTTACTGAGTTTAGTGCCGTCAACTGCAACAGGAAGGAGGTGTGGATGAGCGTGTTGGCGGCTGGAGTTGACTGTAAGAAGCGGGATTTTAAATTCCGTCTGGCTCACGATGTCCTTCCGACTAGGAAGAGGCAGTACAGGTGGGGAACTGCCGTCACCGACAAGTGCGCCTCTTGCAATCTCATTGAAGACCGGTACCACTTGTTCTGGAGTTGTCCCATGGCCGTGCAGGTGTGGAAGCTTGTTTGGACCTGGGCAGGTTGTCCGCAGCGACTCAAGGCTCAGGAGGTCTTTTACCAGTACCCCGGCCCCAAGACTGGGCGGGATGTCTGGAGGTTGATCATCACTGAGACCACGTACAAAATCTGGAGAGAGAGGAACAGAGTTGTGCATAGTAATTACGGAAATTCAGGATTCAACCCTTTGAAAGTGGCCTGGCACGTCAAGTGCCAGCTTAGGAATAGAGTTGAGTTGGATGCCCGCACTCTTTCGGACCGAGCCTTTAAGTTCCGGTGGATCTTCTGGCCCAAAATTGTTACTGGAACGAAGGAAAAATATTTTTTCCATTGGGGAACTTAGTCTTCCCAGCTTTTTGGTTTGTAATCCTGCATTTCCGCACCCTTGGTTTCTTGAGTTTTTGATGAACTTTGTCTTGTGTTTTAATTTTTGGGATGTTTCTTTTCTAGATTCCGGGATGGAGTGAAGAGATTACCCTTCTTCCTCCCTGCCGAGTGCCTGTTTGCGTACCATACCAGTCTCCTCCAGCGGCGCTGGCTTTGGGGGTGGCTGGTCGACTTTGTGTGTGAATCGGGGGTCTTGGTGTTTTGCTGTGATCTTTCCTCACTTTGCTTTTCCGGGTGTGGCTTGCCTGTGTGTGTTTGCTTTTTGGGTGGGTGGTGTGTGATTGCTGTTTGTGGTGTGTCGGTTCTGCGTGGTTGTGTGCAGGGTTGGGAGCCATTGGTGGGTCGAAAGCTGGTCTTTGTGCCACGCGGACGGCTCGGCGACCCTTCTGGTGGTGTCTCGGTTGGGACGCCATCACAGGGCACACGTGAAGGAGAGACTTCTCCTACTGGAGTGTTTCGGGGTGGCCTAGGGCCTGCCTCGTCATTCTTGGTGTCCCTGTCTGCAAAGTGAATTGGGGCCTGTTCGAGTTCTTCGGCAGGCCAGTGTGATTCGGGGGTCTGGATGTGCTGACTGTGGAACCGTGGTAGGTGCATCGGGGTGTGAGTGAAACACCGGTGGAACCGAACTCACATTTTATATGTAGTTCGGCGAAGCGAGTGTGTTGGTGTTGCTGGGCAACAAAATTTCGTGCCGGGAGAGGGGTCGCCGTGCTCACGCACAATGGCGTCCCCCTCTCTCGGATGCCAAGTCTTGGTTCTCCAAGTGTTGGTTTTAGAAGACAAAGGTTTCCGTGGACGGGAGCAACTTAATGAGATTTTAGGTAATTTTTGGAAACCTGTCTACGGATGGGTTCATTTTCTAAGAAAAGATTTTCTTCACTGCTCAAGTCGTTGCTGGTATCAATGCAGAACTTCTGGAGATATTCGTGGCAGTTGTCTAAGGTGGGCCCGGATTCGAATCCCGTAAGGAATACATATTGTGGTTGTGTTTTCCTTATTGTAGTACTTGTTTCTCCCTTCCCTGAAACCAGTGGCCCTAAATCAGGGATGGGCAAATGCTTATAACCCATTGAGTTGCTCACTGTGGTCGTTTAACTCCAAAACGAATAAAAAAGGTTAGTTTCAAAGTTTATCGGAGCTTAGCTTTTTGACAATGCGGAAAAGTAAGAAAAATTCGGTTAACGTGTAGATTATGGTGCAAAATTCAGGGACGAAAAATTTCAAAAAACTGTGACGTACATCTAATTTGAAATCAAAAACGATGTAAAATTAAAAAAAAAGTTCATTGATAGACTTATTTTTAAAAAAGTTTTACGTAAAATTTACCTCTCTATTCGGTACGCCGAAATCCAGTCAGCGGCGATGATGACGCTGTGACTGCCGCTAAAGCATCTGCCATGGCTGCCCGTGGTCTCAGGCGGAAGCATCCCGGCAAAACAGGTTAGGCCTAGCCGTGCAGCACGACCTCCAGCTTGGCTAACTGGTGAGCGCGGAAGGATACTCAGACACATGCAGCAGTACAGTGTGGCTCCGCTTTCACACCGTAATTCACCGGTAGGTCCAGCTGAGCTTCGCGGCCTGAATTGATAGGGAGGACGGCGTGTCACGGAAGGAACGACCGTCCATTCTCGTAGCCTTAAGGGGATCGTACACAAATTGCGAATGTAAAAATATCATTTAAGAAACGAAGAAGGCAAACAGACGGGTAGAGTAACATGATCACGATGGAATAAAAAATGCCGAGACATTCCCTCACCTTGTTAGCCTGCCATTTGTAAGACCGCCTGTTATTAAAAGAAGTCGAAATACTTATGAAACATCTGAAGTTGGGGTAAAAAAAATGGAAATGCCGACCCCTACAATCCCTGCCTATCGATTGTACTTCTTCCGATTGCAAGCCGTTCACTACCGCGAATGCGGCGCCATCTAATGGGTGAATGTATAGTTCGCTGATGACACATATTATCGAATTTTCGTTTTGTATAATGTGCCCGAAAGAATTCTGCTCACTGACGCCCGTTAATTTTGTAAACATCACAGCGATTTTCCTTTTTTCTGCCAGTCGTTTAGAAAGGATTCACTCAATCCTTTCTAACGATTTGATGATTATTTTTCGCACAATTCGCGCACGCACATACTGAACAGAACTCCATAAATCGTATACTATTAAATAATTTCAGTATGTGTATACTATTTACACTCTTAATAGTATAAACAGTAGACACATACTGAACGTGTAACAGAACTCCATATATAGTATTTATAAAGTAAAACATCTAATTTATTTCTCCCAAAAGGAAATTTCGTACCACGAACTGCGGTATCGTTATTTCTCGCTGGACGACCTCTAATTGGAAGAAATATCAAAAAGTTTCCATAATATGGCATTTCACAGTTTTTCAACTGTGCATTTGTTCTTTTGGTGAAAATTTTTATTTTTAAAAAATATTAATATTCATCAAAAGAATATTTCCGTTTCCCTTGTTCATTTACTGAAAAGCAATTACAATTGCGTTTTAAAATAGACGTCTTAATCTCGTAGTTTATCTTTTGTCCCACCCCCGCTTTTACATTTTCCACCTGGCAATGGAAGAGACGTGTTCCTCCCACGTATGATTACTTCACGCACTCTCCCCCTTCCCAAAAAAATTGGTGAAGTCGGTTTCCCTGCAACAATCTCCCCTTCCCAAAAAAATTGGTGAAGTCGGTTTCCCTGCAACAATCTCCCCCTTCCCAAAAAAGTTGGTGAAGTCGGTTTCCCTGCATCCATTTCCAGAGAAGAAGTGGGTATTGTGGATGTGACTGTGGTGGAGTCTGAACTCTATCCCCAACTGCCTGCTTAGGTAACACATCCCATTCGAGTTCGCCAATTTTTTGTCACAGTGTTGGGAGAAGTTTTCCACCACTTCCTACTTCTCCACGCAGGACAGCATCTGCTAAAAATACCGAGCTCTTGACTGAGTAACGTATATCAAATTTATTTCTGAGAATGCTGTGTCGTTTTGATAAACTTGTTTTACATAGCGATTTCGTCCAAAAAAAAACTGCTGACCAAAGAAAAAGATATTCTGAACAGTCCTTGTGTTGCTTTTTGCTCTTAACACTAGGAACTAGTTTTCGTAGCGGAAGTAGCTGTTTCCGTCAGCGCCAACAGCAAGCAGCAATAGCGTCTGGTTCAGGCAAGGCCGTGGATGCAACAAAGAACATTAATCTTTGACGTTATGAAAACTTATGTGGCACAGCATTTTTGTCCAAAAACTGCTGAGCAAATAAAAATGGATTCGGAGCAGTCCTTGTGTTGCCTTTTGCTCTTAACACTAAGGACTATATTTCGTAGCGGAGGTAGATGTTTGCGCCAGCGACAACAACGAGGAGCAATGGCGTCTGACTCAGCCGAGAGCGTGCCGGCACCGAAACAGTTATCTCTCGGCGTTCTCCCGCGTTGATCATCGGTACTTCTGCACGGTGATCAACGACACGGATCACTCCGACTAATCACGCGCCATCGTTGCCGCTCAGTCGATTTCCGCCTACCGCATAGACATGCAAATTTTACGTTAAATGTTTTCATAAATGTCTCTATCAATGAAGCTTTTTTTATTATTTTACATCATTTTTTTTGTTACAAAAAGGATGTACGTCACAGTTTTTTTGAAATTTTTCACCCTAATCTTCACGTTAACCGCTTAAGCATGCCGCAACAGATATCAGGCTATGATCAGCACAAGCAAGTTAAACGCTGATAAAAAAAAAAAAAAAAAAAGATTACTAATTCTGCATAAACAGAAGGATTTCTAATTATTTCTGTTCTCCACTGGATACGGGAATCCAAAATTAGACATAAAGGCCAGGGGCGAATATAATATTCGGGGTGAGCTAGGTTCGCGGCGCACACCCACAAAGAGTCGCAATTTAACCTTGTTTTTTTTCCAGCTTCGACCTACTGAATGCATCAGTTGAGATCTTGTGCATTTTTTTTCACATTCTTTGATGTCTTGTGTATTGTACTTCACTCATCGCATTGTGCATTCTGGGCTTTAAGATTTCGTTTGTCTTCAAAGCTAGTAGACTCTTGGACCCTGGATGTGTTTTTTCTTGTTGCCTTTTGCACCGGAGCGTGTGGTGTTTGGTATCTCTGGGTGTTCTGCCATATATTTACCTGTTGTTTTGTGCTCTGCTCTCACTGTGAACGTCATCGCATGCTGTAATATATTATCATTACTTTTGCTTATACATCATCTTCCTCATGTATGTATTGTTCCTTATTAGTGATTTTAACATTTTGTCATCCTTAGTTGACTGCCGTATCACATTCACCTGTAATATTTCATCGGTATCGTTCATTGTTTTGTGGTTTATTTTGCCATATGTGGTACGCCTGTATTCCCTATGTTTTTGCCAATAAAGTATATTTTGGAATAACCTATATTATCGATATTATATTTTCGAATTTGTTTCTAAATGTAAATGAATTTGTTTCTAATAAAACTCGCCAGAGTTCGTCCTAAGGCTTCTAGTGGTGGTTAAAATTAATTTCTCCACATAATTTTTTCATTAATAAGAAAAGGTTCGTTCAGTAAGCATATCGCATTCGATCTAGAATCCTTGGGTGTGCTGGACATCTGACGACCATGAAGCAGCTGTTGTACAAGCCCTCCCCAGAGGGCGCTGCAGGTCACGTTCTTATTCCCCTGTGGTTTCAATCGTGCAAGCGGAACTCTCAAAGTTTGCTACCCGAAATCAGAACCGCTTGAGTCTCTCGAAGCAGCCAATTGCTGTTATATTGTTTCTTGTTTTCTTTTTATGTATTTCCAGTAGGACTCCCTGAAGTTTGTCAGCTAAACTTAATTCCCTTGTGCAATATTTTCGTGAAGAATAGAAGGTTCGTTACGTCGCGCAGTAAAAAAACAAAACTTAGAAAATAATATTTGCAGCTGCAGGAGTGATATTTTAACAGCGGACATCAAAGCCAACCAGATGGCGCTACAAGTCATGTTTCTATTTCCTCTAGATCCAAAGCAGAGGTTTAAATTCCCAGGGTATGGGCGCTTAAAAAAGCACCACTGGTCATAATCCTTTGCGTTTGGAATAGCATGGAGTCATAAACACAATTCAACGTCTGCTACGCGTTTTCTATCTTTCCATCACTGTGTGAAGCGCAGATACAATTGAATTTTGTCATCCAGTTAGGTTGACGATGTAGTAAGTGTCCCATTCTTTTCCCAGAGATTTTGCAGATCGTGTAAAGCGGGTTAAAGAAAGTAAGCTTCGTGCTGTATTTAAAACTTATATATAAAGGAAAAGACACCGAAAATTCGTTCATCACTAAAGTATTTGCACAGGAAATTCATATTTTTCTTACAATGGAGTGTACGTAAAATTTTTTACCGTAAGTTATTAGACGACAGCTAAATAAAAGAAATGCTTTTCGTATGTTTAAAATCAATGCGCGAATTTTGCCCCGCGGGATACATAATAAAACTTTTTGCTTGTTTTTTCCCATAGCAGCGCACACCCAACCTAAATGGGCACGCAACGCCACTAAATGTGTATCATCATTTGTGTCTTTTCGAACCTTTGCTCCTGTAATATTGGTACCGTTTTATTCTTTGAAATAAAAATTTAATATAAGTAAATTGTAAATAACATTTCTTGATAAAAATTGAGTCCTTACTCGAGAGTACTGTTCTGCACTCTATGTTATGACCGCAGTACGGTGAAGAAATTCAAAAGAAGAACATCAGTGAACCATGTCTTAGTGTTGGGCATAATCGATTGAATCGAAAGGTTACAATCGAGAGATCTGTCAAATCGAGATATTTATTCGAAATAATCATTCGAACGATTTTTAGTTTTAGAATCCACCGGTAGGTGGCGTAATACACTCAGATCCGCCTTCTGCGTTTGACAAATCGAGATATTCATTCGAAATAACCATTCGAATTGTAATTAGTGCTAAACGCTCAGCTTTCTTTCGCTGGACGGAATGACAATAAAGACGCCTGGATTTTTTCGAATAGCATAACCTAGCTTAAGAAGTTATAAGGAACACAAGTGATTCTCCCTGCGAGAGATAATTCGATCACGTGAAAAGCGAGTACTTCCGAACCTCTCGAGATGTTTTCGGGTAGACGAGCGATTTTGCTCGGAACCCATGTTCTCGAGAAGAGACGAGCGATTTCGCCTTTCGAATGCACTCGTTTGAACGAGACAGCTTGTGGGCAAATGAGAGGATTTTTTCATTCGAATGAATTTGGCGTAATCGAATGTTTCGAGATATTTTCATAATCGAATGAATCGATTATTTCGTCTCGATTATGCCCATCACTACCATGTTTAGGTGTTTATTTTGGGCGTGGTGAAGATGTGTTGCAACAAAGTTCTCCCAGCCCCCATGATTTGGGGGTCTTATACAAAGACAAAGATATTAATTGTTCCTTGTCAAGCAATTAGTCATCTACGCTCTTATTGGCTCTTATCATTTGACGTCACTGAAAGGCACAAAGAAAACACTTCGTTCAAACGTGGTTCAAGGTAATTTACTGGAAATTTAACTTTTTCTTTATATCAGCAAAAGATAAAGAATTACGAAAGTAAAATGTGTGGTTCAGGCTGAACTCGTAACTAATATAAACAAGAAAGATGACACCGAATTTTCGGGTGTAATAAGCACGTTTTTTGAATCCGCTCTGACGCAAATTAAATTTATCAAAGCTATTCAAAAGCAATGGAACCGGTATGGAAAACAATAGTATCTGACAGAAGAAAGAAATTTTTCAATAGGGTCTTTAAACCCTCAGATATTGGTGTAAACGGAATCTTGAGCTTACGAACACTTAGAAACAGAGTTATCAACAAAAATAAAATGTGACTTTACGTCCCCTGGTGGGAAAACCATGCATTATTTTAGGAAGAAAGTATTCTCAAAAGGTATATGAGCGGTATCGGTCCAAGAAAAAAAATTTAGTCGAGTTTTCAGGAGCCCAAATTTTGCTACAAATACATCAGAAGTAGAAATTAACTCTTATGACCCCTGGTGGACAAACCATTCTTTACAAAACAGAAATTATGTGAAAAATGTTTTCCCTCAGGTCTTGTATTCGATACAGGAAGAATTTTTCAAATCGGAGTTTTAGGAGCAGAATACGCAATTTACCTTTATGAGCCCTAGATGATTTACGTGAAATTTTTAAATTTATAGGAAAAACATTTTGCATCGGAAACACTGTCCAACAACGAAGGAATTTTTCAAATTGGACTTTTAGAAGTAGAGATATTGACAAAAATTAGATGTATATCTACGCCCCTGGCGTAGAAACCGTGCATTATTTCAAGAAGAAAGTGTTCCTAAAAGGTTTGTCGACATCAGTAGCATCGGTCAACAAAAGACCTTTTTTTCAATCGAGATTTTAAAGCTCATATTTTGCTGCAAATACATCAGAAGTGGAAATTAAGACTTACTACACCTGGTGGCCATACCATTTTTTTACAAAAATTAGAAATCATGTGCAAAAGATTTCCCATCAGGAGCTGTATCCGGTGCAGAAGGAAGTTTTCAAATCGGAGGTTCAGAAGCAGAGAAATAGTGGGAAACGCAATTTACCTTTCCGCCCCCTAGCGAAAAGTCTATGAATTACTTGAAAATTTTGAATTTTTAGGAAAAACATGTCACACTAGAAACACTATCCAACAAAGAAGAGGAATTTTACAAATCGGACTCCTAGAAGTAGAGATATTGACAAAAATAAGATATACCTCTACGCCCCCTGGCGCAGAAACCATGCACTATTTTAAGAAGAAAATGTTTCTAAAAGGTTTGTCGACACGAGTAGTTCGGCCTACAAACGACGTTTTTTTCAATCGAGAATTTAGAAGCTCATATTTTGCTGCAAATACATCAGAAGCGGAATTTAAGATTTACGCCCACTGGTGGCCAACCATTTTTTTTTTTTTACAAAAATTAGAAATTATGTGCAAACGATTTCCCATCAAGAGCTGTATCCGGTGCAAAAAGAATTTTTCAAATCGGAGTTTAGAAGCAGAGATATAGGAAGAAACGCAATTTAGCTTTACGCCCCTAGCGGAAAGTCTATGAATTACTTGAAAATTTTGAAATTATATGAAGCACATGTCATACTGGAAACACTATCCAACAAAAAAGAAATTTTCAAATCGAACCCCTAGAAGTACAGATATTGACAAAAATAAGATATACATCTACGCCCCTGGTGTAGAAACCATGCACTATTTTAAGAAGAAAATAATCCTAAAAGGTTTGTCGACATGAGTAGTATCGGTATACAAGCGACCTTTTTTTTAATCGAGAATTTAGAATCTCTTATTTTGCTGCAAATACATCAGAAGAGGATATTAAGGTTTACGCCCCCTGGTGGCCAAACCATTTTTTTTTTTTTTTTTTTTTTTGCAAAAATTAGAAATTATGTGCAAACGATTCCCCATCAGGAGCTGTATCCGGTGCAGAAAGCATTTTTCAAATCGGAGATTTAGAAGCAGAGATATAGGGCGAAACGCAAATTACCCTTATGCCTCCTAACGGAAAGTCAAGGAATTACTTGAAAATTTTGAAATTATATGGAAAACAGGTCACACGGAAAACACTATCCAACAAAGAAGGAATTTTTCAATCGGACTCCTAGAAGTTGAGATATTGACAAAAATAAGATATACATCTACGCACCCTGGCGGAGAAATTGTGTTATATTTTTCGGAAGAAAATATTCCGAAAAGGATTATCGATGTGAGTGGCATCAGTCAACGAAAGAATTTTTTCAATCGATATTTTAGAAGCTCAGATTTTATGGCAAATACGTCAGAAGCAAAAATTAACTCTTACGCCCCCTGGTGGCCAAAGTATTCTTTACCAAAAATTCTAAATTATATGCAAAAGATTTTCTATTAGGAGATGTATCCGCTGAAAAAAGATTTTTCAAATCGGAGTTTTAGGAGAAGAGTTATCGGAAAAAATGTAATTTACTTTTACGCCCCGTAGCGGAAAATCTATGCGTAATTTTAAAATGAAACTATATCTAAAACACTCTTCGACAGAAATGGAATCGAAGGATAAAAGAATTTTTTCAATCGAATGTTTAGAAGCAAATATGTGGATTAAAACGTAATATTGAATTCGACATGATCTGCATTTACGCTCCCTAGCGGCGAAATTGTGCATCGTAAAAAAACCAAATAAAGGATCATCATTCGCATATTTCAAGCTTCCGAATGCAAAAAGAATTTTTCAAATCGGACTAATAGTTGTAGAGATACCGTGGGTACAGACGGACGGACGGACAAACCGATAACAAAAGCACGATCTTCTTTTTCAAAAGACGTGCTAAAAAACGGTTGAACCTGAGATTTTTACTAAAACAATTGAGAAATTTATATGGACAAAAACAAAATCCGCGATATTTTCGAATATGCGCAGTTTTTAATAACCTATCGTCAGAAATATTTCTACAGATGGGACATAAAATTTAGATACAGAATAAAGGTATGTATTGGATTATACCAGAAATTAACCTGTTTCTCTTCGCTACCCACATGTAATCGACTTTCTTTTACATACGACGTTGTAACTTTTTTAATCTCCATTTTGCATTTCGACCTCGAAATGGTGCGCCTTTTTAACAATTTTTGGATAGAAATTAGGCTTGAAATTGACTTTAAAAGTTGCTAAAATTCCCATGATGCAACATGTATGTATATTTTGTCTTTTACTTCAGTTACTGAATGTTTTTGTTTAGAATGCTGCACAGTTTTTCTTCCAAACAAATTCATTTCCGAAGATTCCCAAGCAATTCCTTCAAATCTCATTCATAATCTTCAGTAAAGTGGTTAGAGCAAATTCTGGCAGGTTTCACATCGACAACATCGTTTCATTTACATTTGAGTAGCCACATTTGTTTCAACATCTTATCTCTTGGAAATGCGTGATACATAATCCCAGTTCCTTTTTTCTTATTCTGCGATGGACACAGAGAAATGGCACAACTAGGAACTTTTCTTACGAAATAATAGCACAGAATGGTGGAGTAATGAAGTTTTCTAGCGAACAATCATACAGCGATAGAACGATTTCTTTTTGGTACGACAATAGTTATCTTATAACTTTGCCTTTTGTTAACACAATAGTTATCTTTCTCATATCATAATAAAAATATGATTCTCGATCACAAAGAACAGATCAAATACCACTAAATTAACGCAAAACTGATAAACAGCATGTAAACAACCCATCGAAGCGAACGATCTGCTTCCACAGCACGGCATGCGCGAGTAACCCAAAACTGCCTTCACTACTGCGCATCGAAATAGACCCTCTTTTGTGAGAACCGCTCAAATGGGAAAGCAATACCCTCCAATTCGCATTGGCCACTAGACTGCGAATCGTTAGTACGTCTGTGATTTTTCACTATGTTTAGACTCCCCCTCTCCCATGTCACATTTTGCCCGATTATTGACACCCCTCCCCCTAAAAAATGCGTCCTAACTCCCGCAATTTCCTTTATTTTTGACGACTGCTTTTAGAAGTCCGTTGAGTAACAGAAAGAAAACATCTTTTTATTATTTAAAGGAATCTTCCACATATTTACACGTTTGCTTCAGAAAATATTTACTATTTAGGCATTAATTTATTCCATAATGCTACCCGAACTTTATCATTCTGAAATAAAGATCTACAAATGAACGCACGCATTCAAGGTTGCAACGCTCACGATTATACCATCTACAAAACACGATATATTTGGTAGTACAAATACGAGAACTTAATATTCTGATTTAGCTAAATATCATCAGAAATCTGAAATATTTCATACCTTTTTTTAACTATTAGCAGAAAAAAGTTAGTAAAATCATGCAATGCATTTATTATGATACGCTTTCCAACATACCAGAAATCATTACTCAAGTTATGAGGATAATGGCTGTGAAATAAATCTCGCTCCTGTGCCCTGACCTTTGACCTTATTTCAATGATATTCAACAGCATTGGTTCAGTATACCTTCGGAACAACATACTAAAGTTTTGTCGCAATCGAAGTATTTTTAGTCAAGTTATAACACATACAGGCGATGGAATGGATCCCGCTCTTATGTCCTGACCTTTGACCCCATTTCGTTGATGTTAAACAGAATTGGAACAACATGATAACGTTTTGTTGCAATCCAAGCATTTTTACGTAAGTTATGACGCATAAAGGCGATAGAGTGGATCTCGCTCCTATGTCCTGACCTTTGACCCCATTTCGTCCATTTTCAATAGGTTTCGTCCCTAGTTTGTCCCCTACCACATACTAACATTTCAATAAAATCGAACCATTTTTACGCGAGTTAGCGTGCGGACATGCAGATTAACAAAGCTCGAACATATACGCTTCTTCAACATAGGTCGGGATGCGTAAAAAAACAGAAATCATATGGAAGAAATACCATCCACTTTAATTTTGCAGCTGGACGTCCGAATTACTGAACCTCTCCCTGCCCCTGACGCATTTGGTCCGGTTGGCTGGAACCCTCCACCTGTAATGTCCGACAGCCGTAATGTCTTGATCAGCGTCATGGTTAATTCCCGACAGCTGCAGGACAGTCCGTGGTAATTGCATATGCAGGTCCCTAATGTGACATCTCCTATTCGACCAATGAGAGGCGTTGTTAGGAAAGGTGACTGTAATTTCTTAGGTAAATCTTCAGCGTTCGACCCAGAAATGGTTTTTTAAAGGGAAGATAGATGGCGACACGTTATCGCTGCATCGTTAAGTATTTCGTTAAAATGTGAAAGTGGCAAAGGAAGTTAATAATATGGATTAAAGGTGGTCCTTAAAAGGACCTTTTTGAATGTTGACTGTGGCATATGTGAGAAATATTTATTTTGAAGGAAGAATTGTCTTTCCTCATGAATATGAAACTGTCTGGCTAGCAGAATAAAAGCAAGAAAAGTTTTATCTGCCAGGGAAGAACTTCAAAGAAATGTTCAGGGAAAAGAAGGCAATTCCGTCGGAATAAATATTCCAGAATATGGTCTGCCAAGTACATTTTGTGGTTCCCCTGTGTTAATTAATGTTTCAGGGGACGCTAATTGCTATGTACTCCTTGTGTATGCGCCCCTGTGATGGGATCAACGAATTTGAGGGAGTGATTCACCGTTAAATGAGCATAGCCACAGGTTTGAGGATTCCGATATGCAGCCCACTTGTCCGTCATAATGGTTGTTCCTGGCTTGACGCGTTTGACGATGAGAGGCAGCAATGTCTCTGCAGATCTGTTGTTATCAGGACAGATCTCCACCCTGAACCGCTTGGTATCTCTTTCAAAGATATCAAGAATCCAGGTGCCCTCGACGAGACGACCACAGTTGTACTTCCGTTTTCCCACTTTGGCGTCATCCACTTCTACGATGATTCCATCACCACCAAGCGTTCCTTCCTCACGTTGCGAGGCTGCCATAAACTCTGAGACTAGTTGCCTGCAATACGAATACCAGTCGCTAACTGTCTCAGTGGATGTGGTAACATCGCCATGTGATGTTTCTTCAATCTCCTCATCGTAAGACAATCCTTTGGCGAAACAATACGTCAGAATCATCACTAGATCCATAGGAATGTGAGCATAAAACAACACGTACCAAGTGTACTGGAAGAACACTCGTCATTCACTGAAGCGTGCTTCTTCCGACAGATAAATTGTCCTAAACGATGAGACGCATCGACACATAGAGTCATGAGTTGGCCCTCAGAACATAGTTTAGTGGTGGAAAACAAATCCTGTTCTTTACACCATGAAATACAGATTTCCTAATCCTTCCCAACTTCATTAAAGAATGTTTTCCAATTCCACATATCAGAGGAGCAGAGATCGAAAAAAAAATTACGTAACACAGGAGCAGAGATGGAGAACAAAGTGACGTAAGTAGCTACACTATCTACCAACAAGTAATTGGACACCTGTGATAGCAAAGGAAAACGAAGTTTATTCACCTTCAATAGTTGGCGGAGCCTCCACGAGCGGCGATTAAAGCTGCGACCCTCCGGGAAATATTCTCAACCAGGCGTTGTACGACGGCTAGCGGTATTTTATTCCACTCGGCTTGGAGAAGACAGGTCAGTTCCTTCACCGATTTCGGACGGTGGGGGCACCCCTTAAGTCGACGCTCCAACTCGTCCCAGAGGTGCTCGATAGGGTTAAGGTTCGGCTAACCCCATTGTCACCATACCAAGCCATGGTGGACCTCAACATGACAGGTGGCATTGTCATCCTGAAAGTAACATGGGTCCACCCCGTAAAACTGACACAACGTAGGAAGCGCATGGTCATACAAAATGGTGCAGTAGGTCTCGGCGTTGAGTCTACCAGGAATTGCGACCAAGGGTCCCGTGCCATACCAGGAGAAACACCCCCATAGCATAATTCCACCGCCGCCGAACTTCACAGTTGGCACAATACATTCCGGCAGGATGCGTTCTCCAGGCAGACGCCAAACCCAGACCCTGCCATCCGAACGGTAGAGGGTGAGCCTCGATTCGTCGCTCCAGAGAACCTATTTCCACTGTTCAACGGTCCACTGTCGACGTTCTTTGCACCAAGTTAGCCGAGCAGCGCTATTGGACTTGGTGATCAAAGGCTTGTGGGCGGCAGCACGTCCATGATAACCGAGCAGATGGGCTTCCTTGCGGATGGTATTCATCAAAAGAACACTTCCGGATGCCTGTTGAAACTCCTCGCGGATGTGGCCCATCGATTTGGTGCGGTTCTTTCGAATTTCTCTGTCTAGCACCCGTCGGTCTCTATCTCCCAGTTTTGTGGGTCTGCCAGGTCGGGGAACATTCCGACAGTCACCTCCCATCTTCCACTTGCCAATCACGTAGGCTGCTGTCGATTTTGGGTACTTGAACTCGCTGGATATGTCACGTATGGATCGGCCATTTCTGTGATACCCGACGATTACACCTTTCTCGAAATCAGAGAGCTCCGAACTGCGTGGCATCTTGCATGCGACTGGTTGCGTTGTTGTTTCCCACACGATATTTAACGGCGGAGGCCGTGACGTGTATCAGGACCGCATATATCGTCGACTGCAGGGGTGTCCAATTACTTGTTGGTAGATAGTGTATAACGCATTTCACGTGAAAGTGCGAGAAGAGAGGCAGAGAGGTGAAGTGCTGGGTAGTTCATACCACCTGGTTCGGCAAAGCATTTTTTACTTTCTGTCCGACTGACTCTAATTGGTAAAAAGATATAAAGAATAAAATAATTAATACGGCGTTACACAGAATTTCATGTGTTATAAAACTCTGTAAATATTCTTGGGAAAAACATAATTTTCATTAATTTCCCAAAAGATTGTTCGTAGCCCTACTTCGTTATACCATTCGCTACTTTTTTCCCAACGGCTCGTAATTAAGAAAACGATATAACGGGAAACCAGTGAGATTTTTTTCAAAACTAACCGGAAGGTAAATTGATGCTAGAAGTTATGTAAAAGATGTTCATAGATTGTGAACAAAATCCATTCGGGCACACAGCGACATCCATTGAATTTAAAGCGAACTTATGGTAAAGAGTGTCAACAATGAACTGTTTATTCACCCACTAGCTGGCTCTACATTCTCGGAACCGAGCTTCCCTTAATAAGGAGTATTCCTTTTGAATGGTTAATGCAGCCGGCATCCAACCGTAAGGTCGCGTTCGTTTGCAGCCCACTACCTAGCCTCTAAATATTCGCCGTGCCACGGAAATCATGCTCCCGTGGAACTGCATCCCCAATTATAAATAAGGTCATCTATTCTACAGACTTTCCTTGCCCGAATCTCCTAGTTTCTTACTTCTAACGTTTATTTGCAATCCTCTACAAAAGCTCTCTGAACACATAAGTAACAATTTTCAGTTTGATGCTGACGTGCTTTCGCACACATACACAAACATCAAATCAAGGCTCCATGAATTTTTCACGGATTATTGGCATATTTTACATGTGCTCAAACACATTCATCGTGTTCCATGTATTCCAATACATTCGCTGTTTTCCATATATACAGGAAAAAATTTCCAATATTCCGTGAAATATTCCTCTAGCCATGATTTGGTGATTGTGTGCGGAGGCACGTCAGCATTAAAGCATACCATGTATAAATGAAGAATTATTTCTTCGGAGAAATTCGTTTTTCAAATATATAAAGTAAACAGTTAAGTATTTTAAAAATTATATATATATATACATATATATTAGAATGGTATGTAAGGTCACGTGATGCGTAACATCACAGCCTCTCCTTGACAAATGTCAACCCCGCCTTCTCGTGGTGCATCCTGTTCCCACTAAAGGGGCTCTGACGACCGCCAATAGCGGTATAACTATACCATCGGGATTAGAGGAAATTCTATCCCACACTCACCGGCCAGCGTGGTGAGTTATGGCCAAACCCCTCCAAAATGATGCCACAACTTAAATCTTGGCCCTCAGTCTCCGGCAGCTGGAATGTACCTGGCCAAGGCAGCGGCCAGTGCGACATGAAGGCAGAGGGTGCTAAGAATCCCCGGAGGACCCGACTAGGCTGCCATCTGATGCTGACCTTGGCTACTTACAATGGACGCTCCCTATCTTCTGATTCAAGGCTTCTTGAATTGGAAGAGGAATTACAAAGGATCAAGTGGGACATCGTGGGGCTAAGTGAGGTAAGGAGAAAAGGAGAAGATCTCATCGAACTGAAAAGTGGACATCTCTTCTACTATCGTGGGACAGATACTGGCAGAACTAGTGGTGTTGGATTTATAATAAACAAGAAACTGAAGGATGAAGTTGTAGAAGTTGAAAGTTCCTCTGACAGAGCTGCACGACTTGTTATCCAACTCTCGAAAAGATACCAGGCTCAGATTATTCAAACTTATGCACCCACCACAAGTCATCCTGAAGAAGAAATTGAAGAATTTTATGAGGAAATTTGTCATCTAAATAATAAAGGTAAGCAGCACTTGAAAATAATTATGGGAGATTTCAATGCAAAAATAGGGCAACGGCAACAGAATGAAACTTCAGTAGGTAAATTCGGTCACGGCAACAGAAACCAGCGTGGAAATACTCTCGTTGAGTTTGCAGAGGCAGAAGGGTTTTTCATCTTGAACTCCTTCTTCAAGAAAAAGCCACACAGGAAATGGACATGGAGACATCCAAATGGGACGACAAGTGAAATTGATTTTATTATGTGTAACAAAAAATTCGTCATAGAAGACTGCAGTGTGCTAAACAAGTTCAACACAGGTAGTGACCATAGATTGGTGAGATGTAAGATGCACCTCAACACTAAAGTTGAACGTGGCAAGCTCATAAGACAAACAAAACCTATTGACATAAACAACCTTAAAAAACACCATAATACCTTCAAGTTGGAACTGAAGAACAGGTTCTCTGCTTTGGAAGGCCTAACATCGGAAGAAGTGGACATCTCTGAAGTTAACAGAAAAGTAACCAAAGCTCTTATGGAAACAGCAACAAAATTAGCTGGGTCTAAGAACAAGTTGCATGTAAACAAATTATCAGGAAAAACGAAAATGTTGATGCAAAAAAGAAGAGAGATGAGGACAACTAAAGAAGATGTGACTTCCAAAGTGGAATATATAGAGCTATGCAAGACAGTAAGAAAAAGTATTACTGAAGACGTAAGAAAATTCAACTGTGAACTAGTGAGGAAAGCAATTGAAAACAACCAAAGCCTAAAGATAGCAAAGGGACATCTCAGTAAGGGAAGAAAACAGATTATGGCACTGAGAAAAGAAGATGGTTCTGTAACAAGAAATAGAGGCGAAATTTTGACAAGAGTGAAAGATTTCTACTCCAAATTATATGAAAGGGATGATACATGCACTCCAGACATCATGAAAGATACCAGTAGCAGAGTTCCTCCAGTCCTTCCAGCAGAAGTTGCACATGCAATCAAGAACATGAAGCGGGGAAAAGCTCCAGGAGAAGATGGAATTACTGTAGACATCATACAAGAAGCAAGTGGAGAAATCGAAACAGTACTCGCCCAAATTTTCACTCGATGCCTTAATGAAGGAAAGATTCCTGAGGATTGGAACACCGCTACAATAATCCTGCTACATAAGAAAGGTGACATTGAGGATCTCGGAAACTACAGACCTATCAGCCTCCTATCAGTAGTTTATAAAATCTTCACTAAAGTTCTTTCACACCGCTTGAAGGTAACACTGGACATGGCTCAACCGAGAGAACAAGCTGGATTCAGGAGTGGCTACAGCACAATAGATCATATCCACGTACTGAGAGAACTAATTGAAAGAGCGAGGGAATATGAACTTCCATTGTGCATGGCTTTTATCGATTATGAAAAAGCCTTTGATTCGGTGAAATCATCAGCAGTTACAATGGCTCTGAAAACCTGCGGTATTGAAGATGCATACATTAATATTATTAATAACATCTATGAAAATGCAAGTGCAAAGATTCGGCTGTTTGAAAATACAACACACATAAAAATTGGAAAGGGAGTGAGACAAGGTGACACCATATCTCCGAAGCTCTTTAATGCCACATTGGAGGGTGTTTTTCAGTCGCTGAGCTGGGAAAACAAAGGGATAAAGATTAATGGAGATTATCTAACCCACCTTCGTTTTGCTGATGACGTAGTCATTTTTGCAACTACCCCATCAGAGCTGAAGAGTATGATCCAGGAACTTGCTGACAAGAGTAGGGAAGTGGGAATAAAAATGAACTTTCAAAAGACAAAAGTGATGTTCAATGCTTTTACAAGAAATGAAGATTTATCGATTGATGGAGAAAAGCTGGAGATAACAGACACGTACGTTTATCTTGGACAGCAGATATCAAGTGAGGGTCACATTGATGAAGAAATTAATCGGCGTACAAAACTTGCCTGGAGAGCTTTTGGAAGAAACAGCATAATTTTCAAGAGCAATATGCCATTATGTCTTAAAAGAAAAGTGTTTGATCAGTGCGTCCTTCCAGTGCTTACGTATGGTGCAGAGACGTGGACCTTAACTAAAAGAGACATACAAAGGCTGCAGACAACTCAAAGAAGCATGCAGAGGTGCATGCTTGGTATAACCAGGAGAGATAAGAAGAGGAACTCGTGGATCCGAAAAATGACGAGAGTGGAAGACATCATGATCAGAGTTAAATCCCTGAAATGGCAATGGGCTGGACATACTGCCAGAAGGACAGACCATAGATGGACAGCCGAAATTTTAGATTGGATTCCAAGGGACAGGAAAAGACCCAGAAAAAGACCACATGGGAGATGGGTGGATGAAATTCGAAAGTATGCAGGGGTGACATGGAGGAGACTGGCACAAGACAGACCGTTGTGGAGGAAACTTGGGGAGACCTTCGTCCAGCAGTGGATTGATAATGGTTGACAATGATATAAGAATATTTTGTCTTTAGTAAACGTACCGTGCTATGTCCTGATAGTATTTCACAGCTGAAATTTCCTCTGAAGTTACCGCTCGGCGAGATTTAAATTGCACCGCCACGTCTTTTAAAATAAAGAACACAGAAGCCAATATATAGGCGAAGAATTGAAGGCTCTGCAAGACGTATCTGAAGAGTTAAAATGCAGGCCGGAGCAGACTGCGCATGCGTATTTCTGTTGACTTCAATCCTTTGGACACGGCCCTACTCGATCGAGCGAGCGATAACGCTTCGCTCTTAGCAGCCTGTCGAATCCGGAATCATCTGATAGTTCCCATTCTTTCCACAGAGACGGTGGGGCGCTGGAGCCCTACTGTTCACTCGCGTTTTCCACAGTAGAAAGAAAATCATGAGTTAAGTAATATTTAAAATTGGCGGTAATGTCCTAATACAGATTACCTTTGAAATCCACCGGCAGATCCAGCTGAGCTTCGCGGCCAGAAGTGCTGGGGAGGACGGCGTCTCATGAGAGGAACGACCGTCGACTCTCGTAGCCTTCAGGGGACCGTAAACAAATTGCAAATGTAAAAATCACATAGGACAAGAAGACGGGTTCATCTAAGGGACCATCAAGAAATTGAAATATTACTTATTACGGCCACACATTCAACTATGGTTCTTAACAAGTAAGTAACCGATTTGCAAGCAAATGGTCTCTTTTTACTCAGGAACGAATCACCCATGAGATACGATGCAGAAATACGTTCTATCCGTCCGCCGTCCGTCCAGAAGAACAATAAAAAAAATCTCCGCCGATAAACAATTGATTTGCACGGAAATTGTTTCTTTCGACTCAGGGACGCCTCACACCTATCAGATACAATACAAAATGACGTTCCATCCGTCTGCCGTTTGTCCGTCCGTCCAGAAGAAGAAAAAATCTCCGTCGATAAACAACCGATTTGCACGGAAATTATTTATTTCGACTCAGGGACGCCTCAAACCTATCAGATACAATACAAAATTACGTTCCACCCGTCCCAAGTCTGTCTTTCCGTCCGTCCGGAAGCATAACAACACATAACTCGACCGAGAAACAACCGATTTGCAAGCAAATGGTCTCTTTCTACTCAGGAACGAATCACCCATGACATACGATGCATAATTACGTTCCATCCGTCCGCCGTCTATCCAGAAGAATACAAAAAAAAAAAAAATATTTCCGCCGATAAACAACCGATTTGCACGGAAATTATTTCTTTCGACTCAGGGGCACCTCACATCTATCAGATATAATACACAATTACTTTCCATCAGTCCTAAGTCTGTCATTCCGTCCGTCCGGAAGTATGACAACACATAACTCAACCGAGAAACAACCGATTTGCACGGAAATGAATTCGCTCTACTCAGGTATGCCTCACACCAATCACATATGATCGAAAATAACGTTGCATCCGTTTGCCGTCTCTCTGTTCTTTTTGTCCCGAAATAAAAAAGCGCATAACCTCACCGAGAAACAACCGATTAGCACGGAAATTATTTCTTCCGACTCAGGGACGCCTCACACCTATCAGATACAATTCAAAATTACGTTCCATCCGTCCCAAGTCTGTCTTTCCGTCCGTCCGGAAGCATAAAAACCCATAACTGGACCAAGAAACAACCGATTTGCACGCAAATGGTCTCTTTCTACTCAGGAACAAATCACCCATGAGATACGATACAGAATTATGTTCCATCCGTCCGCTGTCTGTCCGTCCGTCCAGAAGAAAAATTATCTTCGCCGATTAGCAACCGATTTGCACGGAAATTATTTCTCTCGACTCAGGGACGCCTCACACCTATCAAATACAATACAAAATTACGTTCCATCCGTCCGCTGTCTGTCCGTCCGTCCAGAAGAAAAAATCCGCCGATAAACAACCGATTTGCACGGAAATTATTTCTCTCGACTCAGGGACGCCTCACACCTATCAAATACAATTCAAAATTACGTTTCATCCGTCCCAAGTCTGTCTGTCCGTCCGTCCGGAAGTATAAAACCCCCATAACTCGACCGAGAAACAACCGATTTGCACGCAAATGGTCTCTTTCTACTCAGGAACGAATTACCCATGAGATGCGATACAGAATTACGTTCCATCCGTCCGCCGTCTGTCCGTCCGTCCAGAAGAATAAAAACAAATATTTCCGCCGATAAACAACCGATTTGCACGGAAATTATTTCTTTCGACTCAGGGATGCCTCACACCTATCAGATACAATAGAAACGTGTGTTCCATCCGTCCCAAATCTGTCCGTCCGGAAATATAAAAACAGATAACTCGACCGAGAAACAACCGATTTGCACGGATATGAATTCGTCCTACTCAGGTACGCCTCACACCAATCAGATATGATAGAAAATAACGTTCCATCCGTCCGTCATCTGTCTGTCCTTTCGTCCCGAAGTATAAAAGCACATAACCTCACCGAGAAACAACCGATTTGTACGGAAATTATTTCTTTCCACTGGTGGACACGTGACACCTATCAGGCACGATACAAAATACGTTCCGTCCGTCAGTCATCTGTCTGTCCGTCCGTCCCAAAAAATAAAAGCCCCAACCCCAACGAGAAACAACAGATTTGAACGGAAATGATTTTCTTCTACTCAGGGAAGCCTCACACGTATCAGATACGATAGAAAATAACGTTCCATCAGTTGGCCCTATCTCTGTCTGTCTGTCGGTCCATCCGTCCGTCCCGAAGAATAAAAGCCCGTAACCTCACCGAGAAACAACCGATTTGCACAGAAATTATTTATTTCTACTAGAGGACGCCTCACGCCTATCAAGTACGATACAACATTACGTTCCGTCCGTCAGTCCGTCGGCCGTCTGTCTGTCCGTCCGTTCCAAAGAATAAAAACCAGCAACCCCACCGAGAAAAACCGATTTGCACGGAAATGATTTCTTTCTACTGAAGGACGCGTCGCACTTATCAGATGTGATAGAAAATTACGTTCCATCCGTCCGAAGTCTGTCTGTCTGTCTTTCTGTCCGTCCGTCCGGAAGAATAAAAATTCGTAACTGACCGAGAAGCAACGGTTTTGCACGGAAATGGTTTCTTTCTACTCGGGGACGTCTCACACTTATCAGGTACGATAAAAAATTACGTTCCATCCGTCCTTTGTCTGTCTGTCTGTCATTCCGTCCGGAAGAATAAAAACGTAACCGACAGATAAACAACCGATTTGCACGGAAATGATATATTTCAATTCGGGGACGCTTCACACCTATCAGGTACGATACAAAATTATGTTCCGTCCGTCGGCCGTCTGTCTGTCCGTCCGTCCTAAATAATAAAAGCCCGAACCCCAACCAGAAACGACAGATTTGCACGGAAATTATTGTTTCTACTCAAGGACGCCTCACACCTATCAGATACGATAGAACATTACGTTCCATCCATCCGCTGTCTGTCTTCCCGTGCGTCCGTAAGTATAGAAGCACGTAACCTCAGGCACGTACCTCCGACGGGAAACAATCGATTTGCACGGAAATGATTCCTTTCTACTCAGGGACGCCTCACACCTATCGGATACGATAGAAAATTGCGTTCCATTCGTCCGACGTCTGTCCGTCCGTACGGAAGTATAAAATCCCTTAACCCCGCCGAAAAACAACTGATTTGCACGGAAAATGTTTCTTTCTACTAGGTGACGCCTCACATCTATCAGGTATGATATAAAATTACGTTCGGTCCGTCCGTTCCGAAGAATAAAAGCCCACAACCCCACCAAAAAACAACCAATTTGCACGGATATTATTTCTTTCTACTCAGGGATGCCTCACACTTATCAGACGTGATAGAAAATTACGTTCCATCCGTTCGCCGTCTGTCTGTCCGTCCGTCCGTCCAGAAGTATAAAAGCACGTAACCCCTACGAGAAACAACCGATTTGCACGGAAATGATTTCTTTCTTCTCAGGGACGATTCACACTTGCCAGATGTGATAGAAAATTACGTTCCATCCGTCCGCCGTCTGTCTGTCCGTCCGTCTCGAAGAATAAAAGCCCCAACCCCAACGAGAAGCAACCGATTTGTACGGAAATGAATTCGTTCTAGTAAGAGAGGCCTCACACATATCAGATATGATAGAAAATTACGTTCCATCCGCCCGCCGTCTTTCCGTCCGTTCCAAAGCAGAAAAGCACATCTTTCATCCTCAATTTTTTTATGTAATTCAAGATCTATGACGCATATTCACAATAAATTTTCCATAGTTTGGCTTTTTGAAGAGGAAAGAGACTGATTACATTTCCACTGAAAGTGCAGAACCGTAATAGGCCGTTCGTCTTAGAATTTTTATTGATTAATTTGTTCTTTCCTTTTCTTTTTTTGTTTTTTTCTGTGCAGTGGTACAAACCATGTTACGTACAATGACTTGAAACAACACCGTAACAGTGAAACTGATAAAACTGAAACTTATAGCCATAAAATGCACTTCCTGTTACTAGAATTCGTAATAGGTTTTTAGCTGTTTACGCGTGAGAAAGACTCCCGATAGCTGAGTCGCCCGAAGCGCAGTCTGGCTATTCATTCGAGCTGTGTTTGGCTCCTAGTCCCGGGGGAGACATGGATGGTGCAATTGCCCAACGGCACTGGCTCTTAGACTTCCCTGGAGCCAGTGGCCGAAAGTTTGGAACGGGCGACTGCTTATAGTCCCAAGAGCAGTGCAATATGAAGAGGATGACCAGTAGTGGCAACAACAGATTTTTGATTTTCTGCTTTTTTTTTTTTTTTTTTTTTTTTTTTATTGGAGGTTTAACGACCACCGTGAGCAACTCAATGGGCTATAAGCAGTCGCCCGTCCCTAATTTTGGGTCACTGGTTCCAGGGAAGGGAGAGAACCAGTGCCGTAAGACAAACACAACATCCATACCTCACCGGGATTCGAACCCGGACCCCTTACGGACGAACGATCAGAGACCATCGCTTAGACCACTGCGGCACGGGGCGGCTTGATTTTCTGCTATATAAGGAATTGAGAATAAATTAATGCGTGCAACATTTTATCAGCTGCAAACACGATACTTATTACGTTAATCGGGAAACATTTTTCAGTCAGGGACCGTGCATAAATTGCATTTTATACAAAATATCGAATGTGTGAGAGTTTCCCGTGGTTACCATTTTCATGCTGTTTAAAACAAGATGCAACCGTACAATGAGCACAAATATGTAGGGAAAATTTCTTGAGAGGGTATTTCTTTTTTTTTTTAATGCAACTTACAGATGTTTTCCACTTTTACCGTAGTTTATGCACGGTCGAGTCACATTATTGTGACCACCAGCTAATGTCAAGAGTAACCGCCGTGTGCAGGGCGGACAGTAGCTAGACGGGCTGCTGGGAGTGACTCAATGAGGTACTGGAAGATGTTCGCAGGTGCGTGGAGCCAAGATGACTGCAGTGCATCTGACATCTTCTGGAGGGTGCGTGGTCGAGGATCCGTAGAATGAACAACACGATCGAGGTGTTCCCACAAATGCTCAATTGGGTTTTAGTCTGGGGAATTAGGGGGCCAAGGAAGCACTTTGAAGTCTTCGTCGTGCTCTTCAACCACTCTCGGAAATTTCTAGCTGTGTGACACGTCGCATTGTCGTGCTGGAGGATCCCATCCGCCCCAGAGAAGACAATCACCATGTATGTGTGTACGTGGTCTGCAAGGATGGATTCATAATGAATTCTGTCCATAGTACCTTCCACAGGTATGGGTGGACACAGGGAATGCCACAGAAACATTCCCCAGACCATAACGCTGCCCCTACTAGCTTGTGTTCTTCCAGCAATGGTTGAAGAGTGTTTGTTCTCCGAATTTTCTCGCCTTATACGTCAACGCTCATCCGTTTGATGAAGCACAAAACATGACTCATCGGAGAAGGCAATCCTTTGCCAATCAGTGGAGGTCCAATCCCGATACTGCCGTGAAAATGTAAGCCTCTTCTGCCGATAAACCTTCGTTAGCATAGTGACCATCAGTACGCATCAGAGCCCCATACAAAGCAGGGTTCGTTGAACTGTCGTTTTAGACAAGCTTCCGGTTGCCCCTTGGTTTATTCGGCCAGTGAGTTGCTCAACTGTAGCATGTCGATCGGACCTCACGCCCCTTCGAAGCCGACGTTCACCTCTCACATCAATGCTACGTGGTGCTCCGCAGTTTCCACGTCGCTTATTCGCAATGGTGTCATTTCTTCAATCACGATACCCTTTAACCACAGCAGCACACGAACAGTGCACAAAATGCGCTGTTTCAGAAATTCTGCCTCCCTTGGCCTGAAAGCCGGTAATCCCCCCTTTTTGCAAATCTGATAAATTGCTCCTTTTATCCATGACAGACAACGAGTGAGATGTTTTCAGAATGCCTGCGGTACACCTTATGATAACAATGTCGATTTGTGCTGTGGCTACTTGTAAGAACCATTACAAAAAAAGCAAAGATCAGTCAGTGTCTTGTGTACCACACATTTCCTTTCAAAAATCCAGATTTGGTGATGAAATTGCTGAACAAGTGCTATAGCTCAGACTATGGATGTTTTTTTGTTTTTTTTTTATTGGAGGTTTAACGACCACCGTGAGCAACTCAATGGGCTATAAGCATTCGCCCGTCCCTAATTTAGGGTCATTGGTTCCAGGGAAGGGAGAGAGCCAGTGCCGTAAGACAAACACAACATCCAAACTTCACCGGGATTCGAACCCGGACCCCTTTCGGACGAATGATCAGGGGCCATCGCTTAGACCACTGCGCCACCGGGGTGGCACTATGGATGTTGCGAATGCTAGAGTTTGCAGTGAACATTTTCATTCTTCTGATTACGAAGATGATTTTAAAAATCGCCTACTTGGACTCCCGGAGTCAAAAATACTGAAACAAAACGCGATGGCTGTGCTGAATCTGCCGAACTGACAGCAAAACGGACACTGTGCCACTCCACGAAATAACAGAAAGCACAAACGTTATATTTTAAAAGTACTTTCGATCGAATGGATATTTTAAGTCTGAAAAGGGTTTGTGTGCAAGAAACGCAGGATGTCTGTTATGAAGTTGATGAAACATCAGAGAGCATCAGTTGTTCTTCCTGTATCAAAATAACGGAGGAAAATAGATTGCTACTTGAAAATGTTGCATTCCTTAAAAAAGAAATTAAAATTTTAAAATTGGAGAGAACCAAGGAGTTAAAAATGCAAGCTAACGGATGACGGCAGAGAAAATTACGAATGCAACGACTATTGTGGGAAAACATAGTTCTATAAAGAAAGCCAAAAATTATGGATTTAAAGAATAAAACACTGTTAAAAATGGAAGCACGTATTAAAAGTGTACTTACCATTTAATATATAAGTGCATATATAGCAGTAATT
Source organism: Macrothele yani (assembly GCA_039090855.1). NCBI lineage: Eukaryota > Metazoa > Arthropoda > Arachnida > Araneae > Macrothelidae > Macrothele > Macrothele yani. Next base: position 53,246,959 of record CM077032.1, on the reverse strand, counting down.
CAGAATGCAAAGGCATCTGATGTTCAACCAAAGTGGCCACTATACAGAAATATGGTGGTATGTAAATTGCGAACTAGAGTGTGTAAATTGCGAACTAAAATCAGTCCGCCATTGAAACTCTATATGTAAATTCCGAACATCTGCTGGAATTACCTAAGCTAGCTCGTCTGTTTTGATTGCTTTGCTTTAGATATATCTTTTGTTGTTCGACAAGTTTTACGATGGAAGTAATGCTCTCGATCTCGGAAAAAGGAAAAGATTTGTTAATCGTAGATGCCTACACTTAATGCAAAATAAAGATATCTTCGTGAATACAATAAATTAAGTACAAATGTACGTATACTAATTATGGAACATCACAGAAAAAAAAAATAACATGGCCCCTGCGCAAGGATGACAAACTAGTTTTGTTGTTTTCGTGAATAAAATGAATTAAGTACAAATGTATATATACTAAATATGGAACATCATAGAGAAAATTAACATGGCCCCTGCGCAAGGATGACAAATTAGTTTTGTTGTTTCCGTAAACACATTGCTTTAAATTGTTTTACATTGTTTCAATCATTATTTTTTCATACTGGTTTATTTTTTGATATCGTCAGAATGGGCGCAGAAAAGTTAGTTCGCAATTTACACATCGGGTCTAGAAAAGTTGCTTCGCAATTTGCACATCGGGTCTAGAAAAGTTGCTTCGCAGTTTACACATCGGGTCTAGAAAAGTTGCTTCGCAATTTACACATCGGGCGCAGAAAAGTTGGTTCACAATTTACACATCGGGCGCAGAAAAGTTGCTTCGCAATTTACACATCGGGTCTAGAAAAGTTGCTTCGCAATTTACACATCGGGTCTGGAAAAGTTGCTTCGCAATTTACACATCGGGCGCAGAAAAGTTGCTTCGCCATTTACACATCGGGCGCAGAAAAGTTGCTTCGCAATTTACACATCGGGCGCAGAAAAGTTGCTTCGCGATTTACACATCGGGTCTAGAAAAGTTGCTTCGCAATTTACACATAGGGTTCTTGGCTCTTAGTTCGCAATTTAGATATCGGGGTTGAGAGTGGTCCGGTTTTAGTTTGCAATTTACACATTCCACAAAAATATATATTCATTAATTCATAGATTTTTAACAATGGTATACAAATGAATAAGGACATTGTGTTACCGTTCTGGTTCTTTTAAAATTTCGCGCATTAAAGGTTCGTAATTGAAAAGTAGTACTGATTTACGTGAAAACCACACACACACACACACACATACACACAAAATACTTGTTTAGAAAAACGGCGAACACTCACTACGAAAACACCGCAATAAAAGTTTAAGGAAAAAAGAAGAGAAAAGCATACGAAAATATTTGCAAATCTCACAAATCTATTTCCGTAATATCGCAAATCAAATATATTGATATGAAAATTTGGGTCTAAATTAATAAATTATAAAAGGGGGATGGGCTCGATAGGCGTGGCTAAATTATGATAGTGTTTCAATTAAATATCTGGCCTATTACAAAATTAATTGGAGAAATTAGCACGTTTTAATTGGGGAAGTCTGATAATTCGCTTTAGCTGGGTGGTAGCAAAGGAATACCCTAGGACCACTCAGTTCAAGACCACTAGGACCACTCAGTTCAGGACCCCTAGGACCACTCAGTTCGGCAATGCAATGACATCCAGACCCTCCTACATATGCCTTCTTTTAAGCGATTTAAGTCAAAAAGCTTTTAGCAGACGTTCAAATTACGGTTATGGGGGTCGAAGGTCGGTAATGACTCCAGCCTCACAGAGGCGATGACGCTCTGTACGAAAAGGAAGAGGGCAACGCTAAGTTGTTAAGAGAGAAGGAACAAGACGAAGCCACTTGACAACGAAAAGAAGCTATTTCAGTCTGCCTCTGTGAAGGGGCAGACTGAAATAGCTTCTTTTCGTAAAAATAAATTCAGTCGGATTTCGATGTCCACAGTGGTAAGACGACCGAGAGAGACAGCACATAGAAAGAATATAGGCGATGGTACCCGTCTCGCAGAGGTAAGACGTAGCGGGTAAGCCTAGCAATAACTAGGTGGCTGTGTAAGACCACAGAAATGTCATATTGAGGGCGCCAGCAAAATCAAGAGGAAGCTGCCAGAAAGATCGGTTCGTCGGACGTGCTTCACTTGCTGGATATAAAACTCCAGCTAACCTCCCAGCCATAAAGCGCATACATAGCGATACGTCAGCAGGAAGTTAGGAATGGGAGTCAGTGCTCCAGGTAAAGATCCTCAGCTTCCGGTCCAGAAGCACCACAACGAAATTCTGAAAGGACGGGCGGAAAGACCGAAAATGAATGGAATGTATACCTGTATGATGTCTCAGAGTTGAAGTATCATGGATTGGAGAGATACCGTTACTGTACAAATTAAGTATTTCTGGAATGAGATAATGTTTTTATGAGCTTAGCGACAGATAGACGATCTGCCGTATGAATAATAATCCTCTGTCGTATGTAATACATGATGCAAACCGGAGTGAAAACAGATGATTCATGTGCACATCGGTTACTTGTGGTGGAGATAGTAGCTTCTGAGATATGTTGGACAGACGGACGACGTATGAAACGTTCTGTTTGGCAGGTCGGAGCTCAGGTATCATAGAGAGGAGAGGTACCATTCTCGTGCAAATCGGTTGTTTCTCAGAGGCAACCGATGTTTTTATTCTCTAGGGCCAAATTCCTTGAAAATATATCTTTTCATACTAAAGAGCCAATTTTCGTGAAAATCGTTTGTTTCTCGGGTAAGATACAAGTTTCCATGCTTCGAGACGGACAGACAGCTTCCGGGTGGAACGTAATTTTCTATTGTACCTGATAGGTGTGGTTGATCCCTGAGTAAAATGAAATGATTTCCGTGCAAATCTGTTATTTCTCGGTGAGGTTACGGGATTTTATACTTCCAGACAAACAGACAGGCGGACTTCGGATGGATGGAACATAATTTTGTATCGTACCTGATAGGTGTGAGGCGACCCCGAGTAGAAAGAAATAAATTCCGTGCAAATCGGTTGTTTCCCGATGAGGTTACGGGCTTTTATTCTTCCGGACGGACGGACCGACAGACATAGGACGGATGGAAAGTAATTTTATATTACATCTGACAAGTGTGAGGCGTACCCTAGTAGAAAGAAATCATTTCCGTGCAAATCGATTGTTTTTAGGCGGAGTAGGGTGATTTTATACTTCCGTACGGACGGACAGACAGACTTCGGACAAATGGAACGTAATTTTCAATCATATCTGATAGGTGTGAGGCGTCCCTGAGTAGAAAGGAATCACTTCCGTGCAAAACTGTTGTATCTCGTTGGGGTTACGTGCTTTTATACTTCCGGAAGGACGGGAAGACGACGAACGGATGGAACGAAATTTTCTATCATATCTGATAGGTGTGAGGCGTCCCTGAGTTGAACGAATTCATTTCCGTTCAAATCAGTTGTTTCTCGGTCGGGTTACGTGTTTTTATTATTCCGGACGGACAGACAGCGGACAGATAGAACGTATTTTTCAAAACATCTGATGAGTGTGAGGCGTCCCTAAATAGAAAGAAATCATTTCCGTGCAACTCGGTTGTTTGTCTGTGGGGTTGCGGGCTTTTATTGTTCGGGACGGACAGACTTCTGACGGGTGGAACGTAATTTTCTATCGTATCTGATAAGTGTGAGGCGTCCCTGAGTCGAAAGAAATAATTTCCGTGCAAATCAATTGATTAACGGCGGAGATATTTTTTTATTCTTCTTCTGGACGGACGGACAGACAGCGGACGGATGGAACGTAATTCTGTATCGTATCTCATGGGTGATTCGTTCCTGAGTAGAAAGAGACAATTTGCGTGCAAATCGGTTGTTTCTCGGTCGAGTTATGTGTTTTTATGCATCCGGACGGACGGATGGAACGTAATTTTGCATTGCGTCTGATAGGTGTGAGGCGTCCCTGAGTCGAAAGAAATAATTTCCGTGCAAATCGGTTGTTTATCGGCGGAGATATTTTTTTTATTCTTCTTCTGGATGGACGGACAGACGGCGGACTGATGGAACGTAATTCAGTGTCGTATCTCATGGGGGATACGTTCCTGAGTAGAAAGAGACCATTTGCGTGCAAATCGGTTGTTTCTTGGTCGAGTTATGTGTTTTTATGCTTCCGGACGGACGGACGGACGGAAAGACAGACTTAGGACGGATGGAACGTAATTTTGTATTGTATCTGATAGGAGTGAGGCGTCCCTGAGTCGAAAGAAATAATTTCCGCGCAAATCGGTTGTTCATCGGCGGAGATATCTTTTTTATTCTTCTGGACGGACGAACAGACGGCGGACGCATGGATGGAACGAACGTAATTCTGTATCGTATCTCATGTGTGATTCGTTCCTGACTAGGAAGTTACCATTTGCGTGCAAATCGGTTGTTTCTCGGTCTAGTTGTGTTTTTATGCTTCCGGAGGACGGACGGACAGAAAGACAGACTTGGGACGGGTGGAACGTAATTTTGTATTGTATCTGATAGGTGTGAGGCGTTCCTGAGTCGAAAGAAATAATTTCCGTGCAAATCGGTTGTGTCTCGGTGAGGTTATGCGCTTTTATACTTTGGGACAAATGGACAGATAAACGGCGGAAGGATGGAACGTTATTTTCTATCATATCTGATTGGTGTGAGGCGTATCTAAGTTGAACGAAATAATTTCCGTGCAAATCGGTTGTTTCTATGTGGAGTTATGCGTTTTTATACTTCCGGACGGACGGACGAACGGAAAGAGAGACTTGGGACGGAAGGAACGTAATTTTGTATTATATCTGATAGGTGTGAGGCGTCCCTGAGTCGAAAGAAAGAATTTCCGTTCAAATCGGTTGTTTTTTGGCGGAGCTATTTTTTATTTTTCTTCTGGACGGACGGATGGAACGTAATTCTGCATCTCATGGGTAATTCGTTCCTGAGTAGAAAGAGACCATTTGCATGCAAATCGGTTACTTACTTGTTAAGAAACATGGTTTTTCGTGTGGCCGTAATAAGTGATATTTCAATTTCTTGATGGTCCCTTAAGAGATCTTTACATTTGCAATTTGTTTAAAATCCCCTTAAGCCTGCGAGAGTCGACGGCCGTTCGTTGCGTGAGACGCCGTCCTCCCCAGCACTTCTGGCCGTGAAGCTCAGCTCGATCTGCCGGTGGATTTCAAAGGTGTCTGTATTAGGACATTACCTAATTGGCATTGTTTTTGAAGGGAAATTTTTGGTGTTAGGATTTTAACGCATATATGATACATACATCCAGCTAAAAAAGAAATTTACTGCATATTATAATGTAGTATAATGCCTGGAATTCACAGCAAAGCTGCATAGCAAAATCTACGATTCTTCAGTTAAGATTTATGAGCAAACACAATGTACTCATTCAGATAAGTAAATAGTATGTTTATCTATCTGGTACCGCTATTTCAATGTTAATAAAGAAAAGTTATCCCTTACTAAAAACTTTTATCAAGTTAAAGTAACTCATACAATGTAACAACGACTAAGAAATTTCATTGCAATATAAATCGCAATTATTGACAAAAAAAAACGTAATATATACAAAACTAAATTTATATAATCAACGATAAAAAAAAAGGGGTGGGGGTGAAATATCCGAACGATGATCACATGAATACAGTTTGACTACACCAATATTTTCCATTTTTATCATCTATGGCTGGTTGTTTTTGATTATTACAATACATCGAGCACTACTTATGCTACATAAAAGGCTGGTAGCCCCGAAGGATGGGGGTTAGACCAACGCCCCTTAAACAAGGCCGCAGCACCAGTTATTGATGTCATCACAGCAAGACCTTGCCTTGACCGCCCTACCTTGTGGACGGGTGCTATTTAACGTGACAGTGATCTCCTTACTTAGATGCTTACGAAACTATAACAGTTGAAACTGTTTTTTCCAACTATTTGAAACAGGTATTTGCGATGGTAAGAAAAGGTGCTTGTACTGGGTACATAGAACAAGATCTGTAAACTCAATGTTATAAGTTTTTTTTTATTTATTAAATATTTTAAGGGGGTATATTTTTCGAGGGCAAGTGATTCAATACGTTGCTTCTATTAATGAAAAACAAATGTAATGAAACTTGGGGGGTTTGTTGAGCAACTCGATTTTAAGCTATTTTGATGACTAAATCAAAACGGAAATTCCGTTTTAATTTTGCCACTTGCACTGGAAAGACACCCCCCCCCCCAAAAAAGTTAATAAATAAGACAACCTCTGTGCATTGAGTTTACAGATCTTGTTCTATTTATTCAACACAAATATGTTTTCTTGTTTCTTTAATTTATACTTCATGTCCGACACATGAAGGACTGTTAAGGAATCTATTAGTCTTTTACCTTATTTTTCCATTCAGAAACTCATTCAATCATTCTTTTAGTAAACTAAGATGTTTAATAGATACTTTATTTTAACTTTTTAAATTTTGTTTATCTTTAAGTAAGGATCCTTTAAAAATGTCATTTTCACTTCCACACAGATCAGACAACCAACTGATAGGGTGGGAGCCTGCACAACAGTTTCCGCTTGCAACAGGAACTATGCAATTTATTTAGAAGTCAGCTTTTAGAACACCCTACATATACTTAGTAAGAGGTTCATGATAAAAGTATTTCAAATTCAAAATTTAGGCTAAACAAAATAACTTTTTTAATGAAGAAAATATAGGAAAGTAGTGTAACACGATACTACAGGAAATACGAAAAGATGAAGAAACATAAATGGATTCAATTTTTTTTATTTTATTAGAGCCAAATGCTTTATTTTTTATTTATGGTATTTGTCATTTTCTTGTAGGACTTTCGTTCCCGGTGAGTAGAGTTTAGGTCCCAGCCACCTACAGCGAGATCGCCTTTTGGGCAGGACATAGAAACGGAAGGAATGAGAGCAAGTCTAGCGACTTTGACAGAACAGTTTTTAGGGAGATTAGAGTACAGTAGATGGCGCCACCGTACAAGTACCACCTTGCACATAGAGGGGTGAGAGAATTTCAGAGGGGGCATAGGAAAGGATACCCATTTAACCAGTGGGTCCAGCCTGGGGGCCGTCACTTAACGTGCTCGTCCGATGCACTGTAACGTATACTCTATATTCACTTTCCTTTTGATTTTACTATCTCTGGTTATTTTATTTTACTATGTAAATTATCTTCCTACTGAACGGAATATTATTTCACCCGCTGAATGAGATCTGGCAATGAGTGTAAGTCATGACGTGGTGGTAGCTCGTATATAGGCGCGTTCATCGAGAAGTGTGGTGTGTTGTTGCGTTGTAGTTGTGTTGTTGCGTTGTAGTTGTGTTGTTGCGTTGGAGTTGAGGGTGGTTGGTGTTGTTGGTGGTGTGTTGCGTTGCGTTGCAGTGTGTTGTTATGTAGTAGTGATATATGAGTGCCTTAGTTGACCAGGAGTCATCACAATAAACAAGTTGTTCTGTAAGTTCAGTCTTTTTCAATTCTTAGTTTTGTCAGACCTCTGTCTGGCTGTTAGGTTTATGACTTTGATTACTTAATATAAATAACCAGCGTTGAGACTTTGTTTAAGTTCATAATTAACGAGTAACAACACCCTTTTGGGAATTCATCATTTTGAAGCTTAGAGCATTATTCATTCATAATAATTAGCTTAGCAAAAAGATAAACAAAGCTAATTCATTATAATTGGCGCCCGAACTTTTCTCGAACACGAGATCCTGACTATTATTACCCATGGCTTCCTTACCTGAGACAACTGCAAATTTCCACCTTCCGGCAAGTCTCGAGGGTAATGGTGTTTGTTTGGACAATTTGTACGAAGCCTGTGGCTCTGACTTGGATATGAATAATCTACACATACCCAAGCATTCTTCACCATTTCGGAATGCACCAGCTTCTTATCACTCTGAGTCGCGGGTCGTAGCGGAGGGAATTCAATCCTCTCAGCGAAGCAGAATGCTTGCCCATTTCGTGCCGCATGCAGGAACAATTTATTTCAATGGTTTGGAGGGGTCTTTAAAGTTCCTCGAAGATCTGGAAGACCATTTTGATTTATATAATATTCCGGAAGACTGCAAGGTCCAAATTGCCGGAACTTGCTTGAGAGATACCGCCAAGACCTGGTATCGGCAGTGGCGAGGGTCGAACCCGGATTCTCATTAAGAGAATTTCCGTGCAGAATTCTTGGAGGTCTTTTTTTCGGCCTCAGTCGAGCTAGCCTTGCTCAACAGCTGTTTTCTCGTCAGCAGGGTCCCAATGATAGCCCTGTTGCATTTGCGTTGGAAACTACACGCCTATATAATCTATGGGATCCACATGCCAGTCATGTTGACATGTTGGATACCCTCGTACAGCAGCTCGACCCATTCTTGCAAGATTTTCTTGAGGTTCGACACCCTACCACTATTCATGAATGCCTTCGCCTCATACGCACGTATGAAGAGCGACATGGCAAACATGCTGCAACTCACCATGCTCGGGCACCCCGCGAGGCTTATTCCGAAAACCCTCAGCGGCATAATAGACAAAACTTTCAGCGCGAGCATACACACGTGCCCACCCAAGCTTCATACGTTCCACCACACAGAAGAGTGGCGAACCAGCAACGAGTTTCGGAGCAAGCTACGGGGTATCGTCATAATGCACAGTATGCTCGACCCCGTTCCACTCAGCAGCATTCGGAACGTTATCATGCTCAGGGCAATAATAATTTTTCTGCCCGTGCTGAGGGCAGACGTAACGAAAATGAAAATCTCAACAGACACGCGGAGTTCCCGACGCAGGGTGCACGCAATTTTCCTTATCGTGAAAATTTTCCCGATACCCGGCAGGGTCGAGGTTTCCGACCACATGATAACACCACCAGAATTCCTTTAAACTTCCACAGGAAGTAGACGAAGGGTCGGTCCTGCTTCCTGATACCAAACATCCTGACCCTAAAACAGTATTAGTGACTGTTCAAACTCCTCAGTTGCCTGATGTATTCTTGACACTTGAAGACATTATTGTCGAGACAAAGTTCGACACTGGGTCTGAGATATCAGCCCTAAATACAAAGTTTTGCAATGATGTTTTTTCTGCAATACATGTTCAGCCTGCAACGCAGTATTTGCGAGGTGCAAATAACGAAATCTTCAGTATTTCAGGAACTGTCACATTATCTTTAGGGCTGGGAAAAGCTCGGTTTACGCATTCTTTCCTGCTTATAGACGAGCTACCCGTGAAATGTCTCATGGGTATGGACTTTATTAACAAGTTTCAAACAACTTTGAATTTTGTACAACATGTGATTTCCTTTCCGGAACCTGTCGAAATGATTCCGACGGTTCCTGTAGATATTACGAGTTTATTGTTGAGTGACCAATTGAATGAGGGGCAACGAGACCAGCTTTCTCTCCTTTTACAGGAAAGCCCTGGTTTATTTTCGGATCCACCTGGTTTCACACAGGTGGTTTATCATGTTATTGACACTGATGGTTCGAAACCCATTGCGACGAAACCTTACCCTTGTGCTCCACATAAAAAACAGGAAATGCAACGTCAAATTGCCGAAATGATTAAGCAGGGCATAATCAGGGAATCAACAAGCGCCTGGGCGGCTCCTGCCTTCTTGGTTCCAAAGAAACAACCAAATGACTTTCGTTTCGTGACAGATTTTCGCAAACTCAACCAAGTCACAAAAACAATCAATTATCCCCTACCTGTCATGTCACATATTCTAAATGACTTGTCGTCAACCAAATGGATGTCAACTTTGGATTTGGCAAGTGGATATTGGCAGGTGGCAGTACATCCGGACTCTGTCGATAAAACAGGCTTTGTGACTCCTTTTGGGGCCTATGAATATTTACGTATGCCTTTTGGTTTAGCTTCTGCACCTGCTACTTTCCAAAAGCTTATGGACACGGTTCTCAGACCTGTCCTGGGTCCCCATGTGCATGTCTATTTGGATGATATTATTATCACATCAGAGACTTTTGACGAGCACCTTTCTCTGCTCAAACAGGTGTTCCAACTTATATACAATGCTGGCTTGACGTTAAAACCTAGTAAATGCCAGATAGCGAGGGACGAGATTGTATATCTGGGGTTGAAAATTACTCCCCACGGCTTATTCACTGATAATGAAAAAATTAGGCCTATTGCTGACTTTCCTCGGCCTAAAACAGCAAAAGAACTATCCCGCTTTCTGGGAATGACCGGATGGTATCATCAGTTCGTCCCCGCTTATGCTACAATATGTGAGCCATTGTATGCTTTAAAGCGTAAATACACGAAGTTTATTTGGACACCTGAAGCTAACGCTGCATTCGAAACACTGAAGTCTGCATTGACTCAGCCTCCGGTGTTGGCTTTCCCGGATCATTCTAAAGAATTTGATATTTATACTGATGCATCCGGAGTTGGTCTTGGTTGCGTTTTGTCACAAGCTGGGCATCCAATAGCTTTTGCGTCTCGTACTTTAGCCAAAGCTGAACGCAATTATTCAGCTACGGAACGTGAATGTCTTGCTGTTGTGTATGCACTGAATAAATTTCAATGTTATCTTAACGAATTGACAGTTAACATAATTACGGATCATTCTGCCCTTCAGTATTTGAATTCTGCTAAACACCTATCTCAAAGACTTATGAAGTGGGCTCTGAAGTTACAAGAGAGCAATATCAAAATTTCGTATCAGCCAGGTCATAAGAATCAATTACCGGACGCATTATCTCGCGTTCCGATTAGTGGGGTCCCCACCGAAACTACTCCTGGATGTCAGCCTTTACTTCTGATAGCTGATATCACATCCAGAGAGCAGATAATGGCAGAATTAATAAATGATCCAGATTTTGGGGATATTTACAATTTTTTGCTTGCGGGTTCGCCCCTACCAAGTGATCCTTCTCTGGCTGGAAGGTCACAACATTTTGAAGTAATAGAGGGTCTTCTTTATTATACAAAGTCTCGGACTACTAGGGCAGAGTTTCGCCCATGTATTCCGCGAACCCTTAGAATGGCTCTTTTAAATGAATTTCATGACAAACCTCTTGCAGGCCATTTAGGTATTCGCAAGACCCGTTGTAAATTGCGGGATGTTGCCTATTGGCCTGGAATGTACCAAAGTGTGCTCGCATACGTTCAATCATGTCCCTTGTGTCAGATTAATAATTATCGTAATGTAAGACCGGCCGGTCACTTGAAATCTAGTTCAAGTTCTCATGTATTTGATATTATTTCCATAGATTTATTGGGACCTTATCCATTATCTGTTAAACATAAAGCTCGTTATGTTTTAGTACTAACTGATAATTTTTCTAAATGGGTTGAAGTTTTTCCCATTAAAGCCGCTACGGCTGAGATTATTTGTAATGTCTTAGTTAATGAAGTATTTTCTAGATATGGTGCACCTAATAAAGTAGTTTCGGATAATGGTCCTCAATTTATTTCTGACATTTTTGAAAGAATGTGTGCGAGACTACACATTAAACATAAATTCATTTCCCCATATCATCCCCAGAGTAATCCTGCAGAACGCGTTAACCGAACGCTAGTGAAAATGATTGCGACTTTCGTAATGGACCACCATGAAAGATGGGATGAACATTTAGAACTTTTTGCGTTCGCCCTCCGCTCGTCTGTCCACGAGTCTACTAAAATTACTCCTGCAGAACTTTTTCTGGGTCGCAAAATTAAAACCCCTTTTGAAAATTTAACGGGGATTATCGACGAATTAAACCAGCGACCAACTCCGCAATCAGTACACATTATGGCAGAAAAAGCTCGTGTTGCAATGCTAGGAGCACAAGCGGCTCAAGCACGATATTATAATTCTAGGCGTAGGGACCCAGATCTTGTCGTTGGAGATCTCACTCTCGTGGAAACGCACTTCCAGTCTTCTGTTTCGCATACTTTAGTGAAGAAATTTGCACCCAGCTACGAAGGTCCATATCGGGTGGCAAATGTCTTTGAAAATAATATTGTTCTGGAGAAACCGAACAACAATTTTCAATATGTACATGTTGATCAATGTCGCAAGTATCACGAACGGAATATCGATTTCATTATCAATCCTACTCAACCTTCTGTTCCACAGACTCAAGAATCTATATCTCATGTTCAACCGCCAGAAATTGTGGACGACCCACCGAACATTTTTGACGAATCACCAGTGATTTTTCCTTCACCCTCCCCCTCCAGACGAGTTTCTACAACCGCAACCTGATTCTCCCGTGAGACCAAGGCTCGATTCGCGTTCGTCGAATACTAGTATCGTTCCTTTCCCTCCAACCATTGCCAAGACTATTGCTGCGCCGTTTCCGGCTACCTCTGCACCAACGCGGGATACTTCTTCTTTGAATACCTCATCGGAAAGTATTCCTATAGGCAAATCCAAACATCGCCCTGCACGACCGCTGAAATACAGCAGCGACTCAGAGGCGTCGGACATTTCGGATTTGTCAGTTATGAATCCAACATTTAATATTCCACACCGTCCAGCACCACCAAAAGCTGGGCGCAAACGTCACTTGTCTCCCCAATCTGCTTCGCCGCAACAGCGACGAAGGCAGAAATCTTTGCATCCGCCCGGGTTTCGCCCCTGGAACCTCCGTTCAGGGCAAACAGGTCCGATGCCTGCTACTACTATCATGCCCCGTGGGCGTAAACGAAAACAAGCGATGTGGCCGGAGACACGTCCCTCCAAAAAGATACTGGAAGGACACAACGGGCCCCAGCATCAAGGGACTTCATATCCAAAGCCTGGGGGAGCCCGTTCCTATCAGCCGCAGCAGGGATTTCCGGACCGCCAGACTTCTGACGTTCCTGACCGTTCTTCTCAGCCGCAGGGATTTCCAGACCGCCAGACTCCTGACCGTTCCTATCAGCCGCAGCAGGGATTTCCGGACCGCCAGACTTCTGACGTTCCTGACCGTTCTTCTCAGCCGCAGGGATTTCCAGACCGCCAGACTCCTGACCGTTCCTATCAGCAGCAGCAGGGATTTCCGGACCGCCAGACTTCTGACGTTCCTGACCGTTCTTCTCAGCCGCAGGGATTTCCAGACCGCCAGACTCCTGACCGTTCCTATCAGCCGCAGCAGGGATTTCCGGACCGCCAGACTCCTGACCGTTCTTCTCAACCGCAAGGGATTCCGGACCGCCAGACTTCTGACCATTCTTCTCAGCCGCAGGGATTTCCAGACCGCCAGATTCCTGACCGACAACAGACCGATGTTCCATTACCGTCCCGGAAGAGATCCAAGCCACCTGATTTCACCAGTCCCATTAGGCCTGGAAAACGTTTTCGCACTAGAATTTTTTATGCGTCCTCGAGATAAGTAAGTTCTCGTGGACAGGTTCTTTTCTCAGTTTATTGTTTTTCCTGCTCGACCAGTTGGCGTGTCAGAATTTCTTTTTTTCGTGTGGGCCTATGCATTCTTTTTGTGTATATATGTGTGGTTTTTTTTTTATATTTCTTCTATGTCCATCTACTAATCCACTTTTTTTGTATATATCTATGTGCTTAGGGGTAAAATAATAAAATTGTTACTGTTAGGCAGCTCCAGGTAAATTTCGCTGCTGATACAGTTGTTCTGTATTTCAACGCATGAGGCAAACGTAATTTGAAATGAAAATAATAAAATTGTTACTGTTAGGCAGCTTCAGGCAATCTTCGCTGCTGATACAGTTGTTATGTATTTCCACGAATGAGGCGCACGTAATTTGAAATTAAAAAAGTGATTCCTGCTAGGCAGAATAAAAGGAAAGTATGCCGATGCAGGTTTGGTTTGTTCTACACTACAAATTTCACAGTCGAATACAGATTCGTAAATTGTTATGCCAAGTTGATAATGTAAATACGGCTACCACCAAACAACAAATAAAAAAAAAGATCGAGAAACGTCAATCATCGAAATGTAAGACTTACACTCCAAAATTGATAGGTTTTTCGGAACAAAAAAAAAAAAAAAAAAAAGAAAAAAAAAAAGAAGAAAAATTAAGGGGGAGATGATGTAACGTATACTCTATATTCACTTTCCTTTTGATTTTACTATCTCTGGTTATTTTATTTTACTATGTAAATTATCTTCCTACTGAACGGAATATTATTTCACCCGCTGAATGAGATCTGGCAATGAGTGTAAGTCATGACGTGGTGGTAGCTCGTATATAGGCGCGTTCATCGAGAAGTGTGGTGTGTTGTTGCGTTGTAGTTGTGTTGTTGCGTTGTAGTTGTGTTGTTGCGTTGGAGTTGAGGGTGGTTGGTGTTGTTGGTGGTGTGTTGCGTTGCGTTGCAGTGTGTTGTTATGTAGTAGTGATATATGAGTGCCTTAGTTGACCAGGAGTCATCACAATAAACAAGTTGTTCTGTAAGTTCAGTCTTTTTCAATTCTTAGTTTTGTCAGACCTCTGTCTGGCTGTTAGGTTTATGACTTTGATTACTTAATATAAATAACCAGCGTTGAGACTTTGTTTAAGTTCATAATTAACGAGTAACAACACCCTTTTGGGAATTCATCATTTTGAAGCTTAGAGCATTATTCATTCATAATAATTAGCTTAGCAAAAAGATAAACAAAGCTAATTCATTATAGCACGGCGGATATTCAGCGATTGTTAGTAAATCACACCATCTCTGAAAGATCAGCCCAGGTTCGAACCTGAGGACCTTGCATTGATAGTCTGACTCGCTAACCACTAAGCCATCCGCGGCTCATTTATTTTTTTTAATTTATGATGTTCCGTAATGATTAAATAATTCACTAACTACATTATAATAGTGTTGAGTAATTGTTTGAATCTTTTTCACATAGCCGAAATCGAAATTAGATTTACATTTGGGCACTCTTTGGCCGCTGGTGGCCGAGTGGGCAACGTTCGTGCCTGCCGCGGAGAGGACCTCAGGTTCGATCCACTAAACCTCTGCCGTGCGTCGGACGGGCACTGGGCCCCCGGTAATAAATAAGGGCGTCTTCTTCCCCCTTTCTACTTCGCTTCCGTGTGACTTTCCTATTCGGCTTTGTAGCCCGAATCTCCTAGCTTCCTATTTCAAAGGGTTGTTTAAGACCTGGCCATAAAAGAAGGATATATAGAGAATACATTGGCTGTATTAAGTTGAAACTCGTGACGTCATGAAGTCGACTGCAGCGCACCCGCGACCTAAAACAGAACTACAGGTGATTCACAACTGGGCTTCCCAGGAATCATCGCGAACCACATGACTTTGTCCATTTGAGCTTTGACCTCCGTGCTGCCGTGCAGAGAGGAAGACGACGTTTAGAAAATGTACAGACATAAAAAAAAAAGAGCCACCCCCTTAACTTTCGAACCGTTTGTCGCATGCAAACAAGTAAGGTACCGTTGGAAAGCACTTGAAGGGAACTATTATCTGATGTGAAGAAACATGCTAATTAAGCTAATTAATATGCTAATTAGCTAGCTATCTCCGAATTTTTCCATATAAGAGGTATGTTATTTTATGCGCATTCTATTCAGCACACAATAAAACCCTTAAATTCCAAATTTCATACGAATCGACCAATAAATACGTGTACAGTGAGCTACGGAAAAAAGATGCCGCTAATGCTAAACTGCAAAAAGTAATTTTGATTTGTATAACTTAATCGAGAACAGAAACCGTGATTCCGTGTTGCAACAGTAAAACACAAAGAGGCCCAGATAATATGAGTCTCTATACAAGATCAGAACGGGTATATTTAGGGAACTATAAATTATGAAATATGATCGTAAAAAAATGAAGTATGGCCATATCTGGTTAGTAGTCCATTGAATGCGAAATATCATTAAATGCTTAAATTCAAATTTTCAGCGCGGTAGCATAAAAACTTGCTGAGATATAAGCGAAAACTCAAGCATACATCGATTAAGGAGCCGTGCATAAATAACATATTTCCCTCTCTACTTACTGTTGAACGGTTTACCCCGCAGTACTAAGAAACACTTAGGAGAAAGTGTTTCTACGTGAAGTTGGTTGAATGAAGCAGCAATGATGTTATACCCTTAAATTCAGAATAGCAGATTTTAATGATGAACATCATAAGTTAATAGTTTTTTGCACATAAATAACTTAACTTACGACATAGTTCGCGCAATTACATATTTAAATTTTTCCTATTGCTCACATACCTGACTCTTGTATATTGTTTAATCCAAAAACGCAAAAAAACAGTTCGTTTCACAAAACGAATGGATCCCGCTCCTATGTTCTGACCTTTGACCCCATTTCGACCGTTTTCTACAGAGTTCGTTCTCAGGTTGTCCCCTACCACATACTAAATTTTCATTGAAATCGAATCATTTTTACTCGAGTAATCCTGCGGTCAGGCAGACAGACGGAGAAAGCTGGAACATATACGCCTCATCAACTTACGGTTGGAAATCGTAAAAAATCGGATTTCGTAGTTCTGCTCAATTTTCTATTATGAAACAACGTTTCAGTGATACGCGAATGCCCAGTGCCTCGAGAAAATATAAGGATCGGAAACCAGAAAATTGAAAACAAATTTAACTTGCACAGATTCAGGTTTTCCGTTATTAGAAAAATCCATACTGTTTATTCTCATATTAATTCAAGTTATTAGTACGAATAAATGAAGTTGTTATAAAAGAAATGGCAAGGAAAATGAACTCCGTCCTTGGATGGACCAAGTTACCGTAGAAATCACTGTCAGGGCCTTTGCTCTGTACTCTGCATTCAGTTTGTCTGAGGTTCGGGTAAGACGCCAACTTTCCAGCATTATCACTGTCCTTGCAGGGAAAGAAACATTCCAGGTGTTTTTTCCCAGATGTAGATACATGGATGCCCCCTCTAACTTTGTTTGCAAATATCTTCGCTATTAATCATCCGATTTGGATGATATTTAGGATTTAAGGGTTTTTCTGTGGGCTAAATGGAATGTGCATAAAATAACATACCCCTTATGGAAAAATAAGGAGATAGCGAGCTAATTAACATGTTAATTAGCATTTTTCTTCGCATCACGAGATAGTTCCTTTCGAGTGCTTTCCAGCGGTACCTTACTTGTCAATCTGCGGCGAGTGGTTCCAAAGTTAACGGGGGTGACTCGTTTTTTTTTCGTTTTTTTTTTTTTTTTTATGTCTGTACCTAACATTTTCCGTATTCTTTTTGGTTTGCATCTTCCAGTTTCCTGTAGCATTCTAATAAGTGGTATTATTCTTGCTTATTCCTCACTAATCGTTAACTTTTCCTTTGTAAATTCCATTACTTAGGTTACGTGTTTTTGTTGCACATTTCATTCACGCATACTTTGCCATTGTTTTCTTCACAATATAGCTTTACGTTCATTTCTCATTTGTATTCCGTTGTCATCTGTTTTGATGTCTACGTCTTTGGCTTCAATATCTACGGATATTTCGTTATTGTTATCTTGCCGATGCCTCACTTGGCTTAAATTGGGACAGCAGTTGAGGACAAAGGTCGTGAGGGGGGACGGAAGGGTGGCGTTGAGCAGCTGCACCTCATCACCGCAGCACTGGGCTGGGGTTGCCATAGCAACCATTGCCGACGGGGTGGATGTCGTCACAGTTTGGTTCTGTTTTAGGTCCGTGGAGGCGCCACTTTCTATGGGAGGAGTTTCGATGGGCTCCTATGTCTGTTTCCACTCTATAGATCCTTCCTTTATGAGACCTGGGGTCAGACACTCCCTTCCTAAAATCCTCTACATATGAAATGAAATGAATTTACATTTTCACTTTTCCAATACAATAGAAGAAATATTTTTTAACAAACTGAAACCGATGCTTTGATTATTATCAACAATTAAAAATCAGTTAATTTGTCACTATATTCTAACAAATAACTTGTATACGTATGGTTTTAAAATGTTGTTCTCCATAGTATTCTATTTGTTTTTGAAAGTTTTCTGGTACGAGTCTATGTGCTCGTTTATTACGTTGAATTTACTGTCCCTCTTTCCGATTTCTTAAGCGGTCGCTTATACACATGTATACGTGGTCATCATTTTATCACGCAACCAGATGCGTATAGTGTTACAGACAAGACCAGCTTTCATAAATATCACCTGCCCATTTAGTTGCTCCCTTCCTGAAACTGCGCCGCCCCTTTAGCATTTATTTGTCACCAGAGGGCGGTACCTTTCGTCGGTCGATATATTGTTTACTTGTACGTTAGGGACAAGTCTTTATTATCGAAAAATGGTATATGTACAGGTCCGCTGCACTCGGCGAAAACGTGGGATGAGTCGTGCGACACTGTTTACAAATGAATGGGGCCTCGCCAGCCAAGAAATTATAAACATTAATGTTAAAACTACAGTACAAATTCAAGCATAGTTCACAAGGTTTGCATAAATAGACAAAGGTCAAGGACCAGTGATTCGGGTGCAGTAAACAGCCGAACTAATGCAGAAAGACAAAGAATGCAAACAATATGCAGAACATTCTAAAATTATAAACACAATGCAAAGAACAGGGTCACTGTGCACAAATAAGAAAGCAGTGGATAGGGCATGTTGCACATTTTACACAAGTTATAAATAAAAATACAGTCTGCGAACACTACGAAAAAGAGGTTTCGCACAGATCCCTGGACACACTTAGGTTAACAGATGTCCATGACCGATAAAGTATGTACATGATGCTGAAATACACACTGTGTATACTAAAAGAAAAGAGATAGCAAATCACAGTGCAAACAAAACTTAAAAACAATGCAAAGCAAAGTCACGGTACACATTGATGAAAGATTTACCATCTAGCGGCATGGCAGATCACAAACTTAAGGGAGAACAACAGGTGCTCTCCACCTACTATGCGAAACAACAAAATAATATGAAATCATGCAATATACGTGCACATACAGGGGCGGTGCTTCCTAGAACACACAAAAAAGGAATGGCAATGGTAGTACTGGAAATTTAAGGATAAAATTCTAGTAGCATACTTCCACACTGCACAGTAAAGGCGAAAAACAGAGAGATACCAATGAAAAGAGACGGTAAATGCACATACAAAAATGCAGAACAATTGCAAGTACAAAAAAAAAAAAAAAGAAAAAATCAGGTCACCCGAACACAGATAACTCAAGAAAATGACATTCAGGCAATAGTGTAAAAACAGAAGCATGTACCCATATTCTAACCGGATCGAACGTACCAGTAGAAAATAGAATTTCACAAGAGACCGTCTCGAACTCGCATCAGAAAGCGAACTTGCACAGGAACACCAATGTAATAAAGACATATATACTGGGTATTTACAGGCAGAGTAGTACAAAAGCGGGAGTACAGGCAGAGTAAGTACAATAGACAAGTCTGCCAATCAGGCAGTCATAGTGTAAACCACATATGAACACAAAGCAGAACGCTAGGTGATTCACAAAACGGCATGATCAAACATAAGAGATACATCCAAGAAAAAAAGTTCTCAATTTAAAGGGTAAGGGCCCTACATCGGTAGGGAAGACAACACGTGACATTATAGCAAAACATTTGGGGATGAACACCAGGCGAACTCACAATGTCACTAAAGACACTGTCGAGTGAAATTCACTAAAGGAAACGACCTGGCAATTCACAATAGATAGATTTCGGAATCGGAGACAAGAAACCACCCGGCATCCTGAGCCCAGGTTGACCGGAAAGCTGCAAGAGAGCGTGAGGTGGTTGCGGCAGAATATTCAAGGTTCAGACGAGCACGGAAAACCAACCACGTCGTTTTTGCGGCGACCAAGATGCTTGATGTATTAGCAGTGGTACGGTGGTAAAGATGATAGAGGTATATCACGTGCTTAACAAGAACGAACAAAAAGAAACAGACATCAGGTACTCGAGACGGTGGATGTTTTGTCAGAAGGAGCCATGAGTACGCAATGAAGGTCAAACTGCGGGAGGAGATGATATCAGCAAGATGGAATGCAGATTGTAGTAACGGGAGCAAAATGCGACAATTGCAGTACATGTGGGCTGTATCACCAACAAAGTCACAAAAAGAGCAAAGAAGTGAAAAGAATAAAGTCATTTCCGAGAGTGAAAGGGACAGGAAGCCGGCGGTGAAGGAAGCGCCAGTGACTGTTACGCTCTAGCGGTGAGGAGAGATAAGAAAAAACGCTGACCAGATGACCATGGAAAGAGAGAAAGGAACGTCTGGTATAGGATGGGGAAGAGCAAAAGGTTCACGGAGAGAAAAGTAAAGAGAGGAGATGGAGGCTGAATGAATTGGGGCTAAAGAGCCCCGAAAAGGGAGGGAAAAGGGCAAAGAAAGTCTATGACCAGAAACAGCAAGAAGACCATCCGCGGAGACAAGGGAGGGATAAAGGGACTGGAGTGAGGAACGGAGAAGGGCATATTCATTCA
The DNA here is from genome assembly GCA_039090855.1 of Macrothele yani. Taxonomy (NCBI): domain Eukaryota; kingdom Metazoa; phylum Arthropoda; class Arachnida; order Araneae; family Macrothelidae; genus Macrothele; species Macrothele yani. The sequence goes on along the minus strand of CM077032.1, from coordinate 53,226,601 downwards.
CGATAGAGGGGTTAGGATCATGGAGGAGAGGAGTTTCCAGGAAAAGTCTGGAGTTACAATAGAACAGACAGTTAAGAAACCTGAACGGAACCCGTGAGGGAGAAAAATATAAGGTAGGTGAGGGGGATGAATGAGTGAGGAAAAGAAGAGTGTTACATCAAGGAGATCTTGAGTGTTCGAAGGAGGTGCTTAGAAGAGGGGGAGAGAGCGAAAGAACGCTAGAGCTTCGGAAATGAGAGGAGGAAAGTTAGCTGAAGAAAGAGAAAAGGAATCCATCCGAAGGAAAAGGAGAAAAAAAAGGATGGATCATCAGCTAAGAGAATGACTCAGAGAGAGGCGGTGATACGGTGGGCTCGATAATAAAGGTGAACATCAGGAGGCTGAATGCCACCAAGAGTAGCTGGGAGATGAAGAGTTCTGGCCGCTATCCAATGTTTGGAAGGCCATATAACGGAGGTGAAGATGTTGTTGATGTTTTTGAGACGGGCAGAATAAAAGACTGCAGAAATCCAAGGAAACAGGCATTGAGATAGCAGATAACGTTAAGTGATGTCCGCCCGCTGATGATAAGACGTGAAGGTATGGGTTTAACGTCAGAAGGCTACAGTACGCTGTAGTCGAGGAAGGAGCTGATCCCATGTGGCGGAAATGACAGTAAACGGGTGACCGGAGTGGCACCCCAGAATCATCTGGGTCGAGGAAGACCAAATTGCACCCCATGGAGTGTCAGTTCGGCCTACCCATGACCCACCCCATAATCCAGTGCTTTTGACCACATTGAGCGATGCGCCTGAAAGAGCAGCATAACTCTGGTATACAGTCAACAGACTTCCAAACTGATCATTTCTCCGGAGGCAAAACGTGGCATCGTCTGTATAAGCTGAATAAACTAGTTGGCGATGACGTGTACTTGCTACCGGTGGAAGCAATGATACAAGAAGAGGCTAACGAGCAGCTAGCAGGAAAGGCTCAAAAGCAACGGGAAAGAGCTGTCCCGAAAGGTGACAACCCTGCCGAATCCCACGTTGAAAAGGAATGGGTGCCGTTGAAAAGGAGACCGTCAGGACATGAAAATGGGTGCTCCGATATAGGCCAAGAAGGAGAGTAACGAAAGGGGCGGGAAAGCCAAAACGAAGGAGAACCGCGGCGTGAGAAATGTTATCAAAAGCTGATTATTGGTCTAAGTTAAGGAGAGCAAGAGGTTCAGAAAGTTTGCGAGCAAGAAAGGTAAGACTCGAGAGAACGGAAATATTAATACAGATAGACCGACCAGGCACAGTGTATGACTGGTCGGCTGAGATGACGAAAGAAAGAACAGAGTTCAAGCGGTGAGAGAGAATTTTGGTAAAAAATTTATAATCGAGGTTAAGAATTGAGATGGGGCGCCAATTTGTCAGGACCAGGAGGTCTCCACTTTTCGGCAGGAGGATGACATGGGCTGTGGTAAATTCAGGCGGAAGCGCAGAATAGGAAAGGGCACAGGAAAAACAGGCGGACAGAAATGGTAGGAGTGAAGAAAGAAAAACACGATAGAAGAAAAATGGTGAACCATCGGGTCACGGAGAGGCATGAGGATTGAGGAGGCGAACGCCTCCTTAAATTCCCGAAAAGTGAGATGAGCTAGAAGAGAAACACAAAGATGAGTTGGGAACTGAGGGAGACAAGAAAGTACAGGGATAGAAGAGGGGATAGCGTTCTGCGCAAACCGCACAGAATTACTCTGTGAAAAATCTACGAACGTGTGAGCAAATCAATTATTGGTTTGAAGTGACTAAACCATCAGCTAGGCGAAGATATCGGAGAGAAGACACTCGGCGTGTCGATTCCAGACGTGACAACGTATCATAGGACTTTGCCGACGGGGAAATATGGAGAATACGTGTGCCACAAACAGCTTGCTAGGCGAGTGGCTGAAGGTGTGCGTCCAGCTCTGCTTGATAAACAGAATATAACGGATCCGACAGTGGTACAGAAACGAGGATTTGACGAAGATTAGTAATAGCCATCGCGCGGTCATTGGAGTCAGCAAAAGATTACTGCTGGACCAAAAGCGGGAGGTCATTCTTGATGGTAAGCCACAATCGAGCAGGGCTTGGCGCAGTAGCAATGAGAAGGCGCCTCTCTGCCAGAAACTGCTCAGAATGGAGTCATCGAACGTCCAAGTTCTCCGGAAATAAGGTGGCTCGGGAGAGACACTGATAGTAAGAAGGACCACACAATGATCCCAATAGACAGTCGGAAGATGTTGAGAAATTAACGCTTACGCCCCCTGGTGGCCAAAGTATTCTTTACCAAAAATTCGAAATTATATGCAAAAGATTTTCCATCAGAAGATGTATCCGCTGAAAAAAAAAATTTCGAATCGGAGTTTTAGAAGAAAAGTTATCGGCAAAAATGTAATTTATTTTACGCCCCCTAGCGGAAAATCTATGCGTAATTTGAAAAAGAAACTATATCTAAAATACTCTTCCACATAAATGGAAAAGAAAGAAAAAAGAATTTTTTCAGTCGAATGTTTAGAAGCAGATATGTGCCATAAAACGTAATTTTTAATTCGACATCATCTGCGTTTACGCCCTCCAGCGGCGAAATTGTACATTGTAAAAAAACCGAAATGAAGGATCATCATTCGCATGTTTCAAGCTTCCGAATGCAAAAAGAATTTTTCAAATCGGACTAATAGTTGCAGAGATACCGTGCGGACGGACGGACGGACAAACCGATAACACAAGCACGACTTTTTTTTACAAAAGACGTGCTAACAAAGAAGGAATTTTTCAAATCGGACTCCTAGAAGTAGAGATATTGACAAATATAAGATAGACATCTACGCCCCCTGGAGGAGAAACTGTGGAATCTTTTAAGAAAAAAATATTCCGAAAAAGTTTATCGATGTGAGCGGCATCAGTCTACGATAGAATTTTTCAATCGATATTTTAGGAGCTCAGATTTTATGGCAAATACATCAGAAGCAAAAATTAACCCTTACGCCGCCTGGTGGCCAAAGTATTCTTTTCCAAAAATTTGAAATATATGCAAAAGATTTGCCATCAGGAGGTGTATCTGCTGAAGAAAAATATTTTCAAATCGGAGTTTTAGAAGAAGAGTTATCGGGAAAACTTTTACGTTATTTGAAAAAGTAACTATATCTAAAATACTCTCCGACATAAATAAAATCGAAAGATAAAATAATTTTTTCAATCGGATATTTAGAAGCAAATATGTGGAATAATCGTATTTTTGAATTCGACATCATCTGCTTTTACGCCCTCTAGCGACAAAATTGTTTATCGTAAAGAAAAAGCGAAACGAAGGATCATCATTCGCATATTTCAAGTTTCCCAATGCAAAAAGAATTTTTCAAATCGGACTAATAGTTGCAGAGACATTGTGGGTACAAACGGACGGACTGACTGAAGGACGGACAAACCGGTCACATAAGCACGATCTTTTTTTACAAAAGACGTGCTAAAAACAGGCAAGATTTTTCGAGTCTTAACAAGACTCATTTTCAAGCCAAAGTGCAGCCAAAAGTTGCCTGTTTTTTCGATTCTTAACACGACTCGAAAAAACAGTTTTTCGAGTCTTAACAAGACTCATTTTCAAGCCAAAGTGCAGCCAAAAGTTACCTGTTTTTAGCACGTCTTTTGTTAAAAATGATCGTGCTTATGTTATCGGTTTGCCCGTCCGTTCGTCCGTCCGCCAATACCCACGGTATCTCTGCAACTATTAGTCCGATTTGAAAAATTCTTTTTGCATTCGGAAGCTTGAAATATGCGAATGATGAAACTTCATTTCGTTTTTTTTACGATGTACAACTTCGCCGCTAGAGGGCGTAAAGGCAGATGATGTCGAATTCAAAATTATGTTTTATTCCACAGATTTGCTTCTAAACATCCGATTAAAAAAATCTTTTATCTTTCGATTCCATTTATGTCGAAGAGTATTTTAGGTACAGTTTTCTTTTTCAAATTACGCATAGATTTTCCGCTACGGGTCGTAAAAGTGAATTACATTTTTTCCGATAGCTCTTCTCCTAAACCCCGATTTGAAAAAAAAAATTTTTTCAGTGGATACATCTCCTGATGGAAAAATTTTTCCACATAATTTCGAATTTTTGGTAAAGAATACTTTGGCCACCAGGGGGCGTAAGCGTTGATTTTTACTTCTGATGTATTTGCCATAAAATCTGACCTTCTAAAATAACGATTGAAAAAATTCTTTCGTGAACCGATGCCACTCACATCGATAAACCTTTTCGGAATATTTTCTTCCTAAAATATTCCACAGTTTATCCGCCAGGACGCGTAGATGTATATCTTATTTTTATCAATATCTCGACTTCTAAGAGTCCGATTTGAAAAAATTTTTCTTTGTTGGACAGTGTTTCCAGTGTGACATGTGTTTCATATAATTTCAAATTTTCAAGTAATTCATAGACTTTCCGCTAGGATGTAAAGGGAAATTACTTTTTCCCCTATATCTTTTCTCCTAAATCTCCGAATTGAAAAATTCTTTCTGCACTGGATACAGCTCCTGATGAGAAATCCTTTGCACGTAATTTCTAATTTGTCTAAAAATTGGTTTGTACCCCAGGTGGCGTAAGATTAATTTCCGCTTCTGATATTTAAGATTAATTTAAGATTAATTGCAGCAAAATATGAGCTTCTAAAATCTCGATTGAAGAAAAATTCGTTTGTTGACCGATACTACTCATGTCTACAAACCTTTTAGGAGCATTTTCTTCTTAATATACTGCATGGTTTCTACGCCAAGGGGCGTAGATGTTTATCTTATTTTTGTCAATATCTTTACTCCTAGGAGTCCGATTTGAAAAATTCTTTCTTTGTTGGATAGTGTTTCCGATGAGAAATGATTTTCTTATAAATTCAAAATTTTCAAGTAAATCATAGACTTTCCGCTAAAGGGCACAAAGGTAAATTGCGTTTTCTGCGTTATTTCTGCTTCTAAAGCTCAAATTTGGAAAATTCTTCCTGCATCGCATCCAAGACCTGATGGTAAATCCTTTGCACATAATTTCTAATGTTTGTAAGAAATGGTTTGACCACCAGATGGCGTAAGACTCAATTTCCGCTTCTGATGTATTTGCAGCAAAATATGAGCTTCTAAAGTCTCGATTGAAGAAAAATTAATTCGTTGACCGATAGTACTCATGTCGACAAAAATTTTAGGAACATTTTCTTCTTGAAATACTGTATGGTTTCTACGCCAGGGGGCGTAGATGTATATCTTATTTTTGTCAAAATCTTAACTTCAAGGAGTCCTATTTGAAAAATTCCTTATTTGTTGGATAGTGTTTCCGATGCAAAATGTTTTTCCCATAAATTCAAAACTTTCAAGTAAATCATAGACTTTCCGCTAGGGGGCACAAAGGTAAATTGCGTTTTCTCCGTTATTTCTGCTTCTAAAACTCCGATTTGAAAACTTCTTCCTGTATCGCATACAAGACCTGATGGAAAATATTTTTCACACAGTTTCTAATGTTTTATAAAGAATGGTCTGGCCACCAGGGGGCATAAGGGTTAATTTCTGCCTCTGATGTATTTGTAGCAAAATCTGAGCTTCTGAAAACTCGACTAAATTTTTTTTTCTTGGACCGATACCGCTCATATGGAAAAACCTTTGAGAATACTTTCTTCCTAAAATAATGCATGGTTTCCCACCAGGGAACGTAAAATCACATCTTATTTTTGTCGATATCTCTGTTTCTAAGAGTCCGATTTGGAAAATTATTTCGGTGTTGGACAGCGTTTCCGGTGCGAAATATTTCTCACATAAATTCATGTTTTTCTTAACGCACAAGTTTGCAACAAGAGGGCGTAAGCTCACGATTCCGTTTACAGCAATATCTGAGGGATAAAAAACGCGATTGAAAAACTTCTTTCTTCCGTCAGATACTATTGTTTTCGATACCGGTTCCATTGACTTTGAATAGCTTTGATAAATTTAATTTGCGTCAGAACGGATTCAAAGGACGTGCTTATTACATCCGAAATTTTGGTGTCATCTTTCTTGTTTAAAGTTGATTTTATCTGTACATACTGGTTTTAGGTGTAAAGAAATATTTTACACTTCTGAGGTGTGCGTGTATTAGATGGAAGTGTTCTACATCGTGCCGAGACAGCTTTATTTAAGATTAATGATATAGTAAGGGCTGTATCAGCTTCTCTCTTTGGAAAGACTATTGATGCTGATAGTTAACCGCACAACGGGTACAATATGATAATTAACGAGTTTATTCAGTATCGCAAGTACAGAAATGACAGTATTGTTTCCTATATTCCTTAAACAGTTCGATATTAGGTATGGGCAAAAATCCTCGTTGCAGAAGCCGATGCAACGAAATTGCATTGAGGTTTTCACTGCAACATCGAGCGTTTTAACGAATTTTACGAATTACAATTAGTTACTCAACGGTAAAAATCACGTACGTATTGAACAAAGATATTAGCAACCAAAATCTCTAATAAATAACTCTGGTTCTTGAAGATTTTTCCAACCAATGTCTCCAAGTCTGGTTTTGTACCCATTGACTTAGCTTACGGTTTTCCATTAGCATCAGAAAACTTGAAAAGTACATCGCCCTAGAGTAAGAACTCCAGTCATTAATATGAGATTTTAACAAAAAACATCGTTCAGGGTAATTCGGTTCTTCGAATTTCACGTAATATTACACTGAAACAAGACAATCCGCTGTTTTACAATCAAACGTTATTCACTTGACTGTTTGGACGAAATGAGGAAAACGATTTCTTGACAGGGTTTGTGTCTCCGAGAAACCCTGGGGTCCTTCTGTTCGTCATCTCATTGGGCAGCACTGAAGTGGCGGTGGCCAATTAGGTGACAGATGAAAGTAAACTTACTGGGGTATTCGCTTGAAATTCGTGTGGAAAGGAAGCAGTTGTAGCCAAAGACCTTGGGTTGTAGCAGAGATATTAGGATATACCAACCTACGAAAGTGTGAGAGTGTAGCGGGGACCCAGTGTAGAAACCGTTCTCTTGAATAGTTAGGTAAGATATTTGGCGTGAACATTTAGGAATTTTTTCAGGATGCATCAATTCTTGTCATCTCAACTCCCAAACCAATTTTGTTGGGTTAACGTGTAGATTATGGTGCAAAATTCAGGGACGAAAAATTTCAAAAAACTGTGACGTACATCTTATTTGAAATCAAAAACGATGTAAAATAAAAAAAAAGTTCATTCATAGACTTATTTTTGAAAACGTTTTACGTAAAATTTACCTCTCTGTACGGTACGCCGAAATCCAGTCAGCAGCGACGATGACGCTGTGACTGCCGCTAAAGCATCTGCCACGGCAGCCCGTGATCTCAGCGGAAGCATCCCAGCAAAACAGGTTAGGCCTAGCCGTGCAGCGCGACCGCAAGCTTGGCTAACTGGTGAGCGCGGAAGGATACTCAGACACACATGCAGCAGTACAGTGTGGCTCCGCTTTCACAGGCCGTAATTCACCAGCAGGTCCAGCTGTGCTTCGCGGCCTGAACTGATAGCGAGGACGGCGTGTCACGGAAGAAACGACCGCCGATTCTCGTAGCCTAAAGGGGATCGTACACAAATTGCGAATGTAAAATATCAATTAGGAAACGAAGATAGGTTCTCTTAAGGGACCATCAACAAAATGAAATGTGACTGATTACGGCAACACGAAAAACCATGTTTCTAAACAAGTAAGAAACCGATTTCCAAGCAAATGGTATCTTTCTACTCAGAAACGAATTACTCATGAGATACGATACAAAATTACGTTTCATCCGTCCGCCGTCTGTCCGTCCGTCCAGAAGAATAAGAAAAATATCTCCGACGCGAAACAACCAATTTGCACGGAAATTATTTCTTTCGACTCAGGGACGCCTCACACCAACAAGATGCAATACAAAAATACGTTCCATCAGTACCAAGTCTGTCTTTCCGTCCGTCCGTCCGGAAGCATCAAACCACATAACTCAAACGAGAAACAACCGATTTGCACGGAAATGGTCTCTTTCTGCTCAGGAACGAATTACCCATGAGATACGATACATAATCACGTTACACCCGTCCACCGTCTGTCCGAATGTCCAGCAGAACAAAAAAAAATATATCCGCCGAGAAGCAACCGATTTGCACGGAAATTATTTCTTTCGACTCAGGGACGACTCACACCTATCAGATGCAATACAAAATAACGTTCCATCCGTCACAAGTCTTTCTTTCCGTCTTGTCCGTCCGGAAGCATAAAAAACACATAATTCGACCGAGAAACAACCGATTTGCACGGAATGAATTCGTACTACTAAGGGACCCTCACATAGAGGTGGAGAACTATCGATAGTTATGATTATCGACAGTTTTCGATAGTCAAAAAATAACAATCAATAATTATCGATTCTGTCTTGGCACAGTTTCTAAGGAGAAAATTTGTTTTCCGGAAGGAAAAATTATTTTTGACAAGAATATGAGAAATTATGTAAAATATATTTAGCATTAAACGAAAGACATCCAACAAAATTAGAACATACACTGCAATCCAATATGGTACATAGTATTTGGACACTTCAATCAAAAACGAATTAAGCACTCATATTAGAGATCTACTTTTTAAAATTTCGCACAATATTATCCCGACAAGAAAATGGTTGTATAAAATTAAACGAATGCCTAATCATAACTATAACTACTGTGGTTCAGAAGACACTCTTCAACATTTATTTGTAGATTGCAATTTAGCAATGTATATCTGGGATTGTTTACAACAATACTTAAATTATAGACGTAAATTTACTGCAGACCAAATTTTGTACCATGTACCTCTAGACTGCTCTGAATCTGATAATCTAACAATTCATTAATTAATAACAATAATAAAACATAATGTATGGAAAAACCGAAATGCCATATTTTACCAACAGAAATAAAAAAATACGGAGCAGATTAAAACATATATTAAATGTGATCTCAGAAGAATACTAGAGTTTGAAACTAGAACGTTTGGAGCTCAAAAAACTTTTAAAAAAATGGAAAGTATTAGCACCAGTAATATATAAAAAAGGAACAAAAATACTAAACAAAATAATAGAATGAAGCATTTAAAATTAAAATATTAATAGCAAAAATGTGAATAATAATAAATCAGAAAAGTACAAATTAAACTCTTAAACACATATAATTTTGTTTCCGATATTCTGTCAGTAATTTGTAAGAAAAAATAAAAATATAATATTAAAATCAATTTTGACCATATCGCTGGTATTTTAATAATTTAGTAGTCATTACTACTAAATTGGATTCCAAGGAACAGCAAAAGACCCAGAAGAAGACCACATGGAAGATGGGTGGATGAAATTCGTAAGTATGCGGGAGTGACATGGAGGAGACTGACACAAGACAGACCGTTTTATACTTCAGGACGGACGGACAGACAGACTTCGGACGAATGGAACATAATTTATATCATATCTGATAGGTGTGAAGCCTCCGTGAGTAGAAAGGAGTCATTTCCGTGCTAAACGGTTGTTTCTCGGTGGGATTACGTGCTTTTATACTTCCGGGCGGACGGACGTACAAACAGACAACGTTCGGATAGAATGAAATCTTCTATCATATCTGATAGGGGTGAGGCGTCCTTGACTGGAAAGGAATCATTTCCGTGCAAATCGGAGGAGTGGAAGACCGATGTGAGACATCATTCGCCCTCCAATATTTTTCATGGAATTTTTTTTTATATAAAACTTATATTTTTTATGTTTTCGGGAATCCCGTCTATGCATTATTTATTCAATTCTCATATTTTTCCTCTCTCCAATTTTAATCAATGTCGATTTTAACCGTTGCCCCCTTTCATGAGAGCGATTCCCCACTCAAAGGAATGCATAAGTCGAGATTTTCACCATGTATTGGTTTTCACTCAGAAAAAGTGGGTCAGGATGGTGAAATTTTGAAATCTGAAATTTCTCTGTGCGGCGAACATTGGACTAAAGTGGCTGATAAGAAATCTACTATGTTAAGAGTCATACAACAGACGTTTCTTCGTTCCATTTCGTTTTCAGCTTTAATTAAGAAAGCATTGGAAAAAATAATAATTTGATTTTGGAAACATTAGGCCTACAAACACCAAAAGAAGAATTTCTGTATAATGAAGGCTCTTTTCTGCTTGAAGAAACTCTCGGGGACACAATGTATGACATGGTGGACATGAACGGATTGGAAATCTCCTACGACAACGACAATCAAATAAACATGACCAAAATTATTTTACAACTGGATTTTGAGAAAATATCTTAACAGTATCGGGAAGAACTCCCTCGGAATCGAAATACTAAAGTAGACGAAGCATTTCTGGACTCAGTTGACCTAAGTCATTACATGGGAGAAATTTTAAGAAAAAAGGGAATATTGAAATCGTACACTGTGTTTTCTTTATGTGAAGAACAAAGTATTCTATAGTTTACTGTTTTTTTTTTGTTTTTTTTCAAAAGCGGTTTTAATTCTGAGATGAATTCTTTCAGGGTGTCTGATTAAATTCTTTCGCTTTCCGTATTCCTTTTGTGGAAAATTCAACCATGAAGAATTTCTTACCGAATACATTTTAGTTTTATTCTCTCTGGATATGAAAATTAATTATAATGAAGTCCTTTCGTTTTTCTCTAAGAATTTACCTGAAAATAAGCTTTGTCTGATTAGAGTCCATAGCATGTTCGTTGAGAGATGAACAGGTAAGGAAACAGTCACCGTGAAGCGCTGACGCATGGTGACACACCAACACGTGTTGTGATAAGGGTCATGCATTAGTCACAGTATGCAAATGAAACGCTTAGTGAATTTTAGTTCTGTTCTAAGTTTGAATAAAGTAAGACGTCATCAAGTCTTTCAAATTCTGTTCCATCAGCTGGGTAACGTTATTTTTTCCACATTTATTCATTGGGAAAGAAGCTGTATGAATCTTCCAGACGTTTCTGTTTCTTTCGCTAAGAATCAGTGTGTCTGTTCCCCAGCTGTTCAAATGCTTTGATTCCATCTGAAAATTGTGATGAGTTTTCATTCGTCTCCACTTGTGTTCTGGAGGTTCAACCTGAGAAAAGCTGTCCTATTGGATTCAGGCTGGACTCAATTCCTGAACATTATTTTCATTTAGGAGGAAATCTTTTTATGACTGTTTCCGTATTTTCTTCTGTAATCAAAGTTCATGTTAGGGAATTCAAGTGGACTGGAGAATTGTTATAGTTTTTTGTTTTTTTTAGTTGGCAAGTGAGAAGGTGAGTTTGGGAATATTTATTGAAATATTAAGCGTAAATATTTTTTAGTTTTGAGGCATACATTTAAAGAGTAATTTTTTTTTATTAAATTTTAAGTGAAATAATTTTTTTATTGAAATGAGACAAAAATTTAAGCTTTCAAGAATTTTAAAAAGTAAAAGAAATTTCTTTTTCGAAATGTTTAAACAATAGCAGGATGAATGCAATTGTTTTTATGGGGAACTAGTGCTTTTTTGCTAGACTTTTCTTAAGGAAATTTCGGTATTGCTATTGGAAATGGTCCTGATGTTTTCAATTAGGTGACCAATCGGGTGGATTTCTGACTGGTCTGAGAGCAATGCTTTACTGTATTGAGTCGAAACCAGAGTACACGGCTTATTTTCGGGGAGTTTGAAATGTTTCAAACTGACTCGCTTTATTCTTTGAGTTGAAAAAAGAAGCGCTCTCACTTAAGACCCCCTAGCCTGGAAAAACTAAACAGTCTGTGTCGAACACATGAAAGGGAAGATTTCAGAAGAGTTCCTCTCTACAATCATGGGAAAAGAACTACTTGGAGAAATAATGATTTCGATTATATAAATTCAGAAATGAATGTAGTTTTTTTTTATTGGCATGGTAGAAGGTGAGTTTGTGAATATTTATTATTTATTGAAATATTAAGCGTAAATATTTTTTAGTTTTAAGGCATAAATTTTAAGAGTAATTATTTTTTTTTAATTAAATTTTAAGGGAAATTATTTTTTTTTTATGGAAATGAGTCAAAATATTAAGCTTTTCAAGAATTTTAAAGTAAAAGTGAGAATGTAAACTTCTTTTTTTGAAATGTGTAAAACAGTAACAGGATGAATGCAATTGATTTAATGGGGAACTAGTGCTTTTTTGCTAGACTTTTCTTAAGAATATTTGGGTATTGTTATTGGAGAAGGGTCTGAGGTTTTCCATTAGGCAACCAATCGGGGCGGAATTCCGACTGGTCTGAGAGCAATGCTTTACTGTATTGAGTCGAAACCAGAGTACACGGCTTATTTTCGGGGAGTTTGAAATGTTTCAAACTGACTCGCTTTATTCTTTGAGTTGAAAAGATGAAGCGCTCTCACTGAAGACCCCCTAGCCTGGGAAAACTAAACAGTCTGTGTTTCATAAAAATTTCTTTCCTAAGACATTTTTAGTACATCCATTTTCAACCTCATCTATTTTCAACTTTCAGGAACTTGCTGTGACTGTTTCTACTGCATTCTGTTTTCTACCTGATTCGTTTTCAACTGAATCGAAAATAGACCTTTTAAAATATTTTCCTTGAACGAAAACGTGCTTCTTAAATTTCATAGTTCCCCATGTTATTCAATGGGAATTTCACTGTTTTTACTGAAACGTGTTTCATCAAAATCGCCCCTAAGGAAATATGAAGTGTTCCATTTTTAACCCTATAAGAGAATCTACTTTTCCGAAACGAACATTATCTGTTTTGAACTTTTCCGAAACGAACCTTACCTGTTTTCAACTTTTCCTAAAACGATCTTTGCAAACATCTTTCAATCAAAATTTAAACCCTTTTCAATATGAACTTAGGAATGCATTTAAAAAAAAAAAGACAGAGAGAGAGAGAGAGGGGGAGAAAATTAACTCAAAAGAATGATGCTTTATGAAAAATAGATTAAGAAAAGAAGTTTTCAGTTACATAGGGAAAAACAAGAAACGAAAGACGATATGAAGTAGAAAAAGAATAAAGTTTACATGAGGAAATACTGAATTTGATGCGAAAAGAGCCACTTAATGCTTTGAACAGGGGAAACTTGTTTCAGTAAAAAAAATTCTTATTCTTATGATTTCTTTAAGAAAACTGACATTTTCAGTGCATTTATGCTTTTCTATGAAAGTTTTTCTCAAAGGACTCCATTAAGTTGATCTCAAGTCTTTGAAGTGAATGGGAAGAAAAATAACATGTCTGTGTGTTATGAGAAAATGAAAGAATTTCCTTAAGACAGCATGAAGTGAATTGAACATCAAGCAGCTGTATGATGTTTTACTATCGTAATATGTACATACATTTTGGGAAAATATCTTCTAAAGTTAGAGGGAAAAATATATGAATATTAAAAAAAAACAACCCCAAAACAAGAACACTCCTTAAGCTCCTTAGATTTACAAAGAGAGTATTTGAAGTAGAAAGAGGGACAGCTCCTTAGATTTACAAAGAGAGTATTTGAAGTAGAAAGAGGGATGGCATGCTTTGAATAGGAATTTCTTGTTTCATTGAAGGGAATTTTTCATTATTTTCATTATTTTGGAATTTTTTTTTTTAAAAAGAGAAACTATCATTTTCAGAAAATTTCTGGGGAGTCGAACTCAGACATTTAACAAAATTCTTGGATATATAGGAAGTTGAAGAAAGTTTATGGAATGAAACATGAAGAGAAAGAAATGGGTTGAAAGACTTAACATTCAAGCTCCGTCAATTTATTTGGTTTCTCATACAATTCTGGGGAAATTTTACGTGCCGCCCCGGTGGCGCAGTGGTCTAAGGCGCTGGCCTCTGATCATTCGTCCGTAAGGGGTCCGGGTTCGAATCCCGGTGAGGCATGGATGTTGTGTTTGTCTTACGGCACTGGCTCTCTTCCTTCCCTGGAACCAGTGACCCTAAATTAGGGACGGGCGACTGCTTATAGCCCAATTGAGTTGCTCACGGTGGTCGTTAAACCTCCAATCAAAAAAAAAAAATTTTACGTTTTTGGGAGAACTCGTTTTTTTTTTTTTTTTCCAAAATCAACCCTTTAGAAATTTTTAAGATAGAAAAAGTATTGACTAAGGGAAATCTTAAGTAATACAAATTCTGACTTGAAGCACTTTTAAGTAAGAAAATATTTGTCTGAAGTAATTTTTCAATGTCTAAGCATTGACATCTGACTAATCGTCCGTCCGAAATTGAATCCTGGGGAGGCTTGAGTTATCAGCTTTTGAATTACGACACTAGCTTTCTACCTTCCTTGGAAACAGTGGACTAAATCAGGGTCTGCTTATTTCCCTTGTAGTGGTTCACTATGGATCTCTTAAATCTTAAATGAACGGCAAAGTTCAAACGCTCTGTCCCATTGAGTCACCAGTTTTAGATTTTTGTCATCTTAGACAGTTTAAGTTCGCTCAGAAAACTATGCTTTTGCAAGCTTGAGTTTGCGTTCCAAAGTTCAAAACCAGAATTTAGTTTAATCTACCAAGCAAAGTGATTTCATGTCATATGAGGTATTCCACAAAGCGTAAAAACACTCTTCGTTCACTGGAGAGAGCGGAGCGTAAAAACACTCTTCTTTCATGTTTTAATTTAAACCTCGAGGAATTAGTATCTAACTATGAAAAGGAAGTTCTAAAGATTTATGGGCATTTACACCAAAATCCTACAATGACTTTATTTGAAATAGTGAAGAATCGGCCTTAGAGACTAAAATACATCTGAAGATTTTAGATACATTTCTGTTCAAAAGTAAAGTCGAATGGAAAAATAAGAGCAATTAAATCGATAGGAAAATATTGATAGGTTGAATCAGAAAAAAAAAAAACTAAGAAAAAAAAAAAGAAGTTTCATAAAAATAAACCAAAGTTTTAAGAATCATACAACACTGAATAGAAGGAAAAATATAATAAGTAAAATAAGAGGAATACGATATTTTCACTATGAGAGTTTGGAAACACCTGCTTTTCTTACGAATTAGTAAAACGTGAAATAAAAATGTTTAGAGGAAGTACGGACTTAGTCGCTAGGTCTCCAGAATGAAAGCTTTTTCTGCTGAGACAATGAATAAAAAATACGATAATGAAAGCCTAATTGAAACGAAAGAAAAGGTCAATGAAACTAAACGTCTAAAGAAAAAATGCAGCAGGCACAGAAGTTTAAAATGGTGGGACAGATACGGGAGAACTGGACATTTAGTGAAAGAAATATACGCGAAGTTTTGAAACATCTCAATTTAAAGCGAACTAAATGAGGGAAAGGAATGAGATTAGGGAGTTCTTACTGAGTTTGTTGAGGCGAGGAAACAATAAAAATTTAGTTATACATGAAATAAAGTAAAAAAAAAAAAAACTCGTTTAAGAATATGATTTTTGGTGAAAGTATGAAATTTTAGTTGAAATGTCATGACCAGCATTTCGAAAAGAAATAGATTGAGTCGATATGTATGGAAAAGAAGTAAGAATTTCTTTATTTTCGCTATGGGGGTGGGAAATAACTGCTTTTCTGGTGAGTTAGTAAAACGTTAAAAAAATAATGTTTATGGGAAGAACGGAATCACTAGCTTTGCTTCTAGAATGAATGTTTTTCGGACGAGACAGAAAAATATACAGCCCAAAGAATACAAATTTTATCGTAAGAAAAAAGGTTTTAGATTGTATGTCTTGACAATGAATGCTTTCTTGTTGGGACAGTCCACGAAAAGTATAGCAAACTAGGAAAGAATAAAAAAAATGCATATTGGACTACATGCAAGCTTTGAGGAATATTTTTAAGCAAGTTTGAAAATATGTTATATAAGGAAACAAAAATCTGATGATTTGCTACATCTAAAATAATCGTTTTGTTGAAATCAAATGAAAAAAAAAATAGTCTAAATAAAAGGAGTCACAAGTTTGACCAAGTAAGAAAAAAATTACTGACATACTGAAAAGTTTTACGAAATTTCAAAAAAAAAAAAAAAATGAAGTAAAATAGCGAAATTGGGAAACTATAATGATATGCGAAATAAAGTAAGAAAATATTGTTTCATCAGAATTTTAACTGTGAAAGACCTATAGAGTTCTTGAACACACGAAAAAATTACGAGAAAATAATATTGCTAAGGCGAAAGCCTCAGAATTAACATGTCTACATTTCCGCTTGATTTCCCAAAAATTTTGTCAAAGTCCAATAGTTACTACGAACAGGAACAAAATCGTTTCTAAAGAAGCATTTCCTCGTCTCATGGTCTGAAATAAAATTAAATGTAGGAAAAAGAAAAGTTCCCAAGAAAATTCATTACATCTACACGAAAACACTCCCTCAAAGCATACAAAAAAATATAAAAAATACATGATGAAATAAGGTAAAAGTAATTAAAAAAAATAGAGTGAATACGTAGTACACGAGACCACCTGACCAAATTTTGAAACCAAATCATCGTGAGTTAGAACCTCGCTAAGACCATCAGAGCATTTTTATTCCATTGGAAAGAAAATTCCCCAGCATCGTTACGTAAAAATTTCTTCCGGGGAAAAATAACATCGAAGAGGGGGAAAATCCCGCTTGAAAACCACTGGAATAAATACAAAAAATCCCAACGGACCCCACTCGGTTGTAGCCATCACTCAAAATCAAAGATCCATCGAAAGTTCCAAGAAGCACCGCTAGGGGGCGGCACATCGAGTTGGCATCATCCCCTATATCCGCCCCCCTTTCCCACTCGGTCGTTGCCATCCCTCAAAAACAAAGATCCATTGAAAGTTCCAAGAAGCACCGCTAGGGGGCAGCACATCATGGGGACGATCACGTGACAAAAATTCTGACTCTAGGACAGCCAATGTTAAGTCTATGGAGGGCTGTCCCTGTTCCAGAAGTCTCCATTTTCCTCTACTGTGCGGTGTGTGGGAACGGACCAAGGAGGAGGTGAAGGATTTCCTTTCTCAGAAGGGTAAGCAGTTGGCCACGTCGAAGAGGAAGCGCCACATGATTTTGATGAACATTCTTGATGCGGCGATTCGAGGTGATAAAGATGGGTGTAATAGGACCTCAAGGGAAGTCATTATTTCTGGCCGTCTTTCTCACCTCTTTGAGGTTAGAAGAGGTGTGAGACAAGGCTGCCCACTCTCCCCGCTGTTGTTTGTCTTGGTCATTGAGACCATTTTAAGGAAGGTTCAGGCTCATCCTAGCATTCAGGGAGCCCTTATCCCTGGCTGCGCGGAGTCCCTAAAGTATCTTGCATATGCTGACGAAGTCACTTTCTTTGTTGACTCGGAAGGTAGTCTAAAGCAGGTCCGAGAAGTCTTCGCGGGATACTGCGGTGCCACCGGGTCCATGCTTAATGAGGATAAGTCGAACCTACTTCTTTGGGGCAGGTGGGATCGCGCTGCGGTCCGTGGGCTGGCGATGACAGATGGACCCGTCAGGATACTCGGTATCCTTTTTGATAGAGACGGTGTCCATTTGAAGACATGGAGGGACATCCTCTTCGCTATTAAAGAGAAGAAGGAAAGGTGGCAGAGTGTTGACATTTCGATGATTAACCAGGCTAAGTTAGCTAACGCTCTCCTGGTCTCGAAATGTGCCTTTGTCGGAGAACTTAGTTCTCCCCCTCGGAGTCTCATGAGGCTTCTGGAAAGGCAAGTTTTTCAATTTATTTGGGCCGGTAAGCAAGTTGAGGCGGTTGCCAGAGCGGTCATGTGCTGCCCGAAGGAGGAGGGTGGTTTGGATGTTAAACACCTCTCCTCCTGGTTCAGTGCACTGCAGTTTAGGAGTGTGAAGGAAGCTCTGAACTCCTCACACCCTTGTAGGAACTTTGTTGCGTATTTGACAGGATTGTCTGCGGAGAAGTTCTTACCTGGCTTCCGATTTATGGGGCCGCGTAGAGAGACCACTCACAAGCACTATAAGCTTGGGGGGCACATTCAGGGTCTCGCGGAATCTAACCGGAATGGGCTGAATTTGAAACAAATGTATCTGCACATTCTCCCTAGGCCTAGGGAGCAGGTTACTGAGTTTAGTGCCGTCAACTGCAACAGGAAGGAGGTGTGGATGAGCGTGTTGGCGGCTGGAGTTGACTGTAAGAAGCGGGATTTTAAATTCCGTCTGGCTCACGATGTCCTTCCGACTAGGAAGAGGCAGTACAGGTGGGGTACTGCCATCACCGACAAGTGCGCCTCTTGCAATCTCATTGAAGACCGGTACCACTTGTTCTGGAGTTGTCCCATGGCCGTGCAGGTGTGGAAGCTTGTTTGGACCTGGGCAGGTTGCCCGCAGCGACTCAAGGCTCAGGAGGTCTTTTACCAGTACCCCGGCCCCAAGACTGGGCGGGATGTCTGGAGGTTGATCATCACTGAGACCACGTACAAAATCTGGAGAGAGAGGAACAGAGTTGTGCATAGTAATTACGGAAATGCAGGATTCAACCCTTTGAAAGTGGCCTGGCACGTCAAGTGCCAGCTTAGGGATAGAGTTGAGTTGGATGCCCGCACTCTTTCGGACCGTGCCTTTAAGTTCCGGTGGATCTTCTGGCCCAAAATTGTAACTGGAACGAAGGAAAAATATTTTTTCCATTGGGGAACTTAGTCTTCCCAGCTTTTCGGCTTGTAATCCTGCATTTCCGCACCCTTGGTTTCTTGAGTTTTTGATGAACTTTGTCTTGTGTTTTAATCTTTGGGATGTTTCTTTTCTAGATTCCGGGATGGAGTGAGGAGATTACCATTCTTCGTCCCTGTCGGGCGCCTGTTTGCGCACCATACCAGTCTCCTCCAGCGGTGCTGGCTTTGGGGGCGGCTGGTCGTCTTTGTGTGTGAATCGGGGGGGGGGGTCTTTGTGTTTCGCTGTGATCTTTCCTCACTTTGCTTTTCCGGGTGTGGTTTGCCTGTGTGTGTTTGCTTTTTGGGTGGGTGGTGTGTGATTGCTGTTTGTGGTGTGTCGGTTCTGCGTGGTTGTGTGCAGGGTTGGGAGCCATTGGTGGGTCGAAAGCTGGTCTTTGTGCCACGCGGACGGCTCGGCGACCCTTCTGGCGGTGTCTCGGTTGGGACGTCATCACAGGGCACACGTGAAGGAGAGTCTTCTCCTACTGGAGTGTTTCGGGGTGGCCTAGGGCCTGCCTCGTCATTCTTGGTGTCCCTGTCTGCAAAGTGAATTGCGGCCTGTTCGAGTTCTTCGGCAGGCCAGTGTGATTCGGGGGTCTGGATGTGCTGACTGTGGAACCGTGGTTGGTGCATCGGGGTGTGAGTGAAACACCGGTGGAACCGAACTCACATTTTATATGTGGTTCGGCGAAGCGAGTGTGTTGGTGTTGCTGGGCAACAAAATTTCGTGCCGGGAGAGGGGTCGCCGTGCTCACGCACAATGGCGTCCCCCTCTCTCGGATGCCAAGTCTTGGTTCTCCAAGTGTTGGTTTTAGAAGACAAAGATTTCCGTGGACGGGAGCAAATTAATGAGATTTTAAGTAATTTTTGGAAACCTGTCTACCCATCCGTAGACAGGTTTCCAAAAATTACTGGGAATATGTCACCATCACAACTATCACTACTTCCACCTTCACTGAGAACATCCTCCAGCGTAGAACTGGTGTCAGAGAATTCAGACTCACCTTCCATGTTCTCTGAGACATCAGCGCTTTCCACACTAGAATTATCTTCTCCATCGCTGGAAAAGTCCCTACTTACTCCAGGCTCTTTTCGTGCACTACTGGGAGCCTGTTCGTCCTCTTCGCTGGAAATAACCCCCGCTCTAGATTCCACCGGAATAGTAGCACCGGGGCCATTAACATCAACCTCCATATTTTCTTCATATCGCCCCTCCACGACGCTTATGCTTCCAGGCCTGGATTTGAGACCTTCAAGGTCTTTGACAGACAACTTCCGTGATTTCTTCGTAACTATAGTGTACCCATCGTCATCAGAATTTGAAGGGGAGAGACCCCTCTTCCCATCTTCACCGATAGGAAAGGTTTCTCTCTCCTTCGCTGGAACAGAAACATGCTCTTTATTCTCATTGTTTATCACACTTTTCTTACCTGAACTATTATCCTTACCTTCCTCGGGGATCCTGTGAGGTTTTGAGGCGTGCTCCGAGCTGGTAATTTGGTGGGCCCCATCTGTTTTACTCGAGGCCGCAGCCTCGGCAACACTTTCTGAGCCCTCCGCCTCACCAGCGTGGCACTCCTCCATCTCTTCAGGTATTGTCAGGACCTCTGGTCATTTGAGCAAAGGACCTCTGTGTACAAACCTTCCTTTGGTGGTGTGGTGATCTGCAGTTTCCACACGGCTCTTTGCACTCCTCCTCAGTGTGACCTAAAATGTAGCAATTGCTGCAGGTAAACTTCCCGCAGTCCACAGCCAAGCCGAAGTCCCTCACGACCGGCACGAGCGCCCCCTGAGCCGCCAGACACCGCACAAAGCCCCGGCACACGCACCCAATTAGGCGGCCAGACACGCGTTCCTCCTCACGAACGGATGTTCGGAAAACGACCTGCAAAAGGAAAAACTAAAGTTGCCCGAAGAAGCAAACAATATACCTTTCCAACATCGACGAAAAAACTACACTTCACGGTGATCCATGGCACTTTAGTAAAAGGCGAAAGATTATCTCGTCAATTGTGCTTAATTAAGTTTAAAGGAGAAAAACAAAATCAGTTCAAAAATATATTCTACTTTTCTGATGGATCTGCAGCTCAGTATAAAAACAGAAAAATCTTTCTGAACTTAACATTTCATGAGTACGATTTTCAGCTGACTGCAGAGGGGCATTTCTTTGCCCCGTCACATGGACTGGGTGACCAGATAATGACCCCCAGGCAGTTATATGACTAGGCTGTGTCAAGTATAAGATGAATGAATTTTGCTTTTGTTTCCAATGAAGAATGCAACAAACAAGAGATGCACTTGATTGACAGGTTTTCTGCTTCACTTCCAATAGCAGGTATTGCAAAAACTTTATGCTTACATTCCTATCAAGATGGGAATATTAAAGGAAAAGTGCTATTCCACATCCCAGAATTCAAATAATTACTATGTCAGCAGTGATGTGGGAAATTCTTTACCACTGTCAAAAATCAAAGGTTTTGTTACTTGTATGTATGATAATTTCTGGTCGGTGGCATGTGTTTTGTCTGTGAATGAAGACAAGGATGAAGTTAAACTTAGCTTCCTCCATCGTCATGGGTTTTACAAATACCTAGCTCACTTGGATATTTTGATTGTGCCTCGATCAGCAATGCTTACCACAGTAGATTGTCTTACCGCAACTGGATGAACATATACACTAACAGCAGCAGTAAACAAATATGCTTCTGAAAAACTGCAGAAAAAGAAGTGAAACAGATACTGGTAAGATGTTTTCTGAGATATGAAAATTTACTTTTTTAAGTTACCTCAAAAAGAAGATTAAATTACCATATGTATCTGTTATGAAACAAAATATTTTAGAACTCATTTGTTTTCATTATTTACTATATGGATATGTTCTAATAAAAACTGATAAGGTTTTAAACTTTTATCCTAATTTGGTTGCATTAAGAAAACTTATATATTCTCAACTTAGACTATTTTATGGGTGTTAACAATTTCTTTTTTAAACAAGTCGACCCCTAAGAAATGACTTCTTCAGGGCTATGTGTTTGGAAACATGTCACTGAGAGACATGTTTGGAACTAAACAATAAATAATAATTATTGCGTGTACCCAATATCCTTTAACCCAACTCATTAAATTTTTGTTTTCAGTAATCTTTTGAAATAAAGTAGTATAAGATTTTTGTTGTAAATTGTAGTAATAAGCTCAGGCTACCGTTCAAAAAGCCTGTAAATCTTTTGCCTTTTACTAAAGTGCTGTGATCCCGTGAAGTGTAGGTATTTAGTTTTTCCTTTTGCAGGTCGTTTTTCGAACATCTGTTCGTGAGGAGGAACGCGTGACTGGCCGCCTAATTGGGTGCGTGTGCCGGCGCTGTGTGTGGTGTCTGGCGGCCCAGGGGGCGCTCGTGCCGGCCGTGAGGGACGTCTGCTTGGAGTAGGCATCGGTTACGATAACAATTCAAAGATGGCCGCTCGTGTATTAATAAATTTCTAGAGAACTCCCTAGTGGATTTGCGTGGGATTTTGGGCAATTTTCTTTTATTGAAGAATTTTGCTCCGCCGCCAATCCGGAGACTCAGTTTGCGATATTTTGGCAGATTGCCTATATCGCTTTTGTTTTAAGGTGCACGTGGTCTACGTCATATTGTGTGCTGCACGTGGCCTACGTCTATTGTGCTGCACGTGGTCTTCATATATTGTGTTTGTGCCACTGTTACTGGATTGGATTTCAAGCCGGGAATTTTGTGAGTACTTTTTCACATTTTCTTTGGTTAGGACTGTGTGTTTTTTGTTTTCTGACTATTGCTAGCTTTTGGAAGGGGTCGGACTTTTGTCCTCTTTGAAGAGTTAAAATGTCTGTTAGGACTGAGCCCAATAGGGCTAATGCCGTCGTTGTTACGCATAAGGGTATTTCTGCTTCGGACATTTGTCTTGCCTTGTACAAACACGTGGGTTCACCCCCACCCCAGTATTTGCCTTAATTCAAGAGGTGAATAAGAACAAGCTTGAAGTAGTACTAAACAGTAGAGATCACTACTTCAAGTTGCTTGATAGTAATATTGAGTGCAATAACACTGTGTTAAAATGCACAAATGCTCAGACAAATGTAAAAATAATTTTTTGCAAATTTTTGCATTGTGGAATTTCAAATGCAGAAGTCGCAACCGCATTTGGACCATATGGTAAAGTATTAACTGTGAAGTTCGAGATTAGGAAAGAAATGGCTGCGCACATGAGGGGAGCCCTTTCCGGGACTCGTGTTGTCACAATTGACATGAAACAAGCTGTCCCCAATTTCATGGAGGTCAAAGGACAGCGCTGTATGAATGTGTACAGGGGGCAAATCCGGGTGTGCAGGCGCTGCAACCATGCAGGTCACATAGCTGTGGACTGCGGGAAGTTTACCTGTAGCAATTGCTACATTTTGGGTCACACTGAGGAGGAGTGCAAAGAGCCGTGTGGAAACTGCAGATCACCACACCATCAAAGGAAGGTTTGTACACAGAGGTCCTTTGCACAAATGACCAGAGGTCCTGACAATACCAGAAGAGATGAAGAGATGGAGGAGTGCCACGCTGGTGAGGCGGAGGGCTCACAAAGTGTTGCCGAGGCTGCGGCCTCGAGTAAAACAGATGGGGCCCACCAAATTACCAGCTCGGAGCACGTCTCAAAATCTCACAGGATCCCCGAGGAATGTAAGGATAATAGTTCAGGTAAGAAAAGTGTGATAAACAATGAGAATAAAGAGCATGTTTCTGTTCCAGCGAAGGAGAGAGAAACCTTTCCTATCGGTGAAGATGGGAAGAGGGGTCTCTCCCCTTCAAATTCTGATGACCATGGGTACACTATAGTTAAGAAGAAATCTCGGAAGTTGTCTGTCAAAGACCTTGAAGGTCTCAAATCCAGGCCTGGAAGCATAAGCGTCGTGGAGGGGCGATATGAAGAAAATATGGAGGTTGATGTTAATGGCTCCGGTGCTACTATTCCGGTGGAATCTAGTGCGGGGGTTATTTCCAGCGAAGAGGACGAACAGGCTCCTAGTAGTGCACGAAAAGAGCCTGGAGTAAGTAGGGACTTTTCCAGCGATGGAGAAGATAATTCTAGTGTGGAAAGCGCTGACGTCTCAGAGAACAAGGAAGGTGAGTCTGAATTCTCTGACACCAGTTCTACGCTGGAGGGTGTTCTCAGTGAAAGCGGAAGTAGTGATAGTTGCGATGGTGACATATTCCCCGAATTTGGTCATAACGATGTTCTTATTGAGGGTCAAGTGCAGAATCAGTGTGTTGAAAAGTGTCAAAGTGAAGGAGAAAGTGAAGCCCAGTGTTTTAGTGAAATCGGCGGAACTTTGGTTTCCAGTGAGGACCCTGTGCATAGCATGTTTCCGGGTCTCCCCAATGACCCTAGTCATTGGGAAGAAACGGAAATGACTGCATCCGCCCTTTTGGCCAAAACCAAGGGGCAGCGGTACACCTCCGCGGCCGTGGATAGCCAGGACGGGCGGCCTCCCGAAAGAGAAGCCGCGTGCCCTACTCCACCCTCAGACGGGCAGAAGCAGCCCGTTCGGGGTCCCGGAGGCTCACCTTCGCTTAGTGTTCCCACTACTGCGGGCGGCGGCCACGTTGTCGCCGGCTCTGAGGCGACGCCGGAGGCCCCGGGACGTTCTGGGGTCCTCCAGCAGGACCGCTGAACGTCGGCGTCGGGAGTGAGGAGAATCAATGCTCGGATGCTGCGGTTGTAAACGGTAAGTTTTGGGCGAGTACTGATATCGAAGTGGATGACGAGAATACTGACTCCCTTTGTGCTGACCTGCAACGTCAGTATCAGAACAAGAAAAAAGAACTGGGAAAGAGTTTACTGCGGCCAATTTTAAAGCGGTTAACGATCTTGCTGCCGCTGCCTCTGTAATGTTGCATGGCACGGGACATGTGATTCCAACAGCGAATGGCCAAGTTCTTCGAGAAGAAAGGTCGACAAGAAGTGTGGGTAAGAAGGATAGTACCAAACAGTAACTTGGTTGCGGTTCCTCTCTCTCCTAGGTTGGAGTATGGGTTTTGCATTTTTTCTCTGTGTTTGTTGTTGTAAATCTTTCTTTTTTCAGGACCAGGTAAGTATGAACTCTGGTAGAGTTAATTTTGCCGGCACAAACATTAGGGTTGGTTCCTTGAACGTTCAGGGCCTCAATTCGGAGGCGAAGCAGTGTTGGCTCGAAGGGTTCTTTCGCCAGAATAATCTGGACTTCCTCATGATTCAGGAAACCCACTATAAGGACAGGGAACAGATTTTTGCTTTTCGCAGAAGGTCCGGTCTCAGATTTAGGTACTCGCTTGGGAGTACTGGTTACACGGGAGTTGCTATAATTTACAAAGAGAAGTTTGAAAGAGATATCACTCACTTTGAATCGGACGGGGAAGGTCGGGTGATCTCACTTACCGTCCACAGTAGGAAAATCTCAATGAAACTTGTGTGTATTTACGCTCCTAATAAGGGTAATATGCAGATGTCGTTCTATAATGAACTTCCGCATTTCATCAGAAGTTCGGAAGATGTGTTGATTGTTGGCGGGGATTTTAATGCGGTCGCCGACTGCGACCTCGACAGGGCCGGAACCAGTAGGTGGTCGAAAGCTTATGGGAACGTGGTTAGGGTCCTCCTGGATAGCCAGGGGCTGTGCGATGCCTGGAGGAGACTTAACCCCAGTATTCCGGGTTATACCTGGTTTAGAGGGGGCAGCGCTTCCCGCCTGGATATGTTTCTTGTGTCGAAGATTGACTGGATTGACAGGATTGAGATCTTTGGTCCGAACTCTCCACTGTTGTATGTTTCGGACCACTCTGCCGTCCTGATGGACGTGTGTGTGCCGGTTCCGAGAGAGAGAGGAGCTACCCCGTGGCGTTTGAACATCATGTTAGAAGATGAAGATACGCTAGTGCACCTTCGCTCGATCCTGAACGCGGGCGCAGGCACGATCACTGACGATGAGTGCGGTGTGTGGGAACGGACCAAGGAGGAGGTGAAGGATTTCCTTTCTCAGAAGGGTAGACAGATGGCCACGTCGAAGAGGAAGCGTCACATGATTTTGATGAACATTCTTAATGCGGCGATTCGAGGTGATAAAGATGGGTGTAATTCCTCTCTGATTACTAATATCAGGAGCGAAATTAGTCACTTCTATCGGGAGGAAGGATCGGCGGTCAAGTTGAATGGGGCCTTGGAAGCGCTGCGGCAGGAGAGTGATATTAACTTCATCTACCGGAAAGTCGAGACGGAGAGGGTTAGGGAGAACCTTCAATGCCTCGACATTGACGGTAGGGAGGTCCGGGATCTTCCCGATATCCTGCAGGCGGCGGCGGAATTTTATGGCAGGTTATTTGACAAAGAGGAAGTGCAGCCTGAGGTCATGGAAACTTGGCTGGAAGGTACTCCGAGAATTTCGGATGAAGATAGGGAGTTGTTGGAAGGGAAATTCACCGAAACTGAAGTCAGGTGGGCGATCCTGAACCTCAAGCCCAGAAAGTCGCCGGGTATTGACGGGCTTCCGGCCGAATTTTACAAGAAATTTCTTAATATTTTGGTCCCCTGGTTATGCAGGATTTATAACAACATTGCTGACAAAGGTATTATGTCTAAGTCTATGAGGAGTAGTGTTGTGACTCTTCTTTCCAAAACCCCCGACGATCCTGCTCGTGATCTTGCTGGATGGAGGCCGGTGTCTCTGTCTACCATTGATTATAAGATCATGGCGGCGATCGTCAACGCGAGGCTTTCGCGGGTGGCAGAGAAGCTAGTGGGCGTTGGGCAGACGTGTAGCATCCGTGGTAGGCGGATGTACCATAATATTCGGTGTGTGAGGGACATGATTGCTTATATCGGAGACAGGGATGTTAAGTTGGGAATGTTTTCCGCGGATCAGAGTAAGGCCTTTGACCGTGTTTCTCACGAGTTTATTAGAAAGATGCTGGAAGCCCACGGCTTCGGAGAGTTTTTCCGAAGAACGGTGGACTCTTTATACAGGGACCTCAACGGAAGAGTTATTATTTCTGGCCGTCTTTCTCACCTCTTTGAGGTTAGAAGAGGTGTGAGACAAGGCTGCCCACTCTCCCCGTTGTTGTTTGTCTTGGTCATTGAGACCATTTTAAGGAAGGTTCAAGCTCATCCTAGCATTCAGGGAGCCCACATCCCTGGCTGCGCGGGGTCCTTAAAGTATCTTGCATATGCTGACGACGTCACTTTCTTTGTTGACTCGGAACTTAGTCTTAGGCAGGTCCGGGAAGTCTTCGCGGGATACTGCGGTGCCACCGGGTCCATGCTTAATGAGGATAAGTCGAACCTGCTTCTTTGGGGCAGGTGGGATCGCGCTGCGGTCCGTGGGCTGGCGGTAACGGATGGACCCGTCAGGATACTCGGTATCCTTTTGATAGAGACGGTGTCCATTTGAAGACATGGAGGGACATCCTCTTCGCTATTAAAGAGAAGAAGGAAAGGTGGCAGAGTGTTGACATTTCGATGATTAACCGGGCTAAGTTAGCTAACGCTCTCCTGGTCTCGAAATGTGCCTTTGTCGGAGAACTTAGTTCTCCCCTCGGAGTCTCATGAGGCTTCTGGAAAGGCAAGTTTTTCAATTTATTTGGGCCGGTAAGCAAGTTGAGGCGGTTGCCAGAGCGGTCCTGTGCTGCCCGAAGGAGGAGGGTGGTTTGGATGTTAAACACCTCTCCTCCTGGTTCAGTGCACTGCAGTTTAGGAGTGTGAAGGAAGCTCTGAACTCCTCGCACCCGTGTAGGAACTTTGTTGCGTATTTGACAGGATTGTCTGCGGAGAAGTTCTTACCTGGCTTCCGATTTATGGGGCCGCGTAGAGAGACTACTCACAAGCACTATAAGCTGGGGGTTACATGCAGGCTCTCGCGGAGGCTAACCGGAATGGGCTGAATTTGAAACAAATGTATCTGCACATTCTCCCTAGGCCTAGGGAGCAGGCTACTGAGTTTAGTGCCGTCAACTGCAACAGGAAGGAGGTGTGGATGAGCGTGTTGGCGGCTGGAGTTGACTGTAAGAAGCGGGATTTTAAATTCCGTCTGGCTCACGATGTCCTTCCGACTAGGAAGAGGCAGTACAGGTGGGGAACTGCCGTCACCGACAAGTGCGCCTCTTGCAATCTCATTGAAGACCGGTACCACTTGTTCTGGAGTTGTCCCATGGCCGTGCAGGTGTGGAAGCTTGTTTGGACCTGGGCAGGTTGTCCGCAGCGACTCAAGGCTCAGGAGGTCTTTTACCAGTACCCCGGCCCCAAGACTGGGCGGGATGTCTGGAGGTTGATCATCACTGAGACCACGTACAAAATCTGGAGAGAGAGGAACAGAGTTGTGCATAGTAATTACGGAAATTCAGGATTCAACCCTTTGAAAGTGGCCTGGCACGTCAAGTGCCAGCTTAGGAATAGAGTTGAGTTGGATGCCCGCACTCTTTCGGACCGAGCCTTTAAGTTCCGGTGGATCTTCTGGCCCAAAATTGTTACTGGAACGAAGGAAAAATATTTTTTCCATTGGGGAACTTAGTCTTCCCAGCTTTTTGGTTTGTAATCCTGCATTTCCGCACCCTTGGTTTCTTGAGTTTTTGATGAACTTTGTCTTGTGTTTTAATTTTTGGGATGTTTCTTTTCTAGATTCCGGGATGGAGTGAAGAGATTACCCTTCTTCCTCCCTGCCGAGTGCCTGTTTGCGTACCATACCAGTCTCCTCCAGCGGCGCTGGCTTTGGGGGTGGCTGGTCGACTTTGTGTGTGAATCGGGGGGTCTTGGTGTTTTGCTGTGATCTTTCCTCACTTTGCTTTTCCGGGTGTGGCTTGCCTGTGTGTGTTTGCTTTTTGGGTGGGTGGTGTGTGATTGCTGTTTGTGGTGTGTCGGTTCTGCGTGGTTGTGTGCAGGGTTGGGAGCCATTGGTGGGTCGAAAGCTGGTCTTTGTGCCACGCGGACGGCTCGGCGACCCTTCTGGTGGTGTCTCGGTTGGGACGCCATCACAGGGCACACGTGAAGGAGAGACTTCTCCTACTGGAGTGTTTCGGGGTGGCCTAGGGCCTGCCTCGTCATTCTTGGTGTCCCTGTCTGCAAAGTGAATTGGGGCCTGTTCGAGTTCTTCGGCAGGCCAGTGTGATTCGGGGGTCTGGATGTGCTGACTGTGGAACCGTGGTAGGTGCATCGGGGTGTGAGTGAAACACCGGTGGAACCGAACTCACATTTTATATGTAGTTCGGCGAAGCGAGTGTGTTGGTGTTGCTGGGCAACAAAATTTCGTGCCGGGAGAGGGGTCGCCGTGCTCACGCACAATGGCGTCCCCCTCTCTCGGATGCCAAGTCTTGGTTCTCCAAGTGTTGGTTTTAGAAGACAAAGGTTTCCGTGGACGGGAGCAGTTTAATGAGATTTTAAGTAATTTTTGGAAACCTGTCTACGGATGGGTTCATTTTCTAAGAATAAGTTAATACTGACGAGAATTTTTCTTACTTTTCCGCATTGTCCAAAAGCTAAGCTCCGATAAACTTTGAAACTAACCGTTTTCATTCGTTTTGGGGTTCAACGACCACAGTGAGCAACTCGATGTGTTGTAAGCATTTGCCCATCCCTGATTTAGGGCCACTGGTTTCAGGGAAGAGAGAAACAAGTACTACAATAAGGAAAACACAACCACAATATGTATTCCTTACGGGATTCGAATCCGGGCCCATCTTAGACAACTGCCACGAATTCCTCCAGAAGTTCTGCATTGATACCAGCAACGACTTGAGCAGTGAAGAAAATCTTTTCTTAGAAAATGAACCCATCCGTAGACAGGTTTCCAAAAATTACCTAAAATCTCATTAAGTTGCTCCCGTCCACGGAAACCTTTGTCTTCTAAAACCAACACTTGGAGAACCAAGACTTGGCATCCGAGAGAGGGGGACGCCATTGTGCGTGAGCACGGCGACCCCTCTCCCGGCACGAAATTTTGTTGCCCAGCAACACCAACACACTCGCTTCGCCGAACTACATATAAAATGTGAGTTCGGTTCCACCGGTGTTTCACTCACACCCCGATGCACCTACCACGGTTCCACAGTCAGCACATCCAGACCCCCGAATCACACTGGCCTGCCGAAGAACTCGAACAGGCCCCAATTCACTTTGCAGACAGGGACACCAAGAATGACGAGGCAGGCCCTAGGCCACCCCGAAACACTCCAGTAGGAGAAGTCTCTCCTTCACGTGTGCCCTGTGATGGCGTCCCAACCGAGACACCACCAGAAGGGTCGCCGAGCCGTCCGCGTGGCACAAAGACCAGCTTTCGACCCACCAATGGCTCCCAACCCTGCACACAACCACGCAGAACCGACACAACACAAACAGCAATCACACACCACCCACCCAAAAAGCAAACACACACAGGCAAGCCACACCCGGAAAAGCAAAGTGAGGAAAGATCACAGCAAAACACCAAGACCCCCCGATTCACACACAAAGTCGACCAGCCACCCCCAAAGCCAGCGCCGCTGGAGGAGACTGGTATGGTACGCAAACAGGCACTCGGCAGGGAGGAAGAAGGGTAATCTCTTCACTCCATCCCGGAATCTAGAAAAGAAACATCCCAAAAATTAAAACACAAGACAAAGTTCATCAAAAACTCAAGAAACCAAGGGTGCGGAAATGCATAATTACAAACCAAAAAACTGGGAAGACTAAGTTCCCCAATGGAAAAAATATTTTTCCTTCGTTCCAGTAACAATTTTGGGCCAGAAGATCCACCGGAACTTAAAGGCTCGGTCCGAAAGAGTGCGGGCATCCAACTCAACTCTATTCCTAAGCTGGCACTTGACGTGCCAGGCCACTTTCAAAGGGTTGAATCCTGCATTTCCGTAATTACTATGCACAACTCTGTTCCTCTCTCTCCAGATTTTGTACGTGGTCTCAGTGATGATCAACCTCCAGACATCCCGCCCAGTCTTGGGGCCGGGGTACTGGTAAAAGACCTCCTGAGCCTTGAGTCGCTGCGGGCAACCTGCCCAGGTCCAAACAAGCTTCCACACCTGCACGGCCATGGGACAACTCCAGAACAAGTGGTACCGGTCTTCAATGAGATTGCAAGAGGCGCACTTGTCGGTGACGGCAGTTCCCCACCTGTACTGCCTCTTCCTAGTCGGAAGGACATCGTGAGCCAGACGGAATTTAAAATCCCGCTTCTTACAGTCAACTCCAGCCGCCAACACGCTCATCCACACCTCCTTCCTGTTGCAGTTGACGGCACTAAACTCAGTAGCCTGCTCCCTAGGCCTAGGGAGAATGTGCAGATACATTTGTTTCAAATTCAGCCCATTCCGGTTAGCCTCCGCGAGAGCCTGCATGTAACCCCCCAGCTTATAGTGCTTGTGAGTAGTCTCTCTACGCGGCCCCATAAATCGGAAGCCAGGTAAGAACTTCTCCGCAGACAATCCTGTCAAATACGCAACAAAGTTCCTACACGGGTGCGAGGAGTTCAGAGCTTCCTTCACACTCCTAAACTGCAGTGCACTGAACCAGGAGGAGAGGTGTTTAACATCCAAACCACCCTCCTCCTTCGGGCAGCACAGG
Organism: Macrothele yani; assembly: GCA_039090855.1. Classification (NCBI taxonomy): domain Eukaryota; kingdom Metazoa; phylum Arthropoda; class Arachnida; order Araneae; family Macrothelidae; genus Macrothele; species Macrothele yani. Next base: position 53,195,455 of record CM077032.1, on the reverse strand, counting down.
ACCGCTCTGGCAACCGCCTCAACTTGCTTACCGGCCCAAATAAATTGAAAAACTTGCCTTTCCAGAAGCCTCATGAGACTCCGAGGAGGAGAACCAAGTTCTCCGACAAAGGCACATTTCGAGACCAGGAGAGCGTTAGCTAACTTAGCCCGGTTAATCATCGAAATGTCAACACTCTGCCACCTTTCCTTCTTCTCTTTAATAGCGAAGAGGATGTCCCTCCATGTCTTCAAATGGACACCGTCTCTATCAAAAAGGATACCGAGTATCCTGACGGGTCCATCCGTTACCGCCAGCCCACGGACCGCAGCGCGATCCCACCTGCCCCAAAGAAGCAGGTTCGACTTATCCTCATTAAGCATGGACCCGGTGGCACCGCAGTATCCCGCGAAGACTTCCCGGACCTGCCTAAGACTAAGTTCCGAGTCAACAAAGAAAGTGACGTCGTCCGCATATGCAAGATACTTTAAGGACCCCGCGCAGCCAGGGATGTGGGCTCCCTGAATGCTAGGATGAGCTTGAACCTTCCTTAAAATGGTCTCAATGACCAAGACAAACAACAACGGGGAGAGTGGGCAGCCTTGTCTCACACCTCTTCTAACCTCAAAGAGGTGAGAAAGACGGCCAGAAATAATAACTCTTCCGTTGAGGTCCCTGTATAAAGAGTCCACCGTTCTTCGGAAAAACTCTCCGAAGCCGTGGGCTTCCAGCATCTTTCTAATAAACTCGTGAGAAACACGGTCAAAGGCCTTACTCTGATCCGCGGAAAACATTCCCAACTTAACATCCCTGTCTCCGATATAAGCAATCATGTCCCTCACACACCGAATATTATGGTACATCCGCCTACCACGGATGCTACACGTCTGCCCAACGCCCACTAGCTTCTCTGCCACCGGCGAAAGCCTCGCGTTGACGATCGCCGCCATGATCTTATAATCAATGGTAGACAGAGACACCGGCCTCCATCCAGCAAGATCACGAGCAGGATCGTCGGGGGTTTTGGAAAGAAGAGTCACAACACTACTCCTCATAGACTTAGACATAATACCTTTGTCAGCAATGTTGTTATAAATCCTGCATAACCAGGGGACCAAAATATTAAGAAATTTCTTGTAAAATTCGGCCGGAAGCCCGTCAATACCCGGCGACTTTCTGGGCTTGAGGTTCAGGATCGCCCACCTGACTTCAGTTTCGGTGAATTTCCCTTCCAACAACTCCCTGTCTTCATCCGAAATTCTCGGAGTACCTTCCAGCCAAGTTTCCATGACCTCAGGCTGCACTTCCTCTTTGTCAAATAACCTGCCATAAAATTCCGCCGCCGCCTGCAGGATATCGGGAAGATCCCGGACCTCCCTACCGTCAATGTCGAGGCATTGAAGGTTCTCCCTAACCCTCTCCGTCTCGACTTTCCGGTAGATGAAGTTAATATCACTCTCCTGCCGCAGCGCTTCCAAGGCCCCATTCAACTTGACCGCCGATCCTTCCTCCCGATAGAAGTGACTAATTTCGCTCCTGATATTAGTAATCAGAGAGGAATTACACCCATCTTTATCACCTCGAATCGCCGCATTAAGAATGTTCATCAAAATCATGTGGCGCTTCCTCTTCGACGTGGCCATCTGTCTACCCTTCTGAGAAAGGAAATCCTTCACCTCCTCCTTGGTCCGTTCCCACACACCGCACTCATCGTCAGTGATCGTGCCTGCGCCCGCGTTCAGGATCGAGCGAAGGTGCACTAGCGTATCTTCATCTTCTAACATGGAGATGTTCAAACGCCACGGGGTAGCCCCTCTCTCTCTCGGAACCGGCACACACACGTCCATCAGGACGGCAGAGTGGTCCGAAACATACAACAGTGGAGAGTTCGGACCAAAGATCTCAATCCTGTCAATCCAGTCAATCTTCGACACAAGAAACATATCCAGGCGGGAAGCGCTGCCCCCTCTAAACCAGGTATAACCCGGAATACTGGGGTTAAGTCTCCTCCAGGCATCGCACAGCCCCTGGCTATCCAGGAGGACCCTAACCACGTTCCCATAAGCTTTCGACCACCTACTGGTTCCGGCCCTGTCGAGGTCGCAGTCGGCGACCGCATTAAAATCCCCGCCAACAATCAACACATCTTCCGAACTTCTGATGAAATGCGGAAGTTCATTATAGAACGACATCTGCATATTACCCTTATTAGGAGCGTAAATACACACAAGTTTCATTGAGATTTTCCTACTGTGGACGGTAAGTGAGATCACTCGACCTTCCCCGTCCGATTCAAAGTGAGTGATATCTCTTTCAAACTTCTCTTTGTAAATTATAGCAACTCCCGTGTAACCAGTACTCCCAAGCGAGTACCTAAATCTGAGACCGGACCTTCTGCGAAAAGCAAAAATCTGTTCCCTGTCCTTATAGTGGGTTTCCTGAATCATGAGGAAGTCCAGATTATTCTGGCGAAAGAACCCTTCGAGCCAACACTGCTTCGCCTCCGAATTGAGGCCCTGAACGTTCAAGGAACCAACCCTAATGTTTGTGCCGGCAAAATTAACTCTACCAGAGTTCATACTTACCTGGTCCTGAAAAAAGAAAGATTTACAACAACAAACACAGAGAAAAAATGCAAAACCCATACTCCAACCTAGGAGAGAGAGGAACCGCAACCAAGTTACTTTTTGGTACTATCCTTCTTACCCACACTTCTTGTCGACCTTTCTTCTCGAAGAACTTGGCCATTCGCTGTTGGAATCACATGTCCCGTGCCATGCAACATTACAGAGGCAGCGGCAGCAAGATCGTTAACCGCTTTAAAATTGGCCGCAGTAAACTCTTTCCCAGTTCTTTTTTCTTGTTCTGATACTGACGTTGCAGGTCAGCACAAAGGGAGTCAGTATTCTCGTCATCCACTTCGATATCAGTACTCGCCCAAAACTTACCGTTTACAACCGCAGCATCCGAGCATTGATTCTCCTCACTCCCGACGCCGACGTTCAGCGGTCCTGCTGGAGGACCCCAGAACGTCCCGGGGCCTCCGGCGTCGCCTCAGAGCCGGCGACAACGTGGCCGCCGCCCGCAGTAGTGGGAACACTAAGCGAAGGTGAGCCTCCGGGACCCCGAACGGGCTGCTTCTGCCCGTCTGAGGGTGGAGTAGGGCACGCGGCTTCTCTTTCGGGAGGCCGATCGTCCTGGCTATCCACGGCCGCGGAGGTGTACCGCTGCCCCTTGGTTTTGGCCAAAAGGGCGGATGCAGTCATTTCCGTTTCTTCCCAATGACTAGGGTCATCGGGGAGACCCGGAAACATGCTATGCACAGGGTCCTCACTGGAAACCAAAGTTCCGCCGATTTCACTAAAACACTGGGCTTCACTTTCTCCTTCACTTTGACACTTTTCAACACACTCATTCTGCACTTGACCCTCAATAAGAACATCGTTATGACCAAATTCGGGGAATATGTCACCATCGCAACTATCACTACTTCCGCTTTCACTGAGAACACCCTCCAGCGTAGAACTGGTGTCAGAGAATTCAGACTCACCTTCCTTGTTCTCTGAGACGTCAGCGCTTTCCACACTAGAATTATCTTCTCCATCGCTGGAAAAGTCCCTACTTACTCCAGGCTCTTTTCGTGCACTACTGGGAGCCTGTTCGTCCTCTTCGCTGGAAATAACCCCCGCGCTAGATTCCACTGGAATATTAGCACCGGAGCCATTAACATCAACCTCCATATTTTCTTCATATCGCCCCTCCACGACGCTTATGCTTCCAGGCCTGGATTTGAGACCTTCAAGGTCTTTGACAGACAACTTCCGAGATTTCTTCTTAACTATAGTGTACCCATGGTCATCAGAATTTGAAGGGGAGAGACCCCTCTTCCCATCTTCACCGATAGGAAAGGTTTCTCTCTCCTTCGCTGGAACAGAAACATGCTCTTTATTCTCATTGTTTATCACACTTTTCTTACCTGAACTATTATCCTTACATTCCTCGGGGATCCTGTGAGATTTTGAGACGTGCTCCGAGCTGGTAATTTGGTGGGCCCCATCTGTTTTACTCGAGGCCGCAGCCTCGGCAACACTTTGTGAGCCCTCCGCCTCACCAGCGTGGCACTCCTCCATCTCTTCATCTCTTCTGGTATTGTCAGGACCTCTGGTCATTTGTGCAAAGGACCTCTGTGTACAAACCTTCCTTTGATGGTGTGGTGATCTGCAGTTTCCACACGGCTCTTTGCACTCCTCCTCAGTATGACCCAAAATGTAGCAATTGCTACAGGTAAACTTCCCGCAGTCCACAGCTATGTGACCTGTATGGTTGCAGCGCCTGCACACCCGGATTTGCCCCCTGTACACATTCATACACCGCTGTCCTTTGACCTCCATGAAATTGGGGACAGCTTGTTTCATGTCAATTGTGACAACACGAGTCCCGGAAAGGGCTCCCCTCATGTGCGCAGCCATTTCTTTTCTAATCTCGAATTTCACAGTTAATACTTTACCATATGGTCCAAATGCGGTTGCGACTTCTGCATTTGAGATTCCACAATGCAAAAATTTGCAAAAAATTATTTTTACATTTGTCTGAGCATTTGTGCATTTTAACACAGTGTTATTGCACTCAATATTACTATCAAGCAACTTGAAGTAGTGATCTCTACTGTTTAGTACTACTTCAAGCTTGTTCTTATTCACCTCTTGAATTAAGGCAAATACTGGGGTGGGGGGTGAACCCACGTGTTTGTACAAGGCAAGACAAATGTCCGAAGCAGAAATACCCTTATGCGTAACAACGACGGCATTAGCCCTATTGGGCTCAGTCCTAACAGACATCCTAACTCTTCAAAGAGGACAAAAGTCCGACCCCTTCCAAAAGCTAGCAATAGTCAGAAAACAAAAAACACACAGTCCTAACCAAAGAAAATGTGAAAAAGTACTCACAAAATTCCGGGCTTGAAATCCAATCCAGTAACAGTGGCACAAACACAATAAACACAGCACAATATATGAAGACCACGTGCAACACGATAGACGTAGGCCACGTGCACCTTAAAACAAAAGCGATTTAGGCAATCTGCCAAAATATCGCAAACGGAGTCTCCGGATTGGCGGCGGAGCAAAATTCTTCAATAAAAGAAAATTGCCCAAAATCCCACGCAAATCCACTAGGGAGTTCTCTAGAAATTTATTAATACACGAGCGGCCATCTTTGAATTGTTATCGTAACCGATGCCTACTCCAAGCAGACGTCCCTCACGGCCGGCACGAGCGCCCCCTGGGCCGCCAGACACCACACACAGCGCCGGCACACGCACCCAATTAGGCGGCCAGTCACGCGTTCCTCCTCACGAACGGATGTTCGAAAAACGACCTGCAAAAGGAAAAACTAAATACCTACACTTCACGGGGATCACAGCACTTTAGTAAAAGGCGAAAGATTTGCACGCTTTTTGAACGGATGCCTGAGCTTAACACGAAATTTCACAATTAAAGTCTTATATTACTTTATTTCAAAAGATTACTGGAAACAAAAGTTAAATGAGTTGGCGTTAAACGATATTGGGTACACGCAATAATTATTTGTTGTTTATAAACGAGCCACTAGTAATTAAATTTTAAAATAATATCAAAAAAGTAGGTATCACTCGAAAAAGTTATATAGTTTAAGAGGCTTAACAATTGAAACTCAGTGTTAAGCTAGGAACAGATTTTCGGAGAGAGTGAAACACGTGGTAAAGGTCTAGTTTAGCGTCCTAAATTATTTGGTTGAACATTTCGAGAAAAAGTTATGCACATGTTTTAAAGTATATCATTTGATATCACACAATGAAAAATTTCCGCTGTACAACACATTTTTAAGCTTTTTAGCGTAAAATGTACTTGCAAGTACAGGGATGTAAGCACACGTTCAGCGATTTTACCCCCAAGCACCGCCGGAACGTCGTCGCAGTCTCCGTTCTCCAGCGAAACCAAGAACTTTGAGTCGTGCTACGGTGGCCATTTCGTAATTTTGTGGATCTGAAGATCTATATCTCTTTATTTTTTCATTTATTTTTATCGTTGAAATCCACTTAAAAACTCAGTTGTAACGCCTTTTCTATACTCAATAATGGTAAATTCAGAGCTTTCTGATCTGATCTACCGTTAAACAACTGATATAATCGATTGAATTACACCAAGGGGCAGGACAAGACTCAGAAGCCGACCACGTGAGAGATGGGTGGATGAAATTCGAAAACATGCTAGAGTGACTTGGAAGAGATATGCTCAAGACTAAAAGGAGGAAACCTTCATCCACTCCAGGAGTGGATTGATAATGGTTGACGGTGATTGGTTCGAGTATCTGCATATACAGGGTGATTCATGTATGCAGTTTCAACGCACTATAAAACAAGAACAATGTAAGATATTTTATGTTACCTGTAACAGAATTGTAGGGGAATGTTTAAAGTTTTTTTTTTAGAGACAGTCACAGATGTTCTATGTGTACACCCTTAGTCACACGACACACATCGAGCCGGTAATCCATTTCCGCCCAAACGCGAGGTAAGATATCTGAATCAAGTGCAGTGATAGTGGCTGTGATACGCTGTTTCAGCTTCGCTAGATCAACAGGAAGGGAAGGGGCGAATATCTTGTCCTTACGTACCCCCACAGGAAAAAGTCACAAATGCAGCTTAATCGGTGAAAACTAAGTGATCAGCAAAATCGTCATTTTTCAAAACGAGGCAGCTTGTTTTGGAAGCTGTAATATCAAATCTTTATGAAATTACAACTTCCAAAACAAACTGAAAAAAAAAAAAAAAGCTTACTGGCCATCTGGGTCAGTAACATAAAATTTTCCGTGTTCTGATGGAATTTTTAATTAATACGAAAATTTTTCCGTGACTCACTTATGAAGGTGGAAAGAGCGAAGACCTTTGATGGAATTTTTACTAGCCTATGGCCAACGAACCACTGGGTAATTCGAATGCTGAAATGGGATAGTGACTGAAGAAGGTTACATCCAGTTAACAAATCTAGTGAAGGCTTTTGTAATTTAGTACTAACTTATGATGGCTCAACCAGTAGCAAGATAGGGGTTGCATGAAGAAAATAGTTTAAAATGGCAGCAATAAGCTTTTTCAGTAGTTGGTGAATACATAAGCCAAATCCTTTTAGCTAAATCCCCGTTTCGAATTTGTCCGATAAATACGTATTTTGAGATTTAAACTCTTGTTTAAATCTCAAAATACCTATTTATCAGAAAATTTTGTTTAGATTCAGGGTACTTTAACGAGCGGTTTTGGTAATAAACAAATACAATCACAGTGTGTTGGCATTAAAAAAATTGAAAAACGAAAAGTGTGTACTGGTTTGTAAATAATTAATGTGATATGGTAATTTTAAATAATAGCTGTTGTTATAATGTTACAAATATGAATGTGATATAACTTTTGTTGTTGTTGTTGTTGTGTTTTGTTTGGAGAATGTTTTCTAATATTTAGTTACTTTTAATCTTAGGTACGTGCGCTACATTTCTGTGAGACTGACATTGTTAGAGAGTCTTCTTCTTATGATGAAAAATGTGGGAAATTAATAACAGCTCCATTGGCACACCCAAAATTAAGGGATGGTGCTGTTCCATCCCAGTTTCCAGGATGTCCAGATTACATGTCCAAAGCGGGCACATCTAGGGAAGGTCCTGATGAAAAAAGAGCCGGAATTGAAATGGAAACTCTTGAGCGAGCAGTTCAAGAAAGCATTGAAAGTAAAGCATTGTATGATAAGAAAAAGGCATGCAGCAATTTATGTGAACTTAAAAAGCATTTACAATCAACAAAAATTTCTAATGTTTGGAATGTCATCATGGATAAACCAGATCAAGTAATTTTTCTGGACTTAAAGTTTTCACCTGGCCCTTCTGTGTTAAAATCAGTATGTGTAAATAATGAATTGGATATAATGGTATATTTAGGAAGTTCACCAATAAAGCACTTGGGTAAGTATAATTTTCCTTTCAAAATTAGAGACATTAATGATGTATCCGACATACCGTAGACTGTCGAGGAATTGCACAAAGAAAGTAGTGACTCCTCGGTCAGTGATGTGATTAGTGTAATCCAGGAATTATTACTAAATATGCTAAAGGTGTTACGAGAGGAAAAAGAAGGTGTTGTTAATTTTATAACTGAGCAACTCATGCTTATTTCTAAAAAAAAACATCATGTAAGATATAATGTTTATTTCTTAATATCTTCAAGTTTAGGTTTTTCCATTTCTCCTCATGCGTATAAATCTTTAAGAAGTTCCGGATATGTTATTTTTCCGCATCCATGTACAATACGAAGAATATGTTCCACATTGAAATTAGATCCTGGAAGTGAACAATTTGACGAACATTTTTTGTCGTATATGAAACAGAGGTTTGGTATGATAGAATCGAGAGATCACATTGTGTCTCTTATGGTTGATGAAATTCAAATTAAGTCATGTCTTGATTTCAAGGGGGGGGATATTGTAGGGGCTGCCTACAACAGTGAGAAATGTGCTACAACTGCTTTTGTATTTATGGTTCAGAGTTTCTTTGTCAGCCTATAAGGATGTTGCATATATTTTACCTGTAAGTAAGATAACATCCAAAGACCTTTTTAAGGCTATTAAGAGAGTTATAACAGGTTTAGAAGGTATCGGTTTTAAGATAATTTGTGTTAGCTCTGATAATAATGCAAATCAATGATAAAGCAATGTCTTTTTTTGCTTCTCCACCAAAACTGAGTATTGTGTACATTCATCCCTCTGATGTAAATAGACCTTTGTTTTTTATTTATGACCCTGTCCATATTTTAAAGTGCTTACGTAATAATTGGTTGAACCAACGTGACCACAGCCAGTGTATGTATTACATTGATTTTGATGATCATTCAAAAACTAAGACAGCATCTTTGATTCCATAAAAAAAATGTATTCTTTAGAACTGGGAAACTTGGTAAAATATGCATATGGTGTTACTTTAAAAGCTCTTTCTCCAACAAGTTTAGAGAGACAAAATGTTAAGTTAGTTTTGCAAATTTTCAATGAACATGTAATTGAAGGTTTGATACAGTTTGGAGAAAAAAATGAATTGCCCCATTTTAGAGAGACTTCAGAGTACATAAGGATTCTTTATACATGGTGGTCAATAATGAACGCTAAAAGCTTATTTAAAGGGGGAACACAAAAGAGATAAGTTCATGGAGCCACTCACTAACAGTGACAATGATGTAAAATACCAGTTCTTAAGCAAATTTCTGGACTGGGTTAACCAGTGGATTAATGCAAAGTATTCAACTGGGGTATTGACAAGGGAAACTTTTACATCTCTCAGACATACAACTCATGCTGTGTTAGAGTTAGTAACATACTGTATAGAAGAGTTGAAATTTTCTTTTATATTAACAGGGAAAATTCAGACTGATGCTTTGGAGTATCGTTTTGGTAAGTTTCGCCAGCTTGCTGGCTCTCAGTTTGCTATTTCATTACGTCAGGTTTTTGAGACTGAATGCAAGTTACGTTTGCAAACCGTAGCTCCCTTAAAAATTAAGCCAGCAAAGTATGGTGATTTAAATATTGATCTGGAGCAAAAAAAATTGACCAATACAGTAAATTTCAATGAAGATACAACTCTTTCTGGATTTGATAGAATTGATGTAAATAAAAAAGATGCGCCTGCTGTTCAGCATTTACTTCCAGTTCTTACATACATAGCTGGTTATTGTGCTCACACAACTATTAAAAAACTAAAATACAATTCTTGTAAAATGTACCTTGTAATAGATAATACTGTTAATTTTTGTCAGTATAAACTAACAGAAAAAATGGATAGAGGAGGACTTCTATATACCCGTCCTGAAGTATTAGATATTGTAGTGCATACATATGTTATCGTACAAAAACTTGTTTCTGCTGATTTTGAAAATCTGTTTTTAAAGGTCAAAAACCAAAGGCAACTTGTTTTGGATTTCACAAAAGATGTGCTAAACAAAAAGAAATATGTTTAAGTGTAGGTTGCTCTGAAAGTCATGGTATTGAAGTTGTAACAAAATATATTATCATGGCTGCCACAAATACATTTCTTAATAATTACTGTAAAAGTAAAAGTGACAGAAATGAAAAGCAGAATAAAAAAGGAAACTTCAAACCTTGAAAAACTAGTTTGAAAAAAATTGTAAAATACTTAAATGTTCAGTGAAAATAATTTTGAAAAGAAACCATTGTTATTTTTTACCGTATCTAGAAAATTTCATTAAGAACTTCATGCCCCACCAATCTTGAAATATTGCTTTTCCTTAATTACTGACATTATAGCAGCATGCCCTATGGCCGCGATGTTTAAAAAAAAACTGCCTTTAAATTTTAGATGAAATAAGCTTCTTCACAACAATGTAGCAGTGAATAATAATTGATACAACATTGGTGCAGGTAAAGCAGTCCATCTCTATCTATTTTTTTAATCGTCATTTGTCATACTTAATGTTTTGTTGATTACAAAGAAAACACTGCAGTCACTACATTTTAGTTTCTTCACAATAACTTCCTATAAATGTAAGGTTGGGAAGTTCAGAATCCACATTAGATATATCATTTTCTAAAACACTGGTCTGGAAGTCTGAAACATTTTCAGCTATCTGCATTTCTTTCCAGTCAGATAATTCACTGAAACTACTGAAAGAAATATCCCCAAATTCAGTTGAATTGATTAGCAAAGGTAGACTACCTTGGAGTCTTAACTTTGTTCCACATTTACAAACCTGGCATATAGAAATATGATACCAAAATCCTGCAGACTGCCTACATTTTCTAAACAAGTTTTCTAGCTCATCAGTCTGTACTTTTCCAGGCAGTAAGTATTTACATTTAAGTTGATTTGTACAGTATCTAACCAACTGAAGTATAGCACAAGATATGTGTTTCAGTGCAGTATAAGTTTTGCACTATCACACTCCAATTTTTCCTACATGTCAAGCCACCTAAGGAACTTTTCAATGAACACTACTTTTACATCTGCTGTTAGTGTCTCTTGATATTTGGTCCTCAAGTGTTCCTCTTTAAAAACTGCTGTTAGTGTTTCTTAATATTTGGTCCTCAAGTGTTCTTTAAAAACTGCTGTCACATTAAAAATATTCCACCATGAAGTTATCATCTTAATAAATTCAGTGTCACTGAAATTTAGTATATTATTAATTCATCCAACAGTTAATAAAGTTTCAGCAATGCTACAGTTGAAAATCTTGATATTTGGTCCAAGCTTTAATGTTAAACCATAACCTTATATCATAATTTGTCCACTTTAAATCTCATGTAATTTCTTAACTGAAGTGAAGCCATCGGTCATCATAGAGGACATCATACATACATTGCCCATTTTTCTGATTCAGCCAGGTACTTTTCAGTTTTTATTAAATGAACAGTCGAAAATGAAATATAATGGCCTTGAACTATCATAATATGGGTATGTATATGACACACTTTGTAAAGGAGGATCTGAAAAGAATGCCATTGTTTTTTGGTTTATAGAATTGCTGTCAGTCAGTTACAGTTACAATCACTTTAAAGCCAATTTCTTCCAAACCAACAATTACTTTCTTTATTTAAAAAAATACAAATCAGTTCTTGTTAAAGTGTGCACAGGTAAATTTTGGGCCACATCTTGAAAGGAAGACCTTAGGCTTTGTACCATGAACACAAAAGTACTGGTTGCAGCACTTGTGTTGTTAAATGCCATTCCAGTCAGATGACCAGCAGCATAATTCTGAGATTTAGCTGGCTCAAAAAATGCTAAAATGGGGAAAAAAGTTGTAACAAAATGCTAAAGATATTTAGCTGTTTTTGTCGCTCGGAAATTCATAACACCAACTGAATTGTTCGCACCAACAATGCTTTGGACATCAGTGAGAAACTAATGCTTATGGCTTTGGGAGAATGTCATAGTTGACTCAAGTCTCTGGCGTAATAGTTGACTTAAATTTCGGGCATAATCAAAATGTGGTTTAAGTGAATTTCATCAATGTAATATATTTTTCATTTCCCTATAAACCAGGTTATGTTTACTTGATGTATCTTAGGAAAAACTCTAAAACTTGTTGTCCTTGGACTAAAACCAAATTTTTAACAAAGTTTCTGTAAGGTATTGGAATGTGGGATAATGATGTAATGTTGTTAGATTGTCTGAAGAACCTGTATGTATGGGGGGGGGGAGATTGAATTCAATAAGCTAGCAAAAATAATTAAATCTGTGGAGTACCTGTGTTGGGGCTTCACTGCTGTAAGGTTTGACAACTGATCTGAAAGAGAGGTAGGGGGACGTCCATAAAGTACGTCCAAAATTTTTTACTATTTTTAGACTCCCCGCCTCCCCATGTCACATTTTGTCCGATTGTTGACAACCCCCTCCCTAAAAAGGCTGTCCTAATTCCCGCAACACCCTTTATTTTTGATGACTGCTTCTAGAAGTTTGTTGTGAAACAGGAACAAAACATAATTATTCAAAGGAAACTTCCATATATTTACACGTTTGCTTCAGAAAATGTTTATTATTTAGGCAATTAATTTATAAACACACATACATTTTCTTTGTAGCACGCTCTTTTGTTTTTCTCTGCATTTCACATTTTTTTCCCCATAGTCTTTCTTCAAGTTCCTTTTGCTTCTGCTTTTTTACGGTTAGTTCTTTCGTCTGTACTTCCGTTAACATTCCACTTTGTTTCCTTTTCAGTAGTTCAAATACATCGGCGTTTAAAATATTGATTTCATCATTCAGAGCTCGTTGCGCTGGTGCTAATCGACAGAATATTCCTGGCTCAATTTTTGATGAACACGGGGCTTGTTCTTCATTACTTTTTTTATAAGAAGAAACGACGGCGGTTTTTGTTGTTGTAGATATTCTGTAAAGACAATTTGCTTCAATGCTCGAAGATGCATCTTGAGAAGCATCAGAAGATGCAATTTTTATAGCAGTTTGTTGGGATTGTTTTCCCCAGAATGACAGCAGTGAAGCTTTTCTCTGCAACGTTTTTGATTTCCACTCACTAAAGTACTTTTCTACTAATTCAGGTACATTTAAATCTTCCTTGATGGAGTTCCAAATTGATACATCATCACCCTGTTGTTGCTTCCCTGTTTTATTTGAACGTGCTGTTTTATATCCGGTCTGCAGTTGCTGAAATATCTTCTGCTTATCCATTTCGGAATTAAGAAGCAGCAGATATAAACAACCATACTAACCCAGCACTGAATTCACTTTGACTGCGTGCTTTATTGAACATAGTCTGTTGAGGTGAAATGACATGCAAATTGCCTCGAGTGAATGGTTCCGTCATGGTGGCGCCTGTCGTTTTTTTTTTTTTGTTGTTGTTGTTTTCGTTCAACCACGGCAGCGATCAAGTTTCATTGACTTTCAAACTATCACACACAATCCAAAACTTTTGCGACTCATTTACCTCTGCTTGGTGGGTGAAGTGAAAATTTTCTGCCATCAGATTATTGTACTGTAACAATCACCAGGAGGAAAAATCTGATTTCCAAAAATAATGTTGACCTTTAAAGCTTGAACTTCTTCCAACAGCATTTTTCATCTAATTAATTAAGTAATAAAGTTTTCACTGAATTTATTGGTTTTCTATAGCTATAAATTTCTATATATAGTAATTAATGTAATATATTCATAAACACATTTTAATTTGTTATATTTTTACCTCAGCTGAATTCAGTTTTTTCTCCATTTCTGACAGCCAAAAGCATAGCTGTGAGCTGCATTTCATGCTAATTATGTACATTGCAAGCTGTGGAAAATAAAATACATCAGTACTATCATTTTGTAATGGAAGTTAATATACTTCTAGTTATACAAGACAAAAAAGAATGAGCTAATTACAACATGAATAAATATTACAAGTTGATGCCCACCATGGGTGCAGGTGAGAAAATATCATACATGGGAGGGGCACGTCTCTTCCATTCTAACTAAGGTAAAAAGAAAAAGCCAAAAGATAAAACACAAGCTTTGGCGTATATTTTAAAACACAAAATTTGTAACTGCTCATCATCAAATGAACAAGGAAGCAGAAATATTATTTTGGTGAATATTAATATTTTAAAAATAAAATTTAGCCTGTAATTTAGCAAAAATATCCAGAGATTTTATTTCTAAATGTTTATAAAAAAAATATGAGAAATTAGCTGGGTTACTCAAACAAAGACCAAGAAGCATGAAAAATAAATCATCATCATCATCATCATTGTCAACCATTATCAATCCACTGCTGGACGAAGGTCTCCCCAAGTTTCCTCCACAACGGTCTGTCTTGTGCCAGTCTCCTTTATGTCACTCCTGCATACTTTCGAATTTCATCCACCCATCGCCCATGTGGTCTTCTTCTGGGTCTTTTCCAGTACCTTGGAATCCAATCTAAAATTTCGGCTGTCCATCGATGGTCTGTCCTTCTGGCAGTATGTCCAGCCCGTTGCCATTTCAGGGATTTAACTCTGATCATGATGTCTTCCACTCTTGTCATTTTTCGGATCCACGTGTTCCTCTTCTTATCTCTCCTGGTTACACCAAGCATGCACCTCTCCATGTTGCTTTGAGTTGTCTGCAGCCTTTGTATGTCTCTTTTAGTTAAGGTCCACGCCTCTGCTCCATACGTAAGCACTGGAAGGATGCATTGATCAAACACTTTTCTTTTAAGACATAATGGCATATTGCTCTTGAAAATTATGCTGTTTCTTCCAAAAGATCTCCAGGCAAGTTTTGTACGCCGATTAATTTCTTCATCAATGTGACCCTCACTTGATATCTGCTGTCCAAGATAAACGTATGTGTCTGTTATCTCCAGCTTTTCTCCATCAATCGATAAATCTTCATTTCTTGTAAAAGCATTGAGCATCACTTTTGTCTTCTGAAAGTTCATTTTTAATCCCACTTCTTTACTCTTGTCAGCAAGTTCCTGCATCATACTCTGCAGCTCTGATAGGGTAGTTGCAAAAATGACTACGTCATCAGCAAAACGAAGGTGGGTTAGATAATCTCCATTAATCTTTATCCCTTTGTTTTCCCAGTTCAGTGATTGAAAGACATTTTCCAATTTGGCATTAAAGAGCTTCGGAGATATGGTGTCACCTTGTCTCACTCCTTATCCAATTTTTATGTGTGTTGTATTTTCAAACAGCCGAATCTTTGCACTTGCATTTTCATAGATGTTATTAATAATATTAATGTATGCATCTTCAATACCGCAGGATTTCAGGGACATTGTAACTGCTGATGGTTTCACCGAATCAAAGGCTTTTTTATAATCGATAAAAGCCATGCACAATGGAAGTTCATATTCCCTCGCTCTTTCAATTAGTTCTCTCAGTACGTGGATATGATCTATTGTACTGTAGCCACTCCTGAATCCAGCTTGTTCTCTCGGTTGAGTCATGTCCAGTGTCACCTTTAAGCGGTGTGAAAGAACTTTAGTGAAGATTTTATAAACCACTGATAGGAGGCTGATAGGTCTGTAGTTCCCAAGATCCTCACTGTCACCCTTTTTTTTTATGTAGCAAGATGATTGTAGCGTTGTTCCCATCCTCAGGAATCTTCCCTTCATTAAGGCATCGAGTGAAAATTTGGGCGAGTACTGTTTCGATTTCTCCACTTGCTTCTTGTTTCTGTCTTAGTGGATTATCGTAAAATATTGTTTATCACAGAAATTGTAATGTAACGGTCAAGCTTCAGAGAATTTGTATTATGAGTGAATTTTTCAAAAGATCGCGCTTTAAAAGGAGGGAACACTTCTGCCATGTTGTCAGGAGGAAAATTAAAGTAAAAAACGACATTCCTTGTATGTTTTACTTGAAGAGCAATTATGATTGTTCTTAAGCAAATAAACAAAGGGAGGGGAGTGGGAGAATATTCTCATTGAACATTATTATTTAAAAAAATAAAAGTTCATGAAATATCTAGATTTTATTTCCAAGCCTTTTAAGAAAAAATGGGGAATCTGCGAGCTTGTTCAAAGAAATTAAAAAAATCTGACACAAAGTACACATAATATGACGTTACTGTGTCTTCATTTTATTTTTATAACTGCTTTAAGCACTTGACTGATTTTGGTTTCTCTAATGGAAGTAGGAAATTCCAACTGGTTTGGTTAGAACTGTGGTGAGCTTCAAAGGTATGAAAGTAAATAATTTTAAAACTACGGGCCATAATAGGAAGGGAACTTTTTTGAGGGGGGGTCGTTTTAAAGGGTGCAGTTTCAAAATATAGCAAGAAAATATACAATTTATTAGTTTGTGGAATTAGGATTTACAAGTCCTGCTGTTAGTAAAGGAAATCTGTCTTGATAAAAACAGATTTACATAAGCAGCAGAAATAATTCTTACTGTAAGATCTCTTTTGAAATAAATCCAACTGCATTCAAAATACAGGGTGCCCGAGAATTATTGGACACATTACAAAATTATGTTCAAAAAAAAAAAAAACTATGAGCATTGTCTGTTTTTCTATGTCACTTATTACTAACATGGTTTCTATATTTTTGTTTTGCAGAATTGTTATTCCCAGAATCCGATAGAGGGCGCTAGGTGTGGCCTGATGAGGAATGTATGAGAAATGAGCAATCAGTAGTCATGTCATCCGTACAGCAGAAGGTGATGTGTGTGTTATGGCTTGCGGAATTAAAGTCTGTCATTAAAGTTAAAAGACGGTACCGTTTAGAATATGGTTGTAATCCTCTGTCACGGAATTAAGGAATTAAGCGGTGGATGAAACAGTTTAAAGAAACTGACAATGTGGAACATCGTGGAAGAGCCAGCAGGCCTAGCATCAGCAGTGAGACGGTTGACCAAGTTAATGAAAGTTTCCGACGAAGACACAGGAAATCCGTTTGTACAGCAAGCAGAGAACTGTGCATTCCGAAATCGACAGTTCACTACATCTTGCACAAAAAAAAAAAAAGTTTCATGCTTATAAAATTCAAATAGTGCAAAAGATGCATGTAAATGATCATACTCTGCGATATGATTTTGCTGTGGATATACTGAATCGAGTGGGAAACGACGAAAACTTTCTTAGTACTGTAATTTTTAGTGACGAATCCACATTTCATGTGTCAGGTATTGTGAATTGTCACAACTGTAGGATATGGGGCAGTGAACCGCCTCATGCTGCTATTGAACTTGAACGTGATTCTCCAAAAGTTAATGTGTTGTGCGCCCTATCAAAAAGAGAAGTGATTGGCCCTTTCTTCTTCTGCAAAAAAAAAAACATAAATGGTAACATTTGCTTGGAAGACGGCGTGCCTCCGCATTGGTCAACGTGTGTATTAAGTGCCTAAATGAGCATTTCCCCAACAGATAGATTGGGCCCATTCCGTGGCCTTCTCGCTCTTCACATCTAACTCCACTGGATTATTTCATGTGGGGTTATGTGAAGGATCGTGTCTATCTGATGCCTTGTACTGATTTGCAGGAACTGAAGCAGTGTATCACAGCTGCTATTAATTCCATAAATCCTCAGATGCTTGCC
Source organism: Macrothele yani (assembly GCA_039090855.1). Lineage (NCBI taxonomy): Eukaryota > Metazoa > Arthropoda > Arachnida > Araneae > Macrothelidae > Macrothele > Macrothele yani. Next base: position 53,177,941 of record CM077032.1, on the reverse strand, counting down.
AATACATGGCTTGAAATCGAGTATCGCTTGGATGTACTACGAGCAACCAAGGGATCTCACATCAAAATTTATTAACTTGTGTAGTTACATTGTAAGTTAGTACAGTCAGTTTGTTTCTATCTGTTTAATGTTTTATTTTATGTAATTTTGTAATGTGTCCAAAAACTCTCGGACACCCTGTATATTTTTAGACACATTTTAACATCATTTGAGTCTTGTTACTCAAACCATTTGTGTTAATAAGTAGCAGTTTTGTAAAGAAAAATAAGATGTGTTTTACAGAAATGAAATGATGGGCAATATTTAATGCTAGTTTCTTTACATCATTAACGGAACTATTTGATGTGCTTATTAATTGAAAGGCTAAACTTACTTCTGCACACAGAGATAGTTATTAAAGGAACTGATTTATATTCTGCCATCTAACTTCATACAGTTATTTTCCATTCTAGTCACCTTTCTCTGTTTCACAGCACAATTGATGTACTGTGTAAATTACATATCAACTCCATTATTACGGACTTGTTCAAATTGGGAAAAATAAAATATCAAAAAAGAGTTTTGATGTTTGTCAAGAAAGAGTTTTGATTTTTGAACAAAAGTATTGCCAGCTTTCTATATATCTTGTGGAAAGCTACAGGCACTGTGAGCAGTTGTGTTTTTTTAATGTACTTTTCTTTCAGTCAGTTGGTTCTGAAAACTTTAAACCTCACTGAGATACCAAGAAATATAACTGTATCAAGGCAAAAATATCTGAAATGAAGTGCCAAAAAAAAAAAAAAAAAAAAAAGAGATTTAGTAGTAAAACAAACATCTGTTATTGAAGTGTGCACTTTTTCCCTCAGATTCTTTTATACACAGATGCTTAGTGGTACCTTTGGGTATGAACAATTTCTTCATGCCACCTCATTTTGTTCACTTATCTTGTAATTTAGTATCATTTGTTAGTTGCTTATTATGGTAAAAGTAATTTATAATTTACCATATTTTTAAGAATATAAGAAGCACTGTTTCCCCCCCAAAATTGTTGTTGGAATCAGGATTTGAAAAAAATCATGATTAAAAAAAAATCCAATTTATTTAATTTAAATCAGATTTTCTTTATTTAAATTAGATTTTTTATTTAAATTGCTGTTGTATTTCAGTTCAACTTTAAAATATCTTTTCATTCTTCAATGTAAACATGAAACATAACATTCTTTTCTATGATGGACTTGATGGTATATATTTTTAAAATTTAAGTAACACTGCATAATAAATAATGGATGAGAATGCAACAAGAAGAGAGTGATATTTCTTAATGTCGTGCATTATGTTTACTCTATTAATTTCTGTCTATTAAACTTTTCAGTGATGTTTCATATTTAAAAATGTCTTATTTTTCATACATTTAAAAATAAATCTGAATGTGCACAACATTCATCAATTAGAAAAAGTGTTAGTCATTATACTATTGGTTTAGTTTAAAAAAATCTACAACTTACCCATTAAATTTGAATCATAAAAGCCTAAAAAATAATGTATTGATTAAAAAACATAAATTCCTGAGTAAATTTTAAATGAATTAAAAAAAAAATGTGATGAGAGAAACTGCGTGTTCAGCAGTTTGAACAAAATTACACAAGTGTCATTGCTTTTTGAATTCCTAGCCTATTTCTTAATTTGAGTGCACAATGTTAAATTTTCAGAAAAATATTTCACTTCCAGCCAAAGCAAATGTTGCTGTTTGTAATTGCAAAACACTTTAAATCCTTTCCAGTTCTTTTTTTTCCCTATGCACTCTTTCACTACGTTAAAGGAATTCTACCAGTAAACTTTACTGCAAGCTGCACTTTTTCTTCCATCATCATTCTAACGAATGGTACCAGAACCTTTATGAGAATAGTCAGGAATGTGTCTCTATATTCTTTTGCTGGAAAATTGTAAAACAACTACTTTTTCGTCAGGTGCAATAGTCACATTTATGGGCGTACAAGCATTTCTACACCGGGGCAAACCACAAAATATTGTGCCCCCCTGTAATTTTTTGTTTCAGAATTTAATTACCACCATGAGCAACTCCAAGGGCCATAAGCAGTAGCAGTCTCCTGTCCCTAAATTAGGGACGTTTGCCTCCAACCATGCGTCCAAAGTGCATTTGGGCTCGAATCCTGAATGAGACATGGATAGTGCATTTGTCTTATGGCACTAGTTCTCTCTATCACTGGAGCAAGTGGCTTTAAATTTGAAACAGGCAACTACTTTACGCCCATTGAGTAAGTTGCTCACAGTGGTCATTAAACTCCTAAGAAAAAACAACAACAAAAAAACAAGTCAAACTTTGACTGTTTGTGCAGCCTTTCCACAACTACTGAATTCAAACTCTGCATACAAATTTTTTAAGGTAGTCACTTGTGGGAGCTACCAGAAGTGTCAAAACTGTCCACAAAATAGACATCATCTGAAGTTGTTACACAAGAACAAACAACTGGTTCATTATGGACATCAAAATACTATTTATACTCATGCAGACTATCTTATCTTTTAAAAACTGAAAACATTTCTCCATTTCATTATGAAAAACCTCATCTAACAAACAACCTGCTATATTCCTGTTGTGTTGATGGATCTAGCATCTCAATAAGATTTTGAACTCCTTATTTTTAACTATACGAAATGGAGAGTTTGAAGAATAGATCATTCGAGCAGTTTGCAGATCAAACATTTTTTTCTGTTCAGCTGTGGTTTGCCTCGCAAATGAATTCATTTTCAATTTTTTTCAACTCTTCTCTGCTGTTGCAGATTTAGTGGTTGCTTTGGGTACCAATGGCAGTTCTCTTTTATGTTGGGATTCCTTGGTAGGTGAAGCATCATAAGCTCCAGCATATCTTAAATTTGTTGAAGTGCTCACTTGAGGGACATCAACTTCATTTGTATGGAATGAACACAATGAGCAAATGGTTTTTCATGCGTGCAACAAATCCCTGGATCCCTTTTTCACATGGTTTGCACTTAGCATGTGAAAGCTTTGTCACAGTTTTTATTTTTTCAAAATAGTACCAAATGATATCTTTTTTCCTTCCAGCTGTGCTGAATTTTCAGCACTTGTTCTAAAATGCACTAAATACTAAGAACCTTAACCATACAGTGCAGTTACAACATGAACAAATTAGTAAAATTATGCAATACATTGATTATGATACACTTTCCAACATACCAGAAATAATTACTCAAGTTATGGTGGTGAGATATATTCCAGAGCTTGAGGATAACGGCTGTAGAATAAATCTCGCTCCTGTGCTCTGACCTTTGACCCCATTTTAATTATATTCAACAGAACCGGTTCAGTATACCTCCGGAACAACATGATAAAGTTTTGTCGCAATCAAAGCGTTTTTAGAAAAGTTATGATGCATAAGGGTGATGGAATGGATCCCACTCCTATGTCCTGACCTTTGACCCCATTTCAATTATATTAAACAGAATTGGTTCAGTATACCTCTGGAACAACATACTAAAGTTTTGTCGCAATAGAAGCATTTTTAGCCAACTTATGAGGATGATGGCTGTGAAATAAATCTCGCTCCTGTGCCCTGACCTTTGACCCCATTTCGATTATGTTCAGTATACCTCCAAAACAACATGATGAAGTTTTGTTGCAATCGACGCGTTTTTACGTAAGTTATGACACATAAGGGCAATGGAATGGATCCCACTCCTATGTCCTAACTTTTGACCCCATTTCGTCCATTTTCAATAGGGTTCCTTCCCAGGTTGTCCTCTACCACATACTAGAATTTCATCGAAATCGAACTATTTTTACGGGAGTTATCATGCGGACAGAGAGACAGACGGACAAAGCTGGAGCATATACGCTTCTTCAACCTACGGTTGGAAAGCGTAAATAACTGAAAATGGTACCTTCAAAACTGGCATTGGTTCCTGTCTATCTGCCCTTACCTTCTACTTCCACCCACTGAGATAATTATCCTGCTGAGTTCATGTACAAGGAAAGGGTAACAGTGGTGAATGTTAAAAAGTCAGATTCCTTTGGCAGTGATAAAACCCAACTTATAACCTCCATGAATGGAGATTAGTAGCCTTGGGTGCCAGAGACTTTATAATCTCATAGGAAAGGGATAAATCTCACTTATGAAGTTTTAAAATTATTGTATGCTTTTATGGTCATCATTAAGAACTGGCACAAAGAAAAATTCTTCGTGTAAAAAAAACACATTTACAAGAAAATATGTTTTAAATTTCATGGTTAATAATAATACTTTATTTCATTTAGCTTCAGCATGAAGTTGATTTTGTTTAACTAATAACAGCACTAAATTTATTACTTAAATTTAACACTGTTATTAAAGTATGATTTTCAAAATAGCACCTCAGATACTATTTTCAAAATAAAAATTGAAAATCTGAACAGACTGCAATTTTAAATTTTAATGGACTTTAAGATTTCTATGTGATTTAAATCAGTGATTTTTATTTATGATTTAAATTAATGAACCCCGTTTTTTTTTGTTTTTTTTATTGGAGGTTTAACGACCACCGTGAGCAACTCAATGGGCTATAAGCAGTCGCCCGTCCCAAATTTAGGGTCACTGGGTCCAGGGAAGGGAGAGAGCAGCCAGTGCCGTAAGACAAACACAACATCCATGCCTCACCGGGATTCGAACCCGGACCCCGTTCGGACGAAGGATCAGAGGCCATCGCTTAGACCACTGCGCCACCGGGGCGGCTGAACCTAGGTTGGAATCCTTCTGCATCTTGTATACCAGAGGTCATTATTGTTGCTATGAATATACACATATGTATGCTGCTAAACAATTAGTAACAAAACAGGGCTAGACAGACATATACAAGCAAGTGGACACTCCATAAATTGGGACTCAGTAAAAATAATCGCCCACCTGTCAAACTTAGTAAAGGGGAAAACTAGAAGAAGGGATCGAAATAGCAAGAAGAAGAAGTACCACAATTAACGATAATTGCGGTTGGACTCTTCCAACTGAGTGGCAGCAACTACTCCAGTGACGTAGTCCTGATGACGAACTAGGCTTTAGTTCAAAAATTTGACAACCAACTTTCATGAAAAAACACCTCTATAAGACCCATAAAAAAGTTATTCCACAATACACTATGAATAGAGATGCCATAAATTCATTTACAACTAAGTTTAAAATGTTATTGCTTTATCTTAGGCACAGTAATTAATATTCTTCTGCTCTTTTGCCACAGTGTCATTGTATCATGAATGCTTGTATGTATTATTATCTTATGTTTATCTATTATTAACTACATGATATAATTACACATAGGAATATTCCGCCATCTGAGCACGATTAACACAAATTAAAATTGTATCACAAATTATAAAAGCATTTAATATATACAGTTTAAAAAATGCCTTAAAATACACGAGTGCTTTCAGACCCACTATGGGTCTATCATCAGATGTGAGTACACTGTGGAACATCATTTGAAGCTCATGTGTGTAAGGATTACAGTTCAAACATTGCGACTTAAAAGCAAAAAGTGTGGAGGAAATGATGTTCTGTGCATTTGCCGTAGACCAGTCATTATTTTTGTTGGCTGATTTTACACATTTGACGGTGAATTATTTGTCCCATCATTTTCAGTTTTATCCAGTAGGCATTTCCAAGCTTGTGGGATATATAGAGGTATGGAGTCATTGCAGCATAAATGTCCTAGGTTATGTATGATGAGGCTTTCCGTAAATAGCAAGGATGATTTTTCTAAAGGGTGTGACTAAGATTGAGGCCTCATTCCAGTTGGGGAAATATTCACCTCCATTCGATAATCGTGAGAGGGCTGTTGCCTCTGATCTAGTTCTAATATTATATCGATGTTCCCTAATTCTAGTTTCTAGGAAACAGGAGGTCAATCCTATGTACACCTTATCAGCTGCCGTAGGTGACTCTGCTTTCAAAGGAATTTTGCATATACCAAATTTCTTTGACATTTCGATGGGATCTCTGTCTTTTTTGATCATGGATAGTATATTTATCCATGTTTACTACGGCCAAAAAGAAATCTGTTTTACACTCCCCAGCACAAGATCCAAAATGTTATTGGCTACACCATAAAGTTACAGTCCATTGTGCAGGTGTTGCAAAATTAAAGGTGCTGAGTTTATTTGTTTGATTTTGTTTCTATTCTTTTGTAATGTGGTCACTGTAGTTAAAGGAAATATAAGGACTTTTCCCAGGTTCTTTATATTTTTAAAAGTTTGCTATTATGAAGTTTGTCATTCAAAAGTTTTTTATAACTGAGCTGTTGCTGTCAATTTCTGAATTTGCCTTACCTGATACGTGTGTGCAGCTGTGTTGCTACAATTCCACTCCACCACAAATGGCAAAAAGTTGCTGTGGTAAGTTAATATAGCACACTTTTTGTAAAATTTGCTATAGCATCAGCACAGCAAGAAGAATATTTTCAAGACTTAATTTGCACAACTATGAGGCTCCCATATTGATAATCAATGAAGAGCCACCATTAAAAATTATTTAAAGCTTAATGTCTGCCATAAATGATTCACAAAGAATAAAGCAGTTCTTTTTAGTACTGTAAATGACAGTTGGAATTTGTACTTTTACAAGAAACTCTTTTATAAGCTACATCTAGTTAAATATCACATTTCAGAGATGCGTGTTTGAAGAATTGCTTAGTGGCATGGTGTTATAATTGAAAAATATTGCATGTATATTCCTATATAAAAACTCTACTCCTGACACAAATGAATGGAATTTGTACTGTTACAGGAAACCCTTTGATAAACTGCACCTAGTTAAATAAAACATTTCAGAGGTGCGTGTTTAAAAAATTGAGCTTGTTGCCACAGTGTTATAATTGAAAAATACTGTATGTATATACCTATACACATAAACTTTACACTGGGCAATTTGTTTACTGGCAATCTAAAGGTATCCAAGAAGAAGTGGGCTTCAGGGATTAACTGCCACATATATTGTGTATACTGGGTATATATACCATGGAACCCCTATTTATATGTTGTTTGGGCCACTGGTGACCTATTGGTCAGCGTTCGTGACTGCCATGGAGATAACCCCTGAGGTTCATACGTTCGAACCACTAAATACCCCTAGTGCGTCGAATGGGCACATTAAGCCATCGGATTCTGGGTACTGGCCCCCTGGAAATAAATAAGGGCTTCCCCCCCCCTTTCTACCTCGCTTCCGTGTCACTTTCCTATCTGGCACTCTAGCTCAAATCTCTTAGCTTCCTATTTCGAAGGGTTGTTTTAGACCTGGGGTCAGATACTCCCCTCCTAAAATCCTCTACTTATGATCTGATCTGATCTATATGTTTTTCAGGAAATAAGTACAATTATTGTATCATTGAAAAACCATATAAACGAAACATGGAACTCTTCCAAACATAGATGGCAGCACATCATTCTGTTGTCGCATAGTATGGAGTATTTTTTTTTTATGTTCCAGTGTACTTATATTTTCAGTTATCCTTTTTCTTTTTATTTATTGAGTTCATTCACACTGCACATATTTGCAGCACTTGTAAATATATTTCTTGATTGGTATTTTTAACACAAAAAACTGTGATGTATCGGGTTGTCGGAAAAATCATGACGTATTTTGGCACCCGATGGCGGTTGGGCGGTTTTGGAATTACTAGAGGCATACACAGTTCTGTTATCGCTATGACATTCCACAGGTGCCAGTTCTAGCTGCAGTCTGAAAGGAATAGTAAGCGATTTGGTTGATTTGCAGAGATTTGACATCAAGTTGAAGATGGAAGACCAAACTGTGCATTTTTGCCATATTTTACTGTTTTACTTCCGTAAAGGGAAGAACGCGCGTCAAGCTTTTGAAAAGTTGCGTAAAGTGTGCGGTGATAATGCTCTACAAGAACGTCAGTGCCAGCGGTGGTTCACAAAATTCATTGCTGGTGATTTTGACCTCAACGATGCTCCTTGGTCTGGGAGGCACACTGAGGCTGATGACAACAAAATCAAGGCATTGATCAAGTCAAACCCATGTTACAGGACACGAGAGATTGCACATCCATCATTCAAGCATTCACGATCACCTGAAGAAGCTGGGATACGTAAGCAAGCTCTATGTGTGGGTTCCTCATGAACTGAAAGAAGGTCAATTGACGGCGCATATAAACATCTGCAATATGCTCATTAAACGTGAGGAAAACATTCCTTTTTTGAAGTGACTGATAACTGGTGATGAAAAGTGGATTGTGTACAACAATGTGCTGTGCAAACGGTCTTGGTCCCGACGTGCTGCTTTGCCTCAAACGGCATCCAAAGCAGACATTCATCAGCGGAAGGTTCTGGTCTCAGAGTGGTGGGATTTTAAAGGTGTCGTGTTTTTGGAGCTCCTACCATGGAACCAAACAATCAATTCGAATGTGTACTGTTGGCAATTAGACAGTTTGAACGAATCCATCATCCAGAAATGTCCACAGAGCGTTCATCGTAAACATATTGTGTTCTATCAGGACAACGCGAGACCACACACAAGTTTGATCACCCACCAAAAATTATTGGAGCTTGGGTGGAATGTGTTGCCACACCCAGCATACTTGCCTGACCTTGCACCATCAGACTTCCACTTGTTTTGCTCTCTTTAACAGTCCTTGCATGGTATAACGTTCAATTCAGATGAGGCTGTAAATCAGCACCTTGTACAGTTTTACACCATGAAAGACAGGTCCTTCTATGAACGAGGCATTCTGCAGCTCACTGAAAGATGGCAAAAGGTTATCGAACAAAACGGGCATTATATCATTGATTGATCTTTGTTCTTTCTATGAATAAATGACCTTTGCAAAACATGGCTAAAATACTTCATGACGTTTCCGACAACCCAGTGGTATAGTATGAAACTTGCATATATTGAACACAGTTTAGAAGAATCATTAATTTTTTACTGTGGAATTAACTTTTTACTAGTCTTATAGAAGTTATTTTTCAAAAAAAGTTGGTGGTCAATTTTTTTGAAAAAAAATCTCTGTAAGACCCGTAAAAAGTTAATTCCACAGTTCAATATGAATAGAGGTGCCATAAATTCCTTTACAACTAGGATTAATTTTTTATTATTGTTCACTTTTAAATTGAAAAAAGGCTATTGGAAACCTGCATTGTTTTATGATTAGTTTTCTGTCTCTTCTTTGATGGGTTGGAGCGTTGTGACCCAATTCACACCCAGTCGGTAGTCAAGGCTCACCATTCCTGTCTATTCTCCACAGTTCTCATGACTTCTGTAACCGATAAATTTTTGAGTTTCTATTTGATCAATGAATCTGTCTGGGTAATGTCCTCTCATTCTTTTGCTGTCGACTTTCTCCTGATAACAAAGTTTTTCTAAACCGTCTCACCGGATGATGTGGCTGAAGAAGATAAGTATATATTGTTGGATTGTCGGAAGAAGTTTTTTGTGCGCATCTACACTGAGCTCTCTCAAGATTGGTGCATTTGTCTTATGCACAGCCCAGAATATTCTCAGCATGCATCTGTAGCACATCAGTTCAAATTCCTTAATTCTGAGACATGCTGCATTTAAGGTCTATGTTTCAGAATCGCAAATCGTGATAGGGAACATGAGGGCCTTGACCAGCCTCAGCTTGGTGGTTTTTGCTGATGTGGCAGTCTTTCCAGATTTTTGTAAAGCCCTACCAGGGCAGATTTAGCCATTCCGATCCTTCTTTCGATCTCGCCTTTGCAATTGCCATTGTTGGTGCCCCCAGATACGACTTCTGATTTTCAGGCAATATTGGGTATCTGTTCAAAGTTTTGAGGAAGCACTCTGGCCTTGACAACTACCATAAGGCAGCACTTGGCTCTATTTAATTTGAGACCAGCTTCGACGCTGTAGTCTTTGATGCATTTGAGAAATTGCACCACAGTGGCAGTCCTAGTACTTGCAGGGGCCCGGGCGATGGCTCTTCACAAGGCCCTTCGCAATAACCCAAAACCATCACAATTTTTTACGTATGATATACGTAAAAAATTTTACATGTTTATTACTCTGACCGTAAACCAGTCGTTCGATTTTTTCCTTTTTTTCTTCACACACAAACCCTCACTTCGGGTGAATTTGATACCAAAGCCTTTTTTTTATCGGGAATTATGGTATTGATTTTTATGAAATAAACACGATGTAATACTATACATTGTTTATTAATATACACTGAAGAGCAACTGAATTAGAGACAGCTGGCGTTGTGCAAATGTGGCGCTGTGGGCAGCCCTGAAAACGACATGATGTATGCAGCGATCCGACAATATAAGGAGTGATGCGACGGGAAGCAGTAAGAGTCGGACGCAGTATGGGTAAGACGAAGGATCTAAGCGCATTTGGTCGTGGGCAAATTGTCGGGGTCCGACGAATGGGTCACTCCATCTCGAAAGTAGTGCAGGCACTGGGATTTTCACGAGTCACTGTGTCATTGGTGCACCGTGAGTACATCTAATCCGGTAAAACCATCCCTGCAAGAGGCAACTGCCATGGACAACAGCGTGTGGATGAGCAGGGTCATCGTCGGCTAGCTCGCATTTTAACAGCGGATAAACGGGCCACAGTGCAAGAAATCACTCGGCAATTTAACGCTGGTACATAAAAACGTATATGCAGCCACACCATCCAGAGCCATCTCCTCGCTATGGGGTACAGAAGCCATCGTCCCACAAGGGTGCCGCTGCTGACCGCACATCACAGGATGCAAAGATTAGCATGGGCGCTGGAACATCGCCACTGGACCCTGGACGTGGGGAAATGTTGCCTGGACTGATGAGTCGAGATTCACGTTGGCACATGCGGCGGTCATGGGCAAACGACCGCATTCACGTTGGCAGGATACGAGTACAGTGCACACCACATGAAGTGATGGATCCTTCTTGCCAGCAGGGTACTCTTCAAGCTGGTGGAGGTGGCATTCTCATCTGGGGGCTGTTTACGTGGACTAAAATAGGACCCGTGGTACGTGTAACATCGTCCCTCACATGTCAACGTTACCGGGATATCCTGGACGACCATTTGCTCTTGTTTGTGCGTCTTCAACATCCCACTGGGGACCTCATCCTGCAACAAGACAATGCACTGTGCCATCGCTCCCGAATCGTATCCGAATGGTTGCATGAACACTCCACCGACGTGACCTCGCTTCCTTGGCCAGCTAGGTCACCTGACCTCAATCCCATCGAGCACATCTGGGATGCCATCGAGAGAGATGTTCGAGGCTCTGACGCCCCTCCATCAAATCTTCGTGAACTGTGGGAGCTTGTTCAGGGGTCGTGGATCCGTATGGCTTCCCAATGGCTTCCGATGTCTTGTTGAGTTCATGCCGAGACGAATCGCCACCATCATCAGGCCGAAAGGTGGTGCTACACGTTACTAGACAGTTATCTCTAATTCAGTTGCTCTTCAGGGTAATTAGGAATCCAAAATATTACCTTTCCAAAATGACATGTTACTAGTAAATAAACAAGGATGGCTATATAATTATAAGATAAGTCTATTATTTCAAGAAGAATTCTGCGACATCTCTTGTATCTGAAGTCTTCAAACCAATCACTATAGTCCAGAGTAGATGCCACGTCATTTTCTATGGGCAGAAGAGTGAGTACATTGCAACTCACTACTTGTACCCAAAATTGTGGCAAAACTACTATGAAAAATATCTTAAAAAAAAAAATTAGATTTAGACATTACTCCACAACTTTCCACCGAAAAAATGTCTCTGACCAAAAAATAAAAACATTTCTAACACAGTAATTTTTTGATGTCACTAATTAAAAGCAGTAAACAAATATTAAAATTGGTCATTTATTTGTAAATGATCATGAATGACAACCACAATATTTTAGGTGACGCCAGGCTAAAACTACTAATTAATTGGCAGTGGTGCGGGGCCCTGGGTGGTTGCCCGGTATGCAGATCTCCTCCTCTGAACTAGCAACTTGGTGTCAACTGCATATCATAGATTTGATATTTTTCTACAGCCTATTGATACCCCACCATATCCGTTTTCTGTCGTTTTCCTGATTAGTACTTTGGCTATAAAGAATACTTTCACTATGCAACATAATATTAATTTTACCACCATGTGAGCTGAACAAAGAAGACTATGTGGAATTGTTTATAATATTTCTGCAGAATAAGAGCATGAATGGCAGTAGGTAGTTAGTGAGTACATAAACATTGTATTGTGAAAATCCTCCAAATACATGTCAGTGAATAAATATAGACATTGCTCTTTCCACGTTTTTAGCAACATAATAGCAACCGAAAAATTGTTATTCGATCACTGCTAGGGATCCGAATCCCAGATCTCTCAATATCTAGCCGAGCGCATTAGCCTTACACCACAGTGGCCAACAATCCACAGTGCTATGTGTTTTTTGTTTTTGTTTTTTTTTGTACAGAAGCTGACAGAAAAACACATATAGCGCCATGGATTGTTGGCCACTGTGGTGTAAGGCTAACGCGCTCGGCTAGATATCGAGAGATCTGGGATTCGGATCCCCAGCGGTGATCGAATAACAATTTTTCGGTTGCTATGTGTTGCTAAAACATGGAAAGAGCGATGTCTATGTTTATTAAACCTTGTATAGTGCAGTGATGGTGGTCTAAGTAGGGGAAAGAAGCCCGAAAGTTGCAGGTATACCATGTAAACATACCCCAGACACCACCTCCACTGGCATGTACCACTGCAACTTGATGATTGGATTCCATGGCTTCATGCTGTCTACACAGCAGCAATGCCAGCTGCTCAAATCTGGCTGAGCATGATGGGAAGGGAGCGCAAGTTTTCAAGTGTTTAGCAGAAATTTCAGCAAAAATGTTTCGTTCATGTGCCTGTCGCTGATAATGTTATCCCTAGTGAAAAAGTTTTCAAGTGAATACTGTATGTAGTATTTGTTCAATGTGTGTAGTATGCAGGGCTTTAAAAATAATATGCCCGAGACTCTTGGGGCATGGCATAAAAAATATGGTTGCCCGATCCAGGAAACTAAATTCTAAAATAAAAAAGTTTGGAATAGAATTTCCTACTATACAAGAAAAAAAAGACGATGTCATGTTTCATTTCACTGCTAATCACCGGAAGTTGTATTATTGTTACAAAGTGCTAATGACAGAAGAATATCACTTCTTTAATTATATTATCATCTAGGTCCAGAAATTGGAAACAGTAGTTTTGCTCCAGCGACGGGATGCATACCTCTGATGAAACTAGCCTCCGGTGTTTAGTGACAAAGGACGAAAAGCTCAACGAAAGGAACATCCTAGTTGTAAATGAATTTATGGCACCTCTGTTCATAGTGTACTGTGGAATTAACTTTTTTACAGGTCTTATAGAGGTTATTATTCAAAAAAGTTGGTTGTCAAATTTTCGAACTAAAGCCTAGTTCGTCATCAGGACTATGTCACTGGAGTAGTTGCTGCCACTCAGTTGGAAGAGTCCAACCGCAATTATCGTTAATTGTGGTACTTCTTCTTCTTGCTATTTCGATCCCTTCTTCTAGTTTCCTCTTTACTAAGTTTGACTGGTGGGCGATTATTCTTACTGAGTCCCAATTTACGGAGTGTCCACTTGCTTGTACATGTCTGTCTAGCCCTGTCCCAGTACACCCTGGAGCTGGAAAAAGACCATAGCATCAATTTCCTTGATTTAACCTTGACCTCAAGAGAGGGAAGAATATTCACTCAGCTTTTTAGAAAACCCACCAATACAGGGAAGATGTTAGACTTCTGCTCATTCCACCCTTGATTATATTAAATCGAATACGGCGAGACAATTTTTGGAAAAAATTGAAGTCCTGGTCTCTTCAGCAACTCAAAAAGACCTTCACAAAGAAGAATTAAAAGAAATATTTGCAGAAAACAATTACCCCTCCCCATATGTTGAGAAAATATTTAGACAAGTGCCAAAAAAGAAGGAGGAAATAAACAACTTCAAATTCACCAGCAAAATTACGTACCACAAGGGACTTTTCGAAAAACTGAAGAAGATCGGAACAAAATATAATATCAGGCTTGCTCCAGATCTAAATAACAAAATAAAGAAATGTCTGCCAGCTTTAAAGCAGTAAGAAGTGTACATCCAATTGCAAGAAGGAGTAATATATTGCATTGACTGTAACTGCAGACACAGCTATATAGGAGAAACATGGACAAGTATTAAAGTCCGAATGAAAGAACACCAAGCAGCTATTAGGAACATTAGTGGCAGAACAGGGCTAGACAGACATGTACAAGCAAGTGGACACTTCGTAAATTGGGACTCAGTAAGTATAATCGCCCAGCAGTCAAACTTAGTAAAGAGGAAACTAGAAGAAGAGATCAAAATAGCAAGAAGAAGAAGTACCAAAATTAACGATAATTGTGGTTGGTCTCTTCCAACTGAGTGGCAGCAACTACTCCAGTGATGTAGTCCTGATGACGAACTAGGCTTTAGTTCGAAAATTTGACAACCAACTTTTTTGAATAATAACCTCTATAAGACCCGTAAAAAGTTAATTCCACAGAAAGGAACATGGCAGAATCACTAAATTTCTCAAACACCAATTTCATCATCATATCATTTCATACCAATTTCAGAATCATCATTTTAAAACTTGAAATACATGCTGAAAAAAAAAAAATGAGGGTTCTGATTTGTCATCATAAATTTTCTAGGCATCCAGTTTTTACTACCTGGGCAGGTAAATAATTTCTCCACATGCCCAGCTGGGGATATAACTTTTCACATATTTTTCAAGCCCTGAGTATGGGAACCATGGATATGAATCTCTATGGCAAGTTACTGTTATTCACAATTTTAGCTTACTTACCATAGGTAGGTTTTTAGGTTTGTTTTTTTTTTCTTTCATCCTAAGGCTGTTTATAAATTTTAGTTTGTAACTAAAATTTATTGTTGGGGGGGGGGGCTAAGCATTATGGGAGGGGCACAGTAGCACCCATATGAGTACTTTTAAGGGAGGGGGGCTAAGAAAAATCCTTACCTCTTTCAAGGCTGTCAAACTTTTTAGTGTACAAAATACTAAAATACAACAAAAATAATTTATACTGTTTGACAATTATAATAATTACAAGGTTGCTTACCTTTTTCACATTTCACTGCATGTTTTATTCTTTTTGTTGTCATGCTTGGTTTAAGCCTCCGGTGCGGTGTTCTATTTTTGTCTTCAGGTTCTAAGAACCTAAGAACCTGAAGACAAAAATAAAACACCTCAGGTTCTAAGAACCTGAAGACAAAATAGAACACCACACCAGAGGCTTAAACCAAGCATGACTACAAAAAGAATAAAACATGCAGTGAAATGTGAAAAAAGCAACCTTGTAATTATTATAATTGTATGCACATAAATTTAAAAACAACTGTGGCTTCTGCTAAAGATGTTTTTTTTAACCTGAATTTGACAATTAGTAAACAGCTAACAAGTACCTTATTTTAAAATGTGAAAGATCTATAAAAAAATCACATAATTTTTTTCTGTTCTGTTCATTATATTTATTTATAAAGTTACAAAAACAAAACAAAAAAAACTGCAAACCAATAAATGTTTTAGCTGATTTTAAAAATTGCCATTGCAACTTCATATTACATATGTGATGATGGTATGTAAAAATTACATTTCATATGAATTAAAAGTTTGCAGCAATTTTTTTTTTTTGTCAATGCAGAGGTTATAACTGAACTATACAATTAAAGTTCTAATTACAGTTTAGAACATTGTGATGGGAAAAGTTAATTCCATCCTGATATCTGGTACTTTTCAGAGAAAGCAAACTGCAGATTTCGCTTGTTTTTAGAAAACTTATCTATAGCCAATTCTACTAAATTCAGCTCTTTCTGTTTTATTCTGTTTCTGTGAACAACACTTAATAAGCACAAACTTGAAAGATGCTCTTCACTCATTGTGCTCCTCAGCCATGTCTTCACTCGCCTGAGGGTGCTAAATGACCTTTCCACAGTGCATGTTGTTGGCAGAATTGTCATATAATTCAGTAGAGCCCTCTTAACTGAAAGAAAAAATCTGTCACCTACAATTCATTGTCGTACTTTTGAAAGTAAATGCATAGCAGAATCGGGCAAATCAAATTTTTAAAATATAGAATTTTGATAATTGCAATCAATCATTAATATCTTATTATTTTTAAAAATGCTTTAAAAAAAGGTTTCGTCTATTTTATTAGTGTTTTACATGTATCAGAAATTTGGCTATCCCCCCCAATGAGCCCCCTTGGAGGGGAACACAAAGTTTGAAGTGTGTTTGGCAGAAATTTTGGCAAAAATGTTCCGTTCATGTGCATTTTACCCATTGCTGATAATGTTATCCCTAGTAAAAAAAATTTAAAGTGAATACTGTATGTAGTATTTATTCAATGTATGTAGTATAGGAACCATGGAAACAAATCTCTATGGCAAGTTACTATTCTTCACAATTTTAGTTTACTTGCTGTTGGTAGGTCGTCTTTTTTTTTTTGTTTTTTTTTTTATTTTATAAGGCTGTTCATAAATTTTAGTTTGTAACTGAAATCATGGTGGTAGGGGACACAAATTCTGAAGTGTTTGGCAGAAATTTTGGCAAAAATGTTCTGTTCTTGTGT
The DNA here is from genome assembly GCA_039090855.1 of Macrothele yani. Lineage (NCBI taxonomy): Eukaryota > Metazoa > Arthropoda > Arachnida > Araneae > Macrothelidae > Macrothele > Macrothele yani. The sequence continues at coordinate 53,161,328 of CM077032.1, read as the reverse complement.
ATTTTACCTGACACTGATAATCTTATCCCTAGTATTAAAAGTTTTTAAGTAAATACTGTACATAGCATTTATCCAATGTATGTTGTATGGGAGCCATGGATACAAATCTCTATGGCAAGTTACTATTTCTTCACAACCTCTGCTTATTTAGGTCTTTTTTTTTTTTTTTTTTTTTTTTTTTTGCTTCCACTAGGCTGCTTATGAATTTTAGTTTGTAACCTACAAGGAATCTCTCCCTTTCCCGCATTATTTTAAACTATAATTACAAAAATGGTGTGTTTCTACAACTCTACTTAGATATTTGTTTTCTACTACTCTACTTAGATATTTGTTCACAAGACTCCCTCAATTTCCTGTAAGTACAAGCACTAAATTTAACAAAAAATTCATTTTATATAACAAAATTTTGGTGAATTTGAGAAATTCACATACATTAATCCAAGTTTACTAGTATCTCAGATGGCTGTACCTGCCATATGTTCCAACTGCCTAAAGATAATTATGGGATATTTCAATGCATAAATAGGGCAACGGCAACAGAATGAAACTTCAGTTAGCAAATTCAGTCACAGCAACAAAAACCAGCATGGAAATAATCTCGTAGAGTTTGCAGAGGAAGAAGGGTTTTTCATCATAAACTCCTTTTTCAAGAAAAAGCCGCAAAGGAAATGGACATGGAGGCATCCTAATGGATGGACAAGTGAAATTGATTTTATTATGTGTAACAAGAAATTTGCCATGGAAGACTGCAGTGTGCTGAACAAGTTCAACACAGGTAGTGACCATAGAATGGTGAGATGTAAGATGCACCTCAATGTTAAACTTGAGTATGGCAAGCTCATAAAACAAAGTGTATTGATGTGACCAACCTTAAAAAGCATCACAATACCTTAAAATTGGAACTTAGGAACAGATTCTCTGCTCTAGAAGATCTAACATCGGAAGAAGTGGACATCTCTGAAGTTAACAGAAAAGTCGCCAAAGCTCTTATGGAAATAGTAACAAGATTAGCTGGGTCTAAGAACAAGTTGCATGTGAACAAATTATCAGGAAAAACCAAAATGTTGATGCAAAAAAGAAAAGAGATGAGGACAACTAAAGAAGATGTGACTTCCAAAGTGGAATATATAGAGCTATGCAAGACAATACGAAAAAGTATCACTGAAGACATAAGGAAATCCAACTGTGAACTAGTGAGGAAAGCAATTGAAAATAACCAAAGCCTAAAGATAGCAAAGGGACATCTCAGTAAGGGAAGAAAACAGATTATGGCACTGAGAAAAGAAGATGGTTCTGCAACAAGAAATGGAGGCAAAATTTTGACAAGAGTGAAAGATTTCTACTCCAAATTATATGAAAATGATGATACATGTACTCCAGACATCATGAAAGCTACTCGTACCAGAGTTCTTCCAGTCCTTCCAGCAGAAGTTGCACATGCAATCAAGAACATGAAGCGGGGAAAAGCTCCAGGAGAAGATGGAATTACTGTAGACATCATACAAGAAGCAAGTGGAGAAATTGAAACAGTACTTGCCCAAGTTTTCACTCGATGCCTTAATGAAGGGAAGATTCCTGATGATTGGAACAATGCTACAATGATCCTGCTGCATAAAAAAGGTGACATTAAGGATCTCAGGAACTACAGACCTATCAGCCTCCTATCAGTGGTTTATAAAATCTTTACTAAAGTTCTTTCACACCGCTTAAAGGTGACACTGGACATGACTCAACCGAGAGAACAAGCCGGATTCAGGAGTAGCTACAGCACAATAGATCATATCCACATACTGAGAGAACTAATTGAAAGAGTGAGGGAATGTGAACTTCCATTGTGCATGGCTTTTATCGATTATGAAAAAGCCTCTGATTCAGTGAAACCATCAGCAGTTACAATGGCTCTGAAATCCTGCGGTGTTGAAGATTCATACATTAATATTATTAATAACATCTACGAAAATGCAAGTGCAAAGACTCGGCTGTTTGAGAATACAGCACACATAAAAGTTGGAAAGGGAGTGAGACAAGGCGACACCATATCTCCCAAGCTCTTTAATGCCACATTAGAAAATGTCTTTCAATCATTGAACTGGGAAAACAAAGGGATAAAGATTAATGGAGATTATCTAACTCACCTTCATTTTGCTGATGGCGTAGTCAATTTTGCAACTACCCCATCAGAGCTGCAGAGTATGATCCAGGAACTTACTGACAAGAGTAAAGAAGTGGGATTAAAAATGAACTTTCAGAAGACAAAAGTGATGTACAAGAAATGAAGTTTATCGATTGATGGAGGAAAGCTGGAGATAACAGATGCGTACTTTTATCTTGGACAGCAGATATTAAGTGAGGGTCACATTGATGGAGAAATTAATCGGCGTACAAAACTTGCCTGGAGAGCTTTTGGAAGAAACAGCATAATTTTCAAGAGCAATATGCCATTATGTCTTAAAAGAAAAGTGTTTGATCAATGCATCCTTCCATTGCTTACGTATGGTGCAGAGACGTGGACCTTAACTAAAAGAGACATACAAAGGCTGCAGACAACTCAAAGCAGCATGGAGAGGTGCATGCTTGGTGTAACCAGGAGAGATAAGAAGAGGAACTCATGGATCAGAAAAATGACACGAGTGGAAGACATCATGATCAGAATAAAATCTCTGAAATGTCAACGGGCTGGAAGGACAGACCATCGATGGACTGTCGAAATTTTAGATAGGATTCCAAGGGACAGGAAAAGACCCAGAAGAAGACCACATAGAAGATGGGTGGATGAAATTCAAAAGTATGCAGGAGTAACATGGAGGAGACTGGCACAAGGCAGACTGTTGTGGAAGAGACTTGGAGAGACCTTTGCCCAGCAGTGAATTGATAATGGTTGACAGTGTTGATGATGAGGAGGATGATTATATAAGGGTGGGCTTTGCACCTGGGTCTGCACCACACATGCCATCTTCTGTCAGCATGATGTAGTTGGAATCTGGATCTTCAGACTAAGCTACAAGTTTCCAGTCTTCTATGGTCAAGTGGGGATGTTCTTTTGCCTCTCACAGTCTAATGGCCAGATAATATGCTGCTAACAAAGGCACTTTGGCTACAGTCTTAGGACACCACCCCCTCCCATTTTTGTGCATAGAAAGCCCAGACATTCCACAGTTGCTGAAACTTTCCTCTCACCTATCTATGCATGACAGAACTCACTAATTAATGGTCTCCATGTAATTAGTGATATCTAAGATAAGAGCTGAATCTATTCCTGCAGTGTAACTTAATATATTATGATACATGGAGTGAAGACATAATACAGTTAGTAAGGGTACCGCATGCCTTGAGAGGTCTCACTATATCCTGTTTGGAAATAGAAGAGAGAAATTTGAGATCCAAGGAATCTTCCATCGGAGAAAGAAGATCAGAATGAGAAGCAAAGGAGATTTAGATCAATCAGTATTCAGGCTGCTGCTTGTCTGCATTACGCATATGTTTTGTCGTATTGTTTTGCTCTCTGGACATTATTCATTTTACATCTTTTGTAGATTTATTAGCTTTATTGTAACATTGTAAATTTACTTAATGGCTTTCTTGATCCAACTCCAACCGTGTTCTTCCATTTTAACCTGTTTTTTTATTTTTATTTTCAGGGATTTTTTTTTTTTTTTTTTCAGAATTTGACAAACCAAAGAGAATATCTCTGGGTCTTTTAATGGCATTGTCTTTTGAGAACTCATATGATATATTTTGTAATAATTTTTTACTTGGATGTTTACCTAGTTTTTTCATAGCATGTATATGTGAGCTCTAGTAATTTATTTTTCTGCATGATTATATCTTTTATGCAGATTGCAACACCACCACTACTTTTTGGAATTTTGTCTTTTCCGTAAGTTTTATGATTGAAAATTCCAATTTATCAATTTAAATATGCTTTTGTAAAGCAATATCTTCTGTTCAAAGATATTCTTGAAATTTCATGTTGGTTAGGAAAACCATTTGCATTGAAGATATGATTTTCAGTGAATATTTTGTCAATTCTTAGTGTGTGTGACTATGACCACCTTGTGAAGTAGTGACTGTCTGCCTCAACTTCAGTAATAAGACAATAGCGAATTGAGAAATTTCTCAGTTTCTCAATTTTTTTGTGTTTTTATTTTATATTTGTGAATGTGAGAAAATTGCTCACAACTTTTTCTACTTTTTATAAATTTTTGTACACAATATTTTTTGCTTATATTCCATTTAATTTTTCTTTTTATAGATAATTTTGCAATTTTTTGTGGTGTATTATTTTAAAGATTCATTTTTTTTGTTGTGAATAATCACTAGAATGACAGAGTATCTGTAAGTACAGTTCATTTTGTTTATGAAATAGGATAATTTGCTCACCGTTTATTTCTTGGTGTTTATATGCAAAATTAATAAAACACCTGTAAAAAGTTATGTTTTCTCAAAAATAATTTGAGAAGCCAGAGAACGTAAAATAATTCTTTTTATCTGTTGGCTCAGTAAGTCTTAGGAAAGGCATAGGAGTAATATTTTATCTAGCAATCTACAGCCCAAAGGGCAGAGAATCTACTTTTTAAAAGAAGTGTGCCTAATTTTTAAGTTTATCCTAAGTGTAATGGTAGGAAATGCAAAAAGAACCTGCTTTTTTTTTTTTGTAGCAGGAAAAGTGACCTTTCTTTTATTCCAAATGGAAAAGTCTAATATTCTGTTACAAAAAATACATTCTATTCTGTTTAAAATAGAATGTATTTTAAAAAGTGATATTTGAAGTTTGGAAGCTTAGTTAGTCTTTTTGAAGAAAGAAGAGACCCATTGTTTATTTTGAATAAAAATTAATTATGTTTAAGCACATACCTCTCCCCCCCCTCCTACAAAACATAAAAAAACAGCCTAGCCTGATACTTATGTAGTGGACATGTGAAGGAATGGGTAAAAAGACTAAAACTTGTGTTGTGTAGCAGACAGGTGAAGGAATAGGTAAAAAGACTAATACTTGTGTTGTGTAGCAGACAGGTGAAGGAATGGGTAAAAAGACTAATACTTGTGTTGTGTAGGAGACAGATGAAGGGATGGGTAAAAAGACTAGTACTTGTGTTGTGTAGCAGACATGTGAAGGAATGGGTAAAAAGACTAAAACTTGTGTTGTGTAGCAGACAGGTGAAGGAATAGGTAAAAAGACTAATACTTGTGTTGTGTAGGAGACAGATGAAGGGATGGGTAAAAAGACTAGTACTTGTGTTGTGTAGCAGACAAATGAAGGGATGGGTAAAAAGACTAATACTTGTGTTGTGTAGCAGACAGGTGAAGGGTTGGGTAAAAAGACTAATACTTGTGTTGTGTAGCAGACAGGTGAAGGAATGGGTAAAAAGACTAATACTTGTGTTGTGTAGCAGACAGCTGAAGGGATGGGTAAAAAGACTAATACTTGTGTTGTGTAGCAGACAGCTGAAGGGATGGGTAGTGGACGGGTAAAAGAGCACCAGCGCAGTAGAATATGTTATTAAAGATGGAAAAAAGTGGAATTGTGGAAGAGGATTAGAAAAATTGTATGATATCAGTAAATCACCAATGCCATTGCATGGATCCACGGAAAAGAGACTAGAACAGTAAACTAAAAAAAAAAATTGCTAGTTGGTTAAAAAATCGTGCTAGTTATTTTGACTGTAGCAATAAGAAACATTCAGCCTAACCACCATCAAGCAAATTCAAAGGAATGTGATGGTTTATTTTTTATATTTCAAGAGAGTTCTGTTTTCTTTCTCCTCCTTTTCATTTCAAAGTTTGTATCTTGCTTTTACTTTTAGGCATAAGTATTTTCTAATGAAGTAAATTAACAAAAAGAGATCAAAGCAAAACTTGCATCTGTATTCGTGGGAAAATGCAGTGTGTAATTGAACACAGAGCCCCTCAGATGACTCTTCAGCCTCCCTTGGTTCTGGGACCTTTGGTCCAGGCTGTATCCCTAAATTGAACGATAGTTCATCATAAAGTTCCTCATTTCGCATGGTTAGTATGTCAAGATCTAATTAATAAGTAGGAACTGTTCACGAATTATTTGATTTATTGAATATTCTGCCATACACCACAGCAATACCATACATGACAAAGTTTAACACAAACAATACATCAATACAATAAGACTGTGTAAGTAGCTAACCAAAACAAAATACAATGTCAGTAATGTATTCCTAATATGTCATATTACAATTACAATAAACATACCATTTAATACAATTAATGAACCTGCACAATTAAACCAAAATTTATAATGTAGACAGATACTATGTCTACATAAATCACTGCAAGTGGATGACATGGAGCCAGGGAAAAAGGCTTAAATGAAAAAGCCTGAGGAGACCCCCGATCCCCAAGAACTGTGTGTCAGGCCAAGAACACAGTGCACAAAAAATCACACTAAGACACAAATTACCATTATAGTACAGGTAAGTGAAGGATGCATGACTGTAAACAACTGTAATTAAAAAGTAGATGGCATATAACCAGAACAGTTACAGTATATAGAAATCTTAACACATGCCAGCATAACTGATAAACATAGTATAAGAAAAACAATGAGAGATTTAAATTGGACATCTATGTGTATATGTTATCATTAAAGTATGAAGTCCATTATTTCATAGAATACCTAGTTATTTCATGAAATAACTGATCAAGTCAGTTAAAGCATTAAACTCACCTGTCTTCTATGGTTTAACTAGTTATTTCATAGAATAACGATCTACACCCCATTAAAGTGTAAAATAACCGAGTAAATAAATCCCAAATTCGAAAGGCTGTAAAGTGAGAACCACTTGTTCACAAGAATGCAGTGGAAACATAGTTTGTTTGAAATGTAATGAGCCTGTCGACATGTCATGTTTGGAAGACTATGTTTTGGAAGACAAAGCTGTACAGAATATCTGCAAATTGTGTTTTAATGAACTGAATGTTCAGAGGGAAAGAGAAAACTCTAAAGAATGTTTGGAAATTCAATTCAAGCTAAGAAGATGAAATTAATGTCAGATAAATCTCATTCTGAAGCTTCTGTGTTGCTTACAGTCCATATCCCGATACCTGAAGTTGACAGAGGAAGGGGTGATGCCAGATCTATTTTAGCTGTTATCATGAAAATAACCAAAGAAGGATTTTTTCAATTGGGAACAAGAAACGGCTGCATAAAACAGCTATATTCCCGATCCCAGTTCAGTGAACATTAATTCAGATCGAAGAAGTGCCGGATATAGAGAAATCGCTCCGGTCAGTTGCTACAGCTCAAAGTTTAGGTACTGGTCAGGGATTTAAAAAATGTTCATGTAAAACACAGTGTGTCAACAAAAAATGTATTTGTTTTAGAAATAATGTTCTATGCAATTTCAAATGCCATTTTAGTAATCCCTGTTGTAACAAATTATTTTATTGTGTCTTTATATAAATAACATTTTGTATGCTGTATAATTCAGTCAAATTGTTTATTTCACACTTTAACTGTCTATCATTAGTTAATTTATAGAATACCTAGTTATTTCATAGAATAACTAGTTAAAGTGTGGAACTATTAATTTATTACACGCTTTAACTAACTTGATCAGTTATTTCATGAAATAACTGAATTATACACTTTAACAGTAACATATATACCAAATCAATGTAATCAAAAAATGTACATCACTAGAGTATCTGTACAGTATATAAAATAACCAGGCAGCAATAAATAAACCAAGATCAACAAGACAAAGCAACAAAGTTAATCATAAATCACACCATACCACCAAGCACAATGATGATATATGCAGAAAAAGCCAAAGGAGTGCACCGATAGCCAATTGGTACAAAGTCACAAACACATGAACAAATCATAAAAAAAGGCACAACATAAAACAGCAATACACGTCCCCAAAATAAACGTTTAATAATGATTGCAATTAAGTTAAACAAATGAATAAGACTTCCTATCCCAGACCATTTCACAACTTCAGGTTAAACACTATTAAGTCATTTACAGGATCAAGATACTTAGTATAAAAATATGTGCAGCGCATAGCAGTGATACCCAATATGACAGTGAAGGTTAAAAATTTAACAGTGAAAGTTATTCATCGAGTCCTAAACACGAAACAGTATCCAAGAGCCAAAGCAAGGAAATATAAACATCCCTCGTCTTACTCACTAAGGTAAAGTAAATGTGAAACAAAGTAATAAAAATTTATATGTACCAGGAATAATGTGCTACTATATTTAAAAAATAAATAAATCAAAACATTGATTCAAATCATATCAGCCGGCCAATAATTCAGTAGTTAATATTTTCATGAATGCCCTGAAGTTAACAATTGATTTAATGTGCAAGGGCAATTCATTCCACTGTTGCAGACCGGCTGTAGTAATAGTGTAATGCAAAAGATTTAGATGTGCCCTGGGAATAACAAAGTTTGCATTACCCCTGGTGTCATGAGAATGTGAAAATTGGTGTAATTCAAGAAGACTCAAAAACTTATTAGCAAAAATACTATTATGCATAGAAAGTAATAATCAAAATGTATCATTATGATCAACCATTATCAATCCACTGCTGGATGAAGGTCTCCCCAAATTTCTTCCACAATTGTCTGTCTTGAGCCTGTCTCTTCTATGTCACTACAGCAAACTTTCAAATTTCATCCATCTATCTCCCATGGGGTCTTCAACTGGGTCATTTCCTGTCCCTCGGAATCCAGTCTAAAATTTCAGTTGTCCATCGGTGATCCATTCTTCTGGCAACATGTCCAGCCCATTGCCATTTCAGTGATTTCACTCTGGTCATGATGTCGTCCACTCTTGTCATTTTCCTTATCCACAAGTACCTCTTCTTATCTTTCCTGGTTACGCCAAGCATGCATCTCTCCAGGCTTCTTTCAGTTGTCTGCAGTCTTTGTATGTCTTTTTTAGTTAAGGTCCATCCATGTCTCTGATCCATATGTAAGCACTGGCAGGATGCATTGATTAAACACTTTTCTTTTAAGACATAATGGCATACCGCTCTTAAAAATTGTACTGTCTCTTCCAAAAGCTCTCCATCCAAGTTTTAATACACTGATTAATTTCTTCATCAATGTGACCCTTACTTGATATCTGCTGCCCAAGATAAAAGTAGGTATCGGTTGTCTCAAGCTTTTCTCCATCAATCGATAAATCTTCATTTCTTGTAAAAGCATTGTATATCACTTTTTGTCTTCTGAAAATTCATTTTTAATCCCACTTCTTTACTCTTGTCAAATGTATATAGTTTATTAAATGGGATTATTTTATATGAACAGCAAATGGCAGCTATAGCACTATCAGTATCCAATAAGCAAATGTATTTCTTTTGTAAAATATATAATCTGCTGACATTACCCAACGTGGTCTGACCCCAGGTCAGTAAACAATATGAAAGAATTGCATTGTTGGACTTATTGTTAAATCCATGTTGAACACTTACCGCACGTGTTGGTTTCCGTATTTCCATTGTGTAGATGTGGCATGGGTTTTTTTTTCATTCGGTTGCTGTTCCTTTTTAATTGGCCTCGTCACTAAATGAATTTTTTTCCCCTCTGCTGCTTCTACATTTCGATACGTTTTTTACCCGAGTACTTTCGGTAACATTCCATTACCGTCATCTAGGGGACGTTTTGCTTCGACCTGCACGGGGACCGTGTCGGCAGATCATTAGGTGGTTCTCGTGGGCTGCATCTGTTCGCAGCTATCGCTTCCTCTTGGGCGTTGTGGCGCCATCTCTTGTTTCCCAGCAATCTCATTTTTCGAACTTTTTCGTTTTTTTGTTCGACAAATGAGATCGCTGGCAAACAAGAGAGGGCGCCACAATGCCCAAGAGCAAGCGATAGCTGCAAACAGATGCAGCCCACGAGAACCACCTAATGATCTGCCGACACGGTCCGTGCAGGTCGAAGCAAAACGTCCCCTAGATGACGGTAATGGAATGTTACCGAAAGTACTCGGGTAAAAAACGTATCGAAATGTAGAAGCAGCAGAGGGTTAAAAATTCATTTAGTGACGAGGCCAATTAAAAAGGAACAGCAACCGAATGAAAAAAACCCTATGCCACATCTACACAACGGAAATACGGAACCAACACGTGCGGTAAGTGTTCAACATGGATTTAATAAGTCCAACAATGCAATTGCATTAATGCACGTCAAAAAACGAATTAACTTTTCAATAGCGGACTTTTTCTTACAAAATCCAATATTGGAAGTACTTGAAAAAATATGAAAGAAGTGAATAAATGAACGAGTAATACAAAATTAGTTTTAATCTTATCGTCAACATACCCGAAATTCTATAAACTATTCCTATACATGATCTAAGCTGATTTGCCAAATAATTAATCTAATTTTTATACTCAAAATAGTATAACTATACTAATGATCTGAATTTCTTGGCAGAGAATAGAAATAAAACTTTCTAAGCTTTCGCATATCAACCAGATGGCTCGCTCTTTCGAGGAATGTAGGCAACTAACTGTAAACTGGATAACAGAACATTTCAACAATTTGAACGCAGTGACTTGACTAGACAATAAATGAATAGGCGCAAATATGATCATTCGAAGAAATGAGGTCATGTTGGTTGGGCATGAACCAGATGCATAATTTTATCGAAAAAGCCAGTACCAGTTATGTTAATTTTTCTATGCCGCAACTTCGCTACCTGGGATCTATTCCCTACATACCAAAAGTGTTCTATCAACTCAAAAACACGCTCAGGATGATGAACTTCGGTGTTGGCATAAGGACTCCGGCATCTTTATATACAGTGCTTAAGAGAAATATTGACAAGCCCCCTCTTCTCAGTGAGGAAGGTGTTTGTGCCATCCCACTACAATATCCAGACGGCTCCAGGTGATACTACATTGGAATGACCAAACGTTCGTTTGAAATTAGAATCAGCAAAAATAAAAGGAATACAAAAAATGGAAAAATAACCACTGCCCTATCAAGAGACGTCAAGTTCAAGTCCCCTGATCCTATGTAGAGTGATATAAAGAAATTAGCTTCATACTCCACACCCAAATCTACTGCAGTTTGCAAAATCTTGGAAATCTTGACCAGCAGTGAGGCTTACAATGATAGCATCTCCTTGGAGTTGCCACGTATTTGGAATCAATTCTTCAAATAATGCTGAATTTTCTACCTTGGTACTGCATGCCCAACCAACATGACCTCATTTCTTTGAATGATCACATCTATGCCCATTCATTTATTGTCTAGTCAAGTCACAGCATTCAAATTGTTGAAGGTTCTATTATCCAGTTTGCAGTTAGCTGTCTACCTTCCTTGAAAAAGTCATCTGGTTGAAGTGTGAAAGCTTGGAAAGTCTTATTTCTATTCTATGCTGAGAAATTCGGATCATTAGTATAGTTATACTATTTTGATCTCAAGATCTGCCTCTTAAAAATCCTTTTCACTAAAATAGAGATCCATGCTGTTCTTGTTAATATAGTTAAAATGTATCCGGAATTGATCTGTTCATCTATGTGTAACGCATAAAGTCATTTCATATTTTTTATTTCCCTAATTAAGTTTGGCTTTTAAAGCTAAGACACATATTTTAGCTTAATATCTATATTTTTTACTCTATACAGCCAGTAAATCATTTTCAATTTTTTTTATTATAATGATTTATGCCCTTGAAGGGTTAAAGAGATGTTATTTTGCACACAACTACTGCTGTAATAAAAAAATATATATGTTTTTAGTTTACATTTCTAACTTAAATTAAACTATATCAGAAAGTTTATGACTGACATTAACAGCTCTCTCTCTCTCTCTCTCTCTCTCTCATCTCACTCTACTATTTGCTTGAATTCTATCAAAAGTGTTTTTAGAACGTACTAATATTTAGTTATCTCATGCATTCTATCAGACAACTGATATATTTCAATGAAAAAACCTCAGAATTAGTTGTCATGCACCCCTCAAACTCGATTGACGATATCAATAAATCTGGTATATATTGTATACCATTAGAAAGCTACGACCCAGCAGATAAACCCTAAGTTTACATAGGATCAACTTTACGTACTTTTGGCGTAAGAACAAATGAACATAAATATAATCCTAGTTGTAAATGAATTTATGGCACCTCTATTCATAGTTTACTGTAGAAATAACTTTTTTACAGGTCTTATCAAAAAAGCTGGTGGTCAAATTTTTGAACTAAAGCCTAGTTCATCATCAGGAAGGACTACGTCACTGGAGTAGTTGCTGCCACTCAGTTGGAAGTGTCCACCTGCAATTATTATTAATTGTGTTACTTCTTCTTGCTATTTCCATCCCTTCTTCTAGTTTCCTCTTTTTTAAGTATGATGGACGATTATTCTTACTAAGTCCTAATTTATTTAGTGTCCACTTGCTTATATATGTCTGTCTAGCCCTGTTTTGTTACTAGGGTTTTTGAACAATAACCTCTATAAGACCCATAAAAAAGTTATTTCCACAATAAATATAATGTTAGAAACCATTCAACAACTACCTGCCTCTCTCGACTCACAAGAGAAAGCTCATATATGCCAATATGGAATGAAGCTTCAATATTAGTTAGTCAAAAAACAAAGGCCTCAACCCTTTATGCCAAGAGTTTGTACATCTTTGCCTTTGGTGATAAATGTTGTAATGAGGATTCGCCTTATTTAGTGCCACAACCATGGAAATCCCTCATTGAAGGAACATTACAAGATGCCATAACTGATGACGAAGACATCCCAACATTGCCATAAGAAGTGGAGTTATCCATCTCAATCCTTTAAGACACTCTTTTAGCATGCGCTTAAATGACTTTTTTTACGTCGCCAACCAACAATGGACTGTATATAAGTCCCTGCTGTCTGTATACCTCCCTTACATTTCACCTGAAGATGGGCACGTTTGACGGCCCGAAAGCTCTAGTAGATTTTAACTTGTAAATAATATATTTTAATGTAATAAACCTTTAATGTGATCTTGTTATATTGGATTTCAAATTGTGCAGTGACAGTGCTGATTATTGTTGGATGAATAAACCTTTCACTCCAAAATAGCTTGAATGTTTTTGGAGTGAAGGATTTATTCAGTGTAAGATATTAATTCTCCAACATTTACCAAGAGCAATGCTGAGCACTATAAGCAGTCATCTATCCCTAATATAGGGCCATTGGTTCCAGGTATGGTACAGAGTCAGTTCCATTGCACAACACACTGTTTATGCCTTACTAAGACTCGAACAGCTCACCTTGAACAAATGGTCCTTGTCCCATTCTGCCATCGCAAAGCAGTATTCTCCAATTTTCAGAAAATTTCTATTGTATTGCGATATTTCTCAGTGTGAGAGTGCTAAAATGCTTGTTTGTTAATATTTGAAATTTTTCCTCATACTTTCCTGGTGCAGTTTAATGTATGAGTTTTACATGCTTTCTTTCTGTGTAGTTCTTTGTTTTGTGCAAATTATGGTAATAGGATTTTTCTTTGTATTTTTTGTTTGTTTGGTTTGGTTAATTCTTAGGGCCATAAGTAGGTGCTCATCCCTAATTTAGGGTTAGTGGCTCCAGGCAAGCAACAGAGCCAGCACCATTAGATAAACACACCACCTATGCCACGTGCGGGACTTGACCTCCGGCCCATTTCAGTCAAATAGTCAAAGGCCAGCTTCTCAGACCACTTAGCTAGTGGAGTGGCTCAAACAAGAATACCTGGTACAAAATGTCAGAATATGTGGTTCCGAATTGGTACTTTTTTTTTTTTCGACATTATTTTTGCTACATTTAGCAAGAGCATTCTCGTGTTTTAATTAATTCTGAATATATAAGTGCCACTATAGTTATGATGTGATCCATTAATTTTTTTCTCTTCACTGTAATACAGGCCCAGTGCATAAAAATCCATGTAATGCAAAAGTAGTAGATGCTATAAAAGGATGATTCAAGTTTGCTATATTTTGTGTGGGTGATGCAGAAGTCAATGTTAGTGCTCATAAACTGCAAATTTATGAATTATATATATATATATATATATATATATATGGGATGCAAGGTCAGGTGATGCGTAACACCACAGCCTCTCCTTGACAAATGTCAACCCCGCCTTCTCGTGGTGCATCCTGTTCCCACTAAAGGGGCTCTGACGACCGCCAATAGCAGTATAACTATACCATCGGGATTAGAGGAAATGCTATCAAACACTCACCAACCCGCTTGGCCAGCGTGGTGAGTTATGGCCAAACCCCTCCGAAATGATTCCACAACTTAAATCTTGGCCCTCAGTCTCTGGCAGCTGGAATGTACCTGGCCAAGGCAGCGGCCAGTGCGACATGAAGGCAGAGGGTGCTAAGAATCCCCGGAGGACCGGACTAGGCTGCCATCTGATGCTGACCTTGGCTACGTATAACGGACGCTCCCTATCTTCTGATTCAAGGCTTCTTGAATTGGAAGAGGAACTACAAAGGATCAAGTGGGACATCATGGGGCTAAGTGAGGTAAGGAGAAAAGGAGAAGATCTCATCGAACTGAAAAGTGGACATCTCTTCTACTATCGTGGGACAGATACTGGCAGAACTAGTGGTGTTGGATTTATAATAAACAAGAAACTGAAGGATAAAGTTGTAGAAGTTGAAAGTTCCTCTGACAGAGCTGCACGACTCGTTATCCAACTCTCGAGAAGATACCAGGGTCAGATTATTCAAACTTATGCACCCACCACAAGTCATCCTGAAGAAGAAATTGAAGAATTTTATGAGGAAATTCGTCATCTAAATAATAAAGGTAAGCAGCACTTGAAAATAATTATGGGAGATTTCAATGCAAAAATAGGGCAACGGCAACAGAATGAAACTTCAGTAGGTAAATTCGGTCACGGCAACAGAAACCAGCGTGGAAATACTCTCGTTGAGTTTGCAGAGGCAGAAGGGTTTTTCATCTTGAACTCCTTCTTCAAGAAAAAGCCACACAGGAAATGGACATGGAGACATCCAAATGGGACGACAAGTGAAATTGATTTTATTATGTGTAACAAAAAATTTGTCATAGAAGACTGCAGTGTGCTAAACAAGTTCAACACAGGTAGTGACCATAGATTGGTGAGATGTAAGATTCACCTCAACACTAAACTTGAACGTGGCAAGCTCATAAGACAAGCAAAATCTATTGACATAACCAACCTTGAAAAACACCATAATACCTTCAAGTTGGAACTGAAGAACAGGTTCTCTGTTTTAGAAGGCCTAAGATCGGAAGAAGTGGACATCTCTGAAGTTAACAGAAAAGTAACCAAAGCTCTTATGGAAACAGCAACAAAATTAGCTGGGTCTAAGAACAAGTTGCATGTAAACAAATTATCAGGAAAAACGAAAATGTTGATGCAAAAAAGAAGAGAGATGAGGACAACTAAAGAAGATGTGACTTCCAAAGTGGAATATATAGAGCTATGCAAGACAGTACGAAAAAGTATCACTGAAGACGTAAGAAAATTCAACTGTGAACTAGTGAGGAAAGCAATTGAAAACAACCAAAGCCTAAAGATAGCAAAGGGACATCTCAGTAAGGGAAGAAAACAGATTATGGCTCTGAGAAAAGAAGATGGTTCTATAACAAGAAATAGAGGCGAAATTTTGACAAGAGTGAAAGATTTCTACTCCAAATTATATGAAAGGGATGATACATGTATTCCAGACATCATGAAAGGTACCAGTACCAGAGTTCCTCCAGTCCTTCCAGCAGAAGTTGCACATGCAATCAAGAACATGAAGCGGGGAAAAGCTCCAGGAGAAGATGGAATTACTGTAGACATCATACAAGAAGCAAGTGGAGAAATCGAAACAGTACTCGCCCAAATTTTCACTCAATGCCTTAAAGAAGGAAAGATTCCTGAGGATTGGAACACCGCTACAATGATCCTGCTACATAAGAAAGGTGACATTGAGGATCTCGGAAACTACAGACCTATCAGCCTCCTATCAGTAGTTTATAAAATCTTCACTAAAGTTCTTTCACACCGCTTGAAGGTAACACTGGACATGGCTCAACCGAGAGAACAAGCTGGATTCAGGAGTGGCTACAGCACAATAGATCATATCCACGTACTGAGAGAACTAATTGAAAGAGCAAGGGAATATGAACTTCCATTGTGCATGGCCTTTATCAATTATGAAAAAGCCTTTGATTCGGTGAAACCATCAGCAGTTACAATGGCTCTGAAAACCTGCGGTATTGAAGATGCATACATTAATATTATTAATAACATCTATGAAAATGCAAGTGCAAAGATTCGGCTGTTTGAAGATACAACACACGTAAAAATTGGAAAGGGAGTGAGACAAGGTGACACCATATCTCCGAAGCTCTTTAATGCCACATTGGAGGGTGTTTTTCAGTCGCTGAGCTGGGAAAACAAGGGGATAAAGATTAATGGAGATTATCTAACCCACCTTCATTTTGCTGATGACGTAGTCATTTTTGCAACTACCCCATCAAAGCTGCAGAGTATGATCCAGGAACTTGCTGACAAGAGTAAAGAAGTGGAATTAAAAATGAACTTTCAGAAGACAAAAGTGATGTTCAATGCTTTTACAAGAAATGAAGATTTATCGATTGATGGAGAAAAGCTGGAGATAACAGACACGTACGTTTATCTTGGACAGCAGATATCAAGTGAGGGTCACATTGATGAAGAAATTAATCGGCGTACAAAACTTGCCTGGAGAGCTTTTGGAAGAAACAGCAAAATTTTCAAGAGCAATATGCCATTATGTCTTAAAAGAAAAGTGTTTGATCAATGCATCCTTCCAGTGCTTACGTATGGTGCAGAGACGTGGACCTTAGCTAAAAGAGTCATACAAAGCCTGCAGACAACTCAAAACAGCATGGAGAGGTGCATGCTTGGTGTAACCAGGAGAGATAAGAAGAGGAACACGTGGATCCGAAAAATGACAAGAGTGGAAGACATCATGATCAGAGTTAAATCCCTGAAATGGCAATGGGCTGGACATACTGCCAGAAGGACAGATCATCGATGGACAGCTGAAATTTTAGATTGGATTGCAAGGGACAGGAAAAGACCCAGAACAAGACCACATGGGAGATGGGTGAATGAAATTCGAAAGTATGCAGGGGTGACATGGAGGAGACTGGCACAAGACAGACCGTTGTGGAGGAAACTTGGGGAGACCTTCGTCCAGCAGTGGATTGATAATGGTTGACAATGATGATGATGATGATGATGATATATATATGAGAATAAAACCTTTACTTTTTGTATTTGTTATTTATTTGTGAATTGAACTATGGGATATGATGTTTGAACATGGTAGCAAAAAGACAATAGATCACATGATGGCAAGTATGTAAATATTGGTATTATTGCTGTTTAACATGTTGCTCTTTTTAATTTGGTGGTAGCACTTTTTCCATATCTATGTGAGCATCTTCAGTTTCTGGTTGTAAGTTCTTTCAATTTTGTTTAGAAATAATGTGAAAAGAAAGTTCTTTTAAGTTCGGTTGGAGCCACTGTGGTTAAAAATTCTTTCAAAGTCAGTGTAGAAATAATGCTTAACAGCAAAGGAACAGCAGGAATTGAGTGTGATGATTATTGATTCTTTTTCACGAAGATGCTGATTACCCTTCCTTCCACAATAGTATTCTCTTAGGTTGACTTGGAGTATAATAGAAAATTGCAGTGTGTGTGTTAAACAGTAAAAACATATATATATATTTTTATTTCAGTGTAATTTTACCAAAAATATGATGCATCTTGATGCTGATAGAAAAGCTGTATTAGCACATAGCTTATTATGATGGAGAAATATAAACAGAAGTAGTAAATCCATGCTGTTTTAAATTTTATTTCTTTATGGATTTATATTTCATTAACACAATAGTTTTCTTATTCCCAGCTAAGGATTTTTTTTTATTTTATTATTTTTCCTCTGAGGTATGTATTGGTACTAAAATGATAGTTTAATTGTATTGTAATGCATTTGCTTTGACCTAACCAAATCTGGATGCCAATAAAAAGCTGATGTATTAGTTTTTGTTCTCCAAAAGCAACTTAGTAAATAGTTACTAATAATGGCATCCCCAGAGGGGATGCAAAGAGCCATATGCCCCCCCAATAATTTTGTCCAGTTTTAAAAATTGATAAAAATTGTCAATGACGTTATTTTGCTAGTGTCGCCATTCTGGTCTTCCTTAAATAGCCATTGTTACTTCTTTAGTTGGAATGGTCAGATGAGGTCACATGTGCCTATTGTTAATGCCAATTCCCTCCCTCTCCCCGTGCACATTTCCCACTTGTATGCCACCAAAGAAAGAAGAGAGCAAACTGGTGTTGTAGTGGTCAGAGTGTCAGGCTAATGAATGGGGGTGGGGGTGGGAAGGGGGTAAGCCTTTAACTTGAGTACATACCTTAGCAGGAAAACAAAGACATAAAATGAACATTACTTTGTAATTAATTGTATCTGAGAAAAATAAAAGTGCCTGTTCTCATGCACATTTTTTTATCACTTTAGGAAGGAATGATATCATAGCTGCAGTGATAAAACCAAGAATGTGAGAATTTTTCGATTGTTGACTTCATGTCATATAAAATTTGATGCACTGATGCATAATACAGATGCAACTTGATGGAAATGTTATGTATAGTGCTTGAACAGTCTGATGTAATTGCAAAAGAGATTCTTTGATCAAATTTAATTTTTAAATAGCGATAATGCAAACTACAAAATTTTGCATTCGTGGTTTTGATATTGCAGTGATGATATGCATCCCTCAAAATTAATTTCTGCGTATGCCACTGGTTACTAAACAGGGTGTACATTCTAATCAGTTTTTACTCAACAGAAAACTGAATAAACAAAGCCTCTTCATTTTGCAAAGGAAACTTAATTTATTCTTAGAATTACTTTCATTTGCGAATCAGTATAATTTGATTCAAAGTGGTTAATGAACTAAGAAACAACCTGTAGAAATGTATTGGTAGAAAGGAATGTGTCAGCAATTACATTTGCTAGACACTGAGTTAACATTGTTTAAAAGCAATTCATGAATGGTTTGTGGAAGATCTAATTTCTTTCAAATTTTTTAACCTAAATGGAATAATATGATTCCTAAATGAGATAAAAACTTCACCGTCTTGGTACGATATTTAATAAAAGACTAAACTAGTTACAGATTAAAATACCCCACTAGCACTTTCGGGGTAACATTTACACCATCATCAGGTGGGACAGTGTGGCAATTCAGCACTCACTAAGCTTTTTATAGGGGTGCAGCGATGCACTATGGGTAAGTTTCTTGTGTGTCATGTGGGTCGTAACTTTTGCCATTACATCGGAGCAAAAGATACAATTCCCAAACAATAATTTCACATAATAATACAGAAATTTTGTTACAAATGAAGGTTATTGTCATATTAATAAATTGTTTGTAATATTTAATTTATTACTACTGTAATTTAAAGTTCAAGTTGGTAATATGGTCTTTCCAAATTTTTGATATGTCCGTAGGTGTGTAGTCATTGCAGCATTTGTTCCCCAAGGCTTCGATATACATGCTTTCAACAAAATGCAACAAGTGTGTCTATGGTGGAGGGTTCAGGAGTTTGATGTTTGCCCAGTCAGGTTGTAGTATTTCATTTATGAAGTTCCTTGATAATGCCGTGTTGGTTCGGATATCGTATTTATGTTCATGGACATGGATACCCAAGCTCCTGCGTGTCAAGCCTATATAAATGCTGACGTGTTTGCCTGTAGTGGGGTCCAGTAGTGGAATATTGTATGCACCCCATTTGCTCATGATATCAGTTGTTCCTTGATCTTTTTTAACAGATGATAGAAGGTTCCGTGATTGGGTGCCAAACTGTATATTATGTTGTGAGCAAATACGAGATAGTGCATTATTGATATGGGGGTGTTGATCCAATGCTTCCATGAACCTTTAATAGGCCTCGGGTCTTGCTTCAGATTAATGGTTCGTTAATCTGAAGCAAGACCCGAGGACTAATAAACGGTTCATGGGACCATTGGATCAGCACCCCCATATCAATAATGTACTATCTTGTATTTTCCCACTACAGGCGAACATGTCAGCAATCATATAGGCTTGACACGCAGGAGCTTGGGTATCCGTGTCCATGAACATAAATACGATATCCGAACCAACACAGCATTATCTAGGAACGTCGTAAATGAAATACTACAACCTGACTGGGCAAACATTAAACTACTGAACACTCTGACATACACACACTCGCTGCATTTTGTTGAAAGCATGTATATCAAAACCTTGGGAACAAATGCTGCAATGAATACACACCTACAGACATATCAAAAATTTAGAAAGATCATATTACCAACTTGAACTTTAAATTACAGTAGTAATAAATTAAATATTACAAACAATTTATTAATATGACAATAACCTTCATTTGTAACAAAATTTCTATATTATGTGAAATTATTGTTTGGGAATTGTATCTTTTGCTCCGATGTAATGGCAACAGTTACGACCCACATGACACACAAGAAACTTACCCATAGTGCATCGCTGCACCCCTATAAAAAGCTTAGTGAGTGCTGAATTACCTCACTGTTCCACCTGATGATGGGGTAAATGTTACCTCGAAAGTGCAAGTGGGGTATTTTAATCTGTAAATAGTTTCATCTTTTATTAAATATCATACCAAGACGGGGAAGTTTTTATCACATTTGACACATTTGTACGAAGTTACTCTTTTATCTATATGATTTCTAAAACATTTTTACATTGAAACATTTCTCAGATGTTGTACTGTTTGTTCAAGAAGTTCCCTAAAATATTGTTTCAACCTTTTCTCAACCAAAAATGCACTTTTCAAGGGGAAAAAAAGCTTTTTAACTTCAAATACATTCCAAAATTTAATAAACATTATACTACCACTTAAAAATGTATTTGCAATGGTTTAGAAACACTGAAAAGTCTTCACTTAAATTCTGATATAATGGTGATATTTGTTTTATTTATTTGTGTAAAAGAAAAAAAATATGTTTCATAAAGGATGTACTTCATTAAATTTGTTACTTTCCCCAAAAGTTTCATAATAAAGTCTCAGATACATACCCTTCTTTACATTAGTTAGGCAAAGAACAAAGTTGGCTGTTTACAATATGAGATTTAGGCATACAATCTTCTTTTGTGGCCCTGAAACTATGTAATATTTTCAAAAAAAGGATATCACTAGGCACCTATATGTAGCAGATATGAGAATAATTTTTATATTATTTGTGTAAAGCGAGCAAAATATTGTGAGAATGTGCTACTACAAGACTATCTGGATACAGGACAACTTCCTTTATCTCTTTGAAGGATGTACAAATGCTTACAAATATATTTTTTTTATTTATTTGTGTAAAAGAAACAAAATATATGCTTCATTATAGATATACTACATTAAATTTTTTACTTTCCCCCAAAATTTTCATAGTAAAGTCCCAGATACATACACTTCATGACATTGTTTGGGCAAAGAAGAAAGCTGGCTGTTTACAATACAGGATTAAGACATTCCCTCTTCTTTTACGGCAATGAAAGTATGCAGTTTTCAAAAGAAAGGTTATCACTAAGCACCTATATGTGGCTGATATGAGAATAATCTGAAAAAATGTATGGTTTCAGTGGAATGACATGATCAGCCATGCAGATTTAAGATATGAGTTGGATATTTCCTCTGCAGAGGACAAATTTAATGAGGACATACTTAGTTGGATTGGGAAGGTGTATGATATGTTAGAGGATACTCAAAGTCAGGTGCATCATATGGTAGTTATACATATATTAAGGCAGTTGGTGGTGAACCAGAAGGAAAACCTAGAACAAAATGGACTGAAAGTACAGTATCAAATTGGCCATTTGCGGTAGATAGAGTGATTTGTCAGAGCACATCTGGAATTGGAATGAAAAATTTGTAGAGAAGTTTTACTTTCTAAAAGCATCTGATAACAGGCCAATGGGAAGAAATAGAACAAGATGGGTTGATGAAAATTTGGCCATTAGTGATAGAGGGAGTGATTTAAATTAGAGGTAGAAGATCTTGCAATAGAGGTAGAGAAAGGTATTAAATTCTAAAGCACAGGTATTAAGTTATTATCTGTAATTGCATGATCTGGAGCTGTGGATGAAAATCCATGATGTATTAAATGACTTTAATTCACATGTCCTCAGTCATAAAGCCACATATTTACAAATTAAAACAATACATGTGAGATCTTTCAGCAATCCTACTGTAGGGCCATCATCAGACATTATAGCTAACACAGTCACATGGAACAAAATAAATACTGTCTAGT
The DNA here is from genome assembly GCA_039090855.1 of Macrothele yani. Taxonomy (NCBI): domain Eukaryota; kingdom Metazoa; phylum Arthropoda; class Arachnida; order Araneae; family Macrothelidae; genus Macrothele; species Macrothele yani. The sequence continues at coordinate 53,139,005 of CM077032.1, read as the reverse complement.
TAGAGTTCACCTGGTGTCATGTCATGTATCAGTACATGCGCAATAGACTCGATGTGAAACCAACTAAAAAATATTTGTTATAAACCACATAGTGTTTCATTGATACCTTAACTCTAGGAGATGGTACCGTAATTTTCGGACTAAGAGCCGCATCGGCGTAAGGGCCGCAGGTTAAAAATTTTGCAATCTTGGAAGCAAAAGTTGCCGTAAGGGCCGCACCTGTGAAGTCGTGGTGCTGCTCAGAAAACTAAATTATCTTCCTTATTTTCATGAATTAACTCACACCCAGCGTGATTATATGTATACTTCAAAGGCTAATCTGCAATTCAGTGTCGATCTGCTTTATTCACTTATTTTTTCATACTGGCAAATTTTTTATTTATACATTTTTTATTAATCATGTTAATGATGTTATTTGTTTGCCTTTATTAAATGCTCAAAACCATTTATGTAATCAATATAAATCACGGTTAATCTTAAGACTCGTAAAACCGCACAATTGTCTAAATTCCATTCAATGTGGATGTCTGTTACAGGATGGTTCTCTGTTCACCGCAATAGAATCCGTCTTAGAAGTAATTAACTTATAAATTATCGCTTGTAATGCTTTCGATTAATGTTTTCTTTAATAATATGTTCCTTCTATGTTATGCTTTTTTTCTTTACCAGCTGCCTCGCACGTGTTCGCGGATCTAGCCGCCAACACTTCCATAACAGCGGTGCCGCTCTCTTTCAAGTGGTTTGACCTACTTTCATTTATTGCGCACTGAGCCTTCGCGTTGAGCTCCGCTTTTATATGAATCCCTTCTTTTTTCTTTTCCAGCCGAAGCCTTAAACTTCCACTATCGTCAGTCAATAAAAAAAAAAAAAAAAAATTAAAATCGAAGCAAAACTCAGGAGCACGAGCCTAGAAACACCTGTATCGCATGCCAGATGAACCAAGAAGAGTGAACAGAATTTGTCTTTCCGTCCGGCCAGTATTGTTTGGAATAGGTCTCTGCTAATGGAATCATCCTGGGGCAGGCTTTTGCATTGTTCATGTTCTTAAGCTTTTGTTCAGGAAAGTGCCCATCAAACCGGTCTCCCCACCCCACTGAAAATCATCGCACCTTCCTGCGTGATGTATGCTGCAGCCAACGAAAGAGATACGCTAGGCGCGATATCCACAGAAGCCTCGGACGTCACGCTACTCGTCTGTGTGCTTATGTCCCATTCCTCCATGCAAAGGGCATTTGAGTCAGGCATTCCTGTCCTCCCCCACTTTCCCTCCTAAACCAACATCAGGACAGCGTAGTTATCGTGTCTAACGTATGAGTAGAAAGGGAGGGAAACTTGATCACAGTCGAGTTTGTGAAAAAAAAAGACGTGGTTTGAAAAAATTTACTAAGCATCTGCATGGGAAAAAAAAAAAAAAAAAAAAAGGGAAGGAAGAAACAGTCTTATCGAAAACAAATTCGGCATAAGGGCCGCACACCCGAAAAATTTCACTTTTAGTAACGTAAGAGCCGCGGCTCTTAGCCCAAAAATTACGGTAATTATACAATATGATAATTTGATAATAACAAAAATACCATCACTCATAATTACAATAAAACAGAACATATTGAAGAATAGAGGAAGATTATAAAATTTGTTTCCAAGGTTGTGGAATTAAGAACGGGGTGTCATCATTACAAATAGTATTTACAAATTTATGTATGCACAAACTTTCAGCAAACAGTATGAAATTTTGTAAATTGTAAAGCAGTTGGTCACCAATCAAAGGAAGGCCTAGAATAAAATGGATTGTTGGTGTAACATTGGCTATAAGTGTTAGATAGAGTGATATGTAAGATGCAGATCTTGTGTTTGAATGAAAGAGGTGGAGAAAAGTATTCTAAAATGGTTGATCACACAAACCAGGGTCACAGGCCTATAACCAGACAGAGAAGTTGGGAGGGGTGCCCGATGATTGATGTTAGGCAAAAGATGCAAAAGAGATTGGGCACTTTACTGTAGTGTGAGTTGCTAGGATAGGCAAAAATAAATGCAGGGGTCCTCTTCTGCCCTGCAACCGAACAAGATAAATAACAGCGTCAAATTGCCCATTAATGTCAAAAGTAGTGATTTATCAGGGTCAGAAAATCTTGCCATGCAATAAGAGAGATAGAAAAAGTTTCTAAAAAAATTAGTTTTTATTTTGTTAGTGCAGCCAGTGATGTATTCAGACATCTTTTTGGGGTTGCTTAGCCCCCCCCCGAAAATCCATAACCCCCCCCCCCCCCGTAGGTCATTGGGTGATCTTTTATATCTAGTCCAATTGTTTTCGTTTGTAGCTGACTATTGGAGAAATTAATTAAACAAAACTTAATGAGGGAAACTATTATAATAATAAAAAAAATTACCCACATAGACTTCAATCTTAAATTTCTATCATCCTCCAAAAAAAAAAAAAAAAAAAAAAAAAAAAGGGGGAATTTAACTGTCCTCGCTGAAGTGGCAATTTTTCTTTTTCAAGCACTGATAACTCGGACTACTTCAGCAATAAAAACCTAGTTCCATAAAGTGGAGAGTTTGCACTACAATACATCATATTTTGGAAGCTGGCATTCAGTTTTATTTCAGTCTTCTGGATGTCGACTTTCCATGCATACGGTTCAGCTTCAGTGCAGCTAACGTGACGTTAGTGCTTCCAATACAACAAAATATTTGCTACCTAATTTTGAACAATAGCAAATATTAGAAATTGTTCCAATAAAAAGTTTTTTTTTCCTGGAGGAGGGTGGTTTACACTCTGTGACAAAAAACAAAACAAAAAACAGGAACAAAAATGGGGCACCTCAAACTAGCGTCCAAACTGTTAGGGTTTTTTTTTTGTTTTTTTTATACTATGTGCTAATCTAAAGGGGCTGAAACGAAATGGCAGGGGAATGGCTTACACCACATGTTTTCAGGTAACACTGTAATGATTCCTTAATAATCAGAAACACCCTGGTAGTAAGGCGAGGACAGTTTTACCAATCCTAATGTTTTTGGGGGGATTTCCTCCAGCACGGCATTATCTTACTAGCATCCACAATATTTTACACCACCCCATGATGAAATCCGTAGTGTATTACTGAATTAAAGTAAAGGTATAACATTTTTACATTTTTAATCACTTGTATGTGTAGATTACTTGGAATTTGCATTTGCGATATATAAATAACAAAATTGTGATTATATGTATATAATCAGTCAACAAGTTTCTGCCCCCTCAAAATTTGTAATTGCCCCCCCCCCCCCAAAAAAAAAACTCTGAATGCAACACTGAGTGCAGCCCATGTTTATGTGTGGCACCCATTAATCTGAAAGCTTGCTTTTGGGTGCCCAGATATGTTAAGATCAGGGCAAAAGCTGTCTAGTGTCCTGTGTTGCCACTGGAAATAGTTTTTAATAAATAAACAAAGATGATTCATTTAAATATGAGAGAGTATTGCAATCCAAATTACCTATGAAGTAATTAATTCCATGTTGGCCAATAGAAAATATCGCACACATGTCTGCCTGATATGTATGAGCAGATAGTCAAGCCATTGGCAAAGTTAGATATGTGTGTTCCCATTCAGGATAACAGATACAGTACAAAACACTGAATTCTGTCAACTGTGCTAGCACACAAATGCAAAAAGAATATACAAGCCATCTGGTATTTTTTAACCTACAAAGCATACTTATGTTGTCACCATTCTAAGATTTGGTTACATTATTCCCTTCAGATAACGGTACAATGTTTTTTTGTTTTGTTTTTTCAGTGCTTTTCCATGTGTGTTTTATGTGCTACCTACTACATTTAAACAGTTGTTTTATTATCATTTAGAAGGTTATTTTCATTTATTTATATTTTTATCTACACCAGATCCTTTAAATATTAATATCATGAATTAAAGAAGTGCTGGTTCTTTATACTTTTGTAGAGAAAAATGAAGTTTTAAAAACAAAATTGTGGAACTTTGGGCATAAAATAAAACTGTGAGAGAAGCAATACATGAAAAAATGCTGCAGGACTCTCAGCTTTTGCAATTAAGAAAACTTAACACGATAATACATAAACTAACAGAATTTTATTTTCAATTATTTTTAACACAAGTATGTATTTTGGTAAAACAAAATATGTATTTTAACGTGAGTCTGTTTCATAAATATAAGATGGAACATAATACCAATATTCACGTTTTTAACACTCTTCACGTTTTTCAACTCCTTTTTGGATATGACACACTAGTTGGTGATATTTTGATTATTTATTATTTAAATTGCTGATCATTTCTAAATTTGTTTACAAGATGTCTTCATAGGATTCTTTTAAAAGTCAAAAGTTCTTAAAAACTGTAAAACATATTATTTCAATTAACACTTACTTACCTGTCTCATTTGATGATCCAGTATCATTTTCTTCCAGTTTGGAAAGAAATATTACAGGCAAACTTCAGGACTTGCAATGGGTTCTCCACTAGCACCTCTGCTAGCAAATTAATATATAAGTAAACTAGAGGCAAAAATCCTTATACAACCCTCCTTGTTTGCTCTCTATGTAAGGTACATGGATGATGTCCTAATTATAGTAGATACTGTGGACCAATCTCTACCCTCTCAGATTCTGGAAGAATTTAACTTACTAGAGAATACCTTGCAGTACACCCTGGAACAGGAAAAAGACCATAGCATCAATTACCTAGATTTAACCTTGACCTCAAGAGAGGGGGAAATATTCACTCAGCTTTTTAGAAAACCCACCAACACAGGGAAGATGTTAGACTTCTGCTCATTCCTCCCTGATTATATTAAATCGAATACGGCGAGACAATTTTTGGAAAAAATTGAAATCCTGGTCTCTTCAGCTACTCAAAAAGATCTTCACAAAGAAGAATTAAAGGAAATATTGGCAGAAAACAATTACCCCTCCCCATATGTTGAAAAAAATTAAAAAAAAGTGCCAAAAAAAGAAGCAGGAAAAAACCAACTTCAAATTCACCAGCAAAATTACGTACCACAAGGTACTTTTCGAGAAACTGAAAAGGATTGGAGCAAAATATAATATCAGGCTAGCTCCAGATCTTAATAACAAAATAAAGAAATTCCTGGCAGCTTTAAAGCAGAAAGAATTGGACATCCAATTGCAGGAAGGAGTAATTTACTGCATCGACTGTAACTACGGACTCAGCTATATAGGAGAAACAGGGAGAAGTATTAAGGTCCAAATGAAAGAACACCAAGCAGCTATTAGGAACATTGGGAACAAAACAGGGCTAGACAGACATATACAAGCAAGTGGACACTGCCATAAATTGGGACTCAGTAAAAATAATCGCCCACCAGTCAAACTTAGTAAAGAGGAAACTAGAAGAAGGGATCGAAATAGCAAGAAGAAGAAGTACCACAATTAACGATAATTGCGGATGGACTCTTCCAATTGAGTGGCAGCAACTACTCCAGTGACATAGTCCTGATGACGAACTAGGCTTTAGTTCGAAAATTTGACAATCAACTTTCATGAAAAATAACCTCTATAAGACCCGTATAAAAGTTATTCCACAATGAAATAGTATGTTTTACAGTTTTTAAGAACTTTTGAATTTTAAAAGAATCCTATGAAGACAACATTTTGCAGATTAATTTAGTAAAAATCAGCAATTTAAACAATAAATAATAAAAATATCACCAACTAATGTCTCATATCCAAAAAGGAGTTGAAAACGTGAAGAATCTTAAAAAAGTGAATATTGGCATTATGTTCCAACATGGACTTATAGAATTTTGTTTGAGCTCACTCTCGGAAAAACATAAAAAAAATCCTGCAGCTGAAAGAAACACTATGCTTCAGTGAGCAAAAAAATCACCCTAACACAATAACAGATTCTGGTAACACTATCATAAAGGTCATACAGTATCTCACCACTGCTTTCCAATAATGAGAAAAGATGTACCTGAAGTACCTGCATATCCGATCTTGGGCTGCAAATGGCCTAGTGGTCCTATGGTCAATGTACGTGACTGCCACAGAGAGATCTCAGGTTTGATCCCAGGCAGGTAAGCTTATGAACACTCGAACCATTAAATATCTGCCGTGCATCAGATGGGAATGTTAAGCAGTCAGACTCTGGGTACTGTTCCCTCGGTAATAAATAAGGGCGTCTTCCTTCCCCATTCTACATCACTTCCGTGTAACTTTCCTATCGGGTACTCTAGCTAAAATTTTCTAGCTTCCTATTTCAAAGGGTTGTTTAAGACCTGAGGTCAGATACTCCCTTCCTAAAATCCTCTACATATGATCTGATCTGATATATGATCTTGCTGAACATCATTTGAAAATTGAAAAATAAATCCGTTTGCACCCTCTAAATGTATCATGCGTCTCTAAAGTATGCTCCAGTTGCTCTGGATATCAATTTCTTTCAACTAACTTTATTTCTTACTTTACCATAAATATAATTGGTGCACTAATTCTAAAATGGCTGAAGAAAGTTTTAGTCATGAACCAGTGAGCTGTACTGGCATTTTGTTTCTTTTTTCAACAATGGCTTGCTGGGGCCATAAATAGCAGGGAGCAAAGATTCCCCACAAGGCAAGCTAGCCCACTCTAGGAAATGGACATTGTCATAATTTCTCTGAACCTTTATTGTCAGTGGTTTAAGAAAATGTCTTTTATATTCCATCAATATAATCACCTACTAAGCTGTTCTCTGAGATTCAGACTTTAACTCCACAAAGAAAGAAAATCTGCCTGATGTATGTCAGTAACCGAGCATTTACTTACTGTTGCTGTATTAAATGTTTCCATTTACAGCAATCTCGGCACACAGCTTGAGCTTCACTGGCATCCATCACACAACCTACACAAGACCTTCTGTATTTTATACTCATACTCTTTTTCTCATACAGGCACTTCTGAATTTGGTTCTCCCATGATTTCCTTGGCTTTCCTCTACCTTACTTTTCTGCCACTTGGGCTGAAAATTTTTTTTAGTCGGCACCTCACACTCATGCTTTCAACATGGCCAAACCACCGAAGAATATGGTCTCCACCTTACTCTCACATTTCACATCTGCAACACATCTTCATTCTTCACATGATCAGAGAGTATCTTGCCATAAGTAACACATTACTCCAGCACACAAACAACTCCTATGTCTCTTCTGCGGTACCCAGGTTTCACTGCCGTACATCAGAGTAGGAGCAATTACACTTTCATACACTTCCATTTGGGACTACTTTCCTACAGATCACTTTTCACTGCCATAATCAGAGTAGGAACAGTTATACTTTCATACACTTCCATTTGGGACTACTTTCCTACAGATCACTTTTCACTGCCATAATCAGAGTAGGAACAGTTATACTTTCATACACTTCCTTTTGGGACTACTTTCCTACAGATCACTTTTCACTGCCATAATCAGAGTAGGAACAGTTATACTTTCATACACTTCCATTTGGGACTACTTTCCTACAGATCACTTTTCACTGCCATAATCAGAGTAGGAACAGTTATACTATCATACACTTCCTTTTGGGACTACTTTCCTACAGATCAGGGCTGTAGTGGAGGGTATCCGGCGGTATACGCCGCATACCCTCTGCTTTTTTTTGACAGAATAGCATATACCTTCAATGTCCATATTATCAACAGAACTTCAATCTTGAACAACATCGCTGCCAAGAGCTGAACATCTAATAAAAAGAACCATAACAATTATAGAGAGCTTCAGAGAAAATCCTGGGGAAAAAACTCATTTAGCATTTGCAGCGAATGAGGAATTATTATTTTAAAATATCCCATTGATTCCTAACAACAAAATTGTACCTATTAACCAAACCAGTTTATTCAAAGCTCGGTTGACAGGATGAAATCAAGACTGTGTTCAGATTCAAACAGTGAAAATGTCCAACTTCTTAAAGATATTTCTCCATTAGAGCGAATAAATATTAAAACAGATGATGTGCGCTATGGAGAACTAGAAACAAAGCAAATCTGTAGACGTTTTAATGTTGATGAAAATGCAAGCTATTCAGAGACTGAGATAATATACCGAAAATGTCCACCAGAAATCTTAAAACCCCTCTTAAGAACGATTTCAACTCTGCCTTGTTCGACAGCTGAATGCAAACGAGGATTCAGTTTAATGAAAAACATTATAACCGATCTCAGGGCATCTTTGTTAATCTTCAATGCATCTAACCTGATGTTCATAAATTCAAATGGACTGCCCATTGAATGATTCAATCCAAAAAAAATATGTAAGATCTTGGGTTGATGAATCATCGGTCAGCAACTGATAGTAGTTTAAAACTGATAGTAGATCAAGAGTTTCTCCTAGAGAAGAACAGTGATGTAAGGACTTATCTCGTCTGGCTTTTTTTTTTTTTTGATTGGAGGTTTAACGAACACTGTGAGCAACTCAATGGGCTATAAGCAGTTGCCAGTCCCTAATTTACGGTCACTGGTTCCAGGGAAGGGAGAGAGCCAGTGCCGTAAGACAACTGTCAACACAACATCCATGCCTCACCGGGATTTGAACCTGGACCCATTTCAGACGAATGATCAGAGGCCATCATGGGATATATTTCAATAAAAATTAAAATTATCTTGTGCATGCTCTTCAGCATGTCAAAATTGACAGGAGAGAGGAGAAGATACTTTATTCATATGAGTAAGTGAGCTCATAGTACCCCACAAGGGTACCGTGCCTTTTTTTTTTTTTTTTTTTAAATCAATGTAGTATAACCTCTGATTTTTTAGGATTTGCACGTAGTATATATACCCTCTGCTGATTTTATGACTACAGCACTGCTACAGATCACTTTTCACTGCAATTTGATGGCTATCAAATCTATCATTTAAATAGAACTAATTCAAAAGGGGGTGGTGTAGTGATTTACGTGCATAACAAATTAAAAATTTTCTCCACTATACCAAATTTCTCAATTTCCAACCAATCTGCAGAAATCTTAACTATCCAAAACCAACATTATATAGTTATTGTATGTTATCGACCTCCTTCTACGAATTACAATGAATTTTTTGTTTTACTTACTGAGTTACTCAATTTTTGTAATTCCAACTTTTGTAATTCTGGAAGTAACGTCTCCTCCTTAATAACTTTTGAATTTTCAAGGGGCATCCTGAAAGTAATGCCTCCTCCTTAAGAACTTTTGAAATTTTGAGGTGATTTTAATGAAACTGCACTGACATGTACCAATGTGGGAATTTTTTTTTTTTTCAGAATCGAAGATAAAGGTCATGAATAACAGAGAAAAGCAGAGAGCCGTAATTGAATTCCTGGAAAAAAGAGGGATGTAAGGCTCCAGAAATCCACAGAAGACAACTGGCGGATAAAGGGGTTTTGAGAGGGAGAGAGTTTAGTGTCGGACAAACAATGAGGAGTTACAACAATAAACAGTGCTCACTATGTGCAGACATTGAAGAAGATAAAGGAAGCTATCACAAGGAAGAGATGTGACATCACCATCCAGGAGTTACAACAATAAGCAGTGCTCACTATGTGCAGACATTGTAGAAGCTAAAGGAAGCTATCATAAGGAAGAGACGTGACATCACCATCCAGGAGTTACAACAATAAACAGTGCTCACTATGTGCAGACATTTCAGAAGCTAAAGGAACCTATCAGAAGGAAAAGACATGACACTCCACTTCATAGTGTTGTTTTACACCATGATAACGCACGTCCCCACACCTCAATGGAGACATCACAGGCTATTGCCAAAATGGGATAAACAGTGATGCCCCAACTCTCCTACAGTCCTGAATTGGCTCCCTCAGACTTTTTTCTGCTTTTCCCATTGAAAAACGCCCTTCGTGGGGAATGTTTTAATGATGTGACAGATGTTGAACTGGGGGTGAAACGACAGCCACAGGAATTTTTCCACAATGGATTTTACCAATGGGTTCAAAGATGGTGTAAATGTATACAAAGTGATGGACAATACTTTGAATAGGTTAGCATTATTAGCAATTTGTTCAAGTATTTTGCCACCAAGTTTCACATTTTTGCTGCTACAAATGAAAATCTCATGAGAGATGTGGCATTACTTTCAGGATGCCCTTTGTACATGTTGAGAGTGTGGTAAAAATGGTTAGAATAGCAAGAAAGCACAGAAAAATTTGCACATATGGTGTTTGTATATGTTATTCATAATTACAATTTCTGTTTGCCCCCTCCTGAAAACTAAGTTATGGGTGCCCATGACTTTATTTATGTATTGTAATTAAAAAAAAAAACAAAAAAAAAAACTGACAACGATCATACATCACAATTGTTGTATAACTCAGAAGGAATTATTGTTCTGTTTTGTTTGGGGTTTTAATGACCACCGTGAGCAACTAGAGGGGCTATAACTAGTTGCCTGTCCCTAATTTAGGGCCAACAGTTCCTGGGAAGGGAGAGAGGCAGTACCATTAAACAAACACAACATCCATGCTTCACTGTGATCAGGACCGTAACAAGTTTTTCTTATCTGAGAGGGTAAGACTTGAAGTTACACCCATTCAAGTTCAAAATTATGTCCCTTCGACTTCCACTCAAATAATATGTGATTATTACTTTCACACACACTGCCATTATAGAAAAGTATTATGTTCGTTCAAAATCACACTTCAGGTTTTTGACATAATTTTATTAAAAATGTGAAAAATCGGGTAAATACACAAGAACCACAGGTGGTAAATACAGAGTAAAGCGTAAATGTTATGTGAATGCCAACAACACAACACTCCACAGAAATGCAGAATGAAAAACAAACCAGAACAGAATGAATGAGTAATGGATAGTGAATGTAATAATAGGAAGAAGCTTTAGGAGTAGGGCTTGGAAAAATTCTGTTCAACGTTAAATGCTCAGAGAATTTTCTGTGACAGAGCACAAATGATTAATTAGCTCTTCATTCCAACAACATGTTCCGAAAGGTCATGGAGGTTAGGCATATCAGCAAATTGTTTTCGATGCTTCCATTCACTTTTGTGGAAAATTCCCTTCATGGATATAAGATGCTGCACGTCATAGTGTATGTTACTCTGTACCCTGGTTAGCTGTATAGAATAACTAGCCTTTAAAAAGGAAATACTGAAGGGTGTAATTTCCTTTATTAGTTACAATTTATATTTTGTACATCCCCCAGAGCATGAATTTATACCCCTGGAATGAAAACTCTGGCTATGGCTGTGACTGTGATTCAAACCTGGATCCATTTTGAATGAATGGTCAGATGTCATTGTTTAGACCACTACACCACCAGGGTGGCAAAGGACTTCTTGATGTGAATAAGCAGGAACAGATTTGCTGATGATATCCTGGCCAATGGGCTTAGGGTTTGTTGGGGTTAAGGATCCAGGAAGAGAGGAATCTTTCTTTCTTTTAGAGAAATGTAAAATTTGGAAGAACATTGTCAATAGAGAAGTGCTGTCGCTGGGACGTTATACCTAAATGTATCCATCAAGGAGTTGGAAAATCATGCTAAAGGGGAGTCTTTGAGCAAGAGTAGAAGAACTTTCAACTTCTTCCTGTTCATTGTTTTGGTGTCAGTAGGTGGGTTTTACAATGCTTGTGTGTAACAGGTGTTTGATGGTGTGAATTTGAGGACTCCTGCTTTTTGAATATGCAAAAGAAACAGTTTGGCTGTTGACCATGGTAAGAAGAGTCTACCTCTGGGCACCAATGAAGGAGAACGTGTAATTAAAGATGGAAAAAGATAGCATAACCAAAGAGGAGCAGAATGAATCAAAAGTCATCAATAACTTGTCAAGGCCATTGTGTAGGTACACCAAAAGTGACTAAAAGAGCAAAATTAAAGAATAAATACTTTTCCCCTGTTACCTGGGAGTTATTTTGCCTCCAGTGACAAGAAACCTGTAATTCAACTATGAAATTCAAAGAACGTGATTTATTTTTTTGTACATTTTCATTTCTAACCTTTTTTCTTCATATTTTGTATTTTATTTTATTGTTTTTATTTTGTGGCATGGAGAAATTATTCGAAGGAAAAAATTGTCATCTGAAGTTTTGGAAAATTATAGTTTATAGATGAACACAGAGCTCAACCCCTGATTATTCTTTAGCTCTTCTGATTCTTGGACCAAGTTGTGGCTCTGTGGCTAGCAAAGGGATATCTTTGCAATAGTCTAACAGTGGCTTCAACAAACAGAATAATTTTTATGTGTTATCTCCAACTGGGAAGAAACCAAAAGCCATGCATCTGCTTTAGAAGATCAGGTGAATGTGAATGAGGAGGATTCTTCAAATAGCATGAGTAAAATAAGTGTTCTGTAATCAGCTGCACCAGTATAACCTGATTTCCATCCTTGAGTTGTTTTTCCAATGACTTTTGCACTCTCCATTCTCCATCAGTGGCAGATCCAGCAGAAAGCAACTAGGGTAATTGCCCTTCCTCCCCGGATTTTCCTTTTTAAATGGTCAATATTCTAAATAATTAATGCATTTATTTCTGTAAAATTATAATAATAATTGCACAGACTTTTGTAAAAGTATCCATAACAACTGTTGTACATGGAAAATGAAATAATTTCTCCAAGAATGTGTGACTATAAGAAAAAACAAAAAAATATGTACATATACTGAGGGGAAAATCATTTAACCCTACAACTATGATAAAATTTTCTTAAGTGAAAAAAAAATGGTTATTGAAAGTACAAGGGGATTATTTAATTCTGTGGTTGGAAAGACAAAAGAGAATCAATTTTGTTGATAAGGACAAATGCGGTGTGTGACGTGCAAGAATAAAATTAACTCAGTTCGATCCATTCACAAGTCCAAGCTAGTGTGGATACATGCTGTCGACTAACATATGTATATTAAACACATAACACATTAATAATCTAAAGCAACTTATGGGAATTTACTAGGAAATTTTTTCATTTATAGCAAATTTTCGGAGAAAACTCTTCTTCTTCTTCTTCAGGCTCTCTTGTTGTTGTCACTTTTTGCTTGTCACTATCATGGTTACGGTTTACCTTGACGGTTACGGTTAACCTTGACGGTTTAGGTTATTTTTCAACAAATCTTGCCAGATGTTAGGCAGGGAAAATCCTTTGCAATCATTGATGATGGAATTTTGATTTTTCTCAATCTCTATTACTTCTTTCAGTTTTCTTTTTTGGAAATTGCTTTGGAAACTGATTACTTTAAGGGAATTCCAATCCATGCTGTGCCCAGTTTCTCTAACATGCCTATCTAATCCAGTCTTGTTGGAGCAATTTTTTAGAGCTGCTTTATGCTCAGCTATACGAGTTTCTAGTCTGCGACCTGTTTCACCTATGTAAGATAGTCCACAACTACAATTTACTTCATAAACTACTCCTTGCATTTTTAAAATATCTTCTTCTCTTTGAACTATTTTAGGGAAAAAATTTTTAACTTTGTTCTCTAAACTTGGAGCTAGCCTAATATTGTATTTTTTACTAATTCTCTTTAAGCCTCAAATAAACCTTTGTGATACGAAATTTTTCTAGTGAATTTTACTTCTTGCTTTTGTGGGTTCTTCGTACCATTAAAATTCAGAAGCTTCTCAATTTCTTCTTTAGGATAGTTATTTTCTGCAAGTATGACTTTAAGCTCTTCTTTATGGGCTTCTTTTTTATCTGCAGTAGAAACTATTTTATTAATTTTTCTAAAAACTGACTTGCTACATTTTTCTTAATAGAAACGGGATGATACGAATTGAAATCCAGTAGTCTTTTAGTATTCATTGGTTTTTTATACCAACTAGTGAGGAATTTTTCATCTTCATAATAGATAGTAATATCTAAGAAGTTTATTCTTCTTTCTTTTTGAAGTTCAATAGTGAACTTAAGGGAATCATCTAATTCATTGAATGAGTCTAGAATTCTTTCTGGAACAATTTCTGAGCTATCTATTATAAATAAGATGTCATCCATGTATCTGCTATATAAGCAGAAGTATGTGGGTTGTACTAGTATCTTTTCTTCTAGTTTTCCCACATAATAGTTAGCTAAGAGTGGGGAGAGTGGGGAGCCCATAGCTAGCCCTGATTTTTGAATGAAAAAAGTTTTCCCAAATTGAAAGTAGTTGTTCTGCAAAGAGAAAGTAAGCATTTCAAAAATTCCTACTAATATGTTTTTTTCCTTGTTGTGAAAAACTATTAGGTCTGCCAAGTCTTCCGCTATAAAGTCTATAAGTTGATCTATATTAATGTGAGTATACATAGATACTATATCTAAACTACCCATAATAGGAGAATCTAATTTAGGAAGAAGTTCTACTTTTTTTTTAGCTGCATTGAGTTTTTAATCAAGTTAGGTGGCTCTTTTAAAAGTTTCTGAAGGTGTGACTTTAAAAAATAGTTTAGATTTGAAAGAATAGTTTTTTGAGTCTATTATTGGTCTAATTGGTTGGTGTTCTTTATGCAGTTTGACTATTCCATATATTTGAGGTAATCTGAACTGTAATTTTGAGAATTGTTTATAGTTTTCTGGAAGCTGGTTTTTCTTTTTTTGAAGTGAAATAAGCTTAGAGACTTTTTTAATCAAATCTGGTAGTGGGTTTTCTTTTACTTCTTCATACATAGGTTTTTTAGTTCTTCTTCCATCTTTTCTAGATAATCTTTCTTATCCATAATAGTAATCAACTTACTTTTGTCTGTTTTCACAGCAACTATACTTTCATTTTTTCTGAAATCTTTAAGAGCTTTTAATTGACTATTATCAAATTTTTTTTGAGGTTTCCTTACTTGCTTCTGGAATTTTGTAAGGCTATTGTAGTAATCTTTTCTGAGGAGGTCTGCTTTAATTTGGTCCTCTTTTTCTAAAGTGCTGCAGATGCTTTCCAATTCAATTACCAATTTTTCTGGATTTATTTTTTCTTTGGATAGATTGAAATTACTTCCTTTATTTATCACTTGTAATAATTCTTGGCTAACTCCAGTAGCAGTGTTGTCCTTCACATGACTAAGAACTGCAGTTTTTTTGTTTTTACTTGAATAGTTTTTCTTCAAAAATTTTTCTTCTTTAAGGTTCAGCTTTTTAACAAATTTCTTATTTTTGTTGCTTACTCCAATTTTTAGCCAGTCATCCAATTCTGCTTTTACTGTATCCCTTAAGATTCCAGAAATTTTCTTTTCATTTTCTACTTTTACTTTTTTATAATAAGCAACATTTTTATATTTTGCTTCAATACTTCTTTTTAACGTTTTTTGCTCTATTTTTCTTATGAAGTTGGCTGAAAGTAAATCTTTAAATGGTTTTCTAAGTCTAAATGAATTTGGAATAAAGTTATTTACCTTGCAATTTTTCAGGAACTTGATTTGAGCTAAAAGCTCTTAAAGATTTCAGAAAAAATGAATTAAAAGCTCTTAAAGATTTCAGAAAAAATGAAAGTATAGTTGCTGTGAAAACAGACAAAAGTAAGTTGATTACTATTATGGATAAGAAAGATTATCTAGAAAAGATGGAAGAAGAACTAAAAAACCTATGTATGAAGAAGTAAAAGAAAACCCACTACCAGATTTGATTAAAAAAGTCTCTAAGCTTATTTCACTTCAAAAAAGAAAAACCAGCTTCCAGAAAACTATAAACAATTCTCAAAATTACAGTTCAGATTACCTCAAATATATGGAATAGTCAAACTGCATAAAGAACACCAACCAATTAGACCAATAATAGACTCAAAAAACTCTATTCTTTCAAATCTAAACTATTTTTTAAAGTCACACCTTCAGAATCTTTTAAAAGAGCCACCTAACTTGATTAAAAACTCAATGCAGCTAAAAGAAAAACTAGAACTTCTTCCTAAATTAGATTCTCCTATTATGGGTAGTTTAGATATAGTGTCTATGTATACTCACATCAATATAGATCAACTTATAGACTTTATAGCGGAAGACTTGGCAGACCTAATAGTTTTTCACAACAAGGAAAAAAACATATTAGTAGGAATTTTTGAAATGCTTACTTTCTCTTTGCAGAACAACTACTTTCAATTTGGGAAAACTTTTTTCATTCAAAAATCAGGGCTAGCAATGGGCTCCCCACTCTCCCCACTCTTAGCTAACTATTATGTGGGAAAACTAGAAGAAAAGATACTAGTACAACCCACATACTTCTGCTTATATAGCAGATACATGGATGACATCTTATTTATAATAGATAGCTCAGAAATTGTTCCAGAAAGAATTCTAGACTCATTCAATGAATTAGATGATTCCCTTAAGTTCACTATTGAACTTCAAAAAGAAAGAAGAATAAACTTCTTAGATATTACTATCTATTATGAAGATGAAAAATTCCTCACTAGTTGGTATAAAAAACCAATGAATACTAAAAGACTACTGGATTTCAATTCGTATCATCCCGTTTCTATTAAGAAAAATGTAGCAAGTCAGTTTTTAGAAAAAATTAATAAAATAGTTTCTACTGCAGATAAAAAAGAAGCCCATAAAGAAGAGCTTAAAGTCATACTTGCAGAAAATAACTATCCTAAAGAAGAAATTGAGAAGCTTCTGAATTTTAATGGTACGAAGAACCCACAAAAGCAAGAAGTAAAATTCACTAGAAAAATTTCGTATCACAAAGGTTTATTTGAGGCTTTAAAGAGAATTAGTAAAAAATACAATATTAGGCTAGCTCCAAGTTTAGAGAACAAAGTTAAAAATTTTTTCCCTAAAATAGTTCAAAGAGAAGAAGATATTTTAAAAATGCAAGGAGTAGTTTATGAAGTAAATTGTAGTTGTGGACTATCTTACATAGGTGAAACAGGTCGCAGACTAGAAACTCGCATAGCTGAGCATAAAGCAGCTATAAAAAATTGCTCCAACAAGACTGGATTAGATAGGCATGTTAGAGAAACTGGGCACAGCATGGATTGGAATTTCCTTAAAGTAATCAGTTTCCAAAGCAATTTCCAAAAAGAAAACTGAAAGAAGGAATAGAGATTGAGAAAAATCAAAATTCCATCATCAATGACTGCAAAGGATTTTCCCTGCCTAACATCTGGCAGGATTTGTTGAAAAATAACCTAAACCGTCAAGGTTAACCGTAACCGTCAAGGTAAACCGTAACCATGATAGTGACAAGCAAAAAGTGACAACAACAAGAGAGCCTGAAGAAGGAGAAGAGTTTTCTTCCGAAAATTTGCTATAAATGAAAAAATTTCCTAGTAAATTCCCATAAGTTGCTTTAGATTATTAATTCAATTAAACTAGGAAGCCATTTCTCAATATGAGCTTTATTCAAAAAACATAACACATTATATGACACTCTAGAATGGAATTTTTTAAAGACCAGTTGGTCTGCATTTATTCTAGTTAACAGCATAAGATGTTTGATTTTCCCTTTGGATACTCAAGAGAGAACTGTTTTGGTGGTGAATTTTGTGCACAGTAGCATTAACAGCCCTTCTGGCAATTGCTCTTGTTTAACAAAACAAAATTTTCAAGATTTTTATCTTTGGACACAGATTTTTTTTAACCTCTTAGGAGGTTGAGAACCTTTCACACTTTTAACCAGAATTCTAATTTATAATATACCACACAACTGCATAAACACATTCCAAGAGGAGAACTGTCTGCACTACCTACTCCTTATTTGGTAAGAAATAATAATAAAACAAAAAGATATTTTCTAGTGGCAGTTTTAATGAAATCCTCACCAGAAGCAAGCTGAAGGTAAACCTAAAAGAAGTTTGAGGTATAAATTTTAATTTTATTTGCAGCTGCTTTGGTTATGAGACACTAAAAATTTTTAAATGAAAAGTAAAATTGAAAATTTAAGTTAAGAATTTATATTAAATCATTTTGAACTAAGCAGAAGATGTTTCTTTAGACCTTTTCTAAATTTTATGATTACTCATTCTTTTATTTATTTATTTTGCTTCACAGCAGTAGTTTTTCATGGCAACTTCATACACAAAACAAAAAATACTACGAAATGGGGGGATTTTGGCCAAGATACCAAGGTTCTTTTACTGAGGGAAACAGAAGGCAGAACTCAAGTCTGGGTGTTGCACACAAATAAGTTTGGACTAAGGAGAAGAAATTTAGATGTTTCTTTTAGGCCTTTTCTAAATTTTATGGTTACTCATTCTTTTATTTATTTTGCTTCACAGCAGTAGTTTTTCATGGCAATTTCATACACAAACCAAAAAATACTATGAAATGAGATTTTGGCCAAGATACCAAGTTTCTTTTATTGAATGAAACGGAAGGCAGATCTCATCTCTGGGTGTCGCACACAAATAATTTTGGACTAAGCAGAATAAATTTAGGTGTTTCTTTTAGACTTTTTCTAAATTTTATGGTTACTTATTCTTTTATTTATTTATTTATTTCCCAAATTAACTTGTACAATATTCTAGAGGATAATGCTTACCTTGGCATTCCTTGCTAGTGATGAAACACATTTCACGCACGTTTTCCGGTCTTTGTTGTTATTGTCCTAATGTCCATTGTATGAGATGTATAACTTTACTTCAACACACTTTTCGCTGGATATACTCAGTGGATCTTCTCTTTAGGATTCAAACATATCAACTTTTACCGTTCTTTATACTCAAAATTTTTGCCTAGTCTCTGGGCATCCTCAGGAGCGTGGCGACTTTTCCACAGATGTTTGTGGTTAACTTCGCGCTAATGGAGTCCGATACTCCTCGTTGCCATTCGTCAGATATACTTTCTTGGATACATTTCTTTATTAAGCCCTGCTAGCGCCATCTATGTTTCATCAATATAACTCTTTTTTTTTAAATTTCTTTTCTTATCCCGTTTTTTTTTTCTTTTTGGTCGGTTTTTCTTTTGTTGTTCTTTTTCTTGTCTTTTAGTTCTTTCCACAGGCTAGATAATGTGCTAGGGTTGTTCTGGTTACATACCCTAGTTTTATTTTTATAGATTAAGATTGCTTCTTCCCTCCTCATTTGCCTTTCAGATTTTTTATTCCTTTTAAGCATTTTAATTTCATCGAATTTTGGGAAAGTCTGGTTTTCAATGCGGAATTGCACTAAAGCAGTTTTTGCTTCTTTTTTTTTTTGCCAGTTTGATATGTGCTGTTTAAGTCTTTTTTATAACTTCCAATGTACGATACTGGGGGGTATGTGTGCAATTGGAATTTCGTAGGATCCTGATTCTTCTAGTATTTTTCCCTCTGTTTTTTGTTAACAGTCATGTTTTTCAAAGTGTTCACTGAGCTTCCTAGTTGTAAGTGATATTTAGCACATTGCCTATTAATTATGACCGACAAACAACTTACCTTCCTTGCTAATATAAGGAACCACAGCACGTTACCAACTGAAATAAAAAATGCAAACCTTCCAATGGGAGCAGGGATGCCAAAAATATTCTCTAAAATTAAAACACATAAAGAAAACACACCTTTAAGACTGATTCTATTAAAAAAAAATTCCCCACTCATCAATCTAGAAAAAAAGATATACAACTATCTATCCCCAATATTCATGAGGAATCAATATACCTTAAAGAATAGCTACAAGTCTATCGAAAAAATCAAGTTAATTAATCAAGACTTAGAGCAAATAACTATGGCCTCCATGGACGTTAAGGTGTTAAACACAAATACTCCTGTTGAGCTAGCCATTGAATTAATTATGTGACAATTAAACATCAACAAAGAACTAAGCATGCCACAACTAAAAGAATTAAAGAATACTTTATATTTCATCAAGGAAAACAATATCTTCCAATTTGAAAGAAATATTTATGAACAAACACAAGGTGGCCCTATAGGATCCCCATTATCGGCATTATATGCTGAAGTGATATGGCATACCTCGAAAAAGAAATTATTCAAACTCTACCTGAAAAACCAATACTATATGCTCGATATGTAGACGACATTATTATAATGTCAAAACTTAACAAAGCCAAGCTACAAGATCTAGCACAGCGTTTTAGCGAAATTTGTAACACCATAGAGCTAACTATAGAGTTTGAAGAGGATAATCGCCTATCCTTCCTGGACATTCAACTAAAGAAAAACAAAAATAACTTTGAATACTCTGTGTTCAGGAAAGAAACTTACATACCTGTATTGATACCATACTCGTCGCCCCACCCAAGGATACATAAAAAAAACAGCATAGTAAACTTGATATGGAGAGCGTACACACACACGTCTAACAACAGGCTAAAAAATCAAGAGCTAGAGTTTATCTCGAAAATATCATAAGAGTATTGTTACCCGAGTAAGCTAATTGAAAAATGGATACATGAGAGTAAAAAGCATATGACTATGAGAAATGAAGGCCAAGAAGTGCACAACCAAAGGAAGATGAGGAATAAAAAATTGAAATACATTGGTGCTTTCTCATACTTGAAAGGAGTTAGTAATAAAATTAATAGGCAATGTGCTAAATATGACTTATAACTAGGAAGCTCAGTGAACACCTTGAAAAATATGACTGTTAACAAAAAAACAGAGGAAAAAATACTAGAAGAATCAGGATCCTACGAAAGTCCAATTGCACACATACCCCCAAATCGTACATTGGAAGTAAGAAAAACAGGTTAAAAAAAGACTTAAATAGCATATATCTAACTGGCAAAAAAAAAAGAAGCAAAAACTGCTTTAGTGCAATTCTGCATTGAAAACCAGACTTTCCCAAAATTCAATGAAATTAAAATGCTTAAAAGGAATAGAAAATCTGAAAGGCAAATGAGGAGGGAAGAAGCAATCTTAATCTATAAAAATAAAACTAGGGTATGTAACCAGAATGACCCTAGCACATTATCTAGCCTGCGGAAAGAACTAATAAAACAAGAAAAAGAACAACAAAAGAAAAACCAACAAAAAAGACAAGAAAACCGGGATAGGAAAAGAAAAAAAAAAGAATTATATTGATGAAACATAGATGGCGCTAGTAGGGCTTAATAAAGAAATGTATCCAAGAAAGTATATCCGACGAATGGCAACGAGGAGTATCGGACTCCATTAGCGCGAAGTTGACAACGAACATCGGTGGAAAAGTCGCCACGCTCCTGAGGATGCCCAGAGACTAGGCAAAAATTTTGAGTATAAAGAGCGGTAAAAGTTGATATGTTTGAATCCTAAAGCGAAGATCCACTGAGTATACCCAGCGAAAAGTGTGTTGAAGTAAAATTATACATCACATACAAGGGACATTAGGACAGTAACATCAACAAAGACCGGAAAATGTGTGTGAAATGTGTTTCATCGCTAGCAAGGAATGCCAAGGTAAGCATTATCCTCTAGAATATTGTACAAATTATTTTGAAATATTGCACGTAAAAGAGAATAGTAGCATGATCAGAGTTATTTAATAGTCTGAATTAAAATTACTAATAGGAATTTATTTATTTTCCTTCAGAGCAGTAATTTTTCATGACAATTTCATACACAAACCAAAAAATATTATGAAATGGGTAGATTTTGGCCAACATACCAAGGTTCTTTTACTCAGAGAAATAGAAGACAAAACTCATCTCTGAATGTCACACACAAATAAAATAAAAGCATCATGGTATTCAGGAAACCAACCTCAGCATGCAGAGCACATTTAAGAGGGGGCTACAGAGAGCTGCAGCCCTGGGCCCCACATTTTTAAGGGGGCCCAGAATTATGCAGGATGCTTGAAGAATTTACAGAGTTCCACAGTTTTTTTCTTGCAGATAACATGAAAAAAACTATAAGAAACTGCGTTGTGAAATTTTTTTGATATTTCCTTCGTTTTTTTAGGAGGAGTCCACAAAATATATAGTTGCCCTCAGTCTATCATCAAATCAGAAGCTTTTGATGATGGATTGAGGGAGACTATGCTTTTTTTTTACAGAAGTTCTTCGTACTCATCTGTAATTGGGGGAAGTTTCCATACATGAAGAATTTATGACTTCATGGCTTCCTGTAATTACTTTCAGTACCATAAATATTTAACAGAAATTATAGAAAATTTATAATTCTTGCTAAGTATTTATAAGAATTTATGACTTCATGGCTTCCTTTAATTACTTTCAGTACCATAAATACTTAACAGGAATTATAGAGGATTTATAATTCCCATTTAGTATTTATGGTTAAGTATTTATAAGAATTTATGACTTCATGGCTTCCTGTAATTACTTTCAGTACCATAAATATTTAACAGAAATTATAGAGAATTTATAATTCTTGCTAAGTATTTATAAGAATTTATGACTTCATGGCTTCTTTTAATTACTTTCAGTACCATAAATACTTAACAGGAATTATAGAGGATTTATAATTCCCATTTAGTATTTCATCATCATCATCATTGTCAACCATTATCAATCCACTGCTGGACGAAGGTCTCCCCAAGTTTCCTTCACAACGGTCTGTCTTGTGCCAGTCTCCTCCATGTCACTCCCGCATATTTACGAATTTCATCCACCCATCTCCCATGTGGTCTTTTTCTGGGTCTTTTCCTGTCCCTTGGAATCCAATCTAAAATTTCGGCTGTCCATCTATGGTCTGTCCTTCTGGCAGTATGTCCAGCCCATTGCCATTTCAGGGATTTAACTCTGATCATGATGTCTTCCACTCTCGTCATTTTTCGGATCCACGAGTTCCTCTTCTTATCTCTCCTGGTTATACCAAGCATGCACCTCTCCATGCTGCTTTGAGTTGTCTGCAGCCTTTGTATGTCTCTTTTAGTTAAGGTCCACGTCTCTGCACCATACGTAAGCACTGGAAGGATGCATTGATCAAACACTTTTCTTTTAAGACATAATGGCATATTGCTCTTGAAAATTATGCTGTTTCTTCCAAAAGCTCTCCAGGCAAGTTTTGTACGCCGATTAATTTCTTCATCAATGTGACCCTCACTTGATATCTGCTGTCCAAGATAAACATACGTATCTGTTATCACCAGTTTTTCTCCATCAATCGATAAATCTTCATTTCTTGTAAAAGCATTGAACATCACTTTTGTCTTCTGAAAGTTCATTTTTAATCCCACTTCTTTACTCTTGTCAGCAAGTTCCTGGATCATACTCTGCAGCTCTGATGGGGTAGTTGCAAAAATGACTACGTCATCAGCAAAACGAAGGTGGGTTAGATAATCTCCATTAATCTTTATCCCTTTGTTTTCCCAGTTCAGTGATTGAAAGACATTTTCCAATGTGGCATTAAAGAGCTTCGGAGATATGGTGTCACCTTGTTTCACTCCCTTTCCAATTTTTATGTGTGTTGTATTTTCAAACAGCCGAATCTTTGCACTTGCATTTTCATAGATGTTATTAATAATATTAATGTATGCATCTTCAATAACCCAGGATTTCAGAGCCGTGGTAACTGCTGATGGTTTCACCGAATCAAAGGCTTTTTCATAATCGATAAAAGCCATGCACAATGGAAGTTCATATTCCCTCGCTCTTTCAATTAGTTCTCTCAGTACGTGGATATGATCTATTGTGCTGTAGCCACTCCTGAATCCAGCTTGTTCTCTTGGTTAAGCCATGTCCAGTGTTACCTTCAAGCGGTGTGAAAGAACTTTAGTGAAGATTTTATAAACCACTGATAGGAGGCTGATAGGTCTGTAGTTCCTGAGATCCTCAATGTCACCTTTTTTATGTAGCAGGATCATTGTAGCATTGTTCCAATCCTCAGGAATCTTCCCTTCATTAAGGCATCGAGTGAAAATTTGGGCGAGTACTGTTTCAATTTCTCCACTTGCTTCTTGTATGATGTCTATAGTAATTCCATCTTCTCCTGGAGCTTTCCCCCGCTTCATGTTCTTGATTGCATGAGCAACTTCTGCTGGGAGGACTGGAAGAACTCTGGTACCTTTCATGATGTCTGGAGTACATGTATCATCCCTTTCATATAATTTGGAGTAGAAATCTTTCACTCTTGTCAAAATTTCGCCTCTATTTCTTGTTATAGAACCATCTTCTTTTCTCAGAGCCATAATCTGTTTTCTTCCCTTACTGAGATGTCCCTTTGCTATCTTTAGGCTTTGGTTGTTTTCAATTGCTTTCCTCACTAGCTCACAGTTGAATTTCCTTACGTCTTCAGTGATACTTTTTCGTGCTGTCTTGCATAGCTCTATATATTCCACTTTGGAAGTCACATCTTCTTTAGTTGTCCTCATCTCTCTTCTTTTTTGCATCAACATTTTGGTTTTTCCTGATAATTTGTTTACATGCAACTTGTTCTTAGACCCAGCTAATTTTGTTGCTGTTTCCATAAGAGCTTTGGTTACTTTTCTGTTAACTTCAGAGATGTCAACTTCTTCCGATGTTAGGCCTTCTAAAGCAGAGAATCTGTTCTTCAGTTCCAACTTGAAAGTATTATGGTGTTTTTTAAGGTTGGTTATGTCAATACATTTTGTTTGTCTTATGAGCTTGCCACGTTCCAGTTTAGTGTTGAGGTGCATCTTACATCTCACCAATCTATGGTCACTACCTGTGTTGAACTTGTTTAGCACACTGCAGTCTTCGATGACGAATTTTTTGTTACACATAATAAAATCAATTTCACTTGTCGTCCCAATTGGATGTCTCCATGTCCATTTCCTGTGTGGCTTTTTCTTGAAAAAGGAATTCAAGATGAAAAATCCTTCTGCCTCTGCAAACTCAACGAGAGTATTTCCACGCTGGTTTCTGTTGCCGTGACCGAATTTACCTACTGAAGTTTCATTCTGTTGCCGGTGCCCTATTTTTGCATTGAAATCTCCCATAATTATCTTCAAGTGCTGCTTACCTTTATTATTTAGATGACGAATTTCCTCATAAAATTCTTCAATTTCTTCTTCAGGATGACTTGTGGTGGGTGCATAAGTTTGAATAATCTGAGCCTGGTATCTTCTCGATAGTTGGATAACGAGTCGTGCAGCTCTGTCAGAGGAACTTTCAACTTCTACCACTTTATCCTTCAGTTTCTTGTTTATTATAAATCCAACACCACTAGTTCTGCCAGTATCTGTCCCACGATAATAGAAGAGATGTCCACTTTTCAGTTCAATGAGATCTTCTCCTTTTCTCCTTACCTCACTCAGCCCGACGATGTCCCACTTGATCCTTTGTAGTTCCTCTTCCAATTCAAGAAGCCTTGAATCAGAAGATAGGGAGCGTCCGTTATACGTAGCCAAGGTCAGCATCAAATGGCAGCCTAGTCCGGTCCTCCGAGGATTCTTAGCACCCTCTGCCTTCATGTCGCACTGGCCGCTGCCTTGGCCAGGTACATTCCAGCTGCCGGAGACTGAGGGCCAAGATTTAAGTTGTAGAGTCATTTTGGAGGTGTTTGGCCATAACTCACCATGCTGGCCAAGCGGGTTGGTGAGTGTGGGATAGCATTTCCTCTGATCCCGATGGTATAGTTATACCGCTATTTGCGGTCGTCAGAGCCCCTTTAGTGGGAACAGGATGCACCACGAGAAGGCGGGGTTGACATTTGTCAAGGAGAGGCTGTGATGTTACGCATCACCTGACCTTACAGTATTTATGGTTAAGTATTTATAAGAATTTATGACTTCATGGCTTCCTCTAATTACTTTTAGCACCATAAATTCTTAACGGGAATTA
Organism: Macrothele yani; assembly: GCA_039090855.1. Lineage (NCBI taxonomy): Eukaryota > Metazoa > Arthropoda > Arachnida > Araneae > Macrothelidae > Macrothele > Macrothele yani. The sequence goes on along the minus strand of CM077032.1, from coordinate 53,113,491 downwards.
TAGAGGATTTATAATTCCCATTAAGTATTTATGGTTAAATATTTATAAGAATTTATTATTTCATGGCTTCCTCTAATTACTTTCAGTACCATAAATACTTAACGGGAATTATAGGGATCCTCTATAATTCCTGTTAAGTATTTATGGTACTGAGATTAAGAATTTGTTTGAATCATGATATTTGGATCAAATTATTTTGCCCACTACTTCGATATAATTTCAACAAGCTGAACGGAACCCTGGAGGGGGGGATTAAAGCAGAACTAAACTGACATCTACTTTTCAACCATGCATTTTTACGTTTTCTTGCTACGACTGATTCGTCCATGAATCATGGGATACACACTTCAATATAGTGGGGATATTTTTATGCTTTCCACATCATATTTTTGGAATGTTTTCCAGGCATTTTTATCCATAGTGAACTAGATGTGCCACTAATGCTTGGGCCCCATAATACTGTCCATCCCTAGGCCCCTGATCTCCTTAAATGTGCTCTGTCCGTATGAGAATCAAATTATCAGCTTTACAAGTTGCTGAGCTAGAAATGGCATTAACAGTATAAAAAAACTGCAGAAGAAATTCAAGTAAAATAAAGGAAAGGGGGCACGTGTTATAATTATAAAAGAAACTGGAGAACTGGGAAGGTCCCTGTTATAAATTTAGCAAGAGCTTTATTACTGGGTGACAGTAATGAAGGTGTTAAAATAGTTCTCTGGCCCCGTCGATTGGTAAAAATGAAAATTTATTTTTGGCAGTGCACTATTCATTTCTCTTGTGTGAGTGGGAGAGGTCATCTCTTCCTCACCAGAAAATGGGGGGGGGGGATCAAAAGGTTCTGAGCATCCAAAATATAGCTTTTCTATGCTTTTTTTCTCCTTCTGGAGATGTCTGATGGCTACCCACTGGGCATGGATAGAACACATAGGTCTTCAACTAGAAACATGATGTATATAGTTTCTTGAAAGGACATCATTGTAGCATTCAAACACAGATCACGGGGACGGTGCTGATCCTTATGCTGCAGCTTTCCTGCAGTCCTCCTTTTTGCTGAAACTCTTTGATTCCTTGGGCGTGAATGATAAGCAAGTTGGTGTGTGTGTGTGTGTGGGGGGGGATAGTCCTCACACCAATCCTCTAGCTCTGCGTTCTACTTCATCAGCCTCCCAAAGCCCCAAAGCTCTAATGGGAATATTGGAAGAGCAAAGTCTTCCTGAAAAGATGTCATTTGTTGACCAGCTGTTCTCTGGAATGCAGAGCACCCACTTTCTAATTCTTCAAGTGCTGGAATTTTCGCGCAGTCGTGCCAGGATGCAGTGGCGGCAGAACCGCCCGGGCCTGGTCAATAATTTTAGCCAAGATTTTTATTTCTTTTTTTTTTTTTTTGGCAAATGTGCACTTTTTTGTTGTGATGTGCCTTAGAAAGCTTCTCTAGTAAAGGGACCATCCATAAAGTACGTTCGAGATTACAGGGGGAGGGGGGGGTCCTGACAACCGGACCAAATGTGACATCGGGGAGGGGGAGGGAGGGAGGTGTGATAATGCGGGCGACCAGCAGCAAAATTATAATGAATGGTATGTCTTCGTTTTGTTTTCTCTTCTTTTCTTCTTTGAATAGTTAAAAAAAAGGTATGAAATACTTCAGATTTCTGATGATATTTAGCTAAATCAGAAATTTAATATTAAGTTTTCGTATTTCTACTACCAAATCTATCGTGTTTTGTGGATGCTATGATCGAGAGTGTTGAAAACCTTGAATGCGTGTGTTCATTTGTAGATCTTCGTTTCAGAACGATAAAGTTTGGTTGGCGTTTGGGAATAAATTAATGCCTAAATAATAAATATTTTCTGGAGAAAAAGTGTAAATATATGGAAGATTCCTTTAAATAATTACATGTTTTCTTTTTGTTTCTCAACAGACTTCTAAAAGAAGTTGTCAAAAATAAAGGGGGTAGCGGGAGAATCAGGATGTACTTTTTAGGGGTGTGTGCATCAACAATCGAACAATATGTGACATGAGGGAGAAGGGAGGGGGCGAGTCTAAAAATTGTAAAAAATCACGGACATACTTTATGGACGGCCCCTAAGTGGTCAGGTGGTCCTAATCCCTAACAAAGCTCCTTAGGTATTGTTTTTCTTCTGTTTGCTCTGGGAAACGGGAAGGGAGGGGGAGCACTACAATTCAAAATATCAAGCCCGGTCAACGAACCTCACTTTCCGCCGCCCCTGCGAAGATGGCAACTGCACCATGGCATTTTTTCGTTCTTTTGCAAAGTTTTGAAGCCAGATGTTACCACACAGGGGAGAAAAAAATCTTCGAATGCCCTGCGAAATCCATATTATACGCTTCTCTGGGATGATGAGATGCCAGTGCCCTCTTGGTGGAAAACAACAACTCAATCAAAGCAATCCGGATGATCCATGCACGCTCTCCGCTAAAGGGTGGAATGGGGTCAGAGTACTCTAACTTTATTGCAGCATGCAAGAACGATGTCCAGCTCAAAAGGGGTAACCTGATATTCACAAGTTGCCCAGTAATTTTCTCATACAGGGATGGAGGCAGGGGCGGTGGAAAGTGAAATTCGTTGACCGGGACCGAAATTTTGAATCGTGGTGCGCCCTCTACCTTCCCGGAACAAACAGGCAAACAGAAGAAAAGCAATGTCTAAGCAGTGGTGCACCCACAGGAGTGGCCAAGTCCCCCCCCCCCCTCGGCTGATAGATTGGAAAATTATTATGTCGAAGTTTGAAACAAAAAGTTACAATATGCGATCTACATATACTTCTTAGTCATGTACCGTATAATTATAACATATAATAATTATGAGGGAGTAGTTCCATTAAATAAATTTAGAAAAATCTAACAGGGAAAACAATTTCACTGCTTCTTCTAATCATTTAACTTTCTTGTAGTGTAACATTAGTAGTAACTGGATAAGAATAAATGCACAAAAGTCAACCTCCTTAATTGTTACAGCACCTGACTACTTTTTCCGGTAAATTTGGAGGAGGGGTCACCCCCACCTTGGGAAAATTCTGTGTGCCAGGGCGCATGGGCTCTTCCCTTGGGAAATTTCTGGAGTGCGCAACTGTTCCTAAGGAGCTTTGTTGGGAATTAGGACCACCCAACCACTTACCTAGAAGAACTTTCTAAGGCACATTACAACAATCGCACATATGTCAAATAAAAAAATAATAAAAATAAAAATCTTGGCCGAAATTATTGGCCGGGCCCGGGCCCTGGTGGCCCGGGTGGTTCCGCCGCCACTGGATGAAGGTCAAGGTTCTGGTAAGCAGCCTGGGGCAATCTAACCAGCGTTAGTCAGCTGATAAATTTGGAAGAGAATCTGATTGTTGCAATCAGGGCTAAAAATCTTACCGGATGCAAACTAAAATGGAGAGGTTCAAGCAACTTTTGAGAGGAAGCAGAAAGGTTTTCTCTGACCTTACAGTCACTTTTCCCAGAGGGAATGGAGAAGTCAGAGGCCAAATTTCAGACGCCTTCAGAGAGGGTAACAAAGTTCCTCAAAAGGCCCTGTCATAAATTAAGTTTTCCTGCTTTTCTGCCACTAAATGCCACCAAACAAAATTCCAGCTGCCGAGAAAAAAAAAAAAAAAGAAAGAAAGGAAGTGAAGATTTCAGTCATTTTGTGCATTGTATTTTACACATACATATTCATATACAGTTGATGGTGTCAGACTGTTAAAAAAATAACATTTCAATTTTAACATTTCACATACATTTTTCCTTTCCTGCACACATTTTTTTGATAGTGATAGAAAAAAATAGATAAATGCTAGTAACATCTTTATTTTTTCTCTTTTCCAGAAAATGAAAGTGCAACCATAAAATTTAGGAAGGAGTGAAGCTATGCATTCAAGATAAATTCACTGCACTTACAATTACAAAAAAAAAAAAAAAGAAAAAGAAAAAAAGAAAATGCTGAATATATGGAACATCACAGCACTGACAGAAAAGTAAATATTACTTTTGAGAGAGGTATTTCCAAGAGAAACATTTCTGACTTATTCCCACCAACTTTTTTTTGTTTAACATAACTATATACATTCCCTCCTGCCTAGAGTAAAGAGAAATGAGAGGACAGGTAAAAACTCACACACCAATCACTCCCATTTTATCTATAAAAAATGTATTGGACTGTTGTCAGTCCTTAATAAAAATTCTATGAATTGGCCATATTTATGTGTTTTCAGGACTGAGCAACAAACTTTGCTCCAAATTTAGGGATAAAATAGTATGTTCATTTTATTCCCAATTTTTCTCAGCAGGTAAAACAAACAAACAAATAACTAGTGGTTCAGAAGCAGAAAGCTTAGAGCAGAAGTGAAAAGAGACTTTGACTGACCGCAAGAAGCAATGGATGTGCTTTGCCCTTTTCTTTCATAGTGGGTATCATCATTAGAAATTGGAATCAAGGAAAGTCACCATGTGGAGTAATCTTTGCAGTATATGTGAGGTAGTGTGTGTTACAAAGTACGTACCACGACTGAATCGTACCCAAAAACTCGTCAAAAATTTCCAAGCTGGAAATTTTTCTATTAAGTGAAGTCATCTCAATAGAAGGGATCAAATTTTATTTTGAAAGATTTTATCCAGACATGGGATTTAAAGGGCATCAAGCTAGTTTCCTGGGGAAGTGGGCCATTGAACATAATGAAAATGCTGTTCATTTCTTGTTCACAGCTTGTGATTTAAAAATTTAGAACAATTATTTTAATGGAAGATGTTTAAAATGCCTTGCAATGTTAGGGAGGGACAGACATGTAAATTTATAGTGTGCGTGTGTGTACCCTCCACAAAGCCTCTCTCTCTCTCTTTATTTTTTTAGATCAGTCCCAGGGCTGGATTAAGGGGGATCTATAGGAACTATAGCCTTGGGGCCCACCATTACCAAGGGCCCAGGAGGCATGCCTGGGCACATAAGAGAGATAGAGAGAGAGAGAGAGAGAGTTTGTAAAATAGTTTTCCTTTTGTCTGGTATGATTTCCACTTCATCAGAAACAGAGGCTGGAAGATGAACAGATTTCAAGACAGTGACTCACCAAGAGTAAAGGTTTTGTGTCACTGTATGCAGCGGCATCAGCAAGACAGTTTTAGCCTTTTCACTTCCATCCACCCACACCTCCTAAATAATAATCTGCTAGAGCCCTCCTCCTCCTCCTCCTGCGTGCCTCTTTTTAAGTTGTCATAGCAACAACCGAGAAACAAATGTTTGTGACGTCACGCTTAGCTTTTCGTGTAGGTAACGTCATCACTTACACGCGCACAGTACACGCATATACCACTTTGTTTTGTTGTCATAGCAACAAAGAACACAGCTGCTGGTGTGACATGATCTAATCCAAATCATTCTCACATGACGTCAGAGATGCGTTACATCACACGGTCATCTCTAGAGATACGAAAACTTGCCGGAGGGGGTGGGTGGGGACTGGAGGTTTAACGACCACCATGATTTATTCAGTGGGCTATGCTATAAGTAGTCGCCTGTCCTTAGTTTAGGATCACTGGTTCCAGGGAAGGAGAAAGCCAGTGCTGTAAGACAAACACAACATCCATGCCTCACCGGGATTTGAACCCGGACTCCTTTCAGACGAATGATCAGAAGCCATCGCTTAGACCAATGCACTACCGGGGTGGCTATGAAAAACTTTACATAAGAATTTTTGGTTCACTACCTGAACCAGTGTTTAGCCATCTGTATGTGGCAACGTCAAGAGTACGACGATCTCACAACATCAAGATAAAAATAGTTTGTGGAAAAAAACAGGAGAAATTGATTCAGGGTTCACACTCAGTATTTACGAAAAATGTTGTGTACAAGGAAGTGTGGACGAAATGGGGACTAAAGATTTTACAAAACACATAACAAACAGACAGCCCATCGTATTAAATTCCATAACCGACTGCTCGGGAAATTTTCAGAAAGCTGTGAGTCAACGTTGCCATCTATCGACGTGGAACTCAATAAATAAATGTCAATAATTTCTGTGTCATAAACTTTATTTTTCCTCATAATTATTGATGGGCTTTCATTTAGTTTGTACATAAAACCGTTAATGGTCGCAATCCTCTGTGGTTTCACATTGCATAACAAAAAGATGCACTAAGAAAAGTATACAATGTTAATTCATTAGAAAATCCAGACAAAATCTAGAAATCTTAAGCTTTTAACTGAGAACAATGAAAAATTCAGTGATTTATGAAAACTCTGCTGATAATTTAGTAGTTATAGTTTCATGTTTAACAGATTTCATAATATATCCCCATCATAAGCTCTTTGGGAGCTCACTCAGATGCCTTAGCCACGGGGCCCACTAAGGTCTTAATCTTGCCCTGATCAGTGCAACTCCCCACCCCCATAAGGTAAACTTCTGGATCTGTCCCTGTCCTATATTGTCTACTTTTTACCAGTTTACAGAAGACAATGATGTAACTTCCCCAAGTACAATCAGCATGAATAGCAAAATCATATTGTTCAGGGCAGTAGTGCAGCTATAAAGTTAGGGCTCCTGGTGCTCAATCATGTAGTGGGCCTCACTGTTGTGCAGAAATACCATTTAGTTAAGTCAGGGATGCTTAAGTGTATTTTACAAAGTTTTAGGAAGGGAGTGTCTGACCCTCAGTAATAAGAAGCTAAGTGAACTCAATAGGAAATAAACAGAAAAATAAGTGCATTGCTCCAAATTTCATAATTCATACAGCATTTTTTTACATACTATACTGGTAGCTCATCATGTAGCTAAAAATTTAAAATGCAGAACATAAGGTTGTCTATTCACCAGTATTTGGAACAACACTAAAAGAAGGATTTTCTTGTTATCTCAAAACTGAATGCCACACAGTTACCCGTGTATTTGTTATCAATACCACAACTGCCATCTGACTGACTGTGTACTCACCTACAATGTATGGTGGTATGTAATGATCAATAAGACAGAGCTTGAGAACAAGGCATTGTCTCTGACAGTCAGCAAGATTAAAAGTACCGCCTTGTGCATAAGGAACCTTATTGTAGAATATGGATCAAATAAGGGAAAGAGAGAAGGCAGAATTTTTTTTCAGAGTTATTTTCAGAATACTAAAAATAACTGATTCAATCTAATGATTGCTTTGTGTTCTATAAGCATAATAATGCAGGGTAATTTATTACTATTGTCTTGCATGGACTTACCATGAGATGAATTTTGTGCTTCACCTTTGAGAATGTCATACAAAAGTCGTTCTGCAACCAGACAGAAATTGTAAGGTTAAATCACTTACTCAAAGCTTTACCCAGATATATTTATTTAATTCTGCTTCTACTTGAAGAATCTTTAGTTTATCTTCCTTTTCTCCGAGTTCCTTTGGGTTTTTACAGACGTATATGGCCTCTGGATTTTAGTCAAGGCCTGTTCTCAATGTATAGAATGGTTATAAAAAGTTTTGTTTACTCCTGAAGAATTTAAATGTTGTTGCCAGGTTCCTCAAACTGTTGCCAGTGGTGTTTTAAACAACAGAATTGCAACAACAACAGAATTACAAAATACATAATGAAAGCATTTTAGTTTAGCAACTGGCAACAGTATGAAGAACGTGGCAACAAAACGGAAATTCTTCAGGAGTAAACAAAACTTTTGATAATCCTTCTACACATTGAAAACAGGCCTTGACTAAAATCCAGATTCCAGAAACTTCTGTAAAAAACGAAAGCAACTTAGTGGAAAGGAAGATTAACTAAAGATTCTTCAAGTGCAACTAGAATTATTATCTTGTATTAACATCAAATCTTTATGGCTACTTTCTCATTTCCATAACTTATTGTTAGCTGGCAATGGGCCTCCTTAAAAGGATGGGTCATATTGTATCTGCATCACTATGCTCTATGGTAACTATGCCTCTGTTTCAAGGACATATTCAGGAATTTCAAATTGGAGGCATTCTGAAAAGAGTTTGGGAGTGTTAAAAAATTCGAGGGGAGGGGTGGATAAAAACAAAATTTGAAGCTTAAAATTACCTTATTTTTAGCTGGCAATGGGACCCTTAAAAGGATGGGCCCTATTACATCTGCACCACTATGCTCTATGGTAACTATGCTTCTGTTTCAAGGGATTTCAAATTGGAGGCATCCTGAAAAGAGTTTGGGAGTGTTAAAAAATTCGAGGGGAGGGGTGGATAAAAGCAAAATTTGAAGCTTAAAATTACCTTATTTTTAGCTGGCAATAGGACCCTTAAAAGGATGGGCCCTATTACATCTGCACCACTATGCTCTATGGTAACTATGCCTCTGTTTCAAGGGATTTCAAATTGGAGGCATTCTAAAAAGAGTTTGGAAGTGTTGAAAAAATTTAGGGGTGGGGTGGGGGTGGATAGAAGCAAAATTCAAATCTTAAAATTACCTTATTATTTATTAGCTGGCAATGGGCTCCCTTAAAAGATGAGCCCTATGGCATCTGCACCACCATGCCCTATGGTAGGTAAGTCATTGGTTCAGGGGTTTATCCAAGAATTCAAATTGGAGGGGTTCTAAAAAGTGTTTTAAAGGGGGGGGTGCATCATTAGCCAGAAATGGGCTCCCTTAAAAGGATGGGCCCAAGTACATTTGGACCACCATGGCCTATGATACCATGATAGCTACTCCTTTGATTCAAGGGTTTTTCCAGGAATTTCTAATTGGAGGGGTACAGAAAAAGTTTGGGGAGGGCTGATGAAAAAACTTAGGGATGTTGGATGTAACAAAAATTTAGAAAGTTTAAACATTTTAAAGGGAAATATTTAGGCTTCAAACTTAGGATTAAAACTGAGAAAAACTGAGAAAAATGAAGAACAGTTGCATTTTTATTAGTTAAAAATGGTTAAAACGAGAAGTTCTTCCTCCAAAAGTCCACAGTTGTTTCAGTTTTCTATCACTTCTATTTTTAGCCTCTCATGTCTGAATAATTTCCTAAACAAGACAAAAGTATCTAGGTGTTAACATCGGTTGCTGAAACAGTCGGTTTTGATATTTTCACAAATGTTGTGCATACTGAAAGGTTTCAAGCAAGTGTCTTTATTTAAACTTATTCATAGACTTCAGGGGCTGATTGATTAGCATACTTTAAGGGGACGGTTGTTCCTGTCTAAAAAAAAAAAAAAAAAAAAATGCTGTGTGAGAGGGTCACACACACATAAAAACTGCCATTACATGGATTCTAAAACACTTTTTCAATTAAAAAAAAATGATGTTCCAGACGTATGAGGACCTGACCTTCCATTATCCTTCTAAGATCAGTCTGGCCTCCAATCCCGGTTAAGTCATGGATGCTGTGCTTTCTTATAGCACTGGCAGAATCAGGAAGACGCCCTTATTTATAACTGAGGGCCAGTACCCTAGGTCCGATGGCTTAACGTGCTCATCTGACACATGGCGGATATTATTTAGTGGATCGCACCTGAGATTCCTTCGTGGCAGTCATAAACGCTGACCACTAGGCCATCAACAGCCATTCTTTTTGAGGAAACAACCTTGGGGCTTTTTAAATGTAACCTCTGGATAAAATCTTTCACACTATATTTTGAACCTTTTTCTGTTTTTTCCAAATGCTTTTTCTGTTGTCGTTGTTTTTTACTTCTGTTTTTTATTTTTCTTTCTGCTGAAGCTACAACAGAAGATATAACCTCCAAATTGACAGCAAACTTCAATTGTTACAAACACTTTGTGCATTTATTACTATCACAATGCAAAAATAAACACATCAATAATTTACAATCTTGGCCTTTTAAAAAGAAGAAATCTGCTTTAGGGGGCCAATTGACCCAGTCGCCCCAGCTGGATCTGCCACTGATAGACTTGATAAAAGAAAAGAAAAAGAATTTCATTGTGGTAGAAGATACTTCAAGGTAAATCTTAGTAATTCATTTAAATACTATTTAAAACTGTGTTATACCTTCAAATGGAAAGGTGTGGAGGGTTTTTTTTATGGAAGGGTGTCTGTAGAAATTTCTGGAGGTTGGCAGGGCTGGATTAGGGGAGGGGGAGGGGGGATAGGAGCTACAGCCTTGGGGCCCAACCTTGCATGCCTGGGCAAATGAATCAGAGAGATAGGTGTTTATAAAATAGTTTCACTTTTGTCTCATATGATTTCCACTTGGTCAGAAACAGATTCTGGAAGACAACAGATTTTATTTTTGGTGAGTCACTACTCACCAAGGGTAAAAATGTTTCATATCTCTGAGTACAGTGGTGTCGGCAAGACAGTTTCAGCCTTTTCATTATCATCCACCAACAACTCCTAGTTTGCACTTGGAAACGTTAATAGTCGGAGTTTCCTGTGGCTTTACATTGCATAACAAAAAAGATGCACTAAGAAAAGCATACAATGCTAAATTATAAAAAAAATTCGAGACAAAATCTAGGACTCTTACATTTTTAACTCATGTTCTTATGAGAACAATGGAAAATTCTGTGACTTATGAAAACTCTGCAGATAATTTATTAGTTTGAAGAATATACTATGCATTAATTATCACACACACAAGCATATTGCTTAGTTTTTGTTTTTTAATGGACTTCATAATGTGATTTTCCTTCGTAAGTTATTTGAGGTCCAAGTCAGATGTCTTTTATCTCTTAGCCTTGGGGCCCATTCAAATGTTGCTAGTGGCCCACTATGTCCTTAATCTGGCCCTGGGGGTGGGGAGTATAAAAATTCCTGATAATGTTGATATGCAGTCTCAAGTACCTGGGGCTCCAACTCGATTGTCGACTTTTGTGGGTGGCGAACACCAGCTACTGCACGAATAAAGCTAGGCAATGTCTTGGGCAGCCAGATCCACTACTCCACTGGAGAAGCTTCCTTACAACACGGCACAAAGTACTGCTGCATAAGACGGTCATCAGGCCGGTGCTTACCTACGCCTCCATCTGGATTGGTATTAGTAGGAATCATCGAGAGGGTGCAGAGCCGAGCACCTCGAATTATCACTGGGGCTCTCACTTGGACCCTTCTTATGAATTTTCCAACAGACTCGCCAAGAAGTTTTTCAAGAAAGTGGAAACCCACCCTAATAGACTTGTTAGGGGCGCGGTGGATTACAATCCCAGCAAATTCCTTAGGTATCCCAGAACTAAGGCAGCGATCAGTGACCCCCCTTGACAGAGAGAGTAAGTATGTGAACAACGGTGGGTGTTAGACAGACCACCACCCTCTTTTTTTCAGATTGCATCGAGATGGTGAAAATGGATTCTGCTCGGGCATTTGGATTTGGTCTTGTTGAGTTTTAGTCATTCCCTGGTTTGTCAGTGACTGGGTGGTGTTGTGGTCCTTTGTGATGTTGTGCGGTGCTTTGTTCCCTTTGACCACCCTTCCGCCTGGACTGGTGACACGGATCACCCTCTCCTTTCATTACATTTCTCCGATTGTCTTTCCTATTGAGTTCACGTACTCAGATCTCCTAGCTTCCTATTTCTAAGGGCAGTTTTAGACTTGGGGTCAGACACTCCCTTCCTAAAACTTCTTTGTTTGTCTTTCCTATTGAGTTCACTTACTCAGATCCCCTAGCATCCTATTTCTAAGGGCAGTTTTAGACTTGGGGTCAGACACTCCCTTCCTAAAACTTCTTTGTTTGTCTTTCCTATTGAGTTCACTTACTCAGATCCCCTAGCATCCTATTTCTAAGGGCAGTTTTAGACTTGGGGTCAGACACTCCCTTCCTAAAACTTCTTTGTTTGTCTTTCCTATTGAGTTCACTTACTCAGATCCCCTAGCTTCCTATTTCTAAGGGCAGTTTTAGACTTGGGGTCAGACACTCCCTTCCTAAAACTTCTTTGTTTGTCTTTCCTATTGAGTTCACTTACTCAGATCCCCTAGCTTTCTATTTCTAAGGGCAGTTTTAGACTTGGGGTCAGACACTCCCTTCCTAAAACTTCTTTGTTTGTCTTTCCTATTGAGTTCACTTACTCAGATCCCCTAGCTTCCTATTTCTAAGGGCAGTTTTAGACCTGGGGTCAGACACTCCCTTCCTAAAACTTCTTCAAATATCATGCTATCGTGCTGACATGCAGTCTTAGTATGAGCAGTGTTTCAATGTAACACTTGAGCTACTATCTAATCTTAAAAAAAAAAAAAATTGCTATCAAAATATCATGAAAGAAATTCTAAATGTTATAATAAATGTTAGCGGGATCTTCCTCAGGTCTATTCTGCCAGTAATGTAGTTTATGTGGTCCTGATGTTCAGTAATCTGGTTTATGTGAACCTGATGTTCGTTGAACGCCATTTCTTTCACCCATACATTTTTAGGCAGCATCTGTGCAAAAGAAACTAAGGCACCCCCATTCTTAAGTTTGTACAGAGAAAACTGTCTAAAAGTAACTTCTGGAGTCTATCAAACAGAGGTCATCACTCTTTCCACGTTTGTATGTGAATCACGGAAAAATTCTTATTGGCTGCCGCCGGGAAACTGGAAGACCCTGGGTTGGTTTCCCGGTAGGCATGGGTTTGTTTCTCATTGCTCTTTCCATGTTTATAAGTGTGAAAAATTCTCATTGGGTGCCACCAGTGTAACTGGAAGTCTCTGGATTCGTTTCCCGGTGGCGGCCAATGATAATTTTTCCATGACTCACTTATAAATGTGGAAACAGCGATGACTTCATTTTCATGTCCCTTGTCGATGTCAAATGTCTGTATTAATTATTCATTCGCCTTCGAATTATTTGTTCAGTTGCTGCTTGCCATCTTTGGTGAATCCCCAGCATTGTGTGGGGCTCCAAAAAGCAATATGCCAATTGGCTTGGCAGTTAGTGTATGTGAGTCTGGAGGTATTGGAGGCAGCTGTGGTGCAGTGGTATCATGTCCGGCGCGTAACTGGAAGACCTTGGGTTTGATTTCCGGTGGCGGCCAATGAGAATTTTTCCATGACTCACTGATAAACGTGGGAAGAGCAATGACCTCTGTTTGATGTTCCTAGTCCACATCAAATGTCTGTATTAATTCTGGAGTCTATACTCAGGGCAAAGCTAACCTCAAAACACTGTTAATGCTGTGAAACTAATTCACCGACAAGATATCAGTATTTCTCCGTGCACTAATGGGGTGCCATGTGGCACGGACCCTTCTCCCTAAGGTTGACTTAAGGCAAGACGAAAGGAAACTTCCCGCGTTCCTCACGATGTCACCCCTCAAACCTTCTCAACCTTGCTGACCACCAAACAAATGATTTCTGAATGAGTATTTTAAAACAGTAACCTCAAAGAAAGGAGCAAGCTTAATCACCACTCCAGGTTAACACAATTCTACCTTCACGCTCGTAGTAAATATCCTCTCTGTTACTGTATAGCCTCTCTGAAGCAAAACAGAAGTGACAGTGATGTCAAAATGCGGATATTTCAATTTTTTTTTTTTTTAGAAATGAGACCGAAACTGGAATCTTTATTTTTACAATGTACGTACGTACAACATTTAGAACAACTATATATCCATGTCCTTTTTAGGTCTCAGTTCAAACTCGAACACTGACTTTTCAACTGGAACTATATTATGCAGTGGAGGTACACACTCCGTAACTTTAACTCCATAGTCAGGTTAGCTTTGCCCCAAATATAAACGTAAAGTTATGAAGTAGCTAGTGGTGTTGTGGGGCCAGAACTCCCTGGATCAGCGTTCCGGTAAACCCTATACAGCAAAAATTGTTTTCTTTTTAAAATGCGAATTCCCTATAATTCGTTTCCAATAAAAAGAAAAAAAAATGCGACAGAAAAAACTGCGCAGTTAGTGATTTAAGTCCCATGCTTGTTTGTAGGTAAAATTAGTCTCTAAATCCGCTCTCACTTGGGAGTCCCAAAAGGTGAAATCTTGTTCCTCGAATGACAAAATGTGTAAATCTGGAAGTCTAACTTCAACTGATCACTATATCTTCTTATACTAAAAACATAAGAAAGTAAAAAGGGAAGAGGCGGAATAAGTGGGGGAGGCGGAATAAGTGGGGCACGCCCACACATGGCAGATATTTGAAAAAAAAAAAATGTGCTGTTGAACTATACCCTGGAAACTGCCGTGCAGAACCGAACGCTCCTCTGGTATCGGGTTTCTGGTGATCGCATACATTTGTTGAGCGGATTTTGTTGGACTTTGCCTCCATGTCGTGCTAATTATGCACGACTGACTTTTACTTCGCCACTTCTAGATAGTTTGAGTTTATTGTAACTGACTTTTCACACCGATGTTATGCTCTCTTTTTCGTTATGCTTACTTCAACGAGCGTTGGGTCTTCTACTCCGAAAGATCAGATCAGCTCATAACTCCAGCATGCAAAACGCCTTTGATCATATGTAGAGGATTTTAGGAAGGGAGTGTCTGACCCCAGGTCTTAAACAACCATTAGAAATAGGTAGCTAGGAGATTTGGGCTAGAGTGCCCAATAGGAAAGTGACACGGAAGCGAAGTAGAAAGGGCGAGGAAGACGCCCTTATTTATTACCGGGGGCCAGTACCCGGGGTCCCACAGCTTAATGTGCCCATCCGACGCATGGCGGATATTTAGTGGATCGAGCGTTCGTACCTGCTGGAATTCAAACAGAGATCCTTTCCGTGGCAGTCACGAACGTTGCCCACTAGGCCACCCGCAGCCCGTCGTACTGTGAAAAGTTCTCGCCGTTGTTTTTATTAATTTGTACATATTGTATATATACTTTTTAAAATTTATATGTTTTTTTTGGTCTTATAGTTCAATAAAAGACCTTTTGAACTGTTTTACAGACATTCTGTTTTCTCATTGAATACTTACTGCCATTTGAGAGTAAAGGTTTCATGACATTTCTATTTTAAAATCTTCATCTATTTAGTGAGAACATGTTTTTTCCGAATTTGAGATATGGACTTCGCATATCAACTTTCTGCCTGTTTTTAAAGATTTCTAGCAGCCTATGAGAGAAAGAATGCGAAATCCTGTTGAATAACCCTTTATTTTAAAACTTACAAACTGTGCCATATTTAAAAGGAAAGCATATAAATGCCAAGGTAGAAGGAAACTGTAATATATCTCAGGACGTTTCTCTGAAGACGAAATTTATTTGCCACTTGAAATTAACTTTATTTTTTTCATCTTTCATTCTATTGTGTAAACATTTTATTTATTCATGCTTCATCTAAATCCTGAAATAAAAATATCAGGTAATTTCATGATATCCTATTTTGTCTTCGTATAAGACCACCAAATCGTGGGGGCTGAGAGAGGGGAGCGCCCTAATGTGCTCTCGCACGACGTCCCCTCCCCTATACACGACCTTTGTTTCAACACATCTTCACACTGTTCACCACGCCCCAGGTAAACATCTGGACATGGTTAATTGATGTTTACACACACTCCCACCACGGCCCAAGAAGCAACACCAGGCAAACCCCGAGTCTTACAGATCCTCCGAAGAACTCGAAAGGACCCGTACACAAATAACCAGCGAGGTCACCTAGAACAAAAGTCCCCTTCAGAGGTGACCAGGTGACAGCGACCCGGACGGGAGACTGTCAGAGAGGACACCGGGCCGACGGGTGCACCAAGGCACTCACATGGACATGACCCATGGCAGGTGCCTCGCCGGCCCACATCCACACGGAACCGGCACACCACAAGAAGCAAATACGCAACACCCTCCCTTCAGATACCATCCACTCACACCACACCATAAGAGAAAGAGCAGAGACAGATCCAAACCACTCACTCCACTCCCCCCCCCCGACTCACACAGCCTCCTGCCGTCTCGGTCAGCGGCTAACACCGGCAACCTCGACCGGAGAGAAGACATTAAACTACCGATGAAAGGGTCGTAGGCTAACCTCCACACCCTCCATTAAACACACGTCACAAAAACATAACACTAGAAATTTCAAGGGCCGAAACTAAGGGGTAAGTTACTAAAAGAAATTGGAAATCAGAATAGCGAAAGAAAATTACATAGAGATGAGCGTTATTACACTACCTGTGATTTGATCACGGTTACCGAAAAGTCACAGGTAGCGCCTGCTACTGAAAACCGTGAGTAACAGTGATCGTCCAATAAGCGTTCCTCACTCTGTTATTGCTACCCATCATGCTCTTCGTGATTTTTCACAGCTCCGTCTTAACTGTTACCGAGTGAATTCTGCTCCTGTAGCTGTTACTCATTATCTGCTGTTGCGTTTGGCAGCTTTTTTCACAGCGTTGTTTCTGAGCTCATCGTTCTCGCAGTGAGTGGGGTTAAAATTTTTGAATTCGGAGAAAATAGTGAATTGTGAACGTTACTTAGTAAATCTTTAGTAGCTTCATCCATTTCAAGGCTGAAAAAAAATGCTGCCTCGTTTCTTTCAAAGTTGCAACATACCATGTTAGGTACAAAGAACAGTGTGTTTTAGATAATCTGAAATCAAAATTTAACTAACCGCGAAAAACGTATAAAAGAATTACGCATAATTCAACTGAAAAAGCTGTAAAAACTACAGCAAAATATCAGAATTCGCGCAGAATTACCTATAAAAGTTTAAAACAAGTTTAGGACATAACGGACTTTTGGGCACAAATCTTTAGGGGGCCGTACAAAAATTGGTTTCTTGGCGCTGTGAGGGGAATTGAATGGAGATAACGTTCCCAGTAAGACAAACGACAATTACAACTGAATTTAAAAAAATTACAAAGCACAAATTTTGAAGATGAAAATCCGTTTTTTGGTGTAAATATGAGAAGGACAATATCCGAAAACTTGAAAATTTCGTCGTCCTGGATCGGGATTGCATAGCACATAATCATGAATATGGATTACATCATATTCATGATTACATAACACATTTCTTAGGTTTCAACGAAACAAAACAATTACATCAGAACTCATACTATGTTCGGAAAAAGACGACAAACAGGGATTTTTTTATAAAAAGCTGCACTTTTACTTAGGTACTAAATGTTTACATAACATTTCAAGTTATTAATATTTCTCTCTTACTTAATTAGGCACTAAATTACTATGCCTCATTCGTAGGACCTTTTGACAGTCTTTCTTCTGCCGATGTTATATTCATAAAGTTTACGTATCAACTCAAGGTAATAATATTGCGCTTTTACTTAAGCACTAAACATTATTTCACAGGACCTATGACTTTTTAACAGTTTTTGTTCTATCGATGCCACATTCATAACAATTAGGTATCAACTCAAGTTAATAATATCCCGCCTTTAATTTTTCACTAAAAACTTTCTCACGTTCCCTAGGCCTAGGCCGTGGCCTTTTTAATAGTTTTTATTCAATTAATGTCGTATTCACAACTATTACTTATCAAGTGAAGTTAATAATATTCCGCTTTTACTTAGGCACGGTAAATATTCATTCGTTACCCTATGCCTAGGCTTTTTAAATAGTTTTTACTCAAAGTCATATTCGCAACGTTTATGATTCAAATAAAGTTAGTAGCATTGCGCTTTTACTTTGGCACTAAATGTTATTTCACAGGCCCGAGGCCTAGACATTTTTAACAGCTTTTGTTCTATCGATGTCACATTCATAACAATTCCGTATTAACTCAAGTTGGGTGTAGGATCTCAGATCAGATCTTCAGTAGAGGATTTTATTAAGGGAGTGTCTGACCCCAGGTCTTAAACAACCCTTAGAAGTAGGAAGCTAGGAGATTTGGGCTAGAGTGCCCGATAGAAAAGTGACACAGAAGATAAGTAGAAAGGGGGAGGAAGACGCCCTTATTTATTACCGGGGGCGTTTATTATCCCTTATTTATTACCCGGGATCCGACGGCTTAACGTGCCCATCCGACGCACGGCGGATATTTAGTGGATCGAGCGTTCGTACCTGCGGAACCTGAGGTCCTTTCCGTGGCAGTCACGAACGTTGCCCACTAGGCCACCCGCGGCCTGGGTGTAGGAGAACTGGCCACAAACATTTTAAGGGCCGTATAAAAATTACGTTTTTGACCGCCTCGTGGCCACGACCCCACAACAGAGGTTGGTAATCTAAGTCATATAAAGCTTCCGTAATTTCGTCTTTTCTTAATTGCGATAATTAATGTAATTCTTTACAACAAATGTTTGATCTGCATCTCAACAAAATATTTTAGGGTTTTCAAACTACAAGTCTGACAATTATCAGAGCGCATGTGACTACTCGGCAACAAAACTGTCGGGGGGGGGGGTATACCAAAAGTGGAAAATATAAAAAAAAATCTCGTCCGATCGGGAAATTTTCAGCATTTACAAGCTACAACTCGTCGACACATTATCTAAACACATATGCCTACTCTGGAAACCTATCGGGGGGCGGGGGGAAGAGGTGGCATACCAAAATTGTAAAATATAAAAAAAAATTCTCGCCCGATCGGGAGATTTTCAGCATTTACAAGCTACAACTCGACACATTATCTGAGGGCATGTGCTCTACTCAGAAAACCTGTCGGGGGGGGGGGGGGGGGGGTAATACCAAAATTGTAAAATGTAAACAAATTCTGGTCCGGTCGGGAGATTTTCAGTATTTATAAGCCACAACTCGACCCATTATCTGAGCGCATGTGTCTACTCTGAAACCTGTCGGGGCGGGGAGGGGGTTAATACCAAAATTGTAAAATATAAAAATTCTCGTCCGATCGGGAGATTTTCAGCATTTATAAGCTACAACTGACTTATTATCTGAGCGCATGTTCCTACTCTGAAACCTGTCGGGGGGGGGGATATCAAAATTGTAAAATATAAAAAAATTCTCGTCCGATCGGGAGATTTTCAGCATTTATAAACTACAACTACGACCCATTATCTGAGGGCATGTGCCTACTCTCGAAACCTGTCGGGGGGGGGGTAAAACCAAAAGTGTAAAATAGTAAAATATGAGAAATTTATGGTCTGATCGGGAGATTTTCAGCATTTACCAGCTACAACACGACACATTATCTGAGCGCATGCGCCATATTATACACTGTTTATTTACCACCCCACCCCCACCCGCACACACACACACAGGTATCCTGAGTAGGTACACCTCAGATAGTTTGCTGAGTTGTAGCTGGTAATGCTGAAAATCTCCCAATCAGACGAGGAATTTTTCATATTTTACACTTTTTGGTATTAACCCCACCCCCACCCCGACAGGTTTGCTGAGTAGGCACATGCCCTCAGATAATGTCTATTTGTAGCTTGTAAATGTCAAAAATCTCCCGATCGGACGAGGAATTTTTCATATTTTACACTTTTGGTATTAACCCCCACCCCCACCCCGACAGGTTTGCTGAGTAGGCACATGCCCTCAGATAATGTCTATTTGTAGCTTGTAAATGTCAAAAATCTCCCGATCGGACGAAAAATTCTTTATTTTTTACAATTTTGGTATCCGCCCTCACCCCGACAGGTTTCCTGAGGCAGCAGATGCCCTCAGATAATTCGAGACGCTTTTCTCCTTCCTGGTATAAACAATATCCTGATATAGAGTAAAGCATTGTTAAAGATACTGCTTATTGCTTTGAGTTTGTTTTCTTTTCCCCTGAAGGTCCAGACAGGGAGAAATTAGATTGTACTTGGAATGAAACAGGTGTAAGGCAATGACACAAAATGAAGAGTGTGGGTAAATATAAATTAGGAAAATTATCCCAGCATTTCTCTTTTAAAGCTCACAAAGCTGCACTAGTGGATTGTTGCCATTTTTCACAAAAAGATAAACACGTCGATATTCTTTTAGACAAAAATAAAAGGGCTAGTGTAATTTTCAAGAAGAACATGATAAAGAATTTAATACTAAAGTTTTAAATATTTTATTTGATGTTGCCAGAACATTGGCCAGGCAAGGCATTGCTCTTTGCGGAAATAAGTCAGATGAAAATGGGAATTTTCGTCCAATCGTAGTTTAATTTATCGTCATTGCTTGATAATGAAGAAATGGTTAGATAAAAAGAGACTAGACAAAACCCATCGGAATCGACGGTTAGTTTTTTTGTTTTGTTTTTTCTGAAAAGAATAAACTCATATAATGTATTTATTTACACATTAGAAAAAAATCCTGCAGAATTGACAATCATCACCTTAGATTTCACTGTCTCTACTCTGTGTTTCAGTGTTCCACTCTCCAGCGACATCAAAGTCCTGCTTCAAATAAAGATTTTACTGAGTGAATTGGTTTTAAATTGAGCTGCACTTCCATCAGAAAAAATTGTTAACTTTTCTATTTCTGGAAATTTGGCCTTTAATGTAGCTATAGCAATTTTTAAGGCCTGCACAGCATTTTTGTAATGGTTGAGCTCATCACTTATTACAGCTACAGTATGCTTAATATTTCATGCACAACTGGTAAATATACAGTAGTTATTTGCTGGTGCCTCCAGTGTCCACTCTGGATTTCATCTTGGGAGATAGTACTGTAATTTTCAAAAAAATCAATTTGGAGCAGACCTTCATTTGGTGACTGAACTGTTCTTACAAAAGAATGAATTTTATAATAATGTAACTGATTATGAAGCACAGTTCTTCAAACAGAACCATCAATCTCAACCACTTTTTTGAAACCATCTATATCTTTCCATGTTACAAATGTGTCTATATGTATCTCTTCAACACACATGCAAACATCACTTTTACAGTCTGTGCAAAATCCAATCATGCAGTTCTCATTTTGAATGCTGCAGCACAAAACACTCATCAGTTCTATTTCATTTGAAGGAAACTTTGGGGAATTGGAATTTTGCTCGCCAAGGATTGTATAAAAAAATGTAAATTTGCATGATATTTGCAAGCACATAATTCCATGGTGTTTACAAAATTAATGTCACATATCCAGGACACAGGTCGTAAAACTTAGTTTTTTAATTAAAATGTTCTAATTTTCATTTTTGAACTGTGTGAAAGCATCACTTATAGTCATTAGCATGTGTCTTTTTTGTATTAAATTGTGCCTCCTTGATAGTGAGTCCTTTATTGATTTCACACATTTCCTGGTACCTGTCTACTTACAATATATCATTATGGCATAAAAATCTTTTCTTTTTCTTTTGTGCTATCTGATATACAGCGTGAAGTCTTTTCTTTTTCATTAAACAGAGTTGTGGCAATGTCAGGCAACACCTCAGTACCAAAGTGTGACACTTAAGTGAGACTTTCAATAATGTCACACACGTCACACCTCAGTTTTTTCTACATGACTTTTTCTACACTTATTCAGACTGCTGACAATCAAACTTCCACAAAGTTTGAAATTTCTACACAAAGGGTATGTTAGTATAAACTATCTTTATGGTAATTTCAGTCAGCAGACTAAAATGACGGTCAGCAGACTAAAAAAAAATGACGGTCAGCAGACTAAAAAAAAATGTTTTTAAATTTTCAATTATTTTTAAGTGTAAAATATGTTATTACAAAGTGTTTTGGACTCTGCTACATCTAGCAAATACAACTGCAAGTGAAAAACAGTTGTCAAAACATTTCCAGAACTGGTATTAGAATTGTCTAATTACTAAATGTAAATTCTACCTTTTGTTCTGGATGTTTAAGACTGAAATGCAAGGAGACAATAATTTATATAGCATTTTTTGTTGTGAATTCAAATTCTATGTAGTACTCATACCTTCAATTTGATGTATCAGAAATAATAATATGATACAATTTAAGTTTTTTTCCTGTTTGTCCACTTTTTCATGGAATGGCTGTAAAGAATTTCTTCTTTTTGAGGAGTGTGTAATCATTGCTCTTTTGATTAAAGTTTTAATACTATTGTATTTCTGTGTGTATGGATGTGTTGAATTATATGGAATCAGAACAGGAATAAATGACTGTTTTCTATGTAGTCTGTATTGTAGTTGGTCTCTTTGCTTGACAACTTTAACATCAAGGAAGATCAAAGTATTCTCCTCCCCATGTTCTATTGTCAACGTTGGATAGATATTACCAAATTGCTGAGTTAATGATTCAAGTTCATAAATACTCATTCGTGACAAAATAAAAATGTCATTCACATATCTACAGTAAACCAAAGGAGTTTCTTCCATTGTACAGATTATTTGTTCCTCAATATTGCTCATAGTCACTTCTGCAAATAGATTTGACAGAGGGGAACCCATTGGGCCTCTATTTTTTTGTTTGCAATGTTCTCTTCAAATTTGAAAATATTGTTTTCATAAATGTATAACAAAACTGCTTTTGATTCTTGAAATTGTGTGTTATTAAGATTTTTGTCCTGTTTTAATTTTTTAATAATGTTTTCAATTGCTTCCGGTACAGTGGTACTTGGAAAAAGGGCCTTGACATCCATACTTGCTATAATCCTGTAGATCTTGGTTTACATTTTAAATTATATAAATAAACTCATAAGTATTATAGTTTTTACAGTAAATTGTGTTTTCACATTTTTTTAGATGCGCGTTGATCTCAAAGTCAATACCAAAAGCAACAGTCTTTTCGTGCTTAAATATTGTAATACTCTATTGTGATGTTTACAATCATAATATCAGTACTCACAGTTTCTTATTTTGTTTCTTTTTCTGTATTCAAAAATTACAAAAAAGTAGTTCAGCTCAGGGTTCCCCCTGAACTTGATGAACAGGTAATAATTTGATGTCATGGCTATTTCTAGACTTGATGTATTACAAATTTCACTAAATTATAGGATTTACTTGGGAATAAAAGGATATTACTTACAGTCGAATTTTCAGGTAGCATCCCTACCCGTCCACAAGACTACACTATAGTAGGTGTTGTCATTCGTGAGCTAAATACCCCTTAGGTTAGTAGGTGTCCAACCTTATGCTGGAATTTAGCTCACAAATGGCAACATCTACTATAGTGTAGTTTTTGAGGAAGCCTAGGTTTTTTTTTATTGGAAGTTTAACGACCACTGTGAGCAACCCAATGAGCTATAAGCAGTCGCCCGTCCCTAATTTAGGATCACTGGTTTCAGGGAAGGGAGAGAGCCAGTGCCATAAGACAAACACAACATCCATGCCTCCCTGGGATTCGAACCTGGACCCCTCTCGGACGAATGATCAAAGGCCATCGCTTAGACCACTGCGCCACCGGAAGGCTTTTTGACATTAACTCTGCTGTATATACTATTAGAATGCTAGTTACTTTATTTCCTGTAGACTCTGCATTCTTCTGTATGGAGGTCTAGTCCACAATTCGGTAACACATTTCTTATGTTAATTATTAACTGCCGATTTAGGGTCGTGCCAGTGTGGCAATTCCCTCCAAATAATACACACACATGCAAGCTATAGATATACCTTCACAGAAATTTCCCCAACAGGGAGGTAATCAGTTGCTTAAATTTAGTCTTATATTTGTCCACAATTTATATGATCCCCCCCCCTCTCCATTCCCTACAAAAATCATCAGGTATTAACCACTTTACAAAATCTGATAGATATTATGACTATGACTACCGACTGAAATTTCTGTCAGAGAACTTTACGTGGCTGTGCCCATATCTTCTGTCGGAAAATTATAAAGTTCATAATTTTGTAATCTGTGGCAGACAGTAGTATCTCAGTTATACATTTTACTATGGAATGGCTTAAAAAACATGTGACTGAAATTTCAAAATATTAAATACTATTGTATAATTTTAAATGCTTCCAAAAAAGAAAAA
Source organism: Macrothele yani (assembly GCA_039090855.1). Classification (NCBI taxonomy): domain Eukaryota; kingdom Metazoa; phylum Arthropoda; class Arachnida; order Araneae; family Macrothelidae; genus Macrothele; species Macrothele yani. The sequence continues at coordinate 53,089,925 of CM077032.1, read as the reverse complement.
AAAGCTGAAGAGGGCTCGCAATTTTAGATTATGCTAATGAATACTTTGTTCGCTACCTGTCCATTCTATTTTGTTCTTGCCTGTCTATTTTGACCTTTAATTTTTTTTTTTTTTTTTTTTTTACATTATAAAACAAGGTAAGAAATTCTGCATGATTTCATATTTTCAATATATGAAAGAACTCTTACCTTTGAAATATTAGGTAGTAAATCCGAATGTGTTCTTATATTCAACACCCTTAGAACACATTATTTACTTATAATACATCATTCTTTTCAAATAATTTTGTTCACTAGTTGATTTACCATTAATGCTGGGTAAAATATCACTACTTTCTGTTTGTTTTAATTTTTTTGAATTTGGAGAAATTTGTGAATTGTGTGTGAACATTAGATGATAATTTTTTTTGTTGCTTCGTCCATTTCAAGGCTGAAAAATAAATGCTGTCTCATTTTTTTCAAAGTTGTAGCACCATGTTATGTATAAAAGAACTGTATATTTGATAATCTGAATTCAAAAATTTAACCTATAAATCACATGAAAGAATTACGCATAACCCAACTGAAAAGCCATTATAACTACAGCAAAATATCGGGGTTAACGCAGATTTATGTTTAAAAGTAAAAAACATATAACCCAGGATCCGCTGTATTATGGCCAACCCACCGTTCCATTAAGTGATTCTGCTATCAGTTACTTTACTCGTTCGTTAGTCGTTACTGGTGCACGAAATTCACGGAAGGGAAACAAATAACAGGTCCTAAACTGTGATTCCAATCACAGTTAAAAATCACTGTTACTTTAGAGTAGCAGTCACAGTTAGCGCCGTGAACACCAAGTAACAGGTAAGCTCATCTCTAAAATTACAAAAAACTTTTGATAAATAACACATTGTGCGAATTAAATAATGGAGATCATAAGAAATTAATAGTTATGTTTTATGATTAGTTAACTTCTAGTAGAAAATTAAAAAAACTAAATTTAGATGTAAACAATGTTTTACTGTTTCATACTTACCTGGCACTGAGGAATCCGCGATCAGCAAAACGGTTCCTCCAGGCAGAGGCTCTCCATTGCACTTGGGTTGGCTGACGCCTGCCACATCCGCAAACTGCGGTTGCTTGGGGTGCATAATTTTTGGTAGCGGGGTTTGCGGTATGCGCAGCCTCTCTGATGATAAGTAAGCGAATTGCCTGGAAGTCTGTATAACCGACAGTGTCTTTCTGAAACATAATATTTAAACGCAGTAATTTCTTTGCAAAATAGAACGTTAATGAAGTGGCAGACACAAGTTCTTTCCAACAAATCTAGCACTAGCAAAATTCCTTCATGAAACCAGAAGCGCTAACGTTTTTCTGCGTTGTAATGAATTAAAACCCAATCCGGGTAATTGAAGTTTCCACTCCTTGATATTACGAAGCTTCGTTTGGGTCGGCAAGAAACCGAGGAAGAGGCTTGGGCTCAAAGAATATAAACGCTTCGCGTGAAGAAGCTCAACTCTCGTAGAGATAATGTAAAACAGGCGACAGCAGCGCCACCATGTAATGCGGCAGCAGATGCTCTGCGGGAAAGTTAACATTCAGGCGCAAAAAGCGTAGGAGACACGGGACGGGAAGCCTATTTCACGGAAAGGAAGCTAAGCTTTGATCTGCGACTGTTTCCTTCGGTCTCATTGGGTCTACTAAAGCATTTTTTTTTTTGTTCTTTTCTGAGTATCCCTCCTGTCCCTTCTTTTGGTGAAACAAATATATACATTAGCAATTAATATTATTTTAAGGAAATTTTAGCAGTTTTATTCTCACTTTAAGCACCGTAGTAATACCAGGTTGCTTGGCATGAATTTCATATTTACAATATACCTTAAATGTCAAAAATGCTGAGGCTGGTTTCCCAGTAGCAGCCATAATAATAAAAAAAAAAAAAAGCAAAGACAACCGCAGTTTCCCAAAGCTACAATTCTTTTTTCTACCCTTCCGAAGTTTGTAAATTAAACTCACTGCGCTGGAGAAATTTTCTCAACAGATCGGAAAAACATCCGTTCGTATCTGAGTAGGTTCGAACCTGGGCCGCTGGCGTGATAGCTGAGCTCTCTACCTACCGGACTAACTCGCCACGATCGAGTGTATGCTTAAAGCTGTCTGTTTGGTATGCATTGTGTAATCGAATGCTTCCCTCTTTCATTTTACAATATTACGAGGTATTTTTCATAAAAGTCAGTTTCATATAATTGATAAATTAATTTTTTCAACGTAACGATAGCTTTTTTTTCAGCAAACGTTGTTTTAATGGTTTTCCAGGATATTTGTTTCAAACGGTTTCAAATTTGTTCTTGTTATTCATCCACTCCATTCCATGAATTGTTATTCATCGGAATGGAGTGGGTGTATTTCATGGCTGTAATATAAACGCAGATCTAGATGAGAACAACAAAACCTTTGAACAAAACGCCAACACAAACAAGCGTTTATATTCTTTGAACACAAACACGCATGCTCAGTCTAACTCAGTCTGCTCGGCATCCTGCGGCATCAGCCTGTAATGTTGGCTTCTGTGTAGTAATTCTTTGCCGCATAATATAGTGGCGCTAGTTACGTCTCGCTGAGCCTTACCTTCTTATCAGTTAGATATTCTTTGCTTGGGCTATCCTAGGGAGGCATGGGTTGGATCTCCGTAGACAGTCTATTCACAGAGGTATCTCTAGAGGTGGAGGCACTATCGATAGTTTTACGTTTTTCATATAAGTGTAAATCACGATGATGTAAGCTATTCAGCTTTCACCATTGCCTTTTTATGACTGAAGCGCTCATTTTTACTGGTGTCGAAAACATTGAGCCCAGCCATATTGATACATGATGACAATACGAAACTAAAGTTAATTGTAATCAAAAGAGCAAACGGTGAGGGTATGTGGTTTTTGCACTCTGTTGCAGGTTTCAGTTGAATAAAGACGAAAGTCTTATTCAACTGCACAAAAGATATTGTTCTTGCTATTTGTACTGGAAGTTTAAAGATACACCAAGTGCTAAAACAGTTATTTGTTGAAAGTAGGTAATTAGTAATAATGGATAAACATAAAATATCTTTTGTGCAATTTTTTTTTTGTGTGGTAAGGATAAGGTCTACACAAAATGCAGCCTTTGCGGAAAGAATTACAAAACGTCGGGTCTCAGTAAAAAAACAATTGAGGAACAGCCCCACTCAAAACTCTATTTATTGAATTTCTCACGAATTATTACCAGGATTTTGGTAAACACTATAGAAGAAATTATTTTTGCACGCAAAACTGCAGAATTTTCTTCTTTAGCTTTAATGAACAGAAACATAAAAAAATGATACAGTACAAAGAGAAAATGAGAATTAAGGAACCACGAATTAGCTAGTTCTTTAGACAAAGCATTTTTTCGTGACTTTTGCTCACTCACTTTGGGAGGATATCGTCGAAACGTAGACTCCCAGCCCCAGTGGCGGGTGTTATAAAGATGTTTTTGATGTCACACGCATTAAATGTTATGGAGAAGATTTGGTGTATTAAAAATAGAAACTTATGCTAATATTGAAATTTATATGTAATTACAGAAAATTAGAATTTGGGAGATGGGTGGATGCATTTCGAAACAAAACTGAAATTTTGACTAAGGCCATGAAACAAAATAGAAAAATAAAATGCACCACTGAATTTGGTAACTCCCAAAAGTTACTATTGTATTGTTTGCGTCAGATGAGTAGATACACCTGAAAGTGGAAGAAAGGTAACTATTGTTTACATGTGTACCAAGTTTGTAAACACTAAAATTTAATGGTATACAATGTACGCGTGTAAATAACTTTTGGAGGCTGTGAAGTCAAAGCTAATAGTTAGGACAAAAACATTGATTTTTTTTTTATACCACAATAACCTAAGATTACTTTCCTCACCTCAGTCACTGCTGACGGGGATGCAGTTGAACCATGTGATGAAAATTCACTCTGAAAATATCTAAAACTTCACTGCACTAAAGTTTAGGTTTTTGAAAGGCCACTTGGCCTATATTTATTTGTAAAACTTAACAAGTGTTTTGGACACAATTTCAAACCCGGCCACTGCTCCCCCCCCCCCCCAAAAAAAATAAACATCTGACACGGGTTGTCTCAGCGCTGGCTTCTGATCATTCGTCCGACATGGGCCCGGATACAAATCCCGTGAGAAATGGATGTTGTGGTTGCGTTTGTCTTAAAGCACTGGCTTCTCCCTTCCCTAAAACCAGTGGCCCTAACTCAAGGATGGGCGAATGCTTACATCCCATCAAGTTGCTCACTACGGTCGTTAAACCCCAAGCAAAAAAACAAAACAAAAGAAGGTTAGTTTCAAAGTTATCGGAGCTTAGCTTTTTGACAATGTAGGAAAGTAAGCAAAATTCTTGTAAGAATTTTTCATCCCGGAAACAAATTTTCTCCCCAGAAACTTTGCCAACACACTATCGATTGCTATTTTTTGAGTATCGAAAATTATCGATAGTTCACCTCTGTTCCCCTGCGGAACTTCAGGCTAGACCCACATGTGACAGGGGTCTCTTATTACCCGCACATCTCACGGCGGCCAAGAAGAATTTTGCGTTGCTGTTGTGTGTTCTTAAGTGTGAATATCTCTGCAACTTAAAAATTTTAATTATTGTTTTTTTGTTTTTGCACTTGTATCATGCGATGATGTGTACCATTCTGTGCTTCATTCTCCTGTGTTAAGTATTCCTGTTTATTCTAACAGGAACTACTACTATATTCCATATCTTCCACTGAGATCTAAATACACTGCATTTATGTTCGTACAACCATGGCCCTACTCGATCAAGCAAGCGGTAACGATTTGCTCTTAGCGGCCTGTGGTATCGGGAAAAAAGCAGGAATCATCTGATAGTTCCCATTCTTTCCGCAGAGACGGTGGGGCGCTGGAACCCTACAATTCACTCGCTTTTTCCACAATTGTTATGCATTACGTCAGGTAGAAAATAAATCATGAGCTAAGTAAAAATTAAAATTGGCATTGTTTTTGAAAGGAATATTTTGGGGTTAGGATTAAAACGCCCACATATATGATACATACATCAAGCTAAAAAAAAAAGGCACTACATATTGTAATGTAATATAATGCGTGGAATTCACAGCAAAGCTGCATAGCAAAATATACAATTCTACAGTTATGACTTATCAGCAAACACGGAGTACTCGTTCAGATTGGTAAATAGTATGTTTACCTATCTGGTACCACCATTTAAATGTTAATAATGAAAAGTTATCACTTACTAAAAACTTTTATCAAGTTAAAGTAACTCATACGATGTAAAAACGACTAAGCAATTTCATTGCAAAATAAATCGCAATTATTGACAGAAAAACCCCATAATATATACAAAACTAAATTTATGTAATCAAAGATGAAAAAAGAAGGGGCGGGGGTGCGAAATATCCGAACGATGATCACATAAATACAGTTTCACTACACCAATGTTTTCCATTTTTGTTATCTACGGTTGGTTGTTTTTGATTATTAACCAACATCGAGCACTACTTATGCTTTGCAGATTAACCCCGAAAAATGGGAATTATTCCAACGCCCCCCACTGAAACAAGGCCGCAGCACCAGTTCTTGATGTCATCACAAGACCTTGCCGTGACCGCCCTACCTAGTGGACTGGTGCTATCTAACGTAACGGTGATCTCCCGTACTTAGATGCTTACGGAACTATAACAGTTGAAACTAGGTATTTGCGATGGTAAAAAACGGTCTTTGCACTGAGTAAATAGAACAAGATCTGTAAACTAAATGGTATAAGTTTTTTTTATTTATTAATATTTTAGGGGAGCGGGGTGTTTTTCGAGGGCAAATGATACAATACGGTGATTCTATTAGTCAAAAACAAATGCAATGACACTTAGGGGGTTTGTGTAGTAACTAGATTTTAAGCTATCTTAATGACTAAATAAAAACAGAAATTCCGTTTTAATTTTGGCACTTGCACTGGAAAACACCCCCCCCCCCCAAAGTTAATAGTCATCGGTGCATTGAGTTTACAGATCTTGTTCTATTCATTCAGCACAAATACTTTTTTCTTTTGTTTCTTTAATTTATACCTCATGTCCGACTCTACCAAAAGGCCGACGCATGAGTTACTGTTAAGGAATCTATTAATCTTTTACCTTATTTTTCCATTCAGAAACTTCATTCATTGTTTTAGTAAATTAAGATGTTTAATAGACACTTTCATTTAACTTTTTAAATTTGTTTAACTTCAAGTAAGGATCCTTTAAAAATGACATTTTCACTTCCTTCTACACAGATCAGACAACCAATTGAGAGGGTGGGAGCCTGCACAAGAGTTTCTCCTTGCAACAGGAAGTATTCAATTTTTTTAGAACATTCTACATATGCTTGGTAGGTGTTCATGATAAAGGTATTTAAAATTTAAAAAATGTAAAAATTATATTAAACAAAATAACTTTTTAAATTATGAAAAAATAAGAAAATAGTGTAACACGATAGTAAGTAAAAACGAAGATGAAAAAACATAAATGGATTCAATGTTGTTTTTTTAATTTTTGATGTACTGTAATGATTTAATAATTCACTGACTACATTAAAATATTGTCAGTAATTTGGAAATGATTAAGATAAGCACAAAATTGAATTTAAAATTATATTTTTACTTTTCAAATAGATTACCGACAAAAAAATCGAACATGTGTTATTATTTGACACATTTATATAATTTTCAGTTTTATTAATGTTTCACATTTACAATAATTTTTTTCTTACTAGCTCTAATATTTACCTTTGCTCCAAAGTTGCGACACACACTATCCAGGGTATTCAAGTTAAACAAAATTTTTTCTGAATATGTTAGATGAAAAAAGTGGTTTACCTTCAGTGAAGAAATGTTTTTGCACCACCAGTTTAATAGTTCGAAGTGTTTTCATTCTTGGCCCAACAGTGTGCCATAAATAGTAACATTACCTTAAGGAATTAAAAATAAAAAGTAATAAAACTTAGTTTCAACACCGTGTTGATGGGTGTTAAATCCATGTTTTATACTATATATATGTTTTGCCACAAAGCACATGGTAATTTCCTTTGAAATTTAACCTGATATAATTATTGCATTGAATATCACTTATACACATCTAAAAAAAGCAGGAATCCTTTATTTCCTGAAGACACTTAACAAACACTTTCTAAAACGAAGCTTTAAAAGCAGGACTAGAAATTTTTTTAGGCAAATTAACTGGCTGGTTAGTTTACTGTAATCCTCTTCATGGCATTGGGTATTTTTCCAGTTTTGGAGAAATATTTGTCGATAAGTTTCGCATCAAACAGTTTTGTGGCAAATATGGAAGACATTTTTCAACAAAATCTTGTATGATAGAAAGGATCATAATAAATGCTGATGTTTGGTAAGTGAGTCCTCCACGGTCTTGATTTACGAGTAAATTAAGAATCGGTGTCATGCAATTACAGTTAGCCAATTTTTTCTAAGCAGGAGGGGCAGTCTGTTCTTTCATCAATAACTTTCACTAAATATCCAGCCACAAAAGCTAAACTTGCAAACTTTAAGCTGACTCTTGGGGTTACTTGTTAAGGGGAGAAAATTTATATATATATATATATATATATATATATATATATATTAGATCTCTACAACCAAAAGTAATGCTGCAGAAAAACAGTATTTCAAATAAAATGAAACTGAAGAGGAGTCAAATTGCACCGAATAAAGACTGTTACTGATTAGGAATAGGGAAGAAGGAGTGGGGGGGGTGAGTACATGCATTTCACTAAAAGTGTGTTTATGTTTATATCAACCCTTGCGAAACTGCTGAAATTTCTACTAGCCGGTGTGGCTAGTAGAATAAAAAATTTACTAGCCAAATGCCAAAATCTACTGGCCATGCAAAGTAAAAAAGAAAAAGAAAGATCAGTAACTTCTTTACTTACATTTCTATGAAATTAAATGGGTGAATGTTTTTTCACAATTTCTGATGAGAGTTCCTCTCCCATTTACTTCATAAAAACATTAGATTGATTACAAATATTGCATATGCTTTTGTTCTAAAATGATTTTTTGACAAATTATTTTCAGTGCTGTAACATCATTACTATCTTAATTTACTCGTACATAATTTATTTTCGAGAGGCGATTGAAGGTAATCTAATTTCTTTAATAATATTTAAAACAAAGGGACAAGAGCTAGAATATATATACATAAAGTGGCACTAATAATATTGGTACAGTTTAAAGCTGATATGTACGTACCTTGTCTAATCTTCCCATCAGAGGTATCTGTCCACCACAGTCAAATAGCATTCAAAATCTTTAATTGAAGGGCCATTGCATCTGATTTTCATTAAAGTGGCACTAATAATATTGGTACAGTTTAAAGCTGATATGTACGTAGCTTGTCTAATCTTCCCATCAGAGGTATCTGTCCACCACAGTCAAATAGCATTCAAAATCTTTAATTGAAGGGCCATTGCATCTGATTTTCATTAAAGTGGCACTAATAATATTGGTACAGTTTAAAGCTGATATGTACGTAGCTTGTCTAATCTTCCCATCAGAGGTATCTGTCCACCACAGTCAAATAGCATTCAAAATCTTTAATTGAAGGGCCATTGCATCTGATTTTCATTAAAGTGGCACTAATAATATTGGTACAGTTTAAAGCTGATATGTACGTACCTTGTCTAATCTTCCCATCAGAGGTATCTGTCCACCACAGTCAAATAGCATTCAAAATCTTTAATTGAAGGGCCATTGCATCTGATTTTCATTAAAGTGGCACTAATAATATTGGTACAGTTTAAAGCTGATATGTACGTAGCTTGTCTAATCTTCCCATCAGAGGTATCTGTCCACCACAATCAAATAGCATTCAAAATCTTTAATTGAAGGGCCATTGCATCTGATTTTCATTAAAGTGTCACTATTCAGACCTGCCCGATTACTCATTTTGAGGTTCATTGCTGAAAAGCCACGCTCACAAGGAGTAGTACTGCATGGCATTAGATGTAACACATTGCCATAACAATTTGTTTCTTTTGTCCACTCATTTTTCCGTGCTCAGATGTGCAGAAAGGAACGAAGCAGTAAACCATAATTCTTCTAGCAAGAAAAATGGAAAGAATTCATACACACGAAACTAAAAAATAGTCACAAATGAGTAACGACCCATTGTTCTTTTGCGCATGCGGCAGGCCGCTAAGCTTGATGGAGTCGGGCCGTGGTAGTACAACATACCTTCCTATTACGACTTCTATTAATTTCTTTTTTTCACGACTAAGATACTTCAAACTGACTGATATTCAGTTTAGCTATTTATTTTGGATCTTTCCGGTCCGCCACTGTTTGCTTTTGTTCAGTTGCATTAAATGAAACGATTTGACTTCCGAGTAAGAATGCTTTCAAGCAGTTCCCGATTTTGAGTATCGGTCCGCTTTGTTTACATGAAACCTGATCACATCCAACATCAGAGAAAGTAGTTCACGATAAATGTTATGGGAATTTTTTTATTGTTATATAAAATGACACTATAAATAGCAGAAACCTACTTATTCGCCTTTTAATAAAATTGAAAGTGTTTCAAAAATATATAAAAGAAAAACTATAGATTATAAGAAAACAAATGGGGTACAACTTAGGGTTAAGGTGTAGATTATGGTGCAAAATTCAGGGACGAAAAATTTCAAAAAACTGTGACGTACATCTTATTTGAAATCAAAAATGATGTCAAACAAAAAAAAAAGTTCACTGATAGACTTATTTTTGAAAAAGTTTTACGTAAAATTTACCTCTCTACGGTATGCCGAAATCCAGTCAGAAGCGACGATGACGCTGTGACTGCCGCTAAAGCATCTGCCACGCTACCCGTGGTCTCGGCGGAAGCATCCCGGCAAAAAGGGTTAGGCCTAGCCGTGCAGCACGACCTCCAGCTTGGCTAACTGTGGTGAGCGCGGAAGGATACTCAGACAGAAGGAACGACCGTCGATTCTCGTAGCCTTAAGGGGATCGTACACAAATTGCGAATGTAAAATTCTCAATTAGGAAACAAAGATAGGTTCTCTTAAAAAATGAAATGTGACTGATTACGGCAACAGGAAAAACCTTGTTTCTTAACAAGTAAGAAACCGATTTCCAAGCAAATGCTATCTTTCTACTCAGAAATAAATTACTCATGAGATACGATACAGAATGACGTTCCTTCCGTCCGCCGTCTGTCCGTCTATCCACAAATGACATATTACGGCCACAGGTAAAACCATGTTTCTTAACAAGTAACCGATTTGCACGGAAATGGTCTCTTTCTACTCAGGAACAAATTACTCATGAGATACGATACAGAATTACGTTCCATCCGTCCGCCGTCTGTCCGTCTGTCCAGAAGGTTAAAAAAAATATCTCAGCCGAGAAACAACCGATTTGCATGGAAATTATTTCTTTCGACTCAGGGACGCCTCACTCCTATCAGATACAATACAAAATTACGTTCCATCCGTCCCAAGTTGTCTTTCCGTCCGTCCGTCCGTCCGGAAGCATAAAAACACATAATTCGACCGAGAAACAACCCATTTGCAGGGAAATGAATTCGTTCTACTCAGGTACACCTCACACCAATCAGATATGATAGAAAATAACGTTCCGTCCGTCCGCCGCCTGTCTGTCCATTTGTCCCGAGTATAAAAGCGCATAACTTCACCGAGAAACAACCGATTTGTACGGAAATTATTTCTTTCTACTGGGGGACACATCGCACTGTCAGGTACGTTACAAAAATACGTTCAGTCCGTCGGCCGCCTGTCTGTCCGTCCGTCCGTCCGGAAGTATAAAAGCACGTAATCCCACCGAGAAACAACCGTTTAGCACGGAAATGACCCCTTTCTACTCACGGAGGCTTCACACCTATCAGATTTGATAGAAATTATGTTCCATTCGTCTGAAGTCTGTCTGTCCGTCCGTCCTGAAGTATAAAATAACGTAACTCCGCCGAAAAGCAACCTATTTGCACGGTAATTATTTCATTCTACTCAGGGACGCCTCACACCTATTAGACACGAGAGAAAATTACGTTTTAACTGTCCGCCGTCTGTCTCTCTGTGTATTCATCCGGGAGTATAAAAGCACGTAACCTCAACGAGAAACAACCGATGTGCACGGAAATTATTTCTTTCTACTCAGGAACGTCTCACACCTATCAGGTACGATACAAAATTACGTTCCGTCCGTCGTCCTCGTGTCTGTCCGTCCGTCCCAACGAACAAAAGCCCTACCGAGAAACAACCGATTTGCACGGAAATGAATTCGTACTACTAAGGGACCCTCACATAGAGGTGGAGAACTATCGATAGTTATGATTATCGATAGTTTTCGATAGTCAAAACAGTAAAGTGTGAAGAAAACTACACCTTGCCATATCTGGATTTTTAGCTTCATACGCAATGCTGTTACCCATCAACTCAGCTTTACAGTTTATCGTAAACCAACCTCTTCGCCTACGATGATGCCTAAGGACTCTTTTCACCCGAGTAACTGTAAGTCAGCCTCAATTTCGTTTTCGGTTAGACGGGCAATAACTCATTGCTCGAATGATACTCTCAGATTTTCTGAACTTTTAAAGATCAAAGAACTGACCTGCTTTTTTGGTTTCAATAATACCAATGTAGACCGACCCTACAATAAAAACCTGTTCTCACGGGAATTCTCCTTAATTCGTGATACCCCAAAAAGGAGGTACGTAGGTTCACTCGACTACCACCCAAGTTTAACTACGGCGTTAAAGAACCCGTGCAGACGTCATGACATTGACTTTGGCTCAAAGGCTCTTAATCTCTTGCATCTAATCAGGAGTGATCGTGACAAGGTGAGTGTGGAAAACATGCATGGAATTTATTCCATTCCTCTGTTTCCCTATCACCCATCGCAAACTAAAAAATTATATCGGTTCTACCAGGAGGACATTAATGACTAGAAAAAATGAACACAAGTATGATCTCAAAAATGGTAAGTTAACTACGGCTTTAGTCCGTTGTGTCCAGGAAAGACAGCATTATCCACAATGGAAGGACGCAGCTATACTGCAAAAAAGCAACTAATAATAATTCCTTACTGTTGTGCGAAAGCTTACATATTATATCTAACACTACCTTTTGCTGTAATGATAATTTGTCTAGTTATATATCACAAACTTGGAGATCACTGATCCCACATATACAAAACTCGATTCAGGATGTTATGAATATATGACTCTTCATGTAAATCACTCTACGCAATTGTACTGGTCACGTGTTACGTATTTATTTTATTTAAGGCCGGTCTCCGTTCCACTCTTTGTCAAAGATCTGATGATGACGCCAAAGTGGTAGTCGAAAGATCTCATGTGGTCATTTTATTTCATTTATTTTAACTGTAAATAAATGTTTTAAAATTATCCATCTCTGACCATTTGTCTTCATATATCGTGCAACGATGGCTTGCTCCTCGTTTATTCCCAAAGTATCAAATTGCACGAATATTCTTCAAGTGCCAGAGAAAAGACGTAGCATTGACAGTTGTAGCTGATTGGCTTATCAAGGTGTAGTAAACACTTCCTGAATGCCACATATCCCGTACGATGGATTGGACGTGGCGGACCTGTGGCATGGCCTCCACGCTCACCGGATTTAAACCCACTGGACTTCTTCTTCTGGGGGCACATGAAAGCATTTGTGTACGAGACGCCTGTGGACTCCGTGGAAGATCTCGTCGCGAGAATCGTTGTTGCAGCGGACAGGATAAACACGACACCAGGAGTCTTCTAAAGGGTGCGCCAGTCTTTCATTCGCCGGTGTGAATTGTGCAACGGCACCCGTGGCCGCCACTTTGAGCATCTACTTTGAGTCTGTCCCTGATCGCCTTAAATGGGATTGTGCGACTTATGATGTCGTTAATTAAGCTCTGTTGGATCACTTGATATGGAATTACCCCACGACCATATGATTTCGAACTAACGTTCTCATCACGTAGCCTACGTACCAACAAGTGGTTGCATCGACATACGTCCGTATGTTTATGAAGGGGGTTTTGTAAAACGCTTGGGAAAGCAACACGCTGGATAGAAGAACTTCTCTTCTGGTATCAATAATCCCTGTTTGAAAACAAAACAGGAATAGCGGGGGTATCGCTCAATACAACGATAGTCCATGTGAAATGCGTATACGTAGGTTTAGCAGAGAGAGAAAACTGAAAACAGTAAACAAAAAAACCTAGCCGCCATCCATTCGTAGAAGTAGGATCGGAAGAGGATGAAGTTCCAACTTCAAAAATTCTTAAAAAAAACCCCGAGAACCGGCCCAACATAAGACCAACAGATATATACTGAAGAGCAATTGAATTAGAGATGCCTGTCTAGTAGCGTGTAGCACCACCTTTCGTCCTGATGACGGCGGCGATTCGTCTCGGCGTGGACTCGATAAGACACCAGAAACGTTGGAAAGCCATACGGATCCACGACCCCTGAACAAACTCCCACAGTTCACGAAGATTTGATGGAGGGGCTCAGAGCCTCGAACATCTCTCTCGATGGCATCCCAGATGTGCTCGATGAGATTGAGGTCAGGTGACCTAGCTGGCCAAGGAAGCGAGGTCACGTCGGTGGAGTGTTCATCCAATCATTCGGATACAATTCGGGAGCTGCATTGTCTTGTTGCAGGATGAAGTCCCCAATGGGATATTGAAGACGCACAAACGGGAACAAATGGTCGTCCAGGATATCATGGTAACGTTGATCTGTGAGGGACGATGTCACACGTACTAGGGCTCCCATTTCAGTCCACGTAAACAGTCCCCAGACGAGAATGCCACCCCCACCAGCATGAAGAGTACCCTGCTGTCAAGAAGGATCCATCGCTTCATGTCGTTTGCGGCGTACTCGTATCCTGCCATCCGCATGTACCAACGTGAATCTCGATTCATCAGTCCAGGCAACATTTTCCCATATGTTTAGGGTCCAGTGGCGATGTTCCCGCGCCCATGCTAATCTTTGCACCCTGTGATGTGCGGTCAGCAACGGTACCCTAGTGGGACGATGGCTTCTGTACCCCATAGCGAGAAGATGGTTCTTGATGGTGTGGCTGCTTACACGTTTTTGTGCACCAGCGTTAAATTGCCGAGCGACTTTTTGCACTGCAGCCCTTCTATCCGCTGTTACAATGCGAGCTAGCCGACGATGACCCCGCTCATCCACACGCCGTTGTCCACGGTAGTTGGCCTTTGCAGGGATGGTTTTACAGAATTCAATGTACTCAAGGTGCACCCGTGACACAGTGGCTCGTGAAAATCCCAGTGCCTGCACGACTTCCGAGATGGAATGACCCATTCGTCGTGCCCCGACAATTTGCCCACGATCAAATGCGCTTAGACCCATCGTCTTACCCATACATGATTGTAACTTTTCAAAACATATCTGAAATTGGTTACATCAATATTTAAATTATAAAGATAACTTTTCGACTCACCGAACATTGTATCATCTTCCTCTTTCCTGCTCTATCCAAAAATTTAATAATACATTATAGAAAAAAATGTTTTTGCAAACAATTTTTGAATTTTTGCATTATAGAAAAAAATGTTTTTGCATACAAAACTGCGGAATTTTCTTCTTCAGGTTTTGTGAAGGGAAGCAAAAAAAAATCATGCAATACAAACAGAAAATAAGAATTAAGGAGCCACGTATTAGCTCGTTCTTCAGGCACAACATTTGTTTCGTGACTTCTGCTCACTCACTTTGGGAGGATATCGTCAAAACGTAGTATCCCGCCCCTGTGGCGCAGTGGTCTAAAGGCTGATTTCTGAGCATTCGTTCTAGATGGGTCCGGATTCGAATCCTGTGAGTAATAGATATGTGGTTGTATTTGTCTTACAGCACTGGCTTTTTTATCCCTTCCCTGAAACCAGTGGAACTAAATCCGGGACGGACAAATGCTTACAGCCCATCGAATTGTTCACGGTGGTGGTTAAACTCCAAACAAAGAAAAAGGGGGTCGGGGAAGAAGAAAAGAAAAAGAAATTATTAGTTTCAAAGCTTATCAGAGCTTAGCTTTTCGACAATATGGAAAAGTAAGAAAAATTTTATTCTTTAATTTATACCTCATGTCCGGCTCTTCCTAAAGGGCGACGCATGAAAGGCTGTTAAAGAATTGTTTAGGAATCTATTAATCTTTTACCTAATTTTTCCATTTAAACACACATTCATACATCCTTTTAGTAAATTAAGACATTTAGTGGATACTTTTATCATTATTATTATTATTATTATTAGAGGATCCTTTAATAATTGTCATTTTCTCTTACTTCCAGACAGGACAGACAACCAGCTGAGAAAGTGGGCGCCTGCACAAGAATTTCCGCTTGTTGCAGTAAGTATACAATATATTTAGAAATCACCTTTTTGAACACTCCACATGTACTTAGTAAGAGAGGTTCTTGTTAAAGGCATTTCAGATAAAAAAAATGGCAAAAAATTGGAGTGAACAGATAACATTTTTTTTAATCCAGTTTTTTTTTAATTATATTATTACAAATTAAATAAATATTTTTTTGTTTGATATGCCATTGACTGAATACATATTATTAACTGAATACATATTATAGTAATGACTAGTAAATTAATAAAAAACCAACAATGTTGTCGAAATTGATTATATAATCATATATTTATTTTTCCAACAAAATACTGACAGAATATCGGGAACAAAATTATATGTGTTTAAGAGTTTAATTTGTACTTTTCAGTTTTATTATATTTCACATTTTTGCTATTAATATTTTAATTTTAAATGCTATTATTTTGTTTAGAATTTTTGTTCATTTTTTTATATATTACTGGGGCTAATACTTTCCATTTTTTAAAAAGTTTTTTGAGCTCCAAACGTTCTAGTTTCAAACTCCAGTATTCTTCTGAGATCACATTTAATAGCTATTTTAATCTGCTCCGTATTTTTTTATTTTTGTTGATAAGATACGGCATTTCGATTTTTCCATACATTGTGTTTTGTTATTGTTATTAAATAATGAATTGTTAGATTATTAGATTCAGAGCAGTCTAGAGGTACATGGTACCAAATTTGGTCTGCAGTAAATTTACGTCTATAATTTAAGTATTGCTGTAACCAATCCCAGATATATATTGCAAAATTGCAATCTACAAACAAATGTTGAAGAGCTGGAGTTAGGATTAGATATTAGTTTAATTCTATACAACCATTTTCTTGTCGGGATAATATTGTGCGAAATTTTAAAAAGTAGATCTTTAATATGAGTGCTTAGTTTTCTTTTTGATTGAAGTGTCCAAATACTATGTACCATATTGGATTGCAGTGTATCTTCTTATTTTGTGGTATGTCTTTCGTTTAATGCTAAATATATTTTACATAATTTCTCATATTCTTATCAGAAATAATTTTTCATCCCGGAAAAAAAATTTCTCCCTAGAAACTGTGCCAACACACAATCCATAGTTATTGATTGTTATTTTTTGACTATCGAAAACTATCGATAATCATAACTATCGATAGTTCTCCACCTCTATGTGAAGGTCCTTTAGTAGTACGAATTCATTTCCGTGCAAATCAGTTGTTTCTCGGTGGGGTTGTGGGCTTTTGTTCTTTGGGACGGACGGACAGACAGGCGGCCGACGGACGGAACGTATTTTTGTAACGTACCTGACAGTGCGATGTGTCCCCCAGTAGAAAGAAATAATTCCGTACAAATCGGTTGTTTCTCGGTGAAGTTATGCGCTTTTATACTTCGGGACAAATAGACAGACAGGCTGCGGACGGACGGAACGTTATTTTCTATCATATCTGATTGGTGTGAGGCGTACCTGAGTAGAACGAATTCATTTCCCTGCAAATCGGTTGTTTCTCGGTCGAATTATGTGTTTTTATGCTTCCGGACGGACGGACGGACGGACGGACGGAGAGACAGACTTGGGACGGATGGAACGTAATTTTGTATTGTATCTGATAGGTGTGAGGCGTCCCTGAGTCGAAAGAAATAATTTCCGTGCAAATCGGTTGTTTCTCGGCTGAGATATATTTTTTATCCTTCTGGACAGACGGACAGACGGCGGACGGATGGAACGTCATTCTGTATCGTATCTCATGAGTAATTTGTTTCTGAGTAGAAAGATACCATTTGCTTGGAAATCGGTTTCTTACTTAATAAGAAACAAGGTTTTTCCTGTTGCCGTAATCAGTCACATTTCATTTTTTAAGAGTACCTATCTTTGTTTCCTAATTGAGAATTTTACATTCGCAATTTGTGTACGATCCCCTTAAGGCAACGAGAATCGACGGTCGGTCCTTCCGTGACACGCCGTCCTCGCTATCACTTCAGGCCCCGAAGCTCAGCTGGACCTGCCGGTGAATTACGCCTTGTGAAAGCGGAGCCACACTGTACTGCTGCATGTGTTTGAGTATTCTTCCGCGCTCACCACAGTTAGCCAAGCTGGAGGTCGCGCTGCACGGCTCGGCCTAACCCTTTTTGCCGGGATGCTTCCGCCGAGACCACGGGCAGCCGTGGCAGATGCTTTAGCGGCTGTCACAGCGTCGCCGCTGACTGGATTTCGGCATACCGTGTAGAGAGGTAAATTTTACGTAAAACTTTTTCAAAAATAAGTCAATCAATGAATTTTTTTTTTTTACATCGTTTTTACCAATATCACTTTGAGGGGCCAATACGCTACGATATCTTTCATAATTTCTAAAAATCGATCGTCATTAGTTTTCAATCTTTTTCGCCACATAAATTCACATAGGTCCGAATTCAACATGCTCCTATGAGCGCCATAACGAGTTTGTGTTCTACTTTCAAGCACAGGTAAACGGGCAAAAGAACGTGATTACTGCCGATATGTGGTACGCATAGAGAAGGATCATTCTGCATCTGTTGCCCAAGGCTCTATTTTCTACTTTCGAAATTGGGAACTACTTAAAAGCGTTCTTATTCGGAAGTCAAATAGTGGCTGGCAGATAACAGGAAAGGTTGTATTTTTTAAATTCTACGCAATTTCCATATTAAATACTTCGATATTGATACTAGACAATCTGTAAATACGAAAAGTTGATAGAATGAACTTCTGAGCATCCCCAACAAGAATAAATATTTCCCGCGTCGTTCATACAATAAAAAGCTGATAAAACGATGTCGTTAACTTATTTCAATGAAAATATTACTTATGCATCACTTGGTGCAACATTTTGGACGTCAGAAAGGTAAGTTTCAAAGGTAAATTCTAAACAAACCTCTATATAGCGATGGCGTGAATTGTGATGTTTGTGCGTGTAACTAGAGTCACCATACGGTCACTTCTGCCGTAAGTCAAACAGAAAATGGGACGCTTTTTAGGAGTCACTTCGCGTTTTGAGCAGGTCGTATCTGTACTCACATGTGGGTCTCGCTTCGGGTGGGGGTTGGCCCACAATGTCCTTCCGACGAGAAGTTGACAGCTTTGAAAGGGAGGCATCTCCTCCAATAGGTGTCTTTCGTGTGCGAGCATTGAGAACAGGTTCCATCTTTTTTGAGCCTGCACCAGGTCTGACGAGGAGTCTGGACTTGGCACAAGAGACTTGACGCCCTCCACTTTCTCCCGGCTAACGTGTTTTATCTGCACCCTAACCCGGCGGCGGGCAGGGATGTCTGGAGGATGATTATCCGCGAGGTCTGTTATAAAATGTGGAGGGAGAGGAACAGGGTTCTGCATTCCCGGACAACTAACTAGGGCTTCTCTCCAAAAACTGTCATCCTTCAAGTCAAGTGTGAGCTCCGGGACAGGGCGATAGTGGACGCCCGCACTTTGAGCTACCGGGCCTTTAGGTAACGGTGGCGCATTGGCCTCGAATTGTTACCAGAACCGAAGGCAACTACACCTTTCACTGGAGTAACTTATCCTTTTAGTTTCGGCACTTGAAGCACGAGGGATATCTCCACGGGTTTTGGGATTTTTCTAGAGTTATGGTTTTGTGACTTGTGCTTGTTGATGTGATGGAGAGTGAGGAGGTTAGCCTCCAAATCCCTCATCGGTAGTTTATTTAGATTTTTTTCCGTTCGAAGTTGCCAGCGCAGGCTGCTGACCGAGACAGCAGGAGGCTATGTGAAGAGGGGGCGGGGTTTGGGTCAGTCTCTCCTTTTGTATGTGTGACTGTAGGGAGGGTGTTTTGTTTTTGTTGCTTGTAGTGTGCCGGTTCTGTGTGGATGTGGGCCGGGGAGGCGCAAGCCATGGGTCGTGTTAGTGCCCCCACTGACCCCTCGTCCTCTCTGAGAGTTTCCCGTCCGGGCCGCTGTCACTTGGTCGTCTCTGGAGGGGACTTTGTCCGTCCACATGCACGTATCGGATGTACCTTCGGGTCATGCCCGCCGTTCCAGGTGACCTTGCCTTGCCGCCATTTTGTAAGCGAGTCCGTTTAAATTCTTTGGCGGAACTGAATGACTCGGGGAGTTTGACTGGTGTTGCCTGTTGGGCCGTATTGAGAATTTCGGGGAGTGTGTGTAAACATCAGTGAACCAAGTCCATGTGTGTACATGTGACTTGGCGAACAGCGTGAGGATGTTACATGGCAACAAAACTTCGTGTACTGGGGGGGGGGGGCGTCGTGCGGGAGCACAAGATGGCGTCCCTCCCTTCCAACCCCTTAACGGGGTCTTATGCGACAACAAGCGCGCATAAGAGTAAACCAGGGAACATAACATTAAAGGCAAGATCCTCGAGACCCAAGAAGTCTCCGCTTGAAGCGCCATTGGAAGCAGTGGCTAGGGGGAAAACTGAATTCGTTGCGGAAGCACATGCCTTCCGAGCCGGCGCGAGGGTCACGTGTGTATTACAATCATAAAGCGTATTACTTTATTAATATATTACATTTATTAATGTATTACACTTATTAATTATTCGTTTTGATACTGCAAAATGTTAATTCCTCTTGCGGAACAAACTTCTACAGCGACCTTCGCTGCTCGAAATACGCTCATGGGATTCTGTTTGGATTCAACACTATCAGTTTCACACGAGCTCCACGTGAGTTCGTCAACGATAACAGATAACAAACAGGGGCGGTGGAAAGTGAAATTCGTTGACCGGGCCCGAAATTTCGAATCGTGGTGCGCCCTCTACCTTCCCGGAACGAAAGGAAGAAAGCAATGTCGAAGTAGTGGCGCCCCCCCCCCCCTGATAGAGTGGAAAATTATTATGTCGAAGTATGAAACAAAAAGTCACAATACGCGATCAACATATACTTCTTAATCATGTACCGTATAATTATAAGGGAGTAGTTCTGTTAAATAAATTTAGAAATATCTAACAAGGAAAACAATTTCACTGCTTCTTCTAATCATTTAACTTTCATGTACTGTAACATTCGTAGTAACTGGATAAGAATAAATGCACAAAAGTCAACCTCCTTAATTGTTACAGCACCGGACTACTTTTCCCGGTAATTTGGGGGGGGGGGGGGTTCACCCCCACCTTGGGAAAATTCTGTGTGCCAGGGCGCACGGGCTCCTTGTGGGTGCGCTACTGTTCCTAAGGAGCTTTGTTGGAAATTAGGACCACCCAACCACTTACCTAGAAGAACTTTCTAAGGCACATCACAACAATCGCACATATGTCAAATAAAAAAAATAATAAAAATAAAAATCTTGGCTGGAATTATTGACCGGGGCCGGGCGGTTCCGCCGCCACTGAAAACACTTGCCCTTTTGCGATTTCCGAAGATCGGAAATCGCAAAAGGCTCAATTTTTCTTATCTGTAATTAAACAATCCTTAAAATGACAACTTTTTTCACCGTATTGATACACTAATTCACCAGATCGCATGCAAAACGTGCACTTCTAGCCAAAGACCTGTAATCTGTTCCTGCTGGTTTAGGACTGTCATGTGACCCTGTTGGTTTGCCACCTCGCCGCCAGATCGCACTGAGGTTTTGGGGATCCACTATTTCCATTGGAATTCCTACGCAAAGGCCGCGGGTGGCCTAGTGGTAAGCGTTTGTGACTGCCATGGAGATAACCTCAGGTTCGATTCTAGCAGGTTCGAACCCAGGGCTTTACACAGGAAAGGGCTAGTCCGTCCCTATGAGGAACTGAATGGCGACCCGTGTCTAAAAGGCTGGGTGGAAAACGGGTTGGCCTGCTTCCTGAGCTTCGTTTCTCAATTTCCCTACAAGTCCAAATTTTCCTCTGTTATGGTTTTGCACGCCCTCGCCTTTTCTTGGTTTATGTGTAGCATTTGTTTCACGTTATGTTTTACTGAAGTTGTACATTCAGTGTTGATTTTTATTTCCGGTTTTTTTTTAACGAAATGTCATCATGTGATAAATACGCATATAAACACGAAAGGACAGAACATTGTTTCCCACGTCCTTTCGTGTTTATAAGAAGGATCTGTATTGGGTTCCGATAAAGATCCTTTTTTAGGAACTATTTCAAAAATCTCCTTGTTACCCATCCATTTTTAATATAATTATGGTTATGTTGTAGCAAGTATTAAGCAACCCATGCTATGACTTAAAGTTAGTTTTATCGATGTGCAAATTTTCATCCTTGGGAATACATTAATTGCAAAGAAATATGTAAAGAAGTTTTACCATTGGCAACATAAAGCAGAGATTTTAGGTGGAACCACCTTAAAGAAATGTTTGTCTAATATGGATAACAAAAGTTGGAAATAACTTCGCATAAAAACAAACCGTGCTAGTTCAGTATAAAACAACGACAAAAAACCGCAGCAGTATCATTCGATATATTACCTTCAGAAAATGTATTTACAAATCAGTAGAAGATGCTCATTGGCGACGAACGATGTAACTGCTGATTTCAAAAGAGATAATATCATGCGCCACTTTTTGCTAAGAGCAGAAATTCAGATACTTAAAAGTATTCCTCACACATCTAAAAGAGTTTCAGTGAAGTTTCTGAGGAATTGGTCCATCAGGGGTGTAGTAATGTATAAAGTACAAAGCACTGAAAAACGTAGGGTGACGTCACAGTAGCGCCCATATGAGTACATTTAGGGGGGATAAGAATTCTTACATCCTTCAAGGTTGTCAAACATTTTAGTAAATGTACAAGATACTAAAATACAAGGAAACTAATTATGGTTGTCAGTCATTAATATCTTATTTTTTAAAAAAATGCTTTAAAAAAAGGTTTCATGTATTTTAGTGTTTTAAATTTATCAAAATTTTGGCTATACTAACTGCTGGGAGGTAACCCCCCCCTATGGGCGCCCTTGGGTGACGACGACCGGTGCAACCCCAGATTTTAAAAATAGCTGCTTCTCTAACGGACGAAATTATAACAGTTTCAGGAGTTCCACCCACATCTTGTAGAGTTTTATTACAGCTTATCAGAAACTGGTCCGATCAGGGATGCAATACACACACAGTATCAATGAAAGATGTACGAACAATTCAGCGGAAAATGTAAGTACAAATCAGTGGAAGATGTACTACGAGCAATTCAGCGGAAAATGTAAGTACAATTCAATGGAAGATGTACGAACAATTCAGCGGAAAATGTAAGTACAGTTCATTTGAAAATGTAAGTACAATTCAGTGGAAGATGTACGAACAATTCAGCGGAAAATGTACGTACAATTGAATGGAAGATGTATGAACAATTCAGCGGAAAATGTACGTTCAATTCAATGGAAGATGTACGAACAATTCAGCGGAAAATGTAAGTACAGTTCATTTGCAAATGTAAGTACAATTCAGTGGAAGATGTACGAACAATTCAGCGGAAAATGTAAGTACAATTCAATGGAAGATGTACGAACAATTCAGCGGAAAATGTAAGTACAGTTCATTGGAAAATGTAAGTACAATTCAGCGGAAAATGTAAGTACAATTCAATGGACGATGTACAAACAATTCAGCGGGAAATGTAAGTACGATTCATTGGAAAATGTAAGTACAATTCACAGGAAAATGTAAGTACAATTCACTGGAAGATGTCAGTGCAATTCAGCGGACTGAAGAGTAAATAGGTTTATTTACTGTTCAGTTATAATTTCAGCTCTGTCCCTTCCCGATAAGGAATTACTTCTTTGCATAATTAGTGGTGCTCAAAATTAGTTCTTGAAAAAAAACAAAAACTGTAAACTAATAGCTCCAATTGAACTACTATTTACCCGACTTCCCTTTGAGAAGCTAATACTGTTGTACGCTCAATTGTGTGAACGGATTGACTGCCGCTTGAATCTCTCTTCCAATTCCTAAGTGGTCGTTATTCTAAGACAAAGGTAACGAATGTTGTATTGTTAATCTGTATTAATAATATAAACACCCAGATCCGTTTGCCTCTCTGGAACGCTTGACGTCATAGCAGCGTGTGCATTGTGTCCCCATTACTTATCGAAAAGTTCGTGTGTGCTCTGCCGATGTCAAAATGATTACCTGCTATATAATTGCACGCGATCACTTTTAGATGTCAGTGTCATCTCGTGCTAATTTAGAAAACATGGGATTATTAATGACTCGAGTTCTGTTTTAAGATCTACAAAAATATTAATGACTCGAGTTCTGTTTTTCCGATCTACAAAATTCGAATTTTATTCTTAATGCCAAAGGAAGTTGAGTTTGCACGCGATCACTTTGAGATGTCAAGGTGATCGCGTGCTAATTTAAAAACATTGGATTGTCAATGACTCTAGTTCTATTTATCCGTTCTACAAAATTCCAATCATAATATCACGGCAAGTTGAGTTTGCATATGAATTTAATTTAGCACAATCTGAATATTAATTTATACGCTTTAGTAATTTTTTTATTTTTTTAAATTTAACTAACTTTCCGAGTATAGTGCTGATTATATTAAACATTTTGCAAAATATCGATCTATCTAAACGCTCTAACCTACAATAAAAACTGAAATCTTGAGATGTCAAAGTGAGCAAGATTGCATCTAAAAGCAGACGTCATCCCAATAGCACATTGTCGAAAATTTAGACAGTTCCGACTTGTAATACCAGATGTTGCATTATTTTGTAGAAACAGCTTCGGTATGAAGTTTCAAACTACCTTGAAACAAGCCGTGAAGGGAATAACAAGTGTGCCGGAGAAAAAGTAAATGAACGAGAAAACAACTTTAAGTTTACACGAAAACAACTTTCCGAGTTTAGCGCTGATTATATCACACATTTTGCAAACTATCGATCTATCTACATGCTCTAATCTACAATTGTTAACCAACAACAAATATTTTACACAAAATATTATTTATTTCGAGGTCTTTTGAAAAACGGAAACAGATAGCATATAATTTTCATTTCTAACATGCATGAATTCTTACTATATAAGATTTTACTATATTTCTTAACGAAATCCGGCGTCTATTTGATTTGTTTTCAATCTGCTTCAATTAAAAATTTCACTCCGTCATAGGGCGAGCTATACGCTAGTATCTTAATATTTATTTAAAGCTTAAAAAAACCGTCCGGTACTTTTTCCGATACCGGGGTCGCGGGCGGCCTAGTGTTCTGCGTTCGTGACAGCCATGGAGATAATCTCGGGTTCGAATCCACTGGCCCCCGGTAATAAATAAGGGCGTCTTCATCCCCCTTTCTACTTCGCTTCCGTGTCACTTTCCTATCGGGCACTCTATCCCAAATCTCCTAGCTTCCTATTTCTAAGAGTTGTTTAAGACCTGGGGTCAGACACTCCCTTCCTAAAATCCTCTACATATGATCATCATGTCCATGCACCTGCGTTCGTGACTGCCATGGAGATAACCTCAGGTTCGATCCTGGGCAAGTACGAACGTTCGAACCACTAAAAACCCGCCGTGCGTCGGATGGGCACGTTAAGCCGTCGGACCCCGGGTACTGTCCCCCCTGGTAATAAATAAGGGCGTCTTCATCCCCCTTTCTACTTCGCTTCCGTGTCACTTTCCTATCGGGCACTCTATCCCAAATCTCCTAGCTTCCTATTTCTAAGAGTTGTTTAAGACCTGGGGTCAGACACTCCCTTCCTAAAATCCTCTACATATGATCATCATGTCCATGCACCTGCGTTCGTGACTGCCATGGAGATAACCTCAGGTTCGATCCTGGGCAAGTACGAACGTTCGAACCACTAAAAACCCGCCGTGCGTCGGATGGGCACGTTAAGCCGTCGGACCCCGGGTACTGTCCCCCCTGGTAATAAATAAGGGCGCCTTCCTCCCCCTTTCTGCCTCGCCTCGGTGTCGCTTTCCTATCGGGTACTCTAGCCCAAATCTCCCAGCTTCCTATTTCTAAGGGTTGTTTAAGACCTGGGGTCAGACACTCCCTTCCTAAAATCCTCTATATATGATCTGTTCATGCACCTGTTAGATGGCGCTCCATTCGTGCGAGGGAATGGCCCTTAATCGGAAGTACCAAACCGTCCTAAAATTATGGACTATAAGCTAGTTTCTATAGTTTTTTAGGGAAGAGGGGGGGATTTTTGGGATGGAGTGTTAAGACTGCGCATAGATCGCCATCTAGTAGATGAATGCACAGTTCACCAAAGACACTTTTACACCTTGCCTGCTTTCTAAACCCAGTAGATAGCAATATATGCGCGGTCGCTAAAGATCCTTAATCGAAAAAAGAACAATATAAAACAAAAAAAAAATCGCTAACAGGGAAGTTGAGCCGACGATATAGCCAACAGAAAAAAAGAGACTATGATTAAAATAGAAATAAATAAGCCTTTGATATCATAAGAACAATCTTAAAGAACCCTTGTACAACACCATATGCCGATAGGTTGCCACAAAAAAGCTGGTAAATCCAAGTATTGTGTTATGTGAAATTCTGAGACTTTCGGGTGCGAAAACCTTCAAGCCGCCCCGGAGGCTTAGTGGTCTAAGCGATGGCCTCTGATCAATCGTCCGGGTTCGAATCCCGGTGAGGCATGGATGTTGTGTTTGTCTTGAGGCACTGGCTCTCTCCCTTCCCTGGAACCAGTGACCCTAAATTAGGGACGGGCGAATGCTTATGGCCCATTGAATTGGTGACCTTAAACCTCCAATCAGAAAAAAAAAAAAAACTTCAATAAAATGTGGGATTTTTGAAACAAAACATTTTTTTATTTGAAAATATATGACTGTAATTAAGTGCATCTGTACTCGATAAAAATTTAAGCATCCGTTTACATTTGGAAAATAGCCATTTATCGTTAGAATTTTGACGCCGTAATTTCGTTGCCAATTAGAAAATCTATAAGAATCAACAAATCTAAGTTTCCTACATGCTCTACCATCCAGGGCGCCCAACAATCTAGTCTTTATATCGCCAAAATCACAAGCAAATATCTCCAGAAAATCACCAGATTTAAGGAAGAAATCAGCAGTGCCGTATTACACAAGTCTGAAGCGAAATATAATTCATATATAGATAGATATAGATATAGACATATATATAGAAAGATAGATGAAAACCCAATGTAAGCATTTATGTTGAGAATTTTAAAAACCTCAATGAACGCTAAGACCAAACAACATGCGAAATTTTAAAATCCTTAATGAATGTTAAGCCCAAAGATTTAGAGTGAAACAATATGTACATGCAATAAAACTCTGAGAATGAAATCATGATAAAGTTAGAAACGAAGTTGAAACCAAGGACGTAGAGTTAAATTATATGCAAATACAATAAAATTCAGAGAATAAAACAATAACGTAGTTAAAAGAACGAATATATATATATATATATATATATATATATATATATATTGTTAATATTGTGAACTCAACTGGCTTCTTTTGATATACTAAAGATTTACCACAGAATATGAGATCTCAACAGCAGGAGAGTTAATTGGAGGACCCACAAGAAATGAAAATGTGATATAAGATGGAATTTATCCTCATCACATAAAAATTTTGTATTAATATTTGAAACAATTTCTTAGTGTATTACTTACACAGCTAAAGCCTTAAATATACTTTCTGTCATCCATGTATAATTTACAAGATTGGACATAAATTCATCTTCCGGTTAGCTTTGTAAGAAAACTCAAAAATTTTACAGTATATAAAAAAAAACAATGTTTTTTTCAGTCAGTCTGCTCAAAAGTTTTCAAATTCATCATTTGGATATGGCATCCGAGAAGATGTCATAACTTGCCATTGTGGAAATTTTTCAATTACTTCTTTTGGAAGCTCATATTCATGACACTACTTGCCCTCACGTTTGAAAGCAAATTTTATGATCAGTATGCTGACTAAAGTGTCAGTTTTCATTGTATTTCTGGTTTTGTTTTTTACATAATTTGCATAACTGAATACTCGTTCAACATCTGCATTCGAATGTGGCAGTGTTAAAACAAGTAATGCAAAATTTATTTATTTTTTATTGGAGGTTTAACGACCACCGTGAGCAACTCAATGGGCTATAAGCAGTCGCCCGTCCCTAATTTAGGGTCACTGGTTCCTGGGAAGGGAGAGAGCCAGTGCCGTAAGACAAACACAACATCCATGCCTCACCGGGATTCGAACCCAGACCCCTTTCGGACGAATGATCAGAGGCCATCGCTTAGACCACTGCGCCACCGGGGCGGCTAATGCAAAATCAGAAAGTTCCTTAAAAGGATTTTCTCCTGTTGAGTCTTTGTATGATGCTATTCCACACCACAGCTTTACAGTGTCATGAACTTCAATCCATTTGACATAATGGAAATTTCGCTATAGCCTTTCAATCTGCGTTAATATAGATGCATCGGAATAAAAAGGTGCTCCGAAATTTACAACAAAAGCCTTCAGTGGTCTTAAACATTCTGATACAGATAACAAAGACATATGCTGCAAAATCTCAATGTTCGATGGTAATCGTTTCCTCAGCTGTGCTACAAGTTCCTTCAAGAACAGAACACAATTTTTTGGCATATCCTTTTCAATATTTTCTGGTGTTAAATTATTTTTAAAATTTTGAAATATAAGATAATTATAAGATAGGATCCTTTAATGACAAACATTTTCTCATACTTCAATTCGGAGCAGACAACCAACTAAGGAGGAGGGAGCCTACGCAAGATTTACCGCTTTCAACAGGACGTATACAGTTTATTTAGAAATCTCCTTTTAGAACACTCTACATATTCGTATGAGGTTCGTGTCAAAGGAATTTTAGGAAAAAAAACACTGACAAAAAGTAGAGAAAAGAAAATAATTGTTTAAAACATGAAAGGATAAAAAAGTGGTGAAATACAATAGAACAAGAAATGCGAAAGACAAGATTGAAAAACATAAAGGGATCCATTTGTTTATCAGTTTTGTTAGCAATTACCCATATTTAAAATGAATGAGTGTGTATATTACATTTACAAACAGTAAATTCTTGAAATATAAAAAATGTAGTCAAAATGAAATTAATAATTATATTTTAATTTTGGCAAATAAATACTGCTTTAATCTAGTGAGCTAAAATAAAATAAAATATGTTGGAGAGTAAAGGTACCTTTAAGTTATATTACATATTACATTTTAGCTACAAATATTTTAAATTTAAAAAGCTTAATCAATAATCTTATTTAGTACTTTCGATAGTATTTTATAAATTACAGGAGCCAATGCTTTCAATTTATTAAAGGTTTTTTGAGCACCGTTAGATCTCATTTCAAATTCCAGAAATCTTCTGAGGTCACACTTTATGGCAATTTTTATCTGCTCTGTAATTTTGGATTTTTGTTCAAAGGATAATGCATTTTATTTTCCAAATATTATATTTTGTAATTGCTATTATATGATATATTATTGAATTTTTTGATTCAGAGCAGTGTCACGGTGTGTGGTACAAGATTTGGTGGGTAGTAAATTTATCTTTATAATTTAAATACTTTGTAACCAATCCCAGATGTATTTTGATTAAAATCAACGAATAAATTTTCAAGAGTTTCCTCTGAACACAGAAGGTGCAGTTTGGATTAGGTAATTTTTTAATTTTAAACAGCCATTTTCTTGTAAGAACAATATTATGTGAAATTTTGAAGAGTAAGCCTGAGTACTTAATTTTATTTTGTATTGCTGTATTCAAATATTTTTTACTGTATTAGATAGTAGTATACCTTCTAATTTTGTTGAATGATTTTTGTTTAACGCTTGGTATATTTTACATAATTTATCATCATGGGTGATATTTTTTTAAATGGATTTTTCCGTTATTTCCTTCCAAATACTTCTCATTTTTGCATATTTATTTCCTGTGATATAAACAAATGTTTTTTGAGGTGTGGATTAGTTGACGCACTGTATTTCTCTACCGACCTGAAATTTTAATGTTTTAAATGCTGTGTGCTTCTCATTTTGAAAACCATTTCAAAGTGTAAGGAAACGGAGTAAATCGCTTTTCAAAGATGGTCTCACAATACCCAATCCCCTACATTCAAATTTGTTATACATTACGTTTCCTTTTATTTTATCCCCTTTTCCTTCGCAAATGAAATGGAAAGGAAGTCGTTTTGCCTTTTTTATGACATCTTTAGGAATTTCAAAGGTTTTGGCAAAGTAATAAAACTTTGAGAAATGTAAAGAGTTTACAATTTTGGCCTTTGAAAAGGAGGAATAACTTTTTGTTTCCAATTTTGTATTATATCTTCCCATACTTTCGATAAATTCATTCCATTTTGTAGTTAAATTTGGTTCCTCATAAACCAGATGTACATGGAAACCACCCTGTCGCGGTCTTGTAGTTGGAATAATTGAAATGGACATTCACGTTAGGGTTGCAATTTGACAAAAAAAGAGAGTAAGACTAAAAATCTCCAGATTTTTCGCTAGATGAGAAACGATATCTCTAGTATTGAGACATGTCACCTGATGTAAATCATTAACTCCAGATCTGGCGACAAAATCGCTAAGTTGGTCACCCTTTCGTAAATACCCCCAAATCATGGAGGCTGGGAGTAGGGAGCGCACTAATGTGCTCTCGCACGACGTCCCCTCCCCCATATACGAGCCGGCGAGGTCACCCGGAACGTCCATGTAGGCGGACAAATGTCCCCTTCAGAGGTGACCAATTGACAGCGACCGGGCAGCCGGGTGCACCATGGGAGGTGCCTCCCCGGCCTACTGTCCCACGGTACCGGCACAAAACAAACAGCATATACATACCACATTGTAAGCGCGCTCACTACTGTGCGCACCGTGCGTGACTGTTCTATGAAAATGTAGTTAAATAACAAAGATGACATTAATATTTAAAATCTGTTTTTTCAAGAAAACAGTGTTTGTAAAATTTCTGTTGCAGTTGAAACATTTACGAATTTTTGGGGCTTTAAGAAAACGTTATCGTTTTCTCCGATTAATCTAATATTTCCATCAGTAGTGACGATATTTCCTCCCGAAGTGCAATTCCCTATTTGGAAAGAAATATTATATATCATTTGTATTTGGAAACAAACAAATAATTTAATTGGAAACAAATAAGAAGCGTGCACCATTTGCTTTAAAAAGAACATAAGCAAAATAGGAGACATTGGAGGGAATACCAGTCCTGTGTGTTAACTACTGGAGGGAGTCGGTCATGTGGAATAACAAATTGGAGGGAACAACAGACTCCGAAACGTTGTGGACTCGCCCTCCCAACTGCATACGCATGCGCAGTAACGATAGCATGAGCTGTGGCTGCGAAAGACCTTGGAGAGAATTATAGCCTGGCAAACCTAATGCTGCTGAGTCAACCAGCCGCATTTCAGACCGCAGCGCCATCTGTTACCGCGAGAAGTTGGTGAGAAATGCTATGGACCTTATTCACCTCGCATTGCATCATGGGAATGCCTTTCCGTTACCAAGATCAACAACAAGTTGTTTACATGCGTTTTCTCATTGCTTAACATGGCGTTACGTTGTAAGGGCTCAGGAAAATCGCGATTTTCGTGAATTTATTAACGACATGTCTAATGCTTGCTCTAATAAATCCTGCAACGTAAATTGTGTAGACGAAAGAAAAACATTCCTTAATTTTCCTCTGAAAAAGAAGAAATTATTAAAGTGAAACGCGGCGATCTCCATTCCAATGTGGACTCTCCAATATGTTCTGTCCACTTTAACGAAAAAGCTTTTGGATATTATGACACTACGAATCAAAGGCAGTTGAAACCTCGTAGTATTCCTTCAAATTTCAATTTCAAAAAACATAAAAAGGTAGGATCAAATTGATGGAATACTTGGATCGGAGAATTACGAATTAAGTTATACTTTCCTCAAAGAATAGAACAAACATATCTCTAATTTCTCTTTTATTTAATGTTACGCATTCATTTAATATTTAAGCAGATTGCCTAGCGTGCGAACCCTAGTTTGTTTCCTTATTACTTGTTTGTCTGAGCTTCTAAATGTTTTTGTTTTACATTAAAAACTTCAAGATGATGACTAATGGCGATGTTCTACTGCGTCATGCGAAATAAACATCGAACACAAAATTGTCTTGGTATATTTTTGAAACCTTGATTTGTTCTTCTAAGGAGTTAATTTCTTCTTCTTCGCCCTGCAACTCTATTAATTCCTCGGCAGAATCCATGGCGTTAGGATTGTAGTATAAATTAGCCAACAGTAAGGGATAATCGAATAGCGAAAACATTGAATCAGCAGCCATGTTGGTCTGCAGAAATCCACTTCTGACGTCACATGAATAAGGTCATAGCCCATTGGAAAGAGGAGGCCCTGAAACGAACCGTTGTCAGGTGACCAAAATGGTCTCAATTTTGTGAAATTTCTTCACCGCAACTGGTTACAGTGATTATTCTTGTGATTGAAGTCTCTTAAAAACCCTTATTGCATTATGTTTTCCAGTCAAAACTGCTTTATTCTTGAGCCAGTTTTATGAAAAATATATAAGTGGGTGTATTATTAAATTTTGTGTAGGGTCTATGATTACTATATCTGTGGCACTTGTAAATATCATTTACTTGCAGTAGTGAAAAATAACAAATTATTACAAATAATAAGCTGAAAATTCGGACTAAGTTAGTCACATGACCGTTCGTTTCAGGGCCTGTTCTTTCTAGTGGGTTATGAATAACGTCCATTGGAAAGGTACATACAGTGTTCGATTCAACGCATAATATATCGTATAAATAGCGCAGAAGGAATATTCGGGTGCGAATGCGAATCAACAAATTTCTTGATCAAAATATAATTAGCAAGTTCTCAATTTCGATGAAAAACAGCTATGAAATAGAAAATACGCCACTACATACCACGAGCACCTGATACGTGAAGTTGCAGCAATGCGAATTTAAATATACCGCATTACCGTTCCTTCATATTACCCTTAATAACCCGATTTTGTTCCTCAAATTATTTTATTGAAAAATATTTTTACCTCGTGTGCCCATGAAAAATGAATATCGCATAAAACCAAAAAGGGGGTCCAGAGATATCATGTTTAAAAAACTATCACAGCTTTTCGTCAGATGTGCAGCTCTCTTTATGTCTATTATTAATTGCAGTATTGTATTCATACTCAATAAACTAATTTTAAAAGCTATTCCTACGTATAATTTGAAAGAATAACACATCACTTTATCGCATCTAATTTTTTAACCAAGCACTTCTATGCATCAGTAGACACTGTATGTTCTTATGAAGCAATTGAACAATTAATACACCACTCCCTCTGATACATGCATACAAAAATCCTTTTCTTACCTTAATTTTTGCGATTGCTGATTTTTTCTCACTTGGTTGGAAGTTTTGAAGCACTTCCCTCCTCTCCAAGGTGGACATCATCAGCCGAAAGTGCCGGATCTTGACTGAGTAACTTCTCATATCGAATTTATTACTGAAAATGCTCTGATGTTTAAAAACTTGTTTTACATAGAAATTTCGTCCAAAAAACTGTTGGCCAAAGAAGAATGGATGGCGTCTAGTTTAGTCGTTGCCGTGGTGGCACCAAAAAACATTAATCTCTGACGTTATGAAAACTTGTTTTACATTAGCAATTTTGTCCACAAGCTGCTGAGGAAAGAAAACTGTATTCCGAACAGTACTTGTCTTCCTTATTTGCTCTTAACACTAGTGACTATTTTTTGTAGCGGAGGTAGCTGTAAAGATACGGTTCACCCCGAGCGGTGAAGCGTCATCCTCGCCGCTGACTGGAATTCGGTGTCCGGCACAAATAGGTAAATTTTACGTACTTTTTCAAAAAGGATTTTATTAATGACTTTTTTTTCATTTTACATAATTTTTTATTTCAAAAAGAAAGTACGTCACAGTTTTTTTTTCATTTTTCGTTCCTGATTTTTGCACCACAATCTACACGTTAACCCTGTTTACACCGAGAGCCTTGGAGACTTTTCATCATGTTTCGGGCGATCTTATTCAAAAAATGTGATTAAAAATTTAAATTCATAGGAGAAAATAGTTTTCTACTGTTGTTTTTCAGCAAATTAAAGTAAATGTGAGGCAATAAATATATTTCATCTTTCCACAGAGGCGGAACAGCATGTCGCTTTTTACAGGGCTGATTGTCGAGGAACTGCATTGGAATTTTTAGTGCTCCCATGCAGAATTTAGAAATTCTAATGTCTCGAAACACAGTTTTTGATATTTTCAGTATCCCATGTTCGAAAACCTCAATTGCAAACAATCCTTGGGCCCCAAATGGGACTATTTGGATATCGAACATGTGTTTCGAGGTTTGATTTCTTGAACATGGAATACAAAAAATTGAAATGAACAAGAGAGGGTGTTCAAAAATTGTTAACAGTTCTATATTCAAAGAAAAAAACATTGTTCTATAGATAATTATTATATTTTGAACATGTCGTAATGTCCATATATTCCTTCATACTGGTAAAAAGCATCATCTATGCAATTACAGCCAAAGGCATAATGAACAACAATGAGCAAATCATTTAACTTACTTGTGAAAGTATCGGTATTTTATGTCGGCCGTTATGTTATATCCATGTCTAACACAGTACCTGACCCAAACCTGACAATATTTATTTTTTATGAGAACTATTTAAAGCACGATTTGCAACACGCACGGAACAGCATATGCTCAGGAACAGCTTACAATCCTCGCTAATGACGGAACATCCGCTATTAGCGTCTGGAGGATGATTATCACCGAATTCTGTTATAAGATGTGGATTGACAGGAACAGGGTTCTGCATTTCCGGACGGCTAACTCGGGCTTCTCTCCGACAACGGTTATCCTTCAAGTCAAGTGTGAACTCCAAGACAGGGCGAGAGTGGACGCCCGCACTTTGACCGACCGAGCCTTTAGGTATCGGCGGAGAACTTGGCCTCGGATTGTTACCGGGACCAAGAGCAACTACACCTTTCATTGGGGCAACTTACCCCCTTAGTTTCTGCATTTGAAACCCGAGGGATCTATCTGGGAGTGTTGGGCTTTTTCTGCTGCTATGTTTTTGTGACTTGTGTTCGTTCTTTTGATGGAGGGTGCAGAGGTTAGCCTCCGACAGTTTCATCGGTAGTTTAATCTGTCTTCTCTCCAGTCGAGATTGGCAGTGCAGGCTGCTGACCGAGACGGCAGGAGGCTGTGTGAGTCCGGGGGAGTGAGGGCTTTGGTTCTGTCTCTACTCTTTCTCTCATGGTGTGGTGTGAATGGATGGTATCAGAAAAGAGGGTGTTGTGTATTTGCTGCTTGTGGTGTGCCAGGTTCTGTGTGCATGTGGGCCGGGAGACACCTGCCATGGGTCATGTGAGTGCCTTGGTGCTCCCGTCGGCCCGGCATTCTCTCTGACAGTCTCCCGTCTGGGTCTCTGTCACCTGGTCACCTCTAAAGGGGACTTTTTTCCACCTACGTGGACGTTCCTGGCGTACCTTCGGGTTGTACCCACCGTTTTAGGTGACCTCGCCGCCTTTTTGTGTGCGGGTCCTTTCGAGTTCTTCGGAGGATCTGAAATGACTCAGGGGTTTGTCGTGTGGTGCTTGTTGGGCCGTGGTGGAAGTGTGTGTAAACAACAGTGAACCATGTCCAGGTGTTTACCTGGGGCATGGTGAACAGTATGAAGATGTTGTGTTGCATCAAAGTTCGTGTATGGGGGAGGAGAGGTCGTGCGAAAGCACAATAGGGCGCTCCCTCTCCCAGCCCCCATGATTTGGGGGTCTTATACAAAGACAATAACATCCGGTTTTCAAAAAACTGACGGAAGCAGCTGGCATTTGCCAGTCTATTCTCTCCTAGGTCATTGGTCACCACACATTTTGCTTCTGTTGCTGGTCGATGAGGCCGCCACGTTCTATGGGAAGAGTTTCCACAGGCTTCGACGTATATTTTTACACTATATACCCCTTCCTTTATGAGGTTGTTAGATATTTCCAGGTTTCTCAGGAAAAAACAGATATTTTCCATCAGAATGTAACACAGCTTTAACTACGTAAAAATAGCCACTATAGGAATCTGGAAGAGATGGAATCCATGATATGATCAGAGCCTTGGGACATAATATCACGGACTGCAAAGATCCTTGTGGAAACTGCAAATCTTCCAAACATAAGAGGCTTGAGTGTGAGGTCCGGTCCTTTGCCTAGATGGCCAGTTCCAGAAACAACCAAGAAAATCAGGATGACTTGTTTGAGGCGCTCGACGCCACGTAGAAAGAGGGGGAATTTCCAGAGACCGAGGTTAATACTTCGAGTGAGAAGGAAGCTGAAATCCACCGACTTCGTCGCTCGGGAAGTACCCTGGAGGAACCTGACGTCTCCGTTCCTGTGGATCAGGTAAGTATCGATAACATAGGGGAGTTGCAGATAACTCCAGAAAATGCTAAAGAGAATTTTTCTCTGCAGGTGATTCCTCGGCGGATAAGAGAGTGCTTTCACCAGAGATGGGAAAGGGATTTACTATGGTCACGAAAAAGTCTAGGAATTTCTCTAAACAATCTATTGAAAAAATGCCTAATATGCTTAATGGAGCTTCCATTATTATTGACGAGAAGGAAAAGGTGGCTAAAAACATGGAGGAAGCTGAGGAAATGGAGGTTTGCTCAGAAGATATGGGAGGCGAAAATGTTGTTAACAGTGAAGATGAGAATATGGAATTTTCCGAGGGTAAAGTTTTTGAACTTCAAGTTGATCACGGTGTTGCAAATTTAAAAATTGAAGTCACTAGTGCATGTATTCTGAATAAGGATGATATTTGTATTGTCGAGGAGATTTGCACTCCCACCTCCTCGGAAAACGATGAAACCGAGAGTTTTAGTGCAGTCGAGTCGCCTGAAAATATCAATATCCTATGCGTTGGTGTACTCGGTATCCAGTTTGCTAAGGAAGGGGACCAGGTTAGTACCTGTGGTAAAGTTCTGGCGGAGATGAAGAAGGAGCACGAACGGTGGCAGGAGGTGGGCATTTCGAGGGTGAGTCGGGCCAAGTTAGCTAATGCGCTTCTGGTTTCGAAATGCACTGTTGCGGGGGAAATTGAATCCCCACCCGAAAGTCTCATGAAGTAGAAGCAGAGAGCGGTCTTTGGCTTCATTTGGGCCGGGAAGAAGACCGAGGAGGTGGCTCGGGTGGTCCTGTACTGTCCCATGTCGGAGGAGGGTTTGGAAGTCGAACATGGCTCAATGCACTCCAGTTTAAGAGTGTAAAGAGCACCCTTGTGGAGCCTTGGCCTCCTATTTCACGAGGTGGGACTCGTCCAAATACGTTCCTGGGTACAGATTTGTTGGCCCTCGGCGCGAGAGGATGCATAGGTCTTACCAGCTTGGAGGTCGCCTGCAGGACTTTGCGGAAGCTGATCGCGCCGGGAAGAACACGCAGCACATGTACATTAACCTGCTCCCTACGCCAAGGGAACACGTCGTCAAAGATTTCAACGTTCCTAGGAACTTCTGTATGAGAGAGGCTTGGATGAGCATTCACTCGACGGGTGTGGACTGCAAGAAGAGGGACTTTAGGTGGCGGTTGGCCCACAATGTTCCTGCAACCAGGAATAGGCAGCTTCGGTGGAGTGGCATCTCTTCCGATAGGTGCCTTTCGTGTGCGGGCGTTCAGGACAGGTTCCATCTCTTTTGGGCCTGCCCCATGACGAACCAGGTTTGGCAGGGAATATGGACTTGGGCTTGGCACAAAAGGCTTCACGCCCTCCAGTTTCACCCGGCTAATGTGTTTTATCTACATCCTGCCCCAGCGATGGGCAGGGAGGTATTGAGGATTATTATCACCGAGGTTTGTTATAAGATCTGGAGGGAGAGGACAGGGTTCTACATTCCAGGACGGCTAACTCGGGCTTCTCTCCGACAACAGTTATCCTTCAAGTCAAGTGTGAGCTCTGAGACATGGCGAGAGTGGACGCCCGCACTTTGACCGACCGAGCCTTTAGGTATCGGCGGAGGACTTGGCCTCGGATTGTTACCGGGACCAAGAGCAACTACACCTTTCATTGGGGCAACTTACCCCCTTAGTTTCTGCATTTGAAACCCGAGGGATCTGTCTGGGAGTGTTGGGCTTTTTCTGGTGCTATGTTTTTGTGACTTGTGTTCGTTCTTTTGATGGAGGGTGCAGAGGTTAGCCTCCGACAGTTTCATCGGTAGTTTAATCTGTCTTCTGTCCGGTCGAGATTGGCAGTGCAGGCCGCTGACCGAGACGGCAGGAGGCTGTGTGAGTCGGGGGTAGTGAGTGTTTTGGTTCTGTCTCTGCTCTTTCTCTCATGGTGTGGTGTGAATGGATGGTATCTGAAAAGAGGGTGTTGGTATTTGCTGCTTGTGGTGTGCCCGGTTCCGTGTGCATGTGGGCCGGGAGACACCTGCCATGGGTCACCTGCCATGGGTCATGTGATTGCCTTGGTGCTCCCGTCGGCCCGGCGTCCTCTCTGACAGTCTCCCGTCTGGGTCTCTGTCACCTGGTCACCTCTGAAGGGGACTTTTCTCCGCCTACATGGACGTTCCTGGCGTACCTTCGGGTTGCACCCGCCGTTCTAGGTGACCTCGCCGCCTTTTTGTGTGCGGGTCCTTTCGAGTTCTTCGGATGATCTGTATGACTCTGGAGTTTGTCTGGTGTTGCTTGTTGGGCCGTGGTGGGAGTGTGTGTGTAAACATCAGTGAACCCTGTCCAGATGTTTACTTGGGGCGTTGTGAACAGTGTGAAGATGTTGTGGTGCAACAAACGTCGTGCGAGATCACATTAGGGCACTCCCCTCTCCCAGCCTTGTAGTCAGTGAATTATTTAATCATTACGAAATATCATAATAAGAAATAAAGCATTTGGCACTAATGAAATAAAAAAAGTTTGAATCCATTTATGATTTTTCATTTTCATCATTTCGTATTTCTTGTACTATTGTGTCACACTACTTTCCTATTTTTTCATAATTTAAAAAGTTATTTTGTGTAGTCTATTTTTTTTATTTGAAATACCTTTATCATGAACCTTTTACTAAGTATATGTATAGTGTCCTAAAAGGTTATTTCTAAATAAATTATATACTTCCTGTTGCAAGCGGAAACTCTTGTGCAGACTCCCACCCTCTCAGTTGTTTGTCTGCTCTGTGTGGAAGAAGTGAAAATAACATTTTTAAAGGATCTTTACTAGAAGTTAAGCAGAATTTAAAAAGTTAAAAGAAAGTATCTATTAATCATCTTAGTTTACTAAATGAATGAATGAATGAATGAATTTCTGAATAGAAAAATAAGGAAAAATATTAATAAATTCCTTAACAGTCCCTTATGCGTCGGCCATTTGTTTGAGTCGGACACGAGGTATAAATTAAAGAAAGAGAAGAAAAGTATTTGTGCTGAATAAATAGAACAAGATCTCTAAACTCAATTACCGAGGTTGGCTTATTTAACAACTCTTTCTGGGGGGGGGGGTCTTTTCAGTGCAAGTGGCGAAATTAAAACGGAATTTCCGTTTTTATTTAGCCATCAAAATATCCCAAGTTTCATTGCATTTGCCTTTCACTGATAGAATGAACGTTTTGTATCACTTGTCCTGAAACCTCCCCCCTCAAAACAGTTAATAAATAAAACAAAAAATTAACATGGAGTTTACAGATCTTGTTCTATTTACTCACAGATACCTCTTTTTACCGTCGCAAATATCTGTTTCAAATAGTTGGAAAGAACATAGTTTCAACTGTTATAGTTTCGTAAGCATCTAAGTACGGGATATATATATATTGTATAGGTAAATCAGTGCCGTGAATTTTAATTTTTTCTTTATTTATATATTGTATAGGTAAATCAGTGCCTTGAATTTTAATTTCTTCTGTAATCTTCATGCAGCATGTATCACATTATCAAGTTACTATTGTAACACGTACTTTACATTTTTTATTAAATTTCTGTCTGGATTTATTACGAGAAATATGGTTATCTCTGAAATCATTTTGAACAACTTATCAATAGTAGTAATCGATCCAAAGTTTAATAAAATCGGATCTCAAATAATGCTTTTTATGTTTCAATTTAATAATATAATTTTGCTTTCGGATATCAGTGAATTTCATTACTTTTATCTTTTAATCGCCAGCGAGATACGAACGGGACAGCAATTTAAAATCCTTACTGAGAGAGAGGTTTCCTGGAAAGCTCATGAACGATCGAGCGTTCTAAGGCACATATAATTGTTAACATTTTACGGAAAAGTCACGTAAAAAAAAGTGTTTAATTTGACATATATACTGAAGAGCAATTGAATTAGAGACACCTGGCCTTATGTAAATGTGGCGCTGTGGGTGGCCCTGTAAACGGAAACGACATGACGTATGCAGCGATCCGACAATATAAGGAGTAGTGCGACGGGAATCAGTAAAAATCGGACGCATTATGGGTAAGACGAAGGATCTAAGCGCATTTGAGAAGCCATCATCCCACGAGGGACGATGGCTTCTGTAACCTGCTGACCGCACATCACAGGGTGCAAAGATTAGCATGGGCGCAGAAACATCGCCACTGGACCCTAGACATGTGGAAAAATGTTGCCTGAACGGATGAGTCGAGATTCACGTTGGTCCATGCGGATGGCAGGATACGAGCGCGGCGGAAACCACATGAAGCGATGGATCCTTCTTGCCAGCAGGGTACTCTTCAAGCTGGAGGGGGTGGCATTCTCGTCTGGGGACTGTTTAAGTGGGCTGAAATGGGACCCCTGGTACGTGTGACATCGTCCCTCACACGTCAACGTTACCTGGATATCTTGGACTACCATTTGCTCCCGTTTGTGCGTCTTCCAACATCCCACTGGGGACCTCATCCTGCATCAAGACAATGCACCGTGACATCGCTCCCGAATTGTATCCGAATGGTTGGATGAACACTCCACTGACGTGACCTCGCTTCCTTGGCTAGCTAGGTCACCTGACCTCAATCCCATCTAACACATCTGGGATGCCATCGAGAGAGATGACCCCTCCATCAAATCTTCGTGAACTGTGGGAGCTTGTTCAGGGGTCGTGGATCCGTATGGCTTTCCAACGCTTCAGGTGTCTTGTTGAGTCCATGCCGAGACGAATCGCCGCCGTCTTCAGGGCGAAAGGTGGTGCTACACGTTACCAGACAGGTATCTCTAATTCACTTGCTCTTCAGTGTAATTACGGAGAAAATTTGGGTCCAGTAATGTATTTGTACTTATCAGCCTTGTAACGCGTACATTCAATGGGAGATTACGCATTTCCAGATTAAAGGTGACGAAGCTTCCACAAAACCCCCATTTTGAAGAATATTCACTTATGTATCTGTCCATGCATGATATTAATAACTTTTAGTGCAACTGCAGCATAACGAAAAAGATATTTTTTTTGGTAAAATTTTAGTGAAATTACTATACTGCACAGGACGACAAGCACGTATTTCTAAGAGCGTAGTTCACAGCAGTAGCATCGAAGCTGTCTTCAGCGCCCTCTGTGATTTCATGATTTCAAGAACCCGTCTGCAGAAGCGCACGGCAAACTATCTCTTCTAGCCACTATACCGTAGGTTACGACTCCACCAAACTTAGGGAATTGCACCCTGCCTTTCTTCTCCAAAGCGAGTTTCCGCTTCAAAGTCATGTCTTCGTATGAGACCCCCAAAGCATGGGGGCTGGGAGAGGGGAGCGCCCTAATGTGCTCTCACACGACGTCCCCTCCCCCATACACGAACTTTGTTGCAACACATCTTCACACTGTTCACCACGCCAAAAGTAAACACCTGGACATGGTTCACTGATGTTTACACACACTCTTAACACGGCCCAACAAGCAACACCAGACAAACCCCCGATTTGCCACCCCGGTAGCGCAGTGGTCTAAGCGATGGCCACTGATCATTCGCCCGAAAGGGGTCCGGGTTCGAATCCCGGTAAGGCATGGATGTTGTGTTTGTCTTACGGCACGGGCTCTCTCCCTTCCCTGGAACTAGTTACCCTAAATAAGAGACGGGCGACTGCTTATAGCCCATTGAGTTGCTCACGGTGGTCGTTAAACCTCCAATAAAAAAAACCGAGTCATACAGATCCTCCGAAAAACTCGGAACGAGCCGCACACAAATACGCGGCGAGGTCCCCTAGAACGGCGGGTGCAACCCGAAGGTACACCCGGAACGTCCATGTACGCAAACAAAAGTTCCCTTCAGAGGTGACCAAGTGACAGAGACCCGGACGGGAGATTGTCAGAGAGGAAACAGGGCCGACAGGTGCACCAAGGCACTCACATGACCCATGGCAGGTGCCTCCCAGGCCCACATCCACACGGAACCGGCACACCACAAACAGCAAATACACAACACCCTCCCTTCAGATACCATCCATTCACACCACATAATATGAGAAAGAGCAGAGACAGAACCAAAACACTCACTCCCCCCGACTCACACAGCCTCCTACCATCTCGGTCAGCGGCCAGTACCGCCGACCTCGACCGGAGAGAAGACAGAATAAACCACCTACGAAAGGGTCGGATGCTAACCTCCACACCCTCCATCAAACACAAGTCACAAAAACATAACACTAGAAAAAGGCCAACACTCCCAGAGAGATCCCTCGGACTTCAAGGGCCGAAACTAAGGGGGTAAGTTACTCCAAGTAGTTGTTCTTGTTCCGAGGCCAATTTCCCCACCTATACATAAAGGCTCGGTCGGTCAAAGAGCGGGCGTCGACTCTCACCCTGTCTCGGAGCTCACACTTGACTTGAAGGATAACTGTTGTCGTAGAGAAGCCTGAGTTAGCCGTCCGGGAATGCAGAGCCCTGTTCCTCTCCCTCCATATCTTATAACTGACCTCGGTGATAATTTGTATTAAGAACTAATCACGGTGTGATGCAAAGTGCATCTCCTTGTGATGCTGTCTCAATCTCCCTTCACCGTGCACCACTTATCGGAAAGGGCGTATCCCTAAAAAGGTTTTTCCCGGGTGAAATGTGCTCAGGTCCGGCGGATGAAATACATAAAATTTTGAGTGCAAGTACATAAGGACGTGTAACACAAAAAGAAAAAGAAAAAAATTATGAAAGATTTTTTTTTTAATAGAAACCAGGGCAATGCGTCCTTATTTTGCAAGTTGTTCTAAGCCTAACCTCGCTTTCACTGCATCGAGCAGTTTCCGCTCAGTTTGGGCTATATGCACTGGAAGATGTGGATCGAGGAAAGAGACATGGTGTACACTAGCAATCCCAATAGGACCACCGTGTAGTGCCATGCCTAATCCCGTGACATCTTGAAGACAACCAAAACAAGAGGATAGTTAATATTGGAAAGCCTGTCATTTATTGAAATGTAGAAAAGTGTAACAAAATTTCACTCACCTGTTAGGCTTGGAGGAGTGCAATCCCCTGTGTCATATCATTAATGAAGTGGGAGAATACTCCCCATCACACTGTATTCTTTTGAGATCCTTTAATAAGGTTTTTTTTTTTTTTTTTCAAGAAAATGAACTTATAGACTTTCACTATTTTAGAATCTCAATTGAACATTTGGTTCATTAGTGTTTTTGTTGATATAACACAAATTCTTGTGTACTAACCATTTCTTCCCAAAGGATTTTTTACTCAGTATACGGGAGTCACTTCTTATAATATCTCTAATTTCACATAGTGTGGCAAGTTTGATGCCATTTATTGTTTTGATTTTTTGACCGTATGCGTTTCGTTTTTTCCAAATTTGAAATTTAGTCATAGCAATACTGACGTTAACAGCATTATCAATATATATATTTTTTCTTGACTGAGGTATGGTATATACTTATTTTAGGGCAAACTGATTATTATTGTGAGAATATGAACCATGTTTCACTGAAAACGAAATGAGCCACGTGCTGCAGTCCTAAACTTCAAGGTAACGCGAACAAAGAACACTCCTCCGCCTCGAGAAAGAAGAAAAAGCCTCACTTCTACGTTCCCACGTTGAATAAATTCCAACTAGGAATGCCGGAACCTTACCTGGTGATCTGAAACAATGCCAAAAATTCACTTACCGTGAGCTGCGGCGTCGGCGATACACTTACCCCGCCGTGCAGTTAATTAGACATTGACCAGGAAAAATCGAAACTACTTTGTCTTTATTGGGTTCTGGTAGTTTGTATTTCTTTTTGGAGCTAACCTCTGAATCTCAGAGAACAGCTTAGTGATATGTATGCATGTATGTATTTATTGCATTATACACCACAAGGTCAGGTGATGCGTAACATCATAGCCTCTCCTTGACAAATGTCAACCCCGCCTTCTCGTGGTGCATCCTGTTCCCACTAAAGGGGCTCTGACGACCGCCCATAGCGGTATAACTTCTCTCATCGGGATCAGAGGAAATTCTATCCCACACTCACCAACCCGCTTGGCCAGCGTGGTGAGTTATGGCCAAACCCCTCCAAAATGATTCCACAACTTAAATCTTGGCCCTCAGTCTCCGGCAGCTGGAATGTACCTGGCCAAGCAAGCAGCGGCCAGTGCGACATGAAGGCAGAGGGTGCTAAGAATCCCCGGAGGACCGGACTAGGCTGCCATCTGATGCTGACCTTGGCTACTTACAATGGACGCTCCATCTTCTGATTCAAGGCTTCTTGAATTGGAAGAGGAACTACAAAGGATCAAGTGGGACATCGTGGGGCTAAGTGAGGTAAGGAGAAAAGGAGAAGATCTCATCGAACTGAAAAGTGGACATCTCTTCTACTATCGTGGGACAGATACTGGCAGAACTAGTGGTGTTGGATTTATAATAAACAAGAAACTGAAGGATAAAGTTGTAGAAGTTGAAAGTTCCTCTGACAGAGCTGCACGACTT
The DNA here is from genome assembly GCA_039090855.1 of Macrothele yani. Classification (NCBI taxonomy): domain Eukaryota; kingdom Metazoa; phylum Arthropoda; class Arachnida; order Araneae; family Macrothelidae; genus Macrothele; species Macrothele yani. Next base: position 53,045,751 of record CM077032.1, on the reverse strand, counting down.
GTTATCCAACTCTCGAAAAGATACCAGGCTCAGATTATTCAAACTTATGCACCCACCACAAGTCATCCTGAAGAAGAAATTGAAGAATTTTATGAGGAAATTTGTCATCTAAATAATAAAGGTAAGCAGCACTTGAAAATAATTATGGGAGATTTCAATGCAAAAATAGGGCAACGGCAACAGAATGAAACTTCAGTAGGTAAATTCGGTCACGGCAACAGAAACCAGCGTGGAAATACTCTCGTAGAGTTTGCAGAGGCAGAAGGGTTTTTCATCTTGAACTCCTTCTTCAAGAAAAAGCCACACAGGAAATGGACATGGAGACATCCAAATGGGACGACAAGTGAAATTGATTTTATTATGTGTAACAAAAAATTCGTCATAGAAGACTGCAGTGTGCTAAACAAGTTCAACACAGGTAGTGACCATAGATTGGTGAGATGTAAGATGCACCTCAACACCAAACTTGAACGTGGCAAGCCTCATAAGACAAACAAAATCTATTGACATAACCAACCTTAAAAACACCATAATACCTTCAAGTTAGAACTGAAGAACAGGTTCTCTGCTTTAGAAGGCCTAACATCGGAAGAAGTGGACATCTCTGAAGTTAACAGAAAAATAACCAAAGCTCTTATGGAAACAGCAACAAAATTAGCTGGGTCTAAGAACAAGTTGCATGTGAACAAATTATCAGGAAAAACCAAAATGTTGATGCAAAAAAAAAGAGAGATGAGGACAAATAAAGAAGATGTGACTTCCAAAGTGGAATATATAGAGCTATGCAAGACAGTAAGAAAAAGTATCACTGAAGACGTAAGGAAATTCAACTGTGAACTAGTGAGGAAAGCAATTGAAAACAACCAAAGCCTAAAGATAGCAAAGGGACATCTCAGTAAGGGAAGAAAACAGATTATGGCACTGAGAAAAGAAGATGGTTCTGTAACAAGAAATAGAGGCGAAATCTTGACAAGAGTGAAAGATTTCTACTCCAAATTATATGAAAGGGATGATATATGCACTCCAGACATCATGAAAGATACCAGTACCAGAGTTCCTCCAGTCCTTCCAGCAGAGAAGTTGCACATGCAATCAAGAACATGAAGCGAGGAAAAGCTCCAGGAGAAGATGGAATTACTGTAGACATCATACAAGAAGCAAGTGGAGAAATCGAAACAGTACTCGCCCAAATTTTCACTCGATGCCTTAATGAAGGAAAGATTCCTGAGGATTGGAACACCGCTACAATGATCCTGCTACATAAGAAAGGTGACATTGAGGATCTCGGAAACTACAGACCCTATCAGCCTCCTATCAGTAGTTTATAAAATCTTCACTAAAGTTCTTTCACACCGCTTGAAGGTAGCACTAGACATGGCTCAACCGAGAGAACAAGCTGGATTCAGGAGTGGCTACAGCACAATAGATCATATCCACGTGCTGAGAGAACTAATTGAAAGAGCGAGGGAATATGAACTTCCATTGTGCATGGCTTTTATCGATTATGAAAAAGCCTTTGATTCGGTGAAACCGTCAGCAGTTACAATGGCTCTGAAAACCTGCGGTATTGAAGATGCATACATTAATATTATTAATAACATCTATGAAAATGCAAGTGCAAGATTAGGCTGTTTGAAAAATACAACACACGTAAAAATTGGAAAGGAGTGAGACAAGGTGACACCATATCTCCGAAGCTCTTTAATGCCACATTGGAGGGTGTTTTTCAGTCGCTGAGCTGGGAAAACAAGGGGATAAAGATTAATGGAGATTATCTAACCCACCTTCGTTTTGCTGATGACGTAGTCATTTTTGCAACTACCCCATCAGAGCTGCAGAGTATGATCCAGGAACTTGCTGACAAGAGTAAAGAAGTGGGATTAAAAATGAACTTTCAGAAGACAAAAGTGATGTTCAATGCTTTTACAAGAAATGAAGATTTATCGATTGATGGAGAAAAGCTGGAGATAACAGACACATACGTTTATCTTGGACAACAGATATCAAGTGAGGGTCACATTGATGAAGAAATTAATCGGCGTACAAAACTTGCCTGGAGAGCTTTTTGGAAGAAACAGCATAATTTTCAAGAGCAATATGCCATTATGTCTTAAAAGAAAAGTGTTTGATCAATGCATCCTTCCAGTGCTTACGTATGGTGCAGAGACGTGGACCTTAACTAAAAGAGACATACAAAGGCTGCAGACAACTCAAAGCAGCATGGAGAGGTGCATGCTTGGTGTAACCAGGAGAGATAAGAAGAGGAACTCGTGGATCCGAAAAATGACAAGAGTGGAAGACATCATGATCAGAGTTAAATCCCTGAAATGGCAATGGGCTGGACATACTGCCAGAAGGACAGATCATCGATGGACAGCCGAAATTTTAGATTGGATTCCAAGGGACAGGAAAAGACCCAGAAGAAGACCACATGGGAGATGGGTGGATGAAATTCGAAAGTATGCAGGGGTGACATGGAGGAGACTGGCACAAGACAGACCGTTGTGGAGGAAACTTGAGGGAGACCTTCGTCCAGCAGTGGATTGATAATGGTTGACAATGATGATGATGATGATGACATCACACATTAAGCGCAAGAAGCGCAGGAGATAACGATTATTTTTAAAAGTATCTGCTCCGAAATATAATTCCTTAAATTGAAAGTAAATTGTCTCACAACCTGAGTATTTTTGTTTGTTTGCTTGTTCTGTTTTATTCTTTGTCCCTTCTTTAGAGTGTGGCTAAGTCTGTGAAGCTATGTTTTGGAGATAAGCTTTGGGAGTTAACACAGGCCATCTTCAAAAACAAAAACTTTCGCAGTCAAACTTTGCGTTGCAAAGGCGAAATTTTGGAAATTTTGTTTTAACGTTTTCCCTGCAATTCAAAAAATCTATGTGAAAATCACACATGCAATTTTATTTCTTCTTCCTTTTTGACACAACTCGGTTTTCTCAGTCAATTTTGTCCGATTTAAATTCCTTATTTACTTTGGACTTTACACCGCCGAAATGAATTTTTTGGTCATTTTGAACATTTTTATTAAGTCACATAAACATATTCATAAGTGTCATCAGGATTAGTTTGTTGTTTCGTTTCGGTATTTCTGGACAGCGAAGCAATTTTTTTACAATCACCAAACTTTTTTTTTTTTTTTTTTTGGTTGTATCAAAATAGGATCAACGAACGGAAAAGAAATTGTCGAATTTAATTTTGCTGAAGACCTTGTCATTTTTTGCAACTTTTCTATCAGAGCTGCAGAGTATGATCCAGGAACTTGCTGACAAGAATAAAGAAGTGGGGTTAAAAATGAACTTTCAGAAGAAAGTTCTGGGTTCAAACCCACGACTAGGACGTGGGTTCGAACCCAGAGAGAGAGACGGATTACTGCACTTTAGTGCAGTAGACAGATATTCAAATAAATTTACAATGACACAAAAACAAATCATACACAAATTACTCTTCTAAAACTTTATATATAATTCAACAGTTTTAGTGCAACCACAAGTCAATTACTTCAGAACGCATGTTACTAAACTGAATTCAAATTCTAAATTACTGCAGATTTTCACCCCGTTTTCGTCATCAATTTTTATCACGCAAGACAGGCAATACAATACTAATAACATTAGGCATTTAAACCCCATTAATCATCAGACTGATATTCTGAGCCGCGGATGGCTTAGTGGTTAGTGTTTCAGACTATCGATGATGGGTCCCCAGGTTCAAGCCTGGGCTGATCTTTCAGGGATGGTGTGATTTACTAACAATCGCTGAATATCCGCCTTGCATCGGACGAGCACGTAAAGTGACTGGACCCACTGGTAAAATGGGTATCCTTTCCTATGTCCTCCCTGAAATTCTCTCACCCATCTATGAGCAATATCGTACTTGTATGGTGGCGCCATCTACTGTACTCTAATCTCACTACAAACTGTTCTGTCAAAGTCGCTAGACTTGCTCTCATTCCTTCCGTTTCTGTGTCCTGCCCAAAAGGCGATCTCGCTGTAGGTGGCTGGTACCTAAATTCTACTCCCTGTGGACGGAAGTCCTACATGAAAATGACACAATTCTGCATCCTCACTGTGTCTGAGCCTGATATTCTCTAGACAACATTCAAAATGAATTAAAGCATATGAGCACACGAAAGCACAAGAGTGACGATCAACTCTGGGTATGTAAACATCATTAATTTTAAACTCCTAATAGTACATCAATGAACACCACATGAAAATAACCCAATTTCAAATAACTTTCAATTATCCTACAACACTACTTTAAACTCTGCCAGCAACTAATAATTATACAAAGAAAAAGACTTTTGCACTCACGTACTAGGATTTAATGGTAGTCCTCTGACGGCCCCTGGTACACCCACAACGGGCTCAATGAGAAGAAAAGTTCACACACACACACACACACACACACAAAAAACTTCAAGTGAATCACTGGATGATGAGTATTCCATGTAAAAAAAAGGTCAGGTACTCCACATTTTTCACAACAACGCATTCGTCCAGGCGTGAAGAGAACCCTCCAACACTGATTACTCTCAGACATAATTGAACGGAAACTCCATACTCTCTCGGCATAAAAAAGACCTGACGAAAACTTTCACTGCTTCCGACACCCAGGAACATTCAAGCAGAAACTCCGAGTTCTCACAGCATGGAAGGGCGTAAAGCAAACTTTACTGCTCCTGACACCCAGGAACACTCAAGCAGAAACTCCGAGTTCTCACAGCATGGAAGGGCGTAAAGGAAACTTTACTGCTCCTGACACCCAGGAACACTCAAGCAAACTACGAGCTCTCATGACATGGAAGGGAGTAAAGCCTTTGCTAGTTCAAGAAAAGACACTCTTGCATTCTCAAGAGAAAACTTGAAAGAGATAACAATTCATCTCCAAAGAGATTCAGCCATGGAGAGTCCCTTCCGGCAGATTTCCTGCCTTCCCGCATGGTTTTCCAAGAAGAAATCAAACTGCACCTGCGTGCCACACGCAGAGCAAATGTGCAACAATACCACAAAAAAAAACAAAAAAACTAGCAAGCGAGAGATAAAGATCACTAATTTAAGGTGCCAAGAGACCCTGAGCTCCAAAGAGATTCAACCATTGAGATTCCCTTCCGGCAGATTTCCTGCATTCCCGCATGGTTTTCCAAGAAGAAATCAAACTGCACCTGCCTGCCACACGCAGAGCAAATGTGCAACAGTACCACAAAAAAAAAAAAAAAAGAAAAAAACCTAACAAGCGAGAGATAAAGATCACTAATTTATAGTGCCAAGAGACCCTGAGTTCCAAAGAGATTCAGCCATGGAGATTCCCTTCCGGCAGATTTCCTGCATTCCCGCATGGTTTTCCAAGAAGAAATCAAACTGCACCTGCCTGCCACACGCAGAGCAAATGTGCAACAGTACCACAAAAAAAAAAAAAAAGAAAAAAACCTAACAAGCGAGAGATAAAGATCACTAATTTATAGTGCCAAGAGACCCTGAGTTCCAAAGAGATTCAGCCATGGAGATTCCCTTCCGGCAGATTTCCTGCCTTCCCGCATGGTTTTCCAAGAAGAAATCAAACTGCACCTGCCTGCCACACGCAGAGCAAATGTGCAACAGTACCACAAAAAAAAAAAAACCTAACAAGCGAGAGATAAAGATCACTAATTTATAGTGCCAAGAGACCCTGAGTTCCAAAGAGATTCAACCATGGAGATTCCCTTCCGGCAGATTTCCTGCCTTCCCGCATGGTTTTCCAAGAAGAAATCAAACTGCACCTGCCTGCCACACGCAGAGCAAATGTGCAACAGTACCACAAAAAAAAAAAAAAAAAAACTAACAAGCGAGAGATAAAGATCACTAATTTATAGCGCTAAGAGACCCTGAGCTCCAAAGAGATTCAGCCACTGAGATTCCCTTCCGGCAGATTTCCTGCCTTCCCGCATGGTTTTCCAAGAAGAAATCAAACTGCACCTGCGTGTCACACGCAGAGCAAATGTGCAACAATACCACAAAAAACAAAACAAAAAAACTAGCAAGCGAGAGATAAAGATCACTAATTTATAGCGCTAAGAGACCCTGAGCTCCAAAGAGATTCAGCCACTGAGATTCCCTTCCGGCAGATTTCCTGCCTTCCCGCATGGTTTTCCAAGAAGAAATCAAACTGCACCTGCCTGCCACACGCAGAGCAAATGTGAAACAATACCACAGAAAAAAAAAAAAAAACTAGCAAGCGAGAGATAAAGATCACTAATTTATAGCGCCAAGAGACCCTGAGCTCCAAAAAGATTCAGCCATGGAGATTCCCTTCCGGCAGATTTCCTGCCTTCCCACATGGTTTTCCAAGAAGAAATCAAACTGCACCTGCCTGCCACACGCAGAGCAAATGTGCAACAGTACCACAAAAAAAAAAAAAAAAAAAAAACCTGACAAGCGAGAGATAAAGATCACTAATTTATAGTGCCAAGAGACCCTGAGTTCCAAAGAGATTCAGCCATGGAGATTCCCTTCCGGCAGATTTCCTGCCTTCCCGCATGGTTTTACAAGAAGAAATCAAACTGCACCTGCGTGCCACACGCAGAGCAAATGTGCAACAATACCACAAAAAACAAAACAAAAAAACTAGCAAGCGAGAGATAAAGATCACTAATTTATAGCGCTAAGAGACCCTGAGCTCCAAAGAGATTCAGCCACTGAGATTCCCTTCCGGCAGATTTCCTGCCTTCCCGCATGGTTTTCCAAGAAGAAATCAAACTGCACCTGCCTGCCACACGCAGAGCAAATGTGAAACAATACCACAGAAAAAACAAACAAACTAGCAAGCGAGAGATAAAGATCACTAATTTATAGCGCCAAGAGACCCTGAGCTCCAAAGAGATACAGCCATTGAGATTCCCTTCCGGCAGATTTCCTGCCTTCCCGCATGGTTTTCCAAGAAGAAATCAAACTGCACCTGCATGCCACACGCAGAGCAAATGTGAAACAATACCACAGAAAAAAAAAAAAAAAAAAAAACTAGCAAGCGAGAGATAAAGATCACTAATTTATAGCACCAAGAGACCCTGAGCTCCAAAGAGATACAGCCATTGAGATTCCCTTCCGGCAGATTTCCTGCCTTCCCGCATGGTTTTCCAAGAAGAAATCAAACTGCACCTGCATGCCACACGCAGAGCAAATGTGAAACAATACCACAGAAAAAAAAAAAAAAAAAAAACTAGCAAGCGAGAGATAAAGATCACTAATTTATAGCGCTAAGAGACCCTGAGTTCCAAAGAGATTCAGCCATGGAGATTCCCTTCCGGCAGATTTCCTGCCTTCCCGCATGGTTTTCCAAGAAGAAATCAAACTGCACCTGCGTGCCACACGCAGGCCAAATGTGCAACAATACCACAAAAAACAAAACAAAAAAACTAGCAAGCGAGAGATAAAGATCACTAATTTATAGCGCTAAGAGACCCTGAGCTCCAAAGAGATTCAGCCACTGAGATTCCCTTCCGGCAGATTTCCTGCCTTCCCGCATGGTTTTCCAAGAAGAAATCAAACTGCACCTGCGTGCCACACGCAGAGCAAATGTGCAACAATACCACAAAAAACAAAACAAAAAAACTAGCAAGCGAGAGATAAAGATCACTAATTTACAGCGCTAAGAGACCCTGAGCTCCAAAGAGATTCAGCCACTGAGATTCCCTTCCGGCAGATTTCCTGCCTTCCCGCATGGTTTTCCAAGAAGAAATCAAACTGCACCTGCGTGCCACACGCAGAGCAAATGTGCAACAATACCACAAAAAACAAAACAAAAAGACTAGCAAGCGAGAGATAAAGATCACTAATTTATAGCGCTAAGATACCCTGAGCTCCAAAGAGATTCAGCCACTGAGATTCCCTTCCGGCAGATTTCCTGCCTTCCCGCATGGTTTTCCAAGAAGAAATCAAACTGCACCTGCCTGCCACACGCAGAGCAAATGTGAAACAATACCACAGAAAAAAAAAAAAAAACTAGCAAGCGAGAGATAAAGATCACTAATTTATAGCGCCAAGAGACCCTGAGCTCCAAAGAGATACAGCCATTGAGAGTCCCTTCCGGCAGATTTCCTGCCTTCCCGCATGGTTTTCCAAGAAGAAATCAAACTGCACCTGCATGAAACACGCAGAGCAAATGTGAAACAATACCACAGAAAAAAAAAACAAACTAGCAAGCGAGAGATAAAGATCACTAATTTATAGCGCCAAGAGACCCTGAGCTCCAAAAAGATTCAGCCATTGAGATTCCCTTCCGGCAGATTCCTTGCCTTCCCGCATGGTTTTAAAAGAAGAAATCAAACTGCTCCTGCCTGCACCACGCAGAGCAAATGTACAACACCACCACAAAAAAAAAAAAAAAAAAAAAAAAACACTAGCAAGCGAGAGATAAAGATCACCAATTTATAGCGCTAAGAGACCCTGAGCTCCAATCAAGCCTCTCCACTACGATTGCATCACCTCCGGTACATTTTGCTTATAAGAATTTTTCACACATCAAATCCTTAATCATAACTCACAACTTAATAAATTCCAACATTATATAAATAAAGTATACAACAATTTCTTTTACAAATGACACATAATGAACAATTTATACAATCCTTATTTGTGACCTCACCACGTGAGCGACTACAAATTTTCTAAATAAAGTATTTTGAATTTCCACCTGTATGTAAAAAAACTTTCTCAAATTATAAACACTATTAACTTAACTTTACATTTACGTTATTTTTATCCTAGCGACTCCAGGCCATGACTCCGGGACTAATCCCACCAAAACGTCACACCCCCTTCCTTACTGCACGATTTTACTTAAGGTAAAATCGAAAGGAAAAGGAAAAAAAAATCTCTAATTTTGTCTTTCCATCCGGTCACCCTCCCCGTCCGGGCCGCCCCGTAAATGCTCCTTCTCAGGTTGATTCTCGAGATTTACGCCACCTGCTTCCGAAGGGCACCCACCGAACTTCCAAGACAAAGAGGAACAGAGAATAAAAAAATCTATTTTCTTCTTTTTTTTTTTTTTTACTTACGTAAGCCCGCCAATTTCCTATAATCCACCCTGGTTTGTCTTCGTAAACTCCTGGAGGATAGAATCTGTACCACTTTAACCTGTTTCTGCTCCAATTCTGTTTCCCTTACTGTATCCTCCTTTTCAATAATCTGTGATCGGTCCAACTCCTCTCGCATCTCCATGCCTCCACTCACTTCCTGGAGTTCATCAAATTCAATTACTGAATTATCCACAACTCTAGGTCTCAATGCCATCAGCTATGTTTGATTACTATTTCCTATAGCCACATACTTCTTTAAGTTACACACATTATGGAAGCCTTCTCTTTCTCCGGTCTCTGTCTGTAACCCATAGACTAGAGGAGACAATACATAAATTATTCGGTAGGAAACCTTCCACAGTGGCATAAATTTTGAAATCTGATTACTATCAGCACTAGACAAAGGATGAGTACGAAGAAATATCCCCAATTGAATTTCAAATCCTGCCGATTCCTATCGTGATGTCGTTTATGCCGCTGTTGTTGCTGCCGAACCCTTACTTTTACTTGCTCAGCTAACTTTTCTAAGTCTTCTGACACCTTCTAGAAATTCCTCTGCATGGCCTCGTCCCATGGAAGAGCGATTTCCCTACCCAAAAATAACTTTGCAGGCGTCTGCCCCGTGGCTTCTTGCCCGGCAGAACGCATTGCTAATGCAAACAGGGATATGTACTCGTCTCATCTCCCATGTGTGCCTTGTAGATAACAGGAAATCATGGGATTTAGGGTCCGATTCACTCTCTCAGCCAAATTAGACTAAGGATGGTAAGAAGTTGTGAAGAACCGCTTAATTCCCATCATTCACGCTCGATCGAGTCGGGACGTGGTCAGGAATACTACCAAAACGTGCTGTTATGGAAAACGAAATCGTAGCGCTGTTTAACCATGATCAGAAACACTGAAAAAAGCGGCACGAACGAAACCGAGAATACACCATCGCGGTCAAATAATGCACCTGGAGCTGCGATAAGATTACCGAAATCAGAGCTTGCAAAATTTGTCTTAGTATAAGACCCCCAAAATCATAGGTGCTGGAAGAGAAGAGCGCCCTAATGTGCTCACGCGCGACGTCTCCTCCCACATACACGAACTTTGTTGAAACACAACATCTTCACACTGTTCACCACGCCCAAAATAAACACCTGGACATGGTTCACTGATCTTCACACACACTCCCACCACGGCCCAACAAGCAACACCAGACATACCCCCGAGTCATACAGATCCTCCGAAGAACTCGAAAGGACCCGCACACAAATAGCCGGCGAGGTCACCTAGAACGGAGGGTGCAACCCGAAGGTACACCCGGAACGTCCATGTAGGCGGATCAAAGTCCTCTTCAGAGGTGACCAGGTGACAGCGACTAGGACGGGAGACTGTCAGAGAGGACACCGGGCCGACAGGGGCACCAAGGCACTCACATGGCCCATGGTAGGTGCCTCCCCGGCCCACTTCCACACGGAACCGGCACACCACAAGCAGAAAATACACAACACCCTTCCTTCAGATACCATCCATTCACACCACACCATAAGAGAAAGAGCACAGACAGAACCAAAACACTCACTCCCGCCGACTCACACAGCCTCCAGCCGTCTCGGTCAGCGGCCAGCACCGCCAACCTCGACCGGAGATAAGACAGATTAAACTACCGATGAAAAGACAGATTAAACTACCGATGAAAGTGTCGGAGGCTAACCTCCACACCCTCCATCAAAACAACAAACACAAGTCACAAAAACATAACCCCAGAAAAAGCCCAACACTCTCAGAAGGATCCCTCGGGTTTCAAGGACCGAAACTAAATGGGTAAGTTACCCCAATGAAAAGTGTAGTTGTTCTTGGTCCCGGTAACAATCCAAGGCCAAGTCCCCTACCGATACCTAAAGACTCGGTCGGTCAAAGTGCGGGCGTCCACTCTCGCCCAGTCTCGGAGCTCACACTTGACTTGAAGGATAACCGTTGTTGGAGAGAAGCCCGAGTTAGCCGTCCGGGAATACAGAACCCTGTTCGTCTCCCTCCACATCTTATAACAGACCTCGGTGATAATCATCTTCCAGACCTCCCTACCCGCCGCTGGGGCAGGATGTAGATAAAACACATTAGCCGGGTGAAACTGGAGGGTGTCAAGCCTTTTGTGCCAAGCCCAAATCCAGATTCCCTGCCAAACTTGGTGCGCCATGAGGCAGGACCAAAAGAGATGGAACCTGTCCTCAATGCTCGCACACGAAAGGCGCCTATCGAAAGAGATGCCACCCCACCGAAACTGCCTACTCCTGGTTGGAAGGACATTGTGGGCCAACCGCCACCTAAAATCCCTCTTCTTGCAGTCCACACCCGTCGAGTGAATGCTCACTCAAGACTCTTTCATACATAAGTTCCTAGGAACGTAGAAATCTTTGACGACGTGTTCCCCAGGCCTAGGGAGAAGGTCAATGTACATCTGCTGCGTGTTCTTCCCGGCGCGGTCAGCTTTCCCAAAGTCCAGCAGGCGACCTCCAAGCTGGTAAGACCTATGCATCCTCTCGCGCCGAGGGCCAACAATACTGTACCCAGGAAAGTATTTGGACGAGTCCCACCCCATGAAGAGGGAGGCCAAGGCTCCACACGGGTGTCCGGCGACCAGAGCTCCCTTCACACCCTTAAACTGGAGTGCACTGAGCCATGTCGAAAAGTGTTTCACTTCCAAATCCTCCTCCGGAACAGTACAGGACCGCCAGAGCCACTTCCTCGGTCTTTTTCCCGGCCCAAATGAAGCCAAAGACCGCTCTCTCCATCTGCTTCACGAGACTTCCGAGTGGGAACCCAATTTCCCCTGCAAAAGTGCATTTCGAAACCAGAAGGGCATTCGCTAACTTGGCCCGATTCACTCTCGAAATGCCCACTTCCTGCCACCGTTCTTGCTCCTTCTTCATCTCCGCCAGAACTTTACCCCAAGTGCTCAGGTGGACCCAGTCCTTAGAAAACTGGACGCCGAGTTTCTCAAAAGTGTCTCCAAGACCAAAACAAACAAAAGGGGAGAGAGAGGGCATCCCTGCCTCACTCCTTATTGAACCTCAAAGAGGGGGAGAGACGACCGGCAATAATGACTCTCCCGGAGAGGTCTCTATACAACGCCACAATCGCACTTCGGACAAATACTCCGAAGCCGTGGGCTTCAAACAATCTTCCGACAAATTCGTGACTTGCCTTACCCTATCGGAAGCCTTTCTCTGGTCTGCCAAGAAGAGCCCCATTTTAATGCCCTTCTCGCCCAGGTAAATGATAGCGTCTCTTATGCACCTAGTATTCCAATGCATCCGGCGCCCCCTGATACCACACGTCTATTTAGCACTAACGAGATGAACGGCCACCTTAGCAAGCCTGCTATTGATGACCCTCTCAAGGATCTTATAGTCCACTGTGGAGAGAGACACCTGTCTCCAACAACTTAACTCCCTCGACGGGGCGTCTGGAGTCTTGAACAGCAAATTGACCATGCTCCCCTGCATGGTCCCCGACATACGACCCACCAGCACAATCTCGTTGTACACCCTGGTAAGATAGGGCGCTAACACATTAACAAACTTCTTGTAAAACTCCGACGGGAGACCATCACAACCCGGAGACTTACCTGCCGAAAGGGCCTGAAACGCTACCCTCATCTCAGACACCGAGAACTCCTCTTCGAGACTATCCAAGTCCTCGCCTGGGATCCTCGGCGTACCCTCCAGCCACATATCCATGACGGCAGGATCAATTTCCTCGCTGGAAAAGAGATCGCCGTAATACCTAGCAGCTTCATGCTGGATCTGCTTATTGTCCCTCATCTTAGTACCATCAATATCAAAAACTTCCAGGATCTTCCTCTTCCTCTCCGCCTCGAGCTTGCGGTAAATGTGATTAATATCCAGCTCCTGCTCAAAACCCTTAATAGCACCTTGAAGTTGAACTTCAGAGCCGATGCCTCTATAAAAGTCGGAAATCTCTTGCCTGATCTGAGTAATGATCCCAAGGTTACACCCGTTTTCATTACCCTTCAGAGCCGCGTTCAGGAGGTTCATAAGAAAAACCTGAGTCCCCCCGCTTAGCTCTCGCCAACTCGTTACCCTGAGCAACCAAGGTGCTCCGTAACTCGTCCTTCGCCGTCTCCCAACCGCCGATCCCGTCATCGGAAGCAGTCTCTGCACCCGCCTCCAAGAACGAACACATACGCGACAGCGTTTCAACGTCGTCTAACATTGACACGTTTAGGCGCCACGGTGTCGCTTTCTTCTCCCTCGGCGCCTGCACGCAGACGTCCATCACGACAACGCTGTGATCAGAGACAAACAACGGCTGTGAGTTAGGGTTAAAAACCTCGGCTCCCATAACCCAGTCCATCTTCGAGACCAACAGCATGTCGATCCTAGAAGTCAAATGATTCCTGTGCCAGGTGAACCGCAGCTCCTGCGGGAACAGCTGCCTCCACACGTCCTTAAGTTGCTGGTTCTTAATGAGATCCGTAATGCCCCTTCTGTACGGCTCTGACCACCTGCACCTGTGAGTACTCAACCGGTCGATATGGTTATCCACCACAGAGTTGAAATCCCCACCGACGACCAGAAAATTTTCGCTTCCCCTAAGGAAGAACGGCAGTTGGTCATAGAAACCGCTCCGGAGAGGACCCTCCACCGGAACAATAAACACACACCATCTTAAAGGACATCGATCCGGTATAAACCGAAATAGCCACCACGCAATCATCCCCATCAGAAAGGGGACGGTCTCGTACTGCGGCTTGTAGGCAATGGCCACCGCGGTGAAATCATTAGCTCCAAGCGAATATCTACACTTCAGCCCGGTGTTTCTACAGAACGCAAAAACCTGCTCGGGCTTCTTATGGTGAGTTTCCTGCACCAGCCAAAAATCAACACCCGACTCCCTGAAGTATCCCGTGAGCCACTTCTGCTTTTCGACGGTGCGGAGACCGTAAACAATCGACGTGCCAATACGCAGATCGGTGCCTTGGTAATTATGTGCCATACATACCTTAATCTGAAAAAGGAAGTAGTATGTTAACAAAAAACATCACATTAAAGGAACACCCATGTTCCTAAAACGAAGGAAAGGAACCCAACCAGAAAGGGAACTCACCTTTAAGATCTTCATCTATTGCGTCCCTCGGTCTCCTTCGTATCTACACTGTTTCTCTGTCGGAACGAAGTGCCTCGTTCCGTCGAATCCTGACTTCGACAACTTGGTAAGATCCTTCGCCGCATCAATGTTGGCATGGGTCAGCCGCCTTCCCTACATTTGTCTTCGCGCGACGTCCCCTCCCCCATACACGAACTTTGTTGTAACACATCTTCACACTGTTCACCACGCCCAAAATAAACACCTGGACAGGGTCCACTGACGTTTACACACACTCCCACCACGGCCCAACAAGCAGCACCAGACAAACCTCCGAGTCATACAGATCCTCGAAAAGACCCGCACACAAAGAGGCGGCGAGATCACCTACAACGGCAAATGCAACCCGAGGGTTGCATTTGCCGTTGTAGGTGATCTCGCCCCCTAACACCCGGAACGGCCATGTAGGCGGACAAAAGTCCACTTCAGAGAAAAATAGCACACCGCGCCGACAGGTGCACCAAGGCACTCACATGACCCATGGCGGGTGCCTCCCCGGCCCACATCCACACGGAACCGGCACACCACAAGCAGCAAATACACAACACCCTCCCTTCAGACACCATTCATTCACACCACACCATAAGAGAAAGAGCCGAGACAGAACCAAAACACTCACTCCCGCCGACTCACACAGCCTCCTGCCGTCTCGGTCAGCGGCCAGCACCGCCAACCTCGACCGGAGAGAAGACAGATTAAACTACCGATGAAAGGGTCGGAGGCTAACCTCCACAACCTCCATCAAACACAAAAACATAATAGAAAAAGCCCAACACTGCCAGAGAGATCCCTCGGTCTTTAAGGGCAGAAACTAAGAGGGTAAATTACCCTAATGAAAGGTGTAGTTGTTCTTGGTACGGGTAAGAATCCGAGGCCAAGTCCCCGACCGATACCTAAAGGCTCGGTCGGTCAAATTGCGGGCGTCCGCTCTCGCCCTGTCTAGGAGCTCACACTTGACTTGAAGGATAACCGTTATCGGAGAGAAGCCCAAGTTAGACGCCAGGGAATGCAGAACCCTGTTCCTCCCCCTCCACATCTTATAACAGACCTCGGTGATAATTCTCCTCCAGACCTACCTGCCCGTCGCTGGGGCAGGATGTAAATAAAACACATTAGCCAGGTGAAAGTGAAACTGGAGTGCGTCAAGCCTTTTGTGCCAAGCCCAGATTCCCTGCCAAACCTGGTGCGCCATGGAACCTGTCCTCAATGCCCGCACACGAAAGGCACCTATCGGAGGAGATGCCACCCCACCGAAACTGCGTATTCCTGGTTGGAAGGTCATTGTGGACAAACCGCCACCTAAAGTCCCTCTTCTTGCAGTCCACACCCGTCGAGTGAATGCTCATCCAAGCTTCTCGCATAGAGAAGTTCCTAGGAACGTTGAAATCTTTGACGACGTGTTTCCTAGGCCTAGGGAGCAGGTCAATGTACATCTGCTGCGTGTTCTTCCCGGCGCGGTCAGCTTTCGCAAAGTCCTGCAGGCGACCTCCAAGCTGGTAAGACCTATGCATCCTCTCGCGCCGGGGGCCTACAAAACTGTGGCCGGGAACGTATTTGGACGAGTCCCACCCCGTGAAATAGGAGGCCAAACGTCCACACGGGTGTTCCGCGACCAGGGCTCCCTTCACACTCTTAAACTGGAGTGCACTGAGCCATGTCGGAAGGTGCTTGACTTCCAAACACCACCCCCCCCCCCCTTCCGACCTGGGACAGTACAGGACCACCCGAGCCACCTCCTCGGTCTTCTTCCCGGCCCAAATGGAGCCAAAGACCGCTCTCTCCATCTGCTTCACGAGACTTCCGAGTGGGAACCCAATTTCCCTGCAAAAGTGCATTTCGAAACCAGAAGGGCATTCGCTAACTTGGCCCGATTCACTTTCGAAATGCCCACATCCTGCCACCGTTCTTGCTCCTTCTTCATCTTCGCCAGAACTTTACCCCAGGTGCTCACGTGGACCCCTTCCTTAGAAAACTGGATACCGAGTATCCGAACGGGCCCATCGGTCACAGCTAAACCTGTAACCGCTGACCTCTCCCATTTGCCCCAGAGCAAAATACTCGACTTCTCCTCATTGAGACGGGCACCGGTCGTAATGCAGTACTCAGCGAAAGCATCTCGCATGCCGTTCAAGCTCCTTTCCGAGTCGACGAAGAAGGGTACATCTTCGGCGTACGCAAGGAACTTCAACGACTCCCCCCCTCTTCGGTACCGGAAAACCCCTAACACTCAGGGGTGGCCATAACAGCGATGCGCGGCTTTAAAAAAATGTCGGTGATTTGAGCATGTCGTCATCATCAAGCGCGATTCAACCGCAGATGTAGACATGTCTCGGCTCCAATTTTCCGCTTTCTTGCACTCCTGTCGTGTTTATTGAGGTCATTTCTATTCAAGGAGTTGTATTAATTTAGTTATTCATTCTTGTTATACAGTATTTATTTAGTTATAATGATTATATTAATTTTGCAATTCTAGTTATATTAATATAATTGTTCCATAGTTATATTATTTGAGTTATTCTAGTTACTGTATATTACCATCATCAAGCGAGGTTTGTGTATTGTGCCTTTTAGTGTTGGATATTTTTGGCATTATCCTAAAGCCATAATGCCAAATTATGCAGTGACCATATGCAAAAACAGAAATCAGAACACGAAAGGGAAAGGAATTATTTTCCACAGTTTTCTTAAAGATCATACCAAAAGAAAGGAATGGCTCATCAAATGCAGAAGATTAGGTAAAATAAATTTTTCAAATGCAACTGTATGCTCTGAACATTTCCCTGAGAAAAGCCACCAAAAAGATTACCAGTCAAGCCACCAGAAACACCGCATGTAATGAAATATTTTTGTAAGTTACTGGCTGAAAAATATCCTGAAACACACGGGAAACTTATAAAAGTGTACACTAGGAGAAGAACCTTCTTAAGGATGCGCTGCCTTAATATTACTGCCAAAGCAAAGAGGACAGTAGAGCACCATCGAAAGAAACTTCGAAAATAGCAAGCTTCAAAAGTAGCAAAACAAATTAAAGTTAATTATAGAATATTACTAGGACAAGCCGCAAACGGTAACCCATAACTCGGGTACAGTTGGCATATTTTGAGCGAAGCTATTGCAAAATCTACGCTCACTAAGGTGTCTATTGTAACAAATTCTAAAAAACTAACGCGTAAAATTTATGACTTCCTAAACAAAAGTACGAAACATTCTAAAAAGAAATGCTTAGAATTTATCATGAACTACTTTCCTTCGCGCTTGTTGTGATCAGGTTGCGTGTAAACAAAGCGGAAAGACACTCAGATCGGGAACAACGTTTTTCATTTTGTATCGCAAAAGACAGAGACACAAATCCTTTAACACTGATACACCCTGTAATGTGGCAAAGTATTTAATAATGGGTGATTTTTTCTTTTCTTGTTTTTGTCGGAGGCTTGTTAAAACTGTGGGATCTATATTTTCCTTTTTTTCGCTGTTTGTTTAGAAATCAGTATCATACACTTTTACCACTTAATTTTATATACAATTTAATTATTCCAATCTGAACTTTAAACGTTGTTTGAAATGTATTAAAAATGCTAATAATTCATGTATCTATTCCGCATTTGGACAGGTTTGTGGGCCTCGCTTTATATTAGCTAAATAAGTGTCGCTGTATCTAAAATGAATATGCTTTTTATGTGTGTGTTTGTGGTGGGAAATTACTAAGTATAAACAAAACGAAATTATAACTGCCTTAAAATATTTTGCATATTGCAAAAACCTTAAGTTTGGTACCTGAGCGTACACTGGCGGAGGTGACAGGGTGATAGTGAGTTACGAATTTCCGTCGATACGCCATCTTTGGGAGCATCGCGCTCGATCGTTACGTCACGACCATCAGCCAATGGCAGCCATTCCTCCGTAAAACCAACCTAACCGTATCCTTCTGGTCAACTCTTCTCAAAAGGGTCTCCAAGATCAAAACAAACAAAAGGGGAGAGAGAGGGCTTCACTCCTCTTCGAACCTCAAATAGGGGGAGAGACGACCGGCTATAATAATGACTCTCCCGGAGATGTCTCTATACAACGCCACAATCGCACAAATACTCCGAAGCCGTGGGGAGCCTTGCTCTGGTCTTGTCGACATCAAGATGTGATAAGATCTATCAGGGTGTAAGACTCTACCAACAACCCACACCCTTTATCCTCCAGAGACCCAGTGGACCATTTAACACTGCATCAAGGAAGGCGCCTTGTCCCTCCCGGAAGAGAGACGCCGCGAGTTGATTTCAACACAAACGAAGAAAGGAAACCAAAAAACGGAAAGGATCTCAACCCTACCACCCGAAGGAAAAGGTAGGTTCGAGAGAAAAGAATTACACACAAGAAAATACAACACAAAGGCACCGCCCTGGGGGTTCCTACACCCATGGATCATGGGAGGTTTCCCAGTTCGGGGCAGAGGAGAAAGAAACAGCGAGAGACCAGGAAAAAAACTGCACAAGAAAGCTTCAAGAGAAAAAAAGCAAAAAAACCCAACCGGATGTTCGTGAAACAGGCAAGGCACAAGGCCGACCAAGAAGGAAGCGGAAAGAAACAAACGAAAGTTACTATCCGACAGCACGCAGAATCATGAGAACACCAAGGCAATACCTCAACAAACAATGAAACCCATAGACCTTGAAAGAAGATAGACGGATTATAAGCAGATAGCATCAGAGAGCGGTCTGAAACCCACGCCGGAAATTAGACAGATTATCTTAATCCGCGGACTCCTTAATACCACCACACCCAACATTCCAGAACAGCAACCAGGAGGATAGAAAACAAGGCCCTGCCAAAAAACCCTGGAGAGTAAGAAAGCCTCCCAACAGGTCTGTGACGTCAGAGCTAGCGGGCCGACCCTCGACAGACTGGCTGACACGACTTGAAGCTCCTGAAAACGCCGTTGAACACGCGGTGTTTACGCCGAGAAATATTTTCGCGAGTGCGATACTGAAAAATTCGTGCACACCACAATAAATCGACCGGGGTTTTTTTTTTTTTGCTGTATTTTTTATCTTTAAATAACGTCAAAAGATTACATCCTTAGCTTTCATTTTTTTATGTTTCCTACAATGATATCTACAAATCGGGGAATTCCAAAGCTTTGCTCTTGTGCTGCGAAAGGGTTTCATGTATCGGTCTTAAAAATAAATGTTCCAGGAAGTTTTCCCTTTAATCTTCAATTTAGCTAAAGACACACAAACATAATAGTTTTTTCACGTATAACATCAAAAGCCCAGCATTTTTATAACCAAAAAGCCCATAAAAATGTTCAAGCATTTTTTTTTCAACAACGATTTTTTTTTTATGTGCGTGTATGGCAAATTGGTAGGACTGTATGAACATCACTTAAAACTTTTAGAAATACCCTTCGCGTTCGATTTATTAAAAAAAAAAAACCTTATCTAATTACGTAACGAACGCGCTAGCAAAATTTCCGATTTTCCCTTCGCGTTCGATTTATTAAAAAAATCCTTATCTAATTACGTAACGAACGCGAAAGCAAAATTTAAGATTTTTTCCTTAGCGTTCGATTTATAAAATTATTAAAACAAAACCTTATCTAATTACGTAACGAACGTGAAAGCAAAATTTTCGATTTTTCCCTTCGCGTTCGATTTATTAAAAACCGTATCTAATTACGTAACGAACGCGAAAGCAAAATTACCGATTTTTCCCTTCGCGTTCGATTTATTACAAACAAACTTATCTAATTACGTAACTACCGCGAAAGCAAAATTTCCGATTTAGTGAGTACGTATAATTCCTAAAATTACGGTAAGAAGTGTGGAAGTGTGCTGAAATCTTGCAACTACTTCTAGAGGTTAAAAAATAAATAAATCAAAATCACTTAGGAAAAAAATTTTTTGGTAAATGTTCATGGAAAGTATTAATTCGGATATCTTTGAACTTATCGCAAATTTTATGCTGCAAATCTAAATGTCACCTCTTTTTCTTTCCAATTTTGTAAAAAAAGCATATTGCACAAAAGGTTCAATTTTTTCCAGAAGTATATTGTAAAGCAAACTTTTTATTCATTTTTCAACTGAAACAGATATTGAAAATATCAATTACCACATTAACAGACTAATAATGAAACGCATATAGCGTATGAAATCAGTTAATTTTTTTTGTGGTGTAGTCAGCACAAATATTCGCCAAGCTTTTGCACTCCACTGGGAGGCTTTTTCAAGGCAATGGTAAACACAAAAATTCAGTGGAGTGGAGTGCAAAAGCTCTTTCAGCAAATATTTGTGCTTACTACACCACAAAAAAAAAAAAAAAAAAAATAACTGATTTCATACGCTATATGTGTTTCATTATTATTCAACTCTTGTGTATTTAAAAATAAAGTTACATTAACAGACTCTCACAAAAAAAAAACGTAAAACAGAAGCATCAACAAACAAGCTTCTTGCAGAAAGAAACAAAAACTTCTAAAGAATGCTCACATATCGGTGAAAAAATGCTTTTGAAATCTCCCCATTACACTTTATTTACAATCAAGCTAATACCTAAGATAGCAGCAAAGCAAAGTGACACTAAAAGTGAAACCTACACACGACCAGGTGAAAATTATCCAAGTTATGTTCTATAAAAGCATTTTCCCTTTAAAAATATTCAGGTTCTAATTCTCACACTTAAATATAAGAAACATAATGCAAATAAATCCTGTACACAGATATATGGTTTTCAAATATTTATTTCATAACACAATATCAAGATAAGTGCAAACCTGAGCAATGTTAAATGACTTTTGAAGAAGTTACACAAACATTCTAATTTTTTAACACTGATATTCTACCCCCCCCCCATGTAGCTATAACTATTCAATGGAAATTTTTGACATCCTGTTTAGAAACAGCATTTATTTTACAAAAAAAGGTCTTGAAATAAATTTTACATCAGTACAGTATATTGGCACAATCAGATATCAAGGTAACGAACATTTCATACTTCATCAGCATGAAGGAAACTGGTATCAGATATCAAGGTTTTTATTAAGTTTTTATAGTACTAAAGACAAGACCAGTGGATAAGCACTTTGCAAACTAATGAAGAAAATTCAAAATCAGCCACGCGATCACATTGTTCCATAAACACATTTTCCTCGTTTATGACAGTGGTGCATACTTATCTGACAAATTTACAAATAAACAATAAGAAATACAAAAAAATGCAATTCACATAGAACAAATAAATGGATAAATGTAGGTTGTAAGTTTGCATGCAAAGAGTTACATCAAGAAATAACCGAAACACAATATGAACTCCACAGTGATTTGATCTTGCACATGAAAATTTATACTTCTACATTCTGTGTATCACTTCATGGAAACTTAAACCTATATTTTTTTCTACTAGAATACTTTGTAATGTTAAAAAGATACATTAAAAATAAATTCCCAAACAAATAAGCAATCTGCAAAACTTGAGTACTGTACTTCCAAAAAATGACTAACAATTAATTACTTTGAATTTATGAAATACATTGTTCTAACAAGTTATTTAACTAAATGTTTGCTTCATAAACACACATTAGCAGATATCTCAGTTTTGATTTCTTTTACCCTGGTCAGAAATGTAGTTTTTTTTTTTTTTAACGCTGTGCTTTGCGAGAATTACACTTGAGGTTTCACATAAATCTCAGATCAAGCTTTATATTAATTCCATCCCTCAAGAGAGTTATGTGGTTTTTAAAAACAAATAACACATTTTGCATGTCCTAAAATGGTATTTACAACATATAACACTATAAAACACATTCTGCATGAACATGATGAAAAAAACTGCTATGGTACTATAACAGCTGGGAACAGTTAATGGTATCTGACCAATGTAAACGCTGTGTTTATTACAAACATGTTAAAACTCGTGTGTTTGATATTGTATTAAGGCCTAACTGATGTTGTAATTACGACCTTCCCGATTTTGAACATCGCCACTATGGGCTATTTTCTCAGAATGGTTGAAAGCAATAATATTAAGAAAGTAGACAGAACAGAATCAGTTTATAGTTTTACGTGGATTCCCAACCCAAGAACAACAAATATTTAAAGCAACAAAACAGCAAAAAATGAAGAAACAGAACAGAAGTGAAATTAAGTGACGCTACAAGTAACTTTTACAAATCTCACACAAGTATTCACATAATATTTTTACATGGATTCTCCCAAACCCCAAATAATTAAAGCAATAAAACAGCAAATATTTAATGAAGATTTTGTACCCTGGTCAGAAACACAGCATTAATTAATTTTCCATAAATTTCATATCAATACAGTAATATCAATATCACAACCAAATATCAGATTTTTTTGTTTTTCTACCGTGGCTCAAACGCATGATACACATGTTACAAAGAGATGCAAAAGTAATGATCATATTCATTTCACCTATTACTTTGGGAAATGTAATAAGCAAGTAACTAAAATGGTATTAAATTTACTCGTGGAAATCTAATTGTTATGTGTGAAGAACATTTGATAAATAGCTACATCCACTGTGTTCACAATCCTTGCTCTTTTGATGGCGTTTTCCAAGACTCCTAAAAAACTTGTTGAAAATTGTTTATTCCTTGCGTGATGCAACCTTTTAAATCCTCTAAAGCTCCGTTGCTGAGAAAGATTTCCAAGGTTTCGCGAATGGCAGTAGATTTGGGTGTGGAGAGTGAAGCTGATTTCTTGATATCATTCCGCAAATCTATGATCAATTTCAATGTGGAGCTTGAGCGCAGTAGTACCTTACTTTATCTTGACGTCTTAGTGAGAAAATCGCATGACAATTGCCTTTGTATGGAATTCTATTATAAACCAACCTCCATTCCCAACTTGATGCTCCGCAGTTCATCCTGCCCTGATGATTACAACACGGCCTTCTTCCGTTCTTGAATTAGAAGCGCTTTGGCAGTCTCTTTCAGTGTTCGTTCTAGAGAATTGGAACTAAAAAGCATAGTCGAATTGGCCACTGAGGCAGGATATACGTCAAACCAGATGCATAACTTTATTGAAAAAGCCAGAACCAGCCAAGTAAATATTTTTATGCTACAACTTTGCTACCTGGGCTCTATTCCCTACATACCAAAAGTTTCCTATCAACTCAAAAACACACTCAGGAGGATGAGCTTTGGTGTCGGCATAAGGCCTCCGGCATCTTTATATATGATGCTTAAGAGAGATATTGATAAGCCTCCTCTTCTCAATGAGGCAGGTGTTTATGCAATCCCACTACAATATCCGGACGGCTCTAGGTGATACTACATCGGAATGACTTAACATTCATTTGGAATTAAAATCAACGAACATAAAAGGGATACAAAACACTATAAAATAACCACTGCCCTAGCAAGTGAAGTCAAGTTCAAGTCCGAAGACAAGTTTGACCCTAGGCCTGCTGTTTTAAAGTGGTATGATGAAAAGACCTGAAAAACCCAGATCGTAAACCATACAAAAAATAATTTAAGATTTTGAATAGTTTTCTTGAATTTTGTGAATAAAATTAAATAAAAAATGTTTTAAATATTTACATTCAAATTAAATTGTTAGAATTAATCTGTCAGGTCATGAAAAAGTGAGTTATATCTAAATATTTGTAATCTTTTCAGCTTTACAATGTGACAGTTACAGAAGTGAAATCAAAATTTGTCAAGATTGACTCATGGAGGGAGACATGTTAAGGTTTCTTTTGTATGATGTTAATAAACTTTCGCTAGTAGATAATGCAATTTACTAGTAAAAAATAAGGCCACTAGCAAATGTTGGTACTGCTAAAAAGACAGTTGGTAAAGAAATCTCTTTTGCAGCTAGGTCTGCATGGGGAGTGGGAACACACACACACACACATTAAACCATTTTTGGAATACAAAGGTATCTCTAGAAAA
Source organism: Macrothele yani (assembly GCA_039090855.1). NCBI lineage: Eukaryota > Metazoa > Arthropoda > Arachnida > Araneae > Macrothelidae > Macrothele > Macrothele yani. Next base: position 53,021,626 of record CM077032.1, on the reverse strand, counting down.
TTGCTCCCTACATATAATGTTATCATTACGATAACAAAATTATAAGGCAGAATATGACAAACACAATAAGTTTTCTTGCTTTGCCAACTCATATTTATACATATCGTTAGGTTCATGATTTCATTTGATTTTAAAACACCTTAAACCACACTGTGCAAAAGCATAATGTTCACAAACTGCACACAAATTTCTTTATATACAGATACATAGAAATATTAATAAAAATCCCATAGTACCAATTTCATAAAGCTCCTATGGGGGTCTCAAGTGGAAATAGTGTATATCAGTATGCAATTTGTTCAAAGAAGTTCTATATGAAAAGGAACTATACATTTGCATGGCATGAATATCTGATACATTTGAATAAATGTAGGTGCACATATTCTTCGTAATTAAGCATTACACACAGTATTATATTCAGCATGTGATACCAGGTAAAAACTTTGCATATTAGGTACACAGCAAGTGGAATTGTGAAAGTTTTTTGGCATATATACCTAAACAATTTTTCCCCAGATAATCTGAATTAAGAATTAAAGCACATTAAAAATGCATGCATACTTTTACTTTATGCCATACATTTGTGTGATGCAATTGAACAATATTATCCAAAACGAACCTCGAGTGACTAGTCGCAGTTAACATGCATGATAAAGGCAGCTTTTCTATATGCATTTCTAGAAGTGCATAAGCTATTTCTTTTAGAAATAGAAACATTTTTGTGATACAAATCCCATTTTCAAACACATGACCTACATTTCCAGTTTTACCTTAACTACTTACATCCGCATTCTGAAACACAATGCAGGGTTAGAAATAAATCTTCTACTGGCCCAGCGGACCACTAGAATTTGCAAACCAGTGGTCCACAAAAATGTCCATTGGTCCGTAAAAGAATTAATAAAAAACATTTAAAATATATGTAGAAAATAATGTATCATTTTAATGGAATTATATCCAATGTTTGTTTTTAAACCTATCATTAGTTTGCAGCCTACGAAGAAAACCCTACAGCAAGGAAAAAGAAACAGAAATTCATTTTTTAACTTGTGGCAAATTAGAAAAAAAAAAAAAATAAAACTTACTGGCCATCTGGGCCAATAAAATCAATAGTTCAGTGGCCTGACTGAAGTTTTACTGGCCAGTGGCCTGACTGAAGTTTTACTGGCCAGTGGACCACTGGGTAATTTGAACGCTGCAATGCATGAGCTGGTTAATACATCGTAGAAAATTTTATGTTGCATTGATATCATTCGAAAAACATGAGAGGAAAAAGCAAATTAGCTGAAAGCATTTTTAAAGAAAAGTATATGAACCATATATATTTAGGCAAAAAAACCTATTACACTAGTGTCCCTAAATAAAGTTCTGATGGCACTCACAGGGGCAAAAAGAAAATTCGACACCATAGACACATTGCGAACATTATAAATGCTTCTTACAGAAGCACTATCATACTGAAGTACTTTTGTTCCATAAATTTACCAGCATACCAGTACTTCTATATACCTTTGTGTTGGTTACACCAGAAGGAAAGAATACAAGTATTCATGTGGAGAAACTGGTTCTTGTGCTAGTAGCCAAAAAAAAAAAATTCAAAATATGAATGTTAGAACTGTTCTATAGCAATGGGCACAAGAAATGATTCCCATTTATGAATTCTTGCATCACATACTCTTAATATGCTTAAAGTTTATGGACCGATTAAAGAGCGTAAACATTATTAGCATTCTCTTTTTCTGTAAAATATTTGCATAGAAATTTATTCCATTCACTTACTAAAATGTTTGGTCATTATCACACGATGCATAAGAAAGCCCTTGTACAATTACTTTACAGTTATGTGTATTCAGTGCTAGAGATACCACATAAGATACCTAGAAACAAGTTATGACATAAGAGTCTGAAGTTTTCTTGTTATACCACCAGCTAACGATTGATTATTTCTGCTCGTGCTTTTGGGGTTTTTTGCTTCTTTAATTTCTGGTAAGTTAATGAATCATTAATTTTTCTGCAGTAGTTTTTCAGGAATATATTTGTTGCAGCTGAAACAATTAGTGTCATGACATATTCAGGTGCATGCCCATTTTCACATAAATCTTTTTTATGTTTCAGCAGCTCTTAAAGTGTTTAAATATATATTTCGTATATATTTTAAAGTGTTTTATATATTTCAGCAGCTCTTAAAGTGTTTAAAACCACCCGGCATGAGAATGCATATTGGTTGGAAACTCGTAAAAATTCATTTTCCAACTTTGCTGAAAGAAGCTGAGTCAGAGCAACATAGCTATGAACAAGAATTGAAACAACAATTTCTTTAGGATATTTTAATCCGCCACGATCTAGACTTTTAATTAAGTCATACATTTCATTATATTCTAGAGATTTATCCAAGAGGATATTTGTCTTGCAATATGTGCAGAATTTCAATTTTTTTAAAGCCCCATGTGCACAATAACCAGTAACATATGTTAATGGAATTAACAAATCACCTAACTTGGATAAATCTGGTTTCACTACAACTTTTTCTGCAAGAGACTGTGCCTCAGATGAATTAAAATTATCAAGGTCATGTATGTCTAATGCGCTCATAGAAATTTTCCCATGACGGTCAGAGTTCAAAGTAAGAGGCAAAAAAGAACGAATGCGCAGTTTCATAAAGTTGTGTGACAGAAATATTATACTGTGCCCCTGCCAATTTCCGATAATGACCGAAACGATCCTCAAGAGAATCTGTCTGAAGTTTCCCTGTCAAGACATAAGACAAATTTAACTCTTCTACACAAAATTTAGAAATTTCTAATACAGCATAAGTAGTTTGTTTTAAGGCCAGTAAGGTTTCTTTGCTGAAGATCCCCGTAGTGCAGCCAATGGATTTCCAATATTCGATCCAATCTAAAAATCTGCTCAAGAAGACCACCTTTTTATCATCTGGGGAAGATGTTAGAGGTTCTTGATATTCATTTCTTTTGTGTTGACCTTTAAAAAGTGTGCGAACATTAAGGATGTCAAACCATCTGCACATTATTCGAATGTATTCAGCTGTATCTTTTGAGTGCAGTATGCTGTATTTTTCACCTGCTATGGTGAGACCTTCTGCAACTTGAATGTTTATTAGTTGCAAAGCTAATTTTACATTTTGATGTTCTAAATTTGTTGGACTCAAAGCTTTTTTGATAAAGAAGGAGCATATTTCACAATATTTCCAGATTCCAACTCCTGCAACTTTTTTAGGGCTCCTAATGATGCAACTCGGAGAATGGGTTTCCCATTTAAACCTAATAACTTCTCATTGAAATCTGGGAAATATATGCACTTTCCATCTCCAGTTTTTTGGTTGAGCCAATTGTTTCTTACACACTTTATAATATGAATGGGATCAATAACGAAAAACAAAGGTCTTGTAGGATCAACTGGATGCTGGTATACAATACTCAGTTTTGCTGGTTTACAAAAAAATGAAACAGCTTTTCTGTTAATTGCATTGTTGTCACTCACAATGCAAATAACAGAAAAGCCAATTATTTCTAGCCCTTTTATTATTTTAACAATGTACTCATACAACAAATTAGCTGAAAGAGTTTTAACTGGGAGAATATGTGCCACATCTTTATAAGAGGATCTAATACTTTGCACCATAAATACATATGCACTAGTGGCAGCCTTCTCACAGTTATAGGATATACCTAACATATTTCCACCTTTATATTCCAAAAATGGTTTAATGTGGATTTCATCAATCATCAACACAACATGTTTGTCACAATCTGACAAATATGAGAACTTTTCTTTCATGTACACCATTAAATTTTGGTCACATTGTTCAAACTTGGGATTGACATTATACATTGTACAAAGTTTAACTAATGTGTTGGGATGTGGCAATATTACATAACCGCTGTTACGCAAAAATCTGTATGCATGAGCTGATATGGAATACACCAAACAACATAAAATTAAAAAATTCCCTGAGTACCGATAATTATTTTTATGACACTTAATTAGGGAGATTTGCTCAGAAATAAATTGTACAATATCTTTTTGTTCTTCTGGTACATTTCCTTGGAGCACATTCAGCATTTCAATTATTACAGAAACCACATTTAAAATTGAATTTTCATTACCTTGCATTTCTTCTAAACCCTCAAGTTCCTTAAAAACCGAATACAGATCATTAACATTTTCAATTTTTGTAGGAAATTGATATTTTCCTAACTTGTAAATTTCATGACTTTTATGATGTGCGGATACATTTAAATTTTCATCAACAACTACAGCAGATGATATAGTTGGGGAAGGCAAAGCTTTTACTTTGATAAATATCACTTCATTACCTTTATTTAATGTATCCCAATTCTTGGGAACAGAATTTTTCATGCATTTAAGAAGTTTGGCTAGTGAGTTGAAACAGTTCGCTTCTTCATAAATTTGCTGCTTGTTTACACTTTGGGCAATAGCAGCCTCAATCTGGGAAAACTCAATTCTTTTTCTTTTTGCATCTGGTTCTTCACGACGAGATGTTGATGCAGACAAATACTCGGGACATCCAAGGAATCTCTCAGGAATGGAATTTGGTCGAAGCCTTGGTCGTGAAATTTGCACTACAAGTTTTTTTCCAGTTCTATCATCGTAGTATTCTGAAGTACGTTGAATGTCATTTTCATTAAAGTGATGTTCACAAACCTAAAAAGCAGATAATTCAGTTAGACCTTAATGTGGTTTAGGTAGTCTGACAGTTTAAATGAATTTGTACATTCACAACAGAATAAAAGTTATTGTATCACTCTGATTTGATAAATCATTTTAAATCAGAGTGTTCTTCCTTTATTAAAGTAGAAAGTAAATAGCAATACTTTATTATGGCTTCTCTCTCTTTTTAAAGATACTATGCAAAATTTTTGCTAAACTCCTCTTTACAGAGATTTCTATCCAGTTTTAACCCTTAACCAGAGTTAAGCAGAGACACTCAAATAATCATTTGTTGCTGAAGCCGAACCCTTAACTTCCACTGCACACGCATCTCAGAAATTTCCAATTACTTTAATCTTAACTTGCTGCCAGGGTTTTTGCTGTTTCAACACTGTTACTTTGTCAAAAGGTGGCATTAATTAAAGTGACAAGGTGTCTGTCAGACGACAAAACTCCACTAGTGTAACCTTCTTCAGACACGTTCGAAATGGACATTAATCCGGAATATTCAGAATTCAATTTTGATATATTTTAAAATACATATTAATCATTTTTTTATGTAATACACCAAAGTTTTATTTTTTGTTTCTAATTATTACAACTTTTATTGTTTTCCATTTATGTGCAATGCAGAATAAAGGTGACTGGTGGGGAAATCAATTAATTTAGCTGTACTAATTAATGAAGGTAGTCTGTTTTTCTCTATTAACATATTCAGTCAAATGAAAGCTAATACACTTTAACAATCACTTTCATTTTTTTTTCTTATATATGTCAAATTTAAAATTTTTACACTGATCACCATTTGTTGGAGGTGTAAAGTCAGATCATGACCAAGTTCCAATGTGTTCAGAGCAGTTGACGAGGTTTATTATTATTATTATTATTGAATGTTTTACAACCATCATGAGCAACTCAATGGGCTATAAGCAGTCACTCATCCCTAATTTAGGGCCATTGGTTCCAGAGAAAGGAGAGAGCCAGCACCGTAAGACAAACAAAACATCCATGCCTCACTGGGATTCGAGCCCGGACCCAACTTGGACAAATTATCATAAGCCATCGCATAGACCACTATACCACATGTGTGGGATTGACGAGGTTTCACATTATTTATGTTATGCAGAATGACATGTGAGAACAACTGAATTTACCTTGACAATAATGCTTTAGGATTAAAATTTTTGCAGCACGTCTATCAATGGGAAAATTACCTTGGCCGAATATGAATATCTAACAACTAAACACGTGAACAAAGATAGAAGCTAATACACTTAACTATTGAAGCATCGGAAATTAACGGTTGTATTTATCTTTATTCAATTTTGACACTACATTTTTTTTTTTTCATAAATAATGTTTTTCTTACAAAACCCTTTCTCACAACATAAGAGGTCTTCTTAATCATAGTAGTACTAGTTTCGGTTGGTGGAATTGTAAAAATATTTTATACACACCAACATTTTTAAAAAACCACAAGCAACCCACTTCTAATTTGCTAACTAATGGCTCCAACTGCAGAACAAGTATCACTCATATCTCACTCATGCATTTAACACAAAATAATCATAATAAATTTTGAGTGTTGTTAGTTGCCTATCCTGGCTGTATAAAATTACGTATCATCATGATGCATATCTCAGTGCAGCCGGAAGGACTACTGACAGCAACATAAAGTACTGCGAAGCTCTAAAGGTAAGCACACTATATGTGCAAATCTATTTATTTTAGCATAACATAACAAGCTGAAGGATCAGAGAATGCATTTTTATAAATGATAATGCCAAACATTAGAACTTGTTTTAAAATTCCTAATGAGATTGAAAACGGTAGTAACTGTATCTGTTTCCTTCCCCTTTTATTTTATTTATTAATTTCTGTGCAAGTGTTTGATTTAAAATTACGGCACTGCAGTTAGTTAGGTTTGTGGTAGACAATTATGTTCAAAACCTCTTCAAACAACATGTCTACATGTGATAGATTCATCAGTTTACAATTTTTTTTTTAATTTAAGTAAAGTAACTAGGAATTAAAGTGCTGCTTTGTAAAAGAATTCATAGTTCTCTAATACGAACGTCGTTCCCTTCCACAACTTACTTTAAATTAACTTAAATAAAAAATTACAATAAATAAAAATGTACATTGATTAACTTGTAAACCCATGAATATATGTGCATATATACATTTTAACTTATCAGTCACAGTCAACTTCAGGGAACATGCTGAAGTTTAACAATGTAAGTGAATTGTTTCTGATACATTCTAATAAACTTTTCATTGGGCTAGCCTTCCGATTAACAGCGTATCAAATAATTCTGTACATTCCGTGCGAACTGTAGTTTTAATTAGAACACTAATACACAGCAATTTCGTAAAAAAATGACGTTTTATAGAAATGAAATCTTGATTATTAAATGACATAGTTATTTATTGCCAGTATCTTTGCCTGGTTAATCTAAGTACTTGATAATATCCGTACATTTCCTGCGGTTTTATTTTAATTGGAACGCTAATAACTATGAATTCTATAGAAATGAAATGTTAATTACCAATATTATTTAAACAACAAATGACGAGTTAATAATCGGAAGGTTAGCCTATAAATTTTACTCCGTTAATAACAAGTACAATTCACTAATTTATATTTGTATTTACAATGAAAGCATTGAACATGCTATCATGAGAACAATTAGGCTTAACTTACCTTTGAATTCACAGTGGGTGAAAAATCCTTTCTTGGTATTGAAGCTATTTATCTTGTTCTAAGGCTTTCATCTTCAGGAAAGTTGAATACGGATGCCTTTCGGCCACCTTTGTAATTTGATCTACATAAAGGCACACAGCATTTTCCATGCATGTTGAATAAAAGCACTACACACACACGTACAGGACAACCGAAAGCTCACCACCAACCATGAACGGGAAGCAACGTAAGAGATATTCGAAGCCTGGCACTCGCTTTACGTTCGCCCTCTGACCCTTGAGCTTGCAGCAGAGAGGAATTGCGATGGCCCTCTGGCTCTGACGTCACACCTCTTCGCAGTTATCGCGCTGGGGCTTTCTCTGGAGGGATTTTTGGCCCTGCAGCCTAATCCGCATCGACCTGTTAAAACCCACACCCAAAAGTAGACAATGAAAGAAAACAGAAAAACAAGTGGGCCACCACAAGGGGAAGAAAACCAGAAGCCGAGGAAAAAACCAACAACAACAAAAAAATAAAAAACAGAGACAACCTCAAAAGGGGGAAAAAAAGACGGCTAACTCATAACCAGGTAAATTTGGAGAAAGAATTAACAAGACCCCCAACCCGCCAAGTGGATGAACGAAAAAGGGAGAAAACTGGAAAGAGTTGACTGTTCATAGAAACAGTGGTCCCCAACCCCTTAACTCCCTCGTCACAGCGTTTTGCACAGTAAAGTGACCTCCTATCTTAATTTTAGTTCAACTGAGCTCAGGCCCAGCTGAACGATTCTAATATCACGGTTGTTCTTCCAACTACTTTACTTGAACAAAAATTGAAACAAATGTTATATATAAAGGTTTTGAACAAAATACTGACACTATATCGGGCCGCGGATGGTCTAGTGGGCAACGTTCGTGGCTGCCACGGAAAGGACCCCAGGTTCGATCCACTAAATATCCGCTGTTGCGTCGGATGGGCACGTTAAGCCCTCGGACCCCGGGGACTGGCCCCCGGTAATAAACAAGGGCGTCTTCGTTCTCCTTTCTACTTCGCTTCCGTGTCACTTTCCTATCGGGCACTCCAGCTTCCTATTTCTAAGGGTTGTTTAAGACCTGGAGTCAGACATCCCTTCCCAAAATCTTCGAAATAATATTCTTTTAAGAGAATGCCATATCTTTAAGTTTTATAAACTTTAAAAACTTAGCTACAAATATTTAAAATTAAAATAAGTTACTCCATAATTTTTTAAGAACTTTCGATCCATTCTTATAAATATTTGGAACCAAATGCTTACATTTATTAAAAGTCTTTTGAACACCGTTATTTCTGGTTTCAAATTCCAAATATCTTCTAAGGTCACATTTTATGGCAATCTTAATCTGCTCTGTATTTTTAGATTTTTGTTCAAAAGATAAAGCTTTTCTGTTTTTCCAAATGTCATATTTTGCAATTGCAATTACATGATGTATTATTAAATTTTTGAATTCAGAGTAGGAAAGAGGAAGATGATATAAGATTTAGTGAGTCGAAATTTATCTTTATAATTTAAATATTGATGTAATCAATTCCAGATATGTTTTGAAAAGTTACAATCAACGAATAAATGTTCTAGAGTTTCCTCTGAACCACAGTAGGTGCACGAAGCATTTACTCATTCACATCAAGGAAAAGCCTCACCAATGTGATGTATGCTTCAAACAATTCACAACCCATCCTCCATCACACAGGTGAAAAGTATCATCAATGTGATGTGTGCTCTAAGCAATTTGCTCATAAAAGTAATCTTTTAAGGCATATGTTTGTTCATTCAGGTGAAAAGCCTTATCAATGTGATGTATGTTCCAAGCAATTTCCTCGGAAAAGTAATCTTTCAAGGCATGTGCGTGTTTACAGGTGAAAAGGCAAAATCATAATATCTCTATGATAAAGTAATATTGGGGTATTAAAGCTTAACATTAATTTGCGTACACTATCATATTCTCTTCATTTTACAGAGCAGATCTCTGTAAAACGTCACTAAAATTAGTTTCAAACCCGTCACTAAAGTTAGATTATCATACACACAACTTTAAAATCTATGAAATTACAGGGCGGTTTTACCTGCAGATTGAGAAAGACACTTGTACAGACGCTCATCCCGCAGAAGTCAGCCGAAATGTTTCCTAAATTCTAAATTCCTGGAAGTAGCCGTAACACCCTAAACATTGGTAAATCAACTAAAATTATCCTTGAGAACAGTATATTAACGATTAATATAATAAACAAGAAAGATGACACCGAATTTTCGGGTGTAATTAGCACTTCTTTTGAATCTGTTCTGACACAAATTAAATTTATCAAAGCTATTCAAAAGCAATGGAACCGTATGGAAAACAATAGTATCTGACGGAAGAAAGAAGGTTTTCAATCGGGTTTTTAATCCCTCAGATATTGTTGTAAACGGAATCTTGAGCTTACGAACTCTTAGAAACAGAGTTATCGACAAAAATAAGATGTGACTTTAAGTCCCCTAGTGGGAAAACCATGCATTAATTTAGGAAGAAAGTATTCGCATAAGGTTTATCCATATGAGCAGTATCGGTCCAAGAAAAAAAAAATTTAGTCGAATTTTCAGGAGCATAGATTTTGTTACAAATATATCAGAAGCAGAAATTAACACTTAAGACCCCTTGGACTTCTAGAAGTAGAGATATTGACAAAAATAAGATATAAATCTACGCCCTCTGGCGTAGAAACCATGCATTATTTCAAGAAGAAAATGTTCCTAAAAGGTTTGTCGACATGAGTAGCATCGGTCAACAAAAGACTGTTTTTTTCAGTCGAGATTTTAGAATCTCATATTTTGCTGCAAACACATCAGAAGCGGAAATAAAGTCTTACGCCACCTGGTGGCCATACCATTTTTTTTTACAAAAATTAGAAGTTATGTGCATACGATTTCCCATCAGGAGCTGTATCCGGTGCAGAAAAAAATTTTCAAATCGCAGGTTTAGAAGCAGAGTAAGAGTGGGAAAGGCAATTAATTTACCTTAACGCCCCCTAGCGGAAAGTCTATGAAGTACTTGAAAATTTTAAATTTATAGGGAAAACATGTCACACTAGAAACACTATCCAACAAAGAAGAAATTTTTCAAATCGAACCCCTAGAAGTAGAGATATTGACAAAAATAAGATATATATCTGCGCCCCTCTGGTGTAGAAACCATTCACTATTTTAAGAAGAAAATGTTTCTAAAATGTTTGTCGACATGAGTAGTATCGGTCTACAAACGACGTTTTTTTTCAATCGAGAATTTAGAATCTCATATTTTGCTGCAAATACATCAAAAGCGGAAATTAAGATTTACGCCCACTGGTGGCCAAACCATTTTTTTCAAAAATTAGAAATTACGTGTAAACAATATCCAATCAGAAGCTGTATCAGGTGCAGAAAGAATTTTTCAAATCGGAGATTTAGAAGCAGAGATATAGGGAGAAACGCGATTTACCTTTACGACCCCTAGCGGAAAGTCTAAGAATTACTTGAAAATTTTGAAATTATATTAAAAACATGTCACACGGAAAACACTATCCAACAAAGAAGGAAATTTTTCAAATCGGACTCCTAGAAGTAGAGATATTGACAGAAATAAGATATACGTCTACGCCCCCTGGCGGAGAAACTGTGGGATATTTTAAGAAGAAAATATTCCGGAAAGATTTATCGATGTAAGTGGCATCAGTCCACGAAAGAATTTTTTCAATCAATATTTTAGAAGTTCAGATTTTACGGCAAATACCTCAGAAGCAAAAATTATTTCTTACGCCACTTGGTGGCCAAAGTGTTCTTTACCAAAAATTTGAAATTATATGCAAACAACTTTCCATCAGGAGATGTATCTGGTGAAATGTTTTTTTCAAATCGGAGTTTTAGGAGAAGAGTTATCGGGAAAAATGTAATTAACTTTTACGCCCCCTAGCGGAAATCTATGCGTAATTTAAAAAGGAAACTATATCTAAAACACTCTTCGACATAAATGGAATCGAAAGATAAAAGAAGCAAATATGTGTATTAAAACGTAATTTTGAATTCGACATCATCTGCATTTACGCTCTCTAGCGGTAAAATTGTACATCGTAAAAAAAACAAACGAAATAAAGGATCATCATTCGCATATTTCAAGCTTCCGAATGCAAACAGGAATTTTTCAAATCGGCCTAATAGTTGCAGAGATGCCGTGGGTACAGACGGACAAACCGATAACAGAAGCACGATCTTTTTCTACAAAAGACGTGCTAAAAATGGCAAATTTATTAATATTAAAAGGAAATTGCCAACTTCATGCCTTGCACAGCACTAACAGCTATTGCATAGTCTGCTCATGTCAGGTTTAAGTTGGCTTCGATTGGATTGCGTTGATCCAAGAGATAGTGCTTTCTTCCTAACTCCATGGCCAACACCAAGTTCCACGTCGACACACGCATAACCAAATCTGCTCTGTCACTCTAAATTACCGTAAAACCAAACATCTTTCTTATTGTCTTAGGTGTGTAATTAACTAGTGCATGCTAAAAAATTGTGTAAAAGTTGTTTATTGTTCTTACATTCCAAGGGAATAATGTTTTTTTTTTTTTTCGGTTCAATGAGAATAAGCTTTTGTTTATGACATGACTTTCACATATGTAAAGAGGTTTTTCCATACCCACTTCAAGAGATTCAATATCTTATGGCAAATTAGTGAGATGCCTGTGGATTGGAGAACTTAGGGAATAACACTAACCACAGCTTCGCTGACCAAATATAGTGATTCTAGCTGACAAAAAGAAGATACGACCCCTCCCCCCTCCTTCTTCCAGTTTTGTACTGGAATTTTTTTACCACGAAGGTGACTGGGCAATTGTAAAAGTCATCTATTGGACTTTTGCATGCAAGGAACTCCAAACTATGGAAGTAGGAAACAGGGCTCGGTACCACAATGCGCATTGATCACGTTCTTTTGACCGTTTGTCTGCGATTTGGAATAATGCGTCTTCAAAATGTATTTTCTTGATTTATCGACAACGGCTACAAATCGGCAATCGTTTCTTTCAAGATAAAGGAGTATATCATGGCGTATTGTCATCCAGAGTGATATTGGCACCTAATTTGGATAAATGTGTAGTTTAGCGCAAGGTACTCCTTCTAAGTACCTTGATTTAGCGTCCTAAAATATTTCGTCGGAAAAATTTCACTGTGTGGGAAAAGTTCTACGTACAATTTTTTAAGCATGCAAAATAATGGGGAGAGATGCAAAAATATAGTATTTTAACATGAAAGGACATTTTTTTTCTGAAGAACTTACCTTGGAGTGCGAAGGTTCGGAAGAGTAAGTGCGGTAGGCCTATGATGACGGAGCGGCGACAGCGTGAAGGTGGATTCCGGTGAATGGAAGCGTCGTCGAGAACTGCAAGTTACGCGCGGGCGAATACACAAGGAAGCGGTTCAGCAGTACGTAATCACCGAAGCGGTTTGTAGGAATACGCTGAAGGAAAGAGGTCGATTTAATGCTGCATTGTAATATTATTTTTTCAAAGGTAAAATAGCGAAATAGTAAAATAGAAAATTGCCAAGAATTGTTCTGTCTGGGAATAGTGTCCGAACATAGTATTCGGATTTGGTCAGGCTTAAAATTTCATCATCCCCCACAATTCGACACGAAAAATTTCAAAAAACTGTGACGTACATCATTTTTGAAATCAAAAATGATGTAAAAATAACAAAAAAAATTCCTTGATAGAGTCTTTTTTGAAAACGTTTTACGTAAAATTTACCTGTCTATCCCGCAAGCGGAAGTCCAGTCAGCGGCCGCGATAACGCTGTGACTACCGCTAGAGCATCTGCCCGTGGTCTCAGCGGAATAATCCCCGCAAAACAGGTTAGGTCCCACACGTGCAGGGCAACCACCAGCTTCGCTAACTGTGGTGAGCGCGGAAGGATACTACACACATGCAGAGGTACAAGATGGCTCGGCTTACGCAACCAATGAAAGGGCCTCCTTTTTTTACTTTGTAACATTTCCTATTCTTCAGTGGTTTATTTTAGGAATTTGTAAAGCGCAGAAAACATCGATGCTTGTATATTTTCTGTCTTCGGCAGTGGTGTATGAAAGGATGGGCCACAAGGGCCCCAAAATGATAGCAAAGTTTGTTTATTTATTTCTAAATTTGGAGGTAAAAAAATAAAGCAGTACATAGTCAGAAAAGTAAGGACGAGAAATTCCAGTTCTTCCAATAAACATCTGTAAATTAAGAATACAATAATATGTTCAAAATATGATCATACCAAGGGTGTATTTAGAGAGGGGCCAATATGAAACAATTTCGATGGATTGTGCCCCCCTCCCGGAAGTAATTTTTTAAAGGTTTTGGTTGATCATCAAAAATGATCATATGTAGAGGATTTTAGGAAGGGAGTGTCTGACCCCAGGTCTTAAACGACACTTAGAAATAGAAAGCTAGGAGATTTGTTTACCGTTTGGGCTAGAGTACCCGATATGAAAGTGCCACGGAAACGAAGTAGAAAGGAGGAGGAAGACGCCCTTATTTATTACCGGGGGGCCAGTACCCGGGGTCCGTAGGCTTAAAGTGCCCATCCGACGCACGGCGGATATTTAGTGGATCGAACCCAAGGTCCTTTCTGTGGCAGTCACGAACGTTGCCCAATAGGCCAACCGCGGCACAAAGGTTTTGGTTAAAATGCGACTTTCATTAAAAAAAAAGAAATGCTCTAATTTAATAAAATGCGTCAACTTTCACTAGAAAAAATTGCTTTAAAACAAATGCTTGAATGTCGGGGAGCAATCTGAACTCCCCCGACCCCTCCAGTGGTTACACCTATGAGAAAGTCTGAGGTTCTTCTGCCTTTTTTTTTCGAACAGTGGTCGTAATTTCGCTTTCCCGAGCAGGCGGGAGGGAAAGTGACAGAGGAGCCGCATATTGACATTTTCGACCGGTGCATCGTACTGTCTGGAAACGTCTTAAAAAGACCCAGAAGAAAATCACGTGGCAGCCGGGTGGATTAATATGAGCACGAGGAAATAAAAAATGCCAACCTCAGATATTTTTCTCACCTTGTCAGCCTGCCACTTGTAAGATCGCTTGTTACTAAAAAAAGTCGAAATACTTATGAAACATCTGAAAGTTGGGGTGAAAAATGGAAATGGCGACCTAGGAAATTTTCGATTACGGGCTGGATCCTCTTGCGAATGTGGCGCCATTTAATGGGTGAATGAACAATTCACCTGTGGCACGTTTTATGGAATGTTCTTGTCCTTTCTGATGGATGTCGCAGTTTGCCCGAAAAGATTTTGCTCACTAACAGATCAAGTCCAACTTTTACATAACGTTTGGCCGTTATTTTTGTAAATATCACAGTGAGTTTACTTTTTCCACCCAATCGTATAGAAAGGATTCTCCCAATCCTTTCTAACTACATATTTGATGATTATTTCTCACACAATTCGCGCACACACATACTAAACAGAACAGAACTCCATATAAAGGAAAATTCGTAGCAAGAACTTCGGTATGCCTTTCGTTACTTCTCGCTCGACGGCCCCTAATTCGAAGAAATATCAAAACATTTCCATAATACAGCATTTTACAGTTTTTCAACGGTGCACGTATTCTTTTGGTGCATATTGTTATTTAAAAAGTATATTAATATTCACCAAAAGAATATTTCCGTTTACCTTGTTCATTTGCTAATGAGCAATTAAAATTGCGTTTTAAAATACACGCCAAAATCTCGTTGTTTACCTTTTTGCCGCCTCTCCCGACTTTCTAAATTTTCCACCTGGCAATGGAAGAGACGTGTTCTTCCCACGTATGCCCACGTATGATCACTTCACGCTCCCCTCCCCTCGCCATTCGGAAAAAAATTGTCAAGTACGTTTCTCTGCAATAAATTAAAGATAGAGATCAGTTTCAAGAGAAGTAGTGGGGATTGTGGATGGCAGTGTGGCGGAGTCCGAACTCTATCCCCTACTGCCTCCTTAAGTAACACATCCCCATTCGAGTTTTCCCGATTACCAATTTATTGTCGCTGTATTAAGAGAAGTTTTCTACCACTTGCTTCCTCTCCAAGCTAGACAGCATCAGCTGAAAGTCCAGGCTCTTGACTTCCCATATCAAACTTATTTCTGAAATTACTCTGTCGTCTTGAAAAACTTGTTTTACATAGCAATTTCGTCCAAAATACTGTTGCCCCCCCCCCCAATGGATTCTGAACAGTACTTGTGGTACTTTTGCTCTTAACATTAGGGACTCTTTTTCTTAGCGGAGGTAGCTGTTACCGCCAGCGACAATAGGGAAGAGCAGTGGCGTCTGACTCAGGGGTTGCACCAAAACACTAATCTCTTGCGGCGTCTTCCTGCATGGATCATCGGTACTTCTGCCCGAACCGAACGACACGGATTACCTGGGCACGCAAGCGTCATCGTTGCCGCTGTCTGGGTTTCGGCGTATCGAATAGACAGGTAAATTTTACGAAAAACTTTTTCAAAAATGACTCTATCAATGAATTTTTTTTTTTTTTATTTTACATCATTTTTGATTTCAAATAGGATGTACGTCACAGTTTTTTTTAATTTTTCGTTCCTGAATTTTGCACCATAATCTTCACGTTAACTTTCTGAGCCTCCCTGCCGTAGTACGATTCCTGACGAACGATAGACGGAATAACAACAGAAGTATAAAGGAGGTGCTTGAAGAAATCACCGACCCCTAAACATCTCCGAAACCAGAACCAAAACTTCTAACTCAAAACTTTTGCCACACATTATATCATTTACATTCCTTCATTTATTTACCTTCCCAGACATTTTTACTATAAAAACAAAAACATTTAGCACATTTTTTTGTTAAGAATTAATGAAACATTTCTGAATTACTTCTTCTTGCACACGATTACACGACGAATCACATTCTTGTTTTACTCTTCCGCGCGTTCACTACCAGATGTTACTCCCTTTACTTCTTTTATATATTTCTTAAACAGTTTAAATTTTATTAAAAAGTGAATAGTATGTTTTTGCTAGATACACTGAAGAGCAATTGAATTAGAGATACCTGTCTAGTAACGTGTAGCACCACCTTTCGTCCTGATGACAGCGGCGATTCGTTTCGGCATGGACTCGACAAGACACCGGAAGCGTTGGGAAGCCATACGGATCCACGACCCTGGAACAAACTCCCACAGTTCACGAAGATTTGATGAAGGGGAGGTCAGAGCCTCGAGCATCTCTCTCGATGGCATCCCAGATGTGCTCGATGGGATTAAGGTCAGGGGACCAAGCTGGCCAAGGAAGTGAGGTCACGTCGGTGGAGTGATCATCCAACCATTTGAATACAATTCGGGAGCGATGGCACGGTGCATTGTCTTGTTGCAGGATGAGGTACCCAGTGGGATGTTGTAGACGCACAAACAGGAGCAAATGGTTGTCCACGATATCCCGGTAACATTGACCTGTGAGGGACGATGTCCCACATACCAGGGGTCTCATTTCAGTCCACGTAAACAGTCCCCAGACTAGAATGACGCCCCCACCAGCTTGAAGAGTACCCTGCTGGCAAGAAGGATCCATCGCTTCATGTGGTTTGCGCCGTACTCGTATCCTGCCATCCGCAAGTACCAACGTGAATCTCGACTCATCAGTCCAGGCAACATTTCTCTACATGTCTAGGGTCCAGTGCGGTCAGCAGTGGTACCCTCATCTGACGATGGCTTCTGTACCCCATCGAGGAGATGGTTCTGCATGGTGTGGCTGCTTACACGTTTTTGTGCACCAACGTTAAATTGCCGAGTGATTTCTTGCACTGTGGCCCGTCTATCCGCTGATACAATGCGAGCTAACCGACGATTACCCCGCTCATCCACACGCTGTTGTCCATGGCAGTTGGCCCTATCAGGGATGGTTTTACCGGATTCGATGTACTCACGGTGCACCCGTGACACAGTGGCTCGTAAAAATCCCAGTGCCTGCACGAATTCCGATATGGAATAACCCATTCGTCCGGCTCCGACAATTTTCCCACGATCAAATGCGCTTAGATCCTTCGTCTTACCTACACTCCGTCCGACTCTTACTGATTCCCGTCGCATCACTCCTGATATTGTCGGATCGCTGCATACGTCATGTCGTTTCCGTTTACAGGGCCGCCCACAGCGCTATATTTGCATAACGCCAGCTGTCTCTAATTGAATTGCTCTTCAGTGTAAAGTGTCAACTTAAAAAAAAAAAAAAATCCCCATCACATTTATCGAGAACTTTTTTCTCTCATGTTGGGTGTGATCAGGTTTCATTCAAATAAAGCGGAACGATACACTCAAAATCGGGAACTTCTTGAAAGCGTTCTCATTCGGAAGTCAAATAGTGTCATTTTTTGTAACAATAAACAAAAGCAACAGTGGCGGGCAGATAACAGGATAGGACCGAAATGTCTCTAAATCATAGTTCACCTGGAAACGTTTCCTCTGAGCGCAAGTGATATTTGTTTGACATGAGTGGATCCTGAAGTTTGCCCTGTGAGTGGTCTTGGGAACGACCACAAACGCTGTACGAATATCCCACATCAAAGCGCTTGTACAAGTCACGTACGCCATTGGATGACCAAAGGAGCTGTGTTTTCCCATGATGTTAACAACCAATTACCACCTAATTCGGTAACAATTGAGATTAAACATCGACAATTTCCCAAAGTTGAAAACAATTTCAAGATAAATAGTTCGATCATATTACTAGATAGTTATCGTAAGTGAGTTCTCCCACCTACAGGATGAGCACATTTGGGGATATATGCGGCTTCTAATAAGGCTAACATTGCTAGCCACCCCCAGCAGTCATGCATCAGCATGCTTTCTGGTAAATGCGTACTTTAGCGTACTGAATTATTTCGTCGGAAAAATATAACTGTGTGGGAAAAGTGTGACGTACAATTTTTTTAGCGTACAAATTAAAGGGGAAAGGTGCAAAAATAAAGTATTTTTAGATAAAAGGCAATAATTTTTCTGAAGTATTAACCTGTGAGTACGATGGTTTGCAGCAGTTGGTGCGGGAGGCTGAAGCGATGCTAACGGCCACCACGTGAAGGTTCCGTGCGTGGTAACGGAGTACGAGTTGGGATTGAATTTGCGGAAGGATACAACAGGAGTGTGGTGTATTTTTCGAAAGAGTGTGATGTGGCGTGTAATCGTGCGCAAGTAGAAGTACTTCAAAAATTCTTTATTAATTTTTGAGAAAGATATGTGTGCCGAATGTCGTCATTATTAGTTTAACGATGTCTCCGAGTGGAAAGAAATTAAGAAATGTAAATCCATTAATGTACGTCAGAAGTTTTGAGGAAGAAGGTTTGGTTCCGGTTGAACCCAAACTTTTGGTTATTGTTTGGAAGATTTGCAGGGGTAGGGGCTCTTCATTTGTTCATATTCTGTTATTCGGTACATCGTAGGTCACATTTCTTCCTCGTTAAACGGATACTTGTCCAAATGAACGATTTTATTCAATTCAGAAATCGCACTATGACAGGGAGGCCTACAGCTTCTTGAATTGTGGCGGATAATGAAATTTAAAGCCATGAAGAAATCCGAAATGAAGTATGGAGACTGACGATTTTGTACTTACGCTTTCTCAAATTTACTCTTAAAAAAACAACAACTTAAAACGCTGCGTATGACCGACATCTTTCCTTCCGCGTATTCCTACAAGACGCTTTGATGACTACGTACTGCTCAACTGCTTGGTTCTGTATTCTTCCGCCCGTTGCTTACCCTTCTCAAGGGAAGGTTCCATTCACCGGACTCCACCTTGACGCCGTCGCCGCTCTCTCGTCTTAGGCACATACCGCACGTACTGTTTCAAACGATCGCACTCCCATGTAAATACTTCGGAAAAATTCTTTCCTTTTATCTACAAATACTATATTTTTCACCTTTCCCCATTATTTTGCATGATTAAAAAATTGTACGTCACACGTTTCTCACACAGTTAAATTTTTCCGACGAAATAATTTAGGAAGCTAAAGTACACAGTTACTAACTTAATTCCCCAATGTTTCGGCCAGCAATCTTGCATTACCGGATCCTTTTGAATTTTTTGTGAATGCTTTGTTTCGTTGATTTGTGTTGTTTGAGTTCTGCCAACTTCTCGGATCGAGCGTGAAAAGCTTCAGGGACGCCGTTTCCTGGACCCCCTGATCGTTCGATTCGGTTTTTTACTGTAACGTTTCAGACTTCTCTGCTTTGTGGTAAGCATCCAGTTTCGGTTTCCAGACATCCGGATTCCGCGTTCGGAGTACTGGGCTTCGGTGATGTTGCTTACGGGAGTGTGTGCTTATTTTGTTTGTTTGTTTTTGCTTTGCAGTGTGTGTCTTTTGGTGGAGTGGATGCCTTGGGAAGGTTTTTTGTTGTTGTCTGGCGTGTTGCGGTTCTGTGTGTGCATTTGCAGGTGGGAGGTTTCCTCGGTTTTCGAGAAACGTGTTACTCTCCGCCGTTGCCTCATCTGTTGTGGTCATCCGTGGGGTGACTATATCACCGAGTCTCCTCCGAAGGGGGAATTTCGTCTTACATGCACGTTTTTGATGGCTCTTTCCCTCCGTTGTGCTAGGAGACTCCGACGGCAGAATGTACGGACGCCGGAGTCTCCTAGCAAGACGGAGGGACTGGGCCATCTGAAACGTGAGAAGTTAAGGCTTGGCAAGACGTTGCTAGCGCCGCCATATCTTAAGAGTTAAAATGCAGTGCAAAGAAACAGGCTGATGCCAAAGCAGACTGCACATTCGTATTTCTGTTGACTACAATTCTTTTGTGTAAAGAACAGTCACCAGAGCCGAGATACTCACAGCACCTGATTGTTACTTTCTCGGTAACATAATCACTTCGCAAATTGGATATGTTAGTTGTCTTGCGTTAATCGGGATTGTTTAAGGCTTTTGTTTGGTCTTCAGTTTTCCAGAAACATTTTCAGTAATGCCATATATTAGGGAAGATCTGCAGTTTGTACGGATCCTTAGGCCTATATTTGCTGAAATTTAATTTGAATAGTAATACTAATGATATTGCATATTTTTCTCACCAAAATAAGGGATGGGCGGGATATCAGAAAACAGCAAAAAAAAAAAAAAAAAAAAAACTCAAAGCAAATGCTCATCAGATCGAAGAAAACCATCGTGGATCAAAGAAAAAGCTTCACAACGCAGTCTCCCTAACGTGGTTTGTTCCTAAATGTTACCTTTCCCGCGTACCATCTAAGATTTGGTGGCGCTGTTACCTTTCCCGCGTACCTCTTAAGATTTGGTGGCGCTGTTTTTGCCTGTCAAACGTTATTTTTATGAGAGATAGCGTTCTTCCAACTTCACATTATTTGTGGTAACATTGACAAACTTAGTTTTCAGTGAATTATTCAAATCATGAAAATATATCACAGTCACCCTTTGACTACCCTCTATCATTTTCGGATCATAATTTCAAGGTTGAAACTTAGCGGATGTTCATGAACATATGCTGGTTTCGTTGAAGTAGTAACTCGTGCTTTAAACAATTCTCATGAAAAAATAAAATTTTGTGAGCTTTGAATGAGGTACTCTATTAAACATGGGTATAATGTAACGTCGACATAAAAAACGGATATTTTCACAAGTAAATTAAATGTTTTGCTCATTGTTCAAATAATGTCTTTGGCTGTAATTGGATAGATAATGCTTTTTACTAGCATGAAGGAATATATGGAAATTACGTCATGTTCAAATTATATTAATTATCCATAGAACAATATTTTTTGCATTGAATATAGGACTGTTAACAATTTTTGAACACCCTCTCTTGTTCATTTCAGTTTTTTGTATTCCACGTTCGACATCCAAATAGATACATTTGGGGGATAAGGATATTTTGCAATTGAGATTTTTGAACATGGGATAAAGAAAACTACCAAAAACTGAGTTTCGAGACATTGGAATTTCCTAAACTGTGCTTGGGAACACAACAAGAATACTATGTAAATTTGAACAAGTTTAATTAATAAGTTCACAAATGAATAAATTACTGTCGTTACCAACTGTAAAAGACGTTAACAGACACCTTAGGTCTGCGGAAGTTGTATGATAATTGCGAAGTCCAATTAAGAAGCCTCGAAACGCTGGGAGTAATCTCCGACACTTATGGAAGTTTGTTGTGTCCCATGATATTGAATTTGATTCCCAGTGAATTAGTACTAGAATTCAACAGACTTCTCATTTGCTCATTTCACACATGCGTGATCCTCATCATTTTTTGTTCTCTCCCAGACGCTAGGTGTTCCGGACATTTTTCTCATCTAGTCCTTCGCGCTTTTGACAAATTTGGAATTGTCTGCATTGAAAAAGTAAATGCAACCATGATATTTACCTTTTTTAAATGGTTGGATTTACCTGATCATCAAACAGCTCATTTCTTTGACAGGTACTTTAAAATAAAACCAACATATGATTACAGTGCAGATTAAAATGTAATTAAAATATACCCGTATTTTATTGCTGTGTTTGCAAATAATGTTTAATGTTTTGAAAAGGAAAACAAATTTGAATTTATTTATTTTTTCATTTAACAGGAAACATTGTTTCCTTCTACGAGAACAAAAGAATCGGCAAATGTTTCCGAAATGTGGTTTGTGAGTCAAATATTCAATAAATGCTCTACATCAATACGTGGCTAATTGCATGGTATTATGCACATTGGTATACAATCTTACTTATTACTATTTCACATGTTGTATTGTTTCATTAACTAAACTAGTTTCAACTCTTCATTTTGCGAGTCATCCTCAGTGGCGTACGATGTTTGCGTTTCCAAAGAGGTCGTTGTATCACTGGGTCACTCACTGATCGTTCTTATTATCTACCGTGTCATAGTTGCGCATGCGTATTATGGTCGTGCTTTATTTTGTTTCATCACGGTTCCCAGAGAATAACCAATATCCCTGGTGGGGCTATTGTTCAAATTATATTAATTATCCATAGAACAATATGAACAATATAACAGTAATTTCCATATATTCCTTCATGCTAGTAAAAAGCATTATCTATCCAATTACAGCCAAAGACATTATTTGACCAATGAGCAAAACATTTAATTTACTTGTGAAAATATCCGTTTTTAACCAATAGCCCAGTTGGGGCTATTAATGCGAGTTTGTTTGGACATGTTCTTATTTTTATATGTCCAAACAAACCCGCACCCTAACTAATAGTCCCACCAGGGTACACCGCAATGAAACAAAATAAAGCATGACCATAATACGCATGCGCAACAGTGACACGGCAGATAATGAGAACGATCAGTGACCCAGTGATACAACGACCTCTTTGGAAACTCAAACATCGTACGCTACTGAGGATGACTCGTAAAATGAAGAGTTGAAACTAGTTTAGTTACTGAAACAATACAACATATGAAACAGTAATAAGTAACATTGTATACCAATGTGCATTATATCATGTTTCCGAAATGTTTGCAAATTGTCAGCTTGCAAGCTGTTTGCAAACATTTCGGAAACAGTTGGAAAACAATGTTTTCTGAAAATGTTTAAACATGTGGGTGACGACGAACAACGGAACAGCCAATGTTTTTATATCAAACACACGTCTTTTTTTTACCACATAAGAAAATTGATAACTTTAGCAATAATATCTCGTTGTGAAAATTTCTCACGGATTGTTCCGATCACAGGTGTTGCAATGAATGCTAAGCACACAATATAAATTCACCGAGGACGTGGGTAGCTGCAAACGATGGAACGTCCTAATTCTGCACCAGGTCTCTGCAAACAGTAGAAATTCTTCCTTTCTGGCACTCTACACCTATCTCAAATAGCACACCAACGTTTCTTTCACATTAAAATAATCATGGGCGCAATGATAGATAGAGTACGATATAAATTCATGGAGCATGTGGGTGGCGTCAAAAAATGGAACAGCGGATTTTTTTTATACCTAAAAGCACGTGTTGGTCTTTTTTACGCTTTCCAACCGTAGGTTGCAGGAATGTATATGCTGCTGCTTTGTCCATCTGTCTGTCTGCCCGACCGCACGATAGTTCGTAAAAAAATGGTTTGATATATGTGGTAGGGGAGAGCCTTGGAAAGAACCCTATTGAAAATGGACGAATTGGGATCAAAGTTCAGGAAATAGGAGCGGGATCCATTCCATAGCCCTTATGCACCAGAACTTGCGTAAAAATCGTTCGATTTCGATAAAATTTTAGTACGTGGTAGGGGACCACCTGAGGACGAATCCTATAGAAAATCGACGAAATGGGGTCAAATGTCAGGATATAGGAGCGGGATCCATTCCAATGCCCTTATGCACCAGAACTTGCGTAAAAATGGTTCGATTTCGATGAAATTTTAGTATCTGGTAGGGGATCACCTGGGAAAAATAAGGTCAAAATAAGGTCAAAGGTTATATTCAAAATAAGGTCAAAGGTTAGGACATATGAGCGGGATCCATTCCTTTGCTCTTATGCCTCAGAAATTACCTAAAACGCTTCGAGTGCGACAAAACTTTAGCATGTTGTTCCGCAGGTTTACAGAACCAATTCTGTTTAATATAATAGAAATAGAGTTAAAGGTCAGGACACAGGAACGAGTTTTTTTTCACAGCCATTATCCTCATAACTTGACTAAAAATGTTTCTATTGCGATAAAACGTTTTCATGTTGTTCCGGAGGTATACTGAACCAATTCTGTTTAATATAATCGAAATAAGGGCAAAGATCAGGACACAGAAGCGAGATTTATTCCACAGCCATTATCTTCATAACTTGACTAAAAATGCTTCGATTGCGACAAAACTTTAGTATGTTGTTCCGGATGTATACTGAACTGGTTCTGTTTAATATCATCGAATGGGGTCAAAGGTCAGGACACAGGAGCCAGATTTATTCCGCAGCCATTATCCTTCTAACTTGAGTAATGATTTCTGGTATGTTGGAAAGCGTATCATAATCAATGCTTTGCATGATTTTACTAACTTGTTTAAAGAAGGAATCTAATCGTTTCAAGATTTGTTGCCGTTTCTAAAAAAGATTCATTAAAGTTTCTGGCATAAGGTCGAATCAGTAGTGTAATGTTCATATACTGCTGGCCACCCAAAATGCAACAACAAGAAAGACACGAGATAGCAAAACCAGATTTACTGGACACATAACAACAGGTACAAAGATGAAACGATTAAGTTTACAGGCCCGTGCGACTTGCAGAACACGCAGACATCAATAGTTCGTGTGACCACCATGGCTGGCAATAACGGCCGCTACACGCCGCGGTATCGAACGAAAGTGGCTTTGGATGTGGGCTTGGGGTATGTCGGTCCAGACTGCTTCCACACATTGCCACAGTTCATCAGGCGTAGCCGTGGATGGTGCTGGCCGGGCCAGTCGGTTGCCGATCAGCGACCAGACGTGTTCGATGGGCGACATATCGGGAGAACAGGTGGGCCACGGAAGCAGTGACACCTGGTAGGCCGTGAAGAATTGTTGCACGATGCATACCACGTGCGGACGCGCATTGTCCTGTTGAAACGTGGCCACTGGCAGGTAATGCAGGTAAGGGAGGTCTACAGGCTTCAAAACGTCGGAGATGCAGCGGTGGCTGTTGAGTGTACCGGCGATGCGTACCAGAGGGGTGCGGGTGTCATATCCAATTGCGCCCCAAACCATAACGCCAGGCGACGGACCGGTATGGCGATGCATAATGCAGGCGTCATACAGTCTCTCGCCGCGGTGCCGCCACACACGGATCCGACCATCGTGTTGTTGCAGGCAGAAGCGGGATTCGTCGGAGAAAACAATGTCGTGCCATTCCGTAGTCCAGGTGCGGCGTTCAACGGCCCACTGCCGCTGCAGTCGACGGTGGTGTAACGTCAATGGTAATCGGCGCAATGGGCGCCGTGCGATAAGTCCCCGCTCCTGCAGATGACGTCGAACGGTACGTGCTGACACAGCCTAATTCCTGCGCTAACGTTCGTGATGTGGCGGTGCGAGCCGCCACATCACGAACGTTAACAATGCCTGCCCCACAACATGCCTGTACTCTCGTTCGGTGGTGTGCCGCTGCTGCGGCAGTCGCTCATGACGTCGGTCCGTCCGTCCCTCCTGCACCCACAGAATCCATACTCGCATCACTGTGGCTGGATGTCGTCACACAATGGCGCCGATGTCGCAGTACGATAAACCGCTGTCGCGATAAGCCTCTATTCGTCCTCTGTCGAACTCCGAAACGTGCTTCAATGACTGCTGTATTCTGCGACGAGGCATCAGGAAGCTTCCCACGCACAGGTCCGGCAGGACAATACACTTCCACTACTTTTACCCCGTCTTCTGTGCACCCTTCTTATAGTGGTTCTCGGTGGCGTGCTGGGCGCACATGATTTGCATATGCCCTGCAATGCTAATCGTTTGCATGTCCTCTCGCGGGCGACGCATGCTGCGAATTTCAGGCCAATCGGATGCTTCCTTGTTGTGTTGCACTTTGGGTGGCCAGCGATCTATTACAATCAAATTCAATGCGGAAGTGGGGTGGCAGAGAATGATGGAACTGTCATTTCTTCTAATAATAACTTAAAAGATGATTTGAAAATGTATCAACAAATGTCAGGGGAAAATGCGAGAATATATATGTCTGAATAAAGTTACACTGAGGATACCTGAAAACCATTAGCCAAAGGCGGTCCAGCTTCAAATGGCTGTTACTTTCAGTACCACCTGGCGATTAAGTTAGCAAGTGAAAAAACTAACCAGACCGTCTTACAATTTGTCATTCTCAGAAAATTTTGGCACAGAAATGATGAAATAGATAAAATGGAAGGTGGTCAACATTCGTGAGTGCCACGGAAAGGGCCTCAGGTTCGATCCCCGGCAGGCACGAACGCTCGAACCACTAAAATATCCGCCTTGCGTCGGATGGGAACGTTAAGCCGTCGCACCCCGGGTACTAGCCCCCAGGTAATAAATCAGGGCGTCTTCCTCCCCCTTCTTACCTCGCTTTCGTGTGACTATCCTACCGGTCACTCTAGCCCAAATCTCCTAGTTTCCTATTTCTAAGGGTTGTTTAAGACCTGGGGTGAGACACTCCTTTCCTAAAATCCTCTACATATGATCTGATCTGAATCGTCTGTATAATGTCTCCGTCAGAGGTAGTCGAGAGAAGATTGCAAAGAAATTCGGGTGTGCTCGGGAGATTGAGCAGCCTTTATGGGATTTGAGCTCAAGGTTCTTAGATAGTCCTTAGCGCTTTGCCCCCTGGTACACGCAGCCGAAGTTGATGACGTAGCTGCGCAGAACTCCAGAGTCACGAGGAAGTATGCTTTGACGGAGCACCATAGGCAAAAAAAGACACTTTAAGTCAAGGTCATTACTGCATTTAACACATTATCATAGCCTCCCTGGAAAGAGGCATTGCCATGCGTCTATTGCAATGCGCACTCAAATATTCGACTTTTTGGAAAACTAAAGTTAAGGATTTTGAGTCCTAAAATCAGAAAACATTGATCTGGTAATAAAATTTTAAGTGAACTATTTCTGCCATGCATACTTTTTCTTTAAAATATATTTCGGTTAATATACTAACTATATTTTTCTGATGTCAAGAGCTCATTGTATCTCTGTTTTTTTTTTTTTTTTTTTTAGTAATTTCCTAGAAGAGGTTAGCTGTTTAAAACCTTTTGCTCTCTCATAAACTTTAGTTAAATCAATATGCATCTCGTCTAAACTAAAGGTACGCAGATTTTTTCTTTTCTTCACAGGATAAATTCACACAGCATTTTGTCATTAGCATAACGATATCCTTTCAGAGCACAAGATTGCATGTGAATTTTATGTACCATCCTTTCAAAGTTGTAGCGCTAGGCAATGGAATACCAATTTGTCTCTCCAAAATTCATAGAATTTGACGGAAAGTTCTAAAATTACAATTCGTCTTGAAATATCTTTTGGCGTCCATTTTAGTCTCTGTTTCTTCTCTAAGAGCATTAATTTGGGGTTTAGTAAAAGCATTGTTAAGACATTTCTTCAATTTCTCTGAATTATTTAATTTTTTTGCAGCATATTTATTTATTTTTCTCAGTTGTTGGATTTCAGATAAAAGAGATCTTGAAATTACCAATCTTTCGCTGAACCTAAGTCTTAAAATTTATTTTATTATCTCTGTTCAAATTTTGACAATCTCTTTGAGGGAGGACATTTTTTCCAACAAGTGTTCATTACGAATTTCCATTTTTCAGTAGTTTTCGCAAATCATTATCTCAACATATTTTTTATTGTTATCAGGAACAGTAAGGTTGTTTTTCCTTTGGATTTCAGTATGCAAGAAAATCCTTTTAGGGCTTATTTCTCGCATTTGTTCTAAATGTTGCTTGAAGAATTTTGCCTTTTGCCTGGCTATAGCTTCGCGGATTTTTTTCTGCTGAAGTTATAGTAGATGGCATATTAATAGAAGCTGAAGCTTTTGATATTTTCTTCTAAGGGAACCGCAGCAACGATTCTTCATGTCATCTTTGTAATCACTTGAATGAAAGTGTTCACTGCAAATCATGGCGTAATTCACGTTCACTACTTCATCTATTCACCAATTTTTTCGCCAGAATGGCATAATTCCGTGGAAAGACGTGGAAAAGAATGTCCCGTCCTTTCTTGTTTATAAATGTGTATTTCGGCACATTACAACTGCACATGACATCTTTTCGTTAAAAGAAAATGCAAATAAAAATCACCACTCAGTACACAACGTGAAACAAAAACGATAACAAAACAAATAGAAAAAGAAACAAGAAAGATGACAAAGAATTTTCGGGTGTAATAAGCACGTCTTTTGAATCGTTCTTACGCAAATTAAATTTATCAAAGCTATTCAAAGTCAATGGGAAAACAATAGTATCTGACGGAAGAAAAAAGTTTTTCAATCGTGTTTTTAATCCCTCAGATATTGTTGTGAACGGAATCGTGATTTTACGCCCTCTGGTTGCAGACTTGTGCGTTAAGCAAAAATGAATTTAAATAAGAAACTTTTCGCACCGGAAACGCTCACTAACACTGAAATAATTCTTCAAATCGGACTCTTAGGAACAGAGTTATCAACACAAATAAGATATGTCTTTACGCCCCTGGTGGTAAAACCATGCATTATTTTAGGAAGAAGGTATTCTCAAAAGTCTTTGGATTGAGCGGTGTCGGCCCAAGAAAAAAAAAAAATTTAGTCGAGTTTTCAGGAGCCCAGATTTTGCTGCAAATACATCAGAAGCAGAAATTAACTCTTATGCCCCCTGGTGGCCAAACCATTGTTTACCAAACATTAGAAATTATTTGAAAAATATTTTCCATCAGGTCTTGTATGCGATACAGGAAGAATTTTTCAAATCGGAGTTTTGGAAGCAGAAATAACGCATAAAACGCAATTTACCTTTGTGCCCCCTAGCGGAAAGTCTATGATTTACTTGAAAGTTTTGAATTTTCAGCAAAAACATTTAACGGGAAAACATTGGAAAAAAATTGCAGGACATTCGCATTTTAAAATGAAAATTAGATTATGCTGTAAAGCAGTAGCGCACAGAATTTTCTCAACGTGGGGGTGACCTCCTATAAATTTACCAGGAAAAATAGTCAGGGACCATGACATTAACGAATGAGGTTGACTTTGTACATTTTATTCTTATCCAGTTACTAGTAATGTTAAAATATTTTAAATTTTCTTTCTGGTTAGATTTTTCTAAATTTATTTAACGAAACTTCTCCCTTTTAATTATTGTATGTTATAATTATACGGTACATGATGAAGAAGTACTATACTGTGCAAATTAATTGGGACAAAGTAAAATTTCTCTCTTTTTGCCAAAACTATGCTTTTATATAATTCTATGCCTTAATAAACACTAATAAATAACTGCTTCAGTAAAAAATATGTCCTCATTTAGCCGAAATGAACTCTTGAATTATATATTTTTGACTTCATAATATTCCCGAGGGATCTCTCCGGGAGTGTTGGTCTTTTTCTAGTGTTACGTTTTTGTGACTTGTGTTTGGTGGAGGTTAGCCTCCGACCCTTTCATCTGTATTTTAATCTGTCTTCTTTCCGGTCGAGGTTGGCGGTGCTGACCGAGACGGCAGGAGGCTGTGTGAGTCGGGGGTTACAGTAGTTGTTGGGTGTCCTCAGTCGGAGGTTCGTCTCCTGCTCCTGCAGTGCCGCCTCCGGCGGCACTGCAGGAGCACTTAATGTTTTGGTTCTTTCTCTTATGATGTGGTGTGAATGGATGGTATTTGAAGGGAGGGTGTTGTGTATTTGCTGACTGTGGTGTGCCGGTTCCGTGTGGAAGTAGGCCGGGGTTATAGCGTCTAGAAGGGAAAGTGTGCCGAGCGCCTAGCGTACGTAATGATTGGCGTGGATACCGAAATTTGTCCCCTTCGTAGATGGCGCTTCGATCGCCTTCCCTTCCCTCTTTCTTACTGTGATGGGAGCGGGAAACTAAATTCGTGTTGCTTACTGTGAAAAGAACGGTAATTTAGACGAAAACGTGTTATGTTTTAGGTTTTAGAAGGAATGTGGATTACCTAAATATTGTATATAAGTTATACTTAGCTCATTATGCGGAAGAGAAATAACCATAGTTTTGTGCCAGGTTGCAATACTCAGTACAAAAACAGTAAGCCGTCACTCTTTGGAATACCCAAAAATGATAAACTTTTACAGCAGTGGCAAAGATTGATTCCCGGTGCAGATGTGCAGATAAAAACTTACGACAAATTTAGTGCTGTATGTGAACTGCACTTTGAGAGATTTGTGGTTCGAAATTTTGTGCATAAAATAAATGAGGAGACTGTGTTAATACCCAGAGATCGGCCCATCTTGACACCAGATGCAATTCCAACAATATTTCCAAACCTTCCCCATTATTTGTCAAAAACTCTGGCAAAATACAGGAAAGTTAGGGAAACCGATGATAAGCCTGATGGTAATTTAAATAGCTTGGAATTCACTTCCCAAAGAGTTACACGGAACTGCCTTCTGAATATCACAGCCTTCAGTATTTTGGGGTAAGCAAATTCCTGCAAATAATTCAAAGTGCATAATTTTCCATGTTCATTCATTCAAATGTGAATTGTCAAATTCATTGACAACAGAAAAACTGGTTGTTGTTACCAAAAGTTAACCAGAGGTTACCTGTAAAGTGTATTTACGTGGAATAAAAATTAACTCAGTTTCTAATATTACTTCTAAAGATGAATCAAAATCCATTATTCGAGACACTGATAGGCTAACAGTATGTCATGGCACAGGCTCCATTTCAGAATTTGAAAATAACATGAAGTACCTTGAAAGTGGAGTTATTTTTAGAATAATTTGTACAGCAAAAATTGTGTAACGAAAGGAACAACAAAGACTTGCCTCAGATGTAAGTATCTGCAGGGCTTACTTTTGCACAAAATAGCTTATCATAGAAGAAAGGCTACATTTAAAAATAAGTATCAAAATACAGTTCGGAAAATCAACAGGCTGAAGAAACTAGTTATTTCGCTCTCTAATTAAACTTAAAAAAAAAAAAAAAATAAAAAAAAAAGGAATTTTACAGAACTTTCCATTAATGAAAAAATAGCAGAATTACGCATTAAGCAGCAGCAAATGGTTATTCATTGTTATAAGGCAGCAAAAAAGAAATCTGCAAGAGGTATGTCATATACCAAAGAATGGTTACTTGAATGCTTACTAATGCACATAAAAAGTCCAAAATTGTACGAGCACATACGGAAACACAAAATCATGATCCTACCTAATAGAACAACTATTAGAAAGTATATTTCAAATTACAACAGCAGTTTTGGATTCAATGCACTGACGTTTGAAACTATTTCAAAGAAAACAAGTGAAATGGAGCCTTTTGCAAGACATGGTGGTATATTAATAGATGAAGTGAAGCTTACAGAAAAACTGCATGCAAAATCATCTGGTGAAATATTAGGGTTTGTTCATATTGGGCCATACACTTCAAAAACTGTTAAGTATACCCCATGTAATCACGGACTGGTAATGGTGTTTCAGCCATTAAATGGAGATTGGACCCAAATAATTGGTGTTTTTGCCACAAGTAACAATATAAGTGGAACTTTGCTAGCAAAATTAATTATTAAAGCTGTTATTCTCACTGAAAATGCAGGTCTGTTTGTTAATTTCATTACGTGTGATGGGGCTTCTTGGACCAGGAATATGTGGAAGACATTTGGTATATCAGCAGACTGTTCTGGAACTAAATACAGCATTATGCATCCTACAGATTGTTCTAGTTTACATTTCATATCAGATTTTCGCCAGTCAAAGCGAGCCTTGCTTCATCGTAGCTCAGCTATTTAGAGTCAGGTCGATGCTTAGCAAATTCCCAGTTATACAGGTAAACACTGGGGAAGAAATATTTCTTCTTATTATACGTGGGAAATATATCTCTATAAGCAATCTGAAATCACATATTTACTGTTACGTAACTGAAATCAAACGATCGTCCATGGAATGGAAACATGTCACCTCCCCAACAAGGAAGACGTGAAAAGTCCAACTGTCTCTGTCTGCGGGAGTGGTCATGATGACTGTGAATCTGTTGTTTACACAGAATTTCTGTCAAAAGAGACAACCATCAAGTGACTCATATTGCCAAACACCATTAAATTTGCGAAATTCAATTAAGGACAGATGCCGGGGTAAGTTGAGCGAAGGTGTCACACTGATGTCCAAGAACATTACACAGCACGGAAAACTAAGGGAATTGCTGCATTAATTCAAGTCGGAATTGTGGCAGCATCCACCTTATAGCCCCAACTTATCCCCATGCGGCTACCATTTGTTCGGTAAAATGAAACAGGAGCTTAGTGGACAATGATTCCCAACGGATGAGGCTGTGAAAAGTGCGGTCCTTAACTAGTTGCACCAAACTGGACTTTTCTTGTACAGGTATGGGAAAGTTAATCGCACGTTCCGATAAATGTTTACAGTCCTTAGGCGACTATGTCGAAAAATGAATTAATGTTGTAAACCAACATACATCCCCTGAGTATATCCTTGATTTTTTTATTCAACAGTGTAACTAACTTTTTGATCCACCCTCATATTATTAAAGCACTTTGCTACAATTCAGAAATTAATTTTTTAGTTTGTTTTAAAAATTAGCATAAATACTACATTTGGATAAAGTATCAACTTACCTATTGACTATGAATTTGTCTTGTATCTTCAAGCGGAACAAAGTAAAAAATACTATTAAAAATAAACAAATGGGTCCATTCTTTTACATAAATGTACCTCAAATGTCTGTTTCAAATAGTTTGAAAGAAGGAAGTCATCACAAGCTAAACAGTATTCAGCTTCAGATTGTTACCCAAACTTCCTTTATGTGATAGCATCTGCAACAAAGTTATAGATACACACAACAAAATAAAAAAGAATTCTTGCTAACCAATGGCAGAAATTAAGACATCTGTTTCAAATAGTTTGAATCATCACAAGTTACATCAAAATTATCTCAGCTTTAGATCCTCCAGTGTGTGTTACCATCTGAATATTTTATGTATGAGTTATGTCAATTATTTTCTTTACCTAAAATCTACTCTTGTAATGTTCATACCTGTGATCTACTTTTTTATAAAACATATTTGATATCACTTTTTAGATTAGACAACATTTTAACAGTATAAATAAATATTTCCCACACATTTCTAAAGGAATTAAGCAGAATTGGTTAGTAGTTTTTCATAACACTAGGGAATTTATACATTTTACTAACATTCTTTACTAGAAGCCAAATTTGCTCATTATAGTAAAATTAAATTTTTACTTTCAATATACCTACTATAAATGTCAAGCTAAGCACTAGTACACACACACACCAGTGCTGAGACGGGCCGAGCCCGAACCGGGCGCTGGCTGTGTAATACTTACTGGAGTTCGGGCTTGGAGAGAGGGGAAGAATTTTCTTCCTTTTTCTTTTAATGTGATTTTATATAATTTAGCACACGAGACTTTTTTTACACTTTCTAGTTGTGAAAGAGAATTCTTCAGCAACTGGGTCAAATGGGGAGTAGGAATTCTGCAGGGCTATCCATTCCGGGCTTGGATAACAAAATACCATAGGCCATGAATTACAGGATTTCTGCCAAGGATAAGTTTTAAGAAGCATAGATAGTAGATAGCAAGCTGACGGAATTTTGCTCCCTACCTCAAAGGGGCAGCTCCCTGCTAATTCTATTGAGCAACATACGACATAGTTTGTTGTGCCTCCAGATGTCCCCCCCCTCCCCCAAAAAAACATTTCGGGAATAAATGAATGGTTAAAGGTAACTATAGAAATAGATAGACATCCCTTCTCCACTCCGCAGTTGAGAAAGACATCAGTTAATTGCATGGGTAGGAAAGAGTGGAAGTCTGGAAGACTTTTTTCAATGCTTAACAGGTTAATCATAGTTTTCGGGCTCGTTCGAGCTGACATACTTCAGGCTCAGGATCTTGAAATTCAGCCCGAACTCAGCTCTGACACACACACACACAGTAACACTTCAGTTAATTTCTCACAGGTGTTTTTATCAAAAATTTTATGGCAATGAAGTCATAGTGGTAAGTATGAAAAATAAGAGAAATTTCCTGGAATTTTTTGGTACAGTATTGAAACATAAACAAAAATGCTACAATATTACTGCTAACATTTATTAATCTGAAAATAAGTGACATGGAACTCGTACGGGTATGGTGTCGTTGAGGGACTAGCCGGACCCCATGACGCGAAGGAGTACAGCATCATCTTCCACGGAAAGAAAATAGTCCATAGATTTTCAAATGAATTTTGACAGATGAAATCAAACCTGCTAGTAAATGAGGACCTCTGGTCCATTTTGAAGACGGGCAACCACTGCACAAACAGTATTAGTTCCAATTTGAAAAAAAAAAAGACACCACCAAATATTAAATACAAATCTTCAGTACAGAATGCCACCAACCACTCCGCATCACTGTGTGAATATGTGATGAAGCAGAAAAAAGATTGGAAATATGTTACGAGAAGCTAACTGAAGTACTGCTTCCTGGTATACAAGTTTCAAATAAAATTAAACCAAATATGACGGATCTTTACTTTCCAGTTTCAAAGATAACTTTTCAGAAATGTTATCTTCATTTATTACAGAAGAAAAATACATTTCAATACTTTAACCAACCTGGCTATACACTTTTGCATATAAAATATTTGATAAGTTTGAACTCTTTTTCCTATCTCAGGACTTACTCTGTGCACACTATGCACTAAGGAGAGGCACACAAAACTAAGCGTTCAGACTTTCAACTTCTTAATTTTCCTTTCACGTGATTTCAAATAATTTCAGTTGTCATGTTTGGCTTTCACTAAGTTGTTCAAGAGTATTTTCCAGCTGAGGAGAGTTATGTTTTCCTATTTAGTTTTCAAGCTACTCATACACAAACATTCCACGGAAAATGAACAAGGAAATCTAAAATCAGAACTTTGTCTGTTTAAATGTATGCAGCAGATTTTGTATAAGACAATTGGTATGGCAAAAGTTGTAAGTCTCCTTTTGACTTCTATAATTTAACTAGCAGCCACTAACACTGCAACACTGTGGCATGGCAAATTTTGGCAATTCCTGTAAAAAGAATTACACCTTTTAATACAAGTGAAGAACTAGATATGAAATTTTTAATCGAAAGTAGTTCCCTATGTTTTGTACAGTTAGAATAAAGTTGATCATGCAAGTTTTTCAACATAATCTGTCCACACTGTTCAGACAGCTTTAGTAAATTCAATCAGACAAATGCTATATCACAGTTGCATTAAGTTACGAAATTAAAAATGTACTCTTTAATTCAGAGACACATTACAATGCAACAACAGTTCAAGCATTAATTTCGTAAAGAAAGGGCTAACGATTGTTGGAGATGCAAATGTTATACAAATTACGAAGGCTAATTTCCTGAAAAGTTGCCCTGATTTCTGGTAATATTCAAGCTCTATGTGAATCGGCATTGGCAAAATATATTAATTATTCTATTTGAAATAAGAATTCAACACTACAGAATAACTCACTTCTTTATACTTCACTATTCACGAGACATGAACAGATTTCAACACGTGTGAAACTAAGATCTACTCATTAAACCTATAATTATTACTAAAACTAAATAAAACGTTTACTAAGAATTAACCTTACCTTAGAAATATAATAATACCTACCTTACAAAACTATACGTGTATCCAAATGGCAATAAACGGAACACTCACTCAATACAAACAAATGTGAACCAACAATGAAACGCAATGGCTGTTCAACCGATTGACTTGGCGACAGCACTAAGTTGTGCACGTGACTATTTCGCACCGTAGCCTGTCTTTTTCGTCAGATTCGACTCAGCTTACCACTAGCCGCTACTAAGTGACATACATTTAAATTTTCCAAACAGCACTTCTTTACTTGGCACATACAAGCCATTTGTTAGCCTTTTGGTAGGCATTCTTCGAGGAGGTAGCATATCAATTTAAATCACGCATAATTATACTTTCAATTACATTTGCCGACGCTGCACTCTGCGCCAGACGTAGACATTTCACTGAACCATAAAATGTGTTTCCATAATCACACACTTAAGAAAATCGTACATATCCTAATCCAACCCCTGTTGTTTGGTTCACATTGCACAACTGTACACACAATCTTTGACACAGACGCCGTCTGCCTAGCGCCGCGATGCGGCGTGGGACATATTTCGAACGCAGATTTTGAGTTCGCACGGCACACTTCCCTTTTAGACGCTATACCGGGGTGGCACCTGCCATGGGTCGTGTGAGTGCCATGGTGCACCCGTCGGCCCGGTGTCCTCTCTGACAGTCTCCCGTCCGGGTCGCTGTCACTTGGTCACCTCTGAAGGGGACTTTTGTCCGCCTATATGGACGTTCCGGGTGTGCCTTCGGGCTGCACCCGCCGTTCTAGGTGACCTCGCCGGCTATTTGTGTGCGGTTCCTTTCGAGTTCTTCGGAGGATCTGTATGACTCGGGGGTTTGTCTGGTGTTGCTTGTTGGGCCGTGGTGGGAGTGTGTGTAAACATCAGTGAACCATGTCCAGGTGTTTATTTTGGGCGTGGTGAACAGTGTGAAGATGTGTTGCAACAAAGTTCGTGTATGGGGCGGAGACGTCGTGCGAGAGCACATTAGGGCGCTCCCCTCTCCCAGCCCCCATGATTTGGGGGTCTTATACGAAAACAAATTCGTTTTGGCATTGAGTGCACATATTTTTGACTTTTTTTTTTTTTTTTTTTTTTTTTTTTGATTGGAAGTTTAACGACCACCGTGAGCAACTCAATGGGCTATAAGCAGTCGCCCGTCCCTAATTTAGGGTCACTGGTTCCAGGGAAGGGAGAGAGCCAGTGCCGTAAGACAAACACAACATCCATGCCTCACCGGGA
Organism: Macrothele yani; assembly: GCA_039090855.1. Classification (NCBI taxonomy): domain Eukaryota; kingdom Metazoa; phylum Arthropoda; class Arachnida; order Araneae; family Macrothelidae; genus Macrothele; species Macrothele yani. The sequence goes on along the minus strand of CM077032.1, from coordinate 52,984,774 downwards.
TTCGAACCCGGACCCCTCACGGACGAATGATCAGAGGCCAGCGCCTTAGACCACTGCGCCACCGGGGCGGCATTTTTGACTTCATAATCGTGGAACCACACTTTTATAGCATTCGTTATCATGCGTTCTTTGGTTGTACAGTCCATTTTACCTAAACGTCTCTTCAAAATATTCCACAAGTTTTCTATGGGATTTAAGTCTGGTGAATTTCCAGGCCAATCAAGCAAATGAATTTGATTTTCCAGCATAAAATTCTTGACCAATTTCGAATTGTGACATGGGGCCAAGTCATGTTGAAATGTCCCGTCAAAAGTTTGCAAGAATGGAACAATCCTACTTTGTAATATTTCTACGTACTTCGCTGAATTCATCGTACCTTGAACAGGAACTAAGCTTCTAGTGCCGTTTGATGTAAAAAAAACCCCAAAACAACTGTTTCAGAGGGTGATTTACAGTTTGTTTGACATGTTCAGGTCTTAAGGGTTCACAGTTGCTTCGTCTAACGACATTTGCTTGGTAACCCTGCACAAACAAATGAGTTTTATCACTGAAAATTACCTTTTTCCAGTCGTCAGCAGTCCATGATTAATATTTTTTGGCTCATGCTAAACGTTTTGTCTTTATTTTCGCATTCAAATATTGTTTTTTCGTTGGTCTTCTTGCCTTCCGGCCAACTTCCAGTAGCCTACAGCATACAGTTGAATCACTAACATCACAACCACTAGCCAATAAATCTCTTTGAAGGTCGTTTTTTTTTTTTGAATTCATTTTACTATTTCTGATTAGATATTTATCGGTTCGTGGAGTTGTTTTTCGTTTTCTTCCACATTTAGCTCTCCTTTTTGAAGACGATGATCCAGATGCAATGTATCGCGTAAGCAGTCTTGATACACTTTATTCGGCTACACCAACTGCAGAAGCAATATCTCTCACTGTCATAGAAGTGTGATCCTTCAGAGCAATTATTTTTGCACGCTTCCTTGGAGAAATATCCATTTTTCAATACACAAAAGCAACACGTACTCACAGAGAGCAAAAACTAACATCCACCTGTCACACAATATGCAACTGAAGCTGAAGTGCCTATTTCCTGTTTAAAACAGGTCAAACCACATTCTTACTATCAAGTTCTAACAGTCACACCACCTCACAGCTGATAAAACCGGTTTACGTGGGTTTCCGACATCAACTGCCGATCACATTCCCATTCTGAGAATAAAATAGCTTGTCCCAATTTATTTGCACGGTATAGTACATGTAGATCGCGTATCTTGATTTTTCGTTTCAAATTTCGACGTAATAATTTTGTTTCCTGTCGGGGGGGGGGGTCACACCCGTGGGTATGCGCCGCTGCTGTATCGGATATACCGGAATGCTTGCCGGCTAGAAAAATGTAGTACCGCAACGTCGCTTTCGAACCTACTACACCCCTGCTCATAAGGTGAATGTAGGCGGAGTTGCCCATCCCGAAATTACACAGGAGAGGTCTCTCCGGTCCCAAGTCCCAACCGAGCTCCGCGGTATGAGAAGCTCCGTATTGTGTTTGACATGATCTCATAACATGTGACAAATGTTTAAAACAAGTAGCGAAAATAAAATAAATAAAAATTCGGAAACGCATGACCTCTAGCACCTTTTTTTAATCTAAGTGTATTTCTTTTTTGTGCTTCTTGTTCTTTGTTTGAGCAACTCATCTAATTTCTTATATTTCTTTAACAAACGTTTTGCAATAAATCGTGGATATTTTATAAAATCGCAAATTGAATTTTATTTTTTAAAATATTAATATTCAGCAAAAGAATATTTCGGTTTCTTTGTTCATTTGCTGATGGGCAATTGCGTTTTAAAATATGCATCGAATCTCGTAGTTTATCTTTTTGCGCCCCTTTCTTTTTATTTTCCACCTGACAATGGAATAGACGCCCCCCCCCCCCCCAATATGTTGGCGAAGTCGGCAGAAGAATGCAAAGATATATTCGGGCGTGCTCGACAGATAGAATAGCCCTCATGGGATTTGAGGAAATTGTGCCTTGAACTTCAACATCTTTGTCAGCACAGATGTGGTAAAATATAAGCTGGATTCTCAATTGTTTATATAATGTTTAAAGAAATTTGTGTGAGCTATACAGATAGAACAGCCTTAAGGCGATTTGAGGAATTAAGCTTTAGTTTCAAAATATCCCGAATATTTGAAATTATTTTATTATTTTTCCTTTTTTTTCTCTTTCTGACATCCCTCCCACCTAGCAGGCAGAACTTTTTAGCGTCCTAAATTATTTCGTCGGAAAATTTTAAGTGTGTGAGAAAAGTGCGACGTACAATTTTTTAAGCATACAAAATAATGGGGAAAGGTGCAAAAATATAGTATTTTTAGATAAAAGGAAATAATTTTTCTGAAGTATTAACTTGTGAGTACGTTGGTTTGCAGCAGTTGGTGCGGAAAGACTAGCGTCTGGGAACGGCAATAGAAATCTCGTAGGAAGATCCTCATTGGTAGGAATAAAACACAATCGACCAATTGGCGTGCGTGATGTGTACGATAGGAAACACAGGCAGACAGGCATTTTTGGCGGGTAGAATTCTTACTGTTGTTATTTCTTACTGCGGATTTTTGGCGTGTTTTCATCAAAGAATATGTTTTCATATTTCGCGGTGACCATGGATACTGCGAACAGATTCATTTGTTCAATCTGTGGTGGTTCATTCGGGATGAAATATAACTTAAAGAAGCATGTTAAAAAATTTCATGGAACCAATTGGCGTGGGTGATGTGCAGAGCAATAGCTCGTTTTAGATGTTAGTCCTAGCAAATTCTGATGTGTACGTTATATTCATTTTTAGTGATGTTCGTCCTAGCAACAATAGCGCGTTTTTGATGTTAGTCTTAGCAAATTCTGATGTGTACGTTATATTCATTTTTAGTGATGTTCGTCCTAGCAACAATAGCGCGTTTTTGATGTTAGTCCTAGCAAATTCTGATGTGCACGTTTGATGGATATAAAAAGGTTTATATTGAAGTACTAGGTACTACTATGAGTTTAATACATATTCATTTTTAGTGATGTTCGTCCTCGTAACTCTGTGTGCAAATATTCCCTTTATATGCACGTTTGAAATGCGTGCGTGACTTTTTACACACACCGAGAATGCCGTCTCAATTTTTGCAGTGTCTCGGATATCTTTAGCCGCTATATAGTGCTTTTATTTTCAATCAGACTAGTTAATCGTAGTGTTTGTTCACGTTTGAGATCATTATCCTATGTATGCATTACCACCAGTAGCGTTACTAGCGGTGCCCACCCCCTCCCCCCATCACAAATTTACTTCAGCGCCCCTAAGCACAAACATTTTCCCAGGATTTGGAACGATCCAGGAAGGATGTGTTTTTTACACTGTGTGTGTATGGTTCGGGGGGGGTCAGGAAGATAGGGAGGAGAGTGTCTGAAAAAGTAAGGGGTGTTCCTAGAGACCTTTGATTTTTACTTTTTGAATATTTTTTTTTTTTCGGATTTGGGGTTTAACGACTACCATGAGCAACTCAATAGGCTATAAGCAGTCGCCCGTCCCTGAGAGCCAGTGCCGTAAGACAAACACAACATCCATGCCTCACCGGGATTCGAACCCGGACCCTTGTCAGGCGAATGATCAGAAGCCATTGCTTAGACCACTGCGCCACTGGGGCGGCGAATAATTTTTGGAAGAGAAACACTGTGTAAGGTTATTAATCGGCCAATCAGGATTAACGGTGCGCGGACTGGTGCATGAACATGAATATCCATTTTATCACAAGGAACAAATTCAACAAAATATATTTAAATGGTAAAATTAATAATTATAAGACTTAATAATCATCCGTTTTACTTTCAGTTGTTTCTGATGTGCCCAGTTTTTGTCAAATGCCTGCTTTTGAACAATTGATGAGCTAAACAAATCACCACTCTTTCCATCAGAAACGTCACTTGAGCTAACGGGCTCAGCGTAAAGAGAACTGCTTGGGTTTGGGAAGTTTCTTCGTGGGCTCTCGTTTTCTTTTCCTCTGATACTGTGGTCCACTTGGACATTTGTGACATTTTACAAATGGATGCCATTCTCCTGTATATTAAAGTGTTTACACAGTGAATGAGAAGTAGACATGCTTACTATAAAGAAGCAATAGCAACATTTGTTTTGTTCAAAATAAAACAAAGCATTTGAAGAAATCACCCTCATACACATTGCGGTGAGTAAATACGCCCGTCGTGTTCGTAATCCTAGGTGATTGACTGTTTTCGCTCATCTTTCACAGGGTATTCCCATATGGCTTCACACTTTTCCGTAGCAGCACAGAGGGAGAGCGATCATATTACATGCCGGAGCCAAAGGGCGGAATAACCTCAATCAGGCTATCTAGTTTTGAAAAAGTAAAACTTGATATATATTTACTTGCAAAGCTGAATATATCTTAAAGGAATATATTAATCTTTGGGTAAATTATTTATTTTTGTGCATGTTCGGATTTTTTCATGAAACTATAAAGTCTGTCAGCTGTAGTACGCCTCTTCTTTACTTGCGCTCCAGCAGCTGCAGGGATGGTAGTTACTCCACTGATTACCACAGCCTTGTTTACAATTTACAAGGTGTCTACCAAATTTGGGAAATGCAATTTCATGACCATTTAAGCTCATTGTCTGTATGTATATATAATTTTTTGCAAATGTGATATATATATCCCTATCCAAGGCAGTGGTATATGTGCAACACACGTTACAAAAGTGAAACACTCCACCCCCTCTTTTTTTCTAAATGAACACCTGCTAGTAACAAAAAACTGACTTCGTCATACTTTTTGACTATGCCTAAAAGTAAGGCATAGTCAAAGGATATGTACTGAAGTTGTGTAGCACGATTGTACTACACTCTTTCTTTAGCATTTATACCTGAAAAATATCGTGATTTCCTAAGCAACATATTTTAAAACTGTTAAATTGATCTCAAGATTTTGTACATTTACACTGAAGTATGACCACCTACCCAATACTTCATAGGTCATTCTTTCACCCTCAGTACAGCAGCTAAATGACGACATCGATTCAATAACATGCCAGAAACAGTAGGAAGGTATGGCCAACAAAGCTGTGTGTAATGCAGCTTTCAATGCTGATGTGAAGGTATTATTGGTGTATTCAGACAACTTGAAATGTCGTTTTATAATGTCCACACAAGTGTTCTATGCAATTGGAGTTCGAAGTCTAATCGATATGCTTGGAAGTCCGAACTGTGTTAATCAAACCATTCCTGCACAACAGTGGACCTGTGGCTTGGCGCATTGTCATGTTGAAAGACAACATCACCATTCCTTAAAAAGTGCAAGATTGCTGAGTGTGCAAAGTCAGCAAGCAATTCACGACAGTGGGCACCAATTTCATATGTTGTTCCACATGCATCAGGAGTTCATGTTTCTTCCAGGTAAACATGCCCCACACCATACAACTGCCAAAAATAAATGTAATGAAAATATTATTTGGGTAATGAGACAGTGTATTTTATTTGATACTCAGCACCTAAGTAATCTGCAAAAATTAATAATAGCTGTAGTTTAGTGCAACTTGATTATAATGTTAATAAATATTGCAAGTATATTTATTTCATGTTAATGCGAGCTTCAATCGCCATCAAACAAAATAGCAGTCATCAGTTGCGCTTCAGGTATTAATGCATTTCTTTTCTTCCGTGGTGTACAATAATAATTTTTTTTTTTTTTTTTTGTGTGTGTGCCAAGGCTGTTAGGAGAATTAAAATCTGCTGTGTGGTCATACATAAAGTAATGGATTAACTGAAGTTATAAATATTTTTTTTGTTTCCCTTTGTGCAAGTGTATTCAAAATGATACTATCTCCCTTTACTTAGAAGGAAATTCCACCCATTGGAGTCAAGTGAAAAAGGGTGCACCTAAGAGCTATGGTCATGTGCCTTTTTTTTTTTTTTTTTTTTTGCTGATAACATTGCCTGCAAGCTGAATTCTTCATTCTTCCAACAGTCAAGTGCCCATTATTACTTGGTCAAGCTGGGGAGCATAATCCTGTTCTTGCTGCCCAAAGGAGGTATGATGATGGAAGAATTACTGGCTTTGACCATAGCAGCATGTTTCTGCGTGGGTGGGGGTTGGCTATCAGTGTATGTTAAATTTATGCAATTGTGGCACCATTTTGGAGTTGCAGAAATCTGAGTATGGACCTGTGTAAGAGTGAGGGAGCAAGGCACACAAGTCCCCACCCCTCAATGCTTTTTGGAAGAGCGTGGCATCCCCAGCTAGAGCTAGCCAATGGTAGCAACAGAGGGTAACGCGATGTCCTCAGTAGACACATGTTCATCCTCCTAGACACCAACTGACACGTTGAGCTTTTATGAGCAGACCTTAGCAACAGATTTCTCAGAAAAAGACCACATGCACTCACCGAAAAGACTACAAAACTTTAGGTGTTGGCCCGCTCTCCATAGAACAGCCTAGTCTGCCATTCGTTAAACACTTCCTAGGGGCCGTCCATAATAAAGTACGTCCGAGATTACGGGGGTCCTGACAACCGGACCAAATGTGACATGGGGGAGGTTTAGTAATTCGGACGTCCAGCGGCAAAAATAATGGTGGATGGTATTTCTTCGGTTTTTTTCTTCTTTTAATTGTTAAAAAAACGGTATGAAATATTTGAGATTTCTGTTGATATTTAGCTAAATCAGAATATTAAGTTCTCGTATTTGTACTACCAAATCTATCGTGTTTTGTAGATTATATAACCAAAAGTGTTGCAACCTTGAATGTGTGCGTTCATTTGTAGATCTTTATTTCAGAATTATAAATTTCGGGTAGCATTAGAGAATAAATTAATGCCTAAATAATAAATATTTTCTGAAGCAAACATGTAAATATATGGACGATTCCTTTAAATAATTACACATTTTCTTTCTGTTTCTTAAAGGACTTCTAAAAGCAGTCATCAAAAATAAACGGGGGGGGGAATTTGGACGTACTTTTTTTAGAGGGAGGGGTGCCAACAATCAGACAGAAGGGGGAGTCAAAAAATAGTAAAAAAAAAAATCATGGACATACTTTATGGACGGCCCCCTAGCAGGTTAGAACAGTGTTGCGAGGTGCAAGCATCACATTCTTTGCCTACAGAGGATCTCTGTTGTCCAACAGACTACACGTCTAGCATCAAATAAGCCTTCTACATAAAATTTTGGTGCTCCAACATATCCTAAAGGGGCACAATAGAAACACGGGCAGATGGCTATGTTCGCAGCACTTGTTTATACCCACCAACCCCAAAATGTGCTTCAGGTAGGTAATTCCTCTGTTACAGAGTATATCTGTCTTAAAATTTTATAAAGAAACATGATGTCAACGTAAAGAAACAAAAGATTTAAGAACAAGGAACTTGTAAACATTGGCAGATGGTTATTTCAGGGTCTGTCCTCGCTTGTTTTGATGGCCAACAACCCTAAACTTTTGCTGACATCGGACTTTTCTGTTGCAGGAGTTTTTAAGTGATTCAAAACCATGATGTCAATGTAAAAAAACAAAGCTTTCAAACAATCGGTAAAAAAAAAAAAATACCGATGTGGTCACTCAGTCAGAAATTAACTCTCCGCAACACGTGGCTGACAGCATTTCGCTGTGTGCTCTGCCTTTTAAGAAGTAAATGTTCTCACAATCCTTTATAACTATGGAAAATGCATCAGTTAGAAGGTATTAACCCCACAGATATAGGTTTTTGTGCTCATAGTTTGGATAAAAATGCAAAGAAACAATGAAAACACACTTGTTTTTTACGGTCAACCCAAAAATTGCTTCTAACTAGTGGGGTGCGAGGTAAAGGCCTCAGCATGCAAACATATGTATCTATGCCAACATCCTCTTGATCATCCTATGGGCGAATTTTACGTGTCGCAGAAACTCTTGGAACCTATACTTGGGGCAAACTTAACCTGGCAATGGAAGGAAGGCTACAGAGTGTATACTTCCACTGCATAAAATAGTTCTAGTCTAAAAGCTCGTACTCCAGCTTCAACAGGCACTTAAAAAGTACACAGATGTTCAATACGTTGTGTGTATGTGCATTTAAAAAATTCATATCTCAGTTTCAGCGGCATTTCTAAAAAAAAAAAAAAAAAAAAATGTTCGCGTTTTGTGCCGTCACTGATCGTCCTCCGTGACAGCATTCTTCTTGGGGTCAGAGTCAACACGGGATATTTATTGCTGTGGGGGTTTGGGGTCTTTAGCGGAAGGGTGATGGCAAGATAAGTGTTCCGAGGGCATTTCGCGTTTCTCCTTCTTGATTGTTGTTTTAAAACACTCTTCTGTCTTTTCGGGTTTTTCCAATGGCATCTGCCGGTGACTACCGGTCTACAACGTGCACGTGAGTTAGGGGGTGGGGAGTACTGGGGATATGGTCAGGGCACGGTGACAGACAGATCGGAGTGCCTGTGGGAGAAGCTCCGTCGCAAAATTTCCGAGTGACGATTAATTACACACCATTAGTGCGGAGTAATACTGGTAACTGGGAGTGAAAAGAAACCGCAGCCTTTGCCTCATTGCCAGGATAGCTTTACCCCGAGTATAGTGTACTGAACATTTGGTGAGCAACATTGCCTCTTTTTCATAAACAGCAGACACTTGAAAATATTCCAAATACGTGGCGACAGTTAAGAAATAAATATGGTGCGATACCGAGAGTTCTGTTGGTTGGATTCCACAGCGGCGGCTGAAAAACAATTTTTCGGTTGCTGTGTGTTTCTGGAACGTGGAAAGAGCGATGTATTTATTTATTAGCAGACACTTCGCGATGAATTTCAGTTAGATTCAAACGTTTTGCCGTTAAAGTGCACTGTTCCGCGAACTGCCAATTTCAAGTAACACTCCAGCTACTGCACCATAACAAATGCCCGTTAATGAATAAACTATGCAGCACAATTGTGCCACACTCTTTCCTCAAGCAGATGACAAAATGTACGCAGTCACTCAATGGTTGTGTTCTTTCACTTTCCAATAGTCACCGCTACATGAAACCTTTTTTTTTTTTTTTTTTTTATGCCTTCATAGCTCATTTGTCTTGTATAACTGTAGATATGTAAATCCCCATTACAATGTGATACCTCTTTTGGTGCTTACATCATTTTGCACCTCAGAATAATCTCTTGTACCTTACACTGCTGGTTTTTTACAGCTTTGTTGTATTTTTTTTTTTTCTGAAACCTTTGTGCTTTGTGTATCTATGCATTCCACCCTCTTGTATTTTTAGTTTTCCCATTAGAACAGTTAAAAGGACTAATCTTTTCAAGAGCACAAATGCACATACTTATTGTGGAACACATTGTGTGTTTGAAAGCATTTTGCTGCAGCTAATGAGAGTTGTCCCCTGGAGATGAGATTGACTATTTGAGATAAGTGTTTTGTAGTGGATTTATATGAATGTCCACTAAAATCATTTGTTTCTGATGGTCTCAGTTACAGCAGTAAGCAGATCTGAAGTTCAGGCTACAAATATTGTGGGTAAGTTTTTCTTGTAAATATTTTTGACGGCTGAAAATTGTACATTTGTGTTGGCATCAACTTGTCGGAATATTTCTTTACATTGTTATTAGCTCATTTATTATCTTTTGTCAACTGAACCCTCACTGGGACATGGTAGCTTTGATACATTTTTCCACAGCTTATGACAGTATGAAATGCAGCTCACTTTCAGGCTTTTTCAATGAGAGAAATGGGAAAAAATTTCGATTCAGCGGACAAAAATATAACAGCATAAAATTTATTTATGAATAAATGTATTATATTACTAAATGATGAACTTTACTCATTGTGAAACTGTTGCTACTCACTGGCAAAAAAAAAAAAAAAAAAGTTTTAGAATGAGTTATGAGCATATTGAGTTTGTATATGAATATGCACACTGTAATTATGATTGCAAAGTCTGAGAAATTTAAATTGGTGAAAACCATTGCAGTTGAAGCACCTTTATTTTTCTATATAAATTTGCACATGCAGAATTAAAGGGATTTGTTTTACGTCTCACTGACATATAATAAAATTTTGGTAAAATAAAACTTTGCATGGTGATATTTGTTTCTCTCTCCATCCTGCAACATGTATCTTAAAAATATCACTTTAATAACAATGATTCTACTTTAATGATGATTGGCCAGTTGTATTTTAAAAACGATAATTTGTGGTCAAGTACTGAAAATATTCGGAAGTTGTAAGGTTTCCTGTGTTCATTTTCAGAAAGCATTCTGGGTCCATCAGTTCTGAAGATGCCGCCCTGGCATAAGTGATGGCCTCTGATCATGGGTTTGGGTTCAAATCCCGATGCAGCCTTGGATGTTGTGTTTGTCTTACGGCTCTGGCTCTCCCCGTTCCCTGGAACCAGTGGCCGCAAATTAGGGACAAGCAACTGCTTATAGCACATCAAGTTGCTCACAGTAGTCATTAAACCTAAATCCACACACACATACACTTCTGAAGGTTCTTGCCACATTTCCTGCCAACCAGTATCACAAAGCAATATATTTTGGGGTGGGAGAAAGTTTTATTCACATTTGAGAGATAGATGTAATTAGTACTAATTAAAAAGTAAATTTGCATTGCAGGCACATGCATATAAAATTGGGTTAGTTTTTTTTATTGGAGATTTAACGACCAATGTGAGCAACTCAATGGGCTATAAGCAGTTGCCCGTCCCTAATTTAGGGTCACTGGCTCCAGGGAAGGGAGACTTGGAAATGCTTCAAAATTAAATGTTAAGTCAGTGATAAAGAAATGTACTGCAAATTAAATTTCTTTATTTATTCATTCTTAGGGCAGAGATACAGTACATATGCAATCAAAATAAAGGAAAGAATAAAATAAAAACTGACATGCTGATATGTTAACAATGTGTATGATTATTCTCAAAACCAATAATATACAAGGTAGGTTCAAAAAGTTTCCAGAAATTTCTTTTCATACAGAAAGCAATAAGACTACTGTTATTTCCATTGCATTCCCTTTGAAATAGTTTTCTTAGGGAGCTACACTGTCCATAAAATTGTTTAAAGTATTCCTGGAATCCATTCTTTGAAACCATTTTCAATTCCTTTGTCACATTTCAAATGGTGTTCTCAGCAATTGCTTGTGAACAGTGGTGATTTTAGGGCAGATCTCAACTGTGTAAACAAGTAACAGTTGGGTGGTACCAAGTCAGGAAGATATGGAAATGCTCAAGTGATGTCCCATTGTTTTTTTTTTTTTTGGACCATTATATAATGATGTGCAGGTGCATTGTCATGAAGAAACTGTTTGTTCTTATTTTTCTGGTCATTTTTTACTTCAGATTGCATCCCTGAAGAGACAGAAGATATCAAAGTACATTTCTTTATTCGCAGTCCTCCCTTCTCCAAGAACTTCATAGTGAATAATAAGGTCCAGATAGTGAAAGAAAACTTCCAGCACACTCTCTTACTAGTTTAAACAGGGTGTCTTTTGTCAAGCAAATGCGTTACTTTCCATTTCAAAGATTGACTGGATCACACGAAAATCAGCATGTTTTCTCTCTTCTGGTTATGGTGGTTAGAAAACTGTAATATTGATCAGCTGTAATGCTTGTGCAACACATAAACTTCCCATTGCACCATATGCTTGCTGAAGCATGGCTAATGTCTGTCACATTGATTTTCGAAGAAAAACACAAAATGTCATGATGTCTTATAGTTTCCATAAGCTTCAACTGCGATGTTATTAAACACGTGGTACACCACAATAGAACAGTTGGTGCTCAACACAGACAGGAAATGCAAAGGTGCCACTTGTCAGCAATCTATATCATAATTACTGAAAACATCTGAGATGGAAAATTCCCCTGACATGCTTCTTCATTTGCACAGTTTGGAACTATTTCAGGAACTTTTGAACCTACCTTATGATCTTTTGCAAACTGGGCTATTGATGGACAAATTAAATATAGGTAATTTTTATTATTTTAACAAAATCAATATATGTGCATTCATGGTTTTGCTTTCACCTGTGCACATGGTAATGAACACACACAAAGGAATACATGTAAAGTGGTAGAAAATATGTGACCTTTTTCAAACAATGGGGCCACAGACAAATGAAATGTAGGTCATTTTTGCTCTTTCGACAAAAGATATTAGATATCATAAAATCAATACATGTGTGTACTAGTATTAAACTAGAATTCCTGGTGTTGTTTTCATGCACCAGTGCACATGGTAATAAACACACCCACAAATGAAATTCACACAAGTTGCACAGGATCAACAAACGACAAACCGAAGAGTTATGTGAAAAGCGACAGAACTTGTCAGTAACATGTTATAATAAGTTTGCAAACTAGCAGTGAAAAACATCGTCTTCAATACTGTTTTATTTTGCCTACATCTACACACATTTCTATATAACAGAGATTTATCTATCAAGCTAGTGTTATAAGAGCATTAAGTCTTGCAACAATAAAAATATTTAATCAGTCATGCAAGTTGATGACCATTTACATAAAACACTCTTTCATACATTGTGTACAAATGTGCACAAATTTCCCTACACAACAGGAATGAAGTGCTCCTTCCTACATGGAATTTGTTTATTTAAGTGAAGTACATGATCTTCAGATTTGTTTTAGATGAAAATCAGTTTCATAAAATATGCCAGGAAAACAAAGCTACATATCAGATGGTTAACCGCAGTGTCAGTAAGATTTTGTAAATATCATCATCATCATCATCATTGTCAACCATTATCAATCCACTGCTGGACGAAGGTCTCCCCAAGTTTCCTCCACAACGGTCTGTCTTGTGCCAGTCTCCTCCATGTCACTCCCGCATACTTTCGAATTTCATCCACCCATCTTCCATGTGGTCTTCTTCTGGGTCTTTTCCTGTCCCTTGGAATCCAATCTAAAATTTCGGCTGTCCATCGATGGTCTGTTCTTCTGGCAGTATGTCCAGCCCATTGCCATTTCAGGGATTTAACTCTGATCATGATGTCTTCCACTCTTGTCCTTTTTCGGATCCACGTGTTCCTCTTCTTATCTCTCCTGGTTACACCAAGCATGCACCTCTCCATGCTGCTTTGAGTTGTCTGCAGCCTTTGTATGTCTCTTTTAGTTAAGGTCCACGTCTCTGCACCATACGTAAGCACTGGAAGGATGCATTAATCAAATACTTTTCTTTTAAGACATAATGGCATATTGCTCTTGAAAATTATGCTGTTTCTTCCAAAAGCTCTCCAGGCAAGTTTTGTACGCCGATTAATTTCTTCACCAATGTGACCCTCACTTGATATCTGCTGTCCAAGATAAACGTACGTGTCTGTTATCTCCAGCTTTTCTCCATCAATCGATAAATCTTCATTTCTTGTAAAAGCATTGTACATCACTTTTGTCTTCTGAAAGTTCATTTTTAATCCCACTTCTTTACTCTTGTCAGCAAGTTCCTGGATCATACTCTGTAGCTCTGATGGGGTAGTTGCAAAAATGACTATGTCATCAGCAAAACGAAGGTGGGTTAGATAATCTCCATTAATCTCTATCCCTTTGTTTTCCCAGTTCAGTGATTGAAAGACATTTTCCAATGTGGCATTAAAAGAGCTTCGGAGATATGGTGTCACCTTGTCTCACTCCTTTTCCAATTTTTATGTGTGTTGTATTTTCAAACAGCCGAATCTTTGCACTTGCATTTTCATAGATGTTATTAATAATATTAATGTATGCATCTTCAATACCACAGGATTTCAGAGCCATTGCAACTGCTGATGGTTTCACCGAAGCAAAGGCTTTTTCATAATCGATAAAAGCCATGCACAATGGAAGCTCGTATTCCCTCGCTCTTTCAATTAGTTCTCTCAGTACGTGGATATGATCTATTGTGTTGTAGCCACTCCTGAATCCAGCTTGTTCTCTCGGTTGAGCCATGTCCAGTGTTACCTTCAAGCGGTGTGAAAGAACTTTAGTGAAGATTTTATAAACTACTGATAGGAGGCTGATAGGTCTGTAGTTTCCGAGATCCTCGATGTCACCTTTCTTATGTAGCAGGATCATTGTAGCGGTGTTCCAATCCTCAGGAATCTTTCCTTCATTAAGGCATCGAGTGAAAATTTGGGCGAGTACTGTTTCGATTTCTCCATTTGCTTCTTGTATGATGTCTACAGTAATTCCATCTTCTCCTGGAGCTTTCCCCCGCTTCATGTTCTTGATTGCATGTGCAACTTCTGCTGGAAGGACTGGAGGAACTCTGGTACTGGTATCTTTCATGATGTCTGGAGTGCATGTATCATCCCTTTCATATAATTTGGAGTAGAAATCTTTCACTCTTGTCAAAATTTCGCCTCTATTTCTTGTTACAGAACCATCTTCTTTTTCTCAGTGCCATAATCTGTTTTCTTCCCTTACTGAGATGTCCCTTTGCTATCTTTAGGCTTTGGTTGTCTTCAATTGCTTTCCCCACTAGTTCACAGTTGAATTTTCTTACGTCTTCAGTGATACTTTTTCGTACTGTCTTGCATAGCTCTATATATTCCACTTTGGAAGTCACATCTTCTTTAGTTGTCCTCATCTCTCTTCTTTTTTGCATCAACATTTTCGTTTTTCCTGATAATTTATTTACATGCAACTTGTTCTTAGACCCAGCTAATTTTGTTGCTGTTTCCATAAGAGCTTTGGTTACTTTTCTGTTAACTTCAGAGATGTCCACTTCTTCCGATGTTAGGCCTTCTAGAGCAGAGAACCTGTTCTTCAGTTCCAACTTGAAGGTATTATGGTGTTTTTAAGGTTGGTTATGTCAATAGATTTTGTTTGTCTTATGAGCTTGCCACGTTCAAGTTTAGTGTTGAGGTGCATCTTACATCTCACCAATCTATGGTCACTACCTGTGTTGAACTTGTTTAGCACACTGCAGTCTTCTATGACGAATTTTTTGTTACACATAATAAAATCAATTTCACTTGTCGTCCCATTTGGATGTCTCCATGTCCATTTCCTGTGTGGCTTTTTCTTGAAGAAGGAGTTCAAGATGAAAAACCCTTCTGCCTCTGCAAACTCAACGAGAGTATTTCCACGCTGGTTTCTGTTGCCGTGACCGAATTTACCTACTGAAGTTTCATTCTGTTGCCGTTGCCCTATTTTTGCATTGAAATCTCCCATAATTATTTTCAAGTGCTGCTTACCTTTATTATTTAGATGACAAATTTCCTCATAAAATTCTTCAATTTCTTCTTCAGGATGACTTGTGGTGGGTGCATAAGTTTGAATAATCTGAGCCTGGTATCTTTTCGAGAGTTGGATAACAAGCCGTGCAGCTCTGTCAGAGGAACTTTCAACTTCTACAACTTTATCCTTCAGTTTCTTGTTTATTACAAATCCAACACCACTAGTTCTGCCAGTATCTGTCCCACGATAGTAGAAGAGATGTCCACTTTTCAGTTCGATGAGATCTTCTCCCCTTCTCCTTACCTCACTTAGCCCCACGATGTCCCACTTGATCCTTTGTAGTTCCTCTTCCAATTCAAGAAGCCTTGAATCAGAAGATAGAGAGCGTCCATTGTACGTTGCCAAGGTCAGCATCAGATGGCAGCCTAGTCCGGTCCTCCGGGGATTCTTAGCACCCTCTGCCTTCATGTCGCACTGGCCGCTGCCTTGGCCAGGTACATTCCAGCTGCCGGAGACTGAGGGCCAAGATTTAAGTTGTGGAGTCATTTTGGAGGGGTTTGGCCATAACTCACCACGCTGGCCAAGCGGGTTGGTGAGTGTGGGATAGAATTTCCTCTAATCCCGATGGTATAGTTATACCGCTATTGGCGGTCGTCAGAGCCCCTTTAGTAGGAACAGGATGCACCACGAGAAGGCGGGGTTGACATTTGTCAAGGAGAGGCTGTGATGTTACGCATCACCTGACCTTACATCCCTTTGTAAATATACAATTCACTAAACAGAATTTTTTTTCATTTACCCAATAGATTACATAATTTGCCTTGCAATATTTTTGCTTGACGAATCTTTTATAAAAGTTTAGGTCCAATACCAAACTAATGTAGTTCTGCGCAGCTCATTAAAATACTCAGCCACATTGTTCTGTTCTAAGAATTTCTCTAACTACATTCTGACACCATGTTTCCCAACACAGAGGAAATTTTTGTCAATCTCACTGCTCACTAAAAGCAAAAGGATTTCCTCACAAAATTTTAGCAGTTATTTCAGTAAAGTTCAGTTAAACGATGCCACAGCTGCTTTTCAGTTGTCTACTTGCCGCCGGAGAATATTCAGCATGGTAAAGAGATGTCACAACATTTCCACCTCTTCAGCACTTATCATATCTAGCTCCCTACCAAAAAGAGGTATTGAGCTTTCATCAGTACTGCCTAACAGCAATTATGACAGCCTTGTCCTGGCAGGCATCAGTGTGTAGACATTTTTTAAATTGAAAAACTCATGTTTTTGAACAGGAAAAACTTACAAGCTTTGTGAAGTATTTAAGGGCATTATTCACAGGAAATCAGTATTATAAACTTCATGGCTATTCTACAAGTCAGTACTACAAACACAGTCTTGACAAAAAATTATTATAAACATTTATTTTACTTTTCTGCTCAATATGATGATTGGAAACAAAGTTAAGCTTTTTGCAGTGGTAACTGGTAACCCCCTTCTGTTGATATCATGAATGGCATGCAGGGGTTCCCATTTATTGCTTTTGTACAACTACCTCAGTGAGATAACTCAGATACTAAAGAAGACAATAATATACTATGTGCTTCATATGATGAAAGCATTATTAGTATGTCTATTAATTACAAACATGCAGTAACTAAAACTACAGAAACTTCCACCAGAAACTGAAAAAAACTTCACAAAATGGAACATTAAAGTCAATTGCATAAAAAAAGTAAAAGCAAGCAATATTTTTTATTAAAAGTTATACAAACACTATACCAAAAACAAGGCTAAAAATTTGCTACACAAAATTATCTTTGAGAAATTATACGAAATACCTAGAACTCACTATTGACACAAAAATTATTTGGGGCAAACATATCAATCAAGGAAGTTTCAATATTGAAAAATCTGTGTTTAAAATGTAGTGCCGCCACTTCTTAGAAAGACAAGTAAATGCAGTTAACACTTAAAACACAAAGTCAAATTATGGAAAATGCCTATTTAGTTCCAGTTATTACATATGGAGCAGTTGTACTGGGCAACTGCACTGAAATACACAAACACCTTACAAACTTTTCATTATAAAGTAATTAATATAATCTTCCCAAACAGAGGGACGACCACATTATTTGAAATAATTAGAAAGCATATCAAAGCAATCAATGAAATTATTTTGAATCATGCCATAAATTATGAACAAATAAAAATGCATGCTAATGAATCAATAACAGAAGCAGTAAATATTCTGCTATCACACAAAAATGTACAAGACCCAAGCATATCAAAATTCTTAAAGATGAAATTAAAATTAATAAAAGAAATAAGCTATAAAATAAGCAGAAACAACATTATAACCAACATTATAAGAAATAAAGCATTGCTAAACCAACCAATTGCACAAAATCTTGGCTCTGATTGGTCAGATAATGAGAATTGAGACCAGTTAAAAAAGCTGAAAGCACAAGCAAAACCAGTATTCTCATCCCTTAGGACCTGCACTAGTAGTTGTCATAAACAAACTAAACAATAAAATACATAATCAAGTCAAAATAAATAAACACAAAATGTTATATGTGCTAAATTAAATTCTTGAAATTAAACTTCTGTTGAAACACACAAATATTTAAAGACATTTTCTGAATAAACCACAGTAGTTCAATTAACAAACCAGATCTAAGACATGTAATTTAATACAAAATAAGCAATATCCCTTAACTATGTGCTAAATATAAGATATCCCATGATCAACTGAATGAATTTAATAAGTAAAAATATATTAACAAATGCCACCCTCCAGGCATCAATATAATTTTAATTTTAAAAATAGAACAAATACATAACCTGATGTGAATGTGACACCACTTAAGTTTGCTTCTTTTTTAGCAAAAGCCAAAGGCAGTGCATATATATTCTACAAATCTATATTTACTCTCCCCTTTTCCTTTATTGCATTCCTGTCAGAACACCTGTTCATTCCTCCTTTTAATGATTGTTGTTCCTACGGCATCACATAATCATTGTTTGACAGGACTCAGAAAATCGGCATTCAGGCAACTAAACCTTTAAGCGATACGATGCATTGTGCAATTTGTTTTGAAAATTTAAATGCAAAATTTGTAGGCATGTTAAAATCAAACGATTTTATTTGTAAATATAAAACTGATGATGAAATGCAAGTTTCAAAATTGCACAAATTAAATTTGTAAAAAAATGATATATAAAAATTGTCATTTGAATTTCCAGTTTTAAATAATATATGTACTAAAAAAAATATTCAAATTTTTCTTAATGGTTTCTTTATTGTGACAAAAAATTAAACAAAGAAAAAGCTACCAGGTATATACAATTTAAAGATTAAATTCAAATTGGAAGTGATTTTTTACTTTAAAATATATTTACTTGGGGGCATCTCATTTTATTTGGCCTAGGGCACTGAATTGTTTACACATGCCTCTGTGGATTTGCCCACATGATTTCCATAAATTTTTGCCTTAATTTTGCAAGTAAAGCTAGTTTGTCTGTTCTTGATATTGTACACATTAAAATATTACGTTAGACAACCCCAAATTATTAATGCAACAAGAGTATATAACTATATATGTTAGCACAGCAATATGCGCTTGTTCTTGATTTATGATGTAACATTGTTACAGCATAATCTTTAATTCCAGTCTTGATATGAAGCAATCGAAAAAGTGTTATCAGGCTACTGCTGGAATCTACCCAAGATCTCTTGATATCTAGCTAAGTGCGTTCTAAACACATTCTGCTAGATATCCAGAGATCTGGGGTATGATCCCAAAAGTAGCCGGATAACTATTTTTCGGTTGCTATGTGTTGATGCAGGGCCGGCCACAAGAGGGGGGGGGTTGCACATGGCACCCAGGCCCTGTAAAATGAAAAAGAAGGGGGTGGGAGGAAATGATAAAACTGAAGAAAATTGAAAATAAAATTTTTAATGAAGTTAATTGGTTAAAATTAAGTTATGAACTCAATTTGAATTGTTGTAACATCAGGGGCCCCCATAACCAAACTGGCATTTGTTAATGCCCCCATGCACTTTCTACTGAAATTACTTAGGGTGAGGCAATGAGGTTAGAATAGATGTAGCAAGGGGCCACCGTTCCCCTCGTGTGATCAAAATGAAGCCAGCGAAACGCCACAGTCTTCACCGCCATTCTCGTGAGACGACTGAGATCATAACATCACATTGAGTAGTGATGAAGTCGCTGCCTTTTTCAATCTATATCTTTAAATTTCAGTATGTGGATTAGAAAAAAAAAGCTAGCAATTATTAGGTAACATATAATAAATGTTTTAGGCTGGCTATGATACATTTTTACTGATGTTTTTCAGACTTTGTTTTAGTGTTTTAACAATTGCAGAAGAGTATGAGCTTTTGTCACCGAGGTCACAAATAGCTAACATGACATTTTCTACTTATTGTGTTTTACAGAACCCTCTGTATGAAACAGAATAAATTAATATTGTTAGAAACTCAATTCTATGGACTTTTTAAAGTTCCTGTTTACTCGCAAACCTAAGGAACCCACTATAAATAACAGCACATTATTTTTACGAGTTCCTCTTGACACAAGTACTTAACGTGTGATTTTTTGTGTGTGTGCGTGGAAATTTTCTCCGATCATCAGATGTACATAAATAACCCTTGATAATATTTTTTACGTATCAGTTTATGAGTCCTAACCTTGCAAAATCTAACTCTTAAGAAGGTATGAGCTACAGTGCTTAGTATTAAAAATAAGCAGTCGAATGAAATATTTTTGCACCCGGGCCCCTGTTTCGAGAAGGCTGGGCCTGTGTTGAGAAAAACGGAAAGAGCAATGTCTTTGTTTATTATGCGAAGAATATTCCTTCCACACAATTTATCCGAGTGACTGGAAATTTACTTAACAACAGTACGGGAAAGCAGAACTTGCTCCAACTTGCAAGTGGTGAGAGAATACTCTGATAGTTAACACTCAGATACTTGATTGTCCTGGGGGGTGTAATGGGCATCAATCATGTTTGAATGGTAATCAGGAGATGCAGGTTTGATTTCTGCTCCAGGGTGATGTAATTTGCAAGTTTTCTGATGTGATTAATGTAACTTGTGTAACAATACAGGCAATAAATTCCAGGTTTTTTCCAGTTAATCAACCAATTACAGGAACATATATTTTTGGTGATACAGGAACATATATTTTTGGTGAAAAAACAAAGTTTTGTTTTATTATTTGCTATGCATTTGGAATTCTTATGAAATTCTATGGGTTCCACTGTTACATACTGCTCTTCAGTGTGTGTTACAGCTTCAATGAAGAGGCAAAATTTCTCTGAATAAAAATTGCTCCGTATAAAACTTATGTGAAGCAATCTGGCACTTTGTACAATGACAATAATGCAAAACAATTTTGCCATGGCACTGAAGATTCTCTTATCTACAGTCACCTATTCCTAAGTAAATTGACTTGCAGCTTAGAGGCAAGATAGCAGTTTCCTTAAGTGAGGAAAGCATGTGCTAGAAGGAAAGAACGGCCATCTTGGACTAGCAGAAAGGTTTCCACATGCTGCCATGACTACATCAGCCATCAGCACAAAACTGGTATAGCGCAAACCAAAGTTTCTGGAAATTTGCACTGTTGCATCATGAGATGACATCATGTCTCCATACCCCATGGAGGAAGTAATGTCTTCAAGAGCAGATGTCACAGGAAGCTAGAAACAGAGATGCAATCCAAGCAAACATTAACAATGGGCCATTAATTCCAAGCTAAATTAACAAATGAATTTTTTTTTTTTTTGGTCACCACACAGTCGTGGATTTTTATGAAACTTTATTTATTGACAGTATATACAGAGAGAAAACTGAATCCAGAAATGTAATTTTTTTAATGAGTAGGGAGCAACCCCCCCAAATTTTCATTTGAAGACATATATAAAAAAAACATTGTGCTTATTGATTTATTAATAAAATTGCTGGTAATTCTCCTAGGCTGCTAATTTAAATGTCATTTTAAAGAGAAGATTGCAATCTTTCTAAAATGGCAATAAGTTTTAAAAAATAAATACAAGCAAATTCTTTCAGGCATTTAAAATAAAAAAGAAATAATTCAATAACTTGATCTGCACATTTTCTTTTTAAATAGAAATAGTCAGAGATGCAAAATGATACTTTCTGGTGTGAATCTGTACACATTGATCCCTTTATTAAGACAGTTCTTAAAATTTAATCACTGGACCCACATTACTTAGGGGGTACAACTAGGAAATTTTTAATTGTTTTGAGGTTTGGCAGCCCTAAAAAGCCAAGTAAACAATGAAATATGAACTTCAAATTAATTTGCCAAGTAGTTCTAACTCTTCACATAGATCAAAACTTATGACTGGTTTCATCTGCACATATAAATGAAATATAAAGTGATCAAAAAGAAAAATTACTTAAAATAAAATCTGAACTACTCAAAATTGTTTGTGAATTGAATTTTGTTTTTTAACTTACTTGCTGTTTTTAGATCACAATTTTATCTTTAAAAATGACACTTGAATGATTAGTTTAAGAGAAATACAAAACAATAAACACCACTGAAACAAAATAAATAAAACAATGTACACCATTTTCTTCAAAAATGTCCTTGAATAACAATTCAGGGTGCAAATTCACCTCCTACTCGAAAAAAATTGCAATTCTGGATTCTCTCTCTATATATACACTATCACTGACTAAAATTTCTTCCAAATCCATGCCTATCTGTGAGGTGACCCCCCCCATTTATTGATTTCGCATGGAATGAGTTTTTCTTACATAAAAAAATTTCAGGACCTTTTATCAAAATATGAAAAAACAATTACTTTCCAGTCCTGGAAAAAAGAGAAATCAAATTCCATGACCTTTCCAGGATTTCAGGGGCTGTGCACTGGGTGTAATGGTTGATTCCTAAGTCGTGAAACAGAAGAATTGAATGAATGAACAAATCAATTTGTCATAAAATTAAGTGCCACAAATGTGTTTCTCATAGGGTACACCGATGGAAAAGTACTGCCAACTCGGTACAAGGCTAACTGTTACTGAAATAAGTTTGAGTATGCTTCATCTTAACTGGATAGCTGATAAGTGTAGGTTCTTCATTGAAAGAATTGTTCTCAACAATCAAGTATTAGGGATATGCAAAAGTTTCTGCCATTTTAAGGAGAAAGGAGACAAACATTCAGGAAACCAGTACATATTTATTCAATGAAATATTGGCCATTAGCATCAATGACCTTTTGCTACTTTTCAGGCAACTAGGGCTTGTTGCATAGAACGAAACAGACGAAAGTCTGAGGGTGCGATGTTCATGAAGTAAGCCGGGTGCAGTAAAACCTCCCAGCGCAACTGTTTAAGGGTTGTTTTCCTGGTGGCACCGACATGTGGTCTTGCATTATCATGTAACAGGATGACTGGGAGGTGTCCTTTACCTGTCCATGGGCATTTTTGCTCGATTGTGGCTTTCAGTTTCATCAACTGATTGTTGTGCTGCGATTGTTAAGGCCGGTTTCAACAGTTTGCCGTACAGTCCTCTATGCATATCCCAGTACACACACAACAGCACCTTCTGCCATGCTTGGCTTCATATACGAAATGACAGGATGGGTCATCAACCTGTTAGACCCTTACACTACACCTGCTAGTGGGGGCAGCAGAAACTTTTGCATACCCCTAATTGAAATACACTGACAGAAAAAAAAATCCCAACACCACGAAAAAATAGTTGTAGAGGAATGAAATGGCGGCAATACATCCGTATAGGTAGCATATTTAATCGATTAAGGTTTCAAGATCACAGCTTATTGTAAGCGCGAGAAGAGCCATTTTAAATGTGAAATGCTGGTACATTAATAATCGATGTAACCGCCAGAATGTTGAATGCAAGCACGCAAACGTTCATGCATTGTGTCGTACAGGTGCTGGATGTCAGTTTGTGGGATGGAGTTCCATGCCTGTTGCACTTGGTCGGTCAATACAGGGACGGCTAATGCTGATTGGGGGTGACACTGGAGTTGTCGTCCAATGATGTCCCATACGTGCTCGATTGGTGAAAGATCTGGTGATCTAGCAGGCCATGGCAACATGTCGACACTCTGTAGAGCATGTTGGGTTACAACAGCGGTATACTAGCGACTGGGAACGGCAATAGAAATCTCGTAGGAAGATCCTCATTGGTAGGAGTAAAACACAATCGACCCATTGGCGTGCATGATGTGTGCGATAGGAAACACAGGCAGACAGGCATTTTTGGCGGGTAGAATTCCTACTGTTGTTACTTCTTACTGCGGATTTTTGGCGTGTTTTCATCAAAGAATTTGTTTTCATATTTCGCGGTGACCATGGATACTGCGAACAGATTCATTTGTTCAATCTGTGGTGGTTCATTCGGGATGAAATATAACTTAAAGAAGCATGTTAAAAAATGTCATCCTGATTCCATTATACCTGAACCATGAATTGCAATGAGATTGACATGCAGCTACTGTCAGGTAACATTTGGAGTTAAACAAAGTCTACACACACATCTCAAAAAGTTCCATTCAGATAAACTTGCCCCTGTTTCGGATGAAAATTCCCATGCAGGTAAGTATTCAATGAATGTTACTAGTGCAGGTGATATTTCTGCACATACTGCTGAACATGTTCTCTGCAAAACCACTGGGTCTGCCCCTGTTTCAGATGAAAATTCCCATGCAGGTAAGTATTTAATGAATGTTACTAATGCAGGTGATGTTTCTGCACATACTGCTGAACATGTTCTCTGCAAAACCACTGGGTCTGCTCTTGTTTCGGATGAAAATTCCCATGCAGGTAAGTATTCAATGAATGTTACTAATGCAGGTGATATTTCTGCACATACTGCTGAACATGTTCTCTGCAAAACCACTGGGCCTGATTTGTCCCTTTCAAGTGACAGTACTTGTATTCTCACCAACATTTCCTGCAACTTCTGTACCCGCACTTTGTCAAGTAAAGGAAATTTAAATAGCCACATAAAAAAATTTCACTCAACAGGAGATGTGCAGTTTTCTGGTACAGTTGTTTGTAGCATTTGTGAGATCACTTGTAAAACAGTAGAAGAACTGCAAAATCATATTGGCACAAGTCATCCTGATATTTTACTATCATTGGAAGATAAAGTTTTTCATAACATTGATGACTTTTTAGAGTGGAAAACTAAGATAGAGTGTGATTCTTATTCACATTTTGTAAAACATGGCGGTGACAGCCACCTTGCTGATGGTACCACTGTTTCTTACTATTATTGTCATCGAAGCGGAATGTACAAATCAACTGAAAATAGGAAACGCCATATGAAATGTGCAGGTACCAATAAAATTGGCAAAACTTGTCCTGCAAACATTAAAGTTTATCAACAAATTGAGAAAGGAACCATTAAAATTAAATACCAATCTGTCCATGTTGGACACAAAACTGAAATTGGTAGAACTGTGTTGACAAAATCTGAAAAATGGCAACTTGCAGCTCAGATGAATCTAGGAGTTCCCAAATCAAGAATTCTGAGCAATATTATGACATCATTTTCACCCACAAAACGCCAAAGCTATGTCACCCAAAAAGACCTACACAACATCAGTGCAGAGTTTCATGTTGATGCAGACATAACTCTTCATACAGATGATACCACATCTGTTCATCTATTAGTTAAGCAGTTGCAAAATGAAGTGGGTAACCCTGTACTTTTATACAAACCAATCGGTGAACCCTTACCTGGAAATCTCTCAATTACCAGTGAGGAATTTTTGCTAGCTATGATGAATGATGCACAAATAGAGCTTCTAAAATTGTATGGTGATACTGGTGTAATGGTTGATTCCACCCATGGCATGAACCAGTATGGTTACGAACTAACAACATTAATGGTTAATGACTCAAACCATGAAGCACTTGCCAGTTGCTACATTTTTTTCCACAAGAAGTACACATGTTTCATTTGTAGCACTATTCAAGGCAGTTAAAGATCGCCTGCCATCTTTAACTACTAATGTATTCATGTCAGACGATGCAACCCAATTATATACTGCCTGGAAGGAAGTTTTTGGCGAAGTTCCAAAAAAATACCTTTGTGTTTGGAATGTTAAAAAAGCCTGGAATGCCAATATTCATTCCAAAATTGCATCACAGGAGAAGCGTGACACTGTTCAACTTGCTCTCCAAGCACTCATGCAAGAAACAAATGTAACATCTTTTGCATATATTTCTGAAAAATGTATGGCTGATTTTTTTTATCAGATACAGAAACAGTTGCATTTGGAGAATAATTTTGTAATAATTATATGAAGCGTACTGAGCAGTGGGCAACCTGCTACCATGTACAATGCCCAATGAACACAAATATGAAAGTTGAGCGATGGCACAGAGAGCTCAAATATGAAGAGGCACAAGGGAAACAAATTGGGCGGCTTGATAAAGCCATTCGACTTGTCCTCACATCAGTCTCAAAAAGCTGATTAGAAGGCTTATATCACTTGAGCGCCCAAAGCTTACAGCAAGAATAGCTGCCATCAGGAATAGGCACATTGCCAGCAGAGCGTTGTCAAAAGAGAATGTTCTACTCATGGAGCATCAAAAATCTTGGGTTGTTTGCTCAAGTGTAGCAACAGACACTCTGCTGGACACATACCATGTGTCACATGAAGTCAATTGCCAATGTGCAATCAAGTGCCATGACTGTAATGTTTGTGTTCATGAATTATCGTGTACTTGCTTGGACTATGCTTTACATTATGTTATTTGCAAGTATATCCATTTGGTATGCAGCCACTTCAGTGTTGGACCTCCTGCTGAAGAACCAGAAGAGATTACTGAAAATCTTGTGCTTGATTGTGGTGACAGAGACCAAGATTACGCCGCAGAGCAATCTGCAATCAGCAAAGAGTTGAAGAATCTGGTGCCAGCTTCAGATGTAAAAAAGAAAAAGGCTAGTGTGGTAGGATATATGCAGAACATGCTCCAGTTTGCACAGCAAAGTAATTCCATAGAGGAACTCACTATTTTATTTGATGGCTTAAAAATTATTAAAACTAAGTTGGATACATTATCCGAGACCCAAAAAGTTTTGCCACTGGGTATTTACTGCTCAGCCAGCAAATCAAATTATAGAACCACAGCGACGCTTTGTCAAAGCCAAAAGATCTGAAAAAGAAAACTTCAGTTTGATTGATGTGGAACGTAACGGAAAAAAAATCCCAACACCAAGAAGGGGTTGTGTTAGATAAACGACAGTTGGTAGGCGGTGAGAGTACATCTGTCAGATGACGTCGATGCAAATTTTGCGCTCGGCGCATACGTGTGGCGCTAGTAGCGCCCCTTGGAATATGCAAAGCAGGTTTGCTGTAAATACGCGCTGTAACGTTCGTGAGCGTTAGTTATCCTTGAGATTCGACGTAGGGTGTTGATGTTAGTCAAGAAGGCCTTTAAGAAGACGAAGAAGCCATTATCGACAGCTCACGGAGTTTGAACGAGGTCGTGTAATAGGGCTACGAGAAGGTGGATTTTCTTTCCGCAATATTGCAGAACGACTTGGCAGGAATGTAGCCACTGTGCATGATTGTTGGCAGCTGTGGTCAAGGGAAGATACTGCCTCAAAAAGACTGGGCTCTGGCCATCCACGTGGCACTATTGAGAGGGAAGACCGCCGTGTACGATGTATGGCTGTGGCGCATTGTACCGCGTCTGCGGCAGTAATTCGAGCTGCAGTTGCCACCACAATGACACAACGAACTGTTACAAATCGGTTACTTGAAGGACAAGCTCTGAGCCAGACGCCCTGTAGCGTGCATTCCACTTACTCCAAACCACTGCCGTTTGCGACGTCAGTGGTGTCAAGCTAGAGCTCATTGGAGGACGGAGTGGAGATCTGTTGTGTTTTCTGATGCAAGCCGGTTCTGCCTGGGTGCCAGTGATGGCTGTGTGTTGGTTAGAAGGCCAGGTGAGCGTCTGCAACCAACCTGTCTGCGGCCGAGACACACTGGACCTACACCTGGAATTATGGTCTGGGGAGCAATTTCCTATGACAGCAGGAGCACTCTCATGGTTATCCCATGCACCCAGACGGCACAGTTGTACATAGGTCTGGTGATTAAACCTGCTGTGCTGCCATTCATGAACAGCATTCCAGAGGGTGTTTTCCAACAGGATAACGCTCGCCCGCATACCGCTGTTGTAACCCAACATGCTCTACAGAGTGTCGACATGTTGCCATGGCCTGCTAGATCACCAGCTCTTTCACCAATCGAGCACGTATGGGACATCATTGGACGACAACTCCAGCGTCACCCCCAACCAGCACTAACCGTCCCTGTATTGACCGACCAAGTGCAACAGGCATGGAACTCCATCCCACAAACTGACATCCAGCACCTGTACGACACAATGCATGAATGTTTCCGTGCTTGCATTCAACATTCTGCCGGTTACACCGATTATTAATGTACCAGCATTTCACATTTAAAATGGCTCTTCTCGTGCTTACAATAAGCTGTGATCTTGAAACCTTAATCGATTAAATATGTTACCTATACGAATGTATTGCCGCCATTTCATTCCTCTACAACTATTTTTTTGTGGTGTTGGGATTTTTTTCTGTCAGTGTATTTCTATTAGGGGTATGCAAAAGTTTCTGCTGCCCCCACTAGCAGGTGTAGTGTAAGGGTCTAACAGGTTGATGACCCGTCCTGTCATTTCGTATATGAAGCCAAGCATGGCAAAAGGTGCTGTTGTGTGTGTGCTGGGATATGCATAGAGGGCTGTACGGCAAACTGTTGAAACCGGCCTTAACAATCGCAGCACAACAATCAGTTCATGAAACTGAAAGCTACAATCGAGCAAAAATGCCCATGGACAGGTAAAGGACACTCCCAGTCGTCCTGTTACATGATAATGCAAGACCACATGTCGGTGCCACCAGGAAAACAACCCTTGAACAGTTGCGCTGGGAGGTTTTACTGCACCCGGCTTACTTCATGAACATCGCACCCTCAGACTTTCGTCTGTTTCGTTCTATGCAACAAGCCCTAGTTGCCTGAAAAGTAGCATAAGGTCATTGATGCTAATGGCCAATATTTCATTGAATAAATATCTACTGGTTTCCTGAATGTTTGTCTCCTTTCTCCTTAAACTGGCAGAAACTTTTGCATATCCCTAATACTTGATTGTTGAGAACAATTCTTTCAATGAAGAACCTACACTTATCAGCTATCCAGTTAAGATGAAGCATACTCAAACTTATTTCAGTAACAGTTAGCCTTGTACCGAGTTGGCAGTTCTTTTCCATCGGTGTAACCTACGAGAAACACATTCGTGGCACTTAATTTTATCACAAATTGCTTTGTTCATTCATTCAATTCTTCTGTTTCACGACTTAGGAATCAACCATTACACCCAGTGCACAGCCCCTGAAATCCTGGAAAGGTCATGGAATTTGATTTCTCTTTTTTCCAGGACTGGAAAGTAATTGTTTTTTCATATTTTGATAAAAGGTCCTAAAATTTTTTTATGTAAGAAAAACTCATTCCATGCAAAATCAACAAATGGGGGCTCACCTCACAGATAGGCATGGATTTGGAAGAAATTTTAGTCAGGGATAGTGTATATATAGAGAGAGAATCCAGAATTGCAATTTTTTCGAGTAGGGGTGAATTTGCACCCTGAATGGTCATTCAAGGACATTTTTGAAGAAAATGGTGTACATTGTTTTATTTATTTTGTTTCAGTGGTGTTCATTGTTTTGTATTTCTCTTAAACTAATCATTCAAGTGTAATTTTTAAAGATAAAATTGTGATCTAAAAACAGCAAGTAAGTTAAAAAACAAAATTCAATTCACAAACAATTTTGAGTAGTTCAGATTTTATTTTAAGTAATTTTTCTTTTTGATCACTTTATATTTCATTTATATGTGCAAATGAAACCAGTCATAAGTTTTGATCTATGTGAAGAGTTAGAACTACTTGGCAAATTAATTTGAAGTTCATATTTCATTGTTTACTTGGCTTTTTAGGGCTGCCAAACCTCAAACCAATTAAAAATTTCCTAGTTGTACCCCCTAAGTAACTTGATGTGGGTCCAGTGATTAAATTTTAAGAACTGTCTTAATAAAGGGATCAATGTGTACAGATTCACACCAGAAAGTATCATTTTGCATCTCTGACTATTTCTATTTAAAAAGAAAATGTGCAGATCAAGTTATTGAATTATTTCTTTTTTATTTTAAATGCCTGAAAGAATTTGCTTGTATTTATTTTTTAAAACTTATTGCCATTTTAGAAAGATTGCAATCTTCTCTTTAAAATGACATTTAAATTAGCAGCCTAGGAGAATTACCAGCAATTTTATTAATAAATCAATAAGCACAATGTTTTTTTATATATGTCTTCAAATGAAAATTTGGGGGGGGGGGGGTTTGCTCCCTACTCGTTAAAAAAAATTACATTTCTGGATTCAGTTTTCTCTCTGTATATACTGTCAATAAATAAAGTTTCATAAAAATCCACGACTGTGTGGTGACCAAAAAAAAAAAAAATTCATTTGTTAATTTAGCATGGAATGAATGGCCCATTGTTAATGTTTGCTTGGATTGCATCTCTGTTTCTAGCTTCCTGTGACATCTGCTCTTGAAGACATTACTTCCTCCATGGGGTATGGAGACATGATGTCATCTCATGATGCAACAGTGCAAATTTCCAGAAACTTTGGTTTGCGCTATACCAGTTTTGTGCTGATGGCTGATGTAGTCACGGCACCATGTGGAAACCTTTCTGCTAGTCCAAGATGGCCGTTCTTTCCTTCTAGCACATGCTTTCCTCACTTAAGGAAACTGCTATCTTGCCTCTAAGCTGCAAGTCAATTTACTTAGGAATAGGTGACTGTAGATAAGAGAATCTTCAGTGCCATGGCAAAATTGTTTTGCATTATTGTCATTGTACTAAGTGCCAGATTGCTTCACATAAGTTTTATACGGAGCAATTTTTATTCAGAGAAATTTTGCCTCTTCATTGAAGCTGTAACACACACTGAAGAGCAGTATGTAACAGTGGAACCCATAGAATTTCATAAGAATTCCAAATGCATAGCAAATAATAAAACAAAACTTTGTTTTTTCACCAAAAATATATGTTCCTGTAATTGGTTGATTAACTGGAAAAAACCTGGAATTTATTGCCTCTATTGTTACACAAGTTACATTAATCACATCAGAAAACTTGCAAATTACATCACCCTGGAGCAGAAATCAAACCTGCATCTCCTGATTACCATTCAAACATGATTGATGCCCATTACACCCCCAGGACAATCAAATATCTGAGTGTTAACTATCAGAGTATTCTCTCACCAATTGCAAGTTGGAGCAAGTTCTGCTTTCCCGTACTGTTGTTAAGTAAATTTCCAGTCACTCGGGTAAATTGTGTGGAAGGAATATTCTTCGCATAATAAACAAAGACATTGCTCTTTCTGTTTTTCTCAACACAGGCCCAGCCTTCTCGAAACAGGGGCCCGGGTGCAAAAATATTTCATTCGACTGCTTATTTTTAATACTAAGCACTGTAGCTCATACCTTCTTAAGAGTTAGATTTTGCAAGGTTAGGACTCATAAACTGATACGTAAAAATATTATCAAGGGTTATTTATGTACATCTGATGATCGGAGAAAATTTCCACGCACACACACAAAAAATCACACGTTAAGTACTTGTGTCAAGAGGAACTCGTAAAAATAATGTGCTGTTATTTATAGTGGGTTCCTTAGGTTTGCGAGTAAACAGGAACTTTAAAAAGTCCATAGAATTGAGTTTCTAACAATATTAATTTATTCTGTTTCATACAGAGGGTTCTGTAAAACACAATAAGTAGAAAATGTCATGTTAGCTATTTGTGACCTCGGTGACGAAAGCTCATACTCTTCTGCAATTGTTAAAACACTAAAACAAAGTTTGAAAAACATCAATAAAAATGTATCATAGCCAGCCTAAAACATTTATTATATGTTACCTAATAATTGCTAGCTTTTTTTTTTCTGATCCACATACTGAGATTTAAAGATATAGATTGAAAAAGGCAGCGACTTCATCACTACTCAATGTGATGTTATGATCTCAGTCGTCTCACGAGAATGGCGGAGAAGACTGTGGCGTTTCGCTGGCTTCATTTTGATCACACGAGGGGAACGGTGGCCCCTTACTACATCTATTCTAACCTCATTGCCTCACCCTACGTAATTTCAGTAGAAAGTGCATGGGGGCATTAACAAATGCCAGTTTGGTTATGGGGGCCCCTGATGTTACAACAATTCAAATTGAGTTCATAACTTAATTTTAACCAATTAACTTCATTAAAAATTTTATTTTCAATTTTCTTCAGTTTTATCATTTCCTCCCACCCCCTTCTTTTTCATTTTACAGGGCCTGGGTGCCATGTGCAACCCCTCCCCCTCTTGTGGCCGGCCCTGCATCAACACATAGCAACCGAAAAATAGTTATCCGGCTACTTTTGGGATCATACCCCAGATCTCTGGATATCTAGCAGAATGTGTTTAGAACGCACTTAGCTAGATATCAAGAGATCTTGGGTAGATTCCAGCAGTAGCCTGATAACACTTTTTCGATTGCTTCATATCAAGACTGGAATCAAAGATTATGCTGTAACAATGTTACATCATAAATCAAGAACAAGCGCATATTGCTGTGCTAACATATATAGTTATATACTCTTGTTGCATTAATAATTTGGGGTTGTCTAACGTAATATTTTAATGTGTACAATATCAAGAACAGACAAACTAGCTTTACTTGCAAAATTAAGGCAAAAATTTATGGAAATCAAGTGGGCAAATGCACAGAGACGTGTAAACTATTCAGTGCCCTAGGCCAAATAAAATGAGATGCCCCCAAGTAAATATATTTTAAAGTAAAAAATCACTTCCAATTTGAATTTAATCTTTAAATTGTATATACCTGGTAGCTTTTTCTTTGTTTAATTTTTTGTCACAATAAAGAAACCATTAAGAAAAATTTGAATATTTTTTTTAGTACATATATTATTTAAAACTGGGAATTCAAATGACAATTTTTATATATCATTTTTTTGCAAATTTAATTTGTGCAATTTTGAAACTTGCATTTCATCATCAGTTTTATATTTACAAATAAAATCGTTTGATTTTAACATGCCTACAAATTTTGCATTTAAATTTTCAAAACAAATTGCACAATGCATCGTATCGCTTAAAGGTTTAGTTGCCTGAATGCCGATTTTCTGAGTCCTGTCAAACAATGATTATGTGATGCCGTAGGAACAACAATCATTAAAAGGAGGAATGAACAGGTGTTCTGACAGGAATGCAATAAAGGAAAAGGGGAGAGTAAATATAGAGTTGTAGAATATATGCACTGCCTTTGGCTTTTGCTAAAAAAAGAAGCAAACTTAAGTGGTGTCACATTCACATCAGGTTATGTATTTGTTCTATTTTTAAAATTAAAATTATATTGATGCCTGGAGGGTGGCATGTGTTAATATATTTTTACTTATTAAATTCATTCAGTTGATCATGGGATATCTTATATTTAGCACATAGTTAAGGGATATTGCTTATTTTGTATTAAATTACATGTCTTAGATCTGGTTTGTTAATTGAACTACTGTGGTTTATTCAGAAAATGTCTTTAAATATTTGTGTGTTTCAACAGAAGTTTAATTTCAAGAATTTAATTTAGCACATATAACATTTTGTGTTTATTTATTTTGACTTGATTATGTATTTTATTGTTTAGTTTGTTTATGACAACTACTAGTGCAGGTCCTAAGGGATGAGAATACTGGTTTTGCTTGTGCTTTCAGCTTTTTTAACTGGTCTCAATTCCCATTATCTGACCAATCAGAGCCAAGATTTTGTGCAATTGGTTGGTTTAGCAATGCTTTATTTCTTATAATGTTGTTTCTGCTTATTTTATAGCTTATTTCTTTTATTAATTTTAATTTCATCTTTAAGAATTTTGATATGCTTGGGTCTTGTACATTTTTGTGTGATAGCAGAATATTTACTGCTTCTGTTATTGATTCATTAGCATGCATTTTTATTTGTTCATAATTTATGGCATGATTCAAAATAATTTCATTGATTGCTTTGATATGCTTTCTAATTATTTCAAATAATGTGGTCATCCCTCTGTTTGGGAAGATTATATTAATTACTTTATAATGAAAAGTTTGTAAGGTGTTTGTGTATTTCAGTGCAGTTGCCCAGTACAACTGCTCCATATGTAATAACTGGAACTAAATAAGCATTTTCCATAATTTGACTTTGTGTTTTAAGTGTTAACTGCATTTACTTGTCTTTCTAAGAAGAGGCGGCACTACATTTTAAACACAGATTTTTCAATATTGAAACTTCCTTGATTGATATGTTTGCCCCAAATAATTTTTGTGTCAATAGTGAGTCCTAGGTATTTCGTATAATTTCTCAAAGATAATTTTGTGTAGCAAATTTTTAGCCTTGTTTTTGGTATAGTGTTTGTATAACTTTTAATAAAAAATATTGCTTGCTTTTACTTTTTTTTTATGCATTGACTTTAATGTTCCATTTTGTGAAGTTTTTTTCAGTTTCTGGTGGAAGTTTCTGTAGTTTTAGTTACTGCATGTTTGTAATTAATAGACATACTAATAATGCTTTCATCATATGAAGCACATAGTATATTATTGTCTTCTTTAGTATCTGAGTTATCTCACTGAGGTAGTTGTACAAAAGCAATAAATGGGAACCCCTGCATGCCATTCATGATATCAACAGAAGGGGGTTACCAGTTACCACTGCAAAAAGCTTAACTTTGTTTCCAATCATCATATTGAGCAGAAAAGTAAAATAAATGTTTATAATAATTTTTTGTCAAGACTGTGTTTGTAGTACTGACTTGTAGAATAGCCATGAAGTTTATAATACTGATTTCCTGTGAATAATGCCCTTAAATACTTCACAAAGCTTGTAAGTTTTTCCTGTTCAAAAACATGAGTTTTTCAATTTAAAAAATGTCTACACACTGATGCCTGCCAGGACAAGGCTGTCATAATTGCTGTTAGACAGTACTGATGAAAGCTCAATACCTCTTTTTGGTAGGGAGCTAGATATGATAAGTGTTGAAGAGGTGGAAATGTTGTGACATCTCTTTACCATGCTGAATATTCTCCGGCGGCAAGTAGACAACTGAAAAGCAGCTGTGGCATCGTTTAACTGAACTTTACTGAAATAACTGCTAAAATTTTGTGAGGAAATCCTGTTACTTTTAGTGAGCAGTGAGATTGACAAAAAATTTCCTCTGTGTTGGGAAACATGGTGTCAGAATGTAGTTAGAGAAATTCTTAGAACAGAAAAATGTGGCTGAGTATTTTAATGAGCTGCGCAGAACTACATTAGTTTGGTATTGGACCTGAACTTTTATAAAAGATTCGTCAAGCAAAAATATTGCAAGGCAAATTATGTAATCTATTGGGTAAATGAAAAAAATTCTGTTTAGTGAATTGTATATTTACAAAATCTTACTGACACTGCGGTTAACCATCTGATATGTAGCTTTGTTTTCCTGGCATATTTTATGAAACCGATTTTCATCTAAAACAAATCTGAAGATCATGTACTTCACTTAAATAAACAAATTCCATGTAGGAAGGAGCACTTCATTCCTGTTGTGTAGGGAAATTTGTGCACATTTGTACACAATGTATGAAAGAGTGTTCAGGGATCATAGCATACTTCTGGAAAATTTTAGGTAAGAATTTTAGGAATTTTTAGAAAAATTTTAGGAAAATTTTAGGAGTGTATTTCAATAAAAACTAGATGTATATTTGTATACATCTAGTAAAACAACTTTGTATACATTGTAAAGAGTTTGCTTCACACCCTTCAACCATATATACTGATAGACTGCGCATGACATCAAAATTTCTGGCTCCAACATAAAATCACATGACAACAGTCAAAAAGATGGGTTACACCTGCTGTGCTTATGGTTGCTCTGACCGATATAGTAAAGAAAGTTCTATGATTTTTCATGGGTAAGAAACGAATTAAATACCTAAGTCAATAAAGTTCAATTACTTAACCAGAAACTTGCAGCTATTGATATAAAAATATAGTAACTTAAGGAAAAAAATGGAATGCATGTTCCAAATTCTTCGCAAATGTTCATCACATTATAAATCACAAAATGTAAACAACACGATCATGCATGTATATAGCTCATAAGTAAACTTACCTGAAGAGTTTTCATTATATATGAGGTGCATTCACATAATACACCGAAAACACTGAAGTTCTGCAGCGTAAATTAGTAATCATAAAAGCATTTGTACACGAAATTTGGAGTCTGATGATGACGTGCCCAATGTTTGAGCCATGGCGGCTTTGATGCAGCTATTGCCAATGCGCAGTCCATTAGTATATATGGTCGAAGTTAACACCCAAATTTTTTGCATAACGTCTAATGTCTAAAGTTTAAGTATGATTTACTTCTAATGTTCAGTTCTTATCTTTTCACGTGTTATTATCATATTCAAGTATATTTACCACATTCAAGTTTCACTTTGAACATTAATATGCTGTTGAACCAGAAGCAATTCACGATTTTCACAGTAAAGTTTTCAGGTTTCACATTAAACTATAATATCCTAAAAAGGTAATTGAAAACCAAGAACTATGTACAATTGTTCACTGAATTACTTTTTTCATATTATTGTTTGAACCTTTTCCTGATTAGCCTATCTTTTTCTGCTTCCACCACAACTAATTTACTTTCAGTTTTCTTTATTTCAGCTGAACCTTGTATGATCAAGTTAGAGGCAACTGCTATTTCAACAGTATTTTGTTTTTCTACAGCTTTTCTCATTCTTTCTGTTCCCTCTTGAATTACTGCTAGGGAGGCTTCTTTATCTTTTTTAAGCCTATTTATTTCTGCATCATTTTCTTTTATTTTGTCATCAAACTCAGCTTTTCTTTTTTTCTCTAGCTGCTTTTCCTTATTTTCCCTCTCTTTCTTCGAAAATAAAAGCATAACAAACAGCGCGAAAACTAGCTCATAAATAGAATATTTGAAACACTCTCAATGTATGCACTCTCAATTATTAGGGATGGTAGAGGGGAAGGGAATAGAACTGTCCAAAATTAGCACGTTTTCGTTGCGCTAGGGCGCTTAAGCACGGCTGAATTCCTTCAGATACCCCCAATGTTCAAATGATTGAAATGTGCTGATGTTCATGGAATGAAATGGTTGATCAGCTATGATGACCGCATAAAAGTTCGGGGTGGGGGGGGGGGAGGGCTTTATTTTTTATATTTTTTTAGTTTATGCAACATTTTACATCACTCCAGTATTTATCTTGTCATCATCAACAATCGCAATGCAACTACCGCTTACGATCGCGGATATCAGCAACCGAAAATCTGCCATATCTCTAAGTGATATAACACACAGTATCCTGTTACAGTGTATTGTAATTGAAAAAAAAGGATGTGGAAAAAAGAAACTTTCAGAAATTAAGATCATCAAGTCATGCGTTTCAAAAATCCGTTTTCCTTTATAACGTTTAAAAACAAGTTTTTGCTTTATTACCTGTAGTGTAAATAAAAAAACTATGTTGATTTTTTTTTTATGGAATCAGACGTCCGTATGTCTGATTGTCTTCATCTGAGTTCACACTTTAGCTACTGCAGGGATCATAGCATACTTCTGGAAAATTTTAGGTAGGAATTTTAGGAATTTTTAGAAAAATTTTAGGAAAATTTTAGGAGTGTATTTCAATAAAAACTAGATGTATATTTGTATACATCTAGTAAAACAACTTTGTATACATTGTAAAGAGTTTGCTTCACACCCTTCAACCATATATACTGATAGACTGCGCATGACATCAAAATTTCTGGCTCCAACATAAAATCACATGACAACAGTCAAAAAGATGGGTTACACCTGCTGTGCTTATGGTTGCTCTGACCGATATAGTAAAGAAAGTTCTATGATTTTTCATGGGTAAGAAACGAATTAAATACCTAAGTCAATAAAGTTCAATTACTTAACCAGAAACTTGCAGCTATTGATATAAAAATATAGTAACTTAAGAAAAAAAAATGGAATGCATGTTCCAAATTCTTCGCAAATGTTCATCACATTATAAATCACAAAATGTAAACAACACGATCATGCATGTATATAGCTCATAAGTAAACTTACCTGAAGAGTTTTCATTATATATGAGGCGCATTCACATAATACACCGAAAACACTGAAGTTCTGCAGCGTAAATTAGTAATCATAACAGCATTTTTACACGAAATTTGGTCTGATGATGACGTGCCCAATGTTTGAGCCATGGCGGCTTTGATGCAGCTATTGCCAATGTGCAGTCCATTAGTATATATGGTCGAAGTTAACACCCAAATTTTTTGCATAACGTCTAATGTCTAAAGTTTAAGTATGATTTACTTCTAATGTTCAGTTCTTATCTTTTCACGTGTTATTATCATATTCAAGTATATTTACCACATTCAAGTTTCACTTTGAACATTAATATGCTGTTGAACCAGAAGCAATTCACGATTTTCACAGTAAAGTTTTCAGGTTTCACATTAAATTATAATATCCTAAAAAGGTAATTGAAAACCAAGAACTATGTACAATTGTTCACTGAATTACTTTTTTCATATTATTGTTTTAACCTTTTCCTGATTAGCCTATCTTTTTCTGCTTCTACCACAACTAATTTACTTTCAGTTTTCTTTATTTCAGCTGAACCTTGTATGATCAAGTTAGAGGCAACTGCTATTTCAACAGTATTTTGTTTTTCTACAGCTTTTCTCATTCTTTCTGTTCCCTCTTGAATTATTGCTAGGGAGGCTTCTTTATCGTTTTTAAGTCTATTTATTTCTGCATCATTTTCTTTTATTTTGTCATCAAACTCAGCTTTTCTTTTTTTCTCTAGCTGCTTTTCCTTATTTTCCCTCTCTTTCTGCTTCCTTTCTTTTACCTTTTTTGATTCTTCTTCCTTCAGCTTATCAACATACTCTTTATAAAATTTATGTGAATCACAAACACTATTTAACAAATTTCTTGTTATGGTAACTTTACTTACACATCCATAGTGCTTAATGGCCCCTTTAACTATTCTTAATGATGTTATAGTTGAGTCTTTTAAGTTAGCCTTGTCCTTCCTTAACAGAGCAGTGTTAACCGAAAATCCCCTTTCTGCATCAGCATTACCATGAGGTAAAACTAAAATTGACTTTATGAGTTTAGCAAGATTTGAGTATTTTTCTTTTCCGCTAGAGTCTTTAATACTAAATATATTACGCCAGTAATGATCAATCCGCACTGGAATATGCCCTTCCTCTGAAAATTTCACTAGTTCATCTAGAGTTGGCTTATCGCAATTTAAAAGTTTCCACTCTTCTCTTACTCTATCAATTTGTTCCTCAGAAAGATGCAAAACACTTGAAATTCTGGTTATTTCCGAAAGTCCTTCAGTGACTGAAAGTTGAGTTGACTCTTTCTTTGGTTCTTTTACCTTTAAAACTTCTATGTTTCTTAGCTTTTGATTGCAGAATGGCAAATTTGACTTTAAATATTTTGTGGTTGCAATTAGTGATGATCTTACATCTAAGAGAAATAATTTCTGCCTGGTCTCCTGAACATTCCTGAGGAGATTTTTTGTCTTCATACCAACTTCTAACTCCCTAGTTTTTTCCATGAATTTTTGTTTTCAAAATCCACATTCTTTAGGTCTTCTCCAAATTTCCCTGCTATAACATCATCTTGGATAAACTGAGCCATAACATTCCTCATTAAAGTATTTAAATCAGAATATAACTGGTGTATTTTTGGTTCTTCACTCTGATAACATAATGAAAACTTTTCAAAATTTTGGTGTGAGAATGAAATTAATGCTAAATAGCAAGGAGTAAGCTCATTTTTCAGGAAACAGTGAATTCTTTTATACCTTGCCGAATTGCGCAGTTGTTTTTCAAATATTTTTTGAGATGGCAAGAAGTTTAAAAAATATTCTGTAATATTTAGCCATTGATCCAAGAGCCTCTGGGCTACAGAACCAACGGTTAACCCTCTGTTGCTGACATGACGCAAAAGAAATTTGGCAGTGACCAATGTTATATCCTCGACAGATTTATAATCCTCTCGTCTTGCAGCACTACTCTTTAAAAAGTAATGCATATCAGTAGCAAATTCGTCAAAATCTATATTTAAGCTTGTCAAAAAAATTTTAAATGCATTACTAACAACATGCAGGTTGCAAAAACCTAGTTCCAAAGATTTCTGGCCTGTTTCTTGTTTTACAACTTCATTGAATTTGCATAAAAAGCACTTATTTACATTTGGGCTGTCTATGGATACACAAATAATTCTGTTCAACGAAATATTGAAGGATGATAACACATCAAGAATTTCTTTTAGCAAAATATCTGCTGTTGCATGACCCAGAAAAACGCTTGTTAGGTATCGGCAAGAAACTGAATTAATTTCTGAAGACCAGTACCTGAGATACACATCCAACTGCCGTTTCACTTGTGTATTTGTAGTTTCATCAAATGCTATAGTAACCTTTCCTGGGCTACTAGATGCAATGTCTTTTTTCAAATCCTCTTCAAAATATTTTGACAATCCATGTGATATCACATAAGCAACTTTTTTTTCTTTAAGTTGCATTTTGGCTGCAATAGCAGAATCAGAAAACATTTCTTTGAAAAGTTCAACTGTTTCAGTGCATGAAACAAAAGACATATTGTCCTTAGCAACTTTCATGGCCCATAATGCTTCGGCTTTAGCCAACTGTAAATCATGACTCAGTACTTCACTAATATTTGTTTTGGGCTGAAGATCCCGTCCTCCAAAGGCTTTCAGGATGGACTTATTTTGAAATTTACTTTGAAATTTCTGCAAATGTTTTTTTCCTTTATGATGCGCTTTTACTTGTGAAAAGCCACTATTAGAAATGTTGAAAATTTCTGAACACAATATACACTTAGCAGAAAATATTGTTTCAGTTGCAGAACACCATTCTTTCAACTTCACTCCGTCCAATTCTTTGGCGAGCCACGCATCTTGAAATTTCGTTTTGGATTTAGGCATCTTAAACACTTGTATTACTAACCAGAAAATGAAAGGGAAGTACAAAAACACGTTCCAATATTGCAAAACCAGACAACTTCCCGAAATTTGGCTGCGAGGATGTCAGAAGATATGAAAAAAAAAAAAAAAAAAAAAAGCAGGTCACCACTAGAGAACTGAACCTGCACACAGCACAGAGAACACCATAAAAGACGTAAAACCAGAAACTATCATACGCATCTCACGCAAGTTCAGTCAAAGCGAGTCGGAGCCCAGATATATTGCGCATCGAAGGTCGCTGTCGCCGACGCATGATCGTCGAAGGTCAATGATCGCGTGCTCTACTGCCTGCCAAGATAATACTCAGCTACCATCCCATCGTCATTACCGGAGGTTACGGAAGGAGACCACATGTTTCCTCTTTGCTTCTACCCACCTGCGGTTTACAATAACAAAACATCAGCAGAAAGAGGAGGTTCCACAAGGCATGTACAAAAATAAAGTACGATCTTCTGCGTGCCACGGAGTTCGTCTGCAAAGCGCAAACCAGGGGTGAAAATGACCCCTCCCCTTTTCCCTTAGATCTCTTGTTACTCTCGAAAACTGTTCGAAGGCAAAAAAATGGAACGCCCGCCCCGAAGCAAGTGCATCTCGATGGCGTCATTTTTCCTTCCCTTCAGCAGCACAGCATATAGGCTGTGTTTCTACAATAACAGGTCTTTTTACCTTACCGTAATGGTAAATTTATTGGCGTTAATAACGGTTGTGTTTTTAATAAAAATAAGCTTACAAAAATTTTAGGATGAATAGCAAATTTTAGGTCTAATTTTAGGAATTTAAGGAGGGTCACAAAATATTAGGAATTTTAGGAATTTTAGGAGGAATGCGATCCCTGAGTGTTTTATGTAAATGGTCATCAACTTGCATGACTGATTAAATATTTTTATTGTTGCATAAAAACCTTTGTATTTACAAGACTTAATGCTCTTATAACACTAGCTTGATAGATAAATCTCTGTTATATAGAAATGTGTGTAGATGTAGGCAAAATAAAACAGTATTGAAGACGATGTTTTTCACTGCTAGTTTGCAAACTTATTATAACATGTTACTGACAAGTTCTGTCGCTTTTCACATAACTCTTCGGTTTGTCGTTTGTTGATCCTGTGCAACTTGTGTGAATTTCATTTGTGGGTGTGTTTATTACCATGTGCACTGGTGCATGAAAACAACACCAGGAATTCTAGTTTAATACTAGTACACACATGTATTGATTTTATGATATCTAATATCTTTTGTCGAAAGAGCAAAAATGACCTACATTTCATTTGTCTGTGGCCCCATTGTTTGAAAAAGGTCACATATTTTCTACCACTTTACATGTATTCCTTTGTGTGTGTTCATTACCATGTGCACAGGTGAAAGCAAAACCATGAATGCACATATATTGATTTTGTTAAAATAATAAAAATTACCTATATTTAATTTGTCCATCAGTAGCCCAGTTTGCAAAAGATCATAAGGTAGGTTCAAAAGTTCCTGAAATAGTTCCAAACTGTGCAAATGAAGAAGCATGTCAGGGGAATTTTCCATCTCAGATGTTGGCAGTAATCATGATATAGATTGCTGACAAGTGGCACCTTTGCATTTCCTGTCTGTGTTGAGCACCAACTGTTCTATTGTGGTGTACCACGTGTTTAATAACATCGCAGTTGAAGCTTATGGAAACTATAAGACATCATGACATTTTGTGTTTTTCTTCGAAAATCAATGTGACAGACATTAGCCATGCTTCAGCAAGCATATGGTGCAATGGGAAGTTTATGTGTTGCACAAGCATTACAGCTGATCAATATTACAGTTTTCTAACCACCATAACCAGAAGAGTGAAAACATGCTGATTTTCGTGTGATCCAGTCAATCTTTGAAATGGAAAGTAACGCATTTGCTTGACAAAAGACACCCTGTTTAAACTAGTAAGAGAGTGTGCTGGAAGTTTTCTTTCACTATCTGGACCTTATTATTCACTATGAAGTTCTTGGAGAAGGGAGGACTGTGAATAAAGAAATGTACTTTGATATCTTCTGTCTCTTCAGGGATGTAATCTGAAGTAAAAAATGACCAGAAAAATAAGAACAAATAGTTTCTTGATGACAATGCACCTGTACATCATTATATAATGGTCCAAAAAAAACAAAAAAACAATGGGACATCACTTGAGCATTTCCATATCTTCCTGACTTGGTACCACCCAACTGTTACTTGTTTACACAGTTGAGATCTGCCCTAAAATCACCACTATTCACAAGCAATTGCTGAGAACACCATTTGAAATGTGACAAAGGAATTGAAAATGGTTTCAAAGAATGGATTCCAGGAATACTTGAAACAATTTTATGGACAGTGTAGCTCCCTAAGAAAACTATTTCAAAGGGAATGCAATGGAAATAACAGTAGTCTTATTGCTTTCTGTATGAAAAGGAATTTCTGGAAACTTTTTGAACCTACCTTGGATATTATTGGTATTGAGAATAATCATACACATTGTTAACATATCAGCATGTCAGTTTTTATTTTATTCTTTCCTTTATTTTGATTGCATATGTACTGTATCTGTGCCCTAAGAATGAATAAATAAAGAAATTTAATTTGCAGTACATTCCTTTATCACTGACTTAACATTTAATTTTGAAGCATTTCCAAGTCTCCCTTCCCTGGAGCCAGTGACCCTAAATTAGGGACGGGCAACTGCTTATAGCCCATTGAGTTGCTCACATTGGTCGTTAAATCTCCAATAAAGAAAAAACTAACCCAATTTTATATGCATGTGCCTGCAATGCAAATTTACTTTTTAATTAGTACTAATTACATCTATCTCTCAAATGTGAATAAAACTTTCTCCCACCCCAAAATATATTGCTTTGTGATACTGGTTGGCAGG
Source organism: Macrothele yani (assembly GCA_039090855.1). Lineage (NCBI taxonomy): Eukaryota > Metazoa > Arthropoda > Arachnida > Araneae > Macrothelidae > Macrothele > Macrothele yani. The sequence continues at coordinate 52,941,507 of CM077032.1, read as the reverse complement.
AAATGTGGCAAGAACCTTCAGAAGTGTATGTGTGTGTGGATTTAGGTTTAATGACTACTGTGAGCAACTTGATGTGCTATAAGCAGTTGCTTGTCCCTAATTTGCGGCCACTGGTTCCAGGGAACGGGGAGAGCCAGTGCCGTAAGACAAACACAACATCCAAGGCTGCATCGGGATTTGAACCCAAACCCATGATTAGAGGCCATCACTTGTGCCAGGGCGGCATCTTCAGAACTGATGGACCCAGAATGCTTTCTGAAAATGAACACAGGAAACCTTACAACTTCCGAATATTTTCAGTACTTGACCACAAATTATCGTTTTTAAAATACAACTGGCCAATCATCATTAAAGTAGAATCATTGTTATTAAAGTTATATTTTTAAGATACATGTTGCAGGATGGAGAGAGAAACAAATATCACCATGCAAAGTTTTATTTTACCAAAATTTTATTATATGTCAGTGAGACGTAAAACAAATCCCTTTAATTCTGCATGTGCAAATTTATACAGAAAAATAAAGGTGCTTCAACTGCAATGGTTTTCACCAATTTAAATTTCTCAGACTTTGCAATCATAATTACAGTGTGCATATTCATATAAAAACTCAATATGCTCATAACTCATTCTAAAACTTTTTTTTTTTGCCAGTGAGTAGCAAAGTAGCAACAGTTTCACAATGAGTAAAGTTCATCATTTAGTATTATAATATATTTATTCATAAATAAATTTTATGCTGTTATATTTTTGTCCGCTGAATCGAAATTTTTCCACATTTCTCTCATTGAAAAAGCCTGAAAGTGAGCTGCATTTCATACTGTCATAAGCTGTGGAAAAATGTATCAAAGCTACCATGTCCCAGTGAGGGTTCAGTTGACAAAAGATAATAAATGAGCTAATAACAATGTAAAGAAATATTCTGACAAGTTGATGCCAACCCAAATGTACAATTTTCAGCCATCAAAAATATTTACAAGAAAAACTTACTAACAATATTTGTAGCCTGAACTTCAGATCTGCTTACTGCTGTAACTGAGACCATCAGAAACAAATGATTTTAGTGGACATTTATATAAATCCACTACAAAACACTTATCTCAAATAGTCAATCTCATCTCCAGGGGACAACTCTCATTAGCTGCAGCAAAATGCTTTCAAACACACAATGTGTTCCACAATAAGTATGTGCGTTTGTCCTCTTGAAAAGATTAGTCCTTTTAGCTGTTCTAATGGAAAAACTAAAAACACAAGAGGGTGGAATGCATAGATATACAAAGGTTTCAGAAAAAAAAATACAAAAAGCTGTAAAAAAACTACCAGTGTAAGGTACAAGAGATTATTCTGAGGTGCAAAATGATGTAAGCACCAAAAGAGGTATCACATTGTAATGGGGATTTACATATCTACAGTTATACAAGACAAATGAGCTATGAAAGCATAAAAAAAAAAAAAAAAAAAGGTTTCATGTAGCGGTGACTATTGGAAAGTGAAAGAACACAACCATTGAGTGACATCGTACATTTTGTCATCTGCTTGAGGAAGGAGTGTGGCACAATTGTGCTGCATAGTTTATTCATTAACGGGCATTTGTTATGGTGCAGTAGCTGGAGTGTTACTTGAAATTGGCAGTTCGCGGAACAGTGCACTTTAACGGAAAAACGTTTGAATCTAACTGAAATTCATCGCGAAGTGTCTTCTGTTTATGAAAAAGAGGCAATGTTGCTCACCAAATTTTCAGTACCCTATACTCGGGGTAAAGCTATCCTGGCAATGAGGCAAAGGCTGCGGTTCCTTTTCACTCCCAGTTACCAGTATTACTCCGCACTAATGGTGTGTAATTAATCGTCACTCGGAAATTTTGCGACGGAGCTTCTCCCACAGGCCCTCCGGGCTGTCTGTCGCCGTGCCCTGACCATATCCCCAGTACTCCCCACCCCCAACTCACGTGCACGTTGTAGACCGGTAGTAACCGGCAGATGCCATTGGAAAAACCCGAAAAGACAGAAGAGTGTTTTAAAACAACAATCAAGAAGGAGAAACGCGAAATGCCCTCGGAACACTTATCTCGCCATCACCCTTCCGCTAAAGACCCCAAACCCCCACAGCAATAAATATCCCGTGTTGACTCTGACCCCAAGAAGAATGCTGTCACGGAGGACGATCAGTGACGTCACAAAACGCGAACATTTTTTTTTTTTTTTTAGAAATGCCGCTGAAACTGAGATATGAATTTTTTAAATGCACATACACACAACGTATTGAACATCTCTGTACTTTTTAAGTGCCTGTTGAAGCTGGAGTACGAGCTTTTAGACTAGAACTATTTTATGCAGTGGAAGTATACACTCTGTAGCCTTCCTTCCATTGCCAGGTTAAGTTTGCCCCAAGTATAGGTTCCAAGAGTTTCTGCGACACGTAAAATTCGCCCATAGGATGATCAAGAGGATGTCGGCATAGATATATATGTTTGCATGCTGAGACGTTTACCTCGCACCCCACTAGTTAGAAGCAATTTTTGGGTTGACCGTAAAAAACAAGTGTGTTTACATATAAAGAACTCAGAGTTTTTCATTGTTTCTTTGCATTTTTATCCAAACTATGAGCACAAAAACCTATATCTGTGGGGTTAATACCTGCTAACTGATGCTTTTTCCATAGTTATAAAGGATTGTGAGAACATTTACTTCTTAAAAGGCAGAGCACACAGCGAAATGCTGGCACGTGTTGCGGAGAGTTAATTTCTGACTGAGTGACCACATCGGTATTTTTTTTTTACAGATTGTTTAAAAGCTTTGTTTTTTTACATTGACATCATGGTTTTGAATCACTTAAAAACTCCTGCAACAGAAAAGTCCGATGTCAGCAAAAGTTTAGGGTTGTTGGCCATCAAAACAAGCGAGGAGACACACTGAAATAACCATCTGCCAATGTTTACAAGTTCCTTGTTCTTAAATCTTTTGTTTCTTTATGTTGACATCATGTTTCTTTGTAAAACTTTAAGACAGATATACTCTGTAATAGAGGAATTACCTACCTGAAGCACATTTTGGGGTTGGTGGGTATAAACAAGTGCTGCGAACATAGCCATCTGCCCGTGTTTCTATTGTGCCCCTTTAGGATATGTTGGAGCACCAAAATTTTATGTAGAAGGCTTATTTGATGCTAGACGTGTAGTCTGTTGGACAACAGAGATCCTCTGTAGGCAAAGAATGTGATGCTTACACCTCGCAACACTGTTCTAACCTGCTAGGGGCGTCCATAAAGTATGTCCATGATTTTTTTTTTACTATTTTTTGACTCCCCCTTCTGTCTGATTGTTGGCACCCCTCCCTCTAAAAAGTACGTCCAAATTCCCCCCCCTTTATTTTTGATGACTGCTTTTAGAAGTCCTTTAAGAAACAGAAAGAAAATGTGTAATTATTTAAAGGAATCGTCCATATATTTACATGTTTGCTTCAGAAAATATTTATTATTTAGGCATTAATTTATTCTCTAATGCTACCCGAAATTTATAATTCTGAAATAAAGATCTACAAAGGAACGCACACATTCAAGGTTGCAACACTTTTGGTTATATAATCTACAAAACACGATAGATTTGGTAGTACAAATACGAGAACTTAATATTCTGATTTAGCTAAATATCAACAGAAATCTCAAATATTTCATATCGTTTTTTAACAATTAAAAGAAGAAAAAAACCGAAGAAATACCATCCACTATTATTTTTGCCGCTGGACGTCCGAATTACTAAACCTCCCCCATGTCACATTTGGTCCGGTTGTCAGGACCCCCGTAATCTCGGACGTACTTTATTATGGACGGCCCCTAGGAAGTGTTTAACGAATGGCAGACTAGGCTGTTCTATGGAGAGCGGGCCAACACCTAAAGTTTTGTAGTCTTTTCGGTGAGTGCATGTGGTCTTTTTCTGAGAAATCTGTTGCTAAGGTCTGCTCATAAAAGCTCAACGTGTCAGTCGGTGTCTAGGAGGATGAACATGTGTCTACCGAGGACATCGCATTACCCTCTGTTGCTACCATTGGCTAGCTCTAGCTGGGGATGCCACGCTCTTCCAAAAAGCATTGAGGGGTGGGGACTTGTGTGCCTTGCTCCCTCACTCTTACACAGGTCCATACTCAGATTTCTGCAACTCCAAAATGGTGCCACAATTGCATAAATTTAACATACACTGATAGCCAACCCCCACCCACGCAGAAACATGCTGCTATGGTCAAAGCTAGTAATTCTTCCATCATCATACCTCCTTTCGGCAGCAAGAACAGGATTATGCTCCCCAGCTTGACCAAGTAATAATGGGCACTTGACTGTTGGAAGAATGAAGAATTCAGCTTGCAGGCAATGTTATCAGCAAAAAAAAAAAAAAAAAAAAAAGGCACATGACCATAGCTCTTAGGTGCACCCTTTTTCACTTGACTCCAATGGGTGGAATTTCCTTCTAAGTAAAGGGAGATAGTATCATTTTGAATACACTTGCACAAAGGGAAACAAAAAAAATATTTATAACTTCAGTTAATCCATTACTTTATGTATGACCACACAGCAGATTTTAATTCTCCTAACAGCCTTGGCAAAAAAAAAAAAAAAAAAAATATTATTGTACACCACGGAAGAAAAGAAATGCATTAATACCTGAAACGCAACTGATGACTGCTATTTTGTTTGACCATCCCTGCAGCTGCGGGAGCGCAAGTAAAGAAGAGGCGTACTACAGCTGACAGACTTTATAGTTTCATGAAAAAATCCGAACATGCACAAAAATAAATAATTTACCCAAAGATTAATATATTCCTTTAAGATATATTCAGCTTTGCAAGTAAATATATATCAAGTTTTACTTTTTCAAAACTAGATAGCCTGATTGAGGTTATTCCGCCCTTTGGCTCCGGCATGTAATATGATCGATCTCCCTCTGTGCTGCTACGGAAAAGTGTGAAGCCATATGGGAATACCGTGTGAAAGATGAGCGAAAACAGTCAATCACCTAGGATTACGAACACGACGGGCGCATTTACTCACTGCAACTCCGTGATGTGTATGAGGGTGATTTCTTCAAATGCTTTGTTTTATTTTGAACAAAACAAATGTTGCTATTGCTTCTTTATAGTAAGCATGTCTACCTCTCATTCACTGTGTAAACACTTTAATATACAGGAGAATGGCATCCATTTGTAAAATGTCACAAATGTCCAAGTGGACCACAGTATCAGAGGAAAAGAAAACGAGAGCCCACGAAGAAACTTCCCAAACCCAAGCAGTTCTCTTTACGCTGAGCCCGTTAGCTCAAGTGACGTTTCTGATGGAAAGAGTGGTGATTTGTTTAGCTCATCAATTGTTCAAAAGCAGGCATTTGACAAAAACTGGGCACAAAAGAAACAACTGAAAGTAAAACGGATGATTATTAAGTCTTATAATTATTAATTTTACCATTTAAATATATTTTGTTGAATTTGTTCCTTGTGATAAAATGGATATTCATGCACCAGTCCGCGCACCGTTAATCCTGATTGGCCGATTAATAACCTTACACAGTGTTTCTCTTCCAAAAATTATTCGCCGCCCCAGTGGCGCAGTGATCTAAGCGATGGCTTCTGATCATTCGCCTGACAAGGGTCCGGGTTCGAATCCCGGTGAGGCATGGATGTTGTGTTTGTCTTACGGCACTGGCTCTCTCCCTTCCCTGGAACCAGTGACCCTAAATTAGGGACGGGCGACTGCTTATAGCCTATTGAGTTGCTCATGGTAGTCGTTAAACCCCAAATACAAAAAAAAAAAAAAAAATTCCAAAAGTAAAAATCAAAGGTCTCTAGGAACACCCCCTTACTTTTTCAGACACTCTCCTCCCTATCTTCCTGACCCCCCCCCCCTCCCGAACCATACACACACACTGTAAAAAACACATCCTTCCTGGATCGTTCCAAATCCTGGGAAAATGTTTGTGCTTAGGGGCGCTGAAGTAAATCTTGTGATAGGGCATACATAGGATAATGATCTCAAACGTGAACAAACACTACGATTAACTAGTCTGATTGAAAATAAAAGCACTATATAGCGGCTAAAGATATCCGAGGCACTGCAAAAATTTAGACGGCATTCTCGGTGTGTGTAAAAAGTCACGCACGCATTTCAAACGTGCATATAAAGGGAATATTTGCACACAGAGTTGCGAGGACGAACATCACTAAAAATGAATATGTATTAAACTCATAGTAGTACCTAGTACTTCAATACAAACCTTTTTATATCCATCAAACGTGCACATCAGAATTTGCTAGGACTAACATCAAAAACGCGCTATTGTTGCTAGGACGAACATCACTAAAAATGAATATAACGTACACATCAGAATTTGCTAAGACTAACATCAAAAACGCGCTATTGTTGCTAGGACGAACATCACTAAAAATGAATATAACGTACACATCAGTATTTGCTAGGACTAACATCAAAAACGCGCTATTGTTGCTAGGACGAACATCACTAAAAATGAATATAACGTACACATCAGAATTTGCTAGGACTAACATCTAAAACGAGCTATTGCTCTGCACATCACCCAAGCCAATTGGTTCCATGAAATTTTTTAACATGCTTCTTTAAGTTATATTTCATCCCGAATGAACCACCACAGATTGAACAAATGAATCTGTTCGCAGTATCCATGGTCACCGCGAAATATGAAAACATATTCTTTGATGAAAACACGCCAAAAATCCGCAGTAAGAAATAATAACAGTAAGAATTCTACCCGCCAAAAATGCCTGTCTGCCTGTGTTTCCTAACGCACACATCATGCACGCCAATTGGTCGATTGTGTTTTATTCCTAATAATGAGGATCTTCCTACGAGATTTCTATTGCAGTTCCCAGATGCTAGTCTATACACTGCACATCTTCCAATCCATAACCAAAACTTTGAGTTCAACCGGAACCCAAAAATCTTCCTCAAAATTTCTGTCATACATAAATTTACTAACATTCCTTAATTTCATTCCATTTGGAGATATTGTAAAACTAATATTAATGACATTCCGCACATATCTTTCTCAAAAATTAATAAAACAGATGTGAACTACTTCTACTTGCGTACGCTTACACGCCGCATCACGCTCTTCCGAAAACTACAGCACACTCCTGTTGTATTCTTCCGCGCATTCACTACCAAATCGTACTCCGTTCCGACGCACGGAACCTTCACGTGGTGGCCGTTAGCATCGCTTCAGCTTCCCGCACCAACTGCTCCAAACCATCATACTCACAGGTTAATACTTCGGAAAAATTATTTCCTTCTTTCTAAAAGTACTATATTTTTGTACCTTTCCCCATTATTTCGTAGGCTTAAAAAATTCTACGTCTCACTTTTCCCATACAGTTATATTTTTCCGACGAGGTAATTTAGGACGCACAAAATTTTGCTTGCTTATGTTGCTCCTGATTTTGTAAGTGCTGCTTCCTGTTTCTTCTGTTGTTCTTTTTGCGTGCATTTTTATCATTTTTTTCAAGGAGTTGCCCAGGACGAGGAGACTTGTGTTTCGTCATGTTCGGAATGTCATTTAATGACTCAGAATTGATAGGTCTCATCGTTATGGACAATTCAGGTGTCAAAGAAATCACGCTTCAGGGAAATTTTCCCGTGCACTTGAGACATGGGGCGCCTGGATCCTTTGTGTCTTTGAACGTGATTTTAAACGATTCAGGTTCGAGATCTGCCCTAAGAATGACAGATCTACGAGTATATATCTGCCACTCATACACAAACATGTACAACCACGAACTACTGTCATGACAGATCATAGGTTACGCTGCATGTCGTAACCTAGGAAGCTGTGGATACGAAAATATCACTGGTAATTATTCAACGTACTTTGTGGATCCCAGTACTGGGGCATCTACCAAAGGTACTGAGAGAAATTGGTGACCTCTCAAACTTAAGGATGGAACTTACAAACTCATTTGGCAGACCATATTCTGGAATATTTATTCCGACGGAACTGTTGTCTTTGGTTAGAACATTGCTTTGAGGTCATGATTCGGATCATAAAAGAGTTCTTTCCTGGACGTAAATAATTTATTTAATTATACTCCAGGAAGACAGATTTTAATTCTGCACGAAACCCGTCTTTTTCCGTCCCTGTCAATATTTCAGAATACCAACAAAATCATCCGTCACGAACATTCGATTCGTGAATACACCACCGCTGTGTTTCTCATGTCGCCCGATAGATGTCAGCACTCTATCACTCAAGGAACGTCATATTACCCGTGATTCCGCATTGTTCTATTGCATCAGACAACGCAGGCCAAATATGGAAGTGCATCCAATAACTGATCTTATAGTCATTTAATCAAGTGGTTTATTCTGCTACATAGACACCTGCTCATTCATAAAGAAACAAAACTTCTCCGTCATAAAAAAAGAAATTCTCGGAGTATGGAAAAAATAAGCATTCCTAAAGGTTCTCCTAATTTACTAAACGAATAGTGACGGAACGAGATTCTCAAGGGCACCCACTTTCACAGTTGCCAATACATAGCTGCACGTGACCGCCCTCTTGTAAATCGTTGGAAGCAGTGGTGGCTCCTCTATTGGTGTACATGACACCGTGAACCACCAAAACAGAAAAACAGAAACGAAAGAAAGAAATTAAAACATAGCAAGTTAAATAAAATAAAACAGTAAGCAAATTTCCAAGTTTTGCCGTTTTCGGGACGAGCCCTCTCTCTCCCCTTTTAAATACCCTGGCAAGACGGAACTGTAATGGTATAAAATTCGAAAGTTTGCAGCACAGATCGGCTGGCCTTAAGTCGGTCGCACGTGCGATCAAAGAAACTATTTGAAAATCAGTTTGTCGTCTGGGAAGAGGAGGCATGTGGGTGAGGAATAAACGCCGCTCATAAGCTTTCAATTCGCACAGTCTTCACTGTGCGGGAGCTCACGCAGATGGATTAGCAGTTTGTTATTCGTCCCGATTCTCCCTTGGTTTGCGGTAACAAGTGGTTAGTGTAGTTGTTTATCAGTTATTAATCTGTTTATTAGTTTTTATAGTTTTGTTTTATTGTTGTGTCTAAGAATTGGAACATGTGTAAATAATTAAGATGGCACTTAGTAAAATCAGTGTTTCTGAGCTGAAGCAATTACTTTTTCAATGTTGCCGCTGGAAAAACATGAGGTTATCAGGTAATATTTCACTAAATTCTTAAAAACACTGTATATATAGAAAAATGTTAAATTTTCTTTTATTTTTCACCATAGTTTTCTGGTAAGAGTCTACGGGCTCTCTCCCATTACGAACATTTGTTGCCCAGCTCCCACGTATGTACATGGGATCGGATACACACACCCTCGACGCAACACCAATCAAACCGACGGCGGAGTCTCCTAGAACGGCGGAGGGACAAGGCCCTTTGAAACGTTCATGTAGGAGCGCAGAGGCAATGTCATAGAAAGTGAAGGGCAACTGAGGCGTTCGTTCATTTTGTTGAAGCAAGAAGCGAAGCCAGTTATTTCGTGGATTTTGGAAGGGCATGTAGCTGCCATTTTTATTCAACATTAGTTGCTGTTCTTTTTTTTTTTTTTTTTTTTTTGATTGGAGGTTTAACGACCACCGTGAGCAACTCAATGGGCTATAAGCAGTCGCCCGTCCCTAATTTAGGGTCACTGATTCCAGGGAAGGGAGAGAGCCAGTGCCGTAAGACAAACACAACATCCATGCCTGACCGGGATTCGAACCCGGGCCCCTTACGGACGAATGATCAGAGGCCAACGCCTTAGACCACTGCGCCACCGAGGCGGCTAGTTGCTGTTCGTCTTGCAGGTTAAGCTCCGAACGTCCGTTCGGGAGGACGGACGCGTGTCTGGCCGCCCACCCGGGTGCGTGTGCCGGCGCAGAGTGCGGTGCCTGGCGGTCTAGCAGGGCGCTCGTGCCGGCCGTATTGGAGCTGTGGCAGATCACTGTGTCTTGCTTTCTGCAAGTTATCTTCGGATCGATTGCCTTTTCGATTCCAAGATAGCGGTTTTTTGACATTGTTTGTTCGCTATCTTGGCAATTCCCTGGTGGACTTCTATTAATTTTTTTTCTCAGTTTAAATTTCGAAGAACTTTGCTCCGCCACCAGTCAGGAAGTTCCTGAGCAGGTATTTTTGAATAACTCTATACCGCTTTTGATTAACGACCGCGTGCATTAGTTTTGCGACCACGTGCCTTTCTTGTGCGGCCACGTGCTAAGTGTTGTGTGTGTGTGCTTGTGCCTGTTCGTTTGGATTACAAGGCTTAGGAGAATAGGTAAGTACTTTTTGCATTTTTTTCTTTAGCGAGGGTTTGTGTTTTATAAACTTTTTCTGTTGTGTGAGCTTCTGGAGGGGTCGGACTTTGTCCTCTACCACGATGGCTGCTAGGACTGAGCCCGATAGGGCTAATGCTATTGTTGTCACCCATAAGGGTATTTCTGCTACAGACGTTTGTTTAGCGCTGTATAAACATTTAGGATCTCCTTCGACTCCAGTTTTTGCCCTGATCCAAGAGGCAAATAAAAACAAACTCGAAGTGGTGCTTAATAAGAGGGAGCATTATTACAAGCTTCTTGATTGTGAGGTTGAGTGCAACAATACTTTGATGAAGTGCACTAACGCCCAGACAAATGTGAAGTTAGTTTTTTGTAAATATCTGCATTGCGGCATCACCAATGCTGAGGTTGCTACTGCTTTTTCGAAATTTGGTAAGGTGAGAACCGTCAAGTTTGAAGTGAGAAAGGAGAATGCTCCCCACATGAAAGGGGTCTTGTCAGGTACCCGTGTAATTTCCATTGATATGAAGGAACCTTTTCCTAACTTTATGCAAGTGAACGGTCAGCGTTGCATGAACATTTACAGGGGCCAGATTCGGGTGTGTAGACGCTGCAGCCACGCTGGACACATTGCTGTGGACTGTGAAAAGTTCACTTGTAGCAATTGCCATATTTTAGGGCACTCAGCTGAAGATTGCAAGGAGGTGTGTGGAAATTGCAAATCTCCGCACCACCAGAGGAAGGCCTGCAGTCAGAGATCCTTTGCGCAGATGCTTGGAGGGGGCGAACAGTCCAAGCGTGATGACGAAATGGAGGCTTGCCACGCTGAGGAGGAGGGGGGCTCAGGAAGTGTTGCCGAGGATGAGGTCTCAAGCAAAACAGAAGGGGCCGACCAAATTCTCATCTCGGTGCAAGCACAAGAGGCACTGGAGAAACAACAGGTAAGTGTTGTGCCTAAGAAAGGCAACAATACAGTTAAGGATACTAAAAAGAGTGTTTCTTTTACAGCGAAGAAAAGAGAAACCGTTCCTATCGGTGAAGATGGGAAGCGGGGTCTGTCTTCTTCGAGTTCGGATGAGGATGGTTTTACGAAGGTTATTAAAAAGTCAAGAAATTTGACTCCTGAAGAGGTTCGGGTTCTTCAGTCTATCCCCGGAAGTGTGAGTATTGTGGAGGGTAGTGAGATGGCTGAAAATTGTGACGATACTGAGGATAAGAATATGGAGGTTGAAACCATTCCTAAGGGTCTTCAGACTCCCAGTAGTGCTCGAATCGAGTCTGGAGGTAGTGAGATGTCCAGCGAAGAAGGGGAGACCTCCAGTGCTGATGGTACGGAGGGCAGTAAGTATGATTCTGATCTTAGTGAGAGCATTGAGGAAGGAATTGCTATTAGTGAAAGATCTAAAGATGATATGGAATGTAATGAGGACAGTGATATTGATATTTCTAATGATTTAACTGATAATTGTAGTAATGTTGTTGATAATGATTGTGATAATAGTGTTATTGAGTGTTTTGGTGCTGCCACGAACCGTGAAAAATCTGAAGTCCAATGTTTTGGTGCGAAGGAGGTGAATTTGATTTCCACTGACCCAGTGCATGATTTATTTCCGGATCTTCCCAACGACACCGGTCAATGGGAAAGGACGGATATGAGGGTACCTGCCCTCCTGGCCAACGCAAGGGGGCAGCTGTCTTCCTCCGCGGCTGTGGATGGTCAGGGCGTGCGTCTTTCCGAAAGGGAAGCTGCATACCTTATTCCACCCTCCGATGGGCTATCAGAGCACTTCGGGGGTCTCGGAGGCGCACTTGCGCTTGGACGCGCTACGACCACGAGCGGCAGCCACGTCGCCGCTGACTCGGAGGCGATGCCGGAGACTGCCGGGACAATCTGGGCTCCGCTCGATGGAGTCCGGGCTGTCGGTGTTGGTGGTGCGCAGGTTCGCCAGCACTCTGGTACTGAGGCAATAAGTGGCAAGTTCTGGGCTTCTACGGAGCCTGTGACGGGTGATGATGAAGATGTGGACCCTGTACGGGCTAACTTACAGCACCAGTACCAGAGTAAGTTTAAAAACTCTGGCAAGAATTCACGGCAGCTAATTTTAAGGCTGTCAACGAGCTTGCCGCGGCGTCCGTTGTGATGTTGCACGGCACAGGTCACGTCGTTCCGACGGCAAACGGCCAGAGTTTTACTGCTGAGAAAATGGATCGCGGTGCAGCAAAGAAGGTGAAATTTGACAAGTAATGTGGTTTCTTTTCCTCTCTCTCCGTTTCCAAGTTTTCATGACTCTTGTTTATTTTTGTCTTTGTTTAATCTCCACTTTCCCTTTTCAGCCCAAGGTAAGTATGCATACCAGTAGGGTCAATTTTCTCGGCACCAACATTAGGATTGGTACGTTGAATGTTCAAGGCCTTAACTCTGCGGAGACGCATTGTTGGCTTGAACGATTCTTCCGCCAGAGTAATCTGGACTTTCTTATGATTCAGGAGACGCATCATACGGACTTGGCCAAGTTGTTTGCCTTTCGAAGAAATTCCGGGCTAAGGTTTAAGCACTCTTTAGGCAGTACCGGCTACACGGGTGTTGCCATTATTTTTAAAGAGAAGTTTGAGAGATATATTTCACAATTTCAAACAGACGGGGAGGGTCGGCTGATTGCTCTGACCGTTCACAGTGGTAGTATGTCCATGAAGCTTGTTTGTGTTAACGCTCCGAACCAGGGAAACATGCAACGGTCGTTCTACAACCAGCTCCCGTTTTTCTTTAGGAGTTCGGAGGACGTCTTGATTGTCGGCGGAGACTTTAATGCCGTCATCGATAGTCACCTTGATAGGGCGGGCGATGGTAGGTGGTCTGAAGCCTATGAGAACGTGATTAAAGCTATTCTGGACACTCAGGGTCTTTACGATGTCTGGAGAACTCTTAACCCTAGAGAGCCAGGCTTCACTTGGCACAGAGGGACCAGTGCGTCCTGCATTGATATGTTTCTTGTCTCCAAGATTGATTGGATTGACAAAGTTGAAATTTTCAGCCCTAACTCCCCTCCGATGTACATTTCTGACCACTCAGCCGTCATGATGAATGTCTGTGTCCCGGTTCCGAGAGAGAGGGGTGCTACCCCCTGGCGAATGAACGTCTCCATGTTAGAAGACGAAGAAACGCTGCTGCACCTTCGTTCTATTTTGAACGCTGGGATAGCCACGATTACGGATGATGAGTGCGGCGTGAGGGAGAGGGTTAAAAAAGAGATTAGGGATTACCTTATGAAGAAAGGTAGGCTGGCTGCCATGGAAATGAGGAATCGTCACATGATTTTGATGAATATCCTGAATGCGGCGATTCGTGGAGAGGAAGAAGGTTGTAATTCCTCTCTGATTAATAACGTTAAAAGTAGGATCAGTCATTTTTTTAAGGAAGAGGGTTCGGCGGTCAAATTGACCGGCTCCCTCGAAGTGCTCCGGCAGGAGAGTGACATAAACTACATTTTCAGGAAGATGGAGGCTGAGAGAGTTAGGGAGAACCTCCAATGTCTTGATATTGACAACAGGGAAGTCAGGGATCTCCCCGTCATTCTGAAGGCCGCCGCGGACTATTACGGTGAGTTGTTCAGCAAGGAAGCGGTGGCCTCTGAGGTTATGGAGGCCTGGTTAGAAGGCACGCCGGTTCTTGCGCAGGAGGATAGGAATCTCGTAAAAAGGGAGTTCACTGATAATGAGGTCAAGACTGCAATCCTGGATCTCAAGCTCAACAAGTCTCCTGGTATTGATGGCTTGCCGGCCGAGTTCTATAAGAAATTTTCCAATATTCTGGCTCCGTGGCTTTGTAGAATTTACAACCACATTGTGAATAGAGGAATCATGACTGAAACTATGAGAACCAGTATTGTTACTCTGCTTTGTAAGACCCCGGAGAATCCTGTTAGGGATCTTTGTGGGTGGAGACCAGTGTCTCTGTCTACAATTGATTACAAGATCATGGCAAAAATCATCAATGCTAGGCTTTTGCGGGTTGCGGAGAAGCTGGTTGGTGTTGGTCAGACCTGCAGTATACGTGGGAGACAAATGTTTCACAACATCAGGTGCGTAAGAGACTTGGTCACTTACGTTACCGAAAGAGATCTTAAGCTGGGAATGTTTTCTGCGGATCAAAGCAAAGCCTTTGATCGGGTCTCCCACGATTTTATCAGGAAGTTGCTGGAAGCTCACGGCTTTGGTGAAATATTCCGAAGGGCTGTGGACTCGTTGTATAGAGACCTCAATGGGAGAGTTATTGTTTCTGGCCGTCTTTCTCCCCTCTTTGAGGTTGGAAGAGGAGTGAGACAAGGCTGCCCTCTCTCTCCATTGTTGTTTGCTTTGGTCATCGAGACCATGCTGAGGAAGGTTCTGGCGCACCCGAACATCAAAGGGGTTCCTGTGCCTGGTTGTGCATACTCCATGAAGTACTTGGCGTATGCTGATGATGTCACCTTCTTTGTGGACTCGGACGGAAGTCTGACTAAGGTCCGGGAAGTCTTCGCGGAGTACTGTGGGGCCACCGGTGCTAAGCTGAATGATGATAAGTCCAGTCTGCTGCTCTGGGGAAGATGGGATTGCACTGCCGTTCATGGACTGGAGGTGACCGATGGACCCGTCAGGATACTGGGTATCCTTTTCGATAGATACGGTGTTCATAAGAAAACTTGGAGGGACATCCTCTTTAACGTGCGGAAAGAGAGGGATAGGTGGCAGAAGCTTCATATTTCAATGACTAATCGTGCTAAGTTGGCCAATGCCCTCTTGGTGTCAAAGTGTGCTTTTGCCGGAGAGCTTGAGTCACCCCCTCAGAGTCTTTTGAGGTTATTGGAGAGGGAGATTTTTGCCTTCATCTGGGCTGGTAAGGCCGTTGAGGCGATAGCCAGAGCTGCCCTTTTTTGTCTTAGGGAGGAAGGCGGTTTAGAGGTTAAACACCTTTCCTCGTGGTTCAGCGCACTCCAGTTTCGTAGTACTAAAGGGGCTCTTAACTCCTCTCATCCGTGTAAGAACTTTGTGTCTTTTTTGACTGGATTATCCACGGACAACTTTTTGCCTGGCTTTTGTTTTTTCGGGCTCCGCAGGGAAACTACCCATAAGTGTTACAAGCTTGGTGGGCACCTTCAGGCCCTTGCGGAGGCCAACCGGAACGGGAATAACTTGAAGCAGATGTACTTTCATATCCTTCCTAGACCCAGGGAGAAGATCATTGAGTTCAATGTTGTTAACTTCGATAAGAGGGAGGCGTGGATGTGTGTCCATGCTGCTGGGGTTGATTGCAAAAAACGGGACTTTAAGTTACGTTTGGCGCATGATGTCCTTCCTACGAGGAAACGGCACTGCAGGTGGGGTGGTGCTGCCACTGACAGGTGTCTTTCCTGCAATCTTATCGAAGATAGACACCAATTGTTTTTTAGTTGCCCTATGGCTGTGCAGGTTTGGCGGTTGGTCTGGGATTGGGCCGGCCGCCCTCAGCATTTTATGCCGCAGCATGTTTTCTACCAGTATCCCGGTCCCAAAGCGGGAAGGGATGTCTGGAGACTCATCATTACGGAGACGACGTACAAAATCTGGAGAGAGAGGAACAGAGTTCTTTATTGTAATCACGGTAATGTGGGATTCAGCCCTATGAAAGTTGCCTGGCAGTTCAAGTGCGAGATCCGGAACAGGGTTGAACTTGACGCCACACCCTTTCGGACCGTGCCTTCAGGTATCGGTGGGTCTTCTGGCCTCGTATTGTTACCGGTACTAAGGAAAAGTACTTCTTCCACTGGAGAACTTAACCCCCTCCCGCCCCCCTTGTTTCGGCTTGCAATCCTGCATTACCGGATCCTTTTGAATTTTTTGTTGATGTTTTGTTTCGTTGATACATGGTTTGTGTGTTCTACTAACTTCTCGGATCGAGCGTGAAGGGCTCCGGAGACGCCGTTTTCCGGACCCCCGATCGGTCGATTCGGTGCTTTTTGTTTCGTTTCAGATACTTCTGCTTTGCGGTTTGTTTCCAGTTTCGGTTTCCGGACCCCCGGTTTCCGCGTTCGGTGTGCTGTGCTTCGGGGGTGTTGCTTGCGAGAGTGTTTTATTTATTTGTGTGTGTATGCTTGTTTTTTTTTCCTGTGGTCGTGTTTTGGGGGAGTGGGTGTCTTGGGGAGTTCTTTTGTTGTTGTCTGGTGTGTGTCTGGCGTGTGTCTTTAGGGGGAGGCTTCCTCATTTTTGGAGATGCCTGTTGCTCTCCGCCGTTGCCTCCTCTGATGTTGTCATCCGTTGGGTGACTATGTCACTGGGTCTCCTCCGAAGGAGGAACTTCCTCCTACATGAACGTTTCGAAGGGCCTTGTCCCTCCGTCGTTCTAGGAGACTCCGCCGTCGGTATGTATGGTGTTGCGTCGGGGCTTTTGGGGGAGGCTTGTTGCTCTCAGCCGTTGCCTCCTCTGATGTTGTCATCCGTTGGGTGACTATGTCACGGGGTCTCCTCCGAAGGAGGAATTTCCTCCTACATGAACGTTTCGAAGGGCCTTGTCTCTCCGTCGTTCTAGGAGACTCCGCCGTCGGTTTGTATGGTGTTGCGTCGGGGGTGTGAGTGTCCTTGCTTGTGGAACCGTGGTGTGTGTATCGGGGCGTGTGTGAAACACCGGTGGAACCGATCCCATGTTCATACATGGGAGCGGTGAAACAAGCGTGTTGGTGTTGCTGGGCAACAAAAGTTCGTAATGGGAGAGAGGTCGTCGTGCTTCTGCACAATGTGACGTCCCTTTCTTTCTGTTTCCAGTGAATGGTATTTGAAGACAATAGCATATCATACATAAAAAATTAATTAATTTGTAATAATATTATTAAAGAAAAACTGCATCCATTAGTGTTTTGCCAACTTCTCTTAAGTATTTCCTGTACAATTGTGCAACACCATTTTCCTATTCTTTCATGTTTTTTAAAAAAAAGGTTATTTTGTTTGCTCTAATTTTTGCCATTTTTAAAAATCTGAAATGCCTTTAACAAGAACCTGTTGCTAAGTATATGTAGAGTGTTCAAAAAGGTGATTTCTTAATAAATTGTATACTTCTTGTAACAAACGGTAACTCTTGTGCAAGCTCCCACCCTCTCAGTTGGTTGTCTGCTTGTCTTGAATTTTGAGAAAATGAAAATTATTAAAGGATCCTCTAATAATAATAATAACAATGAAATATCCACTAAATGTCTTAATTTACTAAAAGGATGTATGAATGTGTATTTAAATGGAAAAATTTGGCAACAGATTAATAGATCCCTAAATGAATTGTTATACTTTTTTCTTAAAAATTCTGCGAAAGTGATTCAAATAAATTGCCCCATATTTCCCAATTCTCTGCAGATGTTTTGTAAATTCAGTTCCATATTTCCATGAATAGAGTTTATATGTTTTTTTTAAGTGTATGCGGACTACGCAAATAAAACTTTTTAACCTACAAAAATTTGGTTGGCTAATAAATATTTGAATGTAATAAAAAAAAACAATCTTTTGCGAGAGTTCATTATTGTTGTGGTAATTACAAATTAGTTTAACTCATCTATCAGTTTCTTTATTCCATCCAATGGAACATTAGGCTAGCTCTTTTGTAAAATTACAAATTTGTTGTTTCTTTAGCAGCTGAAAAAATTTAATAGCAAGACAAATCAAATGACTTCTCATCTAACGCTTGTTTATTTACCTGTCAAAATGTTCCACACAAGACACTACGAAACGAATGGATGAGATTCCGCACCCACGAAATTCCAGTTGGAAATTTTCAAGACAACAATCGTTAGGAGTCGGCGTTCAGCGCCACGGTGGCAGAAATATGAAACACTACCTGTACGTTGACGGAGAAGGAGTGACGGAGCCTTGAGCAGTAACATCAATAGTTGATGATCCCAGTTAGCCGTGGTCATGCCCCAAGCAGTTTCATTTGATCGGTTACGGCTTGACCATGCCAGGTCACTGAAACACCGATAATAGTTATGTATTATGCTGTATTTCGTAATTTTGGACAATTCAAGTGTTAGGAGGCACGCTTCAGGGAATTATGAACTGTGTTCACGTAAGCTTGGGACGTGGTTTCACAATTCGCATATTTCTCTTGATTTCGTGATGATTCTAGTGTATTGTTTCGCCAAAGTATTGTCCAACGATGAGGCAATCAAGGAATCAGAGGAATCAACACAGGAGCATGTTCAGTGCCTGATTTCTGTACGTGTATGCGGTGCACGTGCACAGGGCCTCAGAATTGGGGGTGGGGGTTCCAAATTATCTCCAAAAATCAAATATGTTTTTAAGTCTCTTCATGCCAAATGAATGAAAAGGGAGGCTTCAACAGTTAAAACATATTAGTTTTTTGTTTTATAAAACAAAAAAAAACTATGAGTATTGTCTGTTTTTCTATGTCACGTATTACTAACAAGGTTTCTATATTTTTGTTTTGACATTTTATTCATACATTTCGAATGGTTTGTTCAAAAATGGGTTTTTTGTTTTAGACATTTTTATTCATACATTTCTAATAGTTTGTTCAAAAACGGGGTGTGGCTTATAATCACGCTCCTATAATAACATGTAGATATGATTTGCTTTTTCTTGGGATCTCATATCACGGGTGAAGTCTAAATTCTGAGCAATACGGTATGTTATAAATGAAAAGCATTTCAGCAAAATGTAGCATTTACTAAACATATTTTTATTATTAATATTAGTTTTGCGAGAGCAAGATTTATGAATCAATATTCTTAAATATGTAGGGTTTATTTTCACGTAAATAAAAATACGAAAAAAGGTCAATTGACACTACGTTATTTAAAAGCTGTTGTAATAATTTATCCCACAATGCATGTAGTCAGCTGTAACATTTTGTCAGGGATTTCTTCTTACAATTCAAACTACCATTGGTTCATCATTTCCATTTTAATGTATGGTAAACTAGAAATTTTAAATTATATCTCTGGAAGGATAGTTATTTGTTTCGTAAATGATACCGTAAAACAAAAAAAGAATTCCAGATTAATTAGTGTTACAACTGTAAGCTCTGGGGGTGCGCGGAAGTACAAGTGGTGTGAATGCTCGTCTATTACAAGCCGCATTGGCTATAAAGTTGGCTAGCATGAGGGATATGTTTTATTACTGAACAAACTGCTTGTAAAAAAATATTTAACAGCAAATATTATTTTCAACTGCTGACTGATAATTTTAATTGAGGGGCCCCCCAGACGTAGGATGTGCACAGGATCTTGACTGACCTAAGTCGGGCCCTGGGCATGTTACCACGTCTAATGAGACAGTTAGCCAGTAGTATCAGTATCGCAGAAAACTAATATGCTTTCCTTTTAACACAAACTAATAAAGTGATATCAAAAATTCCTTGGCATACAATATTCCTGAATTCCGATGGAACTGGTAGCTTTCTTCAGAACACTGACTTTAGTTGTTGGTTCCGACGGAACTGGTATCTTTCTTCAGAACACTGACTTTAGTTGTTGATTCCGACGGAACTGGTATCTTTCTTCAGAACACTGACTATAGTAATTGGTTCCGACGGTACTGGTATCTTTCTTCAGAACACTGACTTTAGTTATTGGTTCCGACGGAACTGGTATCTTTCTTCAGAACACTGACTTTAGATGTTGGTTCCGACGGAACTGGTATCTTTCTTCAGAACATTGACTTTAGTTGTTGGTTCCGACGGAACTGGTATCTTTCTTCAGAACACTGACTTTAGTTGTTGGTTCGCATTATCGGACAGTCCTTCCCTGGCATATAATCAATTGATTTTAAATTTACGTAATCAACTAATTTATTCTGCCAGATAGAGAATTTCTTATCCATGAGGAAGCAAACTTATCCGTCATTATAAATATATTGGAGTAGGATAACAATTAGCATTTATAAAATATCTCTGAAGAATCAATCAAAAAACATTCAGGAACGGAGCTTTTAGAGAGAAATAGTCTCAGAGTTCATGGTTGCGTCTCGTTGGGACGAAGGAAGGTTTGGTGGCGAACAAGTCATAACACATTTCTTCACTGGCACGATAATTAATTAATGTAATCAATTGATTTATTCTTCGAGAGAGACACCTTTGCAATCATGAAGAACAAAACTTTTCAGTCACAATAAATGTTTCGGAGTAGGTACTCATTTAACATTCAAAAATGTTCTTTTCAGGACGAGCGAAAATAGTCATGAAACCTAATTATCAGGGGCATTATCTGTGCAGCAAGAGATAGATGACAGCACATCAGCCTCGCCATGAAATTTTGCAGAGTTGGGTTGCTTGTTTCGCAAGTTTATACACTGAGTGGCCAGTTTATTATGACCACCTGACAGTTTTAAGCAAATGAGCTATGGCTGCACGCTGTTGCCGCCAGAGAGCAAGGCTAGTATAGAAAGGGAAAGCTTAGCGCTTGCGACAGTAGTAGTTGTGATTTTTGGATGACAAGATGGGTAAAAAATGCGATTTGACGGACTTTCAACGTGGGATGATTGTAGAAACTCGGAGCCATGGAGCGAGCATCATCGAAACCGCCGCATTCGTGAAATGTTCCAGAGCAGCTGTTGTAAAAGTGTTTAAAGACTGGACTATCAGCCAAAAAACTGGGTCTCTACGTGAAACGTGTGGTCGTCATCGACTAGTGACTGCTCAAGCGGAACGGAGAGTGTCCAGATTGGTAACAGACAACAGAAGGGCAACAGTGCAGCAAATTACAAAGCATCTTAATCAAGGATCCCCTCAAATGATCTCTACACACACTGTTCGCCGTACACTGCATCAGATGCAGCCGAAGGCCTGTACGAACACCTTTGCTGTCTGCAGTTAACAAGATAAAACGTCTCCAGTTCGCACAAGAGCACAAGAATTGGACAGTCGATAATTGGAAACAAATTATGTGGTCCGATGAATCACATTTTCAGTTGCACCATGCCGATGGCCGAGTGAGAATCATGGACCCCAAATGCATTGCTACAACCCTTCAAGCTGGTGGCAACGTTATGGTTTGGGGAATGCTTTCCTGGCATGCTTTGGGCCCTTTAATTCGTGTTGATGAACGTCTGACTTGCTCATCATACTAAACATCGTTGCGGACCAAGCGCATCCTGTCATGTGGATGGTTTATCCCAATGGCGATGGCTACTTTCAACAAGATAATGCGTCCTGCTCGTATTGTACAGGATTGGTGTCAGGAACATGCCGGTGAGTTTACTTTGCTTAGGTGGCCTCCACAATCTCAAGATCTCAACCCCATTGAGAATTTGTGGTATGAAGTTGAACGAGCCATCAGACAGCTGGATCCACAGCCCTGCAATCTCACACTCCTGGAAAGTGCTATTCATCAATCATGGTCTCATATTCCACAAACCACCTGTCAACATCTCGTGGAGTCCATGCCACAAAGAATCGACGCAGTATTAAAGTCAAAAGGGGGCCCAACGAAGTACTGAGGGGTGGTCATAATAAAGTGGCCACTCTCTGTATAAGGAATTGCAATTAATGCCATTTTCGCCACGCTATTGGTTCAGAGCTACTTCGGAGATTGCGAGTAGGCGGCGCCTATGACGAGTAACAGGAACACTGTCTTTTACCAAGGGAAGTTCTGCTTGAAAAAAATTTACTATGAGGTTACTTACCATATGTGATAAATCATCATATAGAAAAATAATGTAAAGTAAGTTTGTGTACGATATCTTGAGGAATATTGCATTTTCTGCGATGAATACAAGTCGAAATCTACCTTAATGTTAAAACTAAGGACGATGGCAATAAATCGTTTGTTGAATACCAAACAAATGTATCGGCAATATCAACGAATACCTATCGCGATTCGTGAGTTGTGAAAGCGCCTAAATAAATTAAGGATACTAAAAGTACCTTTTTAAAAGCCCTTTTTATTACCCTTAAAAGTAGCTTAACAATGAAAAGTATGTCTGCACACTGAAATACAGGGTGTTCGATAATTATTGAACACATTACAAAATTATGTACAAAACAAAAAACTATGAGCATTGTCTGTTTTTCTATGTCACGTATTACTAACAAGGTTTCTATATTTTTGTTTTGCAGAATTGTTATTCCCAGAATCCGATAGATGGTGGCGCTTGGTGTGGCCTGGTGAGGAATGTATGAGAAATGCGCAATCAGTAGTCATGTCATGCGTACAGCAGAAGGTGATGTGTGTGTTATGGTTTGCGGAATTAAAGTCTCTCATTACAGTTGAAAGACGGTACCGTTTAGAGTATGGTTGTAATCCTCCATCAACGAATTCAATTAAGCGGTGGATAAAACAGTTTAAAGAAACTGGCAATGTGGAACATCGTGGAGGAGCCGGTAGGCCTAGCGTCAGCGGTAAGACGGTTGACTAAGTTAATGAAAGTTTCCGACGAAGCCCCAGGAAATCCATTCGTAAAGCAAGCAGAGGACTGTGGATTCCGAAATCGACAGTTCACGATATGTTGCACAAGAAATTAAAGTTTCATGCTTATAAAATTTAAATAGTGCAAAAGATGCATGTTAGTGATAACACTCTGCGATACGATTTAGCTGTGGGTATGCTGAAACGTGTGGAAAACGACGAAAACTTTCTGAGGACTGTAATTTTTAGTGATGAATCCACATTTCATGTATCAGGCATTGTGAATCGTCACAACTGTAGGATATGGGGCAGTGAACCGCCTCATGCTGCTATTGAACTGGGACGTGATTCTCCAAAAATTAATGTGTGGTGCGCCCTGTCAAAAAGAGAAGTGATTAGCCCTTTCTTCGTCTGCGAAAAATCATAAATGGTGACATTTAGTTAGATATGCTAGAGAATTTTGCTATACTCCAGATCAAAAGATATGGCATCGTTTTCCAACAAGACGGCATGCCTCCGCATTATTCAACGTGTGTACGTAAGTGCCTAAATGAGCATTTCCCCAACAGATGGATTGGGCCCATTCCATGGCCTCCACGCTCTCCAGATCTAACTCCACTGGATTATTTCATGTCGGGTTATGCAAAGGATCGTGTCTATCAGACGCTTTGTACTGATTTGCAGGAACTGAAGCAGCGTACCACAGCTGCTATTAATTCCATAACTCCTCAGATGCTTGCCAATACATGGCATGAAATCGAGTATCGCTTGGACGTACTACCAAAAACCAAGGGATCTCACATCGAAATTTATTAACTTGTGTAGTTACATTGTAAGTTAGTTTCTTTCTATCAGTTTAATGTTTTGTTTTATATAATTTTGTAATGGGTCCAATAATTCTCGGACACCCTGTATAGTTCTTCCCTCATGAATGTGAAGAAGTGTAGCTAATAAAAAAAAATAGACTAAATTTGTGCTAGGAAAGAACTACCTAATAACGCGAAAAAAGACCTCAAAACAGTGTTCTGTTGAAATAATACAGTTCCGTTAGAATAAATACTCTAAAATTTCGTCTGCCATATATTATGTCTGATTAAACATTAAGTGATGTCATATATATTTTCTTCATGTATTTAAGAAATTCCACATTTTTATCCCTCCAAACTTCATCAAAAATGCCTTCAATTCCACGTTTAAACCCCTCCCCCACACGAAAATGAAAAAAGGCTGTTAAACAACTTATGGGTTCTCGATACAAAACACATCGGTACTAATCCGGAGCTAAAGGAAGAGTTAAAGCTGCCGTGCTCACATCTCTCGACCAAGTGACTACTAAGTAGAGTGAGGATACTTGGGATGATCAGTCACCTGTGACTCATCTTGTGACTGTTACAAGATCAATGAAATCATCTTATTATAAAAACTCAAAGGTTCCCCTACCAATAAAGTACACCCTCTAATTACTTCCTGTCGCGTTCCGACTGTACGGGTGAAACAACTGAAGTAATCATTGTTGCACAGAAAACACGCCAACATTAATATAACTAGACGAGTGCAACAAAGCCGTCACGTGACCCTCCTCATAACTCCTGCCTACTAACAATCTCACAGAGTTCTGTCTAAAATGTCCTTAATGGCAATTCCGTATATACGCTTATGACATACGCAGTCTGGGTCATCACCAAGTGGGCAAATAATAGAAATTTGTAAAAAAAAGTAACATTTGATTTGTTAAAAATGAAATATTCTAAAATGAATATTATAGTTATATTTATTGCTAGTTTCGCTGTATCGTTAACAGAACTACTTGGTGAGCTGATAATTTCAGCACATTTCATGCAGTTTTCTGTTTCTGAAATGAAAATAAGATTCGTTTTCTTGGGGGGAAAAATGGCGAATTTAAGTGGTAATTATTCATTGAAAATAATAATTCATTACTTGTCTCTCTGCCCCAATGGAGGGAGTATCTTTTGCGCTGATAATCATAAGGCTAGCCAAAAAAATTAGGAGGAAAAATATGACTTTTAGGACAACAAAGGAGGAAAGCCCAGATTTGGCAAACTCTTGTTTAGGCAACTGATGATCAGTCCCGAAAAAACTGTGATTTCTTACAAAAGAAAACAAAACTATAAAATTTGAAGATCCCGCCACCCAAAAATATTCACATGTCAAAATTTCATGTCTGCTGAAATCTCAGGAATAGATAATTTAAACTTTCTGGATCATCATATATTAAAATTTCATGTCTGCTGAAATCTCAGGAATAGATAATTAAAATTTTCTGGATCATCATATATTACAAATACTTCTGTAAAAAAAAAATCGTTTAATTCTGAGTTAAATCTGGTTGTCCTGGTTTGAAGTGAGACGACACAGAAGATTGCTCTGCAGTATAAGAAAGCGGTACCAAGAAAGCACTTTGAATCTGCGAGAATGTCTGAACGAATTTCACAAATTTCATCTGAAACAAGAAGTCTATTCCTGAACAGTAGAAACAGCGTAAGAAGTGCATTTTGGCTAACATTTTTAGAAAAATTAGAATTTAAATGGATAAAATAAATGATCTTAACACTTTTCAAAGTACTGTATTTCATTTAAACAATGTCTTGTATAGTAATTTCAGTATATTGTTTAGAAAAGCTGGATTTAATATGTAATTGCTATTGAATATCATTTTGGATATTTCACCTATATGAATCTAGCTCGAGGCTTCGGTCTTGTGAAATAGGAACTGTCTTTCTCTTAGGTTGTGTGTTTGACTACTGTCTGTTCACTGGGAAGGATCATCCACTCCGTTATCTCATTGGCCAGGATCAGAAACGCAAGCAACCAATTGGCTTGCATAATGATTGAAACACAGTAGACAGCCAGAGCACAATAGCCCAGTTTTGGTTTTAGTCCTAACAAATTTTCATGTGTACGTTCGATGGATATAAAAAGGTTTGAATAGAAGTACCAGGTACTACTATGAGTTAATACATTTTCATTTTTACTGCTGTTCGTCCTAGCAACGGGTGCAAATATTCCCTTCATATGCACGTTTGAAATGCGTGCATGACTTTTTACACACATCGCGGTTACCTTTAGCCGCATTTTCAATCAGATTTGTTAACCGCAGTGTTTGTTCACGTTTGAGATTGTGGCTTTGCATGTGTCATTATCCTATGTATACATTACCACCAGTAGCGTAACTCAGGCTATGTACTTCAATTCAAACCTTTCTGTATCCATCGAACGTACACATGAGAATTTGCTAGGACTAAAACCAAACCTGGGCTATTGCTCTGGCTGCCTGCTGTATTTCCATCATCACTCACTCCAATTGGTTTGCTTGCGTTTTTCATCCTAGCCAATGAGAAAACCGAGTGGGTGTTCCTGCGTTTGTTCTGTCCCTGTGCCCAGACGCTAGTGTGTATTTGCTGCTCCTGGTGTGTCGGTTCCCTGTGGATGTTGGCCGGGGAGGCACCTGTCATGGGTCATGTGAGTGCCTTGGTGCACCTGTCTGCCGTCAGGGTCGCTGTCACCTGGTCACCTCTAAAGGGGACTTTTCCCGCCTACATGGACGTTCCGGGTCCTTTCGAGATCTTGGGAGTATCTATATGACTCGGGGGTTGTCTAGTGTTACTTGTTGGGCCATGGTGGGAGTGTGTGTAAACATCAGTGATTCAGTGAACCATGTCCAGGTGTTTACCTGGGGCATGGTGAACAGTGTGAAGATATTGTGTTGTAACAAAGTTCATGTATAGGAGGGGGGACGTTGTGCCAGAGCACATTAGGACATTCCCCTCTCCCAGCCCCCATGATTTGGGGGTCTTATACGAAGACAAATAGGAACTCCTCTAAGAGAGAAGCTTGGATGAGCATTCACTCGACGGGTGTGCACTTAGGTGGCTGGTGGCCCACCATGTCTTTCCAACCAGGAGTAGGTAGTTTCGATAGTTGCCTTTCTTGTGCGGGCATTAAGAACAGGTTCCATCTCTTTTGGGCCCGCACCTGGTTTGGCAGAGAATATGGGCTTGACTGACGCCCTCCAGTTTCATCCGGCTAATGTGTTTTAACTACATCCTGCCCCGGCGGTGGGCAGGGAGGTCTGGAGGATGATTATCACAGTGGTCTGTTATAGGACGTGGAGGGAGAGGAACAGTTTTCTGCATTCCCGGACGGTTAACTCGGGCTTTCCAACAATGGTTATCCTTCAAGTGAAGTGTGAGCTCCGAGACAGAGCGAGAGTGGACGCCCGCACTTTGACCGACCGAGCCTTTAGGTATCGGTGGGGGACTTGGCCTCGGATTGTTACCGGCACCAAGAATAACTATACTTTTCCTTGGGGTAACTTAACCCCTTAGTTTCGGCCCTCTAAACCCGAGGGATCTCTCTGGGAGTGTGGGGTTTTTTCTAATGTTATGTTTTTGTGTTTTGTGTTTGATAGAGGGTGTGGAGGTTAGCCTCCGTCACTTTCATCGGTAGTTTAAACTGTTTCCTCTCCGGTAGAGGTCATGTGAGTGCCTTTGTGCACCTGTTGGCCAAAATTCCTCTATGATAGTGTCCCGTCCGGGTCGCTGCCACTTGGTCACATCAAAAGGGGACTTTTGTCCGCCTACATGGACGTTCTAGGTGTACCTTCGGGTTGCACCAGCCGCTCTAGGTGACCTTGCCGCCTATTTGTGTGCGGGTCCTTTCGAGTTCTTCGGAGGATCCGTATGACTCAGGGGTTTGTCTGGTGTTGCTTGTTGGGCCGTGGTGGGAGTGTGTGTAAACATCAGTGAATCATGTCCAGGTGTTTACCTGGGGCATGTTGAACAGTGTGAAGATGTTGTGTTGCAACAAAGTTCATGTATGGGAGGGGGTGGGACGTTGTGGGAGAGCACATTAGGGCGCTCCCCATTCTCCCACCATGATTTGGGAGTCTTATACGAAGACAAAAATCGAAAATTTGCAAGACCGGTTTGGGTGGGCCACAATAGTCGTTTCTAGTTCAATGGATGTTACTCATAAGGCTATGGATGTTTTTCATGTGACGTCAGTAGCGAATTTCTACTGACCAACATGGCTGATGATTCAATGTTGTCGCAACTTGACGTCATGGAGTCTGCCACATGGAGGTAGGAGTAAGGGGAGAAAGCACTCTCCGTTGGCTCAGTGCAATCCATTTGAAGCCTGTGACGTCACGGCAGCCATCTGAAGCCTGACATGAGCAGACTATGTAATACAATGGCGTGCAAAAATTAAGGACGAGGCGGTTTTTCGAATATAGCGTCGTGCAGAAGGGCTCCACATCGACTCAAATCATACCATAAGATCCCCAAGATGTAAGAATATGGGACAAGTGAGCAAAATCCTCCAAACAAGGAATCCAAAGGATTAAAAGACACTTTATTGAAAAGGTAGCTTCGAGCAGAACTGGACAGAAAACAGAAACATCCATGCGACAGGCCGCTGCCAAGAAAAATCCAGTCTTTAGTAGAGGATATGATCACCCCTGACTGCGTTGTAGAAATTACAACGTCTGTCCATGCTGAGGACGAGGTTGTCAACGCATCGCGGCCCATTCCTCTTTTGGCGCCAATCGTAGCTACGGAATCGTTGCTGGCGACTGGTAACGTGCTGCCAAGCGTCTCCCGAGAAATTCCCACACGTGTTCGATTAGATTTAGGTCCGTGGACCTTGCAGGCTAATATATGCGTTGAATATCTTCACTATCCAACAGCTCTGCGACAGCCACTGTACGATGAGGTGCAGCGTTGTCGTCCATGAAGAGGAACTCAGGACCCACAGCACATCTAAATAGACGCACGTGAGGCAGGAGAACCTCGGTACAATAGCGAACACTGGTGACTGAACCTCTTTGGAAAATGTAGTGGTCAGTACGGCTACTAAACATGATACCGCCCCAAACGAGAACTCCGCCACCTCCAAACCGGTCCCTTTCGATGATGTTGGATTTGTGATTGCGTGTTCCCTGCTCTCTCCAGATGTGTATACGCCCAGAATCGCTCGTCAGACTAAATCGGCTCTCATCCGTAAACAGAACTCGACCCCATTGCTGATGTCTCCAGTTCTTCTGTTCCTGGCACCACAGAAACCGCCGTCTCCGATGAGCAGGCGTTAATGGCACACACCGTAATGTTCGTCGTGCAAATAGACCACCTTTGTGCAGCCTCCTGGCCACGGTAAAACGCGATGATGAACGTCCAGTTGTCTGTTGCATGTGCCTTGCGATTTCTTCTGCTGTCTGCCGTCTGTCTCTTCTCGCGTGTAGGACAATATACCGGTCGTCCGCCGCGATGGTTGCTGGTGGACGACCACTGCTAAAACCTCAGACAGCTGTTCCTTTCGTTTGAAATGCTCTCCAAGCTCGTGAAACGATGCTGTGAGCGATCCCGAACTCCTCGGCCACACTAGTCACACTTCGATCTTCTTCCAACTTCGCAATGACGCGACCTCGGGTAAAGTAATCCAGATGTCTTCTACTGGATTGCCTGTTGACCATATCACACGGTGGCAGCAACTCGACGTCGTTCAAACCGATGTACACCGTGCAATAACTTTCACGGAATTGCTGAGCGTACACTGCCGACACATCACCCCTCTTCTACGTCATGTTGCATATATGCGCATGCCCTACCGTACCGGATCCTAGTCTATCTCCTGAGTGGTCTTACCGTCCGTTCTGCCTGCTCGTTCCGCTGTTATGTTAATTTATCCTCTTCGTCCTTAATGTTTGCACACCAGTGTCGCTGTTAGTGCTGTGCGAGACATGAAGTTGGCAATTTGCTTTTAATATTAATAAATTTGCCCTTCTTATTATATTAATCGTTGATATACTGTTCTCAGGAATATTATTAGTTGATTTATCAATGTTTAGTGCGTTACGGCTACTTCCAGGTATTTAGAATTTAGGAAATATTTGGCTGACTTGTGGGGGATGAGCTATTCTCATTTTGTAGGTAAAATTGCCGTGTAATTTCATAGTTTTTACAGTTGTGTGTATGCTAATCTAAGTTTAGTGACGGGTTTTAATCTAAATTTAGTGACGTTTTACAGAGATCTGCTCAGTTAAAATGAAGAGAATATGATAGTGTACGCAAATTAATGTTAAGCTTTAATACCCCAATATTACTTTATCATAGAGATATTATGATTTTGCCTTTTCACCTCTAAACACGCACATGCCTTGAAAGATTACTTTTCCGAGGAAATTGCTTGGAACATACATCACATTTGTAAGGCTTTCCACCTGAATGAACAAGGAAGTGCCTTGAAAGATCACATAACATTGAGGAGGATTTTCACCTGTGTGAAGGAGGATGGGTTGTGAGATGTTTGGAGCATAGATCACATTGGTGAGGCTTTTCCTTGATGTGAATGAGTAAATGCTTCGTGCACTTACTGTGGTTCAGCGGAAACTCTAGAACATTTATTCGCTGATTGTAACTTTTCAAAACATATCTGTAATTGATTGCATCAATATTTAAATTATAAAGATAAATTTTCGACTCACTAAATCTTATATCATCTTCCTCTTTCCTACTCTGAATTGTCTCAAAAAAAAAAAAAAAAAAAAATGAAAGTTAGATATTCTCTCAGTGCTCCGGGAACAAAATTTAAAATGTGAACCAAAACGTCTCAAAAAAAAAAAAACAAAAAAAAAAACAAAATGTGCGTTATTCGCTTTGTGCATCGGAAGCGAAATTTAGAATATGAGCCAAGATTTCTCAAAAAATGAAAGTGAGATATTTGCTATATGTACTGGAAGCGAATAGTGAATGTGAGCCAAGATGTCTCAAAAGATGGAAGTAGATATTCGCTATATACACTGGAAGCGAATGTCAGGCATGAAGACTCAAAAAATGAAAGTGAGATATTCGCTATATGCACCAGAAGCGAATGTGAGCCAATGTGCCTCAAAAAATGAGTGAGATATGCGCTGTATGCACCGGAAGCGAATGTAAGCCAAGTTGTCTCAAAAAATGAAAGTGAGATATTCGCTATATGAACCGGAAGCGAATGTGAGCCAAGAAGTCTCAAAAAATAAAATATAGATATTCGCTCTGTGCACCGGCCACCAAATTTAGAATGTTAGCCAAGATGTCCCAAAAAATAAGTCAGATATTCGCCCTGTGCACTGAAAACGAATATTACAAAGGGAGGCAAGATGTCTCAAAAAATAAATGTCAGAAGCTCTGCATCGGAAACTAACTTCCCTGTCACCAGTATATTGTCCATTTGGTGGCAAATCTTTTCCCACTAATTCGGTTCGAGAAGTAATTTCTTTTAAGTTATACAGCATTTCTACTATATCATTTCAATTTTCCTTTTTAAAAACTGGTCAATACACGTATAAAAAAGGTAAAGTATTTATGCTGATAATGAAATACAAAAGAAATTTTGAAAGTTCAGAGAATTTTCAGCAGGGTCCATTTTCAAAGGGGAGCTTGGCTGCCTTTAACATAGAGTGGGTGGTACTTCGAAGGTAGTGGCCCTCAATTCATTGATTAACAGAGAGCTGATTGCTTTGCTCATTTATCTAGGAAAATAAAACTCCGCGTACTATTGGGAAGCTACGAGAAACGGCAGAAAAGTATATTGAAAATGACCTGACAATGAATAACAGAAGTGGAACACCGAAGAGTGCTTTTCTGGGAGGGAAGGGGGGGGGGGTAAAATGCAAATAAAAATAACCTGAAGAAACCATATCCCAAAATGTTGGAAATCGATTAAAATATCTTTGCCATATTAAATTGCAGTTTTATTGATTCGTAAAATATATATTTGAAAATACATGCAAACATGGGGCCCTTAGAGAGGACATTTGCTGTCTCCTGGAAGTCGGCGTCTCCTTTCTTGGGCTGAAAACACAGAGATTTTCGCAATAACACTAATTCTGATTGCAATTTGCTTTGCAGAACTTGCTGTGCCGTAAAAATAAAAAAAAGTATGTTCGCAGAGTAGAGAGAAAGAAGAAACTAAACACAAGAAAATTAATTTACCTGAACAAAAAGTTATAAATCACTATTTTGTGCAACGTAAAAGTAAAAAAATAATAATAATAAGGGATTTAAATGATAGCAAGAACTAACCTTCAGTTTCACTTCGTAGTTATTGATATTTTACTGGAAAAAGGAATAACATTAATTAAAGATTGTAAACCACCTTTGGCATGGGTGTTGTGATTGTTTAGTATATTAAAAACACTTTCTTGAGGACATGTCCTCGATGGTGGATCTAGGGAATTACGAAAAAGTAGTTAGCATATCCATATTTTCAGCCAAAACATACTGGCTGAAGCAGACTGCGCATGCGCATTTCTGTTGACTTCGATTCTTTGGGTTAAGGACAGTCAACTGAGACTCACAGCACGTGATTGGGTTAGTTAAGGCTTTTCTTTGTTCTGTTGTTCCGAAACATTCTCAGTAATGCCAATTGCTCGGGAATGTCTGCATTTTGTACGGAGCCTTAGGAATAACTGTAATATATTCTGAAATTTAATTTAAATAGTAAAACGTTATTGCATATGTTTCTCGCCAAAATAAGGGATGACCGGGATATCAGAAAACAGCAACAAAAAACTGCTCTGAGCAAATAGTCATCAGAACGAATGAAACCATTGTGGATAAAAAAAAAGCTGCACTGCCGTAGTCCCCCTAACGTGTTTTGCACCTGAATGTTAACTTTTCCGCAGAGCACATCATTTGCAACATCAAGGTTAAACCACATATTATTATCGGTGGCAAAAAATCGAGATTAAGGAGTTTGTGGTCGGTCGTCGTAAAGAAGTTTAGCCCCTTGGTAGTAGTGGTAACACTCATAGGAGACTGTTCCCTTCAATGCGTTACCTCATTGGAAAGAGCCGGTCACGTGGTATATCAAATCTGTCCAATTGGCGACGTCCTCTTGAATAGGAGGGACTAATGTTTGATCAATTTAGAGAAAAGTAAAGGTGCATAACAATAATGTGACTACCTTCTTTGTAAACACGATAAAAAATAAAAAGAAAGAAAAAAAGGCTTGTGTTCACTTATAACACAAATTATTCATTTGCTTTCGCTACTGAAAGATTGTAGTCCACTTTATCGTACACACGGCATTATTACGATGGGCGCCCATAGCTTAGTTTTCAGGTGTGGATAAACAGAAAGTATATCCTCGTATGATACCCATTGACACCGTAAGCAAAGTTTCATTGTATCTTCTTGTTATCGAACCGTTTTTGCTGCACTTCCAAGACATACGACTAAATGTACGGGGAAATCAGAAGACCCAAAAATAACATAAAAAGAGAAGGATAAATAAAATCAGACAGCATGTAAGCACAACCAGGTATTTTCTTTGCCTTTCTTTTGATCACTTTGCCTATGTCACATACGTCACCAAACTACAGTGATCACTTAGTCCAAGGTAAGTAGAGTAGACAAGGTACGCCAATGGTTGTGAACAGACTGGCTGCTGCTTCCGTTTCCCCCGAGACAGTGACGCACTTGATATCTCATTCGCCACCAAACTCCAGTTATCACTCAGTCCAAGGTAAGTAGAGTAGACAAGGTACGCCAATGGTTGTGAACAGACTGGCTGCTGTTTCCGTTTTCCCGAGAGAGTGACGTCACTTGATGTCAAATTCGACACCAAACTCCAGCGATCACTTAGTCCAAGGTAAGTAGAGTAGACAAGGTACACCAATGGTTATGAGCAGACTGGCTGCTGCTTCCGTTTTCCCCGAGACAGTGACGTCACTTGATGTCACATTCGCCACCAAACTCCAGTGATCACTTAGTCCAAGGTAAGTAGAGTAGACAAGGTACACCAATGGTTGTGAACAGACTGGCTGCTGCTTCCCTTTTCTCCGAGACAGTGACGTCACTTGATGTCACATTCGCCACCAAACTCCAGTGATCACTTAGTCCAAGGTAAGTAGAGTAGACAAGGGACACCAATGGTTATGAACAGACTGGCTGCTGCTTCCGTTTTCTCCGAGACAGTGACGTCACTTGATGTCACATTCGCCACCAAACTCTAGTGATCACTTAGTCCAAGGTAAGTAGAGTAGACAAGGTACACCAATGGTTGTGAGCAGACTGGCTGCTGCTTCCGTTTTCCCCGAGACAGTGACGTCACTTGATGTCACATTCGCCACCAAACTCCAGTGATCACTTAGTCCAAGGTAAGTGGAGTAGACAAGGGACACCAATGGTTATGAACAGACTGGCTGCTGCTTCCGTTTTCTCCGAGACAGTGACGTCACTTGATGTCGCATTCGCCACCAAACTCCAGTGATCACTTAGTCCAAGGTAAGTAGAGTAGACAAGGTACGCCAATGGTTGTGAACAGACTGGCTGCTGTTTCCGTTTTCCCGAGAGAGTGACGTCACTTGATGTCAAATTCGACACCAAACTCCAGCGATCACTTAGTCCAAGGTAAGTAGAGTAGACAAGGTACACCAATGGTTATGAGCAGACTGGCTGCTGCTTCCATTTTCCCCGAGACAGTGACGTCACTTGATGTCACATTCGCCACCAAACTCCAGTGATCACTTAGTCCAAGGTAAGTAGAGTAGACAAGGTACGCCAATGGTTGTGAACAGACTGGCTGCTGTTTCCGTTTTCCCGAGAGAGTGACGTCACTTGATGTCAAATTCGACACCAAACTCCAGCGATCACTTAGTCCAAGGTAAGTAGAGTAGACAAGGTACACCAATGGTTATGAGCAGACTGGCTGGTGCTTCCGTTTTCCCCGAGACAGTGACGTCACTTGATGTCACATTCGCCACCAAACTCCAGTGATCACTTAGTCCAAGGTAAGTAGAGTAGACAAGGTACACCAATGGTTGTGAACAGACTGGCTGCTGCTTCCCTTTTCTCCGAGACAGTGACGTCACTTGATGTCACATTCGCCACCAAACTCCAGTGATCACTTAGTCCAAGGTAAGTAGAGTAGACAAGGGACACCAATGGTTATGAACAGACTGGCTGCTGCTTCCGTTTTCTCCGAGACAGTGACGTCACTTGATGTCACATTCGCCACCAAACTCTAGTGATCACTTAGTCCAAGGTAAGTAGAGTAGACAAGGTACACCAATGGTTGTGAGCAGACTGGCTGCTGCTTCCGTTTTCCCCGAGACAGTGACGTCACTTGATGTCACATTCGCCACCAAACTCCAGTGATCACTTAGTCCAAGGTAAGTGGAGTAGACAAGGGACACCAATGGTTATGAACAGACTGGCTGCTGCTTCCGTTTTCTCCGAGACAGTGACGTCACTTGATGTCGCATTCGCCACCAAACTCCAGTGATCACTTAGTCCAAGGTAAGTAGAGTAGACAAGGTACACCAATGGTTGTGAGCAGACTGGCTGCTGCTTCCGTTTTCCCCGAGACAGTGACGTCACTTGATGTCACATTCGCCACCAAACTCCAGTGATCACTTAGTCCAAGGTAAGTAGAGTAAACAAGGTACACCAATGGTTATGAGCAGACTGGCTGCTGCTTCCGTTTTCTCCGAGACAGTGAGGTCACTTGATGTCACATTCGCCACCAAACTCCAGTGATCACTTAGTCCAAGGTAAGTAGAGTAGACAAGGTACACCATGTAACGTATACTCTCGATTCACTTTCCTTTTGATTTTTACTATCTCTGGTTATTTTATTTTTCTATGTAAATTATCTTCTTACTGAACGAGATGTTATTTCACCCGCTGAATGAGATCTGGCAATGAGTGTAAGTGATGGCGTGGTGGTAGCCAGTATAAATAGGCGCGTTCAACGGTACCAAGCGAGCGTTTGTTGTTGTATAGGAGAGCGTTGGTTTATGTGAAAGAGAGCGTTTGTTGTTGTACGAAGTGAGCTGTGGTTTATGTGTCAGAAAGCTGGTGCCGTATAAAGAGAGTTCGTTTATGTGAGAGCGAGAAGTCTCAATAATAAAGAATTTGTTGTAAGTACGTTTTTCTCAGTTCATACTTTTTGTCAGATCTCTGTCTGGCTGTTAGGTTTATTTCATTTAGTGTTATTAGTAACAACCAGCATAAGACTTTATTCATCTTAATTACTACTACAACATTACTACCAGTTATAAGCTTGTTCATTATTATTACTACACTACTAGCAGGAAAGTTTATTCATAATTAATAACACAACAACCATTAGAAGAAGCGTTAGCTTAGTACAAGCATTGAATTCATTTTAATATTAGTGAAAGCTATATTCACTATAATTAGCTTAGTAGAAAAAGTCTTATTCATTATAATTGGCGCCCGAACTTTTCTCGGATACGAGGTCTTGACAATTATTCCCCATGTCTTCACTACCTCAGACAACTTCAATTTTTCACTCTAAATCAAATTTGGGTGGTGATGGGATTAATTTCGACCATCTGCAAGAAGCCTGTGGGGCTCACTTTGATACGAGTGATCTACATGTACCCAGGCATTCTTCGCAATTCACCAGCTTCCTATTACTCTGAGTCGCGGGTCGTACCTGAGGGAGTTTAATCCTCTCAGCGAAGCAGAATGCTTGCCCATTTCGTGCCGCATGCAGGAACAATTCGTTTCAATGGTTTGGAGGGATCCTTAAAATTCCTCGAAGATTTGGAAGATCATTTTGATCTCTACAATATTCCTGAAGACTGCAAAGTACAACTCGCAGGCACTTGCTTAAAGGATACCTCAAAGACCTGGTATCGGCAGTGGAGAGTGTCGAACCCGGATTCTCATTATGAGAATTTCCGAGCAGAATTTTTGGAGGTCTTTCCTTTCGGCCTCAGTCGAGCTAGCCTTGCACAACAACTTTTTTCTCGTCAGCAATGACCCAACGATAGCCCTGTTGCATTTGCGTTGGAAACAACACGCTTATATAACTTATGGGATCCACATGCCAGTCATGTCGACATGTTGGATACCCTCTTGCAGCAGCTCCACCCATTTTTACAAGATTTTCTTGAGGTTCGATACCCTGCTACAATTCATGAATGCCTTCGCCTCATACGAACGTATGAAGAGCGACACGGCAAACATGGTTCAACTCACCATGCTCGGGCACCCGCGAGGCTTATTACGAAAACCCTCAGCGGCATAACAGGCATAATAACTTTCAGCGCGAACATACACAAGTGCACACCCAAGCTTCATACGTTCCACCATACAGAAGAGTGGCAAACCAACCGCGAGTTTCTGAACAATCTTCGGGATATCGTACAAATGCACAGTATGCTCGACCCCGTTCCAATCCGCAGCATTCGGAACGTTTTCATGCTCAGGGCAATAATGACTTTTCTGCCCGTGCTGAGGGAAGAAGTACTAGATATGACAATGTCAACAGACACGCGGAGTTCCCGACGCAGATTTCGCGCAGTTTTCCTCATCGGGAAAATTTTCCCGATACCCGGCAGGGTCGAGGTTTCAGACCGCATGATAATCCAACCAGGAATCCTTTAAACTTCCAAAGGTAGTAGACCAAGGGTCGGTCCTGCTTCCTGATACCAAGCATTCTGACCCTAAAACAGTATTAGTGACTGTCCAAACTCCTCAGTTGCCTGATGTATTCTTGACAATTGAAGATATTATTGTCGAGACAAAGTTCGACACTGGTTCTGAAATATCAGCCCTAAATACGAAGTTTTGCACTGACAATTTTCCTGCAGTACTCGTTCAGCCGGCGACGCAGTATTTGCGAGGTGCAAATAACGAAATCTTCAGTATCACAGGAACTATCACACTATCTCTAGGGCTGGGAAAGGCTCGTTTTACGCATTCTTTCCTGCTTATAGACGAACTACCTGTTAAATGTCTAATGGGAATGGACTTTATTCATACGTTTCAAATAACTTTGAATTTCGTACAACATGTGATTTCCTTTCCGGAACCTGTCGAAATGATTCCTACGGTTCCTGTAGATATAACGAGTTTGTTATTGAGTAACCAATTGAATGAGAGGCAACGAAACCAGCTTTCTCTACTTTTGCAGGAAAGCCCTGGTTTATTTTCTGATCAACCTGGTTTCACACAGGTGGTTTATCATGTCATTGACACTGAGGGTTCGAAACCGATAGCGACGAAACCTTACCCTTGTGCTCCCCATAAGAAACAGGAAATGCAACGTCAAATTTCTGAAATGATTAAACAGGGCATAATCAGGGAATCAACAAGCGCCTGGGCTGCTCCTGCCTTTTTGGTTCCAAAGAAACAACCCAATGAATTTCGTTTCGTGACAGATTTCCACAAGCTCAACCAAGTCACAAAAACGATCAATTATCCACTACCTGTCATGTCACATATTTTGCATGACCTGTCATCAACCAAATGGATGTCAACCTTGGATTTGGCGAGTGGATATTGGCAGGTGGCGGTACATCCGGACTCTGTCGATAAAGCAGGCTTTGTGACTCCTTTTGGGGCTTATGAATACCTGCGTATGCCCTTTGGACTAGCTTCTGCACCTGCTACTTTCCAAAAGCTTATGGATACGGTTCTCAGACCTGTTCTGGGTCCCCATGTGCATGTATATTTGGATGACATTATTATTACATCCGAGACTTTTGACGAGCACCTTTCTCTGCTCAAACAGGTGTTCCAACACATATACAACGCTGGCTTGACGTTAAAACCTAGTAAATGCCAGATAGCGAGGGAAGAGATTGTATATCTGGGGTTGAAAATCACTCCCCACGGCTTATTTACGGATAATGAAAAAATTAGGCCTATTGTTGACTTTCCTCGGCCTAAAACAGCAAAAGAACTATCACGCTTTCTGGGAATGACCGGATGGTATCAGCAGTTCGTCCCCGCTTATGCTACAATCTGTGAGCCATTGTATGCTTTGAAACGTAAATACAAGAAGTTTGTTTGGACACCTGAGGCTAACGCTGCATTTGAAACACTGAAGTCTGCGTTGACTCAGCCTCCTGTGTTGGCTTTCCCGGATCATACTAAGGAATTTGATATTTATACTGACGCATCCGGAGTTGGTCTTGGTTGCGTTTTGTCACAAGCTGGGCATCCAATAGCTTTTGCGTCTCGTACTTTAGCCAAAGTTGAACGCAATTATTCAGGTACGGAACGTGAATGTCCTGCTGTTGTGTATGCTCTTGATAAATTTCAATGTTATCTTAACGAATTGACAGTTAACATAATTACGGATCATTCTGCCCTTCAGTATTTGAATTCTGCTAAGCATCTATCTCAAAGACTTATGAAGTGGGCTCTGAAGTTACAAGAGAGCAATATCAAAATTTCGTATCAGCCAGGTCATAAGAATCAATTACCGGACGCATTGTCTCGCGTTCCGATTAGTGGGGTCCCCACAGAAACTGCTCCTGGATGTCAGCCTTTACTTCTAATAGCTGATATAACATCCAGAGAGCAGATAATGGCAGAATTAATAAATGATCCAGATTTCGGGGATATCTATAATTTTTTGCTTGCGGGTTCGCCCCTACAAAGTGATCCTTCTCTGGCTGGAAGATCACAACATTTTGAAGTCATAGAGGGTCTTCTTTACTATATGAAATCTAGGACTACTAGGGCAGAGTTTCGCCCATGTATTCCGCGAACCCTTAGAATGGCCCTTTTAAACGAATTTCATGACAAACCTCTTGCAGGCCATTTAGGTATTCGCAAGACCCGTTGTAAATTTTGGGATGTTGCCTATTGGCCTGGCATGTACCAAAGTGTGCTCGCATACGTTCAATCATGTCACTTGTGTCAGATTAATAATTACCGTAATGTAAGACCGGCCGGTCACTTGAAATCTAGTTCAAGTTCTCATGTTTTTGACATTATTTCAATAGATTTATTGGGACCTTATCCTTTCTCTGTTAAAAACAAAGCTCGTTACGTTTTAGTACTAACTGATAATTTTTCTAAATGGGTTGAAGTTTTTCCCATTAAAGCCGCTACGGCAGAAGTTATTTGTAATGTATTAATTAATGAAGTATTCTCTAGATATGGTGCACCTAATAAAGTAGTTTCGGATAATGGTCCTCAATTTATTTCTGAAATTTTTGAAAGAATGTGTGCGAGACTACACATTAAGCATAAATTCATTTCCCCATATCATCCCCAGAGTAATCCTGCGGAACGCGTAAACCGCACGCTAGTGAAAATGATTGCTACATTTGTCATGGATCATCACGAGCGATGGGGTGACCATTTGCAGCTTTTTTCGTTCGCCCTCCGCTCGTCTGTCCACGAATCTACTAAAATTACTCCTGCAGAACTTTTTCTGGGTGGCAAAATTAAAACCCCTTTTGAAAATTTAACGGGGGTTATCGACGAACTAAACCAGCGACCAACTCCGCAATCAGTACGAATCATGGCAGAAAAAGCTCGTGTTGCAATGCTAGGAGCACAAGCGGCTCAAGCAAGATATTATAATACTAGGCGTAGGGAACCAGATCTTGTCGTTGGAGATCTCACTCTCGTGGAAACGCATTTCGAGTCTTCTGTTTCTCATACTTTAGTGAAGAAATTTGCACCCAGCTACGAAGGTCCATATCGGGTGGCAAATGTGTTTGAAAATAACATTGTTCTTGAAAAACCTGACAATCAATTTCAATACGTACACGTTGCTCAGTGTCGCAAGTATCATGAACGAAATATCGATTTTATAATCAACCCTACTCAACCTTCTGTTCCACAGACTCAAGAGTCTATATCTCACGATCAACCTCCAGAAATTTTGGACGAACCAACAAACATTTTTGAAGAATCTCCAGTGATTTTTTCTTCACCCTCCCCTCTTCAAGACGGGTTTCCAAACACGTAACCTGATTCTCCCATGAGACCAAGGCTCGAATCAAGTTCTTCAAATACTAGTATCGTTCCTTTCCCTCCAACCATTGCCAAGACTATTGCTGCGCCGTTTCCTGATAACTATACACCAACACAAGCTCCTACTTCCTTGAATACCTCGTCAGAGAGTATTCCTATAGGCAGAAAGAAACATCGCCCTGCACGACCACTAAATTACAGCAGCGACTCAGAGGCTTCGGATATTTCTGATTTATCAGTTATGAACACTAATTTGACTATTCCTAAACATCAAACACCAATTACAAACCGTCCAGAACCACCAAAAGCTGGGCGAAAACGTAACTTGTCTCCCCAATCTGCTTCGCCGCAACAGCGACGAAGGCAGAGATCCTTGCATCCGCCCGGGTTTCGCCCCTGGAACCTACGCTCAGGGCAAACAGGGCCGATGCCTGCTGCTACTCTCATGCCATGAGGGCGAAAACGAAAACAAACGATGTGGCCGGAGCCACGTCCGTCCAAAAGAATGCTGGAAGGACAACACGGGCCCCAGCACAAAGGGACTACATATCAAAAGCCTGGGGGAGCCCGTTCCTGTCAGCCACAGGGATTTTCGGACCGCCAGACTTCAGCCGTTCCTGGCCGACGGACGTCAGCCGTTCCTGACCGTTCCTGTCAGCCGCAGGGATTTCCGGACCGACAGACTTCAGCCGTTCCTGACCGACGGATTTCAGCCGTTCCTGACAGTTCCTGTCAGCCGCCGAGATTTCTTGACCGACAGATTACCGATGTTACAGATCCATTCAAGTCGTTGAAACGCACTACGCCACCTGAATTTAAAAGTCCGATTAGGCCTGGAAAACGTTATCGTACTAGAGTTTTTTATGCGTCCTCGAGATAAGTAAGTTCTCGTGGACAGGTTCTTTTCTCCGTTTGTTGTTTTTCCTGCACGACCAGTTGGCGTGTCAGAATTTCTTTTTTTCGTGTGGGCCTATGCATTCTTTTTTGTGTATATATGTGTTTTTTTTTATATTTCTTCTATGTCCATCTACTAATCCGAATTTTTTATATATATCAGTGTGCTTAGGGGTAAAATAATAAAATTGTTACTGTTAGGCAGCTCCAGGCAATCTTCGCTGCTGATACAGTTGGTGTGTATTCAACGAATAATGAGAACGTAATTTGAAATTAAAAAAGTGATTCCTTCTAGGCAGAATAAAAGGAAGGTATGCCGATGCAGGTTTGTTTTGTTCAAGTATACAAAGTGTTTCACAGACGAATACAAATTTCTTGATTTTGTCATGCCAAGTTTGATATTGTACGTACTGCTGCCACCAAACAACAAAACAAAAAAGAGGTTGAGAAACGTCAATCAACGAAGTGTAAGACTTACACTCCAAAATTGATAGGTTTTTCGAAAAAAAAAAATTAAGGGGAGATGATGTAACGTATACTCTCGATTCACTTTCCTTTTGATTTTTACTATCTCTGGTTATTTTATTTTCTATGTAAATTATCTTCTTACTGAACGAGATGTTATTTCACCCGCTGAATGAGATCTGGCAATGAGTGTAAGTCATGACGTGGTGGTAGCCAGTATAAATAGGCGCGTTCAACGGTACCAAGCGAGGGTTTGTTGTTGTATAGGGAGAGCGTTGGTTTATGTGAAAGACAGCGTTTGTTGTTGTATAGAGAGAACGTTTGTTGTTGTATAGAGAGACCGTTTGTTGTTGTACGAAGTGAGCTGTGGTTTATGTGTCAGAAAGCTGGTGCTGTATAAAGAGAGTTCGTTTATGTGAGAGCGAGAAGTCTCAATAATAAAGAATTTGTTGTAAGTACGTTTTTCTCAGTTCATACTTTTTGTCAGATCTCTGTCTGGCTGTTAGGTTTATTTCATTTAGTGTTATTAGTAACAACCAGCATAAGACTTTATTCACCTTAATTACTACTACAACATTACTACCAGTTATAAG
Organism: Macrothele yani; assembly: GCA_039090855.1. Lineage (NCBI taxonomy): Eukaryota > Metazoa > Arthropoda > Arachnida > Araneae > Macrothelidae > Macrothele > Macrothele yani. The sequence goes on along the minus strand of CM077032.1, from coordinate 52,899,145 downwards.
CTTGTTCATTATTATTACTACACTACTAGCAGGAAAGTTTATTCATAATTAATAACAATAACCATTAGAAGAACCGTTAGCTTAGTACAAGCATTGAATTCATTATAATATTAGTGAAAGCTATATTCACTATAATTAGCTTAGTAGAAAAAGTCTTATTCATTATAACCAATGGTTGTCAACAGACTGGCTGCTGCTTCCCTTTTCTCCGAGACAGTGACGTCACTTGATGTCACATTCGCCACCAAACTCCAGTGATCACTTAGTCCAAGGTAAGTAGATTAGACAAGGTACACCAATGGTTGTGAACAGACTGGCTGCTGCTTCCCTTTTCTCCGAGACAGTGACGTCACTTGATGTCACATTCGCCACCAAACTCCAGTGATCACTTAGTCCAAGGTAAGTGGAGTAGACAAGGTACACCAATGGTTATGAACAGACTGGCTGCTGCTTCCGTTTTCTCCGAGACAGGGACGTCACTTGATGTCACATTCGCCACCAAACTCCAGTGATCACTTAGTACAAGGTAAGTAGAGTAGACAAGGTACACCAATGGTTGTGAACAGACTGGCTGCTGCTTCCTTTTTCTCCGAGACAGTGACGTCACTTGATGTCACATTCGCCACCAAACTCCAGTGATCACTTAGTACAAGGTAAGTAGAGTAGACAATTACACCAATGGTTGTGAACAGACTGGCTGCTGCTTCCTTTTCTCCGAGACAGTGACGTCACTTGATGTCACATTCGCCACCAAACTCCAGTGATCATTTAGTCCAAGGTAAGTAAAGTAGACAAGGTACACCAATGGTTGTGAACAGATTGGCTGCTGCTTCCGTTATCCCCGAGACAGTGACGTCACTTGATGTCACATTCGCCACCAAACTCCAGTGATCACTTAGTCCAAGGTAAGTAGAGTAGACAAGGTACACCAATGGTTGTCAACAGACTGGCTGCTGCTTCCTTTTCTCCGAGACAGTGACGTCACTTGATGTCACATTCGCCACCAAACTCCAGTGATCACTTAGTCCAAGGTAAGTAGAGTAGACAAGGTACACCAATGGTTGTGAACAGACTGGCTGCTGCTTTCCTTTTCTCAGAGCCAGTGACGTCACTTGATGTCAAATTCGCCATCAAACTCCAGTGATCACTTTTTTTTTTTGGATTGGAGATTTAACGACCACCGTGAGCAACTCAATGGGCTATAAGCAGTCACCCGCCCCTAATTTAGGGTCACTGGTTCCAGGAAAGGGAGAGAGCCAGTGCCGTAAGACAAACACAACATCCATGCCTCACCGGGATTCGAACCCGGACCTCGTTCGGACGAATGATCAGAGGCCATCGCTTAGACCACTGCGCCACCGGGGCGGCAGTGTTCACTTAGTCCAAGGTAAGTAGAGTAGACAAGGTACACCAATGGTTGTGAACAGACTGGCTGCTGCTTCCTTTTCTCCGAGACAGTGACGTCACTTGGTTTCACATTCGCCACCAAACTCCAGTGATCACTTAGTCCAAGGTAAGTAGAGTAGACAAGGTACACCAATGGTTGTGAGCAGACTGGCTGCTGCTTCCGTTTTCCCCGAGACAGTGACGTCACTTGATGTCACATTCGCCACCAAACTCCAGTGATCACTAGTCCAAGGTAAGTAGACTAGACAAGGTACACCAATGGTTGTGAACAGACTGGCTGCTGCTTCCCTTTTCTCCGAGACAGTGACGTCACTTGATGTCACATTCGCCACCAAACTCCAGTGATCACTTAGTCCAAGGTAAGTAGAGTAGACAAGTGACACCAATGGTTGTGAACAAACTGGCTGCTGCTTCCGTTTTCCCAGAGACAGTGACGTCACTTGATTCAAAGCATAGCCCACTGGAAGACTATGATACAAAGCAACTGACCAGTGAAGAAAGAAAACCTTTATTTAGGGCTAGTCATTCTTTTGACGTACGGCTCACTAAAAAAAACACATTCCAACCTTGTATTTTAAATTGCAACAAATCAGTTTATGCAGTTCTACCATAAGAAATAACATGATATGTATTTATTTAATTATGTCTTATTTGAAAACGTATTTATTTGAAATACATTAAAAAGCGTTTTATTGTGAATGCGATCTTTCGGGGGATGTAATTGCCAAGCAAAAATACTTATGTAGAATACACATTAAAATTTTAAATTACCGAAGATGCTTTTCGCAGTATTCTGTATTACTATGTAGTTTTAAACGAACTTCATTATGAATACTTAACACGAGCTTTGCTCCCACTGCTTTTTCCTTCTCTTCTTTGGTCATAGCAGAATTGCCTATGAAATTACTGCGTTTTCTCTTTTGAACCTGTTCACTATGCAAATTGTTCAAGAACTTAATCCTAACAAAAAGTTCTAGCTCTTGAGTATGTCAGAAGTAACTTAGGATTCAGTTCAGGAAACTTTTTGTGTTTTTGTGAATATAACTTCGGGACCGCATCACTTTTTAGCTGTGGCGATGACACAAATTTCCTAAGGGGGTGGGAGCCAGTGGATTTCGTTAATTTGTGAAAGCCTCAAATATTCATCATCATCATAAGTGTTCTGTCTTTTGACTGGTCCAACGGCAACTCAACAAGTTCTCTTTCTCCAGTTTTCTCTGTCCCTTGTTTCCTCCTTCAATACTTGGTAGCTTCGTGTGCCCATGATATAATCAAGCATCATTAGTCGTTTCTTTCCTCTTGGTCGCTTTCCTTCAATTTTCCATTCTATCATTCTTTTCAATAAACTGTCTCCTCTTAACACATGCCCTATCCAGTTATATTTTCTTTTTCTTATGGTCTTTAGAATATTCCTTTCTTCCTTAAATCTTTGCAGCACTTCATCATTGGTAATCTTTTCACTCCACTTTATTTTCTCCATAACCACGTTTCAAATGTCTCTAATATTTCAACTTCTTTCTTCCCGATTGTCCACATTTCTGCACCATATAAAGTTGTACACCAAATATAGCACGTAATAATAAGCCTTTTCTTTAAAGTTTTAGTCATTTTATTACCAAACAAATTTGTCTTCCTTTAAAATGCATATTTGCCTTTATTAATTCTTTCTTTTATTTCCATGTCACATTTTCCATTTTCTTGGATTACGCTACCGAGGTATTTGTATAGTCTCACTTGATCTACATAATCACTATTCATCATTACCTCAACGTTTCCTGGTTTCCTGGAGTCATCGTTTTTGTTTTCTTTATGTTAGCTTTCATACCATATATTATGCATACACTATCAAATTTTTGCTTTGGATGTTCATCTTCAGTAATAGCTAATATTGCTTTGTCATCTGGAAATCTAATACTTTGTATTATTCTTCCTCCAATACTGATTCATCTTTTCTCTTCATCAAATGCTTCTTTTATCATTTCTTATGCGAAAATATTAAAGAGCGTTGGTGAGAGACAACATCCTTGTCTTACACATCTACCAATAACATATTTTTTAGTTTTTCCTACTTTTGTTTTTATTATAGCGGTCTGGTTCATGTATAATTCAGCTTTTATCCTCCGGCCTTTCCAGTCTAATCCTATTTTACTTAGCACTTCTATCAGCTTTTCCCAATTCACCATATCAAATGCTCTTTCAAGATCGATGAGACATATATTAACTTCTTTGTTTACTTCTATATTCCTTTCGCATACAGTCCTCATCACTCCGATTGCATTCGTAGTTCCTCCATCTTTCCTGAATCCATACTAGTCCTCATCACTCCGATTGCATCTATAGTTCCTCTATCTTTCCTGAATCCACACTGGACCTCATCACTATGATTGCATCCATAGTTCCTCTATCTTTCCTGAATCCATACTAGTCCTCATCACTCGGATTGCATCCATAGTTCTTTTTTTCTGAATCCTTACTAGACCTCATCACTCCGATTGCATCCATATGTCCTCATCTTTCCTGAATCCATACTAGTCCTCATCACTCCGATTGCATACATATTTCCTCTTTCTTTCCTGAATCCATACTAGTCCTCGTCACTCCAATTGCATCCATAGTTCCTCTACCTTTCTTGAATCCATACTAGTCCTCACCACTGCGTTTGCATCCATAATTCCCCTATCTTTCCTGAATCTATACTAGTCCTCATCACTCCGATTGCATCCATATGTCCTCATCTTTCCTAAATCCATACTAGTCCTCATCACTCCGATTGCATCCATAGTTCCTCTATCTTTCCTGAATCCATGCTAGTCCTCATCACTCCGATTGCAACCATTGTTCCCCTATCTTTCCTGAATCCATACTAGTCCTCATCACTCCGATTGCATACATAGTTCCTCTTTCTTTCCTGAATCCATACTAGTCCTCGTCACTCCAATTGCATCCATAGTTCCTCTACCTTTCTTGAATCCATACTAGTCCTCACCACTGCGTTTGTATCCATAATTCCCCTATCTTTCCTGAATCTATACTAGTCCTCATCACTCCGATTGCAGCCATAGTTCCTCTATCTTTCCTGAATCCATACTAGTCCTCATCACTCGGATTGCATCCATAGTTCTTCTATCTTTTCTGAATCTTTACTAGACCTCATCACTCCGATTGCATCCATATGTCCTCATCTTTAATGAATCCATACTAGTCCTCATCACTCCGATTGCATACATAGTTCCTCTTTCTTTCCTGAATCCACACTAGTCCTCGTCACTCCAATTGCATCCATAGTTCCTCTACCTTTCTTGAATCCATACTAGTCCTCACCACTGCGTTTGTATCCATAATTCCCCTATCTTTCCTGAATCTATACTAGTCCTCATCACTCCGATTGCAGCCATAGTTCCTCTATCTTTCCTGAATCCATACTAGTCCTCATCACTCGGATTGCATCCATAGTTCTTCTATCTTTTCTGAATCTTTACTAGACCTCATCACTCCGATTGCATCCATATGTCCTCATCTTTAATGAATCCATACTAGTCCTCATCACTCCGATTGCATACATAGTTCCTCTTTCTTTCCTGAATCCACACTAGTCCTCGTCACTCCAATTGCATCCATAGTTCCTCTACCTTTCTTGAATCCATACTAGTCCTCACCACTGCGTTTGTATCCATAATTCCCCTATCTTTCCTGAATCTATACTAGTCCTCATCACTCCGATTGCAGCCATAGTTCCTCTATCTTTCCTGAATCCATACTAGTCCTCATCACTCCGATTGCATCCATATGTCCTCATCTTTAATGAATCCATACTAGTCCTCATCACTCCGATTGCATCCATATGTCCTCATCTTTAATGAATCCATACTAGTCCTCATCACTCCGATTGCATCCATAGTTCCTCTATTTTTACTCAATCCATACTAGTCCTCATCACTCCGATTGCAGTCATAGTTCCTCTATTTTTTCTGAATCTATATTAGTCCTCATCACTCCGATTGCAGCCATAGTTCCTCTATCTTTCCTGAATCCATACTAGTCCTCATCACTCGGATTGCATCCATAGTTCTTCTATTTTTTCTGAATCCTTACTAGACCTCATCACTCCGATTGCATCCATATGTCCTCATCTTTCCTGAATCCATACTAGTCCTCATCACTCCGATTGCATCCATAGTTCCTCTATCTTTCCTGAATCCATGCTAGTCCTCATCACTCCGATTGCAACCATTGTTCCCCTATCTTTCCTGAATCCATACTAGTCCTCATCACTCCGATTGCATACATAGTTCCTCTTTCTTTCCTGAATCCATACTAGTCCTCGTCACTCCAATTGCATCCATAGTTCCTCTACCTTTCTTGAATCCATACTAGTCCTCACCACTGCGTTTGTATCCATAATTCCCCTATCTTTCCTGAATCTATACTAGTCCTCATCACTCCGATTGCAGCCATAGTTCCTCTATCTTTCCTGAATCCATACTAGTCCTCATCACTCGGATTGCATCCATAGTTCTTCTATCTTTCCTGAATCCTTACTAGACCTCATCACTCCGATTGCATCCATATGTCCTCATCTTTAATGAATCCATACTAGTCCTCATCACTCCGATTGCATCCATAGTTCCTCTATTTTTACTCAATCCATACTAGTCCTCATTACTCCGATTGCAGTCATAGTTTCTCTATTTTTTCTGAATCTATATTAGTCCTCATCACTCCGATTGCAGCCATAGTTCCTCTATCTTTCCTGAATCCATACTAGTCCTCATCACTCGGATTGCATCCATAGTTCTTCTATTTTTCTGAATCCTTACTAGACCTCATCACTCCGATTGCATCCATATGTCCTCATCTTTCCTGAATCCATACTAGTCCTCATCACTCCGATTGCATCCATAGTTCCTCTATCTTTCCTGAATCCATGCTAGTCCTCATCACTCCGATTGCAACCATTGTTCCCCTATCTTTCCTGAATCCATACTAGTCCTCATCACTCCGATTGCATACATAGTTCCTCTTTCTTTCCTGAATCCGTACTAGTCCTCTCACTCCGATTGCATCAATAGTTCCTCTATCTTTCCTGAATCCATACTAGTCCTCATAACTACTATTGCATCCATAGTTCTTCTTCTTTCCTCTTTCGTGAATCCATATAGTCCTCATCACTCCGATTGCATCCATAGTTCCTCTATCTTTCCTGAATCCACACTTGTCCTCATAACTCCTATTGCATCCATAGTTCCTCTACCTTTCCTCTTTCCTGAATCCTCCATACTAGTTCTCATCACTCCGATTGCATCATAGTTCCCCAATCTTTCCTGAATCCATATAGTCCTCATCACTCCGATTGCATCCATAGTTCCTCTACTTTTCTGAATCCATATCCTCCCCCCAAAAATATTCCGCTCTGCTATACAGTCCTCGATTGAATATTCTAAGAAGATATTGAATCGACGACTGCAAAATATTCTATTCTGTCATTTTAATTTTTGCGTTACTCTTTGAAAACAGGCTTTGATATCAAAACCTTCAGTAGAACTTTGTCATTCAAAAATGTTTAAATAACATATCTTGTGTTTGCGCATATTGAGTTATACGGCTTTTATTAGTCCAGATACATGTCACCACCTATTTTTTCCGTAGAAGTTTCATCTAAACCAAGTTCGTGCGAAGCTTTGAACAATTTGCAGATTGTCTTACTGCTTAATACAAGGCGAACTTAAGTAACAACAACACTTTATTCCCTTTTTAACCTAGCGAGTGAGATATGTTTCTTTGAGTGAATACAGGTTCTCTTCTGGAAATTCGATGCTCTTTGCACCATAAAGTTTGATTCCATGAGCTTTCCATGTACGGTAGTTATGGGTATGATATTGATTTGGATACTGTCAGGGAGAAAGACTTTATTTACACTATGTGTGTGTGTCTGTGGGGGGAATTGTACAGAATAGGGAATTTGAAGTACATGAGAGCATAAGTGCAGGAAAAATGATCAATCCACGAATTCGGACTAAATTTTGGGTTTTACATTTGTTTTTTTGTTTTTTAGGAAATGATAAACAGTTTCTCGTAACTTCATTTCAAAATAAGAAACACAGCCAACAAACAAAAGAAATTTCGGAGCTTCAAAACGCTATAAATCCTGTCTTTTTAGAAAATATAGGCTCCGAAATGTGTAATAAGTTCAGATGAGATCAGATGTAGAGGATTTTAGGAAGGAGTGTCGGACCCCAGGTCTTATACAACCCTTAGAAATAGGAAGCTATGAGATTTGGGATAGAGAGCCCGATAGGAAAGTGACACGGAAGCGAGGAAGAAAAGGGAAGTAAGACGCCCTTATTTATTTCCTGGGGCCCGACGGCTTAACGTGCCAATCTGGCGCAAGGCGGGTATTTAGTGGTTCGAGCGTTCGTACCTGCCTGGGAATGAACCAGAGGTCTTCTCCGTGTCAGTCACGAAGGCTGAACACTGGGTCACCCGCGGCCCGTCATAAGTTCATATGTTTACCTGCATACTTAATAATGATGTCAAGATACTCTGGTTTGCAGTTAGTCATCCGGTGTGTACACATTTGTATTTTTCTGTAAAATTTGGGAATTAAAAGACATTAATTTTGCCCCAACCGTTTTCTTATTTTGCTTCCACAATTGGATTAAATTATCTTGAACCATTTTTTGTGCCTCAAGAAGGCAGAATATTATACAGAAAAGTGCAGCCATCCATTTTTTATCTTTAAGTTGGAATTGTTTCTCCATTTTCTGGGAAAGAGGGATACCCCTTTTCCTTTTGATGGTTTTCTTCACCTACGTTGAAGCTTCTTCCGGGAAGCACTTTCGAAAGTGTAACGCGTTTGTTGCTTAAGCCTGAGATCGTGGCTTACAGAGTTAAACCACGGACTGTTAATTTTGAGGTGAGTTACAGGCTAGCCTTTGGATTGTCAGCGGAACGAGTACTTCCTAACATTCCGTGAAATGGAACGCTAATGAGTAGAACTCTGTAAAAATGTGGAAAAACACACTTTTGTCCGTGACGAAGATCGAACTCGCGCCCCTTCACTCCGGGGCAAGTTGCTTTACGCGGACGGAGAGTAATGCTGCAGCTTGTCGTTTTGACACGTGATTCACGTCCGTGGTACGTCGCAAATTATAATAAGATTTGTTTGTGTGTGAAGAAATGAAATGTCCAATAACAAATAACATATGATTTATTTCTAGTTTCTGAACCCCGTTAAAAGAATTATTTGAAGCACCAATATTCGGAAAGCATTTGTAGGAGCACTAATAATCGTGGTACCATACACTTGAAGCACTAATAATCATGGTACCATACACTTGAAGCATTAACAATCGTATTACTATTATCTCGCGTAGTGGCACATGGAGAGTCAGGTCGTGAAATGTCAACAAGCCGAAGAAGTAGAGGCATTTTTTCGTTTCAGGAATCCTTGGTTGTGTGCCTGCCTGTGTTTATTCAACGTGAAGGTAGTTCTTGAGAGAGGTTTTGAAGTGTAAAGACTTTCTTTCAAGACCGTTTCCATTTGTTGAATGGTTGAGAAAATGCTTGGCAGAGTTCACTGAATTAATCACTGTGACTTCGAGGGAGAGACTCAGGGGCTGTGGGTGTGCTTCATATTTGAAGCCAAAGCGGAAATTTCCAGTAAAAAGAAATAATGAAATTTCCCATTCCATGTTAGAGAAAAAGAATTCATATGTAGAGTTGGAAAAAGTATGATAGGATCAAAAATGAAAAATATATCATTCTCTGCAGCCGTTATTCACTGCTTAAGGAAGATATCTAAAATTGTCCCCAAAATTTGTCTCCAGGTTTCGTCTTGCTTTTAATTCTTTGTGACCGATTAATGATCTCTACCGTGTCGTGACCAGTGTTACAGAAGTAACCTTAATGAACGACAAATTAATTTCCTTATTGTCCTAACAGTCTGTTTACTTTCATTTTTTATGTAGTTTTTGGGTGTGGTTCCGAATTACAGTTATGTATTGAGTGTGCGGTGAGAACTGTTAGACAAGAAAGAGAATGTAGGGAAATTTGTGCTTGTATACATCAATCGTAGTTGTTTGCCGCTTGCTTTAAACTAAGGTGTCCGTCCCCATGGCGAGAAATGATGTAAAAGACTATGTGACTGTGGCTATTTAACCAGAAGAAGCATTCACGTGCGTGCCTATTGCAAGAGACGAAGGTGTTGTGAGGAATTCGGTTCTACAAAAGCTATTTCGGTGAAGATTATGCATTATTTCGGTCACAATTCGGAGAAGCAGTGAAAAACTTCTCGATAAGACAAACTATATGATAAGAAAGTTGGCGAAGTTTATAGATGAAGTGCTCAGTTTAGCGTTCTAAATTATTTGGCTGCTCACTTCGAGAAATTTCGAAAAGAAAAAGTATATACATATTTTGAAATATGTAATTGTTTATGTCAAATAAGGAAAATTTTTCAGCTTTACCAGGCATTTTAAAGATTTTTATAATAAAATTGACCTGAAAGCACGGGGTGTAAAAGCACTCTACTGCCAGCACCGTCGAGTCGTCCATAGGACGATCTTCGTCTCTTGGTGTGGCCGCCAATTTTATGGGCGGAAAACAAAGAAACAGACCAAGCCTTTGCATTTTACAACAATCTGCTTCGCCATGTAAGAAAGCTCTAAATTTACAATTATTGATTGTAGGAAAGGCGTTACAACTCAGTTTTTAAGTGGATTTCCACGTAAAAAGTAAATAAATAAATAAAGATATATAGATCTTCGTTTCGGCAGATCCACAACATTACAAAATGGCCACCTTAGCACGACTCGAAGTTCATGGCTTCGCTGGAGAACGGAGCCTACGACGTTCCGGCGGTGCTTGGGGGTAAATTCGCTGAGCACATGCTTACATCCCTGTACTTGCAAGTACATTTTGCGCTAAAAATCCTTAAAATGCGTTGTACAGCGGAAAATTTTCATTATGTGAAATCAAATTACATAATTTAAAACATGGCTTAATTTTTTCTCGAAATGTTCAGCCAAATAATTTAGGACGCTAAACTGCACATTTACCACGTGTTTCACTTTATCCGAAAATGTGTTCCTATCACTGAGTAGTTTATTTGTTCAGCCTCTTGAACTTTCTGTATTTTTCGAGTAATACCTGCTTTTCCATTATTTTAATTACTAGTGGCTTTTTTATGTAATTTCGTTTATAAACAATAAATAATTTTTGCGTGTTCCCAATATTCTTTAACCCAACTACCTAATTGAATTTTGTTTTTCAGTAAGCTTTTAAAATAAAGTAATATAAAACCTCAGTTGTGTAGCACTGTATTAAGCTCAGGCTTGCATTCAAAAAGCGTGAAAAACTTTCGACTTTTACTAAAGTTTTCCGTGGATATTAAGAAATTTCTTGTAAAATTCGGGCTTCCGGCCGAATTTTACAAGAAATTTCTTAATATCTTGGTCCCCTGGTTATGCAGGATTTATAACAACATTGCTGACAAAGGTATTATGTCTAAGTCTATGAGGAGTAGTGTTGTGACTCTTCTTTCCAAAACCCCCGACGATCCTGCTCGTGATCTTGCTGGATGGAGGCCGGTGTCTCTGTCTACCATTGATTATAAGATCATGGCGGCGATCGTCAACGCGAGGCTTTCGCGGGTGGCAGAGAAGCTAGTGGGCGTTGGGCAGACGTGTAGCATCCGTGGTAGGCGGATGTACCATAATATTCGGTGTGTGAGGGACATGATTGCTTATATCGGAGACAGGGATGTTAAGTTGGGAATGTTTTCCGCGGATCAGAGTAAGGCCTTTGACCGTGTTTCTCACGAGTTTATTAGAAAGATGCTGGAAGCCCACGGCTTCGGAGAGTTTTTCCGAAGAACGGTGGACTCTTTATACAGGGACCTCAACGGAAGAGTTATTATTTCTGGCCGTCTTTCTCACCTCTTTGAGGTTAGAAGAGGTGTGAGACAAGGCTGCCCACTCTCCCCGTTGTTGTTTGTCTTGGTCATTGAGACCATTTTAAGGAAGGTTCAAGCTCATCCTAGCATTCAGGGAGCCCACATCCCTGGCTGCGCGGGGTCCTTAAAGTATCTTGCATATGCTGACGACGTCACTTTCTTTGTTGACTCGGAACTTAGTCTTAGGCAGGTCCGGGAAGTCTTCGCGGGATACTGCGGTGCCACCGGGTCCATGCTTAATGAGGATAAGTCGAACCTGCTTCTTTGGGGCAGGTGGGATCGCGCTGCGGTCCGTGGGCTGGCGGTAACGGATGGACCCGTCAGGATACTCGGTATCCTTTTTGATAGAGACGGTGTCCATTTGAAGACATGGAGGGACATCCTCTTCGCTATTAAAAAGAAGAAGGAAAGGTGGCAGAGTGTTGACATTTCGATGATTAACCGGGCTAAGTTAGCTAACGCTCTCCTGGTCTCGAAATGTGCCTTTGTCGGAGAACTTAGTTCTCCCCCTCGGAGTCTCATGAGGCGTCTGGAAAGGCAAGTTTTTCAATTTATTTGGGCCGGTAAGCAAGTTGAAGCGGTTGCCAGAGCGGTCCTGTGCTGCCCGAAGGAGGAGGGTGGTTTGGATGTTAAACACCTCTCCTCCTGGTTCAGTGCACTGCAGTTTAGGAGTGTGAAGGAAGCTCTGAACTCCTCGCACCCGTGTAGGAACTTTGTTGCGTATTTGACAGGATTGTCTGCGGAGAAGTTCTTACCTGGCTTCCGATTTATGGGGCCGCGTAGAGAGACTACTCACAAGCACTATAAGCTGGGGGGTTACATGCAGGCTCTCGCGGAGGCTAACCGGAATGGGCTGAATTTGAAACAAATGTATCTGCACATTCTCCCTAGGCCTAGGGAGCAGGTTACTGAGTTTAGTGCCGTCAACTGCAACAGGAAGGAGGTGTGGATGAGCGTGTTGGCGGCTGGAGTTGACTGTAAGAAGCGGGATTTTAAATTCCGTCTGGCTCACGATGTCCTTCCGACTAGGAAGAGGCAGTACAGGTGGGGAACTGCCGTCACCGACAAGTGCGCCTCTTGCAATCTCATTGAAGACCGGTACCACTTGTTCTGGAGTTGTCCCATGGCCGTGCAGGTGTGGAAGCTTGTTTGGACCTGGGCAGGTTGCCCGCAGCGACTCAAGGCTCAGGAGGTCTTTTACCAGTACCCCGGCCCCAAGACTGGGCGGGATGTCTGGAGGTTGATCATCACTGAGACCACGTACAAAATCTGGAGAGAGAGGAACAGAGTTGTGCATAGTAATTACGGAAATTCAGGATTCAACCCTTTGAAAGTGGCCTGGCACGTCAAGTGCCAGCTTAGGAATAGAGTTGAGTTGGATGCCCGCACTCTTTCGGACCGTGCCTTTAAGTTCCGGTGGATCTTCTGGCCCAAAATTGTTACTGGAACGAAGGAAAAATATTTTTTCCATTGGGGAACTTAGTCTTCCCAGCTTTTTGGTTTGTAATCCTGCATTTCCGCACCCTTGGTTTCTTGAGTTTTTGATGAACTTTGTCTTGTGTTTTAATTTTTGGGATGTTTCTTTTCTAGATTCCGGGATGGAGTGAAGAGATTACCCTTCTTCCTCCCTGCCGAGTGCCTGTTTGCGTACCATACCAGTCTCCTCCAGCGGCGCTGGCTTTGGGGGTGGCTGGTCGACTTTGTGTGTGAATCGGGGGGTCTTGGTGTTTTGCTGTGATCTTTCCTCACTTTGCTTTTCCGGGTGTGGCTTGCCTGTGTGTGTTTGCTTTTTGGGTGGGTGGTGTGTGATTGCTGTTTGTGGTGTGTCGGTTCTGCGTGGTTGTGTGCAGGGTTGGGAGCCATTGGTGGGTCGAAAGCTGGTCTTTGTGCCACGCGGACGGCTCGGCGACCCTTCTGGTGGTGTCTCGGTTGGGACGCCATCACAGGGCACACGTGAAGGAGAGACTTCTCCTACTGGAGTGTTTCGGGGTGGCCTAGGGCCTGCCTCGTCATTCTTGGTGTCCCTGTCTGCAAAGTGAATTGGGGCCTGTTCGAGTTCTTCGGCAGGCCAGTGTGATTCGGGGGTCTGGATGTGCTGACTGTGGAACCGTGGTAGGTGCATCGGGGTGTGAGTGAAACACCGGTGGAACCGAACTCACATTTTATATGTAGTTCGGCGAAGCGAGTGTGTTGGTGTTGCTGGGCAACAAAATTTCGTGCCGGGAGAGGGGTCGCCGTGCTCACGCACAATGGCGTCCCCCTCTCTCGGATGCCAAGTCTTGGTTCTCCAAGTGTTGGTTTTAGAAGACAAAAGTTTTCCGTGGATGTGAGCAGTTTAATGAGATTTTACTGAATTTTTGGAAGCCCGTCCACGGATGGGTTTTATATTAAGAAACAGAATACATATGTTGTCGCTGTGCTCAATGCAGAAAGCTGCGTATTCTCCGTTACGTTAGTTTCCGACACATGGTGGCAACTAATCAAGGGATATCAGTGTTCATTCGTACACGGCCGGACTCGAACTAGAGTAAGGGGACGCTCTCTACGGCCTGTGCGATGAGAAGAAAATGGCGCTTTAGCCAGGAATCATGACAATTTGAGTAGTTCCGTTTTTTTACGTCTGGTGGCTCTGTTTGCCCACTGCTGCAAAGCCTATCTTTATTCTGAGTGGGTGATGTGATTCTATCTCGAATATTCCCGATGTGTGAATCTAACTCGGATTTCTCTGCTTAAAATCGCATTTTAATTTTAAACCCACTTACGTAAGTAATTTTATTTTATTTTTACTTCTCGGAAATTAACATGGTTTACTGTTTTGTTCCGTTTTGTACATATGATTATGGGAAACAAAGCACAGTTTCTTTTCATCCCGATCCATCAGATTCTCATCTAAAGGCAGAATGACTAAAAGCAATATCACGTGAAATTCTGCTTCATCTGTTGTATGCAGCAGGTATTTTAAGCCAGAAGACTACACTTTTGGAATTACCATTAAAAAACTAAAAAAAAACGGCACAATTCCCACTCTTTTTCCCGGCTATCCCTCCTATAAAATGCCCCAAAACACCTGTTAAACGACGTACCGTTGACCGTAAGGCATATCAGCATTCAGAAAAACAAGTTCACAAGAGAAAGATGGGAAATATTAGTAGAATTAACAAGAAAACCAAAACGAATGCTACAGAAGCAATACCAGATTTGGGAAATGTTTTTCCAAGTAATGAGATGCCAGAAATGTCTGAAGCAGATCAAGGTGGGTCACTTTGACGGAAACAGAACTGTTTTTATATTTTTTGAGATCAGCACAAGAAAATGAGTGTTCCAACTTTACAGCAACTGCCACTTCTGTCGAAGAATTACAATGTCAATCTTTACCATCTAAAGTGGCAAACTTAAAAAAAAAAAAAAGCATAAAGAAGTACGCATTTTGAGATCGTCTGTGTGAGAAAAGAAACGTATTATAAAACAACAAAAGCAAGAAATTAAAAAATTACAGCAAATAAATAAATCTGAAGGGAGGGTGTTGTGTATTTGCTGCTTGTGGTGTGTCGGTTCCGTATGGATGTGGGCCGGGGAGGCACCTGCCATGGGTCATGTGGTGCCTTGGTGCACCTGTCGGCCCGGTGTCCTCTCTGATAGTCTCCCGTCCGGGTCGCTTCCACTTGGTCACCTCTGAAGGGGACTTTTGTCCGCCCACATGGACGTTCCGGGTGTACCTTCGGGTCACACCCGCCGTTCTAGGTGACCTCGCCGTCTATTTGTGTGCGGGTCCTTTCGAGTTCTTCGGAAGATCTGTATGACTCGGGGTTTGTCTGGTGTTGCTTGTTGGGCCGTGGTGGGAGTGTGTGTAAACATCAGTGAACCATGTCCAGGTGTTTATTTTGGGCGTGGTGAACAGTGTGAAGATGTGTTGCAACAAAGTTCGTATATGGGGGAAGGGGACGTCGTGCGAGAGCACATTAGGGCGCTTCCCTCTCCCATGATTTGGGGGTCTTATACGAAGACCAGATTCAGGTTCTCTTCAGGAAATTCGATGCTCTTTGCATCATGAAGTTTGATTCCATGAGCTTTCCATGTACGGTAGTTATGGGTATGATATTGATTTGGATACTGTCAGGGAGAAAGACTTTATTTACACTCTGTGTGTGTGTCTGTGGGGGGAATTGTACTGAATAGGGAATTTGAAGTACATGATAGCATAAGTGCAGGAAAAATGATCAATCACGAATTCGGACTAAATTTTGGGTTTTACATTTGTTTTTTTGTTTTTTTAGGAAATGATAAACAGTTTCTCGTAACTTCATTTCAAAATAAGAAACACAGCCAACAAACAAAAGAAATTTCGGAGCTTTAAAACGCTATAAATCCTGTCTTTTTAGAAAATATAGGCTCCGAAATGTGTAATAAGTTCAGATGAGATCAGATGTAGAGGATTTTAGGAAGGGAGTGTCGGACCCCAGGTCTTATACAACCCTTAGAAATAGGAAGCTATTAGATTTGGGATAGAGAGCCCGATAGGAAAGTGATACGGAAGCGAGGAAGAAAAGGCAAGTAAGACGCCCTTATTTATTTCCTGGGGCCCGACGGCTTAACGTGCCAATCTGGCGCAAGGCGGGTATTTAGTGGTTCGAGCGTTCGTACCTGCCTGGGAACGAACCAGAGGTCTTCTCCGTGTCAGTCACGAATGCTGAACACTAGGTCACCCGCGGCCCGTCATAAGTTCATATGTTTACCTGCATACTTAATAATGATGTCAAGATACTCTGGTTTGCAGTTAGTCATCCGGTGTGTACACATTTGTATTTTTTTGTAAAATTTGGGAATTAAAAGACATTAATTTTGCCCCAACAGTTCTCTTATTTTGCTTCCACAATTTGATTAAATTATCTTGAACCATTTTTTGTGCCTCAAGAAGGCAGAATATTATACAGAAAAGTGCAGCCATCCATTTTTTATCTTTAAGTTGGAATTGTTTCTCCATTTTTTGGGAAAGAGGGATACCCCTTTTCCTTTTGATGGTTTTCTTCCCCTACGTTGAAGCTTCTTCCGGGAAGCACTTTCGAAAGTGTAACGCGTTTGTTGCTTAAGCCTGAGATCGTGGCTTACAGAGTTAAACCACGGACTGTTAATTTTGAGGTGAGTTACAGGCTAGCCTTTGGATTGTCAGCGGAACGAGTACTTCCTAACATTCCGTGAAATGGAACGCTAATGAGTAGAACTCTGTAAAAATGTGGAAAAACACACTTTTGTCCGTGACGAAGATCGAACTCGCGCCCCTTCACTCCGGAGCAAGTTGCTTTACGCGGACGGAGAGTAATGCTGCAGCTTGTCGTTTTGACACGTGATTCACGTCCGTGGTACTTCGCAAATTATAATAAGATTTGTTTGTGTGTGAAGAAATGAAATGTCCAATAACAAATAACATATGATTTATTTCTAGTTTCTGAACCCCGTTAAAAGAATTATTTGAAGCACCAATATTCGGAAAGCATTTGTAGGAGCACTAATAATCGTGGTACCATACACTTGAAGCACTAACAATCGTATTACTATTATCTCGCGTAGTGGCACATGGAGAGTCAGGTCGTGAAATGTCAACAAGCCGAAGAAGTAGAGGCATTTTTCGTTTCAGGAATCCTTGGTTGTGTGCCTGCCTGTGTTTATTCAACGTGAATGTAGTTCTTGAGAGAGGTTTTGAAGTGTAAAGACTTTCTTTCAAGACCGTTTCCATTTGTTGAATGGTTGAGAAAATGCTTGGCAGAGTTCACTGAATTAATCACTGTGACTTCGAGGGAGAGACTCAGGGGCTGTGGGTGTGCTTCATATTTGAAGCCAAAGCGGAAATTTCCAGTAAAAAGAAATAATGAAATTTCCCATTCCATGTTAGAGAAAAAGAATTCATATGTAGAGTTGGAAAAAGTATGATAGGATCAAAAATGAAAAATATATCATTCTCTGCAGCCGTTATTCACTGCTTAAGGAAGATATCTAAAATTGTCCCCAAAATTTGTCTCTAGGTTTCGTCTTGCTTTTAATTCTTTGTGACCGATTAATGATCTCTACCGTGTCGTGACCAGTGTTACAGAAGTAACCTAAATGAACGACAAATTAATTTCCTTATTGTCCTAACAGTCTGTTTACTTTCATTTTTTATGTAGTTTTTGGGTGTGGTTCCGAATTACAGTTATGTATTGAGTGTGCGGTGAGAACTGTTAGACAAGAAAGAGAATGTAGGGAAATTTGTGCTTGTATACATCAATCGTAGTTGTTTGCCGCTTGCTTTAAACTAAGGTGTCCGTCCCCATGGCGAGAAATGATGTAAAAGACTATGTGACTGTGGCGATTTAACCAGAAGAAGCATTCACGTGCGTGCCTATTGCAAGAGACGAAGGTGTTGTGAGGAATTCGGTTCTACAAAAGCTATTTCGGTGAAGATTATGCATTATTTCGGTCACAATTCGGAGAAGCAGTGAAAAACTTCTCGATAAGACAAACTATATGATAAGAAAGTTGGCGAAGTTTATAGATGAAGTGCTCAGTTTAGCGTTCTAAATTATTTGGCTGCTCACTTCGAGAAATTTCGAAAAGAAAAAGTATATACATATTTTGAAATATGTAATTGTTTATGTCAAATAAGGAAAATTTTTCAGCTTTACCAGGCATTTTAAAGATTTTTATAATAAAATTGACCTGAAAGCACGGGGTGTAAAAGCACTCTACTGCCAGCACCGTCGAGTCGTCCATAGGACGATCTTCGTCTCTTGGTGTGGCCGCCAATTTTATGGGCGGAAAACAAAGAAACAGACCAAGCCTTTGCATTTTACAACAATCTGCTTCGCCATGTAAGAAAGCTCTAAATTTACAATTATTGATTGTAGGAAAGGCGTTACAACTCAGTTTTTAAGTGGATTTCCACGTAAAAAGTAAATAAATAAATAAAGATATATAGATCTTCGTTTCGGCAAATCCACAACATTACAAAATGGCCACCTCAGCACGACTCGAAGTTCATGGTTTCGCTGGAGAACGGACCCTACGACGTTCCGGCGGTGCTTGGGGTAAATTCGCTGAGCACATGCTTACATCCCTGTACTTGCAAGTACATTTTGCGCTAAAAATCCTTAAAATGCGTTGTACAGCGGAAAATTTTCATTATGTGAAATCAAATTACATAATTTAAAACATGGCTTAATTTTTTCTCGAAATGTTCAGCCAAATAATTTAGGACGCTAAACTGCACATTTACCACGTGTTTCACTTTATCCGAAAATGTGTTCCTATCACTGAGTAGTTTATTTGTTCAGCCTCTTGAACTTTCTGTATTTTTCGAGTAATACCTGCTTTTCCATTATTTTAATTACTAGTGGCTTTTTTATGTAATTTCGTTTATAAACAATAAATAATTTTTGCGTTCCCAATATTCTTTAACCCAACTACCTAATTGAATTTTGTTTTTCAGTAAGCTTTTAAAATAAAGTAATATAAAACCTTAGTTGTGTAGCACTGTATTAAGCTCAGGCTTGCATTCAAAAAGCGTGAAAAACTTTCGCCTTTTACTAAAGTTTTCCGTGGATGTGAGCAGTTTAATGAGATTTTACTGAATTTTTGGAAGCCCGTCCACGGATGGGTTTTATATTAAGAAACAGAATACATATGTTGTCGCTGTGCTCAATGCAGAAAGCTGCGTATTCTCCGTTTCGTTAGTTTCCGACACATGGTGGCAACTAATCAAGGGATATCAGTGTTCATTCGTACACGGCCGGACTCGAACTAGAGTAAGGGGACGCTCTCTACGGCCTGTGCGATGAGAAGAAAATGGCGCTTTAGCCAGGAATCATGACAATTTGAGTAGTTCCGTTTTTTTACGTCTGGTGGCTCTGTTTGCCCACTGCTGCAAAGCCTATCTTTATTCTGAGTGGGTGATGTGATTCTATCTCGAATATTCCCGATGTGTGAATCTAACTCGGATTTCTCTGCTTAAAATCGCATTTTAATTTTAAACCCACTTACGTAAGTAATTTTATTTTATTTTTACTTCTCGGAAATTAACATGGTTTACTGTTTTGTTCCGTTTTGTACATATGATTATGGGAAACAAAGCACAGTTTCTTTTCATCCCGATCCATCAGATTCTCATCTAAAGGCAGAATGACTAAAAGCAACATCACGTGAAATTCTGCTTCATCTGTTGTATGCAGCAGGTATTTTAAGCCAGAAGACTACACTTTTGGAATTACCATTAAAAAACTAAAAAAAAACGGCACAATTCTCACTCTTTTTCCCGGCTATCCCTCCTATAAAATGCCCCAAAACACCTGTTAAACGACGTACCGTTGACCGTAAGGCATATCAGCATTCAGAAAAACAAGTTCACAAGAGAAAGATGGGAAATATTAGTAGAATTAACAAGAAAACCAAAACGAATGCTACAGAAGCAATACCAGATTTGGGAAATGTTTTTCCAAGTAATGAGATGCCAGAAATGTCTGAAGCAGATCAAGGTGGGTCACTTTGACGGAAACAGAACTGTTTTTATATTTTTTGAGATCAGCACAAGAAAATGAGTGTTCCAACTTTACAGCAACTGCCACTTCTGTCGAAGAATTACAATGTCAATCTTTACCATCTAAAGTGGCAAACTTAAAAAAAAAAAAGCATAAAGAAGTACGCATTTTGAGATCGTCTGTGTGAGAAAAGAAACGTATTATAAAACAACAAAAGCAAGAAATTAAAAAATTACAGCAAATAAATAAATCTGAAGGGAGGGTGTTGTGTATTTGCTGCTTGTGGTGTGTCGGTTCCGTATGGATGTGGGCCGGGGAGGCACCTGCCATGGGTCATGTGGTGCCTTGGTGCACCTGTCGGCCCGGTGTCCTCTCTGATAGTCTCCCGTCCGGGTCGCTTCCACTTGGTCACCTCGGAAGGGGACTTTTGTCCGCCCACATGGACGTTCCGGGTGTACCTTCGGGTCACACCCGCCGTTCTAGGTGACCTCGCCGTCTATTTGTGTGCGGGTCCTTTCGAGTTCTTCGGAAGATCTGTATGACTCGGGGGTTTGTCTGGTGTTGCTTGTTGGGCCGTGGTGGGAGTGTGTGTAAACATCAGTGAACCATGTCCAGGTGTTTATTTTGGGCGTGGTGAACAGTGTGAAGATGTGTTGCAACAAAGTTCGTATATGGGGGAAGGGGACGTCGTGCGAGAGCACATTAGGGCGCTTCCCTCTCTCATGATTTGGGGGTCTTATACGAAGACCAGATTCAGGTTCTCTTCAGGAAATTCGATGCTCTTTGCATCATGAAGTTTGATTCCATGAGCTTTCCATGTACGGTAGTTATGGGTATGATATTGATTTGGATACTGTCAGGGAGAAAGACTTTATTTACACTCTGTGTGTGTGTCTGTGGGGGGAATTGTACAGAATAGGGAATTTGAAGTACATGATAGCATAAGTGCAGGAAAAATGATCAATCCACGAATTCGGACTAAATTTTGGGTTTTACATTTGTTTTTTTGTTTTTTTAGGAAATGATAAACAGTTTCTCGTAACTTCATTTCAAAATAAGAAACACAGCCAACAAACAAAAGAAATTTCGGAGCTTTAAAACGCTATAAATCCTGTCTTTTTAGAAAATATAGGCTCCGAAATGTGTAATAAGTTCAGATGAGATCAGATGTAGAGGATTTTAGGAAGGGAGTGTCGGACCCCAGGTCTTATACAACCCTTAGAAATAGGAAGCTATTAGATTTGGGATAGAGAGCCCGATAGGAAAGTGATACGGAAGCGAGGAAGAAAAGGCAAGTAAGACGCCCTTATTTATTTCCTGGGGCCCGACGGCTTAACGTGCCAATCTGGCGCAAGGCGGGTATTTAGTGGTTCGAGCGTTCGTACCTGCCTGGGAACGAACCAGAGGTCTTCTCCGTGTCAGTCACGAACGCTGAACACTAGGTCACCCGCGGCCCGTCATAAGTTCATATGTTTACCTGCATACTTAATAATGATGTCAAGATACTCTGGTTTGCAGTTAGTCATCCGGTGTGTACACATTTGTATTTTTTTGTAAAATTTGGGAATTAAAAGACATTAATTTTGCCCCAACAGTTCTCTTATTTTGCTTCCACAATTTGATTAAATTATCTTGAACCATTTTTTGTGCCTCAAGAAGGCAGAATATTATACAGAAAAGTGCAGCCATCCATTTTTTATCTTTAAGTTGGAATTGTTTCTCCATTTTCTGGGAAAGAGGGATACCCCTTTTCCTTTTGATGGTTTTCTTCACCTACGTTGAAGCTTCTTCCGGGAAGCACTTTCGAAAGTGTAACGCGTTTGTTGCTTAAGCCTGAGATCGTGGCTTACAGAGTTAAACCACGGACTGTTAATTTTGAGGTGAGTTACAGGCTAGCCTTTGGATTGTCAGCGGAACGAGTACTTCCTAACATTCCGTGAAATGGAACGCTAATGAGTAGAACTCTGTAAAAATGTGGAAAAACACACTTTTGTCCGTGACGAAGATCGAACTCGCGCCCCTTCACTCCGGAGCAAGTTGCTTTACGCGGACGGAGAGTAATGCTGTAGCTTGTCGTTTTGACACGTGATTCACGTCCGTGGTACTTCGCAAATTATAATAAGATTTGTTTGTGTGTGAAGAAATGAAATGTCCAATAACAAATAACATATGATTTATTTCTAGTTTCTGAACCCCGTTAAAAGAATTATTTGAAGCACCAATATTCGGAAAGCATTTGTAGGAGCACTAATAATCGTGGTACCATACACTTGAAGCACTAACAATCGTATTACTATTATCTCGCGTAGTGGCACATGGAGAGTCAGGTCGTGAAATGTCAACAAGCCGAAGAAGTAGAGGCATTTTTTCGTTTCAGGAATCCTTGGTTGTGTGCCTGCCTGTGTTTATTCAACGTGAATGTAGTTCTTGAGAGAGGTTTTGAAGTGTAAAGACTTTCTTTCAAGACCGTTTCCATTTGTTGAATGGTTGAGAAAATGCTTGGCAGAGTTCACTGAATTAATCACTGTGACTTCGAGGGAGAGACTCAGGGGCTGTGGGTGTGCTTCATATTTGAAGCCAAAGCGGAAATTTCCAGTAAAAAGAAATAATGAAATTTCCCATTCCATGTTAGAGAAAAAGAATTCATATGTAGAGTTGGAAAAAGTATGATAGGATCAAAAATGAAAAATATATCATTCTCTGCAGCCGTTATTCACTGCTTAAGGAAGATATCTAAAATTGTCCCCAAAATTTGTCTCCAGGTTTCGTCTTGCTTTTAATTCTTTGTGACCGATTAATGATCTCTACCGTGTCGTGACCAGTGTTACAGAAGTAACCTAAATGAACGACAAATTAATTTCCTTATTGTCCTAACAGTCTGTTTACTTTCATTTTTTATGTAGTTTTTGGGTGTGGTTCCGAATTACAGTTATGTATTGAGTGTGCGGTGAGAACTGTTAGACAAGAAAGAGAATGTAGGGAAATTTGTGCTTGTATACATCAATCGTAGTTGTTTGCCGCTTGCTTTAAACTAAGGTGTCCGTCCCCATGGCGAGAAATGATGTAAAAGACTATGTGACTGTGGCGATTTAACCAGAAGAAGCATTCACGTGCGTGCCTATTGCAAGAGACGAAGGTGTTGTGAGGAATTCGGTTCTACAAAAGCTATTTCGGTGAAGATTATGCATTATTTCGGTCACAATTCGGAGAAGCAGTGAAAAACTTCTCGATAAGACAAACTATATGATAAGAAAGTTGGCGAAGTTTATAGATGAAGTGCTCAGTTTAGCGTTCTAAATTATTTGGCTGCTCACTTCGAGAAATTTCGAAAAGAAAAAGTATATACATATTTTGAAATATGTAATTGTTTATGTCAAATAAGGAAAATTTTTCAGCTTTACCAGGCATTTTAAAGATTTTTTATAATAAAATTGACCTGAAAGCACGGGGTGTAAAAGCACTCTACTGCCAGCACCGTCGAGTCGTCCATAGGACGATCTTCGTCTCTTGGTGTGGCCGCCAATTTTATGGGCGGAAAACAAAGAAACAGACCAAGCCTTTGCATTTTACAACAATCTGCTTCGCCATGTAAGAAAGCTCTAAATTTACAATTATTGATTGTAGGAAAGGCGTTACAACTCAGTTTTTAAGTGGATTTCCACGTAAAAAGTAAATAAATAAATAAAGATATATAGATCTTCGTTTCGGCAGATCCACAACATTACAAAATGGCCACCTTAGCACGACTCGAAGTTCATGGTTTCGCTGGAGAACGGAGCCTACGACGTTCCGGCGGTGCTTGGGGGTAAATTCGCTGAGCACATGCTTACATCCCTGTACTTGCAAGTACATTTTGCGCTAAAAATCCTTAAAATGCGTTGTACAGCGGAAAATTTTCATTATGTGAAATCAAATTACATAATTTAAAACATGGCTTAATTTTTTCTCGAAATGTTCAGCCAAATAATTTAGGACGCTAAACTGCACATTTATCACGTGTTTCACTTTATCCGAAAATGTGTTCCTATCACTGAGTAGTTTATTTGTTCAGCCTCTTGAACTTTCTGTATTTTTCGAGTAATACCTGCTTTTCCATTATTTTAATTACTAGTGGCTTTTTTATGTAATTTCGTTTATAAACAATAAATAATTTTTGCGTGTTCCCAATATTCTTTAACCCAACTACCTAATTGAATTTTGTTTTTCAGTAAGCTTTTAAAATAGAGTAATATAAAACCTAAGTTGTGTAGCACTGTATTAAGCTCAGGCTTGCATTCAAAAAGCGTGAAAAACTTTCGCCTTTTACTAAAGTGCTGTGATCCCCGTGAAGTGTAGGTATTTAGTTTTTCCTTTTGCAGGTCGTTTTTCGAACATCCGTTCGTGAGGAGGAACGCGTGACTGGCCGCCTAATTGGGTGCGTGTGCCGGCGCTGTGTGTGGTGTCTGGCGGCCCAGGGGGCGCTCGTGCCGGCCGTGAGGGACGTCTGCTTGGAGTAGGCATCGGTTACGATAACAATTCAAAGATGGCCGCTCGTGTATTAATAAATTTCTAGAGAACTCCCTAGTGGATTTGCGTGGGATTTTGGGCAATTTTCTTTTATTGAAGAATTTTGCTCCGCCGCCAATCCGGAGACTCAGTTTGCGATATTTTGGCAGATTGCCTATATCGCTTTTGTTTTAAGGTGCACGTGGTCTTCATATTGTGTGCTGCACGTGGCCTACGTCTATTGTGTTGCACGTGGTCTTCATATATTGTGTTTGTGCCACTGTTACTGGATTGGATTTCAAGCCGGGAATTTTGTGAGTACTTTTTCACATTTTCTTTGGTTAGGACTGTGTGTTTTTTGTTTTCTGACTATTGCTAGCTTTTGGAAGGGGTCGGACTTTTGTCCTCTTTGAAGAGTTAAAATGTCTGTTAGGACTGAGCCCAATAGGGCTAATGCCGTCGTTGTTACGCATAAGGGTATTTCTGCTTCGGACATTTGTCTTGCCTTGTACAAACACGTGGGTTCACCCCCAACCCAGTATTTGCCTTAATTCAAGAGGTGAATAAGAACAAGCTTGAAGTAGTACTAAACAGTAGAGATCACTACTTCAAGTTGCTTGATAGTAATATTGAGTGCAATAACACTGTGTTAAAATGCACAAATGCTCAGACAAATGTAAAAATAATTTTTTGCAAATTTTTGCATTGTGGAATTTCAAATGCAGAAGTCGCAACCGCATTTGGACCATATGGTAAAGTATTAACTGTGAAGTTCGAGATTAGGAAAGAAATGGCTGCGCACATGAGGGAGCCCTTTCCGGGACTCGTGTTGTCACAATTGACATGAAACAAGCTGTCCCCAATTTCATGGAGGTCAAAGGACAGCGCTGTATGAATGTGTACAGGGGGCAAATCCGGGTGTGCAGGCGCTGCAACCATGCAGGTCACATAGCTGTGGACTGCGGGAAGTTTACCTGTAGCAATTGCTACATTTTGGGTCACACTGAGGAGGAGTGCAAAGAGCCGTGTGGAAACTGCAGATCACCACACCATCAAAGGAAGGTTTGTACACAGAGGTCCTTTGCACAAATGACCAGAGGTCCTGACAATACCAGAAGAGATGAAGAGATGGAGGAGTGCCACGCTGGTGAGGCGGAGGGCTCACAAAGTGTTGCCGAGGCTGCGGCCTCGAGTAAAACAGATGGGGCCCACCAAATTACCAGCTCGGAGCACGTCTCAAAATCTCACAGGATCCCCGAGGAATGTAAGGATAATAGTTCAGGTAAGAAAAGTGTGATAAACAATGAGAATAAAGAGCATGTTTCTGTTCCAGCGAAGGAGAGAGAAACCTTTCCTATCGGTGAAGATGGGAAGAGGGGTCTCTCCCCTTCAAATTCTGATGACCATGGGTACACTATAGTTAAGAAGAAATCTCGGAAGTTGTCTGTCAAAGACCTTGAAGGTCTCAAATCCAGGCCTGGAAGCATAAGCGTCGTAGAGGGGCGATATGAAGAAAATATGGAGGTTGATGTTAATGGCTCCGGTGCTACTATTCCGGTGGAATCTAGTGCGGGGGTTATTTCCAGCGAAGAGGACGAACAGGCTCCTAGTAGTGCACGAAAAGAGCCTGGAGTAAGTAGGGACTTTTCCAGCGATGGAGAAGATAATTCTAGTGTGGAAAGCGCTGACGTCTCAGAGAACAAGGAAGGTGAGTCTGATTTCTCTGACACCAGTTCTACGCTGGAGGGTGTTCTCAGTGAAAGCGGAAGTAGTGATAGTTGCGATGGTGACATATTCCCCGAATTTGGTCATAACGATGTTCTTATTGAGGGTCAAGTGCAGAATCAGTGTGTTGAAAAGTGTCAAAGTGAAGGAGAAAGTGAAGCCCAGTGTTTTAGTGAAATCGGCGGAACTTTGGTTTCCAGTGAGGACCCTGTGCATAGCATGTTTCCGGGTCTCCCCAATGACCCTAGTCATTGGGAAGAAACGGAAATGACTGCATCCGCCCTTTTGGCCAAAACCAAGGGGCAGCGGTACACCTCCGCGGCCGTGGATAGCCAGGACGGGCGGCCTCCTGAAAGAGAAGCCGCGTGCCCTACTCCACCCTCAGACGGGCAGAAGCAGCCCGTTCGGGGTCCCGGAGGCTCACCTTCGCTTAGTGTTCCCACTACTGCGGGCGGCGGCCACGTTGTCGCCGGCTCTGAGGCGACGCCGGAGGCCCCGGGACGTTCTGGGGTCCTCCAGCAGGACCGCTGAACGTCGGCGTCGGGAGTGAGGAGAATCAATGCTCGGATGCTGCGGTTGTAAACGGTAAGTTTTGGGCGAGTACTGATATCGAAGTGGATGACGAGAATACTGACTCCCTTTGTGCTGACCTGCAACGTCAGTATCAGAACAAGAAAAAAGAACTGGGAAAGAGTTTACTGCGGCCAATTTTAAAGCGGTTAACGATCTTGCTGCCGCTGCCTCTGTAATGTTGCATGGCACGGGACATGTGATTCCAACAGCGAATGGCCAAGTTCTTCGAGAAGAAAGGTCGACAAGAAGTGTGGGTAAGAAGGATAGTACCAAACAGTAACTTGGTTGCGGTTCCTCTCTCTCCTAGGGTGGAGTATGGGTTTTGCATTTTTTCTCTGTGTTTGTTGTTGTAAATCTTTCTTTTTTCAGGACCAGGTAAGTATGAACTCTGGTAGAGTTAATTTTGCCGGCACAAACATTAGGGTTGGTTCCTTGAACGTTCAGGGCCTCAATTCGGAGGCGAAGCAGTGTTGGCTCGAAGGGTTCTTTCGCCAGAATAATCTGGACTTCCTCATGATTCAGGAAACCCACTATAAGGACAGGGAACAGATTTTTGCTTTTCGCAGAAGGTCCGGTCTCAGATTTAGGTACTCGCTTGGGAGTACTGGTTACACGGGAGTTGCTATAATTTACAAAGAGAAGTTTGAAAGAGATATCACTCACTTTGAATCGGACGGGGAAGGTCGGGTGATCTCACTTACCGTCCACAGTAGGAAAATCTCAATGAAACTTGTGTGTATTTACGCTCCTAATAAGGGTAATATGCAGATGTCGTTCTATAATGAACTTCCGCATTTCATCAGAAGTTCGGAAGATGTGTTGATTGTTGGCGGGGATTTTAATGCGGTCGCCGACTGCGACCTCGACAGGGCCGGAACCAGTAGGTGGTCGAAAGCTTATGGGAACGTGGTTAGGGTCCTCCTGGATAGCCAGGGGCTGTGCGATGCCTGGAGGAGACTTAACCCCAGTATTCCGGGTTATACCTGGTTTAGAGGGGCAGCGCTTCCCGCCTGGATATGTTTCTTGTGTCGAAGATTGACTGGATTGACAGGATTGAGATCTTTGGTCCGAACTCTCCACTGTTGTATGTTTCGGACCACTCTGCCGTCCTGATGGACGTGTGTGTGCCGGTTCCGAGAGAGAGGGGCTACCCCGTGGCGTTTGAACATCTCCATGTTAGAAGATGAAGATACGCTAGTGCACCTTCGCTCGATCCTGAACGCGGGCGCAGGCACGATCACTGACGATGAGTGCGGTGTGTGGGAACGGACCAAGGAGGAGGTGAAGGATTTCCTTTCTCAGAAGGGTAGACAGTTGGCCACGTCGAAGAGGAAGCGCCACATGATTTTGATGAACATTCTTAATGCGGCGATTCGAGGTGATAAAGATGGGTGTAATTCCTCTCTGATTACTAATATCAGGAGCGAAATTAGTCACTTCTATCGGGAGGAAGGATCGGCGGTCAAGTTGAATGGGGCCTTGGAAGCGCTGCGGCAGGAGAGTGATATTAACTTCATCTACCGGAAAGTCGAGACGGAGAGGGTTAGGGAGAACCTTCAATGCCTCGACATTGACGGTAGGGAGGTCCGGGATCTTCCCGATATCCTGCAGGCGGCGGCGGAATTTTATGGCAGGTTATTTGACAAAGAGGAAGTGCAGCCTGAGGTCATGGAAACTTGGCTGGAAGGTACTCCGAGAATTTCGGATGAAGATAGGGAGTTGTTGGAAGGGAAATTCACCGAAACTGAAGTCAGGTGGGCGATCCTGAACCTCAAGCCCAGAAAGTCGCCGGGTATTGACGGGCTTCCGGCCGAATTTTACAAGAAATTTCTTAATATTTTGGTCCCCTGGTTATGCAGGATTTATAACAACATTGCTGACAAAGGTATTATGTCTAAGTCTATGAGGAGTAGTGTTGTGACTCTTCTTTCCAAAACCCCCGACGATCCTGCTCGTGATCTTGCTGGATGGA
Source organism: Macrothele yani (assembly GCA_039090855.1). Taxonomy (NCBI): domain Eukaryota; kingdom Metazoa; phylum Arthropoda; class Arachnida; order Araneae; family Macrothelidae; genus Macrothele; species Macrothele yani. The sequence goes on along the minus strand of CM077032.1, from coordinate 52,870,527 downwards.
GGCCGGTGTCTCTGTCTACCATTGATTATAAGATCATGGCGGCGATCGTCAACGCGAGGCTTTCGCGGGTGGCAGAGAAGCTAGTGGGCGTTGGGCAGACGTGTAGCATCCGTGGTAGGCGGATGTACCATAATATTCGGTGTGTGAGGGACATGATTGCTTATATCGGAGACAGGGATGTTAAGTTGGGAATGTTTTCCGCGGATCAGAGTAAGGCCTTTGACCGTGTTTCTCACGAGTTTATTAGAAAGATGCTGGAAGCCCACGGCTTCGGAGAGTTTTTCCGAAGAACGGTGGACTCTTTATACAGGGACCTCAACGGAAGAGTTATTATTTCTGGCCGTCTTTCTCACCTCTTTGAGGTTAGAAGAGGTGTGAGACAAGGCTGCCCACTCTCCCCGTTGTTGTTTGTCTTGGTCATTGAGACCATTTTAAGGAAGGTTCAAGCTCATCCTAGCATTCAGGGAGCCCACATCCCTGGCTGCGCGGGGTCCTTAAAGTATCTTGCATATGCTGACGACGTCACTTTCTTTGTTGACTCGGAACTTAGTCTTAGGCAGGTCCGGGAAGTCTTCGCGGGATACTGCGGTGCCACCGGGTCCATGCTTAATGAGGATAAGTCGAACCTGCTTCTTTGGGGCAGGTGGGATCGCGCTGCGGTCCGTGGGCTGGCGGTAACGGATGGACCCGTCAGGATACTCGGTATCCTTTTTGATAGAGACGGTGTCCATTTGAAGACATGGAGGGACATCCTCTTCGCTATTAAAGAGAAGAAGGAAAGGTGGCAGAGTGTTGACATTTCGATGATTAACCGGGCTAAGTTAGCTAACGCTCTCCTGGTCTCGAAATGTGCCTTTGTCGGAGAACTTAGTTCTCCCCTCGGAGTCTCATGAGGCTTCTGGAAAGGCAAGTTTTTCAATTTATTTGGGCCGGTAAGCAAGTTGAGGCGGTTGCCAGAGCGGTCCTGTGCTGCCCGAAGGAGGAGGGTGGTTTGGATGTTAAACACCTCTCCTCCTGGTTCAGTGCACTGCAGTTTAGGAGTGTGAAGGAAGCTCTGAACTCCTCGCACCCGTGTAGGAACTTTGTTGCGTATTTGACAGGATTGTCTGCGGAGAAGTTCTTACCTGGCTTCCGATTTATGGGGCCGCGTAGAGAGACTACTCACAAGCACTATAAGCTGGGGGTTACATGCAGGCTCTCGCGGAGGCTAACCGGAATGGGCTGAATTTGAAACAAATGTATCTGCACATTCTCCCTAGGCCTAGGGAGCAGGTTACTGAGTTTAGTGCCGTCAACTGCAACAGGAAGGAGGTGTGGATGAGCGTGTTGGCGGCTGGAGTTGACTGTAAGAAGCGGGATTTTAAATTCCGTCTGGCTCACGATGTCCTTCCGACTAGGAAGAGGCAGTACAGGTGGGGAACTGCCGTCACCGACAAGTGCGCCTCTTGCAATCTCATTGAAGACCGGTACCACTTGTTCTGGAGTTGTCCCATGGCCGTGCAGGTGTGGAAGCTTGTTTGGACCTGGGCAGGTTGTCCGCAGCGACTCAAGGCTCAGGAGGTCTTTTACCAGTACCCCGGCCCCAAGACTGGGCGGGATGTCTGGAGGTTGATCATCACTGAGACCACGTACAAAATCTGGAGAGAGAGGAACAGAGTTGTGCATAGTAATTACGGAAATTCAGGATTCAACCCTTTGAAAGTGGCCTGGCACGTCAAGTGCCAGCTTAGGAATAGAGTTGAGTTGGATGCCCGCACTCTTTCGGACCGAGCCTTTAAGTTCCGGTGGATCTTCTGGCCCAAAATTGTTACTGGAACGAAGGAAAAATATTTTTTCCATTGGGGAACTTAGTCTTCCCAGCTTTTTGGTTTGTAATCCTGCATTTCCGCACCCTTGGTTTCTTGAGTTTTTGATGAACTTTGTCTTGTGTTTTAATTTTTGGGATGTTTCTTTTCTAGATTCCGGGATGGAGTGAAGAGATTACCCTTCTTCCTCCCTGCCGAGTGCCTGTTTGCGTACCATACCAGTCTCCTCCAGCGGCGCTGGCTTTGGGGGTGGCTGGTCGACTTTGTGTGTGAATCGGGGGGTCTTGGTGTTTTGCTGTGATCTTTCCTCACTTTGCTTTTCCGGGTGTGGCTTGCCTGTGTGTGTTTGCTTTTTGGGTGGGTGGTGTGTGATTGCTGTTTGTGGTGTGTCGGTTCTGCGTGGTTGTGTGCAGGGTTGGGAGCCATTGGTGGGTCGAAAGCTGGTCTTTGTGCCACGCGGACGGCTCGGCGACCCTTCTGGTGGTGTCTCGGTTGGGACGCCATCACAGGGCACACGTGAAGGAGAGACTTCTCCTACTGGAGTGTTTCGGGGTGGCCTAGGGCCTGCCTCGTCATTCTTGGTGTCCCTGTCTGCAAAGTGAATTGGGGCCTGTTCGAGTTCTTCGGCAGGCCAGTGTGATTCGGGGGTCTGGATGTGCTGACTGTGGAACCGTGGTAGGTGCATCGGGGTGTGAGTGAAACACCGGTGGAACCGAACTCACATTTTATATGTAGTTCGGCGAAGCGAGTGTGTTGGTGTTGCTGGGCAACAAAATTTCGTGCCGGGAGAGGGGTCGCCGTGCTCACGCACAATGGCGTCCCCCTCTCTCGGATGCCAAGTCTTGGTTCTCCAAGTGTTGGTTTTAGAAGACAAAAGTTTTCCGTGGATGTGAGCAGTTTAATGAGATTTTACTGAATTTTTGGAAGCCCGTCCACGGATGGGTTTTATATTAAGAAACAGAATACATATGTTGTCGCTGTGCTCAATGCAGAAAGCTGCGTATTCTCCGTTACGTTAGTTTCCGACACATGGTGGCAACTAATCAAGGGATATCAGTGTTCATTCGTACACGGCCGGACTCGAACTAGAGTAAGGGGACGCTCTCTACGGCCTGTGCGATGAGAAGAAAATGGCGCTTTAGCCAGGAATCATGACAATTTGAGTAGTTCCGTTTTTTTACGTCTGGTGGCTCTGTTTGCCCACTGCTGCAAAGCCTATCTTTATTCTGAGTGGGTGATGTGATTCTATCTCGAATATTCCCGATGTGTGAATCTAACTCGGATTTCTCTGCTTAAAATCGCATTTTAATTTTAAACCCACTTACGTAAGTAATTTTATTTTATTTTTACTTCTCGGAAATTAACATGGTTTACTGTTTTGTTCCGTTTTGTACATATGATTATGGGAAACAAAGCACAGTTTCTTTTCATCCCGATCCATCAGATTCTCATCTAAAGGCAGAATGACTAAAAGCAACATCACGTGAAATTCTGCTTCATCTGTTGTATGCAGCAGGTATTTTAAGCCAGAAGACTACACTTTTGGAATTACCATTAAAAAACTAAAAAAAAACGGCACAATTCCCACTCTTTTCCCCGGCTATCCCTCCTATAAAATGCCCCAAAACACCTGTTAAACGACGTACCGTTGACCGTAAGGCATATCAGCATTCAGAAAAACAAGTTCACAAGAGAAAGATGGGAAATATTAGTAGAATTAACAAGAAAACCAAAACGAATGCTACAGAAGCAATACCAGATTTGGGAAATGTTTTTCCAAGTAATGAGATGCCAGAAATGTCTGAAGCAGATCAAGGTGGGTCACTTTGACGGAAACAGAACTGTTTTTATATTTTTTGAGATCAGCACAAGAAAATGAGTGTTCCAACTTTACAGCAACTGCCACTTCTGTCGAAGAATTACAATGTCAATCTTTACCATCTAAAGTGGCAAACTTAAAAAAAAAAAAGCATAAAGAAGTACGCATTTTGAGATCGTCTGTGTGAGAAAAGAAACGTATTATAAAACAACAAAAGCAAGAAATTAAAAAATTACAGCAAATAAATAAATCTGAAGGGAGGGTGTTGTGTATTTGCTGCTTGTGGTGTGTCGGTTCCGTATGGATGTGGGCCGGGGAGGCACCTGCCATGGGTCATGTGGTGCCTTGGTGCACCTGTCGGCCCGGTGTCCTCTCTGATAGTCTCCCGTCCGGGTCGCTTCCACTTGGTCACCTCTGAAGGGGACTTTTGTCCGCCCACATGGACGTTCCGGGTGTACCTTCGGGTCACACCCGCCGTTCTAGGTGACCTCGCCGTCTATTTGTGTGCGGGTCCTTTCGAGTTCTTCGGAAGATCTGTATGACTCGGGGGTTTGTCTGGTGTTGCTTGTTGGGCCGTGGTGGGAGTGTGTGTAAACATCAGTGAACCATGTCCAGGTGTTTATTTTGGGCGTGGTGAACAGTGTGAAGATGTGTTGCAACAAAGTTCGTATATGGGGGAAGGGGACGTCGTGCGAGAGCACATTAGGGCGCTTCCCTCTCTCATGATTTGGGGGTCTTATACGAAGACCAGATTCAGGTTCTCTTCAGGAAATTCGATGCTCTTTGCATCATGAAGTTTGATTCCATGAGCTTTCCATGTACGGTAGTTATGGGTATGATATTGATTTGGATACTGTCAGGGAGAAAGACTTTATTTACACTCTGTGTGTGTGTCTGTGGGGGGAATTGTACAGAATAGGGAATTTGAAGTACATGATAGCATAAGTGCAGGAAAAATGATCAATCCACGAATTCGGACTAAATTTTGGGTTTTACATTTGTTTTTTTGTTTTTTTAGGAAATGATAAACAGTTTCTCGTAACTTCATTTCAAAATAAGAAACACAGCCAACAAACAAAAGAAATTTCGGAGCTTTAAAACGCTATAAATCCTGTCTTTTTAGAAAATATAGGCTCCGAAATGTGTAATAAGTTCAGATGAGATCAGATGTAGAGGATTTTAGGAAGGGAGTGTCGGACCCCAGGTCTTATACAACCCTTAGAAATAGGAAGCTATTAGATTTGGGATAGAGAGCCCGATAGGAAAGTGATACGGAAGCGAGGAAGAAAAGGCAAGTAAGACGCCCTTATTTATTTCCTGGGGCCCGACGGCTTAACGTGCCAATCTGGCGCAAGGCGGGTATTTAGTGGTTCGAGCGTTCGTACCTGCCTGGGAACGAACCAGAGGTCTTCTCCGTGTCAGTCACGAACGCTGAACACTAGGTCACCCGCGGCCCGTCATAAGTTCATATGTTTACCTGCATACTTAATAATGATGTCAAGATACTCTGGTTTGCAGTTAGTCATCCGGTGTGTACACATTTGTATTTTTTTGTAAAATTTGGGAATTAAAAGTCATTAATTTTGCCCCAACAGTTCTCTTATTTTGCTTCCACAATTTTGATTAAATTATCTTGAACCATTTTTTGTGCCTCAAGAAGGCAGAATATTATACAGAAAAGTGCAGCCATCCATTTTTTATCTTTAAGTTGGAATTGTTTCTCCATTTTCTGGGAAAGAGGGATACCCCTTTTCCTTTTGATGGTTTTCTTCACCTACGTTGAAGCTTCTTCCGGGAAGCACTTTCGAAAGTGTAACGCGTTTGTTGCTTAAGCCTGAGATCGTGGCTTACAGAGTTAAACCACGGACTGTTAATTTTGAGGTGAGTTACAGGCTAGCCTTTGGATTGTCAGCGGAACGAGTACTTCCTAACATTCCGTGAAATGGAACGCTAATGAGTAGAACTCTGTAAAAATGTGGAAAAACACACTTTTGTCCGTGACGAAGATCGAACTCGCGCCCCTTCACTCCGGAGCAAGTTGCTTTACGCGGACGGAGAGTAATGCTGCAGCTTGTCGTTTTGACACGTGATTCACGTCCGTGGTACTTCGCAAATTATAATAAGATTTGTTTGTGTGTGAAGAAATGAAATGTCCAATAACAAATAACATATGATTTATTTCTAGTTTCTGAACCCCGTTAAAAGAATTATTTGAAGCACCAATATTCGGAAAGCATTTGTAGGAGCACTAATAATCGTGGTACCATACACTTGAAGCACTAACAATCGTATTACTATTATCTCGCGTAGTGGCACATGGAGAGTCAGGTCGTGAAATGTCAACAAGCCGAAGAAGTAGAGGCATTTTTTCGTTTCAGGAATCCTTGGTTGTGTGCCTGCCTGTGTTTATTCAACGTGAATGTAGTTCTTGAGAGAGGTTTTGAAGTGTAAAGACTTTCTTTCAAGACCGTTTCCATTTGTTGAATGGTTGAGAAAATGCTTGGCAGAGTTCACTGAATTAATCACTGTGACTTCGAGGGAGAGACTCAGGGGCTGTGGGTGTGCTTCATATTTGAAGCCAAAGCGGAAATTTCCAGTAAAAAGAAATAATGAAATTTCCCATTCCATGTTAGAGAAAAAGAATTCATATGTAGAGTTGGAAAAAGTATGATAGGATCAGAAATGAAAAATATATCATTCTCTGCAGCCGTTATTCACTGCTTAAGGAAGATATCTAAAATTGTCCCCAAAATTTGTCTCCAGGTTTCGTCTTGCTTTTAATTCTTTGTGACCGATTAATGATCTCTACCGTGTCGTGACCAGTGTTACAGAAGTAACCTAAATGAACGACAAATTAATTTCCTTATTGTCCTAACAGTCTGTTTACTTTCATTTTTTATGTAGTTTTTGGGTGTGGTTCCGAATTACAGTTATGTATTGAGTGTGCGGTGAGAACTGTTAGACAAGAAAGAGAATGTAGGGAAATTTGTGCTTGTATACATCAATCGTAGTTGTTTGCCGCTTGCTTTAAACTAAGGTGTCCGTCCCCATGGCGAGAAATGATGTAAAAGACTATGTGACTGTGGCGATTTAACCAGAAGAAGCATTCACGTGCGTGCCTATTGCAAGAGACGAAGGTGTTGTGAGGAATTCGGTTCTACAAAAGCTATTTCGGTGAAGATTATGCATTATTTCGGTCACAATTCGGAGAAGCAGTGAAAAACTTCTCGATAAGACAAACTATATGATAAGAAAGTTGGCGAAGTTTATAGATGAAGTGCTCAGTTTAGCGTTCTAAATTATTTGGCTGCTCACTTCGAGAAATTTCGAAAAGAAAAAGTATATACATATTTTGAAATATGTAATTGTTTATGTCAAATAAGGAAAATTTTTCAGCTTTACCAGGCATTTTAAAGATTTTTATAATAAAATTGACCTGAAAGCACGGGGTGTAAAAGCACTCTACTGCCAGCACCGTCGAGTCGTCCATAGGACGATCTTCGTCTCTTGGTGTGGCCGCCAATTTTATGGGCGGAAAACAAAGAAACAGACCAAGCCTTTGCATTTTACAACAATCTGCTTCGCCATGTAAGAAAGCTCTAAATTTACAATTATTGATTGTAGGAAAGGCGTTACAACTCAGTTTTTAAGTGGATTTCCACGTAAAAAGTAAATAAATAAATAAAGATATATAGATCTTCGTTTCGGCAGATCCACAACATTACAAAATGGCCACCTTAGCACGACTCGAAGTTCATGGTTTCGCTGGAGAACGGAGCCTACGACGTTCCGGCGGTGCTTGGGGGTAAATTCGCTGAGCACATGCTTACATCCCTGTACTTGCAAGTACATTTTGCGCTAAAAATCCTTAAAATGCGTTGTACAGCGGAAAATTTTCATTATGTGAAATCAAATTACATAATTTAAAACATGGCTTAATTTTTTCTCGAAATGTTCAGCCAAATAATTTAGGACGCTAAACTGCACATTTACCACGTGTTTCACTTTATCCGAAAATGTGTTCCTATCACTGAGTAGTTTATTTGTTCAGCCTCTTGAACTTTCTGTATTTTTCGAGTAATACCTGCTTTTCCATTATTTTAATTACTAGTGGCTTTTTTATGTAATTTCGTTTATAAACAATAAATAATTTTTGCGTGTTCCCAATATTCTTTAACCCAACTACCTAATTGAATTTTGTTTTTCAGTAAGCTTTTAAAATAGAGTAATATAAAACCTAAGTTGTGTAGCACTGTATTAAGCTCAGGCTTGCATTCAAAAAGCGTGAAAAACTTTCGCCTTTTACTAAAGTTTTCCGTGGATGTGAGCAGTTTAATGAGATTTTACTGAATTTTTGGAAGCCCGTCCACGGATGGGTTTTATATTAAGAAACAGAATACATATGTTGTCGCTGTGCTCAATGCAGAAAGCTGCGTATTCTCCGTTACGTTAGTTTCCGACACATGGTGGCAACTAATCAAGGGATATCAGTGTTCATTCGTACACGGCCGGACTCGAACTAGAGTAAGGGGACGCTCTCTACGGCCTGTGCGATGAGAAGAAAATGGCGCTTTAGCCAGGAATCATGACAATTTGAGTAGTTCCGTTTTTTTATGTCTGGTGGCTCTGTTTGCCCACTGCTGCAAAGCCTATCTTTATTCTGAGTGGGTGATGTGATTCTATCTCGAATATTCCCGATGTGTGAATCTAACTCGGATTTCTCTGCTTAAAATCGCATTTTAATTTTAAACCCACTTACGTAAGTAATTTTATTTTATTTTTACTTCTCGGAAATTAACATGGTTTACTGTTTTGTTCCGTTTTGTACATATGATTATGGGAAACAAAGCACAGTTTCTTTTCATCCCGATCCATCAGATTCTCATCTAAAGGCAGAATGACTAAAAGCAATATCACGTGAAATTCTGCTTCATCTGTTGTATGCAGCAGGTATTTTAAGCCAGAAGACTACACTTTTGGAATTACCATTAAAAAACTAAAAAAAAACGGCACAATTCCCACTCTTTTTCCCGGCTATCCCTCCTATAAAATGCCCCAAAACACCTGTTAAACGACGTACCGTTGACCGTAAGGCATATCAGCATTCAGAAAAACAAGTTCACAAGAGAAAGATGGGAAATATTAGTAGAATTAACAAGAAAACCAAAACGAATGCTACAGAAGCAATACCAGATTTGGGAAATGTTTTTCCAAGTAATGAGATGCCAGAAATGTCTGAAGCAGATCAAGGTGGGTCACTTTGACGGAAACAGAACTGTTTTTATATTTTTTGAGATCAGCACAAGAAAATGAGTGTTCCAACTTTACAGCAACTGCCACTTCTGTCGAAGAATTACAATGTCAATCTTTACCATCTAAAGTGGCAAACTTAAAAAAAAAAAAAGCATAAAGAAGTACGCATTTTGAGATCGTCTGTGTGAGAAAAGAAACGTATTATAAAACAACAAAAGCAAGAAATTAAAAAATTACAGCAAATAAATAAATCTGAAGGGAGGGTGTTGTGTATTTGCTGCTTGTGGTGTGTCGGTTCCGTATGGATGTGGGCCGGGGAGGCACCTGCCATGGGTCATGTGGTGCCTTGGTGCACCTGTCGGCCCGGTGTCCTCTCTGATAGTCTCCCGTCCGGGTCGCTTCCACTTGGTCACCTCTGAAGGGGACTTTTGTCCGCCCACATGGACGTTCCGGGTGTACCTTCGGGTCACACCCGCCGTTCTAGGTGACCTCGCCGTCTATTTGTGTGCGGGTCCTTTCGAGTTCTTCGGAAGATCTGTATGACTCGGGGGTTTGTCTGGTGTTGCTTGTTGGGCCGTGGTGGGAGTGTGTGTAAACATCAGTGAACCATGTCCAGGTGTTTATTTTGGGCGTGGTGAACAGTGTGAAGATGTGTTGCAACAAAGTTCGTATATGGGGGAAGGGGACGTCGTGCGAGAGCACATTAGGGCGCTTCCCTCTCTCATGATTTGGGGGTCTTATACGAAGACCAGATTCAGGTTCTCTTCAGGAAATTCGATGCTCTTTGCATCATGAAGTTTGATTCCATGAGCTTTCCATGTACGGTAGTTATGGGTATGATATTGATTTGGATACTGTCAGGGAGAAAGACTTTATTTACACTCTGTGTGTGTGTCTGTGGGGGAATTGTACAGAATAGGGAATTTGAAGTACATGATAGCATAAGTGCAGGGAAAAATGATCAATCCACGAATTCGGACTAAATTTTGGGCTTTACATTTGTTTTTTTTTTTTTGTTTTTTTAGGAAATGATAAACAGTTTCTCGTAACTTCATTTCAAAATAAGAAACACAGCCAACAAACAAAAGAAATTTCGGAGCTTTAAAACGCTATAAATCCTGTCTTTTTAGAAAATATAGGCTCCGAAATGTGTAATAAGTTCAGATGAGATCAGATGTAGAGGATTTTAGGAAGGGAGTGTCGGACCCCAGGTCTTATACAACCCTTAGAAATAGGAAGCTAGGAGATTTGGGATAGAGAGCCCGATAGGAAAGTGATACGGAAGCGAGGAAGAAAAGGCAAGTAAGACGCCCTTATTTATTTCCTGGGGCCCGACGGCTTAACGTGCCAATCTGGCGCAAGGCGGGTATTTAGTGGTTCGAGCGTTCGTACCTGCCTGGGAACGAACCAGAGGTCTTCTCCGTGTCAGTCACGAACGCTGAACACTAGGTCACCCGCGGCCCGTCATAAGTTCATATGTTTACCTGCATACTTAATAAGGATGTCAAGATACTCTGGTTTGCAGTTAGTCATCCGGTGTGTACACATTTGTATTTTTTTGTAAAATTTGGGAATTAAAAGACATTAATTTTGCCCCAACCGTTTTCTTATTTTGCTTCCACAATTGGATTAAATTATCTTGAACCATTTTTTGTGCCTCAAGAAGGCAGAATATTATACAGAAAAGTGCAGCCATCCATTTTTTATCTTTAAGTTGGAATTGTTTCTCCATTTTCTGGGAAAGAGGGATACCCCTTTTCCTTTTGACGGTTTTCTTCACCTACGTTGAAGCTTCTTCCGGGAAGCACTTTCGAAAGTGTAACGCGTTTGTTGCTTAAGCCTGAGATCGTGGCTTACAGAGTTAAACCACGGACTGTTAATTTTGAGGTGAGTTACAGGCTAGCCTTTGGATTGTCAGCGGAACGAGTACTTCCTAACATTCCGTGAAATGGAACGCTAATGAGTAGAACTCTGTAAAAATGTGGAAAAACACACTTTTGTCCGTGACGAAGATCGAACTCGCGCCCCTTCACTCCGGAGCAAGTTGCTTTACGCGGACGGAGAGTAATGCTGCAGCTTGTCGTTTTGACACGTGATTCACGTCCGTGGTACGTCGCAAATTATAATAAGATTTGTTTGTGTGTGAAGAAATGAAATGTCCAATAACAAATAACATATGATTTATTTCTAGTTTCTGAACCCCGTTAAAAGAATTATTTGAAGCACCAATATTCGGAAAGCATTTGTAGGAGCACTAATAATCGTGGTACCATACACTTGAAGCACTAACAATCGTATTACTATTATCTCGCGTAGTGGCACATGGAGAGTCAGGTCGTGAAATGTCAACAAGCCGAAGAAGTAGAGATATTTCTCGTATATCAGAAGTAGAGGCATTTTTTCGTTTCAGGAATCCTTGGTTGTGTGCCTGCCTGTGTTTATTCAACGTGAATGTAGTTCTTGAGAGAGGTTTTGAAGTGTAAAGACTTTCTTTCAAGACCGTTTCCATTTGTTGAATGGTTGAGAAAATGCTTGGCAGAGTTCACTGAATTAATCACTGTGACTTCGAGGGAGAGACTCAGGGGCTGTGGGTGTGCTTCATATTTGAAGCCAAAGCGGAAATTTCCAGTAAAAAGAAATAATGAAATTTCCCATTCCATGTTAGAGAAAAAGAATTCATATGTAGAGTTGGAAAAAGTATGATAGGATCAAAAATGAAAAATATATCATTCTCTGCAGCCGTTATTCACTGCTTAAGGAAGATATCTAAAATTGTCCCCAAAATTTGTCTCCAGGTTTCGTCTTGCTTTTAATTCTTTGTGACCGATTAATGATCTCTACCGTGTCGTGACCAGTGTTACAGAAGTAACCTAAATGAACGACAAATTAATTTCCTTATTGTCCTAACAGTCTGTTTACTTTCATTTTTTATGTAGTTTTTGGGTGTGGTTCCGAATTACAGTTATGTATTGAGTGTGCGGTGAGAACTGTTAGACAAGAAAGAGAATGTAGGGAAATTTGTGCTTGTATACATCAATCGTAGTTGTTTGCCGCTTGCTTTAAACTAAGGTGTCCGTCCCCATGGCGAGAAATGATGTAAAAGACTATGTGACTGTGGCGATTTAACCAGAAGAAGCATTCACGTGCGTGCCTATTGCAAGAGACGAAGGTGTTGTGAGGAATTCGGTTCTACAAAAGCTATTTCGGTGAAGATTATGCATTATTTCGGTCACAATTCGGAGAAGCAGTGAAAAACTTCTCGATAAGACAAACTATATGATAAGAAAGTTGGCGAAGTTTATAGATGAAGTGCTCAGTTTAGCGTTCTAAATTATTTGGCTGCTCACTTCGAGAAATTTCGAAAAGAAAAAGTATATACATATTTTGAAATATGTAATTGTTTATGTCAAATAAGGAAAATTTTTCAGCTTTACCAGGCATTTTAAAGATTTTTATAATAAAATTGACCTGAAAGCACGGGGTGTAAAAGCACTCTACTGCCAGCACCGTCGAGTCGTCCATAGGACGATCTTCGTCTCTTGGTGTGGCCGCCAATTTTATGGGCGGAAAACAAAGAAACAGACCAAGCCTTTGCATTTTACAACAATCTGCTTCGCCATGTAAGAAAGCTCTAAATTTACAATTATTGATTGTAGGAAAGGCGTTACAACTCAGTTTTTAAGTGGATTTCCACGTAAAAAGTAAATAAATAAATAAAGATATATAGATCTTCGTTTCGGCAGATCCACAACATTACAAAATGGCCACCTTAGCACGACTCGAAGTTCATGGCTTCGCTGGAGAACGGAGCCTACGACGTTCCGGCGGTGCTTGGGGGTAAATTCGCTGAGCACATGCTTACATCCCTGTACTTGCAAGTACATTTTGCGCTAAAAATCCTTAAAATGCGTTGTACAGCGGAAAATTTTCATTATGTGAAATCAAATTACATAATTTAAAACATGGCTTAATTTTTTCTCGAAATGTTCAGCCAAATAATTTAGGACGCTAAACTGCACATTTACCACGTGTTTCACTTTATCCGAAAATGTGTTCCTATCACTGAGTAGTTTATTTGTTCAGCCTCTTGAACTTTCTGTATTTTTCGAGTAATACCTGCTTTTCCATTATTTTAATTACTAGTGGCTTTTTTATGTAATTTCGTTTATAAACAATAAATAATTTTTGCGTGTTCCCAATATTCTTTAACCCAACTACCTAATTGAATTTTGTTTTTCAGTAAGCTTTTAAAATAAAGTAATATAAAACCTCAGTTGTGTAGCACTGTATTAAGCTCAGGCTTGCATTCAAAAAGCGTGAAAAACTTTCGCCTTTTACTAAAGTTTTCCGTGGATGTGAGCAGTTTAATGAGATTTTACTGAATTTTTGGAAGCCCGTCCACGGATGGGTTTATATTAAGAAACAGAATACATATGTTGTCGCTGTGCTCAATGCAGAAAGCTGCGTATTCTCCGTTACGTTAGTTTCCGACATATGGTGGCAACTAATCAAGGGATATCAGTGTTCATTCGTACACGGCCGGACTCGAACTAGAGTAAGGGGACGCTCTCTACGGCCTGTGCGATGAGAAGAAAATGGCGCTTTAGCCAGGAATCATGACAATTTGAGTAGTTCCGTTTTTTTACGTCTGGTGGCTCTGTTTGCCCACTGCTGCAAAGCCTATCTTTATTCTGAGTGGGTGATGTGATTCTATCTCGAATATTCCCGATGTGTGAATCTAACTCGGATTTCTCTGCTTAAAATCGCATTTTAATTTTAAACCCACTTACGTAAGTAATTTTATTTTATTTTTACTTCTCGGAAATTAACATGGTTTACTGTTTTGTTCCGTTTTGTACATATGATTATGGGAAACAAAGCACAGTTTCTTTTCATCCCGATCCATCAGATTCTCATCTAAAGGCAGAATGACTAAAAGCAATATCACGTGAAATTCTGCTTCATCTGTTGTATGCAGCAGGTATTTTAAGCCAGAAGACTACACTTTTGGAATTACCATTAAAAAACTAAAAAAACGGCACAATTCCCACTCTTTTCCCCGGCTATCCCTCCTATAAAATGCCCCAAAACACCTGTTAAACGACGTACCGTTGACCGTAAGGCATATCAGCATTCAGAAAAACAAGTTCACAAGAGAAAGATGGGAAATATTAGTAGAATTAACAAGAAAACCAAAACGAATGCTACAGAAGCAATACCAGATTTGGGAAATGTTTTTCCAAGTAATGAGATGCCAGAAATGTCTGAAGCAGATCAAGGTGGGTCACTTTGACGGAAACAGAACTGTTTTTATATTTTTTGAGATCAGCACAAGAAAATGAGTGTTCCAACTTTACAGCAACTGCCACTTCTGTCGAAGAATTACAATGTCAATCTTTACCATCTAAAGTGGCAAACTTAAAAAAAAAAAAAAGCATAAAGAAGTACGCATTTTGAGATCGTCTGTGTGAGAAAAGAAACGTATTATAAAACAACAAAAGCAAGAAATTAAAAAATTACAGCAAATAAATAAATCTGAAGGGAGGGTGTTGTGTATTTGCTGCTTGTGGTGTGTCGGTTCCGTATGGATGTGGGCCGGGGAGGCACCTGCCATGGGTCATGTGGTGCCTTGGTGCACCTGTCGGCCCGGTGTCCTCTCTGATAGTCTCCCGTCCGGGTCGCTGCCACTTGGTCACCTCTGAAGGGGACTTTTGTCCGCCCACATGGACGTTCCGGGTGTACCTTCGGGTCACACCCGCCGTTCTAGGTGACCTCGCCGTCTATTTGTGTGCGGGTCCTTTCGAGTTCTTCGGAAGATCTGTATGACTCGGGGGTTTGTCTGGTGTTGCTTGTTGGGCCGTGGTGGGAGTGTGTGTAAACATCAGTGAACCATGTCCAGGTGTTTATTTTGGGCGTGGTGAACAGTGTGAAGATGTGTTGCAACAAAGTTCGTATATGGGGGAAGGGGACGTCGTGCGAGAGCACATTAGGGCGCTTCCCTCTCTCATGATTTGGGGGTCTTATACGAAGACCAGATTCAGGTTCTCTTCAGGAAATTCGATGCTCTTTGCATCATGAAGTTTGATTCCATGAGCTTTCCATGTACGGTAGTTATGGGTATGATATTGATTTGGATACTGTCAGGGAGAAAGACTTTATTTACACTCTGTGTGTGTGTCTGTGGGGGGAATTGTACAGAATAGGGAATTTGAAGTACATGATAGCATAAGTGCAGGGAAAATGATCAATCCACGAATTCGGACTAAATTTTGGGCTTTACATTTGTTTCTTTTTTGTTTTTTTAGGAAATGATAAACAGTTTCTCGTAACTTCATTTCAAAATAAGAAACACAGCCAACAAACAAAAGAAATTTCGGAGCTTTAAAACGCTATAAATCCTGTCTTTTTAGAAAATATAGGCTCCGAAATGTGTAATAAGTTCAGATGAGATCAGATGTAGAGGATTTTAGGAAGGGAGTGTCGGACCCCAGGTCTTATACAACCCTTAGAAATAGGAAGCTAGGAGATTTGGGATAGAGAGCCCGATAGGAAAGTGATACGGAAGCGAGGAAGAAAAGGCAAGTAAGACGCCCTTATTTATTTCCTGGGGCCCGACGGCTTAACGTGCCAATCTGGCGCAAGGCGGGTATTTAGTGGTTCGAGCGTTCGTACCTGCCTGGGAACGAACCAGAGGTCTTCTCCGTGTCAGTCACGAACGCTGAACACTAGGTCACCCGCGGCCCGTCATAAGTTCATATGTTTACCTGCATACTTAATAAGGATGTCAAGATACTCTGGTTTGCAGTTAGTCATCCGGTGTGTACACATTTGTATTTTTCTGTAAAATTTGGGAATTAAAAGACATTAATTTTGCCCCAACCGTTTTCTTATTTTGCTTCCACAATTGGATTAAATTATCTTGAACCATTTTTTGTGCCTCAAGAAGGCAGAATATTATACAGAAAAGTGCAGCCATCCATTTTTTATCTTTAAGTTGGAATTGTTTCTCCATTTTCTGGGAAAGAGGGATACCCCTTTTCCTTTTGACGGTTTTCTTCACCTACGTTGAAGCTTCTTCCGGGAAGCACTTTCGAAAGTGTAACGCGTTTGTTGCTTAAGCCTGAGATCGTGGCTTACAGAGTTAAACCACGGACTGTTAATTTTGAGGTGAGTTACAGGCTAGCCTTTGGATTGTCAGCGGAACGAGTACTTCCTAACATTCCGTGAAATGGAACGCTAATGAGTAGAACTCTGTAAAAATGTGGAAAAACACACTTTTGTCCGTGACGAAGATCGAACTCGCGCCCCTTCACTCCGGAGCAAGTTGCTTTACGCGGACGGAGAGTAATGCTGCAGCTTGTCGTTTTGACACGTGATTCACGTCCGTGGTACGTCGCAAATTATAATAAGATTTGTTTGTGTGTGAAGAAATGAAATGTCCAATAACAAATAACATATGATTTATTTCTAGTTTCTGAACCCCGTTAAAAGAATTATTTGAAGCACCAATATTCGGAAAGCATTTGTAGGAGCACTAATAATCGTGGTACCATACACTTGAAGCACTAACAATCGTATTACTATTATCTCGCGTAGTGGCACATGGAGAGTCAGGTCGTGAAATGTCAACAAGCCGAAGAAGTAGAGGCATTTTTTCGTTTCAGGAATCCTTGGTTGTGTGCCTGCCTGTGTTTATTCAACGTGAATGTAGTTCTTGAGAGAGGTTTTGAAGTGTAAAGACTTTCTTTCAAGACCGTTTCCATTTGTTGAATGGTTGAGAAAATGCTTGGCAGAGTTCACTGAATTAATCACTGTGACTTCGAGGGAGAGACTCAGGGGCTGTGGGTGTGCTTCATATTTGAAGCCAAAGCTGAAATTTCCAGTAAAAAGAAATAATGAAATTTCCCATTCCATGTTAGAGAAAAAGAATTCATATGTAGAGTTGGAAAAAGTATGATAGGATCAAAAATGAAAAATATATCATTCTCTGCAGCCGTTATTCACTGCTTAAGGAAGATATCTAAAATTGTCCCCAAAATTTGTCTCCAGGTTTCGTCTTGCTTTTAATTCTTTGTGACCGATTAATGATCTCTACCGTGTCGTGACCAGTGTTACAGAAGTAACCTAAATGAACGACAAATTAATTTCCTTATTGTCCTAACAGTCTGTTTACTTTCATTTTTTATGTAGTTTTTGGGTGTGGTTCCGAATTACAGTTATGTATTGAGTGTGCGGTGAGAACTGTTAGACAAGAAAGAGAATGTAGGGAAATTTGTGCTTGTATACATCAATCGTAGTTGTTTGCCGCTTGCTTTAAACTAAGGTGTCCGTCCCCATGGCGAGAAATGATGTAAAAGACTATGTGACTGTGGCGATTTAACCAGAAGAAGCATTCACGTGCGTGCCTATTGCAAGAGACGAAGGTGTTGTGAGGAATTCGGTTCTACAAAAGCTATTTCGGTGAAGATTATGCATTATTTCGGTCACAATTCGGAGAAGCAGTGAAAAACTTCTCGATAAGACAAACTATATGATAAGAAAGTTGGCGAAGTTTATAGATGAAGTGCTCAGTTTAGCGTTCTAAATTATTTGGCTGCTCACTTCGAGAAATTTCGAAAAGAAAAAGTATATACATATTTTGAAATATGTAATTGTTTATGTCAAATAAGGAAAATTTTTCAGCTTTACCAGGCATTTTAAAGATTTTTATAATAAAATTGACCTGAAAGCACGGGGTGTAAAAGCACTCTACTGCCAGCACCGTCGAGTCGTCCATAGGACGATCTTCGTCTCTTGGTGTGGCCGCCAATTTTATGGGCGGAAAACAAAGAAACAGACCAAGCCTTTGCATTTTACAACAATCTGCTTCGCCATGTAAGAAAGCTCTAAATTTACAATTATTGATTGTAGGAAAGGCGTTACAACTCAGTTTTTAAGTGGATTTCCACGTAAAAAGTAAATAAATAAATAAAGATATATAGATCTTCGTTTCGGCAGATCCACAACATTACAAAATGGCCACCTTAGCACGACTCGAAGTTCATGGCTTCGCTGGAGAACGGAGCCTACGACGTTCCGGCGGTGCTTGGGGGTAAATTCGCTGAGCACATGCTTACATCCCTGTACTTGCAAGTACATTTTGCGCTAAAAATCCTTAAAATGCGTTGTACAGCGGAAAATTTTCATTATGTGAAATCAAATTACATAATTTAAAACATGGCTTAATTTTTTCTCGAAATGTTCAGCCAAATAATTTAAGACGCTAAACTGCACATTTACCACGTGTTTCACTTTATCCGAAAATGTGTTCCTATCACTGAGTAGTTTATTTGTTCAGCCTCTTGAACTTTCTGTATTTTTCGAGTAATACCTGCTTTTCCATTATTTTAATTACTAGTGGCTTTTTTATGTAATTTCGTTTATAAACAATAAATAATTTTTGCGTGTTCCCAATATTCTTTAACCCAACTACCTAATTGAATTTTGTTTTTCAGTAAGCTTTTAAAATAAAGTAATATAAAACCTCAGTTGTGTAGCACTGTATTAAGCTCAGGCTTGCATTCAAAAAGCGTGAAAAACTTTCGCCTTTTACTAAAGTTTTCCGTGGATGTGAGCAGTTTAATGAGATTTTACTGAATTTTTGGAAGCCCGTCCACGGATGGGTTTATATTAAGAAACAGAATACATATGTTGTCGCTGTGCTCAATGCAGAAAGCTGCGTATTCTCCGTTACGTTAGTTTCCGACATATGGTGGCAACTAATCAAGGGATATCAGTGTTCATTCGTACACGGCCGGACTCGAACTAGAGTAAGGGGACGCTCTCTACGGCCTGTGCGATGAGAAGAAAATGGCGCTTTAGCCAGGAATCATGACAATTTGAGTAGTTCCGTTTTTTTACGTCTGGTGGCTCTGTTTGCCCACTGCTGCAAAGCCTATCTTTATTCTGAGTGGGTGATGTGATTCTATCTCGAATATTCCCGATGTGTGAATCTAACTCGGATTTCTCTGCTTAAAATCGCATTTTAATTTTAAACCCACTTACGTAAGTAATTTTATTTTATTTTTACTTCTCGGAAATTAACATGGTTTACTGTTTTGTTCCGTTTTGTACATATGATTATGGGAAACAAAGCACAGTTTCTTTTCATCCCGATCCATCAGATTCTCATCTAAAGGCAGAATGACTAAAAGCAATATCACGTGAAATTCTGCTTCATCTGTTGTATGCAGCAGGTATTTTAAGCCAGAAGACTACACTTTTGGAATTACCATTAAAAAACTAAAAAAACGGCACAATTCCCACTCTTTTTCCCGGCTATCCCTCCTATAAAATGCCCCAAAACACCTGTTAAACGACGTACCGTTGACCGTAAGGCATATCAGCATTCAGAAAAACAAGTTCACAAGAGAAAGATGGGAAATATTAGTAGAATTAACAAGAAAACCAAAACGAATGCTACAGAAGCAATACCAGATTTGGGAAATGTTTTTCCAAGTAATGAGATGCCAGAAATGTCTGAAGCAGATCAAGGTGGGTCACTTTGACGGAAACAGAACTGTTTTTATATTTTTTGAGATCAGCACAAGAAAATGAGTGTTCCAACTTTACAGCAACTGCCACTTCTGTCGAAGAATTACAATGTCAATCTTTACCATCTAAAGTGGCAAACTTAAAAAAAAAAAAAAGCATAAAGAAGTACGCATTTTGAGATCGTCTGTGTGAGAAAAGAAACGTATTATAAAACAACAAAAGCAAGAAATTAAAAAATTACAGCAAATAAGTAAATCTGAAGGGAGGGTGTTGTGTATTTGCTGCTTGTGGTGTGTCGGTTCCGTATGGATGTGGGCCGGGGAGGCACCTGCCATGGGTCATGTGGTGCCTTGGTGCACCTGTCGGCCCGGTGTCCTCTCTGATAGTCTCCCGTCCGGGTCGCTGCCACTTGGTCACCTGTGAAGGGGACTTTTGTCCGCCCACATGGACGTTCCGGGTGTACCTTCGGGTCACACCCGCCGTTCTAGGTGACCTCGCCGTCTATTTGTGTGCGGGTCCTTTCGAGTTCTTCGGAAGATCTGTATGACTCGGGGGTTTGTCTGGTGTTGCTTGTTGGGCCGTGGTGGGAGTGTGTGTAAACATCAGTGAACCATGTCCAGGTGTTTATTTTGGGCGTGGTGAACAGTGTGAAGATGTGTTGCAACAAAGTTCGTATATGGGGGAAGGGGACGTCGTGCGAGAGCACATTAGGGCGCTTCCCTCTCTCATGATTTGGGGGTCTTATACGAAGACCAGATTCAGGTTCTCTTCAGGAAATTCGATGCTCTTTGCATCATGAAGTTTGATTCCATGAGCTTTCCATGTACGGTAGTTATGGGTATGATATTGATTTGGATACTGTCAGGGAGAAAGACTTTATTTACACTCTGTGTGTGTGTCTGTGGGGGGAATTGTACAGAATAGGGAATTTGAAGTACATGATAGCATAAGTGCAGGGAAAATGATCAATCCACGAATTCGGACTAAATTTTGGGTTTTACATTTGTTTTTTTGTTTTTTTAGGAAATGATAAACAGTTTCTCGTAACTTCATTTCAAAATAAGAAACACAGCCAACAAACAAAAGAAATTTCGGAGCTTTAAAACGCTATAAATCCTGTCTTTTTAGAAAATATAGGCTCCGAAATGTGTAATAAGTTCAGATGAGATCAGATGTAGAGGATTTTAGGAAGGGAGTGTCGGACCCCAGGTCTTATACAACCCTTAGAAATAGGAAGCTAGGAGATTTGGGATAGAGAGCCCGATAGGAAAGTGATACGGAAGCGAGGAAGAAAAGGCAAGTAAGACGCCCTTATTTATTTCCTGGGGCCCGACGGCTTAACGTGCCAATCTGGCGCAAGGCGGGTATTTAGTGGTTCGAGCGTTCGTACCTGCCTGGGAACGAACCAGAGGTCTTCTCCGTGTCAGTCACGAACGCTGAACACTAGGTCACCCGCGGCCCGTCATAAGTTCATATGTTTACCTGCATACTTAATAATGATGTCAAGATACTCTGGTTTGCAGTTAGTCATCCGGTGTGTACACATTTGTATTTTTCTGTAAAATTTGGGAATTAAAAGACATTAATTTTGCCCCAACAGTTCTCTTATTTTGCTTCCACAATTGGATTAAATTATCTTGAACCATTTTTTGTGCCTCAAGAAGGCAGAATATTATACAGAAAAGTGCAGCCATCCATTTTTTATCTTTAAGTTGGAATTGTTTCTCCATTTTCTGGGAAAGAGGGATACCCCTTTTCCTTTTGATGGTTTTCTTCACCTACGTTGAAGCTTCTTCCGGGAAGCACTTTCGAAAGTGTAACGCGTTTGTTGCTTAAGCCTGAGATCGTGGCTTACAGAGTTAAACCACGGACTGTTAATTTTGAGGTGAGTTACAGGCTAGCCTTTGGATTGTCAGCGGAACGAGTACTTCCTAACATTCCGTGAAATGGAACGCTAATGAGTAGAACTCTGTAAAAATGTGGAAAAACACACTTTTGTCCGTGACGAAGATCGAACTCGCGCCCCTTCACTCCGGAGCAAGTTGCTTTACGCGGACGGAGAGTAATGCTGCAGCTTGTCGTTTTGACACGTGATTCACGTCCGTGGTACGTCGCAAATTATAATAAGATTTGTTTGTGTGTGAAGAAATGAAATGTCCAATAACAAATAACATATGATTTATTTCTAGTTTCTGAACCCCGTTAAAAGAATTATTTGAAGCACCAATATTCGGAAAGCATTTGTAGGAGCACTAATAATCGTGGTACCATACACTTGAAGCACTAACAATCGTATTACTATTATCTCGCGTAGTGGCACATGGAGAGTCAGGTCGTGAAATGTCAACAAGCCGAAGAAGTAGAGGCATTTTTTCGTTTCAGGAATCCTTGGTTGTGTGCCTGCCTGTGTTTATTCAACGTGAATGTAGTTCTTGAGAGAGGTTTTGAAGTGTAAAGACTTTCTTTCAAGACCGTTTCCATTTGTTGAATGGTTGAGAAAATGCTTGGCAGAGTTCACTGAATTAATCACTGTGACTTCGAGGGAGAGACTCAGGGGCTGTGGGTGTGCTTCATATTTGAAGCCAAAGCGGAAATTTCCAGTAAAAAGAAATAATGAAATTTCCCATTCCATGTTAGAGAAAAAGAATTCATATGTAGAGTTGGAAAAAGTATGATAGGATCAAAAATGAAAAATATATCATTCTCTGCAGCCGTTATTCACTGCTTAAGGAAGATATCTAAAATTGTCCCCAAAATTTGTCTCCAGGTTTCGTCTTGCTTTTAATTCTTTGTGACCGATTAATGATCTCTACCGTGTCGTGACCAGTGTTACAGAAGTAACCTAAATGAACGACAAATTAATTTCCTTATTGTCCTAACAGTCTGTTTACTTTCATTTTTTATGTAGTTTTTGGGTGTGGTTCCGAATTACAGTTATGTATTGAGTGTGCGGTGAGAACTGTTAGACAAGAAAGAGAATGTAGGGAAATTTGTGCTTGTATACATCAATCGTAGTTGTTTGCCGCTTGCTTTAAACTAAGGTGTCCGTCCCCATGGCGAGAAATGATGTAAAAGACTATGTGACTGTGGCGATTTAACCAGAAGAAGCATTCACGTGCGTGCCTATTGCAAGAGACGAAGGTGTTGTGAGGAATTCGGTTCTACAAAAGCGATTTCGGTGAAGATTATGCATTATTTCGGTCACAATTCGGAGAAGCAGTGAAAAACTTCTCGATAAGACAAACTATATGATAAGAAAGTTGGCGAAGTTTATAGATGAAGTGCTCAGTTTAGCGTTCTAAATTATTTGGCTGCTCACTTCGAGAAATTTCGAAAAGAAAAAGTATATACATATTTTGAAATATGTAATTGTTTATGTCAAATAAGGAAAATTTTTCAGCTTTACCAGGCATTTTAAAGATTTTTATAATAAAATTGACCTGAAAGCACGGGGTGTAAAAGCACTCTACTGCCAGCACCGTCGAGTCGTCCATAGGACGATCTTCGTCTCTTGGTGTGGCCGCCAATTTTATGGGCGGAAAACAAAGAAACAGACCAAGCCTTTGCATTTTACAACAATCTGCTTCGCCATGTAAGAAAGCTCTAAATTTACAATTATTGATTGTAGGAAAGGCGTTACAACTCAGTTTTTAAGTGGATTTCCACGTAAAAAGTAAATAAATAAATAAAGATATATAGATCTTCGTTTCGGCAGATCCACAACATTACAAAATGGCCACCTTAGCACGACTCGAAGTTCATGGCTTCGCTGGAGAACGGAGCCTACGACGTTCCGGCGGTGCTTGGGGGTAAATTCGCTGAGCACATGCTTACATCCCTGTACTTGCAAGTACATTTTGCGCTAAAAATCCTTAAAATGCGTTGTACAGCGGAAAATTTTCATTATGTGAAATCAAATTACATAATTTAAAACATGGCTTAATTTTTTCTCGAAATGTTCAGCCAAATAATTTAAGACGCTAAACTGCACATTTACCACGTGTTTCACTTTATCCGAAAATGTGTTCCTATCACTGAGTAGTTTATTTGTTCAGCCTCTTGAACTTTCTGTATTTTTCGAGTAATACCTGCTTTTCCATTATTTTAATTACTAGTGGCTTTTTTATGTAATTTCGTTTATAAACAATAAATAATTTTTGCGTGTTCCCAATATTCTTTAACCCAACTACCTAATTGAATTTTGTTTTTCAGTAAGCTTTTAAAATAAAGTAATATAAAACCTCAGTTGTGTAGCACTGTATTAAGCTCAGGCTTGCATTCAAAAAGCGTGAAAAACTTTCGCCTTTTACTAAAGTTTTCCGTGGATGTGAGCAGTTTAATGAGATTTTACTGAATTTTTGGAAGCCCGTCCACGGATGGGTTTATATTAAGAAACAGAATACATATGTTGTCGCTGTGCTCAATGCAGAAAGCTGCGTATTCTCCGTTACGTTAGTTTCCGACATATGGTGGCAACTAATCAAGGGATATCAGTGTTCATTCGTACACGGCCGGACTCGAACTAGAGTAAGGGGACGCTCTCTACGGCCTGTGCGATGAGAAGAAAATGGCGCTTTAGCCAGGAATCATGACAATTTGAGTAGTTCCGTTTTTTTACGTCTGGTGGCTCTGTTTGCCCACTGCTGCAAAGCCTATCTTTATTCTGAGTGGGTGATGTGATTCTATCTCGAATATTCCCGATGTGTGAATCTAACTCGGATTTCTCTGCTTAAAATCGCATTTTAATTTTAAACCCACTTACGTAAGTAATTTTATTTTATTTTTACTTCTCGGAAATTAACATGGTTTACTGTTTTGTTCCGTTTTGTACATATGATTATGGGAAACAAAGCACAGTTTCTTTTCATCCCGATCCATCAGATTCTCATCTAAAGGCAGAATGACTAAAAGCAATATCACGTGAAATTCTGCTTCATCTGTTGTATGCAGCAGGTATTTTAAGCCAGAAGACTACACTTTTGGAATTACCATTAAAAAACTAAAAAAAAACGGCACAATTCCCACTCTTTTTCCCGGCTATCCCTCCTATAAAATGCCCCAAAACACCTGTTAAACGACGTACCGTTGACCGTAAGGCATATCAGCATTCAGAAAAACAAGTTCACAAGAGAAAGATGGGAAATATTAGTAGAATTAACAAGAAAACCAAAACGAATGCTACAGAAGCAATACCAGATTTGGGAAATGTTTTTCCAAGTAATGAGATGCCAGAAATGTCTGAAGCAGATCAAGGTGGGTCACTTTGACGGAAACAGAACTGTTTTTATATTTTTTGAGATCAGCACAAGAAAATGAGTGTTCCAACTTTACAGCAACTGCCACTTCTGTCGAAGAATTACAATGTCAATCTTTACCATCTAAAGTGGCAAACTTAAAAAAAAAGCATAAAGAAGTACGCATTTTGAGATCGTCTGTGTGAGAAAAGAAACGTATTATAAAACAACAAAAGCAAGAAATTAAAAAATTACAGCAAATAAATAAATCTGAAGGGAGGGTGTTGTGTATTTGCTGCTTGTGGTGTGTCGGTTCCGTATGGATGTGGGCCGGGGAGGCACCTGCCATGGGTCATGTGGTGCCTTGGTGCACCTGTCGGCCCGGTGTCCTCTCTGATAGTCTCCCGTCCGGGTCGCTGCCACTTGGTCACCTCTGAAGGGGACTTTTGTCCGCCCACATGGACGTTCCGGGTGTACCTTCGGGTCACACCCGCCGTTCTAGGTGACCTCGCCGTCTATTTGTGTGCGGGTCCTTTCGAGTTCTTCGGAAGATCTGTATGACTCGGGGGTTTGTCTGGTGTTGCTTGTTGGGCCGTGGTGGGAGTGTGTGTAAACATCAGTGAACCATGTCCAGGTGTTTATTTTGGGCGTGGTGAACAGTGTGAAGATGTGTTGCAACAAAGTTCGTATATGGGGGAAGGGGACGTCGTGCGAGAGCACATTAGGGCGCTTCCCTCTCTCATGATTTGGGGGTCTTATACGAAGACCAGATTCAGGTTCTCTTCAGGAAATTCGATGCTCTTTGCATCATGAAGTTTGATTCCATGAGCTTTCCATGTACGGTAGTTATGGGTATGATATTGATTTGGATACTGTCAGGGAGAAAGACTTTATTTACACTCTGTGTGTGTGTCTGTGGGGGAATTGTACAGAATAGGGAATTTGAAGTACATGATAGCATAAGTGCAG
Organism: Macrothele yani; assembly: GCA_039090855.1. Taxonomy (NCBI): domain Eukaryota; kingdom Metazoa; phylum Arthropoda; class Arachnida; order Araneae; family Macrothelidae; genus Macrothele; species Macrothele yani. Next base: position 52,844,914 of record CM077032.1, on the reverse strand, counting down.
GGAAAATGATCAATCCACGAATTCGGACTAAATTTTGGGCTTTACATTTGTTTTTTTTTTTTTTTGTTTTTTAGGAAATGATAAACAGTTTCTCGTAACTTCATTTCAAAATAAGAAACACAGCCAACAAACAAAAGAAATTTCGGAGCTTTAAAACGCTATAAATCCTGTCTTTTTAGAAAATATAGGCTCCGAAATGTGTAATAAGTTCAGATGAGATCAGATGTAGAGGATTTTAGGAAGGGAGTGTCGGACCCCAGGTCTTATACAACCCTTAGAAATAGGAAGCTAGGAGATTTGGGATAGAGAGCCCGATAGGAAAGTGATACGGAAGCGAGGAAGAAAAGGCAAGTAAGACGCCCTTATTTATTTCCTGGGGCCCGACGGCTTAACGTGCCAATCTGGCGCAAGGCGGGTATTTAGTGGTTCGAGCGTTCGTACCTGCCTGGGAACGAACCAGAGGTCTTCTCCGTGTCAGTCACGAACGCTGAACACTAGGTCACCCGCGGCCCGTCATAAGTTCATATGTTTACCTGCATACTTAATAATGATGTCAAGATACTCTGGTTTGCAGTTAGTCATCCGGTGTGTACACATTTGTATTTTTCTGTAAAATTTGGGAATTAAAAGACATTAATTTTGCCCCAACAGTTCTCTTATTTTGCTTCCACAATTTGATTAAATTATCTTGAACCATTTTTTGTGCCTCAAGAAGGCAGAATATTATACAGAAAAGTGCAGCCATCCATTTTTTATCTTTAAGTTGGAATTGTTTCTCCATTTTCTGGGAAAGAGGGATACCCCTTTTCCTTTTGATGGTTTTCTTCACCTACGTTGAAGCTTCTTCCGGGAAGCACTTTCGAAAGTGTAACGCGTTTGTTGCTTAAGCCTGAGATCGTGGCTTACAGAGTTAAACCACGGACTGTTAATTTTGAGGTGAGTTACAGGCTAGCCTTTGGATTGTCAGCGGAACGAGTACTTCCTAACATTCCGTGAAATGGAACGCTAATGAGTAGAACTCTGTAAAAATGTGGAAAAACACACTTTTGTCCGTGACGAAGATCGAACTCGCGCCCCTTCACTCCGGAGCAAGTTGCTTTACGCGGACGGAGAGTAATGCTGCAGCTTGTCGTTTTGACACGTGATTCACGTCCGTGGTACGTCGCAAATTATAATAAGATTTGTTTGTGTGTGAAGAAATGAAATGTCCAATAACAAATAACATATGATTTATTTCTAGTTTCTGAACCCCGTTAAAAGAATTATTTGAAGCACCAATATTCGGAAAGCATTTGTAGGAGCACTAATAATCGTGGTACCATACACTTGAAGCACTAACAATCGTATTACTATTATCTCGCGTAGTGGCACATGGAGAGTCAGGTCGTGAAATGTCAACAAGCCGAAGAAGTAGAGGCATTTTTTCGTTTCAGGAATCCTTGGTTGTGTGCCTGCCTGTGTTTATTCAACGTGAATGTAGTTCTTGAGAGAGGTTTTGAAGTGTAAAGACTTTCTTTCAAGACCGTTTCCATTTGTTGAATGGTTGAGAAAATGCTTGGCAGAGTTCACTGAATTAATCACTGTGACTTCGAGGGAGAGACTCAGGGGCTGTGGGTGTGCTTCATATTTGAAGCCAAAGCGGAAATTTCCAGTAAAAAGAAATAATGAAATTTCCCATTCCATGTTAGAGAAAAAGAATTCATATGTAGAGTTGGAAAAAGTATGATAGGATCAAAAATGAAAAATATATCATTCTCTGCAGCCGTTATTCACTGCTTAAGGAAGATATCTAAAATTGTCCCCAAAATTTGTCTCCAGGTTTCGTCTTGCTTTTAATTCTTTGTGACCGATTAATGATCTCTACCGTGTCGTGACCAGTGTTACAGAAGTAACCTAAATGAACGACAAATTAATTTCCTTATTGTCCTAACAGTCTGTTTACTTTCATTTTTTATGTAGTTTTTGGGTGTGGTTCCGAATTACAGTTATGTATTGAGTGTGCGGTGAGAACTGTTAGACAAGAAAGAGAATGTAGGGAAATTTGTGCTTGTATACATCAATCGTAGTTGTTTGCCGCTTGCTTTAAACTAAGGTGTCCGTCCCCATGGCGAGAAATGATGTAAAAGACTATGTGACTGTGGCGATTTAACCAGAAGAAGCATTCACGTGCGTGCCTATTGCAAGAGACGAAGGTGTTGTGAGGAATTCGGTTCTACAAAAGCGATTTCGGTGAAGATTATGCATTATTTCGGTCACAATTCGGAGAAGCAGTGAAAAACTTCTCGATAAGACAAACTATATGATAAGAAAGTTGGCGAAGTTTATAGATGAAGTGCTCAGTTTAGCGTTCTAAATTATTTGGCTGCTCACTTCGAGAAATTTCGAAAAGAAAAAGTATATACATATTTTGAAATATGTAATTGTTTATGTCAAATAAGGAAAATTTTTCAGCTTTACCAGGCATTTTAAAGATTTTTATAATAAAATTGACCTGAAAGCACGGGGTGTAAAAGCACTCTACTGCCAGCACCGTCGAGTCGTCCATAGGACGATCTTCGTCTCTTGGTGTGGCCGCCAATTTTATGGGCGGAAAACAAAGAAACAGACCAAGCCTTTGCATTTTACAACAATCTGCTTCGCCATGTAAGAAAGCTCTAAATTTACAATTATTGATTGTAGGAAAGGCGTTACAACTCAGTTTTTAAGTGGATTTCCACGTAAAAAGTAAATAAATAAATAAAGATATATAGATCTTCGTTTCGGCAGATCCACAACATTACAAAATGGCCACCTTAGCACGACTCGAAGTTCATGGCTTCGCTGGAGAACGGAGCCTACGACGTTCCGGCGGTGCTTGGGGGTAAATTCGCTGAGCACATGCTTACATCCCTGTACTTGCAAGTACATTTTGCGCTAAAAATCCTTAAAATGCGTTGTACAGCGGAAAATTTTCATTATGTGAAATCAAATTACATAATTTAAAACATGGCTTAATTTTTTCTCGAAATGTTCAGCCAAATAATTTAGGACGCTAAACTGCACATTTACCACGTGTTTCACTTTATCCGAAAATGTGTTCCTATCACTGAGTAGTTTATTTGTTCAGCCTCTTGAACTTTCTGTATTTTTCGAGTAATACCTGCTTTTCCATTATTTTAATTACTAGTGGCTTTTTTATGTAATTTCGTTTATAAACAATAAATAATTTTTGCGTGTTCCCAATATTCTTTAACCCAACTACCTAATTGAATTTTGTTTTTGAGTAAGCTTTTAAAATAAAGTAATATAAAACCTCAGTTGTGTAGCACTGTATTAAGCTCAGGCTTGCATTCAAAAAGCGTGAAAAACTTTCGCCTTTTACTAAAGTTTTCCGTGGATGTGAGCAGTTTAATGAGATTTTACTGAATTTTTGGAAGCCCGTCCACGGATGGGTTTTATATTAAGAAACAGAATACATATGTTGTCGCTGTGCTCAATGCAGAAAGCTGCGTATTCTCCGTTACGTTAGTTTCCGACACATGGTGGCAACTAATCAAGGGATATCAGTGTTCATTCGTACACGGCCGGACTCGAACTAGAGTAAGGGGACGCTCTCTACGGCCTGTGCGATGAGAAGAAAATGGCGCTTTAGCCAGGAATCATGACAATTTGAGTAGTTCCGTTTTTTTACGTCTGGTGGCTCTGTTTGCCCACTGCTGCAAAGCCTATCTTTATTCTGAGTGGGTGATGTGATTCTATCTCGAATATTCCCGATGTGTGAATCTAACTCGGATTTCTCTGCTTAAAATCGCATTTTAATTTTAAACCCACTTACGTAAGTAATTTTATTTTATTTTTACTTCTCGGAAATTAACATGGTTTACTGTTTTGTTCCGTTTTGTACATATGATTATGGGAAACAAAGCACAGTTTCTTTTCATCCCGATCCATCAGATTCTCATCTAAAGGCAGAATGACTAAAAGCAATATCACGTGAAATTCTGCTTCATCTGTTGTATGCAGCAGGTATTTTAAGCCAGAAGACTACACTTTTGGAATTACCATTAAAAAACTAAAAAAACGGCACAATTCCCACTCTTTTCCCCGGCTATCCCTCCTATAAAATGCCCCAAAACACCTGTTAAACGACGTACCGTTGACCGTAAGGCATATCAGCATTCAGAAAAACAAGTTCACAAGAGAAAGATGGGAAATATTAGTAGAATTAACAAGAAAACCAAAACGAATGCTACAGAAGCAATACCAGATTTGGGAAATGTTTTTCCAAGTAATGAGATGCCAGAAATGTCTGAAGCAGATCAAGGTGGGTCACTTTGACGGAAACAGAACTGTTTTTATATTTTTTGAGATCAGCACAAGAAAATGAGTGTTCCAACTTTACAGCAACTGCCACTTCTGTCGAAGAATTACAATGTCAATCTTTACCATCTAAAGTGGCAAACTTAAAAAAAAAAAGCATAAAGAAGTACGCATTTTGAGATCGTCTGTGTGAGAAAAGAAACGTATTATAAAACAACAAAAGCAAGAAATTAAAAAATTACAGCAAATAAATAAATCTGAAGGGAGGGTGTTGTGTATTTGCTGCTTGTGGTGTGTCGGTTCCGTATGGATGTGGGCCGGGGAGGCACCTGCCATGGGTCATGTGGTGCCTTGGTGCACCTGTCGGCCCGGTGTCCTCTCTGATAGTCTCCCGTCCGGGTCGCTGCCACTTGGTCACCTCTGAAGGGGACTTTTGTCCGCCCACATGGACGTTCCGGGTGTACCTTCGGGTCACACCCGCCGTTCTAGGTGACCTCGCCGTCTATTTGTGTGCGGGTCCTTTCGAGTTCTTCGGAAGATCTGTATGACTCGGGGGTTTGTCTGGTGTTGCTTGTTGGGCCGTGGTGGGAGTGTGTGTAAACATCAGTGAACCATGTCCAGGTGTTTATTTTGGGCGTGGTGAACAGTGTGAAGATGTGTTGCAACAAAGTTCGTATATGGGGGAAGGGGACGTCGTGCGAGAGCACATTAGGGCGCTTCCCTCTCTCATGATTTGGGGGTCTTATACGAAGACCAGATTCAGGTTCTCTTCAGGAAATTCGATGCTCTTTGCATCATGAAGTTTGATTCCATGAGCTTTCCATGTACGGTAGTTATGGGTATGATATTGATTTGGATACTGTCAGGGAGAAAGACTTTATTTACACTCTGTGTGTGTGTCTGTGGGGGGAATTGTACAGAATAGGGAATTTGAAGTACATGATAGCATAAGTGCAGGAAAAATGATCAATCCACGAATTCGGACTAAATTTTGGGTTTTACATTTGTTTTTTTGTTTTTTTAGGAAATGATAAACAGTTTCTCGTAACTTCATTTCAAAATAAGAAACACAGCCAACAAACAAAAGAAATTTCGGAGCTTTAAAACGCTATAAATCCTGTCTTTTTAGAAAATATAGGCTCCGAAATGTGTAATAAGTTCAGATGAGATCAGATGTAGAGGATTTTAGGAAGGGAGTGTCGGACCCCAGGTCTTATACAACCCTTAGAAATAGGAAGCTAGGAGATTTGGGATAGAGAGCCCGATAGGAAAGTGATACGGAAGCGAGGAAGAAAAGGCAAGTAAGACGCCCTTATTTATTTCCTGGGGCCCGACGGCTTAACGTGCCAATCTGGCGCAAGGCGGGTATTTAGTGGTTCGAGCGTTCGTACCTGCCTGGGAACGAACCAGAGGTCTTCTCCGTGTCAGTCACGAACGCTGAACACTAGGTCACCCGCGGCCCGTCATAAGTTCATATGTTTACCTGCATACTTAATAATGATGTCAAGATACTCTGGTTTGCAGTTAGTCATCCGGTGTGTACACATTTGTATTTTTCTGTAAAATTTGGGAATTAAAAGACATTAATTTTGCCCCAACAGTTCTCTTATTTTGCTTCCACAATTTGATTAAATTATCTTGAACCATTTTTTGTGCCTCAAGAAGGCAGAATATTATACAGAAAAGTGCAGCCATCCATTTTTTATCTTTAAGTTGGAATTGTTTCTCCATTTTCTGGGAAAGAGGGATACCCCTTTTCCTTTTGATGGTTTTCTTCACCTACGTTGAAGCTTCTTCCGGGAAGCACTTTCGAAAGTGTAACGCGTTTGTTGCTTAAGCCTGAGATCGTGGCTTACAGAGTTAAACCACGGACTGTTAATTTTGAGGTGAGTTACAGGCTAGCCTTTGGATTGTCAGCGGAACGAGTACTTCCTAACATTCCGTGAAATGGAACGCTAATGAGTAGAACTCTGTAAAAATGTGGAAAAACACACTTTTGTCCGTGACGAAGATCGAACTCGCGCCCCTTCACTCCGGAGCAAGTTGCTTTACGCGGACGGAGAGTAATGCTGCAGCTTGTCGTTTTGACACGTGATTCACGTCCGTGGTACGTCGCAAATTATAATAAGATTTGTTTGTGTGTGAAGAAATGAAATGTCCAATAACAAATAACATATGATTTATTTCTAGTTTCTGAACCCCGTTAAAAGAATTATTTGAAGCACCAATATTCGGAAAGCATTTGTAGGAGCACTAATAATCGTGGTACCATACACTTGAAGCACTAACAATCGTATTACTATTATCTCGCGTAGTGGCACATGGAGAGTCAGGTCGTGAAATGTCAACAAGCCGAAGAAGTAGAGGCATTTTTTCGTTTCAGGAATCCTTGGTTGTGTGCCTGCCTGTGTTTATTCAACGTGAATGTAGTTCTTGAGAGAGGTTTTGAAGTGTAAAGACTTTCTTTCAAGACCGTTTCCATTTGTTGAATGGTTGAGAAAATGCTTGGCAGAGTTCACTGAATTAATCACTGTGACTTCGAGGGAGAGACTCAGGGGCTGTGGGTGTGCTTCATATTTGAAGCCAAAGCGGAAATTTCCAGTAAAAAGAAATAATGAAATTTCCCATTCCATGTTAGAGAAAAAGAATTCATATGTAGAGTTGGAAAAAGTATGATAGGATCAAAAATGAAAAATATATCATTCTCTGCAGCCGTTATTCACTGCTTAAGGAAGATATCTAAAATTGTCCCCAAAATTTGTCTCCAGGTTTCGTCTTGCTTTTAATTCTTTGTGACCGATTAATGATCTCTACCGTGTCGTGACCAGTGTTACAGAAGTAACCTAAATGAACGACAAATTAATTTCCTTATTGTCCTAACAGTCTGTTTACTTTCATTTTTTATGTAGTTTTTGGGTGTGGTTCCGAATTACAGTTATGTATTGAGTGTGCGGTGAGAACTGTTAGACAAGAAAGAGAATGTAGGGAAATTTGTGCTTGTATACATCAATCGTAGTTGTTTGCCGCTTGCTTTAAACTAAGGTGTCCGTCCCCATGGCGAGAAATGATGTAAAAGACTATGTGACTGTGGCGATTTAACCAGAAGAAGCATTCACGTGCGTGCCTATTGCAAGAGACGAAGGTGTTGTGAGGAATTCGGTTCTACAAAAGCTATTTCGGTGAAGATTATGCATTATTTCGGTCACAATTCGGAGAAGCAGTGAAAAACTTCTCGATAAGACAAACTATATGATAAGAAAGTTGGCGAAGTTTATAGATGAAGTGCTCAGTTTAGCGTTCTAAATTATTTGGCTGCTCACTTCGAGAAATTTCGAAAAGAAAAAGTATATACATATTTTGAAATATGTAATTGTTTATGTCAAATAAGGAAAATTTTTCAGCTTTACCAGGCATTTTAAAGATTTTTATAATAAAATTGACCTGAAAGCACGGGGTGTAAAAGCACTCTACTGCCAGCACCGTCGAGTCGTCCATAGGACGATCTTCGTCTCTTGGTGTGGCCGCCAATTTTATGGGCGGAAAACAAAGAAACAGACCAAGCCTTTGCATTTTACAACAATCTGCTTCGCCATGTAAGAAAGCTCTAAATTTACAATTATTGATTGTAGGAAAGGCGTTACAACTCAGTTTTTAAGTGGATTTCCACGTAAAAAGTAAATAAATAAATAAAGATATATAGATCTTCGTTTCGGCAGATCCACAACATTACAAAATGGCCACCTTAGCACGACTCGAAGTTCATGGCTTCGCTGGAGAACGGAGCCTACGACGTTCCGGCGGTGCTTGGGGGTAAATTCGCTGAGCACATGCTTACATCCCTGTACTTGCAAGTACATTTTGCGCTAAAAATCCTTAAAATGCGTTGTACAGCGGAAAATTTTCATTATGTGAAATCAAATTACATAATTTAAAACATGGCTTAATTTTTTCTCGAAATGTTCAGCCAAATAATTTAGGACGCTAAACTGCACATTTACCACGTGTTTCACTTTATCCGAAAATGTGTTCCTATCACTGAGTAGTTTATTTGTTCAGCCTCTTGAACTTTCTGTATTTTTCGAGTAATACCTGCTTTTCCATTATTTTAATTACTAGTGGCTTTTTTATGTAATTTCGTTTATAAACAATAAATAATTTTTGCGTGTTCCCAATATTCTTTAACCCAACTACCTAATTGAATTTTGTTTTTCAGTAAGCTTTTAAAATAAAGTAATATAAAACCTCAGTTGTGTAGCACTGTATTAAGCTCAGGCTTGCATTCAAGAAGCCAAAAAACTTTAGCATTTTTCGTCGATGTTGGAAAGGCGTATTGTTTGCTTTTTAGGTTTTCCTTTTGCAGGTCGTGTTTCGAACATCCGTTCGTGAGGAGTAACGCGTGACTGGCCTCCTAATTGGGTGCAGGGCGGCTAACAATCTAATCTTTAAATATCCAAAATCACAAGCAAATATCTCCAGAAAATCACCAGATTTAAGGAAGAAATCAGCAGTGCCGTATTTCACAAGTCTGAAACGAAATATAAGTTATAATAATATGTATATATATAATTCATATCATCATCATTGTCAACCATTATCAATCCACTGCTGGACGAAGGTCTCCCCAAGTTTCCTCCACAACGGTCTGTCTTGTGCCAGTCTCCTCCATGTCACCATTGCATACTTTCGAATTTCATCCACCCATCTCCCATGTGGTCTTCTTCTGGGTCTTTTCCTGTCCCTTGGAATCCAATTCATATATAGATAGAGATAGATGAAAACACAATGTAAGCATTTATGTTGAGAATTTTAAAACCTCAATGAACGCTAAGACCAAACAACATGCGAACTTTTAAAATCCTGAATGAATGTTAAGCCCAAAGATTTAGAGTAAAACAATATGTACATGCAATAAAACTCTGAGAATAAAATCATGATGAAGTTAAAGTAACAAACGACGTTGAATTCAAGGACGTGGAGTTAAATTATATGCAAATACAATAAAATTCAGAGAATGAAACAATAACGTAGTTAAAAGAACGAATGAATATATATATATATATATATCATCATCATCATCATCATTGTCAACCATTATCAATCCACTGCTGGACGAAGGTCTCCCCAAGTTTCCTCCACAACGGTCTGTCTTGTGCCAGTCTCCTCCATGTCACTCCCGCATATTTACGAATTTCATCCACCCATCTCCCATGTGGTCTTTTTCTGGGTCTTTTCCTGTCCCTTGGAATCCAATCTAAAATTTCGGCTGTCCATCTATGGTCTGTCCTTCTGGCAGTATGTTCAGCCCATTGCCATTTCAGGGATTTAACTCTGATCATGATGTCTTCCACTCTCGTCATTTTTCGGATCCACGAGTTCCTCTTCTTATCTCTCCTGGTTATACCAAGCATGCACCTCTCCATGCTGCTTTGAGTTGTCTGCAGACTTTGTATGTCTCTTTAGTTAAGGTCCACGTCTCTGCACCATACGTAAGCACTGGAAGGATACATTGATCAAACACTTTTCTTTTAAGACATAATGGCATATTGCTCTTGAAAATTATGCTGTTTCTTCCAAAAGCTCTCCAGGCAAGTTTTGTACGCCGATTAATTTCTTCATCAATGTGACCCTCACTTGATATCTGCTGTCCAAGATAAACATACGTATCTGTTATCTCCAGTTTTTCTCCATCAATCGATAAATCTTCATTTCTTGTAAAAGCATTGAACATCACTTTTGTCTTCTGAAAGTTCATTTTTAATCCCACTTCTTTACTCTTGTCAGCAAGTTCCTGGATCATACTCTGCAGCTCTGATGGGGTAGTTGCAAAAATGACTACGTCATCAGCAAAACGAAGGTGGGTTAGATAATCTCCATTAATCTTTATCCCTTTGTTTTCCCAGTTCAGTGATTGAAAGACATTTTCCAATGTGGCATTAAAGAGCTTCGGAGATATGGTGTCACCTTGTCTCACTCCCTTTCCAATTTTTATGTGTTGTATTTTCAAACAGCCGAATCTTTGCACTTGCATTTTCATAGATGTTATTAATAATATTAATGTATGCATCTTCAATACCGCAGGATTTCAGAGCCGTGGTAACTGCTGATGGTTTCACCGAATCAAAGGCTTTTTCATAATCGATAAAAGCCATGCACAATGGAAGTTCATATTCCCTCGCTCTTTCAATTAGTTCTCTCAGTACATGGATATGATCTATTGTGCTGTAGCCACTCCTGAATCCAGCTTGTTCTCTCGGTTGAGCCATGTCCAGTGTTACCTTCAAGCGGTGTGAAAGAACTTTAGTGAAGATTTTATAAACCACTGATAGGAGGCTGATAGGTCTGTAGTTCCTGAGATCCTCAATGTCACCTTTTTTATGTAGCAGGATCATTGTAGCATTGTTCCAATCCTCAGGAATCTTCCCTTCATTAAGGAATCGAGTGAAAATTTGGGCGAGTACTGTTTCAATTTCTCCACTTGCTTCTTGTATGATGTCTATAGTAATTCCATCTTCTCCTGGAGCTTTCCCCGCTTCATGTTCTTGATTGCATGAGCAACTTCTGCTGGGAGGACTGGAAGAACTCTGGTATCTTTCATGATTTCTGGAGTACATGTATCATCCCTTTCATATAATTTGGAGTAGAAATCTTTCACTCTTGTCAAAATTTCGCCTCTATTTCTTGTTATAGAACCATCTTCTTTTCTCAGAGCCATAATCTGTTTTCTTCCCTTACTGAGATGTCCCTTTGCTATCTTTAGGCTTTGGTTGTTTTCAATTGCTTTCCTCACTAGCTCACAGTTGAATTTCCTTAAGTCTTCAGTGATACTTTTTCGTGCTGTCTTGCATAGCTCTATATATTCCACTTTGGAAGTCACATCTTCTTTAGTTGTCCTCATCTCTCTTCTTTTTTGCATCAACATTTTGGTTTTTCCTGATAATTTGTTTACATGCAACTTGTTCTTAGACCCAGCTAATTTTGTTGCTGTTTCCATAAGAGCTTTGGTTACTTTTCTGTTAACTTCCGAAATATCCACTTCTTCCGATGTTAGGCCTTCTAAAGCAGAGAATCTGTTCTTCAGTTCCAACTTGAAAGTATTATGGTGTTTTTTAAGGTTGGTTATGTCAATACATTTTGTTTGTCTTATGAGCTTGCCACGTTCCAGTTTAGTGTTGAGGTGCATCTTACATCTCACCAATCTCATGGTCACTACCTGTGTTGAACTTGTTTAGCACACTGCAGTCTTCGATGACGAATTTTTTGTTACACATAATAAAATCAATTTCACTTGTCGTCCCAATTGGATGTCTCCATGTCCATTTCCTGTGTGGCTTTTTCTTGAAAAAGGAATTCAAGATGAAAAATCCTTCTGCCTCTGCAAACTCAACGAGAGTATTTCCACGCTGGTTTCTGTTGCTGTGACCGAATTTACCTACTGAAGTTTCATTCTGTTGCCGGTGCCCTATTTTTGCATTGAAATCTCCCATAATTATCTTCAAGTGCTGCTTACCTTTATTATTTAGATGACGAATTTCCTCATAAAATTCTTCAATTTCTTCTTCAGGATGACTTGTGGTGGGTGCATAAGTTTCAATAATCTGAGCCTGGTATCTTCTCGATAGTTGGATAACGAGTCGTGCAGCTCTGTCAGAGGAACTTTCAACTTCTACAACTTTATCCTTCAGTTTCTTGTTTATTATAAATCCAACACGACTAGTTCTGCCAGTATCAGTCCCACGATAATAGAAGAGATGTCCACTTTTCAGTTCAATGAGATCTTCTCCTTTTCTCCTTACCTCACTTAGCCCGACGATGTCCCACTTGATCCTTTGTAGTTCCTCTTCCAATTCAAGAAGCCTTGAATCAGAAGATAGGGAGCGTCCGTTGTAGGTAGCCAAGGTCAGCATCAAATGGCAGCCTAGTCCGGTCCTCCGGGGATTCTTAGCACCCTCTGCCTTCATGTCGCACTGGCCGCGCCTTGGCCAGGTACATTCCAGCTGCCGGAGACTGAGGGCCAAGATTTAAGTTGTAGAGTCATTTTGGAGGTGTTTGGCCATAACTCACCACGCTGGCCAAGCGGGTTGGTGAGTGTGGGATAGCATTTCCTCTGATCCCGATGGTATAGTTATACCGCTATTTGCGGTCGTCAGAGCCCCTTTAGTGGGAACAGGATGCACCACGAGAAGGCGGGGTTGACATTTGTCAAGGAGAGGCTGTGATGTTACGCATCACCTGACCTTACATCCCTATATATATATGTTGCTAATATTGTGAACTCAACTGGCTTCTTTTGATATACTAAACATTTACCACAGAATATGAGATCTCAACAGCAGGAGAGTTAATTGGAGGACCCATAAGAAATGAAAATGTGATATAAGAAGGAATTTATCCTCATCACGTGAAAATTTTGTATTAATATTTGAAACAATTTCTTAGTGTATTACTTACACAGCTAAAGCCTTAAATATACTTTCTGTCATCCATGTATAATTTACAAGTTTGGACATAAATTGATCTTCAAGTTAGCTTTGTAAGAAAACTGAAAAATTTTACAGTATATAAAGAAAAACAATGTTTTTTTCAGTCAGTCTGCTCAAAAGCTTTCAAATTCATCATCTGAATATGGCATCTTAGAAGATGACGACTGACCCTCGGTGAATATGTCATAACTTGCCATTGTGGCAATTTTTCAATTACTTCTTTTGGAAGCTCATATTGATGACACTACTTGCCCTCACGTTTCAAAGCAAATTTTATGATCAGCATGCTGACTAAAGTGTCAGTTTTCATTGTATTTCTGGTTTTGCTTTTTTACATAATTTACATAACTGAATACTCGTTCAACATCTGCATTCGAATGTGGCAGTGTTAAAACATGTAATGCAAAATCAGAAAGTTCCTTAAAAGGATTTTCTCCTGTTGAGTCTTTGTATGATGCTATTCCACACCACAGCTTTACAGTGTCATGAACTTCAATCCATTTGACATAATGAAAGTTTCGCTATTGCCTTTCAATCTGCGTTAATATAGATGCATCGAAATAAAAAGGTGCTCCGAAATTTACAACAGAAGCCTTCAGTGGTCTTAAACATTCTGATACAGATAACAAAGACATATGCTGCAAAATCTCAATGTTCGATGGTAATCGTTTCCTCAGCTGTGCTACAAGTTCCTTCAAGAACAGAACACATTTGTTTCGCATATCCTTTTCAATATTTTCAGGTGGTAAATTATTTTTAAAATTTTGAAATATAAGATAATTATAAGATAGGATCCTTTAATGACAAACATTTTCTCATACTTCAATTCGGAGCAGACAACCAACTGAGGAGGTGGGAGCCTACGCAAGATTTACCGGTTACAACAAGAAGTATACAATTTATTTAGAAATCTCCTTTTAAAACACTGTACATATTCGTATGAGGTTCGAGTCAAAGGTATTTTAGGAAGAAAAAAACTGACAAAAAATAGAGAAAAGAAAATAATTGTTTAAAACATGAAAGGATAAAAAAGTGGTGAAATACAATAGAACAGGAAATGCGAAAGACAAGATTGAAAAACATAAAAGGATCCATTTGTTTATCAGTTTGTTAACAATTACCCATATTTAAAATGAATAAGTGTGTATATTACATTTACGAACAGTAAATTCTTAAAATATAAAAAATGTAGTCAAAATGAAATTAGTGATTATAATTTGATTTTTGCAAATAAATACTGCTATAATCTAGTGACCTAAAATAAAATAAAATATGTTCGAGAGTATAAGGTACCTTTAATTTATATTACATATTACATTTTAGCTACAAATATTTTAAATTTAAAAAGCTTAATCAATAATCTTATTTAGTACTTTCGATAATATTTTATAAATTACAGGAGCCAATGCTTTCAATTTATTAAAGGTTTTTTGAGCACCGTTAGATCTCATTTCAAATTCCAGAAGTCTTCTGAGGTCACACTTTATGGCAATTTTTATCTGCTCTGTATTTTTGGATTTTTGTTCAAAGGATAATACATTCTGTTTTCCAAATATTATATTTTGTAATTGCTATCATATGATGTATTATTAAACTTTTCATTCAGAGCAGTGTAACGGTGTATGGTACAAGATTTGGTGGGTAGTAAATATAATTTTAATATTTTTGTAACCAATCCCAGATGTGTTTTGATTACAATCAACGAATAAATTTTCTAGAGTTTCCTCTGAACACAGAAGATGCAGTTTAGATTAGGTAATTTTTTAATTTTAAACAGCCATTTTCTTGTAGGAACAATATTATGTGAAATTTTGAAGAGCAAGCCTCTAGTATGAGTATTTAATTTTATTTTGTATTGCTGTTTCCAAATATTTTTTACTGTATTAGATAGTAGTATACCTTCTAATTTTGTTGAATGATTTTTGTTTAACACTTGGTATATTTTACATAATTTATCATCATGGGTGATATTTTTTAAAATGGATTTATTCGTTATTTCCTTCCAAATACTTCTCATTTTTGCATATTTATTTCCTGTGATATAAACAAATGTTTTTTGAGGTGTGGATTAGTTGACGCACTATATTTCTCTACCGACCTGAAATTTTAATATTTTAAATGCTGGGTGCTTCTCATTTTGAAAACCATTTCAAAGTGTAAGGAAACGGAGTAAATCGCTTTTCAATGATGGTCTCACAATACCCAATCTCCCATATTCAAAATTGTTATACATTACGTTTCCTTTTATTTTATCCCCTTTTCCTTCCCAAATGAAACGGAAAGGAAGTCGTTTTGCCTTTTTTATGACATCTTTAGGAACTACAAAGGTTTTGGCAAAGTAATAAAACTTTGAGAAATGTAAAAAGTTTATCATTTTGGCCTTTGAAAAGAAGGAATAACTTTTTGTTTCCAATTTTGTATTATATCTTCCCATACTTTTGATACATTCTTTCCATTATGTAGTTAAATTTGGTTCCTCATAAACCAGATGTCCATGGAAACCACCCAGTCGCGGTCTTGTAGTTGGAATAATCGAAATGGACATTCACGGTTAGGGTTGCAATTTGACAAATAAAGAGAGTAAGACTAGAAATCATCAGATTTTTCGCTAGATGAGAAACGATATCTCTAGTATTGAGACATGTCGCTGGAATGATAATTTTGTTACCAGATGTAAATCATTATCTCCAGATCTAGCGACAAAATCGCTAAGTTGGTCACCCTGATTGGGTGCGTGTGCCGGCGCTGTGTGAGGTGTCTGGCGGCCCAGGGGGCGCTCGTGCCGGCCGTGAGGGACGTCTGCTTGGAGTAGGCATCGGTTACGATAACAATTCAAAGATGGCCGCTCGTGTATTAATAAATTTCTAGAGAACTCCCTAGTGGATTTGCGGGGTATTTTTGGCAATTTCCTTTTATTTGGCAATTTTCTTTTATTTCTATTGAAGAATTTTGCTCCGCCGCCAATCCGGAGACTCCGTTTGCGATATTTTGGCAGATTGCCTATATCGCTTTTGTTTTAAGGTGCACGTGGTCTTCATATTGTGTGCTGCACGTGGTCTTCATATATTGTGCTGAGTTTATTGTGTTTGTGCCACTGTTACTGGATTGGATTTCAAGCCGGGAATTTTGTGAGTACTTTTTCACATTTTCTTTGGTTAGGACTGTGTGTTTATTTGTTTTCTGACTATTGCTAGCTTTTTGGAAGGGGTCGGACTTTTGTCCTCTTTGAAGAGTTAGGATGTCTGTTAGGACTGAGCCCAATAGGGCTAATGCCATCGTTGTTACGCATAAAGGTATTTCTGCTTCGGACATTTCTCTTGCCTTTTACAAACACGTGGGTTCACCCCACACCCCAGTATTTGCCTTAATTCAAGAGGTGAATAAGAACAAGCTGGATGTAGTACTGAACAGTAGAGATCACTACTTCAAGTTGCTTGATAGTAATATTGAGTGCAATAACACTGTGTTAAAATGCACAAATGATCAGACAAATGTCAAAATAATTTTTTGCACATTTTTGCATTGTGGAATTTCAAATGCAGAAGTCGCAACCGCATTTGGACCATATGGTAAAGTATTAACTGTGAAGTTCGAGATTAGAAAAGAAATGGCTGCGCACATGAGGGGAGCCCTTTCCGGGACTCGTGTTGTCACAATTGACATGAAACAAGCTGTCCCCAATTTCATGGAGGTCAAAGGACAGCGTTGTATGAATGTGTACAGGGGGCAAATCCGGGTGTGCAGGCGCTGCAACCATGCAGGTCACATAGCTGTGGACTGCGGGAAGTTTACCTGTAGCAATTGCTACATTTTGGGTCACACTGAGGAGGGGTGCAAAGAGCCGTGTGGAAACTGCAGATCACCACACCATCAAAGGAAGGTTTGTACACAGAGGTCCTTTGCCCAAATGACCAGAGGTCCTGACAATAGCAGAAGAGATGAAGAGATGGAGGAGTGCCACGCTGGTGAGGCGGAGGGCTCACAAAGTGTTGCCGAGGCTGCGGCCTCGAGTAAAACAGATGGGGCCCACCAAATTACCAGCTCGGAGCACGTCTCAAAACCTCACAGGATCCCCTAGGAATGTAAGGATAATAGTTCAGGTAAGAAAAGTGTGATAAACAATGAGAATAAAGAGCATGTTTCTGTTCCAGCGAAGGAGAGAGAAACCTTTCCTATCGGTGAAGATGGGAAGAGGGGTCTCTCCCCTTCAAATTCTGATGACGATGGGTACCCTATAGTTACGAAGAAATCACGGAAGTTGTCTGTCAAAGACCTTGAAGGTCTCAAATCCAGGCCTGGAAGCATAAGCGTCGTGAAGGGGCGATATGAAGAAAATATGGAGGTTGATGTTAATGGCTCCGGTGATACTATTCCGGTGGAATCTAGCGCGGGGGTTATTTCCAGTGAAGAGGACGAACAGGCTCCCAGTAGTGCACGAAAAGAGCCTGGAGTAAGTAGGGACTTTTCCAGCGATGGAGAAGATAATTCCAGTGTGGAAAGCGCTGACGTCTCAGAGAACAAGGAAGGTGAGTCTGAATTCTCTGACACCAGTTCTACGCTGGAGGGTGTTCTCAGTGAAAGCGGAAGTAGTGATAGTTGCGATGGTGATATATTCCCCGAATTTGGTCATAACAATGTTCTTATTGAGGGTCAAGTGCAGAATCAGTGTGTTGAAAAGTGTCAAAGTGAAGGAGAAAGTGAAGCCCAGTGTTTTAGTGAAATCGGCGGAACTTTGGTTTCCAGTGAGGACCCTGTGCATAGCATGTTTCCGGGTCTCCCCAATGACATTAGTCATTGGGAAGAAACGGAAATGACTGCATCCGCCCTTTTGGCCAAAACCAAGGGGCAGCGGTACACCTCCGCGGCCGTGGATAAACAGGACGGGCGGCCTCCCGAAAGAGAAGCCGCGTGCCCTACCCCACCCTCAGACGGGCAGAAGCAGCCCATTCGCTTAGTGTTCCCACTACTGCGGGCGGCGGCCACGTTGTCGCCGGCTCTGAGGCGACGCCGGAGGCCCCGGGACGTTCTGGGGTCCTCCAGCAGGACCGCTGAACGTCGGCGTCGGGAGTGAGGAGAATCAATGCTCGGATACTGCGGTTGTAAACGGTAAGTTTTGGGCTTGTACTGATATCGAAGTGGATGACGAGAATACTGACTCCTTTTGTGCTGACCTGCAACGTCAGTATCAGAAAAAGAAAAAAAGAACTGGGAAAGAGTTTACTGCGGCCAATTTTAAAGCGGTTAACAATCTTGCTGCCTCTGTAATGTTGCATGGCACGGGACATGTGATTCCAACAGCGAATGGTAAAGTTCTTCGAGAAGAAAGGTCGACAAGAAGTGTGGGTAAGAAGGATAGTACCAAAAAGTAACTTGGTTGCGGTTCCTCTCTCTCCTAGGTTGGACTATGGGTTTTGCATTTTTTCTCTATGTTTGTTGTTGTAAATCTTTCTTTTTACAGGACCAGGTAAGTATGAACTCTGGTAGAGTTAATTTTGCCTGCACAAACATTAGGGTTGGTTCCTTGAACGTTCAGGGCCTCAATTCGAAGGCGAAGCAGTGTTGGCTCGAAGAGTTTTTTCGCCAGAATAATCTGGACTTCTTCATGATTCAGGAAACCCACTATAAGGACAGGGAACAGATTTTTGCTTTTCGCAGAATTTCCGGTCTCAGATTTAGGTACTCGCTTGGGAGTATTGGTTACACGGGAGTTGCTATAATTTACAAAGAGAAGTTTGAAAGAGATATCACTCACTTTGAATCGGACGGGGAAGGTCGGGTGATCTCTCTTACCGTCCACAGTAGGAAAATCTCTATGAAACTTGTGTGTATTTACGCTCCTAATAAGGGTAATATGCAGATGTCGTTCTATAATGAACTTCCGCATTTCATCAGAAGTTCGGAAGATGTGTTGATTGTTGGCGGGGATTTTAATGCGGTCGCCGACTGCGACCTCGACAGGGCCGGAACCAGTAGGTGGTCGAAAGCTTATGGGAACGTGGTTAGGGTCCTCCTGGATAGCCAGGGGCTGTGCGATGCCTGGAGGAGACTTAACCCCAGTATTCCGGGTTATACCTGGTTTAGAGGGGGCAGCGCTTTCCGCCTGGATATGTTTCTTGTGTCGAAGATTGACTGGATTGACAGGATTGAGATCTTTGGTCCGAACTCTCCACTGTTGTATGTTTCGGACCACTCTGCCGTCCTGATGGACGTGTGTGTGCCGGTTCCGAGAGAGAGGGGCTACCCCGTGGCGTTTGAACATCTCCATGTTAGAAGATGAAGATACGCTAGTGCACCTTCGCTCGATCCTGAACGCGGGAGCAGGCACGATCACTGACGATGAGTGCGGTGTGTGGGAACGGACCAAGGAGGAGGTGAAGGATTTCCTTTCTCAGAAGGGTAGACAGTTGGCCACGTCGAAGAGGAAGCGCCACATGATTTTGATGAACATTCTTAATGCGGCGATTCGAGGTGATAAAGATGGGTGTAATTCCTCTCTGATTACTAATATCAGGAGCGAAATTAGTCACTTCTATCGGGAGGAAGGATCGGCGGTCAAGTTGAATGGGGCCTTGGAAGTGCTCGGGAAGGAGAGCGATATTAACTTCATCTACCGGAAAGTCGAGACGGAGAGGGTTAGGGAGAACCTTCAATGCCTCGACATTGACGGTAGGGAGGTCCGGGATCTTCCCAATATCCTGCAGGCGGCGGCGGAATTTTATGGCAGGTTATTTGACAAAGAGGAAGTGCAGCCAGAGGTCATGGAAACTTGGCTGGAAGGTACTCCGAGAATTTCGGATGAAGTTAGGGAGTTGTTGAAAGGGAAATGCACCGAAACTGAAGTCCAGAAAGTCGCTGAGTATTGACGGGCTTCCGGCCGAATTTTACAAGAAATTTGTCAATATTTTGGTCCCCTGGTTATGCAGGATTTATAACAACATTGCTGACAAAGGTATTATGACTAAGTCTATGAGGAGTAGTGTTGTGACTGTTCTTTGCAAAACCCCCGACGATCCTGCTCGTGATCTTGCTGGATGGAAGCCGGTGTCTCTGTCTACCATTGATTATAAGATCATGGCGGCGATCGTCAACGCGATGCTAAAGTATCTTGCATATGCTGACGACGTCACTTTCTTTGTTGACTAGGAAGGTAGTCTAAAGCAGGTCCGGGAAGTATTCGCGTGATACTGCAGTGCCACAGGGTCCATGCTTAATGAGGATAAGTCGAACCTGCTTCTTTGGGGCAGGTGGGATCGCGCTGCGGTCCGTGGGCTGGCGGTAACGGATGGACCCGTCAGAATACTCGGTATCCTTTTTGATAGAGACGGTGTCCATTTGAAGACATGGAGGGACATCCTCTTCGCTATTAAAGAGAAGAAGGAAAGGTGGCAGAGTGTTCACATTTCGATGATCAACCGGGCTAAGTTAGCTAACGCTCTCGTGGTCTTGAAATGTGCCTTTGTCGGAGAACTTGGTTCTCCCCCTCGGAGTCTCATGAGGCTTCTGGAAAGGCAAGTTTTTCAATTTATTTGGGCCGGTAAGCAAGTTGAGGCGGTTGCAAGAGCGGTCCTGTGCTGCCCGAAGGAGGAGGGTGGTTTGGATGTTAAACACCTCTCCTCCTGGTTCAGTGCACTGCAGTTTAGGAGTGTGAAGGAAGCTCTGAACTCCTCGCACCCGTGTAGGAACTTTGTTGCGTATTTGACAGGATTGTCTGCGGAGAAGTTCTTACCTGGCTTCCGATTTATGGGGCCGCGTAGAGAGACTACTTACAAGCACTATAAGCTTGGGGGGCACATTCAGGCTCTCGCGGAGGCTAACCGGAATGTGCTGAATTTGAAACAAATGTATCTGCACATTCTCCCTAGGCCTAGGGAGCAGGTTACTGAGTTTAGTGCCGTCAACTGCAACAGGAAGGAGGTGTGGATGAGCGTGTTGGCGGCTGGAGTTGACTGTAAGAAGCGGGATTTTAAATTCCATCCGGCTCACGATGTCCTTCCGACTAGGAAGAGGCAGTACACGTGGTGTACTGCCATCACCGACAAGTGCGCCTCTTGCAACCTCATTGAAGACCGGTACCACTTGTTCTGGAGTTGTACCATGGCCGTGTAGGTGTGGAAGCTTGTTTGGACCTGGGCAGGTTGTCCGCAGCGACTCAAGTCTCAGGAGGTCTTTTACCAGTACCCCGGCCCCAAGACTGAGCGGGATGTCTGGAAGTTGATCATCACTGAGACCACGTACAAAATCTGGAGAGAGAGGAACAGAGTTGTGCATAGTAATTACGGAAATGCAGGATTCAACCCTTTGAAAGTGGCCTGGCACGTCAAGTGCCAGCTTAGGAATAGAGTTGAGTTGGATGCCCACACTCTTTCGGACCGTGCCTTTAAGTTCCGGTGGATCTTCTGGCCCAAAATTGTTACTGGAACGAAGGAAAAATATTTTTTCCATTAGGGAACTTAGTCTTCCCATCTTTTCGGCTTGTAATCCTGCATTTCCGCACCCTTGGTTTCTTGAGTTTTTGTTGAACTTTGTCTTGTGTTTTAATCTTTGGGATGTTTCTTTTCTAGATTCCGGGATGGAGTGAGGAGATTACCCTTCTTCCTCCATGCCGGGCGCCTGTTTGCGTACCATACCAGTCTCCTCCAGCGGCGCTGGCTTTGGGGGCGGCTGGTAGACTTTGTGTGTGAATCGGGGGTCTTTGTGTTTCGCTGTGATCTTTCCTCACTTTGCTTTTCCGGGTGTGGTTTGCCTGTGTGTGTTTGCTTTTTGGGTGGGTGGTGTGTGATTGCTGTTTGTGGTGTGTCGGTTCTGCGTGGTTGTGTACAGGGTTGGGAGCCATTGGTGGGTCGAAAGCTGGTCTTTGTGCCATGCGGAAATCTCGGCGACCCTTCTGGTGGTGTCTCGGTTGGGACGTCATCACAGGGCACACGTGAAGGAGAGACTTCTCCTATTGGAGTGTTTGGGGGTGGCCTAGGGCCTGCCTCGTCATTCTTGGTGTCCCTGTCTGCAAAGTGAATTGGGGCCTGTTCGAGTTCTTCGGCAGGCCAGTGTGATTCGGGGGTCTGGATGTGCTGACTGTGGAACCGTGGTTGGTGCTTTGGGGTATGAGTGAAACACCGGTGGAACCGAACTCACGTTTTATATGTGGGTCGGCGAAGCGAGTGTGTTGGTGTTGCTGGGGAACAAAATTTCGTGCCGGGAGAAGGGTCCCCCTCTCTCGGATGCCAAGTCTTGGTTCTCCAAGTGTTGGTTTTAGAAGACAAACGTTTTCTGTGGATGCGAGCAGTTTAATGAGATTTTGCTTAATTTTTGGAAGCCTGTCCACGGATGGGTTTTATAATACGAAGAAGAATACACATGTAGTCGCTGTGTTCAATGCAGAAAGCTGCGTATTCCACTTTGCGTTAGTTTCGAAATATGGTGGCAAATTTATTGTTTCTAATCAAGGTATATCAGTGTTCATACGTACACGGCCCGACACGAACTAGAGTGAGGGGACGCTCTCTACGGCCTGTGTGATGAGAAGAAAATGGAGCTTCAGCCGGGAAGCATGACGTTTTGGGTAGTTCCGTTTTTTTACGTCTGGTGGCGCTGTTTGCCCACTGTTGCAAAACCTATCTTTATTCTAAGTGAGTGATGTAATTCTTTCTCAAATATTCCTGACGTGTGAATCTAACTCGGATTTCTCTGCTTAAAATCGCATTTTAATTTTAAACCCACTTACGTAAGTAACTTTATTTTATTTTTACTTCTCGGAAATTAACATGGTTTACTGTTTTGTTCCGTTTTGTACATATGATTATGGGAAACAAAGCACAGTTTCTTTTCATCCCTTTCCATCAGATTCTCATCTAAAGGCAGAATGACTAAAAGCAATATCACGTGAAATTCTGCTTCGTCTGTTGTATGCAGCAGGTATTTTAAGCCAGAAGACTACACTTTTGGAATTGTCATTATAGAACTAAAAAAAGGCACAATTCCCATTGTTTTTCCCTGCTATCCTTCCTATAAAATGCGCAAAACACCTGCTAAACGACGTACCGTTGACCGTAAGGCAGATCAGCATTCAGAAAAACAAGTTCGAAGAGAAAGATGGGAAATATTATTAGAATTAACAAGAAAACAAAAACGAATGCTACAGAAGCAATACCACATTTGGGAATGTTTTTCCAACTAATGAGATGCCTGAAATTTCTGAAGCAAGTCAAGGTGGGTCACTTTGGCTGTAGCAGAACTGTTTTTGCATTTTTTTGAGATCAGCACAAGAAAATGAGTTTTCCAACTTTACAGCAACTGCCACTTCTGTCGAAGAATTACAATGTCAATCTTTACCATCTAAAGTGGTAAACTTAAAAAAAGCATAAAGAAGTACGCCTTTTGAGATCGTCTCTGTGGAAAAAGAAACGTATGTTAAAACAACGAAAGCAAGAAATTAAAAAAATTACAGCAAATAATTAATTATTATCAAGAAATTATGGTTCAAATCTTGAAAAACTTATTGTTATGGATGAAACGGAGAATAACTATGCCAGTTTTATCTTGCATCAAATAGAAATATTTTTGAAAAAATAACCAACCTGGAGTAAAAAAACTTTGCGTGAATGTGTTTTTTGACATGTAACCTCTCCCTTAGGATATAATTTAGTACGTGAAAGAAATCTTATGATACCTCACAGGAAAACAATCTCAAGGTATGTTGGACTTGAGACAGGTGAAGTGGGTATTACACCTCTTATTAAACAGAGGCTGCAAGATGAATCTTGTACTCTCTTTTATAGCCCTGATTGAAACAGCTGATCTGATTTGGCTTCACTCAAAACGTGTTCCGCTCTCCGACGTCTGACGTCAATACAGGAATACCTGTTGAATTTGACGAACGACCGTAAATTGTTATTTGGCAGTGGCCAAGTAGCAATTTTTCGGTTGCTGTGCGTTGCTAAATCATTAAAAGTGCGTTGTCTTTGTTTACTTATAGCAATAGGATTCATACTTTTTTGTTTAAAAGTATAAAACTTAGTTTTAACACCCACCAACAGGGTGTTAAAACTAAGTTTTATTACTTTAAAACTTTAATTCCCTAAGGTAATGCAACTACTTATGGCACACTGTTGGGCCAAAAATGAGAACACTTCGAACTACTGAACTGACGGTGCAAAAAGATTTCTTAACTGAACATAAACCACTTTTTGCATCTAACATATTCAGAATTTTTTTTCTTTTTTTGTTTAACTTGAATGCCCTAGATAGCGTGTGTTGCAACTTTGCAGCAAGGGTAAATTTTAGAGATAGTAAGAAAATAGTACTTGTGAATGTGAAACATAAATTAACCTGTAAATTATATTAAAACTTTGTCGGTATTCTATAGGGAAAGTAAACAGATAAGTGAGAGAGAGAGAATTCCTATCTGAGTTGGCTGCGGATGGCTTAGTGGTTAGTGTTTCAGACTATCGATGCTGTGTCCCCAGGTTCAAGCCTGGGCTGATCTTTCAGAGATGGTGTGATTTACTAACAATCGCTGAATATCCGCCGTGCATCGGACGAGCACGTAAAGTGATGGCCCCCAGGCTGGACCCACTGGTTAAATGGGTATCCTTTCTTATGTCCTCCCTGAAATTCTCTCACCCATCTATGTGCAATATCGTACTTGTATGGTGGCGCCATCTACTGTATTCTAATCTCACTGCAAACTGTTCTGTCAAAAGTCGCTAGACTTGCTCTCATTCCTTCCGTTTCTGTGTCCTGCCCAAAAGGCGATCTCGCTGTAGGTGGCTGGGACCTAAACTCTGCTCCCTGTGGACGGAAGTCCTACATGAAAATGACAAAATTCTCAATTCCTATCTGAGGTTGAGAAACCCGAACCCTCAGCGCTCTGCGCCTTTTGTCAGGTGAAAAAGAAGATAAGATATTTGGGAACAGATTTCCCTGATAGAATAGTAAGAAAGAAAAGTATGGAATTATTAGAGGAGAAGGAGTAGACGGTTACCCGTTAAGTAGTGAAGTTGTAAGCTGCCCTACATACTTACCTGTAACAACAAGCCATTCCAAGCGATATCCCTCTCCGCAGAAAAATGCCAGGTACACCTGTGCCACAGATGAGTACAGGGGGAAAAGAAGGAAAGGACACGGGAAAGGGGAACCTGAAAAAAAAACATCAGACACAGAATAAGTTTCCCTGAGAAAAATCGACGTTCAACACCGGGTAAGACATTTGCTCAGTGTGTCTCACGGGTCCGAGAGACACATTGCTTCGTTACTCGCCAGCCAATGAGAGAAAAGATTTTCCCCCATTGGTTTAATGGATCTTTTCTCAGGTTTACTTTTGTTGATTCTTGCCAGGCATGTCAGAGTAACCTTAGCTGAGGTGGTGTGATAACAATATTACACCGATCGAGGTTTAAGATACTCATTTTGAGTAGACAACCGAAAAAAAAAAAAAAAAAAAAAGTCACAATCAGGGTTTTTATTCCTTATTTAGGGTGCCGGTAGTATAAGGGCCAATCATAATTTTTTTTTTCCTTCGCTACTTGTCTGCAGCAGAAAAATTAAGTCCTATCTTATTTATTTATTGTTTTCTTTTTTTAAGTCAGAACTGATGCGTGAGAGAAAACACAATTTAAAATAAAAGGCAGGACCAAACAACACCTTGCAAGTTAGGTGGAGAGATATTCAGTACAAAAAAGATAAATCTTTTATGAACCACTTTGCTCGGCCCTTAAACGGGCCTTTTTTTTTATATATATATTTTATTTTTAGACAGATCTAAAAAAATTTATAAGAAAGACAAGATAAACAACCCATTGTTTGTAAGTGGGAGAGGTATGCAGCTCAAGAAAAATAATTCCTTTTTGCAAAATTTTCTTTGGCCCTTAAAAGGGCCTTTTTTTATTATTAATTTCATTTTTTTCTCGCATTCGTAGGTCTTATAGTAGTTGCCTTTGAAAGGAAGACATGAGGTAGGAAGCCAGCTCCATGGGTAACACCGAACTGGATGGATTCCCCATCAGAGTAAGAGTAGGTGGTTGCTGTGGTGCGGCCACCTGAGCAAAGGTTTGCTCTCTGATGAGGTAGGAAGAGGATGGAGCTGGTCCCCTTGCTCTGAATCTTCCTCTACCGGGTCCTGCCCTCTTGTCCTGGCTTGCATAGGAGGTGGAATCCCCCATCCTGAAGCCTAGGATGGTGATGGAGCCGATGCCGCATTGCAGTATTTAGCTCGCTCAAGGTTCCAGGTTTTATTACCTTTCATTTAAGAATTCGATTCTACCTATTCTTAAAAGATTTCAACAATTTACTGATTATAATTATAACGTAGGCAGTGATTTATTTAATCACTACGGAACATCATAAATAAAAAATAAAGTATTTAGTACTAATAAAATAAAAAAAATGAATGCATTTATGTTTTTTCATTTTCATCTTTTCGTATTTCTTGTACTATCGGGTTACACTACTTTCCTATTTTTTTCATAATTAAAAAAGTTATTTTTTTTAGTCTAATTTTTTTATTTGAAATACCTTTAACATGAACCTCTTACTAAGTATATGTAGAGTGTTCTAAAAGGTGATTTCTAAATAAATTGTATTTTTCCTGTTGCAAGCGGAAACTCTTGTGCAGGCTCCCGCCCTCTCAGTTGGTTGTCTGATCTGTGTGGAAGGAAATGGAAATGGCATTTTTGAAGGATCCTTACTTGAAGTTAAACAAAATTTAAAAAGTTAAAAGAAAGTATCTATTAAACATCTTAGTTTACTAAAAGAAAGAATGAATGAGTGTCTGAATGGAAAAATAAGGTAAAAGATTAATAGATTCCTTAACAGTCCCTCATGCGTCGGCCTTTTTTTGGTCGGACATGAGGTATAAATTAAAAAAAAAGAGAAGAAAAAGTATTTGTGCTGAATAAATAGAACAAGATCTGTAAACTCAATGCACGGAGGTTGTATTATTTATGAACTTTTCTTTTTTTGGGGAGGGGGGTGTCTTTCGAGTGCAAGTGGCAAAAAAACAACCCCCCCAAGTTTCACTCATTTGTCTTTCCCTAATAGAATCAACATATTGTATCACTTGCCCTAGAAACCCCCTTTCTTTTCCCTTCAGGTTAGGGATAAAGAAGCCAGTGCTCTAAGACAAACACAACCAAAACATCTATTCCTCACGGGATTCGAATCTGGACCCATCTCGGACGAATGGTCAGAAGTCAGCCTTTAGAACACTGCGCCACCAGGGCGGGGAATCTACGTTTTGACGATATCCACCCAAGTGAGTGAGCAAAAGTCACGAAACAAATGTTTTGCTTGAAGAACGAGCTAATATGTGGCTCCTTAATTCTTATTTTCTGTTTGTATTGCATGATTTTTTTATGTTTCCGTTAACAACAGCTAAAGAAGAAAATTCTGCAGTTTTGTATGCAAATTCTATAATGTTTAGCAAAATTGTTGTAATAATTCGTGAGAAACTGAATAAATAAAGTTTTGAGTGGGGCTGTTCCTCAGTTTTTTTTTCTGGGATCATTTAAAACGACAGAGGCGGAATGCTGTCGTTTTAAATTATCTCTAAGATTTGACGTATTTCCCGACGTTTTGTAGTTCTTCCCGCAAAGGCTACATTTTGCGTTGACTGTAAACTCAACCAAAAGACTCCTAACCAAAAGAAAAATAATGTTGCACAAAAGATTTTTTACGTTTGCCCGTTATTACTGATACTTACTTTCAACAAATAACTGTTTCAGCACCTGACTCAACTTTTAACTTCCAGTACAAACAACTCTTCTGGCTTCGCCTTTATCTGACTGAAGCCGTACACTTTCGCTTTGAGCTTGACTTAACATGAAGAACAACGGAGTGCAAAAACCGCATACTCTCACCGTTTATTCTTTTGATTAGTGTCATTAGTATCAATATGGCTGGGCTCAAAAGTATAAATGAAATGAAAATAAGGAAATTGTGTGAAAATGATCGTTTCAGTTATCAAATCCATCGGTGGAAACTGAATAGTTTACACTATCGTGATTTACACTTATAGCCAAGGAGGTTATATTACTGGAGGCACCACTCCTATCCAGGCAGCATTAGCCACCATAAGTAAATGTCCGTGCTGCAAATGACGTCATGAGCAGGCACGACGCAGCCGCAGAAAAGAAGCTGCTTGGAAACCAATGGAACAAAAGCTTCTAAGCGTATAAACAGATAAAATGAGTAATTCAATAATCTTTATCAATGATACACAAGCTTACTGTTTTATCAACGGTATAATTTAGTTCGTTTTTGCCTGCTTGTGACGTCACACCACAGATTAGCTGCGACTTATGGCGGCAGAGCCAGTGGTGTTTCCAGTAATATAAACTCCTTGCTTATATCATTGAAAAACGTAAAACTATCGATGTACGGAGTTGGGCACAACTATTGATATTGCCATGGACAGTACCTACACCTCCAGTGTTTTGCATATTATGTTCCATGTTTGAATTGTTATACACTTTTTTCCTAAAAACTCTGCGTAAGTGATTCAAACAAATTGCCCCATGTTTCCCATCAGCATTTTTTTTTTAATGAGAAACCAATTTGAATTGCATCTGAACAATAATTCTTGTAATTTTCTACAGATGTTTTGCATATTCAGTTCCATATTTCCGGAAATACAGTTTTAATGGGGTTTTTTAAGGGTATACAGACTACGCAATTAAAACTTTTTAACCTACAAAAATTTGGTTGGTTAATAAATATTTTAATTTAATAAAAAAAAATTTTTTTTGCGAGAGTTGGTTATTGCTGTGGTAATTACAAATTAATTGATCTCATGTATCCGTTTCTTTACTCCATCCAATGGAACTCTTTTGTAAAATTACGAATTTGTTGTTTTTTTAGCAGCTGAAGAAATTTAATAGCAAGATAAATCAAATGACTTCTCATCTAACGCTTGTTTATTTACATGTCAAAATGTTCCACACAAGACCCTACGAAACGAATGGATAAGATTCCGCTTCCACGAAATTCCAGTTGGAAATTTTCCCGACAACAATCGTTAGGGGTCGGCGTTCAGCGCCACGGTGGCAGAAATATGAAACACTACCTGTACGTTATGGCTTTCAGCGATTAATCGCAGAAAGCCATGTGTACGTTGACGTATAAGTAAGCTGACCAGAAGTCCCCAATTCTTGAGATGACAGTCCTCGAATTTAGTTTACTGTCCCCAAAAACGTCTGATGCCTTTGGGGACGCAAATTGTCCTCAGATTTTGATATTTGTCCTCAAATGTCCTCGAATTTACACTTCCTCATTAGCTCGTTAGATTTCTAATGAAAAATTTTCCTAAAAGTAGTTTTTGTTGTTCTAATTTTCCTACATGCTTCTTGTGAAAAGAAATTTTGATTTTTTTTTTCTCCTTTCCGAGTTTAACGACCACCGCGAGCAACTCTAAGGATTATAAGCGGTCACCTGTCTCTAATTTGGAGACATTCGTTCTAGGGAAGGGAGAGAGCAAGTGCTGTAAGACAAACGCACCATTCATGTCTCAGTCGGGACTGGAACCCGTACCCTCTTGTGCGAATGGTCAGTGGCCGGCACTAGGACACTGAACTACTGGCGCGGTCAAATTTCGACTGTACTTCACCTAAGTTTCTCCAAAAACTTTTGCAAAATGAAATATTCGCCATGCAATTAGTTTGGTGGGCAGCTCGATTTTAATTCGGCACATATACAAGGTAAAGGATTTCACTTTTACTAATATGTTCTGGCCATCATAATTCTACTTTGTCAATACAAATTACCAACATTCTACAAGATATATCCTTTTAAGACAAATTTTCGGTATCAGTGGACTCTAACTTGGTAAATTTCTCCCTTACTCTGCTCCTTTATTTGGTGACAGAATCTTCCAAAAATAGCATAGATACAAACTTCAGATCGGAGGAATGAAGCATCGCCCAAAAAAATTTGAGATAGAAAGCTTCTTTACTTCTTTTTAGCGCTCCAAAGTAAACTCACTCGCAACGGCAGCGAACGCCAGCCGCCATGTGAAGCCTAACTGCCTGCTCTCGTTAAGTTGCTTTCACGGCACAACCTGCTTAAGCAACATCTGCCACATCTACGGGGGAAAAATATTACGGGTATCGGTGGGTCTTCTGGCCTCGGATTGTTACCGGTACTAGGGAAAAGTACTTCTTCCACTGGAGAACTTAACCCCCTCCCACCCCACCCCCTTGTTTCGGCTTGCAATCCTGCATTACGGGATCCTTTTGAATTTTTTGTTGATGTTTTGTTTCGTTGATACATGTTTTGTGTGTTCTACTAACTTCTCGGATCGAGCGTGAGGGGCTCCGGAGACGCCGTTTTCCGGACCTCCGATCCGTCGATTCGGTGCTTTTTGTTTCCTTTCAGCCTCTTCTGCTTTGCGGTTTGGATCCAGTTTCGGTTTCCGGACCCCCGGTTTCCGCGTTCGGTGTACTGTGATTCGGGGGTGTTGCTTGCGAGAGTGTTTTATTTATTTGTGTGTGTGTGTGTGTGTGTGTATGCCTGTATTTTTTTTTTCGTGTGTGCGTGTTTTGGTGGAGTGGGTGCCTTGGGGAGATTTTTTGTTGTAGTGTGGTGTGTGTCTGGCGGAGGGACGCTTCCTCGTTTTTGGAGATGCCTGTTGCTCTCCGCCGTTGCCTCCTCTGATGTTGTCATCCGTTGGGTGACTACGTCACTGGGTCTCCTCCGAAGGAGAAACTTTCTCCTACATGAACGTTTCGAAAAGCCTTGTCTCTCCGTCGTTCTAGGAGACTCCGCCGTCGGTATGTATGGTGTTGCGTCTGGGGTGTGAGTGTCCTTGCTTGTGGAACCGGGATGGAACCGATCCCATGTTCATACATTGAAGCGGGGAAGCAAGCGTGTTGGTGTTGCTGGGCAACAAAAGTTCGTAATGGGAGAAAGGTCGTCGTGCTTCTGCACAATATGACGTCCCTTTCTTTCTGTTTCCAGTGAATGGTATACGAAGACAAGGCTGAACAGGATAGTTGTCCTACCTATACATATATGTTTAGAATTACCGAGACTGCATTGTGTAACAATTTTACTGCTGAAATATAACCAAACTTACCTTTTAAAGCAGAATCTTGCTCCCATGAAGTAAAATACTTTTTGCCATACTTCGCCCACTTCCCCATGTCGCCGTTTGTTTCTAGAGACAAAACATATGACGAAAGATTAAAAGAAGCAGAAAAGTTAATATGTGTAAAAGCACGTTCTCATGAAATACAATTGCCTTTGTCGAACAAATACGGTTAACCGGCCCAAAATCCCGCCACCCGCGACTCGCAAATGTTCACCCGCCAATGAAAATCTCAGGCAGCAAAATTCCGCGGGAAAAACCGCGGAACTGGCAACACTGTGCTGCATGGAAACCACCCGGGTGCGGACTTGTGGTTGGAATAATCGAAATGGACGTTCACGGCCAGGGTTGCAATTTGACAAAAACAGAGAGTAAGACTAAAAATCTCCAGATTTCTCGCTAAATGAGAAACGATATCTCTAGTATTGAGACATGTCGCTGGAATGTTAATTTTGTCACCAGATGTAAATCATTATCTCCAGATCTGGCGACAAAATCGCTAAGTTGGTCACCCTGACTGTAATATGTTAAATACGATAATAACGTTGACTGAAAGTGCCTTTCCTTGTGGTGTTTCTTTAGAGACATCTCCCCTTGGCTATTGGCTTTTGAAGGGCCAGTGCTTCTACGTCATCAAGCTCGGCTGCGTGTCTCATTGGTTGAAGCGCTAAGGACTTGCCCTTTCCCCTCTAGCCCTGGTTTTAAGGCAGAGTAACACTCCCCCTGTGCTGAACATCATCTTTGACCATTAAATTCATAAAAGTGTGTGCCCTTGGTTTGCCATGTCGATGATCAGTTAAATCTCGGTCTACCGGGCTTGCGCCTGAGGTCACACAAGTACAGAGCCCATTTAAGAGGAGTGTGTGGGGGAGGGGGTTGCATCCTCGGGCCCAGTATTTTCAAGGGTCAAGGCTGTACTGGATCCTACCAGGCTGTAACATTAAGGAGGACAGAAAAGATGAGTAGGGACGCAGCGCCATCTATTGACGTTGTCTCCATTAACAAACTGATTCCGTTTAAATATTTACATTTGAGATTTTATTTTTATTCATTTTCACATGAACAGATGGATATTGCATTCTAAATTCCCAGTACTTGGTCAAGAGAATTTTTCTGTAGGAACTGGTGTATTTGATATGTAAATCTCATTCCTCCTTTATTCTTCCAACGAACTAGGGCTGAGATTTTGGTAAATGTGTAGATTAGCGTCTTAAATTATTTCGTCGGTAAAATATTAGTACCTGGAAAAAGTGTGACGTACAGATTTTAGAGAATGGAAATTAATGGCAAATGGTGCAGAACTTTCGTATTTTAAATGTCTTTTAACGATTTTTATCGTAACATTTACCTGTAAGTTCGATGCTGTGAACAGACGCTGCCGTAGGCCTAACGTTTCGAACGTGCAGGTAAATGTTACGATAAAATCTTTAAAAGACATTGAAACAAAAGATTTCTGCACCATTTGCCATTAGTTTTCACAATCTAAAACTTGTACGTCGCACTTTTCCCAGGTACTAATATTTTTCTGACGAAATAATTTAAAACGCAAATCTACACATTTACCTACTATTTTACTTAATATGAGTTTATATAGCTGCGGTTTTTTTCTAAAATTGAAGTAGGTACATAATTATCAGAGTAAAAATGCTTACCACAAACAACAGTTGAAGGTGACTTGTCATTTGGAGTAAAATTCTGACAGGTTCTGATCTGAGGGAAACTCATGGAATGAAAATCCCACGTTTTTCTTCTCAGAAGATGTGCATATCGGCACGCAACAGTAAACCATTTTTAAAATGTGTTAGATTTTTTTGTAAAAACAACAGTTTGGTTTTAAAACTGCAAGGTTTTTTTAAAATAAACACAAGAAAAAACGACGAACATGCACAATCCAGCAATTCAAACAACATGAAAACTGAGATGTTTATACCTTGGAACGCAGGGCCATCTAACGGCTGAAATCGTCCCTAACGCCCACTGGCCAATCACCAAAAGTCTATTGTCTTCAACGCTTATGTTATAGCTGTTTGTTCATCCAGTTCAGCCTTGCAAGGGTCCACAGCATTGACAGAGTACTACATTTTTTTTTCAGACAGCACAGCGAAAACAATAAAAAACAGCTTTGTCCATCCTCATGTCTTTCGAAAGCACTACAGATGGGTTTTTTTGTACACATTTCAAATTGGGCAATATTTTCATACATTGTGAATTCGTTTGATTCACGATATTTGGATCATACTCGTATTATATTTTGTCCACTACTTTGATATAACTTCCAAAAGCTGAACCCTCCGGCAAGGGCGCCCGTAAGGGGGGCAGGGAGGGGCTCGAGCTCTCACCTAGCAGTTGGTATAGACAAAATTTGATAAATTTACAACACTAAAGTAGACAAAACCTTTTTTAAAGCATTTAAAAAAAATAATAAGCTAATAATGATTGATTGTATCAATTACTTTTCTTGTGTTTTAGTATCTTATTCATTTACTAAAATGTTTGACAACCTTGAAGTTGAAGGAGGTAAAAATTTTCTTACCGCCCCCCCCCTAAATCTACTCATATGGGCGCCACTGTACTCCGGGGAGGGGGTATTACAGATGAAGTGAACTCAAGTTTGCACGATGGTCACAATTCCTACTTATTAATTAGCTCACGAATAAATATTAACCAGCATTTTTGCTGCCAAATTTGTTCCGGAATACTTCATTACTTCAATTTTTATTATGGACTTCGTGAAGCACGCGAAATTTCGAACGAAAAGCTTTTACGTCATCGATGTCTGAAAGAAACTTAGGCATAAACATATTTATTAATAGTTTAACTTATGAAATAGGCATTTTCGGTTCAGTTTTTGGCGAATGTGTAGATCAGCGTCCTAAATTATTTCATCGGAAAGGTGCTAGTACCTGGAAAAAGTGTGGCGTACACATTTTAGAGTATGAAAATTAATGGCAAATGGTGCAGAAATTTCATATTTTAAATGTGTTTTAAAGATTTTATCGTAATATTGACCTGTGAGTCCGACGCTGTGTAGAGAAGCTGCGGTAGGCCTAGCACTTTCCTCCGGCGAAGATATGAAGCTTTGGTCCTTCCAAAGGAAGTTTGTTGCTGTGCGGAAATGACGGGCGGAAAGAGTACAAGAGAAAGGGGTTACTTTCTTGGCAGGAGAGCGATAAATGTTGTACTGATACGCTACAGAAAATAGGTCCAAATCATCCACTTTTATTTTGTTTTGCGCTCCACGTTGTTCGGCGAAAATAACGGATAAAACTTCTCAGATTTGCAAAAGATACGTATGCGTACGATAGAAACTGACCTGTGAACCAGCTATTAACTGGAGAACCAAAAGTACAGTAACAGAGCAAATCAGCTACGAATGGAAGCTGTTCAAACCAGAACCGAAACTTATACTTCCCCAATTTTCTGTACAATATAGAAAAGCAGAATAGCACTTTCTATTTTGAATCACGGAATCATGTGCGAAAGAACGAAAAATTTATCAACATCTGTTTTAAAAACAATGACAAATCATGAACGAACTATATGCTGTAGCGTATGAGTAAATGATGCTTCGCTCCCCTAGCAAGAACGTGCGCGGCTGCGTGAATTACAGGGCGCATCGAATCTTGCTTTCAACGGAGCAACGCTCCGCATCTTCGCGGTAGCAATGCGTTAGGCCTACCGCAGCGCCTCTTCACGGCACAAGTAAATATTACGATAAAAGCCTTTAAGAGTAATTTAAAATATGAAATTTCTGCATTATTTGCCTTGAATTTCTACACTCTAAGATCTGTAC
Source organism: Macrothele yani (assembly GCA_039090855.1). Classification (NCBI taxonomy): domain Eukaryota; kingdom Metazoa; phylum Arthropoda; class Arachnida; order Araneae; family Macrothelidae; genus Macrothele; species Macrothele yani. Next base: position 52,810,269 of record CM077032.1, on the reverse strand, counting down.
GTCATACATTTCCCAAGTACTAGTAATTTCCCGACGAAATAATTTAGGACCCTAATCTACAAATTTACCCAGTTATTTTTCCAGCTGTATTCCCGCCCCCCGGCACATGGGACTGGGTGACCAAGCTGAGGATGCAACTGATCTTAAAATTAACTTTCCGATGCTTAAATAGTGAAAATCATGATCTAGGACATAAACAAACGTGTTTGCAAACGTCGGTGTCGGAACATGTCGCACTTCTACTGTATTTTAACGACTTGGTTGGGGGGACAGAATAATGTAGTAAATTATGATTTTATGTTGTTGGGCCTGAAAACAATGCAAGCACATTCCGTGTCTTTGTTCAACAGTTTGCACCCTCCCCTGGTTACAGGGTTCCTTCTTTATTTGGCCAGTTAAAACTCCATAAATCAGGAACCCATCCGACCTTTGGTTTCATCTTTGTTTGCACCCACCCGCAATCTTGAGGGAGCTTTAGCCAAATTTCTGGCTCCCCTCATTAGATCTTCTTCTTATTCCGTTTCTAGTTCCACCAAAGCACTTTCCAGGATTCGTTCTTTTACGTCCACCAACATTTCCACTTACTGTTTAGCTTCACTCGATGTAGTGGCTCTTTTCCCGAACACCCCCGTTTCTTATGTTCACGATCTTATTGAAGCCAAACTTGTTGGTTTGTGCATTTATTCTTCCGATGAAATTTCTTCCATAATGTGTACTCTTCGATTTATTTCGAAGAGGTCTTATTTTCGTTTTAATGGTTCCATCTATCGACAGTTGGCAGGTGCCCCTATGGGGTCCCCCCTGTCTCCATTGCTTGCTGAGGTTTTGTTGCAGGACTTAGAGGATACCCTCATTCCTGTTTCCCCCATAAAACCACTTCTTTACATCAGGTACGTCGACGACGTATTGGTTGTTTGGCCTTCAGGTTTCGATGAGCTTCTTTCCTTTGCCACTTTACCTTCTTCACGACACCATTCCATCAAGTTCGAGGTAGAGTTCGAGAATTTAGGCGTTTTGCCCTTTCTCGACTTTTGCCTTTTTCGCAATCTTTCTGATAACTCCTTATTATTTTCTGTTTACCGAAAACCAACTTTTTCTGCCACGTTTATACCTTTTACTTCTTCTCATCCAATGTCGCAAAAAATATCTGCTTTTCATTTTCTTATTAATCGTGCATTTACACACTCGTCCACACAGGATCTCCGGGACCAAGAGTTAGCTAGGATTAAACAGTTTGCCTTGACTTTCGGTTACCTTCGTCACATGATTGATCGCTTGATGGTTAAGAAATCAATTGGTCGACCGCAGAGAGCTTTGCTTGCAGATAAATTTGACTACCAATTTGTGGGATCCATTCCATATATACCACCTGTATGTAACATCTTAAAGAACATATGTCATAAGTACAAACTCAAGTTTGGTGTAAGGTCTCGTACTTCATTTAACACTGTTAAAAAGGACAGAGACTGTGTTGAATATGTGAACCGTCACGGTGTATATTTGGTTCCCTTTAAATCTACTAACCCTGCAGGGCTCGATTTATGTTATGTTGGTTCTACCACTCGTAATTTGGGGCGCCGCATTTACGAACATCAGTATAATCTCAGGACGCATTCTGGTGCTACATCTTTGTCCAGACTCTGTTTAAACGGTTCTTACCTACCATGTTGGAATGACACCATTATTCTGGATTCTCCCAGGAATCGTCGATCAACACTTTTCTGTGAAAGTATTCACATATTCGTCAATGGTGAAAGATGCTGTAACGATGAACCCTCTGTGTTTATCCCTCTTCCTTGGAGAACACTTTTGGGCCAGGTTACGCCCACCAACTATGCTTGTACCCACTGAACTTGACTTGGACTTTGCCGATTATTGCACATGCGCATTAACTGCTATGTGTCTTGCAAAGTATATAGGCTACTCACTTCTGTGCTCACTGCTGCACTGTTTCTGATGATGACGCCGTTGTGGCGTTAAAAGTTCTTAAACACATTTATTTTAATTGTACATAGTTTTTTATCATTAAAGTGTATCGTGCAAGAGACGGCATTTGCTTTCAAATCAATAAGTTACAGTAATTTGTCATAAAAATTAAATTATATATTTATTAAAACTAATTCACATGTTAACGTATAACAACAAAAGCTCTTACATCTCGCTTTGCATTTACCGTAGGTGAAGGCAGACTATAAGATATATGTATGAGTGTGCTTCCGCTGTGGAAGTTCACCGTTTGGCTGTTGCTACTTGGACAAACCTGAAGAGGGATTTGTCCGCCTACATGAATGAAAAGTGGTTCACTAATTGAACCGCATTGTCGTTTTGTGCGGGTGGTGAATCTGCGAAAAATTGTTTTGAAGCGTACAGACTAGGGATGGACACATCGGTGGTTTTGCCAAAAAATTCGTTGTTTTCAATCTGCAGCAGTAAATTCGCAATAGATGTGCAAAATCTCTATTCAATATAACAGTGATTACTCACCAATAACATCGGGTAACTAATAATATATATTAAAATGATCGATACATTAGTAGAAACCTCTATTTTTGTTCGATGCATCGGTGTAAACCTCGATGTTTTCCTAATAAATTGAAAAACTCGCACATTTCCACCTACACCAGTAAATGGGCACACGATTTGTAAAATCTCTCCTTAATATAACAGTGATACTCACCAGTTCAACAACCATTAACATAATATTTGTTAAAACGATCGATGCATCGTGAAAACCTCGATGTTTTTTCGATGTATCGGTTAAACCACGATGTCTTGCTGACAAGACGAAGATTTCACACTTTTTGATCTGCAGCAGCGAACTGGCATATCGGTGGGTAAAATCTCTGTTCAGTATAATGGTGATTGCTAACCAATTCAACCCCAATAAATAATGATATTTCTTAAAAGCCTCGATGTTTCGGTGGAAACCTCGATGTTCTTTTCGATGTATCGGTTCACATGCCTTCGAGGAGAGGATCTCGGTTTTCGCCAACGAATCAAGTAAAACAACCAATAGGAAGGTGATATTTTTGCCGCCCCGGTGGCGCAGTGGTCTAAGCGATGGCCTCTGATCATTCGTCCGAACAGGGTCCGGGTTCGAATCCCGGTGAGGCATGGATGTTGTGTTTGTCTTACGGCACTGGTTCTCTCCCTTTCCTGGAACCAGTGACCCTAAATTAGGGACGGGCGACTGTTTATAGCCCATTGAGTTGCTCACGGTGGTCGTTAAACCTCCAATCAAAAAAAAAAAAAAAAAAAAAAAAAAAAAAGAAGGTGATATTTCTTTCCTCTGTATAGTTATGAATGCAACAAAAAGAAATGCACTTACTTTTCGTAGAAGATATTCTCTTCCAGTTCCAAATTTCGGTCACGAAACCTCGATGTTTTTTCGATGTATCGGCTTCTGCAACATCGAGGTGAAAACATCGAGGTATTTTTGCCCATCCGTAGTACAGACTATTATTTGCAGCTCGTGGGTAAAACTCTCCATCACGAGTCTTCCAAGATTCACTGTTCTGAAGGGGAGGTAACGAATTAAGCGGTTAAAGCCGTTTTTAATGATTTTGGAAGGGTGCTTAATGTAAAGTATGAGGTTAGAAAGCAGCCTTCTCAGGTACGAGAATTGTCACTCTTGACATGGACAAAGCCTTCCTAATTTCATGTAAGGTTCCCATTTTAGATGCATGAAAGTTTACAATTTTTGCATGAATGTTTACAATTGGCAGGTCCGTGTGTGCCGGCGATGTGTACATGGGGGCACATTGCTGTTGACTGTGCTATATACGCTTGCGGAAATTGCAAAGCTCTTGGAAAAATATCAAGGACTGTAAAGATACATGCGGGAAGTGCAAGTCTACACAACACAAGAGACCAGATTGCCGGAGCCGGGCAATCCCAGGTAAACTGAGTTGATCTTTTAGAGGCGCTTGACGTCACGGAGAAAGTGTGGGAAACTCCTGAAGCCAGGGAAAATTCCTCGAGTGGCGAGGTAGTAGAAACCCCTACTTCGTGGCTCGGGGAGTGCCCAGCAGGAACCCAAAGGTAGTTTCAATGTGGAGCAGGTAAGTGAAAGTAATGGTGAGGCGGAGAAAATTTCTCCAAATAATGATAAAGAGAATTCTTTTTCTACAGGTCAACTCACGGTGGACAAGAGAGTTCGTTCACCAGAGGCTGGAGACGGTTACACTACGGTTACCTAAAAGTCAAGGAAATTCTCTAATCAGTCTATTGAGCAAATGACAAATCAGTTAAATGGAGTCAGTATTATTGACGAGGATGTGAAAATGGTGGGCAAAGATAGCGAGGAAATGAAGGCGTGATCGGGTGAAAAGGAAGGAGAAAATTGTGTGAATCGTGTAGATGAGAATGTGGAATTTTTCGAGGGTAATGGTTCCCAAATTGAAGTTGATAATGGTTTTGAAAATGTAAAAACTGATGTCATTAGTGTATGTAATGTTAGTGATAATTATGTTTGTATTGTCGAGGAGACCTGTACTCCCATCTCCTCAAAAAATGACGAAGTCGAGAGTTTTGGTGCAGTCGCCACGACTGAAAAAGAGATCCTGAGATCCGATGCAGCGGATCCCGCGACGGATCCAGTGTAGGATATGTTCGAAGGGCAATCCGACGACTCGTGTGGTCGAAAATGAGTGTACGGCCTCTCCTGCAAGTGGGCAGGTAGCTTTCATCCCCTAGTGGACTTGTGGAGGGTCAGCAGCAGCCCCGGACTCCCGATGGGGAATCTGGGACTTCTTCTTTACCACTCCTTGGACGCGCTATCCACACTCCACCCCTACCGCACACTATCTGCAAGAACTGTGTGAGAAGATTCAAGCTGCATGGGATGGCTTATCGCAGAATACCATTAGGAACCTGTGCAACTCCATGCCGAGACGTCTGACACGCTGTGTGAGCAAACATGGCGGCCCAACGCCATACTGAGAGACACTACTTATTGGCGTATAGCTCAATAAATATTGCCCATATCGGTCTCAATGCCTAATCATTTATTGTTCCTGGTAACCTATACCTTCTTCCCGAATAACATTGCAACCCAACACGCCCTTCCATGTTCAACTTTTTTTTTGACATAGAGTGTTTATATGCAGTGCTGTATGACAAAAGTTTAGGTTTTAGACCTACCTAACTTATAAAGGAACTGAGTGCCGAGGCAAGTGATCTCCAATCTCTGGAGACAGTTCCAAGAAACCGGAACAATAACCAGAATGCCGGGACAAGGGCGCCCACGCCATAACCAGTCAAGAAGACCATCAGTATTGCCGTCCGGGTTGCGTATTTCACAAGTAAATGTACGGAATTGCGATTAATACCATTTCCGCCACGCGATTGGTTCAGAGCTACTTTGTAGATTGCGAGTAGGCGGGGCCTATGAGGAGAGTCATGTATCGATTATTTGTAGGTTTTGCTGCACTCACCATAAGCCATTTTAATGTTCGGGTCACGGTGTATGGTTCGTCGGGTGTTTTCTTTGCGACAATGGTTACCTTCAGTTGTTTTACTCGTACAGTCGGAATGCAACAGGAGGTAAATAGAGAATGTACTTTATTGGTAAACGAACTTTTGAGTTTTTATATCCACATGATTTCATCGACTTGGGACTTATCTTCTGAAGTACCTTCACTCTATATAGTTCTCACAGGGCCGAGAGATGCCAGCGCTCACTTTTCCTTTGGCTCCGGATTAGTACTGATGTGTTTTTTGTATGGAGAACCCATTAGTTGTTTAACAATTTTTTTTTAATTTTCGGGGAGAAGGGGATTGAAATGCTTAATTGAAGGCATTTTTGATGAAGTTTGGAGGGACGGAAATATGAGGAATTTCCTAAATATTAGAAAAATATCTATATGAAAGATCACTTACTATTTTATGAGACACAATATATGGCAAACAACATTCTGGAATATTTATTCAAACTGAGCTGTTTTATTTCAACAGAACACTGTTTTGAGGTCTTACTTCGTATCATTAGGTAGTTCTTTCTAATACAAAATCACTATTTGATTTTTTTTCTAGCTAGACCTCTTCACATTCATGAGGAAAAAAACTTTATCGTCAGAATAAATATTTCGGTGTGGAGACATACTTTTCATTGTTAAAGGTCCTTTCAAGGATAATAGAAAGGACCTTTAAAAGGGTACTTTTAGTATCATTATATACGCACTTTCACACAGCACAAATCGTGATGGGTACTAGGTTAACATGCTGCCATCTATTGGCTGATACGGAGTATGGTAGCTATTTATTGAAGTCGTCCTCAATTTTTATATTAAGATAGATTTCGACTTCTATTCATCTCAGAAATTGTAGATATTCCTTATGATATCGTGCACAAAATTACTTTACCGTATTATTCAATATGATCATTTGTCACATATGTTAATTAACCTCACAGGGAATTTCTTAGGAAGCAGAACTTCCCACGATAAAACTTTGCGCGATATAATTCAATATGGTCATTTGTCACATATGTTAAGTAACCTCACAATGCATTTCTTAGCAAGCAGAACTTCCCCCAATAAAAGACAGTGTTCCTGTCACGTGACTCTCCACATAGGCCCCGAAATCTCCAAAGTAGCTCTGAACCAATCGTGTGGCGGAAATGGCATTAATCGCAATTCCGTACATTCACTTGGGAAATACGCGTCCGTGTTGCGCAGCGGTCTAAAGGCTGGATTATGATCATTCGTTCGAGATGAGCCCGGGTTCGAATCCCGGTTAGCATGGATGCTGTGTTTGTCTTACGGCACTGGCTGGCTCTCTTCTCTGGGACCAGTAACTCTAAATTAGGGACGGAAGTCTGCTTATAGCCCATTTAGTTGCTCACGGTGGTTGTTAAACCTGTGCCCATGTGCTCTGGCGTTTTGTGTTTCCCAGTGCGTTGTTCTTGTTCCTGGTTCCTGGCTTTTATTGTGCAGTGTTCATGAATGTTCCGTGCATCTAATTATCCCGGTAAGTTTTCCGGTAAGCTTTTATTTTTGTTATAGTGAAGTGTTTAATTTTATCAAAGTGCTAACGCGATCGTTAGTAAAGAGCTGCAGCTGAGTTTTGCATGTGTTGAGCCCTAATTTCTTCTACAAGCTTCTTACTGCATTTACTTGTTTAGCGGAGCTTCCTTTCTGTGGTTTTCCACCATAACTGCTTCTTGTGTGTGCTTCAAAGTGCTTCAGTGTGATAGAATTATCCTTAATATTGTTTGTTTACATTTGCTGTGAGACTTATCAGCTGCATGGTTGATTCGCCTGATCAGCAAGATGCTGCCCAGCTAGCGGGCATCCGCTCGCTGCCTGTTAAGCGTAAAGCGCCTTCCTCACTGCCTTCCCCTCACCATGTAGATATTGCTCGCACGCATTCTACGACGGATCTCATGGATGCTTCTGCTAATGAGTTGATTTCATCCGATGGTGCTGTTTCATCATCCTCTACTCTCATTCCTGATCAGCTTGGTATTGCTTCGGTGCCTGCTTCGCAACCAACTTCGGTTAATGCCTTTAGTGATTATGCCCCCGCTACGTCTGGTTGTCGACGTACCGCCCTTACGTCTAATGCTGGGCTTTGATGTGGATTCTCGTTATTCCTTCTCCCGAGCTAAGGATGTTATCCGTGTGATTGTTCCTGCGGACTATTCTCAAGGTAAGGATCTTTAGCTGCGTCAGCGTTTAGGGCTTTGTATTTGAGGCGCTTCCTAACGCTCACCTTAAGTTATACTTCTGAGTATTAAAAGGCATCCTTCCTATGGGCGCAATTACTGATATGGCACGGTAGCCATGGTCTGTGGTTGTTTACCTTGCTAAGATAGAGTATGTTGTTTGTGTTAAATCAACGGTCATTGCTGTCCCTGATCGTTTTCTGTTTGGTGTGCCCTTATCGCAGAGTCCTGTGCTGGTTACTTTGTATCCAGTAGCTCCCGAGATCTCTGACGTACTCCTCCGGAGTGCACTTTCACAGTGCTGTCGAGTTGTTGGCCCCATCATTTCTCTTTCAGCTGCACGTGCTGACCAGGATGATAAGGGAATTTTGGGCCTCAACAGACAAGCACACATAGTGTTTTCATCAGAGGATGCTGCATCAGATTGCCCTTCATTTCTTGAGTTCATTATTGGCAGTCAGCGATTTCGCATGGACGTCCTTAAAGCTCTGCAATGCTTCCAGTGTTAAGGCCCTGGTCATGGTCGTTCCAGGTGTCCTCACCGTTTATCTGTTCCACCTCCTGTTCCCTCGCAACTTCTTACTGGTTCTTGATCTTCAGATACTCAAACTTCAGCTTCATAGCTCTCTACGTAGATTCCCCTTAGTGCTGCAGATCCCTCGCCAAATGATACGTCTGTTGCAGTGCTTCCTGCTTCTCCAACCAGTGCTTCTTTAGCCTGGTATAATGTTCCAGCGAAGTCGTGCCTCTCCATGTCAGTGCATATTGTTTCTCTCTCTCCCCTTGCTAGTTCTGTGCCAGCCAGCGCTCAACCATTTCCCTCACCTTCAGCTAGTGCGGTCCAGTATTCATCTACAGTGTCTCCACTTGTTCCAGCTTTTGGATCTTCATCTGCTACTCCCGAGGCTGTGGGGATTCTTTCTCTTATCGGACTCGCTCCCGGAGTTTCTGGCTTGCCAGAAGCTCCGAATCCTCTTTCCTTACCACCACTTGCAGCGGAACCCCCCACAGCTGACTTTATCCTTCTCCTTAGTGCCGTTTTCCGTCTGTGTTGGCAGGATCTTGTTGGTAGCCCTCACTCTTTTGAAGACCCTGAGGTCCGTAACGAAACCTGGGCTAACTTCGTTATAAGACGATATTGGAGGGTTCACCTACGTTCGCGACCTTTGTTATCTCGATGATGAAGATTATGAATTTTTCAATGATATTGACAAAGATCGTAGCTCTGCGTGCAAGAATTTTTTGAACTTTTTGTATATTTTCCGTAGATTGCGCTTATAGACTGCAGTTTGTGTGATTTTTCGTCTGCCTTGTTTCTTGTTGGCAGGTCTGGATACTTGGCTGTACTGTTAATGTCATTTAGCTCTGATTTCGACATACTTGTGCATCTACACTTGTTTATTTCAACGTGTTGTACCTACAAATTTGTATTTTTAATTTTTTCCCGAGTCGGTTACGGTGTACCCCTTCCTGATGTACATGTAAGGTTTTAGTGTCAAATTATGAAAAATAAAATCTCCAATTTAAAAAAAAAAACGCAAAAGAAAAACGACTGGTATTTGTGTCTAACTGCTCGCCACCATGAGTAGCTGACAGCCAAGCAACTCTCACAGAAGTTCCACTCTGCTACGGGGACAGCGATATCGAGACAAACAGTTTACAGAAGGCTGTGGAGAGCGGTCTGCGTGCAAAAAGGTTAATGGTCTCCGAATCCCACTTGCCACATCGCGCAGAAGGGGTCGGTATGAACACAGCCCAACAGCATCACCCCTGTAGCTCTGATAAATGGGCCGGTGCTGTCTTCAGTGATGAGTCGAGTTCAGCCTAAACACGGATTCTCGACGTGTGTATATTTGGAAGAGAGTGCGGAAGCCGAAATCTTCTTCCCTCCAACATTAGGGAAATTGACCACTACGGTGGTGGTTTGGCTGGCATCATGTTGAATCGAACACAAGTTTCCAAGAGGCACCCTTCTTGCTGCCCGGTATAGGGATCATTGGCTCCCAGTTCCTTTTTATGGACGATAACGCCCGAGCCCATAGTGCTCAGTTAGTCTGCGAATACTTCGAGAGTGATGTTATTCACAGGATGGAATGGCCCGCAAGATCTCTGAACCTAAATCTGATAGACCATATCTGTGATACTCTGGAAAAGTTCCCCACCTTTTTCAGTCAGAGACCGTGCACAAATTGAAGTTTACACAAAATATCGAATGTGGGGAGCTTTCCGGGGTCACCATTTCCATTTTCACTCTGTTAAAATAAGACGCAGCCGCACAAAGTGCACAAACATGTGGGGGACATTTCCAGGGGTCGGCATTTCAAACTTTTACGGCAGTTTATAGTATAAATCGGTTTACAATTAGTAGGACAGGGTGAGGGAAATTTCCGGTGTCACCATTTCTATTTCCAAGCAGTTCAACAAATTTTTTTGGGAGGAGGGGTTCCGGGGTCGGCATTTCTACTTTTACGGCAGTTTATAGTAAAAAACTGTCTTGCAAGTAGCTAGACGAGGTGAGGGAAATTTCCGGGTTAATATTCGACTGTTACCGCGCTTTTTAATTAAAAACGATCTGACAATTAGCACTTAGCAGGCTGACAGGAAGTTCCGGTGTTGGCAATTCCGTTTTCACTGCAGTCTACAGAGAGTTGTGAAAAATGGGGGGGGTTGATTTCCACCGCAGTTTACAGTAAAAAATGGTGTTACACAAGATGAAGCCACACAAGTAGCACAAATATGCGGGTAAAATTTCCGGGATCGGTATTTTTATTAGATCGTGCTCATGTTCATAACGTTTGCGTAACATTTCAAATGATTACGATTGCCATATTACTCAGACAGAAAATATTATTAGGTCTAACTCTAGGTCCTTCAAAAAGTTTTCATTCCGTCATTCCCATATTCCTAAAATTTATATAAAAAGAAATGTCGATAATATTGCGCTTCCACTTATGCACCATACATTAATAGGCCGTAGGCCTAGGCCTTTTTAAAACTTTTTTCTTCCCCTATGAGATATCCGTAAAGCTTACAAAAAAAGTCAAATTTTATTTTTGCAGGTGGGGGTGGTATTCAGGATGGACGGAAGAGTCCCCCACATTCGGAAAAGTCCCCCACCTTTTTCAGCCAGGGACCATGCACAAATTGCATTTAACACAAAATAACGAACGTGGGGGAGATTTCCGGGGTCATCATTTCCTTTGCACGCTGTTTAAAACAAGATGCAACCGAACTGCGTGAACAAATATGTGGGTGAAATTCCCGGGGTCGGCATTTCAAGCATTTGTCGCTCTTTACAGTAAAAAAACTATTTTGCAAGTAGCTGGATTAGGAGGGAAAAATTTCCGGATTAGTACTTCGACTGTTGCCGCTGTTTTAAATGGAAAAAGGTCTTACAATCAGCAGGCTGACAGAGTAGGGGAAAATTCCGGGGTCGGCATTTCGAACTTTTATCGCAGCTTACAGTACCGCAAGTAGCTGGATGAGGTGGAGGAAAGTTCTGGGTTGGTATCTTGACGGTTACCGCGCTTTTTAGTGAAAAACGGTCTTACACTAATCAGGCTGACAGGGTGGGGGAAATTTCCGGTTTGTATTTCCACGGTTAACGCGGTTTTTAATGGAAAACGGTTTTAGAATCGGCAGGCTGGGAGAAAATTTTGTGGTCACCATTTCGAATTTCTACCGCAATTTTTTTTTATTGGAGGCTTAACGACCACCGTGAGCAACTCAGTGGGCTATTAGCAGTCGCCTGTCCCTAATTTAGGGCCACTGGTTCCAGGGAAGGGAGAGAGCCAGTGCCGTAAGACAAACACAACATCTATGTCTCACGGGATTCGAACCCGGACCATCCTCGGACGAATGATCACAAGCCAACGCTTAGACCACGGCGCCACCGGGTAGGCGAACGTTATTCAATTCATAAAGTTTACATGACACATCAAGTTACTAATATTGTGCTTTTATCGTGGCATTAAACATAAAATTCATAACCCATAAATTCATATGTGCTTGAATAAAAGCGCAATAATATGAACTAGCCATTGCAATGCAAACATTATTAATATGAGTAACCTTGTAAAATTGGGGGTCCCAAATTTTATTATTAATGTTTTGTTCCTGAGAAAAAGTGTGACATCATTATTAACTTATAAATCTTACTAACATGGGTCACTCATTGCTGATATGGCCCATGACTTTTTTCATGTAACTAATGCCTGAGTAAAAGTGAAACATTATTAAATTTACTACTTAGGGCCTAATGGTACTTTTGCGGGGCCCGAGGCGAAGTTTCATTGCATTGTCTAGGGGAAAAAACAACTCATATTTTAATAAAATCGTTACGTGACGAAAGTATTCCGTAAAGCCAACGACACATACACACGAAAACCATCAAAAAGACATACAGGGCCCAATCCTTGAGCCCCCGTTTTCGGAGAAGTTAAAAATTACTTCTAAGTAAACGAACAAATATAAGTATAATTTAGGCTAATAGTGGATTGTCACTTTCGACATTTGTGCTGTACAGTGAAAGATTTGGAGTTACCAGGGCCCCGAGCACAGCATCAGTAATTTAGGAGACCCTTCACTTTGCCCGTCATCCTTGAGAAATGACGCCTTTTTTTTTAAAGTTCAGTTTTAGCTTTAGACAGGGCTTAATTTATGCACGGGCCTAGAGGGCCCAATCCCTGAGCCCCCGTTTTCGGAAAAGTTAAAAATTACTTCTAAATAAACGAACAAATATAAGTAAAATTTAAGCTAATAGTGGATTGTCACATTCGACATTTGTGCTGTTCAGTGAAAGATTTGGAGTTACCAGGGCCCCAAACACAACCTCAGTAATTTAGGGGACCCTTCACTTTGCCCGTTATCCTTGAGAAATGACGCCTTTTTTTTTTTTTTAAAGTTCAGTTCCTTTAGGCAGGGCCTCATTTATTCACTGGCATACAGGGCCCAATCCTTGAACCCCCATTTTTAGAGAGATTAAAAATTACTTCTAAGTAGACGAATACAATAGAAATATAATTTACGCTAATAGTGCGCTGTCACATTTGGCATCGGTGCTGCTGAGATCCACTCGTATTTATTTCAGTAATGTCATTCAATAAAAAAAAGAAAAAAAAGGACGCAAGTTTAAGGTTTCAACGTGTGGTTTTTATTATTCTAACAATTAATTAAAGGGATACGTGCTGATAACTCAGAAATGAAATGAGTAAATGAATACACACCCGTACACACAAATATGTTTATCGATAAAGCACAAATGTATTTATTGCTGTTTAATGCTTTGTCATCGTGAGGGAAAATGATAGTCTAGAAACAGACCCGAAGAGTATCATGAAAACTAACGGAACCGCCGCGGTCAGACAAGGAAGACGTCACACGATGTTGCTTCCTTTCCGGAACAACATTTTCGCGTGAAAACCCTACTTACCTAACACGACCGAGCTGCCAGGGAGTTTTGACGTCACAGGAAGTTTCGTCATTTTACTCCCCCTTCCGTCACACCGTTCTTCCTAGCAGACGCCACTAGACAGGTTGTGCGGTGAAAGCAACTTACGGACAGCGGGAACTTTACATGGTGACTCGCGTTCGCTGCCGTAGAGAGTGAGTTTACTTTGGAGCGCTAAAAAGAGATAAAAAGCTTTCTATTCCAATTTTTTTTGTGTGGTGCTTCATTCCTCTGTTCTGAAGTTTGTATCCATGCCACTTTTAGAAGATTCCGTCAAGAAATAAAGGAGCAAAGTAAGGGAGAAGTTGGTTAAGTTAGAGACCACTGATACCAAATTTTCATATGTAATATCACACTTCTTGAAGCAATGCAGTTTTGGGACAAAAAGATTTGCATATTTATTTTGAGTACGTATATGTCCCCAGATGAACTGCCGATTTGGGGACGACGCGCCCTTTTGTCCTCGAATCAGTGTTCCAATATCTGGTCACCTTACGTATGAGTGACAGAGCCTAGAGCAGTAACATCAATAGTTGATGATCCCAGTTAGCCGTGCTGCAGAGCAATTGGCAACCTCAATCGACTATAGGGGGCGCTGCGCAAACGTAAACAAACTTCTTTTAGTACGGTCCAGTTCAGCCTTGGTACGGATAACGTAGCACGTGTTCCTGTGAAGTCGTATGTAGGAATGGCATCGCACTTACAGGTAAATATTACGAAAAAAATCTTTGAGACACATTTAAAATATGAAATTCCTGCACCATTTACCATTCTGTAAGATCTGTACGTCGCACTTTTTCCAGGTAATAATATTTTTTCGTCGAAATAATTTATAACGCTAATCTACACATTTACCGACATTTCGTTTCGCTTGACGATTTTCAGGACCCATTTACAATACTCTGTCAACAATAACAAATTTGTAATTTTTGAACATTCTGTTCCTAAAACAGTGTTTTTTAATCGGTAATTGTTGATCATCGTTCTATTCTTAGTGTTTTTTAACTGGTGACTGTTGACAGAACATTGCAAATCTTGTTCCTAAATGGAATTTAAATTTATTTCAATAACAGCAATTACTTGTTTTCAAGAGCATGTAGAAATACAGAATTTTAAATTATTACTATGCAATAAAAACATGTCTTGTTTATTATTCATTCAAACACGTTATTAGGTTAGTAGTTTTTCACTGGAAGGATTTGTGCAAGGCACAAGCGTTTATACTAACTTGTGAAAAACATAGCTGGAACCTTTGGAACGACACTACGGGACGCAACAATATGAATACCGAACCTTGTCTTCGTATACCATTCACTGGAAACAGAAAGAAAGGGACGTCATATTGTGCAGAAGCACGACGACCTCTCTCCCATTACGAACTTTTGTTGCCCAGCAACACCAACACGCTTGTTTCCCCGCTCCCATGTATAAACATGGGATCGGTTAAACCGGTGTTTCACACACGCCCCGATACACACACCACGGTTCCACAAGCAAGGACACTCACACCCCCGACGCAACACCATACAAACCGACGGCGAACGACACTACGGGACGCAACAATATGAATACCGAACCTTGTCTTCGTATACCATTCACTGGAAACAGAAAGAAAGGGACGTCATATTGTGCAGAAGCACGACGACCTCTCTCCCATTACGAACTTTTGTTGCCCAGCAACACCAACACGCTTGTTTCCCCGCTCCCATGTATAAACATGGGATCGGTTAAACCGGTGTTTCACACACGCCCCGATACACACACCACGGTTCCACAAGCAAGGACACTCACACCCCCGACGCAACACCATACAAACCGACGGCGGAGTCTCCTAGAACGACGGAGAGACAAGGCCCTTCGAAACGTTCATGTAGGAGGAAATTCCTCCTTCGGAGGAGACCCCGTGACAAAATCACCCAACGGATGACATCATCAGAGGAGGCAACGGCGGAGAGCAACACGCATCTCCAAAAACGAGGAAGCCTCCCCCTAAAGCCCCGACGCAACACCATACATACCGACGGCGGAGTCTCCTAGAACGACGAAGGCACCGAACCTAGGCAACGATCTAATAACAGCTAAGAATGTTGGTTAACGTGAAGATTATGGTGCGAAATTCATGGACGAAAAATTAAAAAAAAAACTGTGACGTACATCCTTTTTGAAATAAAAAATGATGTAAAATAACGAACAAATTCATTAATAGAGTCATATTTGAAAAAGTTTTACGTAAAATTTACGTGTCTATGCGATACGCCGAAACCCAGACAGCGGCAACGATGACGCTTGCGTGCCCGGAGTGAGCCGTGTCGTTCGGTTCGGGCAGAAGTACCGGTGATCGATGCAGGAAGACGCCGCGAGAGATTAGTGTTTTGGTGTAAGCACGGTCTCCCGTGAGTCAGAAACCACTGCTCTTCCCTATTGTCGCTGGCGGTAACAGCTACCTCCGCTACGAAAAATAGTCCTTAGTGTTAAGAGCAAAAGTAACACAAGTACTGTTCAGAATCCATTTTTCGTTGGGCAATAGTTTTTTGGACGAAATTGCTATGTAAAACAAGTTTTTCAAGACGATAGAGTAATTTCAGAAATAAGTTTGATATGGGAAGTTACTCAGTCAAGAGCCTGGCACTTTCAACTGATGCTCTCTAGCTTGGAGAGGAAGTGTTAGAAAACTTCTCCTAACTCAGCGACAATAAATTGGTAATCGGCCAAACTCGAAGGGGATGTTTTACTTAAGGAGGCAGTAAGGGATAGAGTTCGGACTCCACCACACTGCTATCCACAATCCCCATTACTTCTCTTGAAACTGAACTCTATCTTTAGTTTGTTGCAGAGTAATGGAATTCACAAAAAAAAAAAAAAAAAAAATGAGGGGGGGGGGAGAGCGTGAAGTGATCATACGTCGGAGAAACACGTCTCTTCCATTGCTAGGTGGAAAATTTTTAAAGTCGGAGGAGGCAAAAAGGTAAACAAAGAGATTGTAATTGATTGCTCATCAGCAAATGAACACGGTAAACGGAAATATTCTTTTGGTGGATATTAAATTTATTAATATACTTTTAAATAACAATATTCAACAAAAGATTACGTGCACAGTTGAAAAACTGTGAAAGGCTGTATTATAGATACTTTTTCATATTTCTTCCAGTTAGTGGCCGTTCAGCGAGAAGTAGGCTAACGAAACGCATACCGAAGTTCGTGGTACGAATTTTCCTTTTGGGAGAAATAAATTAGATGTTTTACTCTATAAATACTATTTATGGAGTTTTGTTACATGTTCATGGAGTTCTGTTCTGTTTAGTATGTGTGTGCGCAAATTGTGTGAGAAACAATCATGAAATAGTTAGAAGGAATTGGGAGAATCGTTTCTACACGATTGGGAGGAAAAAGTAAAATCACTGTGATGTTTACAAAATTAACGGCCAAACGTTAAGTAAAAGTTGGACTTAATCTGTTAGTGATCAAAATCTTTTCCGGCACACTGCGACATCCATCAGATACGATACGAACATTGCATTAAACGTGTCACCGGTAAACTGTTCATTTACCCTTTAGATAGCGCCACATTCGCAAGAGGGGCAGCCCGTAATCAAAAATTTCCTAGGTTGGCATTTCCATCCCCCCCCCCCCCCAAAAAAAAAACTTTTAGATATTTCATAAATATTTTGACTTTTTTTAGTAACAAGAGATCTTACAAGTGGCAGGATGACAAGGTCAGAAAATTATCTGAGGTTGGCATTTTTTATTCCCTCGTGCTGATATTAATCCACCCGGCTGCCACGTGATTTTCTTCTGGGTTTTTTTATGACGTTTCCAGACAGTACGATGCGCCGGTCGAAAACGCCAATATGCGGCGCCTCCGTCACCTTCCCTCCCGCCTGCTCGGGAAAGCGAAACTACGAGCCCGGTTCGAAAAAAAAAAAAAAGGCAGAAGAACCTCCTACTCTCTTATAGGCGTAACCACTGGAGGGGTTCCGTAAGGGGGGGTCAAAAATGCCTAAAGCATTTGTTTTAAAGCATTATTTTTATTTAATGAGTCACATTTTACCCAAAACATTTGAGCCGCGGGTGGCCTATTGGGCAACGTTCGTGACTACCACGAAAAGGACCTCAGGTTCGATCCCAGGCAGGTACGAACGCTCGGTCCACTAAATATCCGCCGTGCGTCAGATGGGCACGTTAAGCCGTCGGACTCCGGGTACTGGCCCTCCAGTAATAAATAAGGGCGTCTTCCTCCCCTTTCTACGTCACTTTCCTATCGGGCACTCTAGCTCAAATCTCTAAGCTTCCTATTTCTAAAGGTTGTTTAAGACCTGGGGTCAGACACTCCCTTCCTAAAATCCTCTACATATGATCATTTTTTATGATCAACCAAAACCTTTAAAAAATTACTTCCGGGAAGGGGGGCACAATCCATCGAAATTGTTTCATATTGACCCTCTCTAAATACGCCCTTGGTATGTTCATATTTTGAACATATTATTGTATTCTTAATTTACAGATTTTTATTGGAAGAACTGGAATTTCTCGTCCTGACTGTTCTGGTTATGTACTACTTTATTTTTTACCTCCAAACTTAGAAATAAATAAACAAACTTTGCTATCATTTTGGGGCTCTTGTTTGGGTCGAGGGCCTGGTGGCCCCTGCTTTCGCAGACCACTGCCGAAGACAGAAAATATACAAACATCGATGTTTTCTGCGATTTACAAATTCCTAAAATAAGCCACTGAAGAATAGGAAATGTTATAAAGTAAAAAAAGGAGGCCCTTTCATTGGTTGCGTAAGCGGAGCCATCCTGTACCTCTGCATGTGTGTGGTATCCTTCCGCGCTCACCACAGTTAGCGAAGCTGGTGGTTGCCCTGCACGTGTGGGACCTAAAGTGTTTTGCGGGGATTCTTCCGCTGAGACCACGGGCAGATGTTCTAGCGGTAGTCACAGCGTCATCGCCGCCGCTGACTGGAATTCCGCTTGCCGGATAGACAGGTAAATTTTACGTAAAACGTTTTCAAAAAAGGCTCTATCAAGGAAATTTTGTTGTTATTTTTACATCATTTTTGATTTCAAAAAGGATGTACGTCACAGTTTTTTGAAATTTATGTCCTGAATTTTGCTTCCTTCACTACCTTTGCATCACTCCTATTAGGAAGAAAAAGATATTTAAAACCTGATATACGAGAATTTCTCGAAAAGTAGATCAATTCATTTCAGAAACGTTGTGTTGCAGTAATAATTATTATTGCTAAATATCCATGATATCAAGAAAACTAATTAGTTCATATTGTAGGTTGTATGTCCTTCAAAATCCATAATAGCATATCATATCTTGCAGTTTCAAATAACACTGACTGTCCTCTTCAGTATGCTTTGAAACTGATTTTTCACAAAAACTATAGCATGTTCTTTAATAATAGTAAAATATTTTTAACCATCCCCTGTTCCCATCAGGTGGTGTTTACATGGTCACCATAAGACAGCAAGACTATAGCAAGCTTTTCTGGTAGGACAAGACTGGAAATTACGCCCCTTCGACTTCCACTTAAATAATACATGGCTTTTACATTCTCACACACCACCATTATAGGAAGATATTATGATCATTCAAAAATTACACAGGTTTTTGATATAATTTTATTAAAAATGTAAAAACTAAATAAATACCCAAGGACCACAGGTTGTAAATACCAAATAAAGCATAAACGTTATGACAACACAACACTTCACAGAAATGTAGAGCAAAAAAACAAACCAGTGCAGAACAAATGAGAACTGGATAGTGAACGTAACAAAAGGAAGAAGTTTTAGGGGTAGGGCTTGGAAAAATTCCGTTAAAGGTTAAACATTGGGATAGACTTCTTGAGACAGAGCACAAATTATAAATTAGGTCTTCATCCCAACTACATGTTTGAAGAGGTCAGGCATATCAGCATACCCCTGCACGGGGATAACTGGTTTTCCAGTTATTTGGGGAGCGGCGCCCCCACGGCCCGAGCTGACCTTGTGACTGGTCAACATCTGATGTCATGCCACCGCTTTGCTGTTGGTGTTTGCAGGGACGGCTGTTCATCCAGCTGTTGGGGAGTCGCGGCCCCACGATCCCGAGCTGGTCTTGTGTCTCGCTTTTTCGTTTTTATTAATTTTCTCCACTGGCTAGTTGCCCGTGTTGTATACTTTACCTAATCGCTACCACGTTATGTACTACCACCCCGGTCTTGTGGTTTTGTTACCCTCCACCACTAACTGTTTAATATTAACCGCTCAGTTCGTAGGTTGCTGAGATTCCGTTTAGGTTCCCTGCCAGGATTTGTCTTCTTTAGATTTCCTTTTTTCCTTTTAGCTGGTTTGGGTGCTAGACCTACCTGCATGTTTGCCGCGTGCGGAGACCCGTGAGGCGGAAATGGGATGTCTGGCTGCTGAGGTCGCAGGAGACCGGATAAGTGCCTCCTGTGTACCAACACTCCTCTTCGACCCCGGCTTCGCTGTAAACGGGAGGCTAGAGACTAACCCACCTCTAGTCAGAAGTCATGTACCAAGTTGTGTACAGGGCTTTAGCGGCTTTTTTGTCGTATGGCACGGCAGGGTGAGCCCGGGGGCTGTGGGATCATGCCAAAGGCGTTGGCATGACGGTACCAGGAGGCCGAAGTGTCCGCCGAGTGCGTGTGATCACAGCCAACGGACTATATCTGCAACGTATAAGCTCCAGAACTGTGTCTAGCGTCATTTTCTTGGCTTGCGGACCTCCAGTTCTCCCTTGTAGGGCTCGGTGGTGGGTGGAGTAGTCTGCAGACGAATCTTCTTTCTTTTTTCCATGGGTAAACCTAAAAACAAACGCTCCAAATTTAAGTCGCCTGAGACAATGATAGTTGCAAACGACTCTCCTTCGTCTTCTCACCTTACCAAGTCTCATAACCTTAAACGGTCTTTAGACCATGACCTGGACCCAGAATGTGGAACTTCTTCTTCGGCAGCTGTACCAGTCGCTCCGAAGCGTCGTCTCCCATCGATTGCTGTGACTACGCATGCTACACACTTACTTGTAGAATCCATCGATCCGAATGAGAGACTGTCCACCAGATCTCCATTTTCATTTCTAAAGCTTTGGACGCTGCGGTTGGCCCCTTGAAGTCTGTGAGGAAGCTTCGCTCTGGGGACCTGCTTGTTCAAACTTGCAGTGTTTCTCAGAGTAACACTTTTCTGCGCCTTTCTAGTCTTCAAGGCATTCCTGTCAGAGTGACACCTCACCCGTTTCTTAACACCTCTCGCGGTGTTATTTCGGAGTTTGATCTCTTGCCATGCAGTGAGGATGAATTGGTGACTGAACTTGCGGATCAGGGTGTTCTTGCTGCACGTCGTATGATGTTCCGGCGTGATGGTTCCATGATTAAGTCAAAAAATGTCATCTTGACTTTTGACTCCCCGAAAGTTCCGACAGAAATCAAAGCAGGCTACTTGGTCTGTGCAGTTCGCCCGTACATTCCCAGTCCTCTGCGCTGTTTCAGGTGCCAGAGGTACGGGCATTCACAACGATTCTGTAAGAGTTCCGCTCGTTGCGCAAATTGTGGCTCCAGTGAACATGACGGGGATGGTTGCACCTCTGCGGCCTGCTGTGTTAACTGCGCTGAGGCCCATGCAGCTTACTCCCGCAACTGTATGAAATGGAAGGAAGAGATGGCGATCCAGCGCCTCAAGACCCTGGAAGGCCTCTCGTACCCTGCTGCCAAAGCCAAGTTGGGTATTCCCAACACCCGACAGCGTAGTTTTGCCGCAGTTGTTAAGTCTCTGCCACAACCCGTGCAGCCCTTTGTTCCGCGCCCTGTAGCTCTCGCCGCACTTGCCAAGCGATCTACAGTTGAACAGGCGACACAGGTGGATTTCACCGAGCTCCAGCTTATTCGACCAGCTGAGTCTGCGCCTTCTCTTTTGAAGACGACCGACTCTTCCGGTTCCCGGCAGACAGCCTGCACGTGCGGAAGACCCGGCCCTCAATCCGCGAAGGTGTGCAGTGTCCATCCAACTGTCGCGGTCCGCCTGACCAACATTGCACCTGTCTCGGACTCAGCGAGGTCCCCACCCTCAACCAACATTGTGGAGGAACATAGGGGGGAGGAGAGTGACAGTTCGGACCCAGCCTCCACCAACATTGCTGAGGACCATGAAGGGGAGGAGAGTGACAGTTCGGACCCAGCCTCCACCAACATTGCAGAGGAACATGGGGGAGGAGAGTGACGGTTCTGTCCCCGCCCTCGGCCTCGGCCAGCATTGCAGAGGAGTGTGGGGGGAGGAGAGTGACGGTTCGTCCCCCTCCTGGTGACTCATCCTTTGTGTTGTTGTGTATATAAAAAAAAAAAAAAAAAAAAAAAAAGCAATTAATAATAATAATATTAATTATAATAGTGAATTGATCATTTTTTTATACACCTGGTTGCCTAACTTTTCTTCACAGTTTTCATCGTTCTCTTTTCCGGCTTTTGCCCAGCTTGTCTGCTCTTGGTCATTTTCCACGCTTTTCGAACCCTGTAGCTGATAGTTCTTTGTCTGGCGCTCTTTGGCCAAACCTGGCCCTTGCGCCATTAAAATTCATCAACCAACCAACCAACCATATCAGCATATGTTTCATGCGCCTCCGCTGTTTTAGAAAATTCTGTTCGTGGATATGAGATGTCCACGCCTCATAGTGTATGTTACTCTTTACTGTAGTTAACTGCATGGAATGCTGTATGAGACTGTCATGTCTTTAAAAAGAAATTACTGAAGGATGTAACTTTCTTTTTTTATCATAATATTTGCACCTTTAAGGTATTAAACACCAGCAAAGTGTGCATATTTACGTGCAATTCATTAATGACATATCATTAAATGGCCAATCACTTACCTGAAAGTTCTTGGTCACTTTTTTCCTTTACACTTCAAGCACATCAATTATCATCATGTAATGTAGTTGGCCTTCAAAGGTTGAAAAACTCCTTGCTTATGAGATTCGTTCTTCCGGTCATGAAACATCATATTTTTTATATTTTTTTTTTATTTTCTTCACTGGACAAAAAACGCAGGTTTCATTATGCCGTCTGAGACGCAAACCTAGCTCGTCATCTCCATAAAACCATACAAATATACACACCATACAACTCATTCACACATTCAGTTAAAACCACTATGTACATAATTACACTATTTACATTCCCAGGCAGTTAAACCTTTGTCAACTGTGACTAAAAAAGTGCTCCATCTGCTTCAAACACCGTACTAACCCTACCGCAAGTGCCAACCTCATTCATCCTGTCATACACAATCCTCTAGCGCTTTCAACAGTACATCTGTCGTCATCAGGAGGCCAATATCTTTCTCTGCCCACCACAGCTCAAGCAAAGAATATCTTATAATCTTTGCCTCCTGATGACACATTGGCCTCCTGATGATGACAGATGTACTGTTGAAAGCGCTAGAGGATTGTGTATGACAGGCTGAATGAGGTTGGCACTTGCGGTAGGGTTAGTATGGTGTTTGAAGCAGATGGAGCACTTTTAGTCACAGTTGACAAAGGTTTAACTGTCTGGGAATGCAAATAGTGTAATTATGTACATAGTGGCTTTAACTGAATGTATGAATGAGTTGTATGGTGTGTATATTTGTGTGGTTTTATGGAGATGACAAGCTAGGTTTACATCTCAGATGGCATAAAGAAACCTGCGGTTTTTGTTCAGTGAATAAAATAAAAAAAAATTAAAAAAATACGATGTTTCATGACCGGAAGAACGAGTTTCACAAGCAAGGAGTTTTTCAACCTTTGAAGGCCAACTACATTACATGATGATATTTGACGTGCTTGAAGTGTAAAGGAAAAAAGTGACCAAGAACTTTCGGGTAAGTGATTAGCCATTTAATGATATGTCATTTCTTTTTTTAGTCAGATTTTCTATTTTTTACATTTCCCAGAGCATGAATTACAGAAATGACAGGGAGAATTGACCATTCTCCCTGTTCTTCCTGTAACTATGGCCCTGCAAGACAGTGGAGAAGATATTTTTAATAAATACCATAGGCACAGAAGCAGAATATAGTGCAAAATTTCTTTAAGCAATGCATGAAGAACTTCCACCCCAAAAATCGCTTTTAAATTTCAAATTGCTGTACCGGTGGCACAGTGGTCTAAGCGACGGCTTCTGATCATTTGTCTGGGTTCAAATCCCGGTAAGGCATGGATGCTGTGTTTGTCTTATGGCACTGGCTATTTAGTTCATATTATGGCACTGGCTATTTAGTTCATATTATGGCACGGGCTATTTAGCTCATATTATGGCACTGGCTATTTAGTTCATATTATGACACTGGCTATTTAGTACATATTATGGCACTGGCTATTTAGTTCATATTATGGCATTGGCTATTTAGTTCATATTATGGCACTGGCTATTTAGTTCACTGGCTTGCTCCCTTCCCTGGAACCAAAGACCTTAAATTAAGGATGGGTGACTGCTTATAGCCCATTGAGTTGCTCACGGTGGTCGTTAAACCTTCAGTCAGAAAAGAAAGGAACCCTCTATTTTTTTTAAGTTAAACATATGAGCTTTGCTTTGCATGTTCAATGCACAAAAGTGAGTAACAAGTTCTTAGATGATGATGAAATTGGCATTTGAGAAAGTTAGTGATTCTGCCATGTTCCGTTTGTCAAAGTTTTCGCCCTTTGTCACTAGAGGCTAGTTCCACCAGAGGCATGCATCCCGTCGCTGACTATAAACAACATTTGGAGCAAAACTACATATAGTTCCAATTTCTGGACCTAGAGCACAATATAATTAAAGGAGCGATATTCTTCTGCCCTTGGCACTCCGTAACAATAATACAACTTCTGGTGATTAGCAGAGAAATGAAGCATGACATACAATGGCTGTCTTTTTCTTCTTAGTAGGAAATTCTATTCCAAACTTTTTATTTTTTAATTTAGTTGCCCAGACCAGGCAACTGTATTTTTTATTGGCCTGATGAGGCCAATAATTTACATGCCCCGAGCATCTCAGGCATAGTGTTTTTCAAGCCCTGTAAAAGTATAATAATAATATTTTTAATAGATTCAATGAACATCAAACAACTGTTAACATTCTGAACTGACCTACATTACTTATTAACCTTTTTAATGTGTGTGTGGGTGGGGGGGGGGGGAGGTCATACTCCATGGTTCTTCTATTCCTTTCTGTCCAGCAGCCCTGATGGGAAGAATTATTTATCAGACAAAAAAAAAAAGAAAAAACTAACTCTTTGAGTTTGTACTTATAAATTTTTGTGCCGTAAAATAATCTAAAAATTAAATTTCTGATATGTATTTTGTTTTAATAATCAGTTCAAAGAATTGTCATGCTTTTTCTCTTCAGCTGTAGTTGAAATTACATCAATACAATATTGTAATTGATGTTTCACATAACATCAACAAAAGATATGTATATTAAATTAATGGAACATTACTGCATTTAACAAATACAATGTAGATGCAAAGGAAGCTAAATTTTGAAATCATTTCTGTGGCATTTAACTCTTTATGATAGTCTTTATAGTTTGAGACTATCAAATTATGATAGTCTCAAACATCTGACTGCTGCTGAATATATACTGTATATATAACATTTCTTTGTATTGTGAGAATGAAGAATAAAGGCAATAAATGGAATAATAGCGAGTGTTTTGCATCAAAATCATAGGCATAGTTTTGTAAATCTGAGGGTGTGCTTGGCAAAAAAAAAAAAATGCAAGGATGTGTACGCACTAATGTTCTTTAAAATTAAAAAAAAATAATTAGAATCTTATTTTTAATCTCTATCCAACGGTAAACTTTTGAAATGGTGCCCTTTTTTAATTCAATATACTCATGCTTGTGAGCAAATTTTACACATTACTAGCGAAAATGTTCTTCTTTTCCCTCGCATTTTTCTTAATGATTGTTGCATTTCTTAGTAGACTTGAAATGTTTGTTTTATAGATTTCAGCATATAACTCATATAACATACTAAATGTATTTCTTCTAAAATAATTTACTCAACACACATCATTTCAAAAGTGTGTAGAATTACTATACACACGCTGTCGAAACACACGATTAATTCAAACCGTGTCTCCAACTGCAAATTAAAATACATTTATTTACAATTAAAAACACTATTTACAATAAAAAGGCAAGTACTTTAAGGGATCTCATGTCCCCATCATCAGGCCTATGTGCCACAAATCATGAGGAGCTATCCCATATATATACATCACAAGAAAGCCCCCATCACATGTCTGTTTTACATTCCTGTGTTGCCAACTTTAAAAGACACAAACTATAATGTTTAAAAATAATTATACAATTCAAAGTTATATCTAAATTTCATTCTCGATGGCTGTGAGGGTAATCAGCAGTCTCCATGGGTTAGGTATATAGGTAAGCAAGTCAATATTACAACGCTTGTTACCATATGAAATAATATGTAAACTTTCAGACACAAATATTGTACTTTTTGTTACATTTGAACTGAGAATTTTAGCATTATTCCAGTCGGGGGAGTACCCTCCTTGCCCAACAGCAGTAGTAAGTGCTGTGTTTATAGTATCTGTTTGTAGAGCATATTTATGTTCACTCACTCTCTTATCCAAAGTCCTAAGTGTAGAACATATATAGTATGTAATGTCGGTATTGGGGTCCCCATTAGGAGTTCTATCCAGGTCTTGAATTGTGTCAGAGCTTTTGACTCCCAGGGGATTCTGTTTGTCATGGCTTCATTAGATGTTGTCTCTTTGTTTCCAAGTGTTCCACTTACCCAAGTACATCCCATTATTGCTGACACATTACGGGCTGATTCCTCCATTCCTCCACTTGAAGCAGAGGCTATCGTCTCCACTCTTAAATTGGTAGCCAGGAGGTCGTATTTCAAATTCGACAGAAAAAATTTTCAACAAGAAGAAGGTGCACCTATGCGGTCACCATTGTCCCCCATTTTAGCAGAGATCTTACGAAAATCAATAACGCTTGGAAATTCAATAACGCTTGGTCTTTGGAAGACCAAGCGTTATTGAATTTCCCATTTCGTCCTGCTCTCATTGTTAGATATGTAGACGATATTTTGGTTTTTTGGCCCCATTCTATTACTCTCCTGGATGAATTTACGGAACACCTCTCTTCACAATTTCCCACTATTAAATTTACTAGAGAATTGGAACAAGACGGAAAATTACCTTTTTTGGATTTTATGTTGTCAAGGGACCCTTTGTCACATCAAGTCAAATATTCAGTCTATAGAAAACCTACATTTACACCATGTATTATCCCTTATGATTCTTCACACCCTAATGAACAAAAAGTCTCAGCCCTTCGTTTCGTGAAAGACGAGCTTTCACTCATTCTTCTACTTGTAGAGCCAGAAATAAGGAACTTTCTACTATTAAGGCTATAGCTCAGTCATTTGGATTTGCAGATCGGGTTTTCTGTAAGTGGTTGAGAAACTTCACAAATTTGAGATTCACGACATTGTCTACAGAGGTTGGGATCCTTAGGTATGTTGGTAAGGTGGAATATCCCCCCCCCAATTATTTCTATCCTCAAAAAGGCATGCCGAAAATATGGTTTGAAATTCGGTATATGCACTAGAAATATCTTTTTACTAATTCGAAATGATCGTGATAAGGTTTCAGCTTTTTGTAGACATGGTGTTTATAGTATTCCACTTATTCATGAGGACCCCAATACTGACATTACATACTATATAGGTTCTACACTTCGGACTTTGGATAAGAGAGTGAGTGAACATAAATATGCTCTACGAACAGGGACTATAAACACAGCACTTACTACTGCTGTTGGGCAAAGAGGGTACTCCCCGACTGGAATAATGCTAAAATTCTCAGTTCAAATGTAACAAAAAGTACAATATTTGTGTCCGAAAGTTTACATAGTATTTCATATGGTAACAAGCGTTGTAATATTGACTTGCTTACCTATATACCTAACCCATGGAGACGGCTGATTACCCTCACAGCCATCGAGAATGAAATTTAGATTTAACTTTGAATTGTATAATTATTTTTAAACATTATAGTTTGTGTCTTTTAAATTTGGCAACACAGGAATGTAAAACAGATGTGTGACGGGGGCCTTCTTGTGATGTATATATATGGGATAGCTCCTCATGATTCGTGGCACATAGGCCTGATGATGGGGACATGAGATCCCTGAAAGTACTTGCCTTTTTATTGTAAATAGTGTTTTTAATTGTAAATAAATGTATTTTAATTTGCAGTTGGAGACACGGTTTGAATTAATCGTATGTTTTGAGAGCATGTGTATAGTAATTCTATAGTTTTCGTGCGAAACATATTATTGGTATCTCAAAAGTGTGTGTTCAAAATATCTTGGTTTTATTAATAATCTTTGGCTAATGTTAACTGATAGAAACATATTCATAAGTTCTAATTACAATGTACATATAGTTGCTGAAAGATGATTTAGGTTGCCTTCACAGAAATCTGTGCATGCTGAGCATCCCCTGCTTTCTATGCTTAAGTAACCAAGCATTCCCTGATTTTTATGCTTAAGTAAACGGGCATGCCCGTAGTCAGTGTTTGTGATTAAAACCCTACAAAATGCTTGTGCTCAATAAAAGAAGCATGTATAAAGTGCTAAGTATAATTTTTCTCTACACTTGTTAGAATTGAGTTTAAAAGCCTAGAAGTATACTCATTTGTTTATATCAAAGAAACCTTGATTGCCATTGTTTATTTTTCATTCCAATTAAAAGAAAAAGGGGCATCTAAGATATTTCTTTCGTGGAAAACACAGTGTCATAATGGTGGCCAGGGACACCATTTAATGGCTAATTGTATGAGTTGGACCCAGGTCCAAGTCCCAGATGAGGCATGGGTAGTGTGTTTATCTTGCAGACCCGGTTCTCTATCACTTCTAGAACAAGTGGTCTCAAATTAATGATGGAAAATTGCTTATAACCCTCAGAGCTACTCACTTGGTTGTAACAAAACAAAAAATTTTTGTGGTGTTTTATATATACAGTTTAATTTTTATATAATGGTGGCCAGAGACACTATTTAATGGCTAATTGTATGAGTTGGACCCAGGTCCAAGCCCCAAATGAGGCATGGGTAGTGTGTTTATCTTGCAGACCCGGTTCTCTATCACTTCTAGAACAAGTGGTCTCAAATTATTGATGGAAAATTGCTTATAACCCTCAGAGCTACTCACTTGGTTGTAACAAAACAAAAAAATTTTGTGGTGTTTTATATATACAGTTTAATTTTTATATAATGGTGGCCAGGGACACTATTTAATGGCTAACTGTATGAGTTGGACCCAGGTCCAAGCCCCAGATGAGGCATGGGTAGTGTGTTTGTCTTACTGAACCAGTTCTCTATCACTTCTAGAACAAGTGGTCTCAAATTATTGATGGAAAATTGCTTATAACCCTCAGAGCTACTCACTTGGTTGTAACAAAACAAAATTTTTTGTGGTGTTTTATATATACAGTTGAATTTTTATATAATGGTGGCCAGGGACACTATTTAATGGCTAATTGTATGAGTTGGAATCAGGTCCAAGCCCCAGATGAGGCATGGGTAGTGTGTTTGTCTCACTGAACCGGTTCTCTATCGCTTCTAGAACAAGTGGTCTCAAATTAATGATGGAATATTGCTTATAACCCTCAGAGCTACTCACTTGGTTGTAACAAAACAAAATTTTTTTTGTGGTGTTTTATATATACAGTTTAAATTTTATATAATGGTGGCCAGGGACACTATTTAATGGCTAACTGTATGAGTTGGACCCAGGTCCAAGCCCCAGATGAGGCATAGGTAGTGTGTTTGTCTTACTGAACCAGTTCTCTATTACTTCTAGAACAAGTGGTCTCAAATTATTGATGGAAAATTGCTTATAACCCTCAGAGCTACTCACTTGGTTGTAACAAAACAAAATTTTTTGTGGTGTTTTATATATACAGTTGAATTTTTATATAATGGTGGCCAGGGACACTATTTAATGGCTAATTGTATGAGTTGGAATCAGGTCCAAGCCCCAGATGAGGCATGGGTAGTGTGTTTGTCTCACTGAACCGGTTCTCTATCGCTTCTGGAACAAGTGGTCTCAAATTAATGATGGAATATTGCTTATAACCCTCAGAGCTACTCACTTGGTTGTAACAAAACAAAATTTTTTTGTGGTGTTTTATATATACAGTTTAATTTTTATATAATGGTGGTTGGTTGGTTGGTTGATGGGTTTTATTGGCGCAAGGGCCAGGTTTGGCCAAAGAGCGCCAGACAAAGAACTATCAGCTACAGATTTTTAAAAGCGTGGAAAATGATTAAGAGCAGACAGGCTTGGTAAAAGTTGGAAAAAAGGATGATGAAAGCCGTGAAGACAAGTTAGTTAATTGGGTGTATATAAAAATTTATTAACTTACTATTATAATTATTATAATTTGTTGTTTATTTAACACAACTACACAAAAGATGAGTCACAGGAAGGGGACGAACCGTCACTCTCCTCCCCCACACTCCTCTGCAATGCTGGCCGAGGGCGGGGACGAACTGTCACTCTCCTCCCCCCATGTTCCTCTGCAATGTTGGTTGAGGCTGGGGACGAACTGTCACTCTCCTCCCCCTATGTTCCTCTATAATGTTGGTTGAGGGTGGGGACCTCGCTGAGTCCGGGACAGTTGCAATGTTGGTCAGGCGGACCGCGACAGTTGGATGGACACTGCACACCTTTGCGGATTGAGGGCCGGGTCTTCCGCACGTGCAGGCTTTCTGCTGGGAACTGAAAGAGTCGGTCGTCTTCAAAAGAGAAGGCGCAGACTCAGCTATTTGAAAAATCTGGAGCTCGGGGAAATCCACCTGTGTCGCTTGTTCAGCTGTAGATCGCTTGGCAAGTGCGGCGACAGCTACAGGGCGCGGAACAAAGGGCGGCATGGGTTGTGGCAGAGACTGAACTACTGCGGCAAAAGTACGCTGTCGATTGGTGGGTATACCCAACTTGGCCCTTGCAGCAGGGTACGAGAGGCCTTCCAGGGTTTTGAGGCGCTGGATCGCCATCTCGTCCTTCCATTTCATACAGTTGCGGGAGTAAGCTGCATGGGCCACACCACAGTTAACACAGCAGGCCGCAGAAGTGCAACCTTCCCCGTCATGTTCACTGGAGCCACAATTAGCGCAACTAGCGGAACTCTTACAGAAACGTTGTGAATGCCCGTACCTCTGGCACCTGAAACAGCGCAGAGGACTGGGAATGTACGGGCGAACTCCACAGACCAAGTAGTTAGCCTTGATTTCGGTTGGAACTTTCGGGGAGTTAAAAGTCAAGATCACATTTTTAGACTTAATCAAAGAACCATCGCGCCGAAACATCATACGACGTGCAGCAATAACACCTTGATCTGCAAGTTCAGTCACCAATTCTTCTTCACTGCATGGCAAGAGATCAAACTCCGAAATAACACCCCGAGAGGTGTTAAGAAACGGGTGAGGTGTCACTTTGACAGGAATGCCTTGAAGACTAGTGAGTTGCAGAAAAGTGTTACTCTGAGAAACACTGCAAGTTTGGACAAGCAGGTCCCCAGAGCGAAGCTTCTTCACAGACCTCAAGGGGCCAACCGCAGCGTCCAAAGCTTTACAAATGAAAAAGGGAGATTTGGTAGACAGTCTCTCATTCGGATCGATGGATTCCACAACTAAGTGTGTAGCATGCGTAGTCACAGCAAACGAGGGGAGACGACGCTTCGGAGCGACTGGAACAGCTGCCGAAGAAGAGGTTCCACATTCTTGGTCCAGGTCAAGGTCTAAAGATCGTTTAAGGTTATGAGACTTGGTAAGGTGAGAAGACGAAGGAGAGTCGTTTGCAACTGTCATTGTCTCAGGCGACTTAAATTTGGAGCGTTTGTTTTTGGGTTTACCCATGGAAAAAAGAAGGAAGATTCGTCTGCAGACTACTCCACCCACCACCGAGCCCTACAAGGGAGAACTGGAGGTCCGCAAGCCAAGAAAACGACGCTGGACACAGTTCTGGAGCTTATACGTTGCAGATATAGTCCGTTGGCTGTGATCACACGCACTCGGCGGACACTTCGGCCTCCTGGTACCGTCATGCCAACGCCTTTGGCATGATCCCACAGCCCCCGGGCTTACCCTGCCGTGCTATACGACAAAAAAGCCGCTAAAGCCCTGCACACAACTTGGTACAAGACGTCTGACTAGAGGTGGGTTAGTCTCTAGCCTCCCGTTTACAGCGAAGCCGGGGTCGAAGAGGAGTGTTGGTACACAGGAGTCACTTATCCGGTCTCCTGCGACCTCAGCCGCCAGACATCCCATTTCCGCCTCACGGGTCTCCGCACGCGGCAAACATGCAGGTAGGCCTAGCACCCAAACCAGCTAAAAGGAAAAAAAGAAATCCAAAGAAGACAAATCGTGGCAGGGAACCTAAACGGAATCTCAGCAACCTACGAACTGAGCGGTTAATATAAATCAGTTAGTGGTGGAGGGTAACAAAACCACAAGACCGGGGTGTTAGTACATAACGTGGTAGCGATTAGGTAGAATACAACACGGGCAACTAGCCAGTGGAGAAAATAAAGAAAAACAAAAAGCGAGACACAAGACCAGCTCGGGATCGTGGGGCCGCGACTCCCCAACAGGTGGATGAACAGCCGTCCCTGCAAACACCAATAGCACCAAAATAAAAATCAAGCGGTGGCATGACATCAGATGTTGACCAGTCACAAGGTCAGCTCGGGCCGTGGGGGCGCCGCTCCCCAAATAACTGGAAAACCAGTTATCCCCGTGCGGGATATAATGGTGGCCAGGGACACTATTTAATGGCTAACTGTATGAGTTGGACCCAGGTCCAAGCCCCAGATGAGGCATGGGTAGTGTGTTTATCTTACTGACCCGATTCTCTATCACTTCTAGAACAAGTGGTCTCAAATTAATGATGGAAAATTGCTTGTAACCCTCAGAGCTACTCACTTGGTTGTAACAAAACAAATTTTTTTTGTGGTGTTTTATATATACAGTTTAATTTTTATATAATGGTGGCCAGGGACACTATTTAATGGCTAACTGTATGAGTTGGACCCAGGTCCAAGCCCCAGATGAGGCATGGGTAGTGTGTTTATCTTACTGACCCGGTTCTCTATCACTTCTAGAACAAGTGGTCTCAAATTAATGATGGAAACTTGCTTATAACCCTCAGAGCTACTCACTTGGTTGTAACAAAACAAAATTTTTTTGTGGTGTTTTATATATACAGTTTAATTTTTATATAATGGTGGCCAGGGACACTATTTAATGGCTAACTGTATGAGTTGGACCCAGGTCCAAGCCCCAGATGAGGCATGGGTAGTGTGTTTGTCTTACTGAACCAGTTCTCTATCACTTCTAGAACAAGTGGTCTCAAATTATTGATGGAAAATTGCTTATAACCCTCAGAGCTACTCACTTGGTTGTAACAAAACAAAATTTTTTGTGGTGTTTTATATATACAGTTGAATTTTTATATAATGGTGGCCAGGGACACTATTTAATGGCTAATTGTATGAGTTGGAATCAGGTCCAAGCCCCAGATGAGGCATGGGTAGTGTGTTTGTCTCACTGAACCGGTTCTCTATCGCTTCTAGAACAAGTGGTCTCAAATTAATGATGGAATATTGCGTATAACCCTCAGAGCTACTCACTTAGTTGTAACAAAACAAAATTTTTTGTGGTGTTTTATATATACAGTTGAATTTTTATATAATGGTGGCCAGGGACACTATTTAATGGCTAATTGTATGAGTTGGAATCAGGTCCAAGCCCCAGATGAGGCATGGGTAGTGTGTTTGTCTTACTGAACCAGTTCTCTATCACTTCTAGAACAAGTGGTCTCAAATTAATGATGGAATATTGCGTATAACCCTCAGAGCTACTCACTTGGTTGTAACAAAACAAAATTTTTTGTGGTGTTTTATATATACAGTTGAATTTTTATATAATGGTGGCCAGGGACACTATTTAATGGCTAATTGTATGAGTTGGAATCAGGTCCAAGCCCCAGATGAGGCATGGGTAGTGTGTTTGTCTTACTGAACCAGTTCTCTATCGCTTCTAGAACAAGTGGTCTCAAATTAATGATGGAATATTGCGTATAACCCTCAGAGCTACTCACTTGGTTGTAACAAAACAAAATTTTTTTGTGGTGTTTTATATATACAGTTTAATTTTTATATAATGGTGGCCAGGGACACTATTTAATGGCTAACTGTATGAGTTGGACCCAGGTCCAAGCCCCAGATGAGGCATGGGTAGTAAGTTTGTCTTACTGAACCAGTTCTCTATCACTTCTAGAACAAGTGGTCTCAAATTAATGATGGAAAATTGCTTATAACCCTCAGAGCTACTCACTTGGTTGTAACAAAACAAAATTTTTTGTGGTGTTTTATATATACAGTTTAATTTTTATATAATGGTGGCCAGGGACACTATTTAATGGCTAACTGTATGAGTTGGACCCAGGTCCAAGCCCCAGATGAGGCATGGGTAGTGTGTTTGTCTTACTGAACCAGTTCTCTATCACTTCTAGAACAAGTGGTCTCAAATTATTGATGGAAAATTGCTTATAACCCTCAGAGCTACTCACTTGGTTGTAACAAAACAAAATTTTTTGTGGTGTTTTATATATACAGTTGAATTTTTATATAATGGTGGCCAGGGACACTATTTAATGGCTAATTGTATGAGTTGGAATCAGGTCCAAGCCCCAGATGAGGCATGGGTAGTGTGTTTGTCTTACTGAACCAGTTCTCTATCACTTCTAGAACAAGTGGTCTCAAATTAATGATGGAATATTGCGTATAACCCTCAGAGCTACTCACTTGGTTGTAACAAAACAAAATTTTTTTGTGGTGTTTTATATATACAGTTTAATTTTTATATAATGGTGGCCAGGGACACTATTTAATGGCTAACTGTATGAGTTGGACCCAGGTCCAAGCCCCAGATGAGGCATGGGTAGTGTGTTTGTCTTACTGAACCAGTTCTCTATCACTTCTAGAACAAGTGGTCTCTAATTAATGATGGAAAATTGCTTATAACCCTCAGAGCTACTCACTTGGTTGTAACAAAACAAAATTTTTTGTGGTGTTTTATATATACAGTTTAATTTTTATATAATGGTGGCCAGGGACACTATTTAATGGCTAACTGTATGAGTTGGACCCAGGTCCAAGCCCCAGATGAGGCATGGGTAGTGTGTTTGTCTTACTGAACCAGTTCTCTATCACTTCTAGAACAAGTGGTCTCAAATTAATGATGGAAAATTGCTTATAACCCTCAGAGCTACTCACTTGGTTGTAACAAAACAAAATTTTTTTGTGGTGTTTTATATATACAGTTTAATTTTTATATAATGGTGGCCAGGGACACTATTTAATGGCTAACTGTATGAGTTGGACCCAGGTCCAAGCCCCAGATGAGGCATGGGTAGTGTGTTTATCTTACTGACCCGGTTCTCTATCACTTCTAGAACAAGTGGTCTCAAATTAATGATGGAAAATTGCTTATAACCCTCAGAGCTACTCACTTGGTTGTAACAAAACAAAATTTTTTGTGGTGTTTTATATATACAGTTTAATTTTTATATAATGGTGGCCAGGGACACTATTTAATGGCTAACTGTATGAGTTGGACCCAGGTCCAAGCCCCAGATGAGGCATGGGTAGTGTGTTTGTCTTACTGAACCAGTTCTCTATCACTTCTAGAACAAGTGGTCTCAAATTATTGATGGAAAATTGCTTATAACCCTCAGAGCTACTCACTTGGTTGTAACAAAACAAAATTTTTTGTGGTGTTTTATATATACAGTTGAATTTTTATATAATGGTGGCCAGGGACACTATTTAATGGCTAATTGTATGAGTTGGAATCAGGTCCAAGCCCCAGATGAGGCATGGGTAGTGTGTTTATCTTACTGACCCGGTTCTCTATCACTTCTAGGACAAGTGGTCTCAAATTAATGATGGAATATTGCGTATAACCCTCAGAGCTACTCACTTGGTTGTAACAAAACAAAATTTTTTTGTGGTGTTTTATATATACAGTTTAATTTTTATATAATGGTGGCCAGGGACACTATTTAATGGCTAACTGTATGAGTTGGACCCAGGTCCAAGCCCCAGATGAGGCATGGGTAGTGTGTTTGTCTTACTGAACCAGTTCTCTATCACTTCTAGAACAAGTGGTCTCAAATTAATGATGGAAAATTGCTTATAACCCTCAGAGCTACTCACTTGGTTGTAACAAAACAAAATTTTTTGTGGTGTTATATATATACAGTTGAATTTTTATATAATGGTGGCCAGGGACACTATTTAATGGCTAATTGTATGAGTTGGAATCAGGTCCAAGCCCCAGATGAGGCATGGGTAGTGTGTTTGTCTCACTGAACCGGTTCTCTATCGCTTCTAGAACAAGTGGTCTCAAATTAATGATGGAATATTGCGTATAACCCTCAGAGCTACTCACTTGGTTGTAACAAAACAAAATTTTTTGTGGTGTTTTATATATGCAGTTTAATTTTTATATAATGGTGGCCAGGGACACTATTTAATGGCTAACTGTATGAGTTGGACCCAGGTCCAAGCCCCAGATGAGGCATGGGTAGTGTGTTTGTCTTACTGAACCAGTTCTCTATCACTTCTAGAACAAGTGGTCTCAAATTAATGATGGAAAATTGCTTATAACCCTCAGAGCTACTCACTTGGTTGTAACAAAACAAAATTTTTTTGTGGTGTTTTATATATACAGTTTAATTTTTATATAATGGTGGCCAGGGACACTATTTAATGGCTAACTGTATGAGTTGGACCCAGGTCCAAGCCCCAGATGAGGCATGGGTAGTGTGTTTGTCTTACTGAACCAGTTCTCTATCACTTCTAGAACAAGTGGTCTCAAATTATTGATGGAAAATTGCTTATAACCCTCAGAGCTACTCACTTGGTTGTAACAAAACAAAATTTTTTGTGGGGTTTTATATATACAGTTGAATTTTTATATAATGGTGGCCAGGGACACCATTTAATGGTTAATTGTATGAGTTGGACCCAGGTCCAAGCCCCAAATGAGGCATGGGTAGTGTGTTTGTCTCACTGAACAAGTGGTCTCAAATTATTGATGGAAAATTGCTTATAACCCTCAGAGCTACTCACTTGGTTGTAACAAAACAAAATTTTTTGTAGTATTTTATATATACAGTTTAATTTTTATATTTATTCTTGTGATATCATGTACTTATGTAAATTAACTTAAATGAAAACACTTATATTAAAAATGCTGAAATTCGTTTTATTGGTGTATCATTAGAAACACTAGTACAAACACGCTAGCTTTCACCACCATGGGTGGCTTCTTCAGGCATAAATATTCCAACGCAAAAACAAAAACAAACAAAAAACAGAGTTCCAGTTATGAATTCAAAAATAGAAGTTTGCTATAGATATTATAGAACGTGCGCGTCATATTCTAGATGTGTGATTAGGAGCGCGCATATTAATGAGCGTGCGGCATACATGTGGGAGGTCCATTGACGTTTCCTCATTACATATCCCGTGACTGGATAGGATTTCTATAGTTTCTCCGAGGAGGGTGGCTTTGGTGGTTGTGTATCGTGCTATTTTCTTTATTTGTCCCCTCAGAGGTGTTGCAGAGTTGTTGGCGACTTAACGCGCTAGTGCCGTAGTGAGGTCCTCTTTTGACATCGCTTTGATGTTCCTGGAATCTTAGTCTCACAGACCTCTTGGTCATGCCCACATAGTTCTTGTTTGTTCTGTCGAGGTACAAGAGGGGTATAGTATATACTCCCGCATCTTCCTGGTCCACGGCGGCGTTTTTTGTTGATGCGAGACAAGATGCTATTGTCCTAGGTGCGGTAATCCCTATGCAGAAACCAAGTTTTTTTAGGGAATTTTTTAAGAAATATGTAAAGCCTTTTACATACTGGCATGAGCCTATGTATTGTAGTTTTTGGGTGGGGCATATGGTGCCACGGGATGCGAGTTTAGACTTCGTCTGGTGTATGATCTGATCGACCATGTGCGCTCCTAATCACACATCTAGAATATGACGTGCACGTTCTATAATATCTATAGCAAACTTCTATTTTTGAATTCATAATTGGAACTCTGTTTTTGCTTTGGAAAACTTATGTCTGAAGAAGCCACCCGTGGTGGTGAAAGCTAGCGTGTTTGTACTAGTGTTTCTAATGCTACACCAATAAAACGGATTTCAGCGTTTTTAGTATTACTGGTGTATGCCTACCCGATTCTTCCATTGGAAACACTTATTTTTGTATATATATTATAACCATATGTTTTGTAATGTTCCACCCAGACAATCAGTTCTGTTGTTGAAAGATGGAACTGATGTCGTAATCAGCTTGGCATTGTAGAACCGAACATGGAAATTATTAAAGGTGGATGCCCTCACGGAGCCAAACCATTTCTGGCTGCTGGAAGATACCGTTTCATAATGTGTAAGTGATTTATAGTTTTCAATATATTTCAGAAATTCATCTCAGCTAATTAATTTTCTTCATGTTTTTTTTTTGTTTAAAAAACTTAGAAAACCAAGATGAACAATATTTCTGCTTATGAATTCAATAGACTAATTATTATATTCCACAAAAATGTAAGTGATAGTAAATAATTTCATGATAGCAACAGATTTCACAATAGCAATAGTGCACTATTGCTCTTTAGGGAAATAATGAAACAAAAATTACACTAATGCTGTACAAAAAGGTTATTAGCAATGCACTTTGCAAGATAACTGTGCTAAAAAGATAATAGCAAACAATTTTGAATATCTTCTGAAAAAAGTGGTAATCATTGGCTTTAGCCATTTTTGTGTGGTGTATGTGGTTAAAAAAATAAGAATCAAATCACATAAACAAAAAAAGGTTTCCAATAATGTAACATTTCAATGGTGCAGTTTAACTGAACTAATAAAGCTTCATGTATGCAAACAGAAATTTCCACATACAGCACAGAACATGATGGATGCATGTGGTATAATAGCTGGTCATAAAAATCATGAAAGTCACGAATTAAAAAAAGGGTCATCAAAAATCATGAAGTTTGCTTTGGGGTTCTGAATTTATTTTTATTTTTAGTAATTGTTCATTTTCTGGAAAAAATCTTGATTCCCAATGCACCGACCACATAAGGCATAAATGTGGTTTCCATCAGAGGAGACTTTAGATCTTTTGGGGCCCTAGGCACTAAAAGGTTTAGGGGCCCCACCCCTTCTTATCCCTTCAGAAGTTTTCATCCATCAGATAAAAAAAAAAAAAAAAAAGGCGGGAGTGAGGGGTGGGGGGATCAAGAAAAACGTTTTTACACTTTTTTAAAATGCTATTGTTTCCTATTATTAGAACGTTCTATAAGAAACAGTGCTAGTGTAATAATTTTGTCTGTCCGTGCACATCGAACTTTTTGGTTTTAGAGCTATCTCAAAAATTATTTTTGCGGCTAATAGGAAATCAATTTGGCACTTTTAATATCTCATATACTTCATGTACTGCAGTTATCAGAAACAGAAGCATAAAAATTAAATGCAAAAGATCAGGTTTGAAAATGGAAAAGTAGGAACTACAGGTTTTTGTGTAAGAGTATCGTTGAAACTTTTTATTGCCTTTTCAAAAGCTAGTTTTAAGTCGATTTAAGGAATAGAAAAGGTGAGAATACTTGATAATTATCAGTATTAAACCAAAGGAGCAGAAAGTAATGAGAAAATGTTGTTGCAATACCATATAAATTAACACTATTAAATAAGATAGTGTGATATTCTCAAATTGCTTTATTTTTTCAGCCTAAATATTAATAACTCTTTTGGTTTAAGATGGTTTAGAGGGATTAGAGCCGAGAAAGAACTTGATTATATTAAGAAGAATTATCCTACGAAGAATATTACTTTCTTCATTGATAATCCTACGACGAAGGAAAAAAACATTAACAGCAAACACGCCCAATCACCAGGAAAGTTTTTACAAGTACTCCTCATCGCAACTCGGGAAGAAGGTGGGAAGGTTGCAACACAGATGTGTTCCCTTGGCTGGAAGTATCATGAAAGCAATTTATAGCACAGCAGGGCAGTTAAGAATTTGCCTTAAACAATGAAAAGTGTGGGAAGCGTGAATACCTTCTTTACCAACCCCTAAAAGGAACTCAAAATTATTTTAACCGTTCCTTTCAAAATAAGTACATTGATAAGAACTCAAAAATTGAGAATATCAGCGACAGCAAGAAAAAAAATATTATTAATATGAGAAAGTAAAATATCAATTGACAGTACAAAGTAGTCGCTTTAAGGATTCATTTGCTGCAGTCCATGAAAACCAAAACTGAAAATCCCAATTATATGTTTCCGGGGCCCCTCAACCAGCGAGGCCCTAGGTGCACGCTTAGTGTGCCTAGCCAGAAATCCGCCCCTGGTTTCCATGTAATGATTCAAGTGTGGAAAAAGAGGCACTTCTGCCCTTTTTGATCTCAAAATTGTAAACAACATTATGAATGAAAACATTGTTTTCTTTGTGGGGAGGGGCACACCCCTCCCCCACAAAGAAAACTGACAAAGGAAAAAAATATCGTAGCATAGAAATACATCATACATGTACATAATGTTGTTTACAAAATTTTAAGATCAATTTAGCAATTTAAATTGTGCTACTTTATAAAGTCGTGACATTTTTTAGGTGTAAATGTTAAAGAAGGGTGTATATTGTTGAAACTTTTTATATATATCATCATCATCATCATCATTGTCAACCATTATCAATCCACTGCTGGACGAAGGTCTCCCCAAGTTTCCTCCACAACGGTCTGTCTTGTGCCAGTCTCCTCCATGTCACCCCTGCATACTTTCGAATTTCATCCACCCATCTCCCATGTGGTCTTCTTCTGGGTCTTTTCCTGTCCCTTGGAATCCAATCTAAAATTTCGGCTGTCCATCGATGATCTGTC
Source organism: Macrothele yani (assembly GCA_039090855.1). Lineage (NCBI taxonomy): Eukaryota > Metazoa > Arthropoda > Arachnida > Araneae > Macrothelidae > Macrothele > Macrothele yani. The sequence goes on along the minus strand of CM077032.1, from coordinate 52,770,141 downwards.
CTTCTGGCAGTATGTCCAGCCCATTGCCATTTCAGGGATTTAACTCTGATCATGATGTCTTCCACTCTTGTCATTTTTCGGATCCACGAGTTCCTCTTCTTATCTCTCCTGGTTACACCAAGCATGCACCTCTCCATGCTTTTTTGAGTTGTCTGCAGCCTTTGTATGTCTCTTTTAGTTAAGGTCCACGTCTCTGCACCATACGTAAGCACTGGAAGGATGCATTGATCAAACACTTTTCTTTTAAGACATAATGGCATATTGCTCTTGAAAATTATGCTGTTTCTTCCAAAAGCTCTCCAGGCAAGTTTTGTACGCCGATTAATTTCTTCATCAATGTTACCCTCACTTGATATCTGCTGTCCAAGATAAACGTACGTGTCTGTTATCTCCAGCTTTTCTCCATCAATCGATAAATCTTCATTTCTTGTAAAAGCATTGAACATCACTTTTGTCTTCTGAAAGTTCATTTTTAATCCCACTTCTTTACTCTTGTCAGCAAGTTCCTGGATCATACTCTGCAGCTCTGATGGGGTAGTTGCAAAAATGACTACGTCATCAGCAAAACGAAGGTGGGTTAGATAATCTCCATTAATCTTTATCCCCTTGTTTTCCCAGCTCAGCGACTGAAAAACACCCTCCAAAGTGGCATTAAAGAGCTTCGGAGATATGGTGTCACCTTGTCTCACTCCCTTTCCAATTTTTACGTGTGTTGTATTTTCAAACAGCCTAATCTTTGCACTTGCATTTTCATAGATGTTATTAATAATATTAATGTATGCATCTTCAATACCGCAGGTTTTCAGAGCCATTGTAACTGCTGATGGTTTCACCGAATCAAAGGCTTTTTCATAATCGATAAAAGCCATGCACAATGGAAGTTCATATTCCCTCGCTCTTTCAATTAGTTCTCTCAGCACGTGGATATGATCTATTGTGCTGTAGCCACTCCTGAATCCAGCTTGTTCTCTCGGTTGAGCCATGTCCAGTGTTACCTTCAAGTGGTGTGAAAGAACTTTAGTGAAGATTTTATAAACTACTGATAGGAGGCTGATAGGTCTGTAGTTTCCAAGATCCTCAATGTCACCTTTCTTATGTAGTAGGATCATTGTAGCGGTGTTCCAATCCTCAGGAATCTTTCCTTCATTAAGGCATCGAGTGAAAATTTGGGCGAGTAGTGTTTCGATTTCTCCACTTGCTTCTTGTATGATGTCTACTGTAATTCCATCTTCTCCTGGTGCTTTTCCCCGCTTCATGTTCTTGATTGCATGTGCAACTTCTGCTGGAAGGACTGGAGGAACTCTGGTACTGGTATCTTTCATGATGTCTGGAGTGCATGTATCATCCCTTTCATATAATTTGGAGTAGAAATCTTTCACTCTTGTCAAAATTTCGCCTCTATTTCTTGTTACAGAACCATCTTCTTTTCTCAGTGCCATAATCTGTTTTCTTCCCTTACTGAGATGTCCCTTTGCTATCTTTAGGCTTTGGTTGTTTTCAATTGCTTTTCTTACTAGTTCACAGTTGAATTTTCTTACGTCTTCAGTGATACTTTTTCTTACTGTCTTGCATAGCTCTATATATTCCACTTTGGAAGTCACATCTTCTTTAGTTGTCCTCATCTCTCTTCTTTTTTGCATCAACATTTTCGTTTTTCCTGATAATTTATTTACATGCAACTTGTTCTTAGATCCAGCTAATTTTGTTGCTGTTTCCATAAGAGCTTTGGTTACTTTTCTGTTAACTTCAGAGATGTCCACTTCTTCCGATGTTAGGCCTTCTAAAGCAGAGAACCTGTTCTTCAGTTCCAACTTGAAGGTATTATGGTGTTTTTTAAGGTTGGTTATGTCAATAGATTTTGTTTGTCTTATGAGCTTGCCACGTTCAAGTTTAGTGTTGAGGTGCATCTTACATCTCACCAATCTATGGTCACTACCTGTGTTGAACTTGTTTAGCACACTGCAGTCTTCTATGACGAATTTTTTGTTACACATAATAAAATCAATTTCACTTGTCGTCCCATTTGGATGTCTCCATGTCCATTTCCTGTGTGGCTTTTTCTTGAAGAAGGAGTTCAAGATGAAAAACCCTTCTGCCTCTGCAAACTCAACGAGAGTATTTCCACGCTGGTTTCTGTTGCCGTGACCGAATTTACCTACTGAAGTTTCATTCTGTTGCCGTTGCCCTATTTTTGCATTGAAATCTCCCATAATTATTTTCAAGTGCTGCTTACTTTTATTATTTAGATGACAAACTTCCTCATAAAATTCTTCAATTTCTTCTTCAGGATGACTTGTGGTGGGTGCATAAGTTTGAATAATCTGAGCCTGGTATCTTTTCGAGAGTTGGATAACAAGTCGTGCAGCTCTGTCAGAGGAACTTTCAACTTCTACAACTTTATCCTTCAGTTTCTTGTTTATTATAAATCCAACACCACTAGTTCTGCCAGTATCTGTCCCACGATAGTAGAAGAGATGTCCACTTTTCAGTTCAATGAGATCTTCTCCTTTTCTCCTTAATTCACTTAGCCCCACGATGTCCCACTTGATCCTTTGTAGTTCCTCTTCCAATTCAAGAAGCCTTGAATCAGAAGATAGGGAGCGTCCATTGTATGTAGCCAAGGTCAGCATCAGATGGCAGCCTAGTCCGGTGCTCCGGGGATTCTTAGCACCCTCTGCCTTCATGTCGCATTGGCCGCTGCCTTGGCCAGGTACATTCCAGCTGCCGGAGACTGAGGGCCAAGATTTAAGTTGTGGAATCATTTTGGAGGGGTTTGGCCATAACTCACCACGCTGGCCAAGCGGGTTGGTGAGTGTGGGATAGAATTTCCTCTAATCCCGATGGTATAGTTATACCGCTATTGGCGGTCGTCAGAGCCCCTTTAGTGGGAACAGGATGCACCACGAGAAGGCGGGGTTGACATTTGTCAAGGAGAGGCTGTGATGTTACGCATCACCTGACCTTACATCCCATATATATATACATATGTATATATGTATATTTATATATATATACATATGTATATATATCTTGTAGAATAATGGTGAGTATTTCAACTTGCTTTTAAGTATACTCAAAGTATGATGAGTAAATTTGTTTTACTAGCAGAATGGCAGGGGGGGCACTTTTTCCATAGGAAAAAAGAGAGTGCATAATGTTCTCCTTCTTTAGTGTATGTGTGTGCATGTGCATACATTGCTGCCTTAGATATATATATATATATAGAGAGAGAGAGAGAAGTCTTTGAAAAGTGGTCATGAAAATATTTTATTGGTCATGAAATTATGTTTTTTTAAATTTGGTAGACACCTTGTATAATGTTGAATAAAATAATTCTCTATATTTACTGGAAATAGAATTTACTATATTTATTGCTTTTTTATTTTTTTTTATTTTTATTTTTTTTGTTTTGGGGTGCGAGATCCGTAAACATATATTTTTACGTTTTTTTTTCAGTTTACAATCCTTCCTTGCTTTTTTTAAACCTTAAACTTGTGGGGAAGAAATATTCCTCATAAATACATGGTATATTCATTCTAGTATAATTATAATTCATCATCTTCTGATTGCTGCTAGGAGAATATCCCTCTGAATTGCTGTAGTTTACTGTCACCATGTAATAACATATCATAAAACTTAAAAATTATATCACCCTGCGGGGGGGGGGGGTGTCAAACAAGCATCTCCTGATTTCCATGCGAGCATGCTATCCGATATACCACCGAGGACGGCAAAGTTCCAAATAATTGAAGCTGAGCAATTACTGCTTAAGAATATGAACAGCTTCAGATATTTACTAGCTGAAACAAATCCTGCATTATTGTAATGTCCTAAATCACCAGTACCTCAGATAAGGAAATCAAAGGGAAAATATTCATTGTACTTATGTCATACTCCATGTATGACATATACATATGTATATATACGAAATGCTTCAATAATTTTTGAAACAGCAATCAGAATGTCATTAATTATAATTATATGAATATACCATGTATTTATGAGAAATATATTTCTTCTTCATGAGTTTTAAGGTTTAAAAAAAGCAGGGGGAGGGGATTGTAAACTGGAAAAAAATGTAAAAATATATTTTTAAGGGTCTTGCACCCCAAAACTCAAGAAAAGGAAAAACAGCAATAAATATAGAGAATTCTAGCAAAAATGATTTTGTTTTTATTTTCTAAACTGTAGGACCCCATGAAGATGTGGGGTCTTAGGTGACCACCTCAGTTGCCCCCTATGGTCCAGCTGGCCCTGGTACTACACAACCATGTACTAATAATGAGGACCCCATGAAGATGTGGGGCATTAGGTGACCACCTCAGTTGCCCTCTATTGTCCAGCTGGCCCTGGTAATACACAACCATGTACTAATAATGAGGACCCCGTGAAGATGTGGGGCCTTAGGTGACCACCTCAGTTGCCCCCTATGGTCCAGCTGGCCCTGGTACTACACAACCATGTACTAATAATGAACAATGCAGTGATTTGTTAACACTTGGAAAATTGTTAGTAAATCAGTGAAAGGTATTGATGTGTGCCAGTGATATTGGCAGTAAATCATGTAATCCCCTTTTAAAGGCTATTTCAACTTTCCCTCTGGAATTGAAGAATGCCAATGTGGTTACCTTCTACAAATACAGTTTCAGGAGTGATTTCGGTAACTAAATGGAAGTTAATTTAATTGCTGCATTATGAAAAATTCTAGAAGGATAAGCTGTCATTTAATTTTTGCAGACTTTGTCTTCTTCATGGATCTGTGTATTGCTTTTCTACTGATATGTGTCAAAAAATGAGCTAGTTACCATATGTTCTGTTACCTTGACTCTAGTGTACCTTTGGGTATAAACCACATAAGAGTTCAAAGAAAAAAAAAAAACACTTTTAATAAGGTATTCCATGCTGGCTTATTGAGTCAGCTAGTTTTATTACAGAGGGCAGAATGTGATGCTTTGTTCTTGGTGTTCTAAATGAACAACAGATACCATAGTATTTCACAAAAGTAAATGTCAGGCCCTGAAATTTAATCTTTGTCAATATTACTCATTTTGGTGTAAGGTTTCTTTGTTTTTTTAAATTTCTATATGACACTACAGAATAAGTGGTTTCAAGTAACATGTTATTAATGTTGATGTGAAGCCAACGTAGTGTAGATTGGTTCTGAAAATTTGCCTAGGTGGTCTACTGTATAAGAACGTGGGTGAAGTATCAGAGCCAGACTGCTTAGTTCATAATCATTCATTTTACTTCCCTATTGCCAGTTTTCAAGTCTTCTATGTGTGACATCTTAAAAACAGTGCACATGAACAATTTTGACAATATCACATGCAGTATTTATGGGAGAATTTGTTTCATTCACTTTCTATGAGAAGTAATTGAGATTTGTTTATATTTTTACTCAGTATTTTCACTCTCCCTACTTATTCAGACAACAATTCACTGATAAAAGAAACTGGTGATTTCCACTAAGAAAAGGTTGTTGATATTAAGGGCAGTGATGTAGAAGCTGAAAGTCATCACTGCCTAAAACTTTAACAACCTGATGCAGAAGCTGAAAATCATGGTGGCATGAGCAAATTGTGCTGTTTCTTTGTTTTTCTGTTGTTGTTTTACATATTTTTTATTGGTACTGAAGTTTTAGACAGTGAAACCTGTTTAGAGGCCCATATTACTATTTGGCAAATTCTGTAATGCAAAGATTACTCTTTTAGTAGATGAAGTATTTAAATATTCAATCAGATTATACACATGCAACATTTCTGTAGGTCAGCATATGTGCTGAAAATGCATTGTTAATATTGCATCACAATATTTTTAAGAAGTTGTGTAAATATAAAATTTATTTTTAAACTAATCCTAAAGTATATTTTTAAACTAACCTGATATGGAAAAGAAACTAAATTCAGAAGAGTTCATTTTTTACAGACACCCTTCTGATGCATGTACTCTTTCTCAAGTCCAACCATAATGCTTATTTGAATTATTATTTGTAATGTGTGAAGTTCAAGTTTTCCTGGAATCCTACATACCGACATATTGTCTTCAGAATCATAACAGCAAGTTCCAGTATACGTTCTGTAGGATGTATGTTTCGCCAGGCTTGTGATCTGTGTTGTCACCTTTTACCAAAACTGCTTCAATAGATCATTTGATTTTTCAGGTAAGTTATGCCTCAAACAAATCTATTTCTCATTTTTAAGACCTGCATTATATACTTTTACTGTGGACCTAGAAACTGACAAATTTTGTCCATTGGGCCAGTGGCGCAAGTGGATAATGCATTGGATTTGAGTTTGTTGCGATAACGATGTAACTGCTTATGCTTTCATGTAATGTCCACATTTCCGTGGCTACGGATATCACTTGATGGACATTATCTAAAATTTTAATACATTGACAGTGTTTTGATAGGTTTTTTTTCTTTTTTTGTTCTGTATGGAAAGTTATTCAAGCATTGTAGTACCTACCTCAACATGCCTCAATACATTTCACTAAATAAAAGAAGAAACAGGAAAAAAGTTTTCTTTAAAATTTTTAGGACAGAAGTGGTGCTGTCACTTAATAATCTATTCAATACATAACCTTTTTTTGTTAATGTACTGCTATGGCTTAGTGTGTTAGTATCCATAGAACTGTGACTGGGAGCAGTAAGAAAAATTAAACAAAGGACTTAAGCAATGCATGCACCATTGAACTTTGATAAGACTCACAGCAGGGTCACCTGTTGCTGGTGATGTAATGATATTTTTACATTACATAACTCTTAAAGATCACACAGTTATTCGGAAATATAAAAAATATGAAGGTTATATCAAGTGATATTAGCCTTGCACAATACCCAAGATTTAAACAGTTTTCAGAAATATAGCATGAAAACCTCTTTATGGTTTTGTTAACACTTTATAGAATAAATATTGTTTAGTTCAGCTTTTTACAGTATATGCTGGGCCGAAAAGTTGAGTTTCATGAACACTCAGTCTAGATTTATGAATGGGTAGTGGATAATGTTCATATTTCACATTAACAGAATTACATTTTTATAGTTTTTATAACTAAGAATATTTTTATAGATATGCCAATTTCACATATATTTTAACATGATGTTTTATATGATGCCCAAATAAGCTATAAGCATAAAGTTTCTTAGAATATACCCAAAAAATTATTGTACACAGTTGTCGCAATGAAAAAACGTGATGAACTGTACATTATGTTACATTAGCATATATACAGTAGATTGTAAGAGCTGTACTGTGAGGTAATAACTTTTTTGTTAAAAGGACATATATATTAAAGATGAGTAACACAAATAAATAACAATGTCAGATTTCACAAAAAATATGTATGTCTTCATAAATGCATATGTAGAGAAAACCAGACTATGGGAAAAGATCAGTTGTCTATTAAACAAGTGATTTGTTTTTAAAGATAGTAGTGCACATTGCAATTAAAATTTTGTGCTATTTTCTAAGCATGTTTGTCTCTTTTTTAAAATGTTAAATTTGGTTTTGCTGTCCATAATTTCATATAGCTTTAGTCACTGCTCAGAATGGCATATCTGTCTTACTTGTTTTTCTTCTTTAATTTCAGGATGCTGCGGTATTCACAAAAAAAGTGCAGAGTGTGGAAGAATATGCCTCATCCGATGCGACAGCACAAATAAAGCAGAAACAAACAAAAGATGCTAATGTTGTGTTCCAGGAAAATTTTGTCATTTTTAACTGTGCTGCTGGCAGATTACTATACATTTGAACTGAACTATCCAAAGAAATATCTCCCAGAAACAGCCACATTGGCCTTCTACACACTTGGCCAGAAGCATTACATACTAGGGCAAAAAGGCCATTGGCTCAATTAACAGCATCATAAAAAATTATAGAACCAAAAGAAACCCATATATTGTTTGGGAAACTAAATAAAATTCTTACTAAAATAAAAAATAAAAATGTCAATGAATTATTTTGCTGGATAGTGGACTGTTTGTGTTATATTTATATGAACATTTTTTGTTACTCCTATTGAAGCAATATATTATTACTTTATGGGGAAAATTCCATTGGTAAACATGGTTCAAAATTAATCCACAAACAACCAAAACATATTTCATCAAATAATACTAATTTAAAAAGAGTACATTTAGCTTGAACAAATAAGTGTCTCAGATAAATCCATCCTTAGGAGAAGTTTCAAAATTTTCATTAGTTCCTGCGGAGGAAAACACATTTGGAATACATTTCTAATCCACAACACACATTTGGAATTCAGTTTGCTGGAATGGTACACCTACATTTTACTGACAATGCATTTTGTCCATGAGTTGTCCAGAAGGTGTTCAAAATATGTTTTGCATGTGTCCCCAATGAATTCTGAATGTGTTCTTAAACTAGAACAGAATGCATTCTAAAATTTACTCCTAATGTGTTTTAAATTCAAATACATTCAGGACACATCAAATGTGTTCTTAATCTGGCACAGAATGTGTTCTGCTTTTTATTGCCAATGTGGTCTGAATTGGAACACATTGGGAACACATTTCAGAAGGCATTTAAGAATGTGTTCTAATAGGAACACATTGAGAACGCATTTCATTAATCTGTTCACAGCAAGAACACATTAATGTATTCTTAAACTGGAACAGAACGCATTCTAAAAGTTACTCCCAATGTGTTCTAAATAAGAATGCATTGGGGACATATTAATGTGTTCTCAAAATATGTTCTAAATAAGAACACATTAAAGTGCTCTTAATCTGGCACACCTTGCGTTCTAAAATAAGGTCCTAATGTGTTCCGAGCATTTGCAATGTGGTGTAGAAATCAAGGTTAGTACTTTTTCTTTCAGTTAATAAAAGACCAATTAATTCATGTTCCACACAAACAGGAAATGTCTCATCCTAGCTTTAGATTAATAGCGTTTTGTGTTCATACAAAATTGCTGATCGTTAGGCCTAATGTCTAAATGATCCCGCCAAGAGACTGTAATCATGTACTTTTGGTTTCTAAAAAATTAGGACGCCTGGAACGTTTTGAGTATTGCGGAATAAATGTCAGTTAGGTATACAATTTAAGATTAAAACTGTGCCAACTGTAGCTCCGCCTTCCGTAACAAAAACAAAAAAGGTACAACTGAAGTTGTTTCGTAAGCTCCTACTGAACAACTAATGTTATTCTTTATGTACATGTTTAAAACATACTGAATAGGTGACAAACTGTGGTTATATAATATAAATTTTAATGTATGATAGGTATTCAACGGAGTATTTATTGCACGAGGTCCCTGCACTGTTGTGCTGCCCAGTTCTAAAATACCCTTATAATTCCTTAGCCTACAGTATTTTTTTCTCTCTCTCTCTTCTTAGGGATTGGGTGTTTATAATCGAGTGAAACTTTTTCAGATACTGATGTGCTGCTCGGAATATTGCTAGTTATATTTTCCTTTTCCCCAGATGCCACTCTTCAAAGTATGGAATTGTAGTGGGATGAAAAAAGCTGTGGTGGTAGCTATATGGAAAGCCTGATTGAACAAGGCATAAGCTCCATTAAACTATAATCTACTATTGTTTTACATGAATATACACATATATAATTCATGAAATATAGGCCTATGCTGTACAATTCTTAAGTTGAAATTTAAAGTGTTTTTGTTATTAAACTGACATGTTTAATGGTAATGGATTTTAATTACAGATTCAGCTGTATATTAATTATCAGGGAATAGATTTCAAATCTAAAAGCATGTATTATGTGTCACTTCAACAAGGTATAGGTTAATACTTAGTTTTTATAAACAAAATTTCATCAATAGCATATCCGCACAGTCTTAGAAGTGTATGCATTTTATATTTCTTTTAAAAGAATTTAAAATGTGTATCATTCAGGATTATAACTTCTGTGCTCCAACAAAATTTTCGTATTTTATAGCAACAGAATTTAAAAATATTAAAAATGTCATCACATTTGAGGGTCAAGGTGTTATGAAAACCCAAAACATAGTTAATATTCTTTCTGCAACAGGTCTTCATCTAGGGTGTAGTACATACAGTGGCTCCCTGGACTGCACAATGCTCTGTAGGTACTAAAACATGCACAATGTCACTTACGGGTTAAGACTCCAGCTAGAACTAGGAAAATTCAGGTGCTCAAATGACCTCACATTGAGCTTTCGGAATCTGAGTTTGCACATGAAGCAATTTCTTTTTTTTTTCTGTAACACTGGAATCATGTTGATTTGTTGCAGGAAGAACATAAATAACCAGTTTTACGCTTCTTTGCTGTTGGACAAAGAAAGCTTGTTTTTCTGTAGTTAACATTTTGTTCTGTTTGACTCTTGGTAATGAGAACGATGATCACACAGCATATAACAATCTGATGTTCACAGAGAAATGTAGCAAAGTGATCTGGAAAGTCAGAGATGATTTCGCCAAAACCAGGGCCTCTTAAATGTGGCAGAAATCTAAGTTTCTTTTCACGCATCAGACACGGACTGTGCGGCGGAACAACTTTGAACGCAGCTGTCTGCGGGACCAGTACTACAACCAATGGTTATCCAAACAAAGCACGCTTGTCAACTGTTTAATTGATAACATCTTGGAAGGTACGAGTTATTAGGTCTATAGATATATGAATAAAACATACATTTTTAAATGCTGCAGTCCATGCGACTTCATAAAGGCATTCAAGTAATCATGAAATAGTTGGGGTTTTTTTATGTTGGGAATCTCTCCAAGTCATGTTTATCTGACAATTAAAAAATCCACATAAAAAAGTCCACGGCTTTCTTTACGTAAAAGCATGTCATAGGTATTTTGTCACATTTTGTAACTTCATAGGAAACATGTTTTATAAGACTTGCATTTGCAATTTATCAATTATGAGATTTTTTTCATATGAAGTAATCAAAATATTCAAGAGAAATGAATGCTATAACTGTTTTTGAATTCACACTGTACACTAATAGGTCTTGGAAAATCTCAGCACATTGTGAATGATTTTAATGGAAATTACAATTCTGAGTTGTTAAACATATTTGAAATTTTCTGGATGAAATTCATAAATTTTCCTGTTGTGGAGATTTTGGAAAGGGAAAGCCTTGCAGTCCAGCAAATCAAGTGTAAAAGCATATGGATTTATGTGACCAGGTAATTTGAAGAGATGCAATTTTGTAAATATCATCAGCTGATTTTGCAAAAAACTGTTCTAGTCTGAAAGCCGCTAACTTTTTGTTATTTGTGGTGTAATAAGAGGTATCACCATTTTTATAAAATTATCTGGTAGCAAAATTTTTGAGATAAAAGAAAAAAGAACAGAGCTGATATTAGTTTTTGAATAACCAACTTTGCAATAGCATTTAAAAAAAATCATTACCTTTCTTTAACTACAGTACCCCCCCCCTCCACCCCCCAAGAAGGAAAACGGAAGATAGCAAAGCCTCAGGATCAGAATTTTGCAACATCGGCGCGGTGGGTTGTGTTCAGGGTTCGCCAAGGTGGGCCCAGCGTGCGCCCAGTTGAAATAACCTGCCTAGGTTTTTTTCAAAATTAGATTTTACTTTTACTTCTACAATATTCTAAATTTAATCAGCACCAAATATAACAAAGAAAGGTGACTTGATCACGCTAGTTACGTTAACTAAAACTTTTACAAAAAGTTCGTAAGTTGGAAGCTTTCGACCTTATCTTAGGTCTTCATCACGCCAATGGAGGACTCTCCTCCATTGGCGTGATGAAGCCAATGGATGTCCTCCATTGGCATCATGCCAATGGATGTCCTCCATTGGCGTGATGAAGACCTAAGATAAGGTCGAAAGCTTCCAACTTACGAACTTTTTGTAAAAGTTTTAGTTAACGTAACTAGCGTGATCAAGTCACCTTTCTTTGTTAATATTGTTACGTGTTTTGCCCATAATCGTCATGCACCAAATATAAAATTTTCTTTTACAATTAGTTTGACCGACCAACTTCATCCATTACCTGCTGCGTCACATCAGAGAGAGACGGGGACAGGATTGCGTGTGGGAAGCGAACGTGCGCGAAGCGACCCTGCTAATCGAATAATTTTATTTATATATATATATATATATATATATTGAAGATGCATACATTAATATTATTAATAACATCTATGAAAATGCAAGTGCAAAGATTCGGCTGTTTGAAAATACAACACACATAAAAATTGGAAAAGGAGTGAGACAAGGTGACACCATATCTCCGAAGCTCTTTAATGCCACATTGGAAAATGTCTTTCAATCACTGAACTGGGAAAACAAAGGGATAAAGATTAATGGAGATTATCTAACCCACCTTCGTTTTGCTGATGACATAGTCATTTTTGCAACTACCCCATCAGAGCTACAGAGTATGATCCAGGAACTTGCTGACAAGAGTAAAGAAGTGGGATTAAAAATGAACTTTCAGAAGACAAAAGTGATGTACAATGCTTTTACAAGAAATGAAGATTTATCGATTGATGGAGAAAAGCTGGAGATAACAGACAAGTACGTTTATCTTAGACAGCAGATATCAAGTGAGGGTCACATTGGTGAAGAAATTAATCGGCGTACAAAACTTGCCTGGAGAGCTTTTGGAAGAAACAGCATAATTTTCAAGAGCAATATGCCATTATGTCTTAAAAGCAAAGTGTTTGATCAATGCATCCTTCCAGTGCTTACGTATGGTGCAGAGACGTGGACCTTAGCTAAAAGAGACATACAAAGGCTGCAGACAACTCAAAGCAGCATGGAGAGGTGCATGCTTGGTGTAACCAGGAGAGATAAGAAGAGGAACACGTGGATCCGAAAAATGACAAGAGTGGAAGACATCATGATCAGAGTTAAATCCCTGAAATGGCAATGGGCTGGACATACTGCCAGAAGAACAGACCATCGATGGACAGCCGAAATTTTAGATTGGATTCCAAGGGACAGGAAAGGACCCAGAAGAAGACCACATGGAAGATGGGTGGATGAAATTCGAAAGTATGCGGGAGTGACATGGAGGAGACTGGCACAAGACAGACAGTTGTGGAGGAAACTTGGGGAGACCTTCGTCCAACAGTGGATTGATAATGGTTGACAATGATGATGATGATGATATATATATATACAAATCGTAGTCAAATTATTTACATCTAATTAATTAATTACTTACATCAAGTTTTTTATACTAAATACAAGTTTTTAATATCATTTTACACATATATATACAAATCGTAGTCAAATTATTTACACCTAATTAATTAAGTACTTACGTCTTCTGAATTTTGATGCTTTCAGGCATTTTTTAAGTACTTACATCTTTTGAATTTTGATAGCTTAATGCTTTCAGGTATTTTTTAAGGTCTTTAGAATTTCAAAATTCTGCCATGATATTACGAATGCGTTCTTTTACTTGTATACACATTTTCTTCCCTGTTTGGACCAAGTTCTCTTAATTCTTTTAATTGTTGTTTGCTCATCACACGTCAAATTTGTTAATTTAAAGATCTTAAAAAATGCCTGAATGAATTAAGCTATCTTACCAAGTTGGACTAAGGACAAACGCTGCAAAATTCAGAAGATGTAAGTACTTAATTAATTGGATGTAAAAAATTTGACAACAATTTGTGTATATATATATATATATAGTGATATTAAAATCTTGTGTTTAGTATAAAAAACTTGATGTAAGTAATTAATTAATTAGATGTAAGTAATTTGACTACAATTTGTATATATATAAAAATTGAAAAAGGAGTGAGACAAGCTGACACCATATCTCCAAAGCTCTTTAATGCCACATTGGAAAATGTCTTTCAATCATTGAACTGGGAAAACAAAGGGATAAAGATTAATGGAGATTATCTTACCCACCTTCGTTTTGCTGATGACGTAGTCATTTTTGCAACTACCCCATCAGAGCTGCAGAGTATGATCCAGGAACTTGCTGATAAGAGTAAAGAAGTAGGATTAAAAATGAACTTCAGAAGACAAAAGTGATGTTCAATGCTTTTACAAGAAATGAAGATTTATCAATTGATGGAGAAAAGCTGGAGATAACAGACATGTACGTTTATCTTGGACAGCAGATATCAAGTGAGGGTCACATTGAGGAAGAAATTAATCGGCGTACAAAACTTGCCTGGAGAGCTTTTGGGAGAAACAGCATGATTTTCAAGAGCAATATGCCATTATGTCCTAAAAGAAAAGTGTTTGATCAATGCATCCTTCCAGTGCTTACTTATGGTGCAGAGACGTGGACCTTAACTAAAAGAGACATACAAAGGCTGCAGACAACTCAAAGCAACATGGAGAGGTGCAGGCTTGGTGTAACCAGGAGAGATAAGAAGAGGAACTCGTGGATCTGAAAAATGACAAGAGTGGAAGACATCATGATCAGAGTTAAATCCCTGAAATGGCAATTTGCTGGACATACTGCCAGAAGTACAGACCATCGATGGACAGCTGAAATTTTAGATTGGATTCCAAGGGACAGGAAAAGACCCAGAAGAAGACCACATGGGAGATGGGTGGATGAAATTCGAAAGTATGCAGGAGTGACATGGATAAGACTGGCACAAGACAGAACGTTGTGGAGAAAACTTGGGGAGACCTTCATACAGCAGTGGATTGATAATGGTTGACAATGATGATGATGATGATATATAAGTAAAATGATTCGATTAGCAGGGTCGCTTCGCGCACGATTTCCAGAGGGTCGCTTGGCACACGACAATGGGGACAGTTGCTGTTTGCTCGGCGTGCTGAAATCCAGGGTGGTGGCGGGGCTTTTTTCGTAAATGACTGTCAGTTATTAATTCTGTCATCTGCATAACCGCTAGGCGTTTTTGGCTAGCTCTTATAAAATGTAAAGAATCTATTTTCCGAGCTCTTTGCCAAATACGTTATTGAAAGAAATTTCATCTAATAATGCGGGGGGGGGGGGGTATTTGCAAATTTTCAGCAATTGTAACAGTTCTTTTTAATAGCATTAAACTAATAATTGCAAAATTTCCAATTTTTACTATCATAAATATTCTGTGTTAATATTACTGATTCACACGAACATAACGTTGGGACCAGATTTAAAAGCAACAATTGTTTGTTTCATCAGTAAGATTTAGATATTTCTTTCCCATGCACCATTTTATTCTTTATCATCAACCATGCACTGGGTTTTTTAAATTTTCTCTCTTCCGATATACATATTGTCACTTTAATTTGTAATCGCACCTTTTTATTGACCCCCCTTCCCCTTTTGCAATGAATTTTTTGCGATTTGATGAACCTATATGGCAAATGAAAATTATCGAGAAAACACTAAAGTGAATTTGCTGAAGCAAAAAGAAAAGTGAACATGTGATACATTTAACACAATAAAAAGGAATAACAATAATGGACTGCCCTGTGATTCAACAGACTTCTGGGAAACGTTTAAAAAAAATCATTTTTTGTAACAAAAAGGCAGATCGCAGACTATGCATGTCTTTTTGCTGGTTATTTTTCAAATTATTTCATGCAAATATGTACATAACGTAATTTTTGTACACCCTCACCGCACCTTAAATATTTCTATATATCGCTTAGTTTAAAAACTGAACTAATAAAATTAATTTCTAATACTGTTTCAAATAAATTCCAGTTATGCAAATTAGAAAAAAAGACTGGGAAAAACGTGAAAACCCCCAATAAAACCCAAAAAACACCCCAATAAAGCCCAAGCGGGCTAGGCTCGTTTAAAAAAAAAAAAAAAACGTTTTTTTTCAGACCCTGGTTGTGTATCTTCAATGGCCAATTTGCTTCCCGTTCCAAGGAAAAGGCAAACAAGGGGTTCCACCCCCTTCGTGCTCATAGTTCAGTTGACCAGCACACAACAGGAAGAGCCATCTTCTTCACATGTGATATTAGAAATATGTCACCCTCGTTCCAAACACAAAATATTCTTCTCTCAGTATCAACCATAGACTAAATAAAATAATAATCCCTACCCCAATTAGCTACCCCAGTGCAGCAGGATTGATAACAAACGCCACACTGTGAAATACTCACGATCTTTCATTTCTCCTCCCTCAAGCATGGTGTGAAGCTTTTTTTAACATTTAAGAGGAAGTGTTTTACCATTGCAACAAGGAAAAAAATAGTGACGTTCTATTTACTGAATCTATAGCACTTTGATTACCAATGTTATTTAATATGAGTTGAACTGGCTAGTGGAAATGTATAAAAAATAGTACTCCCCCCACTTTCCCTTCAAATATGGGAACTTAGAATATTGATAATTTAACATTTTCATCTGTTGTAAAACATTTTTTTAATTGTGCAAGAACTGCAAGGCGACAGTTGTTCTTTCGAAGGAGATGTGCCCACAGTACTGATTTATTTACAACTGATGTGCTGCAGTACTTTTAATGTACCACAAAATTATGTAATCTTGGAATATTAGTGGTTGTAATGTTTTTTTGTTTTTTTTTAATTGGAGGTTTAACAACCACCGTGAGCAACTCAATGGGCTATAAGCAGTCGTCCGTCCCTAATTTAGGGTCACTGGTTCCAGGGAAGGGAAAGAGCCAGTGCCGTAAGACAAACACAACATCCATGCCTCACTGGGATTCGAACCCGGACCCCGTTCAGACGAATGATCAGAGGCCATCGCTTAGACCACTGCGCCACCAGGGCGGCGTTGTAATGTTTGCATCACATGTTTTGAAACAGATTTGTCAGATATTGAGAATAACATACAAAATTGATCTTCACACACACAGAATTTTGTGGTTTTACTAAAAATTAATTAATGTGATCATATAATTTGATTACATTTTCTTGTATCTTTATTTACTTCTACTTTACTCATATTTAAGCTAATCTTAAAAATATTTGAATGTAAATAATCTACAATGGGTTCTAAAGACACCTTGCATTATATCTGGGAGCATGAATTTCAGACTGAGAAATGCAATAATCCTTTTGATGGAATTTCTGGCCACTCTCTTAGCACTATGTTGTTGCTTGAGATGTCCACTGTTTATCTAGGGTTTATAAAAATTTTCAGGACACATTAGTCCAAGGTTTCTAATATAATTTTTTTCCTACAATCAAACATCTCTTTAGATTTAGAAAAAATTATAAGCTATGTAATTTTCGTAATAAGATAATAATGGTGTTGCAAACTAATTTTGAGTTTTATTTAAATTCTTACCTTACTGGATAAGTATATTTTGCATTGATTTATAATCCACACAAAATTTTCTTGTTATTGCAATAGATAGCAGATGTTCCATGAAAACAAATTTCTCTGATTAAGTGTGCCCTGTGGAGAAGGCTGGGAATTTGTGGTTTACATATATTTTACCACAGTGTTTAAAATTCAGAGGTAAAATTGAAATATTGTAACTTTTTTCATAATAAGTATACATTCATATAACTGATATCTGTTTAGGCTTTCTTTTTTTTTCTCGTAGAAGTTATGCACCCATTTAAATGAAACCAGGCCTTTTCTGTAAGATGCTGTTGCATGTGAACCTCACGAACCAATTGCAATAGTGATCATGTATGCCTACATCCAATGGGCACACCTCTTGTAGTATCCTGACTTTGAACAAGGCCATCTTAATACCTTACCAGGCCTGCAACAAGGTCACGTGATTTGGTCGTGACGTCACAATCGTAGGGCTACTCTTTTTCCAGTAGACCAACGAATTTGACTCGTTTCGTAGTTGTGTTATGTCCGTTCTTGTTGGCGAGTTGTGTTGTTCCAGTGAATGTTGCGTGGATATTTACTGCGTGTTTTAAGTTTTGTGTGAAGATCCTGCTCGATTACAAAAGATATTTTCAGCGGTAAGGAATGTTTCTTTTCTTTTATTAGTATTCAGTACTGAAATTTTATAAATATGAGTTGTTGATTGAACGTTAGTTAATCCTTCATGAAGTGCGGGTTTTATGTTTTATAAATGTTCTTATTGCTGCGGAATAAAGTGGGATGTAATGTTATACATTTTGTTATATGCATTATGTGCATGCTTCAAATGGTACAAGGTGAAATTGTGATCTAAGAAATGGATACATGATTCTGAAGTTGTCATATGAAAAATCATTTCTTTATTCTGTAAAAGTTAAGAATAATGTTAGAATTACAGGAAATTACCAAATTTTCATTTTGAATAACATGTTTAATGGTTGTTCAATGAATTTAAAACTGATAGCTTGGAATTTCAAAACATATCTTCTATTGTATGCCACCAGTAATTCTGTATATAACCCTACACATGTAGCTTTAATTTTTGTGTCCTGGGGCTTATTGTGGATACATTTTCGTCATTTGAAAATTTTGGAGACTTGTTATGATGAAAACTCATTTCTTCCTCTTTTATATTTCTTTTCCCTCCGTGAACTGCGAAAGCGTATTTATGTGACTAGGACAAGCCACCAACAGTACCCAATAACTGGGGTACAGTTGGCAAATTTTGAACGAAGCTATTGCAAAATCTAAGGTAATTAAGGCGTCTATCATAACACGTTCTAAAAAATGAACACATAAAATTTATGACTTCCAGAACAAAAGTAAGAAACATTATAAAAAAGAAATGCCTAAAATTTATCATGAACTACTTTCCTTCACGCCTTTACGTTGGTTGTGATCAGGTTGCATGTAAACAAAGCGGAAAGACACACTCGGATCGGGAACCACGTTTTTCATTTTGTATCGCAAAAGACAGACATGCATACACAAACTTCCTTTTTTACGCTTTCTAACTGTAGGTTGCAGAAGCGTAGCATCCAGCTTTGTCCGTCGGTTCGCACGATAACTCGCGTAAAAATGGTTCAATTTCGATGAAATTTTAGTATGTGGTAGGGGACTACTAGGGACGAACCCTATTGAAAATGGGGCCAATGGGGTCAAAGGTCACGACATAGGAGCGGAATTCATTCGTCACATGCGTCATAACTTGCGTAAAAATGGTTCGATTTCAATGAAATTTTAGTATGTGGTAAGGGACCACCTGGGGAGGAACTCTATTCAAAATGGGCGAAATGGGGTTAAAGATCAGGACATAGGAGCGGGATCCATTATATTGCCTTTGGGCGTCATAACTTAAAAAACGCGTAAAAATGGTTTGATTTCGATGAAATTTAAGTATGTGGTAAGGGACCACCTGGGGACGAATCCTATTGAAAATGGGGGAAATGGAGTCAAAGGTCACGACATAGGAGCGGGATTCATTCCACCACCCTTATGCGTCATAACTTGCGTAAAAATGGTTCGAGTTTGATGAAATTTTAGTATGCAGTAAGGGACCAACTGGGGACGAACCCTATTGAAAATGTGCGAAATGGTGTCAAAGGTCAGGACATAGGAGCGGGATCCATTCGTCATATGCGTCATAACTTGCGTAAAAATGGTTCGATTTCGATGAAATTTTATTATGTGGTAAGGGACCATCTGGGGACAAATCCTATTAAAAATGGGCGAAATGGAGTCAAAGGTCAGGACATAGGAGCGGGATTCATTCCAACACCCTTATGGTAAAAATGCTTCGATTGCGACAAAACTTTAGTAGGTTGTTCCGGAAGTATACTGAACCGGTTCCGTTGAATATCATCCAAATGGGGTCAAAGGTCAGGGCACAGGAGCGAGATTTATTCCACAGACATTATCCTCATGCACGCGCAGTGAGGCTGTCAGAGGGGAAAAATACTTCCATAATGCTTTTGTGGTTCCTTTCAGCGAGCATCGCCTCAGTTGCACGTAACATAGTCACCGCCGGTAGTGATGAGGCAGTGATTGATAGGCATTTGTCAGACAGTTTTACTAAAAACAGTACTAACGGGAAAAAAAAACACGGGCCGCGTGTGGCCTAGTGGTCAACGTTCGTGACTGCCACGGAGGAATCTCAGGTTCGATCCCAGGTATCTGCGAACTCTCGACCCATTAAATATCCGCCGTGCATCGGATGAGCAGGTTAACTTGTCGGACCCCGGGTACTAGCCCCCGGTAATAAATAAGGGTGTCTTCCTCCCCATTTCTACCTCGCTTCCATGGCACTTTCCTATCAGGCACTCTAGCCCAAATCTTCTAGCTTCCTATTCCTAAGGTTTGTTTAAGACCTGGGGTTAGACACTCCCTTCCTTCCTAAAGTACTCTACATATGAGTACTTTTAGGGAGGGGGGATAGAAAAAATCCTTACCTTCTTCAAGGCTGTCAAACATTTTAGTAAATTTACAAGATACTAAAATACAACAAAAATAAAGAAGTTCGATAATTACAATCAATCATTAATATCTAATGATTATCTGTTAAAAAGTAATAAGTTTAGGTACTCCAGTTAATACAAAATTTTCTCAACAGATTGTACAGAATGTTACAGTTCATTGTATTTTTGTGCCTTTTATTTATTTCATTATTGTTTTCTTTTTTTTTTTTGTAAAATGCTGTTCAAAGCTTCATGGTGATTGCTTACAGGTTTTGATGTTGTGCCGTGCAAAACATGTTTAGCATCAACTCTTTTTGTCTGTTATTTTTTTATTGCCATGAACTAGAAATAGTAATTTGACATTCCATAGTGAATTGCATGTTAATTGACCATGATGTTTACGCTACTCATAAATACTACGAAGTTGAAACATCAAATACCAGATAATAATGTTTCGTACATGCAGCTTTGTATAAATAATTGACAGAATACTAGTATAAGTTTGTTATTATTTTGAATGGTTTTTGGTTGAGTAATGTAATTATTAGCGTTAAATAGATAAAATGAGATGCAGAAAGTGTATTTTCTTTTTCAAATTCTTATCAGTGTTTTTTTCTGAGCACTTATGCATACACATAACAAATCACATTTAGCACCTTGATAATAAACTAAGATTTGTACTTTTGGCATATTTTTTATTTTTTCATTTTGACACAGTGTTATGGATATTTTTCCATATTGAAATAGTAATTTGAATGAGCTTGGTATTATTTGTAACACATGTAAAAGTAATTTTGACAGCTACCAAACACAGAAGGATATTTTTCATACATGACTATAGGTACAGAGGTGTGTTCACAGGATAAAAATTATACATTTAATTTTTGCATACCATCAATTATGACATGCTTAAAATGTGCTGCATAATTGAATTTTTTTAATGTTATGCAGATATAACTAGATTTTCCTTTGTGTTCATTGGCCAAGGAATAAGTTCTGAATCAGAGTAATTTAGAATTTTAATTGCTTATGTTGTTTCATTGTGAAGGGAAAAATTTTTAGTATGTTGCAAATCATATCTATCTTTTGTTATTGTACATTTATTGTAAATTTTCCATAACAGCAGCTGAGTCATTGATGGGTAATATACATAATATTTCCCTAATGTTAATAAAATGTTATTTAAAAAATATGAATGTATAGTTTGTCTTCTGTTAAATATTTTCTCCATTTTACATGAACAATTTTAAAATTTTAGGTCTTCTGAATTTTGGCCAACCCATTCACACACATCAAGCAGTTTCATTGTGTGAAATTATATCCCTACACCGTGCTTTACATTTGAATTCCTAAGGCTCAGTGTTAGTGTTCCAAGGGAATAACTTCATCTAAAAAATGCATAACCAAATGAAATATTTGTGCGAATCATGGTTGAATATTTCCTTAGAAGTTTCAGAGTGCAAACCAGAATAATGAATCTAATATTACATAGGTAGTAGCCTTTTTTTGTTTTTTTTGTTCCACACACTTCTGTGGTGTGAAATGGATTCACAGCATCAAGCTTCTTTTTCTATGAAAAAGAAGCTTGATGCTGTGAATCATTGCTAATGTTATCTGCATTTTATTTATGCTATTTTTTCTCCAATGTTCACTAGTAAATACAGAAATTAAGGAAGAAATATTTCTGAGAAATTATCCAGATTCTCTGTTAAAAATTAGGTTCTATGGCTACAAATGCGGATAATATGCCGATTTAAAATAAAAATGTTTTTGAGGCCCTTTGATTTTTATTAAAAGCTACAGGGTAATTGTTTATGAGAGGAGATGTAATTGGAAAAGGAATTTTTTTTTCAATTCAGGAGTTTGTACAGAATGGATAGAGGAGGGAGTGGTGTCATAATGAAAGATTAGGGAAGTTATGGGGAAGGACAGCGGGATCATTTTGTGTTGTTGAGGACAACGCTGACTGTTGTGCCGTCTCTGTTTTTGTCAACCAGCCAATGAAAACATATGCACAGTGTTTGCTGCATGAACCTATGTGTGCCTTTTTTCAAAGTTCCTTGTTTTGGATATCGTGTGTGCTGTGCATGATTTTTCCTTCGCCATTTTGACCAACGTCTTTGCTGCAGATATTTTCCTTCACTGCTATTCATGATGTCTTAAAAAAATCGCTTCAGTTGCACTGCCGATTTTAAACTTAAAGTGGGGTGCACAGTAGAGGGTATCATGTCCCTGCACAATAGTTTTCAGAAAGTCAGAAAACAACCGTGCAGTTAATGGTGGAAAGCAGCTGTGCCATGGTCTAAAACGCAAGCAAATCTGTCAGTAAATTCTACGGAAGAATTCACAGAAGTCTAGCCCTAGTTTTTACTGACCCATGTCTCAGCCAATCATCTAACTCTGACAGCAAGATTTCTTCCAAAACTTTCAACTAATATACAATGCAAGTAATGTTTCACCGAAAAAACAAAAAAACAATTCCAAACAGTCAAAGGTCTAAAAGAAATATGTACACTTTAAAATGTAAAACTTCCTGAAGAAAAGAAAAAGAAGCTTACTTATGGTATTTGCAGCCTAAACTTCAGATCTGCTTACTCTTGCCATTTAGACCATGAAAAGCAAATGTTTGCAGTGGAATGTTTTTTTACATAAATCCACTGCAAAACACTTATTTCAGATAGTCAATGTCTAGGTGACTATATCGTTCATTAGCTGCTGCAAAATGCTTTCCATGGCATGCATTGCAATGTGCTCTAATCTAACGAGAAGACAAGAAACAAAAATTGTGTATGTGTGTGGGGAGGGGGAGTTGCATGGATACATAACAAGGAGTACAGATATAAAATTTGGTACAGACATATAAGAAACACAAAAGCTATAAAATTTACCAAACTATTAAATACAAGAGATTTACACTGAAGTGCAGAATGACGCAAATTACCAGCCAATCACATTGTAAGCTGTGGAAAAAAATCCATTAAAAGAACTATCACAACTTAATGAGGATTCATATGTATCATAACTATCATTACTTACACAAGATAAATGAAAGTAAATGCGCTAGTTAAAACGTGACAAAATTGAGTAATTAAACCAAAGTGAATATATTAACAAATTCTTTAGCTACCACAAATACCTTGGCTTTACCAATCACAACCTGTTAAAAAAATGGCAACAGGCTTGATAGCTGCATTACACGCCACACCCGTTCCTCAAGCAATGACCTTTTGCCTATCGGCGGTGGTCATAATGTTGAAAGTCAAAATGTTGACAGAGTCCAAAAATGTTCAGTCACAATAGTCCTTACATTTTTGTTTCATTTTTTACTTCAGATCACTGTGCGTTGGACCATTTCAGCAATTAGTAAGGTTTATGGTTTATATGGGAACTAAAGATAATGTCACATTTTTACGCAGGTGCAAAACATTAATGATAATGCCCTTATGCATGGGACTTTTTAGCAGTTTTCAATCTGCTGTGCTAATTTTCATAAGGTTTGCACAACAAGTCAAGGTTTTAGCAATGCACTTTACCGAGGCAGAAACGATTAAGCAGGCCTTAGGCCAAAGCCTTTTTAATAGTTTTCAGTCCGCCAAGTTGATATTCATAGAAAATCAAATTAATTTTGTTGAACTTTTACTCAAGCACAAAACATTAATTGATATACCCAAGGCCTAAGCATAAGAATGTTTAGTAATTTTTTATACTGCAGTGATCACAATCATAAGGTTTGTGTGACAAGTCAAGTTAAGAGCTTTACACTTATTGAAAAATTCTTAAAAGACCTAGAGACTAATTTGGCAACTAAGTGAAAGAACAACATTATAAACTTAACTCGTCATGCAAACCTCATAAATGTGTGCACGGCGATTAAAAACTTCTAGCCTAAGACTTTGTAATTAATATTTTGTGACCCAATACAAGTGCAAAATTATTATCTTAGCTTGTTATGTGATCCTTATGAATATGAGATGTGTTAAGAAATGTTGACAGGATCAAAATGCAGAGTTAAAATGTCAACAGGCTCTCAAAATGTTCAAAGTAACAGTGAAATGTGGAATTTTTCCTTTTTCACTTTTATTTTATTTCAGTTTTGACATTTTTATTAAGTTTTGAAAAATTTACACTCTGACAGCAGGGTTTTTTTTTATTTCCCCCATCTTTATTGTGCTTTTGGCAGTATTTACTATATTGTGGCAGTTTTTTGTGTTGATAACATCTTACATAGCGTTTTGTATTTTTGGGCAATTTACTTTCGATGTCTACTCGCATTTTTTTCTTCAAATATTTGGTTTTCGTTTTAGTTCTAGATTACTTCGGTTTTTAGATGAGTTTCGTACGTACGAAATAATTTGTTAGCTTCGGCATGCCACTGTCATTCAACAAATCTTCACAAAATTTTACACATCTGCTTGAAAAGATTTTCACAAAAATTAATATTTTGGTTCAACTCGTAATTTTGGAACCAAAACGGCAGAATTGGGCCATGTATCTACACTGGGGAATGATGTAGGGGAGGTTAAAACATATAGGGAGCAATGCTTTAGAAAGCCTGTTGTTTACAGTTCTTCACAAAATTTAATACTGTATCAGTGTTGCACATTGAGAGGGTAAGTGCTGGGTTATTCAATAGCTCAGGAATTAAGTAAGGTGCAATGACACTCCTTAATTCCATTGACATATATAGAAAAATGCGAATTTGCTGCTACCAAGTATCAAGACATCTGCCCGAGACCAACAATGACGATTTAAAGGGCCACAAAAGGTAATAATCCTAGTGATCCTCAGATACTATGGATGTTAAGGGGGAGGACAAATTTCTTATCTGTTTGTTTCAGAAGCAACAAATTTCAACAGCTGCATTCCAATTAACAACAGCAAAAATATATACACATATTTACAGCCTGTCGACATTTTGACCTTGTTAGCATTTTAACTGTAGACATTTTGTACCAATCGCATCTACCTATGCCTTACTGATTTCTCCATAGCAGTAAGAACTTTAGAGATATGATGTTTGTAAAAAGAGTAACAAGAATTAATATAAATAAGAACAGGGAATGAAAACTTAAAGCATATATGTCAGTGCATTAATATGGATACAAATACTTCCAGCACAAAATATTTTCTATTTCTTTTTAACAGCAATAATTTTTATTTCCTGTCAATTACTTTACTTTCTTATACAACTGCCAAGTTATAAAATTAATTTGTCATATTTTAAGCTTCATTATTTTCCTTTCCATGTTTCAAGATCATATTTATTTCATGCAACTGACTTTTGCCACGTTTAAGTATTATGGCAGATAACCTGTCACTTATGGTATTGGGGGGGGGGGGGTGAGATGAACATGGTAATTTGCTTTCATGCACTACAGAATTTTTTTCCTGATTTAATTGTTTCCCTTTTATTGGGTGGGTATCATTTAGACTCATAAAGAAGGCAGAGGAATTCATAAGGAACCATTTATTTTAACAGAAAAAATTGGAGAGTAAAATGGATACAAAGAACATAGATTTTCTTGGAGAAAAGAAGAAAATCTTATCATTATGATTACAAGGCTTACACTTATTTATTTTTGTACCAACATATACTGGACTGAATAACTGAAAATGCATGTCTTCACTTGAATAATGACTACATTATGTGCAGATCATGCATAAAAAATGTAGTTCTTGAAACAGTTTTTCAAAAATATAACACTGATTGCAACCAAAAAAGGAAAAATTTACCCAAAAAATTTTGCTCTCCAGGTACAGCAATCCACCCAGGTAAAGAAATGAATGGAAGTCACTTGTATGCATCAGAAAAAGCAGATTATTTAGAAGAGAGTCTAAATGCATGGTAAAATGTTTAGTCTTAAAATATATACATATACTGTATTAGAGAGGACTGAGCAAGAAGCAACTAAATCAGGGAAAAAAAAAATATGATTCCAAAAGTGAATGTATTAGGCTTATAGCTTATTTCTGACATATCAAAATAACTAATGTTCCTGAAATGCTTACTGCTTTGTAAATAAGAGAGCGTGTAATTTTAGAATACCAAACATTGCGATGACTGGATACGAGGATGTGTTGGACATTTTTTACTATTATGAAAATAGATTGCTTTTACCAGAAAAAATCACTCATAGTGACTCAGGCATCACGTTTTTCACTTTTAGTGATACCCACAGCATAGCTGTGAAATGAGTGTATTCACGAGTACATGAGATTTTACTACACATACACACACAAAAACATGATTGCTACACATTCATGAATTGAGTGAAGCTGCTGCAAAATCTACTGAAGAATCTCCACGGCTTGCATATCCATAAAAAAATTAGGCACACAAGTGATAGTCAACGTCTCTATTTCTGCTGTATTAAACACGTACATCACGATCATATATAATTAAACAGCACGCTTTTCGTTTTCTGTAAAATTAATACTTTTAATATGCACGTATAGTAATAAATGCAGTAATATTTCAGTCTGATTGTGACTTCTATTTTTGAAACATGAATGATGACATGTTAGCAACCCGTTTCATCCACATGCTGTCTCCCAATTGCGATGCAAATTAAATTTTTCAGGTGATACTTGAACAAATACTATACACACAAAAGTATCAAGAGTACTACTTACCTTGCTGAAAAAATTGTGTTCCGAAGTACGTAGTTCCCAGAAGTACCCGATGACGAGATCCATAATGCATCCCTAAAAATACGAAATCAACACTCACATTTTTGTATTGCCACGGAGAGCAAAGCAATAATGGAGAGCAAAGCAATAGCACCACGATTGTGTCGTCATAAATCCTTGTGCAAGCCTGGTAAGGTATTAAGATGGCCTTGCTTTGTATTACTGTAACTTCAAACCTCTGGCAACCCTGTGAATGGTTGAATAAGATGCTCTTACTTGTGACAAATTCCCCAATTACTTACGGGGAGACATCACTACTGGCTACACCTAAAACTTTTAATTACAGCAATAATTTTTTAAAGTGATATATGGCTTATTTGCTTTTGAATTGTCGGAACACATATATACATTCATTACTTCATTTTCCTCCCTTGCAATTATTTGGTGTCTCGCTTCCATGTAATTTAAGTTTGATTAACGCATGCTGAGTTTAAATGCACGATTCCCACAATTATGTTTATGTTTAAAAATTAAGTTCTGCCCTCTCCCCCTCGAGTGAAACATTGCACATGAAATTATACTGATTACTGGCCATTTGTTAAAAATTACTAAGTCATCACTTCTGATGAGCACTGCAAGGAAATAAGTTCTAACTGGGTGTGGAAGGATACAGGATAAGTTCTATCCTGTATCATTTGTTCAGTGAGTAATTAATGTCTTCAGTGGGTACCATACTATATAAATTTAAAGTGTCTCGAATGTAAATTTCATTGATTTTTCAGTCAAGCTTGGGTAAACTGGAAATTGGTTTTCTATGTGCCATAGGTAGAATACCCTTGAATGCATTTGTTTGTACAGGTGCATTTTCTTCAAAAGATGCAGTATCTATGTGTAACACACAATTAACATTTGTTAAGAACAGAAATGCTAAGAGTAATTTCTAGAAATGGTAAAAAATTATCTGTCCTGGTGCAAATGAAAATTGCAGGAACATTTTATAGAAAATTATGTTTCAAATATATTATGCAAAACCTTGTTCAGATTTGTTAGAAATGTTTCACATTTTTGTTCCCCTGAAGGCTTCAAACGTTTCTGGAACTTTTCCTTGTTTACTGTGGAACGTTCCTCAAAATCAGGCTGCCAGCCTGTTTCAAGAGTTTTCAGTATCATGTGTAAAGTTCCTCAAAGTTGTTGAAAAGGTTCCACAGGAGGCTTTCTGCTTTTGTGAAATGTTTTCAAGTTTATTGTGGAACGTTCCACATAATGGTGCAGACACACTGGGATGGAATGTTTCAATAATGTGTGGAAGGTTAATCACTTTTGTTGAAAAGGTTCCTCTCCTTATTGTGAAACGTTCCACAAAATCATCCCGGGCCGATGTTTCAGTCTTCAAAAATGTTTGGAACGGTTGTCAGGATTTCTTGCATAACGTTTTAAAAATGTTGAGGCAGCTAAGCTGCCCCCTTTTTTTGTGTAAGGTTCCACAGATTTTTTTTTTTTAGTGTAAATGACGTACGGGCGACTGTTTATACCCCGACAAGTAATTCACGGTTGTCCTTTAACCTCCAGCAAGCAAACAATGACTGTTTGTGCAGCTTTTCCAAACATTCAGTAACACATCAAACAGGGCTAAATGTGTAGTTTGGCGTCCTAATTTACTTCGTCGGAAAAATTTAACTGTGTGGGAAAAGTGCGACGTACAATTTTTTAAGCATGCAAAATAATGGGGAAAGGTACAAAAATATAGTATTTTTAGATAAAAGGAAATAATTATTCTAAAGTATTAACCTGCGAGTACGATGCTTTACAGCAGTTGGTGCGGGAGGCTGAAGCGAGGCTAACGGCCACCACGTGAAGTTCCGTGCGTCGGAACGGAGTACGAGTTGGTAGCGAATGCGCGGAAGAATACAACAGGAGTGATGTATATTTTTCAGAAGAGTGTGATGCGTCGTGTAATCGTGCGCAAGTAGAAGTAGTTCAAACCAGTTTTATCAATTTTTGAGAAATATATGTGCGGAATGTCGTTATTATTAGTTTCACAATGTCTCCGAATGGAAAGAAATTAAGGAATGTAAATCAATTTATGTACGACAGAAGTTTTGAGGAAGGTTCTGGTTGAACCCAAATTTTGGATTATGGTTTAAGATGTGCTGGTGTAGGTGATTTCTTGAAGCGCTTCATTTGTAGTTCTGCTGTTATTCTGTACATCGTAGCTAACATTTTACCCTAAAAAAAGGATATTTTTCAAAAATAAACGATTTTCTTCAATTCAGATATCGTACTATTGCAGGGAGGCCTACAGCTTCTTATATTGTGGCGGATAATGAAATTTGAAGCAGTGACGAAATCTGAAATGAAGTGTGGAGACTGACGATTTTGTACATCCGCTTTCTCATAATTACTCTTAAAAAACAACAACTTACAATGCTGCGTAAAATCGACCTCTTTCCTTCCGCGTATTCCAACAAGACTCTTCGATGACTACGTGCTGCTCAACCGCTTCCTTCTGTATTCTTCCGCCCGTTACTTACCCTTCTCAACGAAGGTCCCATTCACCGGACTCCACCTTTATTTATGCCTTCCGCACGTACTCTTCCAAACCATCGGACTTACAGGTAAATACTTCGAAAAAATTATTTCCTTTAACTAAAAATACATTTTTTTTGAGCTTTCCCTATTATTTTGCTTGTTTAAAAAATTGTACGTCGCACTTTTCTCACACAGTTAAATTTTTCCGACGAAATAATTTAGGACAATGTAGGCTGGTCCATTACTCCCAAGGAATAGACCAGAAGCGCTGGAAATGCAGTAGGTGTCAGTTCACTAAAAGTATAAGATTTTCGTCGTTTCCCGGACGAAGCCATTTCTCTTTGAAAAAAATAGCAGTAATGGCGTACTGCTGGATCAAAGATTACATGCAGAAACTAATTCACTACGAAGTTGTTCTGGAAAAGAAATCAAACGTAGATTGGTGTTATTTCTGAAGTGAGGAGTGTGATAAATACCTCTGTCGCAATGTTGAATCTATTGGAGGTTTTGACGACAGTGACGAGGACGAGCCCATTATTGTAGAAATAGGTGAAACTTATTTTTTCCACAGAAAGTACAAGAGAGGACACTGGCATAGAAAGGAACTCTGGGAAGGGATTCTTGTTAGGAGGTTCGAAATCGTAAAGCCAAAACTCTACAGCGCTTGATTACGAGCACATCCTGCCTGGATGCAGTGTTTCTTTCAGGCATACATGAAGGGGGCAAAGCCCTCCCGGAAACAACCATTCGCCCACCCCGTCCGGACATATTTTAGGTTACCGAGTCAATTTTAATAAATTCAGGCTATGATGAAAAAGGAAGTTTCGTTTCTTTTTATGCTACGAATACTTCTTCAATTATATTTTTTTTAATATTTGTTCAAACGGTACTAGTTATAGTTTATTTTATAAAAAATTGTATTACGACGCATGGTATTCTTCAAAATATAATAAGTAGACTTATCATGTCTGGGAATCGTGATTCAGAAACAAGAGTGCGTTGAATGCATTTTAATAGATTAAAATTTCAAGGCTGCGTAACCTCCCCCCCCGCCTTTAGCTGAAAAAAGTTTGTTATTCCAGAAATGTGTGAAGTAATTACTATTTCAGGGATGTTTATAGAATTTTTCATTTTTCTTCGGGGGGGGGGGGGGAAAGGTAGTTATGAAATCCAACATCTGGATAATTAAAGTTAACGAAAAATTAAAGAAATATCGAAGCATTTTTTTCTAATATAGGGATATACATTTTTATTAAATTAAGGCATTTTTTTTAATGTAAGTCACATTTTAACCAAAAAAAAAAAATTAAACCTTTTTACGGGGGGGAGGGCTTCTCTAAATGCGCCCCTGTGCTAGATATATAGTAATTCGTCATCATCATTGTCAACCATTATCAATCCACTGCTGGACGAAGGTCTCCCCAAGTTTCTCCACAACGGCCTGCCTTGTGCCAGTCTCCTCCATGCCACTCTCGCATACTTTCGAATTTCATCCACCCATCTCCCATGTGGTCTTCTTCTGGGTCTTTTCCTGTCCCTTGGAATCCAATCTAAAATTTCGGCTGTCCATCGATGGTCTGTCCTTCTGGCAGTATGTCCAGCCCATAGCCATTTCAGAGATTTAACTCTGATCATGACGTCTTCCACTCTTGTCATTTTTCGGATCCACGAGTTCCTCTTCTTATCTCTCCTGGTTACACCAAGCACGCACCTCTCCATGCTACCTTGAGTTGTCTGCAGCCTTTGTATTTCTCTTTTAGTTAAGGTTCACGTCTCTGCACCATACGTAAGCACTGGAAGGATGCATTGATCAAACACTTTTCTTTTAAGACATAATGACATATTGCTCTTGAAAATCATGCTGTTTCTTCCAAAAGCTCTCCAGGCAAGTTTTGTACGCCGATTAATTTCTTCCTCAATGTGACCCTCACTTGATATCTGCTGTCCAAGATAAACGTGCGTGTCTGTTATCTCCAGCTTTTCTCCATCAATCGATAAATCTTCATTTCTTGTAAAAGCATTGTACATCACTTTTGTCTTCTGAAAGTTCATTTTTAATCCCACTTCTTTACTCTTGTCAGCAAGTTCCTGGATCATACTCTGCAGCTCTGATGGGGTAATTGCAAAAATGACTACGTCGTCAGCAAAACGAAGGTGGGTTAGATAATCTCCATTAATCTTTATCCCCTTGTTTTCTCAGCTCAGCGATTGAAAAACACCCTCCAATGTGGCAGCATTAAAGAGCTTCGGAGATATGGTGTCACCTTGTCTCACTCCCTTTCCAATTTTTACGTGTGTTGTATTTTCAAACAGCCAAATCTTTGCACTTGCATTTTCATAGATGTTATTAATAATATTAATGTATGCATCTTGAATACCGCAGGATTTCAGAGCCATTGTAACTGCTGATGGTTTCACCGAATCAAAGGCTTTTTCATAATCGATAAAACCATGCACAATGGAAGTTCATATTCCCTCGCTCTTTCAATTAGTTCTCTCAGTACGTGGATATGATCTATTGTACTGTAGCCACTCCTGGATCCAGCTTGTTCTCTCGTTTGAGCCATGTCCAGTGTTACCTTCAAGCGGTGTGAAAGAACTTTAGTGAAGATTTTATAAACCGCTGATAGGAGGCTGATAAGTCAGTAGTTCCTGAGATCCCCAATGTCACCTTTTTTACGTAGCAGGATCCAGGGCCGGATAGAGCACTTGCGGGGCCCTGGGCGAAATCTCATTGCGGGGCCCAGAGCAAAATTTCATTGTGGGCACTAAAAAATAAATCTCATATTTTAATAAAGTTGTTTCTGAAAATTATTGTTCGTGAAGAAGACACACGAACACTACCGTAAAGACAAAATGGTCATCTCAAAGAAGTATTTTCTTTAAGCTTAAGAAAAAGACCAAAATACGACTGAAAGTTCTGAGAGATAGAGAGAGAGAGAGAGAGAGAGAGAAGAGACGGAGAGAAATAGAGACAGGAGGGAAGAGAGAGAGAGAAGAGACGGAGAGAAATAGAGACAGGAGGGAAGAGAGAGAGAGAGAGATTTAGAGAAATAGAGACAGGAGGGAGGAGAGAGAGAGAGAGATGGAGAGAAATAGAGACAGGACGGAAGAGAGAGAGAGAAAGAGAGTAAAAAGTGTTAAAATCTACGAATTTCTTTCCCGGGAGAAGAGGTTTAGGTTGCATTGTGACTCTTATAACAGCTTATTCACAAAATGATAAAAAGATACCTGCTTAGCGAATATTTTCGCATTGCAAATATTTTTTATAGGAAATATAATAAGGATCCCTCTAAAATAAATTGGTACAAACAGTTTTTTCCCCCTGATACATGTTCAGTGATTGATTTTTAATGCACAGTCGAGTAACTGACAAATTAGTGATATTCTAAACTTTTATACGAGTTCATATACGAAAGTTACATTTTTTTTTTGAATTTCTTGTAATGTTGGAAAAGTGGCCTTCATGTAGTCCGAAAGTAACTTGGATATTGAACTTTTTATTTCCTTAAATTTAAGTATCAAGTTTTCACACAAATTGTTGGATATATAAAAGTAGGGGACCACAAAATGATGAAATTTAATTTGCTATTTCATGAATGCGAAAAAGATTAAGGTGGTTACAAAAATAATTTCGAATCTGCAAATTTCAGTGTCCGTACGACGAGGGGGGGGGGGGGGATAAAGTATCCAAAAATGGGGAGATTGGAAACAAACAAAAAACTTCAAAAATATATTTTTAAGGGCCTTGCGCCCCATAAGTTACAAGAAAAATGTAGTTAAATTTTTTTACCGAAAATCATTTTGTTTTCTAAACTGCGGGGTCCCCTGAAGGCGCGGGGCCCGGGGCATCCGCCCCGGTTGCCCCTATGGTCCAGCCAGCCCTGGCAGGATCATTGTAGCGGTGTTCCAATCCTCAGGAATCTTCCCTTCATTAAGGCATCGAGTGAAAATTTGGGCGAGTACTGTTTCGATTTCTCCACTTGCTTCTTGTATGATGTCTACAGTAATTCCATCTTCTCCTGGAGCTTTTCCCCGCTTCATGTTCTTGATTGCATGTGCAACTTCTGCTGGAAGGACTGGAAGAACTCTGGTACTGGTACCTTTCATGATGTCTGGAGTACATGTATCATCCCTTTCATATAATTTGGAGTAGAAATCTTTCACTCTTGTCAAAATTTCGCCTCTATTTCTTGTTACAGAACCATCTTCTTTTCTCAGTGCCATAATCTGTTTTCTTCCCTTACTGAGATGTCCCTTTGCTATCTTTAGGCTTTGGTTGTTTTCAATTGCTTTCCTCACTAGTTCACAGTTGGATTTCCTTACGTCTTTAGTGATACTTTTTCTTACTGTCTTGCATAGCTCTATATATTCCACTTTGGAATTCACATCTTCTTTAGTTGTCCTCATCTCTCTTCTTTTCGGCATCAACATTTTGTTTCTTTTTGGTAATTTGTTCACATGTAACTTGTTCTTAGACCCAGCTAATTTTGTTGCTGTTTCCATAAAAGCTTTGGTTACTTTTCTGTTAACTTCAGAAATATCCACTTCTTCTGCTGTTAGGCCTTCTTATGCAGAGAATCTGTTCTTCAGTTCCAACTTGAAGGTATTATGGTGTTTTTTAAGGTTGGTTATGTCAATACATTTTGTTTGTCTTATAAGCTTGCCACGTTTGAGTTTAGTGTTGAGGTGCATCTTACATCTCACCAATCTATGGTCACTACCTGTGTTGAACTTGTTTAGCACACTGCAGTCTTCTACGACGAATTTTTTGTTACACATAATAAAATCAATTTCACTTGTCGTCCCATTTGGATGTCTCCATGTCCATTTCCTGTGTGGCTTTTTCTTGAAAAAGGAGTTCATGATGAAAAACCCTTCTGCCTCTGCAAACTCTACGAGAGTATTTCCACGCTGGTTTCTGTTGCCGAGACCGAATTTACCTACTGAAGTTTCATTCTGTTGCCGTTGCCCTTTTTTTGAATTGAAATCTCCCATAATTATCTTCAAGTGATGCTTACCTTTATTATTTAGATGACAAATTTCCTCATGAAATTCTTCAATTTCTTCTTCAGGATGACTTGTGGTGGGTGCATAAGTTTGAATAATCTGAGCCTTGTATCTTCTCGAGAGTTGGATAACGAGTCGTGCAGCTCTGTCAGAGGAACTTTCAACTTCTACAACTTTATCCTTCAGTTTCTTGTTTATTATAAATCCAACACCACTAGTTCTGCCAGTATCTGTCCCACGATAGTAGAAGAGATGTCCACTTTTCAGTTCGATGAGATCTTCTCCTTTTCTCCTTACCTCACTTAGCCCGACGATGTCTCACTTGATCCTTTGTAGTTCCTCTTCCAATTCAAGAAGCCTTGAATCAGAAGATAGGGAGCGTCCATTATACTTAGCCAAGGTCATGGCAGCCTAGTCCGGTCCTCCGGGGATTCTTAGCACCCTCTGGCTTCATGTCACACTGGCCGCTGCCTTGGCCAGGTACATTCCAGCTGCCGGAGACTGAGAGCCAAGATTTAAGTTGTGGAGTCATTTGGCCATAACTCACCACGCTGGCAAAGCGGGTTGGTGAGTGTGGGATAGCATTTCCTCTAATCCCGATGGTATAGTTATACCGCTATTGGCGGTCGTCAGAGCCCCTTTAGTGGGAACAGGATGCACCACGAGAAGGCGGGG
This sequence comes from Macrothele yani, assembly GCA_039090855.1. NCBI lineage: Eukaryota > Metazoa > Arthropoda > Arachnida > Araneae > Macrothelidae > Macrothele > Macrothele yani. Next base: position 52,735,134 of record CM077032.1, on the reverse strand, counting down.
TTGACATTTGTCAAGGAGAGGCTGTGATGTTACGCATCACCTGACTTACATCCCATATAGTAATTCCTTCTATGCATATAAATATAGTAGTTAAAATTATTTACTATATATATATAGCAAATGGAAAACTTGCCTCCTCTAAGGTTTGCCTCCCCCCGGCCAAAAAGTCCTGAAAGAAACGCTGCCTGGAAGTCACATCATTTCAGACGGATGGGCAGCTTATGCAGACATAGGCAACTTGAGAAATGGAATTTACACTCATTCCGTTGTTATCCGCAGCGAACATTTTGTTAATCCACTGGATCCTAATATTCACACACAGAATGTGGAAAACTTGTGGATGCGCTTGAAGAGGAAGCTACGTCGGCTGTTCGGAACTCGAAGAGGACTTTTCGGCTCCTACATGCGTAAATTCATGTTTTGGACACTCTTCCCAGACATAACACTTTTTGGCAATTTTGTATTTACGCTTTCACAAAATTACCCTTGGAAAAACACAACATACAATGCTGCTGAAAACCGACCTCTTTCCTTTAGCGTATTCCTACACTGGTGTGCAAAAATTAAGGACGAAGAGGAGAAATTAGCAAAACAGTGGAACGAGCAGGCAGAACGGACCGAAAGACCACTCAGGAGATAGACTAGAGTCCGGTACGGTAGGGTATGCGCATATATGCAGCATGACGTAGGGGAGGGGAGTGTCGGAAGGGTATAAAGCACACGGGCGGTGTACGCTCAGCAATTCGGTGAAACTTAGTGCACGGTGTTCATCGGTTTGAACGACGTCGAGTTACTGCCACCGTGTGATATGGCCAACATGCAATTCAGTAGACGACATATGGATGACTTTACCTGAGGTCGCGTCATTGGGAAGTTGGAAGAATTTCGAAGTGTGACTAGTGTGGCCGAGGAGTTCGGGATCGCTCAGAGCATCGAGTACCATGAGATAGCATACCAAATTTGGTGGTTCTAGATTGAAAACTGTAGAAATTTTAACTAAAATGTTGTATGGGGGGCCCTTGACCCCTCCCCCGGCTCCGATCCCTTCCCAAACCCTTCGACGGTCTAAGTTAGAGTACCATGAGATAGTATACCAAATTTGGTGGTTCTAGATTGAAAGCTGTAGAAATCCTAACTAAAATACCGAAAATGTCGTATGGGGCCCCCTTGACTCCCCCGGGCTCCGATCCCTTCCAAAACCCTTCTACGGTCTAAGTTAGGGTACCATGAGATAGCATACCAAATTTGGTGGTTCTAGATTGAAAACTGTAGAAATTTTAACTAAAATAACGAAAATGTTGTATGGGGGCCCCTCGACTCCTCCCCCGGGCTCTGATCCCTTCCAAAACCCTTCTACGGTCTAAGTTAGGGTACCATGAGATAGCATACCAAATTTGGTGGTTCTAGATTGAAAACTGTAGAAATTTTAACTAAAATAACGAAAATGTTGTATGGGGGCCCCTCGACCCCTCCCCCGGGCTCCGATCCCTTCCAAAACCCTTCTACGGTCTAAGTTAGGGTACCATGAGATAGCATACCAAATTTGGTGGTTCTAGATTGAAAATTGTAGAAATTTTAACTAAAATAACGAAAATGTTGTATAGGGGCCCCTCGACCCCTCCCCCGGGCTCTGATCCCTACCAAAACCCTTCGACGGTCTAAGTTAGAGTACCATGAGATAGTATACCAAATTTGGTGGTTCTAAGTTGAAAACTGTATCATTCAACCAACTTCAGAAATCAGAAACTCTCCCTTGGGTTTAAGGTTAGTATTCTGTTTTTCTGGGGCTTGCCCACACAATAACCGAATTATACTTGCTTTTCCCTTTTTTGGAGTTACAATAAGGTACACAGCAGTACATCATGGTAGCTACTGAATTCAATCAAGACAACTTTTGCAATTTGAGTCCGATATAGGCTATAAAATAAATTCTGCACTTTTTTTTGCGTTCATACAGTTGCTTAACTGAAATGATAGCTTATTAATAGCTTATTAATTACGATCAGCCAAAAAAAAAAAAAAAAAAAAAAAGAAGAAAAAACACTGTCTGGGGTCGGCGTCTGCATCTCTAGCGACGAAAAGTGGCATTTTTCTTGTTCGCGAAATCCCATAGAGATCGCTGAAGGGACAGAGCCTTGAGCAGTAACACTTACAATTGATAATCCCAGTAAGCCGTACCTGGAGTCAAACAAACCTTTCGTGATATAACTTAAATTCACTCTTGCGTAGAGCTGGCGGTACTATTTATGGCACTATCGATTGTGTTGTCCAAATCAGTGCATCGATAGCTTTACATTTCTGAATTCCTATAAGTGTAAATCATGATGGTGCCAACTATTCAGCTCCCACCGATGGCTTTGATGACTGGAACGCTCATTTTCACCACATTTATACTGGTGTTGAAAACATTGAGCCCAGCCGAATTGATACATGATGACAATTCGAAACTAAAGTTAACTGTAATCAAAAGAGTAAACGACGAGGGTGTGCGGTTTTTGTACTCTGTTATTCTTCACGTTAAGGCAAGGTCAAAGCGGAAATGTACTTTTCATTCAGATAAAGGCGAAGCAAAAAGCGTTGTTTTTGTTGTTTGTACTAGAAGTTTTAAGGTGCGTCAGGTGCTGAAACAGTTGTTTGTTGAAAGTAACTAATCAGCTATAATGGATAAACGGGAAATATCTTTTGTGCAACTTTATTTGTCTTTTGCTAAGGATAAGTTCTACGCAAAACGTAGCCTTTGAGGAAAGGACTACATAACGTCGGGCAGTCGTCATATCTTAGGCATAATCTAAAACGATAGCATCCAGCTGTTGTCGTTTCAAATGACCCCAGAAAAAAAAAACAATTGAGGAACAACCCCCACTCAAAACTTTATTTATTCAATTTCTCACAAAATATTACGACGATTTTGCTAAACATTATAGAAAAAATGATTTTTGCATACAAAACTGCAGAATTTTCTTCTTTAGCATTTGTGAACAGAAACATAAAAAAATCATGCAGTACAAACAGAAAATGAGAATTAAGGATCAACGAATTAGCTCGTTCTTCAGGCAAAACATTTTTTTCGTGACTTTTGCTCACACCCCTGGGAGCATATTAACAAAACGTAGATACTCCTCCCCTGTGGCAGTTGCCTAAGCACTGGCTTCTGGTCATTCGTCCGAGATGGGCCCGGATTCGAATCCCGTGAGGAATAGGTGTTTTGGTTGTGCTTGTCTTATAGAACTGGCTTCTCCCTTCCCTGAAACCAGAAGCCCTAAATCAGGGATGGGCGAATGCTTACAGCCCATCTTGTTGCTCACGGTGGTCGTTAAACTCCTAACCAAAAATAACAATAAAAAAAAAAAAAAAAAAGGTTTGTTTCAAAGTTTATCTGAGCTTAGCTTTTCGACAATGTGGAAAATTAAGAAAATTTCTTGTCAGAAATAATTTTTCATTATGGAAAACAAATTTTTATCCGAGAAACTTTGCCAACGCACTATCAAAAGTTATCAATTGTTATTTTTGACTATTGAAAAGTATTGATAGTCATAAATGTCGGTAGTTCTCCACCTCTACTCTTGCACTCAAGCTATTGCTTTAGGAGCTCAATCCTGAACTAACAGAGGTTCATATTAGAGCTAAACTTACTGGCGAATCAGTTTCTAGTAGGCGTGCCGTATAATCAGTGGAAGATGAGGAATGACTGTTCTATCGTTAGACACCGCCTCATAGCTACAATGAGGGTTGGAACCAAAGAGTGGATGGAAGAGACAGTTTCAATATTCATGATGTCATGTGCCGAATTTTGCTAACGGAAAATATTGCAATCGATTTAGGACCAGAACCCACAACTAACAGAATTTAATGTTAGACTGTTACAAATTGGGTCGAACAAATTGTTGTAGGCGTGCATTATAATTACTGGACAATTATGAATGGTCATTCCATCATTCATCGCCATATCATGGTAGCCCCATACGATGGAACAACAATATTAATATACAGAGCGTCCGAGAATTATTGGACACATTACAAAATTATTTACAAAAAAAAAACAAAACAAAAAACTATGAGCATTGTCTGGTTTTCTATATCACGTATTACTAACACGGTTTCTATATTTTGTTTTGCAAAATTGTTATTCCCAGAATCTGATAGATGGCGCTAGGTGTGGCCTGATGAGGAATGTATGAGAAATGCGCAATCAGTAGTCATGTCATCCGTACAGCAGAAGCCGATGTGTGTGTTATGGCTTGCGGAATTAAAGTCTGACATTAAAGTTAAAAGACAGTACCGTTCAGAGTATGCTTGTAATCCTCCGTCAACGAAATCAATTAAGCGGTGGATGAAACAGTTTTAAGAAAAAGGCAATATGGAACATCGTGGTGAAGCCGGTAGGCCTCCACCACGATGTTCCACATTGCCTTTTTCGACGAAACCCCAAGAAATCCGTTCGTAAAGCAAGCAGAGAACTGTGCATTCCGAAATCGACAGTTCACGATATCTTGCACAAGAAATTATAGTTTCATGCTTAAAAAATTCAAATAGTGCAAAAGATGCATGTAAATGATCACACTCGGCGATACGATTTCGCTGTGGATATGCTGAATCTAGTGGAAAAGGACGAAAATTTCCTCAGTACTGTAATGTTTAGTGATGAATCCACATTTCATGCATCAGCTATTGTGAATCGTCACAACTGTAGGATATGGGGCAGTGAACCGCCTCATGTTGCTATTGAACTGGAACGTGATTCTCCAAAAGTTAATGTGTGGTGCGCCCTATCAAAAAGAGAAGTGATTGGACCTTTCATCTTCTGCGAAAACCCCATAAATGATGACATTTACTTGGATGTGCTAGAAAATTTCGCTATACCCCAGATCAAAAGATATGACAACGTCGTTTTCCTACAAAACAGCGTGCCTCCGCATTAGTCAGCGTGTGTACGTAAGTGCCTAAATGCGCATTATCCCAACAGATGGATTGGGCGTGGTGGTCCCATTCCGTGGCGTCCTCGCTCTCCGGATCTAACTCCATTGGATTATTTCATGTGGGGTTATGTGAAGGATCGTGTCTATCAGACGCCTTGTACTGATCTGTAGGAACTGAAGCAGCGTAACACAGCTGCTATTAATTCCATAATTCCTCAGTTGCTTGCCAATACATGGCATGAAATCGAGTATCGCTTGGACGTACTACGAGCAACCAAGGGATCTTACATTGAAATTTATCAACTTGTATAGTTACTTTATAAGTTAGTACAGTCAGTTTCTTTCTATCTGTTTAATGTTTTGTTTTATAAAATTTTGTAATGTGTCCAATAATACTCGGACACCCTGTATACAGTATGATTTCAAGCGCCGATCAACGGTTGAAAAAAGAAAATTGGAATCCTTGTTCGAGCTTAACCCACAAGTAACTGAGCTTCATTTAGAGTTTTACTTATTGGTCTACCAGGTTGTAGTAGACCTAGATGTGCATTATAAATCAGGGGAAGATAAGACATGGCGACGAAAGATATAACAGCCGGTTTTCATATTCATCTCATGACGCACTGATCTTCGCTAAACAATAAAATTACAATCAAATTCGAAGTTCAATCCACACTTCTAACGGGTTTCCATGTTCGGCCGTTCAGTTGCACTTATTGGGCCGATCAGGTTGTAGTTGGCGTGCTCGAGGGCAACACAATTCAGTCACATATATCAGGTGGCGTTGACCGATGGAACATCCAATTTGTAATATACATAATATCATACGTTCAAATTCTCTAACGGAGAAAATTCCAGTCGATTGAGGAGCTCAAAGAACTAACAAAGATTCATGTGAGAATTTTACATATTATTTTAATCAGGTTGCGGTATAAATCAGTGGTAGAAATGAGGTGTTGACGTATGAGGGCACATGCAGTTTTAAATACTTCTTATCAAACCCGCACACAATCCGGATCCCCACTATAATTTCAGGCCCCCCATGACTGGGTTTGTTTCGAGGAAACAAAAGCATTTGGCTCACTGACTTACGGTATATTTTTACTATTAACTACAGAAGACTTTTATTTAATATCCAAGCATATGTTGAAAAGTTAACTGACCATTGTGTTTTTCTTTTTCAAAAAAAGAACGTTAAAGAATTCTTTAATTTTTTTAAAGCACCACGAAGGTTTCTTCATCTTCCACCTTTTTTCTTCTTTTTCTTTTCTTTTTTGTTTTGTTTTGTTGTTTTTTTCCCGGAGAAGTTGGACCCTGCCACACCCTGAAATCATTTGATTCCTACGGCTGTTCCCGGAATATGGAAAATGCAACCCTCGGCCAGTGTTTTTTATTGCACCGCAGTTCATAATCTTTTCTGCTAAATTCCCTTAAAAAACTTAAAGAATTAGCCAGTAAATTTTCCGCTAGATTTGAATTAAAAAGAAAAAGTAAAGCAAGATGAAATCTCTTGTTTTTAACAAAACAAAAATCAAAAGCATTTCGGTCGTTGGGGTGGGCCATCTAGTGAGGGAAAAATGACACAGCTTTGCTCACTGAACATTCAGTTTATTAACATCTCTCAATGATCTGTAACTAAATGAGCACATGCTCGTACTCATAAATCATTTGCTGTTTTCTCCTGGAGAAAGGGGCGATTGTTATATTTAAGGAGCAAGCTGCCACGGACGTGAACTGGGTATGGAAACCTTTTTTAAAATATCAATGCAATTTTATAAACCAAAGTACATAAACACGCATTAAACAATCAAATGTTACGTATTAGTTGGATATTTAAATAGAATATACTTATTTCTTAATTTTTTTCAGCATACAGTAGTTCGTTTAAATAACTAATTATATATTAAAACCTTGATTTATCCTGTTAGTGGATGACCACAGCGGACAAATATTATTTTTTTCGGTCTGGCAATTTCGTGTCAGACCAGAAAACTGTTCATCTTGCACTTGCGGATATTAGGACAAAACAAACATTTTGTTTGGGTTTTCGTAGCCGAACTCGATCGAGCGTGCTGCCTGTGCGATGAGAAGAAAATCACGCTTCAGCAAGGAATCATGACGTTCTGAGTAGTTCTGTTGTTTTACGTCTGGTGGAGCTGTTAGCCCCTTACTGCAAAGCCATTCTTTACTCTCAGTGGGTGATGTGATTCTATCTCCGATATTACTCACGTGTAAATCTATCTCGGATGTTATATGCTTAAAACTGCATTGTGAATGCGTGAATCTATTTCGGATTTCTCTGCTTAAAACCGCATTTTAAGGCAGTTCACTTACGTATGTAACTTTATTTTATTTTTACTTCTCGAACATTAACATGGTTTATTGTTGTGTTCCGTTTTGTACATATGCGCAGGGGAAACAAAGCACAGTTTCTTTTCATCCGTTTCCATCAGATCCTCATCTAAAGGCAGAATGGCTGAAAGCAATATCACGTGAAAAATTTTCGGGAAATAGCAATTCTGCTTTATCTGTGGTATGCAGCAGGCATTTTAAGCCAGAAGACTACACTTCTGGAATTACAATTAAAAAACTAAAGAAAAGCACATTTCCCACTGTTTTTCCCGGCTATCCCTCCTGTAATATACCCAAAACACTTGTTAAACGACGTACCGTTGACCGTAAGGCAGATCAGCATTCAGAAAACCAAGTTCTCAGGAGAAAGATGGGAAATATTGTGGGAAAACTAGAAGAAAAGATACTAGTACAACCCACATACTTCTGCTTATATAGCAGATACATGGATGACATCTTATTTATAATAGATAGCTCAGAAATTGTTCCAGAAAGAATTCTAGACTCATTCAATGAATTAGATGATTCCCTTAAGTTCACTATTGAACTTCAAAAAGAAAGAAGAATAAACTTCTTAGATATTACTATCTATTATGAAGATGAAAAATTCCTCACTAGTTGGTATAAAAAACCAATGAATACTAAAAGACTACTGGATTTCAATTCGTATCATCCAGTTTCTATTAAGAAAAATGTAGCAAGTCAGTTTTTAGAAAAAATTAATAAAATAGTTTCTACTGCAGATAAAAAAGAAGCCCATAAAGAAGAGCTTAAAGTCATACTTGCAGAAAATAACTATCCTAAAGAAGAAATTGAGAAGCTTCTGAATTTTAATGGTAAGAAGAACCCACAAAAGCAAGAAGTAAAATTCACTAGAAAAATTTCTTATCACAAAGGTTTATTTGAGGCTTTAAAGAGAATTAGTAAAAAATACAATATTAGGCTAGCTCCAAGTTTAGAGAACAAAGTTAAAAAATTTTTCCCTAAAATAGTTCAAAGAGAAGAAGATATTTTAAAAATGCAAGGAGTAGTTTATGAAGTAAATTGTAGTTGTGGACTATCTTACATAGGTGAAACAGGTCGCAGACTAGAAACTCGTATAGCTGAGCATAAAGCAGCTATAAAAAATTGCTCCAACAAGACTGGATTAGATAGGCATGTTAGAGAAACTGGGCACAGCATGGATTGGAATTCCCTTAAAGTAATCAGTTTCCAAAGCAATTTCCAAAAAAGAAAACTGAAAGAAGGAATAGAGATTGAGAAAATCAAAATTCCATCATCAATGACTGCAAAGGATTTTCCCTGCCTAACATCTGGCAGGATTTGTTGAAAAATAACCTAAACCGTCAAGGTTAACCGTAACCGTCAAGGTAAACCGTAACCATGATAGTGACAAGCAAAAAGTGACAACAACAAGAGAGCCTGAAGAAGGAGAAGAGTTTTCTCCGAAAATTTGCTATAAATAAAAAATTTCCTAGTAAATTCCCATAAGTTGCTTTAGATTATTAACTCAATTAAACTAGGAAGCCATTTCTCAATATGAGCTTTATTCAAAGAACAAAAACGAATGTTACAGAAGCAATACCACATTTGGGAAATGTTTTTCCAGCTAATGAGATGCCAGAAATGTTTGAAGCAAATCAAGGTGGGCCACTTTGACTGAAGCAGAACTGTTTTTGCATTTTTTGAGATCAGCACAAGAAAATGAGTGTTCCAACATTACAGCAACTGATACTTCTGTCGAAGAATTGCAATGTCAATCTTTACCTACTAAACTGGAAAACTTAAAAAAAAAAAAAACACCCAGCCTGGAGTAAAAGAACCTCTCCCAAAGGATATAATTTAGTACCTGAAAGAAATCTTATGAAACTACCTCACAGGACAACAATCTCAAAATATGTTGGGCCTGAGACAGGTGAAGTGGGTATTACACCTCTTATTAAACAGAGGCTGCGAGAGGAATCTTGTAATGTCTTTTATAGCCCTGATCGAAGCAGCTGATCTGTTTTGGCTTCACTAAAAACGGGTCCTTTCACCTCCTTTTCTTGTAACCTACTTGGTGCTCACCCCGCTCCATTCAAAGCACAGGCACTCGGCCAATGCCCCCTGAAACACGGCCCAAACACCTCCTGCTCTCAAACGTCTAACGTCACCATTTGTAGCAATTGGATTGATACTTTTTTTGTTTTAAAGTATAAAACTTAGTTTTAACACCCACCAACAGGGTGTTAAAACTAAGTTTTATTACTTTTAAACTTTAATTTCCTAAGGTAATGCTACTACTTACGGCACACTGTTGGGCCAAAAATGCGCACACTTCAAACTATTAAAATGACGGTGCAACCACTTTTCTTGCACTATACTCAAGGCAAACTTAACCTGTCATTGGAAGGAAGGCTACAGAGTGTATACTTCCACTGCATAAAATAGTTCCGGTCTAAAAGCTCGTACTCCAGCTTCAACTGGCACTTAGAAAGGACACAGATGTTCAATAAGTTGTGTGTGTGTGTGCATTTAAAAAATTCAGATCTCAGTTTCACCGGCATTTCTAAAAATACAGATATTCGTGCTTTGGTGACGTCACTGATGGTTCTCTGTCACAGCATTCTTGTTTGGGTCAGAGTTAAGCTGTCAACCCAGGGGATATTTATTGCTGTGGGGGGTGGGGGGTCATTAGTGGAAGGATGAGGGCGAAAAGTGTTTCCGAGGGCATTTCGCGTTTCTCCCCTGGTTTCTCCTTCTTGATTGTTGTTTTAAAACACTCTTCTGTCTTTTCGGTTTTTTCGAATGGCATCTGCCGGTCACTCGAGTGTATTTCAGCCGCATAAACCTGGGAAACCGCTACGAAGCTCTGCTAAGGTGATCGTTATGAATGTTTTCACTAAATTGATGGAAAAACATTCGCCGAATAAATCAAATGAATTAACAGTTCTTACGGCAGAACTCACTGGCGTTTCAAGTCGCACCATTGCGAGAATGAAGGTTGAATTTAGTACTGAAGTACCTCAGATCCATCGGCAATTTATTTCTTCAAATTAAAATACAATTCTCGCTTGGCTTACATAGAACGTTTTCTCGAAATTAGTTTGGAGTTCCCAATTCAGTTCTCAATATAGGCCAAGAAACGGCTATCTTTTCCTTTTGAACTTTTGTGCGCGTATGAACCGGCATGAAAATTCAGACAAATGAAAGAGTTCCTTCCCCAGCCACACATAATTCGGAAACTTGGAAAACTGCCACACATTCAAAGTGTTCCTCGGAGGAACAGCAATTTGTGCCCGGCCCATCAATGAAAAACATGTGGCAATTTTCCAATGTGTGGCAATTTTCCAAGTTGCTGAAAGATGTGTGGCAGTTTACAGTGAACCCTAAAATATCATTTACCACAGAGACGGGCTCTTGTCCAGTACTTATGGCAACACGGGGTAGTTAAAAATGCATACACATTTAACGGATGTCTGTTATAAAAAAAATCTAATCAAGGCAAAATTTTTGAAAGAACGAAATTTTACGCATAACTGATGACATGGTAAAATTACTTTTAATTAAATCCCGCAGTTGGTAAACTTCAAGCAATAAGTATAAAATATATGAAATATATAAAAAAATGGAAAAATATGTGAAAACAAAATTAGGCCACTTAAGACTGCTTCCCGTGTTTAGCAAAGATAATTTCATTTTAAAAGTAAGAAAGAAAGAAACGTTACACGTTCTGTAACATCTCAAAAAAAAAAAAAAAAGATAAGAGAGGGAGAAATAAACTGCTTGTCTACCGGTCTGCAAAGCGCGCGGCTGTGGGGAGGGGGTTAAAATAGAGGGGTTTGGTAAGGGATCACGGTGACAGCCAGCCAGCCCTGAGGGCTTGTGGGAGAAGTTTTCCGAGTGAAGGTTAATTACACACCATTAGTGCGGAGTAATACTGGGAGTGAAAAGGTCACCGTAGCTTTGGCCTCATTGCCCCTATACTCGGGGCAAAGCTATCCTGGCAATGGGGCCAAAGCTACGGTGACCTTTTCACTCCCAGTATTACTCCGCACTAATGGTGTGTAATTAACCTTCACTCGGAAAACTTCTCCCACAAGCCCTCAGGGCTGGCTGTCTGTCACCGTGATCCCTTACCAAACCCCTCTATTTTAACCCCCTCCCCACCGCCGCGCGCTTTGCAGACCGGTAGACAAGCAGTTTATTTCTCCTCTCTTATCTTTTTTTTTTTTTTTTTGGAGATGTTACAGAACGTGTAACGTTTCTTTCTTTCTTACTTTTAAAAATGAAATTATCTTTGCTAAACACGGGAAGCAGTCTTAAGTGGCCTAATTTTGTTTTCACATATTTTTCCATTTTTTGTTTATATATTTCATATATTTATACTTATTGCTTGAAGATTACCAACTGCGGGATTTAATTAAAAGTAATTTTACCATGTCATCAGTTATGCGTAAAATTTCGTTCTTTCAAAAATTTTGCCTTGATTAGATTTTTTTTTTATAACAGACATCCGTTAAATGTGTATGCATTTTTAACTACCCCGTGTTGCCATAAGTACTGGACAAGAGCCCGTCTCTGTGGTAAATGATATTTTAGGGTTCACTGTAAACTGCCACACATCTTTCAGCAACTTGGAAAATTGCCACACATTGGAAAATTGCCACATGTTTTTCATTGATGGGCCGGGCACAAATTGCTGTTCCTCCGAGGAACACTTTGAATGTGTGGCAGTTTTCCAAGTTTCCGAATTATGTGTGGCTGGGGAAGGAAATCTTTCATTTGTCTGAATTTTCATGCCGGTTCATGCGCGTTTAAGGCAACTGCGCACAAAAGTTCAAAAGGAAAAGATGGCCGTTTCTTGGCCTATATTGAGAACTGAATTGGGAACTCCAAACTAATTTCGAGAAAACGTTCTATGTAAGCCAAGCGAGAATTGTATTTTAATTTGAAGAAATAAATTGCCGATGGATCTGAGGTACTTCAGTACTAAATTCAACCTTCATTCTCGCAATGGTGCGACTTGAAACGCCAGTGAGTTCTGCCGTAAGAACTGTTAATTCATTTGATTTATTCGGCGAATGTTTTTCCATCAATTTAGTGAAAACATTCATAACGATCACCTTAGCAGAGCTTCGTAGTGATTTCCCACGTTTATGCGGCTGAAATACACTCGAGTGACCGGCAGATGCCATTCGAAAAAACCGAAAAGACAGAAGAGTGTTTTAAAACAACAATCAAGAAGGAGAAACGCGAAATGACCTCGGAAACACTTTTTCGCCCTCATCCTTCCACTAATGACCCCCCACCCCCCACAGCAATAAATATCCCCTGGGTTGACAGCTTAACTCTGACCCAAACAAGAATGCTGTGACAGAGAACCATCAGTGACGTCACCAAAGCACGAATATATGTATTTTTTAGAAATGCCGTTGAAACTGAGATCTGAATTTTTTAAATGCACACACACACAACGTATTGAACATCTGTGTCATTTCTAAGTGCCAGTTGAAGCTGGAGTACGAGCTTTTAGACCGGAACTATTTTATGCAGTGGAAGTATACACTCTGTAGCCTTCCTTCCAATGACAGGTTAGCGTGCGTTGAAACTTTGCAACAACTGTAAGAAAACAGTACTTGTGAATGTGAAACATTACATATGAAAACACCACGAATTCAATTTTCCCTATATAAATAACATTTCAACAATTTACTGTTGAATGTTATAAAGTACACAATGAATTTTTTAATCATTAGGGAACATCATAAATTAAAAATAAAACATTGAATTCATTTATGTTTCTTCATCTTCATCTTTACGTATTTCCTGTTATATCGTCTTACACTACTTTCCGGTTTTTTCATAATTTAAAAAGTTACTTTTTTTAATCTAATTTTTACTATTTTTATTTTATTTGAAATACCTTTATCATGAACCTCTTACTAAGTATATGTAGAATGTTTTAAAGGGTGATTTCTAAATAAATTGTATACTTCCTGTTGCAAGCGGAAACTCTAGTGCAGGCTCCCACCCACTCAGTAGATCTGTGTAAAAGGAAGTGACAATACATTTTTAAAGGATCCTTACTCTAAGTTAAATATTATTTCAATTGATAGCCGACATTGTTAAGAAGTTTTAAAATACACTGAAAATTATTTTTGATTTTGCTGAATGATTACTTCAGTGAAACTCATTTGGGAAAATACTTGCTTTTATGAATTCTGTATTTTAATTGTCATGGCTACTAGCTAATCATCCCACCTTCCTATATTGTTTCAATAACTGGATGCACTACGTTTGTATTTCGTAACTCACTCGGAATAGTTCGCTAGGTATAACATTATTCCAATACATACCCTCTTTTCTGTTTGCTTGGTTTTTGTACCAAAACAAATCATAACGGAATAGCCCAAGATTTAATTTGACTCTGTAATTATACAGATTGTTACGCGTTATTCTTACTTTCCTTTAGTTCTTTAATTGTTCAGTAAAATGTTCCAGTCAAATGTACCGGAAAACATCTGGCTGCAGAAAAATAAAATAAAAATGACTACTATTAATTGTTATGTATTTTAGCTCGCAACTGATATAACAGTCGTACAGTAGGCAATCAGCGCCCACTGGCGTTGGCGGAAATAATTTGAACTACCGATGATTCCTGTTTTCAGTGGTCACCACGCAGGCCGCAGAGAGCGTCCCCTCGCGCTCCATCGAGTCGGGCCATGCCCTAGCTGTCATTTATAAAGTTATGGAAAGGTACGGGGAGTTTTGTTTTTGCGGGGTTTTTTTCTAGCATTTTCAGAAAGTCCTAAACAGGATTTGCTGGCATTCGGTTTCTGTGGCACAGCAAAACGTGATAAAATAAAGAGGGCTACCGTGTAAAATTATAGCTAACCTTCCAAAAGTGGCCCGCTCCGATAGATGCCGCCACGGTAGCATTTCACCTCTACTCCTCTCTTCTCGCGCTATTCTTTTACGATCTCTACTACTCCTCTGATATGTGGAACTGCAAAAAGTTCTTTAATGAAGTTGGAAAGGATGAGGATACCTCTATTTCATGGTGTGAAGAACAGGCTTTGTTTCCCACTTCCAAAATATTTTCTGAAGGCCATCTCACGACTCTACGTGTTGATGCGTCTCATCCTTTAGGGCAATTCAGGTGACGGAAGAAGCACGCTTCAGGGAATGACGTATTGTTTCGCCAAAGGATTGTCTTACGATGAGGCGATTGAAGAAACCTCACATGGCAATGTTACAACATCCACTGAGACAGTTAGCGACTGGTATTCGTATTGCAGACAACTAGTCTCAGAGTTTATGGTAGCCTAGTAATGTAAGGAAATAAGGCTTGGTGGTGATGGAATCATCGTCGAAGTGGACGAAGCCAAAGTGGGCAAACGCAATTACAACTGTGGTCGTCTCGTCGAGGGCACCTGGATTCTTGATATCTTTGAAAGATATACCAAGCGGTTCAGGGTGGAGATTGTTCTGATAACAGCAGATCAGCATCAAACACGTCGAGCCAGGAACAACAATTATGATGGACCAGTGGGCTGCATAGTGCAATCTCCAATCCTCTCCCTCAACTTCATTGATCCCATCACAGGGGCGCATACACAAGGAGTAGAGAGTAATGGGCGTCCCCTGAAACATAAATTAACACAGGGCACCCACAAAATGTACTTGGCAGACCATATTATGGAATATTTATTCCGCCGGAATTGCCGTCTTTCCTTAGAACATTGCTCTGAATTCCTGATTCGTGCGATCAGGCAGTTCTTCCCTGGCAGATAAAACTTTTCTTGCTTTTATTCTGCAATTAATATTTCACACATGTTCTACAATGTACATTCATAAAGGTCCTTTTAAGGGCCACCTTTAATCCATATTGTTCAGTTCTTTTGATACTTTCACAATGTAATGCAAGACTTTACGATGTAGCGAAAACGTGTCGTCATCTATTGTCGTTTCAGAAAACTATTTCTGGGATATATTTAGAAGGTTTACCATACCTCAGTCAAGTGTTGGTATGAAAAATCCCTTCATCTTAGCTAAAATCTTTCTGATTAAGGGATTCCACAACATGATGACTGACTTGGAGCACCCTGCTCAGAATTTCATAAGTTATCTTGCTGGGAATCAGTACAAGCGGGTCACTGAAAAGGAAAATTAGCAAGCCCGTTGACTTCTTTCCCGGATCTTTGTAAAGAAATTGTCGAATTAAAGG
This sequence comes from Macrothele yani, assembly GCA_039090855.1. NCBI lineage: Eukaryota > Metazoa > Arthropoda > Arachnida > Araneae > Macrothelidae > Macrothele > Macrothele yani. Next base: position 52,719,657 of record CM077032.1, on the reverse strand, counting down.
ATAAAAGTAATATCACTAAAATTCACCCTGAAGATAAACTTAAAAACTATATAAAGCTTCTGTAACAGTAATATCACCAATTTAGAAATTAAAATAGGTAAAACCATGTCCCAAGAAGCCTGCGATAACATGAATGTCACGAAACTTCAGCCCAAGATTAGAAATCTTAATTTTAAAATTGCCCATAACGTAGTTCCCACTATGGAATGGTGCAAAAGATTTCTTTCTATTCCTAATGATAAATGTCCGCTTTGTGATGAAGTTGAAGCTATCACTAATCTGTGATAGTTTCAACTTCATCACAAAGCGGACATTTATCATCATCTAATTTGTACAATGTAAGGAAAATTAGGAAATTTGGGCAAGTATTGGAGCCTAACTACTGTTCTTCACACAGAAAAGTTCTTGTTCCATACCTGAGTCAAGAAATAAATATATATTGATAGTGCTATAAACATCAGTATTGCTATGACTAAATTTCAAATTTGGAAAAAACGAAACTATAAGATATACGGTCAAAAAATCAAAACAATAAAAGGCTTCAAATATCCATTCTTTGAATAATTAGAGAAATTATAAGAAATGACTGGCGTAGCCTGAGTAAAAAATCCTTTCGGAAGAAATGGTTAGTACACAAGAATTTGTGTTATATTAACAAAAACGCTAATGAACCAAATGTTCATATGGTATTCTAAAATAGTGAAAGTCTAAAAGTTCCTTTTCTTGGGGAAAAAAATAAGAAATATATATATATCATCAGCATCGTCAACCATTATCACTCCACTGCTGGATGAAGGTCTCCCCAAGTTTCTTCCACAACGGTCTGTCTTGTGCCAATCAACTCCATGTTACTCCCGCATACTTTCGAATTTCATCCTCCATCTCCCATGTGGTCTTCTTCTGGGTCTTTTCCTGTCCCTTGGAATCCAATCTCTTTCTATATATATATATAGCAAAATCATATAAAGGAAAAAAAAAACATCACAAGAACAAATTTCAAATTGCAACCGAAGCACCAGAGGCTGCATGGAAGAAAGATCAAATAGTATAGAAATGTGAAATTAATGAACAAATTTTAAGCGAAAGAAAATAAAAATAAAACAAAAATTCGGGGAGCTAGAAGAAGAACAACAATCACCACTTTCCAACCACCCGAAGCAGGCGAGCTTCAAACGATGGAAATTTAACTAACAGAAGAATCCAGGGAAGCATATTAATGACTGATTCTCTCTTGGCTTCGTCAAGGGCAAGCAATAAGAAAATCACTCATTAATCTACTGAGACCAGAGAATTGTGGGTTTCTGCTATTTTAGTTTGCTATAAGGATAGATTAAATTTAGGGATAAAATTGTCAAATTAAAAAGGATTTCCAAAAAACCAAACCCAGCAAACTAAAGCACGTTGCCTGACAGCACAACAACCAAGATTATCACACTTAAAATAAAAAAGAAAGGGAGCCGAGCACCCCCCCCCCCCAAAAAACCAGGTAAGAAATTAGTATTAAAAAATCAATAAAAAGCTAACCAATGAAAGGTACAGAAATGATACCTTTAAGCTTGTCACAGAAAAAGTGAAACCTTTATCCTGCCAGATAAAAAGAAAAACTGAAAACACAGAAAAAAATAAAATATAAACAAAAGTAAATTAAAACAAACAAACCAACATTACAATTTTGAAAAAAGAAGGAAACAAGCAACAAACTTAATAAAAAGGAAGCAAAAGTTGCCCAAGGAGCAATTTACAGTTGCAAATCCCGAGATTGAAATCAAATAACCAAGCTGCATGTCTCAGAATGGCAAGGTAAATGCCCACAGCAAAAGATTCTTAAAATATTAATAAATTCTTTAAAAAAAGCAAGTGTTTAACGTGAAGCGTAGTTTTGTCGTCGACGTTGTGCCTCTTCGTTCAATTTTAACACTCACTCCCCGAATCACACAGGCTCCTGTGTGAGTCGGAGGGAGTGAGTGTTTTGGTTCTGTCTCTGCTCTTTCTCTTATGATGTGGTATGAATGGGTAGTATCTGAAGGGAGGGTGTTGTGTATTTGCTGCTTGTGGTGTGACCGGTTCGGTGTGGAAGTAGGCCGGGGAGGCACCTGCCATGGATCATGTGAGTGCCTTGGTGCACCTGTCGGCCCGGTGTCCTCTCTGACAGTCTCTCGTCCGGGTCGCTGTCACTTGGTCACCTCCGAAGAGGACTTTTGTCCGCCTACATGGACGTTCCGGGTGTACCTTCGGGCTGCACCCACCGTTCTTGGTGAGCTCGCCGGTCTTTGTGTGCGGATCCTTTCGTGTTCTTCGGAGGATCTGTATGACTCAGGGGTTTGTGTGGTGCTGCTTGTTGGGCCGTGGTGGGAGTGTGTGTAAACATCAGTGAACCATGTCTAGGTGTTTATTTTGGGCATGGTGAACAGTGTGAAGATGTTTTGCAACAAAGTTCGTGTATGGAGGAGGGGACGTCGTGCGAGAGTATATTAAGGGGCTCCCTCTCCCAGCCCCCATGATTTGGGGGTCTTATACGAAGACAAATTTTAGTTGTTCGTGTTGTAAGTTTATTTCCGAACACCTGCGTGTGCCGGAGCATAGTGCGGTGTCTAGCGGCACAGGGGTTGTTCGTCCTGGACTTGAGGGACGTCGGCTTGGCAGTGACTTCGATTACTGTAACGATTCAAAGATGGCCGCTTGTGTAAGTTTATTAATAAATTTCTAGAGAACTCCCTGGTGGATTTGCGCGGGATTTTTTGTCAATTTTCTTCTATTTTTATAGAAGAATTTTATTCCGCCGCCAATCCGGAGACTCCGGTTGCGATATTTTGGCAGTTTACCTGTACCGCTATTGTTAAAGCTGCACGTGGTCTACGTCTATTGTGTTGTGCCCCTGTTACTGGATTGCCTTTTGGATTTCAAGCCGGGAATTTTGTGTGTACTTTTTCACATTTTCTTTGGTTAGGACTGTGTGTTTTTTTATTTTCTGACTGTTGCTAGCTTTTGGAAGGGGTCCCGGACTTTTTGTCCTCTTTGTAGAGTTAGAATGTCTGTTAGGACTGAGCCCAATAGGGCTAATGCCGTCGTGGTGACCCATAAGGGTATTCCTGCTTCGGACATTTCTCTTGCCCTGTACAATCACGTGGGTGCACCCCCGCCCCAGTATTTTCTTTAATTCAAAAGGTGAATAAGGACAAGCTTGAGGTAGTACTAAATAGTAGAGGTCAAAATAATTTTTTAGAGTTTTTGCATTGTGAATTATACAATGCGGAAGTCGCTATCGCGTTTGGACAATATAGAAAGGTGCGTAAAGAAATGGCGGGTCACACGAGGGGATCCCTTTCTGGCACTCGTGTTGTTGCCATTGATATGAAACAAGCTGTCCCCAATTTCATGGAGTTCAAAGGACAGATTTGTATGAATGTTTGTAGGGGGCAAGTCCATGTGTGCAGGCATTGCAACCATGCTGGGCACATAGCTGTTAACTGCGGGAAGTATACCTGCAGCAATTGCTTCATTTTGGGTCACACTGATGAGGAGTGCAAAGAGCCGTGTGGAAACTGCAGATCAACACACCATCAAAGAAAGGTGTATACACAGAAGTCCTTTGCACAAATGACCAGAGGTGCAGATAATACCAGAAGATGTGGAGGAGTGTCACGCTGGTGAGGCGGAGGGTTCAAAAAGTGTTGCCGAGGCTGCGGCCTCGAGTAAAACAGACGGGGCCCACCAAATTACCAGCTCGGAGCACGCCTCAAAACCTCACTGGATCCCCGAGGAAGATAATGATGCTAGTTCAAGTAAGAACAGGGTAACTAACAATGTGAATTAAGAGCATGTTTCTGTTCCAGCGAAAGAGAGAAAAACCTTTCCTATCGGTGAAGATGGGAAGAGGGGTCTCTCCCCTTCAACTTCTAATGACGATGGGTATACTAAGAAATCAAGAAAGTTGTCTGTCAAAGACCTTGAAGTTCTCAAATCCAGGCCCGGAAGCGTAAGCATCGTGGATGGGCAAAATGAGGAAAATATGGAGGTTGATGTTAATACCTCAGGTGCTACTATTCCAATGGAATCCAGCACTTGGGTTATTTCCATCGAAGAGGACAAACAGGCTCACAGTAGTGCCCGAAAAGAGCCTGGAGAAAGTAGGGACTTTTCCAGCGGTGGAGAAGAGAATTCTAGTGTGGAAATTACTGATGTGTCAGAGAACAAAGAACATGTTTCAAATACTTTGCATATATATATATATCATCATCATCATCATCATTGTCAACCATTATCAATCCACTGCTGGACGAAGGTCTCCCCAAGTTTCCTCCACAACGGTCTGTCTTGTGCCAGTCTCCTCCATGTCACTCCCGCATACTTCCGAATTTCATCCACCCATCTTCCATGTGGTCTTCTTCTGTGTCTTTTCCTGTCCCTTGGAATCCAATCTAAAATTTCGGCTGTCCATCGATGGTCTGTTCTTCTGGCAGTATGTCCAGCCCATTGCCATTTCAGGGATTTAACTCTGATCATGATGTCTTCCACTCTTGTCATTTTTCGGATCCACGTGTTCCGCTTCTTATCTCTCCTGGTTACACCAAGCATGCACCTCTCCATGCTGCTTTGAGATGTCTGCAGCCTTTGTATGTCTCTTTTAGCTAAGGTCCACGTCTCTGCATCATACGTAAGCACTGGAAGGATGCATTGATCAAACACTTTTCTTTTAAGACATAATGGCATATTGCTCTTGAAAATTATGCTGTTTCTTCCAAAAGCTCTCCAGGCAAGTTTTGTACGCCGATTAATTTCTTCACCAATGTGACCCTCACTTGATATCTGCTGTCCAAGATAAACGTACGTGTCTGTTATCTCCAGCTTTTCTCCATCAATCGATAAATCTTCATTTCTTGTAAAAGCATTGTACATCACTTTTATCTTCTAAAAGTTCATTTTTAATCCCACTTCTTTACTCTTGTCAGCAAGTTCCTGGATCATACTCTGTAGCTCTAATGGGGTAGTTGCAAAAATGACTACGCCATCAGCAAAACGAAGGTGGGTTAGATAATCTCCATTAATCTTTATCCCTTTGTTTTCCCAGTTCAGTGATTGAAAGACATTTTCCAATGTGGCATTAAAGAGCTTCGGAGATATGGTGTCACCTTGTCTCACTCCTTTTCCAATTTTTATGTGTGTTGTATTTTCAAACAGCCGAATCTTTGCACTTGCATTTTCATAGATGTTATTAATAATATTAATGTATGCATCTTCAATACCGCAGGATTTCAGAGATATTGCAACTGCTGATGGTTTCACCGAATCAAAGGCTTTTTCATAATCGATAAAAGCCATGCACAATGGAAGCTCATATTCCCTCGCTCTTTCAATTAGTTCTCTCAGTACGTGGATATGATCTATTGTGCTGTAGCCGCTCCTGAATCCAGCTTGTTCTCTCGGTTGAGCCATGTCCAGTGTCACCTTCAAGCGGTGTGAAAGAACTTTAGTGAAGATTTTATAAACCACTGATAGGAGGCTGATAGGTCTGTAGTTCCTGAGATCGTCAATGTCACCTTTTTTATGTAGCAAGATCATTGTAGCGTTTTTCCAATCCTCAGGAATCTTTCCTTCATTAAGGCATCGAGTGAAAATTTGGGCGAGTACTGTTTCAATTTCTTCACTTGCTTCTTGTATGATGTCTACAGTAATTCCATCTTCTCCTGGAGCTTTTCCCCGCTTCATGTTCTTGATTGCATGTGCAACTTCTGCTGGAAGGACTGGAAGAACTCTGGTACTGGTACCTTTCATGATGTCTGGAGTACATGTATCATCCCTTTCATATAATTTGGAGTAGAAATCTTTCATTCTTGTCAAAATTTCGCCTCTATTTCTTGTTACAGAACCATCTTCTTTTCTCAGTGCCATAATCTGTTTTTTCCCCTTACTGAGATGTCCCTTTGCTATCTTAAGGCTTTGGTTGTTTTCAATTGCTTTCCTTACTAGTTCACAGTTGAATTTCCTTACGTCTTCAGTGATACTTTTTCGTACTGTCTTGCATAGCTCTATATATTCCACTTTGGAAGTCACATCTTCTTTAGTTGTCCTCATCACTCTTCTTTTTTGCATCAACATTTTGGTTTTTCCTGATAATTTGTTCACATGCAACTTTTTCTTAGACCCAGCTAATTTTGTTGCTGTTTCCATAAGAGCTTTGGTTACTTTTCTGTTAACTTCAGAAATATCCACTTCTTCCGATGTTAGGCCTTCTAAAGCAGAGAATCTGTTCTTCAGTTCCAATTTGAAGGTATTATGGTGTTTTATAAGGTTGGTTATGTCAATACATTTTGTTTGTCTTATGAGCTTGCTACGTTCAAGTTTAGTGTTGAGGTGCATCTTACATCTCACCAATCTATGGTCACTGCCTGTGTTGAACTTGTTTAGCACACTGCAGTCTTCTATGACGAATTTTTGTTACACATAATAAAATCAATTTCACTTGTCGTCCCATTTGGATGTCTCCATGTCCATTTCCTGTGTGGCTTTTTCTTGAAAAAGGAGTTCAAGATGAGAAAAAATTACAGAGTTAAATTCAGAATGTAAGTTCAAAATTGAGAACCAAAAAATGAACATAAAACAGGTTGCCGTCATCAGGAGAGCATCAACCTGCGGGAGTGGCCTTTCAAGTACCAACAAATGACAAGGAGAACCAAAAATGTCGGTTGGTCGTGCTCCCTAGGGTACCAGACGAAATGTCAAAACAAACACAGAAATTAAAAACACAAGAATATAAACACTGAAAAAATGATAAAAAAAAAAAAAAAAGGCTTAGCGACAGACCAAACTGGTCAGCGCCATGAATGAAGATCAAACTGAACTGGACCAACGACCCACAAGAACCCAAATTAGTATGAAAACGTTAAAGTGGTCGCGGTTAGTTAATATCCTAGCAAGCAAAAAAAAAAAAAAAAAATTGTGTGAGATGACGAGATGCAAAATTGTGTATGTAAATAGAAATCTTCTACCACTAGGGACCCACCAAGTGGTACTTTATATTGCCTGATTTACTTAATATTGTAACGTCCTGGATTAGTAAAGCATGTCAGTGTGTAATTTGAAACTCTTTGAAACCAAATTAAAATTCAAAATTAAGTGTTTTAAATAACGCTTTAAAAAATGACTAGGAAAGTTGTTAGAATGCAGTTTAGAAAGAAGTGTTTTAAGGTTTTTTACAAGCAAGAACTGTGTGGAACATATTTTTGCTGTTCTGTGAATTTGAGTAAGAAGAAGATTACGATGTACTTCTTTAGAAATATTGGAGGACCAATGAGTGTATTAAATGATATCGAAATCAAAAGCATTTCTTTTATCATAAATATTTACCACACCCCTTCCCCTCCTCCACCTGTACCTCTAAATCGAGGTAGCAAACGTAAGTAGACGAGCTGTTAGTTTTTTCTAAGGTGAGATCTTCAGGATACAAGTCCGCAGCGCATCGTAAAAAGGCCGGCACCTTAATGGCAATAATGCCATCAACGTACCTCAGAACGATACCAGGCAAAGGCAAGTAGCAGTAAATCGATCTTCAAAAAACTGCAGATAGTGATTGGCTAAGCTACTTGAGGAGCGACTGCCCATCGGAATACCACGAGTTCGGAGGTACAGCCCATCGGAATACCACGAGTTTAGAGGTACAGCCCATCGGAATACCACGAGTTTAGAGGTACAGCCCATCGGCCACGGTGACGAAATTGTTATTAATACAGAAATCCACTAAAAAGTGCCAAAACTGTTCTGTAACCTCGGACTGAAACTTCGTGTGTAAATTTAAGGCCATCTGCCGTAAACCTTTCGATGAAATCGAAGTGAAAAGTTTTAAAGTCGTAGGTATCAACAGATGAGACAGTTGTTGAGTTCAACGCCTCTAAAACTCTGTCATTGTTCCCGATGATCCAGGTCGAATGTAGTTTGTGAAGCAATGCAGACAAGTACCTCTGAAGCAACCCGCCGGCTTTACTATTGTAACATTTGCGTCCCCTGGTGATGAAACGAAAAGAAACAGCTTTCTTATGGAATTTGGAATAGCATAAACGAAAGGAAAATTTAAGTTAGATACTGTAAGCTTAATCCTTTTATGCAGAGCAATGATTTTTTTCAACAACATCCTTATGGTTTTGAGACGCCGGAGTGTATGTATCGGTAGTGTTCATTTCCTGTAATAGAAGACTCTGGTAAAACTGTTTACAGATAATGGCGTAATTACTAGTAGTTTTATCCACTATGGAAACACTGAATAAAACTTGGAGTTCACGAATTTGTGAAATAATCAAGGAAAGGTTATGTGGTTGCTGGGTACAAACCTTAGAGCGTTTCAATTTACCAAACTCGTGACGAATGTCACAAAGCACACACTCCAGCCACTCGTTGAAGGATTCGAGGGGCAGACCGAACTCATAGGAAAGTTTGAGTGCACATTGCAAAAAATTGCTAGGCGAAATGGAGACACACTGTCCTATATTGAAACGAGGTGCCAACCTGTATTTGGTGCCCAAAGACACAAGAGAACGTAGCTCTCGAAAAGGCACGATATCGAGGTCACCAATAATAATGTGACCATGGTGAGAATCGATAAATCTACTAAATCTGTCGGAATCACAGTGACAACTGTCATTCTCTTTATCGTTTAAAACTTTGAGATTAACTACGGTTTGTCTATAATAGAAAATTCGGCGACCAAGCGGTTTTTCATATCGATAACAGGTCACCAATTTCACTTCATTTCCAAGGGGGAATAGATCCAAACGTCTACGTAGAATTGACTTTAAACCAATGCAGTCAATGGCCTCATGACAAAAATGAATGAAGCAGTACTTCTTGACAAAGTGAGCTCCTGAGAACTTTGAACGAAAAGTATAAAGACGGTACTCAAGAAGGTCGCCAATCAGAATTCAAATGTGTTCAGAGCTAAACGCATAGCTCCGAAACAGCTGATCAAGAACCGTGATTTTTCTGTTGTTCAGGGCGAAGATTCTGGATCGGTTGTATAAAATGATTGTGTCTTAAAAGAAAAGTGCTTCATCAATGCATCCTTCCAGTGCTTATGTAAAGTGCAGAGGCGTGGACCTTAGTACCAATAAAATTTAGTAATAGTTATTTGTTATTGTTGACGAACTCACGTGGAGCTTGTGTGAAGCTGATAGTATTGAATCCTATGAGTTTACTTCGAGAAGCGAAGGTTGCTGTAGAATTTTGTCCGCAAGAGGAATAAACAATTTTGCAGAATCAAAATTAATTAATAAAGATAGTCATTTTAATACCAAACGTGACCCTAGCTCCGGTTCGTCACGCATTTACTCCCACAATGCATTGCAGGGTACATCGGCATAACTGCAGAATATGGGGTTCCAAAAACCGTCACGCCATCTGAGAAGAAGAACGAGATAGTCCAGAGGTAAACGTCTGGTTCGCTTGGTCATGTTCGAAAGTGTTGGGTCTCTTTTTGTTTGTGGAGAAAACAGTGACAGTGGTTACTTATCTGGCCATGTTACATCCGTATCTGTAGCTTCAGTTGGAAGATCGCGGCAGCCCAATGTGATGTTCCAGCACGATGGCGCACCACCGCGATGAAATGTTATTGTCGGAGAATTTACTGAACTGCATTTTCCTGGGCCCTGGGTAGGGCATGCTCACCCGATATAACGCCACTATACTTCTTCCTGTGGGGATACGTGAAAAACATTTTTTACACTGTGACCTCCCTCGATAACCTGAAGATCCGAATTAGTGCTGCGATAACAACAGTAAGGCCGCCGCAAGTGCAGGCGAACACTTGGCGGGATATTGATTATTTTATCGCTTGGATATTTTACATGCCACAAAGGCGCGCATGTCGAAGTGGTTTAGCAATCTGACGCATCGATTTTACAGGTAATAAAACTTTTAACTGTCACCTGTCTACAGTATTTGTCATTTTCTTGTAGGACTTCCGTCCACAGTGAGTAGAGGTCCCAGCCACCTACAGCAAGACCGCCTTTTGGGCAGGACACAGAAACGGAATTAATGAGAGCAAGTCTAGCGACTTTGACAGAACAGTTTGTAGTGAGATTAGAGTACAGTACATGGCGCCACCGTACAAATAGGATATTGCTCATGGAGGAGTGAGAGACTTTCAGGGGAGGCATAGGAAATGATACCCATTTAACCAGTGGGTCCAGTCACTTAACGTGCTCGTCCGGTATTCAGCGATTGTTAGTAAATCACACCATCTCTCAAGGATCAGCCCAGGCTAGAACCTGAGGACCTTGCATCGATAGTCTGAACTGCTAACCACTAAGCCATCCGCGGCTCTACTGTCACGTGTCATATTCTGTTCGCGGCTTTAATTTGTTGTTTACCGTTTTCTGAATATAGCCCCCTTAAGCCCCGACAATAATTATGAACCACCCTGTATGCACTGTGGGAGTCATTGCGTGACCCTGTGAACAGGCTGTTCAAGATGGAAGCATACTTGAGATTGTGGCATTTGCGATAGAAACCATGGTTGTTGATATTGACATGAGATATTGTTAGTGATTGTGTTGCTCTGTTTTTGATCCGTGACGGCCCAGGAGCAACAATTCTTTCTTCTAGGCAACGCGATTCTTCTGTAGCGCTGTTTCTCTACGTATTGAACTTAGTTATGTGGCTCGTACTCGTTTTCTAAAATCAGAGTCTAAATTGCCTTAAACTTACAACGGTGTCCATAGACTCAAAATGAATGAAATCTGCGATTGTTTCTTGAATGCCTATGGAATTTTGCGATAGTATTTCAAATTTTGGGTCTCCTTCCGTATCTGGTCTCTAAGTAACACCACTTCACCACAAGAACTACTGGTATTTGTTGTATGATTCGATTGGATATTCTTTACTCAGAATATCCATTATAATAATAATAATAATATTTGATTCGCTTATAATAATAAAAGCAAATATATAATCGAATTATGCATTTGCCTTTTACTTACGTAGCAAATATATAGCGAAGTAAAAGCTTTTCTGCTGCTACTGTAATTCGCTAACACCAAAATAAATTTCGCAATAGTCGATAGATGGAAGCACATGAGAATAAAAACTAAAATATTGCTTTAAACGGTGATCAAACACTAGCTAATAACAATTATTTCTTTATTACGATAATAATAAAAATTAAAAAAGATATCAGCACATGAATAGAGAAGGTAACGTCATGTTACTATCAATAGTGTCAACGTTATACTGCTTTCATTCGGTTATAGGTCTCTGTGCTGTTGAACAACATGAAAATTTTTGGAATTTCCAGCTAATGAAAAAAGGGTAAACATGCCACATTCGGCCCAAAAATAGTTTTATAAAGCGACGATAGATAGCGACACGTTACCGCTACATCTTGAAGCGTGTCGTTACATTGTGAAAGTGGCAAAGGAAGTGAATAATATGGATGAAAGGTGGCGCTTAAAAGGACCTTTTTGATGGTTAATTGTGCATATGTGTGAAATATTTATTTTAACGGAAGAATATGAAACTGTGCAGCTAGCAGTGTAAAAGCAAGAAAAGTTTTATCTGCCAGGGGAGAACTGTCTGATCACAGGAATCAGGACTTCAAAGCAATGTTCAGAGGAAAGACGGCAATTATGTCGGAATAAATATTCCAGAATATGGTCTACCAAGTACATTTACATTGCGAGGCTGCCATAAACTATGAGACTAGTTGTATGCAAAACGAATACCAGTCGCTAACTGTCTCAGTGGATGTGGCCATGGGAGGTTCCTTCAATCGCCTCATCGTAAGACAATCCTTTGGCGAAAAAATACCTGATAATCATCACTCTATCAATAGGAATCTCAGCATAAAAAAAAACACGTACCAAGTGTGCAGGAAGAGTACTCATCATTCCCTGAAGCGTACTTCTTCCGACACATGAATTTTCCTAAACTATGAGACCCATCGTCACTGAGTCAAAGAATATAAATGCTTCATCAAAGAATATAAAGTCAGGAGATGGCTGACCGTGGCGCCATCTATTATTGCTTTCGAAACTAGCGGGGCCGAACGTGGAAGTTTAGCCGAAAGAAGTGCTGTTTCATTTCTTCAAGATAAAGGAATTCTTCCGATTGAAAGGATATGTAAATCGGGACATAATATGAAGTTGTATTTTGGAGGTGAAAGAGTTCAATGGTGGTGCAACCTTAGAACACATAAAGTAGGTTTACGCGCAGGAAATTGGTTTGGGAAGAGTCGGATTCCTTTTGAAACTGCTGTTCTGTTTATTTAGAGTTGAAGGGAGGAATTGAGTTCTCTTAAATGGTGTAAAAGCCAGTTGAATACGGTAAGTGACACAGCTGTTGATTGGAATAACTATTTGTGAAAAATGTATATAGCTGTTCTGGAATATCAGTCGAACCAAAAAAATCGGTGGCCCAGGATGTCGACGAAACTTTATTTTCGAAGAAAAAGTCTAATACATGTGTTTTACCGGAACAGTGGATATTCGGAGGAATTTGTCGTTCAACTAATAACTGTGTTTCAGTAAAAGTGCCATACAGAAGTGTGAAAACCCAAATGAAAGAAGCCAAAAAATCATTGTTGCAGAACATTCTACAATACAGGGTGTTTCAAAAAGAATGAGTAGTATGTTTAATTAGGCAAACGTGGGATAGTTACAAAACAAAGAGCCAAGTATGAAGGAAGGTCTAAAGTTTCACTCACCACAATTACAAATTCTCAATGTGCCCTCCACCTGCTGCACGGACAACATCAAGCCAATAGCTGAATTCATCCCAAACGCGTCGGAGAGTGTCTTCAGTCACAGAATTTACCGCGGCCGTGATTCTCGTTCGGAGCTCATCCAAGTCAGCGGGTAAAGGGGGAACATAAACACGGTCTTTTACGTATTCCCATAAAAAAAATTCACATGGTGTGATGTTTGGAGATCTTGGAGGCTAAGCGTGTAGCGCCAAGTCATGGGTCCCCTGTGACCAATCCAACGCTGAGGCAATGTGTCGTTTAGAAACCGACGAACTTGAAGGTTCCAATGTGGCGGTGCCTTGTCCTGTGCAAAATGTATTCTTCAGAGTCGTCCTGCAGCTGTGGAAGTAGCCAGTCCTTCAAGCATTGCAAGATATGAGTTGCCCCTAAACGTGTTGTCCGCAAAAAAAAAAAAAATGGCTGTAAAACTTTCTAACAGAAACCGTGCAAAAAACATTCAGTTTTGGTGAATAACGTTCATGTTGAAGAGTTTCATGTGGATTCTCCAGTCCCCATATACGAACATTGTGGCGCGAAACTTTCCCGCTTACATGAAAGGTTGCTTCATCGCTAAAAATCAACCTTTGTACGACGGTGTCGTCCTCCATGTCCTCTAACAGAGTTGCACAAAAATCTTTTCGTTGTGTTTTGTCACCTCCACGAAGAGCTTGCACCAGTTGCAATCTGTACGGCTTCAGCGGCAAACGTCGTCGTACAACACGCCAAACAGTCGCATGAGGGATGACAAGTTCGCGGCTCGCACGACGAGTAGACTTCCGTAGGCTTCGCTGAAACGCCTCGTGAATTCGTTGCATATTCGTCGCTGAGGTGGTTGGTCGTCCAGGACTCTTTCCCTTACATTAACACCCTGCTTCTTCAAATTGTCGATACCAACGACGAATGTTTTTGCCCACTGGTGGGGCACTGCCGTAACGCCGTTTAAACGCACGCTGCACCGTAATCATGGACATGGTCATGCTAAATTCGAACACACAAAACCCCTTCTGTTGGCTCGACTCCGTCTTGTTACTCACTTAGCGTAGCGGCTGTTTGGACGCTCGTGCTGCCATCTAGCGGCAGTCATAACAAACTCTGGGCCATGCCCGTAGACATGATACGAGTAGCATTCATCGGTGGTTCGTAGTTGCCGAGATATCCAATTTTCAAATCGGGACATTCTTTATGAAACACCCTGTATATTTCTATTCATGGTAATTAAATAAGACTGAAAGGCCGCGAGTGGCCGAGTGGGCAACGCTCGTGACTGCCACGGGAAGGGCCTCAGGTTCGATCCCAGGCAGGTGCGAACGCTCGATCCACTAAATACCCGCCGTGCGTCGGATGGGCACGTTAAGCCGTCGGACCCCGGGTACTGGGCCCCCGGTAATAAATAAGGACGTCTTCCTCCCCCTTTCTACTTCGCTTCCGTGTCACTTTCCTATCGGGCACTGTAGTCCAAATCTCCCAGTTTCCTATTTCTAAGGGTCTGGGGTCAGACACTACCTTCCTAATATCTTCTACATTTGATCAAACATGATCAAATAAGTATGAGGAGCTAGAAGAGGAAGTACTTCACCATTTTGAAACCAATCATAGGTATCATTTTGTTGGGGAGCAGACGAATTAATCGAAAACGAATTCGTCGAACGCGAATTCATCGAAAACAAATTTATCGAATGAACAATTTACCGAAAGACGAGTTTTCCAAACAACAAAAAAAAAAAAAAAAAAAAAAAAAATGGAACGAATTCATCGAAATAGCCACACGACAAATGCCGACACCAACTTTAGGTACTGTGTAAAAATTGAAGTTCCTGGTTTTAGACGTGCTTAAAGGAATGGGGATCAATATGCCTTAGTAAAAGAGCAATAATACCAGTCTTTGTGTCTAAACCTTACGACGCAATATATTCATAACATTTACATAATAAATCACGCTAATAATGCTGCGCTTTTACTTAAGCATCAAATTTTAATAAACAGGCCAGTTTCTTTTCCGTCGTGGTCATATTCACAAGGTTTATGTACCATGTCAAGCTAGTATTAATGCACTTTTACTTAGGCAATAAATATTAATGCCTTGGCCTATCCCAAAGGCCTTTTTAACAGTTTTTATTCCAGCGTGCTCATATTCAAAAGTTTACACACCAAGCCAAGTTATTATTGTTGCGCTTTTCCTTAGGTACTAAATATTAATAAAATGGCTTACGCCTAGGCCTTTTTAAACGTTTCTATTCCATCATACTCATATTCTTAAGGTTTAAACATTATTGCGCTTTTACTTAGGCATTAAACATTAAAGCCTAAGTCTAGGCCTTTTAACAGTTTTTATTTCATCGTGCTGCTCATATTCATGTTTAGACACTAAGTCAAGTTAGTACTATTGCACTTTTACTTATGCAATAAATATAAATATCCTGGGTAGGCCTAGGCCTTCCTAACAGTTTTTATTTCCATCGGTTAGATATTCATAAGGTTTACGTACCGAGTCATTTAACTAGCATTGTGCTTTTACTTAAGCAGTAAATATTATTAAACAGGCCTTAGGTCTAGGCCTTGTTAACAGTTTTTATTTCCATCGGTTCGACATTCGCAAGGTTTAAACACCGATTCATTTAAGTGATATTGCGTTTTTACTTAAGCAGTAAATATTAATAAACAAGGTTTAAACACCGATTCATTTAAGTGATATTGCGTTTTTACTTAAGCAGTAAATATTAATAAACAGGCCTTAGGCCTAGGCCTTTTGAACAATTTTTATTCCCTTGTGCTGGTATTCATATGGTTTGGATACCAAATGAAGTTTGTATTATTGCATGTCTACTTAGGCATTAAATATTAATCAATAAGCTTTTGCTCCAGGCCTTATTCACAGATTTTGTTCAGATGTATGAAATATTTATTCTTAAGTGCAATATTACTAACTTAAATTGATGCAAAGCTTATAAATATGAGCACGGTGGAATATGAACTGTTAAAAAAGCCTGCGCCTAGGACAAGGTATTGAACGCCTCAGTAAAAGCGCAGTAATAGGAACTTGAAATGGTGTCTAAACCTTATGAATGTGAGCACGCCGGAATAACCACTGTTAGAAAGGCCTAGGCAAAAGTATTAATATTTAATGCCTAAGTAAAAGAGCAATAATACACTGGCGTGCAAAAATTAGTGACGAGACGGGTTTTCGAATGTAACGTCGTGCAGAAGTGCTCTACATCGACTCAAATCATACCATAAGATCCCAAGATGTAAGAATATGGGACAAGTGAGCAAAACCGTCCAAACAAGGAATCCAAAAGGATACAAAGGCACTTTATTGAAAAGGTGGGTTCCAGCACAACTGGAAAGAAGACAGAAACGTCCAAGTGACAGGCAGCTGCCAAGAAAAATCCAGTCTTCAGTAGGGGATATGATCACCCCTGACTGCGTTGCAGGAATTACAACGTCTGTCCATGCTGAGGACGAGGTTGTCAAGGAGCTGTTGAGTCATCGCGGCCCATTCCTCTTGTAGCACCAATCGCAGCTGCTGAATCGTTGCCGGGGGCTGGTGACGTGCTGCCAAGGGTCTACCGAAAAGGTCCCTCACGTGTTTGATTAGGTTAAGGTCCTGGGACCTTGCGGGCCAATCCATGCGTTGAATATCTTCCCTCTCCAACAGCTCTGCGACAGCCACTGCATGATTAGGTGTAGCGTTGTCCATGAAGAGGAACTCAGGACCCACAGCACCTCTAAACAGACGCACGTGAGGCAGCAGAACCTCGGTACAATAGCGGAATCCAGTGACTGAACTTCCTTGGGGGCTGCGGGTGGCCTAGTTGGCAAGGTTCGTGACTGCCACGGAAAGGACCTCAGGTTCGATCCCAGACAGGTACGAACGCTCGATCCACTAAATATCCGCCGTGGGTCGGATGGGCACGTTAAGCCGTCGGAACCCGGGTAATGCCCCCCGGTAATAAATAAGGGCGTCTTCCTCCCCTTTCTAGTTCGCTTCCGTGTCACTTTCCTATCAGGCACTCTAGCCCAGATCTCTTAGCTACCTATTTCTAAGGGTTGTTTAAGACATGAGATCAGACACTCCCTTCCTAAAATCCTTTACATATGATCATGAACCTCCTTGTAAGATGTGGAGGTCAGTATGGCTACCAAGCATGATACCGCCCCAAACGAGAACTCCGCCACCTCCAAACCGGTCCCTTTCGATGATGTTGGAGGTGTGATTGCGTGTTCCCTGCTCTCTCCAGATGTGTATACGTCCAGAATCGCTCGTCAGATTAAATCGGCTCTCATCCGTAAAGAGAACTCGACCCCATTGCTGATGTGTCCAGTTCTTGTGTTCCTGGCACCACAGAAACCGCCGTCTCCGATGAGCAGGCGTTAATGGCACACACCGTACTGGTCGTCGTGCAAATAGACCACTTTTGTGCAACCTCCTGGCCACGATAAAACGCGATAACTGACGTCCAGTTGTCTGTTGCATGCGCCTTGCGATTTCTCCCGCTGTCTGCCGTCTGTCTCTTCTCGCCTGTAGGACAATATACCGGTCGTCCGCCGCCGTGGTTGCTCGTGGACGACCACTGCTGAACTCTCGGATAGCTGTTCCTGTTGTTTGAAATGCTCTCCAAGCTCGTGAAACGATGCTTTGAGCGATCCCGAACTCCTCGGCCACACTAGTCACACTTTGACCTTCTTCCAACTTCCCAATGACGTGACCTCGGGTAAAGTCATCCAGATGGCGTCTACTGGATTGCCTGTTGGCCATATCACACGGTGGCAGCAACTCGACGTCGTTCAAAGCGATGTACACCGTGCAATGGCTTTCACCGAACTGCTGAGAGTACACCGCCCGTGTGCTTTATACCCTTCAGACACTCCCCCCCCCAACGTCATGCTGCATATATGCGCATGCCCTACCGTACCGGGCCCTAGTCTATCTCCTGAGTGGTCTTTATGTCCGTTCTGCCTTCTCGTTCCGCTGTTATGCTAATTTCTCCTCTTCTTACTTAATTTTTGCACACCAGTGTACTATCTTATGAGTATGAGCACGACGGAATAAAAACTGTTGAAACGGGCTAGGCCAAGATATTCAAATTTAATAACTAAGAATATGCGCAATAATATTAACTTGACTTTTTGTCTAAACCTTGTTAGCATGAACACGACGGAAAAAAACCCGTTTAAAAGGCCTAAGCCTATGTGTTAATATTTAATGCCTAAGTAAAAGCGCAATAATACTAACTTGACGCCTAAACCTTACGAATATAAGCACGACGGAATAAAAACTGTTAAAATGACTAAGGCCTGTTTGTTAATATTTGATGCTTTAGTAGAAGCGCAGCATGATAAGCTTTATTTATCATGTAAATGTTTTGAGTATTTTGCGTTGTGCTCAGATTCATAAGGTTTAGACACTATTGCCCTTTTACTACAGCGCCTAGAAGAGATAGTGTGACGTGCTCCCTAAGATGTCCCTCACGGTTTTGTGACCAATCATCGTGAAATGACAGAGGGCGCTGACATCGGAAGTTACGTTAGAATGCTTCATCGGCTTCATGCTATTCGGCGGTGGGAAGTTCGTTTGCCAAGTTTTTGCCGCCTTACGAAACTTCAAATTTTCAAAAAATAAAGGTTAGTGGAGGGAAATCTTTTTGTCAGTATCTTTCATGGAGGTAGGAATAAGAGGAGAAAGCACCCTCCGTTGGCGCAATGCAATCCAATTGAAGCCAGAGAAACTACAGGCACTGTACTTTTACTACGGCATTAAATATAGGCTTTACACACAGTGAAACAAAGAAATTGCAATTTTTATACGGCCCCGAAAGTGGGTGTCTGCACTTGTCCGTGACCAGTAGTCCTGTGGCCATTTCGATGAATTCGTTTCATTTTTTTTATTCATGTGCCGCTGCGGTTGGCCTAGTGGTCAGCGTTCGCGACTGCCATGGAGACAACCTCAGGTTCGATCCTGGGCAGGTACGAACGTTCGAACCACTAAATACCCGCCGTGCGTCGGACCCCGGGTACTGGCCCCCGGTAATAAATAAGGGCGTCTTCCTCCCCTTTCCTATCGGGCACTCTAGCCCAAATCTCCTAGCTTCCTATTTCTAAGGGTTGTTTAAGACCTGGAGTCAAACACTCTCTTCCTAAAATCCTCTACATATCGTCTATGATCTTTTTTTTTTTATTCGAAAAAGTAGTCTTCCTTTGAAGTTGCTCGCTTGACAAATTTGTTTTCGATGAACTCGCCTGCATCTATGTCATAGCCCACTGGAAAAAAGAGGCCGTGAAACGGGCGGTTGTCACGTGACTCTTCAGTCAAGAGACCGAAGCCTCTCTCTAGATCACAGATGTGAAATCTGAAAGTACAACTCTAACTTCTGAATGTAGCAATTACAAACTATACTTAAAATTTCTGAACAATATACTTAAAATGCCATAAAACATGTTTAAATTGAAATACAGGACTTTGAAAATAATTAAGATAATTTATTTTATCAATTTAAATTCTAATTTATCTAAAAATGAGAGCCAAAGTTAACTCGCTACGTTGTTTTTACTGTTCAGGAAGAGCGGGCTTCCTTGAGATAATATTTGCGAAATTCGTTCCGACATTCTCGCAGAGGCATAGGGCTTTCTTATCATGCAGAGCAATCTTCTGGGCCATCTCACTTCAAATCAGGACAACGAGATTTTTACTCCGAATTATACAATTTTTTTTTTTTTTTTTTTTACGGAAATATTTGTAATATATGATGGTCCGGAAAGTTTAAATGTTTCATTCTTGAGATTTCAGCAGATATGAAGTTTTGAAATTCCGTTGCACGGATCAAGATATTTCGATATGGGAATATTTTGGGCATGGGGGGAGGGGCAAATTTGATTGTTTTGTTTTCTTTTGTATCAAATGACAGTTTTTCAGGACTGATCATAAGTTGCCTCAACAAGAGTTCTCCAAATCTACGTCATTTGAGACTTCCCTAAGTTGTCCGATGAGTCACATATTTTTCCACCATTTTTTTTTTTTTGTGTGTGTGTGGCTAACCTTTTGATTATCAGCGAAAAAGTAAGTCCCTTTATCGGGGCAGAGAGACAAGTAATGAAGAATTATTTCTTAAATTCGACATTATATTTCTGGAAAACGAATCTTAGTTTCATTTCAGAATTTGCTACTCGTTAGCTTTCAAACAGAAAACTGCGTGAAATGTGAAGAAATTATCAGCTCACCAAGTAGTTCTTATAAGGAAACCACAAAACTAGCAATAAATATAATTATGATATTCATTATGTAATATTTCATTTCTAACAAACCAAAGTTTACTTTTTTTACAAATGTGCTATTATTTGCCCACTCTGCCATGACCCCAACTGCGTATTTCATTAGCATATATCAGAAATTGCCATTAAGGCCATTTCGGACGCGCGATTGGTTCAGAACTGTCTTGGAGATTACTAGTAGGCGGGACCTGTGGGCTTTGCTTCACTCGCCATAAGCCATTTTAAAGTCTGGATGTTTTCTTTGCGACAAAGATTACCTTCAGTTGTTCTGCCCGTACAGTCAAAATGTGACAGAAGGTAAATAGAGAGTGTACTTTATTGGCTGAAGAATCTTTGAATTTTTATATTAAGATGACTTCATTGATCGTGTGACGTATATTCTAAAATAACTTGCATCTTTAGTTCCTTTTCCTACGTAAATTTCAGTTTCTTCTCTTTTATACTTCCAAACTTAACGTGATATCTTCTCTCTCACAAGATTGAGTTTGGCAACACATTTGAGATCAGAGAGAACGTGACGTATGAATGTGATGAGAACACTGAATAAAAAGTACGTTACAACAAGGGGCGGATTGGCCCGCCGGGACACCGGGACATTTCCTGATGGACCACTCGAGAAATGGTCCACTTTCTCTTATTCTTTTTTTTTTTTTTTTTTTTTGGAACGAACGAGTAAATATTTTGATACTTAAGACTGATAATCGTTAACTTCATTCGAGCTTTATTTCTGCCTGAAAAGTTTCTTCCTTGAAAAAAAATTTAAAAATGTCCTTCTACCCATACATTGAGCGTTTGCTCTGAAATGACATGGAAAAATTCTGTTCTTATGTGAAAAAAAGTCCTTGAAAAAATAGTCCTTCTACCCATACATTGAGTGTTTACTCTGAAATTCTATGTTATTTGAGAAAAAAAAATCCTTGAAAAAAAAAAAGTGGTTGTACCCATACATTAAGTGTTTACTCTGAAGTGACATGGCAACATTCTTTGTTCTTATGTGAGAAAAGTGCTGTCAGGCCATGCATGATGTTTTAAATTACTTAAGATGTTGCTAACGAGAGTTAGGCGTAGGTCATTGGACTTGGAGCCTAGGGTCATTGGTACGCCCTATTCACGTTTCGTAATCTTGAAGGAGACATTAGTACCCTTGTGATGAATGGCCCATCACACACACAGACTCCTAAGGAGCACAAAGCGATTCTCCTGCATAGATACTCCGAAATATGTGTCCCACTCTCATTCACCTTCAGATAAAAATGATTTATCAGTGTTGTTTCATGCATCAAAATAATGGGTAGACTTTAAAAAAAGAACGTGTGCTCGAGGAGGGATTGACAATACCATGCGCAGTAGACGATCAGTAGCCAAATGAACTATTGAACTTTCAGAGTGATCTTCATGGTGATTTAGTGAAAATAGGGTTTTCAAAAGACTGGTGATTTTTTGTTCTCCATTTCTCTTTTTTTTTTTTTTTCTTTTTTGAAAAACCAAAAAATTTGAAAGAAAGATAGTTATTTGGTACAGCATTTCGTTTTGAGTTTGTTGACTGTCAGTAATGGGCGAATTTTTAAAATTCTTTCGCCATTTAGGGTCCTAAATTATTTCGTCGCAAAAATGTTACTACCTGAAAAAAGTACAGCGTAAAGATTTTAGAGTAAGAAATTTCATATTTTAATTATATTTTGAATATTTTTATCGTAATATTTACGTGTAAGTGCGATGATGTGAAGAGACGCTGCGGTAGGCATAATGCATCACTACGGCGACGATGTGAATGCTTCCTCCGTTGAAAGGAACATTCCCTGCAGTGTGCAACGCGCGCGCACGGTTACAATGTCAACTGCGTACGTTCTTTCCAGTAGAGCGAACCATGTTATACTCATACAAAATATAGTTCGCTCGTGTTTTGTTATTGTTTTCAAAGCACATGTTGAGAAATTTTTCGTTCTTTCGCATATGATTCCCTGATTCGTAATAGAAAGTACGATTGTGCCTTTTGATGTTGTACAGAAAACTGAGATAGTATAACTTTCGGTAATGCTTTCAGTGGCTTCCATTCAATTCAATGTGTTTATTTTGCTGGGCAGAAAACCAGTGTTACGAAAATATCAAAAGATAAAATCACAGCAAGGAAGCAGGGGGAAAGGGCCAGCAAGGCCTGACTTGGTCCCATGCTCCATACACAAATTTTACACTTAAGTCAGGAGTTAAAAGTACAAACAAAACAGTGCTTCAAAAAAAAAAAAAAAGATGTATAAAAAGATGATAAACATTACAGGGGATACCATTAGCCGCGGATGGCTTAGTGGTTAGTGTTTCAGACTATCGATGCTGGGTCCCCAGGTTCAAGCCTGGGCTGATCTTTCAGAGATGGTGTGATTTACTAACAATCGCTGAATATCCGCCGTGCATCGGACGAGCACGTAAAGTGACGGCCCCCAGGCTGGACCCACTGGTTAAATGGGTATCCTTTCCTATGTCCTCCCTGAAATTCTCTCACCCATCTATGTGCAATATCGTACTTGTACGGTGGCGCCATCTACTGTACTGTAATCTCACTACAAACTGTTCTGTCAAAAGTCGCTACACTTGCTCTCATTCCTTCCGTTTCTGTGTCCTGCCCAAAAGGCGATCTCGCTGTAGGTGGCTGGGACCTAAACTCTACTACCTGTGGACGGAAGTCCTACATGTAAATGGACGATGTCATCAGGGGATACCATTGAGATGATCAGGGGATGCCATTGAGATGTACAAGTCATAGTAATAATAACAGTCCCCCTCCGCTGCAATAATCAATTTGATGAGTCGGAAGTCATTATGTAGTTTTTTAATTTTTTTTTAAAAAGGTTAAAATAATTTAAAGAGGTCAGTTCCGACGGTAATGAATTCCAGTAGTGTGAGCCAGTGTAATTTATTCTCTGCTTCATGGTCTCCGTGTTCGGATGAATGGGCCGAATATGTAGTTTAGAACATATGTCATGTGAGTGTATCTGTGGTACAATTTGTATGAAGTTAGAGTGTAAATTATTCTTAATTCGCTTGAACATAATTTTCCCAATATTAAAGTTATGTAGTTGCTTAATCGTAAGAATGTTGCATTTATTTGGAAAAACTCTTGTGTTATTAAATTGTGATAAAGGTGTATTTCTATCAAATCTTAGGTCAATCAATCTTATATATTTCTTTTGCAGAATTTGAAGTTTCTTTTTAAATTATATATAGTCGTCTGTCCCCACGATAAGATAGCATAATTAATGTGATTCTGAAACATGGTATAATATAATTGAATTAGTGGTTTATAGGTAAGGTTTGTGAAAACCGTACTGATAACACCAATGTTTTTAGAGAGTTTGAGAAGAAGAGTGTCCACATGTCGGTTTCACCTAAGGTCCCTATTTAAAGCAATCCCCAAATAAAGTAAGGAATTAACCTGTTCTATATTTGTATTATTGATAGATAATGTGATAGAATGTGGTTCTGAAATAATTTGTTTTGAAAATATTAAAGATATTGTTTTGGTAGTATTTATTATTAGTTCATTGGAATTTAGCCAATCTGAGATGTTATTAAGTTCAGTATTAATATTTGAAATAGTGTTGGTCGTTAAATTAAATGACGTGAGAATGTTTATGTCGTCAGCATAAAGAAGAAGATTAATATCATTTACGGACGTAAAGATATCGTTAATGTATATACTGAATAGTAGCGGTCCCAAAATTGAGCCCTGTCGAACACCAGATGGTAGTTCTCCTTTTAGTAACTTCTTCGCAGGCCACTTTCTATCTTACTGATACGTATCTTTTGCAAATGAAAGAGGATTTATCTGGTTTTTGCTGCCAACAACGTACAAGATGCAACAAAAACAAAAAGGGCGGATAATGTGGATCTATTTTCTGTAGCGTATCATTATCGCTCGCCTGCCAAAACCGTAACCGCTTTCTGTTGTACTCTTCCGCCCGTCGTTTCGGTACAGCAACCAGCGAACTTTCCTTTTAACGGAGCACAGCTTCACATCGTCGCGGGAGCGATATGTTAGGCGTACCACAGCGTCTCTTCACAGCATCGCACTTGCATCTCAATATTACAATAAAAATCTTTAAAAGACATTTAAAATATGAAATTTCTGCACCATTTGCCGTTAATTTAAACACTCTAAAATCTGTACGTCGCACTTTTTCCAGGTAATGATATTTTTCCGAAAAAATAATTTAGGCCGCTATTCTACACATTTACTATTTGTTCACGTTTGAATTCCTTTTACAATGCATACTTAAAAAGTTCTCTTTCATCCGGGCTCTGACAGATTTTGTTTTATATGCGGGATTTATTAGGTGCTTCCGTGTAGGACTTCCCTGTAAGAAGATGTGCTTCTATAATGGGCCGCAAGAACAAAATTTCGGGCCTGGTTTGATCGTCCCAATCTGTCCCAGGATACAATAGTTGTTAATGGCTATGTGTTTGAGTGTAGACTTTCAATCGCTAAGATAAATGTGGAGTTTACCTGCTGGGTTATGCATATGTTGGATCTACTGAAAGAATGCTGGACCAATAAAAAGTTATCGCAAGTCTGACTTCTGTAAATGTTTCCTCTGGCCGTAAAAGCTTAATTAGGAACTATTGCATCGTATCTTTATTTAGTTCAACGTTTCTTATTAGCGATTTTAGACATAGCGTAACACGAATCTTGCTCACGAAAAATACGGGGTGTCCGAGAATTATTGGACACATTACAAAATTATGTAAAAAAAAAAAAAACTATGAGCATTGTCTGTTTTTCTGTGTCACTTATTACTAACACGGTTTCTATATTTTTGTTTTGCAGAATTGTTTTCCCAGAATCAGATAGATGGCGCTAGGTGTGGCCTGATGAGGAATGTATGAGAAATGCATAATCATGTCATCCGTACAGCAGAAGGCGATGTGTGTGTGTTATAGTTTGCCAAAATTAAAGTCTGTCATTAAAGTTAAAAGACGGTACCGTTTAGAGTATGGTTGTAATCCTCCGTCAACGAATTCAATTAAGCGGTGGATGAAACAGTTTAAAGAAACTGGCAATGTTTAACATCGTGGAGGAGCCGGTAGGCCTGGCGTCAGCGGTGAGACGGTTGACCAAGTTAATGAAAGTTGCCGACGAAGCCCCAGGAAATCCGTTCGTAAAGCAAGCAGAGAACTGTGCATTTCGAAATCGGCAGTTCACGATATCTTGCACAAGAAATTAAAGTTTCATGCTTATAAAATTCAATTAGTGAAAAAGATGCATGTGAATGATCACACTCTGCGATACGATTTCGCTGTGGATATGCTGAATCGAGTGGAAAACGACGAAAACTTTCTCAGTACTGTAATTTTTAGTGATGAATCCACATTTCAGGAAGAAAGTATTCTCAAAAGATTTTTCCACATGAGCGGTATCGGTCCAAGAAAAAAAATTTGGTCGAGTTTTCAGGAGACCAGATTTTGCTACAAATACATCAGAAGCAGAAATTAACTCTTATGCTCCCTGGTGGCCAAACCATTCTTTTTCAAACATTAGAAATTATGTGAAAAATATTTTCCATCACGTCTTGTGTGCGATACAGGAAGAATTTTTCAAGTCGGAGTTTTAGGAGCAGAAAACACAATTTACCTTTGGGCGCCCTAGTGGAAAGTCTATGATTTACTTGAAATTTTTGAATTTAAAGGGAAAACATTTCGCATTGGAAACACTATCCAACAAAGAAGGAATTTTTCAAATCGGAATCCTAGAAGTAGAGATATTGACAAAAATAAGATATACATCTACGCCCCCTGGCATAGAAACCATGCATTATTTTAAGAAAATGTTTGTAAAAGGTTTGTCGACATGAGTACTTTCGGTCAACAAACGACTTTTTTTTCAATCGAGATTTTATAAGCTCATATTTTTCTGCAAATACATCAAAAGCGGAAATTAAGGCTTATGAGACCTGGTGGCCAAACCATTTTTTACAAAACTTTGAAATTATGTGCAAATGATTTCCCATCAGGTGCTATATCAGGTGCAGAAAGCATTTTTCAAATCGGAGATTTAGAAGCAGAGATATAGAGGAGGAAAGCAATTTACTCTTACGCGCCCTAGCGGAAAGTCTATGAAGTACTTGAAAATTTTGAAATTATACGAAAAACATATCACACTGGAAACACTGTCCAACAAAGAAAGAATTTTTCAAATCGGACTCCTAGAAGTAGAGATATTGGCGAAAACAAGGTATAAATCTACGCCTCCAGGCGGAGAAACTGTGGAATATTCTAAAAAGAAAATATTCCGAAAAGGTTTATCAATGTGAGTGGCATCAGTCCAAGAAAGAATTTTTCAATCGATATCTTAGAAGCTCAGATTTTATGGCAAATACATCAGAAGCAAAAATGCAATCTTACGCCCTCTGGTGGATAAAGTATTCTTTACCAAAAATTTGAAATTATATGCAAAAGATTTTCCATCAGGAGGTGTGTCCTTTCAAGAGAAAAGTTTTCAAATCGGACTTTTAGAAGAAGAGCTATCGGGAGAAACGTAATTTACTTTTACGCCCCTTAGCGGAAAAGCAATGCGTAATTTGAAAAGGTAACTGTATCTAAAATACTTTTCGACATAAATGGAATCGAAAGATTAAAGATTTTTCCAATCGGATATTTAGAAGCAAATATGTGGAATAAAACGTATTTTTGAATTCGACATCATGTGCATCATGAATTCGACATCTTTACGCCCTCTAGCGGCGAAATTGTAGATTGTAAAAAAATTGAAATGAAGGATCACCATTCGCATATTTCAAGCTTCCCAATGTAAAAATTATTTTTCAAATCGGAATAATAGTTGCAGAGATATCGTGGGGACGGGCTGACGGACGGACAAACCGTTAACATAAGCACGATCTTTTTTTGCAAAAGACGTGCTAAAAATAACATTCACTATCTGTGATTTAGCAAAGTAGGAGGTCTCTTCTTCTTTGAATATATTGGAAAAGTTCTTAACGTGCGTAATCGCTTCTTCCTAGTAATTCATCATACTAATGCCATTCCGATTAAAAGCGTTTCCCAGTATTTTAAGGTCCTCATTTATGCTTCCAAGTCTCTCGCCTAAATTGTCCCATCGGCCAAAGTCAAGATTGGTTGGTTGGTTGTTGGATTTTATTGGCGCAAGGGCCAGGTTTGGCCAAAGAGCGCCAGACAAAGAACTATCAGCCACAGATTTTTAAAAACGTGGAATATGATTAAGAGCAGACAGGCTTGGTAAAAGTTGAAAAAGAGTATGATGGAAGCTGTGAAGACAAGGTAATCAATTAGGTCTATATAAAAATTTATTAATTTACTATTATAATTATAATTTTTTTTTTTTTTTTATTTTTTTTTAACACAACTACACAAAGGATGAGTCACTCTCCTCCCCCCACACTCCTCTGCAATGCTGGCAGAGGGCGGGGACGAACTGTCACTCTCTTCCCCCCATGTTCCTCTGCAATGTTGTTTGAGGCTGGGGACGAACTGTCACTCTCCTCCCCCCTATGTTCCTCCACAATGTTGGTTGAGGGTGGGGACCTCGCTGAGTCCGAGACAGGTGCAATGTTCTTCAGGCGGACCGCAACAGTTGGATGGACACTGCACACCTTTGCGGATTGAGGGCCGGGTCGTCCGCACGTGCAGGCTTTCTGCGTTAAACTGGAAGAGAGGGTCGGCTGCAAAAGAGAAGGCCCAGAATCAGGTAGTCGAAAAATCGCGAGCTCGGGGAAAAACACCTGTGTCGCTTGGTCAGCTGTAGATCGCTTGGCAAGCGCTGCGAGAGCTACAGGGCGCGGAACAAAGGGCTGCACGGGTTGTGGCTGAGACTGAACAACTGCGGCAAAAGTACGCTGGCGGGTGGTGGGAATACCCAACTTGGCCTTGGCAGCAGGGTACGAGAGGCCTTCCAGGGTCTTGAGGCGCTGGATCGCCATCTCGTCCTTCCATTTCATACAGTTGCGGGAGTAAGCTGCATGGGCCTCACCGCAGTTAACACAGCAGGCCGCAGAAGTGCAACCTTCCCCGTCATGTTCACTGGAGACACAATTTGCGCAACGAGCGGAACTCTTACAGAAACGTTGTGAATGCCCGTACCTCTGGCACCTGAAACAGCGCAGAGGACTGGGAATGTACGGGCGAACTCCACAGACCAAGTAGCCAGCCTTGATTTCGGTCGGAACTTTCGGGGAGTTAAAAGTCAAGATGACATTTTTTGACTTAATCATGGAACCATCACGCCGGAACATCATACGACGTGCAGCAATAACACCTTGATCAGCAAGTTCAGTCACGAATTCGTCTTCACTGCATGGCAAGAGATCAAATTCCGAAATAACACCCCGAGAGGTGTTAAGAAACGGGTGAGGTGTCACTTTTACAGGAATGCCTTGAAGACTAGTGAGGTTCAGAAAAGTGTTACTCTGAGAAACACTGCAAGTTTGGACAAGCAGGTCCCCAGAGCGAAGCTTTCTCACAGACTTCAAGGGGCCAACCGCAGCGTCCAAAGCTTTAGAAATGAAAAAGGGAGATCTGGTGGACAGTCTCTCATGCGGATCGATGGATTCTACAAGCAAGTGAGTAGCATGCGTAGTCACAGCAATCGAGGGGAGACGACGCTTCGGAGCGACTGGTACAGCTGCCGAAGAAGAGGTTCCACATTCTTGGTCCAGGTCAAGGTCTAAAGACCGTTTACGGGTATGAGACTTGGTAGGTTGAGAAGACGAAGGACAGTCGTTGTCAACTATCATTTTGTCAGGTGACTTAAATTTGGAGTTTTTGTTCTTTTTACCCATGGAAAAAAGGAGGAAGATTCGTCTGCAGACTACTCCACCCACCACCGAGCTCCTACAAGGGAGAACTGGAGGTCCGCAAGCCAAGAAAACGACGCTGGACACAGTTCTGGAGCTTATACGTTGCAGATATAGTCCGTTGGCTGTGATCACACGCACTCGGCGGACACTTCGGCCTCCGGGTACCGTCATGCCAACGCCTTTGGCATGATCCCACAGCCCCCGGGCTCACCCTGCCGTGCCATACGACAAAAGCCGCTAAAGCCCTGCACACAACTTGGTACATGACTTCTGACTAGAGGTGGGTTAGTCTCTAGCCTCCCGTTTACAGCGAAGCCGGGGTCGAAGAGGAGTGTTGGTACACAGGAGGCACTTATCCGGTCTCCTGCGACCTCAGCCGCCAGACATCCCATTTCCGCCTCACGGGTCTCCGCATCGCGGCAAACATGCAGGTAGGTCTAGCACCCAAACCAGCTAAAAGGAAAAAAGAAATCGAAAAAAGAAGACAAATCCTGGCAGGGAACCTAAACGGAATCTCAGCAACCTACGAACTGAGCGGTTAATATAAATCAGTTAGTGGTGGAGGGTAACAAAACCACAAGACCGGGGTGTTAGTACATAACGTGGTAGCGATTAGGTAGAGAATACAACACGGGCAACTAGCCAGTGGAGAAAATAAATACAAACAAAAAAAGCGAGACACAAGACCAGCTCGGGATCGTGGGGCCGCGACACCCCAACAGCTGGATGAACAGCCGTCCCTGCAAACACCAACAGCACCAAAATAAGAAAAAAACAAGCTGTGGCATGACATCAGATGTCGACCAGTCACAAGGTCAGCTCGGGCCGTGGGGGCGCCGCTCCCCAAATAACTGGCAAACCAGTTATCCCCGTGCGGGGCCAAAGTCAAGAGACCTAGTTTCTGAGTGATTTAAGTTAGCGCCAGATAGGTCATTGAATTTTTTTATATAATTTCCTTTGTCATTCACTGTAGCCCAAATTTTAAAATTAATTAGCGAAACAAAATGCTTAATATATACTTTTTTTTAATATTGGTCTTGCAGTTCACCCATTTGGATATTAAGTTAAGTTTTATTATCTACAAATAACAAATAACAAAATTATTGCACATTACGAAAAAATGTTGCTGTAGGGAAATCTGGTTGGGGGGGGGTTTCCAGTTTAAAGTGAGTCGTACTTAATTTACGGGGGAAAGTGATGTCAATTCCAATTCAAATTCCATGAACAAATTTTCTGACTGAAAAATTAATGATTTTGAGGGGCGATAATAACAAAAAAAAAAAGTCTACTTATGGCAAATCGATACATGCCCATAGTTTAGGGCAGGAACTCGTGAAAAAATTTCTGCATTAATTTTAAAGACATTTATGTGATTCAGACTTCATACGGCATAATTTCCAACATTCGCTTTTCCCAAACATAACATATTGATCTGATTTCTCCTATTCGCGTGAATCCCATCTGTTTTGTCATATGTAATTTTTTTTTTTTTTTGTACAGTAACGACGATTATGATTTTTATTAAGTGGGTTAGTGTAAGAATGGGTCACACACAATTTTCTCTGCAAAGGGGATGAGGAAAATCCCGTTTTGTGTGAATACATATTTTAAACGGCTGTGTATTGGTTCAAACATGTTTCATGGGAGTTATGTTTTAAGGAAGTAGAAAGAAACTAACTATATAAAATACAAACACTAGTAAGTGCTTCGAAATAAAGAAAACTGTGCAGAAAAGTAAAATAGTAAATTACGCAGTTTGTGTCGCACCGTGAATTTGTCAGAATGTAGAATAAAATATTTTTTCGAGTTTTTATTTTACGGATATATCTCAATGGAAACAAATTCTGACAAGATAGAAGCTATACGAAATATATAAACAAAAGGAGAGGAAACAATCTGATCATTGCAATACTTATGTATATCGAGTAAATGTATTTACGAAAGCTTTTCCCATATTAATGTTTTACTTATTTTTTTCCTTCCTTCCCAAAAGCAAACTGTGTAATATCGATTTTTTTTTCATTTCCGAAATTAGTGTTTGCTACGCCGTCATATCTGACATGAATTGAATACTCGCAAATAATGAAATGAAAAGTCGAGTCAGATAACTTGGTCTTATCACCAATTCGGATATGTTTCTAATTCAGAAACAACACCGGAACACATGATTACAGACGTCATTCCATTTGATTAATTATATTTTCGAGATTGTGTGTGTGTGCAGTAAGCATACGTGATTACACAGACGATGGAACAATTACTCCCATAGTTTACGCTGATATACATATGTTCAAGTTGTAGCAGGTTAAAAAATGCATCGACTATTATACCCCGCTAATCGGGCGCAGAAATCGTAGGAATAAAAGAATAACTTTTAATTAAGCGACGATGCAAACTACGCGTTTAGTGGTAAAACCACTGCTGTGAGCTTTACAGATCCAACCCAGATCGCTAAAGCTCACAGCAGTAGTGGCAAGCTCACACCGGAAGGTACACGCAGTCTCTTTCAGAGGCAGCGGTACGAACGGGAAGCAGTAAGACACATACATAACTCTTAAGGTTTAGGCCCAATTCACACTCAGTTGTATGGAGATAATATAAAGTAAATAAATTCAGGGTAGAGTCCCCTGATTTGATAGGTTTTAAAGAGGAACAGGAAAAGAGAGTTATAGATAAATACTGCTAAATGTGAGCGCGAGTGAATTGCACTTTTAGCAGTTGACAAAGAAGTAAAGGCTCCTAACGTTACCAGGGGAGCTGGGTTAGTCTGGCCGATGAGCAAGCGGCAAGGCCAAGGAGAGTACGATTGATGCTGGTGACGGTTGAGAATGGTAATTGCTGATGGTTTGATAATTTGGTAGTTCGTGGGGAGCTGGCCTGAAGAGTTGGTGGTGCACAGGAAATTAAAAATGGAGAAAGCATAAGGGAAGTAATAAGAATTTTACTAAGAGCAGTAGATTTTACTTACCTGCGCGTTTTTTATTTTTGTTTTGTTTTTTAGCGACAGTTGTGATTACGGGTGGATTGCTTACGAGTAGTTGGGAGAATTAGGAGCTAAGGAGATAATCGTTTTTAGGGCCAAACTAGGGACACTTAGTTGGAAATTCTGATGAGAATTAGTTTGAAAAAGGAGATACCCGGGATCCGACGGCTTAACGTTCCCATCCGACGCACGGCGGATATTTAGTGGATCGAACCTGAGGACCTTATCCGCGGCAGTTACGAACGTTGTCCACTAGACCCGCGGGACTGCAAAGGGGTTCACATTAATTTTTGTTACTTAGGATAAACGTATTGCCGTGGCTGATGGTTCATTAGTTGTGTTGAAATGGCGTGAAGCAAAAGCACACGTGGAGTGCGGACAGCAGGGAGAGCTGTTACAAAAAGTTGGATCTCTAGATAGATAATAATACTTAAGGTTTAGGTCCAATTCACATTCAGTTGTATGGAGCTAAAAAGAAGTAAATAGAATCGGGGTAGAGTCCCCTGGTTGGATAGGTTTAAAGAGGAATAGGAAAATAGAGTTGTAGATTTTTACTGCTAAAAGTGAGCGCGTGAAAATTGCACTTTTAGCAGTTGAGATAAAAGTAACAACTCCTGACACTAACTGAGAAGCAGGGTCAGTCCGGCGGGTGAGAAGGAAGCAGTGCCAAGGGATAGTCCGAGGAATTCCCATCGCAGCGGTAGAAGTGCGATTGATGCTGGAGATGGTAATTCTTGTTGATTTGGTAATTCCAGGGAAGCTGGCGTGAGAAGTTGGTGGTATACAAGGAATTTGTAATGGAGAAAGCAAAAAGGGAAACAGTGAGATTTTTACTCATAGCAGCAGTTTTCGAGATATTACTTACCTATATGGGGTTCTTTCTTTTTTTTTTTTTTTTTTAACGAAAATTGCGATAATGGGGTGAACTGCTTGAGTAGTAGTGGAAATTAGGAGCTAAGGAGTTGATCCTTTTAAGGGCCAAACTAGGGACATGTAATGTAGTTGGAAATTGAGATAAAATTTTTGTAAAGAGTGAAGATAATGTCCCGGAAATTTGAAATGTTGAGTTTGCTAAGGTGAAAATTCAGAGTACATACTAATTAGCATAAAACTGTTATCTTAGATTTTTTGTGTCAGTAATTTCTTTGAAAAATGGAAAAAAAATTAATTCAATTTTGACTGTGCTGAAGAAATAGTTACAGCTCAGATTTCCTTTCAGGCTTCTGGTAGTCGCCTGTTTGGTCAGAGATTCATCCCTGGAAATACATTATCAGTTGCTGCTTGGATTCCAAACGGGACGGTAGCACGTTGTGTGGTCTCCCGCCAGTTATCTGTCTCTGCAACTTTTTGCCTCTTCGGAAGATTTCTTTCGTCGCATCTTAGATAGTTTCTGGGTTACCAGTCTATTGTAATCAGTCCGGTTAGGAGATCCTTTAGTAGCTAAGCTTTTTTCAAAGCTCTATTAAAATTTTTCCGAATCCACTTCTCTTCGTATTGCTGTTAGCACACCGTTGAAAATTTCGTGGCGCAAAAGGATTGCCGACGCTGAAGATGCAGGAATAGAATCTGATGCTGAACAAGAAGTTAGCCGTTTCATCACCTCTATAACTGGAATCTGCAGCACAACTGCGGTAGAAAATGGTATTAGAAGATCCAGGAGGATAAGGTGTTTACCTCCTGAGTTGAACACCAGTGTTCAAAAAAGACCAGAAAAAGTAAGAAGGTAAGTATGAGGTCATTGGAACCTCAGTTGTCGGGTGGAGATACCGACGGATTCCCCTCTGGGGAAGGCTTTTTTATGAAAAAAAAATAGATCAGATAATCCTGCGGGACCTGACTATTTTAATTTGTCGGGTGGAGATACCGACGGATTCCCCTCTGGGGATGGTTTTGCTGAAAAAAATAGATCAGATAATCCTGCGGGACCTGACTATTTGAAAAGACCTGACAGTGCTGCGGCATCAGGCTATTCCTGTGAGATTTTTCGCAAAAAGAGCGTGAATTTGCGTCAGTCTACGGAAAAAAACCCGGCTCTTTTTAGGGCCGACTGAAAAATTTTCCAAAAAGAAATTGGCCATTTGTACACTGCAGGAAAAGGAAACGCAGTTAGAAAAGACTGGAACACAAATTCACACGAGTAAAGCTCAGCTTTACGACAAAAAAAATTGAAACACAAAAAAGTTTCAATAAAAGTAAGGAAAAAAGAAAGGTTCGTAATGAACAGCCTCACGCACTGCAAGAAAGCAGTGACAGCTTCAAAATACAGGAAGCAAAAAAAGACACAGAATTATTAAAAACAGACTCAAATAAATATCTCCGTAATATTAATTTATTACACAGAGAAAAAAAAGTTGTCCTTAAAAGCAATTTACAGAACTCTGTGCTAAAAGAAAGAATTGAAAAACATCGCAAAAATTTCCAAAACACAAATGTGACAGAGAAATTGATTGCTGATGTTGACAAATATTTAGGCGAAAAGGAAAAAAGGCCCTCTTAAGAGCATTTCTGTTTCTGAGGAAAAAAAAAGGCCCTTTTAAGAGCATGGTACAGAATTCTGTGCTAAAAAGAAAAAATTAAAAAACATCGCAAAAAAATTCCAAAACACAAAAGTGATAGAGAAATTGATTGTTGATGTTGATAAAAATTTAGATGAAAATGCTATGCATAAGCAAAAAAACTGGTTACTCCAACCGTGGAAAAACCAAAATAGTTCGCTGGCAATCTTAGCAAAGAAATTAAAGAGGCAGAAAAAATTAACTGTAATGAAGATGCTCAATTGCAGTATGCTAATAACAACGATGAAGAAATGCTTCGGTTAAATGCTGTTACCAATGCCCAAGATAGTATTACTGTTAGCAGCATTGCCGTAGAGAAAGACTCTTAAAAACAAACAAGGAAGTGAACAGCGGAATGCTGCCTTGTGAGTGCACCACCTCATTACCCTTGCCCAATTTCTCTGAGGAAGGTAAAAAAAAAAAACGGCCCGTTTAGCAGCCTTCCTTTTTCTGAGGATGAAGGTTGCAGTATGCTAATAAATCAATTGCAGTATGCTAATAACAACGAGGAAGAAATGATACGGTTAAATGCTGTTACTAGTGCCCAAGATAGTACTACTGTTAGCAGCATAGCCGTAGAGAAAGACAGCTTAAATAAAAAAAGCAAAGGCCCTGTTAGAGGAACCTTTCCCTTTTTCTCTGCGGAAGACAAACACCCTCTTAGTGGAACCTTTCCCGCTTTCTCTGAGGAAGAAAAACACCCTCAAAGTGGAACCTATCCCTCTTTCTCTGAGGAAGGGAAAAAAACGGCCCATTTAGGAGCCGTTCTTTTTCTGAGGATGAAGGTTTAATAACGGAAACAAATGGCCTTAACATTCTAATTTGGAATGCGCAGGGTATCAAAAGAAAACACAGAGAATATTTAGCCTACTTAAAGTATAAAAAAATTAACGTTGCGTTAGTTAATGAATCATGGCTAAGCGATAAAATTAAATTCGAAATTCCCAATTACAAGGTTTATAGGAAAGACAAAACGACCAAAAGCGGCGGAATTTTGATTGCGGTTATTGATAGATTAGAGCAAAGTGAAACACCTTGCAACACTGAAGATGGTCAAGAAGCCCACTCAGTTATAATTAAAACAAAAAATAACCCGATCAAGCTTACGGCCTTTTATAATCATCCGTCACATACGGTTACCAGTGAAGCTCTGGACAAGCTTTTTGAAGAAGACATCCCCACCATCATAGCGGGGGATTTTAATAGCAAACACCGCTATTGGTACTGTCCTAGAGCTAATAAAAGTGGGAACAATATTTTCAGATATCTCTTAAATAAAAATATTGATCTGGGGGCACCTTCCGAGCCCACCAGAACAGCGGTAAGAGGAACTAGTAATGTGCTAGATTTTGCGCTATTCAAAAATAATAGATATTATTATGAAATCTATACTGCAGCAGCGCTCTCATCTGATCATAACCCCGTTCATCTACAGCTTTTTACTGACAAAACTGTAATGGTAACACCCAAAATGGTCACGAACCTAAAGCAATTCAAAGAAAAAATTAAATTAGTATCACCTCCAGAAATCGGAGATTGCAATAGCAAAGAAGAAATTGACAATGCTATTGAAACCTTTAACCTTGCCATTAAAAAGGTTATGGAGGCTTGCCAAACTAATGCCAAAGAAAAAGAAACCCGTATTTCTTACCCAAAGAAATATTGGATCTTATTAAGGAGAAAAATAGGTACCGCAGTAAATGGCAAAGAACCAGAAATAAAAGATTTTATGACCTTTACTGCACCCTTAACAGGCAAATCAAAAGAGATATCAGAAAGTTTGAAAACGGTTCATGGGGTCAATTATTAGAGGAAGCACATATTGACTACTCTGAAAATTCGAACAAAAAAAATAAAATGACCCTGTGGAACCTTACTTCAAGTTTGCAAAATAAAAATATCAGATTACTCCCACCTCTCCAGAAAGCAGATGGGACGGTTGTTGGAACCGATGAAGAAAAAGCGGAAATCTTTGCAAACTCACTTCGAAAAGCAATTTAAAATAAATGATATCCCTGACACTGATGTAGCCATTAAAATGCAAAAGGCCCTGGATACTTATTTTAAACATGCGGAGGATGTAGAAAATTCTAGAGTCATCACCCAAAGTGCACAACTCTATGAAGAATTTACTAGTAAAAGAAAAACTGTATTAACATCCCCAATTAAAAGTAAACAGAAAGGCTCTTTCAAAAAAATAGAAGCACAAGGCATAGAAAACAGCAGCCAAAAGTAGTAAATGCTACGGCCTCTTTTACGTCCGATAGACAAGTTAAAGGTGCTACGACCTCTCACGGGTCCGGAACGCCAGAAACTGGAAAGATAAGAAATAAAAAGCCCTTTTAAGGGCCAAAAAAAATTTTTGTTCCTCCTGACTTTGAAAAACCACTACCCATCAGTGAAAGAGAAGTTAGGTTTCATATTAATAACCTTAAAAATAAAAAGGCACCGGGCAAAGATGGCATAAATAATAAAATTCTGAAAACATTACCAGAAGAGTATGTGCAAATGATTGGCCCTTATAATAGTGGCTCCCTAAATAAGGAATAAAAACCCTGATTGTGGCTTTTCTTTATTTTTCGGTTGTTTACTCAAAATGAGTATCTTAAACCTCGATCGGTGTAATATTGTGATCACACCACCTCAGCTATGGTTACTCTGACATGCCTGTCAAGAATCGACAAAAGTAAACCTGCGAAAAAATCCTTACTCTCATTGGCTGGCGAGTAACGAAGCAAGAGCGGACCCGTGAGACACCCTGAGCAATGGCCAGTTTTGTCTTATCCGGTGTTGAACGTCGATTTTTCTCTGGGAAACTTATTCTGTGTGTGATGTTTTTTTTTCAGGTTCCATTTTCCCGTGTCCTTTCCTTCTTTTCCCCCTGTACTCATCTATGGCACAGGTGTACCGGGCATTTTTCTGCTGAGGGAAATATCGCTTGGAATGGCTTGTTGTTACAGGTAAGTATGTAGGGCAGCTTACAACTTCACTTCTTAACGGGTAACCGTCTACTCCTTCTCCTCTAATATTTCCATAATTTCCTTTCGCACTAGTCTATCAGGGAAATCTGTTCCCAAATATCTTATCTTCTTCTTTTTCACCTGACAAAAGGCGCAGAGCGCTGAGGGTTCGGGTCTCTCAACCTCAGATAGGAAATTCTCTCTCTGGTTAGAAGTTTTAAAATATCAACTCTCTATGTTTTGGACGGTCAGACACTTTCGTGTCAGATCTGGAACATTTGTCCGCCTACATGGACGTTCCGGATGTATCTTCGGGCTGCACCCGCCGTTCTAGGTGACCTCGCCGGCTCTTTGTGTGCGGGTCCTTTCGAGTTCTTCGGAGGATCTGTATGACTCGGGGTTTGTCTGGTGTTGCTTGTTGGGCCGTGGTGTGTGTAAACATCATTGAACCATGTTCAGGTGTTTATTTTGGGCGTGGTGAACAGTGTGAAAATGTGTTGCAACAAAGTTCGTGTATGGGGGAGGGGACGTCGTGCGAGAGCACATTAGGGCGCTCCCTTCTCCCAGCCCCCATGATTTGGGGGTCTTATACGAAGACAAAAATCTGGAAACTATTAATCTTATTCGCTCAAATGCTGAGTCACAGTATGGCGCTGGGTGAACAAATATCTGTTCCTCCACGATTCTCATGTCCCATATTTCAATGTGAGTGGTGAAATGTGCTCATATTTTGCAACTTCTTCATTTTTTGTGACAATTTGAAGCTAATTTAACGTGGTGAAAGTGCTGTGCAGTCCTCTCACACCCAGTCATTTTATTTTGAAACACATCGACGGAATCCCTAGTCTGTTGGCAATGCCCTCATATCTCGTACTTTCTTGATCTTCAAAATGCATCGTAGTAAGTTTTTATTTGTACTACTTGGTGATGGGAATTTTTCATATGCCTATAAAAATTCTGTTTGTGAGAAAACGATTTCTCGCACGCTGAACATCTGTAGTCACCTTTTTTTTTTTTTTTCTGAAGATGATGAATCAGTGCTTTCGTCAGAATGAATATTTCTCTTATGTCCATACAAATTAAATGACTTCGTGAATATTTTCTTACAAAACGGGCAAGAAAAGCAATCTTTAATCTTCATACAAGGTGCATCAACAACATTACCACGCATCGTCCACAGTAGCTTTGAGAAAAAGCACACCTGAAATGAGAAATTGAGATTCAAGTAGTGATGGGCATAATCGATTCATTCGATTATGAAAATATATTGAAACATTCGATTACGATAAATTGATTCGAATGAAAAAAACCTCTCGATTGCACATAAGCTGTCTCGTTCAAACGAGTGCATTCGAAAGGCGAAATCACTCGTCTCTTCTCGAGAACATGGGTTCCGAGGAAAATCGCTCGTCTACCCGAAAACATCTCGAGAGGTTCGGAAGTACTCGCTTTTCACGTGATTGAATTATCTCTCGCACCGAGAATCACTTGTGTTCCTTAAAACTTCTTTTCGGGGGGGGGGTCAGCGTCATTTTCTTGTAGGACTTCCGTCCACAGGTAGTAGAGTTTAGGTCCCAGCCACCTACAGCGAGATCGCCTTTTGGGCAGGACACAGAAACGGAAAGAATGAGAGCAAGTCTAGCGACTTTTGACAGAACAGTTTGTAGTGAGATTAGAGTACAGTAGATGGCGCCACCGTACAAGTACGATATTGCACATAGATGGGTGAGAGAATTTCAGGGAGGACATAGGAAAGGATACCCATTTAACCAGTGGGTCCAGCCTGGGGGCCGTCACTTTACGTGCTCGTCCGATGCACGGCGGATATTCAGCGATTGTTAGTAAATCACGCCATCTCTGAAAGATCAGCCCAGGCTTGAGCCTGAAACACTAAGCCATCAGCGGCTCATCCTTAAAACTTCTTAAGCTAGGTTATGCTCATAAAGGAAGGATATATAGAGAAGACACTGGCTGTATTAAGCTGGAACTCATGACGTCATGAAGTCGACTGCAGCGCACCAGTGACCTAAAACAGAACTACAGTTGTTTGACAGCTGGTTTCCCAGGTAACACCCACGAACCACGTGATTTTTGTCAGTTAATGTCATATATTTTACTTTTGACTGTTGACTTTGGCTTGCTATCCGGCAGTGTTGAAGATTCTTTTTGGTTTTCATTTACTCTAGCGTTCTAATAAGTGATATTATTTTGCTTATTACTTACTGATCGTATACTTTTCCTTACAGAATTCATAACTTTTGGGTTTTTACGCGTCTGTTGTTCATTTGATTGTTTCTTCCATATCCACTCTGCTTCACTTTCAATTCTAATTTGTATTCAATTGTCATCTGCTTCGGCATCTACGTTATTGGCTTCGTTAGCTTTTTGGCTTATCTTTTTTTACTATGCATTTGTGTAGCCTGTATTTCCATAATTGGCAAACATTTGTGAAAATTGTTTTCCATCTTCGTAATTTTTTGTTATTTCTGAAGTAAAGGAATGTCTTCCGCTGTCGCCTGCGCTGGGTTTGCCGTAGCAACTATTGCCGACGTCACGGGGTTACGTCACATTTTGCTTCTGTTTTAGGTCCGTGGGAGCGCCACTTTCTATGGGAGGAGTTTCCATGGACTCCTATGTCTGTTTCCACTCTATAGATCCTTCCTTTATGGTTATGCTATTCGAAAAAATCCAGGCGTCTTTACTGTCATTCCGTCCAGCAAAAGAAAGCTGAGCGTGTAGCACTAATTACAAATCATTCGAATAGTTATTTGGAATGAATATCTCGATTTGTCAAACGCAGAAGGCGGCTCTGAGCGTATTACGCCATCTACCGGTGAATTCTAAAATTAAAAATCGTTCGAATGATTATTTCGAATGAATATCTCGATTGTAACCTTTCGATTCTTAAATTCAATCGATTATGCCCAACACTAGTTTCAAGTGGGTTCAAGCAATTTGTTAAGTTTCGGGCATGCGCATTACAGGGAATAAGGATTCAGCCACTGTGGGAATAATCTGGAGTGTTATCGACTGTCCACTCCTGGGCAAAGAATGCCTGACCAACAGATGGGGAGAAACTTCGTAAGTCTCGGACATGCGCATTAGAGGGAATTAGGATTCAGCCGCTGTTGGATTGAGACGCTAGTTAGATAGAAACATACATTTTGAATGGTCAGTTATAAAGTTATGGAAAAGTACAGGGTGGTTTTTTTTTCTAGTCTTTTCAGAAAGTCCTGATTAGGACTTACTGGCATTCGGTTTTCTGTGCGTTAGCGGACGTGATAAAATTAAGAGGGCTACCGTGTATAATCATGTAAAGGTCCGTACCTCAGTCAAGTGTTGGTATGAAAAATCCCTTCATCTTAGCTAAAATTCTGCCACAGCATGACTGACTTTCAGAACTCTGCTCACAGTTTTATAAGTTATTCTGCTGGGAATTCTTTCCTGGTAATGAGATAATGGATCTTTGTAAAGAAATTGTCGAATTAAAGGATAAAAGTAATATCACTAAAATTCACCTGAAAGATAAACTTAAAAAACTATATAAAGCTTTCTATAACAGTAATATCCCCAATTTAAAAAATAAAATAGGTAAAACCATGTCCCAAAAGCCTGGGATAACATGAGTGACATGAAACTTCAGCCCAAGATAAGAAATCTTAATTTTAGGATTGCCCATAACATCGTCCCCGCTATGGAATGGTGCAAAATATTTCTTTCAGCTCCTAATGATAATATTTCTTTCTGCTTCTCATTGTGATAAAGTTGAAACAATCACCCATCTGTTTGTACAATGTAAGGGAAACTAGGAAATTTGGGGGTGGTTGAGCAAGTATAGGAGCCTAACCACTGTTTTTGACATAGAAAACATCTTGCACCATACCTCAGTCAAGAAAAAAATATATCAGTTCAAATAAAAAAAAGAAAGTAGTGAAGAAAAAAAAGTAGTTCACGATAAATTTTAGGGGCAATTTTTTTTTTTTTGTATATAAAATAACTATTTATTGCAAATAGCAAAAACTTACCTAATCCCTTTTTAATAAAGGTTATTTTTCAGTTTACCTCGGACCATCATGCTAATAATAGGAACGTTGGATAAAGAAAGGTTTTGTACACTTTTTCCACGCTATATTGAATTGGCCGTATGTGGGGCTGAGTCATATTTTCTTTTTATAGATTTTTAAAGTTTGGACTACTTTTTGCTCCGCGTCATGCTTTGCATCGCAAGTGATACGGCATTTTGGTATTAGATGTTTACCTCCAACGTAGGTTTTGTAGACAATGCCGCTGGGCAAAAGCAATTGCATTTTTTCCTCATATGCAGATGTCTTTCTTCCATGCTAAAAAATGAAGACAAACTCTTTTACGATTGGAATTCACAGCGTCACACAAAGCACTACTCCAACGTTACGTTTTAGTCTACAAAACCTTGGTCCGAGGTAAACTGAAGAATTACCTTAATGAAATTTAAACTCTTTGAGAAATATATAAAAGAAAAAAATTATGCAGTATAAGAAAACAAATTCACATAGGTACGAATCAAACATGCTCCTATGACTGCCCCAACGAGTTTTATTTTTAAATTTAGCGCAGACAAACGGTTAAAAGAACATTCCTCCCAAATGACTACACAATTCCAAAGAACGTGATCACTGCGCATAGGTTGTACGCATGGAGAAGCACGTGACCACTGAGCCTCTGCTGCCGAGGGCTCCGTGTTCTACTTTCGAAATCGGGAACTACCTAAAAATTGTTCTTATTCGGAAGTCAAATAGTAGCGGGCAGATAACAGGAATGGTCCGGATTGTGTTTTTTGAAGCAGTTAGAAAATACGTGTAACTAATGAGGAAATAAAGCAAATTGAAACATAAAAGACTGGTTTGTATCTTGTTTCTCCGTGATCTTCATTGACCAATGCGGAAATAAAGCAGATGCAACAAATAACTGTTTACTAGTTTGCATCTTGCTCCATTTCTTTATCCAACGTTCCTATTATTAGCATGATTCACTGAACGATCATATATGAGCAGACCTGATGGTACCAGACAACATTCCTTGGGCAGCAATCTTTTAAATCACTCCTAAAAACATCCAAGGTCTTTAATTAGCATATTGCTGAAGTTTTATCAGTAGATTTCTGATTCTAAATATTTTTCCTATATTCTATAGAAATTCTCCTTCCCCACAAAGTAACAAGTATAGCTGATTTTTTTTGTTAACGCCTAGTGCATACCATAGATGGAGACATACGTTCGCTTGAATGGGGTGTGCTGAAAATTAAATAACTTCCGAAATTTTTTCAGTTGCGTTGCTTTTGTTAAGTAATACCATAATTGACATTACCGCATGCAGAACACTATTAGTAATAAAATTAACGACATTGTAAATTTCACAGATATTGGTAATTCTACTAAAACTATATCAAATAATTTTTAAAATAGTATTTTAGTAAAATCAAAAATTTTATTATTTTTTTCTTCATATTTTGATCAAAGTTGATGAAAACCGGAGCCAATTGAAAAGGTGTGAAACTGTATTCTGGGAACGTAAAACTCCTGACGGATTAAATAATCTCAGTTATTCGACTTTTGACTTGTTAGCATTGGTAGATGTCGCCACATGAGATGATCTTAAAATCTTTCCCAGTTGTCTAACACCATTTAGTATGAAATAACGTCATTGTTAACATCAT
Source organism: Macrothele yani (assembly GCA_039090855.1). Taxonomy (NCBI): domain Eukaryota; kingdom Metazoa; phylum Arthropoda; class Arachnida; order Araneae; family Macrothelidae; genus Macrothele; species Macrothele yani. The sequence continues at coordinate 52,676,655 of CM077032.1, read as the reverse complement.
TATCGAAGTGGTTAGTAATAACTGTATTATAAAAATCCGTAATAACACAGTAAACATTTATTTTCTATGTTCAGCTTCGTTTCGTTGCTAAAACATATCCGAAAACGGAAATATTTGCTGCACAGATACAGTACGAATACCCCAGTAGATTCAAGTTTTTCAGCAGTTTTTCATACTCTTCCTCCGATTCTAAATAACCACAAATGAAGCCATCTTTTTTCAATATTGTAATCCCTCAAAATTTTCTGGAAAACGTCATTTGATGAAACCCCATAATCTTCAGTGAAACTTCGAAATCTCAAATGTGAGCCCCGTTCTACGTTGCACCATCTGATAACCTTAAATACTTTAATGATTGCTTGCATATCTTTTTTTCGATAGCTTTTATTGCATAAGCGCAACTGACTAGTACAGTTACAGTGCAGTAACAATAATTTCACCGGAGCCAAGCTTCACGTGGTCGCCGCGACGTAGACTTAGGCATACCGCAACGGTGTTCACCTCGTCCTACTTGGAGGTCACTTTGCGGTAAAAATCTTTAAAATGCAATTTACTTAGGATATTATTTCACCATTTGCCATGAAATTTCATACTCTGAAGTTTGTACGTCTAACGTTTTTTCGATATCCTTCAACATTTGCGGTGAAATAAGTTAGAACGCTAAACTATACATTTACCAGATCTAAATACACTGCATTTTTGATAGTAGAGCATACCGTCCTATTACGAAATCTATTAATTTCTTTTTCACGAATACGATTCTTCAAACTGACTAATAGTCAGTTTAGCAATTAGTTTAAATACTGCGCAATTTCGTTATTAAAAGACTTCGATATTGATACCAGACAATCTGTAAATACGGAAGTTGACAGAATGAACTTTTGGGCATTGGTGGGAGTGTGTGTTCACTGATGTTTACACACACTCCCAACACGGCCCAACAAGCAACACCAGACAAACCCCTGATTCATACAGATCCTCCGAAGAACTCGAAAGGACCCGCACACAAATAGGTGGCGAGGTCACCTAGAACGGCGGGTGGAACCCGAAGGTACACCCGGCACGTCCATGTAGGCGGACAAAACTCCCTTTCAGAGGTGACAGCGACCCGGACGGGAGACGGTCAGAAAGGACAACGGGCCGACAGGTGCACCATGGCACTCACATGACCCACGGCAGGTGCCTCCCCATCCCGCATCCACAAGGAACCGGCGCACCACAAGCGGCAAATACACAACACCCTCCCTTCGGACACCTCATCAAAAGGCACAGAGCAGAGACTGAACCAAAACACTCAGTCCCTCCTCCCCCGGTCCCACTCTCGACTGGAGACGAGACAAATTAAACTACCGATGAAGGGGTCTGAGGCTAACCTCCACACCCTCCATCAAGACAACATACACAAACCACAAAAACATAACACTAGGAAAAGCCCAACGCACCCGGAGAGTTACCTCGGTATTCAAAGGCCGAACGAAACTAAGGAGGTAAATTACCCAAATGAAAGGTGTAATTGTTCTAAGAGAAGTTGATGGGCCTACGACTTGTTCGCTACGCCTAGGGAGCAGGTCAATGTACATCTGTTGCGTGTTCTTCCCGGCACGGTCAGCATCAGCAAAGTCTTGCAGGCGACCTCCAAGCTGGTAAGACCTATGCATCCTCTCGCGCCAACGTCCAACAAATTGGTGGCCGGGAACGTATTTGGACGAGTCCCATCCCGTGAAATAGGAGGCCAAAGGTCCACACGGGTGTTCGGCGACCAGGGCTCCCTTCACACTCTTAAACTGAAGTGCACTGAGCCATGTCGGAAGGTGCTTGACTTCCAAACCCTCCTCCAACCTGGGACAGGACAGGACTGCCCGAGCCACCTCCTCGGTCTTTATCCCGGCCCAAATGAAGCCAAAGACCGCTCTCTCCATCTGCTTCATGAGACTCCCGGGTGGGGATTCATTTTCTCTGGCAACAGTGCATTTCGAACCCGAAGCGCATTAGCTAACTTGGTTCTATTTGGCTCTCCAAATGCCGACCTCCTGCCACCGTTCTTGCTCCTTCCTCATCTCCGCAAGAACTTTCCCCATAGGAGCTCACGTGGACCCCTTCCTAAGAAAACTGTATACGGAGTATCCGAACGGGCCCATCGGTCACGGTTAAACTTGTAACCGCTGACTTCTCCCACTTTCCCCAGAACATAATACTCGACTTCTCCTCATAGAGACTAGCACCGGTCGCACTGCAATACTCTGCGAAAGCATCCCGCATCCCCCTCGAGCTCCTTTCCGAGTCAACGAAGAAGGAGACATCATCTGCGTATGCGAGGTACTTCAACGACTCCCCCTCCCCGGGACCGGAAAACCCCCAATACTGTCCTTCTTGGCAATTCTTCTCAAAAGGGTCTCCAAGACCAAAACAAACAAAACGGGAGAGAGGGCATCCCTGCCTCACTCCGCTTTGAACCTCAAAGAGGGGAGAGAGACGACCGGTAATAATGACTCTTCTGGAAAGGTCTCTATAGAACGCCCCAATCGCACTTCGGACAAATTCTCGGAAGCCATTGGATTCTAACAATCTTCCGACAAACTCATGCGATACCCTATCGAAAGCCTTGCTCTGGTCTGCCAAGAAGAGCCCCATCTTAATGCCCTTCTCGCCCAGATAAGTGATAGCATCTCTGACGCACATAGTATTCCACTGCATCCGGCGCTCCGCGATATCACACGTCTGGTTAGCACTAATGAGACGAACCGCTATCTTAGCAAGCCTGCTGTTAATGACCCTCGCAAGGATCTTATAGTCCACTGTTTACAGAGACACCGGTCACCAACCACTTATCTTCCTCGACGGTGCGTTGGAGGTCTTTCATAGCAAAGTGACCATGCTCCTCCGCATGTTACCGGCATACGACTCACCTGCACAATCTCGTTGTACACCCTGGTAAGCCAGGGCGCTAACACATTAACAAACTTCTTGTAAAAGAAGTTTGTTATAGACTTCTTTACAAGAAAAAAAAGTAAAAGAAGTTTGTTGTAAAAGAAGTTTGTTAATGTGTTAGCGCCCAGGCTTACCAGGGTGTACAACGAGATTGTGCGGCCGAGGACTTTCCGTGCGAAAATGCTTGAGTCGCCACCCTCACCTCATACACCGTGAACTCCTCTTCGAGACTCTCCAAGTCTTCGACGTACTCTCTAACCACATATCCATGACGGCAGGATCTACTTCCTCGCAATAAAAAAGAGATCGCCTTAATATCTAGCAGCTTCCTGTAGGATCTGCTTATTGCCCGTCACCTTAGTACCATCAATGTGGAGAACTTGCAGGTTTTCTCTCTTCCTCTCCGACTCGAGTTTGCGGTAAATGTGGTTAATATTCCTCTCCTGCTCAAAACTCCTAATAGCCCCTTGAAGATAAACTTCAGAGCCGATGCCTCTATAACAGTCGGAAATCTTATCTGGTCTGGGTAATGATTCCCAGGTTACACACGTCCTCATTACCCTTCGGAACCGCGTTCAAGAAGTTGATCAGAAAAACCTGAGTACCCGCTAAGCTCTCGCCAACTCTTTACCTCGAGCAACCAAGGTGCTCCGGACCTCGTCTTTCGCCCTCTCCCAACAACCGATCTCGTTATCGGTGGCCGTCTCTGCATCCGCCTCCAAGATCGAACTGATGTACGTCAGCTCTTCAACGTCGTCTAACATTCATACGTTTAGACGCCACGGTGTCGCTCTCCTCTCCCTCGGTGCCGGCTCGTAGACGTCCATCACGACAACGCTGTGATCATAGATAAAACACGGCTGTGGGTTAGGGTTTAAGACCTCGCCCCTCATATCCCAGTAGATCTTCGAGAACAACAGCATGTTGATCCTCGCAGCCAAATGATTCCTGCGCCAGGTGAACCCCGGCTACTGCGGGAACAGCTGCCTCCACACGTTCTTGAGTTGCTGGATCTTAATTAGATCCGTACGACCCTTTCTGTACCGCATTGACCACCTGCACCTGTGAGTAATCAACTGATCGATATGGTTATCCACCACCGAGTTGAATTCCGCACCGACGACCAGGAAATCTTAGCTACTTATAAGAAAGAACGGCAGCTGATCATAGAAACAACACCGGAGAGGCCGCTTCACCGGAACGTAAACACACACCATCTTAATGTACATCAATCAGCTATTAACCGAAATAGCCGCCACGTGACCGTCCCGATCAGTCTGCATCTGCGTGATGCTACCCTCGTACTGCGGGTTGTAGACTATGGCCACCCCAGTGAAACCATTCGCTCCAAGCGAGAAGTCAGGTCGATGTTCCTACGGAAAGCAGAAACTTGCTCGGGCTTCTTGTGGTGAGTTTCTTGCACCAGCAGAAAATCAACACCAGACTCCCTGAAGTAGCCATCCTGCCACTTCTGTTTTTCGACAGTGCGGAGACCGTAAACGTTCAACGTACCAATACGCAGATCGGTGACTTGGTAATTAGCGGCCATACTTACCTTAACCTGAAAAAGCAAGTAGTATGTCAACATATAACGCCAAGTCAAACAAACAATAAAATTCAGAAACCGAGGGAGAGGAACCCTACCAAAAAAGCAACTCACCTTGAAGATCTTGATCTATTGCATCCATCCGTCTAATTCCGACATACACTCTTTCTTTTTCGCCGGCTTTGACGCCCGATAACCGTCGGAATAGTGTAGCCCATTCAGTCGAATCATGTCTTGGCAAATTTGGCGAGATCCTTCGCCGCATCAACGTTAGCCTGCGTCAGCTGCTTTCCCCGAAGCTTGAAACTGGCTCTTAATTCTTCGGACATCTGCTCAGCCAACTGTTCTTCGTCAGAATCCGAAGAAAGCTCGGATTCCCTGCAAAAGAATCTTTTATCACCCATAGTATCGGAGTGCTGCTTGTCCTGCTAACTCGCGTCGCCGGCAGGCGTGCTCACTTCGACAGAGTGCTGGCTTGCCCCGGCGGGTACCCTGGCGTCGTTACCGCGGTGTCCACCGTTCGCAGAAGACTCGGTCTCAAGCACCGCTTCACTGCGAGGACCCTCCTTGGACTCCGTTGGCGTCCGCAGGAGTGGTAAAGAAGAAGTCCCAGATTCCCCATCGGGAGTCCGGGGCTGCTGCTGACCCTCCACAAGTCCACTAGGGGATGCAAACTACCTGCCCACTTGCAGGAGAGGCCGTACACTCATTTCCGACCACACGAGTCGTCGGATTGCCCTTCGAACATATCCTACACTGGATCCGTTGCGGGATCCGCTGCATCAGATCTCAGGATCTCTTTTTCAGTCGTGGCGACTGCACCAAAACTCTCGACTTCGTCATTTTTTGAGGAGATGGGAGTACAGGTCTCCTCGACAATACAAACATAATTATCACTAACATTACATACACTAATGACATCAGTTTTTACATTTTCAAAACCATTATCAACTTCAATTTGGGAACCATTACCCTCGAAAAATTCCACATTCTCATCTACACGATTCACACAATTTTCTCCTTCCTTTTCACCCGATCACACCTTCATTTCCTCGCTATCTTTGCCCACCATTTTCACATCCTCGTCAATAATACTGACTCCATTTAACTGATTTGTCATTTGCTCAATAGACTGATTAGAGAATTTCCTTGACTTTTTAGGTAACCGTAGTGTAACCGTCTCCAGCCTCTGGTGAACGAACTCTCTTGTCCACCGTGAGTTGACCTGTAGAAAAAGAATTCTCTTTATCATTATTTGGAGAAATTTTCTCCGCCTCACCATTACTTTCACTTACCTGCTCCACATTGAAACTACCTTTGGGTTCCTGCTGGGCACTCCCCGAGCCACGAAGTAGGGGGTTTCTACTACCTCGCCACTCGAGGAATTTTCCCTGGCTTCAGGAGTTTCCCACACTTTCTCCGTGACGTCAAGCGCCTCTAAAAGATCAACTCAGTTTACCTGGGATTGCCCGGCACCGGCTATCTGGTCTCTTGTGTTGTGGAGACTTGCACTTCCCGCATGTATCTTTACAGTCCTTGATATTATGTCCAAGAGCTCTGCAATTTCCGCAAGCGTATATAGCACAGTCAACAGCGATGTGCCCCCATGTACACATCGCCGGCACTCACGGACCTGCCATTTGTAAACATTCATGCAAAAATTGTAAACTTTCATGCATCTAAAATGGGAAACATACATGAAATTAGGAACGGCTTTGTCCATGTCAAGAGTGACAATTCTCGTACCTGAGAAGGCTGCTTTCTAACCTCATACTTTACATTAAGCACATTTCCAAAATCATTAAAAACGGCTTTAACCGCTTAATTCGTTACCTCCCCTTCAGAACAGTGAATCTTGGAAGACTCGTGATGGAGAGTTTTACCCACGAGCTGCAAATAATAGTCTGTACTACGGATGGGCAAAAAAACCTCGATGTTTTGACACCGATAATCGATGTTTTCACCTCGATGTTGCAGAAGCCGATACATCGAAAAAACATCGAGGTTTCGTGACCGAAATTTGGAACTGGAAGAGAATATCTTCTACGAAAAGTAAATGCATTTCTTTTTGTTGCATTCATAACTATACAGAGGAAAGAAATATCACCTTCTTTTTTTTTTTTTTTTTTTTTGATTGGAGGTTTAACGACCACCGTGAGCAACTCAATGGGCTATAAGCAGTCGCCCGTCCCTAATTTAGGGTCACTGGTTCCAGGGAAGGGAGAGAACCAGTGCCGTAAGACAAACACAACATCCATGCCTCACCGGGATTCGAACCCGGACCCTGTTCGGACGAATGATCAGAGGCCATCGCTTAGACCACTGCGCCACCGGGGCGGCAAAAATATCACCTTCCTATTGGTTGTTTTACTTGATTCGTTGGCGAAAACCGAGATCCTCTCCTCGAAGGCATGTGAACCGATACATCGAAAAGAACATCGAGGTTTCCACCGAAACATCGAGGCTTTTAAGAAATATCATTATTTATTGGGGTTGAATTGGTTAGCAATCACCATTATACTGAACAGAGATTTTACCCACCGATATGCCCGTTCGCTGCTGCAGATCAAAAAGTGTGAAATCTTCGTCTTGTCAGCAAGACATCGTGGTTTACACCGATACATCGAAAAAACATCGAGGTTTTCACGATGCATCGATCGTTTTAACAAATATCATGTTAATGGTTGTTGAACTGGTGAGTATCACTGTTATATTAAGGAGAGATTTTACAAATCGTGTGCCCATTTACTGGTGTAGGTGGAAATGTGCGAGTTTTTCAATTTATTAGCAAAACATCGAGGTTTACACCGATGCATCGAACAAAAATAGAGGTTTCTACTAATGTATCGATCATTTTAATATATATTATTAGTTACCCGATGTTATTGGTTAGTAATCACTGTTATATTGAATAGAGATTTTGCACATCTATTGCGTATTTACTGCTGCAGATTGAAAACAACGAATTTTTTTGGCAAAACCACCGATGTGTCCATCCCTAGTCTGTACGCTTCAAAACAATTTTTCGCGGATTCACCACCTGCACAAAACGAAAATGCGGTTCAGTTAGTGAACCACTTTTCATTCATGTAGGCGGACAAATCCCTCTTCAGATTTGTCCAAGTAGCAACAGCCAAACGGAGAAATACCACAGACATACATTTTATCTTATTGTCTGCCTTCACCCTACGGTAACAGCAAAACGTGATGTATAGAAGTTTTCAGTAACTCAGTTAACCAGAGATGTAGTTTTAATTTATATATAATTTAATTTTTATGCCAAATTACTGTAAATTATTGATTTGAAAGCAAATGCCGTCTCTTGCACGATACACTTTAATAATAAAAATCGATGTACAATTAAAATAAATGAATTTAAGAACTTTTAACGCCACAACGGCGTCATCATCAGAAACAGTGCAGCAGTGAGCACAGAACTGAGTAGCCTAAATACTTTGCAAGACACATAGCAGTTAATGCGCATGTGAAATAATCGGCAAAGTCCAAGTCAAGTTCAGTGGGTACAAGCATAGTTGGTGGGCGTAACCTGGCCCAAAAGTGTTCTCCAAGGAAGAGGGATAAACACAGGGGGTTCATCGTTACAGCATCTTTCACCATTGACGAATATGTGAATACTTTCACAGAAAAGTGTTGATCGACGATTCCTGGGAGAATCCAGAATAATGGTGTCATTCCAACATGGTAGGTAAGAACCGTTTAAACAGAGTCTGGACAAAGATGTAGCACCAGAATGCGTCCTGAGATTATACTGATGTTCGTAAATGCGGCGCCCCAAATTACGAGTGGTAGAACCAACATAACATAAATCGAGCCCTGCAGGGTTAGTAGATTTAAAGGGAACCAAATATACACCGTGACGGTTCACATATTCAACACAGTCTCTGTCCTTTTTAACAGTGTTAAATGAAGTACGAGACCTTACACCAAACTTGAGTTTGTACTTATGACATATGTTCTTTAAGATGTTACATACAGGTGGTATATATGGAATGGATCCCACAAATTGGTAGTCAAATTTATCTGCAAGCAAAGCTCTCTGCGGTCGACCAATTGATTTCTTAACCATCAAGCGATCAATCATGTGACGAAGGTAACCGAAAGTCAAGGCAAACTGTTTAATCCTAGCTAACTCTTGGTCCCGGAGATCCTGTGTGGACGAGTGTGTAAATGCACGATTAATAAGAAAATGAAAAGCAGAAAATGTTTGCGACATTGGATGAGAAGTAAAAGGTATAAACGTGGCAGAAAAAGTTGGTTTTCGGTAAACAGAAAATAATAAGGAGTTATCAGAAAGATTGCGAAAAAGGCAAAAGTCGAGAAAGGGCAAAATGCCTAAATTCTCGAACTCTACCTCGAACTTGATGGAATGGTGTCGTGAAGAAGGTAAAGTGGCAAAGGAAAGAAGCTTATCGAAACCTGAAGGCCAAACAACCAATACGTCGTCGACGTGCCTGATGTAAAGAAGTGGTTTTATGGGGGAAACAGGAATGAGGGTATTCTCTAAGTCCTGCAACAAAACCTCAGCAAGCAATGGAGACAGGGGTGACCCCATAGGGGCACCTGCCAACTGTCGATAGATGGAACCATTAAAACGAAAATAAGATCTCTTCGAAATAAATCGAAGAGCACACATTATGGAAGAAATTTCATCGGAAGAATAAATGCACAAACCAACAAGTTTGGCTTCAATAAGATCGTGAACATAAGAAACGGGGGTGTTCGGGAAAAGAGCCACTACATCGAGTGAAGCTAAACAGTAAGTGGAAATGTTGGTGAACGTAAAAGAACGAATCCTGGAAAGTGCTTTGGTGGAACTGGAAACGGAATAAGAAGAAGATCTAATGAGGGGAGCCAGAAATTTGGCTAAAGCTCCCTCAAGATTGAGGGTGAGTGCAAACAAAGATGAAACCGAAGGTCGGATGGGTTCCTGATTTATGGAGTTTTAACTGGCCAAATAAAGAAGGAACCCTGTAACCAGGGGGAGGGTGCAAACTGTTGAACAAAGACACGGAATGTGCTTGCATTGTTTTTAGGCCCAGCAACATAAAATCATAATTTACTACATTATTCTGTCCCCCCAACCAAGTCGTTAAAATACAGTAGAAGTGCGACATGTTCCGACCCCGACGTTTGCAAACACGTTTGTTTATGTCCTAGAACATGATTTTCACTATTTAAGCATCGGAAAGTTAATTTTGAGATCAGTTACATCCTCAGCTTGGTCACCCAGTCCCATGTGCCGGGGGCGGGAATACAGCTGGAAAAATAACTGGGTAAATAACTGGGTAAATTTGTAGATTAGCGTCCTAAATTATTTCGTCGGGAAATTACTAGTACTTGGGAAATGTATGACGTACAGATCTTAGAGTGTAGAAATTCAAGGCAAATAATGCAGAAATTTCATATTTTAAATTACTCTTAAAGGCTTTTATCGTAATATTTACTTGTGCCGTGAAGAGGCGCTGCGGTAGGCCTAACGCATTGCTACCACGAGGATGCGGAGCGGTGCTCCGTTGAAAGCAAGATTCGATGCGCCCTGTAATTCACGCAGCCGCGCACGTTCTTGCTAGGGGAGCGAAGCATCATTTACTCATACGCTACAGCATATAGTTCTTTCATGATTTGTCATTGTTTTTAAAACAGATGTTGATAAATTTTTCGTTCTTTCGCACATGATTCCGTGATTCAAAATAGAAAGTGCTATTCTGCTTTTCTATATTGTACAGAAAATTGGGGAAGTATAAGTTTCGGTTCTGGTTTGAACAGCTTCCATTCGTAGCTGATTTGCTCTGTTACTGTACTTTTGGTTCTCCAGTTAATAGCTGGTTCGCAGGTCAGTTTCTATCGTACGCATACGTATCTTTTGCAAATCTGAGAAGTTTTATCCGTTATTTTCGCCGAACAACGTGGAGCGCAAAACAAAATAAAAGTGGATGATTTGGACCTATTTTCTGTAGCGTATCAGTACAACATTTATCACTCTCCTGCCAAGAAAGTAACCCCTTTCTCTTGTACTCTTTCCGCCCGTCATTTCCGCACAGCAACAAACTTCCTTTGGAAGGACCAAAGCTTCACATCTTCGCCGGAGGAAAGTGCTAGGCCTACCGCAGCTTCTCTACACAGCGTCGGACTCACAGGTCAATATTACGATAAAAATCTTTAAAACACATTTAAAATATGAAATTTCTGCACCATTTGCCATTAATTTCCATACTCTAAAATGTGTACGCCACACTTTTTCCAGGTACTAGCACCTTTCCGATGAAATAATTTAGGACGCTGATCTACACATTCGCCAAAAACTGAACCGAAAATGCCTATTTCATAAGTTAAACTATTAATAAATATGTTTATGCCTAAGTTTCTTTCAGACATCGATGACGTAAAAGCTTTTTCGGGTACCGATAGAAATTTGCCGAGTATCGGTTTTGTGGGTAGCAATCTTCCGGGTGCCAGTTTTCTAAAATTTAATTATATGCAAATGATGTGATTTCTTCAATCATGAAATAATTTACGAATTTGAAGTTTTTTTTTTTTTATCGTAATACTTAGAATGGGTAAAGATGATGCTAAAGCGTAATATAATTCAGACATTAAAAATTGAACAGAATATGATGAAACTGCGTGGGTATAAGTTCACCGGTAAACGATAAAAATACCCCCGGAGAAAATACCCCCGAAAACTGAAAGGCGGAAAAAATGCCCCCGGAAGAAATACCCCCAGAGCAAACGGTTCACTGTAACAGGAACACTGATGTGTGGCAGTGTTCCGGTGTGGCAAGTTACCGGCAACCCTGCCACACATCTTTCAGAAACTTAGCCACAAAAGTTCAAAGGCGGGGGGGGACACTATAAAGATTGCCGTTTCTGGGCCTATACTGAGAACTGAATTGGGAACTCCAAACAAATTTCGAGAAAACGTTCCATGTAAGCCAAGCGAGAATTGTACTTTAATTTGAAGAAATAAATTGCCGAGGATCCGAAGTACACTTGGTGGGGGGGGCTCAACCCCCAACTTCCGTAATATTAGATTTTGGGCCGCTGGAGCCCGTCAGTGTATCCAGGCTGTTCCCCTTGAAGCGCCCGCGAGGTCCGTGAGCTTGTGTGTGGGGGGATTCCCCCAAAATGTTAAAATGGACGTAGATCTGTAAACATTAGAACCATGCTTTACATAATGATTCTGTACACGACCACGAATTTTCAGGAGGGTGGGGTGAATTCACCCTCCCCCAAGTTTCTAAGAGCGCAGACAAGTGTTCAAGGTAAAGGATTTGCTCGCAATTTCTATGCTTCATGTTGTGTTTAATGGCAAACTATGTATGCCCCTCCCCCCCCCTCCACCAGAAATTTGGTGAAGCCTGTGAAAGGGATACGAGGTGCTTGGTTTGGAGGGCTCTACCCCCAACTTCCGTAATTTTATATTCTCGACCTCTAGAGTCGATCAGTGTATCCTCGATGTTGCCCCTGAATAGCTCTTAGAAACTAGGGGAGGGTTACCCCACCCTCCTGAAAATTCGTGGTCGTGTACAGAATCATTATATAAAGCATGGTACTAATGTTTACAGCTCTACGTTCATTTTAACATTTTGAGGGACCCCCCCCCCCAAGCTCATGGACCTCGCGGACACTTCAAGGGGAACTTCCTGGATACACTGGCATACTCCAGCGGCCCAGAATATAATATTACAGAAGTTCAGGCTAGAGACCCCCCCCAACCAAGTGTACCTCGGATCCTCGGCAATTTATTTCTTCAAATTAAAGTACAATTCTCGCTTGGCTTACATGGAACGTTTTTCCGAAATTTGTTTGGAGTTCCCAATTCAGTTATCAATGTAGGCCCAGAAACGGCTATCTTTATACCCCCCCCCCTTGAACTTTTGTAGCCAAGTTGCTGAAGATGTGGGGCAGGGTTGCCGGTAAATTGCCACATCGGAACACTGCCACACATCAGTGTTCCTGTGTGGCAGTTTACAGTGAACCGTTTGTTCTGGGGGTATTTCTTCCAGGGGTATTTTTTTCCGGGGGTATTTTTTCCGCTTTTCAGTTTTCGGGGGTATTTTTACCTACATCCGAGTTCACCGGGTACCAATCTCCCTGAATCCGATGCTTGACTACAGAATCACCTATTCTGACAGCATGGGCACCTGCAGGAAATTTTTCAAGGGGGGTCAAGTGTGATTAAGGTTTGGCTAATTATGTAGAAAACAGTAATTCGTGAAAGTGAACGAGTACTACTATTACTACTATTTACTTACTACACTAGAACACTACTACTACTACTACTATTATTATTATTAATTGATGATGCTCTTGAAGAAAGTGTATGTTAGAAATAGTCATGTATTATCATGTACATTGATAACTGTTTTCAAAATAATGAACAGTGTCGAGCAGGGCCACGCCAAGCCTTTTTAAGTTCAGTACACACCACCCTGAGCGGAACTTGTTTGGGCGTACTACCTTACGGGTTGCTAGGTTTTCCGCTTTCACGTTATCCTTTTCCAATTCCAAATTTCCAATAAAATTGGGTAATAAAATTAAACGCCCCAAACTCCATTTTTCCTTGTGGTCCAGTTCTGTGAGTGAAAGAAAAAAGTAATAAATAAAAAAAAATAAAAAAAGGGAAAAATAATTCTACAGGGGGATCAAGTGCCCCCCCGGTCGGCGCCCATGTCTGACAGCAACAAAATGCATTTGGATATTCCGAGAACTTATCCCGCCAACGTGTAACAAGCGTGGGGTAACCGAAATAAAAGTGTGCCTTCAATGAAATGTACTTTTTTATGTAACATAAAACGAAAGCTAGATCTAGAGGTTACGGGCCTTTGTTCCTCTTAACCAATCTTCTCAGGAATTTCGGAAATATATCACGCAGGGGAATATTTAGCTCTGAACTTATAGGGAAAAAAGTATTTATAAGGTGTAAAAATTAAAACGAAGATTAAAACCGTGAGGAGGGGTCTATTTGCGTTTTTATAGAATTTTAAGGAATTTTCCCACCCCACATACATATGGCACCTGCTGTCAAAGTCCCAGCAGTTTCACGGGGCCCCAGTTCATGGAGGGGCCCCGTTACATGGTTATTGCCCGGAGATAACTGATTGCATTTGTAGAGCTATACAAGAAGTTTTCGCTTCAAAACTAAGAATCGCGTGAAGCCATCTCGTGCAACAATAACAGCCTCTTCACTGCGGGGCATTGAATGGAAGAGGCTTTTGATATATCATCATGGAGTATAGCCTGGCAGGCTCCTTCTATGCGAGACCAGAGTTCATTTGTGGTGACTGGCGGAGGCGTTTGGCTGGCCAGTGGCTTAGCTACTATGTCCCAGACATGTTGGATCGGGAACATATCTGGCGAACGTGCAGGCCAAGGAAAAAACGGTATCTGCCGTGCTTGGAAGTCTTGTGCATTCTGGGCCACACTTGCCCGAGCAGTCCTGCTGGAATATAGCCCCAGGACAACTCTGAAGGAAGGGTATTGTAACGACCTTCGCTCCTTTCTAGCTCTTACTCATCATAGCCCCGATTCGCCGAGAGCCGTCAGTCCCGTCACATAATTTTTGTTGGTTTGTTCCCAAAAAGAATCACAGTTTGAAAAAATTATAGAATCCGGAGCTTATCTAGCAATAACCAAAACAGACTGTTTATTAGCTAAAACGATGTGGATTGGGGCTTCTCTAGGTCTGGTTAATCGAAAACAACATTTGACTTTGTCTCCGTCCGTGCTATCGTCACTAGACCCACACTTTGTGTTTCCCATAAACCGTACTCGGTGTGCCAGCAGTGAACTCTTGGTTACACCCTTACTACAGCACCTCGCGAACAGCCCACGAAGTGTGCTGTTTCTGAGATGCTTCTACCTTTGGCGCGGCAGCCGACGACCATTCCTTTTTACACGCCCGTCAAATCACTACCTCTGCTCATTGTGATCACGTTACGCACTATGGTTCATCTGTCCTGGCCGGCCACTTGTATCTCCGTGTCGTCGACCTTGTCACGTGCACCCTGTAATGCGCCTGATGGGCGGGTACACTGTGATTTCGGGGGTGTTCATATTGTTCTGATACGACTGTGTATTTCCAGTTCTTCCGTAGTGTGTGAAAGTTACACACTACAGAATAATTTAGCTGTTTAAAGAAATACATATTTATTAACGAATAACGCTGTTCAAAAAATTTTTTTTTTTTTTTTTACAAAAACGAAGTTAGCCGTCCTTTATAGATTTTTGGTCGCTCAAAACGAAAATCATAGTTAAAATACTCTCCCAGCTCAAATTTCCGAGTAAATCAACCGTTTGTGTTTCACATATACACTATATTGACAAAAGTCACCGGACACCTTTTCAAAAGCAAATGAACGGATACGCTGCGTTGTTAAGATGCGCGATACCGCTGCAAACATTATAAAAACAAGACTTCAGCTGACCGCGATCATATCGCACCGTGAGGTTGAGCGAAAATGTCGCGGCGGGAGAGAACTGACTTTGAGAAAGGAAAGATTGTTGGGTATTATATTAGTGGGTTGTCCATATGAGAAACCGAGAGGGTTTTAAACATACCCAAGTCAACTGTTTTGGATGTACTGAAGAAGTGGAAGACACATGCTTCCACTTCTTCAGTACATCAGCTGAAGTCTTATAAAAACAAGACTTCAGCTGACCGCGATCATATCGCACCGTGAGGTTGAGCGAAAATGTCGCGGCGGGAGAGAACTGACTTTGAGAAAGGAAAGATTGTTGGGTATTATATTAGTGGGTTGTCCATATGAGAAACCGAGAGGGTTTTAAACATACCCAAGTCAACTGTTTTGGATGTACTGAAGAAGTGGAAGACACATGGCGTGCCTGAAGCAGCGGAATATAATACCAGCCGTTATTCGCCCAGTGGCCCATGAAGAGGGATTTCCGGTTCCTGATCACCCAGTAAACGTTCAGGCGCGTAGTGAATGCGATGATGATGAACTTTTAGAATCAGTTGATATACAAGCTCATCCATCCACCAGTGATGTGGATCCTATATATGTACCATCATCTTCCTCCAGTGAACCATATAGAATCACACAATGTAGACTTGGTGATCTCATAAGGAATTTGGAGCTGCCAAAGTGTAAAGCTGAACTGTTAGCATCACGATTGCAACAGTAGAACCTTCTTGACGATACAGCAAGAGTGTCTGTTTTTCGTGATCGTCAGAAACAACTGGAAGGCTATTTTAGCAGTGAAGATGAAAATACATTCTGCAAAAATGTTGAAGGTATCATGCAGGAACTAAACATTCTGTACAAACCAGACGAGTGGAGACTCTTTATGGATGCATCCAAAACAAGCTTTAAGACTGTACTACTACATAATAATAACAAAAGGCCTTCTATCCCTGTTGCATACCATGCTAAAACGTGTTCTAAGCATCATCAGCTATAATAAACATGAATGGCTGATAGGTGCAGATTTCAAAGTTATTACGATTTTAATTGACTTCCAAGGAGGATACATAAAGTACTGTTGTTATATCTGCTAGTGGGATAGACGCGCAAGAGATCTACATTACAAACAGAATGAATGGCCTCGACGAACAGCTTTGTTGCCTGACACAAAATATGTTGTATACGAACCTCTGGTGAAAGCTAGCAAAATTGTTCTGCCACTATTGCACATAAAACTGGGGCTCATAAAGGCATTTCTAAAGGCTGTGAGCAAGAATGAATCTGCATTTCAATACTTGTGCCAAAAGTTCCCACGACTAAGTACTGAGAAGATCAAACAGGGGATATTCATTGGACCACAGATACGCCAGCTCTTGGGAGACCAACAGTTTGAGTGTATTCTTAATCCAAATGAGCAACATACTTGGCAAAGTTTCCGGGATGTTGTAGCATTGTTCTTGGGAAACAAGAGGGCTGACAATTACATAGACCTTGTGGAAGAACTATTACGTGCTTATGAAAAACTTGGCTGCAACATGACACTCAAGATGCACTTCCTGCATTCACATATCGATGTCTTCCCTGAGAACTGTGGTGCTTTAGTTTTTCTAATGTAGAAAACAGTCATGACAACAATGAAGCTTGGGAAAGTTTGCAAAAAAACAACAACTGAACTTCAAATCTTCCTTTGAAGAGTTTGTAAACGTTGACAAAGATGTTCCCACTTTTGAAATGCAAAATATCGACGATATTTGCGACATCGAAACGCAAGAACACGAGTGCAGGTCAATTCCAACTTCAGCTGAAGCTTTAGAAACTTTTCGCAGCTTTATAGAAAGCCACGAACGTGTTCCAACGGACATAATGAAACATTTGAGGGAAATAGACACGTAATTTGTGAATTTAGCGGAAAAAAGGAAGAAACAAATGCTTTTAGATCAGTATTTTTGTAATCCTGTAGCATAATAAATGTAGCTTTCAATTCTCATATTCAAGTTTAAATGGGTAAGTCGTGAAATTTTTTATGGTACTTTAAAATTAACTAAAATGTAATTTCTGGATTTCATCTATGCAACATTTTTAATCGCTAAAGTCTTACAAAATCCAATCAGACACTTCCCGTTTGAAGTTTTCATCGCTTCGGCCCAAAGAAAACTTCTTAAGCGGGATCCACTGTATATACAAAATATAAATGATCAACTTAATCCGGAACCGTAGCTAAGAGAGGATTTTTACTGTTATTTTCGTGTTCAACACCCAAAAATCTACAAAGAAAAACCACTTCCATTCTTGTAAAAATTTTATTGTTGAACAGTGTAATTACTTTTCAAAATAATCTCCATGAACATCTACACACTTTTGCATCCTATAAAACCATTTTGCAAATGCCTCTTCCCAGCTTTGTTTCGTCTAACCGTCAATTGCCTCAAAGTCACGTGTTCGGAACTCTTTATCGGACGAAAATCGACTTCTATACGCAGGGTTTCCTTGGCATTTGGAAACAAGAAGTCACGAGGTGCCAAGTCAGGGGAATAAGTTGGACGAGGCAAAACTCGCACCCTCTGTTGCCAAGAAATCAACTGTCTTGGCTGCAGTGTGAGCCGATGCATTTTCGCGGTGCAAAAGAAGGTACTGAGTTTTCGATTTTGGGCACTTCTTCCTCCATTCTGCAATAACCTTTGGCAGACATTGAGTGGTGTACCAATTAGTAGTAACAGTTTTCTGATTTTCAAGAACAATAGTTGTCACATGTCCTGTTTTGCAGAAGAAGGACGCTATCATTTTCTTCACTGCACTGAGGATTTGCCGGACTTTGCTTGGAGGTGCGTCACCTTCGAAGTGACAGACACTTAATTGTTCCTTTGTTTCCTGATCATAGTGATAATACCATGATTAATCTCCAGTCACGACGATGTAGGTGTCTTTATTACGTCCTTCTCTGAATTTAAACAGCGCATGAATTGCCTCCATTCAACCCGGTCTTGTCTTCTGACGGTCCGTGAGTTAATGCGGCACCCAACGGGCAAATCGCTAATTAATACAGACAGTTGACGCGGATTAGGAGCTTCAAACAGAAGTCATCGCTCTTTCCACGTTTCTAAGTGTCACGGGAAAATACGCATCCGCCGCCACCGGGAAATGAACCCAAAATCTTCCACTCATGCGCCGGACATGCTACCACTGCACCACATGGCCTCGAATTCCTCCATACTCACATACGACTAACTGCCAAGCCACTTGGCAGGGTGTTATTTAGAGCCCTGCACAATGCTGTGGATTCACCAAAGATGGTAAGCAGCAACTCAACAAATAATTAGGAAGCGAATGAATAAAAAATAAAGACAGTTGACGCGGATTAGGAGCATCAAACAGAAGTCATCGCTCTTTCCACGTTTCTAAGTGTCACGGGAAAATACGCATCCGCCGCCACCGGGAAATGAACCCAAAGTCTTCCACTCATGCGCCGGACATGCTACCACTGCACCACATGGCCTCGAATTCCTCCATACTCACATACGACTAACTGCCAAGCCACTTGGCAGGGTGTTATTTGGAGCCCTGCACAATGCTGTGGATTAACCAAAGATGGTAAGCAGCAACTCAACAAATAATTAGGAAGCGAATGAATAAAAAATAAAGACAGTTGACGCGGATTAGGAGCATCAAACAGAAGGCATCGCTCTTTCGACGTTTATAAGTGAGTCACGGAAAAATTCTCATCGGCCGCCACCGGGAAATTTTCCGCGACTCACTTGTAAATGTGGAAGGAGCGATGACTTCTGTTTGATGGGCAAATCGCTTTCTGACATGCAAATTATCATGAATGATTGTTTGTACAGCAGTTGATCCAATGCACAGGGCCGTCTCTATTTCATGATATGTCACACGAAGATCTTCTTTGATAAGTTTTCTTACAGCACCGAATTTTTCAGTCGTTACGGCGACATGGGACTGACTACAGTGAAGGTCATCTTCCTAAAAGTTTTTCCCCCCTCTTCATTCACGAAACCAATTTCAAACTGTACCAAGAGAAGGGGCGGACTCTGGAAAGCCATTTGATAGCGATTCAAATTTCTGTTGTGCATCTAAACTTTTTTTAAAAGCATAGGGAATTATTGCACGAAAATCACGTATCGACGACTCCATTTTAGCAAGCCAAATGAGGTCAACTCTGCACCATTCTCTTGCCATGTGAGCGAAATCTGGTTTGAGCAGGTGGTCACGGCGCTATTAGGCCATCTATGGGCCGTTCCAAACAAGGCCGCGGATGGCCTAGTGGTCAACATTCGTGACTGTTACGGAGGAAACTCAGGTTCGATCCCGGGCAGGTACGATTGCACGAAACACTGCATATGTGCCATGCGTCAGATAGGCACGTTAAGCCGTTGGACTCCGTGTACTGGCCCCTCGGTAATAAATAAGGGGTCTTCCATCCCCTTTCTACCTCGTTTCCGTGTCACTTTCGTGTCGGGCATTCTAGCCCAAATCTCGTAGCTTCCTATTTCTAAGGGTTGTTTAAGACCTGGGGTCGGACACTTCCTTCCTAAAATCCTCGAAATATGATCTGATATGCACGTGCTTTCAAACTGCAGCTGTTTCATTGTCGGCAGACAAAGTGTTCAACAGCTGCTAAAAACTTTCGGCACATCCTTCGTAATTGAACACATTTGCAAACTTCTTAAACGATTGCGAATTTAAGATTCTCTCATTCAATTTTCTGATCTGCTGGCCTTTCTCAAAATGTTTATCATTAATCTCTTTCTCTCTTTGTTTTCCCCTTAATGTTCAGCTATTGTGGAAGCACGTGAAACGAAATAACATCATGAACAACAATATCGGGAGAATTAACTACAACCACCCCCGTCAAACCACCTAAAGTAAAAAAAAAAAAAAAAAATCCTATGCACCACATCAAAGACACTCCCAAACTAAAGATACACAGCTCCTAGTAAGCCAGGACGAGAATAAAAGCTAAGTAATAGACAAATGCACAAAACTATTAAAAAATCAAGAAAAAAATTTCGTTAATTTGACAATTTTATCATGGGCTATTTTAGAATTTAAGACCCTCATTTTGTCTTTAAGTTTTAAACTTGTAATGTTGTCACAAGCACAACCTTCTCCTTGTTTGTTAAGCATTCTGGTTAGATATGCCTTGGATTTGTGTTTTCGAATTTCTATAGATTTTCCTGGGTCTTCTGGTACTAAATTTGTTAGTGTAACTGTTACTATCTCAGATTCTGGTAAGAAATCCCTGGGGTTGATTTGCGGTTTCTAACGAACGTCAGATTTTTTCGACATAAAAATTTGCTTTGGCCCACCCCTGGCACCGCCCTTGAATGTCTGTTACTACAGTAGGATTTTTTATTCCTATGCCTTACTTACTTTTTAATGTCATCGTTCATGGTAATTTTCTTGAGTTCTTCTGTTTTCCCTCTCTGTATGAATTGGAAAGCCCCTCTATATCTATAGTAATCATTTTATGTGGTATTGTTGAGTTGAAGGCATGTATAAAGTTTGGTAAAGCAATACTAAATTTACTGTTTGTACTTCAGCATATAAAGACAATTCTTGATTTTTGAATAGTTTTGTGTATTTGTCTGTGGCTTTGAGGCCATCCGTCCACTATTTTTGTGAATTTGGCTCTTCTGGTTCAAAGATTTTTTCACAGTATTTTCATGGAATCATTGATCTTTCTGATCCGGATGCCTTGGCTGTTCTATTTACCGTACGTGACAGTTCTGCTCTTACCGTAATTGAGCATATCCGCTGCCATTTAAGTTTAGGTGTTATATATGTAAATTGAACAATTGATTGACATCTGCTTTTTCTTTTGCAAAGGCTGTTATATCGTCTGCATAAGCTCGGCGTTTAATCGCTTGGCTTTGTTTCCCTGAATAAGGAATTTCCATGTGTTATTATTTTCAAGAAGCACGTGTTATGCACGGTGGAGGAGAGGGGACTTCTCTTCTAGTTATTATTGTTTTCCTTAACTTATTTTGAAAAATTATTTTACAGTGCGAAATTTGATATAGGGGTTTGAGTATGTTATTTATTTTTCCATCGATGTTGTATTCTTCCAATACAATAAAATAGGAAATCTCTATTTATGATGTCAATTGCCTTTTATGATCTACGGATATAATTGCAAACAACAAATACTTTTCGGCAGGCTATGTTGGGTTTTATTTTCATTTGTTTTGTTCATTTTTTTATTCCTTTTATCCTTTTTTAATATCTTTTTCTATTCAGATTTTTTTTTTTTTAAACTATGTGTGCTGCCTTGAGATCGCTTTGCGTAAACTGTTCTAGTTTTGCCTCCCAATCTATTAACAGGGTTTTGTATAAAAGATCGTTGGCATAAATTTCCGTTAATAATACCCCCATATGTTGAATTTTGCTGATTGCAATTCTTATTTTTGTATTCGAATTTTATTTAATATTTGTGCTATTTCTTTTATTTCAGTTTTAACTCTTTCCCAAGTGTTTACGATAATGTATTTGGAGTCCATTTATTAATATTTTTTCTTCGTCTTTAGGCTGTCTTATTAGAAAAAAACCAACCTTATTTCTTTCCTAATATGCAATCTGAGCACGAGACTGAGCATCCACTGTTCTCCCTGCTAATTTAACGATAGTTGTGAGATATATGAATGTTATTAACCTCTAAAAATTCTTTGGTTATAGTAATGTCATTTTGAGTGACTTGGCTGTTTACAAAGACGTAACCGGTCTAAAATTATGTCCTTGAGGTGTTGTTTCCGTAATACCCTTCTGATTAGAGACAGCAAATTGCCAAGTGTCTAAGAGAGATATCTCTAAGTAAGAATATCTTGTAAGCCCTTAGAAGTAATAACTGTATTCCTATTTGGCTGACCTTGATAAGGAAGAGTGAAGTTAAAATCACTAGCTATAAATTCAATTCCACCATGATTATTCATAAATTTGGGTAAAATAAAAAACCGTGACGCTGCTGGAAGTTCACTGGAGCATAAGTTTTATGAAGAACAACAGTATATGCTGGTTATTGGGGATAGGCTCGATGATTAAAACCTATCATTAATGGCCCATTCAAATCTTTTAACTCCACTCTGAAATTGTTGGGGTTAATTATAGTAGCTACCGCCGTATTCAGTAAGTCTTTATATAGTGGTAGTCCATAATGATAGAGATGCAAATTAAACTACTCCGAGCAAAACATCTCCCAAACTATTCGGAAATGATAAAAATTACATATTTAGAAACATGTAGAAATGTTTTTAAACATAAACAATGAATAACAAAGAACTAAGGACCAATTGATATCACACGGGGAGGCGATGTCACTTGGTCCTTCGGCTTTCCCCTAAAATATCAGAGGATTAAAAGCTGATTAGGCATTTCAACTTCAGAAAAAAAGTGTGTTTTCAGAGTACTTTGTGTATTTAATTTTGTTGTAATTTGGATGCAGTTAAATCAGAGAAAATGAAGCACACACGCTTTAAATGCTGAAAGTCTAGGTTTCTTAAACCGACCTCCTCCGCAGATAATGCATGGTCATCTTCCTTTGACATGTTACTCTCGAACCAGCATAACAAGACTAACGATATTCGTCACGAATCGTCAGCCACGGAGTTTGGACGTCACCGGAAATTTCGTCATATTTTCCCCGAGCAGATGTTGCTTAAGCAGGTTGTGCCGTGAAAGCAACTTAACGAGAGCAGGCAGTTAGGCTTCACATGGCGGCTGGCGTTCGCTGCCGTTGCGAGTGAGTTTACTTTGGAGCGCTAAAAAGAAGTAAAGAAGCTTTCTATCTCAAATTTTTTTGGGCGATGCATCATTCCTCCGATCTGAAGTTTGTATCCATGCCATTTTTGGAAGATTCTGTCACAAAATAAAGGAGAAGAGTAAGGGAGAAATTTACCAAGTTAGAGTTTATTGATACCGAAAACATGCTATGGCATAAACTGCTGAGGGTGGCCGGCCCAATCCGAGACCAACCGCCAAACCTGCACAGCCATAGGGCAACTAAAAAACAAGTGGTGTCTATCTTCGATAAGATTGCAGGAAAGACACCTGTCAGTGACAGCACCACCCCACCTGCACTGCCGTTTCCTCGTAGGAAGGACATCATGCGCCAAACGTAACTTAAAATCCCGTTGTTTGCAATCAACCCCAGCAGCATGGACACACATCCACGCCTCCCTCTTATCGAAGTTAACAACATTGAACTCAATGATCTTCTCCCTGGGTCTAGGAAGGATATGAAAGTACATCTACTTTCTTTGGTTAGGACTGTGTGTTTTTTTATTTTCTGACTGTTGCTAGCTTTTGGAAGGGGTCCCGGACTTTTTGTCCTCTTTGTAGAGTTAGAATGTCTGTTAGGACTGAGCCCAATAGGGCTAATGCCATCGTTGTTACGCATAAAGGTATTTCTGCTTCGGACATTTGTCTTGCCTTGTACAAACACGTATGTTCACCCCCCACCCCAGTATTTGCCTTAATTCAAGAGGTGAATAAGAACAAGCTTGAAGTAGTACTAAACAGTAGAGATCACTACTTCAAGTTGCTTGATAGTAATATTGAGTGCAATAACACTGTGTTTAAATGCACAAATGCTCAGACAAATGTAAAAATAATTTTTTGCAAATTTTTGTATTGTGGAATTTCAAATGCAGAAGTCGCAACCGCATTTGGACCATATGGTAAAGTATTAACTGTGAAGTTCGAGATTAGAAAAGAAATGGCTGCGCACATGAGAGGAGCCCTTTCCGGGACTCGTGTTGTTACAATTGACATGAAACAAGCTGTCCCCAATTTCATGGAGGTCAAAGGACAGCGTTGTATGAATGTGTACAGGGGGCAAATCCGGGTGTGCAGGCGCTGCAACCATGCAGGTCACATAGCTGTGGACTGCGGGAAGTTTACCTGTAGCAATTGCTACATTTTGGGTCACACTGAGGAGGAGTGCAAAGAGCCGTGTGGAAGCTGCAGATCACCACACCATCAAAGGAAGGTTTGTACACAGAGGTCCTTTGCACAAATGACCAGAGGTCCTGACAATACCAGAAGAGATGAAGAGATGGAGGAGTGCCACGCTGGTGAGGCGGAGGGCTCACAAAGTGTTGCCGAGGCTGCGGCCTCGAGTAAAACAGATGGGGCCCACCAAATTACCAGCTCGGAGCACGTCTCAAAACCTCACAGGATCCCCGAGGAATGTAAGGATAATAGTTCAGGAAAGAAAAGTGTGATAAACAATGAGAATAAAGAGCATGTTTCTGTTCCAGCGAAGGAGAGAGAAACCTTTCCTATCGGTGAAGATGGGAAGAGGGGTCTCTCCCCTTCAAACTCTGATGACGATGGGTACACTATAGTTACGAAGAAATCAAGGAAGTTGTCTGTCAAAGATCTTGAAGGTCTCAAATCCAGGCCTGGAAGCATAAGCGTCATGGAGGGGCGATATGAAGAAAATATGGAGGTTGATGTTAATGGCTCCGGTGCTACTATTCCGGTGGAATCTAGCGCGGGGGTTATTTCCAGCGAAGAGGACGAACAGGCTCCCAGTAGTGCACGAAAAGAGCCTGGAGTAAGTAGGGACTTTTCCAGCGATGGAGAAGATAATTCTAGTGTGGAAAGCACTGACGTCTCAGAGAACAAGGAAGGTGAGTGAAACACCTTCCTTGTTCACGGCCTAAACACCTGAAACACGGCCTAAACACCTCCTGCTCTCAAACGTCTGACGTCACCATTTGTAGCAATTGGATTGATACTTTTTTTGTTTTAAAGTACAAAACTTATTTTTAACACCCACCAACAGAGTGTTAAAACTAAGTTTTATTACTTTTAAACTTTAATTTCCTAAGGTAATGCTACTACTTACGGCACACTGTTGGGCCAAAAATGCGCACACTTCAAACTATTAAAATGACGGTGCAAAAAGATTTCTTAACTGAAAACCACTTTTTTTGCATCTAACATATTCAAAAATTGTTTTTGCACTAGATAGCGTGCGTTGCAACTTTGCAGCAAGAACAGTACTTGTGAATGTGAAACATTACAGACACAGACACTAGGAATTCAATTTTCCCTATATATATAACATTTCAACAATTTACTGTTGAATGTTATAAAGTACACAATAAATTTTTAATCATTAGAGAACATCATAAATTAAAAATAAAACATTTAATTTATTTATGTTTCTTCATCTTCATCTTTACGTATTTCCTGTTATATCGTCTTACACTACTTTCCGGTTTTTTCATAATTTAAAAAGTTACTTTTTTTTTAATCTAATTTTTTACTATTTTTATTTTATTTGAAATACCTTTATCATGAACCTCTTACTAAGTATATGTAGAATGTTTTAAAGGGTGATTTCTAAATAAATTGTATACTTCCTGTTGCAAGCGGAAACTCTAGTGCAGGCTCCCACCCTCTCAGTAGATCTGTGTAAAAGGAAGTGAAAATGACATTTTTAAAGGATCCTTACTCTAAGTTAAATATTATTTCAATTGATAGCCGACATTGTTAAGAAGTTTTAAAATACACTGAAAATTATTTTTGATTTTGCTGAATGATTACTTCAGTGAAACTCATTTGGGAAAATACTTGCTTTTATGAATTCTGTATTTCAATTGTCATGGCTACTAGCTAATCATCCCACCTTCCTATATTGTTTCAATAACTGAATGCACTACGTTTTTATTTCGTAACTCACTCGGAATAGTTCGCTAGGTATAACATTATTCCAATACATACCCTCTTTTCTGTTTGCTTGGTTTTTGTACCAAAACAAATCATAACGGAATAGCCCAAGATTTAATTTGACTCTGTAATTATACAGATTGTTACGCGTTATTCTTACTTTCTTTTAGTTCTTTAATTGTTCAGTAAAATGTTTCAGCCAAATGTACCGGAAAACATCTGGCTGCAGAAAAATAAAATAAAAATGACGACTATTAATTGTTATGTATTTTAGCTCGCAACTGATATAACAGTCGTACAGTGGGCAATCAGCGCCCACTGGCGTTGGCGGAAATAATTTGAACTACCGATGATTCCTGTTTTCAGCGGTCACCACGCAGGCCGCAGAGAGCGTCCCCTCGCGCTCCATCGAGTCGGGCCATGCCCTAGCTGTCATTTATAAAGTTATGGAAAGGTACGGGTGCGTTTTTTTTGTTTTTTCTTTTCCAGTCTTTTCAGAAAGACCTAAACAGGATTTACTGGCATTCGGTTTCTGTGGCACAGCAAAGCGTGATAAAATAAAGAGGGCTACCGTGTAAAAGTATAGCTAACCTTCCAAAAGTGGCCCGCTCCGATAGATGCCGCCACGGTAGCATTTCACCTCTACTCCTCTCTTCTCGCGCTATTCTTTTACGATCTCTACTACTCCTCTGATATGTGGAACTGCAAAAAGTTCTTTAATGAAGTTGGAAAGGATGAGGATACCTCTATTTCATGGTGTGAAGAACAGGCTTTGTTTCCCACTTCCAAAATATTTTCTGAAGGCCATCTCACGACTCTACGTGTTGATGCGTCTCATCCTTTAGGGCAATTCAGGTGAC
Source organism: Macrothele yani (assembly GCA_039090855.1). Taxonomy (NCBI): domain Eukaryota; kingdom Metazoa; phylum Arthropoda; class Arachnida; order Araneae; family Macrothelidae; genus Macrothele; species Macrothele yani. The sequence continues at coordinate 52,650,190 of CM077032.1, read as the reverse complement.
GGAAGAAGCACGCTTCAGGGAATGACGTATTGTTTCGCCAAAGGATTGTCTTACGATGAGGCGATTGAAGAAACCTCACATGGCAATGTTGCAACATCCACTGAGACAGTTAGCGACTGGTATTCGTATTGCAGACAACTAGTCTCAGAGTTTATGGTAGCCTAGTAATGTAAGGAAGGAAGGCTTGGTGGTGATGGAATCATCGTCGAAGTGGACGAAGCCAAAGTGGGCAAACGCAATTACAACTGTGGTCGTCTCGTCGAGGGCACCTGGATTCTTGATATCTTTGAAAGAGATACCAAGCGGTTCAGGGTGGAGATTGTTCTGATAACAGCAGATCAGCATCAAACACGTCGAGCCAGGAACAACAATTATGATGGACCAGTGGGCTGCATATCGCAATCTCCAATCCTCTCCCTCAACTTCATTGATCCCATCACAGGGGCGCATACACATGGAGTAGAGAGTAATGGGCGTCCCCTGAAACATAAATTAACACAGGGCACCCACAAAATGTACTTGGCAGACCATATTATGGAATATTTATTCCGCCGGAATTGCCGTCTTTCCTTAGAACATTGCTCTGAATTCCTGATTCGTGCGATCAGGCAGTTCTTCCCTGGCAGATAAAACTTTTCTTGCTTTTATTCTGCTATTAATATTTCACACATGTTCTACAATGTACATTCATAAAGGTCCTTTTAAGGGCCACATTTAATCCATATTGTTCAGTTCTTTTGATACTTTCACAATGTAATGCAAGACTTTACGATGTAGCGAAAACGTGTCGTCATCTATTGTCGTTTCAGAAAACTATTTCTGGGATATATTTAGAAGGTTTACCATACCTTAGTCAAGTGTTGGTATGAAAAATCCCTTCATCTTAGCTAAAATCTTTCTGATTAAGGGATTCCACAACATGATGACTGACTTGGAGCACCCTGCTCAGAATTTCATAAGTTATCTTGCTGGGAATCAGTACAAGCGGGTCACTGAAAAGGAAAATTAGCAAGCCCGTTGACTTCTTTCCCGGATCTTTGTAAAGAAATTGTCGAATTAAAGGATAAAAGTAATATCACTAAAATTCACCCTGAAGATAAACTTAAAAACTATATAAAGCTTCTGTAACAGTAATATCACCAATTTAGAAATTAAAATAGGTAAAACCATGTCCCAAGAAGCCTGCGATAACATGAATGTCACGAAACTTCAGCCCAAGATTAGAAATCTTAATTTTAAAATTGCCCATAACGTAGTTCCCACTATGGAATGGTGCAAAAGATTTCTTTCTATTCCTAATGATAAATGTCCGCTTTGTGATGAAGTTGAAACTATCACTAATCTGTGATAGTTTCAACTTCATCACAAAGCGGACATTTATCATCATCTAATTTGTAACAATGTAAGGAAAATTAGGAAATTTGGGCAAGTATTGGAGCCTAACTACTGTTCTTCACACAGAAAAGTTCTTGTTCCATACCTGAGTCAAGAAATAAATATATATTGATAGTGCTATAAACATCAGTATTGCTATGACTAAATTTCAAATTTGGAAAAAACGAAACTCTAAGATATACGGTCAAAAAATCAAAACAATAAAAGGCTTCAAATATCCATTCTTTGAATAATTAGAGAAATTATAAGAAATGACTGGCGTAGCCTGAGTAAAAAATCCTTTCGGAAGAAATGGTTAGTACACAAGAATTTGTGTTATATTAACAAAAACGCTAATGAACCAAATGTTCATATGGTATTCTAAAATAGTGAAAGTCTAAAAGTTCCTTTTCTTGGGGAAAAAATAAGAAATATATATATATCATCAGCATCGTCAACCATTATCACTCCACTGCTGGATGAAGGTCTCCCCAAGTTTCTTCCACAACGGTCTGTCTTGTGCCAATCAACTCCATGTTACTCCCGCATACTTTCGAATTTCATCCTCCATCTCCCATGTGGTCTTCTTCTGGGTCTTTTCCTGTCCCTTGAATCCAATCTCTTTCTATATATATATAGCAAAATCATATAAAGAAAAAAAAACATCACAAGAACAAATTTCAAATTGCAACCGAAGCACCAGAGGCTGCATGGAAGAAAGATCAAATAATATAGAAATGTGAAATTAATGAACAAATTTTAAACGAAAGAAAATAAAAATAAAACAAAAATTCGGGGAGCTAGAAGAAGAACAACAATCACCACTTTCCAACCACCCGAAGCAGGCGAGCTTCAAACGATGGAAATTTAACTAACAGAAGAATCCAGGGAAGCATATTAATGTCTGATTCTCTCTTGGCTTCGTCAAGGGCAAGCAATAAGAAAATCACTCATTAATCTACTGAGACCAGAGAATTGTGGGTTTCTGCTATTTTAGTTTGCTATAAGGATAGATTAAATTTAGGGATAAAATTGTCAAATTAAAAAGGATTTCCAAAAAACCAAACCCAGCAAACTAAAGCACGTTGCCTGACCGCACAACAACCAAGATTATCACACTTAAAATAAAAAGAAAGGGAGCCGAGCACCCCCCCCCCCCAAAAAAAAACCAGGTAAGAAATTAGTATTAAAAAATCAATAAAAACCTAACCAATGAAAGGTACAGAAATGATACCTTTAAGCTTGTCACAGAAAAAGTGAAACCTTTATCCTGCCAGATAAAAAGAAAAACTGAAAACACAGAAAAAAATAAAATATAAACAAAAGTAAATTAAAACAAACAAACCAACATTACAATTTTGATAAAAGAAGGAAAACAAGCAACAAACTTAGGAAAAAGGAAGCAAAAGTTGCCCAAGGAGCAATTTACAGTTGCAAATCCCGAGATTGAAATCAAATAACCAAGTTACATGTCTCAGAATGGCAAGGTAAATGCCCACAGCAAAAGATTCTTAAAAAAATTAATAAATTCTTTAAAAACAGCAAGTGTTGAACGTGAAGCGTAGTTTTGTCGTCGACGTTGTGCCACTTCGTTCAATTTTAACACTCACTCCCCCGAATCACACAGGAGCCTGTGTGAGTCGGGGTGAGTGAGTGTTTTGGTTCTGTCTCTGCTCTTATGATGTGGTATGAATGGATAGTATCTGAAGGGAGGGTGTTGTGTATTTGCTGCTTGTGGTGTGCCGGTTCGGTGTGGAAGTAGGCCGGGGAGGCACCTGCCATGGATCATGTGAGTGCCTTGGTGCACCTGTCGGCCCGGTGTCCTCTCTGACAGTCTCTCGTCCGGGTCGCTGTCACTTGGTCACCTCTGAAGAGGACTTTTGTCCGCCTACATGGACATTCCGGGTGTACCTTCGGGCTGCACCCGCCGGTCTTTGCGTGCGGATCCTTTCGAGTTCTTCGGAGGATCTGTATGACTCAGGGGTTTGTCTGGTGCTGCTTGTTGGGCCGTGGTGGGAGTGTGTGTAAACATCAGTGAACCATGTCCAGGTGTTTATTTTGGGCATGGTGGACAGTGTGAAGATGTATTGCAACAAAGTTCGTGTATGGGGGAGGGGACGTCGTGCGAGAGCATATTTATTCTTGTGTTTTTAATTTCTGTGTTTGTTTTGACATTTCGTCTGGTAGCCTAGGGAGCACGACCAACCGACATTTTTGGTTCTCCTTGTCATTTGTTGGTACTAGAAAGGCCCCTCCCGCAGGTTGATGCTCTCCTGATGACGGCAACCTGTTTTATGTTCATTTTTTGGTTCTCAATTTTTAACTTACATTCTGAATTTAACTCTGTAATTTTTATATAAAATATATATATATATATATAGGATGTAAGGTCAGGTGATGCGTAACATCACAGCCTCTCCTTGGCAAATGTCAACCCCGCCTTCTCGTGGTACATCCTGTTCCCACTAAAGGGGCTCTGACGACCGCCAATAGCGGTATAACTATACCATCGGGATTAGAGGAAATGCTACACACACTCACCAACCCGCTTGGCCAGCGTGGTGAGTTATGGCCAAACCCTCCAAAATGACTCCACAACTTAAATCTTGGCCCTCAGTCTCCGGCAGCTGGAATGTACCTGGCCAAGGCAGCGGGTGCTAAGAATCCCCGGAGGACCGGACTAGGCTGCCATCTGATGCTGACCTTGGCTACGTATAACGGACGCTCCCTATCTTCTGATTAAAGGCTTCTTGAATTGGAAGAGGAACTACAAAGGATCAAGTGGGACATCGTCGGGCTAAGTGAGGTAAGGAGAAAAGGAGAAGATCTCATTGAACTGAAAAGTGGACATCTCTTCTACTATCGTGGGACAGATACTGGCAGAACTAGTGGTGTTGGATTTATAATAAACAAGAAACTGAAGGATAAAGTTGTAGAAGTTGAAAGTTCCTCTGACAGAGCTGCAAGACTCGTTATCCAACTCTCGAGAAGATACCAGGCTCAGATTATTCAAACTTATGCACCCACCACAAGTCATGCTGAAGAAGAAATTGAAGAATTTTATGAGGAAATTCGTGATCTAAATAATAAAGGTAAGCAGCACTTGAAGATAATTATGGGAGATTTCAATGCAAAAATAGGGCAACGACAACAGAATGAAACTTCAGTAGGTAAATTCGGTCACGGCAACAGAAACCAGCGTGGAAATACTCTCGTAGAGTTTGCAGAGGCAGAAGGGTTTTTCATCTTGAACTCCTTTTTCAAGAAAAAGCCACACAGGAAATGGACATGGAGACATCCAAATGGGACGACAAGTGAAATTGATTTTATTATGTGTAACAAAAAATTCGTCATAGAAGACTGCGGTGTGCTAAACAAGTTCAACACAGGCAGTGACCATAGATTGGTGAGATGTAAGATGCACCTCAACACTAAACTTGAACGTAGCAAGCTCATAAGACAAACAAAATGTATTGACATAACCAACCTTAAAAAACACCATAATACCTTCAAGTTGGAACTGAAGAACAGATTCTCTGCTTTAGAAGGCCTAACATCGGAAGAAGTGGATATTTCTGAAGTTAACAGAAAAGTAACCAAAGCTCTTATGGAAACAGCAACAAAATTAGCTGGGTCTAAGAACAAATTGTATGTGAACAAATTTTCAGGAAAAACCAAAATGTTGATGCAAAAAAGAAGAGAGATGAGGACAACTAAAGAAGATGTGACTTCCAAAGTGGAATATATAGAGCTATGCAAGACAGTGCGAAAAAGTATCACTGAAGACGTAAGGAAATTCAATTGTGAACTAGTAAGGAAGGCAATTGAAAACAACCAAAGCCTAAAGATAGCAAAGGGACATCTCAGTAAGGGAAGAAAACAGATTATGGCACTGAGAAAAGAAGATGGTTCTGTAACAAGAAATAGAGGCGAAATTTTGACAAGAGTAAAAGATTTCTACTCCAAATTATATGAAAGGGATGATACATGTACTCCAGACATCATGAAAGGTACCAGTACCAGAGTTCTTGCAGTCCTTCCAGCAGAAGTTGCACATGCAATCAAGAAAATGAAGCGGGGAAAAGCTCCAGGAGAAGATGGAATTACTGTAGACATCATACAAGAAGCAAGTGGAGAAATCGAAACAGTACTCGCCCAAATTTTCACTCGATGCTTTAATGAAGGGAAAATTCCTGAGGATTGGAACAACGCTACAATGATCTTGCTACATAAAAAAGGTGACATTGAGGATCTCAGGAACTACAGACCTATCAGCCTCCTATCAGTGGTTTATAAAATCTTCACTAAAGTTCTTTCATACCGCTTGAAGGTGACACTGGACATGGCTCAACCGAGAGAACAAGCTGGATTCAGGAGTGGCTACAGCACAATAGATCATATCCACGTACTGAGAGAACTAATTGAAAGAGCGAGGGAATATGAACTTCCATTGTGCATGGCTTTTATCGATTATGAAAAAGCCTTTGATTCGGTGAAACCATCAGCAGTTACAATGGCTCTGAAATCCTGCGGTATTGAAGATGCATACATTAATATTATTAGTAACATCTATGAAAATGCAAGTGCAAAGATTCGGCTGTTTGAAAATACAACACACATAAAAATTGGAAAAGGAGTGAGACAAGGTGACACCATATCTCCGAAGCTCTTTAATGCCACATTGGAAAATGTCTTTCAATCACTGAACTGGGAAAACAAAGGGATAAAGATTAATGGAGATTATCTAACCCACCTTCGTTTTGCTGATGACATAGTCATTTTTGCAACTACCCCATCAGAGCTACAGAGTATGATCCAGGAACTTGCTGACAAGAGTAAAGAAGTGGGATTAAAAATGAACTTTCAGAAGACAAAAGTGATGTTCAATGCTTTTACAAGAAATGAAGATTTATCGATTGATGGAGAAAAGCTGGAGATAACAGACACATACGTTTATCTTGGACAGCAGATATCAAGTGAGGGTCACATTGGTGAAGAAATTAATCGGCGTACAAAACTTGCCTGGAGAGCTTTTGGAAGAAACAGCATAATTTTCAAGAGCAATATGCCATTATGTCTTAAAAGAAAAGTGTTTGATCAATGCATCCTTCCAGTGCTTACGTATGATGCAGAGACGTGGACCTTAGCTAAAAGAGACATACAAAGGCTGCAGACAACTCAAAGCAGCATGGAGAGGTGCATGCTTGGTGTAACCAGGAGAGATAAGAAGAGGAACACGTGGATCCGAAAAATGACAAGAGTGGAAGACATCATGATCAGAGTTAAATCCCTGAAATGGCAATGGGCTGGACATACTGCCAGAAGAACAGACCATCGATGGACAGCCGAAATTTTAGATTGGATTCCAAGGGACAGGAAAAGACCCAGAAGAAGACCACATGGAAGATGGGTGAATGAAATTCGAAAGTATGCGGGAGTGACATGGAGGAGACTGGCACAAGACAGACCGTTGTGGAGGAAACTTGGGGAGACCTTCGTCCAGCAGTGGATTGATAATGGTTGACAATGATGATGATGATGATATATATATATATGGAAAGTATTTGAATCATGTTCTTTGTTCTCTGACACATCAGTAATTTCCACACTAGAATTCTCTTCTCCACCGCTGGAAAAGTCCCTACTTTCTCCAGGCTCTTTTCGGGCACTACTGGGAGCCTGTTTGTCCTCTTCGATGGAAATAACCCAAGTGCTGGATTCCATTGGAATAGTAGCACCTGAGGTATTAACATCAACCTCCATATTTTCCTCATTTTGCCCATCCACGATGCTTACGCTTCCGGGCCTGGATTTGAGAACTTCAAAGTCTTTGACAGACAACTTTCTTGATTTCTTAGTATACCCATCGTCATTAGAAGTTGAAGGGGAGAGACCCCTCTTCCCATCTTCACCGATAGGAAAGGTTTTTCTCTCTTTCGCTGGAACAGAAACATGCTCTTAATTCATATTGTTAGTTACCCTGTTCTTACCTGAACTAGCATCATTACCTTCCTCGGGGTTCCTGTGAGGTTTTGAGGCGTGCTCCGAGCTGGTAATTTGGTGGGCCCCATCTGTTTTACTCGAGGCCGCAGCCTCGGCAACACGTTTTGAACCCTCCGCCTCACCAGCGTGACACTCCTCCACATCTTCTGGTATTATCTGCACCTCTGGTCATTTGTGCAAAGGACTTCTGTGTATACACCTTTCTTTGATGGTGTGTTGATCTGTAGTTTCCACACGGCTCTTTGCACTCCTCATCAGTGTGACCCAAAATGAAGCAATTGCTGCAGGTATACTTCCCGAAGTCCACAGCTATGTGCCCAGCATGGTTGCAATGCCTGCACACATGGACTTGCCCACTACAGACATTCATACAACTCTGTCCTTTGAACTCCATGAAATTGGGGACAGCTTGTTTCATATCAATGGCAACAACACGAGTACCAGAAAGGGATCCCCTCGTGTGCTCCGCCATTTCTTTACGCACCTTTCTATATTGTCCAAACGCGATAGCGACTTCCGCATTGTAAAATTCACAATGCAAAAACTCACAAAAAATTATTTTGACCTCTACTATTTAGTACTACTTCAAGCTTGTCCTTATTCAATTTTTGAATTAAAGAAAATACTGGGGCGGGGGTGCACCCACGTGATTGTACAGGGCAAGAGAAATGTCCGAAGCAGGAATACGCTTATGGGTCACCACGACGGCATTAGCCCTATTGGGCTCAGTCCTAACAGACATTCTAACTCTACAAAGAGGACAAAAAGTCCGGGACCCCTTCCAAAAGCTAGCAACAGTCAGAAAATAAAAAAACACACAGTCCTAACCAAAGAAAATGTGAAAAAGTACACACAAAATTCCCGGCTTGAAATCCAAAAGGCAATCCAGTAACAGGGGCACAACACAATAGACGTAGACCACGTGCAGCTTTAACAATAGCGGTACAGGCAAACTGCCAAAATATCGCAACCGGAGTCTCCGGATTGGCGGCGGAATAAAATTCCTCTATAAAAATAGAAGAAAATTGACAAAAATCCCGCGCAAATCCACCAGGGAGTTCTCTAGAAATTTATTAATAAACTTACACGAGCGGCCATCTTTGAATCGTTACAGTAATCGATGACACCGCCAAGCCGACGTCCCTCAAGTCCAGGACGAACAACCCCTGTGCCGCTAGACACTGCACTATGCGCCGGCACACGCAGGTGTTCGGAAATAAACTTGCAACACGAACAACTAAAATTTGTCTTCGTATAAGACCCCCAAATCATGGGGGCTGGGAGAGGGGAGCCCCTTTAAACACTGAAAAAATGATAAAAAAAAAGGCTTACCGACAGACCAAACTGGTCAGCGCCATGAATGAAGATCAAACTGAACTGGACCAACGACCCACAAGAACCCAAATTAGTATGAAAACGTTAAAGTGGTCGCGGTTAGTTAATATCCTAGCAAGCAAAAAAAAAAAAAAAAAAATTGTGTGAGATGACGAGATGCAAAATTGTGTATGTAAATAGAAATCTTCTACCACTAGGGACCCACCAAGTGGTACTTTATATTGCCTGATTTACTTAACATTGTAACGTCCTGGATTAGTAAAGGATGTCAGTGTGTAATTTGAAACTCTTTGAAACCAAATTAAAATTCAAAATTAAGTGTTTTAAATAATGCTTTAAAAAATTATTAGGAAAGTTGTTAGAATGCAGTTTAGAAGGAAGTGTTTTAAGGTTTTTCACAAGCAAGAACTGTGTGGAACATATTTTTGCTGTTCTGTGAATTTGAGTAAGAAGAAGATTACGATGTACTTCTTTAGAAATATTGGAGGACCAATGAGTGTATTAAATGATATCGAAATCAAAAGCATTTCTTTTATCATAAATATTTACCACACCCCTTCCCCCTCCTCCACCTGTACCTCTAAATCGAGGTAGCAAACGTAAGTAGACATGCTGTTAGTTTTTTCTAAGGTGAGATCTTCAGGATACAAGTCCGCAGCGCATCGTAAAAAGGCCGGCACCTTAATGGCAATAATGCCATCAACGTACCTCAGAACGATACCAGGCAAAGGCAAGTAGCAGTAAATCTATCTTCAAAAAACTGCAGATAGAGATTGGCTAAGCTACTTGAGGAGCGACTGCCCATCGGAATACCACGAGTTCGGAGGTACAGCCCATCGGAATACCACGAGTTCGGAGGTACAGCCCATCGCCCAATGTGACAAATTGGTTATTAATACAGAAGTCCACTAAAAAGTGCCAAAACTGTTCTGTAACCTCGGACTGAAACTTCGTGTGTAAATTTAAGGCCATCTGCCGTAAACCTTTCAATGAAATCGAAGTGAAAAGGTTTTAAAGTCGTAGGTATCAACAGATGAGACAGTTGTTGAGTTCAACGCCTCTAAAACTCTGTCATTGTTCCCGATGATCCAGGTCGAATGTAGTTTGTGAAGCAATGCAGACAAGTACCTCTGAAGCAACCCGCCGGCTTTACTATTGTAACATTTGCGTCCCCTGGTGATGAAACGAAAAGAAACAGCTTTCTTATGGAACTTTGGAATAGCATAAACGAAAGGAAAATTTAAGTTAGATACTGTAAGCTTTATCCTTTTATGCAGAGCAATGATTTTTTTCAACAACATCCTTACGGTTTTGAGACGCCGGTGTGTATGTATCGGTAGTGTTCATTTCCTGTAATAGAAGACTCTGGTAAAACTGTTTACAGATAATGGCGTAATTACTAGTAGTTTTATCCACTATGGAAACAGTGAATAAAACTTGGAGTTCACGAATTTGTGAAATAATCAAGGAAAGGTTATGTGGTTGCTGGGTACAAACCTTAGAGCGTTTCAATTTACCAAACTCGTGACGAATGTCACAAAGCACACAATCCAGCCACTCGTTGAAGGATTCGAGAGACAGACCGAACTCATAGGAAAGTTTGAGTGCACATTGCAAAAAATTGCTAGGCGAAATGGAGACACACTGTCTTATATTGAAACGAGGTGCCAACCTGTATTTGGTGCCCAAAGACACAAGAGAACGTAGCTCTCGAAAAGGCACGATATCGAGGTCACCAATAATAATATGACCATGGTGAGAATCGATAAATCTACTAAATCTGTCGGAATCACAGTGACAACTGTCATTTTCTTTATCGTTTAAAACTTTGAGATTAACTACGGTTTGTCTATAATAGAAAATTCGGCGACCAAGCGGTTTTTCATATCGATAACAGGTCACCAATTTCACTTCATTTCCAAGGGGGAAAAGATCCAAACGTCTACGTAGAATTGACTTTAAACCAATGTAGTCAATGGCCTCATGACAAAAATGAATTAAGCAGTACTTCTTCACAAGGTGAGCTCCTGAGAACTTTAAACAAAAAGTATAAAGACGGTACTCAAGAAGGTCGCCAATCAGAATTCAAATGTGTTCAGAGCTAAACGCATAGCTCCGAAACAGCTGATCAAGAACCGTGATTTTTCTGTTGTTCAGGGCGAAGATTCTGGATCGGCTGTATAAAATGATTGTGTCTTAAAAGAAAAGTGCTTCATCAATGCATCCTTCCAGTGCTTACGTATGGTGCAGAGACGTGGACCTTAGTACCAATAAAATTTAGTAATAGTTATTTGTTATTGTTGACGAACTCACGTGGAGCTTGTGTGAAGCTGATAGTATTGAATCCTATGAGCTTACTTCGAGAAGCGAAGGTTGCTGTAGAATTTTGTCCGCAAGAGGAATAAACAATTTTGCAGAATCAAAATTAATTAATAAAGATAGTAATTTTAATACCAAACGTGACCCTAGCTCCGGTTCGTCACGCATTTACTCCCACAATGCATTGCAGGGTACATCGGCATAACTGCAGAATATGGGGTTCCAAAAACCGTCACGCCAGCTGAGAAGAAGAACGAGATAGTCCAGAGGTAAACGTCTGGTTCGCTTGGTCATGTTCGAAAGTGTTGGGGCTCTTTTTGTTTGTGGAGAAAACAGTGACAGGGGTGACCAATCTGGACATGTTACATCCGTATCTGTAGCTTCAGTTGGAAGATCGCGGCAGCCCAATGCGATGCTCCAGCACTATGGCGCACCATCGCGATGGAATGTTATTGTCGGAGAATTTACTGAAGTGCATTTTCCTGGGCCCTGGGTAGGGCGTGCTCACCCGATATAACGCCACTATACTTCTTCCTGTGGAGATACGTGAAAAACATTGTTTACACTGTGACCTCCCTCGATAACCTGAAGATCCGAATTAGTGCTGCGATAACAACAGTAAGGCCGCCGCAAGTGCAGGCGAACACTTGGCGGGATATTGATTATTTTATCGCTTGGATGTTTTACATGCCACAAAGGCGCGCATGTCGAAGTGGTTTAGCAATCTGACGCATCGATTTTACAGGTAATAAAACTTTTAACTGTCACCTGTCTACAGTATTTGTCATTTTCTTGTAGGACTTCCGTCCACAGTGAGTAGAGGTCCCAGCCACCTACAGCAAGACCGCCTTTTGGGCAGGACACAGAAACGGAATTAATGAGAGCAAGTCTAGCGACTTTGACAGAACAGTTTGTAGTGAGATTAGAGTACAGTAGATGGCGCCACCGTACAGATAGGATATTGCTCATGGAGGAGTGAGAGACTTTCAGGGGAGGCATAGGAAATGATACCCATTTAACCAGTGGGTCCAGTCACTTAACGTGCTCGTCCGGTATTCAGCGATTGTTAGTAAATCACACCATCTCTCAAGGATCAGCCCAGGCTAGAACCTGAGGACCTTGCATCGATAGTCTGAACTGCTAACCACTAAGCCATCCGCGGCTCTACTGTCACGTGTCATATTCTGTTCGCGGCTTTAATTTGTTGTTTACCGTTTTCTGAATATAGCCCCCTTAAGCCCCGACAATAATTATGAACCACCCTGTATGCACTGTGGGAGTCATTGCGTGACCCTGTGAACAGGCTGTTGAAGATGGAAGCATACTTGAGATTGTGGCATTTGCGATAGAAACCATGGTTGTTGATATTGACATGAGATATTGTTAGTGATTGTGTTGCTCTGTTTTTTGATCCGTGACGACACAGGAGCAACGCGATTCTTCTGTAGCGCTGTTTCTCTACGTATTGAACTTAGTTATGCGGCTCGTATTCGTTTTCTAAAATCAGTCTAAATTGCCTTAAACTTACAACGGTGTCCATAGACTCAAAATGAATGAAATCTGCGATTCTTTCTTGAATGCCTATGAAATTTTGCGATAGTATTTCAAATTTTGGGTCTCCTTCCGTATCTGGTCTCTAAGTAACACCACTTCACCACAAGAACTACTGGTATTTGTTGTATGATTCGATTGGATATTCTTTACTCAGAATATCCATTATAATAATAATAATAATATTTGATTCGCTTATAATAATAAAAGCAAATATATAATCGAATTATGCATTTGCCTTTTACTTACGTAGCAAATATATAGCGAAGTAAAAGCTTTTCTGCTGCTACTGTATTCGCTAACACCAAAATAAATTTCGCAATAGTCGATAGATGGAAGCACATGAGAATAAAAACTAAAATTTCAATTTACTTCCGATATTGGAGGTTAATTATTTAACGTGCATTAATGCATTTGCATTTTTGAACTTCACTTTTAGTTGGTAAAGTTCGATGAACACTTACCGCACGTGGGGCTTGGCTTTCAATCCATATTTCCGTTACGTGGATGCGGCACGGGATTTTTTCATTTGGCCACGGGTCTGCTTCTTCTTTTTTTTTTTTTTTTTCTCCGTTGGAATTTATTTTGTCTCATCACCAAATGAGTTTTTCCTTTGCTGCATCCTCATTTACTTCAATATTTATTCATACCCGAGTACTTTCGGTACTACTACTATACCGTCTTCGAGGGGACATTTTTGCTCCAACTAGCACGGACCGTGTCAGCTGGGCATTTCGGTGGTTCTCGCGGGCTGCTTCTGTCATCTGCTATCGCTTCTTCTTGGGCGTTGTGGCGCCATCTCTTGTTGGTCAGTGATCTCCTTTTTCGAACTTTTTCTTTTTTTTGCTCAATTTTAATTAAATTTCTCCAGCTGTTTCTCAAATTATTAGGGTCATTGTGGTTGCAAACTTTTGTCCTATTTTTTTCAATCATTACCGACTCTGCTATTCTGAGGTGTTTTTCGGATTTACAGCTTTTAATGATTTTTATATTTTCGAATTTTGGATATTTTTGGTTATCCAGACAGTATTGAATCAGTGCTGTTTTTTCTTCTTTTTTCTGCCAGTTTTTTATGTGTTGTTTTAATCTGTGTTTAAGCTTATTTTTGGTACTTCCTATATAAGCCATTGGAGGATTTTCAGTAATAGGAATTGAATAAATACCTGCTTTTTCTAACATTCTTATTTTATCATTATTTTTTGTTACTATATTTTTGATGGTATTTACTTTTCCTCCAATTTGAATGTTATGCTTTTTACAAATATTATTAATTTCATTGGTAGTGCCTTTAATGTAAGGAAAACCATTTAAATATTTGATTTCTTTTTTAATTACTACAGCATTATTTTTTTTATTTTCTTTATTACTTCTGTGTCCCATTTTTTTATTAAATGGTTAGGATAACCAAAGCTGCTTGCAATTTTTTTTATGAATTTGATTTCTTCATTGATGAACTGACTATTTTCAGAATGCGTATATGCTCTTTTAATTAAGGTTTTTATACTATTGCATTTTTGAGGATATGGATGTGCTGAATTGTATGGGATTAGGACCGGAACAAATGAACTTTTCCGATAAACTCTGTATAGTAACTTATCTGTGGATTTGATAACATGTACATCCAAAAAGGCTATTGCATTATTTTTTTCCATTTCAACCGTGAGTTCTATAGTTGGATATAATGCGCTGTAACGTTTTGTTAATTTTTTTAATTCTTCTTCGTTCAGTTTTGATAGAATGAAAATGTCATCTACGTATCGACAGTACACTTCTGGTTTTTCTTCCATATGATGTAGGACATTTTCTTCAATTTCGTTCATCACAACCTCAGCATATAGAGTTGATAATGGTGAGCCCATTGGGCCTCCTGAATTTTGTTTGAATATTTTGTTCTTGTATGTAAAAATATTATTTTCATATAAATAAACTAAAACTTTTTTGAATTCTTGAATTTGTGTGTTATTTAAAATTTTAAGATTTTGCAACTTCTTAATGATGATTTCAATAGCTTCTGGAACTGGAGTGCTTGGATATAATGCTTTAACATCCATGCTTGCCATGTTTAAGTCCATTAGGCCAGTTTTTACATTTTTAATTTTCTCTATAAACTCATATGTGTTCTTGATGGTGAACTTGTTGTTCATGAAAAAGGGTGCTAGGAATTTGTAAATGTTTTTCTCTAATGTTATCAAAGGTGAGTTTTTTTGAAACTATCAGTCTCATTGGAGCACCATCTTTGTGCGTTTTTATCTTTGCAACGATACGTGGTATGCCTGCTCCCATTGGTGGAAACGAGCGTTTGATTTCATCAGGTAATGTGCTATGATTTCTTATATCCGCTAAGAATTTAATTTGATTATCAGTTGGGTCTTTCTTAATTTCAGTACAATTTAATCCATCAATTGCTTCTGTCATTTTTTGTTCAAATTCATCAGTGTTGAGAATAATGATTTGGCCGGATTTATCTGCTTCACAAAATTTGATATATGGGTCATTTTTCAATTCCAATAGTTGTTTTTTTTCATATTTTAATTTTTTCTCTATATAGAAGTTTTTGTTGTTTTTGGCATTATATTCTTTTAGAATAACTCTATATAATTTGTTCTCTACTTCAGTTTTATTCTCTGCGCCTGGTATATTTTTGAGAATATCTTCGAGGCAAGGGATGATTTCTTCAGTTTTAGGGAGGCCTTGTGGAAAGGCAAATTTTTTCCCTTTTTGTAAAATTGCTTTTTGTGTAAAGCTTAAATTCTTATCAGACCGATTTTCATATACATTAAATTCATTTATGGGTTCTTTATTTAATTTTTGTTCATCAAATAGTGCATTTAATTTTTTATCTACCGTAACGCTATTGGAGTTGGCTTCTTTGTTAGCAATTTCGTTAATTTCGATGAACGTAGTATCCAAAATGCGATCTTTCCAAGTGCCATCAAATTGTGCATATTTTGAGTTCCTTATCAGCTTCCATAATTCATAAACTTGAGCATTAAGTCTGAATATTTGTTTTCTTTTAGCTATAATTTCGTTACTAAGTCGTTTTTGTTGACATCGAAGCAGGATGTAATAATCCTTCTTACTTGTTGGCTTGTTCTTAAGTCTCAAAAATTTGGGGATAAATCCAAAATCTCTGCAAGTTACAAGAAAACGTTCTTGAACTTCAAATTTCATACATTTGATTTTAAGACGTTTGAATTTGGTGATTGTTGTTAATTCACGGTTCGAAAAGAGATTGCGATAGTGCATCGTGAGGCCTAAACTGCCTTTGATCTAACCACTTGAAAGAATAATTCGTGTGCTTCAAAGTTTCAATTTACTTCCGATATTGGAGGTTAATTATTTAACGTGCATTAATGCATTTGCATTTTTGAACTTCACTTTTAGTTGGTAAAGTTCGATGAACACTTACCGCGGATATAAGAAATCATAGCACATTACCTGATGAAATCAAACGCTCGTTTCCACCAATGGGAGCAGGCATACCACGTATCGTTGCAAAGATAAAAACGCACAAAGATGGTGCTCCAATGAGACTGATAGTTTCAAAAAAACTCACCTTTGATAACATTAGAGAAAAACATTTACAAATTCCTAGCACCCTTTTTCATGAACAACAAGTTCACCATCAAGAACACATATGAGTTTATAGAGAAAATTAAAAATGTAAAAACTGGCCTAATGGACTTAAACATGGCAAGCATGGATGTTAAAGCATTATATCCAAGCACTCCAGTTCCAGAAGCTATTGAAATCATCATTAAGAAGTTGCAAAATCTTAAAATTTTAAATAACACACAAATTCAAGAATTCAAAAAAAGTTTTAGTTTATTTATATGAAAATAATATTTTTACATACAAGAACAAAATATTCAAACAAAATTCAGGAGGCCCAATGGGCTCACCATTATCAACTCTATATGCTGAGGTTGTGATGAACGAAATTGAAGAAAATGTCCTACATCATATGGAAGAAAAACCAGAAGTGTACTGTCGATACGTAGATGACATTTTCATTCTATCAAAACTGAACGAAGAAGAATTAAAAAAATTAACAAAACGTTACAGCGCATTATATCCAACTATAGAACTCACGGTTGAAATGGAAAAAAATAATGCAATAGCCTTTTTGGATGTACATGTTATCAAATCCACAGATAAGTTACTATACAGAGTTTATCGGAAAAGTTCATTTGTTCCGGTCCTAATCCCATACAATTCAGCACATCCATATCCTCAAAAATGCAATAGTATAAAAACCTTAATTAAAAGAGCATATACGCATTCTGAAAATAGTCAGTTCATCAATGAAGAAATCAAATTCATAAAAAAATTGCAAGCAGCTTTGGTTATCCTAACCATTTAATAAAAAAATGGGACACAGAAGTAATAAAGAAAATAAAAAAAAAATAATGCTGTAGTAATTAAAAAAGAAATCAAATATTTAAATGGTTTTCCTTACATTAAAGGCACTACCAATGAAATTAATAATATTTGTAAAAAGCATAACATTCAAATTGGAGGAAAAGTAAATACCATCAAAAATATAGTAACAAAAAATAATGATAAAATAAGAATGTTAGAAAAAGCAGGTATTTATTCAATTCCTATTACTGAAAATCCTCCAATGGCTTATATAGGAAGTACCAAAAATAAGCTTAAACACAGATTAAAACAACACATAAAAAACTGGCAGAAAAAAGAAGAAAAAACAGCACTGATTCAATACTGTCTGGATAACCAAAAATATCCAAAATTCGAAAATATAAAAATCATTAAAAGCTGTAAATCCGAAAAACACCTCAGAATAGCAGAGTCGGTAATGATTGAAAAAAATAGGACAAAAGTTTGCAACCACAATGACCCTAATAATTTGAGAAACAGCTGGAGAAATTTAATTAAAATTGAGCAAAAAAAAGAAAAAGTTCGAAAAAGGAGATCACTGACCAACAAGAGATGGCGCCACAACGCCCAAGAAGAAGCGATAGCAGATGACAGAAGCAGCCCGCGAGAACCACCGAAATGCCCAGCTGACACGGTCCGTGCTAGTTGGAGCAAAATGTCCCCTCGAAGACGGTATAGTAGTAGTACCGAAAGTACTCGGGTATGAATAAATATTGAAGTAAATGAGGATGCAGCAAAGGAAAAACTCATTTGGTGATGAGACAAAATAAATTCCAACGGAGAAAAAAAAAAAAAGAAGAAGCAGACCCGTGGCCAAATGAAAAAATCCCGTGCCGCATCCACGTAACGGAAATATGGATTGAAAGCCAAGCCCCACGTGCGGTAAGTGTTCATCGAACTTTACCAACTAAAAGTGAAGTTCAAAAATGCAAAAACTAAAATATTGCTTTAAACGGTGATCAAACACTAGCTAATAACAATTATTTCTTTATTACGATAATAATAATAATTAAAAAAGATATCAGCACATGAATAGAGAAGGTAACGTCATGTTACTATCAATAGTGTCAACGTTATACTGCTTTCATTCGGTTATAGGTCTCTGTGCTGTTGAACAACATGAAAATTTTTGGAATTCCCAGCTAATGAAAAAAGGGTAAACATGCCACATTCGGCCCAAAAATAGTTTTATAAAGCGACGATAGATAGCGACACGTTATCGCTACATCTTGAAGCGTGTCGTTACATTGTGAAAGTGGCAAAGGAAGTGAATAATATGGATGAAAGGTGGCGCTTAAAAGGACCTTTTTGAATGTTGATTGTGGCATATGTGTGAAATGTTTATTTTAACGGAAGAATATGAAACTGTGCAGCTAGCAGTGTAAAAGCAAGAAAAGTTTTATCTGCCAGGGGAGAACTGTCTGATCACAGGAATCAGGACTTCAAAGCAATGTTCAGAGGAAAGACGGCAATTATGTCGGAATAAATATTCCAGAATATGGTCTACCAAGTACATTTACATTGCGAGGCTGCCATAAACTATGAGACTAGTTGTATGCAAAACGAATACCAGTCGCTAACTGTCTCAGTGGATGTGGCCATGGGAGGTTCCTTCAATCGCCTCATCGTAAGACAATCCTTTGGCGAAAAAATACCTGATAATCATCACTCTATCAATAGGAATCTCAGCATAAAAAAAAAAAACACGTACCAAGTGTGCAGGAAGAGTACTCATCATTCCCTGAAGCGTACTTCTTCCGACACATGAATTTTCCTAAACTATGAGACCCATCGTCACAGAGTCAAAGAACATAAACGCTTCATCAAAGAATATAAAGTCAGGAGATGGCTGACCGTGGCGCCATCTATTATTGCTTTCGAAACTAGCGGGGCCGAACGTGGAAGTTTAGCCGAAAGAAGTGCTGTTTCATTTCTTCAAGATAAAGGAATTCTTCCGATTGAAAGGATATGTAAATCGGGACATAATATGAAGTTGTATTTTGGAGGTGAAAGAGTTCAATGGTGGTGCAACCTTAGAACACATAAAGTAGGTTTACGCGCAGGAAATTGGTTTGGGAAGAGTCGGATTCCTTTTGAAACTGCTGTTCTGTTTATTTAGAGTTGAAGGGAGGAATTGAGTTCTCTTAAATGGTGTAAAAGCCAGTTGAATACGGTAAGTGACACAGCTGTTGATTGGAATAACTATTTGTGAAAAATGTATATAGCTGTTCTGGAAGATCAGTCGAACCAAAAAATCGGCGGCCCAGGATGTCGACGAAACTTTATTTTCGAAGAAAAAAGTCTAATACATGTGTTTTACCGGAACAGTGGATATTCGGACGAATTTGTCGTTCAACTAATAACTGTGTTTCAGTAAAAGTGCCATACAGAAGTGTGAAAACCCAAATGAAAGAAGCCAAAAAATCATTGTTGCAGAACATTCTACAATACAGGGTGTTTCAAAAAGAATGAGTAGTATGTTTAATTAGGCAAACGTGGGATAGTTACAAAACAAAGAGCCAAGTATGAAGGAAGGTCTAAAGTTTCACTCACCACAATTACAAATTCTCAATGTGCCCTCCACCTGCTGCACGGACAACATCAAGCCAATAGCTGAATTCATCCCAAACGCGTCGGAGAGTGTCTTCAGTCACAGAATTTACCGCGGCCGTGATTCTCGTTCGGAGCTCATCCAAGTCAGCGGGTAAAGGGGGAACATAAACACGGTCTTTTACGTATTCCCATAAAAAAATTCACATGGTGTGATGTTTGGAGATCTTGCAGGCTAAGCGTGTAGCGCCAAGTCATGGGTCCCCTGTGACCAATCCAACGCTGAGGCAATGTGTCGTTTAGAAACCGACGAACTTGAAGGTTCCAATGTGGCGGTGCCTTGTCCTGCTGCAAAATGTATTCTTCAGAGTCGTCCTGCAGCTGTGGAAGTAGCCAGTCCTTCAAGCATTGCAAGATATGAGTTGCCCGTAAACGTGTTGTCCGCAAAAAAAAAAAAAAAAAAAAAAAATGGCTGTAAAACTTTCTAACAGAAACCGTGCAAAAAACATTCAGTTTTGGTGAATAACGTTCATGTTGAAGAGTTTCATGTGGATTCTCCAGTCCCCATATACGAACATTGTGGCGCGAAACTTTCCCGCTTACATGAAAGGTTGCTTCATCGCTAAAAATCAACCTTTGTACGACGGTGTCGTCCTCCATGTCCTCTAACAGAGTTGCACAAAAATCTTTTCGTTGTGTTTTGTCACCTCCACGAAGAGCTTGCACCAGTTGCAATCTGTACGGCTTCAGCGGCAAACGTCGTCGTACAACACGCCAAACAGTCGCATGAGGGATGACAAGTTCGCGGCTCGCACGACGAGTAGACTTCCGTAGGCTTCGCTGAAACGCCTCGTGAATTCGTTGCATATTCGTCGCTGAGGTGGTTGGTCGTCCAGGACTCTTTCCCTTACATTAACACCCTGCTTCTTCAAATTGTCGATACCAACGACGAATGTTTTTGCCCACTGGTGGGGCACTGCCGTAACGCCGTTTAAACGCACGCTGCACCGTAATCATGGACATGGTCATGCTAAATTCGAGCACACAAAACCCCTTCTGTTGGCTCGACGCCGTCTTGTTACTCACTTAGCGTAGCGGCTGTTTGGACGCTCGTGTTGCCATCTAGCGGCAGTCATAACAAACTCTGGGCCATGCCCATAGACATAATACGAGTAGCATTCATCGGTGGTTCGTAGTTGCCGAGATATCCAATTTTCAAATCGGGACATTCTTTATGAAACACCCTGTACATTCCTATTCATGGTAATTAAATAAGACTGAAAGGCCGCAGGTGGCCGAGTGGGCAACGCTCGTGACTGCCACGGGAAGGGCCTCAGGTTCGATCCCAGGCAGGTACGAACGCTCGATCCACTAAATACCCGCCGTGCGTCATATGGGCACGTTAAGCCGTCGGACCCCGGGTACTGGGCCCCCGGTAATAAATAAGGACGTCTTCCTCCCCCTTTCTACTTCGCTTCCGTGTCACTTTCCTATCGGGCACTGTAGTCCAAATCTCCCAGTTTCCTATTTCTAAGGGTTGTTTAAGACCTGGGGTCAGACACTACCTTCCTAAAATCTTCTACATTTGATCAAACATGATCAAATAAGAATGAGGAGCTAGAACAGGAAGTACTTCACCATTTTGAAACCAATCATAGGTATCATTTTGTTGGGGAGCAGACGAATTAATCGAAAACGAATTCGTCGAACGCGAATTCATCGAAAACAAATTTATCGAATGAACAATTTACCGAAAGACGAGTTTTCCAAACAACAACAAAAAAAAAAAAAAATGGAACGAATTCATCGAAATAGCCACACGACAAATGCCGACACCAACTTTAGGTACTGTGTAAAAATTGAAGTTCCTGGTTTTAGACGTGCTTAAAGGAATGGGGATCAATATGCCTTAGTAAAAGAGCAATAATACTAGTCTTTGTGTCTAAACCTTACGACGCAATATATTCATAACATTTACATAATAAATCACGCTAATAATGCTGCGCTTTTACTTAAGCATCAAATTTTAATAAACAGGCCAGTTTCTTTTCCGTCGTGATCATATTCACAAGGTTTATGTACCATGTCAAGCTAGTATTAATGCACTTTTACTTAGGCATTAAATATTAATGCCTTGGCCTATCCCTAGGCCTTTTTAACAGTTTTTATTCCAGCGTGCTCATATTCAAAAAGTTTACACACCAAGCCAAGTTATTATTTTTGCGCTTTTCCTTAGGTACTAAATATTAATAAAATGGCTTACGCCTAGGCCTTTTTTAAAAGTTTCTATTCCATCATGATCATATTCTTAAGGTTTAAACACCATGTGAAGTTAGTATTATTGCGCTTTTACTTAGGCATTAAACATTAAAGCCTAGGTCTAGGCCTTTTAACAGTTTTTATTTCATCGTGCTGCTCATATTCATGTTTAGACACTAAGTCAAGTTAGTACTATTGCACTTTTACTTATGCAATAAATATAAATATCCTGGGTAGGCCTAGGCCTTCCTAACAGTTTTTATTTCCATCGGTTAGATATTCATAAGGTTTACGTACCGAGTCATTTAACTAGTATTGTGCTTTTACTTAAGCAGTAAATATTATTAAACAGGCCTTAGGTCTAGGCCTTGTTAACAGTTTTTATTTTCATCAGTTCCACATTCGCAAGGTTTAAACACCGATTCATTTAAGTGATATTGCGTTTTTACTTAAGCAGTAAATATTAATAAACAGGCCTTAGGCCTAGGCCTTTTGAACAATTTTTACTCCCTTGTGCTGGTATTCATATGGTTTGGATACCAAATGAAGTTTGTATTATTGCATGTCTACTTAGGCATTAAATATAAATCAATAAGCTTTTGCTCCAGGCCTTATTCACAGATTTTGTTCAGATGTATGAAATATTTATTCTTAAGTGCAATATTACTAACTTAAATTGATGCAAAGCTTATAAATATGAGCACGGTGGAATATGAACTGTTAAAAAAGCCTGTGCCTAGGACAAGGTATTGAACGCCTCAGTAAAAGCGCAGTAATAGGAATTTGACTTGGTGCCTAAACCTTATGAATATGAGCACGCCGGAATAACCACTGTTAGAAAGGCCTAGGCAAAAGTATTAATATTTAATGCCTAAGTAAAAGAGCAATAATACACTGGCGTGCAAAAATTAGTGACGAGACGGGTTTTCGAATGTAACGTCGTGCAGAAGTGCTCTACATCGACTCAAATCATACCATAAGATCCCCAAGATGTAAGAATATGGGACAAGTGAGCAAAACCGTCCAAACAAGGAATCCAAAAGGATACAAAGGCAGTTTATTGAAAAGGTGGGTTCCAGCACAACTGGAAAGAAGACAGAAACGTCCAAGTGACAGGCGGCTGCCAAGAAAAATCCAGTCTTCAGTAGGGGATATGATCACCCCTGACTGCGTTGCAGGAATTACAACGTCTGTCCATGCTGAGGACGAGGTTGTCAAGGAGCTGTTGAGGCATCGCGGCCCATTCCTCTTGTAGCACCAATCGCAGCTGCTGGAATCGTTGCCGGGGGCTGGTGACGTGCTGCCATGGGTCTCCCGAGAAGGTCCCACACGTGTTTGATTGGGTTAAGGTCCTGGGACCTTGCGGGCCAATCCATGCGTTGAATATCTTCCCTCTCCAACAGCTCTGCAACAGCCACTGTATGATTAGGTGTAGCGTTGTCCATGAAGAGGAACTCAGGACCCACAGCACCTCTAAACAGACGCACGTAAGGCAGCAGAACCTCGGTACAATAGCGGAATCCAGTGACTGAACTTCCTTGGGGGCTGCGGGTGGCCTAGTTAGCAAGGTTCGGGACTGCCACGGAAAGGACCTCAGGTTCCATCCCAGACAGGTACGAACGCTCGATCCACTAAATATCCGCCGTGCGTCGGATGGGCACGTTAAGCCGCCGGAACCCGGGTAATGCCCCCCGGTAATAAATAAGGGCGTCTTCCTCCCCCTTTCTAGTTCGCTTCCGTGTCACTTTCCTATCAGGCACTCTAGCCCAGATCTCTTAGCTACCTATTTCTAAGGGTTGTTTAAGACATGAGGTCAGACACTCCCTTCCTAAAATCCTTTACATATGATCATGAACCTCCTTGGAAGATGTGGAGTTCAGTATGGCTACCAAGCATGATACCGCCCCAAACGAGAACTCCGCCACCTCCAAACCGGTCCCTTTCGATGATGTTGGAGGTGTGATTGCGTGTTCCCTGCTCTCTCCAGATGTGTATACGTCCAGAATCGCTCGTCAGATTAAATCGACTCTCATCCGTAAAGAGAACTCGACCCCATTGCTGATGTGTCCAGTTCTTGTGTTCCTGGCACCACAGAAACCGCCGTCTCCGATGAGCAGGCGTTAATGGCACACACCGTACTGGTCGTCGTGCAAATAGACCACTTTTGTGCAACCTCCTGGCCACGATAAAACGCGATAACTGACGTCCAGTTGTCTGTTGCATGCGCCTTGCGATTTCTCCCGCTGTCTGCCGTCTGTCTCTTCTCGCCTGTAGGACAATATACCGGTCGTCCGCCGCCGTGGTTGCTCGTGGACGACCACTGCTAAACTCTCGGATAGCTGTTCCTGTTGTTTGAAATGCTCTCCAAGCTCGTGAAACGATGCTGTGAGCGATCCCGAACTCCTCGGCCACACTAGTCACACTTTGACCTTCTTCCAACTTCCCAATGACGTGACCTCGGGTAAAGTCATCCAGATGGCGTCTACTGGATTGCCTGTTGACCATATCACACGGTGGCAGCAACTCGACGTCGTTCAAAGCGATGTACACCGTGCAATGGCTTTCACCGAACTGCTGAGAGTACACCGCCCGTGTGCTTTATACCCTTCAGACACTCCCCCCCCCAACGTCATGCTGCATATATGCGCATGCCCTACCGTACCGGGCCCTAGTCTATCTCCTGAGTGGTCTTTATGTCCGTTCTGCCTTCTCGTTCCGCTGTTATGCTAATTTCTCCTCTTCTTACTTAATTTTTGCACACCAGTGTACTATCTTATGAGTATGAGCACGACGGAATAAAAACTGTTGAAACGGGCTAGGCCAAGATATTCAAATTTAATAACTAAGAATATGCGCAATAATATGAACTTGACTTTTTGTCTAAACCTTGTTAGCATGAACACGACGGAAAAAAAACGTTTAAAAGGCCTAAGCCTATGTGTTAATATTTAATGCCTAAGTAAAAGCGCAATAATACTAACTTGACGCCTAAACCTTACGAATATAAGCACGACGGAATAAAAACTGTTAAAATGACTAAGGCCTGTTTGTTAATATTTGATGCTTTAGTAGAAGCGCAGCATGATAAGCTTTATTTATCATGTAAACGTTTTGAGTATTTTGCGTTGTGCTCAGATTCATAAGGTTTAGACACTATTGCCCTTTTACTACAGCGCCTAGAAGAGATAGTGTGAAGTGCTCCCTGAGATGTCCCTCACGGTTTTGTGACGAATCATCATGAAATGACAGAGGGCGCTGACATCGTAAGTTACGTTAGAATGCTTCATCGGCTTCATGCTATTCGGCGGTGGGAAGTTCGTTTGCCAAGTTTTTGCCGCCTTACGAAACTTCAAATTTTCAAAAAATAAAGGTTAGTGGAGGGAAATCTTTTTGTCAGTATCTTTCATATAGGTAGGAATAAGAGGAGAAAGCACCCTCCGTTGGCGCAACGCAATCCAATTGAAGCCAGAGAAACTACAGGCACTGTACTTTTACTACGGCATTAAATATAGGCTTTGCGCACAGTGAAACAAAGAAATTGCAATTTTTATACCGCCCCTAAAGTGGGTGTCTGCACTTGTCCGTGACCAGTAGTCCTGTGGCCATTTCGATGAATTCGTTTCATTTTTTTTTATTCATGTGCCGCTGCGGTTGGCCTAGTGGTCAGCGTTCGCGACTGCCATGGAGACAACCTCAGGTTCGATCCTGGGCAGGTAGGAACGTTCGAACCACTAAATACCCGCCGTGCGTCGGA
The DNA here is from genome assembly GCA_039090855.1 of Macrothele yani. Taxonomy (NCBI): domain Eukaryota; kingdom Metazoa; phylum Arthropoda; class Arachnida; order Araneae; family Macrothelidae; genus Macrothele; species Macrothele yani. Next base: position 52,624,644 of record CM077032.1, on the reverse strand, counting down.
CCCCGGGTACTGGCCCCCCGGTAATAAATAAGGGCGTCTTCCTCCCCTTTCCTATCGGGCACTCTAGCCCAAATCTCCTAGCTTCCTATTTCTAAGGGTTGTTTAAGACCTGGAGTCAAACACTCTCTTCCTAAAATCCTCTACATATCGTCTATGATCTTTTTTTTATTCGAAAAAGTAGTCTTCCTTTGAAGTTGCTCGCTTGACAAATTTGTTTTCGATGAACTCGCCTGCATCTATGTCATAGCCCACTGGAAAAAAGAGGCCGTGAAACGGACGATTGTCACGTGACTCTTCAGTCAAGAGACCGAAGCCTCTCTTCTAGATCACAGATGTGAAATCTGAAAGTACAACTCTAACTTCTGATTGTAGCAATTACAAACTATACTTAAAATTTCTGAACAATATACTTAAAATGCCATAAAACATGTTTAAATTGAAATACAGGACTTTGAAAATAATTAAGATAATTTATTTTATCAATTTAAATTCTAATTTATCTAAAAATGAGAGCCAAAGTTAACTCGCTACGTTGTTTTTACTGTTCAGGAAGAGCGGGCTTCCTTGAGATAATATTTGCGAAATTCGTTCCGACATTCTCGCAGAGGCATAGGGCTTTCTTATAATGCAGAGCAATCTTCTGGGCCATCTCACTTCAAATCAGGACAACGAGATTTAACTCCGAATTATACAATTTTTTTTTTTTTTTTTTTTTTTTACGGAAATATTTGTAATATATGATGGTCCGGAAAGTTTAAATGTTTCATTCTTGAGATTTCAGCAGATATGAAGTTTTGAAATTCCGTTGCACGGATCAAGATATTTCGATATGGGAATAGCTTGGGCATGGGGGAGGGGCCAAATTTGACTGTTTTGTTTTCTTTTGTATCAAATGACAGTTTTTCAGGACTGATCATAAGTTGCCTCAACAAGAGTTCTCCAAATCTACGTCATTTGAGACTTTCCTAAGTTGTCCGATGAGTCACATATTTTTCCACCATTTTTTTTTTTTTTTTTTTTTTTTGTGTGGCTAACCTTTTGATTATCAGCGAAAAAGTAAGTCCCTTTATCGGGGCAGAGAGACAAGTAATGAAGAATTATTTCTTAAATTCGACATTATATTTCTGGAAAACGAATCTTAGTTTCATTTCAGAATTTGCTACTCGTTAGCTTTCAAACAGAAAACTGCGTGAAATGTGAAGAAATTATCAGCTCACCAAGTAGTTCTTATAAGGAATCCACGAAACTAGCAATAAATATAATTATGATATTTATTATGTAATATTTCATTTCTAACAAACCAAATTTTACTTTTTTTACAAATGTGCTATTATTTGCCCACTCTGCCATGACCCCAACTGCGTATTTCATTAGCATATATCAGAAATTGCCATTAAGGCCATTTCGGACGCGCAATTGGTTCAGAACTGTCTTGGAGATTACTAGTAGGCGGGACCTGTGGGCTTTGCTTCACTCGCCATAAGCCATTTTAAAGTCTGGATGTTTTCTTTGCGACAAAGATTACCTTCAGTTGTTCTGCCCGTACAGTCAAAATGTGACAGAAGGTAAATAGAGAGTGTACTTTATTGGCTGAAGAATCTTTGAATTTTTATATTAAGATGACTTCATTGATCGTGTGACGTATATTCTAAAATAACTTGCATCTTTAGTTCCTTTTCCTACGTAAATTTCAGTTTCTTCTCTTTTATACTTCCAAACTTAACGTGATATCTTCTCTCTCACAAGATTGAGTTTGGCAACACATTTGAGATCAGAGAGAACGTGACGTATGAATGTGATGAGAACACTGAATAAAAAGGACGTTACGACAAGGGGCGGATTGGCCCGCCGGGACACCGGGACATTTCCTGATGGACCACTCGAGAAATGGTCCACTTTCTCTTATTCTTTTTTTTTTTTTTTTTTTGGAACGAACGAGTAAATATTTTGATACTTAAGACTGATAATCGTTAACTTCATTCGAGCTTTATTTCTGCCTGAAAAGTTTCTTCCTTGAAAAAAAATTTAAAAATGTCCTTCTACCCATACATTGAGCGTTTGCTCTGAAATGACATGGAAAAAATTCTGTTCTTATGTGAAAAAAAAAGTCCTTGAAAAAATAGTCCTTCTACCCATACATTGAGTGTTTACTCTGAAATTCTATGTTATTTGAGAAAAAAAAATCCTTGAAAAAAAAAAAGTGGTTGTACCCATACATTAAGTGTTTACTCTGAAGTGACATGGCAACATTCTTTGTTCTTACGTGAGAAAAGTGCTGTCAGGCCATACATGATGTTTTAAATTACTTAAGATGTTGCTAACGAGAGTTAGGCGTAGGTCATTGGACTTGGAGCCTAGGGTTATTGGTACGTCCTATTCACATTTCGTAATCTTGAAGGAGACATTAGTACCCTTATGATGAATGGCCCATCACACACACAGACTCCTAAGGAGCACAAAGCGATTCTCCTGCATAGATACTCCGAAATATGTGTCCCACTCTCATTCACCTTCAGATAAAAATGATTAATCAGTGTTGTTTCATGCATCAAAATAATGGGTAGACTTTAAAAAAAGAACGTGTGCTCGAGGAGGGATTGACAATACATTGCGCAGTAGACGATCAGTAGCCAAATGAACTATTGAACTTTCAGAGTGATCTTCATGGTGATTTAGTGAAAATAGGGTTTTCAAAAGACTGGTGATTTTTTGTTCTCCATTTCTCTTTTTTTTTTTTTTCTTTTTTGAAAAACCAAAAAATTTGAAAGAAAGATAGTTATTTGGTACAGCATTTCGTTTTGAGTTTGTTGACTGTCAGTAATGGGCGAATTTTTAAAATTCTTTCGCCATTTAGGGTCCTAAATTATTTCGTCGCAAAAATGTTACTACCTGAAAAAAGTACAGCGTAAAGATTTTACAGTAAGAAATTTCATATTTTAATTATATTTTGAATATTTTTATCGTAATATTTACGTGTAAGTGCGATGATGTGAAGAGACGCTGCGGTAGGCATAATGCATCACTACGGCGACGATGTGAATGCTTCCTCCGTTGAAAGGAACATTCCCTGCAGTGTGCAACGCGCGCGCACGGTTACAATGTCAACTGCGTACGTTCTTTCCAGTAGAGCGAACCATGTTATACTCATACAAAATATAGTTCGCTCGTGTTTTGTTATTGTTTTCAAAGCACATGTTGAGAAATTTTTCGTTCTTTCGCATATGATTCCCTGATTCGTAATAGAAAGTACGATTGTGCCTTTTGATGTTGTACAGAAAACTGAGATAGTATAACTTTCGGTAATGCTTTCAGTGGCTTCCATTCAATTCAATGTGTTTATTTTGCTGGGCAGAAAAAAGTGTTACGAAAATATCAAAAGATAAAATCACAGCAAGGAAGCAGGGGAAAGGGCCAGCAAGGCCTGACTTGGTCCCATGCTCCATACACAAATTTTACACTTAAGTCAGGAGTTAAAAGTACAAACAAAACAGTGCTTCAAAAAAAAAAAAAAAAAAAAAAAAAAGATGTATAAAAAGATGATAAACATTACAGGGGATACCATTAGCCGCGGATGGCTTAGTGGTTAGTGTTTCAGACTATCGATGCTGGGTCCCCAGGTTCAAGCCTGGGCTGATCTTTCAGAGATGGTGTGATTTACTAACAATCGCTGAATATCCGCCGTGCATCGGACGAGCACGTAAAGTGACGGCCCCCAGGCTGGACCCACTGGTTAAATGGGTATCCTTTCCTATGTCCTCCCTGAAATTCTCTCACCCATCTATGTGCAATATCGTACTTGTACGGTGGCGCCATCTACTGTACTCTAATCTCACTACAAACTGTTCTGTCAAAAGTCGCTAGACTTGCTCTCATTCTTTCCGTTTCTGTGTCCTGCCCAAAAGGCGATCTCGCTGTAGGTGGCTGGGACCTAAACTCTACTACCTGTGGACGGAAGTCCTACATGTAAATGGACGATGTCATCAGGGGATACCATTGAGATGATCAGGGGATGCCATTGAGATGTACAAGTCATAGTAATAATAACAGTCCCCCTCCGCTGCAATAATCAATTTGATGAGTCGGAAGTCATTATGTAGTTTTTTAATTTTTTTTTTAAAAAGGTTAAAATAATTTAAAGAGGTCAGTTCCGACGGTAATGAATTCCAGTAGTGTGAGCCAGTGTAATTTATTCTCTGCTTCATGGTCTCCGTGTTCGGATGAATGGGCCGAATACGTAGTTTAGAACATATGTCATGTGAGTGTATCTGTGGTACAATTTGTATGAAGTTAGAGTGTAAATTATTCTTAATTCGCTTGAACATAATTTTCCCAATATTAAAGTTATGTAGTTGCTTAATCGTAAGAATGTTGCATTTATTTGGAAAAATTCTTGTGTTATTAAATTGTGATAAAGGTGTATTTCTATCAAATCTTAGGTCAATCAATCTTATATATTTCTTTTGCAGAATTTGAAGTTTCTTTTTAAATTATATATAGTCGTCTGTCCCCACGATAAGATAGCATAATTAATGTGATTCTGAAACATGGTATAATATAATTGAATTAGTGGTTTATAGGTAAGGTTTGTGAAAACCGTACTGATAACACCAATGTTTTTAGAGAGTTTGAGAAGAAGAGTGTCCACATGTCGGTTTCACCTAAGGTCCCTATTTAAAGCAATCCCCAAATAAAGTAAGGAATTAACCTGTTCTATATTTGTATTATTGATAGATAATGTGATAGAATGTGGTTCTGAAATAATTTGTTTTGAAAATATTAAAGATATTGGTTTTGGTAGTATTTATTATTAGTTCATTGGAATTTAGCCAATCTGAGATGTTATTAAGTTCAGTATTAATATTTGAAATAGTGTTGGTCGTTAAATTAAATGACGTGAGAATGTTTATGTCGTCAGCATAAAGAAGAAGATTAATATCATTTACGGACGTAAAGATATCGTTAATGTATATACTGAATAGTAGCGGTCCCAAAATTGAGCCCTGTCGAACACCAGATGGTAGTTCTCCTTTTAGTAACTTCTTCGCAGGCCACTTTCTATCTTACTGATACGTATCTTTTGCAAATGAAAGAGGATTTATCTGGTTTTTGCTGCCAACAACTTACAAGATGCAACAAAAACAAAAAGGGCGGATAATGTGGATCTATTTTCTGTAACGTATCATTATCGCTCGCCTGCCAAAACCGTAACCGCTTTCTGTTGTACTCTTCCGCCCGTCGTTTCGGTACAGCAACCAGCGAACTTTCCTTTTAACGGAGCACAGCTTCACATCGTCGCGGGAGCGATATGTTAGGCATACCACAGCGTCTCTTCACAGCATCGCACTTGCATCTCAATATTACAATAAAAATCTTTAAAAGACATTTAAAATATGAAATTTCTGCACCATTTGCCGTTAATTTAAACACTCTAAAATCTGTACGTCGCACTTTTTCCAGGTAATGATATTTTTCCGAAAAAATAATTTAGGCCGCTATTCTACACATTTACTATTTGTTCACGTTTGAATTCCTTTTACAATGCATACTTAAAAAGTTCTCTTTCATCCGGGCTCTGACAGATTTTTTTTATATGCGGGATTTATTAGGTGCTTCCGTGTAGGACTTCCCTGTAAGAAGATGTGCTTCTATAATGGGCCGCAAGAACAAAATTTCGGGCCTGGTTTGATCGTCCCAATCTGTCCCAGGATACAATAGTTGTTAATGGCTATGTGTTTGAGTGTAGACTTTCAATCGCTAAGATAAATGTGGAGTTTACCTGCTGGGTTATGCATATGTTGGATCTACTGAAAGAATGCTGGACCAATAAAAAGTTATCGCAAGTCTGACTTCTGTAAATGTTTCCTCTGGCCGTAAAAGCTTAATTAGGAACTATTGCATCGTATCTTTATTTAGTTCAACGTTTCTTATTAGCGATTTTAGACATAGCGTAACACGAATCTTGCTCACGAAAAATACGGGGTGTCCGAGAATTATTGGACACATTACAAAATTATGTAAAAAAAAAAAAACTATGAGCATTGTCTGTTTTTCTGTGTCACTTATTACTAACACGGTTTCTATATTTTTGTTTTGCAGAATTGTTTTCGCAGAATCAGATAGATGGCGCTAGGTGTGGCCTGATGAGGAATGTATGAGAAATGCATAATCATGTCATCCGTACAGCAGAAGGCGATGTGTGTGTGTTATAGTTTGCCAAAATTAAAGTCTGTCATTAAAGTTAAAAGACGGTACCGTTTAGAGTATGGTTGTAATCCTCCGTCAACGAATTCAATTAAGCGGTGGATGAAACAGTTTAAAGAAACTGGCAATGTTTAACATCGTGGAGGAGCCGGTAGGCCTGGCGTCAGCGGTGAGACGGTTGACCAAGTTAATGAAAGTTTCCCACGAAGCCGCAAGGAATCCGTTCGTAAAGCAAGCAGAGAATTGTGCATTTTGAAATCGACAGTTCACGATATCTTGCAGAAGAAATTAAAGTTTCATGCTATAAAATTCAATTAGTATAAAAGATGCATGTGAATGATCACACTCTGCGATACGATTTCACTGTGGATATGCTGAATCGAGTGGAAAACGACGAAAACTTTCTCAGTACTGTAATTTTTAGTGATGAATCCACATTTCAGGAAGAAAGTATTCTCAAAAGATTTTTCCACATGAGCGGTATCGGTCCAAGAAAAAAAAATTTGGTCGAGTTTTCAGGAGACCAGATTTTGCTACAAATACATCAGAAGCAGAAATTAACTCTTATGCTCCCTGGTGGCCAAACCATTCTTTTTCAAACATTAGAAATTATGTGAAAAATATTTTCCATCACGTCTTGTGTGCGATACAGGAAGAATTTTTCAAGTCGGAGTTTTAGGAGCAGAAAACACAATTTACCTTTGGGCGCCCTAGCGGAAAGTCTATGATTTACTTGAAATTTTTGAATTTAAAGGGAAAACATTTCGCATCGGAAACACTATCCAACAGAGAAGGAATTTTTCAAATCGGAATCCTAGAAGTAGAGATATTGACAAAAATAAGATATACATCTACGCCCCCTGGCATAGAAACCATGCATTATTTTAAGAAAATGTTTGTAAAAGGTTTGTCGACATGAGTAGTTTCGGTCAACAAACGACTTTTTTTTCAATCGAGATTTTATAAGCTCATATTTTTCTGCAAATACATCAAAAGCGGAAATTAAGGCTTATGCCACCTGGTGGCCAAACCATTTTTTACAAAACTTTGAAATTATGTGCAAATGATTTCCCATCAGGTGCTATATCAGGTGCAGAAAGCATTTTTCAAATCGGAGATTTAGAAGCAGAGATATAGAGGAGGAAAGCAATTTACTCTTACGCTCCCTAGCGGAAAGTCTATGAAGTACTTGAAAATTTTGAAATTATACGAAAAACATATCACACTGGAAACACTGTCCAACAAAGAAAGAATTTTTCAAATCGGACTCCTAGAAGTAGAGATATTGGCGAAAACAAGGTATAAATCTACGCCTCCAGGCGGAGAAACTGTGGAATATTCTAAAAAGAAAATATTCCGAAAAGGTTTATCAATGTGAGTGGCATCAGTCCAAGAAAGAATTTTTCAATCGATATCTTAGAAGCTCAGATTTTATGGCAAATACATCAGAAGCAAAAATGCAATCTTACGCCCTCTGGTGGATAAAGTATTCTTTACCAAAAATTTGAAATTATATGCAAAAGATTTTCCATCAGGAGGTGTGTCCTTTCAAGAGAAAAGTTTTCAAATCGGACTTTTAGAAGAAGAGCTATCGGGAGAAACGTAATTTACTTTTACGCCCCTTAGCGGAAAATCAATGCGTAATTTGAAAAGGTAACTGTATCTAAAATACTTTTCGACATAAATGGAATCGAAAGATTAAAGATTTTTCCAATCGGATATTTAGAAGCAAATATGTGGAATAAAACGTATTTTTGAATTCGACATCATGTGCATCATGAATTCGACATCTTTACGCCCTCTAGCGGCGAAATTGTAGATTGTAAAAAAATTGAAATGAAGGATCACCATTCGCATATTTCAAGCTTCCCAATGCAAAAATTATTTTTCAAATCGGAATAATAGTTGCAGAGATATCGTGGGGACGGGCTGACGGACGGACAAACCGTTAACATAAGCACGATCTTTTTTTACAAAAGACGTGCTAAAAATAACATTCACTATCTGTGATTTAGCAAAGTAGGAGGTCTCTTCTTCTTTGAATATATTGGAAAAGTTCTTAACGTGCGTAATCGCTTCTTCCTAGTAATTCATCATACTAATGCCATTCCGATTAAAAGCGTTTCCCAGTACTTTAAGGTCCTCATTTATGCTTCCAAGTCTCTCGCCTAAATTGTCCCATCGGCCAAAGTCAAGAGACCTAGTTTCTGAGTGATTTAAGTTAGCGCCAGATAGGTCATTGAATTTTTTTATATAATTTCCTTTGTCATTCACTATAGCCCAAATTTTAAAATTAATTAGCGAAACAAAATGCTTAATATATACTTTTTTTTTAATATTGGTCTTGCAGTTCACCCATTTGGATATTAAGTTAAGTTTTATTATCTACAAATAACAAATAACAAAATTATTGCACATTACGAAAAAATGTTGCTGTAGGGAAATCTGGTTGGGGGGGGTTTCCAGTTTAAAGTGAGTCGTACTTAATTTACGGGGGAAAGTGATGTCAATTCCGATTTAAATTTCACGAACAAATTTTCTGACTGAAAAATTAATGATTTTGAGGGGCGATAATAACAAAAAAAAGTCTACTCATGGCAAATCGATATACATGCCCATAGTTTAGGGCAGGAACTCGTGAAAAAATTTCTGCATTAATTTTAAAGATATTTATGTGATTCAGACTTCATACGGCATAATTTCCAACATTCGCTTTTCCCAAACATAACATATTGATCTGATTTCTCCTATTCGCGTGAATCTCATCTGTTTTGTCATATGTAATTTTTTTTTTTTGTACAGTAACGACGATTATGATTTTTATTAAGTGGGTTAGTGTAAGAATGGGTCACACACAATTTTCTCTGCAAAGGGGATGAGGAAAATCCCGTTTTGTGTGAATACATATTTTAAACGGCTGTGTATTGGTTCAAACATGTTTCATGGGAGTTATGTTTTAAGGAAGTAGAAAGAAACTAACTATATAAAATACAAACACTAGTAAGTGCTTCGAAATAAAGAAAACTGTGCAGAAAAGTAAAATAGTAAATTACGCAGTTTGTGTCGTACCGTGAATTTGTCAGAATGTAGAATAAAATATTTTTCCGAGTTTTTATTTTACGGATATATCTCAATGGAAACAAATTCTGACAAGATAGAAGCTATACGAAATAGGTAAACAAAAGGAGAGGAAACAATCTGATCATTGCAATACTTATGTATATCGAGTAAATGTATTTACGAAAGCTTTTCCCATATTAATGTTTTACTTATTTTTTCCTTCCTTCCCAAAAGCAAACTGTGTAATATCGATTTTTTTTTCATTTCCGAAATTAGTGTTTGCTACGCCGTCATATCTGACATGAATTGAATACTTGCAAATAATGAAATGAAAAGTCGAGTCAGATAACTTGGTCTTATCACCAATTCTGATATGTTTCTAATTCAGAAACAACACCGGAACACATGATTACATACGTCATTCCATTTGATTATTTATATTTTCGAGATTGTGTGTGTGTGCAGTAAGCATACGTGATTACACAGACGATTGAACAATTACTCCCATAGTTTACGCTGATGTACATATGTTCAAGTTGTAGCAGGTAAAAAAATACATCGACTATTATACCCCGCTAATCGGGCACAGAAATCGTAGGAATAAAAGAATAACTTTTAATTAAGCGACGATGCAAACCACGCGTTAGTGGTAAAACCACTGCTGTGAGCTTTACAGATCCAACCCAGATCGCTAAAGCTCACAGCAGTAGTGGCAAGCTCCCACCGGAAGGTACACGCAGTCTCTTTCAGAGGCAGCGGTACGAACGGGAAGCAGTAAGATACATACATAACTCTTAAGGTTTAGGCCCAATTCACACTCAGTTGTATGGAGATAATATAAAGTAAATAAATTCAGGGTAGAGTCCCCTGATTTGATAGGTTTTAAAGAGGAACAGGAAAAGAGAGTTATAGATAAATACTGCTAAATGTGAGCGCGAGTGAATTGCACTTTTAGCAGTTGACAAAGAAGTAAAGGCTCCTAACGTTACCAGGGGAGCTGGGTTAGTCTGGCCGATGAGCAAGCGGCAAGGCCAAGGGAGAGTACGATTGATGCTGGTGAGGGTTGAGAATGGTAATTGCTGATGGTTTGATAATTTGGTAGTTCGTGGGGAGCTGGCCTGAAGAGTTGGTGGTGCACAGGAAATTAAAAATGGAGAAAGCATAAGGGAAGTAATAAGAATTTTACTAAGAGCAGTAGATTTTACTTACCTGCGCGTTTTTTATTTTTGTTTTGTTTTTTAGCGACAGTTGTGATTACGGGTGGATTGCTTACGAGTAGTTGGGAGAATTAGGAGCTAAGGAGATAATCGTTTTTAGGGCCAAACTAGGGACACTTAGTTGGAAATTCTGATGAGAATTAGTTTGAAAAAGGAGATACCCGGGATCCGACGGCTTAACGCTGCCATCCGACGCACGGCGGATATTTAGTGGATCGAACCTGAGGACCTTATCCGCGGCAGTTACGAACGTTGTCCACTAGACCCGCGGGACTACAAAGGGGTTCACATTAATTTTTGTTACTTAGGATAAACGTATTGCCGTGGCTGATGGTTCATTAGTTGTGTTGAAATGGCGTGAAGCAAAAGCACACGTGGAGTGCGGACAGCAGGGAGAGCTGTTACAAAAAGTTGGATCTCTAGATAGATAATAATACTTAAGGTTTAGGTCCAATTCACATTCAGTTGTATGGAGCTAAAAAAGAAGTAAATAGAATAGGGGTAGAGTCCCCTGGTTGGATAGGTTTAAAGAGGAATAGGAAAATAGAGTTGTAGATTTTTACTGCTAAAAGTGAGCGCGTGAAAATTGCACTTTTAGCAGTTGAGATAAAAGTAACAACTCCTGACACTAACTGAGAAGCAGGGTCAGTCCGGCGGGTGAGAAGGAAGCAGTGCCAAGGGATAGTTCGAGGAATTCCCATCGCAGCGGTAGAAGTGCGATTGATGCTGGAGATGGTTGAGCATGGTAATTCTTGTTGATTTGGTAATTCCAGGGGAGCTGGTGTGAGGAGTTGGTGGTATACAAGGAATTTGTAATGGAGAAAGCAAAAAGGGAAACAGTGAGATTTTTACTCATAGCAGCAGTTTTCGAGATATTACTTACCTATATGGGGTTCTTCCTTTTTTTTTTTTTTTTAACGAAAATTGCGATAATGGGGTGAACTGCTTGAGTAGTAGTGGAAATTAGGAGCTAAGGAGTTGATCCTTTTAAGGGCCAAACTAGGGACATGTAATGTAGTTGGAAATTGAGATAAAATTTTTGTAAAGAGTGAAGATAATGTCCCGGAAATTTGAAATGTTGAGTTTGCTAAGGTGAAAATTCAGAGTACATACTAATTAGCATAAAACTGTTATCTTAGATTTTTTGTGTCAGTAATTTCTTTGAAAAATGGAAAGAAAAGTAATTCAATTTTGACTGTGCTGAAGAAATAGTTACAGCTCAGATTTCCTTTCAGGCTTCTGGTAGTCGCCTGTTTGGTCAGAGATTCATCCCTGGAAATACATTATCAGTTGCTGCTTGGATTCCAAACGGGACGGTAGCACGTTGTGTGGTCTCCCGCCAGTTATCTGTCTCTGCAACTTTTTGCCTCTTCGGAAGACTTCTTTCGTCGCATCTTAGATAGTTTCTGGGTTACCAGTCTATTGTAATCAGTCCGGTTAGGAGATCTTTTAGTAGCTAAGCTTTTTTCAAAGCTCTATTAAAATTTTTCCGAATCCACTTCTCTTCGTATTGCTGTTAGCACACCGTTGAAAATTTCGTGGCGCAAAAGGATTGCCGACGCTGAAGATGCAGGAATAGAATCTGATGCTGAACAAGAAGTTAGCCGTTTCATCACCTCTATAACTGGAATCTGCAGCACAACTGCGGTAGAAAATGGTATTAGAAGATCCAGGAGGATAAGGTGTTTACCTCCTGAGTTGAACACCAGTGTTCAAAAAAAGACCAGGAAAAGTAAGAAGGTAAGTATGAGGTCATTGGAACCTCAGTTGTCGGGTGGAGATACCGACGGATTCCCCTCTGGGGATGGCTCTTTTATGAAAAAAAAAAAAATAGATCAGATAATCCTGCGGGACCTGACTATTTTAATTTGTCGGGTGGAGATACCGACGGATTCCCCTCTGGGGATGGTTTTGCTGAAAAAAATAGATCAGATAATCCTGCGGGACCTGACTATTTGAAAAGACCTGACAGTGCTGCGGCATCAGGCTATTCCTGTGAGATTTTTCGCAAAAAGAGCGTGAATTTGCGTCAGTCTACGGAAAAAAAACCGGCCCTTTTTAGGGCCGACTGAAAAATTTTCCAAAAAGAAATTGGCCATTTGTACACTGCAGGAAAAGGAAACGCAGTTAGAAAAGACTGGAACACAAATTCACACGAGTAAAGCTCAGCTTTACGACAAAAAAATTGAAACACAAAAAAGTTTCAATAAAAGTGAGGAAAAAAGAAAGGTTCGTAATGAACAGCCTCACGCACTGCAAGAAAGCAGTGACAGCTTCAAAATACAGGAAGCAAAAAAGACACAGAATTATTAAAAACAGACTCAAATAAATATCTCCGTAATATTAATTTATTACACAGAGAAAAAAAAAGTTGTCCTTAAAAGCAATTTACAGAACTCTGTGCTAAAAGAAAGAATAGAAAAACATCGCAAAAATTTCCAAAACACAAATGTGACAGAGAAATTGATTGCTGATGTTGACAAATATTTAGGCGAAAAGGAAAAAAAAAGGCCCTCTTAAGAACATTTCTGTTTCTGAGGAAAAAAAAAAGGCCCTTTTAAGAGCATGGTACAGAATTCTGTGCTAAAAGAAAAATTAAAAAACATTGCAAATAAAATTCCAAAACACAAAAGTGATAGAGAAATTGATTGTTGATGTTGATAAAAATTTAGATGAAAATGCTATGCATAAGCAAAAAAACTGGTTACTCCAACCGTGGAAAAACCAAAATAGTTCGCTGGCAGGCTTAGCAAAGAAATTAAAGAGGCAGAAAAAATTAACTGTAATGAAGATGCTCAATTGCAGTATGCTAATAACAACGATGAAGAAATGCTTCGGTTAAATGCTGTTACCAATGCCCAAGATAGTATTACTGTTAGCAGCATTGCCGTAGAGAAAGACGTCTTAAAAACAAACAAGGAAGTGAACAGCGGAATGCTGCCTTGTGAGTGCACCACCTCATTACCCTTGCCCAATTTCTCTGAGGAAGGTAAAAAAAAAAAAAACGGCCCGTTTAGCAGCCTTCCTTTTTCTGAGGATGAAGGTTGCAGTATGCTAATAAATCAATTGCAGTATGCTAATAACAACGAGGAAGAAATGATACGGTTAAATGCTGTTACTAGTGCCCAAGATAGTACTACTGTTAGCAGCATAGCCGTAGAGAAAGACAGCTTAAATAAAAAAAGCAAAGGCCCTGTTAGAGGAACCTTTCCCTTTTTCTCTGCGGAAGACAAACACCCTCTTAGTGGAACCTTTCCCGCTTTCTCTGAGGAAGAAAAACACCCTCTTGGTGGAACCTTTCCCTTTTTCTCTGAGGAAGAAAAACACCCTCTTAGTGAAACCTCTCCCGCTTTCTCTGAGGAAGAAAAACACCCTCTTAGTGGAACCTTTCCCTTTTTCTCTGCGGAAGACAAACACCCTCTTAGTGGAACCTTTCCCGCTTTCTCTGAGGAAGAAAAACACCCTCTTAGTGGAACCTTTCCCGCTTTCTCTGAGGAGGAAAAACACCCTCATAGTGGAACCTTTCCCTTTTTCTCTGAGGAAGAAAAACACCCTCAAAGTGGAACCTATCCCTCTTTCTCTGAGGAAGGGAAAAAAACGGCCCATTTAGGAGCCGTTCTTTTTCTGAGGATGAAGGTTTAATAACGGAAACAAATGGCCTTAACATTCTAATTTGGAATGCGCAGGGTATCAAAAGACAACACAGAGAATATTTAGCCTACTTAAAGTATAAAAAAATTAACGTTGCGTTAATTAATGAATCATGGCTAAGCGATAAAATTAAATTCGAAATTCCCAATTACAAGGTTTATAGGAAAGACAAAACCACCAAAAGCGGCGGAATTTTGATTGCGGTTATTGATAGATTAGAGTAAAGTGAAACACCTTGCAACACTGAAGATGGTCAAGAAGCCCACTCAGTTATAATTAAAACAAAAAATAACCCGATCAAGCTTACGGCCTTTTATAATCATCCGTCACATACGGTTACCAGTGAAGCTCTGGACAAGCTTTTTGAAGAAGACATCCCCACCATCATAGCGGGGGATTTTAATAGCAAACACCGCTATTGGTACTGTCCTAGAGCTAATAAAAGTGGGAACAATATTTTCAGATATCTCTTAAATAAAAATATTGATCTGGGGGCACCTTCCGAGCCCAATAGAACAGCGTTAAGAGGAACTGGTAACGTGCTAGATTTTGCGCTATTCAAAAATAATAGATATTATTATGAAATCTATACTGCAGCAGCGCTCTCATCTGATCATAACCCCGTTCATCTACAGCTTTTTACTGACAAAACTGTAATGGTAACACCCAAAATGGTCACGAACCTAAAGCAATTCAAAAAAAAAATTAAATTAGTATCACCTCCAGAAATCGGAGATTGCAATAGCAAAGAAGAAATTGACAATGCTATTGAAACATTTAACCTTGCCATTAAAAAGGTTATGGAGGCTTGCCAAACTAATGCCAAAGAAAAAGAAACCCGTATTTCTTACCCAAAGAAATATTGGATCTTATTAAGGAGAAAAATAGAAACCGCAGTAAATGGCAAAGAACCAGAAATAAAAGATTTTATGACCTTTACTGCACCCTTAACTGGCAAATCAAAAGAGATATCAGAAAGTTTGAAAACGGTTCATGGGGTCAATTATTAGAGGAAGCACATATTGACTACTCTGAAAATTCGAACAAAAAAAATAAAATGACCCTGTGGAACCTTACTTCAAGTTTGCAAAATAAAAATATCAGATTACTCCCACCTCTCCAGAAAGCAGATGGGACGGTTGTTGGAACCGATGAAGAAAAAGCGGAAATCTTTGCAAACTCACTCGAAAAGCAATTTAAAATAAATGATATCCCTGACACTGATGTAGCCATTAAAATGCAAAAGGCCCTGGATACTTATTTTAAACATGCGGAGGATGTAGAAAATTCTAGAGTCATCACCCAAAGTGCACAACTCTATGAAGAATTTACTAGTAAAAGAAAAACTGTATTAACATCCCCAATTAAAAGTAAACAGAAAGGCCCTTTTAAAAAAAATAGAAGCACAAGGCATAGAAAACAGCAGCCAAGAGTAGTAAATGCTACGGCCTCTTTTACGTCCGATAGACAAGTTAAAGGTGCTACGACCTCTCACGGGTCCGGAACGCCAGAAACTGGAAAGATAAGAAATAAAAAAAAGCCCTTTTAAGGGCCAAAAAAAAATTTTGTTCCTCCTGACTTTGAAAAACCACTACCCATCAGTGAAAGAGAAGTTAGGTTTCATATTAATAACCTTAAAAATAAAAAGGCACCGGGCAAAGATGGCATAAATAATAAAATTCTGAAAACATTACCGGAAGAGTATATGCAAATGATTGGCCCTTATAATAGTGGCTCCCTAAATAAGGAATAAAAACCCTGATTGTGGCTTTTCTTTATTTTTCGGTTGTTTACTCAAAATGAGTATCTTAAACCTCGATCGGTGTAATATTGTGATCACACCACCTCAGCTATGGTTACTCTGACATGCCTGTCAAGAATCGACAAAAGTAAACCTGCGAAAAAATCCTTACTCTCATTGGCTGGCGAGTAACGAAGCAAGAGCGGACCCGTGAGACACCCTGAGCAATGGCCAGTTTTGTTTTATCCGGTGTTGAACGTCGATTTTTCTCTGGGAAACTTATTCTGTGTGTGATGTTTTTTTTTCAGGTTCCCCTTTCCCGTGTCCTTTCCTTCTTTTCCCCTGTACTCATCTATGGCACAGGTGTACCGGGCATTTTTCTGCGGAGGGAAATATCGCTTGGAATGGCTTGTTGTTACAGGTAAGTATGTAGGGCAGCTTACAACTTCACTTCTTAACGGGTAACCGTCTACTCCTTCTCCTCTAATATTTTCATAATTTCCTTTCGCACTAGTCTATCAGGGAAATCTGTTCCCAAATATCTTATCTTCTTCTTTTTCACCTGACAAAAGGCGCAGAGCGCTGAGGGTTCAGGTCTCTCAACCTCAGATAGGAAATTCTCTCTCTGGTTAGAAGTTTTAAAATATCAACTCTCTATGTTTTGGACGGTCAGACACTTTCGTGTCAGATCTGGAACATTTGTCCGCCTACATGGACGTTCCGGATGTATCTTCGGGCTGCACCCGCCGTTCTAGGTGACCTCGCCGGCTCTTTGTGTGCGGGTCCTTTCGAGTTCTTCGGAGGATCTGTATGACTCGGGGGTTTGTCTGGTGTTGCTTGTTGGGCCGTGGTGTGTGTAAACATCATTGAACCATGTTCAGGTGTTTATTTTGGGCGTGGTGAACAGTGTGAAAATGTGTTGCAACAAAGTTCGTGTATGGGGGAGGGGACGTCGTGCGAGAGCACATTAGGGCGCTCCTTCTCCCAGCCCCCATGATTTGGGGGTCTTATACGAAGACAAAAATCTGGAAACTATTAATCTTATTCGCTCAAATGCTGAGTCACAATATGGCGCTGGGTGAACAAATATCTGTTCCTCCACGATTCTCATGTCCCATATTTCAATGTGAGTGGTGAAATGTGCTCATATTTTGCAACTTCTTCATTTTTTGTGACAATTTGAAGCTAATTTAACGTGGTGAAAGTGCTGTGCAGTCCTCTCACACCCAGTCATTTTATTTTGAAACACATCGACGGAATCCCTAGTCTGTTGGCAATGCCCTCATATCTCGTACTTTCTTGATCTTCAAAATGCATCGTAGTAAGTTTTTATTTGTACTACTTGGTGATGGGAATTTTTCATATGCCTATAAAAATTCTGTTTGTGAGAAAACGATTTCTCGCACGCTGAACATCTGTAGTCACCTTTTTTTTTTTTTTTTTTCTGAAGATGATGAATCAGTGCTTTCGTCAGAATGAATATTTCTCTTATGTCCATACAAATTAAATGACTTCGTGAATATTTTCTTACAAAACGGGCAAGAAAAGCAATCTTTAATCTTCATACAAGGTGCATCAACAACATTACCATGCATCGTCCACAGTAGCTTTGAGAAAAAGCACACCTGAAATGAGAAATTGAGATTCAAGTAGTGATGGGCATAATCGATTCATTCGATTATGAAAATATATTGAAACATTCGATTACGATAAATTGATTCGAATGAAAAAAACCTCTCGATTGCACATAAGCTGTCTCGTTCAAACGAATGCATTCGAAAGGCGAAATCACTCGTCTCTTCTCGAGAACATGGGTTCCGAGGAAAATCGCTCGTCTACCCGAAAACATCTCGAGAGGTTCGGAAGTACTCGCTTTTCACGTGATTGAATTATCTCTCGCACCGAGAATCACTTGTGTTCCTTAAAACTTCTTTTCGGGGGGGGGGGGGTCAGCGTCATTTTCTTGTAGGACTTCCGTCCACAGGTAGTAGAGTTTAGGTCCCAGCCACCTACAGCGAGATCGCCTTTTGGGCAGGACACAGAAACGGAAAGAATGAGAGCAAGTCTAGCGACTTTTGACAGAACAGTTTGTAGTGAGATTAGAGTACAGTAGATGGCGCCACCGTACAAGTACGATATTGCACATAAATGGGTGAGAGAATTTCAGGGAGGACATAGGAAACAGTGGCGGCCCGTCAGATGAGGCAAGTGAGGCGCCGCCTCACCTGAAATTCCGCAAAGTGAAAGAAAAAAAAAAAACCTTCTGTCCGTAACAAAGGTATAAGAACTTTGCAGGATAAATGAAACACTGAAATTCACATTGTGATTCATGAATTAGGTTAAAGAAAGGCTTTCGAGAAGAGGAATGAATCATTATTTTTGCAAAGCAGCTAGCTGCATGTTTTAAGCGCTGAGAGGCGACCGGCTGAATCGTCTCGATGAGAAGTCGGTTTTGGGAACTGGGGATCAGAGAAGAGCCCTACAGACTGAACCCCCCCCCCCACCCCCACGGTCCGAGGTCTACCTAAAGAGGTGCCGGACTTCCAGTAAGAGAAAGGAAATTTCTGAGGCGACCCTCCATTTCGCTTAAACTGGAATCGCATCTCCGCTGTTATTGGAGAACCCAAGGATTGTGTATCCAATGGGCGCGGGAAAATGAGCAGATGACCCTTGTGAAAAGTGGTTTCACAGGCGATGACGCCGTTCGCCTCTATAAGCTTTGGAGTACGAAGATTTCTACGTAGCTTTAACTATTCGTCAGAGTGTATTTGAATCTAACTTTTTGTAGTGTGTTTTCAATCCTCTCTTCTGCGGGTGTTTGCTAGTTCATAGTAATGTTGAGTTTTTCTTTTTTTATTTTGTTATTGTTACTAAACAGCATATTTTGATTTTTGTTGGAAAATATGAATGGCCCAACAAACGACGTGATTTGTGTTCTGGAAGAAATTCCTTTTAAACACTGGAAAGATTATGATAACAAGGATGTTCTCATATCTGGAAGACCGACACCTATAATAAGTTCAATATCTAAAGATAAGAAGTGCGGCAAATCGTTTTTTAGGTCTTTCAATAAATCATAGTACGAGATTTTTCCCTGGCTTTCTGGTGCTATTACAAGCAAACTCTCTTTTGCTGGCCATGTTTACTTTTGAGCAATAAGAAAAATGTGTGGAATACAACGGGTTATTTTGATCTAAAAACTTTTCTCGTAGTGCAAAATTGCACGAAAGCTCTAAAGAGCATAGAACTAACCACGTAGGTCTAAAATGAATGGAAAAAAACAAACACTATTTCTGATATGCTCAAAGAAAATTGCTGCTCTTCGTGAAGTCAAGTTTAATGAAAAGGTCAGACTAAATAGGCTTTTTATGGAACATATAATCGATTTAGTTGTCGTTCTAAGCAAGCAAGAACTGCCTTTTCGAGGACATGATGAAACTATTTCCTCATTAAATAAAGGCAATTTCAAGGAAATGTTCCAAATGTTACTTCGTAGGAGCATCCGAGAATTAAAAGCACATTTTGAAGAAATACGAAGCTTCTTTTCTGGACAATCTAAAACGATACAGAATGATTTAATGGAGTGTATTCATGAATATATAGAAGTCCAAATAAATACCAGATTTGAAGATATGGGAAAGCTCGAGTTTCTGCAGCTAGTTGACAGCTCAAAATACCATAGTTATTCAGAGTCATTTCCATCCAGTGCCCTTAACACTCAAAAAAATTTATCCAAACATTTTTACAGACACACAACGACTAAAAAACGAATTAGATTTTTTATATAATGATCACAACTTCAGGGAACTCAGTTTTCAGAAAACCTTGAAAACAATGAAAGAAAACGAGCTGAAAGATGTGTTACCAGAAGCCTACAAATGATTTTTCTCTTGTATTGACACTGGCGTCAACAAGTTCTTCTGCTGAAAGGAATTTTTTCTTGTTTGAAGAGAATTAAGACTTACCTCCGTAATACAACGGCACAAGATCGTTTGTCTTCACTCGCTAAAATTTCAATCGAGAAAGAATTGCTGAACCATCTAATGTCTACTCAACCATTTTATGATCTGATCATAGACAAATTTGCAGCCAAAAAGGATCGCAGAATTGAACTTATTTATAAAAAATAAACTGAAAGCATTCTGTTCGAGCCCAAAGCAAATTAATTTCGTATTCCTCTGTTTTTAATTCCAGGTTTAAATTATTTTATACTTTTTTTTATATAGAAATGTACTTCCTTAGCTTGACTTCTCCTGTACATAGTTATCACGAGCCTGGACTTCAGTTTGTGACCCGTGCTAAATGCACCTTCACTAATATGCCAATCGAACTGTGACTTTTATTCAAGCTCAAGAAACACTTCGTGAGAAAAAAAATTATATTCAAATGATTTACTTTGAATTTTTTAAGAAGTGGATCTCCGATTGGCGTTGGGATGTGAGTGACGCATTGACTAGCTAAAGAAACCGCGCAAATTGCGTATTTTCGCTCAAGTGTATTACATAAAAGAATACTGGTGAAATATTTCTTTCTTTGTTGTAAAATTATCGAATAATTGTCTTCATAAAAATATTGTTGCAAAAGTAGCGTATATTACACACACACATATATAGAGAGGTATATGTACATTTTTTCTCTAAAATTTTTGGATTTTTTCGTGAAGAAAGACTCCCCACGCCGTGTTTCATATATTTCTATAATTTTATTCCATTACTGTTGAATAATATTTGTATATAAGGGCTAAATTCCGAATCTCAGCGGATTTTAATGATTCAGCCGACTCGAACCCAGGACTTCAAAGATATCTAATGGGGGATACTGCCTTTGACATGAAACTTTTTGAAGGGGGGGGGGTTCTGCGCTTCTGCTGTATAACTGTGCATAAGTGCATATAACAATTGGGGGGGCGCTTCAACAAATATTTTCCTATTGGTACGTACGCACATCTTGAATATTAATACAAAATGAAGCTAATTTAATAAAATGAAGAAAATGCAATAAATTATAGTTGTTTTAATAAAAATTTAATAAAGCAACTTCACTTCTTTGGCCGCTTTGCTTTACTTTCTCTTCTATTATCAAGAAATTATATTGCTTTCCGAGTTATATAAAAATCAAAGAATTTAAATAGGGAAATTATCTATAAAACGTACTTAGAAAAAGCTGTCTCGCCTAATAAGGGGGGTGCAAACCACGACCCCCCCCCTGCTACGCCACTGATATATATATATATATATATATATATATATATTCGTATAACGTTATACGAATTTATATATTTTTCAATAACATATGTTTTACTGTTTTACATTTACATCAAGACCGTTCGCCTCACCAGCATTTTACACCACGAGCCGCCACTGATAGGAAAGGATACCCATTTAACCAGTGGGTCCAGCCTGGGGGCCGTCACTTTACGTGCTCGTCCGATGCACGGCGGACATTCAGCGATTTTTAGTAAATCACGCCATCTCTGAAAGATCAGCCCAGGCTTGAGCCTGAAACACTAAGCACTAAGCCATCAGCGGCTCATCCTTAAAACTTCTTAAGCTAGGTTATGCTCATAAAGGAAGGATATATAGAGAAGACACTGGCTGTATTAAGCTGGAACTCATGACGTCATGAAGTCGACTGCAGCGCACCAGTGACCTAAAACAGAACTACAGTTGTTTGACAGCTGGTTTCCCAGGTAACACCCACCAACCACGTGATTTTTGTCAGTTAATGTCATATATTTTACTTTTGACTGTTGACTTTGGCTTGCTATCCGGCAGTGTTGAAGATTCTTTTTGGTTTTCATTTACTCTAGCGTTCTAATAAGTGATATTATTTTGCTTATTACTTACTGATCGTATACTTTTCCTTACAGAATTCATAACTTTTGGGTTTTTACGCGTCTGTTGTTCGTTTGATTGTTTCTTCCATATCCACTCTGCTTCACTTTCAATTCTAATTTGTATTCAATTGTCATCTGCTTCGGCATCTACGTTATTGGCTTCGTTAGCTTTTTGGCTTATCTTTTTTTTACTATGCATTTGTGTAGCCTGTATTTCCATAATTGGCAAACATTTGTGAAAATTGTTTTCCATCTTCGTAATTTTTTGTTATTTCTGAAGTAAAGGAATGTCTTCCGCTGTCGCCTGCGCTGGGTTGCCGTAGCAACTATTGCCGACGTCACGGGGTTACGTCACATTTTGCTTCTGTTTTAGGTCCGTGGGAGCGCCACTTTCTATGGGAGGAGTTTCCATGGACTCCTATGTCTGTTTCCACTCTATAGATCCTTCCTTTATGGTTATGCTATTCGAAAAAATCCAGGCGTCTTTACTGTCATTCCGTCCAGCGAAAGAAAGCTGAGCGTGTAGCACTAATTACAAATCATTCGAATGGTTATTTGGAATGAATATCTCGATTTGTCAAACGCAGAAGGCGGCTCTGAGCGTACTACGCCATCTACCGGTGAATTCTAAAATAAAAAATCGTTCGAATGATTATTTCGAATGAATATCTCGATTGTAACCTTTCGATTCTTAAATTCAATCGATTATGCCCAACACTAGTTTCAAGTGGGTTCAAGCAATTTGTTAAGTTTCGGGCATGCGCATTACAGGGAATAAGGATTCAGCCACTGTGGGAATAATCTGGAGTGTTATCGACTGTCCACTCCTGGGCAAAGAATGCCTGACCAACAGATGGGGAGAAACTTCGTAAGTCTCGGACATGCGCATTAGAGGGAATTAGGATTCAGCCGCTGTTGGATTGAGACGCTAGTTAGATAGAAACATACATTTTGAATGGTCAGTTATAAAGTTATGGAAAAGTACAGGGTGGTTTTTTTTCTAGTCTTTTCAGAAAGTCCTGATTAGGACTTACTGGCATTCGGTTTTCTGTGCGTTAGCGAACGTGATAAAATTAAGAGGGCTACCGTGTATAATCATGTAAAGGTCCGTACCTCAGTCAAGTGTTGGTATGAAAAATCCCTTCATCTTAGCTAAAATTCTGCCACAGCATGACTGACTTTCAGAACTCTGCTCACAGTTTTATAAGTTATTCTGCTGGGAATTCTTTCCTGGTAATGAGATAATGGATCTTTGTAAAGAAATTGTCGAATTAAAGGATAAAAGTAATATCACTAAAATTCACCTGAAAGATAAACTTAAAAAACTATATAAAGCTTTCTATAACAGTAATATCCCCAATTTAAAAAATAAAATAGGTAAAACCATGTCCCAAAAGCCTGGGATAACATGAGTGACATGAAACTTCAGTCCAAGATAAGAAATCTTAATTTTAGGATTGCCCATAACATCGTCCCCGCTATGGAATGGTGCAAAATATTTCTTTCAGCTCCTAATGATAATATTTCTTTCTGCTTCTCATTGTGATAAAGTTGAAACAATCACCCATCTGTTTGTACAATGTAAGGGAAACTAGGAAATTTGGGGGTGGTTGAGCAAGTATAGGAGCCTAACCACTGTTTTTGACATAGAAAACATCTTGCACCATACCTCAGTCAAGAAAAAAATATATCAGTTCAAATAAAAAAAAGAAAGTAGTGAAGAAAAAAAAAAGTAGTTCACGATAAATTTTAGGGGCAATTTTTTTTTTTTTGTATATAAAATAACTATTTATCGCAAATAGCAAAAACTTACCTAATCCCTTTTTAATAAAGGTTATTTTTCAGTTTACCTCGGACCATCATGCTAATAATAGGAACGTTGGATAAAGAAAGGTTTTGTACACTTTTTCCACGCTATATTGAATTGGCCGTATGTGGGGCTGAGTCATATTTTCTTTTTATAGATTTTTAAAGTTTGGACTACTTTTTGCTCCGCGTCATGCTTTGCATCGCAAGTGATACGGCATTTTGGTATTAGATGTTTACCTCCAACGTAGGTTTTGTAGACAATGCCGCTGGGCAAAAGCAATTGCATTTTTTCCTCATATGCAGATGTCTTTCTTCCATGCTAAAAAATGAAGACAAACTCTTTTACGATTGGAATTCACAGCGTCACACAAAGCACTACTCCAACGTTACGTTTTAGTCTACAAAACCTTGGTCCGAGGTAAACTGAAGAATTACCTTAATGAAATTTAAACTCTTTGAGAAATATATAAAAGAAAAAAATTATGCAGTATAAGAAAACAAATTCACATAGGTACGAATCAAACATGCTCCTATGACTGCCCCAACGAGTTTTATTTTTAAATTTAGCGCAGACAAACGGTTAAAAGAACATTCCTCCCAAATGACTACACAATTCCAAAGAACGTGATCACTGCGCATAGGTTGTACGCATGGAGAAGCACGTGACCACTGAGCCTCTGCTGCCGAGGGCTCCGTGTTCTACTTTCGAAATCGGGAACTACCTAAAAATTGTTCTTATTCGGAAGTCAAATATTAGCGGGCAGATAACAGGAATGGTCCGGATTGTGTTTTTTGAAGCAGTTAGAAAATACGTGTAACTAATGAGGAAATAAAGCAAATTGAAACATAAAAGACTAGTTTGTATCTTGTTTCTCCGTGATCTTCATTGACCAATGCGGAAATAAAGCAGATGCAACAAATAACTGTTTACTAGTTTGCATCTTGCTCCATTTCTTTATCCAACGTTCCTATTATTAGCATGATTCACTGAACGATCATATATGAGCAGACCCGATGGTACCAGACAACATTCCTTGGGCAGCAATCTTTTAAATCACTCCTAAAAACATCCAAGGTCTTTAATTAGCATATTGCTGAAGTTTTATCAGTAGATTTCTGATTCTAAATATTTTTCCTATATTCTATAGAAATTCTCCTTCCCCACAAAGTAACAAGTATAGCTGATTTTTTTTGTTAACGCCTAGTGCATACCATAGATGGAGACATACGTTCGCTTGAATGGGGTGTGCTGAAAATTAAATAACTTCCGAAATTTTTTCAGTTGCGTTGCTTTTGTTAAGTAATACCATAATTGACATTACCGCATGCAGAACACTATTAGTAATAAAATTAACGACATTGTAAATTTCACAGATCTTGGTAATTCTACTAAAACTATATCAAATAATTTTTAAACTAGTATTTTAGTAAAATCAAAAATTTTATTATTTTTTTCTTCATATTTTGATCAAAGTTGATGAAAACCGGAGCCAATTGAAAAGGTGTGAAACCGTATTCTGGGAACGTAAAACTCCTGACGGATTAAATAATCTCAGTTATTCGACTTTTGACTTGTTAGCATTGGTAGATGTCGCCACATGAGATGATCTTAAAATCTTTCCCAGTTGTCTAACACCATTTAGTATGAAATAACGTCATTGTTAACATCATTATCGAAGTGGTTAGTAATAACTGTATTATAAAAATCCGTAATAACACAGTAAACATTTATTTTCTATGTTCAGCTTCGTTTCGTTGCTAAAACATATCCGAAAACGGAAATATTTGCTGCACAGATACAGTACGAATACCCCAGTAGATTCAAGTTTTTCAGCAGTTTTTCATACTCTTCCTGCGATTCTAAATAACCACAAATGAAGCCATCTTTTTCAATATTGTAATCCCTCAAAATTTTCTGGAAAACGTCATTTGATGAAACCCCATAATCTTCAGTGAAACTTCGAAATCTCAAATGTGAGCCCCGTTCTACGTTGCACCATCTGATAACCTTAAATACTTTAATGATTGCTTGCATATCTTTTTTCGATAGCTTTTATTGCATAAGCGCAACTGACTAGTACACTTACAGTGCAGTAACAATAATTTCGCCGGAGCCAAGCTTCACGTGGTCGCCGCGACGTAGACTTAGGCATACCGCAACGGTGTTCACCTCGTCCTACTTGGAGGTCACTTTGCGGTAAAAATCTTTAAAATGCAATTTACTTAGGATATTATTTCACCATTTGCCATGAAATTTCATACTCTGAAGTTTGTACGTCTAACGTTTTTTCGATATCCTTCAACATTTGCGGTGAAATAAGTTAGAACGCTAAACTATACATTTACCAGATCTAAATACACTGCATTTTTGATAGTAGAGCATACCGTCCTATTACGAAATCTATTAATTTCTTTTTTTCACGAGTACGATTCTTCAAACTGACTAATAGTCAGTTTAGCAATTAGTTTAAATTATGCGCAATTTCGTTATTAAAAAGACTTCGATATTGATACCAGACAATCTGTAAATACGGAAGTTGACAGAATGAACTTTTGGGCATTGGTGGGAGTGTGTGTTCACTGATGTTTACACACACTCCCAACACGGCCCAACAAGCAACACCAGACAAACCCCTGATTCATACAGATCCTCCGAAGAACTCGAAAGGACCCGCACACAAATAGGTGGCGAGGTCACCTAGAACGGCGGGTGGAACCCGAAGGTACACCCGGCACGTCCATGTAGGCGGACAAAACTCCCTTTCAGAGGTGACAGCGACCCGGACGGGAGACGGTCAGAAAGGACAACGGGCCGACAGGTGCACCATGGCACTCACATGACCCACGGCAGGTGCCTCCCCATCCTGCATCCACAAGGAACCGGCGCACCACAAGCGGCAAATACACAACACCCTCCCTTCGGACACCTCATCAAAAGGCACAGAGCAGAGACTGAACCAAAACACTCAGTCCCTCCTCCCCCCGGTCCCACTCTCGACTGGAGACGAGACAAAATAAACTACCGATGAAGGGGTCTGAGGCTAACCTCCACACCCTCCATCAAGACAACATACACAAACCACAAAAACATAACACTAGGAAAAGCCCAACGCACCCGGAGAGTTACCTCGGTATTCAAAGGCCGAACGAAACTAAGGAGGTAAATTACCCAAATGAAAGGTGTAATTGTTCTAAGAGAAGTTGATGGGCCTACGACTTGTTCGCTACGCCTAGGGAGCAGGTCAATGTACATCTGTTGCGTGTTCTTCCCGGCACGGTCAGCATCAGCAAAGTCTTGCAGGCGACCTCCAAGCTGGTAAGACCTATGCATCCTCTAGCGCCGACGTACAACAAATTTGTGGGCGGGAACGTATTTGGACGAGTCCCATCCCTTGAAATAGGAGGCCAAAGGTCCACACGGGTGTTCGGCGACCAGGGCTCCCTTCACACTCTTAAACTGAAGTGCACTGAGCCATGTCGGAAGGTGCTTGACTTCCAAACCCTCCTCCGACCTGGGACAGGACAGGACCGCCAGAACCACCTCCTCGGTCTTTATCCCGGCCCAAATGAAGCCAAAGACCGCTCTCTCCATCTGCTTCATGAGACTCCCGGGTGGGGATTCAATTTCCCTGGCAACAGTGCATTTCGAACCCGAAGCGCATTAGCTAACTTGGTTCCATTTGGCTCTCCAAATGCCGACCTCCTGCCACCGTTCTTGCTCCTTCCTCATCTCCGCAAGAACTTTCCCCTAGGAGCTCACGTGGACCCCTTCCTAAGAAAACTGTATACGGAGTATCCGAACGGGCCCATCGGTCACGGTTAAACTTGTAACCGCTGACTTCTCCCACTTTCCCCAGAACATAATACTCGACTTCTCCTCATAGAGACTAGCACCGGTCGCACTGCAATACTCTGCGAAAGCATCCCGCATCCCCCTCGAGCTCCTTTCCGAGTCAACGAAGAAGGAGACATCATCTGCGTATGCAAGGTACTTCAACGACTCCCCCCTCCCCGGGACCGGAAAACCCCCAATACTGTCCTTGTTGGCAATTCTTCTCAAAAGGGTCTCCAAGACCAAAACAAACAAAACGGGAGAGAGGGCATCCCTGCCTCACTCCGCTTTGAACCTCAAAGAGGGGAGAGAGACGACCGGTAATAATGACTCTTCTGGAAAGGTCTCTATAGAACGCCCCAATCGCACTTCGGACAAATTCTCGGAAGCCATTGGATTCTAACAATCTTCCGACAAACTCATGCGATACCCTATCGAAAGCCTTGCTCTGGTCTGCCGAGAAGAGCCCCATCTTAATGCCCTTCTCGCCCAGATAAGTGATAGCATCTCTGACGCTCATAGTATTCCACTGCATCCGGCGCTCCGCGATATCACACGTCTGGTTAGCACTAATGAGACGAACCGCTATCTTAGCAAGCCTGCTGTTAATGACCCTCGCAAGGATCTTATAGTCCACTGTTTACAGAGACACCGGTCACCAACCACTTATCTTCCTCGACGGTGCGTTGGAGGTCTTTCATAGCAAAGTGACCATGCTCCTCCGCATGTTACCGGCATACGACTCACCTGCACAATCTCGTTGTACACCCTGGTAAGCCAGGGCGCTAACACATTAACAAACTTCTTGTAAAAGAAGTTTGTTATAGACTTCTTTACAAGAAAAAAAAGTAAAAGAAGTTTGTTGTAAAAGAAGTTTGTTAATGTGTTAGCGCCCAGGCTTACCAGGGTGTACAACGAGATTGTGCGGCCGAGGACTTGTCGTGCGAAAATGCTTGAGTCGCCACCCTCACCTCATACACCGTGAACTCCTCTTCGAGACTCTCCAAGTCTTCGACGTACTCTCTAACCACATATCCATGACGGCAGGATCTACTTCCTCGCAATAAAAAAGAGATCGCCTTAATATCTAGCAGCTTCCTGTAGGATCTGCTTATTGCCCGTCACCTTAGTACCATCAATGTGGAGAACTTGCAGGTTTTCTCTCTTCCTCTCCGACTCGAGTTTGCGGTAAATGTGGTTAATATTCCTCTCCTGCTCAAAACTCCTAATAGCCCCTTGAAGATAAACTTCAGAGCCGATGCCTCTATAACAGTCGGAAATCTTATCTGGTCTGGGTAATGATTCCCAGGTTACACACGTCCTCATTACCCTTCGGAACCGCGTTCAAGAAGTTGATCAGAAAAACCTGAGTACCCGCTAAGCTCTCGCCAACTCTTTACCTCGAGCAACCAAGGTGCTCCGGACCTCGTCTTTCGCCCTCTCCCAACAACCGATCTCGTTATCGGTGGCCGTCTCTGCATCCGCCTCCAAGATCGAACTGATGTACGTCAGCTCTTCAACGTCGTCTAACATTCATACGTTTAGACGCCACGGTGTCGCTCTCCTCTCCCTCGGTGCCGGCTCGTAGACGTCCATCACGACAACGCTGTGATCATAGATAAAACACGGCTGTGGGTTAGGGTTTAAGACCTCGCCCCTCATATCCCAGTAGATCTTCGAGAACAACAGCATGTTGATCCTCGCAGCCAAATGATTCCTGCGCCAGGTGAACCCCGGCTACTGCGGGAACAGCTGCCTCCACACGTTCTTGAGTTGCTGGATCTTAATTAGATCCGTACGACCCTTTCTGTACCGCATTGACCACCTGCACCTGTGAGTAATCAACTGATCGATATGGTTATCCACCACCGAGTTGAATTCCGCACCGACGACCAGGAAATCTTAGCTACTTATAAGAAAGAACGGCAGCTGATCATAGAAACAACACCGGAGAGGCCGCTTCACCGGAACGTAAACACACACCATCTTAATGTACATCAATCAGCTATTAACCGAAATAGCCGCCACGTGACCGTCCCGATCAGTCTGCATCTGCGTGATGCTACCCTCGTACTGCGGGTTGTAGACTATGGCCACCCCAGTGAAACCATTCGCTCCAAGCGAGAAGTCAGGTCGATGTTCCTACGGAAAGCAGAAACTTGCTCGGGCTTCTTGTGGTGAGTTTCTTGCACCAGCAGAAAATCAACACCAGACTCCCTGAAGTAGCCATCCTGCCACTTCTGTTTTTCGACAGTGCGGAGACCGTAAACGTTCAACGTACCAATACGCAGATCGGTGACTTGGTAATTAGCGGCCATACTTACCTTAACCTGAAAAAGCAAGTAGTATGTCAACATATAACGCCAAGTCAAACAAACAATAAAATTCAGAAACCGAGGGAGAGGAACCCTACCAAAAAAGCAACTCACCTTGAAGATCTTGATCTATTGCATCCATCCGTCTAATTCCGACATACACTCTTTCTTTTTCGCCGGCTTTGACGCCCGATAACCGTCGGAATAGTGTAGCCCATTCAGTCGAATCATGTCTTGGCAAATTTGGCGAGATCCTTCGCCGCATCAACGTTAGCCTGCGTCAGCTGCTTTCCCCGAAGCTTGAAACTGGCTCTTAATTCTTCGGACATCTGCTCAGCCAACTGTTCTTCGTCAGAATCCGAAGAAAGCTCGGATTCCCTGCAAAAGAATCTTTTATCACCCATAGTATCGGAGTGCTGCTTGTCCTGCTAACTCGCGTCGCCGGCAGGCGTGCTCACTTCGACAGAGTGCTGGCTTGCCCCGGCGGGTACCCTGGCGTCGTTACCGCGGTGTCCACCGTTCGCAGAAGACTCGGTCTCAAGCACCGCTTCACTGCGAGGACCCTCCTTGGACTCCGTTGGCGTCCGCAGGAGTGGTAAAGAAGAAGTCCCAGATTCCCCATCGGGAGTCCGGGGCTGCTGCTGACCCTCCACAAGTCCACTAGGGGATGCAAACTACCTGCCCACTTGCAGGAGAGGCCGTACACTCATTTCCGACCACACGAGTCGTCGGATTGCCCTTCGAACATATCCTACACTGGATCCGTTGCGGGATCCGCTGCATCAGATCTCAGGATCTCTTTTTCAGTCGTGGCGACTGCACCAAAACTCTCGACTTCGTCATTTTTTGAGGAGATGGGAGTACAGGTCTCCTCGACAATACAAACATAATTATCACTAACATTACATACACTAATGACATCAGTTTTTACATTTTCAAAACCATTATCAACTTCAATTTGGGAACCATTACCCTCGAAAAATTCCACATTCTCATCTACACGATTCACACAATTTTCTCCTTCCTTTTCACCCGATCACACCTTCATTTCCTCGCTATCTTTGCCCACCATTTTCACATCCTCGTCAATAATACTGACTCCATTTAACTGATTTGTCATTTGCTCAATAGACTGATTAGAGAATTTCCTTGACTTTTAGGTAACCGTAGTGTAACCGTCTCCAGCCTCTGGTGAACGAACTCTCTTGTCCACCGTGAGTTGACCTGTAGAAAAAGAATTCTCTTTATCATTATTTGGAGAAATTTTCTCCGCCTCACCATTACTTTCACTTACCTGCTCCACATTGAAACTACCTTTGGGTTCCTGCTGGGCACTCCCCGAGCCACGAAGTAGGGGTTTCTACTACCTCGCCACTCGAGGAATTTTCCCTGGCTTCAGGAGTTTCCCACACTTTCTCCGTGACGTCAAGCGCCTCTAAAAGATCAACTCAGTTTACCTGGGATTGCCCGGCACCGGCTATCTGGTCTCTTGTGTTGTGGAGACTTGCACTTCCCGCATGTATCTTTACAGTCCTTGATATTATGTCCAAGAGCTCTGCAATTTCCGCAAGCGTATATAGCACAGTCAACAGCGATGTACACATCGCCGGCACTCACGGACCTGCCATTGAGCTCTGCAATTTCCGCAAGCGTATATAGCACAGTCAACAGCGATGTACACATCGCCGGCACTCACGGACCTGCCATTTGTAAACATTCATGCAAAAATTGTAAACTTTCATGCATCTAAAATGGGAAACATACATGAAATTAGGAACGGCTTTGTCCATGTCAAGAGTGACAATTCTCGTACCTGAGAAGGCTGCTTTCTAACCTCATACTTTACATTAAGCACATTTCCAAAATCATTAAAAACGGCTTTAACCGCTTAATTCGTTACCTCCCCTTCAGAACAGTGAATCTTGGAAGACTCGTGATGGAGAGTTTTACCCACGAGCTGCAAATAATAGTCTGTACTACGGATGGGCAAAAAAACCTCGATGTTTTGACACCGATAATCGATGTTTTCACCTCGATGTTGCAGAAGCCGATACATCGAAAAAACATCGAGGTTTCGTGACCGAAATTTGGAACTGGAAGAGAATATCTTCTACGAAAAGTAAATGCATTTCTTTTTGTTGCATTCATAACTATACAGAGGAAAGAAATATCACCTTCTTTTTTTTTTTTTTTTTTTTTTGATTGGAGGTTTAACGACCACCGTGAGCAACTCAATGGGCTATAAGCAGTCGCCCGTCCCTAATTTAGGGTCACTGGTTCCAGGGAAGGGAGAGAACCAGTGCCGTAAGACAAACACAACATCCATGCCTCACCGGGATTCGAACCCGGACCCTGTTCGGACGAATGATCAGAGGCCATCGCTTAGACCACTGCGCCACCGGGGCGGCAAAAATATCACCTTCCTATTGGTTGTTTTACTTGATTCGTTGGCGAAAACCGAGATCCTCTCCTCGAAGGCATGTGAACCGATACATCGAAAAGAACATCGAGGTTTCCACCGAAACATCGAGGCTTTTAAGAAATATCATTATTTATTGGGGTTGAATTGGTGAGCAATCACCATTATACTGAACAGAGATTTTACCCACCGATATGCCCGTTCGCTGCTGCAGATCAAAAAGTGTGAAATCTTCGTCTTGTCAGCAAGACATCGTGGTTTACACCGATACATCGAAAAAACATCGAGGTTTTCACGATGCATCGATCGTTTTAACAAATATCATGTTAATGGTTGTTGAACTGGTGAGTATCACTGTTATATTAAGGAGAGATTTTACAAATCGTGTGCCCATTTACTGGTGTAGGTGGAAATGTGCTGTTATATTGAATAGAGATTTTGCACATCTATTGCGTATTTACTGCTGCAGATTGAAAACAACGAATTTTTTGGCAAAACCACCGATGTGTCCATCCCTAGTCTGTACGCTTCAAAACAATTTTTCGCGGATTCACCACCTGCACAAAACGAAAATGCGGTTCAGTTAGTGAACCACTTTTCATTCATGTAGGCGGACAAATCCCTCTTCAGATTTGTCCAAGTAGCAACAGCCAAACGGAGAAATACCACAGTCATACATTTTATCTTATTGTCTGCCTTCACCCTACGGTAACAGCAAAACGTGATGTATAGAAGTTTTCAGTAACTCAGTTAACCAGAGATGTAGTTTTAATTTATATATAATTTAATTTTTATGCCAAATTACTGTAAATTATTGATTTGAAAGCAAATGCCGTCTCTTGCACGATACACTTTAATAATAAAAATCGATGTACAATTAAAATAAATGAGTTTAAGAACTTTTAACGCCACAACGGCGTCATCATCAGAAACAGTGCAGCAGTGAGCACAGAACTGAGTAGCCTAAATACTTTGCAAGACACATAGCAGTTAATGCGCATGTGAAATAATCGGCAAAGTCCAAGTCAAGTTCAGTGGGTACAAGCATAGTTGGTGGGCGTAACCTGGCCCAAAAGTGTTCTCCAAGGAAGAGGGATAAACACAGGGGGTTCATCGTTACAGCATCTTTCACCATTGACGAATATGTGAATACTTTCACAGAAAAGTGTTGATCGACGATTCCTGGGAGAATCCAGAATAATGGTGTCATTCCAACATGGTAGGTAAGAACCGTTTAAACAGAGTCTGGACAAAGATGTAGCACCAGAATGCGTCCTGAGATTATACTGATGTTCGTAAATGCGGCGCCCCAAATTACGAGTGGTAGAACCAACATAACATAAATCGAGCCCTGCAGGGTTAGTAGATTTAAAGGGAACCAAATATACACCGTGACGGTTCACATATTCAACACAGTCTCTGTCCTTTTTAACAGTGTTAAATGAAGTACGAGACCTTACACCAAACTTGAGTTTGTACTTATGACATATGTTCTTTAAGATGTTACATACAGGTGGTATATATGGAATGGATCCCACAAATTGGTAGTCAAATTTATCTGCAAGCAAAGCTCTCTGCGGTCGACCAATTGATTTCTTAACCATCAAGCGATCAATCATGTGACGAAGGTAACCGAAAGTCAAGGCAAACTGTTTAATCCTAGCTAACTCTTGGTCCCGGAGATCCTGTGTGGACGAGTGTGTAAATGCACGATTAATAAGAAAATGAAAAGCAGAAAATGTTTGCGACATTGGATGAGAAGTAAAAGGTATAAACGTGGCAGAAAAAGTTGGTTTTCGGTAAACAGAAAATAATAAGGAGTTATCAGAAAGATTGCGAAAAAGGCAAAAGTCGAGAAAGGGCAAAATGCCTAAATTCTCGAACTCTACCTCGAACTTGATGGAATGGTGTCGTGAAGAAGGTAAAGTGGCAAAGGAAAGAAGCTTATCGAAACCTGAAGGCCAAACAACCAATACGTCGTCGACGTACCTGATGTAAAGAAGTGGTTTTATGGGGGAAACAGGAATGAGGGTATCCTCTAAGTCCTGCAACAAAACCTCAGCAAGCAATGGAGACAGGGGTGACCCCATAGGGGCACCTGCCAACTGTCGATAGATGGAACCATTAAAACGAAAATAAGATCTCTTCGAAATAAATCGAAGAGCACACATTATGGAAGAAATTTCATCGGAAGAATAAATGCACAAACCAACAAGTTTGGCTTCAATAAGATCGTGAACATAAGAAACGGGGGTGTTCGGGAAAAGAGCCACTACATCGAGTGAAGCTAAACAGTAAGTGGAAATGTTGGTGAACGTAAAAGAACGAATCCTGGAAAGTGCTTTGGTGGAACTGGAAACGGAATAAGAAGAAGATCTAATGAGGGGAGCCAGAAATTTGGCTAAAGCTCCCTCAAGATTGAGGGTGAGTGCAAACAAAGATGAAACCGAAGGTCGGATGGGTTCCTGATTTATGGAGTTTTAACTGGCCAAATAAAGAAGGAACCCTGTAACCAGGGGAGGGTGCAAACTGTTGAACAAAGACACGGAATGTGCTTGCATTGTTTTTAGGCCCAGCAACATAAAATCATAATTTACTACATTATTCTGTCCCCCCAACCAAGTCGTTAAAATACAGTAGAAGTGCGACATGTTCCGACCCCGACGTTTGCAAACACGTTTGTTTATGTCCTAGAACATGATTTTCACTATTTAAGCATCGGAAAGTTAATTTTGAGATCAGTTACATCCTCAGCTTGGTCACCCAGTCCCATGTGCCGGGGGCGGGAATACAGCTGGAAAAATAACTGGGTAAATAACTGGGTAAATTTGTAGATTAGCGTCCTAAATTATTTCGTCGGGAAATTACTAGTACTTGGGAAATGTATGACGTACAGATCTTAGAGTGTAGAAATTCAAGGCAAATAATGCAGAAATTTCATATTTTAAATTACTCTTAAAGGCTTTTATCGTAATATTTACTTGTGCCGTGAAGAGGCGCTGCGGTAGGCCTAACGCATTGCTACCGCGAGGATGCGGAGCGGTGCTCCGTTGAAAGCAAGATTCGATGCGCCCTGTAATTCACGCAGCCGCGCACGTTCTTGCTAGGGGAGCGAAGCATCATTTACTCATACGCTACAGCATATAGTTCTTTCATGATTTGTCATTGTTTTTAAAACAGATGTTGATAAATTTTTCGTTCTTTCGCACATGATTCCGTGATTCAAAATAGAAAGTGCTATTCTGCTTTTCTATATTGTACAGAAAATTGGGGAAGTATAAGTTTCGGTTCTGGTTTGAACAGCTTCCATTCGTAGCTGATTTGCTCTGTTACTGTACTTTTGGTTCTCCAGTTAATAGCTGGTTCGCAGGTCAGTTTTTATCGTACGCATACGTATCTTTTGCAAATCTGAGAAGTTTTATCCGTTATTTTCGCCGAACAACGTGGAGCGCAAAACAAAATAAAAGTGGATGATTTGGACCTATTTTCTGTAGCGTATCAGTACAACATTTATCACTCTCCTGCCAAGAAAGTAACCCCTTTCTCTTGTACTCTTTCCGCCCGTCATTTCCGCACAGCAACAAACTTCCTTTGGAAGGACCAAAGCTTCACATCTTCGCCGGAGGAAAGTGCTAGGCCTACCGCAGCTTCTCTACACAGCGTCGGACTCACAGGTCAATATTACGATAAAAATCTTTAAAACACATTTAAAATATGAAATTTCTGCACCATTTGCCATTAATTTCCATACTCTAAAATGTGTACGCCACACTTTTTCCAGGTACTAGCACCTTTCCGATGAAATAATTTAGGACGCTGATCTACACATTCGCCAAAAACTGAACCGAAAATGCCTATTTCATAAGTTAAACTATTAATAAATATGTTTATGCCTAAGTTTCTTTCAGACATCGATGACGTAAAAGCTTTTTCGGGTACCGATAGAAATTTGCCGAGTATCGGTTTTGTGGGTAGCAATCTTCCGGGTGCCAGTTTTCTAAAATTTAATTATATGCAAATGATGTGATTTCTTCAATCATGAAATAATTTACGAATTTGAAGTTTTTTTTTTTTTTATCGTAATACTTAGAATGGGTAAAGATGATGCTAAAGCGTAATATAATTCAGACATTAAAAATTGAACAGAATATGATGAAACTGCGTGGGTATAAGTTCACCGGTAAACGATAAAAATACCCCCGGAGAAAATACCCCCGAAAACTGAAAGGCGGAAAAAATGCCCCCGGAAGAAATACCCCCAGAGCAAACGGTTCACTGTAACAGGAACACTGATGTGTGGCAGTGTTCCGGTGTGGCAAGTTACCGGCAACCCTGCCACACATCTTTCAGAAACTTAGCCACAAAAGTTCAAAGGCGGGGGGGGGGGGACTATAAAGATTGCCGTTTCTGGGCCTATACTGAGAACTGAATTGGGAACTCCAAACAAATTTCGAGAAAACGTTCCATGTAAGCCAAGCGAGAATTGTACTTTAATTTGAAGAAATAAATTGCCGAGGATCCGAAGTACACTTGGTGGGGGGGGGGGGGGGCTCAACCCCCAACTTCCGTAATATTAGATTTTGGGCCGCTGGAGCCCGTCAGTGTATCCAGGCTGTTCCCCTTGAAGCGCCCGCGAGGTCCGTGAGCTTGTGTGTGGGGGGGGGGGATTCCCAAAATGTTAAAATGGACGTAGATCTGTAAACATTAGAACCATGCTTTACATAATGATTCTGTACACGACCACGAATTTTCAGGAGGGTGGGGTGAATTCACCCTCCCCCAAGTTTCTAAGAGCGCAGACAAGTGTTCAAGGTAAAGGATTTGCTCGCAATTTCTATGCTTCATGTTGTGTTTAATGGCAAACTATGTATGCCCCCCCTCCACCAGAAATTTGGTGAAGCCTGTGAAAGAGATACGAGGTGCTTGGTTTGGAGGGCTCTACCCCCAACTTCCGTAATTTTATATTCTCGACCTCTAGAGTCGATCAGTGTATCCTCGATGTTGCCCCTGAATAGCTCTTAGAAACTAGGGGAGGGTTACCCCACCCTCCTGAAAATTCGTGGTCGTGTACAGAATCATTATATAAAGCATGGTACTAATGTTTACAGCTCTACGTTCATTTTAACATTTTGAGGGACCCCCCCCCCCAAGCTCATGGACCTCGCGGACACTTCAAGGGGAACTTCCTGGATACACTGGCATACTCCAGCGGCCCAGAATATAATATTACAGAAGTTCAGGCTAGAGACCCCCCCCCCCCAACCAAGTGTACCTCGGATCCTCGGCAATTTATTTCTTCAAATTAAAGTACAATTCTCGCTTGGCTTACATGGAACGTTTTTCCGAAATTTGTTTGGAGTTCCCAATTCAGTTATCAATGTAGGCCCAGAAACGGCTATCTTTATACCCCCCCCCCCCCTTGAACTTTTGTAGCCAAGTTGCTGAAGATGTGGGGCAGGGTTGCCGGTAAATTGCCACATCGGAACACTGCCACACATCAGTGTTCCTGTGTGGCAGTTTACAGTGAACCGTTTGTTCTGGGGGTATTTCTTCCAGGGGTATTTTTTTCCGGGGGTATTTTTTCCGCTTTTCAGTTTTCGGGGGTATTTTTACCTACATCCGAGTTCACCGGGTACCAATCTCCCTGAATCCGATGCTTGACTACAGAATCACCTATTCTGACAGCATGGGCACCTGCAGGAAATTTTTCAAGGGGGGTCAAGTGTGATTAAGGTTTGGCTAATTATGTAGAAAACAGTAATTCGTGAAAGTGAACGAGTACTACTATTACTACTATTTACTTACTACACTAGAACACTACTACTACTACTACTATTATTATTATTAATTGATGATGCTCTTGAAGAAAGTGTATGTTAGAAATAGTCATGTATTATCATGTACATTGATAACTGTTTTCAAAATAATGAACAGTGTCGAGCAGGGCCACGCCAAGCCTTTTAAGTTCAGTACACACCACCCTGAGCGGAACTTGTTTGGGCGTACTACCTTACGGGTTGCTAGGTTTTCCGCTTTCACGTTATCCTTTTCCAATTCCAAATTTCCAATAAAATTGGGTAATAAAATTAAACGCCCCAAACTCCATTTTTCCTTGTGGTCCAGTTCTGTGAGTGAAAGAAAAAAAGTAATAAATAAAAAAAAATAAAAAAAGGGAAAAATAATTCTACAGGGGGATCAAGTGCCCCCCCCCCCGGTCGGCGCCCATGTCTGACAGCAACAAAATGCATTTGGATATTCCGAGAACTTATCCCGCCAACGTGTAACAAGCGTGGGGTAACCGAAATAAAAGTGTGCCTTCAATGAAATGTACTTTTTTATGTAACATAAAACGAAAGCTAGATCTAGAGGTTACGGGCCTTTGTTCCTCTTAACCAATCTTCTCAGGAATTTCGGAAATATATCACGCAGGGGAATATTTAGCTCTGAACTTATAGGGAAAAAAAGTATTTATAAGGTGTAAAAATTAAAACGAAGATTAAAACCGTGAGGAGGGGTCTATTTGCGTTTTTATAGAATTTTAAGGAATTTTCCCACCCCACATACATATGGCACCTGCTGTCAAAGTCCCAGCAGTTTCACGGGGCCCCAGTTCATGGAGGGGCCCCGTTACATGGTTATTGCCCGGAGATAACTGATTGCATTTGTAGAGCTATACAAGAAGTTTTCGCTTCAAAACTAAGAATCGCGTGAAGCCATCTCGTGCAACAATAACAGCCTCTTCACTGCGGGGCATTGAATGGAAGAGGCTTTTGATATATCATCATGGAGTATAGCCTGGCAGGCTCCTTCTATGCGAGACCAGAGTTCATTTGTGGTGACTGGCGGAGGCGTTTGGCTGGCCAGTGGCTTAGCTACTATGTCCCAGACATGTTGGATCGGGAACATATCTGGCGAACGTGCAGGCCAAGGAAAAACGGTATCTGCCGTGCTTGGAAGTCTTGTGCATTCTGGGCCACACTTGCCCGAGCAGTCCTGCTGGAATATAGCCCCAGGACAACTCTGAAGGAAGGGTATTGTAACGACCTTCGCTCCTTTCTAGCTCTTACTCATCATAGCCCCGATTCGCCGAGAGCCGTCAGTCCCGTCACATAATTTTTGTTGGTTTGTTCCCAAAAAGAATCACAGTTTGAAAAAATTATAGAATCCGGAGCTTATCTAGCAATAACCAAAACAGACTGTTTATTAGCTAAAACGATGTGGATTGGGGCTTCTCTAGGTCTGGTTAATCGAAAACAACATTTGACTTTGTCTCCGTCCGTGCTATCGTCACTAGACCCACACTTTGTGTTTCCCATAAACCGTACTCGGTGTGCCAGCAGTGAACTCTTGGTTACACCCTTACTACAGCACCTCGCGAACAGCCCACGAAGTGTGCTGTTTCTGAGATGCTTCTACCTTTGGCGCGGCAGCCGACGACCATTCCTTTTTACACGCCCGTCAAATCACTACCTCTGCTCATTGTGATCACGTTACGCACTATGGTTCATCTGTCCTGGCCGGCCACTTGTATCTCCGTGTCGTCGACCTTGTCACGTGCACCCTGTAATGCGCCTGATGGGCGGGTACACTGTGATTTCGGGGGTGTTCATATTGTTCTGATACGACTGTGTATTTCCAGTTCTTCCGTAGTGTGTGAAAGTTACACACTACAGAATAATTTAGCTGTTTAAAGAAATACATATTTATTAACGAATAACGCTGTTCAAAAAATTTTTTTTTTTTTTTTACAAAAACGAAGTTAGCCGTCCTTTATAGATTTTTGGTCGCTCAAAACGAAAATCATAGTTAAAATACTCTCCCAGCTCAAATTTCCGAGTAAATCAACCGTTTGTGTTTCACATATACACTATATTGACAAAAGTCACCGGACACCTTTTCAAAAGCAAATGAACGGATACGCTGCGTTGTTAAGATGCGCGATACCGCTGCAAACATTATAAAAACAAGACTTCAGCTGACCGCGATCATATCGCACCGTGAGGTTGAGCGAAAATGTCGCGGCGGGAGAGAACTGACTTTGAGAAAGGAAAGATTGTTGGGTATTATATTAGTGGGTTGTCCATATGAGAAACCGAGAGGGTTTTAAACATACCCAAGTCAACTGTTTTGGATGTACTGAAGAAGTGGAAGACACATGCTTCCACTTCTTCAGTACATCAGCTGAAGTCTTATAAAAACAAGACTTCAGCTGACCGCGATCATATCGCACCGTGAGGTTGAGCGAAAATGTCGCGGCGGGAGAGAACTGACTTTGAGAAAGGAAAGATTGTTGGGTATTATATTAGTGGGTTGTCCATATGAGAAACCGAGAGGGTTTTAAACATACCCAAGTCAACTGTTTTGGATGTACTGAAGAAGTGGAAGACACATGGCGTGCCTGAAGCAGCGGAATATAATACCAGCCGTTATTCGCCCAGTGGCCCATGAAGAGGGATTTCCGGTTCCTGATCACCCAGTAAACGTTCAGGCGCGTAGTGAATGCGATGATGATGAACTTTTAGAATCAGTTGATATACAAGCTCATCCATCCACCAGTGATGTGGATCCTATATATGTACCATCATCTTCCTCCAGTGAACCATATAGAATCACACAATGTAGACTTGGTGATCTCATAAGGAATTTGGAGCTGCCAAAGTGTAAAGCTGAACTGTTAGCATCACGATTGCAACAGTAGAACCTTCTTGACGATACAGCAAGAGTGTCTGTTTTTCGTGATCGTCAGAAACAACTGGAAGGCTATTTTAGCAGTGAAGATGAAAATACATTCTGCAAAAATGTTGAAGGTATCATGCAGGAACTAAACATTCTGTACAAACCAGACGAGTGGAGACTCTTTATGGATGCATCCAAAACAAGCTTTAAGACTGTACTACTACATAATAATAACAAAAGGCCTTCTATCCCTGTTGCATACCATGCTAAAACGTGTTCTAAGCATCATCAGCTATAATAAACATGAATGGCTGATAGGTGCAGATTTCAAAGTTATTACGATTTTAATTGACTTCCAAGGAGGATACATAAAGTACTGTTGTTATATCTGCTAGTGGGATAGACGCGCAAGAGATCTACATTACAAACAGAATGAATGGCCTCGACGAACAGCTTTGTTGCCTGACACAAAATATGTTGTATACGAACCTCTGGTGAAAGCTAGCAAAATTGTTCTGCCACTATTGCACATAAAACTGGGGCTCATAAAGGCATTTCTAAAGGCTGTGAGCAAGAATGAATCTGCATTTCAATACTTGTGCCAAAAGTTCCCACGACTAAGTACTGAGAAGATCAAACAGGGGATATTCATTGGACCACAGATACGCCAGCTCTTGGGAGACCAACAGTTTGAGTGTATTCTTAATCCAAATGAGCAACATACTTGGCAAAGTTTCCGGGATGTTGTAGCATTGTTCTTGGGAAACAAGAGGGCTGACAATTACATAGACCTTGTGGAAGAACTATTACGTGCTTATGAAAAACTTGGCTGCAACATGACACTCAAGATGCACTTCCTGCATTCACATATCGATGTCTTCCCTGAGAACTGTGGTGCTTTAGTTTTTCTAATGTAGAAAACAGTCATGACAACAATGAAGCTTGGGAAAGTTTGCAAAAAAACAACAACTGAACTTCAAATCTTCCTTTGAAGAGTTTGTAAACGTTGACAAAGATGTTCCCACTTTTGAAATGCAAAATATCGACGATATTTGCGACATCGAAACGCAAGAACACGAGTGCAGGTCAATTCCAACTTCAGCTGAAGCTTTAGAAACTTTTCGCAGCTTTATAGAAAGCCACGAACGTGTTCCAACGGACATAATGAAACATTTGAGGGAAATAGACACGTAATTTGTGAATTTAGCGGAAAAAAGGAAGAAACAAATGCTTTTAGATCAGTATTTTTGTAATCCTGTAGCATAATAAATGTAGCTTTC
Organism: Macrothele yani; assembly: GCA_039090855.1. Taxonomy (NCBI): domain Eukaryota; kingdom Metazoa; phylum Arthropoda; class Arachnida; order Araneae; family Macrothelidae; genus Macrothele; species Macrothele yani. Next base: position 52,582,607 of record CM077032.1, on the reverse strand, counting down.
AATTCTCATATTCAAGTTTAAATGGGTAAGTCGTGAAATTTTTTATGGTACTTTAAAATTAACTAAAATGTAATTTCTGGATTTCATCTATGCAACATTTTTAATCGCTAAAGTCTTACAAAATCCAATCAGACACTTCCCGTTTGAAGTTTTCATCGCTTCGGCCCAAAGAAAACTTCTTAAGCGGGATCCACTGTATATACAAAATATAAATGATCAACTTAATCCGGAACCGTAGCTAAGAGAGGATTTTTACTGTTATTTTCGTGTTCAACACCCAAAAATCTACAAAGAAAAACCACTTCCATTCTTGTAAAAATTTTATTGTTGAACAGTGTAATTACTTTTCAAAATAATCTCCATGAACATCTACACACTTTTGCATCCTATAAAACCATTTTGCAAATGCCTCTTCCCAGCTTTGTTTCGTCTAACCGTCAATTGCCTCAAAGTCACGTGTTCGGAACTCTTTATCGGACGAAAATCGACTTCTATACGCAGGGTTTCCTTGGCATTTGGAAACAAGAAGTCACGAGGTGCCAAGTCAGGGGAATAAGTTGGACGAGGCAAAACTCGCACCCTCTGTTGCCAAGAAATCAACTGTCTTGGCTGCAGTGTGAGCCGATGCATTTTCGCGGTGCAAAAGAAGGTACTGAGTTTTCGATTTTGGGCACTTCTTCCTCCATTCTGCAATAACCTTTGGCAGACATTGAGTGGTGTACCAATTAGTAGTAACAGTTTTCTGATTTTCAAGAACAATAGTTGTCACATGTCCTGTTTTGCAGAAGAAGGACGCTATCATTTTCTTCACTGCACTGAGGATTTGCCGGACTTTGCTTGGAGGTGCGTCACCTTCGAAGTGACAGACACTTAATTGTTCCTTTGTTTCCTGATCATAGTGATAATACCATGATTAATCTCCAGTCACGACGATGTAGGTGTCTTTATTACGTCCTTCTCTGAATTTAAACAGCGCATGAATTGCCTCCATTCAACCCGGTCTTGTCTTCTGACGGTCCGTGAGTTAATGCGGCACCCAACGGGCAAATCGCTAATTAATACAGACAGTTGACGCGGATTAGGAGCTTCAAACAGAAGTCATCGCTCTTTCCACGTTTCTAAGTGTCACGGGAAAATACGCATCCGCCGCCACCGGGAAATGAACCCAAAATCTTCCACTCATGCGCCGGACATGCTACCACTGCACCACATGGCCTCGAATTCCTCCATACTCACATACGACTAACTGCCAAGCCACTTGGCAGGGTGTTATTTAGAGCCCTGCACAATGCTGTGGATTCACCAAAGATGGTAAGCAGCAACTCAACAAATAATTAGGAAGCGAATGAATAAAAAATAAAGACAGTTGACGCGGATTAGGAGCATCAAACAGAAGTCATCGCTCTTTCCACGTTTCTAAGTGTCACGGGAAAATACGCATCCGCCGCCACCGGGAAATGAACCCAAAGTCTTCCACTCATGCGCCGGACATGCTACCACTGCACCACATGGCCTCGAATTCCTCCATACTCACATACGACTAACTGCCAAGCCACTTGGCAGGGTGTTATTTGGAGCCCTGCACAATGCTGTGGATTAACCAAAGATGGTAAGCAGCAACTCAACAAATAATTAGGAAGCGAATGAATAAAAAATAAAGACAGTTGACGCGGATTAGGAGCATCAAACAGAAGGCATCGCTCTTTCGACGTTTATAAGTGAGTCACGGAAAAATTCTCATCGGCCGCCACCGGGAAATTTTCCGCGACTCACTTGTAAATGTGGAAGGAGCGATGACTTCTGTTTGATGGGCAAATCGCTTTCTGACATGCAAATTATCATGAATGATTGTTTGTACAGCAGTTGATCCAATGCACAGGGCCGTCTCTATTTCATGATATGTCACACGAAGATCTTCTTTGATAAGTTTTCTTACAGCACCGAATTTTTCAGTCGTTACGGCGACATGGGACTGACTACAGTGAAGGTCATCTTCCTAAAAGCTTTTTTCCCCCTCTTCAATTCACGAAACCAATTTCAAACTGTACCAAGAGAAGGGGCGGACTCTGGAAAGCCATTTGATAGCGATTCAAATTTCTGTTGTGCATCTAAACTTTTTTAAAAGCATAGGGAATTATTGCACGAAAATCACGTATCGACGACTCCATTTTAGCAAGCCAAATGAGGTCAACTCTGCACCATTCTCTTGCCATGTGAGCGAAATCTGGTTTGAGCAGGTGGTCACGGCGCTATTAGGCCATCTATGGGCCGTTCCAAACAAGGCCGCGGATGGCCTAGTGGTCAACATTCGTGACTGTTACGGAGGAAACTCAGGTTCGATCCCGGGCAGGTACGATTGCACGAAACACTGCATATGTGCCATGCGTCAGATAGGCACGTTAAGCCGTTGGACTCCGTGTACTGGCCCCTCGGTAATAAATAAGGGGTCTTCCATCCCCTTTCTACCTCGTTTCCGTGTCACTTTCGTGTCGGGCATTCTAGCCCAAATCTCGTAGCTTCCTATTTCTAAGGGTTGTTTAAGACCTGGGGTCGGACACTTCCTTCCTAAAATCCTCGAAATATGATCTGATATGCACGTGCTTTCAAACTGCAGCTGTTTCATTGTCGGCAGACAAAGTGTTCAACAGCTGCTAAAAACTTTCGGCACATCCTTCGTAATTGAACACATTTGCAAACTTCTTAAACGATTGCGAATTTAAGATTCTCTCATTCAATTTTCTGATCTGCTGGCCTTTCTCAAAATGTTTATCATTAATCTCTTTCTCTCTTTGTTTTCCCCTTAATGTTCAGCTATTGTGGAAGCACGTGAAACGAAATAACATCATGAACAACAATATCGGGAGAATTAACTACAACCACCCCCGTCAAACCACCTAAAGTAAAAAAAAAAAAAAAAATCCTATGCACCACATCAAAGACACTCCCAAACTAAAGATACACAGCTCCTAGTAAGCCAGGACGAGAATAAAAGCTAAGTAATAGACAAATGCACAAAACTATTAAAAAATCAAGAAAAAAATTTCGTTAATTTGACAATTTTATCATGGGCTATTTTAGAATTTAAGACCCTCATTTTGTCTTTAAGTTTTAAACTTGTAATGTTGTCACAAGCACAACCTTCTCCTTGTTTGTTAAGCATTCTGGTTAGATATGCCTTGGATTTGTGTTTTCGAATTTCTATAGATTTTCCTGGGTCTTCTGGTACTAAATTTGTTAGTGTAACTGTTACTATCTCAGATTCTGGTAAGAAATCCCTGGGGTTGATTTGCGGTTTCTAACGAACGTCAGATTTTTTTCGACATAAAAATTTGCTTTGGCCCACCCCTGGCACCGCCCTTGAATGTCTGTTACTACAGTAGGATTTTTTATTCCTATGCCTTACTTACTTTTTAATGTCATCGTTCATGGTAATTTTCTTGAGTTCTTCTGTTTTCCCTCTCTGTATGAATTGGAAAGCCCCTCTATATCTATAGTAATCATTTTATGTGGTATTGTTGAGTTGAAGGCATGTATAAAGTTTGGTAAAGCAATACTAAATTTACTGTTTGTACTTCAGCATATAAAGACAATTCTTGATTTTTGAATAGTTTTGTGTATTTGTCTGTGGCTTTGAGGCCATCCGTCCACTATTTTTGTGAATTTGGCTCTTCTGGTTCAAAGATTTTTTCACAGTATTTTCATGGAATCATTGATCTTTCTGATCCGGATGCCTTGGCTGTTCTATTTACCGTACGTGACAGTTCTGCTCTTACCGTAATTGAGCATATCCGCTGCCATTTAAGTTTAGGTGTTATATATGTAAATTGAACAATTGATTGACATCTGCTTTTTCTTTTGCAAAGGCTGTTATATCGTCTGCATAAGCTCGGCGTTTAATCGCTTGGCTTTGTTTCCCTGAATAAGGAATTTCCATGTGTTATTATTTTCAAGAAGCACGTGTTATGCACGGTGGAGGAGAGGGGACTTCTCTTCTAGTTATTATTGTTTTCCTTAACTTATTTTTGAAAAATTATTTTACAGTGCGAAATTTGATATAGGGGTTTGAGTATGTTATTTATTTTTCCATCGATGTTGTATTCTTCCAATACAATAAAATAGGAAATCTCTATTTATGATGTCAATTGCCTTTTATGATCTACGGATATAATTGCAAACAACAAATACTTTTCGGCAGGCTATGTTGGGTTTTATTTTCATTTGTTTTGTTCATTTTTTTATTCCTTTTATCCTTTTTTAATATCTTTTTCTATTCAGATTTTTTTTTAAACTATGTGTGCTGCCTTGAGATCGCTTTGCGTAAACTGTTCTAGTTTTGCCTCCCAATCTATTAACAGGGTTTTGTATAAAAGATCGTTGGCATAAATTTCCGTTAATAATACCCCCATATGTTGAATTTTGCTGATTGCAATTCTTATTTTTGTATTCGAATTTTATTTAATATTTGTGCTATTTCTTTTATTTCAGTTTTAACTCTTTCCCAAGTGTTTACGATAATGTATTTGGAGTCCATTTATTAATATTTTTTTCTTCGTCTTTAGGCTGTCTTATTAGAAAAAAACCAACCTTATTTCTTTCCTAATATGCAATCTGAGCACGAGACTGAGCATCCACTGTTCTCCCTGCTAATTTAACGATAGTTGTGAGATATATGAATGTTATTAACCTCTAAAAATTCTTTGGTTATAGTAATGTCATTTTGAGTGACTTGGCTGTTTACAAAGACGTAACCGGTCTAAAATTATGTCCTTGAGGTGTTGTTTCCGTAATACCCTTCTGATTAGAGACAGCAAATTGCCAAGTGTCTAAGAGAGATATCTCTAAGTAAGAATATCTTGTAAGCCCTTAGAAGTAATAACTGTATTCCTATTTGGCTGACCTTGATAAGGAAGAGTGAAGTTAAAATCACTAGCTATAAATTCAATTCCACCATGATTATTCATAAATTTGGGTAAAATAAAAAAACCGTGACGCTGCTGGAAGTTCACTGGAGCATAAGTTTTATGAAGAACAACAGTATATGCTGGTTATTGGGGATAGGCTCGATGATTAAAACCTATCATTAATGGCCCATTCAAATCTTTTAACTCCACTCTGAAATTGTTGGGGTTAATTATAGTAGCTACCGCCGTATTCAGTAAGTCTTTATATAGTGGTAGTCCATAATGATAGAGATGCAAATTAAACTACTCCGAGCAAAACATCTCCCAAACTATTCGGAAATGATAAAAATTACATATTTAGAAACATGTAGAAATGTTTTTAAACATAAACAATGAATAACAAAGAACTAAGGACCAATTGATATCACACGGGGAGGCGATGTCACTTGGTCCTTCGGCTTTCCCCTAAAATATCAGAGGATTAAAAGCTGATTAGGCATTTCAACTTCAGAAAAAAAAAGTGTGTTTTCAGAGTACTTTGTGTATCTAATTTTGTTGTAATTTGGATGCAGTTAAATCAGAGAAAATGAAGCACACACGCTTTAAATGCTGAAAGTCTAGGTTTCTTAAACCGACCTCCTCCGCAGATAATGCATGGTCATCTTCCTTTGACATGTTACTCTCGAACCAGCATAACAAGACTAACGATATTCGTCACGAATCGTCAGCCACGGAGTTTGGACGTCACCGGAAATTTCGTCATATTTTCCCCGAGCAGATGTTGCTTAAGCAGGTTGTGCCGTGAAAGCAACTTAACGAGAGCAGGCAGTTAGGCTTCACATGGCGGCTGGCGTTCGCTGCCGTTGCGAGTGAGTTTACTTTGGAGCGCTAAAAAGAAGTAAAGAAGCTTTCTATCTCAAATTTTTTGGGCGATGCATCATTCCTCCGATCTGAAGTTTGTATCCATGCCATTTTTGGAAGATTCTGTCACAAAATAAAGGAGAAGAGTAAGGGAGAAATTTACCAAGTTAGAGTTTATTGATACCGAAAACATGCTATGGCATAAACTGCTGAGGGTGGCCGGCCCAATCCGAGACCAACCGCCAAACCTGCACAGCCATAGGGCAACTAAAAAACAAGTGGTGTCTATCTTCGATAAGATTGCAGGAAAGACACCTGTCAGTGACAGCACCACCCCACCTGCACTGCCGTTTCCTCGTAGGAAGGACATCATGCGCCAAACGTAACTTAAAATCCCGTTGTTTGCAATCAACCCCAGCAGCATGGACACACATCCACGCCTCCCTCTTATCGAAGTTAACAACATTGAACTCAATGATCTTCTCCCTGGGTCTAGGAAGGATATGAAAGTACATCTACTTTCTTTGGTTAGGACTGTGTGTTTTTTTATTTTCTGACTGTTGCTAGCTTTTGGAAGGGGTCCCGGACTTTTTGTCCTCTTTGTAGAGTTAGAATGTCTGTTAGGACTGAGCCCAATAGGGCTAATGCCATCGTTGTTACGCATAAAGGTATTTCTGCTTCGGACATTTGTCTTGCCTTGTACAAACACGTATGTTCACCCCCACCCCAGTATTTGCCTTAATTCAAGAGGTGAATAAGAACAAGCTTGAAGTAGTACTAAACAGTAGAGATCACTACTTCAAGTTGCTTGATAGTAATATTGAGTGCAATAACACTGTGTTTAAATGCACAAATGCTCAGACAAATGTAAAAATAATTTTTTGCAAAATTTTTGTATTGTGGAATTTCAAATGCAGAAGTCGCAACCGCATTTGGACCATATGGTAAAGTATTAACTGTGAAGTTCGAGATTAGAAAAGAAATGGCTGCGCACATGAGAGGAGCCCTTTCCGGGACTCGTGTTGTTACAATTGACATGAAACAAGCTGTCCCCAATTTCATGGAGGTCAAAGGACAGCGTTGTATGAATGTGTACAGGGGGCAAATCCGGGTGTGCAGGCGCTGCAACCATGCAGGTCACATAGCTGTGGACTGCGGGAAGTTTACCTGTAGCAATTGCTACATTTTGGGTCACACTGAGGAGGAGTGCAAAGAGCCGTGTGGAAGCTGCAGATCACCACACCATCAAAGGAAGGTTTGTACACAGAGGTCCTTTGCACAAATGACCAGAGGTCCTGACAATACCAGAAGAGATGAAGAGATGGAGGAGTGCCACGCTGGTGAGGCGGAGGGCTCACAAAGTGTTGCCGAGGCTGCGGCCTCGAGTAAAACAGATGGGGCCCACCAAATTACCAGCTCGGAGCACGTCTCAAAACCTCACAGGATCCCCGAGGAATGTAAGGATAATAGTTCAGGAAAGAAAAGTGTGATAAACAATGAGAATAAAGAGCATGTTTCTGTTCCAGCGAAGGAGAGAGAAACCTTTCCTATCGGTGAAGATGGGAAGAGGGGTCTCTCCCCTTCAAACTCTGATGACGATGGGTACACTATAGTTACGAAGAAATCAAGGAAGTTGTCTGTCAAAGATCTTGAAGGTCTCAAATCCAGGCCTGGAAGCATAAGCGTCATGGAGGGGCGATATGAAGAAAATATGGAGGTTGATGTTAATGGCTCCGGTGCTACTATTCCGGTGGAATCTAGCGCGGGGGTTATTTCCAGCGAAGAGGACGAACAGGCTCCCAGTAGTGCACGAAAAGAGCCTGGAGTAAGTAGGGACTTTTCCAGCGATGGAGAAGATAATTCTAGTGTGGAAAGCACTGACGTCTCAGAGAACAAGGAAGGTGAGTGAAACACCTTCCTTGTTCACGGCCTAAACACCTGAAACACGGCCTAAACACCTCCTGCTCTCAAACGTCTGACGTCACCATTTGTAGCAATTGGATTGATACTTTTTTTGTTTTAAAGTACAAAACTTATTTTTAAAGTTTTATTACTTTTAAACTTTAATTTCCTAAGGTAATGCTACTACTTACGGCACACTGTTGGGCCAAAAATGCGCACACTTCAAACTATTAAAATGACGGTGCAAAAAGATTTCTTAACTGAAAACCACTTTTTTTGCATCTAACATATTCAAAAATTGTTTTTGCACTAGATAGCGTGCGTTGCAACTTTGCAGCAAGAACAGTACTTGTGAATGTGAAACATTACAGACACAGACACTAGGAATTCAATTTTCCCTATATATATAACATTTCAACAATTTACTGTTGAATGTTATAAAGTACACAATAAATTTTTAATCATTAGAGAACATCATAAATTAAAAATAAAACATTTAATTTATTTATGTTTCTTCATCTTCATCTTTACGTATTTCCTGTTATATCGTCTTACACTACTTTCCGGTTTTTTCATAATTTAAAAAGTTACTTTTTTTTTAATCTAATTTTTTACTATTTTTATTTTATTTGAAATACCTTTATCATGAACCTCTTACTAAGTATATGTAGAATGTTTTAAAGGGTGATTTCTAAATAAATTGTATACTTCCTGTTGCAAGCGGAAACTCTAGTGCAGGCTCCCACCCTCTCAGTAGATCTGTGTAAAAGGAAGTGAAAATGACATTTTTAAAGGATCCTTACTCTAAGTTAAATATTATTTCAATTGATAGCCGACATTGTTAAGAAGTTTTAAAATACACTGAAAATTATTTTTGATTTTGCTGAATGATTACTTCAGTGAAACTCATTTGGGAAAATACTTGCTTTTATGAATTCTGTATTTCAATTGTCATGGCTACTAGCTAATCATCCCACCTTCCTATATTGTTTCAATAACTGAATGCACTACGTTTTTATTTCGTAACTCACTCGGAATAGTTCGCTAGGTATAACATTATTCCAATACATACCCTCTTTTCTGTTTGCTTGGTTTTTGTACCAAAACAAATCATAACGGAATAGCCCAAGATTTAATTTGACTCTGTAATTATACAGATTGTTACGCGTTATTCTTACTTTCTTTTAGTTCTTTAATTGTTCAGTAAAATGTTTCAGCCAAATGTACCGGAAAACATCTGGCTGCAGAAAAATAAAATAAAAATGACGACTATTAATTGTTATGTATTTTAGCTCGCAACTGATATAACAGTCGTACAGTGGGCAATCAGCGCCCACTGGCGTTGGCGGAAATAATTTGAACTACCGATGATTCCTGTTTTCAGCGGTCACCACGCAGGCCGCAGAGAGCGTCCCCTCGCGCTCCATCGAGTCGGGCCATGCCCTAGCTGTCATTTATAAAGTTATGGAAAGGTACGGGTGCGTTTTTTTTGTTTTTTCTTTTCCAGTCTTTTCAGAAAGACCTAAACAGGATTTACTGGCATTCGGTTTCTGTGGCACAGCAAAGCGTGATAAAATAAAGAGGGCTACCGTGTAAAATTATAGCTAACCTTCCAAAAGTGGCCCGCTCCGATAGATGCCGCCACGGTAGCATTTCACCTCTACTCCTCTCTTCTCGCGCTATTCTTTTACGATCTCTACTACTCCTCTGATATGTGGAACTGCAAAAAGTTCTTTAATGAAGTTGGAAAGGATGAGGATACCTCTATTTCATGGTGTGAAGAACAGCCTTTGTTTCCCACTTCCAAAATATTTTCTGAAGGCCATCTCACGACTCTACGTGTTGATGCGTCTCATCCTTTAGGGCAATTCAGGTGACGGAAGAAGCACGCTTCAGGGAATGACGTATTGTTTCGCCAAAGGATTGTCTTACGATGAGGCGATTGAAGAAACCTCACATGGCAATGTTGCAACATCCACTGAGACAGTTAGCGACTGGTATTCGTATTGCAGACAACTAGTCTCAGAGTTTATGGTAGCCTAGTAATGTAAGGAAGGAAGGCTTGGTGGTGATGGAATCATCGTCGAAGTGGACGAAGCCAAAGTGGGCAAACGCAATTACAACTGTGGTCGTCTCGTCGAGGGCACCTGGATTCTTGATATCTTTGAAAGAGATACCAAGCGGTTCAGGGTGGAGATTGTTCTGATAACAGCAGATCAGCATCAAACACGTCGAGCCAGGAACAACAATTATGATGGACCAGTGGGCTGCATATCGCAATCTCCAATCCTCTCCCTCAACTTCATTGATCCCATCACAGGGGCGCATACACATGGAGTAGAGAGTAATGGGCGTCCCCTGAAACATAAATTAACACAGGGCACCCACAAAATGTACTTGGCAGACCATATTATGGAATATTTATTCCGCCGGAATTGCCGTCTTTCCTTAGAACATTGCTCTGAATTCCTGATTCGTGCGATCAGGCAGTTCTTCCCTGGCAGATAAAACTTTTCTTGCTTTTATTCTGCTATTAATATTTCACACATGTTCTACAATGTACATTCATAAAGGTCCTTTTAAGGGCCACATTTAATCCATATTGTTCAGTTCTTTTGATACTTTCACAATGTAATGCAAGACTTTACGATGTAGCGAAAACGTGTCGTCATCTATTGTCGTTTCAGAAAACTATTTCTGGGATATATTTAGAAGGTTTACCATACCTTAGTCAAGTGTTGGTATGAAAAATCCCTTCATCTTAGCTAAAATCTTTCTGATTAAGGGATTCCACAACATGATGACTGACTTGGAGCACCCTGCTCAGAATTTCATAAGTTATCTTGCTGGGAATCAGTACAAGCGGGTCACTGAAAAGGAAAATTAGCAAGCCCGTTGACTTCTTTCCCGGATCTTTGTAAAGAAATTGTCGAATTAAAGGATAAAAGTAATATCACTAAAATTCACCCTGAAGATAAACTTAAAAACTATATAAAGCTTCTGTAACAGTAATATCACCAATTTAGAAATTAAAATAGGTAAAACCATGTCCCAAGAAGCCTGCGATAACATGAATGTCACGAAACTTCAGCCCAAGATTAGAAATCTTAATTTTAAAATTGCCCATAACGTAGTTCCCACTATGGAATGGTGCAAAGATTTCTTTCTATTCCTAATGATAAATGTCCGCTTTGTGATGAAGTTGAAACTATCACTAATCTGTGATAGTTTCAACTTCATCACAAAGCGGACATTTATCATCATCTAATTTGTACAATGTAAGGAAAATTAGGAAATTTGGGCAAGTATTGGAGCCTAACTACTGTTCTTCACACAGAAAAGTTCTTGTTCCATACCTGAGTCAAGAAATAAATATATATTGATAGTGCTATAAACATCAGTATTGCTATGACTAAATTTCAAATTTGGAAAAAACGAAACTCTAAGATATACGGTCAAAAAATCAAAACAATAAAAGGCTTCAAATATCCATTCTTTGAATAATTAGAGAAATTATAAGAAATGACTGGCGTAGCCTGAGTAAAAAATCCTTTCGGAAGAAATGGTTAGTACACAAGAATTTGTGTTATATTAACAAAAACGCTAATGAACCAAATGTTCATATGGTATTCTAAAATAGTGAAAGTCTAAAAGTTCCTTTTCTTGGGGAAAAAAATAAGAAATATATATATATCATCAGCATCGTCAACCATTATCACTCCACTGCTGGATGAAGGTCTCCCCAAGTTTCTTCCACAACGGTCTGTCTTGTGCCAATCAACTCCATGTTACTCCCGCATACTTTCGAATTTCATCCTCCATCTCCCATGTGGTCTTCTTCTGGGTCTTTTCCTGTCCCTTGGAATCCAATCTCTTTCTATATATATATAGCAAAATCATATAAAGAAAAAAAAAACATCACAAGAACAAATTTCAAATTGCAACCGAAGCACCAGAGGCTGCATGGAAGAAAGATCAAATAATATAGAAATGTGAAATTAATGAACAAATTTTAAACGAAAGAAAATAAAAATAAAACAAAAATTCGGGGAGCTAGAAGAAGAACAACAATCACCACTTTCCAACCACCCGAAGCAGGCGAGCTTCAAACGATGGAAATTTAACTAACAGAAGAATCCAGGGAAGCATATTAATGTCTGATTCTCTCTTGGCTTCGTCAAGGGCAAGCAATAAGAAAATCACTCATTAATCTACTGAGACCAGAGAATTGTGGGTTTCTGCTATTTTAGTTTGCTATAAGGATAGATTAAATTTAGGGATAAAATTGTCAAATTAAAAAGGATTTCCAAAAAACCAAACCCAGCAAACTAAAGCACGTTGCCTGACCGCACAACAACCAAGATTATCACACTTAAAATAAAAAGAAAGGGAGCCGAGCACCCCCCCCCCCCCAAAAAAAAAACCAGGTAAGAAATTAGTATTAAAAAATCAATAAAAACCTAACCAATGAAAGGTACAGAAATGATACCTTTAAGCTTGTCACAGAAAAAGTGAAACCTTTATCCTGCCAGATAAAAAGAAAAACTGAAAACACAGAAAAAAATAAAATATAAACAAAAGTAAATTAAAACAAACAAACCAACATTACAATTTTGATAAAAGAAGGAAACAAGCAACAAACTTAGGAAAAAAGGAAGCAAAAGTTGCCCAAGGAGCAATTTACAGTTGCAAATCCCGAGATTGAAATCAAATAACCAAGTTACATGTCTCAGAATGGCAAGGTAAATGCCCACAGCAAAAGATTCTTAAAAAAATTAATAAATTCTTTAAAAACAGCAAGTGTTGAACGTGAAGCGTAGTTTTGTCGTCGACGTTGTGCCACTTCGTTCAATTTTAACACTCACTCCCCCGAATCACACAGGAGTCGGGGTGAGTGAGTGTTTTGGTTCTGTCTCTGCTCTTATGATGTGGTATGAATGGATAGTATCTGAAGGGAGGGTGTTGTGTATTTGCTGCTTGTGGTGTGCCGGTTCGGTGTGGAAGTAGGCCGGGGAGGCACCTGCCATGGATCATGTGAGTGCCTTGGTGCACCTGTCGGCCCGGTGTCCTCTCTGACAGTCTCTCGTCCGGGTCGCTGTCACTTGGTCACCTCTGAAGAGGACTTTTGTCCGCCTACATGGACATTCCGGGTGTACCTTCGGGCTGCACCCGCCGGTCTTTGCGTGCGGATCCTTTCGAGTTCTTCGGAGGATCTGTATGACTCAGGGGTTTGTCTGGTGCTGCTTGTTGGGCCGTGGTGGGAGTGTGTGTAAACATCAGTGAACCATGTCCAGGTGTTTATTTTGGGCATGGTGGACAGTGTGAAGATGTATTGCAACAAAGTTCGTGTATGGGGGAGGGGACGTCGTGCGAGAGCATATTTATTCTTGTGTTTTTAATTTCTGTGTTTGTTTTGACATTTCGTCTGGTAGCCTAGGGAGCACGACCAACCGACATTTTTGGTTCTCCTTGTCATTTGTTGGTACTAGAAAGGCCACTCCCGCAGGTTGATGCTCTCCTGATGACGGCAACCTGTTTTATGTTCATTTTTTGGTTCTCAATTTTTAACTTACATTCTGAATTTAACTCTGTAATTTTTATATAAAATATATATATATATATATATAGGATGTAAGGTCAGGTGATGCGTAACATCACAGCCTCTCCTTGGCAAATGTCAACCCCGCCTTCTCGTGGTACATCCTGTTCCCACTAAAGGGGCTCTGACGACCGCCAATAGCGGTATAACTATACCATCGGGATTAGAGGAAATGCTACACACACTCACCAACCCGCTTGGCCAGCGTGGTGAGTTATGGCCAAACCCCTCCAAAATGACTCCACAACTTAAATCTTGGCCCTCAGTCTCCGGCAGCTGGAATGTACCTGGCCAAGGCAGCGGGTGCTAAGAATCCCCGGAGGACCGGACTAGGCTGCCATCTGATGCTGACCTTGGCTACGTATAACGGACGCTCCCTATCTTCTGATTAAAGGCTTCTTGAATTGGAAGAGGAACTACAAAGGATCAAGTGGGACATCGTCGGGCTAAGTGAGGTAAGGAGAAAAGGAGAAGATCTCATTGAACTGAAAAGTGGACATCTCTTCTACTATCGTGGGACAGATACTGGCAGAACTAGTGGTGTTGGATTTATAATAAACAAGAAACTGAAGGATAAAGTTGTAGAAGTTGAAAGTTCCTCTGACAGAGCTGCAAGACTCGTTATCCAACTCTCGAGAAGATACCAGGCTCAGATTATTCAAACTTATGCACCCACCACAAGTCATGCTGAAGAAGAAATTGAAGAATTTTATGAGGAAATTCGTGATCTAAATAATAAAGGTAAGCAGCACTTGAAGATAATTATGGGAGATTTCAATGCAAAAATAGGGCAACGACAACAGAATGAAACTTCAGTAGGTAAATTCGGTCACGGCAACAGAAACCAGCGTGGAAATACTCTCGTAGAGTTTGCAGAGGCAGAAGGGTTTTTCATCTTGAACTCCTTTTTCAAGAAAAAGCCACACAGGAAATGGACATGGAGACATCCAAATGGGACGACAAGTGAAATTGATTTTATTATGTGTAACAAAAAATTCGTCATAGAAGACTGCGGTGTGCTAAACAAGTTCAACACAGGCAGTGACCATAGATTGGTGAGATGTAAGATGCACCTCAACACTAAACTTGAACGTAGCAAGCTCATAAGACAAACAAAATGTATTGACATAACCAACCTTAAAAAACACCATAATACCTTCAAGTTGGAACTGAAGAACAGATTCTCTGCTTTAGAAGGCCTAACATCGGAAGAAGTGGATATTTCTGAAGTTAACAGAAAAGTAACCAAAGCTCTTATGGAAACAGCAACAAAATTAGCTGGGTCTAAGAACAAATTGTATGTGAACAAATTTTCAGGAAAAACCAAAATGTTGATGCAAAAAAGAAGAGAGATGAGGACAACTAAAGAAGATGTGACTTCCAAAGTGGAATATATAGAGCTATGCAAGACAGTGCGAAAAAGTATCACTGAAGACGTAAGGAAATTCAATTGTGAACTAGTAAGGAAGGCAATTGAAAACAACCAAAGCCTAAAGATAGCAAAGGGACATCTCAGTAAGGGAAGAAAACAGATAATGGCACTGAGAAAAGAAGATGGTTCTGTAACAAGAAATAGAGGCGAAATTTTGACAAGAGTAAAAGATTTCTACTCCAAATTATATGAAAGGGATGATACATGTACTCCAGACATCATGAAAGGTACCAGTACCAGAGTTCTTGCAGTCCTTCCAGCAGAAGTTGCACATGCAATCAAGAAAATGAAGCGGGGAAAAGCTCCAGGAGAAGATGGAATTACTGTAGACATCATACAAGAAGCAAGTGGAGAAATCGAAACAGTACTCGCCCAAATTTTCACTCGATGCTTTAATGAAGGGAAAATTCCTGAGGATTGGAACAACGCTACAATGATCTTGCTACATAAAAAAGGTGACATTGAGGATCTCAGGAACTACAGACCTATCAGCCTCCTATCAGTGGTTTATAAAATCTTCACTAAAGTTCT
Source organism: Macrothele yani (assembly GCA_039090855.1). Classification (NCBI taxonomy): domain Eukaryota; kingdom Metazoa; phylum Arthropoda; class Arachnida; order Araneae; family Macrothelidae; genus Macrothele; species Macrothele yani. Next base: position 52,567,381 of record CM077032.1, on the reverse strand, counting down.
TTCATACCGCTTGAAGGTGACACTGGACATGGCTCAACCGAGAGAACAAGCTGGATTCAGGAGTGGCTACAGCACAATAGATCATATCCACGTACTGAGAGAACTAATTGAAAGAGCGAGGGAATATGAACTTCCATTGTGCATGGCTTTTATCGATTATGAAAAAGCCTTTGATTCGGTGAAACCATCAGCAGTTACAATGGCTCTGAAATCCTGCGGTATTGAAGATGCATACATTAATATTATTAGTAACATCTATGAAAATGCAAGTGCAAAGATTCGGCTGTTTGAAAATACAACACACATAAAAATTGGAAAAGGAGTGAGACAAGGTGACACCATATCTCCGAAGCTCTTTAATGCCACATTGGAAAATGTCTTTCAATCACTGAACTGGGAAAACAAAGGGATAAAGATTAATGGAGATTATCTAACCCACCTTCGTTTTGCTGATGACATAGTCATTTTTGCAACTACCCCATCAGAGCTACAGAGTATGATCCAGGAACTTGCTGACAAGAGTAAAGAAGTGGGATTAAAAATGAACTTTCAGAAGACAAAAGTGATGTTCAATGCTTTTACAAGAAATGAAGATTTATCGATTGATGGAGAAAAGCTGGAGATAACAGACACATACGTTTATCTTGGACAGCAGATATCAAGTGAGGGTCACATTGGTGAAGAAATTAATCGGCGTACAAAACTTGCCTGGAGAGCTTTTGGAAGAAACAGCATAATTTTCAAGAGCAATATGCCATTATGTCTTAAAAGAAAAGTGTTTGATCAATGCATCCTTCCAGTGCTTACGTATGATGCAGAGACGTGGACCTTAGCTAAAAGAGACATACAAAGGCTGCAGACAACTCAAAGCAGCATGGAGAGGTGCATGCTTGGTGTAACCAGGAGAGATAAAGAAAGAGGAACACGTGGATCCGAAAAATGACAAGAGTGGAAGACATCATGATCAGAGTTAAATCCCTGAAATGGCAATGGGCTGGACATACTGCCAGAAGAACAGACCATCGATGGACAGCCGAAATTTTAGATTGGATTCCAAGGGACAGGAAAAGACCCAGAAGAAGACCACATGGAAGATGGGTGAATGAAATTCGAAAGTATGCGGGAGTGACATGGAGGAGACTGGCACAAGACAGACCGTTGTGGAGGAAACTTGGGGAGACCTTCGTCCAGCAGTGGATTGATAATGGTTGACAATGATGATGATGATGATATATATATATATGGAAAGTATTTGAATCATGTTCTTTGTTCTCTGACACATCAGTAATTTCCACACTAGAATTCTCTTCTCCACCGCTGGAAAAGTCCCTACTTTCTCCAGGCTCTTTTCGGGCACTACTGGGAGCCTGTTTGTCCTCTTCGATGGAAATAACCCAAGTGCTGGATTCCATTGGAATAGTAGCACCTGAGGTATTAACATCAACCTCCATATTTTCCTCATTTTGCCCATCCACGATGCTTACGCTTCCGGGCCTGGATTTGAGAACTTCAAGGTCTTTGACAGACAACTTTCTTGATTTCTTAGTATACCCATCGTCATTAGAAGTTGAAGGGGAGAGACCCCTCTTCCCATCTTCACCGATAGGAAAGGTTTTTCTCTCTTTCGCTGGAACAGAAACATGCTCTTAATTCATATTGTTAGTTACCCTGTTCTTACCTGAACTAGCATCATTACCTTCCGCGGGGTTCCTGTGAGGTTTTGAGGCGTGCTCCGAGCTGGTAATTTGGTGGGCCCCATCTGTTTTACTCGAGGCCGCAGCCTCGGCAACACGTTTTGAACCCTCCGCCTCACCAGCGTGACACTCCTCCACATCTTCTGGTATTATCTGCACCTCTGGTCATTTGTGCAAAGGACTTCTGTGTATACACCTTTCTTTGATGGTGTGTTGATCTGTAGTTTCCACACGGCTCTTTGCACTCCTCATCAGTGTGACCCAAAATGAAGCAATTGCTGCAGGTATACTTCCCGAAGTCCACAGCTATGTGCCCAGCATGGTTGCAATGCCTGCACACATGGACTTGCCCACTACAGACATTCATACAACTCTGTCCTTTGAACTCCATGAAATTGGGGACAGCTTGTTTCATATCAATGGCAACAACACGAGTACCAGAAAGGGATCCCCTCGTGTGCTCCGCCATTTCTTTACGCACCTTTCTATATTGTCCAAACGCGATAGCGACTTCAGCATTGTAAAATTCACAATGCAAAAACTCACAAAAAATTATTTTGACCTCTACTATTTAGTACTACTTCAAGCTTGTCCTTATTCAATTTTTGAATTAAAGAAAATACTGGGGCGGGGGTGCACCCACGTGATTGTACAGGGCAAGAGAAATGTCCGAAGCAGGAATACGCTTATGGCTCACCACGACGGCATTAGCCCTATTGGGCTCAGTCCTAACAGACATTCTAACTCTACAAAGAGGACAAAAAGTCCGGGACCCCTTCCAAAAGCTAGCAACAGTCAGAAAATAAAAAAACACACAGTCCTAACCAAAGAAAATGTGAAAAAGTACACACAAAATTCCCGGCTTGAAATCCAAAAGGCAATCCAGTAACAGGGGCACAACACAATAGACGTAGACCACGTGCAGCTTTAACAATAGCGGTACAGGCAAACTGCCAAAATATCGCAACCGGAGTCTCCGGATTGGCGGCGGAATAAAATTCCTCTATAAAAATAGAAGAAAATTGACAAAAATCCCGCGCAAATCCACCAGGGAGTTCTCTAGAAATTTATTAATAAACTTACACGAGCGGCCATCTTTGAATCGTTACAGTAATCGATGACACCGCCAAGCCGACGTCCCTCAAGTCCAGGACGAACAACCCCTGTGCCGCTAGACACTGCACTATGCGCCGGCACACGCAGGTGTTCGGAAATAAACTTGCAACACGAACAACTAAAATTTGTCTTCGTATAAGACCCCCAAATTATGGGGGCTGGGAGAGGGGAGCCCCTTTAAACACTGAAAAAATGATAAAAAAAAAAAGGCTTACCGACAGACCAAACTGGTCAGCGCCTCGAATGAAGATCAAACTGAACTGGACCAACGACCCACAAGAACCCAAATTAGTATGAAAACGTTAAAGTGGTCGGGGTTAGTTAATATCCTAGCAAGCAAAAAAAAAAAAAAAAAAATTGTGTGAGATGACGAGATGCAAAATTGTGTATGTAAATAGAAATCTTCTACCACTAGGGACCCACCACGTAGCACTTCATATTGCCTGATTTACTTAATATTGTAACGTCCTGGATTAGTAAAGCATGTCAGTGTGTAATTTGAAACTCTTTGAAACCAAATTAAAATTCAAAATTAAGTGTTTTAAATAATGCTTTAAAAAATTATTAGGAAAGTTGTTAGAATGCAGTTTAGAAAGAAGTGTTTTAAGGTTTTTTACAAGCAAGAACTGTGTGGAACATATTTTTGCTGTTCTGTGAATTTGAGTAAGAAGAAGATTACGATGTACTTCTTTAGAAATATTGGAGGACCAATGAGTGTATTAAATGATATCGAAATCAAAAGCATTTCTTTTATCATAAATATTTACCACACCCCTTCCCCCTCCTCCACCTGTACCTCTAAATCGAGGTAGCAAACGTAAGTAGACGAGCTGTTAGTTTTTTCTAAGGTGAGATCATCAGGATACAAGTCCGCAGCGCATCGTAAAAAGGCCGGCACCTTAATGGCAATAATGCCATCAACGTACCTCAGAACGATACCAGGCAAAGGCAAGTAGCAGTAAATCTATCTTCAAAAAACTGCAGATAGAGATTGGCTAAGCTACTTGAGGAGCGACTGCCCATCGGAATACCACGAGTTCGGAGGTACAGCCCATCGCCCAGGGTGACAAAATGGTTATTAATACAGAAGTCCACTAAAAAGTGCCAAAACTGTTCTGTAACCTCGGACTGAAACTTCGTGTGTAAATTTAAGGCCATCTGCCGTAAACCTTTCAATGAAATCGAAGTGAAAAGTTTTTAAAGTCGTAGGTATCAACAGATGAGACAGTTGTTGAGTTCAACGCCTCTAAAACTCTGTCATTGTTCCCGATGATCCAGGTCGAATGTAGTTTGTGAAGTAATGCAGACAAGTACCTCTGAAGCAACCCGCCGGCTTTACTATTGTAACATTTGCGTCCCCTGGTGATGAAACGAAAAGAAACAGCTTTCTTATGGAATTTGGAATAGCATAAACGAAAGGAAAATTTAAGTTAGATACTGTAAGCTTAATCCTTTTATGCAGAGCAATGATTTTTTTCAACAACATCCTTATGGTTTTGAGACGCCGGAGTGTATGTATCGGTAGTGTTCATTTCCTGTAATAGAAGACTCTGGTAAAACTGTTTACAGATAATGGCGTAATTACTAGTAGTTTTATCCACTATGGAAACACTGAATAAAACTTGGAGTTCACGAATTTGTGAAATAATCAAGGAAAGGTTATGTGGTTGCTGGGTACAAACCTTAGAGCGTTTCAATTTACCAAACTCGTGACGAATGTCACAAAGCACACAATCCAGCCACTCGTTGAAGGATTCGAGGGCAGACCGAACTCATAGGAAAGTTTGAGTGCACATTGCAAAAAATTGCTAGGCGAAATGGAGACACACTGTCCTATATTGAAACGAGGTGCCAACCTGTATTTGGTGCCCAAAGACACAAGAGAACGTAGCTCTCGAAAAGGCACGATATCGAGGTCACCAATAATAATGTGACCATGGTGAGAATCGATAAATCTACTAAATCTGTCGGAATCACAGTGACAACTGTCATTCTCTTTATCGTTTAAAACTTTGAGATTAACTACGGTTTGTCTATAATAGAAAATTCGGCGACCAAGCGGTTTTTCATATCGATAACAGGTCACCAATTTCACTTCATTTCCAAGGGGAAAAGATCCAAACGTCTACGTAGAATTGACTTTAAACCAATGCAGTCAATGGCCTCATGACAAAAATGAATGAAGCAGTACTTCTTGACAAAGTGAGCTCCTGAGAACTTTGAACGAAAAGTATAAAGACGGTACTCAAGAAGTTCGCCAATCAGAATTCAAATGTGTTCAGAGCTAAACGCATAGCTCCGAAACAGCTGATCAAGAACCGTGATTTTTCTGTTGTTCAGGGCGAAGATTCTGGATCGGTTGTATAAAATGATTGTGTCTTAAAAGAAAAGTGCTTCATCAATGCATCCTTCCAGTGCTTATGTAAAGTGCAGAGGCGTGGACCTTAGTACCAATAAAATTTAGTAATAGTTATTTGTTATTGTTGACGAACTCACGTGGAGCTTGTGTGAAGCTGATAGTATTGAATCCTATGAGTTTACTTCGAGAAGCGAAGGTTGCTGTAGAATTTTGTCCGCAAGAGGAATAAACAATTTTGCAGAATCAAAATTAATTAATAAAGATAGTCATTTTAATACCAAACGTGACCCTATCTCCGGTTCGTCACGCATTTACTCCCACAATGCATTGCAGGGTACATCGGCATAACTGCAGAATATGGGGTTCCAAAAACCGTCACGCCATCTGAGAAGAAGAACGAGATAGTCCAGAGGTAAACGTCTGGTTCGCTTGGTCATGTTCGAAAGTGTTGGGTCTCTTTTTGTTTGTGGAGAAAACAGTGACAGTGGTTACTTATCTGGCCATGTTACATCCGTATCTGTAGCTTCAGTTGGAAGATCGCGGCAGCCCAATGTGATGTTCCAGCACGATGGCGCACCACCGCGATGAAATGTTATTGTCGGAGAATTTACTGAACTGCATTTTCCTGGGCCCTGGGTAGGGCGTGCTCACCCGATATAACGCCACTATACTTCTTCCTGTGGGGATACGTGAAAAACATTTTTTACACTGTGACCTCCCTCGATAACCTGAAGATCCGAATTAGTGCTGCGATAACAACAGTAAGGCCGCCGCAAGTGCAGGCGAACACTTGGCGGGATATTGATTATTTTATCGCTTGGATATTTTACATGCCACAAAGGCGCGCATGTCGAAGTGGTTTAGCAATCTGACGCATCGATTTTACAGGTAATAAAACTTTTAACTGTCACCTGTCTACAGTATTTGTCATTTTCTTGTAGGACTTCCGTCCACAGTGAGTAGAGGTCCCAGCCACCTACAGCAAGACCGCCTTTTGGGCAGGACACAGAAACGGAATTAATGAGAGCAAGTCTAGCGACTTTGACAGAACAGTTTGTAGTGAGATTAGAGTACAGTACATGGCGCCACCGTACAAATAGGATATTGCTCATGGAGGAGTGAGAGACTTTCAGGGGAGGCATAGGAAATGATACCCATTTAACCAGTGGGTCCAGTCACTTAACGTGCTCGTCCGGTATTCAGCGATTGTTAGTAAATCACACCATCTCTCAAGGATCAGCCCAGGCTAGAACCTGAGGACCTTGCATCGATAGTCTGAACTGCTAACCACTAAGCCATCCGCGGCTCTACTGTCACGTGTCATATTCTGTTCGCGGCTTTAATTTGTTGCTTACCGTTTTCTGAATATAGCCCCCTTAAGCCCCGACAATAATTATGAACCACCCTGTATGCACTGTGGGAATCATTGCGTGACCCTGTGAACAGGCTGTTCAAGATGGAACCATACTTGAGATTGTGGCATTTGCGATAGAAACCATGGTTGTTGATATTGACATGAGATATTGTTAGTGATTGTGTTGCTCTGTTTTTGATCCGTGACGGCCCAGGAGCAACAATTCTTTCTTCTAGGCAACGCGATTCTTCTGTAGCGCTGTTTCTCTACGTATTGAACTTAGTTATGTGGCTCGTACTCGTTTTCTAAAATCAGTCTAAATTGCCTTAAACTTACAACGGTGTCCATAGACTCAAAATGAATGAAATCTGCGATTGTTTCTTGAATGCCTATGAAATTTTGCGATAGTATTTCAAATTTTGGGTCTCCTTCCGTATCTGGTCTCTAAGTAACACCACTTCACCACAAGAACTACTGGTATTTGTTGTATGATTCGATTGGATATTCTTTACTCAGAATATCCATTATAATAATAATAATAATATTTGATTCGCTTATAATAATAAAAGCAAATATATAATCGAATTATGCATTTGCCTTTTACTTACGTAGCAAATATATAGCGAAGTAAAAGCTTTTCTGCTGCTACTGTATTCGCTAACACCAAAATAAATTTCGCAATAGTCGATAGATGGAAGCACATGAGAATAAAAACTAAAATATTGCTTTAAACGGTGATCAAACACTAGCTAATAACAATTATTTCTTTATTACGATAATAATAAAAAATTAAAAAAGATATCAGCACATGAATAGAGAAGGTAACGTCATGTTACTATCAATAGTGTCAACGTTATACTGCTTTCATTCGGTTATAGGTCTCTGTGCTGTTGAACAACATGAAAATTTTTGGAATTTCCAGCTAATGAAAAAAGGGTAAACATGCCACATTCGGCCCAAAAATAGTTTTATAAAGCGACGATAGATAGCGACACGTTACCGCTACATCTTGAAGCGTGTCGTTACATTGTGAAAGTGGCAAAGGAAGTGAATAATATGGATGAAAGGTGGCGCTTAAAAGGACCTTTTTGATGGTTAATTGTGCATATGTGTGAAATATTTATTTTAACGGAAGAATATGAAACTGTGCAGCTAGCAGTGTAAAAGCAAGAAAAGTTTTATCTGCCAGGGGAGAACTGTCTGATCACAGGAATCAGGACTTCAAAGCAATGTTCAGAGGAAAGACGGCAATTATGTCGGAATAAATATTCCAGAATATGGTCTACCAAGTACATTTACATTGCGAGGCTGCCATAAACTATGAGACTAGTTGTATGCAAAACGAATACCAGTCGCTAACTGTCTCAGTGGATGTGGCCATGGGAGGTTCCTTCAATCGCCTCATCGTAAGACAATCCTTTGGCGAAAAAATACCTGATAATCATCACTCTATCAATAGGAATCTCAGCATAAAAAAAAACACGTACCAAGTGTGCAGGAAGAGTACTCATCATTCCCTGAAGCGTACTTCTTCCGACACATGAATTTTCCTAAACTATGAGACCCATCGTCACTGAGTCAAAGAATATAAATGCTTCATCAAAGAATATAAAGTCAGGAGATGGCTGACCGTGGCGCCATCTATTATTGCTTTCGAAACTAGCGGGGCCGAACGTGGAAGTTTAGCCGAAAGAAGTGCTGTTTCATTTCTTCAAGATAAAGGAATTCTTCCGATTGAAAGGGTATGTAAATCGGGACATAATATGAAGTTGTATTTTGGAGGTGAAAGAGTTCAATGGTGGTGCAACCTTAGAACACATAAAGTAGGTTTACGCGCAGGAAATTGGTTTGGGAAGAGTCGGATTCCTTTTGAAACTGCTGTTCTGTTTATTTAGAGTTGAAGGGAGGAATTGAGTTCTCTTAAATGGTGTAAAAGCCAGTTGAATACGGTAAGTGACACAGCTGTTGAACAACATGGAATAACTATTTGTGAAAAATGTATATAGCTGTTCTGGAAGATCAGTCGAACCAAAAAAATCGGTGGCCCAGGATGTCGACGAAACTTTATTTTCGAAGAAAAAGTCTAATACATGTGTTTTACCGGAACAGTGGATATTCGGAGGAATTTGTCGTTCAACTAATAACTGTGTTTCAGTAAAAGTGCCATACAGAAGTGTGAAAACCCAAATGAAAGAAGCCAAAAAATCATTGTTGCAGAACATTCTACAATACAGGGTGTTTCAAAAAGAATGAGTAGTATGTTTAATTAGGCAAACGTGGGATAGTTACAAAACAAAGAGCCAAGTATGAAGGAAGGTCTAAAGTTTCACTCACCACAATTACAAATTCTCAATGTGCCCTCCACCCGCTGCACGGACAACATCAAGCCAATAGCTGAATTCATCCCAAACGCGTCGGAGAGTGTCTTCAGTCACAGAATTTACCGCGGCCGTGATTCTCGTTCGGAGCTCATCCAAGTCAGCGGGTAAAGGGGGAACATAAACACGGTCTTTTACGTATTCCCATAAAAAAATTCACATGGTGTGATGTTTGGAGATCTTGGAGGCTAAGCGTGTAGCGCCAAGTCATGGGTCCCCTGTGACCAATCCAACGCTGAGGCAATGTGTCGTTTAGAAACCGACGAACTTGAAGGTTCCAATGTGGCGGTGCCTTGTCCTGCTGCAAAATGTATTCTTCAGAGTCGTCCTGCAGCTGTGGAAGTAGCCAGTCCTTCAAGCATTGCAAGATATGAGTTGCCCCTAAACGTGTTGTCCGAAAAAAAAAAAAAAAAAAAAAAAATGGCTGTAAAACTTTCTAACAGAAACCGTGCAAAAAACATTCAGTTTTGGTGAATAACGTTCATGTTGAAGAGTTTCATGTGGATTCTCCAGTCCCCATATACGAACATTGTGGCGCGAAACTTTCCCGCTTACATGAAAGGTTGCTTCATCGCTAAAAATCAACCTTTGTACGACGGTGTCGTCCTCCATGTCCTCTAACAGAGTTGCACAAAAAATCTTTTCGTTGTGTTTTGTCACCTCCACGAAGAGCTTGCACCAGTTGCAATCTGTACGGCTTCAGCGGCAAACGTCGTCGTACAACACGCCAAACAGTCGCATGAGGGATGACAAGTTCGCGGCTCGCACGACGAGTAGACTTCCGTAGGCTTCGCTGAAACGCCTCGTGAATTCGTTGCATATTCGTCGCTGAGGTGGTTGGTCGTCCAGGACTCTTTCCCTTACATTAACACCCTGCTTCTTCAAATTGTCGATACCAACGACGAATGTTTTTGCCCACTGGTGGGGCACTGCCGTAACGCCGTTTAAACGCACGCTGCACCGTAATCATGGACATGGTCATGCTAAATTCGAACACACAGAACCCCTTCTGTTGGCTCGACTCCGTCTTGTTACTCACTTAGCGTAGCGGCTGTTTGGACGCTCGTGCTGCCATCTAGCGGCAGTCATAACAAACTCTGGGCCATGCCCGTAGACATGATACGAGTAGCATTCATCGGTGGTTCGTAGTTGCCGAGATATCCAATTTTCAAATCGGGACATTCTTTATGAAACACCCTGTATATTTCTATTCATGGTAATTAAATAAGACTGAAAGGCCGCGAGTGGCCGAGTGGGCAACGCTCGTGACTGCCACGGGAAGGGCCTCAGGTTCGATCCCAGGCAGGTGCGAACGCTCGATCCACTAAATACCCGCCGTGCGTCGGATGGGCACGTTAAGCCGTCGGACCCCGGGTACTGGGCCCCCGGTAATAAATAAGGACGTCTTCCTCCCCCTTTCTACTTCGCTTCCGTGTCACTTTCCTATCGGGCACTGTAGTCCAAATCTCCCAGTTTCCTATTTCTAAGTGTCTGGGGTCAGACACTCCCTTCCTAATATCTTCTACATTTGATCAAACATGATCAAATAAGAATGAGGAGCTAGAACAGGAAGTACTTCACCATTTTGAAACCAATCATAGGTATCATTTTGTTGGGGAGCAGACGAATTAATCGAAAACGAATTCGTCGAACGCGAATTCATCGAAAACAAATTTATCGAATGAACAATTTACCGAAAGACGAGTTTTCCAAACAACAACAAAAAAAAAAAAAAAAAAAAAAAATGGAACGAATTCATCGAAATAGCCACACGACAAATGCCGACACCAACTTTAGGTACTGTGTAAAAATTGAAGTTCCTGGTTTTAGACGTGCTTAAAGGAATGGGGATCAATATGCCTTAGTAAAAGAGCAATAATACCAGTCTTTGTGTCTAAACCTTACGACGCAATATATTCATAACATTTACATAATAAATCACGCTAATAATGCTGCGCTTTTACTTAAGCATCAAATTTTAATAAACAGGCCAGTTTCTTTTCCGTCGTGGTCATATTCACAAGGTTTATGTACCATGTCAAGCTAGTATTAATGCACTTTTACTTAGGCACTAAATATTAATGCCTTGGCCTATCCCTAGGCCTTTTTAACAGTTTTTATTCCAGCGTGCTCATATTCAAAAAGTTTACACACCAAGCCAAGTTATTATTTTTGCGCTTTTCCTTAGGTACTAAATATTAATAAAATGGCTTACGCCTAGGCCTTTTTAAAAGTTTCTATTCCATCATGTTCATATTCTTAAGGTTTAGGCATCATGTCAAGTTAGTATTATTGCGCTTTTACTTAGGCATTAAACATTAAAGCCTATGTCTAGGCCTTTTAACAGTTTTTATTTCATCGTGCTGCTCATATTCATTTTTAGACCCTAAGTCAAGTTAGTACTATTGCACTTTTACTTATGCATTAAATATGAATACCCCGGCTAGGCCTAGGCCTTCGTAACAGTTTTTATTTCCATCGGTTAGATATTCGTAAGGTTTAAGTACCGAGTCATTTAACTAGCATTGTGCTTTTACTTAAGCAGTAAATATTATTAAACAGGCCTTAGGTCTAGGCCTTGTTAACAGTTTTTATTTCCATCGGTTCGACATTCGCAAGGTTTAAACACCGATTCATTTAAGTGATATTGCGTTTTTACTTAAGCAGTAAATATTAATAAACAGGCCTTAGGCCTAGGCCTTTTGAACAATTTTTATTCCCTTGTGCTGGTATTCATATGGTTTGGATACCAAATGAAGTTTGTATTATTGCATGTCTACTTAGGCATTAAATATTAATCAATAAGCTTTTGCTCCAGGCCTTATTCACAGATTTTGTTCAGATGTATGAAATATTTATTCTTAAGTGCAATATTACTAACTTAAATTGATGCAAAGCTTATAAATATGAGCACGGTGGAATATGAACTGTTAAAAAAGCCTGCGCCTAGGACAAGGTATTGAACGCCTCAATAAAAGCGCAGTAATAGGAACTTGACTTGGTGCCTAAACCTTATGAATATAAGCACGCCGGAATAACCACTGTTAGAAAGGCCTAGGCAAAAGTATTAATATTTAATGCCTAAGTAAAAGAGCAATAATACACTGGCGTGCAAAAATTAGTGACGAGACGGGTTTTCGAATGTAACGTCGTGCAGAAGTGCTCTACATCGACTCAAATCATACCATAAGATCCCAAGATGTAAGAATATGGGACAAGTGAGCAAAACCGTCCAAACAAGGAATCCAAAAGGATACAAAGGCACTTTATTGAAAAGGTGGGTTCCAGCACAACTGGAAAGAAGACAGAAACGTCCAAGTGACAGGCGGCTGCCAAGAAAAATCCAGTCTTCAGTAGGGGATATGATCACCCCTGACTGCGTTGCAGGAATTACAACGTCTGTCCATGCTGAGGACGAGGTTGTCAAGGAGCTGTTCAGTCATCGCGGCCCATTCCTCTTGTAGCACCAATCGCAGCTGCTGAATCGTTGCCGGGGGCTGGTGACGTGCTGCCAAGGGTCTCCCGAGAAGGTCCCACACGTGTTTGATTGGGTTAAGGTCCTGGGACCTTGCGGGCCAATCCATGCGTTGAATATCTTCACTCTCCAACAGCTCTGCGACAGCCACTGTATGATTAGGTGTAGCGTTGTCCATGAAGAGGAACTCAGGACCCACAGCACCTCTAAACAGACGCACGTGAGGCAGCAGAACCTCGGTACAATAGCGGAATCCAGTGACTGAACTTCCTTGGGGGCTGCGGGTGGCCTAGTTGGCAAGGTTCGTGACTGCCACGGAAAGGACCTCAGGTTCGATCCCAGACAGGTACGAACGCTCGATCCACTAAATATCCGCCGTGCGTCGGATGGGCACGTTAAGCCGTCGGAACACGGGTAATGCCCCCGGTAATAAATAAGGGCGTCTTCCTCCCCCTTTCTAGTTCGCTTCCGTGTCACTTTCCTATCAGGCACTCTAGCCCAGATCTCTTAGCTACCTATTCCTAAGGGTTGTTTAAGACATGAGGTCAGACACTCCCTTCCTAAAATCCTCTACATATGATCATGATCATAAACCTCCTTGGAAGATGTGGAGGTCAGTATGGCTACCAAGCATGATACCGCCCCAAACGAGAACTCCGCCACCTCCAAACCGGTCCCTTTCGATGATGTTGGAGGTGTGATTGCGTGTTCCCTGCTCTCTCCAGATGTGTATACGTCCAGAATCGCTCGTCAGATTAAATCGACTCTCATCCGCAAAGAGAACTCGACCCCATTGCTGATGTGTCCAGTTCTTGTGTTCCTGGCACCACAGAAACCGCCGTCTCCGATAAGCAGTCGTTAATGGCACACACCGTACTGGTCGTCGTGCAAATAGACCACTTTTGTGCAACCTCCTGGCCACGATAAAACGCGATAACTGACGTCCAGTTGTCTGTTGCATGTGCCTTGCGATTTCTCCCGCTGTCTTCCGTCTGTCTCTTCTCGCCTGTAGGACAATATAATGGTCGTCCGCCGCCGTGGTTGCTCGTGGACGACTACTGCTAAACTCTCGGATAGCTGTTCCTGTCGTTTGAAATGCTCTCCAAGCTCGTGAAACGATGCTGTGAGCGATCCCGAACTCCTCGGCCACACTAGTCACACTTTGACCTTCTTCCAACTTCCCAATGACGTGACCTCGGGTAAAGTCATCCAGATGTCGTCTACTGGATTGCCTGTTGGCCATATCACACGGTGGCAGCAACTCGACGTCGTTCAAAGCGATGTACACCGTGCAATGGCTTTCCCCGAACTGCTGAGAGTACACCGCCCGTGTGCTTTATACCCTTCAGACACCCCAACGTCATGCTGCATATATGCGCATGCCCTACCGTACCGGACCCTAGTCTATCTCCTGAGTGGTCTTTATGTCCGTTCTGCCTTCTCGTTCCGCTGTTATGCTAATTTCTCCTCTTCTTACTTAATTTTTGCACACCATCTTATGAGTATGAGCACGACGGAATAAAAACTGTTGAAACGGGCTGAGGCCAAGGTATTCAAATTTAATAACTAAGAATATGCGCAATAATATTAACTTGACTTTTTGTCTAAACCTTGTTAGTATGAACAAGATGGAAAAAAAAAAACGTTTAAAAGGCCTGAGCCTATGTGTTAATATTTAATGCCTAAGTAAAAGCGCAATAATACTAACTTGACGCCTAAACCTTACGAATATAAGCACGACGGAATAAAAACTGTTAAAATGACTAAGACCTGTTTGTTAATATTTGATGCTTAAGTAGAAGGGCAGCATGATTAGCTTAATTTATCATGTAAACGTTTTGAGTATTTTGCGTTGTGCTCAGATTCATAAGGTTTAGACACTATTGCTCTTTTACTACAGTGCCTAGAAGAGATAGTGTGAAGTGCTCCCTAAGATGTCCCTCACGGTTTTGTGAATAATCATCGTGAAATGACAGAGGGCGCTGACATCGGAAGTTACGTTAGAATGCTTCATCGGCTTCATGCTATTCGGCGGTGGGAAGTTCGTTTGCCAAGTTTTTGCCGCCTTACGAAACTTCAAATTTTCAAAAAATAAAGGTTAGTGGAGGGAAATCTTTTTGTCAGTATCTTTCATATAGGTAGGAATAAGAGGAGAAAGAACCCTCCGTTGGCGCAATGCAATCCAATTGAAGCCAGCGAAACTACAGGCACTGTACTTTTACTAAGGCATTAAATATAGGCTTTGCGCACAGTGAAACAAAGAAATTGCAATTTTTATACTGCCCCTAAAGTGGGTGTCTGCACTTGTCCGTGACCAGTAGTCCTGTGGCCATTTCGATGAATTCGTTTCATTTTTTTTTATTCATGTGCCGCTGCGGTTGGCCTAGTGGTCAGCGTTCGCGACTGCCATGGAGAAAACCTCAGGTTCGATCCTGGGCAGGTAGGAACGTTCGAACCACTAAATACCCGCCGTGCGTCGGACCCCGGGTACTGGCCCCCCGGTAATAAATAAGGGCGTCTTCCTCCCCTTTCCTATCGGGCACTCTAGCCCAAATCTCCTAGCTTCCTATTTCTAAGGGTTGTTTAAGACCTGGAGTCAAACACTCTCTTCCTAAAATCCTCTACATATCGTCTATGATCTTTTTTTTATTCGAAAAAGTAGTCTTCCTTTGAAGTTGCTCGCTTGACAAATTTGTTTTCGATGAACTCGCCTGCATCTATGTCATAGCCCACTGGAAAAAAGAGGCCGTGAAACGGACGGTTGTCACGTGACTCTTCAGTCAAGAGACCGAAGCCTCTCTCTAGATCACAGATGTGAAATCTGAAAGTACAACTCTAACTTCTGAATGTAGCAATTACAAACTATACTTAAAATTTCTGAACAATATACTTAAAATGCCATATAACATGCTTAAATTGAAATACAGGACTTTGAAAATAATTAAGATAATTTATTTTATCAATTTAAATTCTAATTTATCTAAAAATGAGAGCCAAAGTTAACTCGCTACGTTGTTTTTACTGTTCAGGAAGAGCGGGCTTCCTTGAGATAATATTTGCGAAATTCGTTCCGACATTCTCGCAGAGACGTAGGGCTTTCTTATAATGCAGAGCAATCTTCTGGGCCATCTCACTTCAAATCAGGACAACGAGATTTTACTCCGAATTATACAATTTTTTTTTTTTTTTACGGAAATATTTGTAATATATGATGGTCCGGAAAGTTTAAATGTTTCATTCTTGAGATTTCAGCAGATATGAAGTTTTGAAATTCCGTTGCACGGATCAAGATATTTCGATATGGGAATATTTTGGGCATGGGGGAAGGGGCAAATTTGATTGTTTTGTTTTCTTTTGTATCAAATGACAGTTTTTCAGGACTGATCATAAGTTGCCTCAACAAGAGTTCTCCAAATCTACGTCATTTGAGACTTTCCTAAGTTGTCCGATGAGTCACATATTTTTCCACCATTTTTTTTTTTTTTTTTTTTGTGTGTGGCTAACCTTTTGATTATCAGCGAAAAAGTAAGTCTCTTTATCGGGGCAGAGAGACAAGTAATGAAGAATTATTTCTTAAATTCGACATTATATTTCTGGAAAACGAATCTTAGTTTCATTTCAGAATTTGCTACTCGTTAGCTTTCAAACAGAAAACTGCGTGAAATGTGAAGAAATTATCAGCTCACCAAGTAGTTCTTATAAGGAATCCACGAAACTAGCAATAAATATAATTATGATATTTATTATGTAATATTTCATTTCTAACAAACCAAAGTTTACTTTTTTTACAAATGTGCTATTATTTGCCCACTCTGCCATGACCCCAACTGCGTATTTCATTAGCATATATCAGAAATTGCCATTAAGGCCATTTCGGACGCGCGATTGGTTCAGAACTGTCTTGGAGATTACTAGTAGGCGGGACCTGTGGGCTTTGCTTCACTCGCCATAAGCCATTTTAAAGTCTGGATGTTTTCTTTGCGACAAAGATTACCTTCAGTTGTTCTGCCCGTACAGTCAAAATGTGACAGAAGGTAAATAGAGAGTGTACTTTATTGGCTGAAGAATCTTTGAATTTTTATATTAAGATGACTTCATTGATCGTGTGACGTATATTCTAAAATAACTTGCATCTTTAGTTCCTTTTCCTACGTAAATTTCAGTTTCTTCTCTTTTATACTTCCAAACTTAACGTGATATCTTCTCTCTCACAAGATTGAGTTTGGCAACACATTTGAGATCAGAGAGAACGTGACGTATGAATGTGATGAGAACACTGAATAAAAAGGACGTTACAACAAGGGGCGGATTGGCCCGCCGGGACACCGGGACATTTCCTGATGGACCACTCGAGAAATGGTCCACTTTCTCTTATTCTTTTTTTTTTTTTTGGAACGAACGAGTAAATATTTTGATACTTAAGACTGATAATCGTTAACTTCATTCGAGCTTTATTTCTGCCTGAAAAGTTTCTTCCTTGAAAAAAAATTTAAAAATGTCCTTCTACCCATACATTGAGCGTTTGCTCTGAAATGACATGGAAAAATTCTGTTCTTATGTGAAAAAAAAAGTCCTTGAAAAAATAGTCCTTCTACCCATACATTGAGTGTTTACTCTGAAATTCTATGTTATTTGAGAAAAAAAAATCCTTGAAAAAAAAAAAAGTGGTTGTACCCATACATTAAGTGTTTACTCTGAAGTGACATGGCAACATTCTTTGTTCTTATGTGAGAAAAGTGCTGTCAGGCCATGCATGATGTTTTAAATTACTTAAGATGTTGCTAACGAGAGTTAGGCGTAGGTCATTGGACTTGGAGCCTAGGGTTATTGGTACGTCCTATTCACATTTCGTAATCTTGAAGGAGACATTAGTACCCTTATGATGAATGGCCCATCACACACACAGACTCCTAAGGAGCACAAAGCGATTCTCCTGCATAGATACTCCGAAATATGTGTCCCACTCTCATTCACCTTCAGATAAAAATGATTAATCAGTGTTGTTTCATGCATCAAAATAATGGGTAGACTTTAAAAAAAGAACGTGTGCTCGAGGAGGGATTGACAATACATTGCGCAGTAGACGATCAGTAGCCAAATGAACTATTGAACTTTCAGAGTGATCTTCATGGTGATTTAGTGAAAATAGGGTTTTCAAAAGACTGGTGATTTTTTGTTCTCCATTTCTCTTTTTTTTTTTTTTTCTTTTTTGAAAAACCAAAAAATTTGAAAGAAAGATAGTTATTTGGTACAGCATTTCGTTTTGAGTTTGTTGACTGTCAGTAATGGGCGAATTTTTAAAATTCTTTCGCCATTTAGGGTCCTAAATTATTTCGTCGCAAAAATGTTACTACCTGAAAAAAGTACAGCGTAAAGATTTTAGAGTAAGAAATTTCATATTTTAATTATATTTTGAATATTTTTATCGTAATATTTACGTGTAAGTGCGATGATGTGAAGAGACGCTGCGGTAGGCATAATGCATCACTACGGCGACGATGTGAATGCTTCCTCCGTTGAAAGGAACATTCCCTGCAGTGTGCAACGCGCGCGCACGGTTACAATGTCAACTGCGTACGTTCTTTCCAGTAGAGCGAACCATGTTATACTCATACAAAATATAGTTCGCTCGTGTTTTGTTATTGTTTTCAAAGCACATGTTGAGAAATTTTTCGTTCTTTCGCATATGATTCCCTGATTCGTAATAGAAAGTACGATTGTGCCTTTTGATGTTGTACAGAAAACTGAGATAGTATAACTTTCGGTAATGCTTTCAGTGGCTTCCATTCAATTCAATGTGTTTATTTTGCTGGGCAGAAAAAAAGTGTTACGAAAATATCAAAAGATAAAAGCACAGAAAGGAAGCAGGGGAAAGGGCCAGCAAGGCCTGACTTGGTCCCATGCTCCATACACAAATTTTACACTTAAGTCAGGAGTTAAAAGTACAAACAAAACAGTGCTTCAAAAAAAAAAAAAAAAAAAAAAAAAAAGATGTATAAAAAGATGATAAACATTACAGGGGATACCATTAGCCGCGGATGGCTTAGTGGTTAGTGTTTCAGACTATCGATGCTGGGTCCCCAGGTTAAAGCCTGGGCTGATCTTTCAGAGATGGTGTGATTTACTAACAATCGCTGAATATCCGCCGTGCATCGGACGAGCACGTAAAGTGACGGCCCCCAGGCTGGACCCACTGGTTAAATGGGTATCCTTTCCTATGTCCTCCCTGAAATTCTCTCACCCATCTATGTGCAATATCGTACTTGTACGGTGGCGCCTTCTACTGTACTCTAATCTCACTACAAACTGTTCTGTCAAAAGTCGCTAGACTTGCTCTCATTCCTTCCGTTTCTGTGTCCTGCCCAAAAGGCGATCTCGCTGAAGGTGGCTGGGACCTAAACTCTACTACCTGTGGACGGAAGTCCTACATGTAAATGGACGATGTCATCAGGGGATACCATTGAGATGATCAGGGGATGCCATTGAGATGTACAAGTCATAGTAATAATAACAGTCCCCCTCCGCTGCAATAATCAATTTGATGAGTCGGAAGTCATTATGTAGTTTTTTAATATTTTTTTAAAAAGGTTAAAATTATTTAAAGAGGTCAGTTCCGACGGTAATGAATTCCAGTAGTGTGAGCCAGTGTAATTTATTCTCTGCTTCATGGTCTCCGTGTTCGGATGAATGGGCCGAATATGTAGTTTAGAACATATGTCATGTGAGTGTATCTGTGGTACAATTTGTATGAAGTTAGAGTGTAAATTATTCTTAATTCGCTTGAACATAATTTTCCCAATATTAAAGTTATGTAGTTGCTTAATCGTAAGAATGTTGCATTTATTTGGAAAAACTCTTGTGTTATTAAATTGTGATAAAGGTGTATTTCTATCAAATCTTATATATTTCTTTTGCAGAATTTGAAGTTTCTTTTTAAATTATATATAGTCGTCTGTCCCCACGATAAGATAGCATAATTAATGTGATTCTGAAACATGGTATAATATAATTGAATTAGTGGTTTATAGGTAAGGTTTGTGAAAACCGTACTGATAACACCAATGTTTTTAGAGAGTTTGAGAAGAAGAGTGTCCACATGTCGGTTTCACCTAAGGTCCCTATTTAAAGCAATCCCCAAATAAAGTAAGGAATTAACCTGTTCTATATTTGTATTATTGATAGATAATGTGATAGAATGTGGTTCTGAAATAATTTGTTTTGAAAATATTAAAGATATTGTTTTGGTAGTATTTATTATTAGTTCATTGGAATTTAGCCAATCTGAGATGTTATTAAGTTCAGTATTAATATTTGAAATAGTGTTGGTCGTTAAATTAAATGACGTGAGAATGTTTATGTCGTCAGCATAAAGAAGAAGATTAATATCATTTACGGACGTAAAGATATCGTTAATGTATATACTGAATAGTAGCGGTCCCAAAATTGAGCCCTGTCGAACACCAGATGGTAGTTCTCCTTTTAGTAACTTCTTCGCAGGCTACTTTCTATCTTACTGATACGTATCTTTTGCAAATGAAAGAGGATTTATCTGGTTTTTGCTGCCAACAACTTACAAGATGCAACAAAAACAAAAAGGGCGGATAATGTGGATCTATTTTCTGTAACGTATCATTATCGCTCGCCTGCCAAAACCGTAACCGCTTTCTGTTGTACTCTTCCGCCCGTCGTTTCGGTACAGCAACCAGCGAACTTTCCTTTTAACGGAGCACAGCTTCACATCGTCGCGGGAGCGATATGTTAGGCGTACCACAGCGTCTCTTCACAGCATCGCACTTGCATCTCAATATTACAATAAAAATCTTTAAAAGACATTTAAAATATGAAATTTCTGCACCATTTGCCGTTAATTTAAACACTCTAAAATCTGTACGTCGCACTTTTTCCAGGTAATGATATTTTTCCGAAAAAATAATTTAGGCCGCTATTCTACACATTTACTATTTGTTCACGTTTGAATTCCTTTTACAATGCATACTTAAAAAGTTCTCTTTCATCCGGGCTCTGACAGATTTTTTTTTTTTATATGCGGGATTTATTAGGTGCTTCCGTGTAGGACTTCCCTGTAAGAAGATGTGCTTCTATAATGGGCCGCAAGAACAAAATTTCGGGCCTGGTTTGATCGTCCCAATCTGTCCCAGGATACAATAGTTGTTAATGGCTATGTGTTTGAGTGTAGACTTTCAATCGCTAAGATAAATGTGGAGTTTACCTGCTTTGTTATGCATATGTTGGATCTACTGAAAGAATGCTGGACCAATAAAAAGTTATCGCAAGTCTGACTTCTGTAAATGTTTCCTCTGGCCGTAAAAGCTTAATTAGGAACTATTGCATCGTATCTTTATTTAGTTCAACGTTTCTTATTAGCGATTTTAGACATAGCGTAACACGAATCTTGCTCACGAAAAATACGGGGTGTCCGAGAATTATTGGACACATTACAAAATTATGTAAAAAAAAAAAAAAAAAAACTATGAGCATTGTCTGTTTTTCTGTGTCACTTATTACTAACACGGTTTCTATATTTTTGTTTTGCAGAATTGTTTTCCCAGAATCAGATAGATGGCGCTAGGTGTGGCCTGATGAGGAATGTATGAGAAATGCATAATCATGTCATCCGTACAGCAGAAGGCGATGTGTGTGTGTTATAGTTTGCCAAAATTAAAGTCTGTCATTAAAGTTAAAAGACGGTACCGTTTAGAGTATGGTTGTAATCCTCCGTCAACGAATTCAATTAAGCGGTGGATGAAACAGTTTAAAGAAACTGGCAATGTTTAACATCGTGGAGGAGCCGGTAGGCCTGGCGTCAGCGGTGAGACGGTTGACCAAGTTAATGAAAGTTGCCGACGAAGCCCCAGGAAATCCGTTCGTAAAGCAAGCAGAGAACTGTGCATTTCGAAATCGGCAGTTCACGATATCTTGCACAAGAAATTAAAGTTTCATGCTTATAAAATTCAATTAGTGAAAAAGATGCATGTGAATGATCACACTCTGCGATACGATTTCGCTGTGGATATGCTGAATCGAGTGGAAAACGACGAAAACTTTCTCAGTACTGTAATTTTTAGTGATGAATCCACATTTCAGGAAGAAAGTATTCTCAAAAGATTTTTCCACATGAGCTGTATCGGTCCAAGAAAAAAAAAATTTGGTCGAGTTTTCAGGAGACCAGATTTTGCTACAAATACATCAGAAGCAGAAATTAACTCTTATGCTCCCTGGTGGCCAAACCATTCTTTTTCAAACATTAGAAATTATGTGAAAAATATTTTCCATCACGTCTTGTGTGCGATACAGGAAGAATTTTTCAAGTCGGAGTTTTAGGAGCAGAAAACACAATTTACCTTTGGGCGCCCTAGCGGAAAGTCTATGATTTACTTGAAATTTTTTGAATTTAAAGGGAAAACATTTCGCATTGGAAACACTATCCAACAAAGAAGGAATTTTTCAAATCGGAATCCTAGAAGTAGAGATATTGACAAAAATAAGATATACATCTACGCCCCCTGGCATAGAAACCATGCATTATTTTAAGAAAATGTTTGTAAAAGGTTTGTCGACATGAGTACTTTCGGTCAACAAACGACTTTTTTTTCAATCGAGATTTTATAAGCTCATATTTTTCTGCAAATACATCAAAAGCGGAAATTAAGGCTTATGCCACCTGGTGGCCAAACCATTTTTTACAAAACTTTGAAATTATGTGCAAATGATTTCCCATCAGGTGCTGTATCAGGTGCAGAAAGCATTTTTCAAATCGGAGATTTAGAAGCAGAGATATAGAGGAGGAAAGCAATTTACTCTTACGCTCCCTAGCGGGAAGTCAATGAAGTACTTGAAAATTTTGAAATTATACGAAAAACATATCACACTGGAAACACTGTCCAACAAAGAAAGAATTTTTCAAATCGGACTCCTAGAAGTAGAGATATTGGCGAAAACAAGGTATAAATCTACGCCTCCAGGCGGAGAAACTGTGGAATATTCTAAAAAGAAAATATTCCGAAAAGGTTTATCAATGTGAGTGGCATCAGTCCAAGAAAGAATTTTTCAATCGATATCTTAGAAGCTCAGATTTTATGGCAAATACATCAGAAGCAAAAATGCAATCTTACGCCCTCTGGTGGATAAAGTATTCTTTACCAAAAATTTGAAATTATATGCAAAAGATTTTCCATCAGGAGGTGTGTCCTTTCAAGAGAAAAGTTTTCAAATCGGACTTTTAGAAGAAGAGTTATCGGGAGAAACGTAATTTACTTTTACGCCCCTTAGCGGAAAATCAATGCGTAATTTGAAAAGGTAACTGTATCTAAAATACTTTTCGACATAAATGGAATCGAAAGATTAAAGATTTTTCCAATCGGATATTTAGAAGCAAATATGTGGAATAAAACGTATTTTTTGAATTCGACATCATGTGCATCATGAATTCGACATCTTTACGCCCTCTAGCGGCGAAATTGTAGATTGTAAAAAAAATTGAAATGAAGGATCACCATTCGCATATTTCAAGCTTCCCAATGCAAAAATTATTTTTCAAATCGGAATAATAGTTGCAGGGATATCGTGGGGACGGGCTGACGGACGGACAAACCGTTAACATAAGCACGATCTTTTTTTACAAAAGACGTGCTAAAAATAACATTAACTATCTGTGATTTAGCAAAGTAGGAGGTCTCTTCTTCTTTGAATATATTGGAAAAGTTCTTAACGTGCGTAATCGCTTCTTCCTAGTAATTCATCATACTAATGCCATTCCGATTAAAAGCGTTTCCCAGTACTTTAAGGTCCTCATTTATGCTTCCAAGTCTCTCGCCTAAATTGTCCCATCGGCCAAAGTCAAGAGACCTAGTTTCTGAGTGATTTAAGTTAGCGCCAGATAGGTCATTGAATTTTTTTACATAATTTCCTTTGTCATTCACTATAACCCAAATTTTAAAATTAATTAGCGAAACAAAATGCTTAATATATACTTTTTTTAATATTGGTCTTGCAGTTCACCCATTTGGATATTAAGTTAAGTTTTATTATCTACAAATAACAAATAACAAAATTATTGCACATTACGAAAAAATGTTGCTGTAGGGAAATCTGGTTGGGGGGGGGGTTCCAGTTTAAAGTGAGTCGTACTTAATTTAC
The DNA here is from genome assembly GCA_039090855.1 of Macrothele yani. Lineage (NCBI taxonomy): Eukaryota > Metazoa > Arthropoda > Arachnida > Araneae > Macrothelidae > Macrothele > Macrothele yani. The sequence continues at coordinate 52,543,848 of CM077032.1, read as the reverse complement.
GGGGAAAGTGATGTCAATTCCGATTTAAATTTCACGAACAAATTTTCTGACTGAAAAATTGATGATTTTGAGGGGCGATAATAACAAAAAAAAGTCTACTCATGGCAAATCGATACATGCCCATAGTTTAGGGCAGGAACTCGTGAAAAAATTTCTGCATTAATTTTAAAGATATTTATGTGATTCAGACTTCATACGGCATAATTTCCAACATTCACTTTTCCCAAACATAACATATTGATCTGATTTCTCCTATTCGCGTGAATCCCATCTGTTTTGTCATATGTAATTTTTTTTTTTTTGTACAGTAACGACGATTATGATTTTTATTAAGTGGGTTAGTGTAAGAATGGGTCACACACAATTTTCTCTGCAAAGGGGATGAGGAAAATCCCGTTTTGTGTGAATACATATTTTAAACGGCTGTGTATTGGTTCAAACATGTTTCATGGGAGTTATGTTTTAAGGAAGTAGAAAGAAACTAACTATATAAAATACAAACACTAGTAAGTGCTTCGAAATAAAGAAAACTGTGCAGAAAAGTAAAATAGTAAATTACGCAGTTTGTGTCGTACCGTGAATTTGTCAGAATGTAGAATAAAATATTTTTCCGAGTTTTTATTTTACGGATATATCTCAATGGAAACAAATTCTGACAAGATAGAAGCTATACGAAATAGGTAAACAAAAGGAGAGGAAACAATCTGATCATTGCAATACTTATGTATATCGAGTAAATGTATTTACGAAAGCTTTTCCCATATTAATGTTTTACTTATTTTTCCTTCCTTCCCAAAAGCAAACTGTGTAATATCGATTTTTTTTTCATTTCCGAAATTAGTGTTTGCTACGCCGTCATATCTGACATGAATTGAATACTTGCAAATAATGAAATGAAAAGTCGAGTCAGATAACTTGGTCTTATCACCAATTCTGATATGTTTCTAATTCAGAAACAACACCGGAACACATGATTACATACGTCATTCCATTTGATTATTTATATTTTCGAGATTGTGTGTGTGTGCAGTAAGCATACGTGATTACACAGACGATTGAACAATTACTCCCATAGTTTACGCTGATGTACATATGTTCAAGTTGTAGCAGGTTAAAAAATACATCGACTATTATACCCCGCTAATCGGGCGCAGAAATCGTAGGAATAAAAGAATAACTTTTAATTAAGCGACGATGCAAACTACGCGTTTAGTGGTAAAACCACTGCTGTGAGCTTTACCGATCCAACCCAGATCGCTAAAGCTCACAGCAGTAGTGGCAAGTTCACACCGGAAAGTACAAGCAGTCCCTTTCAGAGGCAGCGGTAAGAACGGGAAGCAGTAAGACACACATAACTCTTAAGGTTTAGGCCCAATTCACACTCAGTTGTATGGAGATAATATGAAGTAAATAAATTCAGGGTAGAGTCCCCTGATTTGATAGGTTTTAAAGAGGAACAGGAAAAGAGAGTTATAGATAAATACTGCTAAATGTGAGCGCGAGTGAATTGCACTTTTAGCAGTTGACAAAGAAGTAAAGGCTCCTAACGTTACCAGGGGAGCTGGGTTAGTCTGGCCGATGAGCAAGCGGCAAGGCCAAGGGAGAGTACGATTGATGCTGGTGACGGTTGAGAATGGTAATTCCTGGTGGTTTGATACTTTGGTAGTTCGTGGGGAGCTGGCGTGAAGAGTTGGAGTTGCACAGGAAATTAAAAATGGAGAAAGCATAAGGGAAGTAATAAGCATTTTACTAAGAGCAGTAGATTTTACTTACCTGCGCGTTTTTTATTTTTGTTTTGTTTTTTAGCGACAGTTGTGATTACGGGTGGATTGCTTACGAGTAGTTGGGAGAATTAGGAGCTAAGGAGATAATCGTTTTTAGGGCCAAACTAGGGACACTTAGTTGGAAATTCTGATGAGAATTAGTTTGAAAAAGGAGATTTTGTCCCGGAAATTGGAAATGTAGAAATTTATGTAGGAAGCGGAAGTCGGACAGCCGCGAAAAAAAAAAACAGAAAAAACAAGGGCACGATTTGGGGCCGAGCAAGAAATTGGGAAATAGTAATGAAATAACATGTTAATTTGCGGCGTTGGGAGTTGAAGTTCAAGTGTGCTTACCGTTCCGGAAAAATTATTAGTTGAAATAGTTGCAATGGGATTGATCAAATGATTATATGTAGAAGATTTTAGGAAGGGTGTATCTAACCCCAGGTCTTAAAGAGTCCTTAGAAATAGGAAGCTAGGAAATTTGGGTTAGAGTACCCGATAGGAAAGTGACACGGAAGCGAAGTAGAAAAGGGGAGGAAGATCTCTTACCCGGGATCCGACGGCTTAACGTTCCCATCCGACGCACGGCGGATATTTAGTGGATCGAACCTGAGGACCTTATCCGCGGCAGTTACGAACGTTGTCCACTAGACCCGCGGGACTGCAAAGGGGTTCACATTAATTTTTGTTACTTAGGATAAACGTATTGCCGTGGCTGATGGTTCATTAGTTGTGTTGAAATGGCGTGAAGCAAAAGCACACGTGGAGTGCGGACAGCAGGGAGAGCTGTTACAAAAAGTTGGATCTCTAGATAGATAATAATACTTAAGGTTTAGGTCCAATTCACATTCAGTTGTATGGAGCTAAAAAGAAGTAGATAGAATCGGGGTAGAGTCCCCTGTTTGGATAGGTTTAAAGAGGAATAGGAAAATAGAGTTGTAGATTTTTACTGCTAAAAGTGAGCGCGTGAAAATTGCACTTTTAGCAGTTGAGATAAAAGTAACAACTCCTGACACTAACTGAGAAGCAGGGTCAGTCCGGCGGGTGAGAAGGAAGCAGTGCCAAGGGATAGTCCGAGGAATTCCCATCGCAGCGGTAGAAGTGCGATTGATGCTGGAGATGGTTGAGCATGGTAATTCTTGTTGATTTGGTAATTCCAGGGGAGCTGGCGTGAGGAGTTGGTGGTATACAAGGAATTTGTAATGGAGAAAGCAAAAAGGGAAACAGTGAGATTTTTACTCATAGCAGCAGTTTTCGAGATATTACTTACCTATATGGGGTTCTTCCTTTTTTTTTTTTTTTTTTTTTAACGAAAATTGCGATAATGGGGTGAACTGCTTGAGTAGTAGTGGAAATTAGGAGCTAAGGAGTTGATCCTTTTAAGGGCCAAACTAGGGACATGTAATGTAGTTGGAAATTGAGATAAAATTTTTGTAAAGAGTTAAGATAATGTCCCGGAAATTTGAAATGTTGAGTTTGCTAAGGTGAAAATTCAGAGTACATACTAATTAGCATAAAACTGTTATCTTAGATTTTTTGTGTCAGTAATTTCTTTGAAAAATGGAAAAAAAATTAATTCAATTTTGACTGTGCTGAAGAAATAGTTACAGTTCAGATTTCCTTTCCGGGTTCTGGTAGTCGCCTGTTTGGTCAGAGATTCATCCCTGGAAATACATTATCAGTTGCTGCTTGGATTCCAAACGGGACGGTAGCACGTTGTGTGGTCTCCCGCCAGTTATCTGTCTCTGCAACTTTTTGCCTCTTCGGAAGATTTCTTTCGTCGCATCTTAGATAGTTTCTGGGTTACCAGTCTATTGTAATCAGTCCGGTTAGGAGATCTTTTAGTAGCTAAGCTTTTTTCAAAGCTCTATTAAAATTTTTCCGAATCCACTTCTCTTCGTATTGCTGTTAGCGCACCGTTGAAAATTTCGTGGCGCAAAAGGACTGCCGACGCTGAAGATGCAGGAATAGAATCTGATGCTGAACAAGAAGTTAGCCGTTTCATCCCCTCTATAACTGGAATCTGCAGCACAACTGCGGTAGAAAATGGTCTTAGAAGATCCAGGAGGATAAGGTGTTTACCTCCTGAGTTGAACACCAGTGTTCAAAAAAAGACCAGAAAAAGTAAGAAGGTAAGTATGAGGTCATTGGAACCTCAGTTGTCGGGTGGAGATACTGTTACACGGCACTAGCAGTGTTCCTGCCGAGTCTGCCGGTAACGGTGCTTGAGACCTGAAGTACAATTTAGTTGGCCACGGCACCAGGTGAGAATCTCAGGTGCACTGCTGCACTCAAAGATTCACACCAGAACATAAAAAATGAAAAGTTGAAGAATGACCCGAAGCATAAGGCTTGGGTGAATCCACCTTGTGAACAAAATAACAACAACAAATAAAAAATAAAATAATCTAAAAAAAAATGATACTTTGGGATCAGAGTTGTGATGAGGTTCACCCGCAATCACCAATTCGTGACTGAGTGTAGTGGTCCGGATCTTACTCCGGTACATTCAATCCCCAACCAGCCAGTACAACACTCACTTTCGCAAATAACACATGATTCTCAAATACACAACACAACATTTAATAACGTTCTGCGAGATTTAAACAGATCCGGCGCTCTCTAGGCGCATAGACAATTGCCCCTCATATGTGGGCAGCATACGGTGTCACACTTTACTGTCGGATAACGCAGCCGACTGAGTCTCCACCGGACTATCTGAACAAGAGATACTACTCGTTTACACACTAAATAGAGCTGCAGGTGATATTCATATACAATTGCTTAGAGAATGAAAAAAAAATTATATGCAAACGATCACATTAAAAATACTCGCGACACAAAATACACAAGCACGTTAATTTGCGGTATAAGATTATAGGTGCGAAATACTGCCAAAGTTAATTAACTAAATCTAATAAGCATGCACATGCAGAACCCTGCCCCGCTGACGTTGGTCCTGAACCAAAGTTAAAAGAAACTGTCCCGCCCAGCGGAATTTGTGGCCACACCTTCTCCCTTATTCATGTAAAAAAAGTAATCAGGAAATGGGCCCTGTAAGAAATTGAAATCTGTATGTGCAGGTATTTCCTCTGAGGTTCAGTCACTCAGCATTACTGCATCTATGTCCATGCAGCTTTGGGTGTCGGGATGGCACAAGTTCGCAGATGTGCGAAGAAAGAAAAAGGAAATATTCATCTACTTACAGTTTCATGACTTTGCTGTGCAAATCCGTTGTGCATCACATAATATCACACGACAAAAAAAAACACACACACACACACAGACACTTGCACCATGTGGCAGCACCGATGATTCAACACTTCACTTTGACGCTTGATGTAAATGAAGCACACAATTAAAAATGGTAATATCACGCCGCACTTTGTTGCAATGATTAGAGTGCACACTGATCTATTCTCGTGACGATTTGAAGGTGGGCGTTAAGCAAAATAGGCCCTCTCACATCTGATGTTGCGGTTTCCAAGATTAATTTTCTCGGCCGAGCGAAATCAGACGTGCTTTTACCTTAAGCGTATATCGGCAACTCAACATTTCACCTGTATATTTGTTAGGTATCGAAGCCACCGCTCTTACGCTCATATTTTTCTTTCGACATGTTTTTATCCCGTCGCACTTACACGTAGTGGCTTCGCTGCTTACGCGACCACACACACGCACACATGGGGCCTCGCTTCGCCCCGTAAGACAAGCGCATCTCTTCACTTTCTCCACAGTAGGGGATGAATGGGGGTGACGATTCCACACTGCAGTGGTTGGCATCCGAACCCGACTTTTGCTTGGCTTCGCTTCTCATTGGAATGACCACTGTCCACTCGCAGACTTCTTAATTCCCCTGTAACTTGGCTTTCATTAGGCCAAACAGTCGCTGATTTCCATTACGCTCCAGCCTAGAAATTTCTGCTTTATCCCGCGGATTTAGGCATTCCGCTGTCTTTATGGCAAACTGGCATCTCCAGCTGCCTCGAGTTGTCTCCATTTCTGACCAAATGCGGGGAGGTTTGCTGCTTCATTTTTCCCAATTCATTTTTTTTGCAGATCCAAGGCATCCAGCCTTTCACATCGGAGAGCGCACAGACAACTGAACTTTCTTCCTTATGTTCATGCCAAGTGCGAACTCTTATTTTTCTGCACGGACCACACAGAGAGCAATTGTTCTCGAAAATGCCCCAAACAATCGACTAATTTACGATTATTCGCTAAACCTTTTGTCCCCATCTTCATTCATTTACTCAAGTGGACCCCTCTTCGAAAGGTACCATTCCGTGTTGCTTAGTTTCCCGTCAGCTGCGCCCTGATATTTATGACCTAACAGAGCTATTCTGAGACCACCCAGCCAGAGAGAGAATTCGTCGCCTCTTTTCTTTCCAAACCCCCAGATAAAACTTTATCTGCTGTTTACACTTTTAAACTCCAATCAAGCCTCGAACAATTAATACTTAATTAATTTCACACATCAACCACGCCCATTAATTACTAAATTAATGGCGGGGGTGGGTCGTAACATCGGCCCCTCCTCAAGAAATCTAGAAGTCCTCTTCTGGGCCTATCGCTTTGCTCTTATCAATTTCCAGAGCAACCATTGAGTGCTACCTTTTCCCACAGGTAGAAATAATTCAAAATGGCAAAAATATTGCGTTTTTTGCCTTCAAGAGCATTGGAGCGACTTCCCAATTATCCCGCAATTTTGTTAATTAATTTAGAGAACATCCGAAAGAAAAAACAACGTAAATGAGAAATAAATAAAAAAAAACTGAACTGTAAAAGAACATGTGATCCTGCCGAACTGTGATTCCTAGCTGCCTCATACCATACGCGACATGGCGGACAAATTTTAGAGTTTTCTTCAGGTTTTAGGATGGGGGGGGGGGGGTGTCCACTGTAACATTCCATCCCCCCATGAAAGAAAAAAAAAAGGGGTGACTGGATGAAGTTTATTCATCCAATCACTCTATTTTTTTTTAACTGTAAACACTCAACCCTTTCTCACCGTCGCAAGGCACCTAATTCCGGATTTAAGTGCCCGGAGTGGAAGGAAAGTTTAAGGATTTCATCACACGTTCATTGCTACCCGTCGAGATATGCGGAAAGAAAGTTTAAATATGAGGCATAGCTTCGAGAATCCACGAGTTCCACAGATCTCTCACGTTCGATGCTCCTACGCCCGCGAAATGATTGGAGGACTTTTGACCTGGCTTCCCTGCACTCGTAAGGGATCCACAATCATGCGGGTTCGCGCTGCAAAGGGTTCGGTTTCTGCCCTCAGCTCATCGCTATCAGATAGAAATTCAGCAGCTCTCTCCCGAAATTTAGATTTTGCAATCGCGAGTTTAGTTTGCTCACTCCATCTACCCACCATCGCTACACTTTCGACATCCTGAAAAAGTGTTTAGCACGATACAGCGGATCAGTGCCTGTAAATAGCCTCAACATGTTTATGCATCCCGCTATTTGCTCACCGTAAACCATAGGTGCGGCTAAAGCTGTTTGTCTCAGCTGTGATGTACCCGCTGTACTTGTAACAGGTGTACTCTCTTCCGGTACAATTGCAGCCTCAGTGCTCACATGTTCTCCGTCAGAGTGACCATCAGAATCATCTGAATCCACGTGACTCGCAGATGACGATTTCTTCGTGTTAGCCATTTTGTTTTTCTTACCCACTAAAATTATGGCAGTTCTTAGAAAACAGCTTAAGGCTTACTTAATGCTAAATTATACAAAATTCGCACCGAACAAAACTAAATAAAAATAGTAATGGCAGTCAATTCGCACTTATTTTACGAACATGAGTGTTGTTCCGCTAGCTGCAAAATATAGGTATCGATCCTGGGACAACGGCACCATTAATGTTACACGGCACTAGCAGTGTTCCTGCCGAGTCTGCCGGTAACGGTGCTTGAGACCTGAAGTACAATTTAGTTGGCCACGGCACCAGGTGAGAATCTCAGGTGCACTGCTGCACTCAAAGATTCACACCAGAACATAAAAAATGAAAAGTTGAAGAATGACCCGAAGCATAAGGCTTGGGTGAATCCACCTTGTGAACAAAATAACAACAACAAATAAAAAATAAAATAATCTAAAAAAAAATGATACTTTGGGATCAGAGTTGTGATGAGGTTCACCCGCAATCACCAATTCGTGACTGAGTGTAGTAGTCCGGATCTTACTCCGGTACATTCAATCCCCAACCAGCCAGTACAACACTCACTTTCGCAAATAACACATGATTCTCAAATACACAACACAACATTTAATAACGTTCTGCGAGATTTAAACAGATCCGGCGCTCTCTAGGCGCATAGACAATTGCCCCTCATATGTGGGCAGCATACGGTGTCACACTTTACTGTCGGATAACGCAGCCGACTGAGTCTCCACCGGACTATCTGAACAAGAGATACTACTCGTTTACACACTAAATAGAGCTGCAGGTGATATTCATATACAATTGCTTAGAGAATGAAAAAAAATTATATGCAAACGATCACATTAAAAATACTCGCGACACAAAATACACAAGCACGTTAATTTGCGGTATAAGATTATAGGTGCGAAATACTGCCAAAGTTAATTAACTAAATCTAATAAGCATGCACATGCAGAACCCTGCCCCGCTGACGTTGGTCCTGAACCAAAGTTAAAAGAAACTGTCCCGCCCAGCGGAATTTGTGGCCACACCTTCTCCCTTATTCATGTAAAAAAAGTAATCAGGAAATGGGCCCTGTAAGAAATTGAAATCTGTATGTGCAGGTATTTCCTCTGAGGTTCAGTCACTCAGCATTACTGCATCTATGTCCATGCAGCTTTGGGTGTCGGGATGGCACAAGTTCGCAGATGTGCGAAGAAAGAAAAAGGAAATATTCATCTACTTACAGTTTCATGACTTTGCTGTGCAAATCCGTTGTGCATCACATAATATCACACGACAAAAAAAAAAACACACACACACACACACACACAGACACTTGCACCATGTGGCAGCACCGATGATTCAACACTTCACTTTGACGCTTGATGTAAATGAAGCACACAATTAAAAATGGTAATATCACGCCGCACTTTGTTGCAATGATTAGAGTGCACACTGATCTATTCTCGTGACGATTTGAAGGTGGGCGTTAAGCAAAATAGGCCCTCTCACATCTGATGTTGCGGTTTCCAAGATTAATTTTCTCGGCCGAGCGAAATCAGACGTGCTTTTACCTTAAGCGTATATCGGCAACTCAACATTTCACCTGTATATTTGTTAGGTATCGAAGCCACCGCTCTTACGCTCATATTTTTCTTTCGACATGTTTTTATCCCGTCGCACTTACACGTAGTGGCTTCGCTGCTTACGCGACCACACACACGCACACATGGGGCCTCGCTTCGCCCCGTAAGACAAGCGCATCTCTTCACTTTCTCCACAGTAGGGGATGAATGGGGGTGACGATTCCACACTGCAGTGGTTGGCATCCGAACCCGACTTTTGCTTGGCTTCGCTTCTCATTGGAATGACCACTGTCCACTCGCAGACTTCTTAATTCCCCTGTAACTTGGCTTTCATTAGGCCAAACAGTCGCTGATTTCCATTACGCTCCAGCCTAGAAATTTCTGCTTTATCCCGCGGATTTAGGCATTCCGCTGTCTTTATGGCAAACTGGCATCTCCAGCTGCCTCGAGTTGTCTCCATTTCTGACCAAATGCGGGGAGGTTTGCTGCTTCATTTTTCCCAATTCATTTTTTTGCAGATCCAAGGCATCCAGCCTTTCACATCGGAGAGCGCACAGACAACTGAACTTTCTTCCTTATGTTCATGCCAAGTGCGAACTCTTATTTTTCTGCACGGACCACACAGAGAGCAATTGTTCTCGAAAATGCCCCAAACAATCGACTAATTTACGATTATTCGCTAAACCTTTTGTCCCCATCTTCATTCATTTACTCAAGTGGACCCCTCTTCGAAAGGTACCATTCCGTGTTGCTTAGTTTCCCGTCAGCTGCGCCCTGATATTTATGACCTAACAGAGCTATTCTGAGACCACCCAGCCAGAGAGAGAATTCGTCGCCTCTTTTCTTTCCAAACCCCCAGATAAAACTTTATCTGCTGTTTACACTTTTAAACTCCAATCAAGCCTCGAACAATTAATACTTAATTAATTTCACACATCAACCACGCCCATTAATTACTAAATTAATGGCGGGGGTGGGTCGTAACATCGGCCCCTCCTCAAGAAATCTAGAAGTCCTCTTCTGGGCCTATCGCTTTGCTCTTATCAATTTCCAGAGCAACCATTGAGTGCTACCTTTTCCCACAGGTAGAAATAATTCAAAATGGCAAAAATATTGCGTTTTTTGCCTTCAAGAGCATTGGAGCGACTTCCCAATTATCCCGCAATTTTGTTAATTAATTTAGAGAACATCCGAAAGAAAAAACAACGTAAATGAGAAATAAATAAAAAAAACTGAACTGTAAAAGAACATGTGATCCTGCCGAACTGTGATTCCTAGCTGCCTCATACCATACGCGACATGGCGGACAAATTTTAGAGTTTTCTTCAGGTTTTAGGATGGGGGGGGGGGGGGGGGGGGTGTCCACTGTAACAATACCGACGGATTCCCCTCTGGGGATGGTTTTTTTATGAAAAAAAAATAGATCAGATAATCCTGCGGGACCTGACTATTTTAGTTTGTCGGGTGGAGATACCGACGGATTCCCCTCTGGGGATGGTTTTTTTATGAAAAAAAAATAGATCAGATAATCCTGCGGACCTGACTATTTGAGTTTGTCGGGTGGAGATACCGACGGATTCCCCTCTGGGGATGGTTTAGCTGGAAAAAATAGATCAGATAATCCTGCGGGACCTGACAGTGCTGCGGCATCAGGCTATTCCTGTGAGATTTTTCGCAAAAAGAGCGTGAATTTGCGTCAGTCTACGGAAAAAAAAACCGGCCCTTTTTAGGGCCGACTGAAAAATTTTCCAAAAAGAAATTGGCCATTTGTACACTGCAGGAAAAGGAAACGCAGTTAGAAAAGACTGGAACACAAATTCACACGAGTAAAGCTCAGCTTTACGACAAAAAAATTGAAACACAAAAAAGTTTCAATAAAAGTGAGGAAAAAAGAAAGGTTCGTAATGAACAGCCTCACGCACTGCAAGAAAGCAGTGACAGCTTCAAAATACAGGAAGCAAAAAAAGACACAGAATTATTAAAAACAGACTCAAATAAATATCTCCGTAATATTAATTTATTACACAGAGAAAAAAAAAGTTGTCCTTAAAAGCAATTTACAGAACTCTGTGCTAAAAGAAAGAATTGAAAAACATCGCAAAAATTTCCAAAACACAAATGTGACAGAGAAATTGATTGCTGATGTTGACAAATATTTAGGCGAAAAGGAAAAAAAAAGGCCCTCTTAAGAGCATTTCTGTTTCTGAGGAAAAAAAAAAAGGCCCTTTTAAGAGCATGGTACAGAATTCTGTGCTAAAAGAAAAAATTAAAAAACATCGCAAAAAAAATTCCAAAACACAAAAGTGATAGAGAAATTGATTGTTGATGTTGATAAAAATTTAGATGAAAATGCTATGCATAAGCAAAAAAACTGGTTACTCCAACCGTGGAAAAACCAAAATAGTTCGCTGGCAGGCTTAGCAAAGAAATTAAAGAGGGAGAAAAAATTAACTGTAATGAAGATGCTCAATTGCAGTATGCTAATAACAACGATGAAGAAATGCTTCGGTTAAATGCTGTTACCAATGCCCAAGATAGTATTACTGTTAGCAGCATTGCCGTAGAGAAAGACTCTTAAAAACAAACAAGGAAGTGAACAGCGGAATGCTGCCTTGTGAGTGCACCACCTCATTACCCTTGCCCAATTTCTCTGAGGAAGGTAAAAAAAAAAAAAAAAAACGGCCCGTTTAGCAGCCTTCCTTTTTCTGAGGATGAAGGTTGCAGTATGCTAATAAATCAATTGCAGTATGCTAATAACAACGAGGAAGAAATGATACGGTTAAATGCTGTTACTAGTGCCCAAGATAGTACTACTGTTAGCAGCATAGCCGTAGAGAAAGACAGCTTAAATAAAAAAAGCAAAGGCCCTGTTAGAGGAACCTTTCCCTTTTTCTCTGCGGAAGACAAACACCCTCTTAGTGGAACCTTTCCCGCTTTCTCTGAGGAAGAAAAACACCCTCTTGGTGGAACCTTTCCCTTTTTCTCTGAGGAAGAAAAACACCCTCTTAGTGAAACCGCTCCCGCTTTCTCTGAGGAAGAAAAACACCCTCTTAGTGGAACCTTTCCCTTTTTCTCTGCGGAAGACAAACACCCTCTTAGTGGAACCTTTCCCTTTTTCTCTGAGGAAGAAAAACACCCTCTTAGTGGAACCTTTCCCGCTTTCTCTGAGGAGGAAAAACACCCTGATAGTGGAACCTTTCCCTTTTTCTCTGAGGAAGAAAAACACCCTCAAAGTGGAACCTTTCCCTTTTTCTCTGAGGAAGAAAAACACCCTCATAGTGGAACCTTTCCCTTTTTCTCTGAGGAAGAAAAACACCCTCTTAGTGGAACCTTTCCCTTTTTCTCTGAGGAAGAAAAACACCCTCATAGTGGAACCTTTCCCTTTTTCTCTGAGGAAGAAAAACACCCTCATAGTGGAACCTTTCCCTTTTTCTCTGAGGAAGAAAAACACCCTCTTAGTGGAACCTTTCCCTTTTTCTCTGCGGAAGACAAACACCCTCTTAGTGGAACCTTTCCCTTTTTCTCTGAGGAAGAAAAACACCCTCGTAGTGGAACCTTTCCCTTTTTCTCTGAGGAAGAAAAACACCTTCATAGTGGAACCTTTCCCTTTTTCTCTGAGGAAGAAAAACACCCTCATAGTGGAACCTTTCCCTTTTTCTCTGAGGAAGAAAAACACCCTCATAGTGGAACCTTTCCCTTTTTCTCTGAGGAAGAAAAACACCCTCTTAGTGGAACATTTCCCTTTTTCTCTGCGGAAGACAAACACCCTCTTAGTGGAACCTTTCCCTTTTTCTCTGCGGAAGACAAACACCCTCTTAGTGGAACCTTTCCCGCTTTCTCTGAGGAAGAAAAACACCCTCTTGGTGGAACCTTTCCCTTTTTCTCTGAGGAAGAAAAAACACCCTCTTAGTGAAACCTCTCCCGCTTTCTCTGAGGAAGAAAAACACCCTCTTAGTGGAACCTTTCCCGCTTTCTCTGAGGAGGAAAAACACCCTCATAGTGGAACCTTTCCCTTTTTCTCTGAGGAAGAAAAACACCCTCAAAGTGGAACCTATCCCTCTTTCTCTGAGGAAGGGGAAAAAACGGCCCATTTAGGAGCCGTTCTTTTTCTGAGGATGAAGGCTTAATAACGGAAGCAAATGGCCTTAACATTCTGATTTGGAATGCGCAGGGTATCAAAAGACAACACAGAGAATTTTTAGCCTACTTAAAGTATAAAAAAATTGACGTTGCATTAATTAATGAATCATGGCTAATCGATAAAATTAAATTCGAAATTCCCAATTACAAGGTTTATAGGAAAGACAAAACCACCAAAAGCGGCGGAATTTTGATTGCGGTTATTGATAGATTAGAGCAAAGTGAAACACCTTGCAACACTGAAGATGGTCAAGAAGCCCACTCAGTTATAATTAAAACAAAAAATAACCCGATCAAGCTTACGGCCTTTTATAATCATCCGTCACATACGGTTACCAGTGAAGCTCTGGACAAGCTTTTTGAAGAAGACATCCCCACCATAGTAGCGGGGGATTTTAATGGCAAACACCGCTATTGGTACTGTCCTAGAGCTAATAAAAGTGGGAACAATATTTTCAGATATCTCTTAAATAAAAATATTGATCTGGGGGCACCTTCCGAGCCCACCAGAACAGCGTTAAGAGGAACTAGTAATGTGCTAGATTTTGCGCTATGCAAAAATAATAGATATTATTATGAAATCTATACTGCAGCAGCGCTCTCATCTGATCATAACCCCGTTCATCTACAGCTTTTTACTGACAAAACTGTAATGGTAACACCCAAAATGGTCACGAACCTAAAGCAATTCAAAGAAAAAATTAAATTAGTATCACCTCCAGAAATCGGAGATTGCAATAGCAAAGAAGAAATTGACAATGCTATTGAAACCTTGCCATTAAAAGGGTTATGGAGGCTTGCCAAACACCTGCCAAAGAAAAAGAAACCCGTATTTCTTACCCAAAGAAATATTGGATCTTATTAAGGAGAAAAATAGAAACCGCAGTAAATGGCAAAGAACCAGAAATAAAAGATTTTATGACCTTTACTGCACCCTTAACAGGCAAATCAAAAGAGATATCAGAAAGTTTGAAAACGGTTCATGGGGTCAATTATTAGAGGAAGCACATATTGACTACTCTGAAAATTCGAACAAAAAAAATAAAATGACCCTGTGGAACCTTACTTCAAGTTTGCAAAATAAAAATATCAGATTACTCCCACCTCTCCAGAAAGCAGATGGGACGGTTGTTGGAACCGATGAAGAAAAAGCGGAAATCTTTGCAAACTCACTCGAAAAGCAATTTAAAATAAATGATATCCCTGACACTGATGTAGCCATTAAAATGCAAAAGGCCCTGGATACTTATTTTAAACATGCGGAGGATGTAGAAAATTCTAGAGTCATCACCCAAAGTGCACAACTCTATGAAGAATTTACTAGTAAAAGAAAAACTGTATTAACATCCCCAATTAAAAGTAAACAGAAAGGCCCTTTTAAAAAAAATAGAAGCACAAGGCATAGAAAACAGCAGCCAAAAGTAGTAAATGCTACGGCCTCTTTTACGTCCGATAGACAAGTTAAAGGTGCTACGACCTCTCACGGGTCCGGAACGCCAGAAACTGGAAAGATAAGAAATAAAAAAAGCCCTTTTAAGGGCCAAAAAAAAATTTTTGTTCCTCCTGACTTTGAAAAACCACTACCCATCAGTGAAAGAGAAGTTAGGTTTCATATTAATAACCTTAAAAATAAAAAGGCACCGGGCAAAGATGGCATAAATAATAAAATTCTGAAAACATTACCGGAAGAGTATATGCAAATGATTGGCCCTTATAATAGTGGCTCCCTAAATAAGGAATAAAAACCCTGATTGTGGCTTTTCTTTATTTTTCGGTTGTTTACTCAAAATGAGTATCTTAAACCTCGATCGGTGTAATATTGTGATCACACCACCTCAGCTATGGTTACTCTGACATGCCTGTCAAGAATCGACAAAAGTAAACCTGCGAAAAAATCCTTACTCTCATTGGCTGGCGAGTAACGAAGCAAGAGCGGACCCGTGAGACACCCTGAGCAATGGCCAGTTTTGTCTTATCCGGTGTTGAACGTCGATTTTTCTCTGGGAAACTTATTCTGTGTGTGATGTTTTTTTTTCAGGTTCCCCTTTCCCGTGTCCTTTCCTTCTTTTCCCCCTGTACTCATCTATGGCACAGGTGTACCGGGCATTTTTCTGCGGAGGGAAATATCGCTTGGAATGGCTTGTTGTTACAGGTAAGTATGTAGGGCAGCTTACAACTTCACTTCTTAACGGGTAACCGTCTACTCCTTCTCCTCTAATATTTTCATAATTTCCTTTCGCACTTGTCTATCAGGGAAATCTGTTCCCAAATATCTTATCTTCTTCTTTTTCACCTGACAAAAGGCGCAGAGCGCTGAGGGTTCAGGTCTCTCAACCTCAGATAGGAAATTCTCTCTCTGGTTAGAAGTTTTAAAATATCAACTCTCTATGTTTTGGACGGTCAGACACTTTCGTGTCAGATCTGGAACATTTGTCCGCCTACATGGACGTTCCGGATGTATCTTCGGGCTGCACCCGCCGTTCTAGGTGACCTCGCCGGCTCTTTGTGTGCGGGTCCTTTCGAGTTCTTCGGAGGATCTGTATGACTCGGGGGTTTGTCTGGTGTTGCTTGTTGGGCCGTGGTGTGTGTAAACATCATTGAACCATTTTCAGGTGTTTATTTTGGGCGTGGTGAACAGTGTGAAAATGTGTTGCAACAAAGTTCGTGTATGGGGAGGGGACGTCGTGCGAGAGCACATTAGGGCGCTCCTTCTCCCAGCCCCCATGATTTGGGGGTCTTATACGAAGACAAAAATCTGGAAACTATTAATCTTATTCGCTCAAATGCTGAGTCACAATATGGCGCTGGGTGAACAAATATCTGTTCCTCCACGATTCTCATGTCCCATATTTCAATGTGAGTGGTGAAATGTGCTCATATTTTGCAACTTCTTCATTTTTTGTGACAATTTGAAGCTAATTTAACGTGGTGAAAGTGCTGTGCAGTCCTCTCACACCCAGTCATTTTATTTTGAAACACATCGACGGAATCCCTAGTCTGTTGGCAATGCCCTCATATCTCGTACTTTCTTGATCTTCAAAATGCATCGTAGTAAGTTTTTATTTGTACTACTTGGTGATGGGAATTTTTCATATGCCTATAAAAATTCTGTTTGTGAGAAAACGATTTCTCGCACGCTGAACATCTGTAGTCACCTTTTTTTTTTTTTTTTTTTTTTCTGAAGATGATGAATCAGTGCTTTCGTCAGAATGAATATTTCTCTTATGTCCATACAAATTAAATGACTTCGTGAATATTTTCTTACAAAACGGGCAAGAAAAGCAATCTTTAATCTTCATACAAGGTGCATCAACAACATTACCATGCATCGTCCACAGTAGCTTTGAGAAAAAGCACACCTGAAATGAGAAATTGAGATTCAAGTAGTGATGGGCATAATCGATTCATTCGATTATGAAAATATATTGAAACATTCGATTACGATAAATTGATTCGAATGAAAAAAACCTCTCGATTGCACATAAGCTGTCTCGTTCAAACGAATGCATTCGAAAGGCGAAATCACTCGTCTCTTCTCGAGAACATGGGTTCCGAGGAAAATCGCTCGTCTACCCGAAAACATCTCGAGAGGTTCGGAAGTACTCGCTTTTCACGTGATTGAATTATCTCTCGCACCGAGAATCACTTGTGTTCCTTAAAACTTCTTTTCGGGGGGGGGGGGGGGTCAGCGTCATTTTCTTGTAGGACTTCCGTCCACAGGTAGTAGAGTTTAGGTCCCAGCCACCTACAGCGAGATCGCCTTTTGGGCAGGACACAGAAACGGAAAGAATGAGAGCAAGTCTAGCGACTTTTGACAGAACAGTTTGTAGTGAGATTAGAGTACAGTAGATGGCGCCACCGTACAAGTACGATATTGCACATAGATGGGTGAGAGAATTTCAGGGAGGACATAGGAAAGGATACCCATTTAACCAGTGGGTCCAGCCTGGGGGCCGTCACTTTACGTGCTCGTCCGATGCACGGCGGACATTCAGCGATTTTTAGTAAATCACGCCATCTCTGAAAGATCAGCCCAGGCTTGAGCCTGAAACACTAAGCACTAAGCCATCAGCGGCTCATCCTTAAAACTTCTTAAGCTAGGTTATGCTCATAAAGGAAGGATATATAGAGAAGACACTGGCTGTATTAAGCTGGAACTCATGACGTCATGAAGTCGACTGCAGCGCACCAGTGACCTAAAACAGAACTACAGTTGTTTGACAGCTGGTTTCCCAGGTAACACCCACCAACCACGTGATTTTTGTCAGTTAATGTCATATATTTTACTTTTGACTGTTGACTTTGGCTTGCTATCCGGCAGTGTTGAAGATTCTTTTTGGTTTTCATTTACTCTAGCGTTCTAATAAGTGATATTATTTTGCTTATTACTTACTGATCGTATACTTTTCCTTACAGAATTCATAACTTTTGGGTTTTTACGCGTCTGTTGTTCGTTTGATTGTTTCTTCCATATCCACTCTGCTTCACTTTCAATTCTAATTTGTATTCAATTGTCATCTGCTTCGGCATCTACGTTATTGGCTTCGTTAGCTTTTTTGGCTTATCTTTTTTACTATGCATTTGTGTAGCCTGTATTTCCATAATTGGCAAACATTTGTGAAAATTGTTTTCCATCTTCGTAATTTTTTGTTATTTCTGAAGTAAAGGAATGTCTTCCGCTGTCGCCTGCGCTGGGTTGCCGTAGCAACTATTGCCGACGTCACGGGGTTACGTCACATTTTGCTTCTGTTTTAGGTCCGTGGGAGCGCCACTTTCTATGGGAGGAGTTTCCATGGACTCCTATGTCTGTTTCCACTCTATAGATCCTTCCTTTATGGTTATGCTATTCGAAAAAATCCAGGCGTCTTTACTGTCATTCCGTCCAGCGAAAGAAAGCTGAGCGTGTAGCACTAATTACAAATCATTCGAATGGTTATTTGGAATGAATATCTCGATTTGTCAAACGCAGAAGGCGGCTCTGAGCGTACTACGCCATCTACCGGTGAATTCTAAAATAAAAAATCGTTCGAATGATTATTTCGAATGAATATCTCGATTGTAACCTTTCGATTCTTAAATTCAATCGATTATGCCCAACACTAGTTTCAAGTGGGTTCAAGCAATTTGTTAAGTTTCGGGCATGCGCATTACAGGGAATAAGGATTCAGCCACTGTGGGAATAATCTGGAGTGTTATCGACTGTCCACTCCTGGGCAAAGAATGCCTGACCAACAGATGGGGAGAAACTTCGTAAGTCTCGGACATGCGCATTAGAGGGAATTAGGATTCAGCCGCTGTTGGATTGAGACGCTAGTTAGATAGAAACATACATTTTGAATGGTCAGTTATAAAGTTATGGAAAAGTACAGGGTGGTTTTTTTTTCTAGTCTTTTCAGAAAGTCCTGATTAGGACTTACTGGCATTCGGTTTTCTGTGCGTTAGCGAACGTGATAAAATTAAGAGGGCTACCGTGTATAATCATGTAAAGGTCCGTACCTCAGTCAAGTGTTGGTATGAAAAATCCCTTCATCTTAGCTAAAATTCTGCCACAGCATGACTGACTTTCAGAACTCTGCTCACAGTTTTATAAGTTATTCTGCTGGGAATTCTTTCCTTGTAATGAGATAATGGATCTTTGTAAAGAAATTGTCGAATTAAAGGATAAAAGTAATATCACTAAAATTCACCTGAAAGATAAACTTAAAAAACTATATAAAGCTTTCTATAACAGTAATATCCCCAATTTAAAAAATAAAATAGGTAAAACCATGTCCCAAAAGCCTGGGATGACATGAGTGACATGAAACTTCAGTCCAAGATAAGAAATCTTAATTTTAGGATTGCCCATAACATCGTCCCCGCTATGGAATGGTGCAAAATATTTCTTTCAGCTCCTAATGATAATATTTCTTTCTGCTTCTCATTGTGATAAAGTTGAAACAATCACCCATCTGTTTGTACAATGTAAGGGAAACTAGGAAATTTGGGGGTGGTTGAGCAAGTATAGGAGCCTAACCACTGTTTTTGACATAGAAAACATCTTGCACCATACCTCAGTCAAGAAAAAAAATATATCAGTTCAAATAAAAAAAGAAAGTAGTGAAGAAAAAAAAGTAGTTCACGATAAATTTTAGGGGCAATTTTTTTTTTTTTGTATATAAAATAACTATTTATCGCAAATAGCAAAAACTTACCTAATCCCTTTTTAATAAAGGTTATTTTTCAGTTTACCTCGGACCATCATGCTAATAATAGGAACGTTGGATAAAGAAAGGTTTTGTACACTTTTTCCACGCTATATTGAATTGGCCGTATGTGGGGCTGAGTCATATTTTCTTTTTATAGATTTTTAAAGTTTGGACTACTTTTTGCTCCGCGTCATGCTTTGCATCGCAAGTGATACGGCATTTTGGTATTAGATGTTTACCTCCAACGTAGGTTTTGTAGACAATGCCGCTGGGCAAAAGCAATTGCATTTTTTCCTCATATGCAGATGTCTTTCTTCCATGCTAAAAAATGAAGACAAACTCTTTTACGATTGGAATTCACAGCGTCACACAAAGCACTACTCCAACGTTACGTTTTAGTCTACAAAACCTTGGTCCGAGGTAAACTGAAGAATTACCTTAATGAAATTTAAACTCTTTGAGAAATATATAAAAGAAAAAAATTATGCAGTATAAGAAAACAAATTCACATAGGTACGAATCAAACATGCTCCTATGACTGCCCCAACGAGTTTTATTTTTAAATTTAGCGCAGACAAACGGTTAAAAGAACATTCCTCCCAAATGACTACACAATTCCAAAGAACGTGATCACTGCGCATAGGTTGTACGCATGGAGAAGCACGTGACCACTGAGCCTCTGCTGCCGAGGGCTCCGTGTTCTACTTTCGAAATCGGGAACTACCTAAAAATTGTTCTTATTCGGAAGTCAAATATTAGCGGGCAGATAACAGGAATGGTCCGGATTGTGTTTTTTGAAGCAGTTAGAAAATACGTGTAACTAATGAGGAAATAAAGCAAATTGAAACATAAAAGACTAGTTTGTATCTTGTTTCTCCGTGATCTTCATTGACCAATGCGGAAATAAAGCAGATGCAACAAATAACTGTTTACTAGTTTGCATCTTGCTCCATTTCTTTATCCAACGTTCCTATTATTAGCATG
This sequence comes from Macrothele yani, assembly GCA_039090855.1. Taxonomy (NCBI): domain Eukaryota; kingdom Metazoa; phylum Arthropoda; class Arachnida; order Araneae; family Macrothelidae; genus Macrothele; species Macrothele yani. Next base: position 52,523,531 of record CM077032.1, on the reverse strand, counting down.
ATTCACTGAACGATCATATATGAGCAGACCCGATGGTACCAGACAACATTCCTTGGGCAGCAATCTTTTAAATCACTCCTAAAAACATCCAAGGTCTTTAATTAGCATATTGCTGAAGTTTTATCAGTAGATTTCTGATTCTAAATATTTTTCCTATATTCTATAGAAATTCTCCTTCCCCACAAAGTAACAAGTATAGCTGATTTTTTTTGTTAACGCCTAGTGCATACCATAGATGGAGACATACGTTCGCTTGAATGGGGTGTGCTGAAAATTAAATAACTTCCGAAATTTTTTCAGTTGCGTTGCTTTTGTTAAGTAATACCATAATTGACATTACCGCATGCAGAACACTATTAGTAATAAAATTAACGACATTGTAAATTTCACAGATCTTGGTAATTCTACTAAAACTATATCAAATAATTTTTAAACTAGTATTTTAGTAAAATCAAAAATTTTATTATTTTTTTCTTCATATTTTGATCAAAGTTGATGAAAACCGGAGCCAATTGAAAAGGTGTGAAACCGTATTCTGGGAACGTAAAACTCCTGACGGATTAAATAATCTCAGTTATTCGACTTTTGACTTGTTAGCATTGGTAGATGTCGCCACATGAGATGATCTTAAAATCTTTCCCAGTTGTCTAACACCATTTAGTATGAAATAACGTCATTGTTAACATCATTATCGAAGTGGTTAGTAATAACTGTATTATAAAAATCCGTAATAACACAGTAAACATTTATTTTCTATGTTCAGCTTCGTTTCGTTGCTAAAACATATCCGAAAACGGAAATATTTGCTGCACAGATACAGTACGAATACCCCAGTAGATTCAAGTTTTTCAGCAGTTTTTCATACTCTTCCTGCGATCCTAAATAACCACAAATGAAGCCATCTTTTTCAATATTGTAATCCCTCAAAATTTTCTGGAAAACGTCATTTGATGAAACCCCATAATCTTCAGTGAAACTTCGAAATCTCAAATGTGAGCCCCGTTCTACGTTGCACCATCTGATAACCTTAAATACTTTAATGATTGCTTGCATATCTTTTTCGATAGCTTTTATTGCATAAGCGCAACTGACTAGTACACTTACAGTGCAGTAACAATAATTTCGCCGGAGCCAAGCTTCACGTGGTCGCCGCGACGTAGACTTAGGCATACCGCAACGGTGTTCACCTCGTCCTACTTGGAGGTCACTTTGCGGTAAAAATCTTTAAAATGCAATTTACTTAGGATATTATTTCACCATTTGCCATGAAATTTCATACTCTGAAGTTTGTACGTCTAACGTTTTTTCGATATCCTTCAACATTTGCGGTGAAATAAGTTAGAACGCTAAACTATACATTTACCAGATCTAAATACACTGCATTTTTGATAGTAGAGCATACCGTCCTATTACGAAATCTATTAATTTCTTTTTTTCACGAGTACGATTCTTCAAACTGACTAATAGTCAGTTTAGCAATTAGTTTAAATTATGCGCAATTTCGTTATTAAAAAGACTTCGATATTGATACCAGACAATCTGTAAATACGGAAGTTGACAGAATGAACTTTTGGGCATTGGTGGGAGTGTGTGTTCACTGATGTTTACACACACTCCCAACACGGCCCAACAAGCAACACCAGACAAACCCCTGATTCATACAGATCCTCCGAAGAACTCGAAAGGACCCGCACACAAATAGGTGGCGAGGTCACCTAGAACGGCGGGTGGAACCCGAAGGTACACCCGGCACGTCCATGTAGGCGGACAAAACTCCCTTTCAGAGGTGACAGCGACCCGGACGGGAGACGGTCAGAAAGGACAACGGGCCGACAGGTGCACCATGGCACTCACATGACCCACGGCAGGTGCCTCCCCATCCCGCATCCACAAGGAACCGGCGCACCACAAGCGGCAAATACACAACACCCTCCCTTCGGACACCTCATCAAAAGGCACAGAGCAGAGACTGAACCAAAACACTCAGTCCCTCCTCCCCCGGTCCCACTCTCGACTGGAGACGAGACAAAATAAACTACCGATGAAGGGGTCTGAGGCTAACCTCCACACCCTCCATCAAGACAACATACACAAACCACAAAAACATAACACTAGGAAAAGCCCAACGCACCCGGAGAGTTACCTCGGTATTCAAAGGCCGAACGAAACTAAGGAGGTAAATTACCCAAATGAAAGGTGTAATTGTTCTAAGAGAAGTTGATGGGCCTACGACTTGTTCGCTACGCCTAGGGAGCAGGTCAATGTACATCTGTTGCGTGTTCTTCCCGGCACGGTCAGCATCAGCAAAGTCTTGCAGGCGACCTCCAAGCTGGTAAGACCTATGCATCCTCTAGCGCCGACGTACAACAAATTTGGTGGGCGGGAACGTATTTGGACGAGTCCCATCCCGTGAAATAGGAGGCCAAAGGTCCACACGGGTGTTCGGCGACCAGGGCTCCCTTCACACTCTTAAACTGAAGTGCACTGAGCCATGTCGGAAGGTGCTTGACTTCCAAACCCTCCTCCGACCTGGGACAGGACAGGACCGCCAGAACCACCTCCTCGGTCTTTATCCCGGCCCAAATGAAGCCAAAGACCGCTCTCTCCATCTGCTTCATGAGACTCCCGGGTGGGGATTCAATTTCCCTGGCAACAGTGCATTTCGAACCCGAAGCGCATTAGCTAACTTGGTTCCATTTGGCTCTCCAAATGCCGACCTCCTGCCACCGTTCTTGCTCCTTCCTCATCTCCGCAAGAACTTTCCCCTAGGAGCTCACGTGGACCCCTTCCTAAGAAAACTGTATACGGAGTATCCGAACGGGCCCATCGGTCACGGTTAAACTTGTAACCGCTGACTTCTCCCACTTTCCCCAGAACATAATACTCGACTTCTCCTCATAGAGACTAGCACCGGTCGCACTGCAATACTTTGCGAAAGCATCCCGCATCCCCCTCGAGCTCCTTTCCGAGTCAACGAAGAAGGAGACATCATCTGCGTATGCAAGGTACTTCAACGACTCCCCCTCCCCGGGACCGGAAAACCCCCAATACTGTCCTTGTTGGCAATTCTTCTCAAAAGGGTCTCCAAGACCAAAACAAACAAAACGGGAGAGAGGGCATCCCTGCCTCACTCCGCTTTGAACCTCAAAGAGGGGAGAGAGACGACCGGTAATAATGACTCTTCTGGAAAGGTCTCTATAGAACGCCCCAATCGCACTTCGGACAAATTCTCGGAAGCCATTGGATTCTAACAATCTTCCGACAAACTCATGCGATACCCTATCGAAAGCCTTGCTCTGGTCTGCCGAGAAGAGCCCCATCTTAATGCCCTTCTCGCCCAGATAAGTGATAGCATCTCTGACGCTCATAGTATTCCACTGCATCCGGCGCTCCGCGATATCACACGTCTGGTTAGCACTAATGAGACGAACCGCTATCTTAGCAAGCCTGCTGTTAATGACCCTCGCAAGGATCTTATAGTCCACTGTGGACAGAGACACCGGTCACCAACCACTTATCTTCCTCGACGGTGCGTTGGAGGTCTTTCATAGCAAAGTGACCATGCTCCTCCGCATGTTAGCGGCATACGACTCACCTGCACAATCTCGCTGTACACCCTGGTAAGCCAGGGCGCTAACACATTAACAAACTTCTTGTAAAAGAAGTTTGTTATAGACTTCTTTACAAGAAAAAAAAGTAAAAGAAGTTTGTTGTAAAAGAAGTTTGTTAATGTGTTAGCGCCCAGGCTTACCAGGGTGTACAACGAGATTGTGCGGCCGAGGACTTGCCGTGCGAAAATGCTTGAGTCGCCACCCTCACCTCATACACCGTGAACTCCTCTTCGAGACTCTCCAAGTCTTCGACGTACTCTCTAACCACATATCCATGACGGCAGGATCTACTTCCTCGCAATAAAAAAGAGATCGCCTTAATATCTAGCAGCTTCCTGTAGGATCTGCTTATTGCCCGTCACCTTAGTACCATCAATGTGGAGAACTTGCAGGTTTTCTCTCTTCCTCTCCGACTCGAGTTTGCGGTAAATGTGGTTAATATTCCTCTCCTGCTCAAAACTCCTAATAGCCCCTTGAAGATAAACTTCAGAGCCGATGCCTCTATAACAGTCGGAAATCTTATCTGGTCTGGGTAATGATTCCCAGGTTACACACGTCCTCATTACCCTTCGGAACCGCGTTCAAGAAGTTGATCAGAAAAACCTGAGTACCCGCTAAGCTCTCGCCAACTCTTTACCTCGAGCAACCAAGGTGCTCCGGACCTCGTCTTTCGCCCTCTCCCAACAACCGATCTCGTTATCGGTGGCCGTCTCTGCATCCGCCTCCAAGATCGAACTGATGTACGTCAGCTCTTCAACGTCGTCTAACATTCATACGTTTAGACGCCACGGTGTCGCTCTCCTCTCCCTCGGTGCCGGCTCGTAGACGTCCATCACGACAACGCTGTGATCATAGATAAAACACGGCTGTGGGTTAGGGTTTAAGACCTCGCCCCTCATATCCCAGTAGATCTTCGAGAACAACAGCATGTTGATCCTCGCAGCCAAATGATTCCTGCGCCAGGTGAACCCCGGCTACTGCGGGAACAGCTGCCTCCACACGTTCTTGAGTTGCTGGATCTTAATTAGATCCGTACGACCCTTTCTGTACCGCATTGACCACCTGCACCTGTGAGTAATCAACTGATCGATATGGTTATCCACCACCGAGTTGAATTCCGCACCGACGACCAGGAAATCTTAGCTACTTATAAGAAAGAACGGCAGCTGATCATAGAAACAACACCGGAGAGGCCGCTTCACCGGAACGTAAACACACACCATCTTAATGTACATCAATCAGCTATTAACCGAAATAGCCGCCACGTGACCGTCCCGATCAGTCTGCATCTGCGTGATGCTACCCTCGTACTGCGGGTTGTAGACTATGGCCACCCCAGTGAAACCATTCGCTCCAAGCGAGAAGTCAGGTCGATGTTCCTACGGAAAGCAGAAACTTGCTCGGGCTTCTTGTGGTGAGTTTCTTGCACCAGCAGAAAATCAACACCAGACTCCCTGAAGTAGCCATCCTGCCACTTCTGTTTTTCGACAGTGCGGAGACCGTAAACGTTCAACGTACCAATACGCAGATCGGTGACTTGGTAATTAGCGGCCATACTTACCTTAACCTGAAAAAGCAAGTAGTATGTCAACATATAACGCCAAGTCAAACAAACAATAAAATTCAGAAACCGAGGGAGAGGAACCCTACCAAAAAAGCAACTCACCTTGAAGATCTTGATCTATTGCATCCATCCGTCTAATTCCGACATACACTCTTTCTTTTTCGCCGGCTTTGACGCCCGATAACCGTCGGAATAGTGTAGCCCATTCAGTCGAATCATGTCTTGGCAAATTTGGCGAGATCCTTCGCCGCATCAACGTTAGCCTGCGTCAGCTGCTTTCCCCGAAGCTTGAAACTGGCTCTTAATTCTTCGGACATCTGCTCAGCCAACTGTTCTTCGTCAGAATCCGAAGAAAGCTCGGATTCCCTGCAAAAGAATCTTTTATCACCCATAGTATCGGAGTGCTGCTTGTCCTGCTAACTCGCGTCGCCGGCAGGCGTGCTCACTTCGACAGAGTGCTGGCTTGCCCCGGCGGGTACCCTGGCGTCGTTACCGCGGTGTCCACCGTTCGCAGAAGACTCGGTCTCAAGCACCGCTTCACTGCGAGGACCCTCCTTGGACTCCGTTGGCGTCCGCAGGAGTGGTAAAGAAGAAGTCCCAGATTCCCCATCGGGAGTCCGGGGCTGCTGCTGACCCTCCACAAGTCCACTAGGGGATGCAAACTACCTGCCCACTTGCAGGAGAGGCCGTACACTCATTTCCGACCACACGAGTCGTCGGATTGCCCTTCGAACATATCCTACACTGGATCCGTTGCGGGATCCGCTGCATCAGATCTCAGGATCTCTTTTTCAGTCGTGGCGACTGCACCAAAACTCTCGACTTCGTCATTTTTTGAGGAGATGGGAGTACAGGTCTCCTCGACAATACAAACATAATTATCACTAACATTACATACACTAATGACATCAGTTTTTACATTTTCAAAACCATTATCAACTTCAATTTGGGAACCATTACCCTCGAAAAATTCCACATTCTCATCTACACGATTCACACAATTTTCTCCTTCCTTTTCACCCGATCACACCTTCATTTCCTCGTTATCTTTGCCCACCATTTTCACATCCTCGTCAATAATACTGACTCCATTTAACTGATTTGTCATTTGCTCAATAGACTGATTAGAGAATTTCCTTGACTTTTAGGTAACCGTAGTGTAACCGTCTCCAGCCTCTGGTGAACGAACTCTCTTGTCCACCGTGAGTTGACCTGTAGAAAAAGAATTCTCTTTATCATTATTTGGAGAAATTTTCTCCGCCTCACCATTACTTTCACTTACCTGCTCCACATTGAAACTACCTTTGGGTTCCTGCTGGGCACTCCCCGAGCCACGAAGTAGGGGGTTTCTACTACCTCGCCACTCGAGGAATTTTCCCTGGCTTCAGGAGTTTCCCACACTTTCTCCGTGACGTCAAGCGCCTCTAAAAGATCAACTCAGTTTACCTGGGATTGCCCGGCACCGGCTATCTGGTCTCTTGTGTTGTGGAGACTTGCACTTCCCGCATGTATCTTTACAGTCCTTGATATTATGTCCAAGAGCTCTGCAATTTCCGCAAGCGTATATAGCACAGTCAACAGCGATGTGCCCCCATGTACACATCGCCGGCACTCACGGACCTGCCATTTGTAAACATTCATGCAAAAATTGTAAACTTTCATGCATCTAAAATGGGAAACATACATGAAATTAGGAACGGCTTTGTCCATGTCAAGAGTGACAATTCTCGTACCTGAGAAGGCTGCTTTCTAACCTCATACTTTACATTAAGCACATTTCCAAAATCATTAAAAACGGCTTTAACCGCTTAATTCGTTACCTCCCCTTCAGAACAGTGAATCTTGGAAGACTCGTGATGGAGAGTTTTACCCACGAGCTGCAAATAATAGTCTGTACTACGGATGGGCAAAAAAACCTCGATGTTTTGACACCGATAATCGATGTTTTCACCTCGATGTTGCAGAAGCCGATACATCGAAAAAACATCGAGGTTTCGTGACCGAAATTTGGAACTGGAAGAGAATATCTTCTACGAAAAGTAAATGCATTTCTTTTTGTTGCATTCATAACTATACAGAGGAAAGAAATATCACCTTCTTTTTTTTTTTTTTTTTTTTGATTGGAGGTTTAACGACCACCGTGAGCAACTCAATGGGCTATAAGCAGTCGCCCGTCCCTAATTTAGGGTCACTGGTTCCAGGGAAGGGAGAGAACCAGTGCCGTAAGACAAACACAACATCCATGCCTCACCGGGATTCGAACCCGGACCCTGTTCGGACGAATGATCAGAGGCCATCGCTTAGACCACTGCGCCACCGGGGCGGCAAAAATATCACCTTCCTATTGGTTGTTTTACTTGATTCGTTGGCGAAAACCGAGATCCTCTCCTCGAAGGCATGTGAACCGATACATCGAAAAGAACATCGAGGTTTCCACCGAAACATCGAGGCTTTTAAGAAATATCATTATTTATTGGGGTTGAATTGGTGAGCAATCACCATTATACTGAACAGAGATTTTACCCACCGATATGCCCGTTCGCTGCTGCAGATCAAAAAGTGTGAAATCTTCGTCTTGTCAGCAAGACATCGTGGTTTACACCGATACATCGAAAAAACATCGAGGTTTTCACGATGCATCGATCGTTTTAACAAATATCATGTTAATGGTTGTTGAACTGGTGAGTATCACTGTTATATTAAGGAGAGATTTTACAAATCGTGTGCCCATTTACTGGTGTAGGTGGAAATGTGCGAGTTTTTCAATTTATTAGCAAAACATCGAGGTTTACACCGATGCATCGAACAAAAATAGAGGTTTCTACTAATGTATCGATCATTTTAATATATATTATTAGTTACCCGATGTTATTGGTTAGTAATCACTGTTATATTGAATAGAGATTTTGCACATCTATTGCGTATTTACTGCTGCAGATTGAAAACAACGAATTTTTTGGCAAAACCACCGATGTGTCCATCCCTAGTCTGTACGCTTCAAAACAATTTTTCGCGGATTCACCACCTGCACAAAACGAAAATGCGGTTCAGTTAGTGAACCACTTTTCATTCATGTAGGCGGACAAATCCCTCTTCAGATTTGTCCAAGTAGCAACAGCCAAACGGAGAAATACCACAGTCATACATTTTATCTTATTGTCTGCCTTCACCCTACGGTAACAGCAAAACGTGATGTATAGAAGTTTTCAGTAAGTCAGTTAACCAGAGATGTAGTTTTAATTTATATATAATTTAATTTTTATGCCAAATTACTGTAAATTATTGATTTGAAAGCAAATGCCGTCTCTTGCACGATACACTTTAATAATAAAAATCGATGTACAATTAAAATAAATGAGTTTAAGAACTTTTAACGCCACAACGGCGTCATCATCAGAAACAGTGCAGCAGTGAGCACAGAACTGAGTAGCCTAAATACTTTGCAAGACACATAGCAGTTAATGCGCATGTGAAATAATCGGCAAAGTCCAAGTCAAGTTCAGTGGGTACAAGCATAGTTGGTGGGCGTAACCTGGCCCAAAAGTGTTCTCCAAGGAAGAGGGATAAACACAGGGGGTTCATCGTTACAGCATCTTTCACCATTGACGAATATGTGAATACTTTCACAGAAAAGTGTTGATCGACGATTCCTGGGAGAATCCAGAATAATGGTGTCATTCCAACATGGTAGGTAAGAACCGTTTAAACAGAGTCTGGACAAAGATGTAGCACCAGAATGCGTCCTGAGATTATACTGATGTTCGTAAATGCGGCGCCCCAAATTACGAGTGGTAGAACCAACATAACATAAATCGAGCCCTGCAGGGTTAGTAGATTTAAAGGGAACCAAATATACACCGTGACGGTTCACATATTCAACACAGTCTCTGTCCTTTTTAACAGTGTTAAATGAAGTACGAGACCTTACACCAAACTTGAGTTTGTACTTATGACATATGTTCTTTAAGATGTTACATACAGGTGGTATATATGGAATGGATCCCACAAATTGGTAGTCAAATTTATCTGCAAGCAAAGCTCTCTGCGGTCGACCAATTGATTTCTTAACCATCAAGCGATCAATCATGTGACGAAGGTAACCGAAAGTCAAGGCAAACTGTTTAATCCTAGCTAACTCTTGGTCCCGGAGATCCTGTGTGGACGAGTGTGTAAATGCACGATTAATAAGAAAATGAAAAGCAGAAAATGTTTGCGACATTGGATGAGAAGTAAAAGGTATAAACGTGGCAGAAAAAGTTGGTTTTCGGTAAACAGAAAATAATAAGGAGTTATCAGAAAGATTGCGAAAAAGGCAAAAGTCGAGAAAGGGCAAAATGCCTAAATTCTCGAACTCTACCTCGAACTTGATGGAATGGTGTCGTGAAGAAGGTAAAGTGGCAAAGGAAAGAAGCTTATCGAAACCTGAAGGCCAAACAACCAATACGTCGTCGACGTACCTGATGTAAAGAAGTGGTTTTATGGGGGAAACAGGAATGAGGGTATCCTCTAAGTCCTGCAACAAAACCTCAGCAAGCAATGGAGACAGGGGTGACCCCATAGGGGCACCTGCCAACTGTCGATAGATGGAACCATTAAAACGAAAATAAGATCTCTTCGAAATAAATCGAAGAGCACACATTATGGAAGAAATTTCATCGGAAGAATAAATGCACAAACCAACAAGTTTGGCTTCAATAAGATCGTGAACATAAGAAACGGGGGTGTTCGGGAAAAGAGCCACTACATCGAGTGAAGCTAAACAGTAAGTGGAAATGTTGGTGAACGTAAAAGAACGAATCCTGGAAAGTGCTTTGGTGGAACTGGAAACGGAATAAGAAGAAGATCTAATGAGGGGAGCCAGAAATTTGGCTAAAGCTCCCTCAAGATTGAGGGTGAGTGCAAACAAAGATGAAACCGAAGGTCGGATGGGTTCCTGATTTATGGAGTTTTAACTGGCCAAATAAAGAAGGAACCCTGTAACCAGGGGAGGGTGCAAACTGTTGAACAAAGACACGGAATGTGCTTGCATTGTTTTTAGGCCCAGCAACATAAAATCATAATTTACTACATTATTCTGTCCCCCCAACCAAGTCGTTAAAATACAGTAGAAGTGCGACATGTTCCGACACCGACGTTTGCAAACACGTTTGTTTATGTCCTAGAACATGATTTTCACTATTTAAGCATCGGAAAGTTAATTTTGAGATCAGTTACATCCTCAGCTTGGTCACCCAGTCCCATGTGCCGGGGGCGGGAATACAGCTGGAAAAATAACTGGGTAAATTTGTAGATTAGCGTCCTAAATTATTTCGTCGGGAAATTACTAGTACTTGGGAAATGTATGACGTACAGATCTTAGAGTGTAGAAATTCAAGGCAAATAATGCAGAAATTTCATATTTTAAATTACTCTTAAAGGCTTTTATCGTAATATTTACTTGTGCCGTGAAGAGGCGCTGCGGTAGGCCTAACGCATTGCTACCACGAGGATGCGGAGCGGTGCTCCGTTGAAAGCAAGATTCGATGCGCCCTGTAATTCACGCAGCCGCGCACGTTCTTGCTAGGGGAGCGAAGCATCATTTACTCATACGCTACAGCATATAGTTCTTTCATGATTTGTCATTGTTTTTAAAACAGATGTTGATAAATTTTTCGTTCTTTCGCACATGATTCCGTGATTCAAAATAGAAAGTGCTATTCTGCTTTTCTATATTGTACAGAAAATTGGGGAAGTATAACTTTCGGTTCCTGCTTTTCTATATTGTACAGAAAATTGGGGAAGTATAACTTTCGGTTCTGGTTTGAACAGCTTCCATTCGTAGCTGATTTGCTCTGTTACTGTACTTTTGGTTCTCCAGTTAATAGCTGGTTCGCAGGTCAGTTTCTATCGTACGCATACGTATCTTTTGCAAATCTGAGAAGTTTTATCCGTTATTTTCGCCGAACAACGTGGAGCGCAAAACAAAATAAAAGTGGATGATTTGGACCTATTTTCTGTAGCGTATCAGTACAACATTTATCACTCTCCTGCCAAGAAAGTAACCCCTTTCTCTTGTACTCTTTCCGCCCGTCATTTCCGCACAGCAACAAACTTCCTTTGGAAGGACCAAAGCTTCACATCTTCGCCGGAGGAAAGTGCTAGGCCTACCGCAGCTTCTCTACACAGCGTCGGACTCACAGGTCAATATTACGATAAAAATCTTTAAAACACATTTAAAATATGAAATTTCTGCACCATTTGCCATTAATTTCCATACTCTAAAATGTGTACGCCACACTTTTTCCAGGTACTAGCACCTTTCCGATGAAATAATTTAGGACGCTAATCTACACATTCGCCAAAAACTGAACCGAAAATGCCTATTTCATAAGTTAAACTATTAATAAATATGTTTATGCCTAAGTTTCTTTCAGACATCGATGACGTAAAAGCTTTTTCGGGTACCGATAGAAATTTGCCGAGTATCGGTTTTGTGGGTAGCAATCTTCCGGGTGCCAGTTTTCTAAAATTTAATTATATGCAAATGATGTGATTTCTTCAATCATGAAATAATTTACGAATTTGAAGTTGTTTTTTTTTTATCGTAATACTTAGAATGGGTAAAGATGATGCTAAAGCGTAATATAATTCAGACATTAAAAATTGAACAGAATATGATGAAACTGCGTGGGTATAAGTTCACCGGTAAACGATAAAAATACCCCCGGAGAAAATACCCCCGAAAACTGAAAGGCGGAAAAAATGCCCCCGGAAGAAATACCCCCAGAGCAAACGGTTCACTGTAACAGGAACACTGATGTGTGGCAGTGTTCCGGTGTGGCAAGTTACCGGCAACCCTGCCACACATCTTTCAGAAACTTAGCCACAAAAGTTCAAAGGCGGGGGGGGGGGGACTATAAAGATTGCCGTTTCTGGGCCTATACTGAGAACTGAATTGGGAACTCCAAACAAATTTCGAGAAAACGTTCCATGTAAGCCAAGCGAGAATTGTACTTTAATTTGAAGAAATAAATTGCCGAGGATCCGAAGTACACTTGGTGGGGGGGGGCTCAACCCCCAACTTCCGTAATATTAGATTTTGGGCCGCTGGAGCCCGTCAGTGTAACCAGGCTGTTCCCCTTGAAGCGCCCGCGAGGTCCGTGAGCTTGTGTGTGTGTGTGTGGGGGGGATTCCCCCAAAATGTTAAAATGGACGTAGATCTGTAAACATTAGAACCATGCTTTACATAATGATTCTGTACACGACCACGAATTTTCAGGAGGGTGGGGTGAATTCACCCTCCCCCAAGTTTCTAAGAGCGCAGACAAGTGTTCAAGGTAAAGGATTTGCTCGCAATTTCTATGCTTCATGTTGTGTTTAATGGCAAACTATGTATGCCCCTCCCCTCCCCTCCACCAGAAATTTGGTGAAGCCTGTGAAAGGGATACGAGGTGCTTGGTTTGGAGGGCTCTACCCCCAACTTCCGTAATTTTATATTCTCGACCTCTAGAGTCGATCAGTGTATCCTCGATGTTGCCCCTGAATAGCTCTTAGAAACTAGGGGAGGGTTACCCCACCCTCCTGAAAATTCGTGGTCGTGTACAGAATCATTATATAAAGCATGGTACTAATGTTTACAGCTCTACGTTCATTTTAACATTTTGAGGGACCCCCCCCCCCAAGCTCATGGACCTCGCGGACACTTCAAGGGGAACTTCCTGGATACACTGGCATACTCCAGCGGCCCAGAATATAATATTACAGAAGTTCAGGCTAGAGACCCCCCCAACCAAGTGTACCTCGGATCCTCGGCAATTTATTTCTTCAAATTAAAGTACAATTCTCGCTTGGCTTACATGGAACGTTTTTCCGAAATTTGTTTGGAGTTCCCAATTCAGTTATCAATGTAGGCCCAGAAACGGCTATCTTTATACCCCCCCCTTGAACTTTTGTAGCCAAGTTGCTGAAGATGTGGGGCAGGGTTGCCGGTAAATTGCCACATCGGAACACTGCCACACATCAGTGTTCCTGTGTGGCAGTTTACAGTGAACCGTTTGTTCTGGGGGTATTTCTTCCAGGGGTATTTTTTTCCGGGGGTATTTTTTCCGCTTTTCAGTTTTCGGGGGTATTTTTACCTACATCCGAGTTCACCGGGTACCAATCTCCCTGAATCCGATGCTTGACTACAGAATCACCTATTCTGACAGCATGGGCACCTGCAGGAAATTTTTCAAGGGGGGTCAAGTGTGATTAAGGTTTGGCTAATTATGTAGAAAACAGTAATTCGTGAAAGTGAACGAGTACTACTATTACTACTATTTACTTACTACACTAGAACACTACTACTACTACTACTATTATTATTATTAATTGATGATGCTCTTGAAGAAAGTGTATGTTAGAAATAGTCATGTATTATCATGTACATTGATAACTGTTTTCAAAATAATGAACAGTGTCGAGCAGGGCCACGCCAAGCCTTTTAAGTTCAGTACACACCACCCTGAGCGGAACTTGTTTGGGCGTACTACCTTACGGGTTGCTAGGTTTTCCGCTTTCACGTTATCCTTTTCCAATTCCAAATTTCCAATAAAATTGGGTAATAAAATTAAACGCCCCAAACTCCATTTTTCCTTGTGGTCCAGTTCTGTGAGTGAAAGAAAAAAAGTAATAAATAAAAAAAAAATAAAAAAAGGGAAAAATAATTCTACAGGGGGGATCAAGTGCCCCCCCCGGTCGGCGCCCATGTCTGACAGCAACAAAATGCATTTGGATATTCCGAGAACTTATCCCGCCAACGTGTAACAAGCGTGGGGTAACCGAAATAAAAGTGTGCCTTCAATGAAATGTACTTTTTTATGTAACATAAAACGAAAGCTAGATCTAGAGGTTACGGGCCTTTGTTCCTCTTAACCAATCTTCTCAGGAATTTCGGAAATATATCACGCAGGGGAATATTTAGCTCTGAACTTATAGGGAAAAAAAGTATTTATAAGGTGTAAAAATTAAAACGAAGATTAAAACCGTGAGGAGGGGTCTATTTGCGTTTTTATAGAATTTTAAGGAATTTTCCCACCCCACATACATATGGCACCTGCTGTCAAAGTCCCAGCAGTTTCACGGGGCCCCAGTTCATGGAGGGGCCCCGTTACATGGTTATTGCCCGGAGATAACTGATTGCATTTGTAGAGCTATACAAGAAGTTTTCGCTTCAAAACTAAGAATCGCGTGAAGCCATCTCGTGCAACAATAACAGCCTCTTCACTGCGGGGCATTGAATGGAAGAGGCTTTTGATATATCATCATGGAGTATAGCCTGGCAGGCTCCTTCTATGCGAGACCAGAGTTCATTTGTGGTGACTGGCGGAGGCGTTTGGCTGGCCAGTGGCTTAGCTACTATGTCCCAGACATGTTGGATCGGGAACATATCTGGCGAACGTGCAGGCCAAGGAAAAAACGGTATCTGCCGTGCTTGGAAGTCTTGTGCATTCTGGGCCACACTTGCCCGAGCAGTCCTGCTGGAATATAGCCCCAGGACAACTCTGAAGGAAGGGTATTGTAACGACCTTCGCTCCTTTCTAGCTCTTACTCATCATAGCCCCGATTCGCCGAGAGCCGTCAGTCCCGTCACATAATTTTTGTTGGTTTGTTCCCAAAAAGAATCACAGTTTGAAAAAATTATAGAATCCGGAGCTTATCTAGCAATAACCAAAACAGACTGTTTATTAGCTAAAACGATGTGGATTGGGGCTTCTCTAGGTCTGGTTAATCGAAAACAACATTTGACTTTGTCTCCGTCCGTGCTATCGTCACTAGACCCACACTTTGTGTTTCCCATAAACCGTACTCGGTGTGCCAGCAGTGAACTCTTGGTTACACCCTTACTACAGCACCTCGCGAACAGCCCACGAAGTGTGCTGTTTCTGAGATGCTTCCACCTTTGGCGCGGCAGCCGACGACCATTCCTTTTTACACGCCCGTCAAATCACTACCTCTGCTCATTGTGATCACGTTACGCACTATGGTTCATCTGTCCTGGCCGGCCACTTGTATCTCCGTGTCGTCGACCTTGTCACGTGCACCCTGTAATGCGCCTGATGGGCGGGTACACTGTGATTTCGGGGGTGTTCATATTGTTCTGATACGACTGTGTATTTCCAGTTCTTCCGTAGTGTGTGAAAGTTACACACTACAGAATAATTTAGCTGTTTAAAGAAATACATATTTATTAACGAATAACGCTGTTCAAAAAAATTTTTTTTTTTTTTTTTTTACAAAAACGAAGTTAGCCGTCCTTTATAGATTTTTGGTCGCTCAAAACGAAAATCATAGTTAAAATACTCTCCCAGCTCAAATTTCCGAGTAAATCAACCGTTTGTGTTTCACATATACACTATATTGACAAAAGTCACCGGACACCTTTTCAAAAGCAAATGAACGGATACGCTGCGTTGTTAAGATGCGCGATACCGCTGCAAACATTATAAAAACAAGACTTCAGCTGACCGCGATCATATCGCACCGTGAGGTTGAGCGAAAATGTCGCGGCGGGAGAGAACTGACTTTGAGAAAGGAAAGATTGTTGGGTATTATATTAGTGGGTTGTCCATATGAGAAACCGAGAGGGTTTTAAACATACCCAAGTCAACTGTTTTGGATGTACTGAAGAAGTGGAAGACACATGCTTCCACTTCTTCAGTACATCAGCTGAAGTCTTATAAAAACAAGACTTCAGCTGACCGCGATCATATCGCACCGTGAGGTTGAGCGAAAATGTCGCGGCGGGAGAGAACTGACTTTGAGAAAGGAAAGATTGTTGGGTATTATATTAGTGGGTTGTCCATATGAGAAACCGAGAGGGTTTTAAACATACCCAAGTCAACTGTTTTGGATGTACTGAAGAAGTGGAAGACACATGGCGTGCCTGAAGCAGCGGAATATAATACCAGCCGTTATTCGCCCAGTGGCCCATGAAGAGGGATTTCCGGTTCCTGATCACCCAGTAAACGTTCAGGCGCGTAGTGAATGCGATGATGATGAACTTTTAGAATCAGTTGATATACAAGCTCATCCATCCACCAGTGATGTGGATCCTATATATGTACCATCATCTTCCTCCAGTGAACCATATAGAATCACACAATGTAGACTTGGTGATCTCATAAGGAATTTGGAGCTGCCAAAGTGTAAAGCTGAACTGTTAGCATCACGATTGCAACAGTAGAACCTTCTTGACGATACAGCAAGAGTGTCTGTTTTTCGTGATCGTCAGAAACAACTGGAAGGCTATTTTAGCAGTGAAGATGAAAATACATTCTGCAAAAATGTTGAAGGTATCATGCAGGAACTAAACATTCTGTACAAACCAGACGAGTGGAGACTCTTTATGGATGCATCCAAAACAAGCTTTAAGACTGTACTACTACATAATAATAACAAAAGGCCTTCTATCCCTGTTGCATACCATGCTAAAACGTGTTCTAAGCATCATCAGCTATAATAAACATGAATGGCTGATAGGTGCAGATTTCAAAGTTATTACGATTTTAATTGACTTCCAAGGAGGATACATAAAGTACTGTTGTTATATCTGCTAGTGGGATAGACGCGCAAGAGATCTACATTACAAACAGAATGAATGGCCTCGACGAACAGCTTTGTTGCCTGACACAAAATATGTTGTATACGAACCTCTGGTGAAAGCTAGCAAAATTGTTCTGCCACTATTGCACATAAAACTGGGGCTCATAAAGGCATTTCTAAAGGCTGTGAGCAAGAATGAATCTGCATTTCAATACTTGTGCCAAAAGTTCCCACGACTAAGTACTGAGAAGATCAAACAGGGGATATTCATTGGACCACAGATACGCCAGCTCTTGGGAGACCAACAGTTTGAGTGTATTCTTAATCCAAATGAGCAACATACTTGGCAAAGTTTCCGGGATGTTGTAGCATTGTTCTTGGGAAACAAGAGGGCTGACAATTACATAGACCTTGTGGAAGAACTATTACGTGCTTATGAAAAACTTGGCTGCAACATGACACTCAAGATGCACTTCCTGCATTCACATATCGATGTCTTCCCTGAGAACTGTGGTGCTTTAGTTTTTCTAATGTAGAAAACAGTCATGACAACAATGAAGCTTGGGAAAGTTTGCAAAAAAACAACAACTGAACTTCAAATCTTCCTTTGAAGAGTTTGTAAACGTTGACAAAGATGTTCCCACTTTTGAAATGCAAAATATCGACGATATTTGCGACATCGAAACGCAAGAACACGAGTGCAGGTCAATTCCAACTTCAGCTGAAGCTTTAGAAACTTTTCGCAGCTTTATAGAAAGCCACGAACGTGTTCCAACGGACATAATGAAACATTTGAGGGAAATAGACACGTAATTTGTGAATTTAGCGGAAAAAAGGAAGAAACAAATGCTTTTAGATCAGTATTTTTGTAATCCTGTAGCATAATAAATGTAGCTTTCAATTCTCATATTCAAGTTTAAATGGGTAAGTCGTGAAATTTTTTATGGTACTTTAAAATTAACTAAAATGTAATTTCTGGATTTCATCTATGCAACATTTTTAATCGCTAAAGTCTTACAAAATCCAATCAGACACTTCCCGTTTGAAGTTTTCATCGCTTCGTCCCAAAGAAAACTTCTTAAGCGGGATCCACTGTATATACAAAATATAAATGATCAACTTAATCCGGAACCGTAGCTAAGAGAGGATTTTTACTGTTATTTTCGTGTTCAACACCCAAAAATCTACAAAGAAAAACCACTTCCATTCTTGTAAAAATTTTATTGTTGAACAGTGTAATTACTTTTCAAAATAATCTCCATGAACATCTACACACTTTTGCATCCTATAAAACCATTTTGCAAATGCCTCTTCCCAGCTTTGTTTCGTCTAACCGTCAATTGCCTCAAAGTCACGTGTTCGGAACTCTTTATCGGACGAAAATCGACTTCTATACGCAGGGTTTCCTTGGCATTTGGAAACAAGAAGTCACGAGGTGCCAAGTCAGGGGAATAAGTTGGACGAGGCAAAACTCGCACCCTCTGTTGCCAAGAAATCAACTGTCTTGGCTGCAGTGTGAGCCGATGCATTTTCGCGGTGCAAAAGAAGGTACTGAGTTTTCGATTTTGGGCACTTCTTCCTCCATTCTGCAATAACCTTTGGCAGACATTGAGTGGTGTACCAATTAGTAGTAACAGTTTTCTGATTTTCAAGAACAATAGTTGTCACATGTCCTGTTTTGCAGAAGAAGGACGCTATCATTTTCTTCACTGCACTGAGGATTTGCCGGACTTTGCTTGGAGGTGCGTCACCTTCGAAGTGACAGACACTTAATTGTTCCTTTGTTTCCTGATCATAGTGATAATACCATGATTAATCTCCAGTCACGACGATGTAGGTGTCTTTATTACGTCCTTCTCTGAATTTAAACAGCGCATGAATTGCCTCCATTCAACCCGGCTTGTCTTCTGACGGTCCGTG
The DNA here is from genome assembly GCA_039090855.1 of Macrothele yani. Lineage (NCBI taxonomy): Eukaryota > Metazoa > Arthropoda > Arachnida > Araneae > Macrothelidae > Macrothele > Macrothele yani. The sequence continues at coordinate 52,504,874 of CM077032.1, read as the reverse complement.
AGTTAATGCGGCACCCAACGGGCAAATCGCTAATTAATACAGACAGTTGACGCGGATTAGGAGCTTCAAACAGAAGTCATCGCTCTTTCCACGTTTCTAAGTGTCACGGGAAAATACGCATCCGCCGCCACCGGGAAATGAACCCAAAGTCTTCCACTCAAAGTCTTCCACTCAAATTTTTCATTATGCGCCGGACATGCTACCACTGCACCACATGGCCTCGAATTCCTCCATACTCACATACGACTAACTGCCAAGCCACTTGGCAGGGTGTTATTTAGAGCCCTGCACAATGCTGTGGATTCACCAAAGATGGTAAGCAGCAACTCAACAAATAATTAGGAAGCGAATGAATAAAAAATAAAGACAGTTGACGCGGATTAGGAGCATCAAACAGAAGTCATCGCTCTTTCCACGTTTCTAAGTGTCACGGGAAAATACGCATCCGCCGCCACCGGGAAATGAACCCAAAGTCTTCCACTCAAAGTCTTCCACTCAAATTTTTCATTATGCGCCGGACATGCTACCACTGCACCACATGGCCTCGAATTCCTCCATACTCACATACGACTAACTGCCAAGCCACTTGGCAGGGTGTTATTTGGAGCCCTGCACAATGCTGTGGATTAACCAAAGATGGTAAGCAGCAACTCAACAAATAATTAGGAAGCGAATGAATAAAAAATAAAGACAGTTGACGCGGATTAGGAGCATCAAACAGAAGGCATCGCTCTTTCGACGTTTATAAGTGAGTCACGGAAAAATTCTCATCGGCCGCCACCGGGAAATTTTCCGCGACTCACTTGTAAATGTGGAAGGAGCGATGACTTCTGTTTGATGGGCAAATCGCTTTCTGACATGCAAATTATCATGAATGATTGTTTGTACAGCAGTTGATCCAATGCACAGGGCCGTCTCTATTTCATGATATGTCACACGAAGATCTTCTTTGATAAGTTTTCTTACAGCACCGAATTTTTCAGTCGTTACGGCGACATGGGACTGACTACAGTGAAGGTCATCTTCCTAAAAGTTTTTCCCCCCTCTTCATTCACGAAACCAATTTCAAACTGTACCAAGAGAAGGGGCGGACTCTGGAAAGCCATTTGATAGCGATTCAAATTTCTGTTGTGCATCTAAACTTTTTTAAAAGCATAGGGAATTATTGCACGAAAATCACGTATCGACGACTCCATTTTAGCAAGCCAAATGAGGTCAACTCTGCACCATTCTCTTGCCATGTGAGCGAAATCTGGTTTGAGCAGGTGGTCACGGCGCTATTAGGCCATCTATGGGCCGTTCCAAACAAGGCCGCGGATGGCCTAGTGGTCAACATTCGTGACTGTTACGGAGGAAACTCAGGTTCGATCCCGGGCAGGTACGATTGCACGAAACACTGCATATGTGCCATGCGTCAGATAGGCACGTTAAGCCGTTGGACTCCGTGTACTGGCCCCTCGGTAATAAATAAGGGGTCTTCCATCCCCTTTCTACCTCGTTTCCGTGTCACTTTCGTGTCGGGCATTCTAGCCCAAATCTCGTAGCTTCCTATTTCTAAGGGTTGTTTAAGACCTGGGGTCGGACACTTCCTTCCTAAAATCCTCGAAATATGATCTGATATGCACGTGCTTTCAAACTGCAGCTGGTTCATTGTCGGCAGACAAAGTGTTCAACAGCTGCTAAAAACTTTCGGCACATCCTTCGTAATTGAACACATTTGCAAACTTCTTAAACGATTGCGAATTTAAGATTCTCTCATTCAATTTTCTGATCTGCTGGCCTTTCTCAAAATGTTTATCATTAATCTCTTTCTCTCTTTGTTTTCCCCTTAATGTTCAGCTATTGTGGAAGCACGTGAAACGAAATAACATCATGAACAACAATATCGGGAGAATTAACTACAACCACCCCCGTCAAACCACCTAAAGTAAAAAAAAAAAAAAATCCTATGCACCACATCAAAGACACTCCCAAACTAAAGATACACAGCTCCTAGTAAGCCAGGACGAGAATAAAAGCTAAGTAATAGACAAATGCACAAAACTATTAAAAAATCAAGAAAAAAATTTCGTTAATTTGACAATTTTATCATGGGCTATTTTAGAATTTAAGACCCTCATTTTGTCTTTAAGTTTTAAACTTGTAATGTTGTCACAAGCACAACCTTCTCCTTGTTTGTTAAGCATTCTGGTTAGATATGCCTTGGATTTGTGTTTTCGAATTTCTATAGATTTTCCTGGGTCTTCTGGTACTAAATTTGTTAGTGTAACTGTTACTATCTCAGATTCTGGTAAGAAATCCCTGGGGTTGATTTGCGGTTTCTAACGAACGTCAGATTTTTTCGACATAAAAATTTGCTTTGGCCCACCCCTGGCACCGCCCTTGAATGTCTGTTACTACAGTAGGATTTTTTATTCCTATGCCTTACTTACTTTTTAATGTCATCGTTCATGGTAATTTTCTTGAGTTCTTCTGTTTTCCCTCTCTGTATGAATTGGAAAGCCCCTCTATATCTATAGTAATCATTTTATGTGGTATTGTTGAGTTGAAGGCATGTATAAAGTTTGGTAAAGCAATACTAAATTTACTGTTTGTACTTCAGCATATAAAGACAATTCTTGATTTTTGAATAGTTTTGTGTATTTGTCTGTGGCTTTGAGGCCATCCGTCCACTATGTTTGTGAATTTGGCTCTTCTGGTTCAAAGATTTTTTTCACAGTATTTTCATGGAATCATTGATCTTTCTGATCCGGATGCCTTGGCTGTTCTATTTACCGTACGTGACAGTTCTGCTCTTACCGTAATTGAGCATATCCGCTGCCATTTAAGTTTAGGTGTTATATATGTAAATTGAACAATTGATTGACATCTGCTTTTTCTTTTGCAAAGGCTGTTATATCGTCTGCATAAGCTCGGCGTTTAATCGCTTGGCTTTGTTTCCCTGAATAAAGAATTTCCATGTGTTATTATTTTCAAGAAGCACGTGTTATGCACGGTGGAGGAGAGGGGACTTCTCTTCTAGTTATTATTGTTTTCCTTAACTTATTTTGAAAAATTATTTTACAGTGCGAAATTTGATATAGGGGTTTGAGTATGTTATTTATTTTTCCATCGATGTTGTATTCTTCCAATACAATAAAATAGGAAATCTCTATTTATGATGTCAAATGCCTTTTATGATCTACGGATATAATTGCAAACAACAAATACTTTTCGGCAGGCTATGTTGGTTTTTATTTTCATTTGTTTTGTTCATTTTTTATTCCTTTTATCCTTTGTTAATATCTTTTTCTATTCAGTTTTTTTTTTCAGACTATGTGTGCTGCCTTGAAATCGCTTTGCGTAAACTGTTCTAGTTTTGCCTCCCAATCTATTAACAGGGTTTTGTATAAAAGATCGTTGGCATAAATTTCCGTTAATAATACCCCCATATGTTGAATTTTGCTGATTGCAATTCTTATTTTTGTATTCGAATTTTATTTAATATTTGTGCTATTTCTTTTATTTCAGTTTTAACTCTTTCCCAAGTGTTTACGATAATGTATTTGGAGTCCATTTATTAATATTTTTTCTTCGTCTTTAGGCTGTCTTATTAGAAAAAACCCAACCTTATTTCTTTCCTAATATGCAATCTGAGCACGAGACTGAGCATCCACTGTTCTCCCTGCTAATTTAACGATAGTTGTGAGATATATGAATGTTATTAACCTCTAAAAATTCTTTGGTTATAGTAATGTCATTTTGAGTGACTTGGCTGTTTACAAAGACGTAACCGGTCTAAAATTATGTCCTTGAGGTGTTGTTTCCGTAATACCCTTCTGATTAGAGACAGCAAATTGCCAAGTGTCTAAGAGAGATATCTCTAAGTAAGAATATCTTGTAAGCCCTTAGAAGTAATAACTGTATTCCTATTTGGCTGACCTTGATAAGGAAGAGTGAAGTTAAAATCACTAGCTATAAATTCAATTCCACCATGATTATTCATAAATTTGGGTAAAATAAAAAAACCGTGACGCTGCTGGAAGTTCACTGGAGCATAAGTTTTATGAAGAACAACAGTATATGCTGGTTATTGGGGATAGGTTCGATGATTAAAACCTATCATTAATGGCCCATTCAAATCTTTTAACTCCACTCTGAAATTGTTGGGGTTAATTATAGTAGCTACCGCCGTATTCAGTAAGTCTTTATATAGTGGTAGTCCATAATGATAGAGATGCAAATTAAACTACTCCCAGCAAAACATCTCCCAAACTATTCGGAAATGATAAAAATTACATATTTAGAAACATGTAGAAATGTTTTTAAACATAAACAATGAATAACAAAGAACTAAGGACCAATTGATATCACACGGGGAGGCGATGTCACTTGGTCCTTCGGCTTTCCCCTAAAATATCAGAGGATTAAAAGCTGATTAGGCATTTCAACTTCAGAAAAAAAAGTGTGTTTTCAGAGTACTTTGTGTATCTAATTTTGTTGTAATTTGGATGCAGTTAAATCAGAGAAAATGAAGCACACACGCTTTAAGTGCTGAAAGTCTAGGTTTCTTAAACCGACCTCCTCCGCAGATAATGCATGGTCATCTTCCTTTGACATGTTACTCTCGAACCAGCATAACAAGACTAACGATATTCGTCACGAATCGTCAGCCACGGAGTTTGGACGTCACCGGAAATTTCGTCATATTTTCCCCGAGCAGATGTTGCTTAAGCAGGTTGTGCCGTGAAAGCAACTTAACGAGAGCAGGCAGTTAGGCTTCACATGGCGGCTGGCGTTCGCTGCCGTTGCGAGTGAGTTTACTTTGGAGCGCTAAAAAGAAGTTAAGAAGCTTTCTATCTCAAATTTTTTTGGGCGATGCTTCATTCCTCCGATCTGAAGTTTGTATCCATGCCATTTTTGGAAGATTCTGTCACAAAATAAAGGAGAAGAGTAAGGGAGAAATTTACCAAGTTAGAGTTTATTGATACCGAAAACATGCTATGGCATAAACTGCTGAGGGTGGCCGGCCCAATCCGAGACCAACCGCCAAACCTGCACAGCCATAGGGCAACTAAAAAACAAGTGGTGTCTATCTTCGATAAGATTGCAGGAAAGACACCTGTCAGTGACAGCACCACCCCACCTGCACTGCCGTTTCCTCGTAGGAAGGACATCATGCGCCAAACGTAACTTAAAATCCCGTTGTTTGCAATCAACCCCAGCAGCATGGACACACATCCACGCCTATCTCTTATCGAAGTTAACAACATTGAACTCAATGATCTTCTCCCTGGGTCTAGGAAGGATATGAAAGTACATCTACTTTCTTTGGTTAGGACTGTGTGTTTTTTTATTTTCTGACTGTTGCTAGCTTTTGGAAGGGGTCCCGGACTTTTTGTCCTCTTTGTAGAGTTAGAATGTCTGTTAGGACTGAGCCCAATAGGGCTAATGCCATCGTTGTTACGCATAAAGGTATTTCTGCTTCGGACATTTGTCTTGCCTTGTACAAACACGTATGTTCACCCCCCACCCCAGTATTTGCCTTAATTCAAGAGGTGAATAAGAACAAGCTTGAAGTAGTACTAAACAGTAGAGATCACTACTTCAAGTTGCTTGATAGTAATATTGAGTGCAATAACACTGTGTTTAAATGCACAAATGCTCAGACAAATGTAAAAATAATTTTTTGCAAATTTTTGCATTGTGGAATTTCAAATGCAGAAGTCGCAACCGCATTTGGACCATATGGTAAAGTATTAACTGTGAAGTTCGAGATTAGAAAAGAAATGGCTGCGCACATGAGGGGAGCCCTTTCCGGGACTCGTGTTGTTACAATTGACATGAAACAAGCTGTCCCCAATTTCATGGAGGTCAAAGGACAGCGTTGTATGAATGTGTACAGGGGGCAAATCCGGGTGTGCAGGCGCTGCAACCATGCAGGTCACATAGCTGGGGACTGCGAGAAGTTTACCTGTAGCAATTGCTACATTTTGGGTCACACTGAGGAGGAGTGCAAAGAGCCGTGTGGAAGCTGCAGATCACCACACCATCAAAGGAAGGTTTGTACACAGAGGTCCTGACAATACCAGAAGAGATGAAGAGATGGAGGAGTGCCACGCTGGTGAGGCGGAGGGCTCACAAAGTGTTGCCGAGGCTGCGGCCTCGAGTAAAACAGATGGGGCCCACCAAATTACCAGCTCGGAGCACGTCTCAAAACCTCACAGGATCCCCGAGGAATGTAAGGATAATAGTTCAGGTAAGAAAAGTGTGATAAACAATGAGAATAAAGAGCATGTTTCTGTTCCAGCGAAGGAGAGAGAAACCTTTCCTATCGGTGAAGATGGGAAGAGGGGTCTCTCATCTTCAAATTCTGATGACCATGGGTACACTATAGTTACGAAGAAATCACGGAAGTTGTCTGTCAAAGATCTTGAAGGTCTCAAATCCAGGCCTGGAAGCATAAGCGTCGTGGAGGGGCGATATGAAGAAAATATGGAGGTTGATGTTAATGGCTCCGGTGCTACTATTCCGGTGGAATCTAGCGCGGGGGTTATTTCCAGCGAAGAGGACGAACAGGCTCCCAGTAGTGCACGAAAAGAGCCTGGAGTAAGTAGGGACTTTTCCAGCGATGGAGAAGATAATTCTAGTGTGGAAAGCGCTGACGTCTCAGAGAACAAGGAAGGTGAGTCTGAATTCTCTGACACCAGTTCTACGCTGGAGGGTGTTCTCAGTGAAAGCGGAAGTAGTGATAGTTGCGATGGTGACATATTCCCCGAATTTGGTCAGAACGATGTTCTTATTGAGGGTCAAATGCAGAATCAGTGTGTTGAAAAGTGTCAAAGTGAAGGAGAAAGTGAAGCCCAGTGTTTTAGTGAAATCGGCGGAACTTTGGTTTCCAGTGAGGACCCTGTGCATAGCATGTTTCCGGGTCTCCCCAATGACCCTAGTCATTGGGAAGAAACGGAAATGACTGCATCCGCCCTTTTGGCCAAAACCAAGGGGCAGCGGTACACTTCCGCGGCCGTGGATAGCCAGGACGGACGGCCTCCCGAAAGAGAAGCCGCGTGCCCTACTCCACCCTCAGACGGGCAGAAGCAGCCCGTTCGGGGTCCCGGAGGCTCACCTTCGCTTAGTGTTCCCACTACTGCGGGCGGCGGCCACGTTGTCGCCGGCTCTAAGGCGACGCCGGAGGCCTCCGGGACGTTCTGGGGTCCTCCAGCAGGACCGCTGAACGTCGGCGTCGGGAGTGAGGAGAATCACTGCTCGGATGCTGCGGTTGTAAACGGTAAGTTTTGGGCGTGTACTGATATCGAAGTGGATGACGAGAATACTGACTCCCTTTGTGCTGACCTGCAACGTCAGTATCAGAACAAGAAAAAAAGAACTGGGAAAGAGTTTACTGCGGCCAATTTTAAAGCGGTTAACGATCTTGCTGCCGCTGCCTCTGTAATGTTGCATGGCACGGGACATGTGATTCCAACAGCGAATGGCCAAGTTCTTCGAGAAGAAAGGTCGACAAGAAGTGTGGGTAAGAAGGATAGTACCAAAAAGTAACTTGGTTGCGGTTCCTCTCTCTCCTAGGTTGGAGTATGGGTTTTGCATTTTTTCTCTGTGTTTGTTGTTGTAAATCTTTCTTTTTACAGGACCAGGTAAGTATGAACTCTGGTAGAGTTAAATTTGCCGGCACAAACATTAGGGTTGGTTCCTTGAACGTTCAGGGCCTGAATTCGGAGGCGAAGCAGTGTTGGCTCGAAGGGTTCTTTCGCCAGAATAATCTGGACTTCCTCATGATTCAGGAAACCCACTATAAGGACAGGGAACAGATTTTTGCTTTTCGCAGAAGGTCCGGTCTCAGATTTAGGTACTCGCTTGGGAGTACTGGTTACACGGGAGTTGCTATAATTTACAAAGAGAAGTTTGAAAGAGATATCACTCACTTTGAATCGGACGGGGAAGGTCGGGTGATCTCTCTTACCGTCCACAGTAGGAAAATCTCTATGAAACTTGTGTGTATTTACGCTCCTAATAAGGGTAATATGCAGATGTCGTTCTATAATGAACTTCCGCATTTCATCAGAAGTTCGGAAGATGTGTTGATTGTTGGCGGGGATTTTAATGCGGTCGCCGACTGCGACCTCGACAGGGCCGGAACCAGTAGGTGGTCGAAAGCTTATGGGAACGTGGTTAGGGTCCTCCTGGATAGCCAGGGGCTGTGCGATGCCTGGAGGAGACTTAACCCCAGTATTCCGGGTTATACCTGGTTTAGAGGGGGCAGCGCTTCCCGCCTGGATATGTTTCTTGTGTCGAAGATTGACTGGATTGACAGGATTGAGATCTTTGGTCCGAACTCTCCACTGTTGTATGTTTCGGACCACTCTGCCGTCCTGATGGACGTGTGTGTGCCGGTTCCGAGAGAGAGAGGGGCTACCCCGTGGCGTTTGAACATCTCCATGTTAGAAGATGAAGATACGCTAGTGCACCTTCGCTCGATCCTGAACGCGGGCGCAGGCACGATCACTGACGATGAGTGCGGTGTGTGGGAACGGACCAAGGAGGAGGTGAAGGATTTCCTTTCTCAGAAGGGTAGACAGTTGGCCACGTCGAAGAGGAAGCGCCACATGATTTTGATGAACATTCTTAATGCGGCGATTCGAGGTGATAAAGATGGGTGTAATTCCTCTCTGATTACTAATATCAGGAGCGAAATTAGTCACTTCTATCGGGAGGAAGGATCGGCGGTCAAGTTGAATGGGGCCTTGGAAGCGCTGTGGCAGGAGAGTGATATTAACTTCATCTACCGGAAAGTCGAGACGGAGAGGGTTAGGGAGAACCTTCAATGCCTCGACATTGACGGTAGGGAGGTCCGGGATCTTCCCGATATCCTGCAGGCGGCGGCGGAATTTTATGGCAGGTTATTTGACAAAGAGGAAGTGCAGCCTGAGGTCATGGAAACTTGGCTGGAAGGTACTCCGAGAATTTCGGATGAAGATAGGGAGTTGTTGGAAGGGAAATTCACCGAAACTGAAGTCAGGTGGGCGATCCTGAACCTCAAGTCCAGAAAGTCGCCGGGTATTGACGGGCTTCCGACCGAATTTTACAAGAAATTTCTTAATATTTTGGTCCCCTGGTTATGCAGGATTTATAACAACATTGCTGACAAAGGTATTATGTCTAAGTCTATGAGGAGTAGTGTTGTGACTCTTCTTTCCAAAACCCCCGACGATCCTGCTCGTGATCTTGCTGGATGGAGGCCGGTGTCTCTGTCTACCATTGATTATAAGATCATGGCGGCGATCGTCAACGCGAGGCTTTCGCGGGTGGCAGAGAAGCTAGTGGGCGTTGGGCAGACGTGTAGCATCCGTGGTAGGCGGATGTACCATAATATTCGGTGTGTGAGGGACATGATTACTTATATCGGAGACAGGGATGTTAAGTTGGGAATGTTTTCCGCGGATCAGAGTAAGGCCTTTGACCGTGTTTCTCACGAGTTTATTAGAAAGATGCTGGAAGCCCACGGCTTCGGAGAGTTTTTCCGAAGAACGGTGGACTCTTTATACAGGGACCTCAACGGAAGAGTTATTATTTCTGGCCGTCTTTCTCACCTCTTTGAGGTTAGAAGAGGTGTGAGACAAGGCTGCCCACTCTCCCCGTTGTTGTTTGTCTTGGTCATTGTAACCATTTTAAGGAAGGTTCAAGCTCATCCTAGCATTCAGGGAGCCCACATCCCTGGCTGCGCGGGGTCCTTAAAGTATCTTGCATATGCTGACGACGTCACTTTCTTTGTTGACTCGGAACTTAGTCTTAGGCAGGTCCGGGAAGTCTTCGCGGGATACTGCGGTGCCACCGGGTCCATGCTTAATGAGGATAAGTCGAACCTGCTTCTTTGGGGCAGGTGGGATCGCGCTGCGGTCCGTGGGCTGGCGGTAACGGATGGACCCGTCAGGATACTCGGTATCCTTTTTGATAGAGACGGTGTCCATTTGAAGACATGGAGGGACATCCTCTTCGCTATTAAAGAGAAGAAGGAAAGGTGGCAGAGTGTTGACATTTCGATGATTAACCGGGCTAAGTTAGCTAACGCTCTCCTGGTCTCGAAATGTGCCTTTGTCGGAGAACTTGGTTCTCCCCTCGTAGTCTCATGAGGCTTCTGGAAAGGCAAGTTTTTCAATTTATTTGGGCCGGTAAGCAAGTTGAGGCGGTTGCCAGAGCGGTCCTGTGCTGCCCGAAGGAGGAGGGTGGTTTGGATGTTAAACACCTCTCCTCCTGGTTCAGTGCACTGCAGTTTAGGAGTGTGAAGGAAGCTCTGAACTCCTCGCACCCGTGTAGGAACTTTGTTGCGTATTTGACAGGATTGTCTGCGGAGAAGTTCTTACCTGGCTTCCGATTTATGGGGCCGCGTAGAGAGACTACTCACAAGCACTATAAGCTGGGGGGTTACATGCAGGCTCTCGCGGAGGCTAACCGGAATGGGCTGAATTTGAAACAAATGTATCTGCACATTCTCCCTAGGCCTAGGGAGCAGGTTACTGAGTTTAGTGCCGTCAACTGCAACAGGAAGGAGGTGTGGATGAGCGTGTTGGCGGCTGGAGTTGACTGTAAGAAGCGGGATTTTAAATTCCGTCTGGCTCACGATGTCCTTCCGACTAGGAAGAGGCAGTACAGGTGGGGAACTGCCGTCACCGACAAGTGCGCCTCTTGCAATCTCATTGAAGACCGGTACCACTTGTTCTGGAGTTGTCCCATGGCCTTGCAGGTGTGGAAACTTGTTTGGACCTGGGCAGGTTGTCCGCAGCGACTCAAGGCTCAGGAGCTCTTTTACCAGTACCCCGGCCCCAAGACGGGCGGGATGTCTGGAGGTTGATCATCACTGAGACCACGTACAAAATCTGGAGAGAGAGGAACAGAGTTGTGCATAGTAATTACGGAAATGCAGGATTCAACCCTTTGAAAGTGGCCTGGCACGTCAAGTGCCAGCTTAGGAATAGAGTTGAGTTGGATGCCCGCACTCTTTCGGACCGTGCCTTTAAGTTCCGGTGGATCTTCTGGCCCAAAATTGTTACTGGAACGAAGGAAAAATATTTTTTCCATTGGGGAACTTAGTCTTCCCAGCTTTTTGGCTTGTAATCCTGCATTTCCGCACCCTTGGTTTCTTGAGTTTTTGATGAACTTTGTCTTGTGTTTTAATCTTTGGGATGTTTCTTTTCTAGATTCCGGGATGGAGTGAAGAGATTACCCTTCTTCCTCCCTGCCGAGTGCCTGTTTTCGTACCATACCAGTCTCCTCCAGCGGCGCTGGCTTTGGGGGTGGCTGGTCGACTTTGTGTGTGAATCGGGGAGTCTTGGTGTTTTGCTGTGATCTTTCCTCACTTTGCTTTTCCGGGTGTGGCTTGCCTGTGTGTTTGCTTTTTGGGTGGGTGGTGTGTGATTGCTGTTTGTGGCGTGTCGGTTCTGCGTGGTTGTGTGCAGGGTTGGGAGCCATTGGTGGGTCGAAAGCTGGTCTTTGTGCCACGCGGACGGCTCGGCGACCCTTCTGGTGGTGTCTCGGTTGGGACGCCATCACAGGGCACACGTGAAGGAGAGACTTCTCCTACTGGAGTGTTTCGGGGTGGCCTAGGGCCTGCCTCGTCATTCTTGGTGTCCCTGTCTGCAAAGTGAATTGGGGCCTGTTCGAGTTCTTCGGCAGGCCAGTGTGATTCGGGGGTCTGGATGTGCTGACTGTGGAACCGTGGTAGGTGCATCGGGGTGTGAGTGAAACACCGGTGGAACCGAACTCACATTTTATATGTAGTTCGGCGAAGCGAGTGTGTTGGTGTTGCTGGGCAACAAAATTTCGTGCCGGGAGAGGGGTCGCCGTGCTCACGCACAATGGCGTCCCCCTCTCTCGGATGCCAAGTCTTGGTTCTCCAAGTGTTGGTTTTAGAAGACAAAGACTGTATATTACTAACTTCGTACCTTTACAAGACGGACGCTGTACTTGGAAATAAACGTGCGTTTATTTTGCCATTTTACGTCGTTTCGTTGTGTAAATAACTAGTTCTGACAGCGGAATTGATATTTAACGGGTTTTTTTACAAGACCGACGCCATGGGTTTTACGACTTTAAAACTCGTTAAAAACTTATTGCTTTTTATTTTGCCCTTTTACGTCGTTTTGTTACGTAAATAAATATTTTCGACAGCGGGATTAACATTTTACGTTTTTATAATTCATAAAAAATTCGCTAAAAATATATCTTGTATGCTGAGCTGGAAAGCCATCATCAGGGTTGTTTACATGGTAGCCATGGTAATGTAAGGGCGTATTTATATGGAGTATATATTTATGCCCCCTCCCCCGGAAAGTGTTTAAATGTTGTTGTTTTTTTTTTGTTTTTTTTTTTTTTGTTAAAATGTGCCTTACATTCGAAACAAAAATGCTTAATTTAATAAAAAAATTCTCGAATTTACGTTAGAAAAAATGTTTTATTTTTTTCTATTCTCATTCTTTTATTTTGTCCTGTTGGATTTAAATTTTTTTCATTTTATTGGCACGCCCTCAAAAACAATCTAATACGTCCCTTGTTGCATTTCCTAATGAAGGGGCAGAGCACAGATGGGATGAAAGTGGCCAAAGGGCAGGAAGTTGTCACATAAATTTACAGAACAAAAATGTGGAAACTGTGTTTTTTTTCACAAAACATGTTATCATGATTCTCTGTACTTAACATTGCTACCTATGCAAGATTGTTGATACAGCGAGACAAAATTAGTCAAAAAAGCAATCATAAAAGTTTTGTGTTTATATAACATCTGCACTTCCCTTCCACTAAAGGGGGGTGGCTGTGGATAATATCAACTGTCACCAACGATATTTGAAGGTTTGGATTATCATTTGAAAATAAACAAACTGGATGTCAACTTTCCTGTTAAGCACACTCAACATCTTTTTAAAGAATGTATATGAATAAAAAAACACTTGAAATGGAATTTGTAGAAGAAATATTTTGCTACATGGAAGACCAGTAAAGCACAGGCAATTGGGTAAATAATTCTCATTGATTTGATTATTCTACACATGTTAAGGTTTTTCCATTATTCGAAATGTTTATTTAAGTACAAAAGCGGAGTAAAATGCCTAAAACAAAATCACTCGGTTACTTCTGTCTGAAACATTACCCCCTTAGCCTGTAATCACAGCATATTATTCGCAATTTCTAATGCAGAATGTTCTGCAAAGTCATATTATTGTTGAGAGGTAAATGGCAAGAGCTATTTAATGCAATTTTGAACAAGTTTGCATACATACACGAAAATATATTATTTCAAATTTAGTGTGTATATATACTATATATATAATTTTTTCTTTGTACAAAAACAAAACAAAAAAAATGAAAATACAATAAACCTTGTTAATAGGTTTCGGTCTAATTTTCCCAGTGTTGTCCATTTTGCTATTATGTCTATTTCTCTCTTGGCAGAAACTGTGAATGTTTTTTTGCTGTTGATTTTTTTTAGTAAACACTATTATTCTTAAACAAAATGGCGTTAACAAAATTCTGTTGTCCAGGAAAGTTTTAATGTGCAGTGCCCTTCCTCATTTGATTCCTCTAGTATTTCTTTACAGTGTACAAAGTTACTTTTTTCAAAATTCTTTTCCCGCTAAAACCTAATAAATGTGCAATGTAAAAATTGCATTTGCACTCATAAATATGGGTTCTTGGTTTGATTAAAAGGCAATACATTGTGCCAAATGTTTGTTTGACACTAGCTGTAGCAAGGGAGTTCTTATACTATATTAATATATTAGCTGAAACAATGCTCTGATTATATGAATACCTTGCATTGCGCCCATCGGTTTTACATTTGATCAAGTTTGCAAAAATTTTATATGATTTTATACCTGCTACAACTGATTCAGCATCAATATCAGGAAAATTCTCATACAAAAAGATTACTTCTTCCTCAGGAACTGCTAGAAAACAACCAAATTTTCAAAATAAGCAGCACTGTTCATTAAATGTGAAAATCCTCCAAATACGTGGCATCAGTGAATAAACAAAGATGTCACTCTTTCCAGGTTTTAGCAATTAAATTTCACCAGCTTCTCCGCAACCCGCAAAAGCTTAGCATTGATGATTTTTGCCATGATCTTGTAATCAATTGTAGACAGAGACACTGGTCTCCACCCACCAAGATTACTGGCAGGATTCTCCGGGGTCTTACAAAGCAGAGTAACAATACTGGTTATTATAGTTTCAGTCCTGATTCCTCCATTCACAATGTGGTTGTAAATTCTACAAAGCCACTGAACCAGAATTTTGGAAAATTTCTTATAGAACTCGGCCGGCAAGCCATCAATACCAGGAGACTTGTTGAGCTTGAGATCCAGGATCGCAGTCTTGACCACATTATCAGTGAACTCCCTTTCCACGAGATTCCTATCCTCCTGCGCAAGAACTGGCGTGCCTTCCAACCAGGCATCCATAACCTCAGAGGCCACCGCTTCCTTGCTGAACAACTCACCGTAATAGTCCGCGGCGGCCTTCAGAATGTCGGGGAGATCCCTGACTTCCCTGTTGTTGATATCAAGACATTGGAGGTTCTCCCTAACTCTCTCAGCCTCCATCTTTCTGAAAATGTAGTTTATGTCACTCTCCTGCCGGAGCACTTCGAGGGAGCCGGTCAATTTGACCGCCGAACCCTCTTCCTTAAAAAAATGACTGTTCCTACTTCTAACGTTATTAATCAGAGAGGAATTACAACCTCCTTCGTCTCCACGAATCGCCGCATTCAGGATATTCATCAAAATCATGTGACGATTCCTCCTTTTCATGGCAGCCAGATTATCTTTCTTCATAAGGTAATCCCTAATCTCTTTTTAACCCTCTCCCACACTCCGCACTCATCGTCCGTAATCGTGGCTATCCCAGCGTTCAAAATAGAACGAAGGTGCACCAGCGTTTCTTCGTCTTCTAACATGGAGACGTTCATTCGCCAGGGGGTTGCTCCCCTCTCTCTCGGAACCGGGACACAGACATTCATGATTACGGTCGAGTGGTCAGAAATGTACCTCAGAAGAGAGTTAGGGCTGAAAATTTCAACTTTGTCAATCCAATCAATCTTGGAGACAAGAAATATATCGATGCGGGACGCACTGGTTCCTCTGTGCCAAGTGTAGCCTGGCTCTCTAGGGTTAAGAGTTCTCCAGACATCGTAAAGACCCTGAGTGTCCAGGATAGCTTTAATCACGTTCTCATAGGCTTCAGACCACCTGGCATTGCCCGCCCTATCAAGGTGACTATCGATGACGGCATTAAAGTCTCCGCCGACAATCAAGACGTTCTCCGAACTCCTAAAGAAAAACGGGAGCTGGTTGTAGAACGACCGTTGCATGTTTCCCTGGTTCGGAGCGTAAATACAAACAAGCTTCATGGACGTACTACCACTGTGAACGGTCAGAGCAATCAGCCGACCCTCCCCGTACGTTTGAAATTGCGAAATATATCTCTCAAACTTCTCTTTAAAAATAATGGCAACACCCGTGTAGCTGGTACTGCCTAAAGAGTACTTAAACCTTAGCCCGGAATTTCTTCGAAAGGCAAACAACTTGTCCAAGTCCGTATAATGCGTCTCCAGAATCATAAGGAAGTCCAGATTACTCTGGCGGAAGAATCCTTCAAGCCAACAATGCTTCTCCGCAGAGTTAAGGCCTTGAACATTCAACGTACCAATCCTAATGTTGGTGCCGAGAAAATTGACCCTACTGGTATGCATACTTACCTTGGGCTGAAAAGGGAAAGTGGAGATTAAACAAAGACAAAAATAAACAAGAGTCATGAAAACTTGGAAACGGAGAGAGAGGAAAAGAAACCACATTACTTGTCAAATTTCACCTTCTTTGCTGCACCGCGAACCATTTTCTCAGCAGTAAAAATCTGGCCGTTTGCTGTCGGAACGACGTGACCTGTGCCGTGCAACATCACAACAGACGCCGCGGCAAGCTCGTTGACAGCTTTAAAATTAGCTGCCGTGAATTCTTTGCCAGAGTTTTTAAACTTACTCTGTTACTGGTGCTGTAAGTTAGCCCGAACAGGGTCCACATCTTCATCATCACCCGTCACAGGCTCCGTAGAAGCCCAGAACTTGCCACTCATTGCCTCAGTACCAGAGTGCTGGCGAACCTGCGCACCACCAACACCGACAGCCCGGACTAAATCGAGCGGAGCCCAGATTGTCCCGGCAGTCTCCGGCATCGCTTCCGAGTCAGCGGCGACGTGTCTGCCGCTCGTGGTCGTAGCGCGTCCAAGCGCAAGTGCGCCTCCGGGACCCCCGACGTGCTCTGATAGCCCATCGGAGGGTGGAGTAAGGTATGCATCTTCCCTTTCGGAAAGACGCACGCCCTGACCATCCACAGCCGCGGAGGAAGACCGCTGCCCCCTTGCTTTGGCCAGGAGGGCAGGTGCCCTCATATCCGTCCCTTCCCATTGACCGGTGTCGTTGGGAAGATCCGGAAATAAATCATGCACTGGGTCAGTGGAAACCAAATTCACCTCCTTCGCACCAAAACATTGGACTTCAGATTTTTCACGGTTCGTGGCAGCACCAAAACACTCAATAACACTATTATCACAATCACTATCAACAACATTACTACAATTATCAGTTAAATCATTAGAAATATCAATATCACTGTCATCATTACATTCTATATCATCTTTAGATCTTTCACTAATAGCAATTCCCTCCTCAATACTCTCACTAAGATCAGAATCATACTTACTGCCCTCCGTACCATCAGCACTGGAGGTCTCCCCTTCTTCGCTGGACATCTCACTACCTCTAGACTCGGTTCGAGCACTACTGGGAGTCTGAAGGCCCTTAGGAATGGTTTCACAAGGAATATCAACCTCCATATTCTTATCCTCTGTATCGTCACAATTTTCAGCCATCTAACTACCCTCCACAATACTCACACTTCCGGGGATAGACTGAAGAACACAAACCTGTTCAGGAGTCAAATTTCTTGATTTTTTAATAACCTTCGTAAAACCATCCTCATCCGAACTCGAAGAAGACAGACCCCGCTTCCCATCTTCACCGATAGGAACGGTTTCTCTTTTCTTCGCTGTAAAACAAACACTCTCTTTAGTATCCTTACCTGTATTGTTGCCTTTCTTAGGCACAACACTTACCTGTTGTTTCTCCAGAGCCTCTTGTGCTTGCACCGAGCTGAGAATTTGGTGGGCCCCTTCTGTTTTGCTCGAGATCTCAGCCTCGGCAACACTTCCTGAGCCCCCTCCTCCTCAGCGTGGCAAGCCTCCATTTCGTCATCACGCTTGGACTGTTCGCCCCCTCCAAGCATCTGCGCAAAGAACCTCTGACTGCAGGCCTTCCTCTGGTGGTGCGGAGATTTGCAATTTCCACACACCTCCTTGCAATCTTCAGCTGAGTGCCCTAAAATATGGCAATTGCTACAAGTGAACTTTTCACAGTCCACAGCAATGTGTTCAGCGTGGCTGCAGCGTCTACACACCCGAATCTGGCCCCTGTAAATGTTCATGCAACGCTGACCGTTCACTTGCATAAAGTTAGGAATAGGTTCCTTCATATCTATGGAAATTACACGGGTACCTGACAAGGCCCCTTTCATGTGGGGAGCGTTCTCCTTTCTTACTTCAAACTTGACGGTCCTCACCTTACCAAATTTCGAAAAGGCAGTAGCAACCTCAGCATTGGTGATGCCGCAATGCAGATATTTACAAAAAACTAACTTCACATTTGTCTGGGCGTTAGTGCACTTCATCAAAGTATTGTTGCACTCAACCTCACAATCAAGAAGCTTGTAATAATGCTCCCTCTTATTAAGCACCACTTCGAGTTTGTTTTTATTTGCCTCTTGGATCAGGGCAAAAACTGAAGTCGAAGGAGACCCTAAATGTTCATACGTCGCTAAACAAACGTCTGTAGCAGAAATACCCTTATGGATGACAACAATAGTATTAGCCCTATCGGGCTCAGTCTTAGCAGCCATCGTGGTAGATGACAAAGTCCGACACCTCCAGAAGCTCACACAACAGAAAAAGTTTATAAAACACAAACCCTCGCTAAAGAAAATAAGCAAAAAGTACTTACCTATTCTCTTAAGCCTTGTAATCCAAACGAACAGGCACAAGCACACACACAACACTTAGCACGTGGGCGCAAAAGAAATGCACGTGGCCGCAAAACTAATGCACGTGGTCGTTAATCAAAAGCGGTATAGAGTTATTCAAAAATACCGACTCAGGAACTTCCTGACTGGTGGCGGAGCAAAGTTCTCCGAAATTTGGAACGAAAAAAAAAATAATAATATTAATAATAATAATAAAAGTCCACCAGGGAATTGCCAAGATAGCGAACAAACAATGTCAAATAACCGCCATCTTGGAATCGAAAAGGCAATCGATTAACGATCCGAAGATAACTTGCAGAAAACAAGACACAGTGATCTGCCACAGCTCCAAGACTACCAGGCACCGCACTCTGCGCCGGCAGACGCACCCGGTTGGGCGGCTAGTCACGCGTCCCTCCTCTCGAACGGACGTTCGGAGCTTATTCTGCAATACGAAGAGCAACTAATGTTGAGTAAAAATGGCAGCTACATGCCCATCGAAAATCTACGGTAAATCTGGATTCGTTTCCAGCTTCAGCAAAATGAACGAACGCCTCAGTTGACCTTCACTAGCTATTTGCCTGAACCAAGACGCAAATGAAAGAAATATTAAACATAATTTTCTTCTTAAATTACTGCAAACTCATGAACTTATGAGTAAAACTCGTGGTTGGACAGAAGAAAATTACTCTAGTTGCAATATAAACAAAAATCAACAGCTACTTCTTAACAACTTTGCGTATATTCATAAATTTGTTGTGAGGTATCTTCCTCTGTTATCTACTTTTTGCGTTCGTATAAATAAAACCTTAGGAATACGCACATATATGCGACAACAACTATTTAGTTACGATCCAGTGTTTCTGATACAGCCTTGTTGTTTTCCAAAATATAAATAATTAGTCAACTCTCCTCCTTCTTAAAAAAATGCAATTTAAAAAAAAATTATATTATTTAGTTTTGGAAGCAAAGAAACCCCATCGCGATAAACATTTATGATGTCATGTCATGTATCAAAAAGCTCTCTTAAAAACTTTTCGTCCTTGTGCAGTGGTCTTCAACACAAAGAAGATAAATGAATTATGTTAGGGTTATGCAAAAGTTTACGCCGCCCCCCGCTAGTGAGCGCTGTAAGGTTCTAACCGGACCCCGACCTATGCTGTCAGTTGGTATATGAAGCCAAGCATGGCGGTCATAAGTTCATTTGCGGCATTGTTTGTTATTCATGTTTAATTTAGGGAAGAGTGAAGCATACGGTACAATATGTGAGGCGTTTGGCGAAATGGTTGAGGTGACAATTGGTTGCCAGGTTTAAGAAAGGTGATATGAGCTTGGAACGCAAGTGACGTGCAGGTAGACCGCAGGAACTCGCAGATGAGGAGTTGGAATCGCTGTTGCAAGAGGATGCCACACAATCGACCACGCAACTGGCGAAACGTTTGAAAGTGGTTCAATCCACGGTGGTAGGGCGTCTACAGGCCTTGCGGAAGATCCAGAAGATCGATAAGTGGGTTTCGCATACTTTAACGAAGTGCAATATTGTTCAACGATTATGCATCTGCATGTCGTTGCTGAAGAGGTTTCAAGGGAAAATTTTATTGTTGAAGGTTGTCACTGAAAATGAAAAATGGGTCTATTGCGACAACGTCGTATGCAAGCGATCCTGTATCGACCCAGGCCATCCATAAACATCGACTTCAAATCAGGATATCCAAAAGGAAAAGCTGCTGTTGTGTGTGGGGGTGGTATATGCACGGAGTGCTGTACTTCAAAACAGGATATCCAAAGGGAAAAGCTGCTGTTGAGTGTGTGTGGGGTGGTATATGCACGGACTGCTGTACTTCAAAACAGAATATCCAAAAGGAAAAGCTGCTGTTGTGTGTGTGGGGTGGAATATGCATGGAGTGCTGTACTTCAAAACAGAATATCGAACGGGAAAAGCTGCTGTTGTGTGTGTGGGGTGGAATATGCACGGAGTGCTGTACTTCAAAACAGAATATCCAAAGGGAAAATCTGCTGTTGTGTGTGTGGGGTGGAATATGCATGGAGTGCTGTACTTCAAAACAGAATATCCAAAGGAAAAAGCTGCTGTTGTGTGTGTGGGGTGGAATATGCACGGAGTGCTGTACTTCAAAACAGGATATCCAAAGGGAAAAGCTGCTGTTGTGTGTGTGGGGCGGAATATGCACGGAGTGCTGTACTTAAAAACAGAATATCCAAAGGGAAAAGCTGCTGTTGTGTGTGTGGGGTGGAATATGCACGGAGTGCTGTACTTCAAAACAGGATATCCAAAGGGAAAAGCTGCTGTTGTGTGTGTGGGGCGGAATATGCACGGAATGCTGTACTTCAAAACAGAATATCCAAAGGGAAAAGCTGCTGTTGTGTGTGTGGGGTGGAATATGCACGGAGTGCTGTACTTCAAAACAGGATATCCAAAGGGAAAAGCTGCTGTTGTGTGTGTGGGGCGGAATATGCACGGAGTGCTGTACTTCAAAACAGAATATCGAAAGGGAAAAGCTGCTGTTGTGTGTTTTGGGTGGAATATGCACGGAGTGCTGTACTTCAATACAGAATATCCAAAGGGAAAAGCTGCTGTTGTGTGTGTGTGGTGGAATATGCACGGAGTGCTGTACTTCAAAACAGAATATCCAAAGGGAAAAGCTGCTGTTGTGTGTGTGGGGTGGAATATGCACGGAGTGCTGTACTTCAAAACAGGATATCCAAAGGGAAAAGATGCTGTTGTGTGTGTGGGGCGGAATATGCACTGAGTGCTGTACTTCATAACAGGATATCCAAAAGGAAAAGCTGCTGTTGTTTGTTTGTGTGGGGTGAATATGCACGGAGTGCTGTACTTCATAACAGGATACTAAAAAGGAAAAGCTGCTGTTGTTTGTTTGTGTGGGGTGAATATGCACGGAGTGCTGTACTTCAAAACAGGATATCCAAAGGGAAAAGCTGCTGTTGTGTGTGTGGGGCGGAATATGCACGGAGTGCTGTACTTCATAACAGGATATCCAAAAGGAAAAGCTGCTGTTGTTTGTTTGTGTGGGGTGAATATGCACGGAGTGCTGTACTTCATAACCGGATATCCAAATCGAAAAGCGGCTGTTGTGTGTGTGGGGTGGAATATGCACGGAGTGCTGTATTTCAACACAGGTTATCCAAAGGAAAAATCTGCTGTTGTGTATGTGGGGTGAAATATGCGCGGAGTGCTGTACTTCAAAACAGGTTATCCAAACGGAAAAGCTGCCTTTGTGTGTGTGGTGCGGAATATGCACGGAGTGCTGCACTTCAAAAGAGGATATCCAAAGTGAAAAGCTGCTGTTGTGTGTTTTTGGTGGAATATGCACTGAGTGCTGTACTTCAAAACAGGATATCCAAAGGGTAAAACTGCTGTTGTGTGGGGTGGAATATGTACGGAATGCTGTACTTAAACAGGTTATCCAAAAATAAAAGCTGCTGTTGTGTGTGTTGGGTGGAATATGCACGGAGTGCTGTACTTCAAAACAGGATATCCAAAGGGAAAAGCTGCTGTTGTGTGTGTTTGGTGGAATATGCACAGAGTGCTGTACTTCAAAACAGGATATCCAAAGGGAAAAACTGCTGTCGTGTGGGGTGGAATATGTACGGAGTGCTGTACTTAAACAGGTTATCCAAAAATAAAAGCTGCTGTTGTGTGTGTTGGGTGGAATATGCACGGAGTGCTGTATTTAAAAACAGGATATCCAAAGGAAAAAGCTGCTGTAGTGTGTGTGTGTGTGGTGGAATATGCACTTAGTGCTGTACTTCAAAACAGGATATCCAAAGGGAAAAGCTTCTGTTGTGTGTGTGTGTGTGTGTGGTGGAATATGCACGGAGTGCTGTACTTCAAAACAGAATATCCAAAGGGAAAAGCTGCTGTTGTGTGTGTGTGGTGGAATACGCACGGAGTGCTGTACTTCAAAACAGAATATCCAAAGGGAAAAGCTGCTGTTGTGTGTATGGGGTGGAATATGCACGGAGTGCTGTACTTCAAAACAGAATATCCAAAGGGAAAAGCTGCTGTTGTGTGTGTGGGGTGGAATATGCACGGAGTGCTGTACTTCAAAACAGGATATCCAAAGGGAAAAGCTGCTGTTGTGTGTGTGGGGCGGAATATGCACTGAGTGCTGTACTTCATAACAGGATATCCAAAAGGAAAAGCTGCTGTTGTTTGTTTGTGTGGGGTGAATATGCACGGAGTGCTGTACTTCATAACAGGATATCCAAAAGGAAAAGCTGCTGTTGTTTGTTTGTGTAGGGTGAATATGCACGGAGTGCTGTACTTCAAAACAGGATATCCAAAGGGAAAAGCTGCTGTTGTGTGTGTGGGGCGGAATATGCACGGAGTGCTGTACTTCATAACAGGATATCCAAAAGGAAAAGCTGCTGTTGTTTGTTTGTGTGGGGTGAATATGCACGGAGTGCTGTACTTCATAACAGGATATCCAAATCGAAAAGCGGCTGTTGTGTGTGGGGTGGAATATGCACGGAGTGCTGTATTTCAACACAGGTTATCCAAAGGAAAAATCTGCTGTTGTGTATGTGGGGTGGAATATGCGCCGAGTGCTGTACTTCAAAACAGGTTATCCAAAGGGAAAAGCTGCCTTTGTGTGTGGGGTGCGGAATATGCACGGAGTGCTGTACTTCAAAAGAGGATATCCAAAGTGAAAAGCTGCTGTTGTGTGTTTTTGGTGGAATATGCACGGAGTGCTGTACTTCAAAACAGGATATCCAAAGGGTAAAACTGCTGTTGTGTGGGGTGGAATATGTACGGAGTGCTGTACTTAAACAGGTTATCCAAAAATAAAAGCTGCTGTTGTGTGTGTTGGGTGGAATATGCACGGAGTGCTGTACTTAAAAACAGGATATCCAAAGTAAAAAGCTGCTGTAGTGTGTGTGTGTGTGTGGTGGAATATGCACGGAGTGCTGTACTTCAAAACAGCATATCCAAAGGGAAAAGCTTCTGTTGTGTGTGTGTGTGTGTGTGGTGGAATATGCACGGAATGCTCTACTTCAAAACAGGATATCCAAAGGAAAAAGCTGCTGTTGTGTGTGTGGGTGGTATATGCACGGAGTGCTGTACTTCAAAACAGGATATCCAAAGGGAAAAGCTGCAGTTGTGTGTGTGTGGTGGAATATGACCTGAGTGCTGTACTTCAAAACAGGATATCCAAAGGGAAAAGTTGATGTTGTGTGTGTATAGGGGGAATATTCAAGGAGTGCTGTACTTCAAAACAATATATCCAAAGGGAAAAGCTGCTGTTGTGTGTGTGTGTGGTGGAATATGCATGGAGTGCTGTACTACAAAACAGGATATCCAAAGGGAAAAGTTGATGTTGTGTGTGTGTGGGGGGGATATTCACGGAGTGCTGTACTTCAAAACAGAATTTTCAAAGGGAAAACCTGCTGTTGTGTGTGTGGGGTGGAATATACACGGAATGCTGTACTTCAAAACAGAATATCCAAAAGGAAAAGCTGCTGTTGTGTGTGTGGGGTGGTATATGCACGGAGTGCTGTACTTCAAAACAGGATATCCAAAGGGAAAAGCTGCTGTTGTGTGTGTGGGGTGGAATATGCACGGAGTGCTGTACTTCAAAACAGGATATCCAAAGGGAAAAGCTGCTGTTGTGTGTGTGGGGTGGAATATACACGGAATGCTGTACTTCAAAACAGAATATCCAAAGAGAAAAGCTGCTGTTGTGTGTGTGTGTGGTGGTATATGCACGGGGTGCTGTACTTCAAAACAGGATATCCAAAGGGAAAAGCTGCTGTTGTGTGTGTGGGGCGGAATATGCACAGAGTGCTGTACTTCATAACAGGATATCCAAAAGGAAAAGCTGCTGTTGTTTGTTTGTGTGGGGTGGAATATGCACGGAGTGCTGTACTTCATAACAGGATATCCAAATGGAAAAGCGGCTGGTGTGTGTGTGGGGTGGAATATGCACGGAGTGCTGTACTTCAAAACAGGTTATCGAAAGGGAAAAGCTGCCTTTGTGTGTGTTGGGTGGAATAGGCACGGAGTGCTGTACTTCAAAACAGGTTATCCAAAGGGAAAAGCTGCTGTTGTGTGTGGGTGGAATATGCACGGAATGCTGTACTTCAAAACAGGATATCCAAAGGGAAAAGCTGCTGTTGAGTGTGTGGTGTGGAATATGCACGGAGTGCTGTACTTCAAAACAGGGTATCCAAAGGGAAAAGCTGCTGTTGTGTGTGTGTGTGGTGGTATATGCACGGAGTGCTGTACTTCATAACAGGATATCCAAAAGGAAAAGCTGCTGTTGTTTGTTTGTGTGGGGTGGAATATGCACGGAGTGCTGTACTTCATAACAGGATATTTAAATGAAAAAGCGGCTGTTGTTTGTGTGGGGTGGAATATGCACGGAGTGCTGTACTTCAAAAGAGGATATCCAAAGTGAAAAGCTGCTGTTGTGTGTTTTTGGTGGAATATGCACTGAGTGCTGTACTTCAAAACAGGATATCCAAAGGGTAAAACTGCTGTTGTGTGGGGTGGAATATGTACGGAATGCTGTACTTAAACAGGTTATCCAAAAATAAAAGCTGCTGTTGTGTGTGTTGGGTGGAATATGCACGGAGTGCTGTACTTCAAAACAGGATATCCAAAGGGAAAAGCTGCTGTTGTGTGTGTTTGGTGGAATATGCACAGAGTGCTGCACTTCAAAACAGGATATCCAAAGGGAAAAACTGCTGTTGTGTGGGGTGGAATATGTACGGAGTGCTGTACTTAAACAGGTTATCCAAAAATAAAAGCTGCTGTTGTGTGTGTTGGGTGGAATATGCACGGAGTGCTGTACTTAAAAACAGGATATCCAAAGGAAAAAGCTGCTGTAGTGTGTGTGTGTGTGTGGTGGAATATGCACTTAGTGCTGTACTTCAAAACAGGATATCCAAAGGGAAAAGCTTCTGTTGTGTGTGTGTGTGTGTGTGTGGTGGAATATGTACGGAGTGCTGTACTTCAAAACAGAATATCCAAAGGGAAAAGCTGCTGTTGTGTGTGTGTGGTGGAATACGCACGGAGTGCTGTACTTCAAAACAGAATATCCAAAGGGAAAAGCTGCTGTTGTGTGTGTGGGGTGGAATATGCACGGAGTGCTGTACTTCAAAACAGAATATCCAAAGGCAAAAGCTGCTGTTGTGTGTGTGGGGTGGAATATGCACGGAGTGCTGTACTTCAAAACAGGATATCCAAAGGGAAAAGCTGCTGTTGTGTGTGTGGGGCGGAATATGCACTGAGTGCTGTACTTCATAACAGGATATCCAAAAGGAAAAGCTGCTGTTGTTTGTTTGTGTGGGGTGAATATGCACGGAGTGCTGTACTTCATAACAGGATATCCAAAAGGAAAAGCTGCTGTTGTTTGTTTGTGTGGGGTGAATATGCACGGAGTGCTGTACTTCAAAACAGGATAACCAAAGGGAAAAGCTGCTGTTGTGTTTGTGGGGCGGAATATGCACGGAGTGCTGTACTTCATAACAGGATATCCAAAAGGAAAAGCTGCTGTTGTTTGTTTGTGTGGGGTGAATATGCACGGAGTGCTGTACTTCATAACAGGATATCCAAAGGGAAAAGCTGCTGTTGTGTGTGGATTGGAATATGCACGGAGTGCTGTATTTCAACACAGGTTATCCAAAGGAAAAATCTGCTGTTGTGTATGTGGGGTGGAATATGCGCGGAGTGCTGTACTTCAAAACAGGTTATCCAAAGGGAAAAGCTGCCTTTGTGTGTGAGGTGCGGAATATGCACGGAGTGCTGTACTTCAAAAGAGGATATCCAAAGTGAAAAGCTGCTGTTGTGTGTTTTTGGTGGAATATGCACGGAGTGCTGTACTTCAAAACAGGATATCCAAAGGGTAAAACTGCTGTTGTGTGGGGTGGAATATGTACGGAGTGCTGTACTTAAACAGGTTATCCAAAAATAAAAGCTGCTGTTGTGTGTGTTGGGTGGAATATGCACGGAGTGCTGTACTTAAAAACAGGATATCCTAAGTAAAAAGCTGCTGTAGTGTGTGTGTGTGTGTGGTGGAATATGCACGGAGTGCTGTACTTCAAAACAGCATATCCAAAGGGAAAAGCTTCTGTTGTGTGTGTGTGTGTGGTGGAATATGCACGGAGTGCTGTACTTCAAAACAGGATATCCAAAGGAAAAAGCTGCTGTTGTGTGTGTGGGGTGGTATATGCACGGAGTGCTGTACTTCAAAACAGGATATCCAAAGGGAAAAGCTGCAGTTGTGTGTGTGGGGTGGTATATGCACGGAGTGCTGTACTTCAAAACAGGATATCGAAAGGGAAAAGCTGCTGTTGTGTGTGTGTGTGGTGGAATATGACCGGAGTGCTGTACTTCAAAACAGGATATCCAAAGGGAAAAGTTGATGTTGTGTGTGTATAGGGGGAATATTCACGGAGTGCTGTACTTCAAAACAATATATCCAAAGGGAAAAGCTGCTGTTGTGTGTGTGTGTGGTGGAATATGCATGGAGTGCTGTACTAGAAAACAGGATATCCAAAGGGAAAAGTTGATGTTGTGTGTGTTTGGGGGGGATATTCACGGAGTGCTGTACTTCAAAACAGAATTTTCAAAGGGAAAACCTGCTGTTGTGTGTGTGGGGTGGAATATACACGGAATGCTGTACTTCAAAACAGAATATCCAAAAGGAAAAGCTGCTGTTGCGTGTGTGGGGTGGTATATGCACGGAGTGCTGTACTTCAAAACAGAATATCCAAAGGGAAAAGCTGCTGTTGTGTGTGTGGGGTGGAATATGCACGGAGTGCTGTACTTCAAAACAGGATATCCAAAGGGAAAAGCTGCTGTTGTGTGTGTGGGGTGGAATATACACGAAATGCTGTACTTCAAAACAGAATATCCAAAGAGAAAAGCTGCTGTTGTGTGTGTGTGTGGTGGTATATGCACGGGGTGCTGTACTTCAAAACAGGATATCCAAAGGGAAAAGCTGCTGTTGTGTGTGTGGGGCGGAATATGCACAGAGTGCTGTACTTCATAACAGGATATCCAAAAGGAAAACTGCTGTTGTTTGTTTGTGTGAGGTGGAATATGCACGGAGTGCTGTACTTCATAACAGGATATCCAAATGGAAAAGCGGCTGGTGTGTGTGTGGGGTAGAATATGCACGGAGTGCTGTACTTCAAAACAGGTTATCGAAAGGGAAAAGCTGCCTTTGTGTGTGTTGGGTGGAATAGGCACGGAGTGCTGTACTTCAAAACAGGTTATCCAAAGGGAAAAGCTGCTGTTGTGTGTGGTGGAATATGCACGGAATGCTGTACTTCAAAACAGGATATCCAAAGGGAAAAGCTGCTGTTGTTTGTGTGGGGTGGAATATGCACGGAGTGCTGTACTTCAAAACAGGTTATCCAAAGGAAAAATCTGCTGTTGTGTATGTGGTGTGGAATATGCGTGGAGTGCTGTACTTCATAACAGGATATCCAAAGGGAAAAGCTGCTGTTGTGTGTTTTTGGTGGAATATGCACGGAGTGCTGTACTTCAATACAGGATATCCAAAGGGTAAAACTGCTGTTGTGTGGGGTGGAATATGTACGGAGTGCTGTACTTAAACAGGTTATCCAAAAATAAAAGCTGCTGTTGTGTGTGTTGGGTGGAATATGCACGGAGTGCTGTACTTCAAAACAGGATATCCAAAGGAAAAAGCTGCTGTAGTGTGTGTGTGTGTGGTGGAATATGCACGGAGTGCTGTACTTCAAAACGGATATCCAAAGGGAATAGCTGCTGTTGTGTGTGTGTGCGTGTGTGTGGTGGAATATGCACGGAGTGCTGTACTTCAAAACAGGATATCCAAATTAAAAAGCTGCTGTAGTGTGTATGTGTGTTTTGGAATATGCACGGAGTGCTGTACTTCAAAACAGGATATCCAAAGGGAAAAGCAGCTGTTGTGTGTGTGTGTGTGTGTGTGTGGTGGAATATGTACGGAGTGCTGTACTTCAAAACAGGATATCCAAAGGAAAAAGCTGCTGTAGTGTGTGTGTGTGGTGGTATATGCACGGGGTGCTGTACTTCAAAACAGGATATCCAAAGGGAAAAGCTGCTGTTGTGTGTGTGTGTGTGTGTGTGGTGGAATATGCACGGAGTGCTGTACTTCAAACTGTAGAAACAAGGCAAAACAATCACTGCACAACGATATACGCCGCAATTGAGCAAAAATGCCTATGGAGAGTCATGCCCACACATAATTCTGATACACGATAATCCCAGACTACATCTCGGTACCAGCACGAAATCAACCCTTGAACAGTTACACTGGGAAGTTTTACCACACCTGGGTTATTCCTTGGGCTGTGCACCCTCAGCCTTTCATCTGTTTCGCTCTATGTAACATGCCCTAGCCCAACAGCGGTTTATCACAGTTCCAGAGGTGGAAAATTTCGTCACTGCGTTCTTCAGCTCAGAACCCGAGTCCTACTATCACAGGGGTATTTTTTGTTGCCTGAAAAATGGCAAAAGGTCTTTGATGCTAACGGCCAATATTTCGTTGAATAAATGTGCACCGGTTTCCTCACTGTCCTTTTCTCCTTTCTTCTTAAAATGGCGGAAACTTTTGCATACCCGTAATAGTAAGTCATTAACAAAACTGTATCCCTGGGTCTTACCATGCCTAAGAAATTTTTATGCTGTTCAGATAACTTTTTGTTATTATAAACAGAAAGCAACGCTACGGAAACAACACCGTTCATTATTTGAGCAATTTTGAAACATTTTCCCAGTACCGGAAGGCGATGACCTTTACGATGTTACGATGTACCATTGAGCATAAAGTTCCAATCATTCCCTAGTTCAAGACAACGGTCTACAGCTCTAAAAAGGACCAGAGGTTCAAAGAACTTTTTAAGTATATGCCATGGATAAGTCTAAAGTAGCATTGGGTACAATCGATTAAATTAAAAATGGTAAGGTGGTGAACCAGAGAACTGATACTGTAAACCTAGGTAATAATTGGAAAAATTCATTGGAATGATCTTTTAATTTTCGAACTTACCGGTAGATGGCGGAACATGCTCAGAGCTGCATTCTGCGTTTGAAATCAAGATGTTCATACGAGTAGACAAACCTCAGAAAACTTGAAAAATACATTCAACTGGAACGGAAACGATGTTACAGGAACATTGGCAGCCATCTCTTTGTAACATCTATTTGACCCCCATCAAGATTTTCGTTGGAAATAATCTTTCCATTGTTTTAAGCATGCAGAATAATGGAGAAAGGTGCAAAAATAAAGTATTTTAACATGAAAGAATTTTTTTTTTCCAAATAACTTACCGACGTGTGCGAAGGTTTATGAAGAGTACGTGCGGTAGGCCTAAGATGACGGAGCGGCGACGGCGTGAAGGTGGATGAAAGCCTCGTTGAGAACGGAAAGTTACGCGCGGAAGAATACACAAGGAAGCGGTTTAGCAGTACGTAGTCATCGAAGTGGGTTGTAGGAATACGCTAAAGGAAAGAGGTCGGTTTAATGCTGCATTGTAAATGTAATATCATTTTTTCAAGGGTAATTTTTCGAAATGATAAGTAGAAAATTGCCAAGAATTATTCTGGCTCTGAATAGTGTCCTGAACATAAATTCGGATTTCGTCGGGGCTTAAAATTTCATCATCCCCACAATTCTACACGAAGCTGTGGGGCCTCCCTGCCATAGTACGATTCCTGATTATAAGAAAATCGTTTATTTTCAACAATATCCGTTTCACGAGGGAAAAAAAGGACGAACGATGAACGGAATAACAGCAGAAGTATACATAAGGTGCTTGAAGAAATCGCCGACTCTCAAACATCTCCGAAACCATAACCAGAATTTGGGGTTCAATCGGAACTAGAAATTCTTACTCAAAACTTCTGCCGCACATTATATCATTTACATTCCTTTATTTATTTACATTCGCAGACATTTTTAGAATAAAAACAAAAACATTTAGCACATTTCTTTATTAATTATTAATGAAACATATCTGAACTACTTCTTCTTGTACACGACGCATCACACTTCTCCAAAAAAGTTCTGCCTGCTAGACCCGACTCTTGTTGTATTCCTCCGCGATTTCACTAGCAACTGTTACTCCGTTCCGACGAACGGACCCTTCACGTCGCGCCGTTAGCATCGGTTTAGGGATCCCCACCAACTGCTGCAAACCAACGTACTCGCAGATTAATACTTCAGAAAAATTATTTCCTTTTATCTAAAAATGCTATATTTTTGCACCTTTCCCCATTATTTTGTATGCTTAAAAAATTGTACGTCGCACTTTTCTCACGCACTTAAATTTTTCAGACGAAATAATTTAGGACCGCTATAAAGTTCTGCCTGCTAGGTGGGAGGGATGTGAGAAACAGAAAAAAAAGGAAAAAATAATAAAATAATTTCAAATATTCGCGAGATTTTGAAACTAAAGCATAATTCCTCAAATCGCCTTAAGGCTGTTCTATCTGTAGAGCTCATACAAATTTCTTTAAACATTATACAAACAATTGAGAATCCAGCTTATATTTTACCACATCTGTGCCGACGTATTTTACCACATCTGTGCTGACAAAAGATGTTGAAGTTCAAGCCACAATTTCCTCAAATCCCATGAGGGCTGTTCTATCTGTCGAGCACGCCCGAATATATCTTTGCATTCTTCTGCCGACTTCGCCAACATATTGGGGGGAGGGGGGCGTCTATTCCATTGTCAGGTGGAAAATAAAAAGAAAGGGGGCGCAAAAAGATAAACTACGAGATTCGATGCATATTTTAAAACGCAATTGCCCATCAGCAAATGAACAAAGAAACCGAAATATTCTTTTGCTGAATATTAATATTTTTAAAAATAAAATTCAATTTGCGATTTTATAAAATATCCACGATTTATTGCCAAACGTTTGTTAAAGAAATATAAGAAATTAGATGAGTTGCTCAAACAAAGAACAAGAAGCACAAAAAAGAAATACACTTAAATTAAAAAAAAGGTGCTAGAGGTCATGCGTTTCCGAATTTTTATTTATTTTATTTTCGCTACTTGTTTTAAACATTTGTCACATGTTATGAGAACATGTCAAACACAATACGGAGCTTCTCATACCGCGGAGCTCGGTTGGGACTTGGGACCGGAGAGACCTCTCCTGTGTAATTTCGGGAGGGACAACTCCGCCTAGATTCACCTTATGAGCAGGGGTGTAGTAGGGTCGAAGCGACGTTGCGGTACTACATTTTTCTAGCCGGCAAGCATTCCGGTATATCCGATACAGCAGCGGCGCGTACCCACGGGTGTGACACCCCCCCCCCGACAGGAAACAAAATTATTACGTCGAAATTTGAAACGAAAAATCAAGATACGCGATCTACATGTACTATACCGTGCAAATTAATTGGGACAAGCTATTTTATTCTCAGAATGGGAATGTGATCGGCAGTTGATGTCGGAAACACACGTAAACCGGTTTTATCAGCTGTGAGGTGGTGTGACTGTTAGAACTTGATAGTAAGAATGTGGTTTGACCTGTTTTAAACAGGAAATAGGCACTTCAGCTTCAGTTGCATGGTGTGTGACAGGTGGATGTTAGTTTTTGCTCTCTGTGAGTACGTGTTGCTTTTGTGTATTGAAAACTGGATATTTCTCCAAGGAAGCGTGCAAAAATAATTGCTCTGAAGGATCACACTTCTATGACAGTGAGAGATATTGCTTCTGCAGTTGGTGTAGCCGAATAAAGTGTATCAAGACTGCTTACGCGATACATTGCATCTGGATCATCGTCTTCAAAAAGGAGAGCTAAATGTGGAAGAAAACGAAAAACAACTCCACGAACCGATAAATATCTAATCAGAAATAGTAAAATGAATAAAAAAAACAACAACCACCGACCTTCAAAGAGATTTATTGGCTAGTGGTTGTGATGTTAGTGATTCAACTGTATGCCGTAGGCTACTGGAAGTTGGCCGGAAGGCAAGAAGACCAACGAAAAAACAATATTTGAATGCGAAAATAAAGACAAAACGTTTAGCATGAGCCAAAAAATATTAATCATGGACTGCTGACGACTGGAAAAAGGTAATTTTCAGTGATAAAACTCATTTATTTGTACAGGGTTACCAAGCAAATGTCGTTAGACGAAGCAACTGTGAACCCTTAAGACCTGAACATGTCAAACAAACTGTAAAACACCCTCTGAAACAGCTGTTTTGGGGTTTTTTTACATCAAACGGCACTAGAAGCTTAGTTCCTGTTCAAGGTACGATGAATTCAGCCAAGTACGTAGAAATATTACAAAGTAGGATTGTTCCATTCTTGCAAACTTTTGACGGGACATTTCAACATAACTTGACCCCATGTCACAATTCGAAATTGATCAAGAATTTCATGCTGGAAAATCAAATTCATTTGCTTGATTGGCCTGGGAATTCACCAGACTTAAATCCCATAGAAAACTTGTGGAATATTTTGAACAGACGTTTAGGTAAAATGGACTGTACAACCAAAAAACGCATGATAACGAAAGCTATAAAAGTGTGGTTCCACGATTATGAAGTCAAAAATATGTGCACTCAATGCCAAAACGAATTATCCTTCGTATAAGACCCCCAAATCATGGGGGCTGGGAGAGGGTAGCGCCCTAATGTGCTCTCGCACGACGTCTCCGCCCCCATACACAAACTTTGTTGCAACACATCTTCACACTGTTCACCACGCCCAAAATAAACACCTGGTTCACTGATGTTTACACACACACTCCCACCACGGCCCAACAAGCAGCACCAGACAAACCCCCGAGTCACACAGATCCTCCGAAGAACTCGAAAGGACCCGCACACAAAATGGCTGCGAGGTCACCTAGAACGGCGGGTGCAACCCGAAGGTACACCCGGAACGTCCATGTAGGCGGACAAAAGTCCCCTTCAGAGGTGACCAAGTGACAGCGACCCGAACGGGAGACTGTCAGAGAGGACACCGGGCCGGCGGGTGCACCAAGGCACTCACATGACCCATGGCAGGTGCCTCCCCGGCCCACTTCCACACAGAACCGGCACACCACAAGCAGCAAATACACAACACCCTCCCTTCAAATACCATCCATTCACACCACATCATAAGAGAAAGAGCAGAGACAGAACCAAAACATTCACTCCCCCCGACTCACACAGCCTCCTGCCGTCTCGGTCAGCACCGCCAACCTCGACCGGAAAGAATACAGATTAAAATACAGATGAAAGGGTCGGAGGCTAACATCCACCAAACACAACTCACAAAAACGTGACACTAGAAAAAGCCCAACACTCCCGGAGAGATCCCTCGGGAATATTATGAAGTCAAAAATATGTAATTCAAGAGGTCATTTCTGCTAAAGGAGCACATACTTTATACTAATACAGTTGTTTATCAAGACATAGAATTATATAAAGGCATAGTTTTGGAAAAAAGAGTGATTTATTACATTGTCCCAATTAATTTGCACAGTATAGTACTTCTTCATCATGTACCGTATAATTATAACATACAACAATTAAAAGGGAGAAGTTTCGTTAAATAAATTTAGAAAAATCTAACCAGAAAGAGAATTTAAAATACTGCTTCTTCTAATCATTTAACTTTCTTGTTTTAACATTACTAGTAACTAGATTAGAATAAAATGTACAAAGTCAACCTCCTTCGAAATTGTCATGGTCCCTGACTATTTTTCCTGGTAAATTTATAGGAGGTTACCCCCACGTTGAGAAAATTCTGGGCGCTACTGTTTTACAGCATAATCTAATTTTCATTTTAAAATGCGAATGTCCTGCAATTTTTTTCCAATGTTTTCCCGTGAAATGTTTTTGCTGAAAATTCAAAACTTTCAAGTAAATCATAGACTTTCCGCTAGGGGGCACAAAGGTAAATTGCGTTTTATGTGTTATTTCTGCTTCTAAAACTCCGATTTGGAAAATTCTTCCTGTATCGCATACAAGAACTGATGGAAAATATTTTTCAAATAATTTCTAATGTTTGGTAAACAATGGTTTGGTCACCAGGGGGCATAAGAGTTAATTTCTGCTTCTGATGTATTTGCAGCAAAATCTGGGCTCCTGAAAACTCGACTAAATGTTTTTTTTTTCTTGGACCGATACCGCTCAATCCAAAGACTTTTGAGAATACCTTCTTCCTAAAATAATGCATGGTTTTACCACCAGGGGCGTAAAGACACATCTTATTTGTGTTGATAACTCTGTTACTAAGAGTCCGATTTGAAGAATTATTTCTGTGTTGGTGAGCGTTTCCGGTGCGAAAAGTTTCTTATTTAAATTCATGTTTTCTTAACGCACAAGTCTGCAACCAGAGGGCGTAAGATCACGATTCTGTTC
Source organism: Macrothele yani (assembly GCA_039090855.1). Classification (NCBI taxonomy): domain Eukaryota; kingdom Metazoa; phylum Arthropoda; class Arachnida; order Araneae; family Macrothelidae; genus Macrothele; species Macrothele yani. The sequence goes on along the minus strand of CM077032.1, from coordinate 52,470,397 downwards.
ACAACAATATCTGAGGGATTAAAAACACGATTGAAAAACTTTTTTCTTCCGTCAGATACTATTGTTTTCCCATTTAATTTGCGTCAGAACGATTCAAAAGACGTGCTTATTACACCCGAAAATTCGTTGTCATCTTTCTTGTTTCTTTTTGTTTTTGTTTTTGTATTGTTATCGTTTTTGTTTCACGTTGTGTACTGAGTGGTGATTTTTATTTGCATTTTCTTTTAACGAAAAGATGTCATGTGCAGTTGTAATGTGCCGAAATGCACATTTATAAACACGAAAGGACGGAATTATGCCATTCTGACGAAAAAATTGGTGAATAGATGAAGTATGCCATAATTTGCAGTGAACACTTTCATACAAGTGATTACAAAGATGACATGAAGAATCGTTGCTGCGGTTCCCTTAGAAGAAAATATCAAAAGCTTCAGCTTCTATTAATATGTCATCTACTATAACTTCAGCAGAAAAAAATCCGGAAAAGGAAAATTCTTCAAGCAACATTTAGAACAATTGCGAGAAATGAGCCCTAAAAGGATTTTCTTGCATACTGAAATCCAAGGGAAAAACAACCTTACTGTTCCTGATAACAATAAAAAATATGTTGAGATAATGATTTGCGAAAACTACTGAAAAAATGGAAATTCGTAATGAACACTTGTTGGAAAAAATGTCCTCCCTCAAAGAGATTGTCAAAATTTGAACAGAGATAATAAAATAAATTTTAAGACTTAGGTTCAGCGAAAGATTGGTAATAAAATAAATTTTAAGACTTAGGTTCAGCGAAAGATTGGTAATTTCAAGATCTGTTTTATCTGAAATCCAACAACAGAGAAAAAATAAATAAATATGCTGCAAAAAAAATTAAATAATTCAGAGAAATTGAAGAAATGTCTTAACAATGTTTTTACTAAACCCCAAATTAATGCTCTTAGAGAAGAAACAGAGAATAAAATGGACGCCAGAAGATATTTCAAGATGAATTGTAATTTTAGAACTTTCCGTCAAATTCTATGAATTTTGGAGAGACAAATTGGTATTCCATTGCCTAGCGCTACAACTTTGAAAGGATCGTACATAAAATTCACATGCAGTCCTGGGCTCTGAAAGGATTTCGTTATGCTAATGACAAAATACTGTGTGAATTTACCCAGTGAGGAAAAGAAAAAATCTGAGTACCTTTAGTTTTGCCGAGATGCATATTGATTTAACTACTGATATATACAGTATGGGATGTAAGGTCAGGTGATGCGTAACATCACAGCCTCTCCTTGACAAATGTCAACCCCGCCTTCTCGTGGTGCATCCTGTTCCCACTAAAGGGGCTCTGATGACCGCCAATAGCGGTATAACTATACCATCGGAATCAGAGGAAATGCTATCCCACACTCACCAACCCGCTTGGCCAGCGTGGTGAGTTATGGCCAAACCCCTCCAAAATGACTCTACAACTTAAATCTTGGCCCTCAGTCTCCGGCAGCTGGAATGTACCTGGCCAAGGCAGCGGCCAGTGCGACATGAAGGCAGAGGGTGCTAAGAATCCCCGGAGGAACGGACTAGGCTGCCATTTGATGCTGACCTTGGCTACCTATAACGGACGCTCCCTATCTTCTGATTCAAGGCTTCTTGAATTGGAAGAGGAACTACAAAGGATCAAGTGAGACATCGTCGGGCTAAGTGAGGTAAGGAGAAAAGGAGAAGATCTCATTGAACTGAAAAGTGGACATCTCTTCTATTATCGTGGGACAGATACTGGCAGAACTAGTGGTGTTGGATTTATAATAAACAAGAAACTGAAGGATAAAGTGGTAGAAGTTGAAAGTTCCTCTGACAGAGCTGCACGACTCGTTATCCAACTATCGAGAAGATACCAGGCTCAGATTATTCAAACTTATGCACCCACCACAAGTCATCCTGAAGAAGAAATTGAAGAATTTTATGAGGAAATTCGTCATCTAAATAATAAAGGTAAGCAGCACTTGAAGATAATTATGGGAGATTTCAATGCAAAAATAGGGCACCGGCAACAGAATGAAACTTCAGTAGGTAAATTCGGTCACGGCAACAGAAACCAGCGTGGAAATACTCTCGTTGAGTTTGCAGAGGCAGAAGGATTTTTCATCTTGAACTCCTTTTTCAAGAAAAAGCCACACAGGAAACGGACATGGAGACATCCAATTGGGACGACAAGTGAAATTGATTTTATTATGTGTAACAAAAAATTCGTCATCGAAGACTGCAGTGTGCTGAACAAGTTCAACACAGGTAGTGACCATAGATTGGTGAGATGTAAGATGCACCTCAACACTAAACTGGAACGTGGCAAGCTCATAAGACAAACAAAATGCATTTGACATAACCAACCTTAAAAAACACCATAATACTTTCAAGTTGGAACTGAAGAACAGATTCTCTGCTTTAGAAGGCCTAACATCGGAAGAAATGGATATTTCTGAAGTTAACAGAAAAGTAACCAAAGCTCTAATGGAAACAGCAACAAAATTAGCTGGGTCTAAGAACAAGTTGCATGTGAACAAATTATCAGGAAAAACCAAAATGTTGATGCAAAAAAGAAGAGAGATGAGGACAACTAAAGAAGATGTGACTTCCAAAGTGGAATATATAGAGCAATGCAAGACAGCACGAAAAAGTATCACTGAAGACGTAAGGAAATTCAACTGTGAGCTAGTGAGGAAAGCAATTGAAAACAACCAAAGCCTAAAGATAGCAAAGGGACATCTCAGTAAGGGAAGAAAACAGATTATGGCTCTGAGAAAAGAAGATGGTTCTATAACAAGAAATAGAGGCGAAATTTTGACAAGAGTGAAAGATTTCTACTCCAAATTATATGAAAGGGATGATACATGTACTCCAGACATCATTAAAGGTACCAGAGTTCTTCCAGTCCTCCCAGCAGAAGTTGCTCATGCAATCAAGAACATGAAGCGGGGGAAAGCTCCAGGAGAAGATGGAATTACTATAGACATCATACAAGAAGCAAGTGGAGAAATCGAAACAGTACTCGCCCAAATTTTCACTCGATGCCTTAATGAAGGGAAGATTCCTGAGGATTGGAACAATGCTACAATGATCCTGCTACATAAAAAAGGTGACATTGAGGATCTCAGGAACTACAGACCTATCAGCCTCCTATCAGTGGTTTATAAAATCTTCACTAAAGTTCTTTCACACCGCTTGAAGGTAACACTGGACATGGCTCAACCGAGAGAACAAGCTGGATTCAGGAGTGGCTACAGCACAATAGATCATATCCACGTACTGAGAGAACTCATTGAAAGAGCGAGGGAATATGAACTTCCATTGTGCATGGCTTTTATCGATTATGAAAAAGTCTTTGATTCGGTGAAACCATCAGCAGTTGCAATGGCTCTGAAATCCTGCGGTATTGAAGATGCATACATTAATATTATTAATAACATCTATGAAAATGCAAGTGCAAAGATTCGGCTGTTTGAAAATACAACACACATAAAAATTGGAAAGGGAGTGAGACAAGGTGACACCATATCTCCGAAGCTCTTTAATGCTACATTGGAAAATGTCTTTCAATCACTGAACTGGGAAAACAAAGGGATAAAGATTAATGGAGATTATCTAACCCACCTTCGTTTTGCTGATGATGTAGTCATTTTTGCAACTACCCCATCAGAGCTGCAGAGTATGATCCAGGAACTTGCTGACAAGAGTAAAGAAGTGGGATTAAAAATGAACTTTCAGAAGACAAAAGTGATGTTCAATGCTTTTACAAGAAATGAAGATTTATCGATTGATGGAGAAAAACTGGAGATAACAGATACGTACGTTTATCTTGGACAGCAGATATCAAGTGAGGGTCACATTGGTGAAGAAATTAATCGGCGTACAAAACTTGCCTGGAGAGCTTTTGGAAGAAACAGCATAATTTTCAAGAGCAATATGCCATTATGTCTTAAAAGAAAAGTGTTTGATCAATGCATCCTTCCAGTGCTTACGTATGGTGCAGAGACGTGGACCTTAACTAAAAGAGACATACAAAGGCTGCAGACAACTCAAAGCAGCATGGAGAGGTGCATGCTTGGTATAACCAGGAGAGATAAGAAGAGGAACTCGTGGATCCGAAAAATGACTAGAGTGGAAGACATCATGATCAGAGTAAAATCCCTGAAATGGCAATGGGCTGGACATACTGCCAGAAGAACAGACCATCGATGGACAGCCGAAATTTTAGATTGGATTCCAAGGGACAGGAAAAGACCCAGAAGAAGACCACATGGAAGATGGGTGGATGAAATTCGAAAGTATGCGGGAGTGACATGGAGGAGACTGGCACAAGACAGACCGTTGTGGAGGAAACTTGGGGAGACCTTCGTCCAGCAGTGGATTGATAATGGTTGACAATGATGATGATGATGATATACAGTATAACCCAGATACCATCCATTCATGTGGTATGAAGGGAGGGTGTTGTGTTTTTGCTGCTTGTGGTGTGCCGGTTCCGTGTGGAAGTAGGCCGGGGAGGCACCTGCCATGGGTCGTGTGAGTGCCTTGGTGCACCCGTCGGCCCGGTGTCCTCTCTGAGAGTCTCCCGTCCGGGTTGCTGTCACCTGGTCACCTCTGAAGGGGACTTTTGTCCGCCTACATGGACGTCCCGGGTGTACTTTCGGGCTGCACCCGCCGTTCTAGGTGACCTCGCCAGCTCTTTGTGCGCGAGTTCTTCGGAGGATCTGTATGACTCGGGGGTTTGTCTGGTGTTGCTTGTTGGGCCGTGGTGGAAGTGTGTGTAAACATCAGTGAACCATGTCCAGGTGTTTATTTTGGACGTGGTGAACAGTGTGAAGATGTGTTGCAACAAAGTTCGTGTATGGGGAGGGGACGTCGTGCGAGAGCACATTAGGGCGCTCCCCTCTCCCAGCCCCCATGATTTGGGGGTCTTATACGAAGACAAAATTTATCCTATGAGGAAAAGAAAAATCTGCGAACCTTTAGTTTTGACGAAATGCATATTAATTTAACTAAAGTTTATGAAAGAGTAAAAGGTTTTAAATTGCTAACCTCTTCTAGGAAATTACTAAAAAAAAAAAAAAGAGAGATACAATGAGCTCTTGACATCAGAAAAATATAGTTAGTATATTAACCGAAATATATTTTAAATAAAAAGTATGCATGACAGAAATAGTTCACTTAAAATTTTACTATCAGATCAATGTTTTCTTATTTTAGGACCCAAATTCGTTAACTTTAGTTTTCCAAAAAGTCAAATATTTGAGTGCGCATTGCAATAGACGACACATTGTAATGTGTCATAGCCTCTTTCCAGGGGGCTATGATAATGTGTTAAATGCAGTAATAACCTTGACTGAAAGTGTCTTTTTTTGCCTATGGTGCTCCGTCAAAGCATATTTCCTCGTGACTCTGGAGTTCTGCGTCATCAACTTCGGCTGCGTGTACCAGGGGGCAAAGCGCTAAGGACTATCTAAGAACCTTGAGCTCAAATCCCATAAAGGCTGCTCAATCTCCTGAGCACACCCGAATTTCTTTGCAATCTTCTCTCGACTGCCTCTGACGGAGACATTATACAGACGATTCAGATCAGATCATATGTAGAGGATTTTAGGAAAGGAGTGTCTCACCCCAGGTCTTAAACCACCCTTAGAAATAGGAAACTAGGAGATTTGGGCTAGAGTGACCGGTAGGATAGTCACACGAAAGCGAAGTAGGAAGGGGGAGGAAGACGCCCTGATTTATTACCTGGGGGCTAGTACCCGGGGTCCGACGGCTTAACGTTCCCATCCGACGCAAGGCGGATATTTTAGTGGTTCGAGCGTTCGTGCCTGCCGGGGATCGAACCTGAGGCCCTTTCCGTGGCACTCACGAATGTTGACCACCTTCCAGCTTGCATTTTATCTATTTCATCATTTCTGTGCCAAAAGTTTCTGAGAATGACAAATTGTAAGACGGTCTGGTTAGTTTTTTCACTTGCTAACTTAATCGCCAGTTGGTACTGAAAGTAACAGCCATTTGAAGCTAGACTGCCTATGGCTAATGGTTTTTCAGGTATCCTCAGTGTAACTTTATTCAGACATATATATTCTCGCATTTTCCCCTGACATTTGTTGATACATTTTCAAATCATCTTTTAAGTTATTATTAGAAGAAATGGCAGTTCCATCATTATCTGCCACCCTACTTCCGCATTGAATTTGATTGTAACAGACCGCTGGCCACCCAAAGTGCAACACAACAAGGAAGCATCCGATTGGCCTGAAATTCGCAGCATGCGTCGCCCGCGAGAGGACATGCAAACGATTAGCATTGCAGGACATATGCAAATCATGTGCGCCCAGCACGCCACCGAGAACCACTATAAGAAGGGTGCACAGAAGACGGGGTAAAAGTAGTGGAAGTGTATTGTCTTGCCGGACCTGTGCGTGGGAAGCTTCCTGATGCCTCGTCGCAGAATACGGCAGTCATTCAAGCACGTTTCGGAGTTCGACAAAGGACGAATAGATGCCTATCGCGACAGCGGTTTATCGTACTGAGACATCGGCGCCATTGTGTGACGACATCCAGCCACAGTGATGCGAGTATGGATTCGGTGGGTGCAGGAGATACGGACGGACCGACGTCGTAAGCGACTGCCGCAGCCGTGGCACACCACCGAACGAGAGGACAGGTATGTTGTGCGGCGGGCATTGACGGCTCGCACCGCCACATTACGAACGTTAGCGCAGGAATTAGGGTTTGTCGCGCAACAACCCGTGTCAGCACGTACCGTTCGACGTCGTCTGCAGGAGCGGGGACTTGTCGCACGGCGCCCATTGCGCCGATTACCAATGACGTTACACCACCGGCGAGTGCAGCGGCAGTGGGCCGTTGAACGCCGCACCTGGATTACGGAATGGCACGACATTGTCTATTTCGATGAATCCCGCTTCTGCCTGCAACACCACGATGGTCGGATCCGTGTGTGGCGGCACCGCGGCGAGAGACTGTATGACGCCTGCATTATGTATCGCCATACCGGTCTGTCGCCTGGCGTTATGGTTTGGGGGCGCCATTGGATGTGACACCCGCAACCCTCTGATACGCATCGCCGGTACACTCAACAGCCACCGCTGCATCTCCGACGTTTTGAAGCCTGTAGACCTCCCTTACCTGCATTACCTGCCAGCGGTCACGTTTCAACAGGACAATGCGCGTCCGCACGTGATACGCATCGTGCAACAATTCTTCAAGGCCCACCAGTTGTCACTGCTGCCGTGGCCCACCTGTTCTTCTGATATGTCACCCATCGAACACGTCTGGTCGCTGATCGGCAACCGAGTGGCCTGGCCAGCACCATCCACGGCTACGCCTGATGAACTGTGGCAATGTGTGGAAGCAATCTGGACCGACATACCCCAAGCCCACATCCAAAGCCTCTTTCATTCGATGCCGCGGCGTGTAGCGGCCGTTATTGCCAGCCATGGTGGTCACACGAACTATTGATGTCTGCGTGTTCCGCAAGTCGCACGAGCCTGTAAGCTCAATCGTTTCATCTTTGTATCTGTTGTTATGTGTCCAGTAAATCTAGCTTTGCTATCTCGTGTCTTTCTTGGTGTTGCATTTTGGGTGGCCAGCAGTGTATGAACTGATTCGACCTTATGCCAGAAACTTTCATGAAGCTTTTTTAGAGACGGCAACAAAACTTGAAACGATCAGATTCCTTCTTTAAACAAGTTAGTAAAATCATGCAAAGCATTGATTATGATAAGCTTTCCAACATACCAGAAATCATTGCTCAAGTTATCAGGATAATGGCTCCGGAATAAATCTGTCTCCTGTGTCCTGACCTTTGACCCCATTTGACGATATTAAACAGAACCAGTTCAGTATACATCCGGAACAACATACTAAAGTTTTGTCGCAATCGAAGCATTTTTAGTCAAGTTATGAAGATAATGGCTGTGGAATAAATCTCGCTTCTGTGTCCTGATCTTTGCCCTTATTTCGATGATATTAAACAGAATTGGTTCAGTATACCTCCGGAACAACATGAAAACGTTTTATCGCAATAGAAACATTTTTAGTCAAGTTATGAGGATAATGGCTGTGGAAAAAAACTCGTTCCTGTGTCCTGACCTTTAACCCTATTTCAATTATATTAAACAGAATTGGTTCTGTAAACCTGCGGAACAACATGCTAAAGTTTTGTCGCACTCGAAGCATTTTAGGTAATTTCTGACGCATAAGAGCAAAGGAATGGATCTCGCTCATATGTCCTGACCTTTGACCCCATTTCGTCCATTTTCAATAGGGTTCTTTCCAAGGCTGTCCCCTTCCACATACTAAAATTTCATCGATTTCAAACCATTTTTATGCGAACTATTGTGCGGACGGGCAGACGGACAAAGCAGTAGCATATACCCTTCGGCAACCTACGGTTGGAAAGCGTAAAAAAGACCAACACGTGCTTTTAGGTACTAAACAAATCCGCTGTTCCATATTTTGACGCCACCCACATGTTCCATGAATTTATATCGTACTCTATCTATCATTGCGCCCATGATTATTTTAATGTGAAAGAAACGTTGCTGTGCTATTTGAGATAGGTGTAGAGTGCCAGAAAGGAAGAATTTCTACTGTTTGCAGAGACCTGCTGCAGAAATAGGACGTTCCATGGTTTGCAGCTACCCACGTCCTCGGTGAATTTATATTGTGTGCTTAGTATTCACCGCAACACCTGTGATTGGAACAATCCGTGAGAAACTTTCACAACGAGATATTATTGCTAAATTTATCAATTTTCTTATATGTGGTAAAAAAAAGACGTGTGTTTGATAAAAAAACATTGGCTGTTCCGTTGTTCTTCGTCACCCACATGTTTAAACATTTTCAGAAAACATTGTTTTCCAACTGTTTCCGAAATGTTTGCAAACAGCTTGCAAGCTGACAATTTGAAAACATTTCGGAAACATGATATAATGCACATTGGTATACAATGTTACTTATTACTGTTTCACATGTTGTATTGTTTCATTAACTAAACTGGTTTCAACTCTTCATTTTACGAGTCATCCTCAGTAGCGTACGATGTTTGCGTTTCCAAAGAGGTCGTTGTATCACTGGGTAACTGATCGTTCTCATTATCTGCGGTGTCATGGTTGCGCATGCGTATTATGGTCATGCTTTATTTTGTTTCATTGCGGTATACCCTGGTGGGACTATTTGTTAGGGTGCGAATTTGTTTGGACATGTTCCTATTTTTATATGTCCAAACAAACCTTGTTTGGACATGTTCCTATTTTTATATGTCCAAACAAACCCGCACCCTAACTAATAGTCGCACCAGGGTGTACCGCAATGAAACAAAATAAAGCATGACCATAATACGCATGCGCAACAATGACACCGCAGATAATGAGAATGATCAGTTACCCAGTGATACAACGACCTCTTTGGAAACGCAAACATCGTACGCTCATAAGGATGACTCGCAAAATGAAGAGTTGAAACTAGTTTAGTTAATGAAACAATACAACATGTGAAACAGCAATAAGTAACATTGTATACCAATGTGCATAATACCATGCAATTAGCCACGTATTGATGTAGAGCATTTATTGAATATTTGACTCACAAACCACATTTCGGAAGCTTTTGCCAATTCTTTTGTTCTCGTAGAAGGAAACAATGTTTCCTGTTAAACGAAAAAAAAAAAATTTCAAATTTGTTTTCCTTTTCAAAACATGAAACATTAATTGTAAACACAGCAATAAATACGGGTATATTTTAATTACATTTTAATCTGCACTGTAATCATATGTTAGTTTTATTTTAAAGTACCTGTCAAAGAAATTTGATTTTTGATGATCAGGTAAATAGAACCATATAAAAATGGAAAATATCATGGTTGCATTTATTTTTTCAATGCAGACAATTCCAAGTTTGTCAAAGGCGCCAAGGTCTAGATGAGAAAAATGTTCGGAACAGCTAGCCTCTGGGAGAGAACAAAAAATGATGAGGATCACGCATGTGTGAAATGAGCAAATGAGAAGTCTGTTGAATTCTAGTACTAATTCACTGGGAATCAAATTCAATATCTTGGGACACAACAAACTTCCATAAGTGTCGGAGATTACTCCCAGCGTTTCGAGGCTTCTTAATTGGACTTCGCAATTATCATACAACTTCCGCAGACCTAAGGTGTCTGTTAACGTCTTTTACAGTTGGTAACGACAGTAATTTATTCATTTGTGAACTTATTAATTAAATCTTGTTCAAGTTTATGATTTTTTTTGTGCTCCCAGGCACAGTTTAGAAATTCTAATGTCTCGATACCCAGTTTTTGATATTTTTCTTTATCCCATGTTCGAAAATCTCAATTGCAAAAAATCCTTAGGCCCCAAATTTATCTATTTGGATGTCGAACGTGGAATACAAAAAACTGAAATGAACAAGAGAGGGTGTTCAAAAATTGTTAACAGTCCTATATTCAATGCAAAAAATATTGTTCTATGGATAATTAATATAATTTGAACATGACGTAATTTCCATATATTCCTTCATGCTAGTAAAATGCATTATCTATCCAATTACAGCCAAAGACATTATTTGAACAATGAGCAAAACATTTACTTTACTTGTGAAAATATCCGTTTTTTATGTCCACCGTTACATTATACCCATGTTTAACAGAGTACTTCAGTCAAAGCTCCCAAAACTTTTTTTTTTTTTGTCTTCCAAAACCAACACTTGGAGAACCAAGACTTGGCATCCGAGAGAGGGGGACGCCATTGTGCGTGAGCACGGCGACCCCTCTCCCGGCACGAAATTTTGTTGCACAGCAACACCAACACACTCGCTTCGCCGAACTACATATAAAATGTGAGTTCGGTTCCACCGGTGTTTCACTCACACCCCGATGCACCTACCACGGTTCCACAGTCAGCACATCCAGACCCCCGAACAGGCCCCAATTCACTTTGCAGACAGGGACACCAAGAATGACGAGGCAGGCCCTAGGCCACCCCGAAACACTCCAGTAGGAGAAGTCTCTCCTTCACGTGTGCCCTGTGATGGCGTCCCAACCGAGACACCACCAGAAGGGTCGCCGAGCCGTCCGCGTGGCACAAAGACCAGCTTTCGACCCACCAATGGCTCCCAACCCTGCACACAACCACGCAGAACCGACACACCGCAAACAGCAATCACACATCACCCACCCAAAAAGCAAACACACACAGGCAAGCCACACCCGGAAAAGTAAAGTGAGGAAAGATCACAGCAAATCACCAAGACCCCCGATTCACACACAAAGTCGACCAGCCACCCCCAAAGCCAGCGCCGCTGGAGGAGACTGGTATGGTACGCAAACAGGCACTCGGCAGGGAGGAAGAAGGGTAATCTCTTCACTCCATCCCGGAATCTAGAAAAGAAACATCCCAAAGATTAAAACACAAGACAAAGTTCATCAAAAACTCAAGAAACCAAGGGTGCGGAAATGCAGGATTACAAACCAAAAAGCTGGGAAGACTAAGTTCCCCAATGGAAAAAATATTTTTCCTTCGTTCCAGTAACAATTTTGGGCCAGAAGATCCACCGGAACTTAAAGGCACGGTCCGAAAGAGTGCGGGCATCCAACTCAACTCTATTCCTAAGCTGGCGCTTGACGTGCCAGGCCACTTTCAAAGGGTTGAATCCTGAATTTCCGTAATTACTATGCACAACTCTGTATCTCTCTCTGCAGATTTTGTACGTGGTCTCAGTGATGATCAACCTCCAGACATCCCGCCCAGTCTTGGGGCCGGAGTACTGGTAAAAGACCTCCTGAGCCTTGAGACGCTGCGGACAACCTGCCCAGGTCCAAACAAGCTTCCACACCTGCACGGCCATGGGACAACTCCAGAACAAGTGGTACCGGTCTTCAATGAGATTGCAAGAGGCGCACTTGTCGGTGACGGCAGTTCCCCACCTGTACTGCCTCTTCCTAGTCGGAAGGACATCGTGAGCCAGACGGAATTTAAAATCCCGCTTCTTACAGTCAACTCCAGCCGCCAACACGCTCATCCACACCTCCTTCCTGTTGCAGTTGACGGCACTAAACTCAGTAACCTGCTCCCTAGGCCTAGTGAGAATGTGCAGATACATTTGTTTCAAATTCATCCCATTCCGGTTAGCCTCCGCGAGAGCCTGCACGTAACCCCCCAGCTTATAGTGCTTGTGAGTAGTCTCTCTAGGCGGCCCCATAAATCGGAAGCCAGGTAAGAACTTCTCCGCAGACAATCCTGTCAAATACGCAACAAAGTTCCTACACGGGTGCGAGGAGTTCAGAGCTTCCTTCACACTCCTAAACTGCAGTGCACTGAACCAGGAGGAGAGGTGTTTAACATCCAAACCACCCTCCTCCTTCGGGCAGCACAGGACCGCTCTGGCAACCGCCTCAACTTGCTTACCGGCCCAAATAAATTGAAAAACTTGCCTTTCCAGAAGCCTCATGAGACTCCGAGGGGGAGAACCAAGTTCTCCGACAAAGGCACATTTCGAGACCAGGAGAGCGTTAGCTAACTTAGCCCGGTTAATCATCGAAATGTCAACACTCTGCCACCTTTCCTTCTTCTCTTTAATAGCGAAGAGGATGTCCCTCCATGTCTTCAAATGGACACCGTCTCTATCAAAAAGGATACCGAGTATCCTGACGGGTCCATCCGTTACCGCCAGCCCACGGACCGCAGCGCGATCCCACCTGCCCCAAAGAAGCAGGTTCGACTTATCCTCATTAAGCATGGACCCGGTGGCACCGCAGTATCCCGCGAAGACTTCCCGGACCTGCCTAAGACTAAGTTCCGAGTCAACAAAGAAAGTGACGTCGTCAGCATATGCAAGATACTTTAAGGACCCCGCGCAGCCAGGGATGTGGGCTCCCTGAATGCTAGGATGAGCTTGAACCTTCCTTAAAATGGTCTCAATGACCAAGACAAACAACAACGGGGAGAGTGGGCAGCCTTGTCTCACACCTCTTCTAACCTCAAAGAGGTGAGAAAGACGGCCAGAAATAATAACTCTTCCGTTGAGGTCCCTGTATAAAGAGTCCACCGTTCTTCGGAAAAACTCTCCGAAGCCGTGGGCTTCCAGCATCTTTCTAATAAACTCGTGAGAAACACGGTCAAAGGCCTTACTCTGATCCGCGGAAAACATTCCCAACTTAACATCCCTGTCTCCGATATAAATAATCATGTCCCTCACACACCGAATATTATGGTACATCCGCCTACCACGGATGCTACACGTCTTCCCAACGCCCACTAGCTTCTCTGCCACCCGCGAAAGCCTCGCGTTGACGATCGCCGCCATGATCTTATAATCAATGGTAGACAGAGACACCGGCCTCCATCCAGCAAGATCACGAGCAGGATCGTCGTGGGTTTTGGCAAGAAGAGTCACAACACTACTCCTCATAGACTTAGACATAATACCTTTGTCAGCAATGTTGTTATAAATCCTGCATAACCAGGGGACCAAAATATTAAGAAATTTCTTGTAAAATTCGGTCGGAAGCCCGTCAATACCCGGCGACTTTCTGGGCTTGAGGTTCAGGATCGCCCACCTGACTTCAGTTTCGGTGAATTTCCTTCCAACCACTCCCTATCTTCATCCGAAATTCTCGGAGTACCTTCCAGCCAAGTTTCCATGACCTCAGGCTGCACTTCCTCTTTGTCAAATAACCTGCCATAAAATTCCGCCGCCGCCTGCAGGATATCGGGAAGATCCCGGACCTCCCTACCGTCAATGTCGAGGCATTGAAGGTTCTCCCTAACCCTCTCCGTCTCGACTTTCCGGTAGATGAAGTTAATATCACTCTCCTGCCGCAGCGCTTCCAAGGCCCCATTCAACTTGACCGCCGATCCTTCCTCCCGATAGAAGTGACTAATTTCGCTCCTGATATTAGTAATCAGAGAGGAATTACACCCATCTTTATCACCTCGAATCGCCGCATTAAGAATGTTCATCAAAATCATGTGGCGCTTCCTCTTCGACGTGGCCAACTGTCTACCCTTCTGAGAAAGGAAATCCTTCACCTCCTCCTTGGTCCGTTCCCACACACCGCACTCATCGTCAGTGATCGTGCCTGCTCCCGCGTTCAGGATCGAGCGAAGGTGCACTAGCGTATCTTCATCTTCTAACATGGAGATGTTCAAACGCCACGGGGTAGCCCCTCTCTCTCTCGGAACCGGCACACACACGTCCATCAGGACGGCAGAGTGGTCCGAAACATACAACAGTGGAGAGTTCGGACCAAAGATCTCAATCCTGTCAATCCAGTCAATCTTCGACACAAGAAACATATCCAGGCGGGAAGCGCTGCCCCCTATAAACCAGGTATAACCCGGAATACTGGGGTTAAGTCTCCTCCAGGCATCGCACAGCCCCTGGCTATCCAGGAGGACCCTAACCACGTTCCCATAAGCTTTCGACCACCTACTGGTTCCGGCCCTGTCGAGGTCGCAGTCGGCGCCCGCATTAAAATCCCCGCCAACAATCAACACATCTTCCGAACTTCTGATGAAATGCGGAAGTTCATTATAGAACGACATCTGCATATTACCCTTATTAGGAGCGTAAATACACACAAGTTTCATAGAGATTTTCCTACTGTGGAAGGTAAGAGAGATCACCCGACCTTCCCCGTCCGATTCAAAGTGAGTGATATCTCTTTCAAACTTCTCTTTGTAAATTATAGCAACTCCCGTGTAACCAGTACTCCCAAGCGAGTACCTAAATCTGAGACCGGACCTTCGGCGAAAAGCAAAAATCTGTTCCCTGTCCTTATAGTGGGTTTCCGGAATCATGAGGAAGTCCAGATTATTCTGGCGAAAGAACCCTTCGAGCCAACACTGCTTCGCCTCCGAATTGAGGCCCTGAACGTTCAAGGAACCAACCCTAATGTTTGTGCCGGCAAAATTAACTCTACCAGAGTTCATACTTACCTGGTCCTGTAAAAAGAAAGATTTACAACAACAAACACAGAGAAAAAATGCAAAACCCATACTCCAACCTAGGAGAGAGAGGAACCGCAACCAAGTTACTGTTTGATACTATCCTTCTTACCCACACTTCTTGTCGACCTTTCTTCTCGAAGAACTTGGCCATTCGCTGTTGGAATCACATGTCCCGTGCCATGCAACATTACAGAGGCAGCGGCAGCAAGATCGTTAACCGCTTTAAAATTGGCCGCAGTAAACTCTTTCCCAGTTCTTTTCTTCTTGTCCTGATACTGACGTTGCAGGTCAGCACAAAGGGAGTCAGTATTCTCGTCATCCACTTCGATATCAGTACACGCCCAAAACTTACCGTTCACAACAGCAGTATCCGAGCATTGATTCTCCTCACTCCCGACGCCGACGTTCAGCGGTCCTGCTGGAGGACCCCAGAACGTCCCGGAGGCCTCCGGCGTCGCCTCAGAGCCGGCGACAACGTGGCCGCCGCCCGCAGTAGTGGGAACACTAAGCGAAGGTGAGCCTCCGCGACCCCGAACGGGCTGCTTCTGCCCGTCTGCGGGTGGAGTAGGGCACGCGGCTTCTCTTTTCGGGAGGCCGCCCGTCCTGGCTATCCACGGCCGCGGAGGTGTACCGCTGCCCCTTGGTTTTGGCCAAAAGGGCGGATGCAGTCATTTCCGTTTCTTCCCAATGACTAGGGTCATTGGGGAGACCCGGAAACATGCTATGCACAGGGTCCTCACTGGAAACCAAAGTTCAACCGATTTCACTAAAACACTGGGCTTCACTTTCTCCCTCACTTTGACACTTTTCAACACACTGATTCTGCACTTGACCCTCATTAAAAACATCGTTATTACCAAATTCGGGGAATATGTCACCATCGCAACTATCACTACTTCCGCTTTCACTGAGAACACCCTCCAGCGTAGAACTGGTGTCAGAGAATTCAGACTCACCTTCCTTGTTCTCTGAGACATCAGCGCTTTCCACACTAGAATTATCTTCTCCATCGCTGGAAAAGTCCTTACTTACTCCAGGCACCTTTCGTGCACTACTGGGAGCCTGTTCGTCCTCTTCGCTGGAAATAACCCCCGCGCTAGATTCCACCGGAATAGTAGCACCGGAGCCATTAACATCAACCTCCATATTTTCTTCATATCGCCCCTCCACGACGCTTATGCTTCCAGGCCTGGATTTGAGACCTTCAAGGTCTTTGACAGACAACTTCCGTGATTTCTTCTTAACTATAGTGTACCCATGGTCATCAGAATTTGAAGGGGAGAGACCCCTCTTCCCATCTTCACCGATAGGAAAGGTTTCTCTCTCCTTCGCTGGAACAGAAACATGCTCTTTATTCTCATTGTTTATCACACTTTTCTTATCTGAACTATTATCCTTACCTTCCTCGGGGATCCTGTGAGTTTTTGAGACTTGCTCCGAGCTGGTAATTTGGTGGGCCCCATCTGTTTTACTCGAGGCCGCAGCCTCGGCAACACTTTGTGAGCCCTCCGCCTCACCAGCGTGGCACTCCTCTATCTCTTCATCTCTTCTGGTATTGTCAGGACCTCTGGTCATTTGTGCAAAGGACCTCTGTGTACAAACCTTCCTTTGATGGTGTGGTGATCTGCAGTTTCCACACGGCTCTTTGCACTCCTCCTCAGTGTGACCCAAAATGTAGCAATTGCTACAGGTAAACTTCCCGCAGTCCACAGCTATGTGACCTGCATGGTTGCAGCGCCTGCACACCCGGATTTGCCCCCTGTACACATTCATACACCGCTGTCCTTTGACCTCCATGAAATTGGGGACAGCTTGTTTCATGTCAATTGTGACAACACGAGTCCCGGAAAGGGCTCCCCTCATGTGCGCAGCCATTTCTTTTCTAATCTCGAATTTCACAGTTAATACTTTACCATATGGTCCAAATGGGGTTGCGACTTCTGCATTTGAAATTCCACAATGCAAAAATTTGCAAAAAATTATTTTTACATTTGTCTGAGCATTTGTGCATTTTAACACAGTGTTATTGCACTCAATATTACTATCAAGCAATTTGAAGTAGTGATCTCTACTGTTTAGTACTACTTCAAGCTTGTTCTTATTCAGCTCTTGAATTAAGGCAAATACTGGGGTGGGGGGTGAACCCACGTGTTTGTACAAGGTAAGACAAATGTCCGAAGCAGAAATACCCTTATGCGTAACAACGACGGCATTAGCCCTATTGGGCTCAGTCCTAACAGACATCCTAACTCTTCAAAGAGGACAAAAGTCCGACCCCTTCCAAAAGCTAGCAATAGTCAGAAAACAAAAAACACACAGTCCTAACCAAAGAAAATGTGAAAAGTACTCACAAAATTCCCGGCTTGAAATCCAATCCAGTAATAGTGGCACAAACACAATATATGAAGACCACGTGCAACACAATAGACGTAGGCCACGTGCAGCACACAATATGAAGACCACGTGCAACACAATAGACGTAGGCCACGTGCAGCACACAATATGAAGACCACGTGCACCTTAAAACAAAAGCGATATAGGCAATCTGCCAAATATCGCAAACGGAGTCTCCGGATTGGCGGCGGAGCAAAATTCTTCAATAAAAGAAAATTGCCCAAAATCCCACGCAAATCCACTAGGGAGTTCTCTAGAAATTTATTAATACACGAGCAGCCATCTTTGAATTGTTATCGTATCCGATGCCTACTCCAAGCAGACGTCCCTCACGAGCGCCCCCTGGGCCGCCAGACACCTCACACAGCGCCGGCACACGCACCCAATTAGGCGGCCAGTCACGCGTTCCTCCTCACGAACGGATGTTCGAAAAACGACCTGCAAAAGGAAAAACTAATTTCACGGTGATCCACAGCATAAAGAGTGACTGATATATTCGTAAAAATGCACTGAGAGCATTTGTCATTTTCATGTAGGACTTCCGTCCACAGGGAGTAGAGTTTAGGTCCCAGCCACCTACAGCGAGATCGCCTTTTGGGCAGGACACAGAAACGGAAGGAATGAGAGCAAGTCTAGCGACTTTGACAGAACAGTTTGTAGTGAGATTAGAGTACAGTAGATGGCGCCACCGTACAAGTACGATATTGCACATAGATGGGTGAGAGAATTTCAGGGAGGACATAGGAGTGGGTCCAGCCTGGGGGCCGTCACTTTACGTGCTCGTCCGATGCACGGCGGATATTCAGCGATTGTTAGTAAATCACACCATCTCTGAAAGATCAGCCCAGGCTAGAACCTGGGGACACATCATCGACAATCTGAAACACTAACCACTAAGCCATCCGCGGTTCGTTTTTTGAGATTTTTTCGTACATAAAGGGTGACTATGATATATTTTCTTGATTTGAATAATTCACTGAAAACTAAGTTTGTTAATGTTACCACAAATAATGTGAAGTTGGAAGAATGCTATCTCTCATAAAAATAACGTATGACAGGCAAAAACAGCGCCACCAAATCTTAAGAGGTATGATGGTACGCGGGAAAGGAAACATTTAGGAACAAACCACGTTAGGGAGACTACGTTGTGAAGCTTTTTTTTTTGATCCACGATGGTTTCCTTCGATCTGATGAGCATTTGCTTAGAATTTTTTTTTTTTTTTTTTTTTTTGCTGTTTTCTGATATCCCGCCCATCCCTTATTTTGGTGAGAAAAATATGCAATATCATTAGTATTACTATTCAAATTAAATTTCAGCAAATATAGGCCTAAGGATCCGTACAAACTGCAGATCTTCCCTAATATATGGCATTACTGAAATGTTTCTGGAAAACTGAAGACCAAACAAAAGCCTTAAACAATCCCGATTGCCGCAAGACAACTAACATATCCAATTTGCGAAGTGATTATGTTACCGAGAAAGTAACAATCACGTGCTGTGAGTATCTCGGGTCTGGTGACTATTCTTTACACAAAAGAATTGTAGTCAACAGAAATACGCATGTGCAGTCTGCTTTGGCATCAGCCTGTTTCTTTGCACTGCATTTTAACTCTTAAGATATGGCTGCGCTAGCAACGTCTTGCCAAGCCTTAACTTCTCACGTTTCAGATGGCCCAGTCCCTCCGTCTTGCTAGGAGACTCCGGCGTCCGTACATTCTGCCGTGGGAGTCTCCTAGCACAACGGAGGGAAAGAGCCATCAAAAACGTGCATGTAAGACAAAATTCCCCTTCGGAGGAGACTCGGTGATATAGTCACCCCACGGATGACCACAACAGATGAGGCAACGGCGGAGAGTAATACGTTTCTCGAAAACCGAGGAAGCCTCCCACCTGCAAATGCACACACAGAACCGCAACACGCCAGACAACAACAAAAAACCTTCCCAAGGCATCCGCTCCACCAAAAGACACACACTGCAAAGCAAAAACAAACAAACAAAATAAGCACACACTCCCGTAAGCAACATCACCGAAGCCCAGTACTCCGAACGCGGAATCCGAATGTCCGGAAACTGAAACTGGATACTTACCAGAAAGGAGAGAAGTCTGAAACGCAACAGAAAAGCACCGAATCGAACGATCAGGGATCCAGGAAACGGCGTTCCTGAAGCTTTTCACGATCGATCCGAGAAGTTGGTAGAACTCACAAAACACAAATCAACGAAACAAAGCATTCACAAAAAATTCAAAAAGGATCCGGTAATGCAAGATTGTTAGCCGAAACAGGAACAGTACGTGCGGTAGGCCGAAGACGAGAGAGCGGCGACGGCGTCAAGTTGAAAGGAGCCTTCGTTGAGAAGGGTAAGTAACGGGCGGAAGAATACAGACGCAAGCAGTTGGGCAGTGCGTAGTCATCAAAGTGTCTTGTAGGAATACGCGAAAGGAAAGAAGTCGGTCATGCGCAGTGTTTTAAGTTGTTTTTTAAGAGTAAATTTCGGAAAGCGTAAGTACAAAATCGTCAGTCTCCACACTTCATTTCGGATTTCGTCATGGCTTCAAATATCATTATCCGCCACAATTCAAGAAGCTGTAGGCCTCCCTGTCATAGTGCGATTTCTGAATTAAATAAAATCGTTCATTTGGACAAATATCCGTTTAACGAGGAAGAAATGTGACTTACGATGTACCGAATAACAGAATAACAACAAACGAATAGCCCCTACCCCTGCAAATCTTCCAAACAATAACCAAAAGTTTGGGTTCAACCGGAACCAAACCTTCTTCCTCAAAACTTCTGTCGTACATTAATGGATTTACATTCCTTAATTTCTTTCCATTCGGAGACATCGTTAAACTAATAATATCGACATTCGGCACATATCTTTCTCAAAAATTAATAAAGCATGTTTGAAGTACTTCTACTTGCGCACGATTACACGTCACATCACACTCTTTCGAAAAATACACCCCACTCCTGTTGTATCCTTCCGTGGATTCAATCCCAATTAGTACTACGTTACCACGCACGGAACCTTCACGTAGTGGCCGTTAGCATCGCTTCAGCCTCCCGCACCAACTGCTGCAAACCATTGTACTCGCAGGTTAATACTTCAGAAAAATTATTGCCTTTTATCTAAAAATACTTTATTTTTGCACCTTTCCCCTTTAATTTGTACGCTAAAAAAATTGTACGTCACACTTTTCCCACACAGTTATGTTTTTCCGACAAAATAATTCAGTAAGCTAAAGTACGCATTTACCAGAAAGCATGCTGATGCATGACTGCTGGGGGTGGCTAGCAATGTTAGCCTTATTCGAAGCCGCATATATCCCCAAATGTGCTCATCCTGTAGGTGGGAGAACTCAGTTACGATAACTATCTAGTAATATGATCGAACTATTTATTCTGAAATTGTTTTCAACTTTGGGAAATTGTCGATGTGTAATCTCATTTGTTACCGAATTAGGTGGTAATTGGTTGTTAACATCATGGGAAAACACAGCTCCTTTGGTCATCCAATGGCGTACGTGACTTGTACAAGCGCTTTGATGTGGGATATTCGTACAGCGTTTGTGGTCGTTCCCAAGACAACTCACAGGGCAAACTTCAGGAGCCACTCATGTCAAACAAATATCACTTGCGCTCAGAGGAAACGTTTCCAGGTGAACTAAGATTTAAAGACATTTCGGTCCTATCCTGTTATCTGCCCGCCACTGTTGCTTTTGTTTATTGTTACAAAAAATGACACTATTTGACTTCCTAATGAGAACGCTTTCAAGAAGTTCCCGATTTTGAGTGTATCGTTCCGCTTTATTTTCTTGAAACCTAATCACACCCAACATGAGAGAAAAAAGTTCTCGATAAATGTGATGGGAATTTTTTTTTTTTTTTTTTAAAGTTGACACTATACACTGAAGAGCAATTCAATTAGAGACAGCTGGTGTTATCCAAATGCGGCGCTGTGGGCGGCCGTGTAAACGGAAACGACATGACGTATGCAGCGATCCGACAATATAAGGAGTGATGCGACTGAAATCAGTAAGAGTCGGAAGCAGTATGGGTAAGACAAAGTATCTAAGCGCATTTGATCGTGGGAAAATTGTCGGGTCCCGACGAATGGGCTACTCCATATCGGAATTCGTGCAGGCACTGGGATGTTTACGAGCCACTGTGTCACGGGTGCACCGTGAGTACATCGAATCCGGTAAAACCATCCCTGCGAGGGCCAACTGCCATGGACAACAGCGTGTGGATGAGCTGGGTGATCGTCGTCTAGCTCGCATTGTATCAGCGGATAGACAGGCCACAGTGAAATAAATCACTCGGCAATTTAACGTTGGTGCACAAAAACGTGTAAGCAGCCACACCATGCAGAACCATCTCCTCGATATGGTACAGAAGCCATCGTCAGATGAGGGTACCGCTGCTGACCGCACATCACAGGATGCAAAGATTAGCATGGGCACAGGATCATCGCCACTGGACCCCAGACATGTGGAGAAATGTTGCCTGGACTGAGGAGTCGAGATTCACGTTGGTACATGCGGATGGAAGGATACGAGGACAGCGCAAACCACATGAAGCGATGCATCCTTCTTGCCAGCAGGGTACTCTTCAAGCTGGTGGGGGCGTCATTCTAGTCTGGGGACTGTTTACGTGGATTGAAATGAGACCCCTGGTATGTGGGACATCGTCCCTCACAGGTCAACGTTACCGGGATATCGTGGACAACCATTTGCTCCTGTTTGTGCGTCTACAACATCCCACTGGGGACGTCATCTTGCAAAAAGACCGTGCCATCGCTCCCGAATTGTATCCGAATGGTTGGATGAACACTCGACCGACGTGACCTCACTTCCTCGGCTAGCTAGGTCACCTGACCTTAATCCCATCGAGCACATCTGGGATGCCATCGAGAGAGATGCTCGAGGCTCTGACCTCCCCTTCATCAAATCTTCGTGAACTGTGGGAGTTTGTTCCGGGGTCGTGGATCCGTATGGCTTCCCAACGCTTCCTGTGTCTTGTCGAGTCCATGCCGAAACGAATCGCCGCTGTCATCAGGACGAAAGGTGGTGCTAGACGTTACTAGACAGGTATCTCTAATTCAATTGCTCTTCAGTGTATCTAGCAAAAACATACTATTCACTTTTTAAAAAAAATTTAAACTGTTTAAGAAAGAAGTTAAGGGAATAACAGTTGGTAGTGAATAACGAAGGGAGTGACAGGTGGTAGTGAATGCGCGGAAGAATACAACAAGAATGTGGTGTACGTCTCGGAGGAGTGTGATTAATCGTGTGCAAAAAGAAGTAGTTCAGAAATGTTTCATTATTTATTAATAAAGAAATGTGCTAAATGTTTCTGTTTTTATTGTAAAAATGTCTGGGAAGGTTAAAAAATGAAGGAATGTAAATGATATAATGTGTGGCAAAAGTTTTGAGTAAGAAATTTTGGTTCAGGTTGAACCAAGTTTTGGTTCTGGTTTCGGAGATGTTTAGGGGTCGGTGATTTCTTCAAGCACCTCCTTTATACTTCTGTTGTTATTCCGTCTATCGTTCGTCAGGAATCGTATTATGGAAAGGAGGCTCAGAAGGTTAACGTGAAGATTATGGTGCAAAATTCAGGAACGAAAAATTAAAAAAAACTGTGACGTACATCCTATTTGAAATCAAAAATGATGTAAAATAACAACAAAAAAATTCATTGATGGAGTCATTTTTGAAAAAGTTTTCGTAAAATTTTCCTGTCTATTCGATACCCCGAAACCCAGACAGTGGCAACGATGACGCTTGCGTGCCCAAGTGATCCGTGTCGTTCGGTTCGGGCAGAAGTACCGATGATCGATGCAGGATGGCACCGCGAGAGATTAGTGTTTTGGTGAAAGCACGGCCTCCCCTGAGCCAGACTCCACTGCTCCTCCCTATTGTTGCTAGCGGTAACAGCTACCTCCGCTACGAAAAATAATCCCTAGTGTTAAGAGCAAAAGTACCACAAGTACTGTTCAGAATCCATTGGGGGGGGCAGTATTTTGGACGAAATTGCTATGTAAAACAAGTTTTTCAAGACGACAGAGTAATTTCAGAAATAAGTTTGATATGGGAAGTCAAGAGCCTGGACTTTCAGCTGATGCTGTCTAGCTTGGAGAGGAAGCAAGTGGTAGAAAACTTCTCTTAATACAGCAACAATAAATTGGTAATCGGGAAAAATCTATGGGGATGTGTTACTTAAGGAGGCAGTAGGGGATAGAGTTCGGACTCCACCACACTGCCATCCACAATCCCCACTACTTCTCTTGAAACTGATCTCTATCTAAATTGTTGCAGAGAAACGGACTTGACAATTTTTTTCGAATGGGGCGCGGGGGGAGGGAACGTGAAGTGATCATTCGTGGGAAGAACACGTCTCTTCCATTGCCAGGTGGAAAATTTAAAAAGTTGGGGGAGGCAAAAAGTAAACAACGAGATTTTGGCGGGTATTTTAAAACGCAATTTTAATTGCTCATCAGCAAATGAACAAGGTAAACGGAAATATTCTTTTGGTGAATATTAATATACTTTTTAAATAACAATATTCACCAAAAGAATACGTGCACCGTTGAAAAACTGTGAAATGCTGTATTATGGAAACTTTTTGATATTTCTTCCAATTAGGGGCCGTCGAGCGAGAAGTAACGAAATGTCATACCGAAGTTCGTGCCACGAACTTTCCTTTTGGGAGAAATAAATTAGATGTTTCACTCTATAAATATTATTTATGGAGTTTTGTTACATGTTCAGTATGTGTATACTATATATGGAGTTCTGTTCTGTTTAGTATGTGTGTGCACGAATTGTGTGAGAAATAATTCATCCAATATGTAGTTAGAAAGAATTGGGAGAATCCTTTCTAAACGATTGGGAGGGAAAAGTAAACTCACTGTGATATTTACAAAATTAACGGCCAAACGTTATGTAAAAGTTAGACATGATCTGTTAGTGAGCAAAATCTTTTCGGGCAAACTGAGACATCCATCAGACAGGACAAGAACATTCCATAAAACGTGTCACAGGTGAACTGCTCATTCAAGAGGAACCGGCACGTAATCGAAAATTTACTAGGTCGCCATTTCCATTCCCCCCCCGAACTTTCAGATGTTTCATAAGTATTTCGACTTTTTTTAGTAACAAACGATCTTACAAGTGGCAGGCTGACAAGGTGAGAAAGATATCTGAGGTCAGCATTTTTTATTCCCTCGTGCTCATATTAATCCACCCTTCAGCGTATTCCTACAAACCACTTCGGCGACTACGTACTGCTGAACCGTTTCCTCGTGTATTCTTCCGCGCGTAACTTGCCGTTCTCAACGAAGCTTCCATTCACCGGAATCCACCTTCACACCGTCGACGCTCCGTCATCTTAGGCCTACCGCACTTACTCTTCCGAACATTCACACTCCAAGGTAAGTTCTTCGGAAAAAAATTTTCCTTTCACGTTAAAATACTATATTTTTGCACCTTTCCTCATTATTTTGCATGCTTAAAAAATTGTACGTAGCACTTTTCCCACACAGTGAAATTTTTCCGACGAAATATTTTAGGACGCTAAACCAAGGTACTTAGAAGGAGTACCTTGCGCTAAACTACACATTTACCCAAATTAGGTACCAATATCACTCTGGATGCCAATACGCCATGACATACTCCTTTATCTTGAAAGAAACGATTGTCGATTTGTAACCGTTGTCGATAAATCAAGAAAATTCATTTTGAAGACGCATTATTCCAAAGCGCAGACAAACGGTCAAAAGAACGTGATCAATGCGCATAGGTGGTACCGAGCCCTGTTTCCTACTTCCATAGTTTGGAGTTCATTGCATGCAAAAGTCCAATGGATGACTTTTACAACTGCCCAGTCACCTTCTTGGTAAGAAAATTCCAGTACAAACCTGGGAGAAGGAGGGGGAGGGGTCGTATCTTCTTTTTGTCAGCTAGAATCACTATATTTGGTCAGCGAAGCTGTGGTTAATGTTATTCCCTAAGTTCTCCAATCCACAGGCTTCTCACTAATTTGCCATAAGATATTGAATCTCTTGAAGTGGGTATGGAAAAACCTCTTTACATATGTGAAAGTCATGTCATAAACAAAAGCTTATTCTCATTGAACCAAAAAAAAAAAAAAACATTATTCCCTTGGAATGTAAGAACAATAAACAACTTTTACACAATTTTTTAGCATGCACTAGTTAATTACACACCTAAGACAATAAGAAAGATGTTTGGTTTCACGGTAATTTAGAGTGACAGAGCAGATTTGGTTATGCGTGTGTCGACGTGGAACTTGGTGTTGGCCATGGAGTTAGGAATATGGGAAGAAAGCACTATCTCTTGGCTCAACGCAATCCAATCGAAGCCACCGAAACGTCACGCAGCCATCTTAAAGCCTCACGTGAGCAGACTATGCAATAGCTGTTAGTGCTGCGCAAGGCATGAAGTTGGCAATTTCCCTTTAATATTAATAAATTTGCCATTTTTAGCACGTCTTTTGTAGAAAAAGATGGTGCTTCTGTTATCGGTTTGTCCGTCTGTACCCACGGCATCTCTGCAACTATCAGGCCGATTTGAAAAATTCTTTTTGCATTCGGAAGCTTGAAATATGCGAATGATGATCCTTTATTTCGTTTTTTTTTACGATGTACAATTTTACCGCTAGAGGGTGGATGTGCAGATGATGTGGAATTCAAAATTACATTTTAATCCACATATTTGCTTCTAAATCTCCGATTGAAACAATTCTTTTATCTTTCGATTCCATTTATATCGAAGAGTGTTTTAGATATAGTTTCCTTCTTTAAATTACGCATAGATTTCCGCTAGGGGGCGTAAAAGTAAATTACATTTTTCCCGATAACTCTTCTCCTAAAACTCCGATTTGAAAAAAAAATTCAGCAGATACATTTCCTGATGGAAAATTGTTTGCATATAATTTCGAATTTGTGGTAAAGAACACTTTGGCCACCAGGGGGCGTAAGAAATAATTTTTGCTTCTGAGGTATTTCCCATCAAATCTGAACTTCTAAAATATTGATTGAAAAAATTCTTTCGTGGAGTGATGCCACTCACATCGATAAATCTTTCCGGAATATTTTCTTCTTAAAATATCCGACGGTTTCTCCGCCGGTGGGCGTAGACGTATATCTTATTTTTGTCAATATCTTTGCGTTTAGGAGTCCGATTTGAAAAATTCCTTCTTTGTTGGATAGTGTTTTCCGTGTGACATGTTTTTAATATAATTTCAAAATTTTCAAGTAATTCATAGACTTTCCGCTAGGGGGCGTAAAGGTTAATTGCGT
This sequence comes from Macrothele yani, assembly GCA_039090855.1. NCBI lineage: Eukaryota > Metazoa > Arthropoda > Arachnida > Araneae > Macrothelidae > Macrothele > Macrothele yani. The sequence goes on along the minus strand of CM077032.1, from coordinate 52,443,695 downwards.
TTCTCCCTATATCTCTGCTTCTAAATCTCCGATTTGAAAAATTCTTTCTGCACCTGATACAGCTTCTCATGGGAAATCGTTGAACGTAATTTCCAATTTTTGAAAAAAAAATCGTTTGGCCACCAGGGGGCGTAAACCTAAATTTCCGCTTTTTTATGTATTTGCAACAAAATATGAGCTTCTAAATTCTTGAATGAAAAAAACGTCGCTTGTAGACCGATACTACTCATGTCGACAAACCTTTTAGAAACATTTTCTTTTTAAAATAGTTCATGGTTTCTACGCCAGGGGGCGCAGATGTATTATTTATTTTTGTCAATATCTCTACTTCTAGGGGTTCGATTTGAAAAATTTCTTCTTTGTTGGATAATGTTTCTAGTGTGACATGTTTTCCCTGTAAATTCAACATTTTCAAGTACTTCATAGACTTTACGCTAGGGGACGTAAAGGTAAATTGCCTTTCTCTGCTTCTAAACCTCCGATTTGAAACATTCTTTCTGCACCGGATACAGCTCCTGATGGGAAATCGTTTGCACATAACTTCTAAATTTCGTAAAAATGGTATGGCCACGAGGTGGTGTAAGCCTTAATTTCCGCTTCTGATGTATTTGCAGCAAAATATGAGCTTCTAAAACCTCGATTGAAAAAAACAGTCTTTTGTTGACCGATGCTACTCATGTCGACAAATCTTTTAGGAACATTTTCTTCTTGAAATAATGTATGATTTCTACGCCAGGGGGACTTATATCATTTTTTGTCAATATCTCTACTTCTAAAAGTCCAAGGGGTCATAAGTGTTAATTTCTGCTTCTGATATATTTGTAACAAAATCTGTGCTCCTGAAAATTCGACTAATTTTTTTTTTTGGACTGATACCGCTCATATGGATAAACCTTTTGCGAATACTTTCTTCCTAAAATAATGCATGGTTTTCCTACTAGGGGACGTAAAGTCACATCTTATTTTCGTCGACAACTCTGTTTCTAAGAGTTCGTAAGCTCAAGATTCCGTTTACAGCAATATCTGAGGGATTAAAGACCCGATTGAAAAACTTCTTTCTTCCGTCAGATACTATTGTTTTCCATACAGTTCCATTGCCTTTGAATAGCTTTGATAAATTTAATTTGCGTCAGAACGGATTCAAAAGACGTGCTTATTACACCAGAAAATTCGATCTTTCTTGTTTATTATATTAATCGTTAATATACTGTTCTCAAGGATAATTTTAGTTGATTTACCAATGTTTAGGGTATTACGGCTACTTCCAGGTATTTAGAATTTACGAAACATTTCGGCTGACTTCTGCGGGATGAGCGTCTGTACAAGTGTCTTTCTCAATCTGCAGGTAAAACCGCCCTGTAATTTCATAGTTTTTAAAGTTGTGTGTATGATAATCTAAGTTTAGTGACGGGTTTGAAACTAATTTTAGTGACGTTTTACAGAGATCTGCTCTGTTAAAATGTAGAGAATATGATAGTGTACGCAAATTAATGTTAAGCTGTAATACCCCAATATTACTTTATCATAGAGATATTATGATTTTGCCTTTCACCTGTAAACACACACATGCCTTGAAAGATTACTTTTCCGAGGAAATTGCTTGGAACATACATCACACTGATAAGGCTTTTCACCTGAATGAACAAACATATGCCTTAAAAGATTACTTTTATGAGCAAATTGCTTAGAGCACATATCACATTGATGATACTTTTCACCTGTGTGATGGAGGATGGGTTGTGAATTGTTTGAAGCATACATCACATGGGTAAGGCTTTTCCTTGATGTGAATGAGAGAGGAAACTCTAGAACATTTATTCGTTGATTGTAACTTTTCAAAACATATCTGGGATTGGTTATATCAGTATTTAACTTATAAAGATAAATTTCGACTCACTAAATCTTATATCATCTTCCTCTTTCCTACTCTGAATTCAAAAATTTAATAATTCATCATGTAATTGCAATTGCAAAATATGACATTTGGAAAAACAGAAAAGCTTTATCTTTTGAACAAAAATCTAAAAATACAGAGCAGATTAAGATTGCCATAAAATGTGACCTTAGAAGATATTTGGAATTTGAAACCAGAAATAACGGTGTTCAAAAGACTTTTAACAAATGTAAGCCTTTGGTTCCAAATATTTATAAGAATGGATCGAAAGTTCTTAAAAAATTATAGAGTAACTTCTTTTAATTTTAAATATTTTTAGCTCAGTTTTTAAAGTTTATAAAACTTAAAGATATGGCATTCTCTTAAAAAATATTATTTCGAAGATTTTGGGAAGGGATGTCTGACTTCAGGTCTTAAACAACCCTTAGAAATAGGAAGCTGGAGTGCCCGATAGGAAAGTGACACGGAAGCGAAGTAGAAAGGAGAACGAAGACGCCCTTGTTTATTACTGGGGGCCAGTACCCGGGGTCCGACGGCTTAACGTACCCATCCGACGTAACGGTGGATATTTAGTGGATCGAACCTGGAGTCCTTTCCGTGGCAGCCATGAACGTTACCCACTAGACCATCTGCGGCCCCGATATAGTGTCAGTATTTTGTTCAAAACCTTTATATATAACACTTGATTTAATTTTTGTTTAGGTAATGCAGTTGGAAGAACAACCGTGAAATTAGAATCGTTCAGTTGGGCTTGAGCTCAGTTGAACTCAAAATATGTAGAGTGAACACTTTCCAGTTGTTTCCATCTTTGTTCATCCACTTGGTGGGTTGGGGGTCTTGTTAATTCTTTCTCCAAATTTACCTGGTTATGAGTGAGCCGTCTTTTTTTCCCCCTTTTGAGGTTGTCTCTGTTTTTTATATTTTTGTTGGTTTTTTCCCCTTGTGGTGGCCCACCTGTTTTTCTGTTTTCTTTCATTGTCTACTTTTGGGTGTGGGGCCAGCGCGATAACTGCGAAGAGGTGTGACGTCAGAGCCAGAGGGCCATCGCAATCCCTCTCTGCTGCAAGCTCAAGGGTCAGAGGGCGAACGTAAAGCGAATGCCAGGCTTCGAATATCTCTTACGTTGCTTCCCGTTCATGGTTGGTGTTGAGCTTTCGGTTGTCCTGTACGTGTGTGTGTGTGTAGTGCTTTTATTCAACATGCCTGGAAAATGCTGTGTGACTTTATGTAGATCAAATTACAAAGGTGGCCGAAAGGCATCCGTATTCAACTTTCCTGAAGATGAAAGCCTTAGAACAAGATGGATAGCTTCAATATCAAGAAAGGATTTTTCACCCACTGTGAATTCAAAGGTAAGTTAAGCCTAATTGTTCTCATGATAGCATGTTCAATGCTTTCGTTGTAAATACAAATATAATTTAGTGAATTGTACTTGTTATTAACGGAGTAAAATTTATAGGCTAACCTTCCGATTATTAACTCGTCATTTGTTGTCGTTTAAATAATACTGGTAATTAACATTTCATTTCTATAGAAATCATAGTTATTAGCGTTCCAATTAAAATATAACCGCAGGAAATGTACGGATATTATCAAGTACTTAGATTAACCAGGCAAAGATACTGGCAATAAATAACTAAGTCATTTAATAATCAAGATTTCATTTCTATAAAACGTCATTTTTTTACGAAATTGCTGTGTATTAGTGTTCTAATTAAAACAACGGTTCGCACGGAATGTACAGAATTATTTGATACGCTGTTAATCGGAAGGCTAGCCCAATGAAAAGTTTATTAGAATGTATCAGAAACAATTCACTTACATTGTTAAACTTCAGCATGATCCCTGAAGTTGACTGTGACTGATAAGTTAAAATGTATATATGCACATATATTCATGGGTTTACAAGTTAATCAATGTACATTTTTATTTATTGTAATTTTTTATTTAAGTTAATTTAAAAGTTGTGGAAGGGAACGACGTTCGTATTAGAGAACTATGAATTCTTTTACAAAGCAGCACTTTAATTCCTAGTTACTTTACTTAAATTAAAAAAAAAATTGTAAACTGATGAATCTATCACATGTAGACATGTTGTTTGAAGAGGTTTTGAACATAATTGTCTACCACAAACCTAACTAACTGCAGTGCCGTAATTTTAAATCAAACACACGCACAGAAGTTAATAAATAAAATAAAAGGGGAAGGAAACAGATACAGTTACTACCGTTTTCAATCTCATTAGGAATTTTAAAACAAGTTCTAATGTTTGGCATTATCATTTATAAAAATGCATTCTCTGATCCTTCAGCTTGTTATGTTATGCTAAAATAAATAGATTTGCACATACAGTGTGCTTACCTTGAGAGCTTCACAGTACTTTATGTTGCTGTCAGTAGTCCTACCGGCTGCACTGAGATATGCATCATGATGATACGTAATTTTATACAGCCAGGATAGGCAACTAACAACACTCAAAATTTATTATGATTATTTTGTGTTAAATGCATGAGTGAGATATGAGTGATACTTGTTCTGCAGTTGGAGCCATTAGTTAGCAAATTAGAAGTGGGTTGCTTGTGGTTTTTCAAAAATGTTGGTGTGTATAAAATATTTTTACAATTCCACCAACCGAAACTAGTACTACTATGATTAAGAAGACCTCTTATGTTGTGAGAAAGGGTTTTGTAAGAAAAACATTATTTATGAAAAAAAAATGTAGTGTCAAAATTGAATAAAGATAAATACAACCACTAATTTCCGATGCTTCAATAGTTAAGTGTATTAGCTTCTATCTTTGTTCACGTGTTTAGTTGTTAGATATTCATATTCGGCCAAGGTAATTTTCCCATTGATAGACGTGCTGCAAAAATTTTAATCCTAAAGCATTATTGTCAAGGTAAATTCAGTTGTTCTAGCATGTCATTCTGCATAACATAAATAAGGTGAAACCTCGTCAATCCCACACATGTGGTATAGTGGTCTATGCGATGGCTTATGATAATTTGTCCAAGTTGGGTCCGGGCTCGAATCCCAGTGAGGCATGGATGTTTTGTTTGTCTTACGGTGCTGGTTCTCTCCTTTCTCTGGAACCAATGGCCCTAAATTAGGGATGAGTGACTGCTTATAGCCCATTGAGTTGCTCATGATGGTTGTAAAACCTTCATTAATTAATACGGATTAATGTCCATTTCGAACGTGTCTGAAGAAGGTTACACTAGTGGAGTTTTGTCGTCTGACAGACACCTTGTCACTTTAATGAATGCCACCTTTCGACAAAGTAACAGTGTTGAAACAGCAAAAACCCTGGCAGCAAGTTAAGATTAAAGTAATTGGAAATTTCTGAGATGCGTGTGCAGTGGAAGTTAAGGGTTCGGCTTCAGCAACAAATGATTATTTGAGTGTCTCTGCTTAACTCTGGTTAAGGGTTAAGACTGGATAGAAATCTCTGTAAAGAGGAGTTTAGCAAAAATTTTGCATAGTATCTTTAAAAAGAGAGAGAAGCCATAATAAAGTATTGCTATTTACTTTCTACTTTAATAAAGGAAGAACACTCTGATTTAAAATAATTTATCAAATCAGAGTGATACAATAACTTTTATTCTGTTGTGAATGTATAAATTCATTTAAACTGTCAGACTACCTAAACCACATTAAGGTCTAACTGAATTATCTGCTTTTTAGGTTTGTGAACATCACTTTAATGAAAATGACATTCAACGTACTTCAGAATACTACGATGATAGAACTGGAAAAAACTTGTAGTGCAAATTTCACGACCAAGGCTTCGACCAAATTCCATTTCTGAGAGATTCCTTGGATGTCCCGAGTATTTGTCTGCATCAACATCTCGTCGTGAAGAACCAGATGCAAAAAGAAAAAGAATTGAGTTTTCCCAGATTGAGGCTGCTATTGCCCAAAGTGTAAACGAGCAGCAAATTTATGAAGAAGCGAACTGTTTCAACTCACTAGCCAAACTTCTTGAATGCACGAAAAATTTGTCCCCAAGAATTGGGATACATTAAATAAAGGTAATGAAGTGATATTTATCAAAGTAAAAGCTTTGCCTTCCCCAACTATATCATCTGCTGTAGTTGTTGATGAAAATTTAAATGTATCCGCACATCATAAAAGTCATGAAATTTACAAGTTAGGAAAATATCAATTTCCTACGAAAATTGAAAATGTTAATGATCTGTATTCGGTTTTTAAGGAACTTGAGGGTTTAGAAGAAATGCAAGGTAATGAAAATTCAATTTTAAATGTGGTTTCTGTAATAATTGAAATGCTGAATGTGCTCCAAGGAAATGTACCAGAAGAACAAAAAGATATTGTGCAATTTATTTCTGAGCAAATCTCCTAATTAAGTGTCATAAAAATAATTATCGGTACTCAGGGAATTTTTTAATTTTATGTTGTTTGGTGTATTCCATATCAGCTCATGCATACAGATTTTTGCGTAACAGTGGTTATGTAATATTGCCACATCCCAACACATTAGTTAAACTTTGTACAATGTATAATGTCAATCCCAAGTTTGAACAATGTGACCAAAATTTAATGGTGTACATGAAAGAAAAGTTCTCATATTTGTCAGATTGTGACAAACATGTTGTGTTGATGATTGATGAAATCCACATTAAACCATTTTTGGAATATAAAGGTGGAAATATGTTAGGTATATCCTATAACTGTGAGAAGGCTGACACTAGTGCATATGTATTTATGGTGCAAAGTATTAGATCCTCTTATAAAGATGTGGCACATATTCTCCCAGTTAAAACTCTTTCAGATAATTTGTTGTATGAGTACATTGTTAAAATAATAAAAGGGCTAGAAATAATTGGCTTTTCTGTTATTTGCATTGTGAGTGACAACAATGCAATTAACAGAAAAGCTGTTTCATTTTTTTGTAAACCAGCAAAACTGAGTATTGTATACCAGCATCCAGTTGATCCTACAAGACCTTTGTTTTTCGTTATTGATCCCATTCATATTATAAAGTGTGTAAGAAACAATTGGCTCAACCAAAAAACTGGAGATGGAAAGTGCATATATTTCCCAGATTTCAATGAGAAGTTATTAGGTTTAAATGGGAAACCCATTCTCCGAGTTGCATCATTAGGAGCCCTAAAAAAGTTGCACGAGTTGGAATCTGGAAATATTGTGAAATATGCTCCTTCTTTATCAAAAAAAGCTTTGAGTCCAACAAATTTAGAACGTCAAAATGTAAAATTAGCTTTGCAACTAATAAACATTCAAGTTGCAGAAGGTCTCACCATAGCAGGTGAAAAATACAGCATACTGCACTCAAAAGATACAGCTGAATACATTCGAATAATGTGCAGATGGTTTGACATCCTTAATGTTCGCACACTTTTTAAAGGTCAACACAAAAGAAATGAATATCAAGAACCTCTAACATCTTCCCCAGATGATAAAAAGGTGGTCTTCTTGAGCAGATTTTTAGATTGGATCGAATATTGGGAATCCATTGGCTGCACTACGGGGATCTTCAGCAAAGAAACCTTACTGGCCTTAAAACAAACTACTTATGCTGTATTAGAAATTTCTAAATTTTGTGTAGAAGAGTTAAATTTGTCTTATGTCTTGACAGGGAAACTTCAGACAGATTCTCTTGAGGATCGTTTCGGTCATTATCGTAAATTGGCAGGGGCACAGTATAATTTTTCTGTCACACAACTTTATGAAACTGAAATGAAGCTGCGCATTCGTTCTTTTTGCCTCTTACTTTGAACTCTGACCGTCATGGGAAAATTTCTATGAGCGCATTAGACATACATGACCTTGATAATTTTAATTCATCTGAGGCACAGTCTCTTGCAGAAAAAGTTGTAGTGAAACCAGATTTATCCAAGTTAGGTTATTTGTTAATTCCATTAACATATGTTACTGGTTATTATGCACATGGGGCTTTAAAAAAATTGAAATTCTGCACATATTGCAAGACAAATCTCCTCTTGGATAAATCTCTAGAATATAACGAAATGTATGACTTAATTAAAAGTCTAGATCGTGGCGGATTAAAATATCCTAAAAAAATTGTTGTTTCAATTCTTGTTCATAGCTATGTTGCTCTGACTCAGCTTCTTTCAGCAAAGTTGGAAAATGAATTTTTAAGAGTTTCCAACCAATATGCATTCTCATGCCGGGTGGTTTTAAACACTTTAAGAGCTGCTGAAATCTTTTTACCTGAAGATTTATGTGAAAATGGGCATGCAGCTGAATATGTCATGACACTAATTGTTTCAGCTGCAACAAATATATTCCTGAAAAACTACTGCAGAAAAATTAATGATTCATTAACTTATCAGAAATTAAAGAAGCAAAAAAAAAACCCAAAAGCACGAGCACAAATAATCAATCGTTAGCTGGTGGTAAAACAAGAAAACTTCAGACTCTTATGTCATAACTTGTTTCTAGGTATCTTATGTGGTATCTCTAGCACTGAGTACACATAACTGTAAAGTAATTGTACAAGGGCTTTCGTATGCATCGGGTGATAATGACCAAACATTTTAGTAAGTGAATGGAATAAATTTCTATGCAAACATTTTACAGAAAAAGAGAATGCTAATAATGTTTACGCTCTTTAATCGGTCCATAAACTTTAAGCATATTAAGAGTATGTGATGCAAGAATTCATAAATGGGAATCATTTCTTGTGCCCATTGCTATAGAACAGTTCTAACATTCATATTTTGAATTTTTTTTTTTTTTTGGCTACTAGCACAAGAACCAGTTTCTCCACATGAATACTTGTATTCTTTCCTTCTAGTGTAACCAACACAAAGGTATATAGAAGTACTGGTATGCTGGTAAATTTATGGAACAAAAGTACTTCAGTATGATAGTGCTTCTGTAAGAAGCATTTATAATGTTCGCAATGTGTCTATGGTGTCGAATTTTCTTTTTGCCCCTGTGAGTGCCATCAGAACTTTATTTAGGGACACTAGTGTAATAGGTTTTTTTTGCCTAAATATATATGGTTCATATACTTTTCTTTAAAAATGCTTTCAGCTAATTTGCTTTTTCCTCTCATGTTTTTCGAATGATATCAATGCAACATAAAATTTTCTATGATGTATTAACCAGCTCATGCATTGCAGCGTTCGAATTACCCAGTGGTCCACTGGCCAGTAAAACTTCTGTCAGGCCACTGAACTATTGATTTTACTGGCCCAGATGGCCAGTAAGTTGTTTTTTTTTTTTTTTTTTCTAATTTGCCACAAGTTAAAAAATGAATTTCTGTTTCTTTTTCCTTGCTGTAGGGTTTTCTTCTTAGGCTGCAAACTAATGATAGGTTTAAAAACAAACATTGGATATAATTCCATTAAAATGATACATTATTTTCTACATATATTTTAAATGTTTTTTATTAATTCTTTTACGGACCAATGGGCATTTTTGTGGACCACTGGTTTGCAAATTCTAGTGGTCCGCTGGGCCAGTAGAAGATTTATTTCTAACCCTGCATTGTGTTTCAGAATGCAGATGTCAGTAGTTAAGGTAAAAAGGCAAAACTGGAAATGCAGGTCATGTGTTTAAAAATGGGATTTGCATCACAAAAATGTTTCTATTTCTAAAAGAAATAGCTTATGCACTTCTAGAAATGCATATAGAAAAGCTGCCTTTATCATGCATGTTAACTGCGACTAGTCACTCGAGGTTTGTTTTGGATAATATTGTTCAATTGCATCACACAAATGTATGGCATAAAGTAAAAGTATGCATGCATTTTTAATGTGCTTTAATTCTTAATTCAGATTATCTGGGGAAAAATTGTTTAGGTATATTGCACATGAGTGCCAAAAAACTTTCGCAATTCCACTTGCTGTGTACCTAATATGCAAAGTTTTTACCTGGTATCACATGCTGAATATAATACTGTGTGTAATGCTTCATTACAAAGAATATGTGCACCTACATTTATTCAAATGTATCAGATATTCATGCCATGCAAATGTATAGTTCCTTTTCATATAGAACTTCTTTGAACAAATTGCATACTGATATACACTATTTCCACTTGAGACCCCCATAGGAGCTTTATGAAATTGGTACTATGGGATTTTTATTAATATTTCTATGTATCTGTATATAAAGAAATTTGTGTGCAGTTTGTGAACATTATGCTTTTGCACGGTGTGGTTTAAGGTGTTTTAAAATCAAATGAAATCATGAACCTAACTATATGTATAAATATGAGTTGGCAAAGCAAGAAAACTTATTGTGTTTGTCATATTCTGCCTTATAATTTTGTTATCGTAATGATAACATTATATGTAGGGAGCAATTTTCTAGAGATACCTTTGTATTCCAAAAATGGTTTAATGTGTGTGTGTGTGTGTGTGTGTTCCCACTCCCCATGCAGACCTAGCTGCAAAAGAGATTTCTTTACCAACTGTTTTTTTAGCAGTACCAACATTTGCTAGTGGCCTTATTTTTTACTAGTAAATTGCATTATCTACTAGCGAAAGTTTATTAACATCATACAAAAGAAACTTTAACATGTCCCCCTCCATGAGTCAATCTTGACAAATTTTGATTTCACTTCTGTAACTGTCACATTGTAAAGCTGAAAAGATTACAAATATTTAGATATAACTCACTTTTTCATGACCTGAAAGATTAATTCTAACAATTTAATTTGAATGTAAATATTTAAAAAACATTTTTTATTTAATTTTATTCACAAAATTCAAGAAAACTATTCAAAATCTTAAATTATTTTTTGTATGGTTTACGATCTGGGTTTTTCAGGTCTTTTCATCATACCACTTTAAAACAGCAGGCGTAGGGTCAAACTTGACTTCACTTGCTAGGGCAGTGGTTATTTTATAGTGTTTTGTGTCCCTTTTATGTTCGTTGATTTTAATTCCAAATGAATGTTAAGTCATTCCGATGTAGTATCACCTAGAGCCATCCGGATATTGTAGTGGGATTGCATAAAAACCTGCCTCATTGAGAAGAGGAGGCTTATCAATATCTCTCTTAAGCATCATATATAAAGATGCCGGAGGCCTTATGCCGACACCAAAGCTCATCCTCCTGAGTGTGTTTTTGAGTTGATAGGAAACTTTTGGTATGTAGGGAGTAGAGCCCAGGTAGCGAAGTTGCAGCATAAAAATATTTACTTGGCTGGTTCTGGCTTTTTCAATAAAGTTATGCATCTGGTTCGACGTATATCCTGCCTCAGTGGCCAATTCGACAATGCTTTTTAGTTCCAATTTTCTAGAACGAACACTGGAAGAGACTGCCAAAGCGCTTCTAATTCAAGAACGGAAGAAGGCCGTGTTGTAATCATCAGGGCAGGATGAACTGCGGAGCATCAAGTTGGGAATGGAGGTTGGTTTATAATAGAATTCCATACAAAAGCAATTGTCATGCGATTTTCTCACTAAGATGTCAAGATAAAGTAACTGCTGCGCTCAAGCTCTACATTGAAATTGATCGTAGATTTGCGGAATGATATCAAGAAATCAGCTTCACTCTCCACACCCAAATCTACTGCCATTCGCGAAACCTTGGAAATCTTTCTCAGCAACGGAGCTTTAGAGGATTTAAAAGGTTGCATCACGCAAGGAATAAACAACTTACACCAGGTTTTTTAGGAGTCTTGGAAAACGCCATCAAAAGAGCAAGGTTTATGAACACAGTGGATGTAGCTATTTATCAAATGTTCTTCACACATAACAATTAGATTTCCACGAGTAAATTTAATACCATTTTAGTTACTTGCTTATTACATTTTCCAAAGTAATAGGTGAAATGAATATGATCATTACTTTTGCATCTCTTTGTAACATGTGTATCATGTGTTTGAGCCACGGTAGAAAAACAAAAAAATCTGATATTTGGTTGTCATATTGATATTACTGTATTGATATGAAATTTGTGGAAAATTAATTAATGCTGTGTTTCTGACCAGGGTACAAAATCTTCATTAAATATTTGCTGTTTTATTGCTTTAATTATTTGGGGTTTGGGAGAATCCATGTAAAAATATTATGTGAATACTTGTGTGAGATTTGTAAAAGTTACTTGTAGCGTCACTTAATTTCACTTCTGTTCTGTTTCTTCATTTTTTGCTGTTTTGTTGCTTTAAATATTTGTTGTTCTTGGGTTGGGAATCCACGTAAAACTATAAACTGATTCTGTTCTGTCTACTTTCTTAATATTATTGCTTTCAACCATTCTGAGAAAATAGCCCATAGTGGCGATGTTCAAAATCGGGAAGGTCGTAATTACAACATCAGTTAGGCCTTAATACAATATCAAACACACGAGTTTTAACATGTTTGTAATAAACACAGCGTTTACATTGGTCAGATACCATTAACTGTTCCCAGCTGTTATAGTACCATAGCAGTTTTTTTCATCATGTTCATGCAGAATGTGTTTTATAGTGTTATATGTTGTAAATACCATTTTAGGACATGCAAAATGTGTTATTTGTTTTTAAAAACCACATAACTCTCTTGAGGGATGGAATTAATATAAAGCTTGATCTGAGATTTATGTGAAACCTTAAGTGTAATTCTCGCAAAGCACAGCGTTAAAAAAAAAAAAAAACTACATTTCTGACCAGGGTAAAAGAAATCAAAACTGAGATATCTGCTAATGTGTGTTTAGTTAAATAACTTGTTAGAACAATGTATTTCATAAATTCAAAGTAATTAATTGTTAGTCATTTTTTGGAAGTACAGTACTCAAGTTTTGCAGATTGCTTATTTGTTTGGGAATTTATTTTTAATGTATCTTTTTAACATTACAAAGTATTCTAGTAGAAAAAAATATAGGTTTAAGTTTCCATGAAGTGATACACAGAATGTAGAAGTATAAATTTTCATGTGCAAGATCAAATCACTGTGGAGTTCATATTGTGTTTCGGTTATTTCTTGATGTAACTCTTTGCATGCAAACTTACAACCTACATTTATCCATTTATTTGTTCTATGTGAATTGCATTTTTTTGTATTTCTTATTGTTTATTTGTAAATTTTTCAGATAAGTATGCACCACTGTCATAAACGAGGCAAATGTGTTTATGGAACACTGTGATCGCGTGGTTGATTTTGAATTTTCTTCATTAGTTTGCAAAGTGCTTATCCACTGGTCTTGTCTTTAGTACTATAAAAACTTAATAAAAACCTTGATATCTGATACCAGTTTCTTTCACGCTGATGAAGTATGAAACGTTCGTTCCCTTGATATCTGATTGTGCCAATATACTGTACTGATGTAAAATTTATTTCAAGACCTTTTTTGTAAAATAAATGCTGTTTCTAAACAGGATGTCAAAAATTTGCATTGAATAGTTATAGCTACAGGGGGGGTAGAATATCAGTGTAAAAAAATTAGAATTTTTGTGTAACTTCTTCAAAAGTCATTTAACATTGCTCAGGTTTGCACTTATCTTGATATTGTGTTATGAAATAAATATTTGAAAACCATATATCTGTGTACAGGATTTATTTGCATTATGTTTCTTATATTTAAGTGTGAGAATTAGAACCTGAATATTTTTAAAGGGAAAATGCTTTTATAGAACATAACTTGGATAATTTTCACCTTGTCGTGTGTAGGTTTCACTTTTAGTGTCACTTTGCTTTGCTGCTATCTTAGGTATTAGCTTGATTGTAAATAAAGTGTAATGGGGAGATTTCAAAAGCATTTTTTCACCGATATGTGATCATTCTTTAGAAGTTTTTGTTTCTTTCTGCAAGAAGCTTGTTTGTTGATGCTTCTGTTTTACGTTTTTTTTTGTGAGAGTCTGTTAATGTAACTTTATTTTTAAATACACAAGAGTTGAATAATAATGAAACACATATAGCGTATGAAATCAGTTAATTTTTTTTTTTTTTTTGTGGTGTAGTAAGCACAAATATTTGCTGAAAGAGCTTTTGCACTCCACTCCACTGAATTTTTGTGTTTACCATTGCCTTGAAAAAGCCTCCCAGTGGAGTGCAAAAGCTTGGCGAATATTTGTGCTGACTACACCACAAAAAAATTAACTGATTTCATACGCTATATGCGTTTCATTATTAGTCTGTTAATGTGGTAATTGATATTTTCAATATCTGTTTCAGTTGAAAAATGAATAAAAAGTTTGCTTTACAATATACTTCTGGAAAAAATTGAACCTTTTGTGCAATATGTTTTGTTTTACAAAATTGGAAAGAAAAAAGAGGTGACATTTAGATTTGCAGCATGAAATTTGCGATAAGTTCAAAGATATCCGAATTAATACTTTCCATGAACATTTACCAAAAAAATTTTTCCTAAGTGATTTTGATTTATTTATTTTTTAACCTCTAGAAGTAGTTGCAAGATTTCAGCACACTTCCACACTTCTTACCGTAATTTTAGGAATTATACGTACTCACCAAATCGGAAATTTTGCTTTCGCGTTAGTTACGTAATTAGATAAGTTTGTTTGTAATAAATCGAACGCGAAGGGAAAAATCGGTAATTTTGCTTTCGCGTTCGTTACGTAATTAGATACGGTTTTTTTTTAATAAATCGAACGCGAAGGGAAAAATCGAAAATTTTGCTTTCACGTTCGTTACGTAATTAGATAAGGGTTTTTTTTTAATAATTTAATAAATCGAACGCTAAGGAAAAAATCTGAAATTTTGCTTTCGCGTTCGTTACGTAATTAGATAAGGTTTTTTTTAATAAATCGAACGCGAAGGGAAAAGCGGAAATTTTGCTAGCGCGTTCGTTACGAATTAGATAAGGTTTTTTTTTTAATAAATCGAACGCGAAGGGTATTTCTAAAAGTTTTAAGTGAAGTGATGTTCATACAGTCCTACCAATTTGCCATACACGCACATAAAAAAATCATTGTTGAAAAAAAAATGCTTGAACATTTTTATGGGCTAAAAAAAGGTTATAAAAATGCTGGGCTTTTTGATGTTATACGTGAAAAAACTATTATGTTTGTGTGTCTTTAGCTAAATTGAAGATTAAAGGGAAAACTTCCTGGAACATTTATTTTTAAGACCGATACATGAAACCCTTTCGCACCACAAGAGCAAAGCTTTGGAATTCCCCGATTTGTAGATATCATTGTAGGAAACATAAAAAAATTAAAGCTAAGGATGTAATCTTTTGACGTTATTTAAAGATAAAAAATACAGCAAAAAAAAAAAAAAAAACCCCGGTCGATTTATTGTGGTGTGCACGAATTTTTCAGTATCGCACTCGCGAAAATATTTCTCGGCGTAAACACCGCGTGTTCAACGGCGTTTTCAGGAGCTTCGAGTCGTGTCAGCCAGTCGGTCGAGGGTCGGCCCGCTAGTTCTGACGTCACAGACCTGTTGGGAGGCTTTCTTACTCTCCAGGGGTTTTTGGCAGGGCCTTGTTTTCTATCCTCCTGGTTGCTGTCCTGGAATGTTGGGTGTGGTGGTATTAAGGAGTCCGCGGATTAATATAATCTGTCTGATTTCCGGCGTGGGTTTCAGACCGCTCTCTGATGCTATCTGCTTATAATCCGTCTATCTTCTTTCAAGGTCTATGGGTTTCATTGTTTGTTGAGGTATTGCCTTGGTGTTCTCATGATTCTGCGTGCTGTCGGATAGTATCTTTCGTTTGTTTCTTTCCGCTTCCTTCTTGATCGGCCTTGTGCCTTGCCTGTTTCACGAACATCCGGTTGGGTTTTTTTGCTTTTTTTTCTCTTGAAGCTTTCTTGTGCAGTTTTTTTCCTGGTCTCTCGCTGTTTCTTTCTCCTCTGCCCCGAACTGGGAAACCTCCCATGATCCATGGGTGTAGGAACCCCCAGGGCGGTGCCTTTGTGTTGTATTTTCTTGTGTGTAATTCTTTTCTCTCGAACCTACCTTTTCCTTCGGGTGGTAGGGTTGAGATCCTTTCCGTTTTTTGGTTTCCTTTCTTCGTTTGTGTTGAAATCAACTCGCGGCGTCTCTCTTCCGGGAGGGACAAGGCGCCTTCCTTGATGCAGTGTTAAATGGTCCACTGGGTCTCTGGAGGATAAAGGGTGTGGGTTGTTGGTAGATAAGAGTCCCACACCCTGATAGATCTTATCACATCTTGATGTCGACAAGACCAGAGCAAGGCTCCCCACGGCCTCGGAGTATTTGTGGGATTGTGGCGTTGTATAGAGACATCTCCGGGAGAGTCATTATTATAGCCGGTCGTCTCTCCCCCTATTTGAGGTTCAAAGAAGAGTGAAGCCCTCTCTCCCCTTTTGTTTGTTTTGATCTTGGAGACCCTTTTGAGAAGAGTTGACCAGAAGGATACGGTTAGGTTGGTTTTACGGAGGAATGGCTGCCATTGGCTAATGGTCGTGACGTAACGATCGAGCGCGATGCTCCCAAAGATGTCGTATCGACGGAAATTCGTAACTCGCTATCACCCTGTCACCTCCGCCAGTGTACGCTCAGGTACCAAACTTAAGGTTTTTGCAATATGCAAAATATTTTAAGGCAGTTATAATTTCGTTTTGTTTATACTTAGTAATTTCCCACCACAAACACACAGATAAAAAGCATATTCATCGTAGATTTTAGATACAGCGACACTTATTTAGCTAATATAAAGCGAGGCCCACAAACCTGTCCAAATGCGGAATAGATACATGAATTATTAGCATTTTTAATACATTTCAAACAAAGTTTAAAGTTCAAATTGGAATAATTAAATTGTATATAAAATTAAGTGGTAAAAGTGTATGATACTGATTTCTAAACAAACAGCGAAAAAAAGGAAAATATAGATCCCACAGAGACAGTTTTAACAAGCCTCCGACAAAAACAAGAAAAAAAATCCCCCATTATTAAATACTTTGCCACATTACAGGGTGTATCAGTGTTAAAGGATTTAGTACTGTACGTGTCTCTGTCTTTTGCGATACAAAATGAAAAACGTTGTTCCCGATCTGAGTGTCTTTCTGCTTTGTTTACACGCAACCTGATCACAACAAGCGCGAAGGAAAGTAGTTCATGATAAATTCTAAGCATTTCTTTTTTAGAATGTTTCGTACTTTTGTTTAGGAAGTCATAAATTTTACGCGTTAGTTTTTAGAATTTGTTACAATAGACACCTTAGTGAGCGTAGATTTTGCAAAAGCTTCGCTCAAAATATGCCAACTGTACCCGAGTTATGGGTTACCGTTTGCGGCTTGTCCTAGTAATATTCTATAATTAACTTTAATTTATTTTGCTACTTTTGAAGCTTGCTATTTTCGAAGTTTCTTTCGATGGTGCTGTACTGTCCTCTTTGCTTTGGCAGTAATATTAAGGCAGCGCATCCTTAAGAAGGTTCTTCTCCTAGTGTACACTTTTATAAGTTTCCCGTGTGTTTCAGGATATTTTTCAGCTAGTAACTTACAAAAATATTTCATTACATGCGGTGTTTCTGGTGGCTTGACTGGTAATCTTTTTGGTGGCTTTTCTCAGGGAAATGTTCAGAGCATACAGTTGCATTTGAAAAATTTATTTTACCTAATCTTCTGCATTTGATGAGCCATTCCTTTCTTTTTGGTATGATCTTTAAGAAAATTGTGGAAAATAATTCTTTTCCCTTTCGTGTTCTGATTTCTGTTTTTGCATATGGTCACTGCATAATTTGGCATTATGGCTTTAGGATAATGCCAAGAATATCCAACACTAAAAGGCACAATACACAAACCTCGCTTGATGATGGTAATATACAGTAACTAGAATAACTCAAATAATATAACTATAGAATAATTATATTAATATAACTAGAATTGCAAAATTAATATAACCATTATAACTAGATAAATACTGTATAACAAGAATGAATAACTAAATTAATACAACTCCTTGAATAGAAATGACCTCAATAAACACGACAGGAGTGCAAGAAAGCGGAAGATTGGAGCCGAGACATGTCTACATCTGCGGTTGAATCGCGCTCGATGATGACGACATGCTCAAATCACCGACATTTTTTTAGAGCCGCGCATCGCTGTTATGGCCACCCCTGAGTGTTAGGGGTTTTCCGGTACCGGGGAGGGGGAGTCGTTGAAGTACCTTGCGTACGCCGAAGATGTACCCTTCTTCGTCGACTCGGAAAGGAGCTTGAACGGCATGCGAGATGCTTTCGCTGAGTACTGCATTACGACTATTGCCCGTCTCAATGAGGAGAAGTCGAGTATTTTGCTCTGGGGCAAATGGGAGAGGTCAGCGGTTACAGGTTTAGCTGTGACCGATGGGCCCGTTCGGATACTCGGTATCCAGTTTTCTAAGGAAGGGGTCCACGTGAGCACCTGGGGTAAAGTTCTGGCGGAGATGAAGAAGGAGCAAGAACGGTGGCAAGAGGTGGGCATTTCGAGAGTGAATCCGGCCAAGTTAGCTAATGCCCTTCTGGTTTCAAAATGCACTGTTGCCGGGGAAATTAAGTCCCCACCCGGAAGTCTCATGAAGCAGATGGAGAGAGCGGTCTGTGGCTTCATTTGGGCCGGGAAGAAGACCGAGGAGGTGGCTCCGGTGGTCCTGTACTGTCCCAGGTCGGAAGGGGGGGGGTTGGAAGTCAAGCACCTTCCGACATGGCTCAGTGCACTCCAGTTTAAGAGTGTGAAGGGAGCCCTGGTCGCCGAACACCATGTGGACCTTTGGCCTCCTATTTCACGAGGTGGGACTCGACTATCTACGGTCCCGGTCACAGATTTGTTGGCTCCCGGCGCGAGAGAATAGGTCTTACCAGCTTGGAGGTCGCCTGCAGGACTTTGCGAAAGCTGACCGCGCCGGGAAGAACACGCAGCAGATGTACATTGACCTGCTCCCTAGGCCTAGGAAACACGTCGTCAAAGATTTCAACGTTCCTAGGAACTTCTCTATGCGAGAAGCTTGGATGAGCATTCACTCGACGGGTGTGGAATGCAAGAAGAGGGACTTTAGGTGGCGGTTGGTCCACAATGTCCTTCCAACCAGGAATACACAGTTTCGGTGGGGGCATCTCTTCCGATAGGTACCTTTCGTGTGCGGTCATTAAGGACAGGTTGCATCTCCTTTAGACCTGCCCCATGGCGCACCAGGTTTGGCAGGGAATCTGGACTTGGGATTGGCACAAAAGGCTTGACGCACTCCAGTTTCACCCAGCAAATGTGTTAACTACATCCTGCCCCAGCGGCGGGCAGGTAAGTCTGGAGGAGAATTATCACCGAGCTCTGTTATAAGATGTGGAGGGCGAGGAACAGGGTTCTGCATTCCCTGACGTCTAACTCGGGCTTTTCTCCGACAACGGTTATCCTTCAAGTCAAGTGTGAGCTCCTGGCGGAGATGACGCCCGCAATTTGACCGACCGAGCCTTTAGGTATCAGTCGGGGAATTGGCCTCGGATTCTTACCCGGACCAAGAACAACTACACCTTTCATTAGGGTAATTTACCCTCTTAGTTTCTGCACTTGAAGACCGAGGGATCTCTCTGGGAGTGTTGGGCTTTTTCTATTATGTTTTTGTGTCTTGTGTTTGATGGAGGTTAGCCTCCGACCCTTTTATCGGTAGTTTAATCTGTCTTCTCTCCGGTCGAGGTTGGCGGTGCTGGCCGCTGACCGAGACGGCAGGAGGCTGTGTGAGTCGGGGGGAGTGAGTGTTTTGGTTCTGTCTCGGCTCTTTCTCTTATAGTGTGGTGTGAATGGATGGTATCTGAAGGGAGGGTGTTGTATATTTGGTGCTTGTGGTGTGCCGGTTCCGTGTGGATGTGGGCCGGGGAGGCACCTGCCATGGGTCATGTGAGTGCCTTGGTGTACCTGTCGGCCCGGTGTGCTCTTTTTCTCTGAAGTGGACATAGCCGTTCCGGGTGTACCCTCGGGTTGCATTTGCCGTTGTAGGTGATCTCGCCGCCTATTTGTGTGCGGGTCTTTTCGAGGATCTGTATGACTCGGGGGTTTGTCTGGTGCTGCTTGTTGGGCCGTGCTGGGAGTGTGTGTAAACATCAGTGGACCCGGTCCATGTGTTTATTTTGGGCGTGGTGAACAGTGTGAAGATGTGTTGCAACAAAGTTCGTGTATGGGAGTGGGGACGTCGTGCGAAAGCACGTCAGGGCGATCGCCTTTCCTATGATTTGGGGGTCTTATACGAAGACAAATTTAAGGAAGGCGGCTGACCCATGCCAACATTGATGCGGCGAAGTCAGGATTCGACGGAATGGGGCACTTCGTTCCTACAGTTACCGGCCATAAAAGCCGACGACAGAGAAACAGTGTAGATACGAAGGAGACCGAGGGACGCAATAGATGAAGATCTTGAAGGTGAGTTCCTTTTCAGGTTGGCTTCCTTTCCCTCGGTTTTTGAACATGGGTGTTTTTTTAATGTGATGTTTTTTGTTAACGTACTACTTTCTTTTTCAGATTAAGGTATGTATGGCACATAA
Organism: Macrothele yani; assembly: GCA_039090855.1. NCBI lineage: Eukaryota > Metazoa > Arthropoda > Arachnida > Araneae > Macrothelidae > Macrothele > Macrothele yani. The sequence continues at coordinate 52,423,420 of CM077032.1, read as the reverse complement.
TTACCAAGGCACCGATCTGCCTATTGGCACGTTGAACGTTTACGGTCTCCGCACCGTCGAAAAGCAGAAGTGGCTCGCGGGCTACTTCAGGGAGTCGGGTGTTGATTTTTGGCTGGTGCAGGAAACTCGCCATAAAAAGCCCGAGCAGGTTTTTGCCTTTCGTAGAAACACCGGGCTGAAGTGTAGATATTCGCTTGGAGCGAATGATTTCACCGTGGTGGCCATTGTCTACAAGCCGCAGTACGCGACCGTCCCCTTCTGATGGGGATGGTTGCGTGGTGGCTATTTCGGTTTATACCGGATCGCTGTCCTTTAAGATGGTGTGTGTTTATTGTTCCGGTGGAGGATCCTCTCCGGAGCGGTTTCTATGACCAACTGCCGTTCTTCCTTAGGGGAAGCGAAGATTTTCTGGTCGTCGGTGGGGATTTCAACTCTGTGGTGGATAACCATATCGACCGGTTGAGTACTCACAGGTGCAGGTGGTCAGAGCCGTACAGAAGGGGTATTACGGATCTCATTAAGAACCAGCAACTTAAGAACGTGTGTAGGCAGCTGTTCCCGCAGGAGCCGCGGTTCACCTGGCACAGGAATCATTTGACTTCTAGGATCGACATGCTGTTGGTCTCGAAGATGGACTGGGTTATGGAAGCCGAGGTTTTTAACCCTAACTCACAGCCGTTGTTTGTCTCTGATCACAGCGTTGTCGTGATGGACGTCTGCGTGCCGGCTCCGAGGGAGAAGAAAGCGACACCGTGGCGCCTAAACGTGTCAATGTTATACGACGTTGAAACGCTGTAGCGTATCTGTTCGATCTTGGAGGCGGGTGCATAGACTGCTTCCGATGACGGGATCGGCGTTATGATTAAGGCGCAATCGTAGTGGAGAGGCTTAATTGGAGCTCAGGGTCTCTCGGCGCTATAAATTAGTGATCTTTATATCTCGCTCGCTAGTTTTTTTTGTTTTTTTTTGGGGGGGGGGGGGTATTGTTGCACATTTTCTTTGCGTGTGGCACGCAGGTGCAGTTTGATTTCTTCTTGGAAAACCATACGGGAAGGCCGGTAATCTCCATGGCTGAATCGCTTTGGAGATGAATTGTTATCTCTTTCAGGTTTTCTCTTGACAATGCAAGAGTGTCTTTTCTTGAACTAGCAAAGGCTTTACTCCCTTCCATGTCATGAGAGGTCGTAGTTTGCTTGAGTGTTCCTGGTTGTCAGGAGCAGTAAAGTTTCCTTTACGCCCTTCCATGCTGTGAGAACTCGAAGTTTCTGCTTGAGTGTTCCTGGGTGTCAGGAGCAGTAAAGTTTGCTTTACGCCCTTCCATGCTGTGAGAACTCGAAGTTTCTGCTTGAGTGTTCCTGGGTGTCAGGAGCAGTAAAGTTTGTTTTACGCCCTTCCATGCTGTGAGAACTCGGAGTTTCTGCTTGAGTGTTCCTGGGTGTCAGGAGCAGTAAAGTTTCCTTTACGCCCTTCCATGCTGTGAGAACTCGGAGTTTCTGCTTGAGTGTTCCTGGGTGTCAGGAGCAGTAAAGTTTCCTTTACGCCCTTCCATGCTGTGAGAACTCGGAGTTTCTGCTTGAGTGTTCCTGGGTGTCAGGAGCAGTAAAGTTTGCTTTACGCCCTTCCATGCTGTGAGAACTCGAAGTTTCTGCTTGAGTGTTCCTGGGTGTCAGGAGCAGTAAAGTTTGTTTTACGCCCTTCCATGCTGTGAGAACTCGGAGTTTCTGCTTGAGTGTTCCTGGGTGTCAGGAGCAGTAAAGTTTCCTTTACGCCCTTCCATGCTGTGAGAACTCGGAGTTTCTGCTTGAGTGTTCCTGGGTGTCAGGAGCAGTAAAGTTTCCTTTACGCCCTTCCATGCTGTGAGAACTCGGAGTTTTTGCTTGAGTGTTTCTGGGTGTCAGGAGCAGTAAAGTTTGCTTTACGCCCTTCCATGCTGTGAGAACTCGGAGTTTCTGGTTGAGTGTTCCTGGGTGTCAGGAGCAGTAAAGTTTGTTTTACGCCCTTCCATGCTGTGAGAACTCGGAGTTTCTGCTTGAGTGTTCCTGGGTGTCAGGAGCAGTAAAGTTTCCTTTACGCCCTTCCATGCTGTGAGAACTCAGAGTTTCTGCTTGAGTGTTCCTGGGTGTCAGGAGCAGTAAAGTTTGCTTTACGCCCTTCCATGCTGTGAGAACTCGAAGTTTCTGCTTGAGTGTTCCTGGGTGTCAGGAGCAGTAAAGTTTGTTTTACGCCGTTCCATGCTGTGAAAACTCGGAGTTTCTGCTTGAGTGTTCCTGGGTGTCAGGAGCAGTAAAGTTTCCTTTATGCCCTTCCATGCTGTGAGAACTCAGAGTTTCTGCTTGAGTGTTCCTGGGTGTCAGGAGCAGTAAAGTTTGCTTTACGCCCTTCCATGCTGTGAGAACTCGAAGTTTCTGCTTGAGTGTTCCTGGGTGTCAGGAGCAGTAAAGTTTGTTTTACGCCGTTCCATGCTGTGAAAACTCGGAGTTTCTGCTTGAGTGTTCCTGGGTGTCAGGAGCAGTAAAGTTTGTTTTACGCCCTTCCATGCTGTGAGAACTCGGAGTTTCTGCTTGAGTGTTCCTGGGTGTCAGGAGCAGTAAAGTTTCCTTTACGCCCTTCCATGCTGTGAGAACTCGGAGTTTCTGCTTGAGTGTTCCTGGGTGTCAGGAGCAGTAAAGTTTCCTTTACGCCCTTCCATGCTGTGAGAACTCGGAGTTTTTGCTTGAGTGTTTCTGGGTGTCAGGAGCAGTAAAGTTTGCTTTACGCCCTTCCATGCTGTGAGAACTCGGAGTTTCTGCTTGAGTGTTCCTGGGTGTCAGGAGCAGTAAAGTTTGTTTTACGCCCTTCCATGCTGTGAGAACTCGGAGTTTCTGCTTGAGTGTTCCTGGGTGTCAGGAGCAGTAAAGTTTCCTTTACGCCCTTCCATGCTGTGAGAACTCGGAGTTTCTGCTTGAGTGTTCCTGGGTGTCAGGAGCAGTAAAGTTTCCTTTACGCCCTTCCATGCTGTGAGAACTCGGAGTTTTTGCTTGAGTGTTTCTGGGTGTCAGGAGCAGTAAAGTTTGCTTTACGCCCTTCCATGCTGTGAGAACTCGGAGTTTCTGCTTGAGTGTTCCTGGGTGTCAGGAGCAGTAAAGTTTGTTTTACGCCCTTCCATGCTGTGAGAACTCGGAGTTTCTGCTTGAGTGTTCCTGGGTGTCAGGAGCAGTAAAGTTTCCTTTACGCCCTTCCATGCTGTGAGAACTCAGAGTTTCTGCTTGAGTGTTCCTGGGTGTCAGGAGCAGTAAAGTTTGCTTTACGCCCTTCCATGCTGTGAGAACTCGAAGTTTCTGCTTGAGTGTTCCTGGGTGTCAGGAGCAGTAAAGTTTGTTTTACGCCGTTCCATGCTGTGAAAACTCGGAGTTTCTGCTTGAGTGTTCCTGGGTGTCAGGAGCAGTAAAGTTTGTTTTACGCCCTTCCATGCTGTGAGAACTCGGAGTTTCTGCTTGAGTGTTCCTGGGTGTCAGGAGCAGTAAAGTTTCCTTTACGCCCTTCCGTGCTGTGAGAACTCGGAGTTTCTGCTTGAGTGTTCCTGGGTGTCGGAAGCAGTGAAAGTTTTCGTCAGGTCTTTTTTATGCCGAGAGAGTATGGAGTTTCCGTTCAATTATGTCTGAGAGTTATCAGTTGTGGAGGGTTCTCTTCACGCCTGGACGAATGCGTTGTTGTGAAAATTGTGGAGTACCTGACCTTTTTTTTACATGGAATACTCATCATCCAGTGATGCATTTGAAGTTTTTTTGTGTGTGTGTGAACTTTTCTTCTCATTGAGCCCTGTTGCCAGGGGCCGTCAGAGGACTACCATTAAATCCTAGTACGTGAGTGCAAAAGTCTTTTTTTTGTATAATTAGTAGTTGCTGGCAGAGTGTAAAGTAGTGTTGTAGGATAATTGAAAGTTATTTGAAATTGGGTTATTTTCATGTGGTGTTCATTGATGTACTTTAAGGAGTTTAAAATTAATGATGTTTACATACCCAGAGTTGATCATCACTATTGTGCTTTCGTGTGCTCATATGCTTTAATTCATTTTGAATGCTGTCTAGAGAAACGACAGGCTAATGATTAATGGGGTTTAAATACCTAATGTCATTAGTATTGTATTGCCTGTCTTGCGTGATAAAAATTGATGACGAAAACGGGGTGAAAATCTGCAGTATGTTAGAATTTGAATTCAGTTTAGTAACATGCGTTTTGAAGTAATTGACTTGTGGTTGCACTAAAACTGTTGAATTATATAAAAAGTTTTAGAAGAGTAATTTGTGTATGATTTGTTTTTTTGTCATTGTAAATTTGTTTGAATATCTGTCTACTGCACTAATGTGCAGTAATCCGTCTCTCTGGGTTCGAACCCACGACTAGGACATGGGTTCGAACCCAGAGAGAGAGAGAGACGGATTATCGAGATAGTAGCTGGGCAAAGTAAATTCTGGTGGGGAAGTAATGGTAGGAGCGTTGCAATCAGTCTGTCTTTTGTCAGTCTCCTTCATGTTACTCCAGCATACTTTCGAATTTCATCCACCCATTTCCCATGTAGTTTTCTTCAGGGTCTTTTCCTGTCCCTTGAAATCCAATCTAAAATTTTGGCTGTCCATCGATGGTCTCTCCTTCTTGTTTTTGTTTTTCTTTTTGTTTGTTTTGATTGGATGTTTAACGGCAACCGTGGCCGCCCCGGTGGCGCAGTGGTCTAAGGCGCTGGCCTCTGATCATTCGTCCGTAAGGGGTTCGGGTTCGAATCCCGGTGAGGCATGGATGTTGTGTTTGTCTTACGGCACTGGCTCTCTCCCTTCCCTGGAACCAGTGACCCTAAATTAGGGACGGGCGACTGCTTATAGCCCATTGAGTTGCTCACGGTGGTCGTTAAACCTCCAATCAAAAAAAAAAAAAAAAACGGCAACCTTGAGCAACTCAATGGGCAATATTAAGCAGTCACCCGTCCCTAATTTAGGGTCACTGATTCCAGTGAAGGGAGAAAACCAATGCCGTGTGACAAACACAACATCCATGCTTCACCGGGATTGTAACCTGGACTCCTTTCGGAAGAATGATCAGAGGCCATCGCTTTGACCACTGCACACCCGGAACGGCCATCGTCTGTCCTTCTGGCAGTATGTCCAGCCCATTACTATTTCAGGGATTTTACTCTGATCATAATGTCTTCCATTCATGTCATTTTTGGGATCTACGAGTTCCTCTTTTTATCTCTCCTGGTTACACCAAGCATCCACCTCTCCGTGCCTCTTTGAGTTGTCTGCAGCCTTTGTATGTCTCTTTTAGTTAAGATCCACGTCTCTGCATCATACGTAAGCACTAGAATGATGTATTGATCGAACACTTTTCTTTTAAGACATAATGGCATATTGCTCTTGAAAATTATGCTGTTTCTCCCAAAAGCTATTCAGGCAAGTTTTGTACGCCGATTAATTTCTTCATCAATGTGACCTTCACTTGATATCTGCTGTCCAAAATAAACGTAGGTATCGGTTATCTCCGGCTTTTCTCCATCAACCGATAAATCTTCATTTCTTGAAAAGCATTGTATATCACTTTTGTCTTCTGAATGTTCATTTTTAACCCCACTTCTTTATTCTTGTCAGCAATTTCCTGGATCATACCCTGCAGCTCTGATAGAAAAGTTGCAAAAAATGACAACGTCTTCAACAAAATTAAATTCGACAATTTCTTTTCCGTTCGTTGATCCTATTTTGATACAACCAAAAAAGAAAAAAAAACTTTGTTGATTGTAAAAAAATTGCTTCGCTGTCCAGAAATACCGAAATGAAACAACAAACTAATCCTGATGACACTTATGAATATGTTTATGTGACTTAATAAAAATGTTCAAAATGACCAGAAAATTCATTTCGGCGGTGTAAAGTCAAAAGTAAATAAGGATTTTAAATCGGACAAAGTTGACTGAGAAAACCGAAGTGTGTCAAAAAGAAGAAGAAATAAAATTGCATGAGTGATTTTCACATAGATTTTTTGAATTTAAGGGAAAACGTTAAAACAAAATTCCCAAAATTTCACCTTTGCAACGCAAAGTTTGACTGCGAAAGTTTTTGTTTTTGAAGATGGCCTGTGCTAACTCCCAAAGCTTATCTCCAAAACATAGCTTCACAGACTTAGCCACACTCTAAAGAAGGGACAAAGAGTAAAACAGAACAAGCAAACAAACAAAAATACTCAGGTTGTGATGAGACAATTTACTTTCAATTTAAGGAATTATATTTCGGAACAGATACTTTTTAAAATAATCGTTATCTCCTGCGCTTCTTGCGCTTTATGTGTGATGTACAGTGCAATAAATACATACATACATGCATACATATCACTAAGCTGTTCTCTGAGATTCAGAGGTTAGCTCCAAAAAGAAATGCAAACTACCAGAACCCAATAAAGACAAAGTAATTTCGATTTTTCCTGGTCAATGTCTAATTAACTACACGGCGGGGTAACTGTATCGCCGACGCCGCACCTCATCGTAAATGAATTTTTGGCATTGTTTCAGCTCACCAGATAAGGTTCCGGCAATCCTAGTCGGAATTTATTCAACGTGGGAACGTAGAAGTGAGGCTTTTTCTTCTTTCTCGAGGCGGAGGAGTGTTCTTTGTTCGCGTTGCCTTGAAGTTTAGGACTGCAGCACGTGGCTCATTTTCATCTTCAGTAAAACATGGTTCATGTTCTCACAATAATAATCAGTTTGCCCTAAAATAAGTATATACCATACCTCAGTCAAGAAAAAAATATATATTGATAATGCTGTTAACGTCAGTATTGCTATGACTAAATTTCAAATTTGGAAAAACGAAACGCGAAGATATACTGTCAAAAAATCAAAACAATTAATGGCATCAAACTTGCCACACTACGTGAAATTAGAGATATTATAAGAAGTGACGGGCGTAGACTGAGTAAAAAATCCTTTGGGAAGAAAATGGTTAGTACACAAGAATTTGTGTTATATCAACAAAAACACTAATGGACCAAATGTTCATATGAGATTCTAAAATAGTGAAAGTCTATAATTTCATTTTCTGGAAAAAAAAAAGAAAAAGAAAAAGAAATCAACAAAATAAAAAAATTATAAAAAAATAACTTATTAAAAGAATACAGTTATGGGGAGTGTTCTCCCACTCCATTAAAGATGTGATGGAGGGGATTGCACTCCTCGAAGCCTAACAGGTAAGTGAAATTTTGTTTGACTTTTCTACATTTCAATAAATGACAGGCTTTCCAATATTAACTATCCTCTTGTTTTGGTTGTCTTCAAGATGTCACGGGATTAGGCATGGCACTACACGGTGGTCCTATTGGGATTGCTAGTGTACACCATGTCTCTTTCCTCGATCCACATCTTCCAGTGCATATAGCCCAAACCAAAGAATATAAACGCTTCGCGTGAAGAAGCTCAACTCTCGTAGAGATAATGTAAAACAGGCGACAGCAGCGCCACCATGTAATGCGGCCGCAGATGCTCTGCGGGAAAGTTAACATTCAGGCGCAAAAGCGTAGGGTTCACGGAAAGGAAGCTAAGCTTTGATCTGCGACTGTTTCCTTCGGTCTCATTGGGTCTATTAAAGCATTTTCTTTTTTTTGTTCTTTTCTGAGTATCCCTCCTGTCCCTTCTTTTGGTGAAACAAATATATATATTAGCAATTAATATTATTTTAAGGAAATTTTAGCAGTTTTATTATCACTTTAAGCACCAACTTTTTCAGTCTTGATATTCAATACGTAGGTACCAAAATGCCTCAAAATTAATGTCATGGGAAAATAAAACTGCTTACAACTTTTAAATTCTGAACTGGAAGTCGTTTTAAACAAAGAAACACTTTATATTTTTTGCGGAAATCAAAAAATATACTACCTCTAAAAAAATAAAATGACACGAACTTCACGTAAACAAACGAAACGTAGCTGCAGCTTAACATTTTAACGAAAAAATTGTAATTAAGTGACGCATAAAACGATCTTGCCCGAACGTTTTTAGATAAAAAATATATTTTTTGTTTGTAAGTAATTTTTGGGGTTGTTTTTTTTTAAGCTGCAAACAAATTTTTACTTATCAAAAATGATTTTAAACAGACTTCAAAAATACAGCTAGAGGCTCCAATGGTGTCAGGTGGGTTCTATTATATCCCCTATCCAGTTGCTATTTATTCTGCATATACACCATTAGGCTTTAGATCACAAAGTAAAATGAAGCAATAACTTACCTTGATTTCCGATTATGTTGTGAATATCTAAGTTATCGGTAAAAAAAGCAATATATTAAGTCAAAAAAGATTGAAAAAAAAGACAATGCTCTTAAAATTATTTCTACTATAATAAAACAGATACATATTTGATTATTAAACGATTTTATTACTACATTGATCATAGATGTTATATGCAGTTCAATTTTCCACACCAATAAAGAATACAGGGCATCAACAATAAGTGTCGCTAATAAGTATACTGCAAAATGACATTTTTCGAGAATCAACTGGTGTTAAATTATACATTTTTCAACACAAGTAGTAATGCAAAACCATGAAATAATTTTATCATTACTCTGACTAAACACTTGTGACACATGTGCTTCTTTTTTCCCATACAAATAAAGCTTACATAGCGTCAATTATAAGTACAGATAATAGATACAGCTCACAATTATATTTTAAAAGAATTAGCTGCCGCTACGTAAAGTATGCATTTTACAACAGATTGCTCTGATGCAACACTTGGTAAACATGTGTTTCTTGTTTCCCATACAAATAAAGCGTACATGGCATCAATTATAAGTACAGATAATAGATACAGCTCACAATTATATTTTCAAAGAATTAGCTGCAGCTAGGTAAAGTATGCATTTTACAACAGATTACTCTGATGCAACACATGGTAAACATGTGTTTCTTGTTTCCCATACAAATAAAGCGTACATGGCATCAATTATAAGTACAGATAAGAAGGAATAAAATAATCCATAACCAACGATCGAACAACAAACCACAACCTCGTTGTTTAATGAACAAAGTAACAAACATGAGCGATAGAATAGAAAACACAAACAGGTGAACACGAACAAGCAATAAAATATGGAGCTCAAAGATTAAAGTACCTAACGAGCGTTTCTCAGGACACGTAACAGCGCGAGCTGTGCGGGCGGTATTGGTTATTAAGCCCAGATGGCCACTGCTAGACGCTGAAGCTTCAGCGGTGGAGACGTACTTTTAACGGAGAGTGCTCCCGCATACACCCATAATACATTTTGCAAGTCTATGAAAGATGTTCCCATTGACTATTTCATCTCACTTCATAGTTGTACACATAATTCATGCTAATCAGTCACTGCTCACAGAATTTGTGCGTTTTAATTAGTTTTTGATAATAAAAAAAATCAACTTACCTTCTGGCGGCTGTCTTCCAATTTTCTGGGACATGAAGCAAGAAATACTATCAAAAAAGAGATAGATGGGCACAATTTTTACATATGTGCCACAAATGCCTATTTCAAATAGTTTCAAAGAAGGCAGGTGCTGGTCATCACTAGCTGCAACTGTATTCAGCTGCAGAATATTTCCCCCAACTTTATGTTTTTCCTTATCAGGTTGTAGAAACCTGCATCATCAAAATTTGTCACACACACACACACACACACACACACACACACACACACACACACACACAGCAATTTAATTTTATAAAACACTAACCATGTGAAAAATCAAGGTTGGTAACAAAGACATTTGACAATGCATTCCCAAACACTCCAGCATTAAAATTACAATTTTACCACTAGCTAACACTTTAATACTAACCTGCAATTTCATTTACAATAAAAACACATACTAAATTTTCAATTTTTTAATTTTTCTAACAGTACATTTATCACTAACTCTAAAATCATTCCTAACTTTAATTAAATTATTAATCATAATTTTGCTCGAACGCAAACATATGCCTTCTAATACACTACGAAGGTTTTTCTTACAGATGCATTGTTCTGCTAATCGGCATAAAAAAATATCATGCAGTGAAAGTTTAACAGCACTCAGTTTGTACAACAGGGCGAGTTGATTTTGAACACTGTGAAACTTTTCAGCAAAGGACTCAATTTTTTTTAAAACATGCCCGACTACAGCAGTAGCATATAAAGCACACTCAGTAGAAACAATTACCTTACCTCTGTCTAATTCTTTAATCAATTCACAAGGTACTGAGGAAACTTCAATATCAATTTCTTTATCAGACTGTAAACCAAAATGTGCACTCAATGCATTTATTTAATTGTAACTGCTTTCTAACTGTAAAACCACAAATGTATGTTAAATTTATTAAAATATCATTGGGCACACTCTCTAATGTGAAATCTTCACCCAACACGTTAAGAAAGGGAGATACATCAACATTGTAAGTGCAGTCTTCTTTACAAGGAAGTAGAGTTTTCAAGTGTACATTACCATTGAGGGAACTTAAAAGTACCATACTTTTGAACCTTAGTTTCCGCTCACTTTCAAGAAGCTGCACAAAGCTTATATAATAATTTGCTCCACTCAGCTGCCTGCAGTTTCCAAACCTACCTTCCAAATCGTCATTCTGGAACTTCCCAAGTAACAGAAAATCAACTTTATACATTTTAAAAAGATAGGGTACAAGTTCTAAAAAAGTATCAGTAGTTGTAATTAATGACTGAAATGTTTGTGCAGTTAAAGCATCGGCAATGGGGACCGTGGTCCTCCATTTTTTTAACCAAAAAGACATGGATTTAAAAAAATTTAATTGAAAATCTTCATTCTCTTTAATTGGTTCCCTATATTTATCATTAAATCGCTTACCTTCAAATGCACTCTGCACATTTGCTATTTTCCACCATGTAGAAAAAATCTCTATAAACTGACAAGTTGCCTCATAACCAGGGAACATGGCATGCTTACTTGTTGCAAAGCACTTTAGAGCAGCAATATTTTTTCCATTTATTATTCGCAGAGCAAATTTCACATTTTGCTTTTGTACACTTGAAGGATACAAAACTTTACCAGACAAAAAATGACCATATTTAGCAAGAGAATTTTTTTCTAATTCATATAATAATTCTAGATGTTTATATTGAGCTTTTAAAAGCAAATCATTATTGACCATATCCGGAAATATGATGCAACGATTCTCACCTTTTTTTGTTATCTAGTTATTCCTAATACACTTAATTATATGAACAGAATCAAATATAAAAAACAATAACCTGGAACTGTCAACAGGGTGAATAATACTTGGTTGCAGAATTTTGTTAAGGGTTAAAAGTTTATATGCTTTCCTATTAATTGCATTATTATCAGAAATCAAAGAAAGAACTTGAAAGCCAACCTTTTCAATTTCAACAATTACATTCCAAAGCATCAATTTTAACTGTTCGGATGTTAAACTGTGAACAGGTGTAATACTTACCACATGTTTATATTTTGAAAACAAAGCTAAAATCATAAAAACTTGCGCAGTTTTTGCAGTTTTGCTGACATCAAACTGGCTACTACCAAATATTGATCCACCTTTGAAACTCATTTGTGGTTCAATGTATATTTCATCTAATAACAAGTTCCCAACAAGCTCGTGTTGTTTTAAATGTTGAATTTTACTTTTCAAATATGTAACACTGCCTTGAAGAGTACTGCCTGAAATGGAAAATCTGTTAATTAGTTTTTGCAAGTTACGGGGATGTGGAAGGTACAAACATTTACTTTTGTAGAGGGCATAGTACGTTGAAAAAGAGTGAACATATATTGAAGATGCTAGAACCATGGTATTATTGCTATAATTTCTTCGTTTTTTTGGCATTTGGTGAATTTTTAACTGCTCACAAAAAAACTGTAATTAAGGTGAATCAGAAGACTGCAATGCGGCAATAATCTACAACATTTACTTCATGCTGCGTAACTGTTTGTTTTTCAACAAATGCTACCAATTCATCAAAATCATTCAGAGAATTTAAAACCTTCAAACTCTTAGGCAACCAGTTTTTACTAATCTTAACTGCATAAATTTCAAATTCAAGATCATTAAATACAACAATGGATCCTGCAAGACATGGTAAAGAACATGTAAAATCAACATAACAAAAAATAGTTTTACAATCATTACTTACAACTGTCCATTCTCTTTTGAATTTGTCTTTGTTTTCAAGATAATGCGTAATCAGATCCCGAGAGCAATTAATTTTTCTTTTCTCCAAATACTTGTTGTGATCTAAAAGACTGCTTTATAGCATTACCAAAGTGAGATTCTTCCACATCTGCAAGCCTTCAAGTTGTACTAGGTGCAGCAGTTAAATAATGTGGTGCATTAGGGAATATTGTGGGCACAGACCCATCCCGCAGTGCTGGCACCTGTCGCTCAAATTCTTTTAACTCTCCATTGACAACCACTTTGTCGACACGAATTACACACGATTCATGAAAATGCTTGATACAAACAACTGGATTTTTCTTACCTGTAAGATCTGTGGGAATTTTTCTAAGCCACTGACTCCTTAGGGGTTCTTTCTTTGGCAACTGAAACGTAGAGACCTTTTCATTCTGGCTTCTATAGTTTGATTTGCAACCAAATACACTACAAGGTCTGGGCATGATCTGTTCTTGTATTTGGGCTTCAATTTATCAATCTGTTGTTTACAAAAAAAAAAAAAAAAAAAAAAAGGAGCATTCAGGAATGTTGTTTTAACTTGTTAAAGGCCTTAGGAGAAACATGAACCCCAGGAGGCCAAATATTACTTCATCTCTGTACACATTAAATACAGTCTATAAAGAAATTAGGGTTTATTTTTTCACTATAACCAGAACCAAATGTTTTTAAATTCTCTGATGTGAGAACACATTCTGTTGCCTTATTTCATGTTTGCCACACAAAATGGAAAATCAAAGTAACAAACAGACGATACTGGTGTTTCTGCCAAAAATGAAGCCAAAATTTTAAGTGTAGATAATATAGCAGGAAAATCACTAGAGTACTACTTGTTAACTGTCTTGCAAGTTAAGGAAAATAGTAAAAATTAATCCTAAATCGAGTCTTTCTATGCTAAACGAATGTTAAATTTGTATAACCACAGTTAATGGTATAAAACATTTGTTCAAACGGAAGACAATCGTTTAACTCTATTCAGTTTTATGTATGATGCTATGTCTAACAAGTCAGCATTTCGTGAAAAAAAAACAAAAAAAAAACTGCACAAGATATAAAAATTATCGCTTTGGTTCGAAATATTGTGAATTTAATTAAAATCTAACTATCCCGTAAATCCATTGAGTCAAAGCAATACTAAAACGTATTACACTTTGAAAACTTCAAAACAATATGCAACAACGTGGTGTTCGACTGCCTGACTGAGGCACGTCGCTAGGGTAAATGAAAATAGTTTATTAGCAGCAATTAGAATAAAATAAGAACACCACAAGAGTCCAATCCACGGAAATAAAAAAAAACGTTCCTTCCATTCTTTGCAACTAACAGTTTCTTATCAAATAACTGACAAGCACAGACAGTGAAGTAACGTTTAGGCCTAAATGTGCTACAACTCTAAACCCATTTACAGACAAACAAAAAAATCACTTTTCTACTTACCAAAATTATTTTGTGTAATCCTTATGAGTGAACATGCACTTTTAAGCACATGTGTGGGATGTTTAATAGATTTATATATTGCACACACTTCAAATGTAGAGAAAAACACCACCAGCCACAATGTCACACGACAGCACACAGACGATAGCATCAGCCACTAACTCAGCCTCGCACAGACAGCACTACCAAAGAATATCTAACTATAAGAAGGTAAGGCTCAGCCAAAGAATATAAACGCTTCGCGTGAAGAAGCTCAACTCTCGTAGAGATAATGTAAAACAGGCGACAGCAGCGCCACCATGTAATGCGGCAGCAGATGCTCTGCGGGAAAGTTAACATTCAGGCGCAAAAAGCGTAGGAGACACGGGACGGGAAGCCTATTTCACGGAAAGGAAGCTAAGCTTCAGTAGCAAAACAAAGGAATGGGTTCCCACAAAACGTAAACATTAGGTACCCAGCAAAAACAGTCTTGCTGGGCCAGCACTGTCCGCCAATTTCCCAGTAGTAGTCATAATAATAAAAAGAAAAAAAAAAAAAAAAGCAAAGACAACCGCAGTTTCCCAAAGCTACAATTTTTTTCTACCCTTCCGAAGTTTGTAAATTAAACGCACTGCGCTGGGGAAATTTTCTCAACAGATCTGAAAAACATTCGCTCGTATCTGAGTAGGTTCGAACCTGGGCCGTTGGCGTGATAGCTGAGCTCTCTACCGACCGGACTAATTTGTCACGTTCGAGTACATGCTTAAAGCTGTCTGTTTGGTATGCAATGTGTAATCGAATGCTTCCCTCTTTCATTTTACAATATTACGAGGTATTTTTCATAAAAGTCAGTTTCATATAATTGATAAATTAATTTTTTCAACGTAACGATAGCTTTTTTCAGCAAACGTTGTTTTAATGGTTTTCCAGGATATTTGTTTCAAACGGTTTCAAATTTGTTCTTGTTATTCATCCACTCCACTCCATTCCATGAATTGTTATTCATGGGAATGGAGTGGGTGTATTTCATGGCTGTAATATAAACGCAGATCTAGATGAGAACAACAAAACCTTTGAACAAAACGCCAACACAAACAAGCGTTTATATTCTTTGAACACAAACACGCATGCTCAGTCTAACTCAGTCTGCTCGGCATCCTGCGGCATCAGCCTGTAATGTTGGCTTCTGTGTAGTAATTCTTTGCCGCATAATATAGTGGCGCTAGTTACGTCTCGCTGAGCCTTACCTTCTTATAGTTAGATATTCTTTGGCTCAGCGAGACGTAACTAGCGCCACTATATTATGCGGCAAAGAATTACTACACAGAAGCCAACATTACAGGCTGATGCCGCAGGATGCCGAGCAGACTGAGTTAGACTGAGCATGCGTGTTTGTGTTTAAAGAATATAAACGCTTGTTTGTGTTGGCGTTTTGTTCAAAGGTTTTGTTGTTCTCATCTAGATCTGCGTTTATATTACAGCCATGAAATACACCCACTCCATTCCCATGAATAACAATTCATGGAATGGAGTGGATGAATAACAAGAACAAATTTGAAACCGTTTGAAACAAATATCCTGGAAAACCATTAAAACAACGTTTGCTGAAAAAAGCTATTGTTACGTTGAAAAAATTAATTTATCAATTATATGAAACTGACTTTTATGAAAAATACCTCGTAATATTGTAAAATGAAAGAGGGAAGCATTCGATTACACATTGCATACCAAACAGACAGCTTTAAGCATATACTCGAACGTGACAAATTAGTCCGGTCGGTAGAGAGCTCAGCTATCACGCCAACGGCCAAGGTTCGAACCTACTCAGATACGAGCGAATGTTTTTCAGATCTGTTGAGAAAATTTCCCAGCGCAGTGCGTTTAATTTACAAACTTCGGAAGGGTAGAAAAAAATTGTAGCTTTGGGAAACTGCGGTTGTCTTTGCTTTTTTTTTTCTTTTTTATTATTATGGCTACTACTGGGAAATTGGCGGACAGTGCTGGCCCAGCAAGACTGTTTTTGCTGGGTACCTAATGTTTACGTTTTGTGGGAACCCATTCCTTTGTTTTGCTACTGAAGCTTAGCTTCCTTTCCGTGAAATAGGCTTCCCGGCCCGTGTCTCCTACGCTTTTTGCGCCTGAATGTTAACTTTCCCGCAGAGCATCTGCTGCCGCATTACATGGTGGCGCTGCTGTCGCCTGTTTTACATTATCTCTACGATAGTTGAGCTTCTTCACGCGAAGCGTTTATATTCTTTGGCACTACCGTGATCACGTGATTTCTCTGCACCGGAGCCTGTCTTTCTAGTTAGCCTTGCGTCGGTAGCAGAACAGGAGCTGGCGAGAAAGAACAGGTTCTTTCATTTCTCCCGTTCTCCCCACATCTCTACGGAGTAGAGACTCCCGGACTCAAGAGAACAGGCTGTTCCTGTTCAGTTCAAGGAACTGGTGTAAAAGAACAGGTTGTTATTTTACTACCCATCCCTAACTGGTAGTTCTTCTGATTTTGTAAAGATAGCGAAGTCTGAAGAGCATGTAGGAAACTTAGATTTGCTGATACTTATATATTTCCTAATTGGCAACGAAATTACGGCGTCAAAATACTAATGATAAATGGCTCTTTATTTTCCAAATGTGAACGGATGCTTAAATTTTTATCGAGTACAGATTACATTCATGTATTTTCAAATAAAAAAGTTTTGTTACAAAAATCCCACATTTTGTAGAAGGTTTTCGCACCCGAAAGTCTCAGAATATCACATAACACAATGATCGGATTTACCAGCTTTTTGTGGCTACCTATCGGAATACGGTGTTGTACAAAGGTTCTTTAAGATTGTTTCTATGATATCAAAGGCTTATTTATTTCTATTTTAATAATAGTCTCTTTTTTTCTGTTGGCTATATCATCAGCTCAACTTCCCTGTTAGCGATTGTTTTTTTCTTGTGTGGGGTTTTGTTTTCGATTAAGAATCCTTAGCGACCGCGCATAGATTGCTATCAACTGGGTTTAGAAAGCAGGCAAGGTGTAAAAGTGTCTTTGGTGAACTGTGCATTCACCTACAAGATGGCGATCTATGCGCAGTCCTAACACTCAATCCCAAGAAATCCCCCCCTAAAAAACTATAGAAACTAGCTTATAGCCCATCATCCTAGGACAGTTTGGTACTTCCGATTAAGGGCCATTCCCTCACACGAATGGAGCGCCATCTAACAGGTGCATGAACAGATCATATATAGGGGATTTTAGGAAGGGAGTGTCTGACTCCAGGTCTTAAACAACCCTTAGATACAGGAAGCTAGAAGATTTGGGCTATAGTGCCCGATAGGAAAGTGACACGGAAGCGAGGCACAAAGAGGTAGGAAGACGTCCTTATTTATCATAGGGGGGGAAGGCAGTATTCTGTGTCCGACGGCTTAACGTGCCCATCCGACGCACGGCGGGTATTTAGTGATTCGAGCGTTCGTACTTACCCAGGATCGAACCTGAGGTTATCTCCATGGCAGTCACGAACACAGGTGCATGAACAGTTTACCGGTTACACGTTTTAACGGATGATCATTTCGCATCCGATAGATGTCGCAGTGTACCCGAAAGAATTTTGCTCACTAACAGATTAACTTCTTATTTTGCCGCCCAGGTGGCGCAGTGGTCTAAGGCGCTGGCCTCTGATCATTCGTCCGTAAGGGGTCCGGGTTCGAATCCCGGTGAGGCATGGATGTTGTGTTAGTCTTACGGTACTGGCTCTCTCCCTTACCAGGAACCAGTGACCCTAAATTAGGGACGGGCGACTGCTTATAGCCCATTGAGTTGCTCACGGTGGTCGTTAAACCTCCAATCAAAAAAAAAAAAACTTCTTATTTTACATAACATCTGCCCGCTAATTTTGCAAACATCACAGTGATTTACTTTTCATCCGAATAGTATGCACATACTGAACGTGTAACAGAACTAACTCCATAAATAGTATTTGTGAAGTAAAACATCTAATTTATTTATTTTTTTCCAAAAATAAAATTCTTATACAACTAACTTCTGTAGACCTTTACTTATTTCTCGCTGGACGGCCCCTAACTGTGGTCACCTGCCGTTCTAGGTGACCTCGCCGACAATTTTTGTGGGGCCTTTCGAGTTCATAGGAGGATCTGAATGACTCGGGGTTTGTCTGGTGTTGGGCCGTGGTGGGAGTGTGTGTAAACATCGGTGAACCATGTCCAGGTGTTTACCAGCGGCGTGGTGAACAGTGTGAAGATGTCGCGTTGCAACAAAGTTCGTGTATTGGAGAGGGGACGTCGTGCGAAAGCACATTAGGGCACTCCCCTCTCCCAGCCCCCATGATTTGAAAGTCCTGTATGCAGACAAGGTTTCGTATCCGATAGATGTCGCAGTGTGTCCGGAAGGAATTTGCTCACTGAAAGTACTTTGACATAACGTCTCCCCGCTATAAAACATGTCACCGATAAACTGTTCATTCACATGGTCGCGGGTGGCCAAGTGGTCAACGTTCATGACTGACATGGAGATAACCTCAGGTTCGATCCTGGGCAGGTATTTAGTGGTACGAACCACTAAATACCCGCCATGCGTTGGATAGACACGTTAAGCCGTCGGACCCCGGATAACGGCCTCCCCGTAATAAATAAGAGCGTCTTCCTCCCCCTTTCTACTCGCTTCCGTGTCACTTTCCTGTCGGGCACTCTAGCCCAAATCTCCTAGCTTCCTATTTCTAAGGGTTGTTCAAGAACTGGGGGTCAGACACTCCCTTCCTAAAAATCCTGTACACATGATCTGTTCATTCACCCATTAGATGGCGCTACATTCGCGGGAGGGAACGGCCCGTAATCGGAAGATCAAATCAGATCAGATCATATGTAGAGGATTTTAGGAAGGGAGTGTCTGACCCCAGGTCTTAAACAACCCTTAGAAACAGGAAGCTGGGAGATTTGGGCTAGAGTGCCCGATAGAAAAGTGGCACGGAAGCGAGTTAAAAAGGGGAGGAAGACGCCCTCATTTATTACTAGGGCGGGCAGTAGCCGGGATTCGACGGCTTAACGAGCCCATCCGACGCATAGCGGGTATTTAGTGGATTCGAACCCGAGGTTATCTCCAGGGCTGTCACAAACGCTGACCACTAGGCCACCCGCGACCCCGGTATCGGGAAAAGTACCGGACGGTTTTTTTGAGCTTTAAATAAATATTAAGATACTAGCGTATAGCTTGCCCTATGACGTAGTGAAATTTTTAATTGAAGCAGATTGAAAACGAATCAAATAGACGCCGGATTTCTGTTAGGAAATATAGTAAAATCGTATATAGTAAGAATTCATGCATGTTAGAAATAAAAATTATATGCTATCTGTTTCCGTTTTTCAAAAGACCTCGAAATAAATAACATTTTGTGTAAAATATTTGTTGTTGGTTAACAACTGTAGATTAGAGCGTGTAGATAGATCGATAGTTTGCAAAATGTGTGATATAATCAGCGCTAAACTCGGAAAGTTGTTTTCGTGTAAACTTAAAGTTGTTTTCTCGTTCATTTACTTTTTCTCCGGCACACTTGTTATTCCCTTCACGGCTTGTTTCAAGGTAGTTAGATAGTTCTAACTACCTTGGGCTGGTTTTAGACTGTCCAATTTGACGGTTAGTTTGAAACTTCACACCTAAGCTGCTTCTACAAAATAATGCAACATCTGGTATTACAAGTCGGAACTATCTAAATTTTCGACAATGTGCTATTGGGATGACGTCTGCTTTTAGATGCAATCTTGCTCACTTTGACATCTCAAGATTTCAGTTTTTATTGTAGGTTAGAGCGTTTAGATAGATCGATATTTCGCAAAATGTTTAATATAATCAGCACTAAACTCGGAAAGTTAGTTAAATTTAAAAAATAAAAAAATTACTAAAGCGTATAAATTAATATTCAGATTGTGCTAAATTAAATTCATATACAAACTCAACTTGCCGTGATATTATGATTTCAATTGGAATTCTGTAGAGCTGATAAATGGAACTCAAGTCATTGATAATCCAATGTTTTTAAATTAACACGAGATAACATTGACATCTAAAAGTGATCCCTTGCTATTATATAGCAGGCAATCATTTTGAAATCGCGAGAGCACACACGAATTTTTCGATAAGTAATGCAGACGTTGCTGTGACGTCAAGCGTTCCAGAGAGGCAAACGGATCTGGGTGTTTATATTATTAATACAGATTAACAATACAACATTCGTTACCTTTGTCTTAGAATAACGACCACTTAGGAATTGGAAGAGAGATTCAAGCGGCCGTCAATCCGTTCACACAATTGAGCGTACAACAATATTAGCTTCTGAAAGAGACGTCGGGAAAACAGTAGTTCAATTAGAGCTATTAGTTCACAGTTGTTGTTTTTTCAAGAACTAATTATGAGCACCACTAATTATGCAAAGAAGTAATTCCTTATCGGGAAGTGACAGAGCTGAAATTATAAATGAACAGTAAATAAACCTAGTTACTCTTCAGTCCGCTGAACTGTACTTACATTTTCCAATGAATTGTACTTACATTTTCCGCTGAATTGTTCGTACATCTTCCATAGAATTGTACTTACATTTTCCGCTGAATTGTACTCTGTGTGTATTACATCCCTGATCAGACCAGTTTCTGATAAGCTATAATAAAACCCTACAAGATGAGGGTGGAACTCCTGAACCTGTTATAATTTTGTCCGTTAGCGAAGTAGCAGATGATAGCAACTATTTTTAAACTCGGGGGTTGTATCGGTCGTCGTCACCCAAGGGCTCCCATAGAAGGGGCAACGGGCTTTACCCCCCCCTTCAGCAGTTACACTAAAATAGATGAAACCTTTTTTTAAAGCATTTTTAAAAATAATAAGATATTAATGACTGACTGTATCAATTATTTTTCTTGTATTTTAGTATCTTGTACATTTACTAAAATGTTTGACAACCTTGAAGGATGTAAGAATTCTTATCCCCCCCCCCCCTAAAAGTACTCATATGGGCGCCACTGTGACGTCACCCTACGTTTTTCACTGATTTGTGCTTTATACATTACTACACCCCTGATGGACCAATTCCTCAGGAACTTCACTGAAACTCTTTTAGATGTGTGAGGAATACTTTTAACTATCTGAATTTCTGCTCTTAGCAAAAAGTGGCGCATGATATTATCTATATTGAAATCAGCAGTTACATCGTTCGCTGCCGATGAGCATCTTTTACTGATTTGTAAATATATTTTCTTGTCTTCGTATAAGACCCCCAAATCATGGGGGCTGGGAGAAGGAGCTCCCTAATGTGCTCTCGCACGACGTCCCGTCCCCCATACACGAACTTTGTTGCAACACATCTTCACACTGTTCACCACGCCCAAAATAAACACCTGGACATGGTTCACTGATGTTTACACACACTCCCACCACGGCCCAACAAGCAACACCAGACAAACCCCCGAGTCATACAGATCCTCCGAAGAACTCGAAAGGACCCGCACACAAAGAGCCGGCGAGGTCACCTAGAACGGAGGGTGCAATCCAAAGGTACACCCGGAACGTCCACGTAGGCGGACAAATGTTGTCTTCGTATAAGACCCCCAAATCATGGGGGCTGGGAGAGGAGCGCCCTAATGTGCTCTCGCACGACGTCTCCTCCCCCATACACGAACTTTGTTGCAACACATCTTCACACTGTTCACCACGCCCAAAATAAACACCTGGACATGGTTCACTGATGTTTACACACATTCCCACCACGGCCCAACAAGCAACACCAGACAAACCCCCGAGTCATACAGATCCTCCGAAGAACTCGAAAGGACCCGCACACAAAGAGCCGGCGAGGTCACCTAGAACGGCGGGTGCAACCCAAAGGTACACCCGGAACGTCCACGTGGGCGGACAAAAGTCCCCTTCAGAGGTGACCAAGTGACAGCGACCCAGACGGGAGACTGTCAGAGAGTACACCAGGCTGACGGGTGCACCAAGGCACTCACACGACCCATGGCAGGTGCCTCCCCGGCTTACTTCCACACGGAACCGCACACCACAAACAGCAAATACACAACACCCTCCCTACAGACACCATGCATTCATACCACATCATAAGAGAAAGAGCAGAGACAGAACCAAAACACTCACTACTCCCGACTCACACAGCCTCCTGCCGTCTCGGTCAGCGGCCAGCACCGCCAACCTCGCCCGGAGAGAAGACAGATTAAACCACAGATGAAAGGGTCGGAGGCCAACCTCCACACCCTTCATCAAACACAAATCACAAAAACATAACACTAGAAAAAGCCCAACACTCCCCGAGAGATCCCTCGGGCTTCAAGGGCCGAAACTAAGGGGGTAAGTTACCCCAATGAAAGGTGTAGTTGTTCTTGGTCCCGGTAACAATCCGAGGCCAAGTCCCCCACCGATACCTAAAGGCTCGGTCGGTCAACGTGCGGGCGTCCACTCTCGCCCTGTCTCGGAGCTCACACTTGACTTGAAGGATAACCGTTGTCGGAGAGAAGCCCGAGTTAGCCGTCCGGGAATGCAGAATCCTGTTCCTCTCCCTCCACATCTTATAACAGACCTCGGTGATAATCCTCCTCCTAACCTCCCTGCCCGCCGCCGGGGCAGGATGTAGATAAAACACATTAGCCGGGTGAAACTGGAGGGCGTCAAGCCTTTTGTGCCAAGCCCAAGTCCAGATTCCCTGCCAAACCTTGTGCGCCATGGGGCAGGCCCAAAAGAGATGGAACCTGTCCTCAATGCCCGCACACGAAAGGCGTCTATCGGAAGAGATGCCACCCCACCGAAACTGCCTACTCTGGTTGGAAGGACATTGTGGGCCAACCGCCACCTAAAGTCCCTCTTTTTGCAGTCCACACCCGTCGAGTGAATGCTCATCCAAGCCTCTCTCATACAGAAGTTCCTAGGAACGTGGAAATCTTTGACGACGTGTTCCCTAGGCCTAAGCAGCAGGTCAATGTACATCTGCTGCGTGTTCTTCCCGGCGCGGTCAGCTTTCGCAAAGTCCTGCAGGCGACCTCCAAGCTGGTAAGACCTATGCATCCTCTCGCGCCGGGGGCCAACAAATCTGTGGCCAGGAACGTATTTGGACGCGTCCCACCCCGTGAAATAGGGGGCCAAAGGTCCACACGGGTGTTCGGCGACCAGGACTCCCTTCACACTCTTAAACTGGAGTGCACTGAGCCATGTCGGAAGGTGCTTGACTTCCAAACCCCCTCCGACCTGGGACAGTGTAGGACCGCCCGAGCCACCTCTTCTGTCTTCTTCCCTGCCCAAATGAAGCCAAAGACCGCTCTCTCCATCTGCTTCATGCGACTTCCGGGTGGGGACTCAATTTCCCCGGCAACAGTGCATTTCGAAACCAGTAGCGCATTAGCTAACTTGGCCCGATTCACTCTAGAAACGCCCACCTCCTGCCACCGTTCTTGCTCCTTCTTCATCTCCGCCAGAACTTTATCCCAGGTGCTCACGTGGACCCCTTCCTTAGAAAACTGGATACAGAGTATCCGAACGGGCCCATCGATCACAGCTAAACCTGTAACCGCTGATCTCTCCCATTTGCCCCAGAGCATAATACTCGACTTCTCCTCATTGAGACAGGCACCGGTCGCAATATAGTACTCAGCGAAAGCATCACGCATCCCGTTCAAGCTCCTTTCCGTGTCAACGAAGAAGGAGACATCGTCTGCGTACGCAAGGTACTTCAACGACTCCTCCTCCCCGGAACCGAAAAACACCTAACACTATCCTTCCCAGCAACTCTTCTCAAAAGGGTCTCCAAGACCAAAACAAACAAAAGGGGAGAGAGAGGACATCCCTGCCTCACTCCTCTTTGAACTTCAAAGAGGGGGAGAGACGACCGGCAATAATGGCTCTCCCGGAGAGATCCCTGTACAACGCCCCAATCGCACTTCGGACAAATACTCCGAAGCCGTGGGCTTCTAACAATCTTCCGACAAACTCGTGCGATACCCTATTGAAAGCCTTGCTGTGGTCTGCCAAGAAGAGCCCCATCTTAATGCCCTTCTCGCCCAGGTAAGTGATAGCGTCTCGAATGCACCTAGTATTCCATTGCATCCGGCGCACCCCGATACCACACGTCTGGTTAGCGCCAATGAGATGAACGGCCACCTTAGCAAGCCTGCTATTGATGACCTTCGCAAGGATCTTATAGTCCACTGTGGAGAGAGACACCGGTCTCCAACCACTTAACTCCCTCTACGGGGCGTCGGGGGTCTTGCACAGCAAAGTGACCATGCTCCTCCGCATGGTACCCGGCATACGACCCACCTGCACAATCTCGTTGTACACCCTGGTACGCCAGGGCGCTAACACGTTAACAAACTTCTTGTAAAACTCCGACGGGAGACCATCACAACCAGGAGACTTACCTGGCGAAAGGGCCTGAATCGCCACCCTTACCTCGGACAACGAGAACTCCTCTTCGAGGTTATCCAAGTCCTCGTCTGGGATCCTCGGCGTACCCTCCAACCACATATCCATGACGGCAGGATCAATTTCCTCGCCGGAAAAGAGATCGCCGTATTACCTAGCATATTCCTGCAGGATCTGTTTATTGTCCCTCACCTCGGTACCATCAATATCAAGAACTTCCAGGTTCTCCCTCTCCTGCTCCGCCTCGAGATTCCGGTAAATATGATTAATATCCCGCTCCTGCTCAAAACTCCTAATAGCACCTTGAAGTTGAACTTCAGAGCCGATGCCTCTATAAAAATCGGAAATCTCTTGCCTGATCTGGGTAATGATCCCAAGGTCACACCCGTCTTCATTACCCTTCAGAGCCGCGTTCAAGAAGTTCATCAGAAAAACTTGAGTCCCCCGCTTAGCTCTCGCCAACTCCTTACCCCGAGCAACCAAGGTGCTCCGGACCTCGTCCTTCGCCCTCTCCCAACCGCCGATCTCGTCATCGGTGGCCGTTTCTGCACCGGCCTCCAAGATCGAACGGACACGCGACAGCGCTTCAACGTCGTCTAACATTGACACGTTTAGGCGCCACGGTGTCGCTTTCCTCTCCCTCGGCGCCAGCACACAGACGTCCATCACGGCAACGCTGTGATCAGAAACAAACAACGGCTGTGAGTTAGGGTTAAAAATCTCGGCTCCCATAACCCAGTCCATCTTTGAGACCAACAGCATGTCGATCCTAGAAGCCAAATGATTCCTGTGCCACGTGATCCCCGGCTCCTGCGGGAACAGCTGCCTCCACACGTCCTTAAGTTGCTGGTTCTTAATCAGATCCGTAAGACTCCTTCTGTACGGCTCTGACCACCTGCACCTGTGAGTACTCAACCGATCGATATGGTTATCCACAACCGAGTTAAAATCCCCACCGACGATCAGAAAATCTTCGCTTCCCCTAAGGAAGAACGGCAGCTGGTCATAAAAACCGCTCCGGAGAGGACCCTCCACCGGAACATAAACACACACCATCTTAATGGACATCAATCCGCTATTAACCGAAATAGCCACCACGTGACCGTCCCGATCAGTCTGCATCTTCGTGATGCTACCCTCGTACTGCGGCCTGTAGACAATGGCCACCCCAGTTAAACCATTCGCTCCAAGAGAATACCTACAATACATAAATGCTGTAATCTTTAAGAGTTCATCCTCAGGTCCGGGACGGCATCTCGACCCCTCCTGCGGACACCAACGGAGTCCGAGAAGGGTCCCCGCAATAAAGCGGTGCTTGTGACCGAGTATTCCGCGAACGACGGCCGCAGTGTTAGCGACGTGAAGGTGCCGCGGGAGGCCGCAACTCTCTCGAAGAGTGCGCGCCTGCCGGCGACGGGAGTTCTTAGTCCAGCCAGCACTCGAATGCTATTAATGATGACAGAGTATTTTACAGGGAATCTAAGTTTTCTTCGGCCTCTTATGAGGAACAGTTGGCCGAGTAGATGACCGAAGATTTGAGGGCCAGGTTCAAACGTCATCGAAGGCAGCTGACGCAGGCCAACGTTGATGCGACGAAGGATCTTGCCAAGATGGCGAACTCGGGATTCGACGGAAGAGGGAACGTCGTTCCGACGGTTGCAGGACATAAAAGCAGGCGACTGAGAAAGAGTGTGGGTAGGAAGGAGACGGAGGGATGCAATAGATCAAAATTTTGAAGGTGAGTTGCTTTTTTGGTAGGGTTCCTTTTCCTCGGTTTAGGGTTCCTTTCCCCCGGTTTTTGAATTTGCGTTTTTTTTGTGTGGTGTTTTATGTTAGCATACTACTTCCTTTTTCAGATTAAGGTAAGTATGGCCCCTAATTACCAAGGCACCAATCTGCGTATTGGTACGTTGAATGTTTACGGTCTCTGCACTGTCGAGAAGCAGAAGTGGCTCTCGGGCTACTTCAGGGAGTCGGAGTGTTGATTTTTTGCTGGTGTAGGGAACTCACCACAAGAAGCCCGAAGAGGTTTTTGCATTCCGTAGGAGCACCAGCCTGAGGTGTAGGTACTCGCTTGGAGCGAATGGTTTCACCGGGGTGGCCATCGTCTGCAAGCCGCAGTACGAGGGTAGCATCAAGCAGATGCAGATCGATGGGGACGGTCGCGTGGTGGCTATTTCGGTTAATAGCAGATTGATGTCCACTAAAATGGTATTTGTTTATGTTCCGGTGGAGGGGCCCCTCCGGAGCAATTTCTATGATCTGCTGACGTTCTTCCTTAGGGGAAGTGATGATTTCCTGGTCGTCTATGGGGATTTCAACTCGGTGGTGGATAACCATATCGACCGGTTGAGTACTCACAGGTTCAGGTGGTCAGAGCCGTACAGAAGGGGTCTTATGTATCTGATTAAGAACCAGCAACTCAAGGACGTGTGGTTCCAGCTGCTCCCGCAGGAGCCGGGACAGAAATCGTTTGGCTTCGAGGATCGACATGCTGTTGGTCTCGAAGATCGACTGGGTTATGGGGGCCGAGATCTTTAACCCTAACTCACAGACGTTGTTCATCTCTGATCACAGCGTTGTCGTATGGACATCTGTGTGCAGGCACCGAGGGAAAGAAGATCGACACCGTGGCGCCTAAACGTGTCAATGTTAGATGACGTTGAAGCACTGTTGCTCACCCGTTTGATCTTGAAGACGGGTGCAGAGACAGTCACCGATCACAAGATCGGCCGTTGGGAGAGGGAGAAGGACGGAGCACATTCGTTGCCCGGGGTAAAGGAGTTGGCAAGAGCTAAGCGGAGAACTCGGGATTTTCTGATGAACGCCCTGAACGCGATTCTTAGGGGTAGTAAGGAGGATTAAAACAGGTTTTCGTGCTGGATAAAATCTTCAGTAGTGAAACAGCCGTCGTAGCAAGATGTATGATAGTGAAATCTAAAACTATATGATGTTTAAAACTTTAATGAGAGTTAAAACAGCACATAGGTGAGACATGAACATGAGATCTTTTGGGGTCTCCTGCGACTCCCATCATCAGATGAATGACCAACGGAGCGAGGAAACTTACAGGGTTATATAGTAAAATTCAGTGACGTAAGGACAAATATTTGCCCATACACAGGTCCAGCGAAAAAGGAATTGGATTTCTTAGCGTAAACACAGGAAACAGAAACAAAATTAAGTTAATATATCACGCTCGATGAGCATTTTCCAAGGGTAGGGAACGTGGTACGGAAAATCATCATTACAAGCACTCCTTTTGTGTTTTAATATATACAGGCTTTCAGTAATTAAAGTCAAGAATCTATTAGGTGGTGAAGCGAAGATAGTGACAGTGTCCAAGTCAGGGCTATATCCACCTTTGTGAACAAGTCTGGCTAAAGACGTGTTTTGTGAACACATGTTTATATTATATTTATGTTCGTCAAGTCGAGTAGCCAAGGTACCCACCGTGGATTCAAAGTAAACTCGTTGTTCACTGTTCACATCCACAGGGTTCAACGGAACGCAATAAATACCACTTTTATTAGCGATGTCAATGGGGTCTCTGTCATTTTTAAGCAGTGCTAAAATGTTTGTTGTTTTCACTCCAAAATTAAGTTTATACTTGCGACAAACATTACGCAGTATTGAGATGATACTTGGTATATTTAGTTGTCCTCATCTCTCTTCTTTTTTATCAACATTTTGGTTTTTCCTGATAATTTGTCATGTGAACAAATTATCAGGAAAAACCAAAATGTTGATGCAAAAAAGAAGAGAGATGAGGACAACTAAAGAAGATGTGACTTCCAAAGTGGAATATATAGAGCTATGC
This sequence comes from Macrothele yani, assembly GCA_039090855.1. NCBI lineage: Eukaryota > Metazoa > Arthropoda > Arachnida > Araneae > Macrothelidae > Macrothele > Macrothele yani. The sequence goes on along the minus strand of CM077032.1, from coordinate 52,395,584 downwards.
AAGACAGTAAGAAAAAGTATCACTGAAGACGTAAGAAAATTCAACTGTGAACTAGTGAGGAAAGCAATTGAAAACAACCAAAGCCTAAAGATAGCAAAGGGACATCTCAGTAAGGGAAGAAAACAGATTATGGCACTGAGAAAAGAAGATGGTTCTGTAACAAGAAATAGAGGCGAAATTTTGACAAGAGTGAAAGATTTCTACTCCAAATTATATGAAAGGGATGATATATGCACTCCAGACATCATGAAAGATACCAGTACCAGAGTTCCTCCAGTCCTTCCAGCAGAAGTTGCACATGCAATCAAGAACATGAAGCGAGGAAAAGCTCCAGGAGAAGATGGAATTACTGTAGACATCATACAAGAAGCAAGTGGAGAAATCGAAACAGTACTCGCCCAAATTTTCACTCGATGCCTTAATGAAGGAAAGATTCCTGAGGATTGGAACACCGCTACAATGATCCTGCTACATAAGAAAGGTGACATTGAGGATCTCGGAAACTACAGACCTATCAGCCTCCTATCAGTAGTTTATAAAATCTTCACTAAAGTTCTTTCACACCGCTTAAAGGTAACACTGGACATGGCTCAACCGAGAGAACAAGCTGGATTCAGGAGTGGCTACAGCACAATAGATCATATCCACGTGCTGAGAGAACTAATTGAAAGAGCGAGGGAATATGAACTTCCATTGTGCATGGCTTTTATCGATTATGAAAAAGCCTTTGATTCGTTGAAACCATCAGCAGTTACAATGGCTCTGAAAACCTGCGGTATTGAAGATGCATACATTAATATTATTAATAACATCTATGAAAATGCAAGTGCAAAGATTAGGCTGTTTGAAAATACAACACACGTAAAAATTGGAAAGGGAGTGAGACAAGGTGACACCATATCTCCGAAGCTCTTTAATGCCACATTGGAGGGTGTTTTTCAGTCGCTGAGCTGGGAAAACAAGGGGATGAAGATTAATGGAGATTATCTAACCCACCTTCGTTTTGCTGATGACATAGTCATTTTTGCAACTACCCCATCAGAGCTGCAGAGTATGATCCAGGAACTTGCTGACAAGAGTAAAGAAGTGGGATTAAAAATGAACTTTCAGAAGACAAAACTGATGTTCAATGCTTTTACAAGAAATGAAGACTTATCGATTGATGGAGAAAAGCTGGAGATAACAGACACGTACGTTTATCTTGGACAGCAGATATCAAGTGAGGGTCACATTGATGAAGAAATTAATCGGCGTACAAAACTTGCCTGGAGAGCTTTTGGAAGAAACAGCATAATTTTCAAGAGCAATATGCCATTATGTCTTAAAAGAAAAGTGTTTGATCAATGCATCCTTCCAGTGCTTACGTATGGTGCAGAGACGTGGACCTTAACTAAAAGAGACATACAAAGGCTGCAGACAACTCAAAGAAGCATGGAGAGGTGCATACTTGGTGTAACCAGAAGAGATAAGAAGAGGAACTCGTGGATCCGAAAAATGACAAGAGTGGAAGACATCATGATCAGAGTTAAATCCCTGAAATGGCAATGGGCTGGACATACTGCCAGAAGGACAGATCATCGATGGACAGCCGAAATTTTAGATTGGATTCCAAGGGACAGGAAAAGACCCAGAAGAAGACCACATAGGAGATGGGTGGATGAAATTCGAAAGTATATAGGGGTCACATGGAGGAGACTGGCACAAGACAGACCGTTGTGGAGGAAACTTGGGGAGACCTTCGTCCAGCAGTGGATTGATAATGGTTGACAATGATGATGATGATGATATAATCAATAGAGCCGATGTACCTGGTTTCAAAAGGCTCACGTGAAAGGGTTGTGAAAGCAGTTCTGTGCAACTTCTGAAGTTCAGCATCCACGGCACTTACGGGGCATCCAAACTGTACAACAATATTCTTAATAGTAGCAATTTCTTTGCGTCGAAGTTCTGAAGTTGAGCAGTGGGAAATAGATCTGCGTAACATGAATTGTAAAGAGGACAGTTTATAATTTTTAGGATGGGAAGAGTCAGCCGGTATCATACAAACTGAAGAAGTGGGTTTGCGGTACACAGTAGTTTGGATAGTATTGGAGTGGGGATCTCTAAGAATAATAAAGTCTAAAAAGGTAGACAACAGTTCTCCTCAAGCTCAAGGGAGAATTTGATCGTAGGGTAGTAACTAGAAAGAACAGAAACAAAAGTATGGAGTTCATCTAGCGAGTGAGGCCAAAAGGCGAAAATATCATCTACATAACGGATAAAACATAAAGGCTGCAGGTTGTAGTTGAGGAGGACAACAGTTTCTAACTCTTGTAGAACAAGTTCACCAAGGAAAGGGGACAGAGGGGAGCCCATAGGGGTGTCTTGAGTTTGTTTAAAGATGGTGTTATCGAACTTAAAATAGGAACGGTTGGAGATTAATCTAAGGGCGGATAAAACGGCTTGAGATTCGGTAATAGATAATAAATTAGACGATTTGTCATAAATAATATTATGCGCTGAATCAATGGGGATGTTAGGATACATCGAGGGATGTCATAATAAATGGCTTATCCCCCATGGTTAATGAATTTAACTTTTGCAGAGCTGCAACAGAGCTAGAAATCGAAAAACTGCTATTTATGAGGAAGGGGGTAAGAAAATTGGCTAAGGCACGTTCTAAAGGTCGGGTCGTGCTGGCATATCCAGAAACAAAGGGTCGAAGAGGATGACCCTCTTTATGGAGTCTATATTTGCCAAATAACTTGGGAACACGCGGCCCGACAGGGGGTTGAAGTTGAGATTTGATACAATCAGGTAAAGAACTATGGTTTTTTAGTTTGCTGATAGAACTTAAAGTAGCCTTAGTAGGGTCCTTCGGAATTAAAACATGAGGTATATCATCTAGGGCAATCTTCATCTTAGAATGGTAAGTGTCACTATCAATAATAACTATTTGTGCAGTTTTATCTGAAGCCAGAAGAGATAGGTTAGGGTTATTTTTAAGAGCCTTAAGTTGTTTGACGTCCTAACTGTATTCCGGATTACAATGTTGTTTATTGATAGACCTAAAGGATTGAATAGATCTAGAGACCTTTAGGCGAGTATATTCCCTTTCTTTTTCAGGTAGGAATCTGATAATATTTTCCGTCTGGGGAATGGTACGAAATTTGTTAAGTTGCAGAACAGGGTAGGCATACTTAAGACCCCTCTGAAGAGCTTGTTTCTGAGATGTATTCAGTTCGTAACTACTGAAATTAAGGTAGTTCACATGTTGTCTCATGTTAGGCTTATTAGCACAGTAAACACCACTGGAAACTTTATGTTGTACGTCACGGTCCACAAGAGTACACAGTTTCTTAACATGAATTTCTTGAATTATAGATACTTCATTTTCAGTGGATGCTGTAGTTGTCACTAAAAGCTTATCCAATTGAATGGGGTGTGTCCATTGCCATAGTTGTTTATAAGCCCCATAAGTTCGACGGTGCAAACACAAAAAGAGTGCTTGTAATGATGATTTTCAACTACCATGTTCCCTACCTTTGGAAAATGCTCATCGAGCGTGATATATTAACTTAATTTTGTTTACTGTTTCCTATGCTTACGCTAAGAAATCCATCTCCTTCTTCGCTGGACCTGCGCATGAGCAAATATTTGTCCTTACGTCACTGAATTTTACTATATAACCCTGTAAGTTTCCTCGCTCCGTTGGTCATTCATCTGATGATGGGAGTCGCAGGAGACCCCAAAAGATCTCATGTTCATGTCTCACCTATGTGCTGTTTTAACTCTCATTAAAGTTTTAAACATCATATAGTTTCAGATTTCACTATCACACATCGTGCTACGACTCCTGTTTCACTACTGACGGTAGTAAGGAGGGGTGTATCCTGGGAATCATAAACCAGATCAGGCAAGAGATTGCCGACTTTTATAGAGGCATCGGCTGTGCAGTTCAACTTCACCGTGCGATTAGGAGTTTTGAGCAGGAGCGGGATACTTACCACATTTGCCGCAAACTCGAGGTAGAGAGGAAGAGGGAGAATTTGGAAGTTTTCGACATTGATGGTACTGAGGTGATGAATAATAAGCAGAGCCTGCAAGAATCTGCTAGGTAATACGGGGATCTCTTTTCCGGCGAGGAAATTGTTTCTGTCGTCATGGATATGTGGTCCGAGGGTACCCGACGAGGACTTGGTAAGTCTCTAAGAAGAATTTACGGTGTCTGAGGTGAGAGTGGTGATTCAGGCCCTTTCGCCCGGTAAGTCTCCTGAGTTTGATGGTTCTCCTATCGGAGTTTCACAAGAATTTTCTTAATGTGTTAGCACCTGGCTTACCAGTGTGTACAACGAGATTGTGCAGGTGTGTCGTATGCCGAGAAGCATGGTCCGTTTGCTGCGCAAGAAACCCGACGACACGTCGAGGGAGTTATGGGGTTGGGGACCGGTGTCTCTGTCTACAGTGGACTATAAGATCCTTGCGAGGGTCACCAATAGCAAGCTTGTAAAGATGGCCGTTCATCTCATTGGTGCTAACCAGATGTGTGGTATCGCGGAGTGCCGCATGCAATGGAATACTAGGTGCATCAGAGACACTATGACTCATAATGGCGAGAAGAGAATTAAGATGGGGTTCTCGGCGGACCAGAGCAAAGCTTTTGATAGGGTATCGCATGAGTTTCTTGGAAGATTGTAAGAAGCCCACGTCTTCGGAGTATTTTTCCGAAGTGCGGTGTGTGCATTGTATAAGGACCTCTCCGGGAGAGTCATTATTGCCGGTCGTATCTCTCCCCTCTTTGAGGTCTTGGGAACCCTTTTGAGAAGAGTTGCTGGGAAGAAAAGTATTCGAGGGTTTCCGGTACCGGGGAAGGGCGAATCGTTGAAGTACCTTGCGTACGCAGATGATGTATGTCTCCTTGTTCGTTGACCCCGAGAGGAGCTTGAGAGGGATGCTGGATGCTTTCGCAGAGTACCGCAGAGCGACCAGTGCCCGTCTCAATGAGGAGCATTCGAGTATTATGCTCTGGGGCTAGTAGGACCGGTCAGCGGTTACAGGTTTAGCTGTGATCAATGGGCCCGTTCGGATACTCGGTATCCTGTTTTCTAAGGAAGGAGTCCACGTGAGCACCAGGGGTAAAGTTCTGGCTGAGATGAAGAAGGAGCAAGAATGGTGGCAGGACGTGGGCATTTCGAGAGTGAATCGAGCCAAGTTAGCTAATGCGCTTCTGGTTTCGAAATGCACTGTTGCCGGGGAAATTGAATCCAAATACGGGAGTCTCATGAAGCAGATGAAGAGAGAGGTCTTTGGCTACATATGGGCCAAGGTGAAGACCGAGGAGGTGGCTCGAGCGGCCCTGCACTGTTCCAGGTAGGAGGGGGTGGGTGGAAGTCCAGCACCTTCTAACATGGCTCAGTGCACTCCGGTTTAAGAGCGTGAAGGGAGCCCTGGTCGCCGAACACCCGTGTGAAGCCTTGGCTTCATATTTCACGGGGTGGGACACGTTCAAATACGTCCCCGGCCACATATTTGTTGGCTCCCGGCGCGAGAGGATGCATAGGATTTACCAGCCTGGGGGTCACCTGCGGGACTTTTCGGAAGCTGACCACTCCGGGAAGAACACGCAGCAGATGTACATTGACCTGCTGCTTAGGCCTAGGGAACACGTCGTCAAAGATTTCCACGTTCCTAGGAACTTCTGTATGAGAGAGGCTTGGATGAGCATTCACTCGACGGGTGTGGACTGCAAGAAGAGGGACTTTAGGTGGCGGTTGGCCCACAATATCCTTCCAACCAGGAATAGGCCGCTTAGGTGGGGAGGCATCTCCTGCAGTAGGTGCCTGTCGTGTGCGGGCACTGAGGACAGGTTCCACCTCTTTTGGGCCTGCCCAATGGTGCATCAGGTTTGGCAGGGAATCTGGACATGGGCTTGGCACAAAAGGCTTGACGCCCTCCAGTTTCACCCGGCTAATGTGTTTTATCTACATCCTGCCCCCGCGGCGGGCAGGGAGGTCTGGAGGAGGATTATCACAGAGGTCTGTTATAATATTTGGAGGGATAGGAACAGGGTTCTGCATTCCCGGACGGCTCACTCGGGCTTCTCTACAAAAACGATCACCTTTCAAGTCAAATGTGAACTCCGGGACAGGGCGAGGGTGGACGCCCGCAATTTGACCGACCGGGCCTTTAGCCTAGGATAGTTGCCTAGACCAAGGACAACTACACCTTTCATTGGGAGTAACTTTCATCCTTTGTTCCGGCACCTGATGCCCGAGGAGTCACTCCGGGGATGTTGGGCCTTTTCTAATGTTATGTTTTTGTGATTTGTGTTTGTTGTTTTTGATGGAGGGTGAGGTGGTTTTATCTCCGGTCGAGGTTGGAGGTGCAGGCCGCCGACCGAGACGGCAGGAGGCTGTGTGAATCGTGGGGAGTTAGTGTGTTTGGGTTCTGTCTCTGCTCTTTGTATTTTGGTGTGGTGTGATTGGATGTGGGACGGGGAGGCACCTGCCATGGGTCATGTGAGTGCCTTGGTGCACCTGTCGACCCGGTGTCCTCTCTGACAGACTCCCGTTTGGGTCGCTGTCACTTGGTCACCTCTAAAAGGGACTTTTGTCCTCCTACATGCACGTTCCGGGTGTACCTACGGGTCGCACCCGCAATTCTAGGTGACCTGGCCGCCATTTTGTGTGTGGGTCCTTTCGAGTTCTTCGGAGGATCTCAATGAATCGGGTTGGGGAGAAGAGGGGTTGTCTGGTGATGCGTGTTGGGCCGTGATGGAAGTGTAACATCAGTGTACCATGTCCAGATGTTTACCTGCAGCGTGGTGAACAGTGTGAAGATGTTGCGTTGCAAGAAAGTTCGTGTATGAGGGAGGGGACGTCGTGCGAGAGCATATTAGAACGCTCCCAGCTCCCATGAATTGGGGGTCCTATACGAAGACAAAGTCGGCTCTAACTTTTTCTTAAGCTTTGAACCATCGGTCTAAACCCGAAAGGGTAGTCAAGTTTCCAAGTCAGGTACAGTCAATCGGCCGGGTGAACCGACCAATCAGCTGAACCAAATTCTATTTCTTGTGAGATAAAAAGTTCACCTAGCACTATAACATTTCCACCTTGTTTATGTGAGAGAAGTGCGTCCTCTCTCACTACTACGAGATCTGATGACTCACAGCCGGCCAACACCTGTAAAGCAACCGTTGAAGTGGTTCTGAAGCATCTCCTAATGCCCAGCAGAGCCAGCCTCTAGATCTGCGAGAGTTTGTTTCGGATACTGACTCTTGGTAGGTCGTGGGACTCGTGCCGACCCACCAAGAGTCACAGGCATGCCTCATTATTTTTTCTATGCATCGCCTGTAGAATTCCTTCCTTGCCTTGGATGTAAAATGAAAACTATTTCTTCGGTTAAGAATCTTAGAACATTTTGTCTTAATCTTTTGGAGGTGAAATATTCTTTTTTTTTTTTTTTTTTTTTTTTTTTGTGACAACGAGGTAATACTTTTTTATTATTGTTTGAAAATGTCATTTGTTCTGTCTTTTTTGGAGAAAATGACAGCTTGAAGTTATTGCTCCATTCAGCCTGGAGTCGAAGGGACTTCTCCGCCAGAAACTCAATGTTGTGACGACCTTCTTCTTCTTGGTTACTCAGTACAAGGAATGGTTGTTGAGTAGATGTACTTTGTCTCTCCATTCGCCGACGTTCTCTTCAAGTCATAGTACGTCCTAGTATTAGTATCTTGGAGTAATTGTGCCACAAAACCGTTCCTTGGTCGTCCTCTTCCTCTCTTGCCTTGAATTTTCCCTTTCAAAACTTACAGAATCGGGCTTCCATGGCGCAATGTGTGTCCCATCCATAACATTCTTCTTCTTTTTAACATGTTGATCAGATTCCTGGGTTCTCCCACTCTCTCCAGGACCTCCTCATTAATCTTTCTATCGAGCCAGCATATTCTCTCCATTCTTCTATAGCCCCACATCTCAAATGCCTCCAGCCTCTTCACTTCCCTCTTGATCAATGTCCATGTCTCAGAACAGTAAAGAGCTACTGGCCAAACATATACCTTTAAAATTTTCTTCCTCAGTTTTAGATCTATATATTTGGCTGTCAGTAGTCTTTGATTCTCTCTAAAAGCCGTTTTTGCAATCCCCAGTCTCATTCTAATTTCCTTTTCACATCTCGCATCTTTTGTGACGACCGGAGGCCGAAATGAAAAGGACGAAGTCATCTGCGTATTTTTTTTATTTTATTTTATGAAATGTCTGCTGTACAATATTATAGAAAAGTAATATAATACTCAGTAACAATACAATATGTACCACAATCATAAACTAATTGTATAAATAAAGTAAACAAATTGACCGATGAAACTGACAAAATACGACAAATCACCAAAACTTTCACAACAAGTACAAATTCTGCACAAAAACAAAACTCATTCAATTGAAAATTAATATCAATTGTCAATATGAATCAAATATTATATGTTAGTATTAATTAAATGTACAGCAACAGGCTGAAATACTGCCTGACAAGTCCCTCTAAATGAAAACAAAATATTGGAGTCCAGTCAAGACAACGAAAGCAATTTTACAATACGTTTCTTTTACAAATCATAAAGCAATAAATTCCAATATTCAATTTCCCGTCAAAAATCTCCTTAGCACTCGCTTAAATACCGGATAACGTGCCTCTGATCTAATGATCAACGGTAATACATTCCACTCACGAAATCCCAACACATTAATATTATTAAACCTGTACGAGCTGACGGATCAGAAAACCCCGACCCACTACGTGTATCATAGGAGTGAGTGGTACGCCTGAACAACAAACAAAAGCCTTAACTAACCCGATTGGTGTAACAAAACTGAGATATCCGATTTGCGAAATGATTATGCAACCAGAAGATAACAATCACGTGCTGTGAGTAGCTCGGCTGACTGTTCTTTAACCAAAGAATTGAAGTCAGCAATTCTTAGGCGTAGTCTGCTCCGGCATCAGTGCACTTTAACTCTTCAGATATGGCGGCGTTAGTGACGTCTCGCCGAGCCTTAACTTCTCTGTCAGATATTCTTCGGCCAAAAGCGCGGGCGTCCACTCCAGTCCGGAACTAATTTTTGGCTTCTAAAACGGCCAAGATCGAACAACCGACGCTATGGCTCGACAGACAGGCAAGCTGAAACACGTTCCTGGAATATGGAGCACGCCAGCAATTGCACGAAACAACTTGGCGGTTCGGGATACTTGAAATTCTTGTGTTGTTATAACCTAAGCAACCTACATTTTATTTATTTATATTATTCTTTTGCACAATATTTTACTGAAAATTAATTTTGCAGTTTCAACCACCAGAGAATGCACTGACAATTTTCATCTTAAAAGTTTTTTGGGAAACATAAATTCGTAAAATATTGAATTGTTTTAAACAGAGATAGTTGATGAAGAGTTGTGGAGATCTTTCTTTTGAAACGGAATTTACAATTCGTGAAGGGATGAAAGGAACGGCGGATTGCGTAAGGAGTATTTTCATTGGATTGGAATGGGTAATGTTAATGAGCAAGTATACATCTAAATAAAAAGTTATTATATTGTCATCCTTGTTAAATCATCAGATACATCACCGCCACACAACATGGCGGGACGAAACAGGTAAGGTAATTCTTAACAAATTTAGCAGGCGAGGTTTCAATGGCAAAAATCAAGACTTTAAACCCAAACGAACGCCGCGAACTATTCACGCTCTACTTTCAGAGTGCTTGCACTGGTTCTTCGATAGCCAGTTCAAGATTTTCAATTTTCTTATGACAAATCAGAGAAAAGCCTGTCGAATAGAGAACTTGTCGACTCTTAGGGAGAAAACGTTAATTACAGATTCTCTGACCAAATGCAGTGCTTGAAGCTGATAAAAAGAAGACATTCACCCGATTTTTCTTATCAGGAAGTCGACTAGTGATTTCGCCGCAAATGTTGAAGTATTTCGACACAGAGATTTTAAAGTGATCATGATGATCATATGTAGAGGATTTTAGGAAGGGAGTGTCTGACCCCAGGTCTTAAACAACCCTTAGAAATAGGGAGCTAGGAGATTTGGGCTAGAGTGCCCAATAGGAAAGTGACACGGAAGCGAGGTAGAAAGGGGAGGAAGACGCCCTTATTTATTAAACTTTGTATTAAGAACTAATCACGGTGTGATGCAATATGCATCTCCTTGTCTTAATCTCCCTTCACTGGACACTTCCCTAAAAATTGTTTTTCCAGGTGTAATGTGCTCGGATCCGGCGAATGAAAATAATAGAATCTCGAGTGCTAACTCATTATTATTACTATTATATATATATATATATATTTAAAAAAAAAAATTGTTTTTTTTTAATATAAACTAGGAACAAGCATCCTTATTTTGCAAGTTGCTCTAAGCCTAACCTTGCTTTGACTGCATTGTGCAGTTTCCGCTTAGTTTTGGCTATATGCACTGGAATATGCGAAACGAGGGAAGAGAAATTATCTACACTAGCAATCCTAACTAAGACCACGGTGTAGTGCCATGTCTAATACTGTAACATCTTGAAGGCAACCGAAATATGGCAGAGTTAATATAGGAGAGCCTATCTTTTACTGAAATGTAGAGACAAAAATACAAAATATCACTTACCTTTTGGGCTTTGGGAAGTGCAATCCCTTCATCATAATATTAATGGTGTGTGTTTGCACTCCCCTTCACTGTGTTCCTTCCAAATCCTATATTCTAAACAGGAGTTTTATAAAAACAATTTTATTAAAAAGAAAGAAAGTGAACTCTCTGGCATTCGCTATTTGAAAATCTAATATGAACACGTGGTTGATTTGTGGTTTTGTTTATGTAACATAAATTCTTGTGTATCAACCATTTCTTCCCAAAGGATTTTTTACTCAGTCTACGCCAGTCACTTCTTATAATATCTCTAATTTCACAAAGTGTGGCAAGTTTGATGCCATTTATTGTTTTGATTTTTTTTTCAAGAAAATGAAATTATAGACTTTCACTATTTTAGAATCTCATATGAACATTTGGTTCATTAGTGTTTTTGTTGATATAACACAAATTCTTGTGTACTAACCATTTCTTCCCAAAGGATTTTTACTCAGTCAACGCCTGTCACTTCTTATAATATCTCTAATTTCACATAGTGTGGCAAGTTTGATGCCATTTATTGTTTTGATTTTTTTTTCAAGAAAATGAAATTATAGACTTTCACTATTTTAGAATCTCATATGAACATTTGGTTCATTAGTGTTTTTGTTGATATAACACAAATTCTTGTGTACTAACCATTTCTTCCCAAAGGATTTTTTACTCAGTCTACGCCAGTCACTTCTTATAATATCTCTAATTTCACAAAGTGTGGCAAGTTTGATGCCATTTATTGTTTTGATTTTTTTTTCAAGAAAATGAAATTATAGACTTTCACTATTTTAGAATCTCATATGAACATTTGGTTCATTAGTGTTTTTGTTGATATAACACAAATTCTTGTGTACTAACCATTTCTTCCGAAAAGGATTTTTACTCAGTCTACGCCCGTCACTTCTTATAATATCTCTAATTTCACAAAGTGTGGCATATTTGATGCCATTTTATTGTTTTGATTTTTTTTTTCAAGAAAATGAACTTATAGACTTTCACTATTTTAGAATACCATATGAACATTTGGTTCATTAGTGTTTTTGTTGATATAACACAAATTCTTGTGTACTAACCATTTCTTCCCAAAGGATTTTTTACTCAGTCTATGCCAGTCACTTCTTATAATATCTCTAATTTCACGTAGTGTGGCATATTTGATGCCATTTATTGTTTTGATTTTTTTTTTCAAGAAAATGAAATTATAGACTTTCACTATTTTAGAATCTCATATGAACATTTGGTTCATTAGTGTTTTTGTTGATATAACACAAATTCTTGTGTACTAACCATTTCTTCCCAAAGGATTTTTTACTCAGTCTACGCCAGTCACTTCTTATTATTTCTCTAATTTCACAAAGTGTGGCAAGTTTGATGCCATTTATTGTTTTGATTTTTCGACCGTATATCTTCGCGTTTCGTTTTTTCCAAATTTGAAATTTTGTCATGGCAATACTAATGTTAATGGCTCTATCAATGTATTTTTTTTTTCTTATTTTGTTGATTTTTTTTTCAAGAAAATGAAATTATAAACATTCACTATTTTAGAATCTCATATGAACATTTGGTTCATTAGTGTTTTTGTTGATATAACACAAATTCTTGTGTACTAACCATTTCTTCCCAAAGGATTTTTTACTCAGTCTACGCCAGTCACTTCTTATAATATCTCTAATTTCACAAAGTGTGGCAAGTTTGATGCCATTTATTGTTTTGATTTTTTTTTTCAAGAAAATGAAATTATAGACTTTCACTATTTTAGAATCTCATATGAACATTTGGTTCATTAGTGTTTTTGTTGATATAACACAAATTCTTGTGTACTAACCATTTCTTCCGAAAGGATTTTTTACTCAGTCTACGCCCGTCACTTCTTATAATATCTCTAATTTCACAAAGTGTGGCATATTTGATGCCATTTATTGTTTTGATTTTTTTTTCAAGAAAATGAACTTATAGACTTTCACTATTTTAGAATACCATATGAACATTTGGTTCATTAGTGTTTTTGTTGATATAACACAAATTCTTGTGTACTAACCATTTCTTCCCAAAGGATTTTTTACTCAGTCTACGCCAGTCACTTCTTATAATATCTCTAATTTCACGTAGTGTGGCATATTTGATGCCATTTATTGTTTTGATTTTTTTTTTCAAGAAAATGAAATTATAGACTTTCACTATTTTAGAATCTCATATGAACATTTGGTTCATTAGTGTTTTTGTTGATATAACACAAATTCTTGTGTACTAACCATTTCTTCCCAAAGGATTTTTTACTCAGTCTACGCCAGTCACTTCTTATTATTTCTCTAATTTCACAAAGTGTGGCAAGTTTGATGCCATTTATTGTTTTGATTTTTCGACCGTATATCTTCGCGTTTCGTTTTTTCCAAATTTGAAATTTTGTCATAGCAATACTAATGTTAATGGCTCTATCAATGTATTTTTTTTTTCTTATTTTGTTGATTTTTTTTTCAAGAAAATGAAATTATAAACATTCACTATTTTAGAATCTCATATGAACATTTGGTTCATTAGTGTTTTTGTTGATATAACACAAATTCTTGTGTACTAACCATTTCTTCCCAAAGGATTTTTACTCAGTCTACGCCAGTCACTTCTTATAATATCTCTAATTTCACAAAGTGTGGCAAGTTTGATGCCATTTATTGTTTTGATTTTTTTTTTCAAGAAAATGAAATTATAGACTTTCACTATTTTAGAATCTCATATGAACATTTGGTTCATTAGTGTTTTTGTTGATATAACACAAATTCTTGTGTACTAACCATTTCTTCCGAAAGGATTTTTACTCAGTCTACGCCCGTCACTTCTTATAATATCTCTAATTTCACAAAGTGTGGCATATTTGATGCCATTTATTGTTTTGATTTTTTTTTCAAGAAAATGAACTTATAGACTTTCACTATTTTAGAATACCATATGAACATTTGGTTCATTAGTGTTTTTGTTGATATAACACAAATTCTTGTGTACTAACCATTTCTTCCCAAAGGATTTTTACTCAGTCTACGCCAGTCACTTCTTATAATATCTCTAATTTCACGTAGTGTGGCATATTTGATGCCATTTATTGTTTTGATTTTTTTTTTCAAGAAAATGAAATTATAGACTTTCACTATTTTAGAATCTCATATGAACATTTGGTTCATTAGTGTTTTTGTTGATATAACACAAATTCTTGTGTACTAACCATTTCTTCCCAAAGGATTTTTACTCAGTCTACGCCAGTCACTTCTTATAATATCTCTAATTTCACAAAGTGTGGCAAGTTTGATGCCATTTATTGTTTTGATTTTTTTTTCAAGAAAATGAAATTATAGACTTTCACTATTTTAGAATCTCATATGAACATTTGGTTCATTAGTGTTTTTGTTGATATAACACAAATTCTTGTGTACTAACCATTTCTTCCCAAAGGATTTTTTACTCAGTCTACGCCAGTCACTTCTTATAATATCTCTAATTTCACAAAGTGTGGCAAGTTTGATGCCATTTATTGTTTTGATTTTTTTTTTCAAGAAAATGAAATTATAGACTTTCACTATTTTAGAATCTCATATGAACATTTGGTTCATTAGTGTTTTTGTTGATATAACACAAATTCTTGTGTACTAACCATTTCTTCCCAAAGGATTTTTTACTCAGTCTACGCCAGTCACTTCTTATAATATCTCTAATTTCACAAAGTGTGGCAAGTTTGATGCCATTTATTGTTTTGATTTTTTTTTTCAAGAAAATGAAATTATAGACTTTCACTATTTTAGAATCTCATATGAACATTTGGTTCATTAGTGTTTTTGTTGATATAACACAAATTCTTGTGTACTAACCATTTCTTCCCAAAGGATTTTTTACTCAGTCTACGCCAGTCACTTCTTATAATATCTCTAATTTCACAAAGTGTGGCAAGTTTGATGCCATTTATTGTTTTGATTTTTTTTTTCAAGAAAAATGAAATTATAGACTTTCACTATTTTAGAATACCATATGAACATTTGGTTCATTAGTGTTTTTGTTGATATAACACAAATTCTTGTGTACTAACCATTTCTTCCCAAAGGATTTTTTACTCAGTCTACGCCAGTCACTTCTTATAATATCTCTAATTTCACGTAGTGTGGCATATTTGATGCCATTTATTGTTTTGATTTTTTTTTCAAGAAAATGAAATTATAGACTTTCACTATTTTAGAATCTCATATGAACATTTGGTTCATTAGTGTTTTTGTTGATATAACACAAATTCTTGTGTACTAACCATTTCTTCCCAAAGGATTTTTTACTCAGTCTACGCCAGTCACTTCTTATAATATCTCTAATTTCACAAAGTGTGGCAAGTTTGATGCCATTTATTGTTTTGATTTTTTTTTTCAAGAAAATGAAATTATAGACTTTCACTATTTTAGAATCTCATATGAACATTTGGTTCATTAGTGTTTTTGTTGATATAACACAAATTCTTGTGTACTAACCATTTCTTCCCAAAGGATTTTTTACTCAGTCTACGCCAGTCACTTCTTATAATATCTCTAATTTCACAAAGTGTGGCAAGTTTGATGCCATTTATTGTTTTGATTTTTTTTTTCAAGAAAATGAAATTATAGACTTTCACTATTTTAGAATCTCATATGAACATTTGGTTCATTAGTGTTTTTGTTGATATAACACAAATTCTTGTGTACTAACCATTTCTTCCGAAAGGATTTTTACTCAGTCTACGCCCGTCACTTCTTATAATATCTCTAATTTCACAAAGTGTGGCATATTTGATGCCATTTATTGTTTTGATTTTTTTTTCAAGAAAATGAACTTATAGACTTTCACTATTTTAGAATACCATATGAACATTTGGTTCATTAGTGTTTTTGTTGATATAACACAAATTCTTGTGTACTAACCATTTCTTCCCAAAGGATTTTTTACTCAGTCTACGCCAGTCACTTCTTATAATATCTCTAATTTCACAAAGTGTGGCAAGTTTGATGCCATTTATTGTTTTGATTTTTTTTTTCAAGAAAATGAAATTATAGACTTTCACTATTTTAGAATCTCATATGAACATTTGGTTCATTAGTGTTTTTGTTGATATAACACAAATTCTTGTGTACTAACCATTTCTTCCCAAAGGATTTTTTACTCAGTCTACGCCAGTCACTTCTTATAATATCTCTAATTTCACAAAGTGTGGCAAGTTTGATGCCATTTATTGTTTTGATTTTTTTTTTCAAGAAAATGAAATTATAGACTTTCACTATTTTAGAATCTCATATGAACATTTGGTTCATTAGTGTTTTTGTTGATATGACACAAATTCTTGTGTACTAACCATTTCTTCCGAAAGGATTTTTTACTCAGTCTACGCCCGTCACTTCTTATAATATCTCTAATTTCACAAAGTGTGGCATATTTGATGCCATTTATTGTTTTGATTTTTTTTTTTTTCAAGAAAATGAACTTATAGACTTTCACTATTTTAGAATACCATATGAACATTTGGTTCATTAGTGTTTTTGTTGATATAACACAAATTCTTGTGTACTAACCATTTCTTCCCAAAGGATTTTTTACTCAGTCTACGCCAGTCACTTCTTATAATATCTCTAATTTCACGTAGTGTGGCATATTTGATGCCATTTATTGTTTTGATTTTTTTTTCAAGAAAATGAAATTATAGACTTTCACTATTTTAGAATCTCATATGAACATTTGGTTCATTAGTGTTTTTGTTGATATAACACAAATTCTTGTGTACTAACCATTTCTTCCCAAAGGATTTTTTACTCAGTCTACGCCAGTCACTTCTTATTATTTCTCTAATTTCACAAAGTGTGGCAAGTTTGATGCCATTTATTGTTTTGATTTTTCGACCGTATATCTTCGCGTTTCGTTTTTTCCAAATTTGAAATTTTGTCATGGCAATACTAATGTTAATGGCTCTATCAATGTATTTTTTTCTTATTTTGTTGATTTTTTTTTCAAGAAAATGAAATTATAAACATTCACTATTTTAGAATCTCATATGAACATTTGGTTCATTAGTGTTTTTGTTGATATAACACAAATTCTTGTGTACTAACCATTTCTTCCCAAAGGATTTTTTACTCAGTCTACGCCAGTCACTTCTTATAATATCTCTAATTTCACAAAGTGTGGCAAGTTTGATGCCATTTATTGTTTTGATTTTTTTTTCAAGAAAATGAAATTATAGACTTTCACTATTTTAGAATCTCATATGAACATTTGGTTCATTAGTGTTTTTGTTGATATAACACAAATTCTTGTGTACTAACCATTTCTTCCGAAAGGATTTTTTACTCAGTCTACGCCCGTCACTTCTTATAATATCTCTAATTTCACAAAGTGTGGCATATTTGATGCCATTTATTGTTTTGATTTTTTTTTTCAAGAAAATGAACTTATAGACTTTCACTATTTTAGAATACCATATGAACATTTGGTTCATTAGTG
The DNA here is from genome assembly GCA_039090855.1 of Macrothele yani. NCBI lineage: Eukaryota > Metazoa > Arthropoda > Arachnida > Araneae > Macrothelidae > Macrothele > Macrothele yani. The sequence goes on along the minus strand of CM077032.1, from coordinate 52,378,453 downwards.
TTTTTGTTGATATAACACAAATTCTTGTGTACTAACCATTTCTTCCCAAAGGATTTTTTACTCAGTCTACGCCAGTCACTTCTTATAATATCTCTAATTTCACGTAGTGTGGCATATTTGATGCCATTTATTGTTTTGATTTTTTTTTTCAAGAAAATGAAATTATAGACTTTCACTATTTTAGAATCTCATATGAACATTTGGTTCATTAGTGTTTTTGTTGATATAACACAAATTCTTGTGTACTAACCATTTCTTCCCAAAGGATTTTTTACTCAGTCTACGCCAGTCACTTCTTATTATTTCTCTAATTTCACAAAGTGTGGCAAGTTTGATGCCATTTATTGTTTTGATTTTTCGACCGTATATCTTCGCGTTTCGTTTTTTCCAAATTTGAAATTTTGTCATGGCAATACTAATGTTAATGGCTCTATCAATGTATTTTTTTTTCTTATTTTGTTGATTTTTTTTTCAAGAAAATGAAATTATAAACATTCACTATTTTAGAATCTCATATGAACATTTGGTTCATTAGTGTTTTTGTTGATATAACACAAATTCTTGTGTACTAACCATTTCTTCCCAAAGGATTTTTTACTCAGTCTACGCCAGTCACTTCTTATAATATCTCTAATTTCACAAAGTGTGGCAAGTTTGATGCCATTTATTGTTTTGATTTTTTTTTCAAGAAAATGAAATTATAGACTTTCACTATTTTAGAATCTCATATGAACATTTGGTTCATTAGTGTTTTTGTTGATATAACACAAATTCTTGTGTACTAACCATTTCTTCCGAAAGGATTTTTACTCAGTCTACGCCCGTCACTTCTTATAATATCTCTAATTTCACAAAGTGTGGCATATTTGATGCCATTTATTGTTTTGATTTTTTTTTTCAAGAAAATGAACTTATAGACTTTCACTATTTTAGAATACCATATGAACATTTGGTTCATTAGTGTTTTTGTTGATATAACACAAATTCTTGTGTACTAACCATTTCTTCCCAAAGGATTTTTTACTCAGTCTACGCCAGTCACTTCTTATAATATCTCTAATTTCACGTAGTGTGGCATATTTGATGCCATTTATTGTTTTGATTTTTTTTTCAAGAAAATGAAATTATAGACTTTCACTATTTTAGAATCTCATATGAACATTTGGTTCATTAGTGTTTTTGTTGATATAACACAAATTCTTGTGTACTAACCATTTCTTCCCAAAGGATTTTTTACTCAGTCTACGCCAGTCACTTCTTATAATATCTCTAATTTCACGTAGTGTGGCATATTTGATGCCATTTATTGTTTTGATTTTTTTTTCAAGAAAATGAAATTATAGACTTTCACTATTTTAGAATCTCATATGAACATTTGGTTCATTAGTGTTTTTGTTGATATAACACAAATTCTTGTGTACTAACCATTTCTTCCCAAAGGATTTTTTACTCAGTCTACGCCAGTCACTTCTTATTATTTCTCTAATTTCACAAAGTGTGGCAAGTTTGATGCCATTTATTGTTTTGATTTTTCGACCGTATATCTTCGCGTTTCGTTTTTTCCAAATTTGAAATTTTGTCATGGCAATACTAATGTTAATGGCTCTATCAATGTATTTTTTTTTTCTTATTTTGTTGATTTTTTTTTTCAAGAAAATGAAATTATAAACATTCACTATTTTAGAATCTCATATGAACATTTGGTTCATTAGTGTTTTTGTTGATATAACACAAATTCTTGTGTACTAACCATTTCTTCCCAAAGGATTTTTTACTCAGTCTACGCCAGTCACTTCTTATTATTTCTCTAATTTCACAAAGTGTGGCAAGTTTGATGCCATTTATTGTTTTGATTTTTCGACCGTATATCTTCGCGTTTCGTTTTTTCCAAATTTGAAATTTTGTCATGGCAATACTAATGTTAATGGCTCTATCAATGTATTTTTTTCTTATTTTGTTGATTTTTTTTTTTTTCAAGAAAATGAAATTATAAACATTCACTATTTTAGAATCTCATATGAACATTTGGTTCATTAGTGTTTTTGTTGATATAACACAAATTCTTGTGTACTAACCATTTCTTCCCAAAGGATTTTTTACTCAGTCTACGCCAGTCACTTCTTATTATTTCTCTAATTTCACAAAGTGTGGCAAGTTTGATGCCATTTATTGTTTTGATTTTTTGACCGTATATCTTCGCGTTTCGTTTTTTCCAAATTTGAAATTTTGTCATGGCAATACTAATGTTAATGGCTCTATCAATGTATTTTTTTTTCTTATTTTGTTGATTTTTTTTTTTTCAAGAAAATGAAATTATAAACATTCACTATTTTAGAATCTCATATGAACATTTGGTTCATTAGTGTTTTTGTTGATATAACACAAATTCTTGTGTACTAACCATTTCTTCCCAAAGGATTTTTTACTCAGTCTACGCCAGTCACTTCTTATTATTTCTCTAATTTCACAAAGTGTGGCAAGTTTGATGCCATTTATTGTTTTGATTTTTCGACCGTATATCTTCGCGTTTCGTTTTTTCCAAATTTGAAATTTTGTCATGGCAATACTAATGTTAATGGCTCTATCAATGTATTTTTTTTTCTTATTTTGTTGATTTTTTTTTTCAAGAAAATGAAATTATAAACATTCACTATTTTAGAATCTCATATGAACATTTGGTTCATTAGTGTTTTTGTTGATATAACACAAATTCTTGTGTACTAACCATTTCTTCCCAAAGGATTTTTTACTCAGTCTACGCCAGTCACTTCTTATTATTTCTCTAATTTCACAAAGTGTGGCAAGTTTGATGCCATTTATTGTTTTGATTTTTCGACCGTATATCTTCGCGTTTCGTTTTTTTCCAAATTTGAAATTTTGTCATGGCAATACTAATGTTAATGGCTCTATCAATGTATTTTTTTTTTCTTATTTTGTTGATTTTTTTTTTCAAGAAAATGAAATTATAAACATTCACTATTTTAGAATCTCATATGAACATTTGGTTCATTAGTGTTTTTGTTGATATAACACAAATTCTTGTGTACTAACCATTTCTTCCCAAAGGATTTTTTACTCAGTCTACGCCAGTCACTTCTTATAATATCTCTAATTTCACAAAGTGTGGCAAGTTTGATGCCATTTATTGTTTTGATTTTTTTTTTCAAGAAAATGAAATTATAGACTTTCACTATTTTAGAATCTCATATGAACATTTGGTTCATTAGTGTTTTTGTTGATATAACACAAATTCTTGTGTACTAACCATTTCTTCCGAAAGGATTTTTTACTCAGTCTACGCCCGTCACTTCTTATAATATCTCTAATTTCACAAAGTGTGGCATATTTGATGCCATTTATTGTTTTGATTTTTTTTTCAAGAAAATGAACTTATAGACTTTCACTATTTTAGAATACCATATGAACATTTGGTTCATTAGTGTTTTTGTTGATATAACACAAATTCTTGTGTACTAACCATTTCTTCCCAAAGGATTTTTTACTCAGTCTACGCCAGTCACTTCTTATAATATCTCTAATTTCACGTAGTGTGGCATATTTGATGCCATTTATTGTTTTGATTTTTTTTTCAAGAAAATGAAATTATAGACTTTCACTATTTTAGAATCTCATATGAACATTTGGTTCATTAGTGTTTTTGTTGATATAACACAAATTCTTGTGTACTAACCATTTCTTCCCAAAGGATTTTTTACTCAGTCTACGCCAGTCACTTCTTATTATTTCTCTAATTTCACAAAGTGTGGCAAGTTTGATGCCATTTATTGTTTTGATTTTTTCGACCGTATATCTTCGCGTTTCGTTTTTTCCAAATTTGAAATTTTGTCATGGCAATACTAATGTTAATGGCTCTATCAATGTATTTTTTTTTTCTTATTTTGTTGATTTTTTTTTCAAGAAAATGAAATTATAAACATTCACTATTTTAGAATCTCATATGAACATTTGGTTCATTAGTGTTTTTGTTGATATAACACAAATTCTTGTGTACTAACCATTTCTTCCCAAAGGATTTTTTACTCAGTCTACGCCAGTCACTTCTTATAATATCTCTAATTTCACAAAGTGTGGCAAGTTTGATGCCATTTATTGTTTTGATTTTTTTTTCAAGAAAATGAAATTATAGACTTTCACTATTTTAGAATCTCATATGAACATTTGGTTCATTAGTGTTTTTGTTGATATAACACAAATTCTTGTGTACTAACCATTTCTTCCGAAAGGATTTTTTACTCAGTCTACGCCCGTCACTTCTTATAATATCTCTAATTTCACAAAGTGTGGCATATTTGATGCCATTTATTGTTTTGATTTTTTTTTTCAAGAAAATGAACTTATAGACTTTCACTATTTTAGAATACCATATGAACATTTGGTTCATTAGTGTTTTTGTTGATATAACACAAATTCTTGTGTACTAACCATTTCTTCCCAAAGGATTTTTTACTCAGTCTACGCCAGTCACTTCTTATAATATCTCTAATTTCACGTAGTGTGGCATATTTGATGCCATTTATTGTTTTGATTTTTTTTTCAAGAAAATGAAATTATAGACTTTCACTATTTTAGAATCTCATATGAACATTTGGTTCATTAGTGTTTTTGTTGATATAACACAAATTCTTGTGTACTAACCATTTCTTCCCAAAGGATTTTTTACTCAGTCTACGCCAGTCACTTCTTATAATATCTCTAATTTCACGTAGTGTGGCATATTTGATGCCATTTATTGTTTTGATTTTTTTTTTCAAGAAAATGAAATTATAGACTTTCACTATTTTAGAATCTCATATGAACATTTGGTTCATTAGTGTTTTTGTTGATATAACACAAATTCTTGTGTACTAACCATTTCTTCCCAAAGGATTTTTTACTCAGTCTACGCCAGTCACTTCTTATTATTTCTCTAATTTCACAAAGTGTGGCAAGTTTGATGCCATTTATTGTTTTGATTTTTCGACCGTATATCTTCGCGTTTCGTTTTTTCCAAATTTGAAATTTTGTCATGGCAATACTAATGTTAATGGCTCTATCAATGTATTTTTTTTTTCTTATTTTGTTGATTTTTTTTTTCAAGAAAATGAAATTATAAACATTCACTATTTTAGAATCTCATATGAACATTTGGTTCATTAGTGTTTTTGTTGATATAACACAAATTCTTGTGTACTAACCATTTCTTCCCAAAGGATTTTTTACTCAGTCTACGCCAGTCACTTCTTATTATTTCTCTAATTTCACAAAGTGTGGCAAGTTTGATGCCATTTATTGTTTTGATTTTTCGACCGTATATCTTCGCGTTTCGTTTTTTTCCAAATTTGAAATTTTGTCATGGCAATACTAATGTTAATGGCTCTATCAATGTATTTTTTTTTCTTATTTTGTTGATTTTTTTTTCAAGAAAATGAAATTATAAACATTCACTATTTTAGAATCTCATATGAACATTTGGTTCATTAGTGTTTTTGTTGATATAACACAAATTCTTGTGTACTAACCATTTCTTCCCAAAGGATTTTTTACTCAGTCTACGCCAGTCACTTCTTATTATTTCTCTAATTTCACAAAGTGTGGCAAGTTTGATGCCATTTATTGTTTTGATTTTTTGACCGTATATCTTCGCGTTTCGTTTTTTCCAAATTTGAAATTTTGTCATGGCAATACTAATGTTAATGGCTCTATCAATGTATTTTTTTTTCTTATTTTGTTGATTTTTTTTTCAAGAAAATGAAATTATAAACATTCACTATTTTAGAATCTCATATGAACATTTGGTTCATTAGTGTTTTTGTTGATATAACACAAATTCTTGTGTACTAACCATTTCTTCCCAAAGGATTTTTACTCAGTCTACGCCAGTCACTTCTTATTATTTCTCTAATTTCACAAAGTGTGGCAAGTTTGATGCCATTTATTGTTTTGATTTTTCGACCGTGATATCTTCGCGTTTCGTTTTTTCCAAATTTGAAATTTTGTCATGGCAATACTAATGTTAATGGCTCTATCAATGTATTTTTTTTTTCTTATTTTGTTGATTTTTTTTTCAAGAAAATGAAATTATAAACATTCACTATTTTAGAATCTCATATGAACATTTGGTTCATTAGTGTTTTTGTTGATATAACACAAATTCTTGTGTACTAACCATTTCTTCCCAAAGGATTTTTACTCAGTCTACGCCAGTCACTTCTTATTATTTCTCTAATTTCACAAAGTGTGGCAAGTTTGATGCCATTTATTGTTTTGATTTTTCGACCGTATATCTTCGCGTTTCGTTTTTTTCCAAATTTGAAATTTTGTCATGGCAATACTAATGTTAATGGCTCTATCAATGTATTTTTTTTCTTATTTTGTTGATTTTTTTTCAAGAAAATGAAATTATAAACATTCACTATTTTAGAATCTCATATGAACATTTGGTTCATTAGTGTTTTTGTTGATATAACACAAATTCTTGTGTACTAACCATTTCTTCCCAAAGGATTTTTTACTCAGTCTACGCCAGTCACTTCTTATTATTTCTCTAATTTCACAGAGAGTGGCAAGTTTAGTACAATTGATAGTTTTTACTTTTTGATTGTATATCTTAGCGTTCCGTTTTTTTCCAAATTTGAAATTTTGTCATGGCAATACTAATGTTAATGGCTCTATCAATGTATTTTTTTTTCTTAACTGAGGTATGATACAAAATATTTTCAGTGTCAAGAACAGTGGTTAGGCTCCAATACATGCTTAACCATTCCCAAATTTCCTTATTTTCTTTACATTGTGCAAACAGATGAGTGATAGTTTCTACCTCATCACAATGTGGACATTTATCATTGGGAACGGAAAGAAATCTTTTGCACCATTCCATAGTAGGGACTATGTTATGTGCAATCTTAAAATTAAGATTTCTAACCTTGGGCTGTAGTTTCATGAAACTCATATTATCCCAGGCTTCTCGGGATTCAATTTTGCCTATTTTAATTTCTAAATTGGTGGTATTACTGGTATAATAAGCATTGTATAATTTTTTAAGCTTATCTTCGGGGTGAATTTTCGTAATGTTACTGTTTTCTTTTAATTCAATAATTTCTTTCCATAGATCCACAATCTCTTTACTAGGAAAGAAGTCAAAGGGCTTGCAATTTTCCTTTCCACTGACCTTCTTGTACTGATTCCCAGCAAGATAACTTATGAAATTGTGAGCAGGGCGCTCAAAGTCCGTCATCATTCTGTAGAATCCCTTAATCAGACAGGTTTTAGCTTAGATGAAGGGACTTTTTATACCAACACCTTCCTCCTTAACATGATTACACATGGTAATCGTCTTTATTTTTTCACATTTGCTTTCCCACAGATATCCGAATGCCATTCTCTCCAGTCTTATCAGAAAGTCCTTTTAGGGCTGCTTGAGTAAAAAGCATACATGAGTTTAGGATAAAAAATGGCATTCACTATCTGGGATTTAGCAAAGTATGAGGTCTCTTCTTCTTTGAATATGTTGGCAAAGTTCTTGATGTGCGTTAGCGCTTCTTCTCGGTGATTCATCATGCTAATATGATCCCGATTAAAGGTAATTCCCAATACTTTAAGGTCTTCATTTATGATTCCAAGCCTCTCGTCTAAATTGTCCCATCGGCCGAAGAGAAGAGACCTGATTTTTGAGTGATTTACGTGTGAGCCTGATAGGTCACTAAATTTTTTATATAATTTGAAAACCTGGTCAACATCTTTTTGTTCCTTAACGAAGACCACCAGGTCATCGGCATAAGCCATTTGTTTAATGGTCTTGCCTTTGTCACCTGGGATAGGTATCCCACAAAGACTTTCGTCCTTGTCCATCATATTAAGATACAGGTTTATGCAAAGCGTATAAAGAATAGGGGATAGGGGGCAACCTTGCCTAATTCCCCTTTCAACTTTGATTCTCTTGTTAAGTTTCTCTTAAAATATGAGTTTGCAGGTGTTATTGTCATAAGTATCAGCAAGAATTTTTATTACTCTATTGGGTATATTATACCCCTTAAGAACCCCAAAGAGGAAACTTCGACTAATAATATCAAAGGCCTTCTTCTGGTCTAAGGAGACCATTATAGCTTTAATTCCCCTTTTTTTTTAGATATTGAATAACGTAATTAAGACCAATGATGTTATTTTGGATATTACGTCCCTTCACGCCGCAGGCTTGACTCTTATTGAGTATCTTGGGAAGATAATCCCCAATCCTGCTCGCGAGAAGTTTCGTGAATATCTTGTAGTCAGTATTAAGGATGGAAATTGGTCTCCACGCTTCAGGATTCTTACTGCTCCCTTTATTTTTGAACAGGAGACCTATGATGACCTAAGACCTATGATGTTATTTTGGATATTACGTCCCTTCATGCTGCAGGCTTGACTCTTATTGAGTATCTTGGGAAGATAATCCCCAATCCTGCTCACGAGAAGTTTCGTGAATATCTTGTAGTCAGTATTAAGGATGGAAATTGGTCTCCACCCTTCGGGATCCTTACTGCTCCCTTTGTTTTTAAACAGGAGTTTAATAACTCCTTCTTTCATAGAGAGGGGGCTCTTCCCACTAAATAACATGTTGTTGAAAACTCTAGTGAGACAGTTGCCAATGGTATCCCAGGTTTTTTTTATAAAACTCGATAGGAAGCCCATCCAAGCCAGGGGTAGAGCCATTGGGGAGGGAAAAAAATTGCTTTTCTCACCTCCTTTGCCTTAAATTTCTTGCCAAGACTTTTACTCTCCTGAGCACTTAGCTTATCCTCAAAGTCATAATTTATTTGATTCTCTTTAGTTTCACTCTTGGCAAGAAGAGTTTTGTAATAGTCTAAAAAATTGTTTTGAACAGTGGCTTTTTCAGGTATATTCACCTGATCCTTTCTACTACTATTTTTTATTCCCTGATTAATATCCTTCTCAGCTCTGATTCTTTTGTCATACGCTATGTGGGCACTCATCCTAACTCTTTCTCTATAGGCATTTTCCAAATTAAACCTCCAGTCTTGGAGAAATTTTTTGTTTATCTCTTTGCTTTGATCTAATTTTTCACACAGTTGTACCATACTTTTACATTTACTAATTTTTATTCTTTTCTTGTGTTGTTCTCCACTTAGTCTTTTAGAGAAGGTTTTTAAATAATTTTTAAAAGCATCCGACTGTTTAGTGTTTCTGACATATTTAGAATTTTCTTTGATGAATTCATTGATTTTTTTATGCTGTCCTCTTCATCAAAGAAACCTTTATTTATGGTCCAATAGGGCTTTTTATTTTTCTTACCTATTAAGTTGACACTGATACTACACTCGATCACAACAATGGCGTGATCAGATATATGGTGAGTATCAGTGTTTAGAAATTCTTTATAATTCTTAATGCCATTATTGCAAATGTTATCTTGAACAAAGATATAATCTAGATTAGAATCAGAGCCTTGAGGACCCTTCCTAGTGACCCCATTTTCATCACTCTCAGCATAAGTCCAGGTATCTTTTAAGTTCCTTTGATCCAGAATAGTAGCAAGAGTCTTGTGGGTTGTTTCATCCCTCCCTCTCAGGGCCAAGTTAGCTGCTGGAAGGGTTGTGTTGCAGTCTCCACACAAAAACTCAGTCCCCCCCCCCATGTGATTCATGTGGTTGGTCATCTTCTCATAAAAATCTTTCTTGTTGCTGTTTGACATACAGCATACAGATTGTGTATCGCGACATGATTTCGACTGTCATAAAGTTGCCAGTGGTATCAATCTCAAAACTTTTAAGGGTGGCATCAAGCCTAGGATTGAGTATGATAGTCACTCCTCCTCTATGATTAGTTCCTAAAAAGAACCAAGCTCGCACATTAAAGTGCTTGCGGAACCCATGATAATTCTGCATGTTCGTAAATATGGTTTCCTGTAAACAGAGGATATCTTTATTTTCATCTAACATGTATGAAATCACCCTATACTGCTTTTGTTTCTAATTGAACGCTTGAGTGGTTAGGGTGGAAATCTTAATTTTCTCTGTGTTCATTTTCTTTCATTTTTATATATTTTTTTAAAATTTAGCTTTTTGCTGTCCTGTTCCTTGTTCTGAGGTAAATCTTTGTACTTTCTAACTGAGCTTGTTGCTTGTGAAACCTTTTATACTCAACCATTGTGACATTATTTTTTTTAAAGTTCTTATTAATCCTGTTTTGTAAATTTTCTGTCTCTGAATCTTGAACCTCAGAGTCAGAAGGCTCCTCTCTATCTTCATCTATAAGTAGTTCAGATCTTGACTCACTATCTATATTTTTATTTTCCTCAACCTCTCCCTGAGTTACCTCAATTAATTTGGGAATTTCCTGTTCTTTTATTACCTCACTATCTGATAGATTTGGAGTTTCCTCAATTAATTTGGGGATTTCCTGTTCTGTTATTACCTCACTATCTGATAGATTTAGAGTTTCCTGATCTTCATTACTATCTTGAGATGCTTTAATAGTATCTCTTGTTTGCTTTTTGTGTTTTTTTTTCAGTTACCTCTGCATAAGAAGTGCTATCCCTAACTGCTATTTGTCTTTCTAATTTTGAGGTACTGACACCTAGGTTTGGGAATTCCCTCTCTATTCTGTTTAGTTATTTTGCAATCTCTTCCGTGACTTCTGGTCTTTCATTTTGTACATTTTTATCTGCCTCTCTGACTGCTTTGGGGGGGGGGGGGGGCACTGGTTTAACTTGTGCTATACTTTTACACCCTCTGCAGGGTTGTTTGCATATGCCAGATACATGTTCTTTTTGGTTACAATTAATACAGAAGCTTTTTTTGCACTCAGATACTAAGTGATCCACAGCTCCACATTTCCTACATGTAGGGGGTTGCCCTCTGTATAACACCTTGCCTAAACAGGACCCAAAATGAATGTAAGGAGGGATATTCTTAGCGAGTGTCATCTTAATGATACTTTTCCCATTAAGAATACCCTTGAATTCTGGACAAAGCTTTTCAGTAAATCTTTGATAATGGACCTCAATATCAGTGCCATATGGTTCTCCCTTTTACGCTCGAAGAAATATGCCTCAACATTGTGAATATTTTAGCATTTTCTTTATTTTCCAACTCTATTTTTCTTTTGGATAAATTCCAAATAATCTGCTTTCCTTTTGAGAGAAATGTGTTACTGATTAAGATCACTTAGCATCTCAATGCCAATTATACCTCCTGGAATACTTAATACCTGATTAATAGCCCTAACTTCACTTATGGTTTCCTCCGAACTTCGACATTCGATTTGAGCACGTGGCTCCTGGTTGCTGTAATTTCTTTTTGGTTCATTCTCAATCTGAATGAATCCAAAAATATATCAAACAAAAACACTTAGTATAATGAAAATATAAAGCACTAGGCTATTAAGAGTGAACTCATCTACTTATTTAGGCCCAAAACTAGCGTCTCAATCCTACAGCGGCTGAATGTTCATTCCCTGTAATACGCATGCCCGAGACCTAGAAGTTTTTTCTCCATCTGTTGGTCTCGCACTCTTTGCCCAGGAGTGGATAGTCGATATACGCTCCAGATTAAGTGCATATACTATGTTAATTATGCTGACCAGAAGCACCCAATTTTTGAGGACAGTCCTCGAATTTAGTTTACTATCCCCAAAAACGTCTGGTGCCTTTGGGGACGCAAATTGTCCTCAAATTTTGATGTTTGTCCTCAAATGTCCTTGAATTTACACTTCCTCATTAGCTCGTTAGATTTCTAATGAAAAATGTTCTTAAAAGGAGTTTTCGTTGTACTAATTTTCCGACATGATTTTTGTGAAAAGAAATTTTGACTTTTTTTTTCTTCTTTACGAGTTTAACGACCTCCGCGGGCAACTCTAAGCAGTCACCTCTCTCTAATAAAAAAAGTTCTAGGGCAGGGAGAGAGCAAGTGCTGTAAGACAAACACACCATCCATGTCTCAGTCGGGACTCGAACCCGTACCCACTTGTACGAATAGTCAGTGGCCAGCACTAGGACACTGACCTACTAGCGCCGTCAAATTTCGACTGTACTTGATCTAAGTTTCTCCAAAACCTTTGGCAAAATGAAAAATTCGCCATGCAAATAGTTTGGTGTGCAGCTTGATTTTAATTCGGCACATATACAAAATAAAGCATTTCACTTTTGCAAATATATGTTCTGGCCATCATAATTCTACTTTGCTAATACAAATTACCAACATTCTACAAGATATATCCTTTTAAGACATACATTTTCATATTTAATATCTCACTTATTGAAGCAATGCAGTTTTGTGACGAAAAGATTTGCATATTTATTTTGAGTACGTATATGTCCCCCAAATTAACTGCCGATTTGGGGACGCCACGCCCTTTTGTCCTCAAATCAGTGTTCCAATATCTGGTCACCTTAGTGTTAATACATCGCCGAAGTGTGACGTCACAAGACGGCGTTGGGTGTAAACAATTTCTCACAGGCTGAACATCTGTTGCCACCTTTTTTTCCTGAAGACGATGAACCAGTGCTTTGGTCAGCATGAATATTCCTTATACGTCGATACAAATTGAACTATTTCGTGAACATTTTCTTACAAAACGCGCAACAAAAACAATCTTTATTCTCCATACAAGGTGCATTAACAATATTCCTATCCATCGTCCACTATTGACAAAACCGAACTTGGAGGAAACGCACACGTGATTTCAGGTTCAAGTAATTCCCAAGTCTTGGGTATGCGCATTTAGTATCCGCACGCCAACACCCTCCCCAGCAAACACCCAACCACAACTTACACTGAGTCATTGCACCACGCCTACCAGTTGCTTTACTCCCGTATTGAACCCCACTCCTAATACGAAACAGAGGAAGTACAACTAACTGAGCATTTTTAAGAACTTCGCACGCTCAAGTGCGCAAAGCGTCTTCAATACAGTTCATTGAGTTCTTGACGAATACTTAACCAACCTTTTGTTAAATAATATATTTTATTTTTCGAATTAAATAGTGCAAGCAAAGTTTCAAATACCAAAATTGTGTTCACTCCCTTTAAAAAGTTTTTCACGTAATTTAAATCAATCCATGACGTTCTATCACTGTGCAACCGATGATTATGGAAACAATTTCATGGAATATTTCTACGCGTAAACCAAGTTTTGTATTTCATTGTTGCATTTTGTGGCTGTTCTTGTGGAACTTTTTCCTGCTGAGAACATTAACCTCTTAATGTTATGTCAGCAATGATAGCTACTGACCGGTTGCACTGAAAAAGCTGAGAATCCGTCATAACTACTCCGTATGTGTTGAATGAAATTGAGACAGTTGGTAAAAGTTCACAAGAGGTGTTAATACTAAATATTATTTTTTTTAATATCTTTCACTTACATTTACAGCTGATAGATAGCGCCACATATGTTCATCACTTCTGGAATTTGGAGGTTGTCGATATTATGGCTGTGTTTGTCTAGTGGAACCATATTTTGTGCTATGCAATAACTCATTTTCCTGTCACAATTGTACCTTGTCACCGGAAACTTCCATGACAAAAATAAGGGAAACCTATTGGATGATATGATGGAAGCAGTGAGTATTGCGTACGACTTCGGAAGTCATACTGAAGTGCTAGGAGTATCCCTTCGCAATGTTTGCCTACGCCAATGTTTCGTTTTGAGATCGTGGCTTTGCGACATATAGAATGAATTGTTAAATTTGAGAGGAGTCGTATCTTCAACTACTAAGCAATAAAAACCTTCCAGTACAATCCAAGGGAAAGGCACAAAATCTAACGGAAAATGTTTCTATCCACTAGGGTGGGAAGCGATAAAGTCGTTATTTCATGGTAATTGAGGAAAAAATTTATCTATAAAATTCATTTTAAAGAATTTTACCGTAAAATTGACCTCTAAGTACGACGACGTGAAAAGCGCAGCGGTAGGCTAAAAACAAGGCCACGGCGAGGACCTCAAGCTTCACTCCGTTGAAATGAAGGTCTCGTCCCGGCGGCCATTTTGCTGGCGGAAGAATACAAGAGGAACGGGGAACGTTCTTTCTAGGAAAGCGTTTCAGTATGTAATTCTACCTGACAGAAAATAGTTCTTCATTTCTGTCGCTGTTTTCCGAAGCACATGGTGACAATTGCTTCAATCTTACGCATATGATTCCCTGATACGAAGTAGAAAGTATGCAGATGCCCTTCTTTCTTCTACAAAAATACATGTCGCCTTCTCTCCAACGGAAGTTACATGTCATCGGAAAATGAAAGTTTTGCTCCTCCTATTGATATCGTTTTCGCAGTTTATTCAAATTGGATTAAAAAAAAAAAAAAAAAAGCTTCGAAGAGGAAGTGAGTTCATATACGAAGAGGAAGTGAGTTCATATACGAAGAGGAAGTGAGTTCATATATTGCGCATCAAAGATTCGTACTTGAAAAATCTAAGAAATTGTCAGATTTTGATGTGAAAAACTGAGACAGAAATGAGCTATTTTCTGTAGCGTAGCACTACAAAATAAAACGCTTCCGCCAGCAAAAAAGCCGGCAGAAGGAGACCGTATTTTCACTGGAGCCTATCTTGAGTCTTGACGTGGTCGCTGAGGAATTGTGTTGTGTTAGGCTTGCCGCAGCTGGTGTTCACGTCGTCGTACTTGAAAGTCAGTTTTACGGTAAAAATCTTTAAAATGCATTTCAAATATGAAAAAAAAATCTTTAAAATGCATTTCAAATATGAAAAAAAATCTTTAAAATGCATTTCAAATATTTCCGGCATGTACTGGTAATTAATTAAAATTAATATATAATTAAAAAATTCTGGGTATATTTGGAGGAGGGGCAGGGCCATAGCTAGGGAGGGCTCGACCTGTGTTTCCCTTTTGCCCTTCCTAGCGACTCACACAACAGTATAGTGCCCTACCTTTTTTACATCTTTTGTCCAACCACTTTATATCCTTCACCCGATCTCAATCATCAGCCGCCCCTCCCAACTTGCTTGACTGGCTACAGGCCTGGCAATGGTACTACCATTGCCTTGAAAAAGCCACCCAGTGGAGTGTGAAAGTTCTGCGAATCTTATTGTTGACATGTCTACCATTGCCTTGAATAAGCCCCCCAGTGGAGTGTGAAAGCTCTGCGAATCTTATGGTTGACATGTCTACCATTGCCTTGAAAAAGCCTCCCAGTAGAGTGCAAAAGCTTGGTGAATCTTTGTGCTTACTACACCACAACAACAGACGGATTCAATTCAATACGCGTTTCTTGTAAGGTGACCAGACGTCCTCATTTTCTGGGGCAGTTCTCAATTTCAATGCTTCATCCTCAACTCTGTAAAAACTGATTGAGAACGACAAATGTCCTCAATTTCTTAATTTTTTGTCCTCAGTGTTTGAAATTACCCCCAAAATTGAAATAGCACAAAATGTGCTGAAAAAAGTCTTAGAACTCAATTCAATCTACCAAATGTTACCAAATTTAGCATCAATTACTTAACCAAATTTAGCATCAATTACTTACTATTAAACTACCTAATAACAAGGTACTAACTGTACACCAATTGCACTTAAAATAGTAAAACTATATTGATAATCCAAATTTCTTGGCGTAGATTAATAATCAGAGTTTCCAAGCTTTTGCACTTCAACCAGATGGCTTTCTCAAGGAACGTATACTGCAAACTGAATAATAGAACGTTTCAACAATTTAAACACGGGGACTTGACTTGACAACAAACGAACAAATGCTAAGTAATTATTCATTCAAAGAATCAAGGATCACATCCATTTAGCACGAGAAATCATGGAAGGAAAACGAAAGGCCTTCGTTATTTTAAGAACTGGTTCCAAACTTGTCGTGGTGGGTAGGAAGCTAATTTCTTTATGTCATTCCACATAGGAGTAGTGGTCTAAAAATCAATTACTTATTTAATTGCAAGAAAATGGACTCACAAAAGTATGGAATTATTTTCTGAAGCAGATGAATTTTTCCTTGAATTTAGTTAGAAATCACACAAAATTAATGGGAAACATGCCAAAGTGTCGAACAAAGTCATCTCCATAATCGTGGTGTTATTTCGTTTCTCTTTTAACTGGAATTAACTATAATATTCGTAGAATGGGGAATAAATCTCATGTTTTTTGGCATCTACTTTCTTGCAATTAAATTAGTAGTTGATGCTGAATTTAGTTGCATTTGGTAGATTCCATTGAGAGCTCTACAACTTTTGTTCAGTACATTTTTCCATTGGGTATGGGTCTTTTGCACTGATCTATTTATGATCCTTATCTGATAGGTCAGCTGCACTTAAGAAGAGAGAGGTGGAAACAGAAGACCCACACATTTTCCCCCTCCCCCTCTAGGGTAAGGGGAGGAACTGGGAGCTTCCAGCATAACATGTTCTCTGCTGGACAATGCGCCTCCAACTCTTTTCAAAACAGAGGTGTGGTTGCATTGCATCATTCTTCAAACAGCAATTACAGAGGTAACATGGAGTTTAGGTGCAGCCAAAGAATGAAAAAAACTATTGATACATTCAGGGCACAAATTCTCTAAAGATGTAGAAACAGAGATAAGGTGGAAGTGGCGTTGTACAGAACACAACTGCTTGGCAAAAGTGTACCTGGATACTAGTGCCTCGGTAATTTTACAACCCGATTGTGTCACAACCATGACCCACCAAAACTGCTGTCCTGTCAAATCATATCAAACAGTCTTAAGCGAAAAGCAACAAAGGATATTTCAGAACGGCCATTAAAACTGATCATATTACTGCGGAAAATGACTGTTTACTAATTGAAAAAAATAAATAGCAACAATTGAATATTTGTGCCAAGAAAAGGAAGCGAATTAGAAAAATAAAATAAAAAAGAGCTAAAAAGAAGAAAAAATAAATAAAATGAAAGCAAAAAAAATAAAAATAAAGCTCTTTGGGGATGAAGTGTCAACCTCAACATGGTATCCCCTTGGGTAATGCTAATTGACTCACAAAAGTATGGAATTATATTACCATAGACTCTGTTGAGGTTCACTATTCCAGCAAATGTTTCCTCAGATTCCACAACTACTAAAAATTTCAATGTTCTTTATTGCAACAGACTTATCAATAGTTCAAGATATGTCCAATTTTTAAAAATATAAAACATGCAGTAATAAATAATGAAAGTACAGGAAGTTTGCTAAGCGGAAAAAAGGCAAAGAAATCCGCATATATTTCTGTGAACCGTATGCCTAGTTTTGAGAAACAGTGAACCTCTCATATCAAGTTTAGTTTCCGGGAACTGCTTTCAAATCACAATGTTCGTCCTAATTTGAAAGAGGAACGCAGACCTTCAAGAAAGGGTACCTAATTGAAACACACCTGAAATTCGGTGGTCTCTGAGTGCAGTAATCTTTGGGGGATGGGGTTGGGATGGAGTAGGGTGTCTGTGTCCAGGGCAGTTAGCCCATTAACCAGGAGAGGCTGGGAGGGCAGCTGACTATTTCTGTAATGGGGTCAGTGCAGTTGACCAACACCCTTTCCATTAAACTGTTTTGCCAACTGAAGTTATTGGACTTGAATATTTCTTCTCATAGAGATAACCTACATATATTTCATGATTTCTATCTGCTGAGCGTATTGTAATTTTTTGGCTTCAGAGATTTTTTCTTGTACAGAATCACAATGAAATTTCAGTACAAAATCAATATGTAGCTTTGTTTGCATGTACTGCCATCTATAAGCAACATTTAAAATTTATGAGAAGTAATACTCTGCATGACAGTATTTTACTGCTATTTGATTCTTATTTCACATGAAAATCATCCTTCAGATTCATCACATGTTTTCCCATGAAACTGGACAATTATAGTACAGTTCATAACATTCTTTGCTAACCTTCAGCTTTACCATAATGTGTCAGAGTTGTCATCAATCATTTCTTCATTTTAAAATGTAACTGTCCTCAATTTTGCATTAAATTTGAGAACATGTCATTTTGTCCTCAATTTTGTTCTCAAAAATTTGGTGAACTTATTTCTTGAGTATTAATGGCTTATTTGGGCAATGCTTACAGAGAAACTAGGTCTGCAAATGAACATCTGTGCAGACAAGTTTGGCTGTGGGTTATTCATTGTTCAAGTGTCAGGGTGTTGCCATACGCATTGCTATGAGGAAATTATTGCTGGCTAGGTGTAGATTTGGCATTGCTATGATTAGTTGGATAGGTGAGCAAATAGGCATAGGTGCCAACAGGGATGGGGGGTCACTTGACCCCCTGTAGAATTATTTTTCCCTTTATTTTATTTTATTTTATTTATTACTTTTTTTTTTTTTTTACACTCACAGAACTGGACCACAAGGAAAGATGGAGTTTGGGACATTTAATTTAATATCCCAATTTTATTGGAAATTTGGGATTGGAAAATGATAATGTGAAAGCGGAAAACCTAGCAAACCGTTGGGTAGTACGCCCAAACAAGTTCCGCTCAGGATGGTGTGTACTGAACTTAAAAGGCTTGACATGGCCCTGCTTGACACTGTTCATTATTTTGAAAACAGTTACCAATGCACATGAAAATACATGACTATTACTAACATACACTTTCTTCAAGAGCAGCATCAATTAATAATAATAATGATAGTAGTAGTGTTCTAGTGTAGTAAGTAAGTAGTAGTAATAGTATTAATCTTTCATTTTCATGAATTACTATTTTATACATATTAGCCAAACCTTAATTAATTACACTTGACCCCCTTAAAAAAATTTCTCCAGGCGCCCATGCAAATAGGACAGAGGAATTTATGTGGATAGCTAATAGAAATTCTACCATTTAGATGGTCAGTGACTTTGTCACGTTAGTGGTAATTTGATAGGAGCATATGAGGCTCAAGACATTTTCTTGAGAATTTCTTCTTTGGTCACACTGTCCTTTCATTGGGTATTTTCATATTCTTGGAATGCTTGAGCCTGGGTTCTTTGTTGTGAAGAATGATAAAGGAACATGCACTATAGAATCATCGTTCTCATCTTTTCATGGACGTCTTAAGGGGTGGGCCAATGGGGCTAGTGCTCAGGGCCCTCACCTGAACTGGGGCCCCAAACACCTCAAGAGTCTTATGGGTTTACAAAAAGTTACTCTTTCTCACTAGCAGATTATGTTTTTTATTCACAAGAAAGAAGAAACGCCAATGCAAAAAGTTGGAAGATCTTCCGGCTTTTTTTTTTTTTTTTTTTTTTTTCAAACCTTGCTCGTAGCTTCAATTTTCCGAGAAGACAGAAGGGAAATTGGTGTTAGGATTGATCTTTTGTGGCAGAATAAGAAACAAAAAAGCCAGCCTCCCTCCTGATCTTGAGTGTGGGCCTCGAACAAATCACATTTTTCCCGAAACACTTTTTCGTTTTAAACAGTCATTTGTGTTATCTCTCTATACAAAGAAATACTCGCATATCTATCACTGGGGTTTTCCCACCTGGACTACTTATATATTCATTTTTCGGTGTTTAAATAAATAACAACGATAGGAGCAGCATACCAGCATTTTTTTTATTTTTTTTTATTGGAGGTTTTACAACCACCGTGAGCAACTCAATGGGCTATAAACAGTCGCCCGTCCCTAATTTAGGGTCACTGGTTCCAGAGAAGGGAGAGAGCCAGTGCCGTAAGACAAACCCAACATCCATGCCTTACCAGGATTCGACCCCGGACCCCTTTCGAACAAATGATCAGAGGCCATCGCTTAGACCCCTGTGCCACCAGAGAGGCCAAGCACTTTGTTCTGATGCGACATATTGTCTGGAAACGACGCTAGTTGGTTTATTTATTTCTTCTGTTTGAGTTTAGTTTTTGTTGAATAATTTGTAGAATGGGGAAGAAAACTTCTGTCTTCCAGCACCCATTTTCTTGTAATTTACTAAGCAACTAAATGTGAGTGCATTTGGCACACTTTATGGAGATCTAGAATCGTCATGTACCATTTTTCGTTCAAGTGGTATTTAAAAAGTTACTGGACGTTGAGTGTTTCTTCTCAGGGGATAACAAAGTGATGGTGGTATATGTAATAATTCTTACATGTTATCATCATCATCATCATCATTGTCAACCGTTATCAATCCACTGCTGGACGAAGGTCTCCCCAAGTTTAATCCACAACGGTCTGTCTTGTGCCAGTCTCCTCCATGTCACCCCTGCATACTTTCGAATTTCATCCACCCATCTCCCATGTGGTCTTCTTCTGGGTCTTTTCCTGTCCCTTGGAATCCAATCTAAAATTTCGGCTGTCCATCGATGATCTGTCCTTCTGGCAGTATGTCCAGCCCATTGCCATTTCAGGGATTTAACTCTAATCATGATGTCTTCCACTCTTGTCATTTTTCGGATCCACGAGTTCCTCTTCTTATCTCTCCTGGTTACACCAAGCATGCACCTCTCCATGCTGCTTTGAGTTGTCTGCAGCCTTTGTATGTCTCTTTTAGTTAAGGTCCACGTCTCTGCACCATACGTAAGCACTGGAAGGATGCATTGATCAAACACTTTTCTTTTAAGACATAATGGCATATTGCTCTTGAAAATTATGCTGTTTCTTCCAAAAGCTCTCCAGGCAAGTTTTGTACGCCGATTAATTTCTTCATCAATGTGACCCTCACTTGATATCTGCTGTCCAAGATAAACGTACGTATCTGTTATCTCCAGCTTTTCCCCATCAATCGATAAATCTTCATTTCTTGTAAAAGCATTGAACATCACTTTTGTTTTCAGAAAGTTCATTTTTAATCCCACTTCTTTACTCTTGTCAGCAAGTTCCTGGATCATACTCTGCAGCTCTGATGGGCTAGTTGCAAAAATGACTACGTCATCAGCAAAACGAAGGTGGGTTAGATAATCTCCATTAATCTTTATCCCCTTGTTTTCCCAGCTCAGTGACTGAAAAACACCCTCCAATGTGGCATTAAAGAGCTTCAGAGATATGGTGTCACCTTGTCTCACTCCCTTTCCAATTTTTATGTGTGTTGTATTTTCAAACAGCCTAATCTTTGCACTTGCATTTTCATAGATGTTATTAATAATATTAATGTATGCATCTTCAATACCGCAGGTTTTCAGAGCCATTGTAACTGCTGATGGTTTCACCGAATCAAAGGCTTTTTCATAATCGATAAAAGCCATGCACAATGGAAGTTCATATTCCCTCGCTCTTTCAATTAGTTCTCTCAGTACGTGGATATGATCTATTGTGCTGTAGCCACTCCTGAATCCAGCTTGTTCTCTCGGTTGAGCCATGTCCAGTGTTACCTTCAAGCGGTGTGAAAGAACTTTAGTGAAGATTTTATAAACTACTGATAGGAGGCTGATAGGTCTGTAGTTTCCGAGATCCTCAATGTCACCTTTCTTATGTAGCAGGATCATTGTAGCAGTGTTCCAATCCTCAGGAATCTTTCCTTCATTAAGGCATCGAGTGAAAATTTGGGCGAGTACTGTTTCGATTTCTATATATATATGTATGATGTATCCATATGTTATATATACATAACAATTACCATATTGTAATAATACCATGTGTAAATGAAAAATTAACTAATACAGACATTTAACGTGGACCAGGAAATTCAAACAAAGGTCTTCGCTCTTTCCACGTTCATAAGTGAGTCACGGAAAAATTCTCATTGGCCACCACCGGGAGTCGAACTCAGGATCTTCCAGTTATGCGCCGGATATGCTTCTGCTACACCACAGCGGCCTCAAATTCCTCCAGACTCACACACGCTAACTGCCAAGAAAAGTTGGAAGGTTGCCCCTTGGAGCCCTGCACAATGCCAGGGATTAACCAAAGATGGCAAGCAGCAACTGAAGAAATAATCAGAAGGCGAATGAATAATTAATACAGACATTTAACGTGGACCAGGAAATTCAAACAAAGGTCTTCGCTCTTTCCACGTTCATAAGTGAGTCACAGAAAAAAAAGTAACTGGAAGACCCTGGGTCCGACTCCCAGCTGCGGCTAATGAGAATTTTTCCGTGACTCACTTATGAACGTGGAAAGAGCGAAGACCTTTGTTTGAAAAAATAACTATATATTGTAATAATACCATATCATCACCATCACTGTCAACCATTATCAATCCACTGCTGGACGAAGGTCTCCCCAAGTTTCCTCCATGTCACTCCCGCATACTTTCGAATTTCATCCACCCATCTTCCATGTGGTCTTCTTCTGGGTCTTTTCCTGTCCCTTGGAATCCAATCTAAAATTTCGGCTGTCCATTGATGGTCTGTCCTTCTGGCAGTATGCCCAGCCCATTGGCATTTCAGGGATTTAACTCTGATCATGATGTCTTCCACTCTTGTCATTTTTCGGATCCACGAGTTCCTCTTCTTATCTCTCCTGGTTACACCAAGCATGCACCTGTCTATGCTGCTTTGAGTTGTCTGCAGCCTTTGTATGTCTCTTTTAGTTAAGGTCCGCGTCTCTGCACCATACGTAAGCACTGGAAACACTTTTCTTTTAAGACATAATGGCATATTGCTCTTGAAAATTATGCTGTTTCTTCCAAAAGCTCTCCAGGCAAGTTTTGTACGCCGATTGATTTCTTCATCAATGTGACCCTCACTTGATATCTGCTGTCCAAGATAAACATACGTGTCTGTTATCTCCAGCTTTTCTCCATCAATCGATAAATCTTCATTTCTTGTAAAAGCATTGAACATCACTTTTGTCTTCTGAAAGTTCACTTTTAATCCCACTTGTTTACTCTTGTCAGCAAGTTCCTGGATCATACTCTGCAGCTCTGGTGGTGGGTAGTTGCAAAAATGACTATGTCCTCAGCAAAACGAAGGTGGGTTAGATAATCTCTATTAATCTTTATACCTTTGTTTTCCCAGTTTAGTGATTGAAAGACATTTTCCTATGTGATATTAAAGAGCTTGGGAGATATGGTGTCACCTTGTCTCACTCCTTTTCCAATTTTTATGTGTGTTGTATTTTCAAACAGCCGAATCTTTGCACTTGCATTTTCATAGATGTTATTAATAATATTAATGTACGCATCTTCGATACCGCAGGATTTCAGGGCCATTGTAACTGCTGATGGTTTCACCGAATCAAAGGCTTTTTCATAATCGATAAAAGCCATGCACAATGGAAGTTCATATTCCCTCGCTCTTTCAATTAGTTCTCTCAGTACGTGGATATGATCTATTGTGCTGTAGCCACTCCTGAATCCAGCTTGTTCTCTCGGTTGAGCCATGTCTAGTGTCACCTTTAAGCGGTGTGAAAGAACTTTAGTGGAGGTTTTATAAACCACTGATAGGAGGCTGATAGGTCTGTAGTTCCTAAGATCCTCAATGTCACCTTTTTTATGTAGCAAGATCATTGTAGCATTGTTCCAATCCTCAGGAATCTTTCCTTCATTAAGGCATCGAGTGAAAATTTGGGTGAGTACTGTTTCAATTTCTCCACTTGCTTCTTGTATGATGTCTACAATAATTCCATCTTCTCCTGGAGCTTTTCCCCGCTTCATGTTCTTGATTGCATGTGCAACTTCTGCTGGGAGGACTGGAAGAACTCTGGTACTGGTACCTTTCATGATGTCTGGAGTACATGTATCATCCCTTTCATATAATTTGGAGTAGAAATCTTTTACTCTTGTCAAAATTTCGCCTCTATTTCTTGTTACAGAACCATCTTCTTTTCTGAGTGCCATAATCTGTTTTCTTCCCTTACTGAGATGTCCCTTTGCTATCTTTAGGCTTTGGTTGTTTTCAATTGCTTTCCGTACTAGTTCACAGTTGAATTTCCTTACGTCTTCAGTGATACTTTTTCGTACTGTCTTGCATAGTTCTATATATTCCACTTCGGAAGTCACATCTTCTTTAGTTGTCCTCATCTCTCTTCTTTTTTGCATCAACATTTTGGTTTTTCCTGATAATTTTTTCACATGCAACTTGTTCTTAGACCCAGCTAATTTTGTTGCTGTTTCCATAAGAGCTTTGGTTACTTTTCTGTTAACTTCCGAAATATCCACTTCTTCCGATGTTAGGCCTTCTAAAGCAGAGAATCTGTTCTTCAGTTCCAACTTAAAGGTATTATGGTGTTTTTTAAGGTTGGTTATGTATATATATATAACAGGGCCCTATGCATATACTTGTATATACATATATAAAATCAAAGCCCCTGGAAGTGTTGAGACAGCACTGCTTCTTCTATGAGAGACGGCTTGCATTCTGCATTTTGTAGGAGGCTGTGGCTTGTCTTTTTGTTCAGTTTCTGCTCATTGACTAGATTGCTGACCTGATGTAGGTTATGCAGCTGTGGAAGCCTGTAGCTGATGAGAGGATGTTGAAGTGGACCTTTTTCCAGTTGTCCACTGGTGAGTGTTGGTGCAGCGGAGGGGTGTCTATGCAAAGTCATCACTGATGATGCGAACTACTGTGTGTGTTGGATGGACTCTGTCGATGGTTTCTGCTGGACCATTGCCTTATGTTCCAGTTTTGCTTCTTCTACTGCGGGTGAATGTCTGTGCAGCTGAGGAGTGTCAACATTAAGCTACTGCTCAGCCCTGACGAGAGGGGGGATTAGTGCTGTAGCACTGGGGCACAGAGCCCGCTTCTAAAGTAATTTTTTTCTAACAATTATTTTATGGTATCCGAATATTTTTCTAGCTATACCGTTACTAGGGTTGGGAGGTTATGCATAGAAAATATTTTTTACGTGAAGCGTAAAAATGCGTAATTTATGTCATAAATGTAAAAATTTAGTAAATTCAAAACTTGCTTTAAATACAATAAAAAAATAAAAGTATTTCGAAAATGGTTTTAAAATAAATTTTGTAAATATGTACAATATTTGATTTATATCTACTACTATACACATTAAAACATGTTATTTTAAAAATTTCTTTTTAATTTAATTTTACTTCAATTTAAGTAAAAAACTTGACCTTGAAACTCCAATCATAATTTTGAAATAATACTACCACTGTTTATTTGCAACGACATATCACTAATGTGCGGTGGGGAGAATATAAAAAATTATCCACTGCAAAAAAAAGATAGAAGTGTTGCAGCCGGTCGGGAAGTAGGGGAATGGTGGGGGGGGGGGGTAGTGAGGAAATGGAAATATGGATTATATGGTTAGTGGGAGAGCCACGGTCGGGGGGGCAGAGATTTTATTGCACTGGGGCCCGAGTTCGCTCTCAATGGCCCTGCTACTGCTTGATGCAAACCACCATGTGTGTTAGATTGACTTCGCCAATGGCTTCTGCTGGACTATTGTTTCTTGTTCCAGTTTTGTGTATGTGTTGATGTGTTGTCAAAGGGCACCTAACCCAAGGACTGGTATATGTGCTATGACCTCTTTGGATATGGTGAGCATTTCTTCTGCAGGATAGAACGTCTCAAGGTAGTCAAATAAACTTTATTGCAAGAGAGAGTGATACAAGTTCGCCACATTGGCAAAGAAAACAATAAAAGCAAAAAGATGAAACATGATACAGTATGTACACAATGCAGGGGCATCGCCATCCAAAAACATAACAAACGTTAAAAACATCACCTGGGAACGTACAGGGAGATACTGAGTGCACAATGTTAAACAAGCGGATAAGGGAAAGGTGCAGCAGCACATCGCCCGATGCATAACAAAAAGGAGAACGATAAAGGAAAACCGCTTGGGTAGGTAACAGGAACACAAACATACAGTCAAGTGTAATATGTACAATAAACGTTGGTGCAAGAGCAAGCGATATAACTGCGTTACAATAGTGGAAACACAAGAAGATAAAAAATAGATGAAACAAGAGACAATATGTACACAATGCAGGGGTAACACCATCCAAAAACAAAACTGCAGGCAGGAAATAGGGAACGTACAGTAAAGGTGTGAAGGATAAACATAAGAGCAACAATACAGAGCAATGACAGTAATCAAAATATAACACACAAAACATCAGTGGGAAGCAACAGGCACGATACAACACCAAGACAGAGCAGAACAACATCATATGTGTAGGAGGGTTGCACAAACACTGAACAATGGTATAACAGGGGAAGAAGACCTTCCGAAATGACACAAATATAACACGATAAAATTCACAATTCACAGATGCAAAGAAGTACTGTCATACATGACGGAAGAGAAATGCAAGTCTACATGGGTAAAGAATACAGTGCGACACAAAGACATCTCATACAACACTAAATAGATTCAACAGTAGAACAGATAAAAGACGTGATCTGTGCCCACAAAAGCACAAGAACACTCAAGGATACAGAAAGCGCCATCAAAGGTGAAGATGGAGAAAAACGGAAAACCATTTTAGAACGAGAGACGAAGCATGGTCTCGTCAAGAACGACCCAGCCAGAATCAACGTCTCAAGGTAAATATATTCTTGACCTTTAAAAATAATTTGTGATAATTTGGAATTAATTATTTGAGATTGCATTAAACAGTTAAACAGTGTGTTGTTAAAATTTTGTGCACTGTCGCTACTTCTTTAACTTAAGAATGTCAACCTATTTAAGACAGTCCTTCCTGCAGGGGGGTTGACCTAACTGGTCCGGGCAAAGAAATCATTGCAGGTTGGACCGTCACAATTTATTGGGAAATAAGGGGGAATGCCGGGACAGTTTGACAGTTTGGAGGTGGAAAAAGATAGGATTTTGTTCGGGTGGGGGGGGGGAGCAGAGTCTTGATGCCAGTCTGAAAACTGGAGAAAGTAGTCTCACAGTAGAACTACACACAACACAAGCTGTGGTGGAGGAGTAACAAAAGGATAAGCTTTTATCACCATGGATGTGAGGACATCCAAGAACTGTGTACCAGTGACCAGAATGAAGAAACAGGGTGCAGTGAATACTTTTCTTGATAATCCCAGTTTCTTTATTTAAAGTATGAATAATGTTTAACCATATTTAGTTTGGTCACTGGGCACATTCTAATCATGCCCATAAGCCAATTGAAGAAGAATAAACAAACTGAATATTTATGAGCTATATCTGGCCTGGAAATGCAAATTTATTTTAATAGTTAATATAGAGTAACTGAAAGACTATTTGCCAAGCAAAGGGCAGATAAATTAAGGGTATTTAACTGAATGGCACGTGGATGCAGAATTAATAATTCATTTTATCTAAAGTGTATACGGTAGCAATAAGTAAAAAATCAGTTAAATCTGGTAGTTTGTTTTTTCTTTGTGGAGCTAACCTCTGAATCCCAGAAAACAT
Organism: Macrothele yani; assembly: GCA_039090855.1. Lineage (NCBI taxonomy): Eukaryota > Metazoa > Arthropoda > Arachnida > Araneae > Macrothelidae > Macrothele > Macrothele yani. The sequence goes on along the minus strand of CM077032.1, from coordinate 52,351,297 downwards.
CTTAGTTATGGAAAGAAAAAAGTAAATAATCAGTTAAAAATTATCTGGTAGTTTGTTTTTCTTTGTGGAGCTAACCTCTGAATCCCAGAAAACAGCTTAGTGATATGTATGTATGTATGTTTCTCTAAAGTGTATTATCAAATGTTTTGTATTTATGTGCACTAATTAGTGTCTATCTCCTAAAGATGGAAGTTGTGGCATTTATGGTTAATTATAGCTTGTCTCTTCAAGATAGGAAGATCCAGTATACAGGAAAATAACATTTGAAAAGGGAAAGAAAACTAGCTTTGCAACAGGAGGCAAACAGAAACAGTTTAATTTATGGTTAATTATAACCTGTCTCTTCAAGATAGAAAGATCCAGTATACAGGGAAAATGACATTTGAAAAGGGGGGAAAAACTAGCTATGTAGCAGGAAGTAAACAGAAACAGATTAATTTATGATTAATTATAGCCTGTCTTCAAGATAGGAAGATCCAGTATACAGGAAAATGACATTTGAAAAGGGAAAGAAAACTAGCTATGCAACAGGAAGCAAACAGAAACAGGGCTGGTTGAAGGCCAGAGTGAGCCCCTAGGCTAAGATGTCTGAGTGCTCCTCCTCCCCAAGACTGATGATGGAGTTATGAAAACTGTTAAAACATGAAACTAGTAATGTACATTAAATTTGTGATAGCCGTCCCAATGGCGAAGTGGTCTAAGTGATGGCTTCTGATCATTCGTCCAAAATGGGTCCGGGTTCAAATCCCAGTGAGGCATGGATGTTGTGTTTGTCTTATGACACTGGCTGTCTCCCTTTCCCGGAACCAGTGGCCCTAAATTAGGGACGGGTGACTGCTTATAACCCACTGAATTGGTCATTGTGGTCGTTAAACCTCTAATAAAAAAAAAGGTATTTGGGATAATTAAAACTTTGTGCATTCTTCAAACTAATAAATTATCTTCACAGTTTTAATAACAACAAGTAGCAGCATTTTCCACTGTTCTAATGAGATCATGAGTTAACAGCTAAATTTTCTTGATTTTTTATTGATTTAGCAATGCTTACTTTTCTTGGTGCATCTTTTTTGACACAAATAACAAAACTTTTTGCTGCAAACTTTTTGGTTCATTTATATGATAATTAAAGTCTCAGATAACTAAAAAGGTTAATAATCTAAAGCAACTTATGGGAATTTACTAGGAAATTTTTTTCATTTATAGCAAATTTTCGGAGAAAACTCTTCTCCTTCTTCAGGCTCTCTTGTTGTTGTCACTTTTTGCTTGTCACTATCATGGTTACGGTTTACCTTGACGGTTACGGTTAACCTTGACGGTTTAGGTTATTTTTCAACAAATCTTGCCAGATGTTAGGCAGGGAAAATCCTTTGCAGTCATTGATGATGGAATTTTGATTTTTCTCAATCTCTATTCCTTCTTTCAGTTTTCTTTTTTGGAAATTGCTTTGGAAACTGATTACTTTAAGGGAATTCCAATCCATGCTGTGCCCAGTTTCTCTAACATGCCTATCTAATTCAGTCTTGTTGGAGCAATTTTTTATAGCTGCTTTATGCTCAGCTATACGAGTTTCTAGTCTGCGACCTGTTTCACCTATGTAAGATAGTCCACAACTACAATTTACTTCATAAACTACTCCTTGCATTTTTAAAATATCTTCTTCTCTTTGAACTATTTTAGGGAAAAAATATTTAACTTTGTTCTCTAAACTTGGAGCTAGCCTAATATTGTATTTTTACTAATTCTCTTTAAAGCCTCAAATAAACCTTTGTGATACGAAATTTTTCTAGTGAATTTTACTTCTTGCTTTTGTGGGTTCTTCGTACCATTAAAATTCAGAAGCTTCTCAATTTCTTCTTTAGGATAGTTATTTTCTGCAAGTATGACTTTAAGCTCTTCTTTATGGGCTTCTTTTTTATCTGCAGTAGAAACTATTTTATTAATTTTTTCTAAAAACTGACTTGCTACATTTTTCTTAATAGAAACTGGATGATACGAATTGAAATCCAGTAGTCTTTTAGTATTCATTGGTTTTTTATACCAACTAGTGAGGAATTTTTCATCTTCATAATAGATAGTAATATCTAAGAAGTTTATTCTTCTTTCTTTTTGAAGTTTAATAGTGAACTTAAGGGAATCATCTAATTCATTGAATGAGTCTAGAATTCTTTCTGGAACAATTTCTGAGCTATCTATTATAAATAAGATGTCACAAGGAAAAAAACATATTAGTAGGAATTTTTGAAATGCTTACTTTCTCTTTGCAGAACAACTACTTTCAATTTGGGAAAACTTTTTTCATTCAAAAATCGGGGCTAGCTATGGGCTCCCCACTCTCCCCACTCTTAGCTAACTATTATGTGGGAAAACTAGAAGAAAAGATACTAGTACAACCCACATACTTCTGCTTATATAGCAGATACATGGATGACATCTTATTTATAATAGATAGCTCAGAAATTGTTCCAGAAAGAATTCTAGACTCATTCAATGAATTAGATGATTCCCTTAAGTTCACTATTGAACTTCAAAAAGAAAGAAGAATAAACTTCTTAGATATTACTATCTATTATGAAGATGAAAAATTCCTCACTAGTTGGTATAAAAAACCAATGAATACTAAAAGACTACTGGATTTCAATTCGTATCATCCAGTTTCTATTAAGAAAAATGTAGCAAGTCAGTTTTTAGAAAAAATTAATAAAATAGTTTCTACTGCAGATAAAAAAGAAGCCCATAAAGAAGAGCTTAAAGTCATACTTGCAGAAAATAACTATCCTAAAGAAGAAATTGAGAAGCTTCTGAATTTTAATGGTACGAAGAACCCACAAAAGCAAGAAGTAAAATTCACTAGAAAAATTTCGTATCACAAAGGTTTATTTGAGGCTTTAAAGAGAATTAGTAAAAAATACAATATTAGGCTAGCTCCAAGTTTAGAGAACAAAGTTAAAAAATTTGTCCCTAAAATAGTTCAAAGAGAAGAAGATATTTTAAAAATGCAAGGAGTAGTTTATGAAGTAAATTGTAGTTGTGGACTATCTTACATAGGTGAAACAGGTTGCAGACTAGAAACTCGTATAGCTGAGCATAAAGCAGCTATAAAAAATTGCTCCAACAAGACTGGATTAGATAGGCATGTTAGAGAAACTGGGCACAGCATGGATTGGAATTCCCTTAAAGTAATCAGTTTCCAAAGCAATTTCCAAAAAGAAAACTGAACGAAGGAATAGAGATTGAGAAAAATCAAAATTCCATCATCAATGACTGCAAAGGATTTTCCCTGCCTAACATCTGGCAAGATTTGTTGAAAAATAACCTAAACCGTCAAGGTTAACCGTAACCGTCAAGGTAAACCGTAACCATGATAGTGACAAGCAAAAAGTGACAACAACAAGAGAGCCTGAAGAAGGAGAAGAGTTTTCTCCGAAAATTTGCTATAAATGAAAAAAATTTCCTAGTAAATTCCCATAAGTTGCTTTAGATTATTAATTCAATTAAACTAGGAAGCCATTTCTCAATATGAGCTTTATTCAAAAAACTAAAAAGGTTTTAGTTATCTGAGAAATATATTTCATGCGCTAGTGTGTAAGCCATATTAACAGAAGCAAAGCATAGTAGTCATACAAATATGGGCGAAAGGGCAATGTGTGAGTGGTGATAGCCAAATAAACATAGTTTGGAACATTAAACAGAAGTCATCGCTCTTTCCATGTTACCAGACAGATCCAGATCACCAGACTTCTGTTTGATGTTCCTAATCCACTTCAATTGTCTGTATTAATCATAGTTTGGAAAATTAGTAATGTTTATCAAATGCTTTTTTGCTTATGTTTATCATCTGTGTTTTTACTTATGGGATGTTATTATGTTTATCATGTGTTTATCTATTTGCTGCTTTTGATTCACTAGAACAGATCCAGATTACCATACTTTTACAGTGGGCTTCTTGGGCCCTTGGTGATGGTGGGCCCCTAGGCTATTACCATTAGACACCCTTATTTTATTTTTTTATTTTTTTTATCCAGCCCTGATCAGAAGTGTATCATAAAATTCAGCAAATTCGTTTAAATGCAGTGTTCAACCTTTAAAGGTGGCAATCTGTATGTCATCCCTATAACACCTGAATGATAACCCACTGCCAAAATCATCTTCACTGTACTAACTTAAATGTGAAAATGTCAGTGGTGTGTAGTTCCAGTTGGATTATTTATCTAACTGGAACTACACACTGTGGAATGTATTGCATAAATAGTTTACTTTTCTCTCCTTTCATCCACACTACTCTGGAGGACTTGATCTTGTAGAAACCTGCTTGATGGAGTAAACCATTCTGATTTTGAGTTTCTCAATGTGACCCTCAAATTTGTTAAAATTACTTCTAAAAACTAAGCACTCCAGCCAGGGGAGCAGTCAAGGCTTGGTGGGGCCTGGCACTGCCAGACTACTTTTTACCTAACTGAATTAGACTTAATCTCTCTATATATAAAACAGACTATGTGTGTGTCTGTCGGTCGGATTTCACATAGAATTAGGTGACCTAGAGCAACGGAATTTGTTATGAAGGTACCTGTAGACATCTTCTGGTGCACCTTGAAGCAATTTTTTTTAAATTTGAAATTGATTTTTAGTTATTTAATGTTACGCGTTTCTACCCGATCTGAGTGTGTCTTTACGCTTTGTTGACATCAACCTGATCACACCGAAAGTTAAGGCGTGCAGAAAAGCAGTTCACCATAAATTTTAGACGTTTCTTTTTTAGAATTCCGTTACGACTATTTTCATTCGTAAATACATTTATTACGCCTTTTTTTGTAAGTGTTGTTTGCCGATTGTATTATGACCTTGAGGGCAGATAAGAAAAAAAAGAAAATAGAACATTGCTTTTCAATCTGCGTTATTAATTCAAAAGTGTCATATGTCAGAAGGTCATCATACAGTGACGACGTTATGAGTTAGAAAATAGAACGTTGTTTTAACGAAATTCTAAAAAAGAAGTGGCTCAAATTTATCGTGAACTACTTATCTTTGCACCTTTGCATTTGGTGTGATCGGGTTGCATGTAAAGAAAGCGTCTGTCGGTCGGATTTCACATAGAATTTGGCGACTCAGAGCGACGAAATTGGTTATAAAGGTACCTGTACACCTTCTGGTGCACCGCAAAGCTATTTTTTTTTCAGTTTGAATGTGATTTTTAGTTATTTAATGTTACGCGTTTCTACCCAATCTGAGTGTGTCTTTCCACTTTGTTGATATCAACTTGATCACACTGAATGTTAAGGCATGCAGAAAAGTAGTTCACCATAAATTTTAGGCGTTTCTTTTTGGAATTCCGTTACGACTATTTTCATTCGTAAATACATTTATTATGCCCTTTCTTGTAAGCATTGTTTGCCGATTGTATTATGACCTTGAGGGCGGAGAAGAAAAAAAGAAAATAGAACTTAGTTTTTCAATCTGCGTTATTAAAACTGTCATACGTCAGAAGGTCATCATACTGTCATGACATTGTGAGCTAGAAAATAGAACGTTGTTTTAACGTAATTCTAAAAAAGAAATGGCTCAAATTTATCGTGAACTACTTATCTTCACGCCTTTGCGTTGGGTGTGATCAGGTTGCATGTAAAGAAAGCGGAAAGGCACATATTTTTTGTTAAGCGTTGTTTGCCAATTGTATCATGACCTTGAGGGCGGAGAAGAAAAAAAGAAAATAGAACGTTGTTTTTCAATCTCCGTTATTAATTCAAAAGTGTCATACGTCAGAAGGTCATCCTTAGCCTGTCAGCCACGGGTACAACAGGCTAGTATACTATAAATTTCACTAAAATGTGGGATTTACTCAGGAATAAAAGGATATTACTTACAGTCGAATATTTGGGTAGCACCCTTACCCTTCCTCAGGACTATAACTATAGTAGGTGTTGCCACTTGTGAGCTAAATTCCAATATTTCAAATCATTTAATATTGTACTTCTTTTTCTCTCTATTTCAAGGTTCAAGAGAAATTGTGAGAAGGACTGGAAATACAAAGAAGAAGAGGTACAATATTAAATGATTTTAAATGTTGGAATTTAGCTCATGAATGGCTACACCAACTATAGTTGTAGTCCTGAGAAATGGTAGGGGTGCTAAACGAAAATTCGACTGTTAGTAATATCATTTTATTCCTGAGTAAATCCCATAATTTTGTGAAATTTATAGCATATTAAGTTTGTGAATAGCCATTTCATCAATTATTACCAAATTAATTAGGCTTTTTTAAATTTATTTATTCAATTGTCACCCATCAAAATTGACGTTTTCTTTAACACAAATAATCTTAATATTTTCCTCTCATGGTCACTACACTCAAATCTGCAGAACTTTTGTTTACCAAAACCACCTCAGAAATAGCCAGTGAGGAGGTACCAGACTGCACAAAGAAAGTAATTCAATCACAAAGACAAGGTATTACCATTGATCAAAGTCACTTCCTGTGTTTCTGACAATAGAGCGTATTGCAACATTTTTGAAATTTCATCTTGTAGTTGACCCACTTATCCAATTAACTTACTCTCCCAGGTAGTTTGGTAGTGTTTGACAGTGCCAAACCAGGTGTAGGTGACTGCCAGGGTACTTCTTTCAGAACTGCACCAATATATATATATCATCATCATCATCATCATTGTCAACCATTATCAATCCACTGCTGGACGAAGGTCTCCCCAAGTTTCCTCCACAACGGTCTGTCTTGTGCCAGTCTCCTCCATGTCACCCCTGCATACTTTCGAATTTCATCCACCCATCTCCCATGTGGTCTTCTTCTGGGTCTTTTCCTGTCCCTTGGAATCCAATCTAAAATTTCGGCTGTCCATCAATGATCTGTCCTTCTGGCAGTATGTCCAGCCCATTGCCATTTCAGGGATTTAACTCTGATCATGATGTCTTCCACTCTTGTCATTTTTCGGATCCACGAGTTCCTCTTCTTATCTCTCCTGGTTACACCAAGCATGCACCTCTCCATGCTGCTTTGAGTTGTCTGCAGCCTTTGTATGTCTCTTTTAGTTAAGGTCCACGTCTCTGCACCATACGTAAGCACTGGAAGGATGCATTGATCAAACACTTTTCTTTTAAGACATAATGGCATATTGCTCTTGAAAATTATGCTGTTTCTTCCAAAAGCTCTCCAGGCAAGTTTTGTACGCCGATTAATTTCTTCACCAATGTGACCCTCACTTGATATCTGCTGTCCAAGATAAACGTACATGTCTGTTATCTCCAGATTTTCTCCATCAATCGATAAATCTTCATTTCTTGTAAAAGCATTGAACATCACTTTTGTCTTCTGAAAGTTCATTTTTAATCCCACTTCTTTACTCTTGTCAGCAAGTTCCTGGATCATACTCTGCAGCTCTGATGGGCTAGTTGCAAAAATGACTACGTCATCAGCAAAACGAAGGTGGGTTAGATAATTTCCATTAATCTTTATCCCCTTGTTTTCCCAGCTCAGTGACTGAAAAACATCCTCCAATGTGGCATTGAAGAGCTTCGGAGATATGGTGTCACCTTGTCTCACTCCCTTTCCAATTTTTATGTGTGTTGTATTTTCAAACAGCCTAATCTTTGCACTTGCATTTTCATAGATGTTATTAATGATATTAATGTATGCATCTTCAATACTGCAGGTTTTCAGAGCCATTGTAACTGCTGATGGTTTCACCGAATCAAAGGCTTTTTCATAATCGATAAAAGCCATGCACAATGGAAGTTCATATTCCCTCGCTCTTTCAATTAGTTCTCTCAGCACATGGATATGATCTATTGTGCTGTAGCCACTCCTGAATCCAGCTTGTTCTCTCGGTTGAGCCATGTCCAGTGTTACCTTCAAGCGGTGTGAAAGAATTTTAGTGAAGATTTTATAAACTACTGATAGGAGGCTGATAGGTCTGTAGTTTCCGAGATCCTCAATGTCACCTTTCTTATGTAGCAGGATCATTGTAGCGGTGTTCCAATCCTCAGGAATCTTTCCTTCATTAAGGCATCGAGTGAAAATTTGGGCGAGTACTGTTTCGATTTCTCCACTTGCTTCTTGTATGATGTCTACAGTAATTCCATCTTCTCCTGGAGCTTTTCCCCGCTTCATGTTCTTGATTGCATGTGCAACTTCTGCTGGAAGGACTGGAGGAACTCTGGTACTGGTATCTTTCATGATGTCTGGAGTGCATGTATCATCCCTTTCATATAATTTGGAGTAGAAATCTTTCACTCTTGTCAAAATTTCGCCTCTATTTCTTGTTACAGAACCATCTTCTTTTCTCAGTGCCATAATCTGTTTTCTTCCCTTGCTGAGATGTCCCTTTGCTATCTTTAGGCTTTGGTTGTTTTCAATTGCTTTCCTCACTAGTTCACAGTTGAATTTTCTTACGTCTTCAGTGATACTTTTTCGTACTGTCTTGCATAGCTCTATATATTCCACTTTGGAAGTCACATCTTCTTTAGTTGTCCTCATCTCTCTTCTTTTTTGCATCAACATTTTCGTTTTTCCTGATAATTTATTTACATGCAACTTGTTCTTAGACCCAGCTAATTTTGTTGCTGTTTCCATAAGAGCTTTGGTTACTTTTCTGTTAACTTCAGAGATGTCCACTTCTTCCGATGTTAGGCCTTCTAAAGCAGAGAACCTGTTCTTCAGTTCCAACTTGAAGGTATTATGGTGTTTTTTAAGGTTGGTTATGTCAATAGATTTTGTTTGTCTAATGAGCTTGCCACGTTCCAGTTTAGTGTTGAGGTGCATCTTACATCTCACCAATCTATGGTCACTACCTGTGTTGAACTTGTTTAGCACACTGCAGTCTTCTATGACGAATTTCTTGTTACACATAATAAAATCAATTTCACTTGTCGTCCCATTTGGATGTCTCCATGTCCATTTCCTGTGTGGCTTTTTCTTGAAGAAGGAGTTCAAGATGAAAAACCCTTCTGCCTCTGCAAACTCAACGAGAGTATTTCCCCGCTGGTTTCTGTTGCCGTGACCGAATTTACCTACTGAAGTTTCATTCTGTTGCCGTTGCCCTATTTTTGCATTGAAATCTCCCATAATTATATATATATATATATATATATATGATTTCGAAGGTTTGTGCCACCCCCCTCCCCCACCTGCTGGTGGCAGGGAGTCAGAGGCGTAGTTGGAGTATTTTTTTCTGGGAGGCTTTCACCAATGAAACAAAATAAAATCATGGTCCTTCGCACTGCCCTAAGAAATTTCTGGCTATGCCACTGGTTGGAATAACGTCTTCAAAACGCCAGGGCAGTTCTTTTTTTTTTCAGGACTGCACCATTGGCTTTAGCTATCAGTGAGCTACACTAAAGAAATACCCCTCCTACTTTTCCTCTCTTTCGAGCTCTAAATGTTTGACCTTGCCATGAAGAAGTAATATCTCTGACTTACTGAACTCACCTTATTCTATAAGACTTGTAGGTATGATGGTTGTCTTGGTTTCAAAACAGATTTATTTTTTAATGATTCAATAAATTGAAATGGTATTAATACAGTAATAATAGTAAGTATTATCTGCATTGTACTATTCAGTTTTATTTGTAGAAATAAAAATTGGTATATCACGGCAATTTTTGGTGGTTGCTGTTTCCATAACAAGGTAAAACTGCTTTTATCACATATATTCCCAAAATTTTGGTGGCCCTCAATATGCAGTGCCCTTGGGCCAAGTAGGCCCAATGATAAACCCACATTTTGCAGGAATTAATAACTAATTAGTTAAGGCTGTACAACAAAGGTTGTCGTATAGAAGTCATGGAAATGTCAATTAAATACAAGGAGCTGTGCAAAAGCAAATGCTCAGCAACAAAAAAAAAATGCTTATTTTATGTACAAATGTGCAGAGATGTCACCAAGGGGGTGAGAGGGTGGGCTTGAAATTGTTTTGCCTACCCTGCCACTCATCCAGTTCAAGATGTGACACGTTTTATTCATTTATTTTTTTAACTTTAAAATATAATCTGGAATTTGGCAAGGAATAATGACTCCCATGTTTTTGTCATGCAGCTGTACATATTTCCCCCTAGAAAGTCTTTTTTTCCTTCTACGTAGAAAGGGTATCAACATCCACAGGGCCATGAAAATTCAGTTCTTTTCCATTCATCCAAATCCTAAATTCAAGTCTTTTTTCAAGTTAGTATGATCAGGGGCAAATAGGAATTTACTGAGGCCATCGGTAATTGCTCTGCTGTTTGTTTTTACTACTAAGCAGGGGATTCCAACGAGGAAAGTGGGGTCGGAAGCTATACCAGTGTTCTTAAGCCAGCCCTAGGGTAATGACGGAGCAGGTCATAGCTGATGACTGCTTTGGAAAAGATGAATGCAAGACAAGGACTCTGGCTTGAAGGAAAGGAGTTGGAGAGAAAAAGTATTGTCTGTCTGCGTGTTGGAATCATACTAACTTGAACTGTTGGGGGGGGTGCATATTAATCACACTGACTTGAACATTTCCCCTCAATGCTAATCCACAAAAACATTTGCTTTAAGACCTTTCTCCTAGGCATGAAATTTTCTTCTAATCAGGGCATGTTACTGGTGCTGGTGGTGGTGTGTCATGTCTATTATACAGTATGTAACTCCTTAGGATTTACTAATTTTTGTTAAAAATGGATGGACAGAACATTAGCAAAAAATTACTCCAAACTTTAGATTCTTTCCAAAAAGTGCAAAAACTTCAAGACAGTTCCAAAATTAATGAGTATGTATCCAGGAGGAAGGGGGGGAGAGATTGCGAATGCTTTTGCAGTCTGTAGAAAAAGGAAAGCAAATTATTTCTTTCAGTGTTTTGTAAATAAACTTGTTATCAAACTTGCCCCACCAAAAATAATACTCACCAACCCACAGCCCATCCTGATTTTGAAGTCTAGCAACATCCCTACATATTGTACTCTGAAAATATTTATGTGAGCATGAAACAAACATTGTAAGTATGATTTACAAATAACAATAATTTTAACTAAAAGATATTTATAAGGGATTTTCACATCAATTGCATTCAGCTAAGGGAATTTTAAGAATAAATGCTTTAACTTGTTGTAAGGGTCGCCAGCAATCAAACTGTCAATTATGAATTTATTTAATTTAATGTTGTGATGAACACGTGCGGACGGATACTTCATTCCGCCATTTTGTTGTTTCAACTAAGAACTGACAGTTATCCCCATGTGGTACAATTTTAATCCTATGTGAGGATTAAGGGAGTGGTGTATGAACGCCAGGGGCACCTGACCTTGAAGAGTTGGCTGCTTGTCGTCATACCGCTTTTGTATACGTGCAAGGTTGTAATCGCCTGCAGGTATCCGACGACATTCCTGAGCTCAGGCATTTCACATGCTGACCGGGTGATGAGTTTTCTTGCGCATGCGTGGGAGAGGACCGAAAGGGCCAGGAGAATTTAGTGAGACAGTTGAGCTTCGGTCGTCAAGGAGAGAGGGTCCTAGTTTGAACACTGGTTTTTGGTGGAAGGGCTGCAGGTATCGCAGAAGCACAGCGTGGTGAACGGGAAGGAGGATTCCTTCGTCCACCGGGTATCGCAGAAAGAATTGTGAAAAGGTAGCACGTGGTCAGCATGGGGACCCTGAGCGGGAAGCCATCGGAAACTCGTGAAGCAAATGTTTGCGGAATAATAAAATCTTGCTGTTTTTTATTTCCCTGTACTGGACTGAGTTTTGTCGAGGTAATATTCTTCCACACAAGGACGCCTTGATAGTCAGATCGTACAGTAAAGGCGAGGCGGTAGCTCGCTATATGGCGGGAAAGAAAAGGTATTATCTAAAAATTGATATGTCTGGCCCTACACTTGTAATAAAATTTCACTGCATTCTTCGGTATTCAGTGGAGTTTTAAGTTTCCAACGCTAAATATAACTTCAGTTCCCAACATAGAATTGAGTGAAAACACAAAGAGTTACGTATAATAAAAAACGTCATTAAGCAGGAGTTCCTGTGCATTCCAGGGTCTTTATTATCCATGATAATCTACACCCTGGGCAGTATACTGTCCTTGTGAAGTTCTCTAACCAAGTTCGGGGCTGGTGACTTCCTACAAACAACCATTTGCCCCTTGCCCCTGCCCCCAGATATTTTATGTTACCGAGCCAAATGTTAATATATTTTTGATCACCCATGATAAACTACACTCTCTGATCATTCGTCCGTAAGGGGTCCGGGTTCGAATCCCGGTCAGGCATGGATGTTGTGTTTGTCTTACGGCACTGGCTCTCTCCCTTCCCTGGAACCAGTGACCCTAAATTAGGGACGGGCGACTGCTTATAGCCCATTGAGTTGCTCACGGCGGTCGTTAAACCTCCAATCAAAAAAAAAAAAAAAAACTACACTCTGGGCAGTGTACTGTCCTTGTGAAGTTCTCTAACCAAGTTCGGGGCTGGTATGCTTATGACTTCCTACTGCAAGCTCTTCTGACTAGGGTTTAACCTCTAGCAGTATTTCTTTCAGTTATGCATCAAACGATCATCCCCCCCCCCCTTCAACGACATTTTATGTTACCGAGCCAAATGTTCATAAATTTTTGATCACCCTTGATAAACTACACTTTGGGCATTATACTGTCCTTGTGAAGTTCTCTAACCAAGTTCGGGGCTGGTATGCTTATGACTTCCTACTACCAGCTGTTCTGACTAGGGTTTAACCTCTAGCAGTGTTTCTTTCAGTTATACATCAAACAATCATTTGCCCCCTGCCCCCGCCCCCAGATATTTTATGTTACCGAGCCAAATGTTAATATATTTTTGATCACCCATGATAAACTACACTCTGGGCAGTGTACTGTCCTTGTGAAGTTCTCTAACCAAGTTCGGGGCTGGTGACTTCCTACCAACAACCATTTGCCCCTTGCCCCTGCCCCCAGATATTTTATGTTACCGAGCCAAATGTTAATAAATTTTTGATCACCCATGATAAACTACACTCTGGGCAGTGTACTGTCCTTGTGAAGTTCTCTAACCAAGTTCGGGGCTGGTATGCTTATGACTTCCTACTGCAAGCTCTTCTGACTAGGGTTTAACCTCTAGCAGTATTTCTTTCAGTTATGCATCAAACGATCATCCCCCCTCCCCCTTCAACGACATTTTATGTTACCGAGCCAAATGTTCATAAATTTTTGATCACCCTTGATAAACTACACTTTGGGCATTATACTGTCCTTGTGAAGTTCTCTAACCAAGTTCGGGGCTGGTATGCTTATGACTTCCTACTACCAGCTGTTCTGACTAGGGTTTAACCTCTAGCAGTGTTTCTTTCAGTTATACATCAAACAACCATTTGTCCCCTGCCCCCTCCCCCAGATATTTTATGTTACCGAGCCAAATGTTAATATATTTTTGATCACCCATGATAAACTACACTCTGGGCAGTGTACTGTCCTTGTGAAGTTCTCTAACCAAGTTTGGGGCTGGTATGCTTATGACTTCCTACTGCAAGCTCTTCTGACTAGGGCTCAACCTGTAGCAGTATTTCTTTCAGTTATGCATCAAACGATCAATTCGCCTCCACCCCCTTCCATGACATTTTATGTTACCGAGCCAAATGTTAATAAATTTTTGATCATTCTTGATAAACTACACTCTGGGCAGTATACTGTCCTTGTGAAGTTCTCTAACGGGGCTGGTATGCTTATGACTTCCTACTGCTAGCTCTTCTGACTAGGGTTTAACCTCTAGCAGTATTTCTTTCAGTTATGCATCAAACGGTCATTTGCCCCCCCCTTCAACAACATTTTATGTTACCGAGCCAAATGTTAATATATTTTTGATCACCCATGATAAACTACACTCTGGGCAGTATACTGTCCTTGTGAAGTTCTCTAACCAAGTTTGGGGCTGGTATGCTTATGACTTCCTACTGCAAGCTCTGCTGACTAGGGCTTAACCTGTAGCAGTATTTCTTTCAGTTATGCATCAAACGGTCAAATTTGCCTTCCCCCTTCAACAACATTTTATGTTACCGAGCCAAATGTTCATAAATTTTTTATCGTTCGTGATAAACTACACTCTGGGCAGTATACTGTCCTTGTGAAGTTCTCTAACCAAGTTCTGGGGCTGGTATGCTTATGACTTCCTACTACCAGCTGTTCTGACTAGGGTTTAACCTCTAGCAGTGTTTCTTTCAGTTATACATCAAACAATCATTTGCCTTCCCCCAGAAATTTTATGTTACCGAGCCAAATGTTCAATAAGTTTTTTATCGTTCGTGATAAACTACATTCTGGGCAGTATACTGTCCTTGTGAAGTTCTCTAACCAAGTTTGGGGCTGGTATGCTTATGACTTCCTACTACCAGCTGTTCTGACTAGGGTTTAACCTCTAGCAGTGTTTCTTTCAGTTATACATCAAACAATCATTTGCCTTCCCCCAGAAATTTTATGTTACCGAGCCAAATGTTAATAAATTTTTGATCACCCTTGATAAACTACATTCTGGGTAGTATTCTGTCCTTGTGAAGTTCTCTAACCAAGTTCTGGGCTGGTATGCTTATGACTTCCTACTACCAGCTGTTCTGACTAGGGTTTAACCTCTAGCAGTGTTTCTTTCAGTTATACATCAAACAATCATTTGCCTTCCCCCAGAAATTTTATGTTACCGAGCCAAATGTTAATAAATTTTTGATCACCCTTGATAAACTACATTCTGGGTAGTATTCTGTCCTTGTGAAGTTCTCTAACCAAGTTCTGGGCTGGTATGCTTATGACTTCCTACTACCAGCTGTTCTGACTAGGGTTTAACCTCTAGCAGTGTTTCTTTCAGTTATACATCAAACAATCATTTGCCTTCCCCCCAGAAATTTTATGTTACCGAGCCAAATGTTAATAAATTTTTGATCACCCTTGATAAACTACATTCTGGGTAGTATTCTGTCCTTGTGAAGTTCTCTAACCAAGTTCTGGGCTGGTATGCTTATGACTTCCTACTACCAGCTGTTCTGACTAGGGTTTAACCTCTAGCAGTGTTTCTTTCAGTTATACATCAAACAATCATTTGCCTTCCCCCAGAAATTTTATGTTACCGAGCCAAATGTTAATAAATTTTTGATCACCCTTGATAAACTACATTCTGGGTAGTATTCTGTCCTTGTGAAGTTCTCTAACCAAGTTCTGGGCTGGTATGCTTATGACTTCCTACTACCAGCTGTTCTGACTAGGGTTTAACCTCTAGCAGTGTTTCTTTCAGTTATACATCAAACAATCATTTGCCTTCCCCCAGAAATTTTATGTTACCGAGCCAAATGTTAATAAATTTTTGATCACCCTTGATAAACTACATTCTGGGTAGTATTCTGTCCTTGTGAAGTTCTCTAACCAAGTTCTGGGCTGGTATGCTTATGACTTCCTACTACCAGCTGTTCTGACTAGGGTTTAACCTCTAGCAGTGTTTCTTTCAGTTATACATCAAACAATCATTTGCCTTCCCCCAGAAATTTTATGTTACCGAGCCAAATGTTAATAAATTTTTGATCACCCTTGATAAACTACATTCTGGGTAGTATTCTGTCCTTGTGAAGTTCTCTAACCAAGTTCTGGGCTGGTATGCTTATGACTTCCTACTACCAGCTGTTCTGACTAGGGTTTAACCTCTAGCAGTGTTTCTTTCAGTTATACATCAAACAATCATTTGCCTTCCCCCAGACATTTTATGTTACCGAGCCAAATGTTAATAAATTTTTGATCACCCTTGATAAACTACATTCTGGGTAGTATTCTGTCCTTGTGAAGTTCTCTAACCAAGTTCTGGGCTGGTATGCTTATGACTTCCTACTACCAGCTGTTCTGACTAGGGTTTAACCTCTAGCAGTGTTTCTTTCAGTTATACATCAAACAATCATTTGCCTTCCCCCCAGACATTTTATGTTACCGAGCCAAATGTTAATAAATTTTTGATCACCCTTGATAAACTACATTCTGGGTAGTATTCTGTCCTTGTGAAGTTCTCTAACCAAGTTCTGGGCTGGTATGCTTATGACTTCCTACTACCAGCTGTTCTGACTAGGGTTTAACCTCTAGCAGTGTTTCTTTCAGTTATACATCAAACAATCATTTGCCTTCCCCCAGACATTTTATGTTACCGAGCCAAATGTTAATAAATTTTTGATCACCCTTGATAAACTACATTCTGGGTAGTATTCTGTCCTTGTGAAGTTCTCTAACCAAGTTCTGGGCTGGTATGCTTATGACTTCCTACTACCAGCTGTTCTGACTAGGGTTTAACCTCTAGCAGTGTTTCTTTCAGTTATACATCAAACAATCATTTGCCTTCCCCCAGAAATTTTATGTTACCGAGCCAAATGTTAATAAATTTTTGATCACCCTTGATAAACTACATTCTGGGTAGTATTCTGTCCTTGTGAAGTTCTCTAACCAAGTTCTGGGCTGGTATGCTTATGACTTCCTACTACCAGCTGTTCTGACTAGGGTTTAACCTCTAGCAGTGTTTCTTTCAGTTATACATCAAACAATCATTTGCCTTCCCCCCAGAAATTTTATGTTACCGAGCCAAATGTTAATAAATTTTTGATCACCCTTGATAAACTACATTCTGGGTAGTATTCTGTCCTTGTGAAGTTCTCTAACCAAGTTCTGGGCTGGTATGCTTATGACTTCCTACTACCAGCTGTTCTGACTAGGGTTTAACCTCTAGCAGTGTTTCTTTCAGTTATACATCAAACAATCATTTGCCTTCCCCCAGAAATTTTATGTTACCGAGCCAAATGTTAATAAATTTTTGATCACCCTTGATAAACTACATTCTGGGTAGTATTCTGTCCTTGTGAAGTTCTCTAACCAAGTTCTGGGCTGGTATGCTTATGACTTCCTACTACCAGCTGTTCTGACTAGGGTTTAACCTCTAGCAGTGTTTCTTTCAGTTATACATCAAACAATCATTTGCCTTCCCCCCAGACATTTTATGTTACCGAGCCAAATGTTAATAAATTTTTGATCACCCTTGATAAACTACATTCTGGGTAGTATTCTGTCCTTGTGAAGTTCTCTAACCAAGTTCTGGGCTGGTATGCTTATGACTTCCTACTACCAGCTGTTCTGACTAGGGTTTAACCTCTAGCAGTGTTTCTTTCAGTTATACATCAAACAATCATTTGCCTTCCCCCCAGACATTTTATGTTACCGAGCCAAATGTTAATAAATTTTTGATCACCCTTGATAAACTACATTCTGGGTAGTATTCTGTCCTTGTGAAGTTCTCTAACCAAGTTCTGGGCTGGTATGCTTATGACTTCCTACTACCAGCTGTTCTGACTAGGGTTTAACCTCTAGCAGTGTTTCTTTCAGTTATACATCAAACAATCATTTGCCTTCCCCCCAGACATTTTATGTTACCGAGCCAAATGTTAATAAATTTTTGATCACCCTTGATAAACTACATTCTGGGTAGTATTCTGTCCTTGTGAAGTTCTCTAACCAAGTTCTGGGCTGGTATGCTTATGACTTCCTACTACCAGCTGTTCTGACTAGGGTTTAACCTCTAGCAGTGTTTCTTTCAGTTATACATCAAACAATCATTTGCCTTCCCCCAGAAATTTTATGTTACCGAGCCAAATGTTAATAAATTTTTGATCACCCTTGATAAACTACATTCTGGGTAGTATTCTGTCCTTGTGAAGTTCTCTAACCAAGTTCTGGGCTGGTATGCTTATGACTTCCTACTACCAGCTGTTCTGACTAGGGTTTAACCTCTAGCAGTGTTTCTTTCAGTTATACATCAAACAATCATTTGCCTTCCCCCAGACATTTTATGTTACCGAGCCAAATGTTAATAAATTTTTGATCACCCTTGATAAACTACATTCTGGGTAGTATTCTGTCCTTGTGAAGTTCTCTAACCAAGTTCTGGGCTGGTATGCTTATGACTTCCTACTACCAGCTGTTCTGACTAGGGTTTAACCTCTAGCAGTGTTTCTTTCAGTTATACATCAAACAATCATTTGCCTTCCCCCAGAAATTTTATGTTACCGAGCCAAATGTTAATAAATTTTTGATCACCCTTGATAAACTACATTCTGGGTAGTATTCTGTCCTTGTGAAGTTCTCTAACCAAGTTCTGGGCTGGTATGCTTATGACTTCCTACTACCAGCTGTTCTGACTAGGGTTTAACCTCTAGCAGTGTTTCTTTCAGTTATACATCAAACAATCATTTGCCTTCCCCCAGACATTTTATGTTACCGAGCCAAATGTTAATAAATTTTTGATCACCCTTGATAAACTACATTCTGGGTAGTATTCTGTCCTTGTGAAGTTCTCTAACCAAGTTCTGGGCTGGTATGCTTATGACTTCCTACTACCAGCTGTTCTGACTAGGGTTTAACCTCTAGCAGTGTTTCTTTCAGTTATACATCAAACAATCATTTGCCTTCCCCCAGAAATTTTATGTTACCGAGCCAAATGTTAATAAATTTTTGATCACCCTTGATAAACTACATTCTGGGTAGTATTCTGTCCTTGTGAAGTTCTCTAACCAAGTTCTGGGCTGGTATGCTTATGACTTCCTACTACCAGCTGTTCTGACTAGGGTTTAACCTCTAGCAGTGTTTCTTTCAGTTATACATCAAACAATCATTTGCCTTCCCCCCAGAAATTTTATGTTACCGAGCCAAATGTTAATAAATTTTTGATCACCCTTGATAAACTACATTCTGGGTAGTATTCTGTCCTTGTGAAGTTCTCTAACCAAGTTCTGGGCTGGTATGCTTATGACTTCCTACTACCAGCTGTTCTGACTAGGGTTTAACCTCTAGCAGTGTTTCTTTCAGTTATACATCAAACAATCATTTGCCTTCCCCCCAGACATTTTATGTTACCGAGCCAAATGTTAATAAATTTTTGATCACCCTTGATAAACTACATTCTGGGTAGTATTCTGTCCTTGTGAAGTTCTCTAACCAAGTTCTGGGCTGGTATGCTTATGACTTCCTACTACCAGCTGTTCTGACTAGGGTTTAACCTCTAGCAGTGTTTCTTTCAGTTATACATCAAACAATCATTTGCCTTCCCCCCAGAAATTTTATGTTACCGAGCCAAATGTTAATAAATTTTTGATCACCCTTGATAAACTACATTCTGGGTAGTATTCTGTCCTTGTGAAGTTCTCTAACCAAGTTCTGGGCTGGTATGCTTATGACTTCCTACTACCAGCTGTTCTGACTAGGGTTTAACCTCTAGCAGTGTTTCTTTCAGTTATACATCAAACAATCATTTGCCTTCCCCCAGACATTTTATGTTACCGAGCCAAATGTTAATAAATTTTTGATCACCCTTGATAAACTACATTCTGGGTAGTATTCTGTCCTTGTGAAGTTCTCTAACCAAGTTCTGGGCTGGTATGCTTATGACTTCCTACTACCAGCTGTTCTGACTAGGGTTTAACCTCTAGCAGTGTTTCTTTCAGTTATACATCAAACAATCATTTGCCTTCCCCCAGACATTTTATGTTACCGAGCCAAATGTTAATAAATTTTTGATCACCCTTGATAAACTACATTCTGGGTAGTATTCTGTCCTTGTGAAGTTCTCTAACCAAGTTCTGGGCTGGTATGCTTATGACTTCCTACTACCAGCTGTTCTGACTAGGGTTTAACCTCTAGCAGTGTTTCTTTCAGTTATACATCAAACAATCATTTGCCTTCCCCCAGACATTTTATGTTACCGAGCCAAATGTTAATAAATTTTTGATCACCCTTGATAAACTACATTCTGGGTAGTATTCTGTCCTTGTGAAGTTCTCTAACCAAGTTCTGGGCTGGTATGCTTATGACTTCCTACTACCAGCTGTTCTGACTAGGGTTTAACCTCTAGCAGTGTTTCTTTCAGTTATACATCAAACAATCATTTGCCTTCCCCCCAGACATTTTATGTTACCGAGCCAAATGTTAATAAATTTTTGATCACCCTTGATAAACTACATTCTGGGTAGTATTCTGTCCTTGTGAAGTTCTCTAACCAAGTTCTGGGCTGGTATGCTTATGACTTCCTACTACCAGCTGTTCTGACTAGGGTTTAACCTCTAGCAGTGTTTCTTTCAGTTATACATCAAACAATCATTTGCCTTCCCCCAGACATTTTATGTTACCGAGCCAAATGTTAATAAATTTTTGATCACCCTTGATAAACTACATTCTGGGTAGTATTCTGTCCTTGTGAAGTTCTCTAACCAAGTTCTGGGCTGGTATGCTTATGACTTCCTACTACCAGCTGTTCTGACTAGGGTTTAACCTCTAGCAGTGTTTCTTTCAGTTATACATCAAACAATCATTTGCCTTCCCCCCAGAAATTTTATGTTACCGAGCCAAATGTTAATAAATTTTTGATCACCCTTGATAAACTACATTCTGGGTAGTATTCTGTCCTTGTGAAGTTCTCTAACCAAGTTCTGGGCTGGTATGCTTATGACTTCCTACTACCAGCTGTTCTGACTAGGGTTTAACCTCTAGCAGTGTTTCTTTCAGTTATACATCAAACAATCATTTGCCTTCCCCCAGACATTTTATGTTACCGAGCCAAATGTTAATAAATTTTTGATCACCCTTGATAAACTACATTCTGGGTAGTATTCTGTCCTTGTGAAGTTCTCTAACCAAGTTCTGGGCTGGTATGCTTATGACTTCCTACTACCAGCTGTTCTGACTAGGGTTTAACCTCTAGCAGTGTTTCTTTCAGTTATACATCAAACAATCATTTGCCTTCCCCCAGACATTTTATGTTACCGAGCCAAATGTTAATAAATTTTTGATCACCCTTGATAAACTACATTCTGGGTAGTATTCTGTCCTTGTGAAGTTCTCTAACCAAGTTCTGGGCTGGTATGCTTATGACTTCCTACTACCAGCTGTTCTGACTAGGGTTTAACCTCTAGCAGTGTTTCTTTCAGTTATACATCAAACAATCATTTGCCTTCCCCCCAGACATTTTATGTTACCGAGCCAAATGTTAATAAATTTTTGATCACCCTTGATAAACTACATTCTGGGTAGTATTCTGTCCTTGTGAAGTTCTCTAACCAAGTTCTGGGCTGGTATGCTTATGACTTCCTACTACCAGCTGTTCTGACTAGGGTTTAACCTCTAGCAGTGTTTCTTTCAGTTATACATCAAACAATCATTTGCCTTCCCCCCAGAAATTTTATGTTACCGAGCCAAATGTTAATAAATTTTTGATCACCCTTGATAAACTACATTCTGGGTAGTATTCTGTCCTTGTGAAGTTCTCTAACCAAGTTCTGGGCTGGTATGCTTATGACTTCCTACTACCAGCTGTTCTGACTAGGGTTTAACCTCTAGCAGTGTTTCTTTCAGTTATACATCAAACAATCATTTGCCTTCCCCCAGACATTTTATGTTACCGAGCCAAATGTTAATAAATTTTTGATCACCCTTGATAAACTACATTCTGGGTAGTATTCTGTCCTTGTGAAGTTCTCTAACCAAGTTCTGGGCTGGTATGCTTATGACTTCCTACTACCAGCTGTTCTGACTAGGGTTTAACCTCTAGCAGTGTTTCTTTCAGTTATACATCAAACAATCATTTGCCTTCCCCCAGAAATTTTATGTTACCGAGCCAAATGTTAATAAATTTTTGATCACCCTTGATAAACTACATTCTGGGTAGTATTCTGTCCTTGTGAAGTTCTCTAACCAAGTTCTGGGCTGGTATGCTTATGACTTCCTACTACCAGCTGTTCTGACTAGGGTTTAACCTCTAGCAGTGTTTCTTTCAGTTATACATCAAACAATCATTTGCCTTCCCCCCAGACATTTTATGTTACCGAGCCAAATGTTAATAAATTTTTGATCACCCTTGATAAACTACATTCTGGGTAGTATTCTGTCCTTGTGAAGTTCTCTAACCAAGTTCTGGGCTGGTATGCTTATGACTTCCTACTACCAGCTGTTCTGACTAGGGTTTAACCTCTAGCAGTGTTTCTTTCAGTTATACATCAAACAATCATTTGCCTTCCCCCCAGAAATTTTATGTTACCGAGCCAAATGTTAATAAATTTTTGATCACCCTTGATAAACTACATTCTGGGTAGTATTCTGTCCTTGTGAAGTTCTCTAACCAAGTTCTGGGCTGGTATGCTTATGACTTCCTACTACCAGCTGTTCTGACTAGGGTTTAACCTCTAGCAGTGTTTCTTTCAGTTATACATCAAACAATCATTTGCCTTCCCCCAGACATTTTATGTTACCGAGCCAAATGTTAATAAATTTTTGATCACCCTTGATAAACTACATTCTGGGTAGTATTCTGTCCTTGTGAAGTTCTCTAACCAAGTTCTGGGCTGGTATGCTTATGACTTCCTACTACCAGCTGTTCTGACTAGGGTTTAACCTCTAGCAGTGTTTCTTTCAGTTATACATCAAACAATCATTTGCCTTCCCCCCAGAAATTTTATGTTACCGAGCCAAATGTTAATAAATTTTTGATCACCCTTGATAAACTACATTCTGGGTAGTATTCTGTCCTTGTGAAGTTCTCTAACCAAGTTCTGGGCTGGTATGCTTATGACTTCCTACTACCAGCTGTTCTGACTAGGGTTTAACCTCTAGCAGTGTTTCTTTCAGTTATACATCAAACAATCATTTGCCTTCCCCCAGACATTTTATGTTACCGAGCCAAATGTTAATAAATTTTTGATCACCCTTGATAAACTACATTCTGGGTAGTATTCTGTCCTTGTGAAGTTCTCTAACCAAGTTCTGGGCTGGTATGCTTATGACTTCCTACTACCAGCTGTTCTGACTAGGGTTTAACCTCTAGCAGTGTTTCTTTCAGTTATACATCAAACAATCATTTGCCTTCCCCCAGACATTTTATGTTACCGAGCCAAATGTTAATAAATTTTTGATCACCCTTGATAAACTACATTCTGGGTAGTATTCTGTCCTTGTGAAGTTCTCTAACCAAGTTCTGGGCTGGTATGCTTATGACTTCCTACTACCAGCTGTTCTGACTAGGGTTTAACCTCTAGCAGTGTTTCTTTCAGTTATACATCAAACAATCATTTGCCTTCCCCCAGACATTTTATGTTACCGAGCCAAATGTTAATAAATTTTTGATCACCCTTGATAAACTACATTCTGGGTAGTATTCTGTCCTTGTGAAGTTCTCTAACCAAGTTCTGGGCTGGTATGCTTATGACTTCCTACTACCAGCTGTTCTGACTAGGGTTTAACCTCTAGCAGTGTTTCTTTCAGTTATACATCAAACAATCATTTGCCTTCCCCCAGAAATTTTATGTTACCGAGCCAAATGTTAATAAATTTTTGATCACCCTTGATAAACTACATTCTGGGTAGTATTCTGTCCTTGTGAAGTTCTCTAACCAAGTTCTGGGCTGGTATGCTTATGACTTCCTACTACCAGCTGTTCTGACTAGGGTTTAACCTCTAGCAGTGTTTCTTTCAGTTATACATCAAACAATCATTTGCCTTCCCCCAGACATTTTATGTTACCGAGCCAAATGTTAATAAATTTTTGATCACCCTTGATAAACTACATTCTGGGTAGTATTCTGTCCTTGTGAAGTTCTCTAACCAAGTTCTGGGCTGGTATGCTTATGACTTCCTACTACCAGCTGTTCTGACTAGGGTTTAACCTCTAGCAGTGTTTCTTTCAGTTATACATCAAACAATCATTTGCCTTCCCCCAGACATTTTATGTTACCGAGCCAAATGTTAATAAATTTTTGATCACCCTTGATAAACTACATTCTGGGTAGTATTCTGTCCTTGTGAAGTTCTCTAACCAAGTTCTGGGCTGGTATGCTTATGACTTCCTACTACCAGCTGTTCTGACTAGGGTTTAACCTCTAGCAGTGTTTCTTTCAGTTATACATCAAACAATCATTTGCCTTCCCCCAGAAATTTTATGTTACCGAGCCAAATGTTAATAAATTTTTGATCACCCTTGATAAACTACATTCTGGGTAGTATTCTGTCCTTGTGAAGTTCTCTAACCAAGTTCTGGGCTGGTATGCTTATGACTTCCTACTACCAGCTGTTCTGACTAGGGTTTAACCTCTAGCAGTGTTTCTTTCAGTTATACATCAAACAATCATTTGCCTTCCCCCAGACATTTTATGTTACCGAGCCAAATGTTAATAAATTTTTGATCACCCTTGATAAACTACATTCTGGGTAGTATTCTGTCCTTGTGAAGTTCTCTAACCAAGTTCTGGGCTGGTATGCTTATGACTTCCTACTACCAGCTGTTCTGACTAGGGTTTAACCTCTAGCAGTGTTTCTTTCAGTTATACATCAAACAATCATTTGCCTTCCCCCCAGACATTTTATGTTACCGAGCCAAATGTTAATAAATTTTTGATCACCCTTGATAAACTACATTCTGGGTAGTATTCTGTCCTTGTGAAGTTCTCTAACCAAGTTCTGGGCTGGTATGCTTATGACTTCCTACTACCAGCTGTTCTGACTAGGGTTTAACCTCTAGCAGTGTTTCTTTCAGTTATACATCAAACAATCATTTGCCTTCCCCCCAGACATTTTATGTTACCGAGCCAAATGTTAATAAATTTTTGATCACCCTTGATAAACTACATTCTGGGTAGTATTCTGTCCTTGTGAAGTTCTCTAACCAAGTTCTGGGCTGGTATGCTTATGACTTCCTACTACCAGCTGTTCTGACTAGGGTTTAACCTCTAGCAGTGTTTCTTTCAGTTATACATCAAACAATCATTTGCCTTCCCCCAGACATTTTATGTTACCGAGCCAAATGTTAATAAATTTTTGATCACCCTTGATAAACTACATTCTGGGTAGTATTCTGTCCTTGTGAAGTTCTCTAACCAAGTTCTGGGCTGGTATGCTTATGACTTCCTACTACCAGCTGTTCTGACTAGGGTTTAACCTCTAGCAGTGTTTCTTTCAGTTATACATCAAACAATCATTTGCCTTCCCCCAGAAATTTTATGTTACCGAGCCAAATGTTAATAAATTTTTGATCACCCTTGATAAACTACATTCTGGGTAGTATTCTGTCCTTGTGAAGTTCTCTAACCAAGTTCTGGGCTGGTATGCTTATGACTTCCTACTACCAGCTGTTCTGACTAGGGTTTAACCTCTAGCAGTGTTTCTTTCAGTTATACATCAAACAATCATTTGCCTTCCCCCCAGACATTTTATGTTACCGAGCCAAATGTTAATAAATTTTTGATCACCCTTGATAAACTACATTCTGGGTAGTATTCTGTCCTTGTGAAGTTCTCTAACCAAGTTCTGGGCTGGTATGCTTATGACTTCCTACTACCAGCTGTTCTGACTAGGGTTTAACCTCTAGCAGTGTTTCTTTCAGTTATACATCAAACAATCATTTGCCTTCCCCCAGACATTTTATGTTACCGAGCCAAATGTTAATAAATTTTTGATCACCCTTGATAAACTACATTCTGGGTAGTATTCTGTCCTTGTGAAGTTCTCTAACCAAGTTCTGGGCTGGTATGCTTATGACTTCCTACTACCAGCTGTTCTGACTAGGGTTTAACCTCTAGCAGTGTTTCTTTCAGTTATACATCAAACAATCATTTGCCTTCCCCCAGACATTTTATGTTACCGAGCCAAATGTTAATAAATTTTTGATCACCCTTGATAAACTACATTCTGGGTAGTATTCTGTCCTTGTGAAGTTCTCTAACCAAGTTCTGGGCTGGTATGCTTATGACTTCCTACTACCAGCTGTTCTGACTAGGGTTTAACCTCTAGCAGTGTTTCTTTCAGTTATACATCAAACAATCATTTGCCTTCCCCCAGAAATTTTATGTTACCGAGCCAAATGTTAATAAATTTTTGATCACCCTTGATAAACTACATTCTGGGTAGTATTCTGTCCTTGTGAAGTTCTCTAACCAAGTTCTGGGCTGGTATGCTTATGACTTCCTACTACCAGCTGTTCTGACTAGGGTTTAACCTCTAGCAGTGTTTCTTTCAGTTATACATCAAACAATCATTTGCCTTCCCCCAGACATTTTATGTTACCGAGCCAAATGTTAATAAATTTTTGATCACCCTTGATAAACTACATTCTGGGTAGTATTCTGTCCTTGTGAAGTTCTCTAACCAAGTTCTGGGCTGGTATGCTTATGACTTCCTACTACCAGCTGTTCTGACTAGGGTTTAACCTCTAGCAGTGTTTCTTTCAGTTATACATCAAACAATCATTTGCCTTCCCCCCAGACATTTTATGTTACCGAGCCAAATGTTAATAAATTTTTGATCACCCTTGATAAACTACATTCTGGGTAGTATTCTGTCCTTGTGAAGTTCTCTAACCAAGTTCTGGGCTGGTATGCTTATGACTTCCTACTACCAGCTGTTCTGACTAGGGTTTAACCTCTAGCAGTGTTTCTTTCAGTTATACATCAAACAATCATTTGCCTTCCCCCCAGAAATTTTATGTTACCGAGCCAAATGTTAATAAATTTTTGATCACCCTTGATAAACTACATTCTGGGTAGTATTCTGTCCTTGTGAAGTTCTCTAACCAAGTTCTGGGCTGGTATGCTTATGACTTCCTACTACCAGCTGTTCTGACTAGGGTTTAACCTCTAGCAGTGTTTCTTTCAGTTATACATCAAACAATCATTTGCCTTCCCCCAGACATTTTATGTTACCGAGCCAAATGTTAATAAATTTTTGATCACCCTTGATAAACTACATTCTGGGTAGTATTCTGTCCTTGTGAAGTTCTCTAACCAAGTTCTGGGCTGGTATGCTTATGACTTCCTACTACCAGCTGTTCTGACTAGGGTTTAACCTCTAGCAGTGTTTCTTTCAGTTATACATCAAACAATCATTTGCCTTCCCCCAGACATTTTATGTTACCGAGCCAAATGTTAATAAATTTTTGATCACCCTTGATAAACTACATTCTGGGTAGTATTCTGTCCTTGTGAAGTTCTCTAACCAAGTTCTGGGCTGGTATGCTTATGACTTCCTACTACCAGCTGTTCTGACTAGGGTTTAACCTCTAGCAGTGTTTCTTTCAGTTATACATCAAACAATCATTTGCCTTCCCCCCAGACATTTTATGTTACCTGAGCCAAATGTTAATAAATTTTTGATCACCCTTGATAAACTACATTCTGGGTAGTATTCTGTCCTTGTGAAGTTCTCTAACCAAGTTCTGGGCTGGTATGCTTATGACTTCCTACTACCAGCTGTTCTGACTAGGGTTTAACCTCTAGCAGTGTTTCTTTCAGTTATACATCAAGTGACCATTCATCTCCCCAGAGATATTTTATGTTACCCAGCCAAATGTTAATTAATTCAGTCTCTAATGAAAAGGAAATTTTCGTTTCTTTGGATGCTACAAATTTTTCTCCGATTATAATTTTTTAAATATTTGTTCAAGTATTATAGTTTAATTTGCCAAAAAGTGTGTTGCCATTCTTCAAAACACAATAAATACAGTAATCAGACCTCATAGTTAGGCAATCACGATTCAGGATCAAGAGTGAGTTAAATGCATTTTAATAGAAAAAAAAAATTCAAGCCTGCTGAAACCGACACCCACACCGTGACCTCCCCCCCCTGTTTAGATGAAGAAAGTTTGTTCTAGAAATGTTTGAAGTAATTACTTTATCAGGAGTATTTATGTAATTTAATTTTTTGGGGGCAGGAGAAGGGGCGGCAAAAAATGTAAGTTTTTGAAATTCGCCAGAACAAAATTGAAGTTAATGAAAAATAGAAGAATAATTAAAGCAGTTTTTCTACTGTAAGTTGATGTATTTTTATTAAATTAGGGCAATCTTTGTCTAATAAAAGTCACATTTTAACCAAAAACAATAAAATGAAACACTTTTTTTGGGGGAAGGGTCCCCTAAATACACCACTGTAATATATATAGTAATTACTTCTATATATGCAGATATAGTAGATAAAAATTATATCATCATCATCATCATTGTCAACCATTATCAATCCACTGCTGGACGAAGGTCTCCCCAAGTTTCCTCCATAACAGTCTGTCTTGTGTCAGTCTCCATCATGTCACTCCCGCATACTTTCGAATTTCATCCACCCACCTTCCATGTGGTCTTCTTCTGGGTCTTTTCCTGTCCCTTGGAATCCAATCTAAAATTTCTGCTGTCCATCGATGGTCTGTCCTTCTGGCAATATGTCTAGCTCATTGCCATTTCAGCGATCTAACTCTGTTCATGATGTCTTCCACTCTTGTCATTTTTCGGATCAAGTTCCTCTTCTTATCTCTCCTGGTTACACCAAGCATGCACCTCTCCATGCTACTTTGAGTTGTCTGCAGCCTTTGTATGTCTCTTTTAGTTAAGGTCCACGTCTCTGCACCATACAGCACTGGAAGGATGCATTGATCAAACACTTTTCTTTTAAGACATAATGGCATATTGCTCTTGAAAGTTATGCTGTTTCTTCCAAAAGCTCTCCAGGCAAGTTTTGTACGCCAATTAATTTCTTCATCAATGTGACCCTCACTTGATATCTGCTGTCCAAGATAAACGTACGTGTCTGTTATCTCCACCTTTTCTCCATCAATCGATAAATCTTCATTTCTTGGAAAAGCATTGAACATCACTTTTGTCTTCTGAACGTTCACTTTTAATCCCACTTGTTTACTCTTGTCAGCAAGTTCCTGGATCATACTCTGCAGCTCTGATGGGGTAGTTGCAAAAATTACTACGTCATCAGCAAAACGAAGGTGGGTTAGATAATCTCCATTAATCTTTATTCCTTTGTTTTCCCAGTTCAGTGATTGAAAGACATTTTCCAATGTGGCATTAAAGAGCTTCAGAGATATGGTGTCACCTTGTCTCACTCCCTTTCCAATTTTTATATGTGTTGTATTTTCAAACAGCCGAATCTTTGCACTTGCATTTTCATAGATGTTATTAATAATATTAATGTATGCATCTTCAATATTGCAGGATTTCAGAGCTTGGCCGCCCCGGTGGCGCAGTGGTCTAAGGCGATGTGTCTGATGCCTCTGATCATTCGTCTGAAAGGGGTCCGGGTTCGAATCCTGGTGAGGCATGGATGTTGTGTTTGTCTTACGGAACTGGCTCTCTCCCTTCTCTGGAACCAGTGATCCTAAATTAGGGACGGGCGACTACTTATAGCCCATTGAGTTGCTCACGGTGGTCATTAAACCTCCAATAAAAAAAAATAATAATAATTTCAGAGCCATTGTAACTGCTGATGGTTTCACCAAATCAAAGGCTTTTTCATAATCTTTAAAAGCCATGCACAATGGAAGTTCATATTCCCTCGCTCTTTCAATTAGTTCTCTCAGTACGTGGATATGATCTATTGTGGTGTAGCCACTCCTGAATCCAGCTTGTTCTCTCGGTTGAGCCATGTCCAGTGTTACCTTCAAGCGGTGTGAAAGAACTTTAGTGAAGATTTTATAAACCACTGATAGGAGGCCGATAGGTCTGTAGTTCCTGAGATCCTCAATGTCACATTTTTTATGTAGCAGGATCATTGTAGCATTGTTCCAATCTTCTGGAATCTTCCTTTCATTAAGGCATCGAGTGAAAATTTGGGTGAGTACTGTTTCGATTTCTCCACTTGCTTCTTGTATGATGTCTACAGTAATTCCATCTTCTCCTGGAGCTTTTCCCCGCTTCATGTTCTTGATTGCATGTGCAACTTCTGCTGGGAGGACTGGAAGAACTCTGGTACTGGTACCTTTCATGATGTCTGGAGTACATGTATCATCCCTTTCATATAATTTGGAGTAGAAATCTTTCACTCTTGTCAAAATTTCGCCTCTATTTCTTGTTACAGAACCATCTTCTTTTCTTAGTGCCATAATCTGTTTTCTTCCGTTACTGAGATGTCCCTTTGCTATCTTTAGACTTTGGTTGTTTTCAATTGCTTTCCTCACTAGTTCACAGTTGAATTTCCTTACGTCTTCAGTGATACATTTTCGTACTGTCTTGCATAGCTCTATATATTCCACTTTGGAAGTCAGATCTTCTTTAGTTGTCCTCATCTCTCTTCTTTTTTGCATCAACATTTTGGTTTTTCCTGATAATTTTCTGACATGCAATTTGTTCTTAGACCCAGCTAATTTTGTTGCTGTTTCCATAAGAGCTTTGGTAACTTTTCTTTTAACTTCAGAAATATCCACTTCTTCCGACGTTAGGCCTTTTAAAGCAGAGAATCTGTTCTTCAGTTCCAACTTGAAGGCATTATAGTGTTTTTTAAGGTTGGTTATGTCAATACATTTTGTTTGTCTTATGAGCTTGCCACGTTCGAGTTTAGTGTTGAGGTGCATCTTACATCTCACCAATCTATGGTCACTACCTGTGTTGAACTTGTTTAGCACACTGCAGTCTTCTATGACGAATTTTTTGTTACACATAATAAAATCAATTTCACTTGTCGTCCCATTTGGATGTCTCCATGTGCATTTACTGTTTGGCTTTTTCTTGAAACAGGAGTTCAAGATGAAAAACCCTTGTGCTTTTGCAAACTCAACGAGAGTATTTCCACGCTGGTTTCTGTTGCCTTGACCGAATTTACCTAGTGAAGTTTCATTCTGTTGCTGTTGCCCTATTTTTGCATTGAAGTCTCCCATAATTATCTTTAAGTGTTGCTTACCTTTAGTATTTAGATGACGAATTTCCTCATAAAATTCTTCAATTTCTTCTTCAGGATGACTTGTGGTGGGTGCATAAGTTTGAATAATCTGAGCCTTGTATGTTCTCGAGAGTTGGATAACGAGTCGTGCAGCTCTGTCAGAGGAACTTTCAACTTCTACAACTTTATCCTTCAGTTTCTTGTTTATTATAAATCCAACACCACTAGTTCGGCCAGTATCTGTCCCACTATAGTAGAAGAGATGTCCACTTTTCAGTTCAATGAGATCTTCTCCTTTTCTCCTTACCTCACTTAGCCCGACGATGTCCCACTTGATCCTTCGTAGTTCCTCTTCCAATTCAAGAAGCCTTGAATCAGAAGATAGGGAGCGTCCATTATACGTAGCCAAGGTCAGCATGGCCAGGTACATTACAGCTGCCAGAGACTGAGGGCCAAGATTTAAGTTGTGGAGTCATTTTGGAGGGTATGAGGAAAGAACGCCCATGGAAAAAACGCCCACGGAAAAATCGCCCACGGAAAAAACGCCCACTTCTCGAAAGTAGGAAAAAACGCCCACGGAAAAATCGCCTACAGACAAAATGCTCACGGGAAAAATATGTGATCGACTGATAAGTTTATATGTCTGTTATAAACGGTGACAGGACAACTGGTCACAGACTGCTGGCCAAAAAATCGTTAGGGGTCATATAAAAATTGCGGTTTCTTGGCCACCTCACCTACATAACGAAAATGGGTGTAGGAGAATTGGCCACAAAAGTTCAAGGGTGTGTGTGTGGGGGGGGGTAAGTATTATCGATTTTTGGCCTACATTGAGAATTGAATTAGGAACTCCAAACAAATTTCGAGAAAACGTTCTATGTAAGCCAAGCGAGAATTACAGCATAATTCATGTATGTTCGGAAGAGGACCCTAAGGGGTGGGATTTTTTAATAACGCTGCACTTTTACGTAGGTACTAAATATTTACATAACATGTCAAGTTTGCAATATTTTTCTTTTACTTAATTAATTTTTTTTTTTATTTTTTTTTTGATTGGAAAGTTTAACGACCACCGTGAGCAACTCAATGGGCTATAAGCAGTCGCCCGTCCCTAATTTAGGGTCACTGGTTCCAGGGAAGGGAGAGAGCCAGTGCCGTAAGACAAACACAACATCCATGCCTCACCGGGATTCAAACCCTGACGCTTACAGAAGAATGATCAGAGGCCAGCGCCACCGGGGCAGCACTTAATTAATTCACAGGCGAAGAAAAAAGTGTTGAATTGGCTTAGGCCTACGGCCTATTAATTAATGTATGGATTGAATGTATGGTGCATAAGTAGAAGCGCAATATTATTGACAATTAATACAGACATTTGACGTGGAATAGGAATAGCTGTGGTGCCGTGGAAGCATATCCGGCGCATAACTGGAAGACCCTGAGTTCGATTCCTGGAGGCGGCCACTGAGAATCTTTCAGTGACTCACTTATAAACGTGGAAAGAGCGATGACTTGCCGCCCTGGTGGCGCAGTGGTCTAAGGCGTTGGCCTCTGATCATTCGTCCGTAAGGGGTCCGGGTTCGAATCCCAGTCAGGCATGGATGTTGTGTTTGTCTTACGGCACTGGCTCTTTCCCTTCCCTGGAACCAGTGGCACTAAATTAGGGACGGGCGACTGCTTATAGCCCATTGAGTTGCTCACGGTGGTCGTTAAACCTCCAATCAAAAAAAAAAAAAAAAAAAAAAAAAAAGAGCGATGACTTTTGTTTGATTATTGACAATACTTGTATACTTGTTATGTAAATTTTACAAATATGGGAATGACGGAACGAAAACTTTTAGAAGGGCCTAAACGTTAGTCCTAATATTATTTTGTGCCTGAGTAATACCGCAATATTAATAATTTGATGTGTTACGTAAACGTTATGAATATAACATCGTTAGAATAAAAACTGTTAAATAGGCCAAGGCCTAGGACTTATGACTTAAGGGCCGCGGGTGGCCTAGTGAAGAACCAAATAAGATTGTTAACTTTCAACTTCCTACTGTAGAGTAGCTACTTTCTTAAAAAATTCCAGTTCGGCTGTACTATAATAAATTTGTGACTATTCTTATTTTTTAAAGTAAGGTCTTAATTTTTATAAAACTATGCATGTTTATTATTTAACTATATCAATTAAAAAAGAAATCATTAAAAGTCAGATTATTTTATTTATAAATACTTTTAAAGTTTAATGCATTTAATTGTAAAAGCGATTTTTGTAAAAGCTGCAGTGTACTGATATAACTTTGTGTAATGTGCTTTCTTTCCACTGTTGTCTGTTGAGTACGGCGAGCGGAAGGGGGGGGGACATCTGTCTTTCGTCAAAGTGGTACTTTGCAGCTGCAGCTTGAATGTATGTTTGCTAGCGACCGCACCCCAAATTACAAGCGATATATTTCATTTAAATTTATCGGTTGGCCACCGGTCAGGGTGTGTCTTCCCCGTGAGTAGTATAATCTCAAGTTACAGGCATACTTCTTTTCTTCCCAGTGTAAAGAAAAAAATACGCACTCATAGCTTCCTGGGAGTTTTCCAAAGGACAACTAAAACAGTTAATTTCTACATGACGGGTGTAGGAGAACTGGCCACAAAAATTTTAAGGGGCCGTATAAAAATACCGTTTTTGACCGCTTCGTGCCCACGATCCCCAGAGGTTGGTAATCAGAGTCATATATAGTTTCCGTAATTTCGTCTTTTCTTAATTGCGATAATTAATGTAATTCTTTATAAGAAATGTTTATGATCTACATCTCAGCAAAAGATTCAAGGGTTTTCAAACTACAAGTCTGCAAATTATCTGAGCGCATGTGCTGACTCAGGAAACCTGTCGGGGGGGGGGGATATCAAAACTGTAAGATTTGAAAAATGTATCGTCCCATCGGGAGATTTTCAGCATTTACAAGCTACAGCTGGACTGATTATTTGAGGGCACGTGCCTACTCAGCAAACCTGGGGGGTGGGGTGGGGTGGGCGGTTATATGATAATTGTGAATTATATAGAATTTCTTGTCCGACCCGGAGATTTTCATCATTCACATGCCTTCAGTAATGTGTCGAGTTGTAGCTGCTAATTGCCGAGAATCTCCCGATCGGACGAGAAATTGTTCATATTTTACACTTTTGGTATTACCCCCCCCCCTTCGCCGACAGGTTTCCAGAGAGTGACATGCGCTAAGAAATATTGTCGAGTTGCAGTTTCTAAATGCTGAAGATCTCCAGATCGGAAGAGAAATCTTGATATTTTACGATTTTGGTATTACCTCCCCCCCCCCCCACCCCGACTAGTTTCCTGAGGCAGCAGATACTCTCAGATAATTCGACGTGTTGTAGCTTGTAAACGCTGGAAATCTCCCGATCGGACCAGAAATTCTTTATATTTCATATTTTAGTTTTAAGCACACCCCTCCCCAGACAAATTCCCTGGGTTTGCACATACTCGCAGAGAATTTTTTTATTTGTAGTTTCTAGAAAAATATTGTACAGCAGTTGGCTTGAAGACAACGGTGAATCATTAGTATGTTTTTAAATAAATGTTGCATAAGACTACCACGGCTTTCAGGCCAACATCATACAACCTGTACAGTCCATCAGTGCAATCCGAACTTTCCTCTCGTATTTGTAAGGTTTGCAGAAAATATTTTACACATCAAGTTATTAATATTGCGGTATTACTCAGGCAGAAAATAATATTAGGACTAACGTTTAGGCCCTTCTAAAAGTTTTCATTCCGTCATTCCCATATTCGCGTTATGTAGGTGAGGTGGCCAAGAAACTGCAATTTTTATATGACCCCTAACGGTTTTTTGGCCAGCAGTCTGTGACCAGTTGTCCGAACACCGTTTATAACAGACATATAAACTTATCAGTCGATCACATATTTTTCCCGTGAGCATTTTGTCTGTGGGCGATTTTTCCGTGGGCGTTTTTTCCTACTTTCGAAAAGTGGGCGTTTTTTCCGTGGGCGTTTTTTCCGTGGGCGATTTTTCCGTGGGCGTTTTTTCCGTGGGCATTCTTTCATGCAATCATTTTGGAGTGGTTTGGCCATAACTTACCACGCTGGCCAAGCGGGTTGGTGAGTGTGGGATAGCATTTCCTGTAATCCCGATGGTATAATTATACCGCTATTGGCGGTCGTCAGAGCCCCTTTAATGGGAACAGGATGCACCACGAGAAGGCGGGGTTGAATCAAGACCACAAAAATTATATATATATATATATATATATATATATATTCTATTAAGAAGAAACTTTATAACCTTTACTATGTTGTACTTAGTACACTGCTGGACAATTGCTAAGGACGGATGACAATAGCAACGACAGCAACCATAAAATGGAAGGCAGGAAAATGTGGAAATTAGCATAAGTGCGGGATACAGTAAGACGTGTTGTGCGTATGCAAATTTTGGATTGCCGAACCTGCTCGTGACGTGATAGCGCTGATAAGAGATATAAAGGATTTGACGCGTATTGACCGTTGTTGTTCAAACGCAAAGTTGAAAGGAAAGAATGAATTGACGAACTTGCAGTTTTCAGTATGTCTTCCCGACATCACCTAGATTATTTTACGCGTGGCCGTATTATTGGCAAGATTGAAGAAGGGCGAAAAATAACAGATGTTGCCAGGGAGTTCGACGTCAGCCGCAGTGTTGTTTCAAGGCTTTGGAAATCATTTCAAACAAATGGAGAGTGTAGCAAACGTCACGGGGGAGGTCGTGTTCGCAGTACGACACCTGCAGAAGATCGGTACATAGTGCTATCAACAAAAAGACACCGTCGCAGCACAGCTAGTGAGGTAGCAAATCAGTTCATGGTTGCTACTGGCAAGCGGATCTCCCGAAAAACTGTCGCCAGACATTTGCATGAAGGAGAACTATACTCCCGCCGTCCTGTTGTGAGCATCCCATTGTCCAGACGTCACCGTACCGCCCGTTTGCAATGGTGCCATCAACATCGCAGTTGGACTGATAACGACTGGTCTGCTGTCCTCTTCTCAAATGAGAGTAGATACAGTCTATCGTCTGATTGTTGACGACAACTGATCTGGCGTGATAGTGGTACTGCATATTGTCCAGCAAACACACAGGAAAGGGTCCAATATCCGACATGTAATGTCATGGTATGGGCTGGCATCATGATCAATGGCCGTACGTCCCTCTATGTGCTTT
Source organism: Macrothele yani (assembly GCA_039090855.1). Classification (NCBI taxonomy): domain Eukaryota; kingdom Metazoa; phylum Arthropoda; class Arachnida; order Araneae; family Macrothelidae; genus Macrothele; species Macrothele yani. The sequence goes on along the minus strand of CM077032.1, from coordinate 52,315,465 downwards.
CAACCGGGACTATGACTGGCCAACGATACATTAATGATGTTCTGCTACCTCATGTTTGCGTGTTCCGTGGTGCTGTCGGTGATAGATTCATTTTCATGGACGACAACGCAACATTTCATCGAACAGTCGCTGTCCAGGAGTATCTTGAGAGCGAGGATATTTAACGCCTCGTATGGCCAGCACGTTCTCCAGATCTGAATCCCATTGAAAATGTGTGTGATGCTTTGGGGAGAAGTCATGCTGGTCGCCAATGCCCTCCAATAAACAAGGACACCCTCATCCGCGCACTGACAGAGGAATGTGATAAATTACCCCAACAGCTGCTTGAAAATGTTGTGCAAAGCATGACACGACGTGTGGAATCTTGCATCGGCCTCCATGATTTCCATATCCCGTATTGACATCTTACGCCGGAACGCCTGCGGACGGTAATTTGCATTTTTGTCACGTTTACGTATTCTGCACAAAAGGGCCTGTTTGTCCCTTGAACACGTTCCAAGGCCTGGATTTCAGAGCACAATAAATTGTCTTTCTTGTAATGTCCTGGCATTCTGACATTATTTTATTTCACTTGGCATCCAACCACACTTACTTTTTTATGCGCTATATAGCCGTTTATGATCCGTCCTTAGCAATTGTCCAGCAGTGTATAACTCATACTAAGTACAACATAGTAAAGGTTATGTATTGACCGGTGTGAGTAAAAAGAAAAAAAAAACAATTGAATGCAGAAAGTGTCGAGAATACTGAGCCCTGGCTTTTCAAGGACCAGCAAAAACTCTGCATTTTCTCACTTCCACAAAGACCTATTTGGAAATGGGTTTCTGCAAAGTTGTTTTGCAACTTTCGTTTTAAATTGTATAGTTTTTTCTTATGTATTCGGCTTTGCTCTTTAGTATATATATATATATATATATATATATATTAATTTATTATGTGTAACAAAAAATTCGTCATAGAAGACTGCAGTGTGCTAAACAAGTTCAACACAGGTAGTGACCATAGATTGGTGAGATGTAAGATGCACCTCAACACTAAATTTGAACGTGGCAAGCTCATAAGACAAACAAAATCTATTGACATAACCAACCTTAAAAAACACCATAATACCTTCAAGTTGGAACTGAAGAACAGGTTCTCTGCTTTAGAAGGCCTAACATCCGAAGAAGTGGACATCTCTGAAGTTAACAGAAAAGTAACCAAAGCTCTTATGGAAACAGCAACAAAATTAGCTGGGTCTAAGAACAAGTTGCATGTAAATAAATTATCAGGAAAAACGAAAATGTTGATGCAAAAAAGAAGAGAGATGAGGACAACTAAAGAAGATGTGACTTCCAAAGTGGAATATATAGAGCTATGCAAGACAGTACGAAAAAGTATCACTGAAGACGTAAGAAAATTCAACTGTGAACTAGTGAGGAAAGCAATTGAAAACAACCAAAGCCTAAAGATAGCAAAGGGACATCTCAGTAAGGGAAGAAAACAGATTATGGCACTGAGAAAAGAAGATGGTTCTGTAACAAGAAATAGAGGCGAAATTTTGACAAGAGTGAAAGATTTCTACTCCAAATTATATGAAAGGGATGATACATGCACTCCAGGCATTATGAAAGATACCAGTACCAGAGTTCCTCCAGTCCTTCCAGCAGAAGTTGCACATGCAATCAAGAACATGAAGCGGGGAAAAGCTCCAGGAGAAGATGGAATTACTGTAGACATCATACAAGAAGCAAGTGGAGAAATCGAAACAGTACTCGCCCAAATTTTCACTCGATGCTTTCATGAAGGACAGATTCCTGAGGATTGGAACACTGCTACAATGATCCTGCTACATAAGAAAGGTGACATTGAGGATCTCGGAAACTACAGACCTATCAGCCTCCTATCAGTAGTTTATAAAATCTTCACTAAAGTTCTTTCACACCGCTTGAAGGTAACACTGGACATGACTCAACTGAGAGAACAAGCTGGATTCAGGAGTGGCTACAGCACAATAGATCATATCCATGTGCTGAGAGAACTAATTGAAAGAGCGAGGGAATATGAAATTCCATTGTACATGGCTTTTATCGATTATGAAAAAGCCTTTGATTCGGTGAAACCATCAGCAGTTGCAATGGCTCTGAAAACCTGCGGTATTGAAGATGCATACATTAATATTATTAATAACATCTATGAAAATGCAAGTGCAAAGATTAGGCTGTTTGAAAATACAACACACATAAAAATTGGAAAGGGAGTGAGACAAGGTGACACCATATCTCCGAAGCTCTTTAACGCCACATTGGAAAATGTCTTTCAATCACTGAACTGGGAAAACAAAGGGATAAAGATTAATGGAGATTATCTAACCCACCTTCGTTTTGCTGATGACATAGTCATTTTTGCAACTAGCCCATCAGAGCTGCAGAGTATGATCCAGGAACTTGCTGACAAGAGTAAAGAAGTGGGATTAAAAATGAACTTTCAGAAGACAAAAGTGATGTTCAATGCTTTTACAAGAAATGAAGATTTATCGATTGATGGAGAAAAGCTGGAGATAAGAGATGCGTACGTTTATCTTGGACAGCAGATATCAAGTGAGGGTCACATTCATGAAGAAATTAATCGGCGTACAAAACTTGCCTGGAGAGCTTTTGGAAGAAACAGCATAATTTTCAAGAGCAATATGCCATTATGTCTTAAAAGAAAAGTGTTTGATCAATGCATCCTTCCAGTGCTTACGTATGGTGCAGAGACGTGGACCTTAACTAAAAGAGACATACAAAGGCTGCAGACAACTCAAAGCAGCATGGAGAGGTGCATGCTTGGTGTAACCAGGAGAGATAAGAAGAGGAACTCGTGGATCCAAAAAATGACAAGAGTGAAAGACATCATGATCAGAGTTAAATCCCTGAAATGGCAATGGGCTGGACATACTGCCAGAAGGACAGATCATCAATGGACAGCCGAAATTTTAGATTGGATTCCAAGGGACAGGAAAAGACCCAGAAGAAGACCACATGGGAGATGGGTGGATGAAATTCGAAAGTATGCAGGGGTGACGTGGAGGAGACTGGCACAAGACAGACCGTTGTGGAGGAAACTTGGGGAGACCTTCGTCCAGCAGTGGATTGATAATGGTTGACAATGATGATGATGATGATGATATATATTAAATGGAAAAGTTGCACCCTCTAAGGTTCCATTTGGCTCCCCAGGCAAAAAATTCTGAAAGAAACATTGGCCCTAGGTTAGGGTAAGAGGAATCAAGACCACAGGATAGTTGGAAGCTTCTGTTTAATTTTATTACTGTACATAAATCTGTGTGTTCTTACTTAATTCTATCGTAGTTATTGTTGTATTGTTGCATGAGGCCTGCTATTTTCACAACCATGTAAAATGAGTGTTTTATATTACGACGATCAAGAAGAGTGTTTTATATTACCAAAATCCTGAAAGAAACATTGACCCCCTAGGGTAGGGTAGAAGAACCAACACCACAGAATAGTTGGAAGCTTCTGTTTAATTTTATTACTGTACATAAATCTGTGTGTTCTTACTTAATTCTATCGTAGTTACTGTTGTATTGTTGCATGAGGCTTGCTATTTTCACAACCATGTAAAATGAGTGTTTTATATTACCAAAATCCTGAAAGAAACATTGACCCCCTAGGGTAAGGTAGAAGAATCAAGACCACAGAATAGTTGGAAGCTTCTGTTTAATTTTATTACTCTATGTATCTGTGTGTTCTTAATTCTATTGTGGTTTTAGTTGTATTGTTGCATGAGGCCTGCTATTTTCACAACCATGCAAAATGAGTGTTTTATATTACCAAGATCAAGAAGAGTGTTTTATAATACCAAAATCCTGAAAGAAACATTGACCCCTAGGGTATGGTAGAAGAATCAAGACCACAGAATAGTTGGAAGCTTCTGTTTAATTTTATTACTGTATGTATCTGTGTGTTCTTAATTCTATTGTGGTTATTGTTGTATTGTTGCATGAGGCCTGCTATTTTCACAACCATGTAAAATGAGTGTTTTATATTACCAAGATCAAGAAGAGTGTTTTATAATACCAAAATCCTGAAAGAAACATTAACCCCCTAGGGTAGGGTGGAGGAATCAAGACCACAGAATAGTTGGAAGCTTCTGTTTAATTTTATTACTGTACATAAATCTGTGTGTTTTTACTTAATTCTATCGTAGTTATTGTTGTATTGTTGCATGAAGCTTGCTATTTTCACAACCATGTAAAATGAGTGTTTTATATTACCAAAATCCTGAAAGAAACATTGATCCCCTAGGGTAGGGTAGAAGAATCAAGACCACAGAATAGTTGGAAGCTTCTGTTTAATTTTATTACTGTATGTATCTGTGTGTTCTTAATTCTATTGTGGTTATTGTTGTATTGTTGCATGAGGCCTGCTATTTTCACAACCATGTAAAATGAGTGTTTTATATTACCAAGATCAAGAAGAGTGTTTTATAATACCAAAATCCTGAAAGAAACATTGACCCCTAGGGTAGGGTGGAGGAATCAAGACCACAGAATAGTTGGAAGCTTCTGTTTAATTTTATTACTGTACATAAATCTGTGTGTTTTTACTTAATTCTATCGTAGTTATTGTTGTATTGTTGCATGAAGCTTGCTATTTTTACAACCATGTAAAATGAGTGTTTTATATTACCAAAATCCTGAAAGAAACATTGATCCCCTAGGGTAGGGTAGAAGAATCAAGACCACAGAATAGTTGGAAGCTTCTGTTTAATTTTATTACTGTACATATCTGTGTGTTCTTAATTCTATTGTGGTTTTTGTTGTATTGTTGCATGAGGCCTGCTATTTTCACAACCATGTAAAATGAGTGTTTTATATTACCAAGATCAAGAAGAGTGTTTTATAATACCAAAATCCTGAAAGAAACATTGACCCCTAGGGTAGGGTAGAAGAATCAAGACCACAGAATAGTTGGAAGCTTCTGTTTAATTTTATTACTGTATGTATCTGTGTGTTTCTTAATTCTATTGTGGTTATTGTTGTATTGTTGCATGAGGCCTGCTATTTTCACAACCATGTAACGCCATATTATCTTCTTTTATTCATCATTTTCAACCAAAAGTAAAAGTTACATCAATTAATTAATAATTAATTAGTTAATTATTAAGGTTCTGGAAAGAGTGGGAGAACCCAGGAATTTGATCAACATATTAGAACAAGAATGTTTTGGATGGGACAAACATTGCACCATGGAAGCTCAATTCTAAAATTTTTGGAAGAAAAAATTCAAGGCAAGAGAGGAAGAGGACAGCCAAGGAATTATTTTGTGGCACAATTATTCCAAGACACCACTACTAGGACATACTATGACTTGAAGAGAACGGCAGAGAATAGAGAGGAATGGAGAGACAGAGTACATCTACTGAACAACCAGTCCTTGGACTGAGTAACCAAGAAGAAGAAGAAGAGTTTAATTATTTTGCAATTTTCTAAATTTTAAATTCTTAAAATATGTTGGCATGTGAGTGCATAGGTTTTGTGTGGTTGCTCATATGAAAACACAATGCACTTCTTGTTTGACTGAAAATTTGTGTCACCATCTTTGGAATGGAAACATAGATCTTCAGTTCAGTCAGATGATTTTTATTAGTGTTATGCATCCTCCCAACCACAAGTTGAGTAGGGTGCTGACAACAGGGTTAAGGGAGTGATATTTTTATCTCTTACACTTGGAGCTCCTCTCCTGTGGCTGAACACATGGGGAGCCCCTGATCAACTGGCATACAAAGTTCAAAGTTGCGCTCTACGTATTTGTGATTTTCTTCATCATCTGGTACCACCGTACTGTTAGAACAAGAGCGCTGTTGCCATGAAGAAGTAACTTCTTTGACTTACTGAACTCACCAGGTGTGATGCTACAGGAGGTCTGGGGTGGCATATATGGAACAAAATATACACTATATTGACAAACGTCATCGGACACCTAGAAGAGAAACACAACACAGCATTTATTGACATATATTAGTACAGTGTCAGTCCACTTTTGGCCTTAATGCATGCACTGACCCTTCGAGACATGCTTTCGACAACATTTTGGAACACAGCGATATTTATGCACTTCCATTCAGTACATAATGCTGCAGCTAACTGTTGCTTAGTAGTAGGCCTTGGTTTCAAACTTCTTATGCAGCACTCTAATTTATCCTGAAGGTGCTCTATGGGATTAGTATCAGGGCTCTGTATTGGCCAGTCCACACACGATACGGAATTATCGTCAAACTGTGCCATAACAGTCCTTGCTTTATGGCTCGGTGCATTATCCTGCTGGTACCAACAAGGCTCAGTTCCATAGTATTGCCGCAGAGTTGGTAGAGCATAATTGTCCACAATATCGAAGTAGATGTGCTGGTTAACAGGTTTGTCCATGATAACCAATGGGCTGGGACCATACCACGAATAACACCCCAACACGAGTTTACTGCAAGCTCCAAACTTGACCTTAGGAACAGTACACTGTGGTAAATAGCATTCTCCTCCGGCTGCCGCCATACCCATACATGACCATCAGATTTATGAATCATGTATCTGGATTCATCAGTCCATAGGACCCATTTCCATTGATTTAAGGTCCACGCTAAATGTTATTTACACCACGCTAAATGATGAGTAGCATTCCAAGGGGATATGAAAGGCTTATGAGCAGACGCCTGACCCCGGTAACCCATGGAATGAAGTTCTCTGCGAATGGTATGTGTATATACCGAGGTTCCAGCATTTTTACTCACCCGTACACCGAGGTCTTGCACAGTACTCCGTCGATTAGCTGTAACGACTCTCCTGAGGCTTCGACGTCCACTATCACTTTGATCTGCTAGTACATTTTGTTGCTTTGTGCATGCCATGTGTCTTCCACTTATTCAGTACATCCAAAACAGTTGACTTGGGTATATTTAAATGCCTCTCGGTTTCTCTTATGGGCAACCCACTAATATAACACCCAACGATCTTTCCTTTCTCAAAGTCAGTTCTCTCCTGCCGTGACATTTTCACCCAACCTCACAGTGTGATTTGATAGCAGTCAGCTGCAGGCTTGTTTTTGTACCGTTTGCAGCTGTACCATGCATCTTAACAATGCAGCGGATCCATTCATTTGCTTTTGAAGGGTGTTTAGTAACTTTTGTCAGTATAGTATATATATATATATTTGATTTCAAAGCCCCCCCCCCTGCCCCCACACACACATCTTCTGAAATCAATATAATACCTGAGGCTGTCTTTGGAGCACCAGGCCATTTTCTTTTTCAGGACTGCACCACTGTCACAGTGCGGTTTGCATGAAAACAGTGGCGTACTGGAAAAACTTTCCCCCTCACAGAAAAAATATCTTTGAGGCCCTTTTGTGCAGATCTATTGGCTTTCAGTTACTGAAAATTTTAAATGCCATGTTATTCTAATAATTACAATTTTGTGGTACTTACATGTATTTTTCAAAAAACCAAAAGTACTGCACTTTATTGCATAAAACACAGATGTGCATGTTGTAATTAAAATCGTTGTCCTAGTTTTATACCAGTACTACAAAAAGTACTTGTAATGGTATAAAACTAGGCCAAAATTAATCGTATCATACAAATTTTATTCTTTTAGAGAACTAAGGTCATCCTCTTGAAATGTCTCGTGATCACACACACAAAACACCTAACTGTAGTGTGACAGTGTCAAATGATTAAGGCTAGGATTTTTATGATTTAACATTTTTTTTTACCGTACTAAAATATTGTTCAGGTGTATGCAAATGTGTTTCATACAAAACTAAACTGATTTAAGCACCTTTATTAAGGCATTTTCTGCATTTTTTTTTTTTTTTTTTTTTTTGTGATTTTTACGTGATATGGCATTTTTTTAGGTTTTTCGGTCATTTTAAGGCATTTTTTTTGTTAACTTTGAATCATTCTTTTGTATATTTTGGTATTTTTTAATAAAAGAGGCATTTTTCAATGAATTTCCGTGTAACTCCGTTTTTCTCCTGAAATCCAGAAGCAAGACTGAGAAAATGGGGGGAGGGGGAGGAGTGGTTGCTTTTCAATCATCTGTACATGCAAATGGCAGAAAAAGCACTTCCACCCCTCCCCTGTCTCCTCTTCAAGCCAGTGGTGAGTTGTTCTCCCATTTGGAGTACAGCTGTTGCCATTATTTCGGAAGGTGGGGAGGCTACATTTTTGTATTTTTTCTTATTTACTTTTATAGGGCATGTTTTTTTTTACAAAAACAAAAAAGATTCAGTTTGGCACAGAAACTGTAAAAAGTTAAATTGTATTTCTGAGTACACTAAATAGCTCTTATATTAATAAGGCAGGTAAAACATGTGATAAATATAAGTTTTATAAGTTTAGTAGAAGAATGTATGTAAATATTTTTCATTGTTTTAATTTTTTTTGTGTTAACACTTCTGCCACAACCTGTCATATTTTGGGTATCTGAATTAAAAAGGGAAATTTGTATTATGAACTTTATTGAAATATAAATAAATTATACCAAAAGTATGCTTACCAATCTCAATATCCATCATTTTCCATTTAATAACGTTAGGCTGACAGATGTTATATACATCTGTCAGCCTAACTTTATTAAATGGAAGATGATTGACATTGGGACTGGTAAGAATTCTTTTAGTATAGTTTATTCATATTACAATAAAGTCCATAATACAAATTTCCTTTTAATTCAGGTATGAAAAATGGGACAGGTAGTAGCAGAGGTGATAACATGCAAAAGTTAAAACAGTGACGAACATTTGCATACATTCTTCTACTAAACTTATCAAATATGTATTTTTAAGGTGTTTCTTTTTTGTCTTATAGGACATGTTTTTTGGCGATAATTTTTTAGTTTGGCATAGAAATTGTGAAACAGCTAAGTTGTATTTCTTGTTTATTCTTTGTTTTGTCCTGTAGGTCTGTTGGTTAGTAAAATAAAGGATTTCAGTTAACACAGCAACAATCAACAGATTAAATTATATTTTTTAGATACTTTTTATTTTAATGTTTCATGCACCTCTTCTTCTTTTTCAATTAATTATTTTTGCAATGAAATAAAAAAGAAATCTGCATTTGTTAGGTAAATTTTTTGCTTTATACGCCATTTTTTTTTGGGGGGGGGATGTCACAAATGCATTTTTATAGGGCATTTTCTAGCAGTTTTTAGGTCATAAAAATCCTAGCCCTACTAATGACCTTTTCTGAACAATACAAAACATAAGTAAACAAAAAGATAAGTGACAATGAAGAATTACGTATTCTTGAATATATAAAAAATATATTAAATTATTTGCTTCTGAATGTATGATGTATGAATAACACATTTCATATAATGCCACAAAGTTTTGCACAAAGTCAGGGCACATCTATGGGGTCACCAGGTCTGGACCCCCCCCCCCCCCACGAGGCCAAGTGTTTTGTAATACGATTCTGACATCGGTGTTCAACACGAGAGATTCCTAACCCTTTACCTATTCTCCAATTTTCCTAATTGCTGAAATCACGCATTATAGAATTTGTTCTAAAATATGTTCTCTGGAGCTACAATACAGCAATAGATAAAATAATTGCATTTGTGGTTAACTCTTTTTCTGAAATATGTATTTGTATTAAAAGTAAAAACAACAATGAAAACATCATTTGCAGCTGGATAATTCATGAATACAATGTATTAAATTCTTTCACAGATAAAAACATTTGTGGAATAACTTTTTTTTTTACGGGTCTTTTAGAGGTTATTTTTAATGAAAGTTGGTTGTCAAATTTTCGAACTAAAGCCTAGTTCGTCATCAGGACTATGTCACTGGAGTAGTTGCTGCCACTCAATTGGAAGAGACCATCCGCAATTATCGTTAATTGTGGTACTTCTTCTTCTTGCTATTTCGATCCCTTCTTCTAGTTTTCTCTTTACTAAGTTTGACTGGTGGGCGATTATTTTCACTGAGTCCCAATTTATGGAGTGTCCACTTGCTTGTACATGTCTGTCTAGCCCTGTTTTGTTCCCAATGTTCCTAATAGCTGCTTGGTGTTCTTTCATTCGGACCTTAATACTTCTCCCTGTTTCTCCTATATAGCTGAGTCCGCAGTTACAGTCGATGCAGTAAATTACTCCTTCCTGCAATTGGATGTCCAATTCTTTCTGCTTTAAAGCTGGCAGGAATTTCTTTATTTTGTTATTAAGATCTGGAGCTAGCCTGATATTATATTTTGCTCCGATCCTTTTCAGTTTCTCGAAAAGTCCCTTGTGGTACGTAATTTTGCTGGTGAATTTGAAGTTGGTTTTTTCCTGCTTCTTTTTTGGCACTTGTTTAAATATTTTCTCAACATATGGGGAGGGGTAATTGTTTTCTGCCAACATTTCCTTTAATTCTTCTTTGTGAAGATCTTTTTGAGAAGCTGAAGAGACCAGGATTTCAATTTTTTCCAAAAATTGTCTCGCTGTATTCGATTTAATATAATCAGGGTGGAATGAGCAGAAGTCTAACATCTTCCCTGTGTTGGTGGGTTTTCTAAAAAGCTGAGTGAATATTTTCCCTTCTCTTGAGGTCAAGGTTAAATCCAGGTAATTGATGCTATGGTCTTTTTCCTGTTCCAGGGTGTATTTCAAGGTATTCTCTAGTAAGTTAAATTCTTCCAGAATCTGAGAGGGTAGAGATTGGTCCACAGTATCTACTATAATTAGGACATCATCCATGTACCTTACATAGAGAGCAAACAAGGAGGGTTGTATAAGGATTTTTGCCTCTAGTTTACTTATATAATAATTTGCTAGCAGCTTTAAAGCAGGAAGAATTGGACATCCAATTGCAGGAAGGAGTAATTTACTGCATCGACTGTAACTGCGGACTCAGCTATATAGGAGAAACAGGGAGAAGTATTAAGGTCCGAATGAAAGAACACCAAGCAGCTATTAGGAACATTGGGAACAAAACAGGGCTAGACAGACATGTACAAGCAAGTGGACACTCCATAAATTGGGACTCAGTGAAAATAATCGCCCACCAGTCAAACTTAGTAAAGAGAAAACTAGAAGAAGGGATCGAAATAGCAAGAAGAAGAAGTACCACAATTAACGATAATTGCGGATGGTCTCTTCCAATTGAGTGGCAGCAACTACTCCAGTGACATAGTCCTGATGACGAACTAGGCTTTAGTTCGAAAATTTGACAACCAACTTTCATTAAAAATAACCTCTAAAAGACCCGTAAAAAAAAAGTTATTCCACAATCACTATGAATAGAGGTGCCATAAATGCATTTACAACTAGGATAAAAACATTTGTTATAACAGTCACATCATGTAAGTACACATACATGAGCACTTTTACTTCAGAGCAGGACCCCCCCCCCATTCCGAATTTCTGGGTGTACCCCTGCACATGATAATTCTTTTTCTTGACTTTATTATAAAGAAATTACACAGGTCTCTGTTTCTTTGCCCCCCCTCCCCCAATAACATCTTTCTGTTCAATATATTCTGAATGATGCATAGTTAAGTGTGAACAACTGTAATACATAACATCCTATCCTCTGTGGAATTAACTTTTTTACGGGTCTTATAGAGGTTATTGGAAAAAGTTGGTGGTTTTCCCACACATGAAATGAAGATTGAAATATATTTATTTGTATGGGGTTTAGGGTAGCTAGACTGGGGTTAGGATTTAGTTCCCCTGTAATGATGATTATCAAATGTCTTTGCCAAATTTTCAGAATATTCCCATTGTTAGTGAGGCACACAGGAAGACCAGATTCATTCAGTAGCTACTGCATACATAGCATATTTTCTTTTCCCTGACTTGTTATTTGAGCAGTGATTTTTCAACTTTGAGCAGTTATTTAAAAATATCTTTAAAAATACAGAAGTGCTCTTTAGTCCCACTTAAAATTTAGTTTGATTACATTTTGAACATTTTCCGTTTACCACATTCAACTCTTCAATCTTCTCAGCCACTAGTTTTTTCAACAGAAATTTTACATTTTGTACATGGAGTAACTGCTCACAATCATCAGTCAAAACGACTTTAAATAATTAGAAGCAAATAATGAATATTTTCACAATGTCTTCAACTACCCATGGACTACTGCCTGTCAGAGGCAGTAGTCACTTAGCAAGACGTCATAAGCAAGTTTTTAATCCGGTGACCAGGCCTGTAAACATAGAGAAAAGGAGTCCCAGCAGCCCCAGCCAGACACAGAACTACTACCAGAGAAGGACCACCCATACCTTCCAACCTGCACTGGAATTGTTAAGGTCGAATTCCCTGTTCATGTTGCCTAACAAAAGAGATGCTCATAGATAAGCATACAATACTGAATCATTAGAAAATCCAAGACAAAATATAGGAATCTTAAGCTTTTAACTTATGTTCACGTGAGAACAATGAAAATTACAGTGGCTTAGAATACTAAATCATTAGAAAATCCAAGACAAAATATAGGAATCTTAAGCTTTTAACTCATGTTCACGTGAGAACAATGAAAATTACAGTGGCTTACAATACTAAATAATTAGAAAATCCAAGACAAAATATAGGAATCTTAGGCTTTTAACTCATGTTCACGTGAGAACAATGAAAATTACAGTGGCTTACAATACTGAATCATTAGAAAATCCAAGACAAAATATAGGAATCTTAAGCTTTTAACTCATGTTCACGTGAGAACAATGAAAATTACAGTGGCTTACAATACTAAATCATTAGAAAATCCAAGACAAAATATAGGAATCTTAAGCTTTTAACTCATGTTCACGTGAGAACAATGAAAATTACAGTGGCTTATTATGAAAAATTTGCAGATAATTTTGTAGTTACGGTTTCTTGTTTTAACAGACTTTATAATATTTTCTGTCATACGTTCTTTGGGATCTAAATAAAAATTAAAACACTTCCATCTTATGCACGATAATAATGTTGCTTTAATCATGTCAAGCAGTTATCACTAGACTATCACATATGTCCAGATGCACAGACTAAAATGATGATTTTAAAAAATAGTCAGTAAAACCACTAACAAAAGAGATGCACAAAGTTGATCACAAGTACTTCATTCAAAGCTACGATAAAAAAAATCGTGACTATTTCTTTAACCAGCTCCATATACAGTTTCCAAAAAAAGTTATAATTTTTTTCCTGTGGTTAGACAGGCTCTCTCAACCTTGAGCCCCACCCCTTCCACACACACACACACACAATGCGGAAGGTTGAGGGGAACTATCAGCATGCCCTTGCATGAAAAGTATCAGCTAGTAGGAAGATTATGTTTGGCAACAGAAAAAGTTTCAGCTTGAAAAGGCATGACAGGGGGAACTTTACACCCATGCAAAACACAAAAGTTATGCAAATGTGATGACTTAAAAAGCACTAAGTGATAACATGCAGCTATTTATTGTCTCTGAATTACCTTCATCCTTCGTTATTGAAAAAGGTTTTCCAGAGGAGGGCTGCTATAAAGTTAGCTGGATAAAGCCTTATTAGTAAAGTTCTTTTTTTTTATGTAAGTAGAAAACAGCAACAGAATCTTTCCAAAAGTTCCAGACACACAAAGGACTAAAGAGAGGAAAAGGTCTCTCTTTAGTCCTTTGACATGGGGAACTATCACCCATGCAGGTTTGCCATTTGTGGTGAGAAGATTTCAGGAAACTGGAAGTTTGCTGGATCGCCCTCGAAGTGAGAGAACAGGGTTTTAAGGGTGTCATATATGAATTCTGTGGCATCCCAAATGGAAGAACTAGCATCTAAAATAACAAGTGCTTGTGAAACAGCAATATGTTTGGACATACCAAGAGTATCAGCCAGGGCTGGATGGAACTTTTGTGGAGCCTAGGGAAAAACTTCATTGCTGGAGCTCTGGAGCAAATTTTCATTGCTGGCACTAGGAAATAAATCTCACACTTTACACTATAAATTTCACTAGATTATGGGTTTTACACAGGAATAAAGAAAATTACAGTCAAATTTTTGGATAACACCCTTACCCTTCCTCAGAAATACACTATAGTAGGTGTTGCCATTCATTAGCTAAATTCCAACCTTTCCCACCATTTAATGTTGTACCTCTTCTCTCAATTTCCAGTCCTTCTGACAATTTTCTTCTGAAAAAGTGCTCTTGATGTGTCAGAACTTCTACAGAGTCCCAAAGCACTTTATGTCCGGTATTTTGAACATGTCTGTCCTAACTTATTTTGTTTGTCAAATTTCTAATTGCAGCTTTATGTTCTGCTAATCTGGTCTTGAGCTGTCTGCCTGTTTCTCCCACATAGCTGAGACCACATTCACACTTTATGTTGTAGACCACTCCTTCCTGAACAGGATGTTTTCTTCTTTTTGCTTTAATTTTGGAAGGTAGTTACAAATTTAATTTTGTAATCCTGGAGCCAGTCTGATCAGAAATTTCTCACTAATCCTCTGAAGTTTTTCAAACAGTCCTTCATGGTAAGTAACTTTTCTAGTTAACTTAAACAATTTAGTTTTTGACTTCTGCTTCCTTTCTTTTTTATTAAGAATTTTGTTGACTACTAGAGAAGGATAATTAATTATTGTCTTCCAAAACTTTTTTCAGTTACTTCTTTTGAGCATGTTTTAACAACTCTGAAGAATTCAGGGCGTTAATCTTCTCCAAAAATTGAATGGCAAAGTTTGTTTTTATGTAATTAGGATTTAATCACATTAACCACATTTAATAAAGTCATTACATTTATCACATTTTAATAAAGTCATTACGGTAAAACTGTCTGTGAAGGACACACATGATGTGAAATCCACAAATTTGCAGGTGACACAGCAAACCTACATCCATCCCTCTACACCAGATTTAAATGCTTTACCAATTAAGTCACACTGACACAATTTATCACTAAAACTTTTCCATCTTGACATGTTCTTCACGTCATAACGAAAACTGTCATAAAGACAAAATGATTATCTCAAAAGAAGCGTTTGCTTTAAGCTTAAGAAAAAGATCAAAATATAGATTTAAAGTTCTGAGACCGAGAATAAAAACGGTTAAAATCAACCATTTTCTTTTTGGCGGAGATGAGATTGAGGTTGTATTATGACTCAAAACTTTCTCAGAAAATGACAAAAAGCTGCCTGCGTAGGAAGAATTTTTGGATTGTGAATATTTTATTGTAGGAATAATAAATTTGTATAAACAGTTTTTTTCTTCTGATACATGTTTTAGTAATTGATTTGTAATGCACAGCGGAGTAAGTGACAAATTAGTGACTTCTTAAACTTTTTTTTTTTTTTTTTTTGACTGAAGGTTTAACGACCACCGTGAGCAACTCAATGGGCTATAAGCGGTTGCCTGTCCCTAATTCATGGCCACTGGTTCCAGGGAAGGGAGAGAGCCAGTGCTGCAAGACAAACACAACATCCATGCCTCACCGGGATTCGAACCCTCTTTCGGACGAATGATCAGAGGACATCGCTTAGACCAATGTACCACCGGGGCGGCATTTAAACTTTTATAGCTCATACATGATTTTTTATTTTATTTCTAGTAATGTTTTTAAAGTCACTGAATAAATGTCCTCCATGTGTAGCGCAAAACCAACTTTGTTATTGTTCTTTTTATTTCTTTAAATTTAAGTACCTGGTTTGCACGCAATTGTTAAATGTCAATCAGTCAATCACTTTATATACACTATATTGACAAAAGTCACCAGACACCTAGAAGAGAAACACGACATCATATTTATTGACATAGGTATATTAGTATGGTGTCGGCCCACCTTTGGCCTTAATGCATGCACTGGCCCTTCGAGACATGCTTTCAACAAGGTTTTGGAACATAGCGACAGGTATGCACTTCCATTCAGTACATAATGCTGCTGCTAATTGTTGCTTAGTAGTAGGCTTTGGTTAACTTTTTATGTGGCGCCCTAATTTATCCCATAGGTGCTCTATGGAATTAAGATAAGTGTTCTGTGCTGGCCAGTCCACACACGATACAGAATTATCGTCAAACCACGAAGTAATGGTCCTTGCTTTATGGCTTAGTGCATTGGTACCAACAAGGCTCGGTGCCGTAGTATTGCCACAGAGTTGGTAGGGCATAATTGTCCAGAATATCGAGGTAGACATGCTGGTTAAAAGGCTTGTCCATGATAAACATTGACTGCCCCCTGTGTACAAACAATTTTCCACTGTGCATTATCTAGTATCGATTTTGATGAGCTACAATTGAATAAATAAATTTAAAAAAATCTGATTCAGTTAGGTAAAAAGTTGCCTGGCACCACCAGGACTTAAAAAAGTGGCCTGGTGGCACCCAGGCCTGGAATGCATCCCTGAGTATCAGTAAGTTGTTATCATCCTTCATAATGTGTCAAATTTGTACCCATACAAATTTTACACCACGTGTTAATTAGCTGATACTTCACAGTGTGAGGAATTCTCCAGATGGACTCTGGTAAAGATTACTAAGGTTGTTAAACGATTTTTAGACAGATGAAGTTCTTTTTTTTTTTTTTACATGGGTCTGTCAACACATATAACTGCCCAATATGTAGACACAAAAAATACACACATATACACAGAGGAACCACTGTATTAACCTCTGGTTACAATGTGGTATGAATTCACTGCATCCTTCATTCTTGGCCTTTTTTCTTTAAGGAACCATTCCCCATAAATGGCTAGAAAACTTGCTCAGTAAATGCTACCTGAAACTGCTGTGTGAGAACATGATGGTATGTTTGCAAGAACAAAAATTGCTGCACACAAGTCACATTTATGCAGGATGATGCACCAGCTAATGTGGCATCTCCAGTAAACAACTTTCTTGTCACCACATTTGGTGCAGAAAATCTAATGAGCAGGCACTGCAGCATCCAGTGGCCACTTCATCCTCTGGATACGACTATAGGGGATTTCTGGTTATGGGATTATTTGAAGTCCAAAGTGTACCAGACATGTCACCTTTCCCACTGACATAAGTAAAAGAAGCCATTCACCGCAAAGTCCCTACATTCACTTGGACATGCTATATTTGGTGGTGACTGGAATTATAACACACTCAGGGGCCCCAACTTCTCCAAATTATTGGGGGGCAGGCATGAAGAGATGAGACGTGGGAGGAGCATGTCTCTTCCATTGTCAGGAGGAAAATAAAACAAGTTAGTAAAATCAAGCAATCCATTGATTATGATATGCTTTCCAACATACCAGAAATCATTACTCAAATAATTACTCACATTATGAGGATAACGGCTGGGGAATAAATCTTGCTCCTGTGTCCTGACCTTTTACCCCATTTTGGTTATATTAAACAGAACCGGTTCAGTGTACCTCCGGAACAACATACTAAAGTTTTGTCTCAATGGAAGCATTTTTACATAAGTTATGACGCATAAGGGAAATGGAATGGATCCCGCTCCTATGTCGTGACCTTTGACCCCATTTCGCCCATTTTCAATAGGCTTCATCGCAGGTGGTCCCCTGCCACGTACTAAAATTTCATTGAAATCGAACCATTGGTATGCAAGTTATGACGCATAAGGGCAATGGAATGGATAACCTTCCTATGCCATGATCTCTGCCCTCATTTCTTGCATTTCATTAGGTTTCGTCCCCAGCTTAGTCCCCTACCACACACTAAAATTTCATCGAAATCGAACCATTTTTATGCAAGTTATGAAGCATAAGGGCAATGGAATGGATCCCGCTCCTATGTCGTGACCTTTGACCTCATTTCTCCCATTTTCAATTCGGTTTGTCCCCTGGTGGTCCCCTACCACTTACTAATATTTCATCGAAATCGAACCATTTTTACGTGAGTTATGCTGACGGACGAAGCTGGAGCATATACGCTTTTTCAATCTACGGTTGGAAAGAGCAAAAAAATGGGGGGGGGGGCAAAAAGATAAACTATGAAGTTAGACATATGTTTTAAAATGCAATTGTAATTGCTCATGAGAAAAAACAAGGAAACAGAAATATTCTTTAGCTGAATATTAATATTTAAAAAAATTAAATTCAGTCTGTGATTTTCGAAAAAAAATCCAGAGAGGTTTTATTTCCAAAGTTTAGTAAGCAATATGAGAAATTAGCTGAGTTACTCAAACAAAAGATAAGAAGCCAAAAAATAAATAGTTAAAGTTAAATAAAGGCGCTAGATTATACATTTCTGTATTTTATTTATGATAAAATTGTTTTAATCATTTACCACATATTACGAGAACATGTTAAACACAATTAATACAAGCCTGGCAATCCAGTTTCTTATCAAAGGAGCAATGCGGAGAATGAGAAAAGTGTTTTTATTTATTTTGAAAATAAATCATTTTGGCCTCAACAGGTGGAGTTTCGTCCACCTTATGAGGCCAAAGCGATTATTTAATTAAACGGAACCAAAACTATTGGGTAGACACTGCCCCCTTCCCAATACAATTACTGGAGGGGCAAGATTCACCTTGCCACCCTATAGTCGGTACCTATGTACACACTTCAGTGCTCTGTGTTAGTGAGTTGTGTTTTTTTTAAGCTTTCGATTTTAATAAATTAGAAACAAGGTATAATGTGTTTGTATACTTATAATTTTAAACACATATGGATTCGTGACATCATAGCCCCTCTAATTTTCGAACTTATACTGAAAGAGCTGAATTTAAGGGTTTTGTTAGATATTTTCAATATAAAACAAATTGCTTCTGTAATACCTGTAAATTCAACTTTTCAATGTAAGATTACATAATAAGGTGTTAATGCGGAAGAATATAAAAAAAAATCTAAAGGAATGTCAACTTGACACCGGACGTTGAAATTTAGGCAGATGCTTATTTTGGTTTTTATAAACCTGTGTGAAAAGTAAAGTTTTAGGTAGGTATCTCAAAGAGATGATCAGGAACTTATTATTCCATGAAGATAAGGTGTGCTGGATATGGAGCTTGTTATGGCCAATAACAAATGCATCTGTGAAATTAATGATAATTTTGAGCAATAATGAACAAAAAATTATTTTTGGATGGAAACTGAATTAGTCTCCACAAGAATTAAAGGTAATGAATACTGTTAAAGGTGAAAAAAAAAACCTATGCAAGATTCCACACTTCGTGTCATGCTTTGCACAACATTATCAAGCAACTGTTGGGGTAATTTATCCCATTCCTTTGTCAGTGCACGGACGAGGGTGTCCTTGTTTATTGGAGGGCATTGGCGACCAGCAAGACTCCTCCCCAAAGCATCCCACACATTTTCAATGGGATTCAGATCTGGAGAACGTGCTGGCCTTGCGAGGCGTTGAATATCCTCGCTCTCAAGACACTCCTGGACAGCGACTGTTTGATGACATGTTGCGTTGTCGTCCATGAAAATGAATCTATCACCGACAGCACCACGGAACATGCGAACATGAGGTAGCAGAACATCATTAATGTATCGTTGGCCAGTCATAGTCCCAGTTGGAAGCACATAGACGGACGTACGGCCATGGATCATGATGCCAGCCCATACCATGACACTACATGTTGGATATCGGTCCCTTTCCTGTATGTTTGCTGGACAATATGCAGTACCACTATCACGCCAGATCAGTTGTCGTCGAATATCAGATGATAGACTGTATCTACTCTCATCTGAGAAGAGGACAGAAAAAATTAAGTATTGCAAATTATAAAATGAAGATATTTTAATCGATGTTCAAATTTTCATCCTTGGGAACGCATTAATTGTGAAGAAAATGTGCACAAAAGTTTTTCCATTGGAAATATAGGAAACAAAGTTACTTGACGTACACCTTAAAGGAGCAATTCTTGTATGTATGTATGAACAGACATAAAAAAAAAGAAAACGAGCTTCCCCCTTAGCTTTGGAACCACTCGCCTCAGATAGACAAGGTACCGTTGGAAAGCACTCGAAGGGAACTATCTCGTCATGCAAAGAAACATGCTAATTAAGCTAATTAACATGTTAATTAGCTCACTATATCCACATTTTTCCATATAAGGGGTATGTTATTTTATGCACATAAAGTATGAACTTTTTCCCATTTTGTTGCTCACAGCCAACGCCCCCTGAAACAGGGCTCAAACACCTCCTGCTCTCCGACGTCTGACGTCACTACAGAAAGACCAAGGCAGACTAGAAAGGCAGGCTCTGGTGCACGTGATCACGGTAGTGCTGTCTGTCACGAGGCTGAGTCACTGAGTCAGTGCTCAGTGGCTGACGCTATCGTCTGTGTGCTGTCATTTGACATTGTGGCTGGTGATGTTTTTCTCTACATTTAAAGTGTGTGCAATATATAAATCTATCCCACACATGTGCTTAAAAGTGCATGTTCACTCATAAGGATTACACAAAATAATTTTGGTAAGTAGAAAAGTGATTTTTTTGTTTGTCTGTAAATGGGTTTAGAGTTGCAGCACATTTAGGCCTAAACGTTACTTCACTGTCTGTGCTTGTCAGTTATTTGATAAGAAACTGTTAGTTACAAAGAATGGAAGGAACTTTTTTTTTTTTTTTATTTCCGTGGATTGGACTCTTGTGGTGTTCTTATTTTTTTCCAATTGCAGCTAATAAACTATTTTCCTTTACCCTAGCGACGTGCCTCAGTCAGGCAGTCGAACACCACGTTGTTGCATATTGTTTTGAAGTTTTCAAAGTGTAATACGTTTTAGTATTGCTTTGACTCAATGGATCTACGGGACAGTTAGATTTTAATTAAATTCACAATATTTCGAACCAAAGCGATAATTTTTATATCTTGTGCAGTTTTTTTTTTGTTTTTTTTTCACGAAATGCTGACTTGTTAGACATAGCAACATACATATAACTGAATAGAGTTAAACGAGTGTCTTCCGTTTGAACAAATGTTTTATACCATTAACTGTGGTTATACAAATTTAACATTCGTTTAGCATAGAAAGACTCGATTTAGGATTAATTTGTACTATTTTCCTTAACTTGCAAGACAGTTAACAAGTAGTACTCTAGTGATTTTCCTGCTATATTATCCACACTTAAAATTTTGGCTTCATTTTTGGGAGAAACACCAGTATCGCCTGTTTGTTACTTTGATTTTCCATTTTGTGTGGCAAACATGAAATAAGGCAACAGAATGTGTTCTCACATCAGAGAATTTAAAAACATTTGGTTCTGGTTATAGTGAAAAAATAAACCCTAATTTCTTTATAGACTGTATTTAATGTGTACAGAGATGAAGTAATATTTGGCCTCCTGGGGTTCATGTTTCTCCTAAGGCCTTTAACAAGTTAAAACAACTTTCCTGAATGCTCTTTTTTTTTTCTTTCTTTTTTTTTTTTTTTTTGTAAACAACAGATTGATAAATTGAAGCCCAAATACAAGAACAGATCATGCCCAGAACTTGTAGTGTATTTGGTTGCAAATCAAACTATAGAAGCCAGAATGAAAAGGTCTCTACGTTTCAGTTGCCAAAGAAAGAACCCCTAAGGAGTCAGTGGCTTAGTCAGATCTTACAGGTAAGAAAAATCCAGTTGTTTGTATCAAGCATTTTCATGAATCGTGTGTAATTCGTGTCGACAAAGTGGTTGTCAATGGAGAGTTAAAAGAATTTGAGCGACAGGTGCCAGCACTGCGGGATGGGTCTGTGCCCACAATATTCCCTAATGCACCACATTATTTAACTGCTGCACCTAGTACAACTTGAAGGCTTGCAGATGTGGAAGAATCTCACTTTGGGAATGCTATAAAGCAGTCTTTTAGATCACAACAAGTATTTGGAGAAAAGAAAAATTAATTGCTCTCAGGATCTGATTACGCATTATCTTGAAAACAAAGACAAATTCAAAAGAGAATGGACAGTTGTAAGTAATGATTGTAAAACTATTTTTTGTTATGTTGATTTTACATGTTCTTTACCATGTCTTGCAGGATCCATTGTTGTATTTAATGATCTTGAATTTGAAATTTATGCAGTTAAGATTAGTAAAAACTGGTTGCCTAAGAGTTTGAAGGTTTTGAATTCTCTAAATGATTTTGATGAATTGGTATCATTTGTTGAAAAACAAACAGTTACGCAGGATGAAGTAAATGTTGTAGATTCAGCTATTGTCACATTGCAGTCTTCTGATTCACCTCAATTACAGTTTTTTTGTGAGCAGTTAAAAATTCACCAAATGCCAAAAAACCGAAGAAATTATAGCAATAATGGTTCTAGCATCTTCAATATATGTCCACTCTTTTTCAACGTACTATGCCCTCTACAAAAGTAAATGTTTGTACCTTCCACATCCCCGTAAATTGCAAAAACTATTTAACAGATTTTCTATTTCAGGCAGTACTCTTCAAGGCAGTGTTACATATTTGAAAAATAAAATTCAACACTTAAAACAACACGAGCTTGTTGGGAACTTGTTATTAGAAGAAATATACATTGAAATACAAATGAGTTTCAAAGGTGGATCAATATTTGGTAGTAGCCAGTTTGATGTCAGCAAAACTGCAAAAACTGCACAAGTCTTTATGATTTCAGCTTTGTTTTCAAAATATAAACATGTGGTAAGTATTACACCTGTTCACAGTTTAGCATCCAAACAGTTAAAATTGATGATTTTGAATGTAATTGTTGAAATTGAAAAGGTTGGCTTTCAAGTTCTTTCTTTGATTTCTGATAATAATGCAATTAATAGGAAAGCATTTGAACTTTTAACCCCTAACAAAATTCTGCAACCAAGTATTATTCACCCTGTTGACAGTTCCAGGTTATTGTTTTTTATATTTGATTCTGTTCATATAATTAAGTGTATTAGGAATAACTGGATAACAAAAAAAGGCGAGAATCGTTGCATCATATTTCCGGATATGGTCAATAATGATTTGCTTTTAAAAGCTCAATATAAACATCTAGAATTATTATATGAATTAGAAAAAAATTCTCTTGCTAAATATGGTCATCTTTTGTCTGCTAAAGTTTTGTATCCTTCAAGTGTACAAAAGCAAAATGTGAAATTTGCTCTGCGAATAATAAATGGAAAAAATATTGCTGCTCTAAAGTGCTTTGCAACAAGTAAGCATGCCATGTTCCCTGGTTATGAGGCAACTTGTCAGTTTATAGAGATTTTTTTCTACATGGTGGAAAACAGCAAATGTGCAGAGTGCATTTGAAGGTAAGCGATTGAATGATAAATATAGGGAACTAATTAAAGAGAATGAAGATTTTCAATTAAATTTTTTTAAATCCATGTCTTTTTGGTTAAAAAATGGAGGACCACGGTCCCCATTTTTTTGAAATGTTTGTGCAGCTTTAACTGCACAAACATTTCAGCCATTAATTACAACTACTGATACTTTTTTAGAACTTGTACCCTATCTTTTTAAAATGTATAAAGTTGATTAACTGTTACTTGGGAAGTTCCAGAATGACGATTTGGAAGGTAGGTTTGGAAACTACAGGCAGCTGAGTGGAGCAAATTATTATATAAGCTTTGTGCAGCTTCTTGAAAGTGAGCGGAAACTAAGGTTCAAAAGTATGGTACTTTTAAGTTCCCTCAATGGTAATGTACACTTGAAAACTCTACTTCCTTGTAAAGAAGACTGCACTTACAATGTTGATGTATCTCCCTTTCTTAACGTGTTGGATGAAGATTTCACATTAGAGAGTGTGCCCAATGATATTTTAATAAATTTAACATACATTTGTGGTTTTACAGTTAGAAAACAGTTACAATTAGGTAAATGCATTGAGTGCACATTTTGGTTACAGTCTGATAAAGAAATTGATATTGAAGTTTCCTTAGTACCTTGTGAATTGATTAAAGAATTAGACAGAGGTAAGTTAATTGTTCCTACTGAGTGTGCTTTATATGCTACTGCTGTAGTCTGGCATGTTTTAAAAAAATTGAGTCCTTTGCTGAAAAGTTTTACAGTGTTCAAAATCAACTCGCCCTGTTGTACAAACTGAGTGCTATTAAACTTTCACAGCATGATATTTTTATGCCGATTAACAGAACAATGCATCTGTAAGAAAAACCTTCGTAGTGTATTAGAAGGCATATGTTTGCGTTCGAGCAAAATTATGATTAATAATTTAATTAAAGTTAGGAATGATTTTAGAGATAGTGATAAATGTACTGCTAGAAAAATTAAAAAATTGAAAAGTTAGTATGTGTTTTTATTGTAAATGAAATTGCAGGTTAGTATTAAAGTGTTAGCTAGTGGTAAAATTGTAATTTTAATGCTGGAGTGTTTGGGAATGAGTTGTCAAATGTCTTTGTTACCAACCTTGATTTTTCACATGGTTAGCATTTTATAAAATAAAATTGCTGTGTGTGTGTGTGTGTGTGTGTGTGTGGCAAATTTTGATGATGCAGGTTCCTACAACCTGATAAGGAAAAACATAAAGTTGGGGGAAATATTCTGAAGCTGAATACAGTTGCAGCTAGTGATGACCAGCACCTGCCTTCTTTGAAACTATTTGAAATAGGCATTTGTGGCACATATGTAAAAATTGTGCCCATCTGTCTCTTTTTGATAGTATTTCTTGCTTTGTGTCCCAGAAAATTGGAAGACAGCTGCCAGAAGGTAAGTTGATTTTTTTTTATTAGCAAAAACTAATTAAAACGCACAAATTCTGTGAGCAGTAACTGATTAGCGTGAATTATGTGTACAACTATGAAGTGAGATGAAATAGTCAATGGGAACATCTTTCATAGACTTGCAAAATGTGTTATGGGTGTACGCGGGAGCACTCTCCGTTAAAAGTATGTCTCCACCGCTGAAGCTTCAGCGTCTAGCAGTGGCCATCTGGGCTTAATAACTAATACTGCCCGCACAGCTCGCACTGTTGCACGTGTCCTGATAAATGCTCGTTAGGTACTTTTATCTTTGAGCTCCATATTTTATTGCTTGTTCGTGTTCACCTGTTTGTGTTTTCCATTCTATCGCTCACTTTTGTTACTTTGTTCATTAAACAACGAGGTTGTGGTTTGTTGTTCGATCGTTGGTTATGGATTATTTTATTCCTTCTTTTGGAGTATAACTGGAAAACGTGTATTCCAAGAAGTTTGGTTAGAGAAACTTTGACATTTCCAACATGGGTGTATCTGGATTGAAAAGCCGCATGAATAGTAAAATACATTTGGAACTTGATAAATGTGCAAATGCTGCTATTTCTACACGTACCACCATTGGTGATTACATGAAAGTGCAATGCCACGTGGAAAAGCTGTCTCCCACCGTAAGCTCATGAAAAGAAACGTAAGCTTCAAACTGAAGCAATACAAATGTGGGAGCTTTTGTGACCCCACACGGAATATCTCAGATCAGAGGTGCTGTGGGCTATGAAACTTATATATAGCAACTATTCATATAACCAGAGTTGTATAAAAATAAAATGTATCTGCGTACACAACCTATGAAACAGAAAACTTGCTGCAAACCAGCGAAGCACAAACCATGATAAAAATAGAATTACATAATTTAAAGAAAAATTAATAAAACATTAAATAATTACTAGAACATTACAGATTCCGATGAGGCCAAAATAAGTACATTATAGTTGAATGTGCTGCAATATGTATGAAGTGGACCTTTATGGTAAAACAGTAAAATATTTTACTATAAACCTCATAAAAACAAGAGACTAATTAAAGAAAGTTTTTATACCCAGAAAATCACTTTCATTAATGAACCTTCAAAAATTATAAATAGCATTTTCACCAGCTTAATTCAAAACTAGTAGACTTACAAAATACATAAGAAAAAGATTTTAATAACTGGCAACTTTAAGAAGAACCTGGCAATAAAATTGAAACTGTTTTTGTGTAAACAAAACTTTTGATTCAGGGCTTATACATTGAGACCAGGTCTCAATGAAATCCAGAGGCCAGAAATGTCTGTATAAACAAAAGAATTGAAAGTTTTTCAAGTTAAAATCAAATTAAGTATATTTATCTCTGTAAATTCTTGAGTAAGTGTTTTAAATGCTGTAAATAACATTTTCATTGTTTTTAATCTACCAGCAAACACTATCGGCAAAATCCGCTAACGATTTGGAAACTATTAGCGTAGAGCATGCGCTCTTACATCTACATTTTGCTACTCTGCATATAACTCGTGCAAACAAAAAGACAAACTTTTTTGCCATAATTCCTGACAGCCGTATAAGCAAAAGACATATGGTGAAAATAAAAATGCACATCTTTGTTGTTATGCTATTTCACCATATTTTCTGTTTTTGTTAACAGAATATGTAAATCATGATGAATTTGTTCTGTTATTTGACAAGATTTTAAATAGGAAAACTCAATGCAAACAAATGGATATTCTTGTTCTTTCATAGTTTATGATAAAGTTATTACTAGGTACTATGGATCAAAATTTTAAAAGTGTGCACCAGCTGACATCGGTTTGGAAAACTAATTTTTGTGTTGAAAAGCTAAAGCTTGAGAAAACTAATCCAGGTGTCTATGGATGGTCCAGCTGTCAACTCGAAGTTCTACGACATGCTGCAAAATCAGCTACGTGAGGATTCAATGGATACATTGACATTCGAAGTTGCTGACTACATATTGTCAATGGTGCATTTCAAGACAGTGTAAAGGTTTTTGAATAGAATTTAAACGAGTTATTTTCTTCACTCTATTGGCGTTTCAAGGATTCCCCAGCCAGGAGAGAACACTATAGCAAGCCTTATGGAAAATACAGGGAATTTATAGCTCATTACAAAGTCAAACAGTTTTAGGAACAGAAAAAAAAAAAAAGAAAACAAAATTGTATGAACTGGTTCAGTTAATAAAGAAAGCTTAATAAATCTCAAAGTGTTTACTAAAAGTTATTAATCATAATTGATGTTTTGTTTTTTTTGGTTTATGATATTACTAAATAAAATAAGAATGCAACAATAATAAACTCACTGTGCAGAGAAAAAATAAGTGGGTGGTGGAGAATCAATCTCAGCTGTTTCACAGTTATTGAGGTAACTTTTTCTTTCCATATTAATTATTACAATAAACGCATATATTTATATTACGTATGGTAAAAATTAAAAAAAATCAAACCTGGAAAATGATGTATATTAGTCATAAAAGTCCTTAAAAAATCATGATTCTCATAATTTTCCAGCATACCTATGGCGAACTTCTAGATCAAAATGGGAAACTTTTATTTTCAACTTTATAGTGTCGGAAGGCGAATAATTTTTAGCGTATATATTTTTAAGGGAAAATCGTTTATAAATTGTGTACTTGTGTGTGTAGTGCGTGCTATAGCTGTATTTACGCACCGAAAAAAAAAATCAAATTTGTTTTCACCGAAAAAAATGCGGGATTATTAATTCAGTGAAGTGAAAGTTTCTCAAGATAGGAAGTATTAAATAATTCACTTCAGTAAAAAACTGGACTGATTAATTTTAATTCTGGTCTTTTTAAACGTTTAATTTATTCTACCAACCAACGCCGAGGCTGACGACAACAGCACTACCGTGGTCACGTGACCTCCGTAGCTCGTCTCGGCACCGGAGCCTGTCTTTCTAGTTAGCCTTGCTTATCAGCGTTATGACGTCACGAACAAGTTCGGCAATCCAAAATTTGCATACGCACAACACGTCTTACTGTATCCCGCACTTATGCTAATTTCTACATTTTCCTGTGTCCGTCCGCACGTAACTCGCGTAAAAATGGTTCAATTTCGATGAACTTTTAGTATGTGGTAGGGGACCATCTGGGGTCAAAGGTCAGGACATAGGAGCGAGATCCATTTCATTGCTCTCATGCATCATAACTTACGTAAACATGCTTAGATTGTTGCGACAAAACTTTATCATGTTGTTCCGGAAGTATACTGAACCGGTTCTGTTGAATATAATCGAAATGAGGTCAACCGTCAGGGCACAGGAGCAAGACTAATTCCACAGCCATTATCCTCATAACTTGACTAAAAATGTTTCTATTACGCAGTAAATAAACGGGTTTTGGCGATACTTTAACTGCATTCATAGTATTCGCTGTCTTGCACGAGCAGTGAAAGATGGGAAGCCAACACACCTAAAGAGTGTTGACTTAAATCTTTCAAATTCAGTTGTACTTACTACACTCATCTTACAAAAAGTTCAGTGGCGACGCGACACCAGCAGTTCAGAACTGGATTGGCTATTGGGGGAGGGGGACGATGTGGGGTAAATGACGTACGGGGAGGGGAGGCACGAATTTTGGAGTGCTTGGTAGAAATTTTGGCCCAACATTCCGTACACGTGCATTTTACCCTAAGCTGATCATGTTATTCCCAGTATTAAAAAAAAATTAGGTACAAAATGTATCTAGTATTTGTGCAGTGCATGTAGCACTGCGAACCATTGAAACCAATCTCCGTGGCTTTTAACAAGGTACTATTTTTTCCCAATTTTAGTTTACTTACGTCATTTTAACCTTTTTTTAATGTATGCTGGCGTAACGCGGTTTATGATTTTTACTTTGTAATCTGACAAGGGATATCTCGTTTCTTGAAACTGTAATTTCGAAAATGGTATCTTTTACTATCTTAGACATTCGCTTAGGGAATTCCCTCCAGTACACAGAACAGTACAGCACTAAATTTAACAAAAAAATCCTTTTATATAACGAAATTTTTGGAAAAGGAAGTATTCATTCTCGTTTCTATTTTTTAAAGTTTTGTTCATTTGTTTCTAATCGCCCGGTTTCCGAATAGGTTATCACCGTACAATTGCCGATATCTGTTGATTTCAAGTGGTTATTGTAACGACTTTGATATTTTCCGAATTCATGAAATCGCAAATTTAATTTCATCATTTGTGGCCCTTGCTTTTATATATTTAACAATTTGCGTGCAAACCAGATACTTAAATAAAATAAAAAAGAACAATATCAAAGTTGGTTCGGGCTACACATGGAGGCCATTTATTCAGTGATTTTAAAAACATTACTAGAAATAAAATAAAAAAATCATATATGAGCGCGTATAAAAGTTTAAAAAGTCACTAATTTGTCATTTACTCCATTTTGCATTAAAAATCAATCACTAAAACATGTATCAGGAGAAAAAAACTATTTATACGAATTTATTATTTATTATTTCTACACTAAAATATTCGCATTCCAAAAATTTTCGCTACGCACATTCCTTTTTGTCATTTTGTGAAGCAGTTTTTATACAATAAGTGGAATACAACCTTAACCTCATCTCCTCGGAAAGAAAATCGTAGGTTTTAACAGTTTTTACTCTCTCTCTCTCTCTGAACTTTCAATGCATGTTCTGGTCTTTTTGTTGAGCTTGAAGCAAATGCTTCTTTGAAATAGTGAATTTGTTTTTACGATAGTTCTCGTTTCGAAGTACAGAGGTGAAGCACATGTCCGAAAGGAAAAGTTACAGAGATAAATTCCGTCGGTGTACCTTAATCGGTAAAGCATTCAGCTCCGGAGCAGATGGATGCGAATTCGTCGCCGTCACA
This sequence comes from Macrothele yani, assembly GCA_039090855.1. Lineage (NCBI taxonomy): Eukaryota > Metazoa > Arthropoda > Arachnida > Araneae > Macrothelidae > Macrothele > Macrothele yani. Next base: position 52,286,063 of record CM077032.1, on the reverse strand, counting down.
GGCAGATTTGTTGGTTTCACATCCTGTGTGTTCTTTACAGACATCTTCACGTTATGACTTTTTTAAAATATGATATTTATTTACTAGTGCAAGCAATGAAATTTTGCTTCGGGGCTTTGGAATGAAATTTCACCCCGGGCCCCGTAAAAGCTCCATCCGGCCCTGGCTGTGTTCAAACTCCTTGAATTTTTGTTTTGGGGGATGCTAAAGGTAACGTCGCGCCTGGCAAAGTTAAGGAGAAAAACAATGCATAACTTTTATATAATTATGTCGGAAAGAGTAGATATCTTGAAATGACTATATGAAAACAATAAAAAAAAATAGAGCAGGAAAAAATTTACTGGAGGGTTCAGACCCCATAGCACCCTCCTCTTGGCAAGGTGTCTGTTGCTATCTAGTGAGTTACTACAATTCTCGCATGGGCACCAGAAGACAGAGAACACCGGGGTCCGAAACCTCCTGGAATTTCATGGTCCTCTCTCTGGATTAGGATCTTCGTATAAAATATCTTAAACATTTGTGGTTCATATACAACTTTTTCTTTAATGAAAATTTCCTGGAGAACGTCACCATGTTTGGCAGTTTTCTGGAAAACGCTTCAAGTACAACTTTGAAAACTGATTTTGGACAAATAAGTTGAAGAGTTAACTCACCGTTGTGTTTTTACGTTAAAGATCGTTCAAGAATTTTCAGATGGCAATGGCTGGATATATCGCTAGCAGAACTGACTACCGTTAAACATGGCCGCGGGCGGCCTAGTGGTAAACGTTCATTACTGCCACGGAGAAGACCTGTGGTTCGATCTACTAAATATCCGGCGTGCGTCGGATGGGCACGTTAAGCCGTCGGGCCCCAGGCACTGCCCCCCCCCGGTAATAAATAAGGGCGTCTTCCTCCCTCGCTTCCGTGTCACTTTCCTATCGGGCACTCAAGCCAGAGGAGGTCCAGGCCGGGCTGAGCCCGACCTGTGATTCCTTTTGCCCGTGCTAGCGACTCGCGCAACAGTATAGTACCCGACCTGTTTCACATCTTTTGCCCGACCACTTTATATCCTTCGCCCGATCTCAATCATAGGCGTAGCCAAGGGGTTGGTCCTCGGGTCCGAACCTCTCCCCCTTGAGGGAAGATTTAGTATGAATTTAAAGTGATATATGTTATGTATATATGGGGCTTTCACCAATGAACCAAACCCATGGACCCCCCCCCTCAGAAATTTCTGGCTACGCCACTGATCTCAATCATGGGAGAGCCCTGGTTGACCTTTCCCGCTCATCATGAGAATTCCAATGCTCACTCCTGGCACTTTCCTATCTGCTGACATTAACAGGATTTTACTTGTTTCGCAAAGGGCAGCTGTAGAAGGGTAAGTTACCCATTGCAAAAGAAAGGAAAGTGAAATTAAAGGATTAACTTGCTTTGCAAAGGACATCTATAGAAGCTTAAGATACCCAAGGGAAAAGCAAGCAGTGTCAAATATAAGAATTTACTTGCTCTGTAAATGGCAGCTCTAGAAGCTTAAGTTACCCAAGGCAAAAAAAAAAAAAAAAAAAAAAGGAAAGTGAAATTAAGGGATTAACTTGCTTTGCAAAGGACATCTCTAGAAGCTTAACCCAAGGACAAAGCAATGACAATCACATAAAACGATTTACTTGCTTTGCAAAGGACAGCTATAGAAGCTTAAGATACCCAAGGGAAAAGCAAGCAGAGTCAAATAAAAGAATTTACTTGCTCTGTAAATGACAGCTCTAGAAGCTTAAGTTACCCAAGGCAAAAGAAAGGAAAGTGAAATTAAGGGATTAACTTGCTTTGCAAAGGACATCTCTAGAAGCTTAACCCAAGGACAAAGCAATGACAATCACATAAAACGATTTACTTGCTTTGCAAAGGACAGCTATAGAAGCTTAAGATACCCAAGGGAAAAGCAAGCAGAGTCAAATAAAAGAATTTACTTGCTCTGTAAATGACAGCTCTAGAAGCTTAAGTTACCCAAGGCAAAAGAAAGGAAAGTGAAATTAAGGGATTAACTTGCTTTGCAAAGGACATCTCTAGAAGCTTAACCCAAGGAAAAAGCAATGACAGTCAAATAAAAGGATTTACTTGCTTTGCAAAGGACAGCTATAGAAGCTTAAGATACCCAAGGCAAAAAGCAAGCAGAGTCAAATAAAAGAATTTACTTGCTCTGTAAATGGCAGCTGTAGAAGCTTTAGTTACCCAAGGCAAAAGAAAGGAAAGTGAAATTAAGGGATTTACTTGCTTTGCAAAGGACATCTCTACAATGGTAAGTTACCCAAGGCAAAAGAAAGGAAAGTGAAATTAAGGGATTTACTTGCTTTGCAAAGGACATCTCTACAATGGTAAGTTACCCAAGGCAAAAGAAAGGAAAGTGAAATTAAGGGATTTACTTGCTTTGCAAAGGACATCTCTACAATGGTAAGTTACCCAAGGCAAAGTCAATGACAGTCAAATAAAATAATTTACTTGCTTTGCAAAGGGCAGCTCTACAAGTGTAAGTTACCCAAGGCAAAAGCAATGAGAGTCAAATTATAGGGTTTACTTGCTTTTCAAAGGCCATTTCTACAAGCTTAAGTTGCCCATGGCAAAAGCAATGACAGTTAAATAATACATTTACTTGCTTTGCAAAGTGCATCTCTTCAAGCGTAAGTTACAAAAGGCAAAGGCAATGACAGGCAAATAAAAGGATTTACTTGCTTTATAAAGGGCAGCTGCAGAACGCAGTCATCCAAGGAAAAAGTAAGGAGAGTCAAATAAAAGGATTTACTTGCGTTGTAAAGAGCAGCTCTAGAAGCGTAAGATACACTAGGCCAAAGCAAGAAGAGTCAAATGAAAGAATTTACGTACTTTACAAAGGGCAGCTATGAAAGCGAAAGTTACCCATAGCAAACGCAATCACAGTCAAATCATAGAATTCACTAGACTCTTTCCAGAACAGCTAAATAAAAATAAATGACATTCAAAATAAAAAAAATAAAAAAACTCTAATCTAAAAATAAACAAAATTGATGAATTCAGTTGACAGTACGATATTTAGCTTTTCGTCGACTTAGCATTTAGCCAAAGGAAATGCATACACTCTGCTTCTAATTTTCACTGCTCTTCCTTAACATGTTTCGAAAATGGCAGCTATCTGAACAACTGTTCTTTCCTGCTTTCAAGACAGTTTAACCCACTGTCTTTTCCCGTCATCCAGGTCTCGGTGGACATAGCATGTAGGTGGCTAAACATTTTAAGGAACGCGTAATCACAAGATGTTATCGAAATTATTGAAGTGGGTGCTTCAAAATTTCAATTCATCGATTCTTGATTCGTTGTATATTCGCTAAGTTTTAACTGACGTCAGTGAGCAGCAGCGAGGAGACGCACTTCCGACGTGAGGAGGACCGGATTGGCCTTGAGGTGATTAGCACTGTTAGACGCGGACTCCACAATACGGTTCGGGCAGAAAGAGGTTGTAGAGGTGGAGTAATGGCGACATGTAACTAAAGAGCTGTTGTTTGATATAATATCCATGTACTTCGATCAGGACGGTGGTCCCGTAATATATTTGCTGATTCTCCTACGCGCGTATTTATGCATTTAGAATGATGGTTAATCACCGATCTTGGCATTAATGACACGTGCTAATGAAATACTTAATGAATGAATTGAGAACACGATAGTCCGATCCAAATCAGGGGACTCAAAATTATGCATGTCTCCTACAGTGTTCCCATAAGAAGTCTCCCAAGCGATTACAGAGCCATCACTGCCTTGAACAGAGCCGACATCGCACGACGGAGAAATGGCTCATGTTTTCGACGCCACACCCGCCACCTCAGTACAGATGCAAGCGGGACTCATCTGACCACACGAAGCGGCGCTACTCTTTATAGATCCAGGTTGATTCTCTCGGAAACAGACGAGGCGTAATTTGTGGTAACGAGCATTCAGCAAAGGCACACGAGTAGAGTGTCGGCTTATGTAACCTAAGGTATCCAGCGTGTGCTGTACCATTCTCTCGCTGACTCTGATTGAGCCTCCGCCATTTAAACTGGATGTGATTTGCGCCGCAGTTGCCGAACGGTCGGTCTTAAGAGCGTGGATAATATAAGTTGATACCAGTCATCAATTACGTGACGTCATCTACCGCTTGCCATCTGGGCACTTTTACGTCCGTCGATGGTGTACTGGCTGTACACGCTTGTTACGATTTCCCTCGGGAACACTAGTGTTCTTACTACTTGGGCCATAGGCGCCGACTTCTGAACATTTTAAGGGTGCTGAAATTCAACAGGCAGGTACCGTTTCCAGGGTTGAAATTTTAGATGTTTAAATGGACCTTGTCTTCAGTGTAAACCCAAACAAACCGATTCATGATTTCATGATAAAGATAGTAATTTTTTTTTATATCAACCAAATTCTTGAACCCCGTTTTAATTCTTCCGATTTAAACTTCTGTAATGTGCGCACAAGAGCTCCATAGCGTTTTTTCTTTTGGACAAAATTTGAGCATTTTGTTTGGTACTACTACTAGAAAACCAAACCTGTTGAAAAAGGCTGAGATCGGCAGTATTTATCATCAGTCAAAACAGACAGAAGGCTAATAGCGATACCTTTGAGGAGCTCGCTCTAGCAAACAAACTGACGTGTTCAGTGTTGGAATGGAACGCGCTTCATAATCATTGCCCTGTATTATTTTCCTTACTTGTTATTGTTAGCATTTAGCGTATAACGCAGCATATATCACAGTGAAATTTTTGCTTTGATCAACAAGTGTAACTTGGAAATCTCCACCTCCACCCCGCCATCATTCACCTTGCAGTCCATGGTAACCGGTTGTTATCGATTTGGTATATCACCCCTGCGTGGATTGATTGGTGTTACTATTGGTGACTGCTTATACGTTTTATAAAGCTAGGGAGAAAAAAAGCCTCAACAGAATTATGTCAAACAAACAAACAATAACTGCAACAACAACAGCAAAAAAAAACCCCTTCAAAGTTATTCTTTGAGCGAGAAAAGGTCATTCGCCGTCTCGCTGTGTGTCTTCTGCTTTCGGACGGTCACTCATTACTCCCGCTCTGACATTTATGGTTTTATGACCCTACCGAAGCTCATTGCGTGCATGGTGTGCTGCTGACAAATGTGCAACGAACGTAATTGGGGAAAAAAAAATCTGTAGCTTTAAACAGTTAGGAAGGTAGGGTACCAACCACACCCCACACCCTTGATTTCTCGCTTGCTTGGGGCTGTCTTATTTCTTAAGTGTTTATTCGGTATCGGTGGTTAAAACACGATTTTTTAAAGATATTGATTTTTTTTATAGAAACCAAATATTTGCGCTATATTCCGATTATCTTATTTAATTTTATGTAAAGTGGAACTGAAAATTTAAGTATTAATCTAATACATATAACAAAAATTCAGAGGGGTGCTCAAGCCCCTGAGCACCCCCGTAGTTGGCGCCAGTCACTTCAAATGATTTCAAGGGGTGCTCAAGCCCCTGAGCACCCCCGTAGTTGGCGCCAGTCACTTAGGCCATAGAATCACCCATATTTCTTGAGCCGGCAGACGCGGATACAAGGGCGTGGCTGTGAGCTGTAGCATGATTGAGAAAGAATAGATCAGATCATATGTAGAAGATTTTAGGAAGGAAGTGTCTGATCCCAGATCTTAAACATCCCTTAGAAATAGGAAGCTAAGAGATTTGGACTAGAGTGTCCGATAGGAAAGTGACACGGAAGCGAGTTAGGAAGACGCCCTTATTTATTACCGGGGTAGAAAGAATAAATGTCCAGGACCTTAAAAATGTAAGTTTTTTTTTATTATTATTTAGTTTATATTATGCAGATAAATTGTTTGCAGTTGCAGTGATTGTCTGTTTGAAACCCTTGTGCAGATGGTTCGATGTTGTACATCCCCCCCCCCTCCCCCTTTTTTTTTATCTTTCTCCGGAGATGAAGTGTAAAACTCTTTTTGATGATCAAAGAAGTGACGTTATTGTTTAGGAATTTCTGCGAGAGTAAACAAACTGTCATTCTGAGAGGCATTTTCTCTCCCCCACGTGCTTTCGTCCCAGGCGGCATGCGCAGGAAATGATTCATCTGCTTTTGATCATGCTTTCGTTTCACAGTACAAAGTCTGTCATTGCGATAGCCGTTATTAGGGCGCTCCCTTAGTTGCCCTCGGCCTTCCTCTTCTTTTCCCAAGTTACTTCCGGCAAAATCGAGTTGGCTTGTGATCCTCCATTCCAGTAATTCATCACCACCTTCTTGTTTGCTCCCTTCTAACAAATACCAGTAATCTGTTGAATTTTGATTTGCTGTATGCTCGCACTGTACCTCAATTGGACTAGGTGATTTTTTTTTCTGGGAATAAGAAGGTACTTACACTACTATTTTTCTTGTACGATAAGAAAAATCGGGGAGAGTGCAAAGGGCTGTGTTAAGCATGTATTAGTTATTTAACATAGCTACAGCAAGGCGTTTAATCCAAAGATGCGACACAAAGCTTTATTTTTTTTTTTTGTAAAACCAACAATTGAAACTTCAGAAAAGAAAGACGGGCTAACCATCCGAAAGTGGCCCGCTCCGATAGATGGCGCTCTGGCTACGCACATTTCACAGTCAACCACTCCCTCAACTTCATTGATCCCATCACAGGGGCGCATACACAAGAAGTAGAGAGCAATTGGCGTCTCCTTAAGCATAAGTTAACACAGGGCAACCACAAAATGTACTTGGCAGACCATGTTATGGAATATTTATTCCAACGGAATTGCCGAATTTCCTCAGAACATTGCTTTGAAGTCCTGATTCCTGCGATCAGGCAGTTCTTCCCTGGCAGATAAATACTCTGCTAATTAGAGAGTTTCAGATTCATGAGGAAAACTTATTCTTCCGTCGTAATAAATATTTTACACATATGCAGGAATGTACATTCATAAAGGCCCCTTTAAGGGCAACACAAAATCCACCCAAAAATTGTTTGATGAAGCAACGATAGATGACGACACGTTATCGCTACATCGTGAAGCGTTACGTTGTGAAAGTGGCAATCAAAGTGAATAATATTGATTAAAGGTGGCCCTTAAAAGGACCCTTTTGAATGTACAGTTTGGCATATGTGAGAAATATTTATTAAGACAGAAGAATAGTTTTTCCTCATGAATAGGAAACTGTCTAGCTAGCAGAAAAAAAAGCAAGTTAATTTTTATCTGCCAGGGAAGCACTGTCTGATCGCACGAATCAGGACTTCAAAACAATGTTCAGAGGAAAGGCGGCAATTCCGTCGGAACAAATAATCCAGAATATGGTCTGCCAAGTACATTTTGTAACCCCTGTGTTAATTTATGTTTCAGGGGACGCCAATTGCTCTCTACTCCTTGTGTATGCGCCCCTGTAATGGAATCAATGAAGTTGAGGGAGTGGTTCACAGTTAAATAAGTGTAGCCAGAGCTTGGCAGATTCCACTGGTCCGTCATAATCGTTGTTCCTGGCTCTACGTGTTTGATGATAAGGGGCAGCAATCTAACTGCCGATCTGTTGTTATCAGGGCAGATTACGACCCTGAAACGCTTGGTATCTCGTTCAAAGATACCAAGAATGCAGGTGCCCTCGACAAGATGACCGAAGTTGTACTTCCGTTTTCCCACTTTGGCTTCGTCCACTTCGACGATGATTCCATCACCACCAAGCCTTCCTTCCTCATATTGCGAGGCTACCATAAACTCTAGAACTGTCTCAGTGGATATTGTAACATTGCCATGTGAGGTTTCTTCAATCGCCTCATCGTAAGACAATCCTTTGGCAAAACAATACGTCAGAATCATCACTCTGTCAATCGGAATCTGAGCATAAAAAAAAACACGTACCAAGTGTACGAGAAGAGTACTCAGCATTCTTTGAAGCGTGCTTCTTCCGACACCTGAATTGTCCTAAACGATGACACGCATCGACACGTTGAGTCATGACATGGCCCTCAGAACATCTTTTAGAGGTGGGAAATAAAGCCTGTTGTTGACACCATGAAATAGAGAATTCCTCATCCTTCCCAACTTCATTAAAGAACCTTTTCCAATTCCACATATCACAGGAGCAGAGATTGAAAACAAAAACTTACGTAACACAGGAGCAGAGACGGAGAACTAAGTGCCGTAAGTAGCTATAACGCATTTCACGTGAAAGTGAATTTATCGGAAGCCTTCAGCTGTTTCCTCACCTCCACATGCCAAGTCCAATCACCCTTGGCATCAAAAACTCAGCGCCTTTTACAGTTGTGTTTATTGGGCGTTACACATATGTTCAGATAAAGACAGTTTGAAAAAAGAACTTTATTTTCTTAAACGTGTTGCAGCACAGGGTTTATACAACCCTTCCATTATAGACAAGGCTCTAACAAAATTCCGGAAACCGAAGCCTATCTCCACGTTAACTCCTGTGATGCGCCCATTGCGAGAGAATTTTGCCATTATTCCATTTTCCCGTGACATTGCGTTCAAAATTTCAAAATCTTACAGTAAGACTTTCACACAACAAATTTTAGTGACACTGATATAAAGTAAATCTTCAGAAAATATTTAAAAATGAATTCTCCAAAAATGGTCTTCAGAATGCCCGCGGTTGCTTTAGTAGTTGAGGTCACTGTTATCCTTCAGATTTGACACCGCCAATGATATTCTAGTGATCATGAAACTGCTCGTACCGTAACTGTGGATCCAATTGAAGAAAACTTTAGGCCAGATTTCTGATTATCAGCTGATCAAGTTGTTGCTATAATGTGGTGAAGAAATTGGAAACAAAAATTATTTATTATTTCACACACATATATATCTATATTTAAGGCTTAAAGAAGGTCAAATCTCACTGAGATAACGTAAGACAGGCGACCACAGCGCCACCACATCTTAAGATGTAATATGCTCTGCGAGAAAGTGAACATTCAGGATCAAAACACGTTAGGGGGCTGTGAAGCTTTTCTTTGATCCACGCAGTGGCGGCCCGTCAGATGAGGCAAGTGAGGCGCCGCCTCACCTGAAATTCCGCAGAATGAGAAGTGAAAAAAAAAACTTCGGTCAGAAACAAAGATATAAGAACTTTGCAGGATAAATGAAACACTGAAATTTACATTGTGATTCATGAATTAGGTTAAAAAAGGCTTTCAAGAAGAGGAATGAATCATTATTTTTGCAAAGCAGCTGCATGTTTTAAGCGCTTAGAGGCGACCGGCTGAATCGTCTCGATGAGAAGCCGGTTTTGGGAACTGGAGATCAGAGAAGAGCCCTACAGAGTGAACCCCCCACCCCACGGTCCGAGGTCTACCTAAGGAGGTGCCGGACTTCCAGTAAGAGAAAGGAAATTTCTGAGGCGACCCTCCATTTCGCTTAAACTGGAATCGTATCTCTGCTGTTATTGGAGAACCCAAGGATTGTGTATCCAATGGGCGCAGGAAAATGAGCAGATGACCTTGGTGAAAAGTGGTTTTATAGGCGATGACGCCGTTCGCCTCTATATGCTTTGAAGTAGGATGATTTCTACGTAGCTTTAACTATTCGTCAGAGTGTATTTGAGTCTAACTTTTTGTAGTGTGTTTTCAACCCTCTCTTCTGCGGGTGTTGGCTAGTTCATAGTAATGTTGAGTTTTTCTTCTTTTTTATTTTGTTATTGTTACTAAACAGCATATTTTGATTTGGGTTGGAAAATATGAATGGCCCAACAAACGACGTGATTTGTGTTCTGGAAGAAATTCCTTTTAAACATTGGAAAGATTATGATAAAAGGGATGTTCTCATATCTGGAAGACCGACACCTATAATAAGTTCAATATCTAAAGATAAGAAGTGCGGCAAATCGTTTCTTAGGTCTTTCAATAAATCATGGTACGAGAGTTTCTCCTGGCTTTCTGGTAGCTATTACAAGCAAACTCTCTTTTGCTGGCCATGTTTACTTTTGAGCAATAAGAAAAATGTGTGGAATACAACGGGTTATTTTGATCTGAAAAACTTTTCTCGTAGTGCAAAATTGCACGAAAGCTCCAAAGAGCATATAACTAATCACGTAGGTCTGAAACGGATGGAAAAAAATATAAACACTATTTCTGATATGCTCAAAGAAAATGCTGCTCTTCATAAAGCTAAGTTTAATGAAAAGGTCAGACTAAATAGGCTTTTTATGGAACATATAATCGATTTAGTTGTCGTTCTAAGCAAGCAAGAACTGCCTTTTCGAGGACATGATGAATCTATTTCCTCATTAAATAAAGGTAATTTCAAGGAGATGTTCCATTTGTTACTTCGTAGGAGCACCCCAGAATTAAAAGCACATTTTGAAGAAATACGAAGCTTATTTTCTGGACAATCTAAAACGATACAGAATGATTTACTGGAGTGTATTCATGAATATATAAACGAATGTGTTAAAAGCGAAATTAATGAGTCAAAAATTTTTTCAGTGCAAGTTGATGATACAACTGATATTACTCAAAAATCACAGTGTTCAATAATTGTCAGATACATATTGGACTCAAATTGTGAAGTACTTGAGCGCTTCCTTGGTTTTTATGATATCAGCACTGACAGGACTGCTGTGGCACTGTATGATCTGCTAGCATCGGTTTTGGAGGAGTTTGATTTTAAATCAAAGTTAGTAGGCCAGTGTTATGATGGTGCAAGCGTTATGGCTGGAGAGTTGAGCGGTCTGCAGAAAAGAGTCAAGCTAGAAGCCCCGCAAGCTTTGTTTACCCACTGTTTCGCCCACCGCCTTAACCTTGTCCTACAACAGGGGGGCAAAAGTATTGTAAAATGTCGCATATATTTCGCAACTGTATCCAGCATGCCCTCATTTTTTCATAAATCTGCCAAGAGAACCCACGTAGCAGATTCAGTTGTTGGGAAACGGATTCCTCAAATAGCGGAAACACGTTGGGCATCACTTTCACAAATTTTGCGTTTAATTGTAAGCAGAATAGGGCAAACTAAAGAATGTGTTTGAAAACATAATGAATGACTCGAAATCAACGGCAGAAGCAATCAACGGAGCCATAGGATATTTGAAAAATTTCACTAATTTTGAATTTGCTTTTTATCACTGATTTTTCATGACATTTTTGGAATTACGGATGTACTGTTTGATGTTTTACAAAAAAGACTTTAGATATCAGTTATTGCCAAAGACAAATTAAACAATGTTGCGAACGAATAAATAAGAAAAGAATGTAACCACTTACTTGAAACATTTCAGTGAAGCAATTAGTTTGAGTGGAGGTCCTAAATGTCGCCAAAAGAAACATTTGACTGAAGAAGAAGTGGAAAACTATTACAAAATTTTGTTTTACGAAATCGTTGACAGCATAATAGTCCAAATAAATACCAGATTTGAAGATATGGGAAAGCTCGAGTTTCTGCAGCTAGTTGACAGCTCAAAATACCATAGTTATTCAGAGTCATTTCCATCCAGTGCCCTTAACACTCTCAAAAAAATGTATCCAAGCATTTTCACAGACCCACAACGACTAAAAAACGAATTAGATTTTTTATATAATGATCACAACTTCAGGGAACTCAGTGTTCAGAAAACCTTGAAAACAATCGAGCTGAAAGATGTGTTACCAGAAGCATACAAATTAGTTTCTCTTGTATTGACACTGGCATCAACAAGTTCTTCTGCTGAAAGGAGTTTTTCTTGTTTGAAGAGAATTAAGACTTACCTCCGTAATACAACGGCACAAGATCGTTTGTCTTCACTCCCTAAATTTTTTTTTTTTTTTTTTGATTGGAGGTTTAACGACCACCGTGAGCAACTCAATGGGCTATAAGCAGTCGCCCGTCCCTAATTTAGGGTCACTGGTTCCAGGGAAGGGAGAGAGCCAGTGCCGTAAGACAAACACAACATCCATGCCTCACCGGGATTCGAACCCGGACCCCTTACGGACGAATAATCACAGGCCAGCGCCTTAAACCACTGCGCCACCGGGGCGGCGCCTAAAATTTCAATCGAGAAAGAATTGCTGAACCATCTAATGTCCACTCAACCATTTTATGATCTGATCATAGACAAATTTGCAGCCAAAAAGGATCGCAGAATTGAACTTATTTATAAAACATGAACTGAAAGCATTCTGTTCGAGACCAAAGCAAATTAATATCGCATTCCTCTGTTTTTAATTCCAGGTTTAAATTACCTAATACTTTTTTTTTTTTTTTATCGAAATGTGCGGGTTCGAATCCCGGTCAGGCATGGATGTTGTGTTTGTCTTACGGCACTGGCTCTCTCCCTTCCCTGGAACCAGTGACCCTAAATTAGGGACGGGCGACTGCTTATAGCCCATTGAGTTGCTCACGGTGGTCGTTAAACCTCCAATCAAAAAAAAAAAAAAAAAAAAAAATATAGAAATGTGCTTCCTTGACTTCTCCTGTACATAGTTATCACGAGCCTGGACTTCAGTTTGTGACCCGTGCTAAATGCACCTTCACTAATATGCCAATCGAACTGTGACTTTTATTCAAGCTCAAGAAACATTTCGTAAGAAAACAATTTCTATTCAAATGATTTACTTTGAATTTTTAAGAAGTGGATCTCCGACTGGCGTTGGGATGTGAGTGACGCATTGACTAGCTAAAGAAACCGCACAAATTGCGTATTTTCGCTCAAGTGTATTACATAAAAGAATACAGGTGAAATATTTCTTTCTTTGTTGTAAAATTATCGAATAATTGTTTTCATAAAAATATTGTTGCAAAAGTAGCGTATATTACACACACACATATATATATATAGTGGTATATGCACATTTTCCCTCTAAATTTTTTGGATTTTTCGTGAAGAAAGACTCCCCACGCCGTGTTTCATATATTTCTATAATTTTATTCCATTACTGTTGAATAATATTTGTATATAAGGGCTAAATGGCATGGGCTGAAGCCCTAAGGGATGGGGGTTTACAGCTGTTTATAACAAGGCGCCTAACCGAGACCAATGGCTTAACGAGACTTCCGAATCTCAGTGGATTTTAATGATTCAGCCGACTCGAACCCAGGACTTCAAAGATATCCGATGGGTGATACTGCCTTTGACATGAAACTTTTGGGGGGGGGGGGTTCTGCACTTATGCTGTATAACTGTGTATAAGTACATGTAACAATTGGGGGGGGGCGCTTCGACAAATATTTTTCTATTGGTACGTACGCACATCTTGAACATTAATACAAAACGAAGCTAATTTAATAAAATGAAGAAAATGCAATAAATTATAGTTGTTTTATAAAAATTTAATAAAGCAACTTCATTGGCCGCTTTGCTTTACTTTCTCTTCTATTATCAAGAAATTACATTGATATTATGTATCAATGTAATTTATTTGTATTACATTGTAAGTTATGTAAAAATCAATGAATTTAAATAGGGAAATTATCTATAAAACGTACTTAGAAAAAGCTAACTGTCTCGCCTACTTAGGGGGGTGCAAACCACGACCCCCCCGGCTACGCCACTGACATATATATATATATATGTTCGTATAACGTTATACGAATTTATATATTTTTCAATAACATAAGTTTTACTGTTTCACATTTACATCAAGACCGTTCGCCTCACCAGCATTTTACACCACGAGCCGCCACTGGATCCACGATGGTTTCCTTCGATCTGATGACTATTTGCTTAAAACAGTTTTTTGTTGTTGTTCTATGTTTTCTGATATCCCGCCCATCCCTTTTTTTTGGTGAGAAAAATGTGCAATAACATTAGTATTAATATTTAAATTAAATTTCAGCAAATATTACAGTTAGGCCTAAGGATCCGTACAAAATGCAGACATTCCCTAGTATTTGGCATTACGGGAAAATGTTTCTGAAAAACAAACAAAAGCCTTAACAAACATATCCGATTTGAGAAGTGATTATGCTACCGAGAAGGTAACAATCACATGCTGTGAGTAGCTCGGCTGACTGAAAGAGAATTTTGTCATTTTCATGTAGGACTTCCGTCCACAGGGAGTAGAGTTTAGGTCCCAGCCACCTACAGCGAGATCGCCTTTTGGGCAGGACACAGAAACGGAATGAATGAGAGCAGGTCTAGCGACTTTTGACAGATCAGCTTGTAGTGAGATTAGAGTACAGTAGATGGCGCCACCGTACAAATACGATATTGCACGGCTGATAGTCAGCGATTGTTAGTAAATCACACCATCTCTGAAATATCAGCCCAGAACCTGGGACCCAGCATCGATAAGCTGAAACACTAACCACTAAACCATCCGTAGCTGAAACGAAGTTTTGCATTTAGTAAAAAAATGCAAAACTTCGTATCAGCTACGCGACATCGCCTTTTGGGCAGGACACAGAAACGGAAGCAATGAGAGCAAGTCTAGCGACTTTTGACAGAGAAGAAATAATAAGACTTTTAATCGAGAAGAAATATTCGATTCATTCGATTTTGACAGAACAGTTAGTAGTGAGATTAGAGTACAGTAGATGGCGCCACCGTACAAGTATGATATTGCACATAGATCGGTGAGAAATTTTCAGGGGGGGGGGGGCATAGGAAAGGATACCCATTTAACCAGTGGGTCCAGCCTGGAGGCCGTCACTTTACGTGCTCGTCCGATGCACGGCGGATATTCAGCGATTGTTAGTAAATCACGGCATCTCTGAAAGAGATGGCCCAGGCTAGAACCTGGGGACCCAGCATCGATAGCCTGAAACACTAACCACTAAGCCATCCGCGGCTGGCTGACTGAAAGATTTCCATCCACTAGCTTTTATTTTACTTCCGATGCCAGCGCCCTCTATCATTTAATGATGTTTCGTCACAAAACCGTGAGGGATATCTTAGGGAGCACGTCTAGGGATAGGCATAATCGAGAAGAAATAATCGATTCATTCGATTATGAAAATCTCTCGAAACATTCGATTACGCCAAATTCATTCGAATGAAAAAAAAAACTCTCGAGAGAGCTCTCGATTTCTCATACGCTACCTCGTTCAAACGAGTGCATTCGAAAGGTGAAATCGCTCGCATGTTCTCGAGAACATTGGTTCCGAGCAAAATCGTCGTCTACCCGAAAACATCTCGAGAGGTACCGAGATCCAAGAGGTTCGGAAGTACTCACTTTTCACGTGATCGAATTATCTCTCGCAAGGAGAATCACCCGGGTCCCTTCTAACTTCTTAGGCAGGTTATGTTATTTGAAAAAATCAGCCGTCCTTAACGCCATTCCGTCTAGCGAAAGAAAGCTCTGAACATATAGCGCCAATTATAAATCATTTTCTTAGGCAGGTTATGTTATTTGAAAAAATCAGCCGTCCTTAACGCCATTCCGTCTAGGGAAAGAAAGCTCTGAACATATAGCGCCAATTACAAATCATTCGAATGAATATCTCGATTTGTCAAACTCAGACGGTGGCTCTGAGCGTATCACGCCATCTACCGGATGGCGTGATATAAAATTAGGAATCGTTCGACTGATTATTTCAGAGTGAATATCTCGATTTGTCTGACCTACCGATTCTTACATTCAATCGGTTTTGCACAACACCACGTACTGTTACCGTACTCACTAATAAAGAGCACGTCTTGCCAAGAGAGTTATTCAAACAGTTTTACATTAAAACCCAAATTTCCCTTTTTTATATTTAATATTTTTGCTCAATATTTTACTGCTAGAAAATTTCGGAGTTTAAACCAATACAGGAGGTACAGACTATTTTTATGTGACCAGTTTATTTGCAAACATAAATTCGTAAAATTTTTCATTGTTTTTAAAAAACTTGTCGATGAACAGTTGTTCAGATCTCTCTTTAAAAAAATTTGCAATTAATCAAGAGATCAAAGAAACGGTGGAATGGGTAATATTAATTAGCTAGTACACATCTAAATAAAAGTTATTATATTGTCGTTACAGCAACAATTATATCAACCCCACACAGCAGGTCGAGGGAGGACAAGTTATCTCACCTCAAATTTAACAATCCGAGGTTTGAACTGTAAATTCAGGACTTCAAACCCAAAGAACACCACGGAGATATACACGATCTACCTCGACAGTGCTTGAACTACTTGGGCAGTTGAATACAGTTTTGTAGAAACAATATGTGAAATAATAAGTAATTCTTCAATAGGATCCACAGTTACGGTACGAGCAGTTTCATGATCACTAGAATATCATTGGCGGTGTCAAATCTGAAGGATAACAGTGACCTCACTACTAAAGCAACCGCGGGCATTCTGAAGACCATTTTTGGAGAATTCATTTTTAAATATTTTCTGAAGATTTACTTTATATCAGTGTCACTAAAATTTGTTGTGTGAAAGTCTTACTGTAAGATTTTGAAATTTTGAACGCAATGTCACGGGAAAATGGAATAATGGGCGCATCACAGGAGTTAACGTGGAGATAGGCTTCGGTTTCCGGAATTTTGTTAGAGCCTTGTCTATAATGGAAGGGTTGTATAAACCCTGTGCTGCAACACGTTTAAGAAAATAAAGTTCTTTTTTCAAACTGTCTTTATCTGAACATATGTGTAACGCCCGATAAACACAACTGTAAAAGGCGCTGAGTTTTTGTTACCAAGGGTGATTGGACTTGGTATGTGGAGGTGAGGAAACAACTAAAGGCTTCCGATAAATTGTGGTTGCGAGAGATCCATTTGAGCGAGTGACCAGGACGTCAATAAATGGTAGGCATAAAAATGATCGAGTGCTAATTTAAAAACATTGGATTATACGTTTAGTACACTCGCGATGTCAAATCTATGTCTAGTACGCTCCCAAGATGTATACTCGAGATGTCAAATCCATGTCTAGTACGCTCCCGAGATATCAAAGTGATTGCGTGCAAATTTAAAAACATTGGATTATATATCTAGTACACTCGAGATGTCAAATCTATGTCTAGTACACTCGAGATGCTAAATCCATGCCCAGTAGACTTCCGAGATGTCAAAGTGATTGTGTGCTAATTTGAAAACATTGGATTACATGTCTAGTACACTCGAGATGTCAAATCTATGTCTCATACGCTCCCAAGATGTACACTTGAGATGTCAAATTTATGAATAGTACGCTCCCAAGATGTACACTGGAGATGTCAAATCCATGTCTAGTACGCTTCGGAGATGTGAAAGTGATTGCGTGCTAATTTGAAAACATTGGATTATATGTCTAGTACACTCGAAATGTCAAATCCATGTCTAGTACGCTTCCGAGTTTCAAAGTGATTGCGTGCTGATTTGAAAACATTGGATTATATGTCTAGTACACGCAAGGTGTCAAATCTATGTCTAGTACGCTCTCAAGATGTACACTCGAGATGTCAAATCCATGTCTAGTGCGCTTCCGAGATGTCAAAGTGATTGCGTGCTAATTTGAAACATTGGATCACTCGAGTCTAGTTATCCGATCTACAAAATTCGAATTGAAATCATCATGGCAATTTGAGTAAATTAATTCAATTTAGCAGAATTCAAATATTAATTTGTAGGCTTTAATTATTTTTTACTTTTTTAATTTAACTAACTTTCCGATCTTAGTGTGATTATATTATACATTTTGTAAAATATAGATGATTAAAACTGAAATCTTGAAGCATCTGAAAACAGATGTCGCCGCAACAGCAAATGGTCAAGAATTTAGATCCGATTTGTAATACCAGATGTCGCATTATTTTGTAAAAAAATCTTCGGTAAGAAGTTCAATCTGACAGTAGAGTCGGACTGAACAACATTAAGAAACCCTTGAATCAAAACTTCTAACAGCAAATTGAAAATAAAACGAAATATTCGAAGTTAAATTACTGAAAAAGTTGTAAAATTGTCAGAAAACAACTACTTTCGTCAGCGCACAGGAAATCATGGGAAGCGGAGTCAACTTTTCCCAAAACGTTTCTCATTGGTCACGTAACAGATCAGATAAGATCATATGTAGAAGATTTGAGTACTGCGTGTAGAGGTAAAATCGTGGTAATGGTCTTAAACGATTCGTCTGGATGAGATCTATCTAAAAACCAATATTTCATAAAGATTTAATAAGTACTTTAAGTATAAGTATGTGATAAACGAAAAAATATTGTGAGAATATCAAATTGTCTAAATTTTGAAGCAAAAGTCCGACTGAAAAATACTACCAACGTTCAGTATATCAGAAGAAAGAAGAACTCAAAAGTAATCGAATAAGCCCAAAACGACTAATGCAGAACGATGTAGGGCTTATGGACAGAAGAAGACAGCTAGAACAGATAAACCAATGGACTACTTTGGCTTGAGTAAACTATGTGTACTTTAGCGTCCTAAATTATTTCGTCGGAAAAATATAACTGTGTGGGAAAAGTGTGACGTACAATTTTTTCAGCATACAAAAAATTGAGGAAAGGCGCAAAAATATAGATTTTTAGATAAAAGAAGAGAATTTTTCCGAAGTATTGACCTGCGAGTACGATGGTTTTGCAGCAGTTGGTGCGGGAGGCTGAAGCGATGCTAACGGCACCACGTGAAGGGTCCATACGTCGGAACGGAGTACGAGTTGATTGTGAATGCGCGGAAGAATACAACAGCAGAGGGACAAAGAAGTAGTTCATACCTGTTTAATTAATTTTTGATAAAGATATGTTGTCATTATTATTAGTTTCACAATGTCTGCAAATGGAAAGAAATTAAGGAATGTTAATGAATTTAGTACGACAGAAGTTTTGAGGAAGAAGTTTTGGTTCTGCTTCAACTCAAAGTTTTGGTTATGGTTTGGAAGATGTGCGGGGCTCGGTGATTTATTCAAACACTTCATTTGTGGTTCTGCTGTTGTTCCGTACATCATGGCTTACATTTTTCCCTCGTGAAACGGATATTTTTCAAAATAAACGATTTCCTTCAATTCAGATATCGTACTGTTGCAGGGAGACCTACAGCTTCTAGCATTGTGGCGGATGATGACATTTTAATCCATGACGAAATACACATAAAGTGTGTAGACTGACGATTTTGTAATACCGCTTTCTCAAAATTACCGTTTAAAAAAAAAATTACAATTCTGTGTAAAACCGACCTCTTTCCTTTCGCGTATTCCTACAATACGCTTCGATAACTACTTAACCGCTTCCTTCTGTATTCTTCCGCCCGTTACTTGCCCTTCTCAACCAAGCTTTCGTTCACCGGACTCCACTTTGATGCTGTTGCCGCTCTCTGTCGTCTTAGGCCTTCCACACGTACTTTTCGAAACCATCGAACTCACAGGGAAATACTTCGCAAAAAAGTCTTTCCTTTTATCTAATAGTACTACATTTTTTTACCTTTCCCCATTATTTTGCATGCTTAAAAAATTGTACGTCACACTTTTCTCACACAGTTAAATTTTTCCACCGAAATAATTTAGGACGCTAAAGTACACATTTACCACTATGGTAAATTCGAGTCCCATACATTTCCCCGGTTTCGAATTAAAGGCGAAAGGAAATATGGCAATAGCCCAACACACCCACACCATCCACTTCCAAACGTACTATTTTGCTACAAAATGAACTGCGGGACGAGTTGCCATTTGCAGAAACATCAATAATCTAACAGATCGCCAACCCGTATATGTCTCCGTCAACAACAAATTGTGAATTGAAGATGATTATAGGGGTGACATATGTCTAGTTGATGTGACAGTGTCTGCTCAAACACGCTTCCGTTTATACTTCTAGGCACTGTACCTTAACGTTGAAGACAGTAGACTTTTAGTGATTGGCCAGTGGGCGTTAGGGCATCACCCCTAATTAAGCTCTTAGGGGTGATGGTTAGGGACGATTTCAGCCGTTAGATGACACTGCTTCCCAAGGGAGAAACAACTTAGTTTTCATGTTGTTTGAATTGCTGGATTCTGTATGTTCATCGGTTTTTCTTGTGTTTCTTTTAAAAAAACCTTACAGTTTTAAAACCAAACTGTTGTTTTCACAACAAAATCTAACCCATTTTAAAAATGGTTTACTGTTGTGTGCCGATATGCACATCTTCTGAGAAGAAAAACGTGGAATTTTCATTCCATGAGTTTCTCTCAGATCAGAACCTAAAGCAATATTTTGCTCCAAATGACAAGTCACCTTCAACTGTTGTTTGCGGTAAGCATTTTCACTCTGATAATTACGTGACTAATTAAATTTTAGAAATAAACCTCAGCTATATAAACTCATAGTTAGTAAAATAGCAGGTAAATGTGTACATTTGCGTTTTAAATTATTTCGTCGGAAAAATATTAGTACCTGGGAAAAGTGTGACGTACAGATTTTAGATTATTGAAATTAATGGCAAATGGTGCAGAAATTTCCTGTTTCAAATGTCTTTTGAAGATTTTTATCTTAACATTTACCACTAAGTTCGATGCGTTAGGCCTACGGCAGCGTATCTTCACAGCATCGAACTTACAGGTAAATGTTAAGACAAAAACTTTAAAATACGAAATTTCTGCACCAATAGTCATTAATTTCCGTACTTTAAAATCTGTACGTCGCACTTTTTCCAGGTACTAACATTTTTCCGACGAAAAAATTTAAGACGCTAATCTACACATTTACCAAAATCTCAGCCCTCGATCGTTGAAGAATAAAGGAGGAATGAAAATTCTCTTGCCCAAGTACTACGAATACAGAATGCAAACGTCCATCTGTTCATGTGAAAGTGAATATAAATAAAATCTCAAATGGAAATAATGATACGGTATCAGTTTGTTTATCCAAACTACGTCAATAGATGGCGCTGCGTCACAACTCATGTTTTCTTTCCTGGCTTATTTTTCTTAAAGTTACAGCCTGGGAAATTCCAGTTCAGCCTTGGTTCAGTTGTTTTACCAATTTAGTCGGAATGCAACAGGAGGTAAATAGAGTGTACTTTATTGGTAGAGTTTTTATATCCAAATGACTTCATGGACTTGTGACTTACCTTCCGAAGTACCTCCACCTTATATTGTTCTCACAAAGCCGAGCGATGTCAGCACGTGAGCGCTCACTCCTCTTTTACCTCAGGATTTCTATTGGAATGTTTTGTATGGAGAAACCATGAGTTCTTTAACGGTTTTTTTTTTATTTCGTGGAGAATGGGGTTGAAATTTGGAATAGAAGGCATTTTTGATGAAGTTTTGAGGGGCAAAAATATGAGGAATTTCCTAAATATCCGAAATATATATAAGAAAAGTGTTTGATCAATGCATCCTTCCAGTGCATACGTATGGTGCAGAGACATACAAAGGCTGCAGACAACTCAAAGTACCGTAGAGAAGTGCAGGCTTGGTGTAACCAGCAGAGATAAGAGGAACTCGTGGATCCGAAAAATGACAAGAGTGGAAGACATCATGATCAGAGTTAAATCCCTGAAATGGCAATGGGCTGGACATACTGCCAGAAGGACAGACCATCGATGGACAGCCGAAATTTTAGATTGGATTCCAAGGGACAGGAAAAGACCCAGAAGAAGACCACATGGGAGATGGGTGGATGAAATTCGAAAGTATGCGGGAGTGACATGGAGGAAACTGGCACAAGACAGACCGTTGTGGAGGAAACTTGGGGAGACCTTCGTCCAGCAGTGGATTGATAATGGTTGACAATGATGATGATGATATACATATATATCATCATCATCATCATTGTCAACCATTATCAACCATTATCAGCCATATATATATATATATATGGCTGATCACATACTATTTTATCAGACACAATTGATGGCAACCAACATTCTGGAGTATTTTTTCCAATGGAACTGGCTTATTCCGTGTCATTAGGTAGTTCTTTGCTAATACAAAATCATTATTTTATTTTTTTTTCTAGCTAGACCTCTTCACATTCACGAGGAAAAAAACTTGATCGTCAGAAAATTTCGGTCTGGAGACATACTTTTCATTGTTAAAGGTCCTTTAACCATTTAACTGGCTGGAATGAATTAACTCGGGGTTAGCAAAATGGGTTGAAATCATCTGGAACGAATATATTCGTTGTCTAAGAAGTTGGCAGATCGCGGCTAGAACTGCGCATCAGAAAGCGTTCGTATTTTTATCATGCAAAATAGTCACGTATAAAAACATAGACCTAAGTCATTGCACGATCCAGTTTCATGTAAAAATATCCTCAAGTGCTATACTGAACTATTTTTATTGACATGAGGTTAAAAGCTATATACAATAGATTAAAACACAAGATCTTTTGCAGTAGCAGCTACCGCATCATCGTGTGACACATAGCATATGTAACCAGAGCTCTAAAATAGTTTTAATATGATGGTATTAAAAAAACTATAAAGCACCGCCTGACGGTACAGTAATGACATACATCACTGAAATACATTCGTAACGCCCTCTGCAAAAAATAAACTCAGAATAGTAATTATAAAGGTAATGATAATCACACGATGATGCGGTAGTTGCTACTGCGAAAGATCTTGTGTTTTAATCTATTGTATATAGCTTTTAAACTCATGTAAATAAATATAGCTCAGTATAGCACTTGAGGATATTTTTACATGAAATTGGATCGTGCAGTGACTTAGGTCTATGTTTTTAAACGTTACGCAAGCACGAAATGATGTTATAGTGAGCAAAATAGTCATTTAGGGAGATGATTGATGCTAATCTTTTCTAACTTATTACCTGTTAAAAGGGCTATCTGTCGCTAATTATTTCATATCGACGTTAATCCTTTAACTTTTTACCCGGTAAAAGGTCTATGGTTTCCAACCTAGAAAGGAGAGAGAGAGAGAAAATGTTTGATTCATTTCTTTCTACCCAGTGTCATGGTGTCCGAGTCAGCGCGACTAGCACATTTCCATCGAGCTTCAGCAGAGAAAAAAGGACTATAAGGGAGTTCTTATCACAAGGAACTGGCTTACGGTCGATTATTTGTGGTAAGAACTCCCTAGTTAATGCGAGAGATGGGGAAAGGAATTGTTTTGCTGTAGCATTCGGAAAACCCCGTCGCCATGTGAACATTTCTTTTTGGAGAGCGTAGAAAATTTTGGGCACCATGTGGTTTAGGTACACGTGCCGCTTAAAGGGTTCAAAGGGTACTTTTTAGTATCCTTATGTACGCACTTTTACAACACCAGAAATCGTGTGGCGTACTAGGTTGACGTGCTGCCAACTATTGGCCGATGGTATTCAACTAGCTATTAATTGAAGTCGTACTCAATTTTAATATTAAGATAGATTTCGACTTGTATTCATCTGAGAAACTGCTGATATTCCTTATGATATCGTGCACAAAATTACTTTACCATATTATTCAATATTATCATTTGTCACATATATTAAGTAACCTCACATTGCCTTTCTTAGCAAGCAGAACTTCCCCGGATAAAAATCAGTGTTCTGCTTACCTTACTCTCCTCACAGACCCCGCCTGCTGGCAATCTCCAAAGTAATTCTGAACCAATCGCTTGGCGGAAATGGCCTTCAACCTCAATTCCATATCATCATCATCATCATTGTCAACCATTATCAATCCACTGCTGGACGAAGGTCTCCCCAAGTTTCCTCCACAACGGTCTGTCTTGTGCCAGTCTCCTCCATGTCACCCCTGCATACTTTCGAATTTCATCCACCCATCTCCCATGTGGTCTTCTTCTGGGTCTTTTCCTGTCCCTTGGAATCCAATCTAAAATTTCGGCTGTCCATCGATGATCTGTCCTTCTGGCAGTATGTCCAGCCCATTGCCATTTCAGGGATTTAACTCTGATCATGATGTCTTCCACTCTAGTCATTTTTCGGATCCACGAGTTCCTCTTCTTATCTCTCCTGGTTACACCAAGCATGCACCTCTCCATGCTACTTTGAGTTGTCTGCAGCCTTTGTATGTCTCTTTTAGTTAAGGTCCACGTCTCTGCACCATACGTAAGCACTGGAAGGATGCATTGATCAAACACTTTTCTTTTAAGACATAATGGCATATTGCTCTTGAAAATTATGCTGTTTCTTCCAAAAGCTCTCCAGGCAAGTTTTGTACGCCGATTAATTTCTTCATCAATGTGACCCTCACTTGATATCTGCTGTCCAAGATAAACGTACGTGTCTGTTATCTCCAGCTTTTCTCCATCAATCGATAAATCTTCATTTCTTGTAAAAGCATTGAACATCACTTTTGTCTTCTGAAAGTTCATTTTTAATCCCACTTCTTTACTCTTGTCAGCAAGTTCCTGGATCATACTCTGCAGCTCTGATGGGGTAGTTGCAAAAATGACTACGTCATCAGCAAAACGAAGGTGGGTTAGATAATCTCCATTAATCTTTATCCCCTTGTTTTCCCAGCTCAGCGACTGAAAAACACCCTCCAATGTGGCATTAAAGAGCTTCGGAGATATGGTGTCACCTTGTCTCACTCCCTTTCCAATTTTTACGTGTGTTGTATTTTCAAACAGCCTAATCTTTTCACTTGCATTTTCATAGATGTTATTAATAATATTAATGTATGCATCTTCAATACCGCAGGTTTTCAGAGCCATTGTAACTGCTGATGGTTTCACCGAATCAAAGGCTTTTTCATAATCGATAAAAGCCATGCACAATGGAAGTTCATATTCCCTCGCTCTTTCAATTAGTTCTCTCAGCACGTGGATATGATCTATTGTGCTGTAGCCACTCCTGAATCCAGCTTGTTCTCTCGGTTGAGCCATGTCCAGTGTTACCTTCAAGCGGTGTGAAAGAACTTTAGTGAAGATTTTATAAACTACTGATAGGAGGCTGATAGGTCTGTAGTTTCCGAGATCCTCAATGTCACCTTTCTTATGTAGCAGGATCATTGTAGCGGTGTTCCAATCCTCAGGAATCTTTCCTTCATTAAGGCATCGAGTGAAAATTTGGGCGAGTACTGTTTCGATTTCTCCACTTGCTTCTTGTATGATGTCTACAGTAATTCCATCTTCTCCTGGAGCTTTTCCTCGCTTCATGTTCTTGATTGCATGTGCAACTTCTGCTGGAAGGACTGGAGGAACTCTGGTACTGGTATCTTTCATGATGTCTGGAGTGCATATATCATCCCTTTCATATAATTTGGAGTAGAAATCTTTCACTCTTGTCAAAATTTCGCCTCTATTTCTTGTTACAGAACCATCTTCTTTTCTCAGTGCCATAATCTGTTTTCTTCCCTTACTGAGATGTCCCTTTGCTATCTTTAGGCTTTGGTTGTTTTCAATTGCTTTCCTCACTAGTTCACAGTTGAATTTCCTTACGTCTTCAGTGATACTTTTTCTTACTGTCTTGCATAGCTCTATATATTCCACTTTGGAAGTCACATCTTCTTTAGTTGTCCTCATCTCTCTTCTTTTTTGCATCAACATTTTGGTTTTTCCTGATAATTTGTTCACATGCAACTTGTTCTTAGACCCAGCTAATTTTGTTGCTGTTTCCATAAGAGCTTTGGTTACTTTTCTGTTAACTTCAGAGATGTCCACTTCTTCCGATGTTAGGCCTTCTAAAGCAGAGAACCTGTTCTTCAGTTCTAACTGGAAGGTATTATGGTGTTTTTTGAGGTTGGTTATGTCAATACATTTTGTTTGTCTTATGAGTTTGCCACGTTCGAGTTTAGTGTTGAGGTGCATCTTACATCTCACCAATCTATGGTCACTACCTGTGTTGAACTTGTTTAGCACACTGCAGTCTTCTATGACGAATTTTTTGTTACACATAATAAAATCAATTTCATTTGTCGTCCCATTTGGATGTCTCCATGTCCATTTCCTGTGTGGCTTTTTCTTGAAGAAGGAGTTCAAGATGAAAAACCCTTCTGCCTCTGCAAACTCAACGAGAGTATTTCCACGCTCGTTTCTGTTGCCGTGACCGAATTTACCTACTGAAGTTTCATTCTGTTGCCGTTGCCCTATTTTTGCATTGAAATCTCCCATAATTATTTTCAAGTGCTGCTTACCTTTATTATTTAGATGACAAATTTCCTCATAAAATTCTTCAATTTCTTCTTCAGGATGACTTGTGGTGGGTGCATAAGTTTCAATAATCTGAGCCTGGTATCTTTTCGAGAGTTGGATAACAAGTCGTGCAGCTCTGTCAGAGGAACTTTCAACTTCTACAACTTTATCCTTCAGTTTCTTGTTTATTATAAATCCAACACCACTAGTTCTGCCAGTATCTGTCCCACGATAGTAGAAGAGATGTCCACTTTTCAGTTCGATGAGATCTTCTCCTTTTCTCCTTACCTCACTTAGCCCCACGATGTCCCACTTGATCCTTTGTAATTCCTCTTCCAATTCAAGAAGCCTTGAATCAGAAGATAGGGAGCGTCCATTGTAAGTAGCCAAGGTCAGCATCAGATGGCAGCCTAGTCCGGTCCTCCGGGGATTCTTAGCACCCTCTGCCTTCATGTCGCACTGGCCGCTGCCTTGGCCAGGTACATTCCAGCTGCCGGAGACTGAGGGCCAAGATTTAAGTTGTGGAATCATTTTGGAGGGGTTTGGCCATAACTCACCACGCTGGCCAAGCGGGTTGGTGAGTGTGGGATAGAATTTCCTCTAATCCCGATGGTATAGTTATACCGCTATGGGCGGTCGTCAGAGCCCCTTTAGTGGGAACAGGATGCACCACGAGAAGGCGGGGTTGACATTTGTCAAGGAGAGGCTGTGATGTTACGCATCACTTGACCTTACATCCCTTATATTCACTTGTAAAATACGCGTCCTGGACACAGCCTAATCCCATTTTTTCTCTCTTTCTGTGTAGTACCTTGTTCCTTTCTAGCATATTTAACTAATTCTCAAGGTTTTGAAGATACAAATTTTGAAGATGACAATCCGTTTTTTGGCGTAAATGTGACAAGGATGGTAAGTCAGATAATATCTGAAAATTTTCATCGTCCTGGAGCGGGACTCGAACCCGCGTCTCCCAGAAAACGCCTAGGTATGCTAACCACTACACCACCCAGAACGACCAAGTTTCAAGTTTCCATTCAATTTGAATTTAACCATCACAGGATTCGCTAGTCGAAGCAACCGGCATTCATGTTTAGCGAATCTGGAGGTTAATAATCCTATCCCGTGATTGCCCGGAGAAGCAGATAAATCATGAAAGAAATACGGGATTACGCCATATAATACAAATTTTGAAGATGACAATCCGTTTTTTGGCGTAAATGTGACAAGATGGTAAGTCAGATAATATCTGAAAACTTGAAAATTTTCATCGTCCTGGAGCGGGACTCGAACCCGCGTCTTCCAGAAAACGCCTAGGTATGCTAACCACTACACCACCCAGAACGACCAAGTTTCAAGTTTCCATTCAATTTGAATTTTTTCAAGTTTCCATTCAATTTATATTTCTTTCTTTATTCTCAAGGGTTGTTCAATTCTCGAAAATCACGCGCAGTAAGGAAATGGAAAAAGGAATTAAATATAAAAAACGAAAGCGTTATTCGTTGTAAAAGTCATGACCTAAATCAATCATTTACGAAGGGGTCCGCGTGAGCACATGTGGTGAAGTTCTGGCGGAGATGCAGAAGGAGAAAAAGTCAAGTCTGGGCAATACGTAAGTACTAGCGTCTGCCGAGAGAGATATGATCAGATCATGAACACGCATTCCGATATCTCATTGGTGGGTGCCGTCACGGCACCGAGGTGGCACCCACCAATTGGAGACCGCGGTCATTCTATTGATGTTTTTGATATGGGAACAATCATGGCTGCTTCGATTCAAAAAAAGCACGAGATAAAATCTTACCTCTTTGAAACAGCCATGATTATCCCCATATCAAAACATCAACACAACACAATGACCGCGCACCGCGGTCTCCAATTGGTGGGTGCCGTCCACCAATGAGATAACGGAATGAGTGTTCGTGAGCTGATCATACCTTTCTCGACAGACGCTAGTGACATAACTAGCGCCGCCATATCTTCAGAGAAAAAATGCAGTGCACAGAAGCCAACATACAGGCTATTGCCGGAGCAGACTGCGCATGCGTATTTCTGTTGACTTCAATTCTTTGGTTAAAGAACAATGAGTCCAGCTACTCACAGCACTTGATTGTTACCTTCTCGGTAGCATAATCACTTCGCAAATGGCCAAATATTACGGAATGTCTGCATTTTGTACGGATCCTTAGGCCTAACTGTAATATTTGCTGAAATGTAATTTAAATAGTAATACTAATGTTATTCCATTTTTTTCTCACCAAAATAAGGGATGGACGGGATATCAGAAAAGAGCAACAGCAAAAAACTACTCTAAGCAAATAGTCATCAGATCGAAGGAAACCATCGTGGATCAAAGAAAAGCTTCACTGCTGTTGTCCCCAACACATGTTTTGCTCCTGAATGTTAACTTTCCAGCAGAGCATATTATCTCTTAAGATGTGGTGGCGTTGTTGCCACCTGTTTTACGTTTTCTCTATGAGAGTTTCTTTGCAAGAACGGTGGCTGTAGGTCGGCGTTTAGAATCAAGTTAGCTAATGTGCTTCGGGTTTCGAAATGCACTGTTGCCAGGGAAATTGGATCCCCACCCGTGAGTCTCATGAAGCAGATGGAGAGAGCGGTCTTTGGTTCCCTTTGGGCGACCGAGGAGGTGGCTCTGGAGGTCCTGTACTGTCCCAGTTCGGAGAGGGGTTTGGAAGTCACGCACCTTCCGACATGGCTCAGTGCTCAACAGTTAAAGTGGGTGAAGGGCGCCCTGGTCGCCGAGCACCCGTCTGGAGCGTTGGCCTCCTATTTCACGGGGTGCGACTCGTCCAAATACGTACACGGCCACAGATTTGTTAGCGAGAGAATGCATAGGTCTTACCAGCTTGGAGGTCACCTGCAGGACTTTGTGGAAACTGCCGCGCCGGTACGAACATGCAGTAGATGTACATTGACCTACTCCCTAGGCCTAGGTAACACGTCGTCAAAGAGTTTAGCGTTCCTAGGAACTTCTCTATGAGAGAGGCTTGGATGCGCATTCACTCGACGGGTGTGGACTGCAAGAAGAGGGATTTTAGATTACGGTTGGCTCACAATGTCCTTCCAACGAAGAGTAGGCAGCTTCCGTGGGGTGTCATCTCTTCCGATAGGTGCCTTTCGTGTGCGGGCATTGAGGACAGGTTCCATCTCCTTTGGGCCTGCCCCATGGCACATCAGGTTTGGCAGGGAATCTGGACTTGGGCTTTGCACAAAAGGATTGACGCCCTACAGTTCCACTTGGCTAATGAGTTTCATCTACATCCTACCCCGGGGGCAGGCAGGAAGGTCGGAGGAGGATTATCACCGAGGTATGTTATAAGATGTGGAGGGAGAGGAACAGGGTTCTGTTTTCCCGGATGGCTAACTCGGGCTTCTCTCCGACAACGGTCATCCTTAAAGTCAAGTGTGAGCTCCGGAACAGGGCGAGAGTGGACGCCAGCACTTTGACCGACCAAGCCTTTAGGTATCGGTGGGGGACTTGGCCTCGGATTGTTACCGGAACGAAGAAGAACTACACCTTTCATTTGGGTAACTTACCTCTTTAGTTTGGGCCCTTGAAGCCCGAGGGATCTTTTGGGTGTGTTGGGCTTTTTCTAGTGTTATTGGGTTGTCAGAAAAGTCATGAGGTATTTTAGCCATGTTTTCCAAAGGTCATTTATTGATAGAAAGAACAAAGATCAATCAATGATATAATGCCCGTTTTGTTCGATGACCTTTTGCCATCTGTCAGTCAGCTGCAGAATGCCTCGTTCATAGAATGACCTGTCTTTCGTGGCGAAAAACTGTACAAGGTGCTGATTTAGAGCCTCATCTGAATTGAACGTTATACCACGCAAGGACTGTTGAAGATAGCGAAACCAGTGGAAGTCTGACGGCGCAAGGTCAGGCGAGTATACTGGGTGTGGCAACACATCCCACCCTAGCTCCAATGATTTTTGGCGGGTGATTAAACTTGTGTGCGGTCTCACGTTGTCATGATGGAACACAATACCTTTAGTTGAACGAGCTCTGGACGTTTCTGGATGACGGATTCGTTCAAACTGTCCAATTGCCGATAGTACACATTCGAATTGATTGTTTGGTTCCGCGGTAGGAGCTCGAAAAAGACGACACCTTTAAAATCCCACCACACTGAGACCAGAACCTTCCGCTGATGAAAGTCTGCTTTGGATGTCGTTTGAGGCGAAGCAGCACGTCGGGACCAAGACCGTTTGCGCAGCACATTGTTGTAAACAATCTACTTTTCTTCACCAGTTATCAATCGCTTCATAAAAGCATCGTTTTCCTCACGTTTAATGAGCATATCGCTGATGTTTATACGCGCCGTCAATTGAGCTTATTTGAGTTCATGAGGAAACCACACATCGAGCTTGCTTACGTATTCCAGCTTCTTCAGGTGGTCGTGGACGCCTGAGTGATGGATGTGCAATGTGTCTGCAATATCTCGTGTCGTGTAACGTGGGTTTGACTCGATCAATGTCTTGATTTGGTCGTCATCAACCTCCGTGGGCCCACCGACCGAGGAGCATCGTTGAGGTCAAAATCACCAGCACGGAATTCTGCGAACCACGGTTGGCACTGACGTTCTTGTAGAGCGTTATCACCGTACACTTTACGCAACATTTCACAAGCTTGAAACGCGTTCTTCCCTTCACGGAAGTAAAACAGTAAAATATAGTGAAAATGCACAGTTTGGTCTTCCATCTTCAACTTGATGTCACATCTCCGCAAATCAACCAAATCGCTCACTATTCCTTTTAGACTGTAGCTAGAACTGGCACCTGTCGAATGCCATAGCGATAACAGAGCTGCGTATGCCTCTAGTACTCCTAAAACCGCACAACCGC
The DNA here is from genome assembly GCA_039090855.1 of Macrothele yani. Taxonomy (NCBI): domain Eukaryota; kingdom Metazoa; phylum Arthropoda; class Arachnida; order Araneae; family Macrothelidae; genus Macrothele; species Macrothele yani. Next base: position 52,255,328 of record CM077032.1, on the reverse strand, counting down.
CCCCGGGTGCCAAAATACGTCATGACTTTTCCGATAACCCAATATATTTTTTGTTACTTGTGTTTTTTATTTTGATGAAGGGTATGAAGGTTAGCCTCCGACCCCTTCATCGGTAGTTTAATTTGTATTGTCTCCGGTCGAGGTTGGCGGTGCTGGCCGCTGACCGAGACGTCAGGAGGCTGTCTGAGTACGGGGCAGTGAGTGTTTTGGTTCTGCCTCTTCTCTTTCTCTTATGGTGTGGTGTAAATGGATGGTGACTGAAGAGAGGGTGTTGTGTACTTGCTACTTCTGGCCTGCCGGTTCCGTGTGGATGTGGGCCGGGGAGGCACCTGCCATGGGTCATGTGAGTGCCTTGGTGCACCTGTCGACCCGCTTTCCTCTCTGACAGTCTTCCGCCCGGGTCGCTGTCATTTGGTAACCTCTGAAGGGGACTTTTGTCCGCCTACATGGACGTTCCGTGTGTACCTTTAAAGCCGCACCCACCGTTCTAGGTGGCCTTGCTGCCAACATATGTGCGGGTCATTTCGAGTTCTTCGGAAGATCTGAATGACTCGGGGGTTTGCCTGTTGGGCCGTGGTGGGAGTGTGTGTCAACATCAGTGAACCATGTCCAGATGTTTACCTGACGGGTCGTGAACATGTGTGCGAGTCCTTTCGAGTTCTTCGGAGGATCTGAATGACTCGGGGGTTTGTCTGGTGTTGCCAGTTGGGCCGTGGTGGGAGTGTGTGTAAACATCATTGAACCATGTTCAGGTGTTTACCTGAGGGGTCGTGAACATGTGTGCGGGTCCTTTCGTGTTCTTCGGAGGATCTGAATGACTCGGGGGGTTTGTCTGGTGTTGCCAGTTGGGCCGTGGTGGGAGTGTGTGCTGAAGCATCATTGAACCATGTTCAGGTGTTTACCTGAGGGTCGTGAACCTGTGTGCGAGTCCTTTCGAGTTCTTCGGAGGATCTGAATGACTCGGGGGTTTGCCCTGTTATGCCGTGGTGGGAGTGTGTGTCAACATCAGTGAACCATGTCCAGATGTTTACACAGCGGGTCGTGAACATGAGTGCGGGTCCTTTCGAGTTCTTCGGAGGATCTGAATGACTCGGGGGTTTGTCTGGTGTTGCCAGTTGGGCCGTGGTGGGAGTGTGTGTAAACATCATTGAACCATGTTCAGGTGTTTACCTGAGGGGTCGTGAACCTGTGTGCGAGTCCTTTCGAGAGTTCTGGAGGATCTGAATGACTCGGGGGTTTGCCTGTTATGCCGTGGTGGGAGTGTGTGTCAACATCAGTGAACCATGTCCAGATGTTTACCTGACGGGTCGTGAACATGAGTGCGGGTCCTTTCGAGTTCTTCGGAGGATCTGAATGACTCGGGGGTTTGTCTGGTGTTGCCAGTTGGGCCGTGGTGGGAGTGTGTGTAATGACATCATTGAACCATGTTCAGGTGTTTGCCTGACGGGTCGCGAACATGTGTGCGGGTCCTTTCGAGTTCTTCGGAGGATCTGAATGACTCAGGGGTTTATCTGGTGTTGCCAGTTGGGCCGTGGTGGGAGTGTGTGTAAACATCATTGAACCATGTTCAGGTGTTTACCTGACGGGTCGTGAACATGTGTGCGGGTCCTTTCGAGTTCTTCGGAGGATGTGAATGACTCGGGGGGTTTGTCTGGTGTTGCCAGTTGAGCCGTGGTGGGGTGTGTGTAAACATCATTGAACCATGTTCAGGTGTTTACCTGAGGGGTCGTGAACCTGTGTGCGAGTCCTTTCGAGTTCTTCGGGTCTGGCTCGGGGAGTTTTGCCTGTTGGGCCGTGGTGGGAGTGTGTGTGAGCATCATTGAACCATGTTCAGGTGTTTACCTGACGGTCGTGAACATGTGCAGGTCCTTTCGTGTTCTTCGGAGGATCTGAATGACTCCGAAGTTTGTCTGGTGTTGCCAGTTGGGCCGTGGTGGGAGTGTGTGTAAACATCATTGAACCATGTTCAGGTGTTTACCTGACGGGTCGTGAACCTGTGTGCGAGTCCTTTCGAGTTCTTCGGAGGATCTGAATGACCCGGGGGTTTGTCTGGTGTTGCCAGTTGGGCCGTGGTGGGAGTGTGTGTAAACATCATTGAACCATGTTCGGAGTGTTTACCTGACGGGTCGTGAACCTGTGTGCAGATTCCTTTCGTGTTCTTCGGAGGATCTGAATGACTCGGGGGTTTGTCTGGTGTTGCCAGTTGGGCCGTAGTGGGAGTGTGTGTAAACATCATTGAACCATGTTCGGGTGTTTACCTGAGGGGTCGTGAACCTGTGTGCGAGTCCTTTCGAGTTCGCGCTTCGGAGGAATCTGAATGACTCGGGGGGTTTTGTCTGGTGTTGCCAGTTGGGCCGTGGTGGGAGTGTGCTTATCATTGAACCATGTTCAGGTGTTTACCTGACAGGTCGTGAACCTGTGTGCGGGTCCTTTCGTGTTCTTCGGAGGATCTGAATGACTCAGGGGGTTTGTCTGGTGTTGCCAGTTGGGCCGTGGTGGGAGTGTGTGTAAACATCATTGAACCATGTTCAGGTGTTTACCTGAGGGGTCGTGAACCTGTGTGCGAGTCCTTTCGAGTTCTTCGGAGGATCTGAATGACTCGGGGTTTGCCTGTTGGGCCGTGGTGGGAGTGTGTGTCAACATCAGTGAACCATGTCCAGATGTTTACCTGACGGGTCGTGAACATGTGTGCGGGTCCTTTCCAGTTCTTCGGAGGATCTGAATGACTCAGGGGGTTTGTCTGGTGTTGCCAGTTGGGCCGTGGTGGGAGTGTGTGTAAACATCATTGAACCATGTTCAGGTGTTTACCTGACGGGTCGTGAACATGTGTGCGGGTCCTTTCGAGTTCTTCGGAGGATCTGAATGACTCGGGAGGTTTGTCTGGTGTTGCCAGTTGGGCCGTGGTGGGAGTGTGTGTAAACATCATTGAACCATGTTCAGGTGTTTACCTGAGGGGTCGTGAACATGAGTGCGGGTCCTTTCGTGTTCTTCGGAGGATCTGAATGACTCGGGGGTTGTCTGGTGTTGCCAGTTGGGCCGTGGTGGGAGTGTGTGTAAACATCTGTTGAGCCATGTTCAGGTGTTTACCTGAGGGGTCGTGAACCTGTGTGCGAGTCCTTTCGAGTTCTTCGGAGGATCTGAATGACTCGGGGGGGGTTTGTCTAGTGTTGCCAGTTGGGCCGTGGTGGGAGTGTGTGTGTAAACATCATTGAACCATGTTCAGGTGTTTACCTGACGGGTCGTGAACGTGTGTGCAGATCCTTTCGAGTTCTTGGAGGATCCTGAATGACTCAGTGGGACATGGTGTTGCCTGTTGGGCCGTGAGTGGGAGTGTGTGTAAACATCATTGAACCATGTTCAGGTGTTTACCTGAGGGGTCGTGAAGACATGAGTGCGGGTCCTTTCCAGTTCTTCGGAGGATCTGAATGATGCGGGGGTTGTCTGGTGTTGCCAGTTGGGCCGTGGTGGGAGTGTGTGTAAACATCATTGAACCATGTTCAGGTGTTTACCCTGACGGGTCGCGAACATGTGTGCGGGTCCTTTCGAGTTCTTCGGAGGATCTGAATGACTCGGGGGTTTGTCTGGTCGCCCCGAGTTGGGCCGTGGTGGGTGTGTGTATCATTGAACCATGTTCAAGGTGTTTACCTGACGGGTCGTGAACATGTGTGCGGGTCCTTTCGAGTTCTTCGGAGGATGTGAATGACTCCGGGGGTTTGTCTGGTGTTGCCAGTTGGGCCGTGGTGGGAGTGTGTGTAAACATCATTGAACCATGTTCAGGTGTTTACCTGAGGGGAGTCGTGAACCTGTGTGCGAGTCCTTTCGAGTTCTTCGGAGGATCTGGATGACTCGGGGGTTTGCCTGTTGGGCCGTGGTGGGAGTGTGTGTAAACATCATTGAACCATGTTCAGGTGTTTACCTGAGGTGTCGTCAACATGTGTGCGGGTCACCGTGTTCTTCGGAGGATCTGAATGACTCCGGGGGTTTGTCTGGTGTTGCAAGTTGGGCCGTGGTGGGAGTGTGTGTAGAAACATCATTGAACCATGTTCAGGTGTTTACCCTGACGGGTCGTGAACCTGTGTGCGAGTCCTTTCGAGTTCTTCAGGAGGATCTGAATGACTCGGGGGGTTTGTCTGGTGTTGCCAGTTGGGCCGTGGTGGGAGTGTGTGTAAACATCATTAGACCATGTTCAGGTGTTTACCCTGACAGGTCGTGAACCTGTGTGCAGGTCCTTTCGTGTTCTTCGGAGGATCTGAATGACTCGGGGGGTTTTGTCTGGTGTTGCCAGTTGGGCCGTGGTGGGAGTGTGTATGAAAGCATCATTGAACCATGTTCAGGTGTTTACCTGAGGGGTCGTGAACATGTGTGCGGGTCCTTTCGTGTTCTTCGGAGGATCTGAATGACTCAGGGGTTTTACGGCCTGGTGTTGCCAGTTGGGCCGTGGTGGGAGTGTGCTGTAAACATCATTGAACCATGTTCGGAGTGTTTACCCTGACGGGTCGTGAACATGTGTGCGGGTCCTTTCCGAGTTCTTCGGAGGATCTGAATGACTCGGGGGGTTTGTCTGGTGTTGCCTGTTGCGCCGTGGTGGGAGTGTGTGTAAACATCATTGAACCATGTTCAGGTGTTTACCTGGTCGTGAACCTGTGTGCGAGTCCTTTCGAGTTCTTCGGAGGATCTGAATGACTCGGGGGTTTGCCTGTTGGGCCGTGGTGGGAGTGTGTGTCAACATCAGTGAACCATGTCCAGATGTTTACCTGACGGGTCGTGAACATGTGTGGGTCCTTTCGAGTTCTTCGGAGGATCTGAATGACTCGGGGGTTTGTCTGGTGTTGCCAGTTGGGCCGTGGTGGGAGTGTGTGTAAACATCATTGAACCATGTTCAGGTGTTTACCTGACGGGTCGTGAACATGTGTGCGGGTCCTTTCGAGTTCTTCGGAGGATCTGAATGACTCGGGGGGTTTGTCTGATGTTGCCTGTTACGCCGTGGTGGGAGTGTGTGTAAACATCATTGAACCATGTTCAGCTGTTTACCTGAGGTGTCGTGAACATGTGTGCGGGTCCTTTTCGTGTTCTTCGGAGGATCTGAATGACTCGGGGGTTTGTCTGGTGTTGCCAGTTGGGCCGTGGTGGGTGTGTGTAAACATCATTGAACCATGTTCAGGTGTTTACCTGACGGGTCGTGAACCTGTGTGCGAGTCCTTTCAGGTTCTTCGGAGGATCTGAATGACTCGGGGGGTTTGTCTTATGTTGCCAGTTGGGCCGTGGTGGGAGTGTGTGTAAACATCATTGTGAACCTGTTCAGGTGTTTACCTGACGGGTCGTGAACCTGTGTGCAGGTCCTTTCGTGTTCTTCGGAGGATCTGAATGACTCGGGGTTTGTCTGGTGTTGCCAGTTGGGCCGTGGTGGGAGTGTGTGTAAACATCATTGAACCATGTTCGGGTGTTTACCTGGTCGTGAACATGTGTGCGGGTCCTTTCGTGTTCTTCGGAGGATCTGAATGACTCGGGGTTTGTCTGGTGTTGCCAGTTGGGCCGTGGTGTGAGTGTGTGTAAACATCATTGAACCATGTTCAGGTGTTTACCTGAGGGGTCGTGAACCTGTGTGCGAGTCCTTTCGAGTTCTTCGGAGGATCCTGAATGACTCGGGGGTTTGCCTGTTGGGCCGTGGTGGGAGTGTGTGTCAACATCAGTGAACCATGTCCAGATGTTTACCTGACGGGTCGTGAACATGTGTGCGGGTCCTTTCCGAGTTCTTCGGAGGATCTGAATGACTCGGGGGTTTGTCTGGTGTTGCCAGTTGGGCCGTGGTGGGAGTGTGTGTAAACATCATTGAACCATGTTCAGGTGTTTACCTGACGGGTCGTGAACATGTGTGCAGGTCCTTTCGAGTTCTTCCCGGAGGATCTGAATGACTCGGGGGGTTTGTCTGGTGTTGCCAGTTGGGCCGTGGTGGGAGTGTGTGTAAACATCATTGAACCATGTTCAGGTGTTTACCTGAGGGGTCGTGAACATGAGTGCAGGTCCTTTCGTGTTCTTGGAGGATCTGAATGACTCGGGGGGTTTGTCTGGTGTTGCCAGTTGGGCCGTGGTGGGAGTGTGTGTAAACATCATTGAACCATGTTCAGGTGTTTACCTATGAGGGTCGTGAACCTGTGTGCGAGTCCTTTCGAGTTCTTCAGTCTGAATGACTCGGGGGGTTTGTCTGGTGTTGCCAGTTGGGCCGTGGTGGGAGTGTGTGTAAACATCATTGAACCATGTTCCAGGTGTTTACCTGACGGGTCGTGAACGTGTATTGCGAATCCGCTTTTCGAGTTCTTCCGAAGGATCTGAATGACTCGGGGGGTTTGTCTGGTGTTGCCTGTTGGGCCGTGGTGGGAGTGTGTGTAAACATCATTGAACCATGTTCAGGTGTTTACCTGACGGGTCGTGAACATGTGTGCGGGTCCTTTCGAGTTCTTCGGAGGATCTGAATGACTCGGGGGTTTGTCTGGTGTTGCCAGTTGGGCCGTGGTGGGAGTGTGTGTAAACATCATTGAACCATGTTCAGGTGTTTACCTGAGGGGTCGTGAACATGAGTGCGGGTCCTTTCGTGTTCTTCGGAGGATCTGAATGACTCGGGGGTTTGTCTGGTGTTGCCAGTTGGGCCGTGGTGGGAGTGTGTGTAAACATCATTGAACCATGTTCAGGTGTTTACCTGAGGGGTCGTGAACCTGTGTGCGAGTCCTTTCGAGTTCTTCGGAGGATCTGAATGACTCGGGGGGTTTGTCTGGTGTTGCCAGTTGGGCCGTGGTGGGAGTGTGTGTAAACATCATTGAACCATGTTCAGGTGTTTACCTGACGGGTCGTGAACGTGTGTGCGAATCCTTTCGAGTTCTTCGAAGGATCTGAATGACTCGGGGGTTTGTCTGGTGTTGCCTGTTGGGCCGTGGTGGGAGTGTGTGTAAACATCATTGAACCATGTTCAGGTGTTTACCTGAGGGGTCGTGAACATGAGTGCGGGTCCTTTCGAGTTCTTCGGAGGATCTGAATGACTCGGGGGTTTGTCTGGTGTTGCCTGTTGGGCTGTGGTGGGAATGTGTGTAAACATCATTGAACCATGTTTAGGTGTTTACCTGACGGGTCGTGAACCTGTGTGCGAGTCCTTTCGAGTTCTTCGGAGAATCTGAATGGCTCGGGGGTTTGTCTGGTGTTGCCTGTTGTGCCGTGGTGGGAGTGTGTGCAAACATCATTGAACCATGTTCAGGTGTTTACCTGACGGGTCGTGAACATGTGTGCGGGTCCTTTCTAGTTCTTCGGAGGATCTGAATGACTCGGGGGTTTGTCTGGTGTTGCCTGTGGGGCCGTGGTGGGAGTGTGTGTCAACATCAGTGAACCATGTCCAGATGTTTATCTGACGGGTGGTGAACCTGTGTGCGAGTCCTTTCGAGTTCTTCGGAGAATCTGAATGACTCGGGGGTTTGTCTTGTGTTGCCAGATGGGCCGTGGTGGGAGTGTGTGTAAACATCAGGGAACCATGTCTAGGTGTTCACTTGACGGGTCGTGAACATGTGTGCGGGTCCTTTCGAGTTCTTCGGAGGATCTCAATGACTCGGGGGTTTTTCTGGTGTTGCCTGTTGGGCCGTGGTGGGAATGTGTGTAAACATCATTGAACCATGTTTAGGTGTTTACCTGAGGGGTCGTGAACATGAGTGCGGGTCCTTTCGAGTTCTTCGGAGGATCTGAATGACTCGGGGGGTTTGTCTGGTGTTGCCTGTTGGCCGTGGTGGGAATGTGTGTAAACATCATTGAACCATGTTTAGGTGTTTACCTGACGGGTCGTGAACCTGTGTGCGAGTCCTTTCGAGTTCTTCGGAGAATCTGAATGACTCTAGGGTTTGTCTGGTGTTGCCTGTTGGGCCATGGTGGGAGTGTGTGTAAACATCATTGAACCATGTTCAGGTGTTTACCTGACGGGTCGTGAACCTGTGTGCGAGTCCTTTCGAGTTCTTCGGAGAATCTGAATGACTCGGGGGTTTGTCTGGTGTTGCCTGTTGGGCCGTGGTGGGAGTGTGTGCACACATCATTGAACCATGTTCAGGTGTTTACCTGACGGGTCGTGAACGTGTGTGCGAATCCTTTCGAGTTCTTCGAAGGATCTGAATGACTCGGGGGGTTTGTCTGGTGTTGCCTGTTGGGCCGTGGTGGGAGTGTGTGTAAACATCATTGAACCATTTTCAGGTGTTTACCTGACGGGTCGTGAACGTGTGTGCGAATCCTTTCGAGTTCTTCGAAGGATCTGAATGACTCGGGGGTTTGTCTGGTGTTGCCTGTTGGGCCGTGGTGGGAGTGTGTGCACACATCATTGAACCATGTTCAGGTGTTTACCTGACGGGTCGTGAACATGTGTGCGGGTCCTTTCTAGTTCTTCGGAGGATCTGAATGACTCGGGGGTTTGTCTGGTGTTGCCTGTGGGGCCGTGGTGGGAGTGTGTGTCAACATCATTGAACCATGTTCAGGTGTTTACCTGACGGGTCGTGAACATGTGTGCGGGTCCTTTCGAGTTCTTCGGAGGATCTGAATGACTCGGGGGGTTTGTCTGGTGTTGCCTGTTGGGCCGTGGTGGGAGTGTGTGTAAACATCATTGAACCATGTTTAGGTGTTTACCTGACGGGTCGTGAACCTGTGTGCGAGTCCTTTCGAGTTCTTCGGAGAATCTGAATGACTCTAGGGTTTGTCTGGTGTTGCCTGTTGGGCCATGGTGGGAGTGTGTGTAAACATCATTGAACCATGTTCAGGTGTTTACCAGACGGGTGGTGAACCTGTGTGCGGGTCCTTTCGATTTCTTCGGAGGATCTGAATGACTCGGGGGTTTGTCTGGTGCTGCCTGTTGGGCCGTGGTGGGAGTGTGTGCAAACATCATTGAACCATGTTCAGGTGTTTACCTGACGGGTCGTGAACATGTGTGCGAGTCCTTTCGAGTTCTTCGGAGAATCTGAATGACTCGGGGGTTTGTCTTGTGTTGCCAGATGGGCCGTGGTGGGAGTGTGTGTCAACATCAGTGAACCATGTCCAGATGTTTACCTGACGGGTCGTGAACATGTGTGCGGGTCCTTTCGAGTTCTTCGGAGGATCTGAATGACTCGGGGGTTTGTCTGGTGTTGTAAGTTGGGCCGTGGTGGGAGTGTGTGTAAACATCATTGAACCATGTTCAGGTGTTTACCTGACGGGTCGTGAACATGTGTGCGGGTCCTTTCGAGTTCTTCGGAGGATCTGAATGACTCGGGGGTTTGTCTGGTGTTGCCTGTGGGGCCGTGGTGGGAGTGTGTGTAAACATCATTGAACCATGTTCAGGTGTTTACCTGACGGGTCGTGAACATGTGTGCGGGTCCTTTCGAGTTCTTCGGAGGATCTGAATGACTCGGGGGTTTGTCTGGTGTTGCCTGTTGCGCCGTGGTGGGAGTGTGTGTAAACATCATTGAACCATGTTCAGGTGTTTACCTGAGGTGTCGTGAACATGTGTGCGGGTCCTTTCGTGTTCTTCGGAGGATCTGAATGACTCGGGGGTTTGTCTGGTGTTGCCAGTTGGGCCGTGGTGGGAGTGTGTGTAAACATCATTGAACCATGTTCAGGTGTTTACCTGACGTGTCGTGAACCTGTGTGCGAGTCCTTTCGAGTTCTTCGGAGGATCTGAATGACTCGGGGTTTGTCTGATGTTGCCTGTTACGCCGTGGTGGGAGTGTGTGTAAACATCATTGAACCATGTTCAGCTGTTTACCTGAGGTGTCGTGAACATGTGTGCGGGTCCTTTCGTGTTCTTCGGAGGATCTGAATGACTCGGGGGTTTGTCTGGTGTTGCCAGTTGGGCCGTGGTGGGAGTGTGTGTAAACATCATTGAACCATGTTCAGGTGTTTACCTGACGGGTCGTGAACCTGTGTGCGAGTCCTTTCGAGTTCTTCGGAGGATCTGAATGACTCGGGGGTTTGTCTTATGTTGCCAGTTGGGCCGTGGTGGGAGTGTGTGTAAACATCATTGAACCATGTTCAGGTGTTTACCTGACGGGTCGTGAACCTGTGTGCGGGTCCTTTCGTGTTCTTCGGAGGATCTGAATGACTCGGGGGGTTTGTCTGGTGTTGCCAGTTGGGCCGTGGTGGGAGTGTGTGTAAACATCATTGAACCATGTTCAGGTGTTTACCTGAGGGGTCGTGAACATGTGTGCGGGTCCTTTCGTGTTCTTCGGAGGATCTGAATGACTCGGGGGGTTTGTCTGGTGTTGCCAGTTGGGCCGTGGTGGGAGTGTGTGTAAACATCATTGAACCATGTTCAGGTGTTTACCTGAGGGGTCGTGAACCTGTGTGCGAGTCCTTTCGAGTTCTTCGGAGGATCTGAATGACTCGGGGGTTTGCCTGTTGGGCCGTGGTGGGAGTGTGTGTAAACATCATTGAACCATGTTCAGGTGTTTACCTGACGGGTCGTGAACATGTGTGCGGGTCCTTTCGAGTTCTTCGGAGGATCTGAATGACTCGGGAGGTTTGTCTGGTGTTGCCAGTTGGGCCGTGGTGGGAGTGTGTGTAAACATCATTGAACCATGTTCAGGTGTTTACCTGAGGGGTCGTGAACCTGTGTGCGAGTCCTTTCGAGTTCTTCGGAGGATCTGAGTGACTCGGGGGTTTGTCTGGTGTTGCCAGTTGGGCCGTGGTGGGAGTGTGTGTAAACATCATTGAACCATGTTCAGGTGTTTACCTGACGGGTCGTGAACGTGTGTGCGAATCCTTTCGAGTTCTTCGAAGGATCTGAATGACTCGGGGTTTGTCTGGTGTTGCCTGTTGGGCCGTGGTGGGAGTGTGTGTAAACATCATTGAACCATGTTCAGGTGTTTACCTGAGGGGTCGTGAACATGAGTGCGGGTCCTTTCGAGTTCTTCGGAGGATCTGAATGACTCGGGGGTTTGTCTGGTGTTGCCTGTTGGGCTGTGGTGGGAATGTGTGTAAACATCATTGAACCATGTTTAGGTGTTTACCTGACGGGTCGTGAACCTGTGTGCGAGTCCTTTCGAGTTCTTCGGAGAATCTGAATGGCTCGGGGTTTGTCTGGTGTTGCCTGTTGTGCCGTGGTGGGAGTGTGTGCAAACATCATTGAACCATGTTCAGGTGTTTACCTGACGGGTCGTGAACATGTGTGCGGGTCCTTTCTAGTTCTTCGGAGGATCTGAATGACTCGGGGGTTTGTCTGGTGTTGCCTGTGGGGCCGTGGTGGGAGTGTGTGTCAACATCAGTGAACCATGTCCAGATGTTTATCTGACGGGTGGTGAACCTGTGTGCGAGTCCTTTCGAGTTCTTCGGAGAATCTGAATGACTCGGGGGTTTGTCTTGTGTTGCCAGATGGGCCGTGGTGGGAGTGTGTGTAAACATCAGGGAACCATGTCTAGGTGTTCACTTGACGGGTCGTGAACATGTGTGCGGTTCCTTTCGAGTTCTTCGGAGGATCTCAATGACTCGGGGGTTTTTCTGGTGTTGCCTGTTGGGCCGTGGTGGGAATGTGTGTAAACATCATTGAACCATGTTTAGGTGTTTACCTGAGGGGTCGTGAACATGAGTGCGGGTCCTTTCGAGTTCTTCGGAGGATCTGAATGACTCGGGGGTTTGTCAGGTGTTGCCTGTTGGGCCGTGGTGGGAGTGTGTGCACACATCATTGAACCATGTTCAGGTGTTTACCTGACGGGTCGTGAACGTGTGTGCGAATCCTTTCGAGTTCTTCGAAGGATCTGAATGACTCGGGGGTTTGTCTGGTGTTGCCTGTTGGGCCGTGGTGGGAGTGTGTGTAAACATCATTGAACCATGTTCAGGTGTTTACCTGACGGGTCGTGAACGTGTGTGCGAATCCTTTCGAGTTCTTCGAAGGATCTGAATGACTCGGGGGGTTTGTCTGGTGTTGCCTGTTGGGCCGTGGTGGGAGTGTGTGCACACATCATTGAACCATGTTCAGGTGTTTACCTGACGGGTCGTGAACATGTGTGCGGGTCCTTTCTAGTTCTTCGGAGGATCTGAATGACTCGGGGGTTTGTCTGGTGTTGCCTGTGGGGCCGTGGTGGGAGTGTGTGTCAACATCATTGAACCATGTTCAGGTGTTTACCTGACGGGTCGTGAACATGTGTGCGGGTCCTTTCGAGTTCTTCGGAGGATCTGAATGACTCGGGGGTTTGTCTGGTGTTGCCTGTTGGGCCGTGGTGGGAGTGTGTGTAAACATCATTGAACCATGTTTAGGTGTTTACCTGACGGGTCGTGAACCTGTGTGCGAGTCCTTTCGAGTTCTTCGGAGAATCTGAATGACTCTAGGGTTTGTCTGGTGTTGCCTGTTGGGCCATGGTGGGAGTGTGTGTAAACATCATTGAACCATGTTCAGGTGTTTACCAGACGGGTGGTGAACCAGTGTGCGGGTCCTTTCGAGTTCTTCGGAGGATCTGAATGACTCGGGGGTTTGTCTGGTGCTGCCTGTTGGGCCGTGGTGGGAGTGTGTGCAAACATCATTGAACCATGTTCAGGTGTTTACCTGACGGGTCGTGAACATGTGTGCGAGTCCTTTCGAGTTCTTCGGAGAATCTGAATGACTCGGGGGTTTGTCTTGTGTTGCCAGATGGGCCGTGGTGGGAGTGTGTGTCAACATCAGTGAACCATGTCCAGATGTTTACCTGACGGGTCGTGAACATGTGTGCGGGTCCTTTCGAGTTCTTCGGAGGATCTGAATGACTCGGGGGTTTGTCTGGTGTTGCCAGTTGGGCCGTGGTGGGAGTGTGTGTAAACATCATTGAACCATGTTCAGGTGTTTACCTGACGGGTCGTGAACATGTGTGCGGGTCCTTTCGAGTTCTTCGGAGGATCTGAATGACTCGGGGGTTTGTCTGGTGTTGCCTGTTGCGCCGTGGTGGGAGTGTGTGTAAACATCATTGAACCATGTTCAGGTGTTTACCTGAGGTGTCGTGAACATGTGTGCGGGTCCTTTCGTGTTCTTCGGAGGATCTGAATGACTCGGGGGTTTGTCTGGTGTTGCCAGTTGGGCCGTGGTGGGAGTGTGTGTAAACATCATTGAACCATGTTCAGGTGTTTACCTGACGTGTCGTGAACCTGTGTGCGAGTCCTTTCGAGTTCTTCGGAGGATCTGAATGACTCGGGGGTTTGTCTGGTGTTGCCAGTTGGGCCGTGGTGGGAGTGTGTGTAAACATCATTGAACCATGTTTAGGTGTTTACCTGACGGGTCGTGAACCTGTGTGCGAGTCCTTTCGAGTTCTTCGGAGAATCTGAATGACTCTAGGGTTTGTCTGGTGTTGCCTGTTGGGCCATGGTGGGAGTGTGTGTAAACATCATTGAACCATGTTCAGGTGTTTACCAGACGGGTGGTGAACCTGTGTGCGGGTCCTTTCGAGTTCTTCGGAGGATCTGAATGACTCGGGGGTTTGTCTGGTGCTGCCTGTTGGGCCGTGGTGGGAGTGTGTGCAAACATCATTGAACCATGTTCAGGTGTTTACCTGACGGGTCGTGAACATGTGTGCGAGTCCTTTCGAGTTCTTCGGAGAATCTGAATGACTCGGGGGTTTGTCTTGTGTTGCCAGATGGGCCGTGGTGGGAGTGTGTGTCAACATCAGTGAACCATGTCCAGATGTTTACCTGACGGGTCGTGAACATGTGTGCGGGTCCTTTCGAGTTCTTCGGAGGATCTGAATGACTCGGGGGTTTGTCTGGTGTTGCCAGTTGGGCCGTGGTGGGAGTGTGTGTAAACATCATTGAACCATGTTCAGGTGTTTACCTGACGGGTCGTGAACATGTGTGCGGGTCCTTTCGAGTTCTTCGGAGGATCTGAATGACTCGGGGGTTTGTCTGGTGTTGCCTGTTGCGCCGTGGTGGGAGTGTGTGTAAACATCATTGAACCATGTTCAGGTGTTTACCTGAGGTGTCGTGAACATGTGTGCGGGTCCTTTCGTGTTCTTCGGAGGATCTGAATGACTCGGGGGTTTGTCTGGTGTTGCCAGTTGGGCCGTGGTGGGAGTGTGTGTAAACATCATTGAACCATGTTCAGGTGTTTACCTGACGTGTCGTGAACCTGTGTGCGAGTCCTTTCGAGTTCTTCGGAGGATCTGAATGACTCGGGGGTTTGTCTGGTGTTGCCAGTTGGGCCGTGGTGGGAGTGTGTGTAAACATCATTGAACCATGTTCAGGTGTTTACCTGAGGGGTCGTGAACCTGTGTGCGAGTCCTTTCGAGTTCTTCGGAGGATCTGAATGACTCGGGGGTTTGTCTGGTGTTGCCAGTTGGGCCGTGGTGGGAGTGTGTGTAAACATCATTGAACCATGTTCAGGTGTTTACCTGACGGGTCGTGAACCTGTGTGCGGGTCCTTTCGTGTTCTTCGGAGGATCTGAATGACTCGGGGGTTTGTCTGGTGTTGCCAGTTGGGCCGTGGTGGGAGTGTGTGTAAACATCATTGAACCATGTTCAGGTGTTTACCTGAGGGGTCGTGAACATGTGTGCGGGTCCTTTCGTGTTCTTCGGAGGATCTGAATGACTCGGGGGGTTTGTCTGGTGTTGCCAGTTGGGCCGTGGTGGGAGTGTGTGTAAACATCATTGAACCATGTTCAGGTGTTTACCTGAGGGGTCGTGAACCTGTGTGCGAGTCCTTTCGAATTCTTCGGAGGATCTGAATGACTCGGGGGTATGCCTGTTGGGCCGTGGTGGGAGTGTGTGTCAACATCAGTGAACCATGTCCAGATGTTTACCTGACGGGTCGTGAACACGTGTGCGGGTCCTTTCGAGTTCTTCGGAGGATCTGAATGACTCGGGGGTTTGTCTGGTGTTGCCAGTTGGGCCGTGGTGGGAGTGTGTGTAAACATCATTGAACCATGTTCAGGTGTTTACCTGACGGGTCGTGAACATGTGTGCGGGTCCTTTTGAGTTCTTCGGAGGATCTGAATGACTCGGGGGTTTGTCTGGTGTTGCCTGTTGGGCCGTGGTGGGAGTGTGTGTAAACATCATTGAACCATGTTCAGGTGTTTACCTGAGGGGTCGTGAACATGTGTGCGGGTCCTTTCGTGTTCTTCGGAGGATCTGAATGACTCGGGGGTTTGTCTGGTGTTGCCAGTTGGGCCGTGGTGGGAGTGTGTGTAAACATCATTGAACCATGTTCAGGTGTTTACCTGAGGGGTCGTGAACATGTGTGCGGGTCCTTTCGTGTTCTTCGGAGGATCTGAATGACTCGGGGGTTTGTCTGGTGTTGCCAGTTGGGCCGTGGTGGGAGTGTGTGTAAACATCATTGAACCATGTTCAGGTGTTTACCTGAGGGGTCGTGAACCTGTGTGCGAGTCCTTTCGAATTCTTCGGAGGATCTGAATGACTCGGGGGTATGCCTGTTGGGCCGTGGTGGGAGTGTGTGTAAACATCAGGGAACCATGTCTAGGTGTTCACTTGACGGGTCGTGAACATGTGTGCGGGTCCTTTCGAGTTCTTCGGAGGATCTCAATGACTCGGGTGGTTTTTCTGGTGTTGCCTGTTGGGCCGTGGTGGGAATGTGTGTAAACATCATTGAACCATGTTTAGGTGTTTACCTGAGGGGTCGTGAACATGAGTGCGGGTTCTTTCGAGTTCTTCGGAGGATCTGAATGACTCGGGGGGTTTGTCTGGTGTTGCCTGTTGGGCCGTGGTGGGAATGTATGTAAACATCATTGAACCATGTTTAGGTGTTTACCTGACGGGTCGTGAACCTGTGTGCGAGTCCTTTCGAGTTCTTCGGAGAATCTGAATGACTCGGGGGTTTGTCTGGTGTTGCCTGTTGGGCCGTGGTGGGAGTGTGTGCAAACATCATTGAACCATGTTCAGGTGTTTACCTGACAGGTCGTGAACATGTGTGCGGGTCCTTTCGAGTTCTTCGGAGGATCTGAATGACTCGGGAGTTTGTCTGGTGTTGATTGTTGGGCCGTGGTGGGAGTGTGTGCAAACATCATTGAACCATGTTCAGGTGTTTACCTGAGGGGTCGTGAACCTGTGTGCGAGTCCTTTCGAGTTCTTCGGAGGATCTGAATGACTCGGGGGTTTGTCTTGTGTTGCCAGATGGGCCGTGGTGGGAGTGTGTGTAAACATCATTGAACCATGTTCAGGTGTTTACCTGAGGGGTCGTGAACATGTGTGCGAGTCCTTTCGAGTTCTTCGGAGAATCTGAATGACTCGGGGGTTTGTCTGGTGTTGCCAGTTGGGCCATGGTGGGAGTGTGTGTAAACATCCTTGAACCATGTTCAGGTGTTTACCAGACGGGTGGTGAACCTGTGTGCGTGTCCTTTCGAGTTCTTCGGAGGATCTGAATGACTCGGGGGTTTGTCTGGTGTTGCCTGTGGGGCCGTGGTGGGAGTGTGTGTCAACATCAGTGAACCATGTCCAGATGTTTATCTGACGGGTGGTGAACCTGTGTGCGAGTCCTTTCGAGTTCTTCGGAGAATCTGAATGACTCGGGGGTTTGTCTTGTGTTGCCAGATGGGCCGTATTGGGAGTGTGTGTAAACATCAGGGAACCATGTCTAGGTGTTCACTTGACGGGTCGTGAACATGTGTGCGGGTCCTTTCGAGTTCTTCGGAGGATCTGAATGACTCGGGGGTTTGTCTGGTGCTGCCTGTTGGGCCGTGGTGGGAGTGTGTGCAAACATCATTGAACCATGTTCAGGTGTTTACCTGACATGTCGTGAACATGTGTGCGGGTCCTTTCGAGTTCTTCGGAGGATCTGAATGACTCGGGGGTTTGTCTGGTGTTGCCTGTGGGGCCGTGGTGGGAGTGTGTGTCAACATCAGTGAACCATGTCCAGATGTTTATCTGACGGGTGGTGAACCTGTGTGCGAGTCCTTTCGAGTTCTTCGGAGAATCTGAATGACTCGGGGGTTTGTCTTGTGTTGCCAGATGGGCCGTGGTGGGAGTGTGTGTAAACATCAGGGAACCATGTCCAGGTGTTCACTTGACGGGTCGTGAACATGTGTGCGGGTCCTTTCGAGTTCTTCGGAGGATCTCAATGACTCGGAGGTTTGTCTGGTGTTGCCTGTTGGGCCGTGGTGGGAGTGTGTGTAAACATCATTGAACCATGTTCAGGTGTTTACCTGACGGGTCGTGACCATGTGTGCGGGTCCTTTCGAGTTCTTCGGAGGATCTGAATGACTCGGGGGTTCGTCTGGTGTTGCCTGCTGGGCCGTGGTGGGAATGTGTGTAAACATCATTGAACCATGTTCAGGTGTTTACCTGAGGGGTCGTGAACCTGTGTGCGAGTCCTTTCGAGTTCTTCGGAGGATCTGAATGACTCTGGGGTTTGTCTGGTGTTGCCAGTTGGGCCGTGGTGGGAGTGTGTGTAAACATCATTGAACCACGTTCAGGTGTTTACCTGACGGGTCGTGAACATGTGTGCTGGTCCTTTCGAGTTCTTCGGAGGATCTGAATGACTCGGGAGTTTGTCTGGTGTTGCCTGTTGGGCCGTGGTGGGAGTGTATGCAAACATCATTGAACCATGTTCAGGTGTTTACCTGAGGGGTCGTGAACCTGTGTGCGAGTCCTTTCGAGTTCTTCGGAGGATCTGAATGACTCGGGGGTTTGTCTTGTGTTGCCAGTTGGGCCGTGGTGGGAGTGTGTGTAAACATCATTGAACCATGTTTTGGTGTTTACCTGACGGGTCGTGGTGGGAGTGTGTGTGAACATCATTGAACCATGTTTTGGTGTTTACCTGACGGGTCGTGGTGGGAGTGTGTGTAAACATCATTGAACCATGTTCAGGTGTTTACCTGAGGGGTCGTGAACATGTTTGCGGGTCCTTTCGAGTTCTTCGGAGTATCTAAATGACTCGAGGGGGGGGTTGTCTGGTGATGCCTGTTGGGCCGTGGTGGGAGTGTGTGTAAACATCATTGAACCGTGTTCAGGTGTTTACCAGACTGGTCGTGAACATGTGTGCGGGTCCTTTCGAGTTTTTCGGAGGATCTGAATGACTCGGGGGTTTGTCTGGTGTTGCCAGTTGGGCCGTGGTTGGAGTGTGTGTAAACATCATTGAACCATGTTCAGGTGTTTACCTGACGGGTCGTGAACCTGTGTGCGAGTCCTTTTGAGTTCTTCGGAGGATCTGAATGACTCGGAAAGGGTTGTCTGGTGTTGCCTGTTGGGCCGTGGTGGGAGTGTGTGTAAACATCATTGAACCATGTTCAGGTGCTTATTTTGGGCGTGGTGAACAGTGTGAAGATGTGTTGCAACAAAGTTCGTGTATGGGGGAGGGGACGTCGTGATAACTGGATACCGTTATCCAGAAAACTGGATAACTGGATACCGTTATCCAGAAAACTGGATAACGGGATCGGTATCCAGTTTTCTAAGGAAGGTGTCCACGTGAGCACCTGGGGTAAAGTTCTAGCGGAGATGAAGAAGGAGGAAGGACGGTGGCAGGAGGTGGGCCTTTCCAGAGTAAATCGGGCCAAGTTAGCTATTGCGCTTCTGGTTTCGAAATGCACTGTTGTCGGGCAAATTGAGTCCCCACCCGGAAATCTCATGAAGCAGATGGAGAGAGCGGTCTTTGGCTTCATTTGGGCCGGGAAGAAGACCGAGGAGGTGGCTCGGGCGGTCTTATATTGTTCCAGGTCGGAGGGGGTTATGAAGTCAAGCACCTTCCGACATGCCTCAGTGCACTCCAGTTTAAGAGTGTGAAGGGAGCCCTGGTCGCCGAACACCCGTGTGGACCATTGACCTCCTAGTTCACAGGGTGGGACTCGTCCAAATACGTTCCCGGCCACATATTTGTTGGCTCCCGGTGCGAGAGGATGCAGAGATCTTACCAGCTTGGAGGTCGATTGCAGGACTTTGCGAAAGCTGACTGCGCCGGGAAGAACACGCAGCAGATGTACATTGACCTGCTCCCTAACCCTAGGGAACACGTGGTCAAAGATTTCCACGGTCCTAGGAACTTCTGTATGAGAGAGGCTTGGATGAGCATTCACTCGACGGGTGTGGACTGCAAGAAGAGGGACTTTAGGTGGCGGTTGGCCATCAATGTCCTTCCAACAAGCAGTAGGCAGTTTTGGTGGGGTGGCATCTCTTCTGATGAAAAACTACGGGGTCTTACATCATTGAAAGTGTGGGATGTTCAGAGTGGTTTTATGCCTGGTAAAGGCTGCACTAACCAGATTTTTGCATTACGCACGATGATTGAAGAGTATCTGGCTGTTGGGAAGAAAGTTTTTACTGCCTTCATAGATTTAGAGAAAGCTTACGACCGAGTCAATAGGACACTTTTGTGGAAGGTATTGAATGAATATGGTGTTACTGGGGAGCTACTTAATAGTGTAAAAGCCATGTATGCTGGTAGTAGAGCTTGTGTACGGGTGAATGGTGTTTTATCAAAATGGTTTTCCATTGGTGCAGGAGTTAGACAAGGTTGTGTAATGTCACCATGGCTGTTTAATATATTTATGGACGCGTGAATGCGTGATGCCAAAATAGATGATAGT
This sequence comes from Macrothele yani, assembly GCA_039090855.1. Classification (NCBI taxonomy): domain Eukaryota; kingdom Metazoa; phylum Arthropoda; class Arachnida; order Araneae; family Macrothelidae; genus Macrothele; species Macrothele yani. The sequence goes on along the minus strand of CM077032.1, from coordinate 52,235,853 downwards.
GGTTTATGTCTTGGTGATATCCGTGTGTGCTGATTGCTGTATGCTGATGACACTGTCCTGTTGGCAGAGAGCGAAAGTGAGTTGCAGAGTATGTTGACTCGGATGCACGAAGTTTGCATGAAATTCAAACTGAGTATAAATAAGGAAAAACCAAAGTTATGGTGTTTGAGAGAGGAATGGGTAGCACTGAATGTAATGTAAGTATAAATGGCACTGTGATTGACCAGGTGAGTGAGATTGTGTATTTAGGAAGCATGTTTGACAGAGAGAACAAGTTGGATGGTGAAACCAGTAGGCGAGCGAATTCCTCTTTGAAAGTCATAGCTGCTCTGGGAGGTTTTCACAGGAATGATGGGTTCTCTAGAGATTCCCGCATGACTGTGTATGAAACACTAATTGTTCCTACTCTGATGTATGGCAGTGAAACCTGGGTACTGCAGAAGAAACATAGGAGTCGTTTGTGTGCTGGAGAAATGCGTTACTTACGTGGAGTTTGTGGCAAGACACGATCTGATTGTGTGAGGAATGAAGATGTATTGCAGTTGTGTGATGTGAAGCAAAATGTTGTTAGCAAGGTGGAGACCAATATGCTTCGGTGGTTTGGCCATGTTGAAAGAATGAGTGATGAAATGCTTACTAAGAAAATATTTTCAGCCCAAGTGGCAGGAAGGAAAGGCAGAGGAAGGCCAAGGAAGACATGGGTGGATCGGATTCAGGAGTGTCTGCATGAGAAAAAGATTATGAGTATGAAGTATAAAAGATCTTGTGTACGGAGTGTAATGGATATCAGTGAAGCACGAGTTGTATGTCAAGATCGCTGTAAATGGCGAAGTTTGATACGACAACAATAAGTAAAAATATCTGGAAGTTTGTATTTCTTTTTGGAGCTAACCTCTGAATCTCAAAGAACAGCTTAGTGATATGTATGTATGTATGTATGTATGTATCTCTTCTGAAAGGTGCCTTTCGTTTGCGGGCATTGAGGACAGGTTCCATCTCTTTTCGGCCTGCCCCATGGCGCACCAGGTTTGGCAGAGAATCGGGACTTGGGCTTGGCACAAAAGGCTTGACGCCCTCCAGTTTCACCCGGCTAATGTGTTTTATCTACATCCTGCCCCGGCGGCGGAAAGGGAAGTCTGGAGGAAGATTATCGACAAGGTCTGTTATAAGATGTGGAGGGAGAGGAACATGGATATACATTCCCGGACGGCTAACCCGATCTTCTCTCCGACAACGGTTGTCCTTCAAATCAAGTGTGAGCTCCGAGACAGGGCTAGAGTGGACGCCCGCACTTTCACTGACTTAGCCTTTAGGTATCGGTTTGGGACTTGGCCTCGGATTGTTACCGGAACCAAGAACAACTGCACCTTTCATTGTGGTAACTTACCACCTTGGTTTCGGCCCTTGAAGCCCGAGGGATCTCTCTTGGTTTGTTGGCCTTTTTCTAGTGTTATGTTTTTGTGACTTGTGTTTGATGGAGGGTGTGGAGGTTGGCCTCCGACCCTTTCATCGGTGGTTTAATCTGTCTTCTCTCCGGTCGAGGTTGGCGGTGCTGGCCGCTGGCCGCTGAACGAGACGGAAGGAGGTTGTGTGAGTCGGGGGGAGTGAGTGTCTTGGTTCTGTCTCTGCTCCTTGTCTTATGATGTGGTGTGAATGGATGGTATCTGAAGGGAGGGTGTTGTGTATTTTCTGCTTGTGGTGTGCCGGTTCCGTGTGGAAATGGGCCGGGAGGCACCTGCCATGGGTCCTGTGAGTGCCTTGTTGCACCCTTCGGCCCGTTGTCCTCTCTGACAGTCTCCCGTCCTGGTCGCTGTCACCTGGTCACCTCTGAAGGGGACTTTTGTCCGCCTACCTGGACGTTCCGGGTGTACCTTTGGGTTACACACGCCGTTCTAGGTGACCTCGCCGGCTATTTGTGTGCGGGTCCTTTCGAGTTCTTCGGAGGATCTGTATGACTCGGGGGTTTGTCTGGTGTTGCTTGTTGGGCCGTGGTGGGAGTGTGTGTAAGCATCAGTGAACCATGTCCAGGTGTTTATTTTGGGCGTGGTGAACAGTGTGAAGATGTGTTGCAACAAAGTTCGTGTATGGGGGAGGGGACGTCGTGCGAGAGCATATTAGGGCGCTCTCTTCCAGCCCCCATGATTTGGGGGTCTTATACGAAGACAAAATCATGGGGTCCGGGAGAAGGGAGCGTCCCCCATACACGAACTTTGTTGCAACACCACAGGCAAACACCTGGACATGGTTCACTGATGTTTACCCACACTCGCACCTTGGCCCAACAAGCAACACCAGACAAACCCCAGAGTCATACAGATCCTCCGAAGAACACGAAAGTCCCCTTCAGAGGTAACCAAGTGACAGCGACCTGAACGGGAGGCTGTCAGAGAGGACAGCGGACCGACACGTGCACCAAGGTACTCACATGACCCATGGCAGTAGCCTCCCCGGCCCACTTCCACAAGAAACCGGCACACCCCAAGCAGCAAATACACAACACCCTCCCTTCAGACACCATTCATTCACACCACACCCAAAGAGAAAGAGCAGAGGCAGAACCACTTCGCATCACACCAAAATAGAAAGAGCAGAGGCAGAACTAAAATACTCACTCTCCCCTCCCCCGACTCACAGAGCCTCCTGCCGTTTCGGTCAGCAACCTGCACCGCCAACCTCGACCCGTTAGAAGACTAATTAAACAACCGATGAAAGGGTCGGAGGCTAACCTTCACACCCTCCATCCAAACAACAAACACAAGTCACAAAAACATAACACTAGAAAAAGCCCAACACCCCCGAAGAGATCGCTCGGGTTTCAAGGGCCGAAACTAAGGGGGTAAGTTACCCAATGAAAGGTGTAGTTGCTCTTGGTCCCGGTAACAATCCGAGGCCAAGTCCGCCACCGATACCTAAAGGCTCGGTCGGTCAAGGTACGGGCGTCCACTCTCGCCCTGTCTTTGAGCTCACACTTGACTTGAAGGATAACCGTTGTCGGAGAGAAGCCCGAGTTAGGCGTCCGGGAATTCAGAACCCTGTTCCTCTCACTCCACATCTTATAAAAGATCTCGGTGATAATCATCCTCCAGACCTCCCTTCCCGCCACCGGGGCAGGATGTAGATAAAACACAGTAGCCAGGTGAAACTGGAGGGCGTCAAGCCTTTTGTGCCAAGCCAAGTCAGCCAAACCTGGTGCGCCATGGGGCAGGCCCAAAAGAGATGGAACCTGTCCTCAATGCCCGCACACGAAAGGCACCTATCGGAAGAGATACCACCCCACCGAAACTGCCTACTCCTTGTTGGAAGGACATTGTGGGCCAACCGCCACCTAACATTTTTCTTGTCTTCGAATACCATTCACTGGAAACAGAAAGAAAAGGACGTCATATTGTGCAGAAGCACGACGACCTCTCTCCCATTACCTACTTTTGTTGCCCAGCAACACCAACAGGCTTGGTTTCCCCGCTCCCATGTATGAATATGGGATCGGTTCCACCGATGTTTCACACACGCCCCGATACACACACCACGGTTCCACAAGCAAGGACAATCACACCCCCGACGCAACATCATACATACCGACGGCGGAGTCTCCTAGAACGACGAAGGGACAAGGTCCTTCGAAACGTGCATGTAGGAGGAATTCCTCCTTCGGAGGAGGCCCAGTGACGCAGTCACCCAACGGATGACGACATCAGAGGAGGCAACGGCGGAGAGCAACAGGCTTCTCCAAAAACGAGGAAGCCTCCCCTAAAGGCACACACACAGAACCGGCACACGCCAGACACACACCAGACAACAACAAAACATCTCCCCAAGGCACCCACTCCACCAAAACACGCACACAGGCAAGAAAACAAATATAAATAAACACGCGCGCACACAGTCACACACACACACACACACACACACACACACACACACATATAAAACACTCTCGCAAGCAACACCCCCGTAGCACAGAACACCGAACGCGAAAACCGGGGGTCCGGAAACCGAAACTGGATCCAAACCGCAAAGCAGAAGAGGCTGAAACGAAACAAACGGCACCGAATCGACCGCTCGGGGGTTCGGAAAACGGCGTCTCAGGAGCCCCTCACGCTCGATCCGAGAAGTTAGTAGAACACACAAACCATGTATCAACGAAACAAAACATCAACAAAAAATTCAAAAGGATCCTGTAATGCAGGATTGCAAGCCGAAACAAGGGGGTTGGGAGGGGGTTAAGTTCTCCAGTGGAAGAAGTACTTTTCCCTAGTACCGGTAAAAATCTGAGGGCAGAAGACCCAGCGATACCTGAAGGCACAGTCCGAAAGGGTGCGGGCGTCAAGTTCAACCCTGTTTCGGATCTCGCACTTGACCTGCCAGGCAACTTTCATAGGTCTGAATCCCCCATTACCGTGATTACAATAAAGAACTCTGTTCCTTTCTCTCCAGATTTTGTACGTCGTCTTCGTAATGATGAGCCTCCAGACATCCCTTCCCGCTTTGGGACCAGGATACTGGTAGAAAACATGCTGAGGCATAAAGTGCTGAGGGTGGCCGGCCCAATCCCAGACCAACCGCCAAACCTGCACAGCCATAGGTCAACTAAAAAACAAGTGGTGCCTATCTTCGATAAGATTGCAGGAAAGACACCTGTCAGTGACAGCACCACCCCACCTGCACTGCCGTTTCCTCGTAGGAAGTACATCATGCGCCAAACGTAACTTAAAGTCCCGTTTTTTGCAATCAACCCCAGCAGCATGGACACACATCCACGCCTCCCTCTTATCGAAGTTAACAACATTGATCTCAATGATCTTCTCCCTGGGTCTAGGAAGGATATGAAAGTACATCTGCTTCAAGTTATTCCCGTTCCGGTTGGCCTCCGCAAGGGCCTGAAGGTGCCCACCAAGCTTGTAACACTTATGGGAAGTTTCCCTGCGGTGCCCGAAAAAACGATAGCCCGGCAAGAACTTGTCCGCGGATAATCCAGTAAAAAAAGACACAAAGTTCTTACACGGATGAGAGGAGTTCAGAGCCCCTTTAGTACTACGGAACTTGAGGGCGCTGAACCAAGCGGAAAGGTGTTTAACCTCTAAACCGCCTTCCTCCCTGGAACAACAAAGGGCGGCTCTCGCAATCGCCTCAACGGCCTTACCAGCCCAGATGAAGGCAAAAATCTCCCTCTCCAATAACCTCAAAAGACTCCGAGGGAGTGACTCAAGCTCTCCGGGAGAAGCACACTTTGACACCAAGAAGGCATTGGCCAACTTAGCACGATTGGTCATTGAAATATGAAGCTTCTGCCACCTTTCCCTCTCTTTCCGCATGTTAGAGAAGATGTCCCTCCAAGTTTTCTTATGAACACCGTCTCTTATCGAAAAGGATACCCAGTATCCTGACGGGTCCATTGGTCACCTCCAGCAAATGAACGGCTGTGCAATCCCATCTTCCCCAGAGCACCAGACTGGACTTATCCTCATTCAGCTTAGCACCGGTGGCCCCACAGTACCCCACGAAGACCTCACGGACCTTAGTCAGACTTCCTTCAAAGTCCACAAAGAAGGTGACATCATCAGCATACGCCAAGTACTTCATGGAGTACGCACAACCAGGCACATGAACCCCTTTAATGTTCGGGTTCGCCAGAACCTTCCTCAGCATGGTCTCGATGACAGTAACAAACAACAATGGAGAGAGAGGGCAGCCTTGTCTCACTCCTCTGCCAATCTCAAAGAGGGGATAAAGACGGCCAGAAACAATAACTCTCCCATTGAGGTCCCTATACAACGAGTCCACAGCCCTTCGGAATATATCACCAAAGCCGTGAGATTCCAGCCACTACCTGATGAAATCGTGGGAGACCCTATCAAATTCTTTGCTTTGATCCGCAGAAAACATTCCCAGCTTAAGATCTCTTTCGGTAACGTAAGTGACCAAGTCTCTTACGCACCTGATGTTGTGAAACATTTGTCTCCCACGTATACTGCAGGTCTGACCAACACCAACCAGTTTCTCCGCAACCAGCAACAGCCTAGCATTGATGATTTTTGCCATGATCTTGTAATCAATGGTGGACAGAGACACTGGTCTCCACCTATCAAGATCCCTGGCATTCTCCGGTGTCTGATTCCTCCATTCACAAAGTGGTTGTAAATTCTACAAAGCCACGGAACCAGAATATTGGAAAATTTCTTATAGAACTCGGCCGGCAAGCCATCAATACCAGGAGACTTGTTGAGCTTGAGATCCAGGATCGCTGTCCTGACCTCATTATCAGTGAACTCCCGTTCCACGAGATTCCTATCCTCCTGCGCAAGAACCGGCGTGCCTTCCAACCAGGCATCCATAACCTCAGAGGCCACCGCTTCCTTGCTGAACAACTCACCGTAATAGTCCGCGGCGGCCTTCAGAATGTCAGGGAGATCCCTGACTTCCCTGTTTTCGATATTAAGACATTGGAGGTTCTCCCTAACTCTCTTAGCCTCCATCTTCCTGAAAATGTAGTTAATGTCACTCTCCTGCCGGAGCACTTCGAGGGAGCCGGTCAATTTGACCGCCGAACCCTCTTCCTTAAAAAAATGACTGATCCTACTTCTAACGTTATTAATCAGAGAGGAATTACAACCTCCTTCCTCTCCACAAATCGCCGCATTCAGGATATTCATCAAAATCATGTAGCGATTCCTCCTTTCCATGGCAGCCAGCCTACCTTTCTTCATAAGGTAATCCCTAATCTCTTTTTTAACCCTCTCCCACACGCCGCACTCATCGTCCGTAATCGTGGCTATCCCAGCGTTCAAAGTAGAACGAAGGTGCACCAGCGTTAATTCGTCTTCTAACATGGAGACGTTCATTCGCCATGGGGTAGCACCCCTCTCTCTCGGAACCGGGACACAGACATTCATCATTACGGCCGAGTGGTCAGAAATGTACCTCACAGGGAAGTTAGAGCTGAAAATTTCAACTTTGTCAATCCAATCAATCTTGGAGACAAGAAACATGTCAATGCGGGACTCACTGGTCCCTCTGTGCCAAGTGTAGCCTGGCTCTCTAGGGTTAGGAGTTCTTCAGACATCGTAAAGACCCTGAGTGTCCAGAATAGCTTTAATCACGTTCTCATAGGCTTCAGACCACCTACCATTGCCCGCCCTATCAAGGTGACTATCGATGACGGAATTAAAGTCTCCGCCGACAATCAAAGACGTCTTCCGAAATCCTAAAGAAAAACGGGAGCTGGTTGTAGAACGACCGTTGCATGTTTCCCTGGTTCGGAGCGTTAACACAAACAAGCTTCATGGACGTACTACCACTGTGAACGGTCAGAGCAATCAGCCGACCCTCCCCGTCCGTTTGAAATTGCGAAATATATCTCTCAAACTGCTCTTTAAAAATAATGGCAACACCCGCGTAGCCGATACTGCCTAAAGAGTACTTAAACCTTATCCCGGAATTTCTTCGAAAGGCAAACAACTTGGCCAAGTCCGTATGATGCGTCTCCTGAATCATAAGGAAGTCCAGATTACTCTGGCGGAAGAATCCTTCAAGCCAACAATGCTTCTCCGCAGAGTTAAGGCCTTGAACATTCAACGTACCAATCCTAATGTTGGTGCCGAGAAAATTGACACTTCTGGTATGCATACTTACCTTGGGCTGAAAAATGAAAGTGGAGATTAAACAAAAATAAACAAGAGTCATGAAAACTTGGAAACGGAGAGAGAGGAAAAGAAACCACATTACTTGTCAAATTTCACCTTCTTTGCTGCACCGCGATCCATTTTCTCAGCAGTAAAACTCTGGCCGTTTTCCGTCGGAACGACGTGACCTGTGCAGTGCAACATCACAACGGACGCCGCAGCAAGCTCGTTGACAGCCTTAGAATTAGCTGCCGTGAATTCTTTGCCAGAGTTTTTAAACTTACTCTGGTACTGGTGCTGTAAGTTAGCCCGAACAGGTTCCGTAGAAGCCCAGAACTTGCCACTTATTGCTTCAGTACCAGAGTGCTGGCGAACCTGCGCACCACCAACACCGACAGCCCGGACTCCATCGAGCGGAGCCCAGATTGTCCCGGCAGTCTCCGGCATCGCCTCCGAGTCAGCGGCGACGTGGCTGCCGCTCGTGGTCGTAGCGCGTCCAAGCGCAAGTGCGCCTCTGGGACCCCCGACGTGCTTTCATAGCCCATCGGAGGGTGGAATAAGGTATGCAGCTTCCCTTTCGATAAGACGCATGCCCTGACCATCCACAGCCGCGGAGGAAGACCGCTGCCCCCATGCGTTGGCCAGGTGCCGTCATATCCGTCCCTTCCCATTGACCGGTGTCGTTGGGAAGATTCGGAAATAAATTATGCACTGGGTCAGTGGAAACCAAATTCAACTCCTTCGCACTAAAACTTTGGACTTCAGATTGTTCACGGTTCGTGTTAGCACCAAAACACTCAATAACACTATTATCACAATCATTATCAACAGCATTACTACAATTATCAGTTAAATAATTAGAAATATCCATATAACGGTCATCATTACCTTCTATTTCATCTTTAGATCGTTCACTAGTAGCAATTTCCTCCTCAATAACCTCACTAAGATCAGAATCATACTTACTGTCCTCCGTACCATCAGCACTGGAGGTCTCAGTTTGAAAATTTTTTTTTTATTTACTTCTTTTTTCCTATCAGGATCAGCGTCATTTTCTTGTAGGACTTCCGTCCACAGGGAGTAGAGTTTTAGGTCCCAGCCACCTACAGCGAGATCGCCTTTTGGGCAGGACACAGAAACGGAAGGAATGAGAGCAAGTCTAGCGACTTTGACAGAAGAGTTTGTAGTGAGATTAGAGTACAGTAGATGGCGCCACCGTACAAGTACGATATTGCACATAGAGGGGTGAGAGAATTTCAGGTGGGGTATAGGAAAGGATACCCATTTAACCAGTGGGTCCAGCCTGGGGGCCGTCACTTAACGTGCTCGTCCGATATTCAGCGATTGTTAGTAAATCACGCCATCTCTGAAAGATCAGCCCAGGCTTGAACCTGGGGACCCAGCATCGATAGTCTGAAACACTAACCACTAAGCCATCCGCGGCTTGTTCTTCTTTATTCCTATTGTTTGCTGGTATTATATAAATTAATAAAGTTCATATTTAAACTCATTACTACAGGAAGCTCAAGATAAGCAGGATTGCCGACAGAGGCAGGTTCATCATCAAAGGATCCTCAAAGCATATTACTATAGAGGAAATCTCAAGTGCCCTAAAAAAAGGTGTCACTACCATGAACTTGGAAAGGCAGAAGCATGATTCAGGGGCATATAGGGGTATTCCACACCTTTGAAGCTGAACTGCCAATCAACACAGGGCCTATTACCATCCTGGGTTACAGAATGGCCATAGAAAATTATAGAGCTGCGCCAGCAAGAAGCAGTGGATCTAGTAGAAGCAATAGAGGAAGTAGAGGAAGACGTAACTCCACCCCCAACCCCCAAACCAGCAGATCTCAAACTTTTGCTCAGGTTGTAGCAGCACCCTCAACCGTTGTGAGGCCGCATGTTTAAAGCCCTGTGCCTGCCAGTACAGCTCCTGCTATGACCCAAGATGAAAGAAAAAGGTTGGAATTAGGTACTTCCATCCTTCTGGGTTTCAAGTATTGTAGAGAAGAGAAAAAGTGTATTAGGTGTCTATAGAAAAAAAAATGGGGGCCTTTTTAAGGGCCGAACTAATTTTTGCAGAAAGGAAATACCTTTTTTGTGCTCAGTAAACGCCTTACTAGCAAAAAAATAAAAAAATAAAATAAAAGCAACCTACTTTTTTATACGGTAGTTTGGAGGGACAAATTTTCTTTCTCTATTTTTGAGTAGACCTATGAACTACTCCCTTCTGTTGCAAAACTTAATTTCAAAATGTTTACCAATTTGACTCAGTAAAAGAAAACGTGCAACAAAAATAAAGAACCAACCTCTCGGAAGCCAAAGGGAGAAAAGCTGGTTAGCTCCTGAGTAACGAGACAAATAGGTGACTCCTACCAGAACACTGAGCAAACGGCAATTTTGTTTTATCAGGTGCCTAACATTTAAAAATGAAAACTATTTTAATAGTTTTGTTTTGTGGAAATAATGGTTGTTGCTCTCAGAGTTTTTGTTTCGTGCGTGCTGTCTGTTTCTTTTCAGGTTCCCCTGTCCTATCTGCGTTTGCTGCGGCCAGATGTTGTTTGCTAATGTTGTTCCTTGGAGCATGTGGCTGCAACAGGTAAGTATGTATGTTAGTTTATAACTTCATTACTTAACGGCAAACCGTATGCACCTTGAACCCTAATTCTTCCGTACTTTTCTTTCTAACTATCCTATCAGAACACTCTGTTCCCACTTCTTTATTTTTCAATTTGTTACGTGCCAAAAGGGGTAAATATTCCAAATGTGACCCGGAAAGTAGTTATCTGAAACGACGATAGATGGCGAAACGTTATCGCTACACCGTGAAGCGTTAGGTTACGTTGTGAAAGTGTCAAAGGAAGCGAATGATATGGATTATTCGCTTCCTTTGCATCCTGACTTGGTCTTTTTAAAGGTGGCCCTTTAAAAGACCAAGTGAGGATGCATTCATTCATTACATGTATTATTTCTAAATATTTTTCTATTAAATAAATATTAAACACTGCAGCTGTATCATTTTAGGAAGGGAGGCCGCGGATGGACTAGTGGTCAACGTTCGGGACACTAAATATTCGCCGGTAATGCATCTTTTTACCTGGCTTTCGAGTCCAAATCTGCTAGCTTCCTAATTCTAAGGATTTTTTAAGATCTGGGGGCAGAGACTCCGTTCCTAAAATACGCTACATATGACATTATCTTTATTAAGAACTAATATGTTCTTTTATCTCCATTTCAAAATGGGATTTTGTTGCGTACCTGTTAAACCATCTGTTGGAGAATAGTTCTTAAAATTTTGTTTTTACAGTTAACATTGTATTCATTAACATTCGCTCTACTTTCCATATTACCTCTTGTTTATTACGATTTTCCTTCTCGCTACGTAGTACCTTGTTCCTTTGTATCCATATCTGGTAGCTAGTCACCGCCATAATTATTTAATACACTATATTCTTTTTCTTTGGTGCCGTGTACAATTTCATGATTTCTGGGGTATAACTCTCTCTCAATCAACTGCAAAACCACTTGGAAATTTAAAATCACCCACGGCTTTTAAATTGGTTCTTTTTTCTTTCAGCAGTTATGTATTTGTGAGCAATTAGTGTTCTAGTAATATGGCATATTTAGCTAATATTTAAGAGTAGTTCAATTACCGTATATTTAGTTCAGTAAATAAATGGAAAAATAATTTAATTATGAAAACGAAAGTTTACTTTGTTGCTAAAGCACAACCGTTTAAACTGATGTATTTGAATGCCGCGAACCCGGCTAATGTGTTTTATCTACAACCTGCGGCGGGCAGGGAGGTCTGGAGGAGGATTATCACCTAGGTGTGTTATAAGATGTGGAGGGAGAGGAACAGGGTTCTGCATTCCCGGACGGCTAACTCGGGCTTATCTACGACAACGGTTATCCTTCAAGTCAAGTGTGACCGACCGAGCATTTAGGTATCCGTGGGGGACCTGGCCTCGGATTGTTACCGGGACCAAGAACAACTACACCTTTCATTGTATTTATTTTTACCTCCTTAGTTTCGGCCCTTGAAGCCCGAGGGATCTCTCGGGGAGTGTTGGGCTTTTTCTAGTGTTATGTTTTTGTAACTTGTGTTTGATGAAGGGTGTGGAGGTTAGCATCCGACCCTTTCATCGGCGGTTTATCTGTTCTCTCTCCGATCGAGGTCGGCGGTGCCGGCCGCTGACCGAGACGGCAGGAGCCTGTGTGAGTCGGGGGAGTGAGTGTTTTGGTTCTGTCTCTGCTCTTTCTCTTATGATGGGGTATGAATGGATGGTATCGGAAGGGAGGGTGTTGTGTATTTGCTGTTTGTGGTGTGCCGGTTCCGTGTGGAAGTAGGCCGGGGAGGCACCTGCCATGGGTCGTGTGAGTGCCTTGGTGCACCCGTCGGCCAGGTGTCCTCTCTGACAGTCTCCCGTCCGGGTCGCTGTCACTTGGTCACCTCTGAAGGGGACATTTGTCCGCCTACATGGACGTTCCGGGTGTACCTTCGGGCTGCACCAGCCGTTCTAGGTGACCTCGCCGGCACTTTGTGTGCTGGTCCTTTCGAGTTCTTCGGAGGATCTGTATGACTCGGGGGTTTGTCTGGTGTTGCTTGTTGGGCCGTGGTGGGAGTGTGTGTAAACATCAGTGAACCATATCCAGGTGTTTATTTTGGGCGTGGTGAACAGTGTGAAGATGTGTTGCAACAAAGTTCGTGTATGGAGGAGGGGACGTCGTGCGAGAGCATATTAGGGCGCTCCCTTCTCCCAGCCCCCATGATTTGGGGGTCTTATACGAAGACAAGACGGCAGATATTCACTGTTAACTTACAGTTTTTGGAGTTCAACAGTTTGGGTCGGTAACGGAATTTACTGTTGGAAGCCGTCTCGTTTGTTTGGATTAACGACCACCGTAAGCAACTCAATGGGCTATAAGCAGTCGCCCGTCTATAATTTAGGGTCACTGGTTCCAGAGAAGGGAGAGAGCCAGTGCCGTAAGACAAACACAACATTCATGCCTCACTGGGATTCGAACCCGGACCCCTTGCGGAAGAATGATCACAGGCCATCGCTTAGACCACTGCGCCACCGGGGCGGCGAAGCCGTCTCGGCGCTCAGCAATGTGTCTTTGCGACTGCTCATAGACCACTGGGAAGCAAGGGTGAGTTACACTGCAACAATAGCATCACATCAACTTTAATATAGGGGTTTTGCTCGGAAAAGAAAAATCTGGATTCCGTAATGGGTACAGTACTATAGATATCTATACATAAATGCTGACTAAGCTGGTGCTGTGAGATTAACTATTGAAAAATTGTGAAAAATTAAAGCTTAGCAACAAAACTCTTCACAAATTTTGGATTATATCAGACTTTTCACTAAAGTCTAATCTGTATATAAAAAAATCCATTATAAAAATTATGTTGCACAGTCTCTCCAAAGAATATCTAACGAGAAGATGTTAAGGCTCGGCGAGACGTAACTAGCGCAGCTATATTTCAGGGAAAACATGCAGTGCACGGAAGCCAACATACAGGTTGATTGCGGAGCAGACTGCACATGTGTATTTCTTTTTACTTCAATTATTTGGGTAAAGAACATGGATTTAGAAATAAGGGTCGAGAAAGTGCGACGTCACAAACTTGAAGCTTTCTTAGCAGACGATATGGCGGCCATCTTAAGCCTCTGATGGTGGTTTTGAGCCATTGAGTTACGTACGTGAGAAGTTTGATTTTCGAAATTTGAAGTTATCTTTCTTAGAAATGGTGTGTTGTTGCGCTTAGGGATGTCACCACAATTCCGGGCGACAACCTCCTGCAGTTACTTTTCACAGGTAAGCAAAGGAGAAACATTTAATATGAAATCTTTTAATTTCCGAAGAGCATTTAGTAAAAAAGCGCGTATATGAAGTCAATTTAGATATGACCAACTTAATTTCCCATTTTGATTGACAGAATAGCACGGAACAGTATGACATTTTGTTGTGCTAACAGAGGAAAAAAATCTAATAGGAACTCGGAAAAGTCACCTTTCGGAGCATATGCTTCTGCACACAGGTAAAAAGTCTTACCAACGTGAAGCATGTTCCAAGCAATTTACTCGAAAAAGTTATCTTTCAGAGCATTTACTCATGCACACTGGGGAAAAGCCTCACCAATGTGATTTATGCTCCAAACGATTTGTTCGAAAAGTGATCCTTCGAAGCATTAGCTTATTTAGACGGGTGGAAAGTTTCACCAATGCGATGTATGCTCTAAACGATTTATTCGAAAAAGTGAACATTCGAAGCATTTGCTCATTCACACAGGGGGGGGGTTGCGCCGCCACGGTCGCGCAGTGGTCTAAGCTATGGCCTCTGATTGTTCGTCAGAAAGGGGTTCGGATTCGAATCCCGGTGAGGCATGGATGTTGTGCTTGTCTTACGGCACTGACTCTCTCCCTTCCCTGGAACCAGTGACCCTATATTAAGGACGGGTGACTGCGTATAGCCCATTGAGTTGCTAACGGGGGTCGTTAAACCTTCAATAAAAAAAAAAATAATTTGCTCGAAAAAGTGATCTTTAGAAGCATTTACTTATTCAGACGGGCGGGGGGAACCTCACCAATGTAATGTATGATCCGAACGATTTGCTCGAAGAAGTGTTCTTTCGAAGTATTTGCTCATTCACACGAGGTAAGCCTCACACATGTGATGTATGTTCCCAGCAATTTGCTCGAAAAAGTGTTCTGTTTCTTTAATTTATACCTCATGTCCGAAACTTACAAAAGACCGGCGCATGAGGGAATATCCGCTGTGCACCAGAGTGACGGCCCACAGGCTGGACCCACTGGTTAAATGGGTATCCTTTCCTATGACCCTTGAAATTCTCTCACCCCTCTATGTGTAACATCGTACTTGTACGGTGGCGCCATCTACTGTACTCTAATCTCACTACAAACTGTTCTGTCAAAGTCGCTAGACTTGCTCTCATTCCTTCCGTTTCTGTGTTCTGCCCAAAAGGCGATCTCGCTGTAGGTGGCTGGGACCTAAACTCTACTCACTGTGGACGGAAGTCCTACAAGAAAATAAATGACAAAATGACATTTCGTACAACGCGTGTAAGTTCTCATAAAATTGGAATGCATTTCAGTTATAAAACGTGCTCTTTCCATTGCTTCAGCTTTGAAAAATCATCTTGTTTTTCTACATTTTAAGCAAATTAGTAGGAAGCGAGCATGGTATGGAACAAAAATAAAATACTTAAAGATATTGGCAATCGGAAAAGTTCTCCACATTAGAAAATACGGACAAAAAAGCTTCACTTGAAAAGGGTGGATGACTTTTCGTGGAGGAGTTTTATCATAGACGAATGCCATGGGCCAAGAATGGTGGACAGTAAGAATTCCATCAGTAAGTGCAAGAAAGCGAGAATGTGAAGAGTTTCTTGTTATTTTCATCGGAAAATTAAGAAGGTCTGGAGTTTTTAGTTTTGGGTTTTGAAAACCAAAACAATACTGGCAACCCAATAATAGGTTTTCGGGGCCCCCTCAAGCTCTGAGGCCCTAGGCGCCAGCCTAGTGCGCCTAGTTGGAAATCCGCCACTGGAGAGACATAGAAGCATTCTTGCTCTCATGAAGAAAAAATATCCCCAAATTGATCATCAGTTTGATGTGTGGCACATAACCAAGAGTTTGACTAAAAATCTTAAAGCTGCTGAAAAGAAAGCTCCTTTACTAGAAACATGGTGGTCCAGTATAACCAACCACTTTTGGTGGTCAGCTCAAACGTGTAATGGAGATGCTGAACTGCTAGTAGAATTTTTTTATCTGTGAGTAACCAACACAAGTGGACTGCCAACGAGCACTTCCATGAATGTGCGCACGGACCTTTGAACGAAGACGACTCTAAAGACATAGCATAGTTAGTTACCTCCGTGTTCAAACGACCTTTCTGTTTTGAAGTCCGTGGTTGCAAATAAATCCTTTCTGAAAGACGTAGCGAAAATAAATAAATATTGCCATACCGGTGCTTTGGAGAGCTATCACAGCGAAAGGCTGAAATACCTACCAAAACGAAATCACTTTTCATACATTGGTCAATGGAATGGTACTGTGCGGTATGTTAGCAGCGTTAGACCACAACTCTAACGTTGACCTGAAAAAAGTTCGCGAATCTCAAAATCCCCCAAAAAGCGGGTGTATACGTCCAAGTATGATGAAAAGTGTAACGAATGACGCCTCAAATTGATAAAAACTATTTCTGAATATGCTAGTGGAAGTTTTCAGACTCTACAGTATGAAGATACATTTCACTATATGGACACACCAAAGTCCATAGCTACCCAGCCTAGGCCATCTATGGAAGAAACTCGTTCAGGTCCTGATTTACGCCTAGGCACGCAAGGCACATGCCTAGGGACCTCAAATTGAAAAGGTCCCAAAATCTTGGTTAAAAAAAAAAAAACTTTCCCTCTTTCAAAATATTTATACGTGGGTAGATGTGATGTGGAAAAACTATATATAAATCGCTGGCAAAACACAAGCAAGTACTGACAATATAATATGTGATATTTCTAGTTAATATCAGTAACATTTTTCAGTTAATTTGGGGAGGGTGTTGTGGGAGATTAAACAAAAAAGTGTCGTGTTGTGTAATAAAAACTAGCAGTATGTGTATGTTTGTAATTATGGCTTACTAAGATCAACTATATACTTCAATTTCAAGTACTGCATGGTTCTGAAGCAATTTTTAAACATTTTGACATTTTAGCTTCCAAAAGTTATATTTGAAAAATCTTTAGACTTCATTCGGGCAGGGTTTGAATCCCCCAAACCTCTCTATTAAATACACCCCTGGTTAATATGGTGATAGTATAGTTCAGACACACCTAGCAAAAAATCCTATGTCCAATTGAATTTTACCCGTCATATGGCTTCGTCACGCACAACTATTTCATCGATGAAGGTTCAAGTCTTTTCAGATGCAAATCAGTAGGACAGCATAAAAATCTAGGAGAAAACAACAGTTTTACCAGGTACTACCGTAATTTAATCTCAGTCTTATAAATGTACTGTGTTTATTAAATTATTACGCTGGATTGTAATACAGTCGCCCAAAATGGTCACACTACCTACTCGACTTCGTAAAGTAAATGTCGAGTGGAGGGGATCGTTTTGGGTTGTGCCTAGGGCCCGATTCTGTGTAAGTCGGGACCTGAACTCGTTACCATTATTTCTGCAGATTCTAATGATGTAAGTAGAAATAATGCTAACCTTCCGAAAGTGGCCCGCTCCGATAGATGGCACCACGGCAGCAATCTACTTACGTCACTTTGTTCTCCGTCTCTGCTCCTGTGTTGCGTAAGTTCTTTTTTCGATCTCTACTACTCTTGTGATATGTGGAAAAGGAGAAAGTTCTTTAATGAAGTTGGGAAGGATGAGGATACCTCTATTTCATGGTGTGAAGAACAGGTTTTTTTCCCACCTCCAAAAAATGTTCTGAGGGCCATCTCATGATTCTACGTGTCGATGCGTCTCATCGTTTAGGACAAATCAGGTGTCGGAAGAAGCCGCTTCAGGGAATGACGAGTACTCTACTCGTACACTTAGTATGTGGGGTTTTTTTTTTGCTCACATTCCTATGGATAAAGTTATGATTCTGACGATAGATGGCGACACGTTATCGCTAAATCGTGAAGTGTAGCGTAACGTTGTGAAATGGGCAAAGGAAGTGAATAATATGGATTTTAGGTGGGCCTTTATGAATGTACATTCTTGCATATGTGTAAAATATTTATTACGACAGAAGAGTGAGTTTTACTCATGAATCTGAAACTGTCTACCTAGCAGAATAAAAGCCAGAAAAGCTTTATCTGCCAGGGAAGAACTGCCTGATCGCAGGAATCAGGACTTCAAAGCAATGTTCTGAGGAAATTCGGCAATTCCGTCGGAATAAATATTCCATAATATGGTCTGCCAAGTACATTTTGTGGTTGCCCTGTGTTAACTTATTCTTAAGGAGACGCCAATTGCTCTCTACTCCTTGTGTGTGCGCCCCTGTAATGGGATCAATGAAGTTGAGGGAGTGGTTGACTGTGAAATGTGCGTAGCCAGAGCGCCATCTATCGGAGCGGGCCACTTTCGGAAAGGGATTTAATTCTGTATTTCAAAATATACTTTATTGACAAAAACATAGGGAATACAGGCGTACCACATATGGTAAAATAAACCACAAAACAATGAACGATACTGATGAAATATTAGAGATGAATGTGATACGGCAGTCAACTAAGGATGACAAAATGTTAAAATCACTAATAAGGAACAATACATGCTTGAGGAAGATGTTGCACAAGCAATAGTAATGATTAGGATATTACAACGTGCGATGACTTGCACAGTGAGAGCAGAGCACAAAACAACAGGTAAATATATTTACAAGAATATGGCTGTACAACGCAGTGTACAAAAAGAAGGGAACATGTAAAACACAACAAAAGCATATACTACGATAAAGGTACAGAAGTTCCCACAATCGAGGAAACCACACGATATATGACAAAACCATGATGAGTATTACAGAACATAGTGGAAACTTGGGCAAACTCCCCAAGTGAAACACAGGGATACACAAAATACAAACAGCAAGCCGTGCAGTATTGCTTCGGTCCAAAAAAACAATGACTTGGGTTGAGCAAGAAATCCAGGAACTTGTATACAAAATCATAGGTACGAACAGAAAACCTCTGCCGCCGTGCAAGAAACTTGGGCAAACTCCCCAAGTGAAACAGAGGGAAACCCAAAATACAAACAGCAAGCCGTGCAGTATTGTATCGGTCCAAAAAACAATGACTTGGGTCGAGCAAGAAATACAGAAACTTGTATACAAAATTATAGGTACGAACAGAAAACCTCTGCCGCCGTGCAAGACAAAACAAAATTGAAACAATACAAAACAAAAAAAGACATACCCACCGAACTATCACCAGCAGCGGCTAATCGTTGTTGTTGCCCTCGGTAAAAGCGCCATCTGGTGAGCTTTCCGGCGTAAATAATTCTTGATTTTGAAAGCGGAAATAGCAGGCTTCTGTCACGAGCGGTTCTTTGTATTTCAGGAAGCTGGTGCGAGCGCTCGTCGGACGAGATGGCTGGATATATTTTACCCAAGAAAAAGACTCAGAAATGTTCTTAGATTGAAATGAATCGGCTGTCTTTAAATGAGTGTAAAGAAAATTTTATCCTATATCTGCAATGCAAATTCTTTTGTACACATTTTCTCGAAAACTGTTATTTTGTGGAGCTTGAAATTTTGAACACAAATAAAAACGACCCATGGCTAATATGTGATGCAGTTACTATTCCAAAAAAATTGTTAGAATTTTTTTAATGTTGAATTTATCTGACTCCAAAGTATTCCAATTTGGCGCTAGATGGCGCGATAAGTCAGCTTAGCAGTGTTTCTGTCCGGAAGAAACGAAATCTCTCATTTCTGTCTGATTTTCCTAATTATCTGAGCCAAATAAAAATTAATGAATGGCAACAAAAGTGAAAGTGGAATCTTTTCTTCCATAATTTATCTTGACTCCTATTGTATGTTCATTTTTTAAAGAGAAAATGTGTACATTTTTTGAGGACTCCTGAATTTGAGCTACAGAAACCCCACCGCCTTACAAAGCTCCACCCCCAAATAACGTCATTGGTTAGACGTAACAGCGCGAATTTTGTCTATTATTTGTCAAACTATTAATACTTTGCCATCATGCCACAAAATAATAGAAGAAGAGCAAGGCATCCTGGACACAACAAGTCATCTAGAGCCCAGCGATTACGACGTTCTAGAGAGCAACAAAATGCCCTGGACATCAATCAGCAGGACTCTGTAAGGTAAGTTATTTTATAAATCAATATCCTTATGTGTTTTTTCGAAGTATGTGTTGTTCTTTTTTGTATAACCTGTGTTACTGCAACATGTAGGATTATTACCAGCCCGAGAACGTAAAAGCAAGCTAATCTCCCCCTTTCCCGCAGGCTGCGAACTGCTAATACTAGTGTTTCTTTCAGTACTTTTTGACCGGCGGGGCAAATGGAACCTTAGAGGGGGCAAGTTTTTAATTATATATATATATATATAATTTTAACTACAATATTTACATATATGGATATAATTAGAGTATATAGTACAGGGGCGTATTTAGAGGGGGGAGCCTTGGCCCCACGAAAGTGTTTCATTTTTTTTTAATTTTTGGTTGAAATGCGACTTACATTAGGAAAAAATGCCTTAATTTAATACAAATGCATCAACTTACATTAGAAAAATAATAAATGCGTTAATTTTTCTTCTACTTTTCATTAACTTTAATTTTGTTCTGGTGGATTTCAAAAACTTCCATCTTTCGTCGCCCCCACCCGCACCCGAAAAAATTTCTATAAAAACCCCTGATAGAGTAATTACTTCAAACATTTCAAGAATAAACTTTCTTCAGCTAAACGAGGGTGGGGTGGGGTTGGTTTCGGCAGGCTTGAAATTTTTATCTGTTAAAATGCATTCAACACACTCCTGATCCTGAACTGCGATATGATTAGTCTACTTATTATATTTTGAAGCATAGCATGCGTCTTGATACACTTTTCAGCGAAATAAACTACATATAATACTTGAGCATATTAAAACAAATTATAATTGGAGAAATATTTGTAGTTTATCAAAAGATGTAAAAACACAAATTTGTCCCTGCCGGAGGTCGAATCCGTGACCCCTCACTCCGGAGTAAGTTGCTCTCCCAGCTAAGCTACATGGACGGAATGATTCGCTGCAGATACGTCACAATAGAAACGAAACCTTCTTTTTCATTATAGACTGAATTTATTAACATTTGGCTCGGTAACATAAAATGTCGCTGTAAAAATACCCCCAGAACAAACGGTTCACTGTAAACTCCCAGACAGGAACACTGATGTGTGACAGTGTTCCGTTGTGGCAATTTACCGGCAATCCTGTCACACATCTTTCAGCAACTTGGCCACAACAGTTTAAGGGGGGGTGCTATTAAGATGGCCGTTTCTGGGCCTATACTGCTGAGAACTGAATAGGGAACTCCAAATGAATTTCGAGAAAACGTTCAATGTAAGCCAAGCGAGAATTGTAGGCTTACTTTATTTTGAAGAAATAAATTGCCGAGGATCCGAGGTACACTTGGTTTAGGGGCATTCCTACCCCCAACTTCCGTAATATTATATTCTGTGCCGCTGGAGTCTGTCAGTGTATCCAGGATGTTCCCCTTGAAGCGTCCACGAAGTCCGTGAGCTTTGGGGCTGCTTTCCCCCAAAATGTTAAAATGGACGTAGAGCTGTAAACATTAGTGCCATGCTTTATCTAATGATTCTGTACACGACTACGAATTTTCAGGAGGGTGGGACGAATCCTCCCACCCAGTTTCTAAGAGCTCTTCAGGGTAACATCGAGGATACACTGACCGACTGTAGAGGTCGAGAATATAAAATTACGGAAGTTGGGGGTAGAGCCCTCCAAACCAAGCACCTCGTATCCCTTTTACAGACTTCACCAAAATTCTGGGGAGGGCGGAAGGGCGTACATACTCTGCCACTAAACACATCATGAAGCATAGAAATTGCGAGCAAATCTCTTACCTTGAACACTTGCCTGCGATCTCAGAAACTTGGGGGAATGTCAATCCACCCCACCCTCCCGAAAATTCGTGGTCGTGTACAGAATCATTACATAAAGCATGATTCAAATGTTTACAGTTCTACGTCCATTTTAACATTTTGGGAGAAGCTCCCCCCCCCCCCAAAAAGCTCACGGACTTCGCGAACGCATCAAGGGGACTTCCTGGATACACTGACAGACTCCAGCGGCCCAGAATATAATAATACGGAAGTTAGAGGTAGAGACCTCCCAACCCAAGTGTACCTCGGATCCTCGACAATTTATTTCTTCAAATTAAAGTACAATTCTCGCTTGGCTTTTACGGAACGTTTTCTCAAAATTCGTTTGGAGTTCCCAATTCAGTTCTCAAAGTAGGCCCAGAAACGGCAATCTTTATAGCCCCCCCCACCCCCATGAACTCTTGTGGCCAAGTTGCTGAAAGATGTGTGGCAGGGTTGCTAGTAAATTGCCACACCGGAACATGACTACACATCAGTGTTCTTGTGTGGCAGTCTACAGTAAACCGTTTGTTCTGGGGGTATTTCCTCCGGGTTTTTTTTTACCGCTTTTCGGTTCACAGGGGTATTTTCTCCGTGGATATTTTTTCCCGGGGGTATTTTTACCTACATCCGAACGCCACACTGGGCGAAATTGAACTCTCCGACAATCAGGGGTCGTAGTAAGCATGAATGTGCCGTGTTCCCATGGAACTCATTTGAACGGCATGCGATGCATTCATTCAAGGGAGTTCCATGATTACTACAGTCGTTTGTGGCAGGGTCGGCTGGACATAGGCGCAACCGGGGCCGTAATTCCAGGCCCGACGCCTCCGTAGGGCACCGTAGTTTAGGAAATAAAAGCAAAATCATTTTTTGGGTACAGTTTTTTTATATTTATTAAGTTAGTTTTCTGATGCAAGGCCCTTCCAAAGATATTTTTTGTGTTTTTTTTTTTAGTTTTTAATCCCCCCGCCCACTTTCAAATGGGTTACCGCCCGTCGCTGTACAGACGCAGGGATACACAGATTTTAAATGAATATATGGCCCTATTTATTTTTTCTGCATTTCATGAAATAGCAAATTAAATTTCATTATTTTGTGGTTTCTTACTTTTATATGTTGAACAATTTGTGTAATTAAATAAAAAAAATATCAAACTTATTTTTGTACTGTATATATGGAAGCCAAGTGTTCAGTGACTTTTAAAACCGTAATGAATATTAAAAAAGCAGGCAATATTCATATATGCGTGCATGTAAAAGTTAAGTCACTAATTTGTCGTTACTCCACCTTGCGTCAAGAATCGATCACTGAAGCATGTTTCAGGGGGTAAAAAACTTATTTAACGAATCTATATTTTAAGAATCCCTCTAAAGAGGGATTCTTGTTATTCCCTATTCAAAAATATTCGTTACGCAGGTTAGTTGAAGTTACCTTTCTTTACAATTTCAGGTAGTTTTTACAATCAAGCAAAACACTTCGTTGAGATAATCACTTTTTCTTTATGATAGTTTTCGTTTGTGTAATTTACGGACGATATTTGAGATGCATAATGTTTCTAAGGTGAGAATTATTTTCTAAAGCGCGCAGTGCGATTTTTCTCATGGTCCCGCTGTGAAATGTCGCCCTGGACCACGCAAAAGTTCCATCCGGTCCTGGTTCGTCGAATGTGTTGGAGGTGTAGGGCAAAATAATTCTCCCTGGGGCAGGAACAAACTGCAAGGAGAAACTCCCTGGGGCAGGAACAAACTGCAAGGAGAAGGGAAGTTTTGTTAACACCCTCGCAACTATAGTCCGCCAACTCTTCCTGATGTGCAAACAAGGACAAGCGCCGGAGGGAGTCACACAATAGCATGAGTAGGATTCTCTACCCCCACATTCTTTGAATTTGCACGGCGTCTGAGTGCAGTCTGAGGGATTAGAAGTAACCCTCAGTCGTGGTCATTGCCGCTAAACAAAGAAGTGAAGCAGGGGTTGATTTGTCCCAGGGCAATGTCATTCAGCTTTTTGACATCACTCAGCAGAATCTGTGTTGCCAGATCGTGGGAAATTTCCCATATCGTGGGAAAATCTGGCTGTTCTGATTTAACGTGGGAAAAAGGGAAAATTTTGAAAAAAAAGGCCTTTTCGTGGGAAAAACTGGCTCCTAAAATTTTGGATGTTCTTCTTTTTAACTTTCAGTCTTTCATGGGAAGTTGGAAACAGCTTTACATGTTTAACATGTGATTTAGATTTTAAAACCGTACCCTAATCGATTTCAGTTAGTTAAACTCGTCTTACCGTAACCGTGAGTGATGACCACGCCACCACGTTTCCATTATCTAATTATGTTTCTTTTTGCAAGTTCTGTTATCTGATCATCTAAGAACGTACGTAGTTTTTATCAGCAAGTGCAAGTTTTCTCTGTTCTAAGAAGTAAATAAAATTTAATTGATCTGAAATGTCGTTAAAAAGAAAAGCGCGAGATCAGTTACCTGGCGAAGGAAAACGGCATTGCTCCAAAGTTTTTCAAAGTTCCTGGATGGAAATGGATATATTCAAGAGTTGGCTAATGCCTGTTGACGGATGCAATACTAAAGCCTATTGTAGAGCATATTGTGCAGCTCTAATTTGGGGGAAAAGTCATTTGGAAAAGCATGCTAATTGTTCCAAACACAAAAGAAATGCAAGAGTCATAGCAAATATTCCACCAATAAAAAATTTTTCAGCCAAGCCTACATCATTGTCTCATCTGGATATAGTAAAAGGGGCAGAGATTAAATTGGCCGCTTTTTTTCGCAGAGCACAATGTAGCCCTACAAGCAGCGGATCATTTAGTTCCTTTATTGAAAGACGTCTTTTCCGACTCGAAGATCGCAAATGATTTTTCTTTAGGACGTACGAAGTGCACTTATATTGTAAAAAATGTCCTGGCAAAAGTTCAAACTGAAGAGACTGTAGAGGTACTAAGAACTGTTAATTTTTCGCTTTTACTTGATGAAAGTACTGATTTAGCAGACGGAAAGAACATGTGCATATTAGTGAGATACGTTTCGCCTCATAATGGTAGAGTTATGACAGTGTTACTTGAACTTCTTTCACTGGATGCGAAAGACTGTTCTTCAGAAAAACTCTTTGAAGCGTTTGAAAAATGTCTGAATGATAAACTTATTCCGTTGAGTAATATTGTTGGTGTAGCATGTGACAATGCATCAGTGATGATTGGAGCTCACAATTCTTTCGTTAGCAGATTAAAAACTCGAATTCCAGCCATTGTCATTCTAAGGTGCTTATGCCATTCTGCAGCACTTGTTGCTAGTAAATCCTGTGAGAAACTTCCAAGATCTTGTGAAGAATTAATTACAGGTGTAGCATCATATATATCTGGCAGTTCAAAGCGCTGTGCAGTATTACAAGAATTTCAAGGTTTTTTTCATGTTGAGCAGCGTAAAATATTGAAACTATCGGGAACGAGATGGCTTGTACATTATGCATGCGTGGTAAGACTGTTGGAAAACTGGGATGTTCTTCAACATTATTTTCAACTTGCTGTTTTTGAAGACAAACTTAAATGTGCTGAGCAGATTCTTTCTGAGTTAAAGAACGAGTACACAAAAGCATATTTACTTTTCCTAAAATATGTGTTGAATTTATTTAATAGTTTCAATGCATTATTTCAGTCAACAAAAATTTTTATTCATGAACTTTTAACTAATACTGTAATTCTTATAAAAAATGTTGCCCCAAATTTTTTTAAGCATGAGACACTCTGCCAGGTTGATAACGTTAAAGCTCATCATCCTTCAAACCAGAAGCAACTAAATGAAGTATATTTAGGCCCGGAATGTGAAAGTCATTTGCTAAATTTACCTAAAGACTGCGAAAATGGTGTGCGTCAAGTAAGGATGAAATGTTTGGAATTTTACATTACGGCTGTAAGTGAAATGCAAGCGCCTTCCCTTGAATAGCGACGTATTCAAAGGAATGCAGTTCTTGGAATCAATGTGAATTTATAGTCAAATATTCTGTTTTTTTGTATGTTATTTTATCGTTTGTAAAATCGTAACAATTTGGGGTAAATGGATGAAAGACTGGAATTCACTGAACTTAAAGAATTGGCCGAGCATTTTGGAAAATTCGATTTAAATGCTTTGGCAATTGAATGGAGAATTCTTCCTAATTATTTTAGTGACTCTCAGAAAAATGATCTAGCAAATTTAGATCTGAATGTGATGTGGCACGAAATTTCAAAACACAAGAACTTCGAGGATGTAACGCCTTTCCCAAATCTCAGCACACTTGCAAAGACGGTATTGTCATTTTCACATTCTAATGCAGAGGCAGAACGGATATTTTCAATCGTTACTGATGTAAAGACAAAAAAGAGGAATAAAATAAGTGAGGAGTGCTTAAACGCTGTCTGTGTTGTACGATCAGGCTTCCAAAGTAATGACATGACATGTACTTCTTTTAAGGTGGGAGAAAAACATTTAAAATTGCATAACAGCAAGAATCTGTACTAAATTTATTATCACCAGTATGCAATAAAAAGAATCAATGTGAATTTATAGTCAAATGTTCTGTTTTTTGGTATGTTATTTTATCGTTTGTAAAATCGTAACAATTTCCTAAGTATTATACATGTATATGTGTACGTTTTTGTATAGCGTGGGGGAAAAATATGGGAAATCGTGAAGTTTCGTGTGGGAAATATGGGATTTTTTTAGCATTTCTGTGGGAAATTCAGCATCCAGAGTCTGGTAACACTGAGCAGAATACTTGCTTTGTTGATACGTACTTCGTTTGTCTGTGATATTTTGAATTATTTTCTGGAGTGAGAATACTTACTTGGGAAAAAATTATTGCTTGATTCAGACTGGCGAATAAAAAAAATAAAATATATTTCACCAAAAATGCACTACATATTATGCCCATTCACCGTTATCTGTTTCAAAATAAAATAATTGATATGGAAATCTGGTTTCAAACTATGCAGTCAAAACTAAAGGGAATTAGTTTTATACAATCGTTTATCCTTATCTCCCGCTACCTACTATCGTGTCGTGTGATCCACAAATGTACCACAGGGCACACGGATTAGGCGAATTTTTAAATTTCATTCCTCTTCTGCAATCTTTAAATTCTGGCATGTATAGTGCGTTCACTATAACTTGACAGTTGGGAAGGATTCACTTTACCAGTTTCAGGGGAGCTTCGCAGCGTGCTTACAACTAATCGCCTCCAACCCTCTTGGAGCAGGGCAATAAACAATGATGATACGGGGTGGATGGGGGGAGTGTTGGCAGTCCCTCTTAATGCTGATTCCTTCAATGGTCTTTGTGGGAGGGAAAAGAATAAGGCATTCTTGAACATCACCAAACGACCCTTTCCGACTTCTGTTACTGATTTCTCAAGCTAGCTTTGTAGCAAGCAAGAGATCTTTACTCACGGTTTTTTTCTTTTGCTGTTTATTTAATGCTCACAACTATTGTACTCAGCACACTGAAAGCTGGAAAAGTACTGAAAAGCCAAGCTAGGGAAATTATTTGGAATGTAATAATGTTCATGGACGAAGAAAAACGAAATGGAGTTCCGAAAGTGGATGTGAAAAAAACCAATGAACGCGTTTCGGAGGCTAACAGGAGTTTCACTGAGAATTGTTTACAGAATTCGGAAACAGACTGCTACAACCGAGGTTTCGTCAACTCCTGGTAAAAGACGAAACAAGAAAAGCGCCGAAGCGCGAAATAGATGATTTTGACAAATGCGTTGTGCGCAGAACGGTACATGACATGTATGAAAAAAAGGAAATTCCTACTCTTCAGTCTTTATTAATCAAATTACGCGACAGTATTGATTTTGACGGAGGTAAGACTACATTGAGTAAAATACTAGATGATTTGGGTTTCAAATATAAGCGATGCAATGGTCGAAAGTTTTTAATAGAGAAACCCGACATTGTAGCGAAACGTAGGCATTTCTTAAAGGAGTTAAAGCGTAATGAAAATCTACCCGTTCCAAAAGCTGTTGTTTATCAAGATGAGACATGGCTTCTAACGTCTCATGTTTGTCCTAAAGGATGGCAAGACACAAGCTGTGAAAAGCCAACTGGACTCTAAGTTCCTTCATCGAAAGGAAGCAAATTTATAATTTGCCATGCCGGAACAAAGGATGGTTTTATACCAGGGGCTTCACTTTTATTTCGTTCGAAGACAAAAAGTGGTGATTATCATGATGAAATGAATTCCGAAAACTTTAGAAAATGGTTTGAAAGCCAGCTGCTTCCGAATTTACCACCAAATTCAATAATAGTCATGGACAATGCACCATATCACTGCATGCTTGCTGAAAAAATACCCACGACGAACTGGAAGAAGGCTGAAATACAAGCATGGCTTCAGCGACATAACATTGTATTCGCATTTGATATGCTTAAAGCGGAATTACTACAGATTGTCCGTCGCACCAGACCACAGAAAAAATTTATCATTGATGAAATAGCAGCAGATCATGGACATCAAGTATTAAGACTCCCACCTTATCACTGTGATTTGAACCCCATTGAGTTGATTTGGGCTGATGCAAAAAACTATGTGGGTCGGCATAATGCCTCTTTCACGAAAGAAAGCATAGAAACTTTATGGAGTAAAGCATTGCAAACCGTTACTCCGGAAAAATGGGAGGCCTGTGTGAATCATGTCCAAACTTTGTGCAACGGGGCATGAGTGAAACACCAGTTGAACCAAACCCATGTCTTATACATGTGGCGAGGGAAAGCAAGTGTGTTGGTGTTGCTGGGCAACAAAACTTCGTTGTGGGAGAGAGGTCGCCGTGCGTGAGCACACTATGACGTCCCTCTCTTCCAGTTTCCGAAGACAAGAATTTTAGTGTTATCAATAAAATCTTTGAAAATGCAAACGTATAGGCTATTTGAGGATACAGCACCGATAAAAAATGGAAAGGGAGTGAGACAAAGTGATATCGTACTTACCAAACTTTTTAATGCCACATTGTAAAATGTCTTTCGATTACTTAACTGGAAAAACAAAGGGATAAAGATTAATGGAGATGATTTAATTCATATCCGCTTTGCTGATTACATAGTCACTTTTATAACTACCCCTTCAGAGCATGATCCAGGAACTTGCTGATAAGAATCAAAAAGTGCACTTGAAAGTGAACTGTCGGAAAACAAACTTGATGTGTTATGCTTTTACAAGAAATTAAGATTTATACATTGACGCAGGAAATTTGGATATAACCGATACCTACATTTACCTTGGGCAACATATATCAAAGAAGGATCACTTTGATGAAGAAATTAATCGGCGTATGAAACTTGGTTGGAGAGCTTTTGAAAGAAACAGCACAATTTTCAAGATCAATAAAACGTTATACCGATCAGCCATTACATTATGACCATGCACCCCCAGTCTAGAGCAATGAGCGCGCCTGAAGACGGAACGGTAGCGCAGGTGAAGTTCATTGAGCAGAATGTATACAACTCGAGGACAGATTTTCAGTTAGTAGAGTGTTCGGAGTCAGAAGGATCGTCGGTTTATCGGAGTTTGATGAAGGACAAAATGTGCTGGCGTGGCGCCTCGGGACGATGCGATCTCAGAAACGTCGCGGCTTGTGTTTTGTTCCCGTGCCACTGTAGTGAGTATGTATCAAAAGTGGTGCACAGATGACCAAACGACGAACCGTCGTCCAGTCGTGTGTCATCCGCATCTCACTGATGCCAGAGAGGGGAGCGGAGACTGTCGCGCATTTTTCACAGGAACTGCAGGGCCACAGTGCAACAAATCATCCGCAGCTAGAACAGTGGTCATCAGAGCAATGTCTCATAGCACACAGTTCACCACAGCCTTCTGTGCATGGGCCTGCGTAACCGAGACACAGCCATGCTCACTGTACGTCAGTCATTTCCAACTACGCATAAAATGGGCCCAAGATCGTCGAGATTGGACAGTGGATGGTTGGAAGAAAGTGGCCTCGTCTTACGAATCAAGATTCCTGGTGCATCACGTATGACGGTCGAGCACGGATTCGTCAATTACCAACGGAGGCTATAGCACCTGAATGCACTGTTGGGCGGAAGCAGGCCGGCGGCGGCGGTGTTATGCTGTGGGCGATGTTTTATTGGGACACTTGAGGCCCCATTACGCCAACAGCACAATACCTGATAGCTGTCATGGTATCTGAACATCGTTTCGGACCAAGTTCACCCATTCATAGCAACTGTGTTCCCAGCAGGCGACGGCCATTACCACAGGATAATGCGCCATGCTACACTGCCAAAATCTTCAAGGAGTGGCTTGAGGAATATGCTGGTGACTTTCTGTTAATGCCCTGGCTTTCAAATTCACCTAACATGAACGCAATCGGACATTTTTGGTTCGACTTGAAAAAGCGGGTTTGCGCTAAATCACCACCATCCCGAAATGTACGGGAACTGGAAGACCCACTGTTGACAGTATGATAAGAGATATCCCAGGATACCTATCGCCAGCTCATCTCCCGCACGGGGATAACTGGTTTTCCAGTTATTTGGGGAGCGGCGCCCCCACGGCCCGAGCTGACCTTGTGACTGGTCAACATCTTATGTCATGCCACCGCTTGTTTTTTATTTTGGTGTTTGCAGGGACGGCTGTTCATCCAGCTGTTGGGGGAGTCGCGGCCCCACGATCCCGAGCTGGTCTTGTGTCTCGCTTTTTCGTTTTTCCTTATTTTCTCCACTGGCTAGTTGCCCGTGTTGTATTCTCTACCTAATCGCTACCACGTTATGTACTAACACCCCGGTCTTGTGGTTTTGTTACCCTCCACCACTAACTGATTTATATTAACCGCTCAGTTCGTAGGTTGCTGAGATTCCGATTAGGTTCCCTGCCAGAATTTGTCTTCTTTGGATTTCTTTTTTTCCTTTTCGCTGGTTTGGGTGCTAGACCTTACCTGCATGTTTGCCGCGTGCGGAGACCCGTGAGGCGGAAATGGGATGTCTGGGGGCTGAGGTAGCAGGAGTCCGGTTAAGTGCCTCCTGTGTACCAACACTCCTCTTCGACCCCGGCTTCGCTGTAAACGGGAGGCTAGAGACTAACCCACCTCTAGTCAGAAGTCTTGTACCAAGTTGTGTACTGGGCTTTAGCGGCTTTTTTGTCGTATGGCACGGCAGGGTGAGCCCGGGGGCTGTGGGATCGTGCCAAAGGCGTTGGCATGACGGTACCAGGAGGCCGAAGTGTCCGCCGAGTGCGTGTGATCACAGCCAACGGACTATATCTGCAACGTATAAGCTCCAGAACTGTGTCTAGCGTCATTTTCTTGGCTTGCGGACCTCCAGTTCTCCCTTGTAGGGCTCGGTGGTGGGTGGAGTAGTCTGCAGACGAATCTTCCTTCTTTTTTCCATGGGTAGAAACAAAAAACAAAACTCCAAATTTAGGACACCTGTGAATATGATGGTTGACAACGACTCTCCTTCGTCTTCTCAACCTACCAAGTCTCATACCCTTAAACGATCTTTAGACCATGACCTGGACCAAGAATGTGGAACCTCTTCTTCGGCAGCTGTACCAGTCGCTCCGAAGCGTCGTCTCCCATCGATTGCTGTGACTACGCATGCTACACACTTAGTTGTGGAATCCATCGATCCGAATGAGAGACTGTCCACCAGATCTCCATTTTTCATTTCTAAAGCTTTGGACGCTGCGGTTGGCCCCTTGAAGTCTGTGAGGAAGCTTCGCTCTGGGGACCTGCTTGTTCAAACTTGCAGTGTTTCTCAGAGTAACGCTTTTCTGCGCCTTTCTAGTCTTCAAGGCATTCCTGTCAAAGTGACACCTCACCTCGTTTCTTAACACCTCTCGCGGTGTTATTTCGGAGTTTGATCTCTTGCCATGCAGTGAAGAAGAATTAGTGACTGAACTTGCAGACCAAGGTGTTATTGCTGCACGTCGTATGATGTTCCGGCGTGATGGTTCTTTAATTACGTCTAAAAATGTGATCTTGACTTTTAACTCCCCGAAAGTTCCGACCGAAATCAAGGCTGGCTACTTGGTCTGTGGAGTTCGCCCTTACATTCCCAGTCCTCTGCGCTGTTTCAAGTGCCAGAGGTACGGGCATTCACAACGATTCTGTAAGAGTTCCGCTCGTTGCGCTAATTGTGGCTCCGGTGAACATGTCGGGGAAGGTTGCACTTCTGCGGCCTGCTGTGTTAACTGCGGTGAGGCCCATGCAGCTTACTCCCGCAACTGTATGAAATGGAAGGACGAGATGGCGATCCAGCGCCTCAAGACCCTGGAAGGCCTCTCGTACCCTGCTGCCAAAGCCAAGTTGGGTATTCCCAACACCCGACAGCGTAGTTTTGCCGCAGTTGTTAAGTTCTGCCACAACCCGTGCAGCCCTTTGTTCCGCGCCCTGTAGCTCTCGCCGCACTTGCCAAGCGATCTACAGTTGAACAAGCGACACAGGTGGATTTCACCGAGCTCCAGCTTATTCGACCAGCTGAGTCTGCGCCTCTCTTTGCAGACGCCCGCCTCTTCCGGTTCCCAGCAGACAGCCTGCACGTGCGGCAGACCCGGCCCTCAATCCGCAAAGGTGTGCAGTGTCCATCAAACTGTCTCGGCCTCTGCGAGGTCCCCACCCTCAACCGACATTATAGAGGACCATGGGGGAGGAGAGTGACAGTTCGTCCCCAGCCCCAACCAGCATTGCAGAGGAACATGGGGGGAGGAAAGTGACAGTTCTGTCCCCGCCCTCTGCCAGCATTGCAGAGGAGTGTGGGGGAGGAGAGTGACTGTTCGTCCTTCTCCGTTAGTAATTTTTTTTATAAATCTGATTAACTACCTTGTCTTCCCTGCTTTCATCATACTCTTTTTCAACTTTTCCCAAGCCTGTCTGCTCTTACTCATTTTCCACGCTTTTCAAAATCTGTGACTGTTCGTTCTTTGTCTGGCGCTCTTTGGCCAAACCTGGCCCTTGCGCCAATAAAATCCAACAACCAACCAACCAACCGCCAGCTCATCGAATAGATACCTCGCCGC
This sequence comes from Macrothele yani, assembly GCA_039090855.1. Taxonomy (NCBI): domain Eukaryota; kingdom Metazoa; phylum Arthropoda; class Arachnida; order Araneae; family Macrothelidae; genus Macrothele; species Macrothele yani. The sequence goes on along the minus strand of CM077032.1, from coordinate 52,203,582 downwards.
TGTTTTGCGGTCTAAACGGGGTCATACAACTTATTAGGCAGGTGGTCATAATGTAATATGGCTCGTCGGTATATACATCATCACCATCATAATCAACCATTATCAATCCACTGCTGGATAAAGGGCTCCCCAAGTTTCTTCCACAACGGTCTATCTTGTGCCACTCTCCTCCATGTCACTCCCAAATGCTTTCGAATTTCATCCACCCATCTCCCATGTGGTCTTCTTCTGGGCTTTTTTCTGTCCCTTGTAATTCATTCTACAATTTCGGTTACCCATCGGTGGTCCGTTGTTCCAGCATATGTCCAGCCCGTTGCCATTTCAGGGATTTTACTTTGATCATGATGTGTTCCTATCTTGTAACTTTCCTTTTCGACGAGTTCCTGCAGAGCATAATCCAGAAAAAAATGTTCTAAACAGGCCTGTGGCCTGTTTAGAACATTTCTCTCATTATGTATAACACCTAATGAAAAGGTGTTAAACACCTTTTCATTTTAGAAGACCTTTCATTAGGTGTCATAAAATGTTTACAAATGCGAAATATCTAGGTCGTAACTTAAAATTTTCTAAAAAGGCCCATGACATAGTGTTTTTTCTTTTTTATTTATTGTATTGGGGTTTAACGACCACCGTGAGCAACTCAGTGGGCTAAAAGTAGTCGCCCATCCCTAATTTAGGGCTACTGGTTTCACGGAGGGGAGAGAACCAGCGCCGTAAGACCAGCACAACATCCATGCCTCACTGGATTCGAACTCGGACCCATCTCAGAGGTATGATCAGAAGCCATCGCTTAAACTACTGCGATAGCTTATTTATTTCGTACACGTCTGTAATTGGGTGAAATTTTTATACATCAAAAATTCGTTTGAATCATGATATTTGGATCATATTTTATTTTGCCCACTACTTTGACGTAATTTCAACAATGAACCCGGTGGGGGAAGGGTCAAAGCAGAATTGGACTAGTGTTCATTTTTCAACCATGCATTTTTACATTTTCTTGCTAACACTGATTCGTTTATGAAACGGGTGTAGGAGAACTGTCCACAAAACATTTGAGGGGCCTTATAAAAAATGCATTTTTGACCGCTTCGTGGACACGACCCCCAGAGGTTGGTTATCTGAATCATATGAAGTTTCCGTAATTTCGTCTTTTCTTAATTGTGGTTATTAATGTAATTCTTTATACAAATGTTTATGATCTTCAACTCAACAAAAGATTTCAAGATTTACAACAAACTACAATTAATTATCTGGGGGCATGTCCTGCCTCAGGAAACCTGTCGAGGAAGGGGCTGGGAGGGACCAGAAAAGTATAAAATATAAAGAATTTCTGGTCCGATCGGGAGATTTTTAGCATTTACAACCTACATCTCAAACTCTCTGAAGACATGTGCTGACTCACGAAACCTGTCCGGGAGGGGAGGAGGGGGTCCTAAAATATAAAACAAAAACAAAGTATTTCTAGTTGTAAATGCTGAAAATCTCTCGATTAGACAAGGAATAAGAAATTCCTTGCCGCCCCGGTGGCGCAGTGGTCTAAGGCGCTGGCCTCTGATCATTCGTCCGTGAGGGGTCCGGGTTCGAATCCCGTCGGGCGTGGATGTTGTGTTTGTCTTACGGCACTGGCTCTCTCCCTTCCCTGGGACCATTGACCCTAAATCAGGGACGGGCGACTGCTTATAGCCCATTGAGTTGCTCACGGTGGTCGTTAAATATCCAATCAAAAAAAAAAAAAAAAAAAAAAAAAAAAGAAATTCCTTACATTTTACACTTTGGGATCTACCCCCCCCCCCCCCACCCCCGGCCCGACACAGGTTTTCTGCGTTATCACATGTTCGTAAAGAGTTTGTTCAGATTAGTTTCTAAACGCTCAAAATCTCCCGATCTGATCAGAAATTTGCATTTTACACGGGCTTTTACCCCCCCCCCCCCCAACAGGTTTCCTGGGTAAGCACATGCCCTCAGATAATTTGTTGAATTCTAGCATGTGAATGCGGAATATCTCCCGATCGGACCAGAAATTCTTTATATTTCATATTTTGGGTTTTAAGCACCCCCCACCCCCACCCCCCGGTAAGTTTCCTGGGTTTGCACATACACGCAGAGAATTTGTTTAGCAGTAGTTTATATACCTTGAAAAATAGCGTAAATAAGAAAATACGAAATTACGGAAATTTTATGTGTCAGATAACCAATCTCCGGAGACGTAGCCGCGGAGCAATCCTGAACGCAATTTTTATACCGCCCCTTAAAATTTTTGTGGCCAGTTCTCCGCTTTGTCTTTTTCCCGAAAATCATGGAAATGTTTAAATTTCTTACTGAAAATGAAATATTTAAAAAAAAAATTTTTGGACAGTAGTTGCTTAAGTAGTGGGGAATATAGCGACACGAAATTTGTTTATGCAGAACAATTTTATGGCACTGAAATTCCAATGTATCCAGTTCTACGGTGTGGCCAGTTCTCCGTACCCGTTATGATATGAGATACACACTTCAATGGGGAGGGGATATTTATATGGCTTCCTTATCAATATCATGCTTTTTGGGAAATGTTTCTCCTTGGTATTTCTATTCGGTCACCCGTAGTGAGATCCTAGATGTGCACTAATACTGAGGCCCAAAAATAATGGCCCAGCCCTAGACCCACTGTCTGCTTAAAGAAATGTGCTCAGCGATAGTGTATATATACGATATATAACTACTGAAGACTTTTCGTTTAAATTGTATCACAGAGAACAAAATAATAATAATAATAATAATAATTCCCCGTGTTATCTGTAAATGCAATGACAGTATTCGACATTTGCTACCGAATATTAACAGCATGCATTTTTTTATTAAAACCTAGCCGTGATTGTTTCCTTATTTGACCGCATTTGGTTGAAACTTTTAATGTGAACCCCCGGGCCCATCATGGAAATCCGATACCATCTCACAAAACCGTAGAGGATACCCAGCATGCAAAGTCTGCGGTATCCTTCATGCAAAGTCTCTTTAACGAGAATCTTCGAAGCGCCACAGGGAGTCCCTCCCCTCCACCTCCCGTCGTCATTGTTCAAAGGCTCTTTGGTCTGCTGGAAGCGATTAGTTCCTAAAAGGCACGCTACATCTGCCAAGTGGCTTGGCAATTAGTCGTCTGTGAGTCTGGAGGAATTTGAGGCCGCTGTGGTGCAGTGGTAGCATGTCCGCCATGTAACTGAAAGACCTGGGTTCGATTCTCGTTGGCGGCTGATGAGAATTTTTCCGTGACTCACTTATAAACGTGGAAAGAGCGATGACTTCTATTTGACATTTTATATTTAGTTTTAACATCATGCTGAGCCATGGTATTCTACAGATTTTCCAATAAAATAACATAGGTTCTTTGTCGCTGGTGTAATTTACCATCAAATACTAACAACGTTTGTACTAAAAATTTCTTTTTGGAAAAATTAAATTCTTAAATCTGATAAAAAAAATTCCAGAGAGGGGGAAATTGTAGTGCATCTACCTCTCTCCCCAGCTCTGACACAAGAAAACAGTAGTACAATTTCACAAAGAAAATCCGGGCTGGGGAGAGAGGTAGATGGTTATTTTATTACAAATAATAAGCTGAAAATTCAGATTAAGTTGCCTCTCTCCCCAGCTCTGACACAAGAAAACACTAGTACAAGTTCACAAAGAAAATCCGGGCTGGGGAGAGAGGTAGATGGTTATTTTATTACAAATAATAAGCTGAGAATTCAGATTAAGTTGCCTCCCTCCCCAGCTCTGACACAAGAAAACACTAATACAAGTTCACAAAGAAAATCCGGGCTGGGGAGAGAGGTAGATGGTTATTTTATTACAAATAATAAGCTGAAAATTCAGATTAAGTTGCCTCACTCCCCAGCTCTGACACAAGAAAACACTAATACAAGTTCACAAAGAAAATCCGGGTTGGGGAGAGAGGTAGATGGTTATTTTATTACAAATAATAAGCTGAAAATTCAGATTAAGTTGCTCACATGACCGTTCGTTTCAGGGCCTTTTCTTTACAGTGGGCTATGAGGAAGACCTGTTGAATTTGACGAACGACCGTAAATTGATATTTGGCAGTGGTGGCCGTTAGAATCGCTTCAGCTTCCCGTGCCAACTGCTGCAAACCACCATACTCACAGGTTAATACTTCGGGAAAAATATTTCCTTCTTTCTAAAAGTACTATATTTTTGTACCTTTCCCCATTATTTCGTAGGCTTAAAAAATTCTACGTCTCACTCTTCCCACACAGTTATATTTTTCCGACGAGGTAATTTAGGACGCAAAAATTTTTGCTTGCTTGTGTTGCTCCTGATTTTGTAAGTGCTGCTTCCTGTTTCTTCTGTTGTTCTTTTTGCGTCCGTTTTTATCATTTTTTTCAAGGAGTTGCCGAGGACGAGGAGACTTGTGTTTCGTCATGTTCGGAATGTTATTTAATGACTCTCAGAATCGATAGGTCTCATCGTTATGGACAATTCAGGTGTCAAAGAAATCACGCTTCAGGGAAATTTTCCCGTGCACTTGAGACATGGGGCGCCTGGATCCTTTGTGTCTTTGAACGTGATTCCAAAAGATTCAGGTTCGAGATCTGCCCTAAGAATGACAGATCTACGAGTATATTTCTGCCACTCATACACAAACATGTACAACCACGAACTACTGTCATGACAGATCAGTGAGCTGCATATCGTAACCTAGGAAGCTGTGGATACGAAAATATCACTGGTAATTATTCAACGTACTTTGTAGATCCCAGTACTGGGGCTCCTACCAAAGGTACTGAGAGAAATAGGTGACCTCTCAAGCTTAGAGATGGAACTTACAAACTCATTTGGCAGACCATATTCTGGAATATTTATTCCGACGGAACTGTTGTCTTTGGTTAGAACATTGCTTTGAGGTCATGATTCGGATCATAAAACAGTTCTTTCCTGGACGTAAATAATTTATTTAATTATACTCCAGGAAGACAGATTTTAATTCTGCACGAAACCCGTCTTTTCCGTCCCTGTCAATATTTCAGAATACCAACAAAATCATCCGTCACGAACATTCGATTCGTGAATACACCACGTGCTGTGTTTCTCATGTCGCCCGATAGATGTCAGCACTCTATCACCCAAGGAACGTCATATTACCCGTGATTCCGCATTGTTCTATTGCAGCAGACAACGCAGGCCAAATATGGAAGTGCATCCAATAACTGATCTTATAGTCATTTAATCAAGTGGGGTATTCTGCCACATAGACACATGCTCATTCATAAAGAAACAAAACTTCTCCGTCATAAAAAAGAAATTCTCGGAGTATGGAAAAAATAAGCATTCCTAAAGGTTCTCCTAATTTACTAAAGGAATAGTGACGGAACGAGATTCTCAAGGGCACCCACTTTCACAGTTGCCAATACATAGCTGCACGTGACCGCCCTCTTGTAAATCGTTGGAAGCAGTGGCGGCTCCTCTATTGGTGTACATGACACCGTGAACCACCAAAACAGAAAAACAGAAAACGAAAGAAAGAAATTAAAACATAGCAAGTTAAATAAAATAAAACAGTAAACAAATTTCCAGGTTTTGCCGATTTCGGGACGAGCCCTCCCCTCCCCTTCTAAATACCCTGGCAAGACGGAACTGTAATTATATAAAATTCGAAAGTTTGCAGCACAGATCGGCCGGCCTTAAGTCGATCGCACGTGCGATGGAAGAAGCTATTTGAAAACCAGTTTGTCGTCTGGGAAGAGGAGGCATGTGGGTGAGGAATAAACGCCGCTCATAAGCTTTCAATTCGCACAGTCTTCACTGTGCGGGAGCTCACGCAGATGGATTAGCAATTTGTTATTCGTCCCGATTCTCCCTTGGTTTGCGGTAACAAGTGGTTAGTGTAGTTGTTTATCAGTTATTAATCTGTTTATTAGTTTTTATAGTTTTGTTTTATTGTTGTGTCTAAGAACTCGAACATGTGTAAAGAATTAAGATGGCACTTAGTAAAATAGGTGTTTCTGAGCTGAAGCAATTATATTTTTCAGTGTTGCCGCTGGAAAAACATGAGGTTATCCGGTGATATTTCACTAAATTCTTAAAAACACGGTATATATAGAAAAATGTTAAGCTTTTCAATTCCCCTTTTTTTTCGAAAAACAATTGTTCTGGTACGAGTCTACGGACTCGTTAACTGCTTTCGTGGACTAATAGTCACTGTGTGAAAGGAACCTTGCCATCCTAACGCTTCGTTCGCTTGTGCAGCGTATAAACTAGGGGGGGTAGTAAAAGAACAACCTGTTCTTTTGCACCAGTTCCTTGAACTAAACGGGAACAGCCTGTTCTCTTGAGTCCGGGAGTCTCTACTCCGTAGAGATGTGGGGAGAAATGAAAGAGCCTGTTCTATCTCGCCAGCTCCTGTTCTGCTACCGACGTCAGTGACGTGGGAGTGACTCGGAATGCCTTTCCGGAACAGGTTCAGTTTGAATGACTGTTCTTTACTAGTTAGTACGTTCCTGAGTCCTGACCTGTTCCCTGAATTTGTGTTCTGTTCTTTTGTGCACGGAACAAACTGCCAGGGATTACGTTCTGTGTCCTTCTGCCTCTTTGTCATAAATATTTGGCAAAAATAGTTCTTTTCAGAACTGCTAACATTAATTTTTTTCTCAAAGTACATATTTTGTGCTGGATTAAGCCAGTATTTTTTTTTTTTAATGTTATTTCAGGTACCTAAATGTAGCTAAGTATTTGCTGGAGCTGCATTCAAAGGTAAAGCAAAGTTAATTATAGTTTTTTCAGCTATCAGATAAGGGTCCAACAAATTTTTAGTTGGACTTACTCATCGTGGGAACTCAGGAGTGTTAGTCACGATATTCTTACCGACTGTCGTTTTTGAAAGGCGCAGGATTACTGTAATGTATTTAAGTGCTTTTTTTTTTTTTTTTTTTTTAAGTGCATTTGTGTCGTGTTTGCCTTTCAAGGAAAGCGACACTAATCCAGAATTATTAGGTAGGAATCCCGTTTAAAGTAAAAAAATTCCCAGAATTTCCATTTTGCGTAGGGTGTCTACTCAGCAGTGTAGGTATTTTTAGCAAGGTTTTTCAATTGTATTTCAGTGTTTTTTAGTGCATAAAAAACACATAAAGCAGAACATTTTTGCTCTTTCCTTTCCGATGGGTAATAGTTGTGAAGGCAAAATTAAGACAAGTGTCGAAAGGAGATGTAATGTTATATCACACCGCGACTTCAGTTCCTAATACAGGTTGTAAAAAGAAAAGACGAAGGAACCCACACCCTGGGAAAAATAAATGAAAAAATTGAGTAATTTGATTGGAGGTTTAACGACCACTGTGAGCAACTCAATGGGCTATAAGCAGTCAGCCGTCCCTAATTTAGGGTCACTGGTTCCTGGGAAGGGAGAGAACCAGTGCCGTAAGACAAACACAAAATCCATGCCTCACCGGGATTCGAACCCGGACCCCTTACAGACGAATGATCAACCACTGCGCCACTGGGGCGGCAATTCAGTAATTAAGTGCGGTGCTTATTGGAGTTCCTTCTCTTCGAATACCATTCACTGGAAACAGAAAGAAAGGGACGTCATATTGTGCAAAAGCACGACGACCTCTCTCCCATTACGAACTTTTGTTGCCCAGCAACACCAACACGCTTGTTTCCCCGCTCCCATGTATGAACATGGGATCGGTTCCACCGGTGTTTCACACACGCCCCGATACACACACCACGGTTCCACAAGCAGGGACACTCACACCCCCGACGAAACACCAAACAAACCGACGGCGGAGTCTCCTAGAACGACGGAGAGACAAGGCCCTTCGAAACGTTCATGTAGGAGGAAATTCCTCCTTCGGAGGAGACCCCGTGACATAGTCACCCAACGGATGACAACATTAGAGGAGGCAACGGCGGAGAGCAACAGGCATCTCCAAAAACGAGGAAGCCTCCCCCTAAAGCCCCGACGCAACACCATACATACCGACGGCGGAGTCTCCTAGAACGACGAAGGGACAAGGCCCTTCGAAACGTTCATGTAGTAGGAAGTTCCTCCTTCGGAGGAGACCCAGTGACATAGTCACCCAACGGATGACAACATCAGAGGAGGCAACGGCGGAGTGCAACAGGCATCTCCAAGAACGAGGAAGCCTCCCCCTAAAGACACACACCAGACAACAACAAAAAAACTCCCCAAGGCATCCACTCCACCAAAAAAAAAAAAAAAAAAAAAAAAACACGCATACACATACAAATAAATAAAACACTCTCGCAAGCAACACCCCCGAAGCACAGCACACCGAACGCGGAAACCGGGCGTCCGGAAACCGAAGCTTAATCCAAACCGCAAAGCAGAAGTAAGCCTTTCCTTGATGTAATTTGTCTTATTTATTATTGATAAACAAATTTCTTAGTTATAACTTATTTTCATAATTATTTAGCTAAAAAAACTATTTTCATAATTATTGAACTGAAAAAGGCTTGTGGTCGACATGTTTATACACATTCGTATGAAGCAAAATATTTTAAAAGAACAGCTCCTGAAAAAGAACAGGAGCAGGGAAGAACTGTTCAGTAGAAAGAACAACATTTCCCATCCCTAGTATAAACGCTTGTGCAGCGTTTATATTCTTTGGTTAAGCGATGCGTGGTATGACATAGCGTGCTTACCACCACCTTGACTGGGCATGCCACCCTCGATGTTGACAATCTAAATTGGAGTACCAGCCGATGGCGTTAAATAATTTAGTATCAAGCAATTTCATCTACGTTATCATAAGCAGTACTACCTCAGATAAAGGCAAAGAAGAAAATCTCCTTTGTCTGCCTATAGATGGCAGCATGTCAGGCCTGTATCGCGTGCGATTCCTTCCGATTTGAAAGCGGCTTTAAACCAGTATTTTGAAGCTTTTTAAAAGAAACTTCAGCCGTGAAAAGTGTCTCCCCATATCTTAATATTTATTTTTGCACCTAAAATCTCTGCCTTATGTTTCCAATGGTGAAACATTTTTACATATTTTCTTTGCAATTAATGTATCGCCAAAAATTAAAATTTGCACATCGATAAAACTAATTTTCAAGTATAGCAGGGAATACTTACTACTTGCTAAAACATAACCAAAATTATATTAAAAATCAATAATTTTTCTTTGAGTAATGTGCAGACCTGTTAAAAGACAGTACGACCTGTACATCGATGACATCAGTAGACAAACAAATGTTGGATAGCTTAATTATGGTTATGTTTTAGAACGTATTGAGTATCCCATGCTATAACTTAAAGTTAGTTTTATCGATGTGCAGATTTTCATCCCTTGCAACACATTAATTGCGAAGGAAATATGTAAAGTATTTTTACCATTGGAAAGGACAGGAAAGAATTTTACGGACGTAGTTACCTGGGAGTATGATGGTTTGGAAGAGTACGTGAGGTATGCCTAGGACGACGGGGTCAAGGTGTAGTCCGGTGAATGGAAACTTCGTTGGGAAAGGCAAGTAACGGGCGGAAAAATACAACAGGAAGCGGTTCGGCAGTACGTAGTCATAGAAGCGTCTTGCAGGATTACGCAGAAGGAAAGAGGTCGGCTTTACGCAGCATTGCAAGTCGTGTTAGTAGCTTTTTCTACAGTGTCAAAGGCTTTTTCGAAACTCATGAGTCTCCATACTTCATTTCGCATTTCGTCAGGGTTTAAATATTTTTATCCGGCACAATACAACCAGTGTTTCTTTCAGGACTTTTTGGCCGGGGGCAAATGGAACCCTAGAGAAGACAAGTTTACCATTTTCTAAATATACACTGCCGGAAAGTGAAAAAAAGAACACCAAGAAGGAATTGGCGGATGATCATGAAATTTACATATGTCAATTGGGTCGAGCTTACGTAGGTGTGATGTTAATTTTGGGACCAACCGGTGAGAGCTTACGCCACAGCACGGCATAATATGCAAATTATCGTCGGTGGTATTTAAGGAGTACGTCGGCGTACAGACACGTGCGAAGACCCTGAAGAAGCTGCAATGCCTGGAGATGGAAGACGTGCACGATTTCAGCAGTTATCGGACTTTGAGCGAGGTCGTCTAGTCGGACTCCGCGAGGCCGGGTGGTCGTATCGTCGTATAGCGGAGCGAATTGGACGGGAAGTATCGGTGGTGGTACGATGGTGGCGTAGATGGTCCGAGGAACATTCCCACACGAGAAGACGTGGAACCGGGAGTCACAGACGGACTCATGAGCGGACCGATCGACGCATAAGGAGAGTGGCGTTGTCAAGCAGAACATCCACTGCGACGCAAATCCGAGCTGCCGTTGCACCTGAGGTGACAGTGCGAACAATCCGCAACCGTCTACTGGATGCAGGACTACGTGCACGTGTGCCTCTGGCATGTGTACCTCTGACTCCAGCCCACCGTCACGAACGGCTGCAGTGGTGTCACCAAGGTCTGCACTGGAGAACGCAATGGCGATCTGTCGTGTTCAGCGATGAAAGCAGATTCTGCTTGGGAGCCTCCGATGGCCGTATGCGTGTTCACAGATGCACAGGGGAGCGCCTCCACCCTTCTTCCATCCGCCAGTTACACACAGGGTCTACACCTGGTCTCCTGGTGTGGGGAGCGAACAGCTATCACTCCCGTACACAACTAGTGTTTGTACCGGGTACATTAAACAGCACGCCTACATCAACAACATCATTCAGCCCGTTGGTGTGCCATTTGTAAGGTCGGTCCATCGTGGTGTTTTCCAGCAAGATAACGCACGTCCACACACGGCACGTGCAACACAACATGCACTTCAGGGTGTGAAGCAACTTCCAGGGCCTACACGTTCACCGGATTTGTCCCCCATTCAGCACGTGTGGGATTTTATAGGACAACGACTTATCCGGTCTCCACGGCCAGCCACGACCATCCCCGCATTACGTGTCCTGGTTGAGGATGCTTGGAACTCAATACCCCAAACTTACATCCAACATCTGTACGACAGACTCCATGCCAGAATTGCACAGTGTGACGCAGTTCATGGTGGTTCAACCTCGTACTAACCATGTTACATGGAAATGTTATTTTTCAGTTTACCAGCAAATACAGCTGTATTTTGCCATAATGTTTTGATTACGTTATCCTCTGAATTCCGTTATTATGCTGTATAAATTTCGTTGGTATCAGACGTCTCCTTCTTGATGTTCCTTTTTCACTTTCCGCCAGTGTATTTTTTCAATTTTTCTGATGGCTTTTATATATACTTATGTGAGAAAGAAAAGTTTTATTTAAATACACCTGTCATGGGCTCATTGTTGTAAGGATCAAATCTGGTAACGGAAAAGTTGTAGAATTGAATTAGCACAACGTTTATGGTAATCAGTATACCAACTTACTTGCTAATCATTAATATAAAATAATAAAATACACACAAAAGTGAGCTGCGGACGACACATTAATATAAAATAATATAATACACACAAGGTCTCCCCAAGTTTCTTCCACAACGATCTGTCTTGTGCCAGTCTTGTCCATGTTACTCCCGCATACTTTCGAATTTCATCCACCCATCTCCCATGTGGTCTTCCTCTGTGTTTTTTCCTGTCCCTTGGAATTCAGCCTAAAATTCCGAATGTCCATCTATGGTCTGTTCTTCTGGCAATACATATATATATATATAGGAGAGACATGAAAATTTTTATATATGAAAAATTTTTAATTTTCACCATTTGTCATTCCTTCATGGTATGTGTGTGTATATATAGATAGATAGGAATATTTTTAAAGATGTCATTTTTTAAGTATTCCATTCAGCTTCTATATCTTCACTTTCAGAAAAATTTTCAACATTCCTTCATGGTGTGTGTGTAAACAATTTTGAAAGGAAAAAACCTGAAAACAAAAGAAAAGACAGATGAATATCAAAAATCATTCAACAAGCTATGTTCTCCCCTTGATGAGGTCAAAAACTAATAAATAGTAACCACTAAAAGTGTGAGATTATAAAAGGAGACATGTAATGTAAAACATGTTGAGAATAAACACTTATAGCTTTTTCAGGATCAAACAGAAATGATCCTTTTCTCATTTCTACAAAGACCTGAAAGTGGGTTTCTATTATATTATTATTATACTTCTGCTCAAGTTCACCAAAAACAAATTTTGTAAGTTAATAAAATCCTTGAACATTAAATTCTACTAAACCTGTTAACTACTAAAACAACCAGCTAGCACATATGCTGGTAAAAAGTTTGAAGTGAAAACCACATTCCTGAACTTTGAGCAAAATATGCTTATTAAACTTTACAGGAAAAAAAAAAAAAAAAAAGAGAGACATATAATAACACTTAACTCTCTCTCTCTCTTAGTTTTCTTGCGCTTAAATTTCTGTTCGTTATTTTTAGCTTGCTTATGTGTTATATACGTACACACCACGAAGGAATGTTGAAAAATTTTTCAAGAGTGAATATATAAAGAGAGACAGAATAGTTTTCGTGTTGTTCCCAGTACGGAATTGATTGATATAGCTGCGATTCGTACTGCCACCTTTGTTGGCATTTTTTGATGAGGTAAATTTTAGAAATAATTTAAGTATCAGTGTTTACCCTTAATTCTTATAGCTCTTTTATTTGTAATGGCTTGGCTACAAATTTCATTATTAAGTATTAAAATGTAAGTTCACATATACGCAAATATCTTTGGAAATGTTTCGCTTCAAGGAAGATAAATGCTTTGATTTTTATGAGATTGATTTGTGTGTCAATAGTTTTTCGCAGTTTTATTTTGTTATTATCATAATCAGTATGATTATCACGATCGTTTCTTTCGTATGCCGTAACTCCATGCCAGAAGACGCCGCTGAACAAGACGGCATTAGGCTGTGTGAGTCGGCGTTGCGAGTTTGTTTTTTTTTTTCTCGGTGTTGCGATTTTTTTTTTTTTTTAGGCTCTTCTTTTGTGTGTGGAGGGTGACTGTATTGTGGGTGTTCTGTATTTGATAAGTTGATGCTGAAAGTGATTTTCAAAGTGTTAGGTCAGAATGAAATTATTGTTGATAGTGCTATTTTGAGTGATAAATCTGTTAATTTTGTGATAGTGTTTCTAGTGAGTTCAAAATGGAAATTGTTACTAGTATGAAACACAATGGTGATCATGATGATGTTTGTTTTGTGGAGGATGTCTGCACTACCACTTCCTCTAATATTGTGCAAGACCAGTGTTTTGGTACTACGGTTGCTAACGAGAGTTCTAGGACATGTCCTGGTGCGGTCAGAGAACCGACGGATCCCGGACGCGTATTTCACAAGTGAATATACGGAATTGCGATTAAGCCCATTTCCGCCACGCGATTGGTTCAGAGATACTTTGGAGATTGCGATTAGGCAGGGCCTATGAGGAGAGTCACGTAACAGGAACACTGTCTTTTATTGGGGGAAGTTCTGCTTTGCTAAGAAATTTATTCTTATGTTACTTAACATATGTGACAAATGATCATATTGAATTATATGGTGGAAAGGTCTGCTTCCTAAGAAATTCATTGTGAAGTTACTTGACATATGTCACAAATGATCATATTGAATAATACAGTAAAGTTCTTTTGTGCACGGTATTATAAGGAATATCTGCAGTTTCTCAGATGAATACAAGTCGAAAACTATCTTAATATAAAAATTGAGGACGACTTCAATAAACAGCTAGTTGAATACCATACTCCGTATCGGCCAATAGATGGCAGCACGTCAACCTAGTACCATCAAGAACGTGCTGTTGTGAAAGCGCGTATATAAGGATACTAAAAAGTACCCTTTTAAAGGTCTTTCGATTACAATTAAAAGGCCCTTTAACAATGAAAAGTAAGTCTCCACACCGAAATATTTATTCTGACGATCAAGTTTTTTTTTTCTCACGAATGGGAAGAGGTCTAGCTAGAAAAAAATCAAATAGAGTGATTTTGTATTAGCAAATAACTACCTAATGACACGAAGTAAGACCTCAAAATAGTGTCCTGGTGAAATAAGATAGTTCCGTTGGAATAAATACTCCAGAATGTTGTTTGCCATATATTGTGTCTGATAAAATAAAAAGTGATCTGTCATATATATATATTTTTCTAGTATTTAGGAAATTCCTCAGATTTTTGTCCCTCCAAACTTCATCAAAACTGTCTTCAATTCCACATTTCAACCCTCCTTCTCCAAGGAAAATTTAAAAAAACGTTAAACAACTAATAAGTTCTCCATACAAAACACATCAGTACTAATCCTGAGGTAAAGGAAGAGTTAGCGCTAACTTGCTGACATCTTTCGGATCTGTAAGACCTACATAGAGTAAAGGTACTTCGGAATTTAATTCACAAGTCCATGAAGTGATGTTGATATAAAAACTCAAAAGTTCCCCTACCAATAAAGTACCTTCTCTATTTACCTCCTGTCGCATTCCGACAGTACGGGTAAAACAACTGAAGGTAACCATTGTCGCAAAGAAAACACCCGAACATTAAAATGGCCAGTGGAGCAAAGCTTACATGTCTCAGTCCGTAGCCTACGTAATAGAAGGATGCCTATCGTTTTTCCAAAAACTTGTCTGACAGAAAAGTTGCTGATTTTGGCCACAAGTGTCGCTAGCGATCCGCACAAACAGTAGCCTACATACAAACAGTTCGCAAGTAATTTCACGCCGTTGCTTCATGTGGTTCGCCAGGCTCTGAGCTCGTTTTCTTGCACTTGGATTAAACTCAAGATTTTCAAATTATTTCTGCTTGTCTTTTACTTCAATTAAGTACTTGGCATTCCATATTTGTTTGACTCAGTAGCTACGTTCGTCGCTGTTCGGTTTGGAGGCTGTAATCGCCTTCCAAAGGCACCCCACATAAAAATGAGAACGATAAAGAAATTAAGAGTAAAACAAAGCATCCCCTAAATCCTTCTACATAATAAAAAAAAATAATAATAATAATAATAATAAAGTCTCGAGCGGCAACTGGATGTTATACATATATTCCATTTCAGAAAACATCATTTAAAAAAAACACTTAAAACAGGGACATTTCAAGGGGTTTAACTCAATCGCCAGCGATGTCCCACCCCAATCGTGTTAAGAAATTAAGTTTTAATAATGATCGTATCTCAAATGTCAGTCAATTTAATTTTTGTTTCAAAAATAACACTTTCAGTTGTTGTTTCTTTTATCGATTCACTCCCCAAAAAAATGTCCATGAGATTGTTTTTCTGTTTCTTTAATATATACCTATGTCCGACTCTTACAAAAGGCCCACGCGTGAAGTACTGTTAAAGAATCTAATAATTTTTTACCTTATTTTTCCATTCAGGAACACATTCATACATTCTTTTTGTAAAATCAAATGTTTAATAGATGCTTTTTTATACTTTTTAAATTCAGGTTAACTTTCAGAGAGGATCCTTTTATAATAGGCTTTCTTCAGTTACTTCCAACAGAGCAGACAACCAACTAAGTGAGTGGGAGCCTGCAGAAGAGTTTCCGTTTGTAACACGAAGTATACAATTTATTTAGAGAAATCACCTTTTTGAACACTCTGCATATATTTAGAAAAAGGTTCATGATAAAGATATTTCAGAATAGAAAAATTACAAAAATTATGCTAAACAAAATAATTTTTTAAAACGTGAAGAAATAGGAAAGTGGTGTAACCCAATAGTACAGGAAATACAAAAAATAAAGATGGAAAAACGTAAATGAATCCAATTACTTATGGTTGTCTTCGTCCCTTTCCCTAGTACACGAACTTTGCTGCAATACATCTTATTGAAATCCTAGAAGTATTGTTGCAATTGAATTTATTATTGAAATTTAACTTCTTTAACAAAGTACTGACGCAAAGTCGAAAACGATAACTACGTGTTTTAGTGTATATTGGACTTATTTTAAATTTTATTATATTTCACATTGTAACTACTAATTTTTTAATTTTAAATACTTTATTCTAAAATTTTATAAAGCACTTTTCTTTTTTTGCGTGTAATATAGGTACTAATGGTTTCCATTTTGTAAAGGTTTTTTGAGCTTTGAATGTTCTGGTTTTGAACTCTAGTAGTGTTCTAAGGTCACATTTAAAGGCTATTTTTAATTAGCTCAGTATATTTTGATTTTTTTTTTTCATATGAAAAAGCATTTCTGTTTTCCATATGTTAAATTTTGTAATTCCTAATATATGGTGCATTACTGCATTTTTAGATTCAGTGCAGTCTAAAGGTACCATATTTAAACATTTCTGTTACGATGAATTCTGGGAATGATACAGAATTTGATATGCATTAAATTTATGAATATAATTTAAATATTGTTGTAGCCAATCCCAGAAATACTTTGCAAAATCGCAATCAACAAATAAATGTTGAAGTACTAATCAAATTAAAAAAAAATTAATTCATTAATATTTTTTCACCTTCGCCTTTTTGTATTTCCTGTACTTTAGTGTTACAGTACTTTCCCATTTTTTCATGTTTTCATAATTTAAAAAGTTATTTGTTCATAATCTAAATTTATGTTCATTTTTTCATAATTTAATTTCACGTTTTCATTATTAAAAAAGTTATTTTGTTTAGTCTAATTTTTACTAATTTTTTAATTTGAAATACCTTTGTCATGAACCTCTTACTAAGTATACGTAGAGTGTTCTAAAAGATGATTTCTAAATAAATTGTATATTTCTTGTTGCAAGCGAACCTCTTGTGCAGGCTCCCACCCTCTTAGTTGGTTGTCTGATCTGTGTGGAAGGAGGTGAAAATAGAATTTTTAAAGGATCCTTTCTTGAAGTTGAAGAATATTTTTAAAAGTTAAAAGAAAGTATCTATTAAACATAAAGAAAGTATCTATTAAACATCTTAGTTTACTAAAAGAATGAGTTTCTGCATGGAAAAATAAAGTAAAATATTAATAAATTCCTTAACAGTCCCTCATACGTCGGCCTTTTGTTAGAGTCGGACACGAGGTATAAATTAAAGAAAAAGAAGAAAAAAGTATTTTTTGCTGAATAAATAGAACAAGATCTGTAAACTCAACGCACCGAAGTTGTATTATTTATTAACTGGGGGGGGGGAGTGCAAGTGGAAAAATTAAAACGGAATTTCCGTTTTTTATTTAGCCACCAAAATACCTTAAAATCGAGATGCTAAACAAACCGCCTAAGTTTCACTGCATTTGTCTTTCATTTATAGAATCAACGTATTGTATCACTTGCCCTCGAAAAACAGCCCCCCCCCCACTAAAAAATTAATAAATTAAAAAAACTTATAACGTTGAATTTACAGATCTTGTTCAATTTACTCAATACAAAAACCTTTTTTACCATCACAAATACACTGACGGAAAAAAATTCCAACACCAAGATGGGGTTGTGTTAGATAAACGACAGTTGGTAGGCGGTGAGAGTACATCTGTAAGATGACGTCTATGCAAATTTCGCGCTCGGCGCATACGTGTGGTGCTGGTAGCGGAACATGCAAAGCAGGTTTGCTGTAAATACGCGCTGTAACGTTCGTGAGCGTTAGTTGTCGTTGAGATTCGACGTAGGGTGTTGATGTTAGTCAAGAATGCCTTTAAGAAGACGAAGAAGCCATTATCAACAGCTCACAGAGTTTGAACGAGGTCGTGTAATAGGGCTACGAGGAGGTGGATTTTCTTTCCGCAATATTGCAGAACGACTTGGCAGGCATGTAGCCGATGTGCATGATTGTTGGCAGCGGTGGTCAAGGGAAGGTACTGCCTCAAGAAGACCGGGTTCCGGCCGGCCACGTGGCACTACTGAGAGGGAAGACCGCCGTGTACGGCGTATGGCCGTGGCGCATCGTACCGCGTCTGGGGCAGCAATTCGAGCTGCAGTTGCCACCACAGTGACACAACGAACTGTTACAAATCGGTTACTTGAAGGACAGCTCCGAGCCAGACGCCCTGTAGCGTGCACTCCACTTACTCCAAACCACTGCCGTTTGCGACGTCAGTGGTGTCAAGCTAGATCTCATTGGAGGACGGAGAGGAGATCTGTTGTGTTTTCTGATGAAAGCTGGTTCTGACTGGGGGCCAGTGATGGCCGTGTGTTGGTTAGAAGGAGGCCAGGT
Organism: Macrothele yani; assembly: GCA_039090855.1. Classification (NCBI taxonomy): domain Eukaryota; kingdom Metazoa; phylum Arthropoda; class Arachnida; order Araneae; family Macrothelidae; genus Macrothele; species Macrothele yani. Next base: position 52,185,522 of record CM077032.1, on the reverse strand, counting down.
GAGCGCCTGCAACCAACCTGTCTGCGGCCGAGACACACTGGACCTACACCTGGAGGTATGGTCTGGGGAGCAATTTCCTATGACAGCAGGAGCACTCTCGTGGTTATCCCACGCACCTTGACGGCACAGTTGTACGTCGGTCTGGTGATTCAACCTGTTGTGCTGCCATTCATGAACAGCATTCCAGGGGTGTTTTCCAACAGGATAACGCTCGCCCGCATACCGCTGTTGTAACCCAACATACTCTACAGAGTGTAGACATGTTGCCGTGGCCTGCTAGATCACCAGATCTTTCACCAATCGAGCACGTATGGGATATCATTGGACGACAACTCCAGCGTCACCCTCAACCAGTATTAACCGTCCCTGTATTGACCGACCAAGTTCAACAGGCATGGAACTCCATCCCACAAACTGACATCTAGCACCTGTACGACAAAATGCATGAACGTTTGCGTGCTTGAATTCAACATTCTGGCGGTTACACCGGTTATAATGTACCAGCATTTTACATTTAAAATGGCTCTTCTCGCGCTTACAATAAGCTGTGATCTTGAAACCTTAATCGATTAAATATGTTACCTATACAACCGTATTGCCGCCACTTCATTCCTCTACAACTATTTTTTCGTGGTGTTGGGATTTTTTTTTCCGTCAGTGTATCTGTTTCAAATAGTTGGGAAGAACATATTTTCAACTGTTAGAGTTTCGTAAACATCTAAGTTCGGGATATCACCGTCGCGTTAAATAGCACCAGTCCATTAGATAGGGCGGTCACGGCAAGGTCTTCCTGTGATGACGTCAAGAACTGGTGCTGCGGCCTTGTAGAACCGATTTTCAACAGCTGTTGGTGTGACACCATTTCATCTAAACCATTCTGACATGCGTCAGAGATGCATTACGTCACACGATTAACGTCACACAATCAAGTCTTTTGAAATTAGAAAGCGTTACGTCTATATGTCGTTCATAAACGTCATATAGAATTTTTCATTTAGAAACCTATCGTCTGTTTGCCTGTCTGTTAACCGTGTTTGTAGGCAATTCTGGCTATAGGTATCTCTCAATTCCTTATTATCGCAGACTAGATGGCCGACAGGTCCCAGATTCGAGCACGGGACAAGAATTCTGTCATATGCAATTTAATTTTAAGATTTACCTTGCGAACCTAAAAGGTTTATTTTCTAATTTAAGTCTAAAAATTGAGAGTTCTAATAAAGTAGGTAACAGTGTATTTTTCTTATTTCATGCGCATGTTGAAGAAACAAGATTTATGAATTTATTTTCCTTTTTTCATAAACTACGAAATTCTCAGAATATAACTATTTTTTCTTATCGCGGAGTGTAACCAGTTATTATTTTATTTATATTTGTAGAAGAACATAAAAAATAAAACAAAAAGAAAAGAAAAATGCAATTAGATCCGTATTAAACTACACTAAGTAAGCTTAATGCTCCAAATCCTACTGGTTACGGTTATTTTCTTAACCGGTAGTCGAAAACGACATATGCCGAAGAGGAAATTTGCGTGCAGATCCAGGCTACACACGTAGATTAATTCGGCTTCTGTATTGCAACTAAATATATTACAGTCAGTTTAAGCAGTATAACTACAATGGAATATATCAATGAATCGAAACGATATGCAATTACATTCGTATTATACCGTAATTCGAGACGGAATGGAGACAACATAAAATCCGCATTACGAAAAAAACCAGGCACACGGGTTCACTTGCGCAGGGAACAATTTGAAATTTTCATTTTCATGATCACAGTTTCATAATATAACGAAGTTGTAAAGGTATTTGTGTAAAAAATACACAGAATACACATACGAAACTTTCGTTTTGTGGAACGTACTGCTGTTTGACGTTTTTGAATTAAACATTATACAAGAGTCAGCTATGTGACCAATAGGAAAAAATTAAATATTTAATTGCACGAACTATGTCGTAAGTTAAGTTATTTATGTGCAAAACTATTAACTTATGATGTTCATCATTAAAAGTTGCAATTCTGAATTTAAAGGTATAACATCATTACAGCTGCTTTCAACCACCTTCGCGAAGAAACACTTTCTCCTAAGCGTTTCTTAGTACCGCGGGGTAAACCGTTCTACAGTAAGTAGAGGAAAATGTGTTTTTTTATGCACGGCCCCTTTAATCGAGGTATGCTTGAATTTTCGCTTATATCTCAGTACGGTTTTATGCTACCGCGCTGAAAATTTGAATTTAAGCATTTAATGATACTTCGCATTCAATGGACTGCTAACCAGATATGGTCATCATTCATTTTTTTTTCACGATCATATTTCATAATTTATAATTCCCTAAATATACCCGTTCTGATCTTGTATAGGTGCTCATATTATATGGGCCTCTTTGTGTTTTACTGTTGCAACACGGAATCGCGGTATCTGTTCTCGATTAAATGATATAAGACAAAAATACTTTTTGCAGTTTAACATTAGCGGCATCTTTCTTCCGTAGCTCACTGTACACGTATTTATTGGTCGATTCGTATGAAATTTGGAATTTAAGGGTTTTATTATGTGCTGAATAGAATGTGCGTAAAATAACATACCTCTTATTTGGAAAAATTCAAGCTAGATAGCTAATTAGCATGTTAATTAGCTTAACTAGCATGTTCCCTTCAAGTGCTTTCCAACGGTACCTTACTTGTTTGCATGCGACAAACGGTTCGAAAGTTAAGGGGAGGTGGCTCGCTTTTTTTTCTTTTTTTTTTTCTTTTTGAGGTCTGTACTGTTAAATTTAGAGAAATCTCGTTTTCAGCGAGCACCCTTAGCGTTAAGTTTGCAAAGTAACTTGAAAACGAAAAGCTACTAAAGTAATCAGTTTTGCCTAACGTATCAAGTTCTAAAAAAAACTTTTGCTGTAACTGAAATGATTTCTTCGTAACGTGAAGCTAAAATTTACTAAATTTCCAGTTTGAGAACTCCTAGCGGATAATTTATGAAATAGTAGCGAAATTTTAAGTGGGCAAAATTTAAAGAATTTCAATGTCCTATCATTCGCAAAAATAATGTTTCAAAAATCTGTGAAAACCAAGTACTTTGAACTTGGCGCCTCTAGTAGGAAACTAACGAACGAGATGGAAAATTTTTATATTTGAGAAGGAATAGCTAAGCCTAATCTGAGAGGTACAGAAATACTTTTTCCACTAATTTAACAGTTTCTTTACAGTCGAAGTTTAATTTTTTTTTAATTTTCTACTTCGGTAGCTCTTATTGGTAAATTCATGAAGTATATGGATATTTAAAGTGCCAAACTTAATGTCCGATAAGTGCGCCTCTTTCAATCTCATTGAAGAGCGGTACCACTTGTTCTGGAGTTTTCCTATGGCCGTGCAGTTGTAGAGGCTTGTTTGGACTTGGGTAGGTTGCCCGCAGTGACTCAAGGCTCAGGAGGTCTTTTACCAGTACCCTGGCCCCAAGACAGGGCGGGATATCTGGAGGTTGATCATCACTGAGATCACTTACAAAATCTGGAGAGAAAGGAACAGAGTTGTTCATAGTAATTACGGAAATGCGGGATTCAACCCTTTGAAAGTGGTCTGGCACGTCAAATGCGAGCTTAGAAATAGAGTCGAGTTGGATGCCCGCATTCTTTCGGACCGTGCCTTTAAGTTCCGGTGGGTCTTATGACCTAAAATTGTTACTGGAACGAAGGAAAAATATTTTTTCCATTGGGGAACTTAGTCTCTCATCTTTTTGGCTTGTAATCCTGCATTTCCGGACCCTTGGTTTCTTGTGTTTTTGTTGAACTTTGTTTTTTGTTTTAATCTTTGGAATGTTTCTTTTCTAGATTCCGGGATGGAGTGAGGAGCTTACCCTTCTTTCTCTCTTCCGGGTGCCTGTTTGCGTAATATACCAGTCTCCTCCAGCGGCGCTGGCTTTGGGGGCGACTGGTCGACTTTGTGTGTGAATCGGGAGGTCTTGGTGTTTCGCTGTGATCTTTCCTCACTTTGCCTTTCCGGATGTGGTTCGCCTGTGTGTGTTTGCTTTTTGGGTGGGTGGTGTGTTATTTCTGTTTGTGGTGTGTCGATTCTGCGTGGTTGTGTGCAGGGTTGAGAGCCATTGTTGGGTCGAAAGCTGGTTTTTGTGAAACGCGGACGGCTCGGCGACCCTTCTGGCGGTGTCTCAGTTCGGACGTCATCACAGGGGCACCCGTGATGACGTCCATATGAGTGTATCGGGGTGGCCTAGGGCCTGCCTCGTCATTCTTGGTGTCCCTGTCTGCAAGCATGAACTGTGGCCTGTTCGAGTTCTTCGACAGGCCAGTGTGATTTGGGGGTCTGGATGTGCTAACTGTGGAACCGTGGTTGGTGCATCGGGGTGTGAGTGAAACACCGGTGGAACCGAACTCACATTTTATATGTGGTTTGGCGAAGCGAGTGTGGTTCGTGTTGCTGGGCAACAGAATTTCGTGCTGGGAGAGGGGTCGCATTGCTTACGCACAATGGCGTCCTCCTCTCTCGGATGCCAAGTCTTTGTTCTTCAAGTGTTGGTTTTCGAAGACAAAAACAAAAAGTTCGATGTGCACGGACAGACAAAATGATCACACTAGCAGTGTTTCTTACAGAACGTTCTAATAATAGGAAGATAGAATGGTATTTTAAAAGCGTAAAAAGCGTTTTCCGGATCCCCCCCTTTTTTTTTTGTTAATCTGACGGATGAAAATGTGAAAATGTCTGAGACGATAAGAAGGGAAAGGGGGCCCCTGAACCTTTTAGCGCCTGGGACCCCAAAAGATCTAAAGTCGCCTCTGGATATATGTGTCCCTTCTTCCCTTTGAAGAGTATAGTTTCGCATCTTACAATTATTTCAGTTCTATGCTCTGAAGTAGTCCGAAAATTGTGATTGCTAGTCAGTCTTGCTATTTTCTATTGCTATCAAATTATTTCATTATTTCAAGATGGACAAGTTCCTTGTACTGAGTGTTCCGTCCTAATAATAATAGGTTGATTACATTACGTATTTATATTAATAGTGTCATATCATAGGTTTTTGAGGGGATTAACATTTTGGTGTGCCGTGTTGAGTCATGGATAATTTACGGTGTGCCGCGAGTAGATAAAGGTTGCGGAACACTGGTATAAGCGATTACTTGTGACCATTCGTCCGGGAGAGGTGCGGGGTCGAATCTCGGTGAGGCATAGATGTTGTTTTTGTCTTACTGCACTAGCCCTCTCCCTTCCCTGGAACCAGTGGCCCTAAATTAGGGACTGCCGGCTGCTTTTAGCCAATTGAGTTGCTCATGGTGGTCGTTAAACTTTGAATAAAATAAAAATTACCTTGTACCCCATGTTAAATAGCTGATGGAGAAAAGTTCAAAGAATGAAATAAAATAATAATAATAATAATAATAATAATAACATGTGGTTTACAAGCCTCACACACAAGAGTTATCAAAACATAACAACTACTAAGAACACTTTTATCGGAAGCCCACACAAACTGTGTCGCATTTTATCGCTTTTGTGAATTACCCCATTCAGAGATTTGGCGGTGCTTCCCTCTCGGGGCATCTATAACAACTCCGACTTTTCATAAACAGCTTCAGTCTCATTCTAACTCGCCTCAGGACAGATAGCGTCTGTGTCTTCTCTTCACCGAGACCCAGGTCCGTGTTCCTGGCAATGTCTCCTGTCCCCATAGGAAATTACTCGACCTATCTGTTAATGCTTAGCTTACTTCTGGGACATTTACGGTCAAACGGTCTTCACGCACGTGTTGAGATTATTTCTTGAAATTTACTTGATTATTATTTGAAATTTACATTTACTAACTTTTTCTGGAGAATGCTGAGAATTTATCTGCTTTACTTCAGGATTCCCGTTTTGCAGATTTTGGCGTCAAAACAATGATCCCCCCATACCTGCAAACCAGAATCCAATGTCACTACTCCCTTCACTCAGCAAAATTATGGAAAGGATCTTACTAAAGCACATCCAAAAAATCTGCAAAGATGTCCAAATCATCCCTAATTTCCAGTACGGCTTCAGACCGGAACACTCTCCAAATCACCAAGTATCCACAGTTGCGGAAATTGGTCTTAGACCCAAGGAATTTTGTTGGAAACAGCAACAAAATTAGCTGGGTCTAAAAACAATGCAACTTGTTCTTAGACCCAGCTAATTTTGTTACTTTTTTGTTAACTTCAGAAACCTCCACTTCTTCCGATGTTAGGCCTTCTAAAGCAGAGAATCTGTTCTTCAGTTCCAACTTGAAGGTATTATAGTGTTTTTTAAGGTTGGTTATGTCAATACATTTCGTATGTCTTATGAGCTTGCCACGTTCAAGTTTAGTGTTGAGATGCATCTTACATCTCACCAATCTATGGTCACTACCTGTGTTGAACTTGTTTAGCACACTGCAGTCTTCTATGACGAACTTTTTGTTACACATAATAAAATCAATTTCACTTGTCGTCCCATTTGGATGTCTACGTATACTATATACATGTATATACAGCCCCCTCCAACAAGAATTCCTGTGTGCGCCAATGGCGCAATGGAAATCAGTAGCTGATATCGGGTGGCGACGATCGATGGAACAGCCAGCTTTAATATGCATGATATTATGCGCTGATCTTCAGTAACAGAAAAAAGTGCAATCGCTTTAGGTGGTCAACCCACAGCAGTGGCGGCTCGTGGTGTAAAATGCTGGTGAGGCGAACGGTCTTGATGTAAATGTAAAACAGTAAAACATATGTTATTGAAAAATATATAAATTGATATAACGTTATACGAATATATATATATATATATATATATATCTATATATCAGTGGCGTAGCCTGGAGGGGGTCGTGGTTTGCACACCCGCCCCTTATTAGGCGAGACAGTTAGCTTTTTTCTAAGTACGTTTTATAGACAATTTCCCTATTTAAATTCATTGATTTTTATATAACTCGGAAAGCAATGTAATTTCTTGATAATAGAAGAGAAAGTAAAGCAAAGCGGCCAAAGAAGTTGCTTTATTAAATTTTTATTAAAACAACTATAATTTATTGCATTTTTTTCATTTTATTAAATTAGCTTCATTTTGTATTAATATTCAAGATCTGCGTACGTACCAATAGGAAAATATTTGTCGAAGCGCCCCCCCCCCCCAAATGGTTATATGTACTTATACACAGTTATACAGCAGAAGTGCAGAACCTACCCCCCAAATGGTTATATGTACTTATACACAGTTATACAGCAGAAGTGCAGAACCCCTCCCCCTCAAAAAGTTTCATGTCAAAGGAAGTATCACCCATTGGATATCTTTGAAGTCCTGGGTTCGAGTCGGCTGAATCATTAAAATCCGCTGAGACTCGGAAGTCTCGTTAAGCCATTGGTCCAGGGTAGGCGGCGCCTTGTTATTAACAGCTGTAAACCCCATCCCATGCCATTTAGCCCTTATATACAAATATTATTCAACAGTAATGGAATAAAATTATAGAAATATATGAAACACGGCGTGGGGAGTTTTCACGAAAAAATCCAAAAAATTTAGAAGAAAAATGTACATATACCTCTCTATGTGTGAGTGTGTATTTGATATACGCTACTTTTGCAACAATATTTTTATGAAAACAATTATTCGATAATTTTACAACAAAGAAGAAATATTTCACCACTATTCTTTTATGTAATACACTTGAGCGAAAATACGCAATTTGCGCGGTTTCTTTAGCTAGTCAATGCGTCACTCACATCCCAACGCCAGTCGGAGATCCACTTCTTAAAAAATTCAAAGTAAATCATTTGAATACAAATTTTTTTCTCACGAAGTGTTTTTTGAGCTTGAATAAAAGTCACAGTTTGATTGGCATATTAGTGAAGGTGCATTTAGCATGGGTCACCAACTGAAGTTCAGGCTCGTGATAACTATGTACAGGAGAAGTCAAGTTAAGGAAGCACATTTCTATATAAAAAAAGTATTAAATAATTTAAACCTGGAATGAAAAACAGAGGAATACGATATTAATTTGCTTTGGTCTCGAACAGAATGCTTTCAGTTTATGTTTTATAAATAAGTTCAATTCTGCGATTCTTTTTGGCTGCAAATTTGTCTATGATCAGATCATAAAATGGTTGAGTGGACATTACATAGTTCAGCAATTCTTTCTCGATTGAAATTTTAGCGAGTGAAGACAAACGATCTTGTGCCGTTGTATTACGGAGGTAAGTCTTAATTCTCTTCAAACAAGAAAAAACTCCTTTCAGCAGAAGAACATGTTGACGCCAGTGTCAATACAAGAGAAAATAATATGTAGGCTTCTGGTAACACATCTTTCAGCTCGTTTTCTTTCATTGTTTTCAAGGTTTTCTCAAAAATGAGTTCCCTGAAGTTGTGATCGTTATATAAAAAATCTAATTCGTTTCTTAGTCGTTGTGTGTCTGTAATAATGTTTGGATAAATTTTTTTGAGAGTGTTAAGGGCACTGGATGGAAATGACTCTGAATAACTAGGGTATTTTGAGCTGTCAACCAGCTGCAGAAACTCGAGCTTTCCCATATCTTCAAATCTGGTATTTATTTGGACTATTATGCTGTCAACGATTTCGTAAAACAAAATTTTGTAATAGTTTTCCACTTCTTCTTCAGTCAAATGTTTCTTTTGGCGACATTTAGGACCTCCACTCAAACTAATTGCTTCACTGAAATGTTTCAAGTAAGTGTTTACATTCCTTTTCTTATTTATTCGTTCGCAACATTGTTTAATTTGTCTTTGGCAATAACTGATATCTAAAGTCTTTTTTTGTAAAACATCAAACAGTACATCCGTAATTCCAAAAATGTCATCAAAAATCAGTGATAAAAAAGCAAATTCAAAATCAGTGAAATTTTTCAAATATCCTATGGCTTTGATTGATTCTTGATTGATTCTGCCGTTGATTCCGGGTCATTCGTTATGTTTTCAAACACATTCTTTAGTTTGCCCCATTCGCTTACAATTAAACGCAAAATTTGCGAACGTGATGCCCAACGTGTTTTCGCTATTTGAGGAATCCATTTCCCAACAACTGAATCTGCTACGCGGGTTCTCTTGGCAGACTTATGAAAAAATGAGGGCATGCTGGATACAGTTGCGAAATATATGCGACATTTTACAATACTTTAGCACCCCTGTTGTAGGACAAGGTTAAGGCGGTGGGCGAAACAGTGGGTAAACAAAGCTTGCGGGGCTACTAGCTTGATTCTTTTCTGCAGACCGCTCAACTCTCCAGCCATAACGCTTGCACCATCATAATACTGGCCTACTAACTTTGATTTAAAATCAAACTCCTCCAAAACCGATGCTGGCAGATCATACAGTGCCACAGCAGTCCTGTCAGTGCTGATATCATAAAAACCAAGGAAGCGCTCAACTACTTCACAATTTGAGTCCAATATGTATCTGACAATTATTGAACACCGTGATTTTTGAGTAATATCAGTTGTATCATCAACTTGCACTGAAAAAATTCTGACTCATTAATTTCGCTTTTAACACATTCGTTTATATATTCATGAATACACTCCAGTAAATCATTCTGTATCGTTTTAGATTGTCCAGAAAATAAGCTTCGTATTTCTTCAAAATGTGCTTTTAATTCTGGGGTGCTCCTACGAAGTAACAAATGGAACATTTCCTTGAAATTACCTTTATTTAATGAGGAAATAGATTCATCATGTTCTCGAAAAGGCAGTTCTTGCTTTCTTAGAACGACAACTAAATCGATTATATGTTCCATAAAAAGCCTATTTAGTCTGACCTTTTCATTAAACTTGACTTTATAAAGAGCAGCATTTTCTTTGAGCCTATAAGAAATAGTGTTTTTTTTTTTTCCATTCGTTTTAGACCTACGTGGTTAGTTCTATGCTCTTTAGAGCTTTCGTGCAATTTTGCACTACGAGAAAAGTTTTTTAGATCAAAATAACCCGTTGTATTCCACACATTTTTCTTATTGCTCAAAAGTAAACATGGCCAGCAAAAGACAGTTTGCTTGTAATAGCTACCAGAAAGCCAGGGAAAAATCTCGTACCATGATTTATTGAAAGACCTAAAAAACGATTTGCCGCACTTCTTATCTTTAGATATTGAACTTATTATAGGTGTCGGTCTTCCAGATATGAGAACATCCCTTTTATCATAATCTTTCCAGTGTTTAAAAGGAATTTCTTCCAGAACACAAATCACGTCGTTTGTTGGGCCATTCATATTTTCCAACCAAAATCAAAATATGCTGTTTAGTAACAATAACAAAATAAAAAAAGAAAAACTCAACATTACTATGAACTAGCAAACACCCGCAGAAGAGAGGATTGAAAACACACTACAAAAAGTTAGACTCAAATACACTCTGACGAATAGTTAAAGCTACGTAGAAATCATCGTACTCCAAAGCGTATAGAGGCGAACGGCGTCATCGCCTGTGAAACCACTTTTCACAAAGGTCATCTGCTCATTTTCCCGCGCCCATTGGATACACAATCCTTGGGTTCTCCAATAACAGCGGAGATGCGATTCCAGTTTAAGCGAAATGGAGGGTCGCCTCAGAAATTTCCTTTCTCTTACTGGAAGTCCGGCACCTCCTTAGGTAGACCTCGGACCGTGGGGTGGGGGTTCACTCTGTAGGGCTCTTCTCTGATCCTCAGTTCCCAAAACCTGCTTCTCATCGAGACAATTCAGCCGGTCGCCTCTAAGCGCTTAGAACATGCAGCTGCTTTGCAAAAATAATGATTCATTCCTCTTCTCGAAAGCCTTTCTTTAACCTAATTCATGAATCACAATGTGAATTTCAGTGTTTCATTTATCCTGCAAAGTTCTTATATCTTTGTTACTGACAGAAGGCTTTCTTTTTTCTTTCACTTCTCATTGTGCGGAATCTCAGGTGAGGCGGCGCCTCACTTGCCTCATCTGACGGGCCGCCACTGACCCCCAGCTGACAGAATTTCATGTTAAGTAAGTAATTACATAGTGGACCGATCAACTTTTAGTAGACGTGCAGTATAAATCAATGGCAGATATCAAATGGTGACGAGCGGGGTAGACCAACCAGATTTGATATACCCGATATCAAGCGCTGATCTTCGGCAATGGAGGAAATTGCAATCGATATAGGAGCTCAATCAACAAATAACACAGCTCATTCTCTAGTTTTACATAATGGATTGGTCAGGTAATAGTAGGCGTGCAGTATAAATCAGCTGTAAATATCAGGTGGCGACGACCAATTAAACAGCCAGTTTTTACATGCGTGATATCATACGATCGATTTTGGGGTTCAACAAATTTTAGAATTTTAGGTATTGGGCCATCAGGTTGTCGTAAGCGAGCAGTATAAATCTCTGGTAGAAATGAAGTTGCGACGAATGATGGGTCATCCCCTTTTAACATACATTTTATCAAAATCGCACCCAGGAGAATTTCTTTATGCGGGTAGCCCAAAACATGGAACGAATATGAGAATCAATTTACCCACAACAATGAAATTTTATATTCACCTCAGGAATGAAACTTACAAAACATTTTTTGGCGATAATTCTATATGAAATGGCAAAATAAATAACTCGGATTTCTTTTACAGCAGCTTTAAATAAAAAAAATTCAAAGCCGAAAGGAATTTTAGGTATGTTTTCAGTAAATAAATAAAATATTAGAAAATGCGGATTGATGTCCATTTTGACACGGAGATAAATCGCCCTCTAGTAGGTGGAGGGAGAATTAATTTGTGACACATTATTTTGCGAACAGGTAGGCCAATTTTTTGCTCACTGTGCATTCATTTAGAAAATATCTTAGTGGTGTGGCTTTCTTATAAACATTATCCTAATGATTTGTAACTAATTTCTGATAATTAATCACACAATTCATACATCAGGCATTGTTTCTCTCTGTCGGAAGGGGACAAAGGGCATTCTTAAGTAGCAGACTGCTACGAACGTGAACTGTATATAGAAATCTTGAATTCCATATGGAAAACTTTTGGTAAATGTCTACTTTAGCGTCCTAAATTATTTCTTCAGAAATATTTAACTGTGTGAGAAAAGTGCGACGTACAATGTTTTAAGCATGCAAAATAATGGGGAAAGGTGAAAAAATATAGTTCTTTTCCATTAAAGGAAAAATATTTTCCGAAGAAGTTACCTTGGAGTACGAAGGTTCGGAAGAGTACGTGCGGTAGGCCTAAGATGTCGGAGCGGCGACGGCGTGAAGGTGGAGGCCGGTGAACGGACGTGCGGAAAGAACCTTCGCCAGAACCTTTGAAATTCCTAACACAAGGAAGCGGTTCAGGAGTACGTACTCATCAAAGCGGGTTGTAGGAATACGCTGAAGGAAAGAGGTCTGTTTTATACTGCATTGTAATATCATTTTTTCAAGGGTAGTTTTGCGAAATCGTTAGTAGAAAATTGCCAAAAAGGCTTTAAATTTCACAATCCCCCACAATTCAACACGAAACTCTGGGCCTCCCTGCCATAGTACGATTCCTGAGTATAACAAAATCCTTTATTGTCAACAATATCCGTTTAAAGAGGGAAAAAAGGACAAATGATGGATGAAATAACAGCAGAACTACAAATGAGGTGCTTGAAGATAACGTCTCCGAAACCATAACCAAAACTTGGGGTTCCACCGGAACCAATACCTCTTTCTGAAAACTTCTGCCGCACATTATATCATTTACATTCCTTCATTTAAAAACATTCTCAGACATTTTTACAATAAAAGCAAAAAAAAAACATTTAGCACATTTCTTTATTAATAATTAATGAAACATTTCTGAACTACTTCTTTTTGCACACGATTACCCGACGCATCACACTCCTCCGAGATATACACCCCACTCCTGTTGTATTCTTCCGCGCATTCAATAGCAACTCGTACCCCGTTCCGACGCACGAAACCTTCACGTGGTGGCCGTTAGCATCGCTTCAGCCTCCCGCACCAACTGCTGCAAACCATTGTACTCGTAGGTTAATACTTCTGAAAAATTATTTTCTTTTATCTAAAAATATTATGTTTTTGCATCTTTCCCCATTATTTTGTATGCTTAAAACATTGTACGTCGCACTTTTCTCACACAGTTAAATTTTTTCGACGAAATAATTTAGGACGCTAAAGTACACATTAATCTGAATGCGTGAAATTTTATGAACAAAAGTACGAAAACACTCATTAAACAAACAAAAATCACATTTTAGCTGGGAATGTAAAATAAGATATACTTAATTGCACTATTTTTCCTGACGCAGTATTTTTTTCAATAAATAAATACATATACATAACTGATGAAATGTTGCTTCCAGCTCAATACTGCCTTCGTTCGCTTGTTTAACTGTCTTGCGAAATCATGCAAGACAATTCCTCAATAAATGAGAGCTGTTGACAGCCCATCTGGACGTTGCCGGTGACTCGGGGTTGGTCCGTGGCGAAAAGTGTGAAGATGTTGCAACAAAGTTTATGTATAACGGAGGGGACGTCGTGCGTTAGCACATTAGGGCGCTCCACTCTCCCGGGCCCATGATTTGGGGGCTTATGCGAAGACAAAATTTCTCGATGTGTTCCTCTGGTGTTTGTTGGGGGCTTACCTTAAGTGTGACTAACTTAGCGATTTTGTCGCCAGATCTGGAGATATTGATTTAAATCTGGTGGCAAATTTATCATTCCGGCGACGTGTCTCAATACTAACGATATCGTTTCTGATCTAGCGAGAAATCTGGAGATCTGCAACCCCAACCGTGAACGTCCATTTCCATGGTTCCAAGTATCAACTACAAAACCGCGACCGGATGGTTTCCATGTAGCATCTGGTTTAAGAGGAACCAAATTTAACTACAAAATGGAAGGAATGTATCGAAAGTATGGGAAGATATAAAATCAAAATTGGAAACATAAATTTATTCCTTCTTTTCAAAGGCCAAAATTATAAATTCTTTACATTTCTCAAAGTTTTATTACTTTGCCAGAACCTTTGAAATTCCTAAAGATGTCATAAAGAAGGCAGAAAAACTTTCTTTCCGTTCCATTTGGGAAGGAAAGGGGGATAAAATAAAAAGAAATGTAATGTATAACGCTTGGAGCGAATCGTTTGACCGAAGTGGCCATCATCTACAAGCCGCAGTAGGAGGGTAGCGTCACTCAGATGCAGACCGATGTGGACGGTCGCGTGGTGGTTATTTCGGTTAATAGCGGATTGATGTCCATTAAGATGGTGTGCGCTTATGTACCGGTGGAGGGTCCTCTCCGGAGCGGTTTCTATGGCCAGCTGCCGTTCTTCCTTAGGGGAAGCGAAGATTTCCTGGTCGTCGGTGGGGATAACCATATCGACCGGTTGAATACTCACAGGTGGTCAGAGCCGTACAGAAAGGATTTTACGGATCTGATTAAGAGCCAGCAATTCAAGAACGTGTGGAGGCAGTTGTTCCCGCAGGAGCCGGGGTTCACCTGGCACAGGAATCATTTGGCATCGAAGATCGACATGCTGTTGGTCTCGAAGATGGATTGGGTTATGGGGACCGAGGTCTTTAAACCTAACTCACAGCCGTTGTTTGTCTCTGATCACAGCGTTGTCGTGATGGACGTCTGTGTGTCGGCACCAAGGGAGATGAGAGCGACGCCGTGGCGCCTAAAAGCGTGTCAATGTTAGACGACGTTGAAGCGATGTCGCGCATCAGTTCTATCTTGGAGACGGGTGCAGGGACGGTCAGCAAAGGCCAGATCGGAGGTAGGGAGAGGACGAAAGACGAGGGACGGAGCATCTCGGTTGCTCGGAGTAAGGAGTTGGCGAGAGCTAAGCGGGGGACTCTGGTTTTTCTGATGAACCTCCTGAGCGTGGCTCTGAAAGGTAACGAGGACGGGTGTAACCTGGGAATCATTACCCAGATCAGGTAAGAAATTTCCGACTTTATTAAGGCATCGGCTCTGAAGTTCAACTTCAAGGTGGGGTTAGGAGTTTTGAGTAGGAGCGGAATATTAACCACATTTACAGCAAACTCGAGGAGGAGAGGAAGGGGGAAAACCTGGAAGTTCTCGACATTGATAGCACTGAGGTGAGGAACAATAAGCAGATCCTGCAGGAAGCTGCTAGGTATTACGGCGATCTCTTTTCCAGCGAGGAAATTGATCCTGCCGTCATGGATATGTGGTTACAGGGTAAGCCGAGGATGCTCAACGAGGACTTGGAGAATCTCGAAGAGGAGTTCACGGTGTCTGAGGTGAGAGTGGGGATTCAGGCCCTTTCGCCCGGTAAGTCCCCAGGATGCAATGGTTTCCCGTCGGAGTTTTACAAGAAGTTAGTTAGTGTGTTGATGACGTTGCTTACCAGAGTGTTCAACGAGATTGTGCAGGTGGGTCGTATGCCGGGGAGCATGCGGAGGAGCATGGTCACTTTGCTTTGCAAGACCTCCGACGCCCCATCGAAGGAGCTAAGTGGTTGAAGACCGGTATCTCTGTCCACAGAGGACTATAAGATCCTTGCGAGGGTAATCAATAGCAGACTTGCTAAGGTTGCAATTCACCTCCTTGGTGCTAACCAGATGTGTGGGGTCGCGGGGCGCCGGATGCTATAGAATACTAGGTGCTTCAGAGATGCTATTACTTACCTGGACGAGAAGGGCTTTAAAATGGGGCTCTTCTCGGCTGACCAGAGCAAGGCCTTCGATAGGGTATCGCATGAGTTTTAGAAGCCCACGGCTTCGGAGCATTTCTCCGAAATGCGATTGGAACGTTGTATAGGGACCTAACAGGGAGAATCATTATTGCCGGTCGTCTCTCCGTCCTCTTTGAGGTTCAAAGAGGAGTGAGGCAGAGATGCCCGCTCTTTCCCCTTTTGTTTGTTTTGGTCTTGGAGACCCTTTTGAGAAAAGTTGCTGGGAAGGATAATATTAGGGGTTTTCTGGTCCCTGGGAGGGAGGCATCATTGAAGTACCATGCGTACACCGATGTTGTCTCGTTCTTTGTCGACTTAGAAAGGAGCTTGAGGGGGATGCGGGATGCTTTCGCAGATTACGGAAGTGCGACCAGTGCCTGTCTCAATGAGGAGAAGTCGAGTAATATGCTCTGGAGCAAGTGGGAGAGGTCAGCAGTTATAAGTTTGGCTGTGACAGATAGACCTGTTCAGATACTCGGTATCCAGTTTCTAAGGAAGGAATTCACGTGAGGACCTGGCGGAGATGAAGAAAGAGCAAGAACGGTGGCAGGAAGTGGGCATTTCGAGTGTGAATCGGGCCAAGTTAGCTAATGCGCTTCTGGTTTCGAAATGCACTGTTGCCGGAGATATTGAATCCCCTACCCGAAGTCTCATGAAGCAGATGGAGAGAGCGGTCTATGGCTTTATTTGGGTCGGGAAAAAGATTAAGGAGGTGCTCGGCGGTCCTGTACTGTGCCAGGTCGGAGGAAGGTTTGGAAGTCAAGTACCTTCCGACATGGCTCAGTGCACTCCAGTTTAAGGGTTTTAAGGGAGCCCTGGTCGCCGAGCACCCGTGTGGAGCCTTGGCGTCCTATTTCGCGGGGTGGGACTCGTCCAAATACGTTCCCGGCCACAGTTCTGTTGGCCCTCTACGCGAGAGGGTGCATAGGTTTTACCAGCTTGGAGGTCGACCGCAGGACTTTTCGGAAGCTGACGGCGCAGGGAAAAATACACAACAGATATACATTGACCTGCTCCCTAGGCCTAGGGAACACGTCGTCAAAGATTTCCACGTTCCTAGGAACTACTCTATGAGAGAGGCTTGGATGAGCATTCACTCGATGGGTGTGGACTGCAAGAAGAGGGACTTTAGGTGGCGGTTGGCCCACAATGTCCTTCCAACAAGGAGTAGGCCGTTTCGTTGGGATGGCATCTCTTCCAATAGGTGCCTTTCGTGTGCGGGCATTGAGGACAGGTTCCATCTCTTTTGGGCCTGCCCCCTGGCGCACCAGGTTTGACAGGGAATCTGGACTTGGGCTTAAAAGGCTTGACGCCCTCCAGTTTCACCCAGCTAATGCGTTTTATCTTCCTCCTGCCCCGGCGGTGGGCAGGGATGTCTGGAGGAGGATTATCACCGAGGTCTGTTATAAGATGTGGAGGGAGAGGAACAGAGTTCTGCATTCCGGGACGGCTAACTCGGGCATCTCTCCGACAACAGTTATCCTTCAAGTCAAGTGTGAGCTCCGAGACAGGGCGAGAGTGGATGCCCGCCCTTTGACCGACCGAGCCTTTAGGTATCGGCAACTACACCTTTCATTGGGGTAACTTACCCCCTTAGTTTCGGCCCTTGAAACCCGAGGGGTCTCTCTGGGAGCGTTGTGCTTTTTCTAGTGTTATGTTTTTGTGACTTGTGTTTGTTGTTTTGATGGAGGGTGTGGAGTTTAGCCTCCGACCCTTTCATCGGATGTTTAATTTGTCTTTTCTCCGGTTTGAGGTTGGCGGTGCAGGAGGCTGTGTGTGTCGGGGGGATGGGGGGTCGGAGTGAGTGTTTTGGTTCTGTCTCTGCTCTTTTTCTTTTGGTGTGGTGTGAATGGATGGTGTCTGAAGGGAGCGCGTTGTGTACTTGCTGCTTGTGGTGTGCCGGTTCCGTATGGATGTGGGCCGGGGAGGCACCTGCCATGGGTCATGTGGTGCCTTGGTGCACCTGTCGACCTGGTGTCCTCTCTGACAGTCTCCCGTCCGGGTCCCCGTCACTTGGTCACCTCTGAAGGGGACTTTACTGCGCCTACATGGACGTTCCGGGTGTACCTTAAGTACCTTCGGGTTGCACCCGCCGTTCTAGGTGACCTCGCCGCCTTTTTGTGTGCGGGTCCTTTCGAGTTCTTCGGAGGATCTGTATGAGTCGGGGGTTTGTCTGGTGTTGCTTGTTGGGCCGTGGTGGGAGTGTGTGTAAACATCAGTTAACCATGTCCAGGTGTTTATTTTGTATTTTGGGCGTGGTGAACAGTGTGAAGATGTGTTGCAACAAAGTTCGTGTATGGGGAGGGGACGTCGTGCGAGAGCACATTAGAGCGCTCACCTCTCCCAGCCCCCATGTTTTGGGGGTCTTATACGAAGACAAACTCTTCCTGTAGAACGTGACGTCCCCATCGACCTGGAACAGTAGCAAAATGTGACATGACAACGTCCCTTTTCCGTAACGTTCCAACCATGACAAATAACGGTGAAAAACTCGCTGTTTGTTACAAGAACGAACACCTGTATCTGTTTGCTCAAATTAGTCACGTGGTTAAATCACAATCCACAGGAACGTTTCCTTAATCATTACTCGGCACTTCGCTTCGCAGTTCTCGTTCTGAGTTCTCAAGAGGATTCGTGTTCGTGCTATTTCCGAGATATCCACTGACAGACTAATCAGGCACTTGTGCTCTTAGTTACTTTTCGTAGGCATTTTAGTTACTTTTCATAGGCATTTTAGTTACTTCCGTAGGCATTTTTTAGTTACTTTTCATAGGCATTTTAGTTACTTTTCATAGACATTTTAGTTACTTTCCGTAGGCATTTTAGTTACTTTTCATAGGCATTTTAGTTATATTCATAGGCGTTTTAGTTACTTTTCATAGGCATTTTAGTTACTTTTCATAGGCGTTTTAGTTACTTTTCATAGGCATTTTAGTAACTTTTCATAGGTAAGTAACGGAGGAACATTAAATATGAAATATTTTTACTCCCGAAGAGCAGATAGTAGTCAAGCTCGTATATGAGAAATTTTCAAGTGGAAGATAAATGAATTATTATTTATAATTCATTTATTCCGTCTGTTGGTCTGTAGACAACCTAAACACAAAAAAGATTTTTGTTCGGGTATATTTTTTGCCAATAATTGCATTTTTCTGGAATTTTGTGCTCCAGCCCTGAAAGAAAAAAAATCGTGGTGCTCTAGAACTTCATTGAACGGTGGTTTGGGTGCAAATAGCATATACAAATGTCACTTAAAATAAAAATAAAAAACCGTACACCGCCAGATAACTAGCTTTAAAAGTGAGATTACTGAGTGAAAAGCTAAGAAATATCTATATTTAGTATCAGTGATTTTGGAGCGGTTAGTAAAAGTAGCTTGATTTAAAAGTGAGATTACTGAGCGAAGAAGCTTGGAAATATCTATATTTAACATCCAGTGATTTTGGAGCGGATAACGAAAGTAGCTTGATTTGCAACGTACCTATCGTTCCCCGAAAGTACCATGAATTTGGAACAATTCAGGAACCTAAGTGTTCTCGTGATTTTGGAACGGTAATTTTTGTCGCTGATCACAAACCGTGACAGTGACTTTTTACTAACGTTACAAAGTAACCGTGACGGGATTTTGTACCCACCTCTAGTCCTGTCTTCAAGGGTTGCTATGGCAACCCAGCGCTCGGGATGATTAAGCAGCAGCTGCTCTCCCCCTCGACCTTTTTGCTCAATTCCTGTCACAATCCAAGCCAAGTGAGGCTTCGAAAAATGACAGCGTAATATACATATCGAGGCCAAAAATGTAATTATCGAAACATATGACAATGGAAAACAAATCAGAATTGAAAGTAGAGCCGAGTCACAGCTTATATTGTGTAGATAACAATGATCAAATATGCGAGAATGAAATGGGCAACAAAGACACGTAGAAACCTTAGTTATGGAATTTGCAAAAGAAAGGTGAACGATCTGTAAGGAATAAGCGAGAATAATGCCTCTTATTAGAATGCAATCTATGGGAAACGGAAATATAAAAAATCGGAGGAAAATAGGTATATGTCGTCTTCCACTCTACTGGGAGGTCAAAGCTCAAATCGACAAAATCACGTGGTTCGTGGTGATTCTTGGGAACCCCAGCTGTCACTCAACGGTAGTGCAGTCGATTTCATGAGTTACAGATTCTGTTTTTTCTGTGTATCCTTACTTTATGGCCAGGGAAGAGGAAAGAAATGTATGTTGTATTGTTAATCAGTATTTCTGTACATTAGTAGTTTTTTTTTTGGGGGGGGGGTTAAATCTTTGGATTAAAAGCCTTTCAGGAAAGCATATTTACTGGGTGAATATAAGCAGTTCACCAATGACACTTTTTTCACTATGCTTTTGCAAACCCACTAAATGGCAGCAACCTATGCGTGCTTGCTAAAGACTCTCTTCCAATAAAGACTCCCTGTGGTACAGAGGGTCTTCACACCATTAAGTTCACATGACGGTAAATTTACTCTACACTCGATTATGTTCAGGTGACGATAAAGCTAACGGAAAATAAGAAAGTATCATAAAAACAGAAAACATTGACCTTTGATATCATATGAGAAATCTGGAGAAACACTTTTAAGATACCGTTTGCCGGCAGATGGCCAATGAACAGCGGGATAACTGAATGCAGTAATATCATTATAAAATAAATATATAAATATATTACGAACACAAACATTTCAGCTGCGGTTAGCTCAGCAGTAAGTAGTTGAAATTATCGAAACCATGCAGGTCACATAGCTGTGGACTGCGGGAAGTTTTTCTGCAGCAATTGCTACCTTTTGGGTCACACTGAGGAGGAGTGCAAAGAGCCGTGTGGAAACTTCCGATCTTCAAAGGAAAGTTTGTACACAGAGGTCCTGACAATACCAGAAGAGACAAAGAGATGGAACAGTGCCACGCTGGTGAGGCGGAGGGCTGACAAAGTGTTGCCGAGGCTGCGGCCTCGAGTAAAACAGATGGGTCCCACCAAATTACCAGCTCGGAGCACGCCTCAAAACCTCACAGGATCCCCGAGGAAGGTAAGGATAATAGGTAAGAAAAGTTAGATAAACAATGATAATAAAGAGCTTGTTTCTGTTCCAGCGAAGGAGAGAGAAACCTTTTCATATCGGTGAAGATGGGAAGAGGGGACCCTCCCTTTCAAATTCTGATGACGATGGGTACACTATAGTTACGAAGAAATCACGAAAGTTGTCTGTCAAAGACCTTGAAGGTCTCAAATCCAGGCCTGGAAGCATAAGCGTCGTGGAGGGGCGTTATGAAGAAAATATGGAGGTTGATGTTAATGGCTCCGGTGCAATCTAGCGCGGGGGTTATTTCCAGCGAAGAGGACGAACAGGCTCCCAGTAGTGCACGAAAAGAGCCTGGAGTTAGTAGAGACTTTTCCAGCGATGGAAAAGATAATTCCTAGTGTGGAAAGCGCTGATGTCTCAGAGAACAAGGAAGGTGAGTCTCAATTCTATGACACCAGTTCTACTCTGGAGGGTGTTCTCAGTGAAAGCGGAAGTAGTTATAGTTGTGATGGTGACATATTCCCCGAATTTGGTCATAATGATGTTCTTATTGAGGGTGAAGTGCAGAATGAGTGTGTTGAAAAGTGTCAAAGTGAAGGAGAAAGTGAAGCCCAGTGTTTTAGTGAAATCGGCGGAACTTTGGTTTTCAGTGAGGACCCTGTGCATAGCATGTTTCCAGGTCTCCCCAATGACCCTAGTCATTGGGAAGAAACGGAAATGACTGCATCCGCCCTTTTGGCCTAAACCAAGGGGCAGAAGTACACCTCCGCGGCCGTGGATAGCCAGGACGGGCGGCCTCCCGAAAGAGAAGCCGCGTGCCCTATTCCACCCTCAGACGGGCAGAAGCAGCCCATTCGAGGTCCCGGAGGCTCACGTACGCTTAGTGTTCCCACTACTGCGGGCGGCGGCCATGTTGTCGCCGGCTCTGAGGCGACGCCGGGGGCCCCCGGGACGTTCTGGGGTCCCCCAGCAGGACCGCTGAACGTCGGCGTCGGGAGTGATGAGGAGAATCAATGCTCGGATACTGCTGTTGTGAAAGGTAAGTTTTGGGCTTGTACTGATACCGAAGTGGATAATGAGACTACTGAGTCCCTTTGTGCTGACCTGCAACGTCAGTATCAGAACAAGAAAAAAAGAACTAGGAAAGAGTTTACTGCGGCCAAATTTAAAGCGGTTAACGATCTTGCTGCCGCTGCCTCTGTTATGTTGCATGGCACGGGACATGTGATTCCAACAGCGAATGGCCAAGTTCTTCGAGAAGAAAGGTCGACAAGAAGTGTGGGTAAGAAGGATAGTACCGAAAAGTAACTTGATTGCGGTTCCTCTCTCTCTCTCGTAGGTTGGAGTATGGGTTTTGCATTATTTCTCTGTGTTTGTTGTTGTAACTCTTTCTTTTTACAGGACCAGGTAAGTATGAACTCTGGTAGAGTTAATTTAGCCGGCACAAATATTAGGGTTGGTTCCTTGAACGTTCAGGGCCTCAATTCGGAGGCGAAGCAGTGTTGGCTCGAAGGGTTCTTTCGCCAGAATAATCTGGACTTTCTCCTGATTCAGGAAACCCACCATAAGGACAGGGAACAGATATTTGCTTTTCGCAGAAGGTCCGGTCTCAGATTTAAGTACTCGCTTGGGAGTACTGGTTACACGGGAGTTGCTATAATTTACAAAGAGAAGTTTGAAAGAGATATCACTCACTTTGAATCGGACGGGGAAGGTCGGGTGTTCTCTCTTACCGTCCACAGTGGGAATATCTCTATGAAACTTGTGTGCATTTACGCTCCTAATAAGGGTAACTTGCAGATGTCGTTCTATAATGAACTTCCGCATTTCATTAGAAGCTCGGAAGATGTGTTGATTGTTGGCGGGGATTTTAATGCGGTCGCGGACTGCGACCTCGACATAGCCGGGACCAGCAGCTGGTCGAGAGCTTATGGGAACGTGCTTAAGGTCCTCATGGATAACCAGGGGCTGTGCGATGCCTGGAGGAGACTTAACCCCAGTATTCCGGGTTATACCTGGTTTAGAGGGGGCAGCGCCTCCCGCCTGGATATGTTTCTTGTGTCGAAGATTGACTGGATTGACAGGATTGAGATCTTTGGTCCGAACTCTCCACTGTTGTATGTTTCGGACCACTCTGCCGTCCTGATGGACGTGTGTGCGCCGGTTCCGAGAGAGAGGTGCTACCCCGCGGCGTTTGAACATCTCCATGTTAGAAGATGAAGACACGCTAGTGCACCTTCGCTCGATCCTGAACGCGGAAGCAGGCACGAACACTGACGATGAGTGCGGTGTGTGGCAACGGACCAAGGAGGAGGTGAAGGATTTCCTTTCTCAGAAGGGTAGACAGTTGGCCACGTCGAAGAGGAAGCGCCACATGATTTTGATGAACATTCTTAATGCGGCGATTCGAGGTGATAAAGATGGGTGTAATTCCTCTCTGATTACTAATCTCAGGAGCGAAATTATTCACTTCTATCGGGAGGAAGGATCGGCGGTCAAGTTGACTGGGGCCTTTGAAGTGCTCCGGCAGGAGAGTGATATTAACTTCATCTACCGGAAAGTCGAGAAGGAGAGGGTTAGGGAGAACCTTCAATGCCTCGACATTGACGGTAGGGAGGTCCGGGATCTTCCCGATATCCTGCAGGCGGCGGCGGAATTTTATGGCAGTTTATTTGACAAAGAGGAAGTGCAGCCTGAAGTCATGGAAACTTCGCTGGAAAGTACTCCGAGAATTTCGGATGATGATAGGGAGTTGTTGGAAGGGAAATTCACCGAAACTGAAGTCAGGTGGGCGATCCTGAACCTCAAGCCCAGAAAGTCGCCGGGTATTGACGGGCTTCCGGCCGAATTTTACAAGAAATTTATCAATATTTTGGTCCCCTGGTTATGCAGGATTTATAACGACATTGCTGACAAAGGTATTATGTCTAAGTCTATGAGGAGTAGTGTTGTGACTCTTCTTTCCAAAACCCCCGACGATCCAGCTCGTGATCTTGCTGGAAGGAGACCGGTGTCTCTGTCTACCATTGATTATAAGATCATGGCGGTGATCGTCAATGCGAGGCTTTCGCGGGTGGCGGGGAAGTTAGTGGGCGTTGAGCAGAAGTGTAGGATCCGTGGTAGGCGGATGTACCATAATATTCGGTGTGTGAGGGACATGATTACTTATATCGGAGACAGGGATGTTAAATTGGGAATGTTTTCCGCGGATCAGAGTAAGGCCTTTGACCACGTTTCTCACGAGTTTATTACAAAGATGCTGGAAGCCCACGGCTTCGGAGAGTTCTTCCGAAGAACGGTGGACTCTTTATACAGGGACCTTAACGGAAGAGTCATTATTTCTGGCCGTCTTTCTCACCTCTTTGCGGTTACAAGAGGTGTGAGACAAGGCTGCCCACTCTCCCCGTTGTTGTTTGTCTTGGTCATTGAGACCATTTTAAGGAAGGTTCAGGCTCATCCTAGCATTCAGGGAGCCCCCATCCCTGGCTGTGCAGGGTCCCTAAAGTATCTTGCGTATGCTGACGACGTCAATTTTTTTGTTGACTCGGAAGTTAGTCTAAAGCAGGTCCGGGAAGTCTTCGCGGGATACTGCGGTGCAACCGGGTCCATGCTTAATGAGGAAAAGTCGAACCTGCTTTTTTGGGGCAGGTAGGATCGCGCTGCGGTCCGTGGGCTGGCGGTGACGGATGGACCCGTCAGGATACTCGGTATCCTTTTTGATAAAGACGGTGTCCATTAGAAGACTTGGAAGGACATCCTCTTCGCTATTAAAGAGAAGGAAAGGTGGCAGAGTGTTGACATTTCGATGATTAACTGGGGTAAGTTAGCTAACGCTCTCCTGGTCTCGAAATGTGCCTTTGTCGGAGAACTTGGTTCTCCCCTCGGAGTCTTATGAGGCTTCTGGAAAGTCAAGTTTTTCAATTTATTTGGGCTGGTAAGCAAGTTGAGGCGGTTGCCAGAACGGTCCTGTGCTGCCCGAAGGAGGAGGGTGGTTTGGATGTTAAACACCTCTCCTCCTGGTTCAGTGCACTGCAGTTTAGGAGTGTGAAGGAAGCTCTAAACCCTCGCACCCGTGTAGGAACTTTGTTGCGTATTTGACAGGATTGTCTGCGGAGAAGTTCTTACCTGGCTTCCGATTTATGGGGCCGCGTAGAGAGACTACTCACAAGCACTATAAGCTGGGGGGTTACATGCAGGCTCTCGCGGAGGCTAACCGGAATGGGCTGAATTTGAAACAAATGTATCTGCACATTCTCCCTTGGCCTAGGGAGCAGGTTACTGAGTTTAGTGCCGTCAACTGCAACAGGAAGGAGGTGTGGATGAGCGTGTTGGCGGCTGGAGTTGACTGTAAGAAGCGGGATTTTAAATTCCGTCTGGCTCACGATGTCCTTCCGACTAGGAAGAGGCAGTACAGGTGGGGTACTGCCATCACCGACAAGTGCGCCTCTTGCAACTCATTGAAGACCGGTACCACTTGTTCTGGAGTTGTCCCATGGCCGTGCAGGTGTGGAAGCTTGTTTGGACCTGGGCATGTTGCCCGCAGCGACTCAAGGCTCAGGAGGTCTTTTACCAGTACCCCTGCCCAAGACTGGGCGGGATGTCTGGAGGTTGATCATCACTGAGACCACGTACAAAATCTGGAGAGAGAGGAACAGAGTTGTTCATAGTAATTACGGAAATGCAGGATTCAACCCTTTGAAAGTGGCCTGGCACGTCAAGTGCCAGCTTAGGAACAGAGTTGAGTTGGATGCCCGCACTCTTTCGGACCGTGCCTTTAAGTTCCGGTGGATCTTCTGGCCCAAAATTGTTACTGGAACGAAGGAAAAATATTTTTTCCATTGGGGAACTTAGTCTTCCCATCTTTTCTGCTTATAATCCTGCATTTCCGCACCCTTGGTTTCTTGAGTTTTTGTTGAATTTTGTCTTGTGTTTAATCTTTGGGATGTTTCTTTTCTAGATTCCGGGATGGAGTAAGGAGATTACCCTTCTTCCTCCATGCCGGGCGCCTATTTGCGTACCAAACCAGTCTCCTCCAGCGGCGCTGGCTTTGGGGGCAGCTGGTGGACTTTGTGTGTGAATCGGGGGGTCTTTGTGTTTGGCTGTGATCTTTCCTCACTTTGCCTATCCGGGTGTGGTGTGCCTGTGTGTGTTTGCTTTTTGGGTGGGTGGTGTGTGATTGCTGTTTGTGGTGTGTCGGTTCTGCGTGGTTGTGTGCAGGGTTGGGAGCCATTGGTGGGTCGAAAGCTGGTCTTTGTGCCACGCGGACGGTTCGGCGACCCTTATGGTGGTGTCTCGGTTGGGACGTCATCACAGGGCACACGTGAAGGAGAGACTTCTCCTACTGGACTGTTTCGGGGGTGGCCTAGGGCCTGCCTCGTAATTCTTGGTGTCCCTGTCTGCAAAGTGAATTGGGGCCTGGTCGAGTTCCTCGGCAGGCCAGTGTGATTCGGGGGTCTGGAAGTGCTGACTGTGGAACCGTGGTTGGTGCATCGGGGTGTGAGTGAAACACCGGTGGAACCGAACACACATTTTATATGTGGTTCGGCGAAGCGAGTGTGTTGGTGTTGCTGGGCAACAAAATTTCGTGCCGGGAGAGGGGTCGCCGTGCTCGCGCACAATGGCGTCCCCCTCACTCGGATGCCAAGTCTTGGTTCTCCAAGTGTTGGTTTTAGAAGACAAAGATACTGAATAAGAGTCAAAATAACATCATTGGTCTTAATTACGTTATTCAATATCTGAAAAAAAGGGGAATCAAACAATTATGATCTCCCTAGATCAGAGGAAGGCTTTTGATGTTATTTGTCGGAGTTTCATCTTTGGGGTTCTTAAGTGGTATAATATACCAAATAGAGTTATAAAAATCTTGCCGACACTTATGACAATACCAACTGTAAGCTCATATTTCCAGAGAAACTTAGTAAGCGAATTAAAGTTGAAAGGGGAATTAGGCAAGGTTGCCCCCTATCCCCTATTCTATATACGGTTTTGCATAAACCTGTATCTAAATATGATGGACAAGGACAAAAGTCTTTGTGGGATACCTATCCCAGGTGGCAAAGGCAAAACTATTAAACATCTGGCTTATGCTGATGACCTGGTGGTATTTGTTAAGGAATAGAAAGATGCAGACCGGGTTTTCAAATTATATAAAAACTTTACCGACCTTTCTGGCGCTGCCTTAAATCATTCAAAAACCTGGTCTCTTTTCTTTGGCCGATGGGGCAATTCAGACGAGAGACTTGGAAGCATAAATGAGGACCTTGAAGAACTGGGAATCACTTTTAATCGGGATGGCATTAGTATCATGAATTACTGGGAAGAAGCGGTTACGCACATTAAGAACTTTGCCAATATATTCAAAGAAGAAGAGACCTCCTACTTTGCTAAATCACAGATAGTGAATGCTATTTTCTATCCTAAATTCATGTATACTTTCTACTCAAGCAGCCCTAAACAAGACTTTCTGAAAAGACTGGAGAGAATGGCATTCGGTTTTCTGTTGGATAGCAAACGTGATAAAATTAAGAGGGCTACCATGTATAATCATGTAAAGGAGGGAGGTGTTGGTATAAAAAGTCCCTTCATCTTAGCTAAAATCTGTCTAATTAAGGGATTCCACAAAATGATGACTGACTTTGAGCACCCTTCTCACAATTTCATAAGTTATCTTGCTGGGAATCAGTACAAGAAGGTCACTGGAAAGGAGAATTGCCAGCCCTTTGACTTCTTTCCTAGTAAAGAGATTGTGGATCTTTGTAAAGAAATTGTTGAATTAAAGAAAAAAGTAATATTACGAAAATTCACCCCGAAGATAAACTTAAAAAACTCTATAATGCTTATTATACCAGTAATGCCACCAATTTAGAAATTAAAATAGGTAAAAATAAGTCCCAAGATGCCTGGGATAACATGAGTGTCATGAAATTTCAGGCCAAGTTTAGAAATCTGAATTTTAAGATTGCCCATAACATAGTCCCCACTATAAAATGGTGCAAAAGATTTCTTTCTGCTCCTAGTGATAAATGTCCTCATTGTGATGAGGTTGAAACTATCACTCATCTGTTTGCACAATGCAAGGAAAACAAGGAAATTTGGGAGTGGTTAAGCAAGTATTGGAGCCTAACCACTGTTCTTGACACAGAAAACATCTTGTACCATACCTCAGTCAAGAAAAAAATATATATTGATAATGCTGTTAACGTCAGTATTGCTATGACTAAATTTCAAATTTGGAAAAAATGAAACGCGAAGATATACGGTCAAAATATCAAAACAATAAATGGCATCAAACTTGCCACACTATGTGAAATTAGAGATATTATAATAAGTGACTGGCGTTGACTGAGTAAAAAATCCTTTGGGAAGAAATGGTTAGTACACAAGAATTTGTGTTATATCAACAAAAACACTAATGGACCAAATGTTCATATGAGATTCTAAAATAGTGAAAGACTATAATTTCATTTTCTGAAAAAAAAAATCAACAAAAAAAAACATTATTATAAAAAAAAAAAAAAAAAAAACCTTATTAAAGGACCTTAAAAGAATACATGATGGGGAGTGTTCTCCCACTCCATTAATGATATGATGGAGGGGATTGCACTCCTCGAAGCCTAACAGGGAAGTAAAATTTTGTTTGACTTTTCTACATTTCAATAAATGACAGGCTTTCCAATATTAACTATCCTCTTGTTTTGGTTGTGTTCAAGATGTCACGGGATTAGGCATGGCACTACACGGTGGTCCTATTGGGATTGCTACCATGTCTCTTTCCTCGATCCACATCTTCCAGTGCATATAGCCCAAACTGAGTGGAAACTGCTCGATGCAGTGAAAGCGAGGTTAGGCTTAGAGCAACTTGCAAAATAAGGACGCATGCCCCTAGTTTCTATTAAAAAGAAAAAAAAAATCTTTCATAACTTTTTTTTTCTTTTTTGTGTTACACGTCCTTATGTCTTTGCACTCAAAATTTTATGTATTTCATCCGCCGGACACGAGCACATTTCACCTGGAAAAACCCTTTTTAGGGATAGGCCTTTCCGATAGGTGGTGCTCGGTGAAGGGAGATTGAGACAGCATCACAAGGAGATGCACTTTGCATCACACCGTGATTAGTTCTTAATACAAATTGAACAATGCAAGGTCCCCAGGTTCAAGCCTGGGCTGATCTTTCAGAGATGGTGTGATTTACTAACAATCGCTGAATATCCGCCGTGCATCGGACGAGTACGTTAAGTGACGGCCCCCAGGCTGGACCCACTGGTTAAATGGGTATCCTTTCCTATGCCCCCTCTGAAATTCTCTCACCCCTCTAGGTGCAATATCGTACTTTTACGGTAACGCCATCTAGTGTACTGTAATCTCACTACAAACTGTTCTGTCAGAGTCGCTAGACTTGCTCTCATTCCTTCCGTTTCTGTGTCCTGCCCAAAAGGCGATCTCGCTGTAGGTGGCTGGGACCTAAACTCTACTCACTGTGGACGGAAGCCCTACAAGAAAATGACAAATTGATCAATACGGTGAATATTGTTAGGATTTCAATAATTTATAGATTAATACTAAAATATATCTAACAATAATGGAATATCATGCATAAAAAATAAATTAATTTGTCTTACTATAATTAAAGAAAAACTGGATTCATTGGTGTTTTTCCATCTCATCTTAAGTTCCTGTACTATTGTGTAACACCATTTTTCTATTCTTTCATGTTTAAATAAAAAAGTTATTTTGTTTACTCTAATTTCTGCCATTTTTTTAGTCTGAAATGCATTTCATAAGAACCTCTTACTAAGTATTTGTACAGTAGAGTGTTCAAAAAGGTGATTTTTAAATAAATTGTATGCTTCCTGTAACAAGCGGAAATTCTTGTTTAGGCTCCCACCCTCTCAGTTGGTTGTCTGCTCT
Organism: Macrothele yani; assembly: GCA_039090855.1. NCBI lineage: Eukaryota > Metazoa > Arthropoda > Arachnida > Araneae > Macrothelidae > Macrothele > Macrothele yani. The sequence goes on along the minus strand of CM077032.1, from coordinate 52,155,924 downwards.
GTCTGGAATTAAAAGAAAATGACAATTATTAAAGGATCCTCTAATGATAATAATAATAAAATTATCCACTAAATGCTTTATTTACTAAAAGGATGTATGAATGTGTGTTTAAATGGAAAAATTAGGTGAAAGATTAGTAGATTCCTAAACAATTCTTTAACAGTCCCTCATGCGTCGGCCTTTAGTATGAGTCGTACATGAGTTATAAATTAAAGAAACAGAATTTTTCTTACATTTCCATATTGTCGAAAAGCTAAGCTTTGAAACTAACCATTTCTTTTTCTTTTCTTTTTTTTTTCTTTGGTTTGGTGTTGAACGACCACCGTGAGCAATTCGATGGGCTGTAAGTATTCGCCCGTCCCTGATTTAGTTCTACTGGTTTCAGGGAAAAGATAAAGAAGCCAGTACTGTAAGACAACCACAACATCTATTCCTCGCGGGATTCGAATCCGGATCCAACTCTGGTGATTGGTCAGAAGTCGGCCCTTAGACCAATGCACCACCGGGGCGGGGAATCTATGTTTTGACGATATGCTCCCGAAGTGTGTGACTCACTAAACAAACGTTTTGTCTGAAGAACGAGCCAATACGTGGCTCCTTAATTCTTATTTTCTGTTTGTATTGCATGATCTTTTTGTTTCCGTTCACAAAAGGTAAAGAAGAAAATTCTGCAGTTTTGTATGCAAAAACATTAATTTCTATAATAATTCCTAAGAAACTGACTCAATAAAGTTTTCAGTGGGGCGGTTCCTCAGTTGTTTTTTTTTTCTGGGATCATCTTAAATTGTCCCTAAGATTTGAAGTACTGCCCGACGTTTGGTAGTTCTTCCCGCAAAGGCTACGTTTTGCGTTGACCTTATCCTAACCAAAAGAAAAATAATGTTGCACAAAAATATTTTACGTTTACCCATTATTACTGATACTTACTTTCAACAAATAACTGTTTCAGCACCTGATGCACCTTTAAACTTTCAGTACAATCAACTAGAACAACTCTTCTGGCTTCGTCATTATCTGACTGAAGCGTACACATTGGCTTTAAACTTGACTTTACATGAAGAACAACAGAGTTCAAAAACCTTCTACTCTCACCGTTTACTCTTTTGATTAGTGTCATTAGTATCAATATGGCTGGGCTCACAGGTATAAATGTGGTGAAGACAAGGAGACTGTGTGAAATAGAGCGTTTTGGTCATCAAATCCATCGGTGGAAACTGAATAGTATTCACTGTCGTGATTTACACTTACAGCATTGAAAAACGTAAAAACTATCGATGTACCTAGTTGCGCCAAACTATCGATAGCGCCACCACCTCTGGTGTTTTGCATATTATTTTCCATGTTTGAATTGTTATACACTTTTTTCTTAAAAATTCTGCGTAAGTGATTTAAATAAATTGCCCCATGTTTCTCATCAGCATTTCTTTTAATGAGAAGCCAATGTCAGAATTTGAATTGTATAGGAGCAATAACTCTTGTAATTCACTGCAGATGTTTTGTATGTACAGTTTTAATGGAGGTTTTTAAGTGCGTACGGACTGCGCAATTAAAACCTCTTAACCTACAAAAATTTGGTTTCTCAATAAATATTTTAATTTAATAAAAAAAAAAACAATCTTCTGCGAGAGTTCGTTATTGTTGTGGTAATAATTATCTCATCTATCCGTTTCTTTACTCCATCCAATGAACTCTTTTGTAAAATTACGAATTCGTTGCTTTTAAAAGCAGCTGAGGAAATTTAATAGCAAGACAAATCAAATGACTTCTCATCTTAGTCTATGACTGCTAATGTTTCACTAACTTCATCATTTGGTACCATTTCAAATACCTCAAACCAAATGGTTTGGGTGTAACGAACATTAAACATGGAAATTCTACTAGAAAGACTACACCTTCTTGAATTGTATAAATTTATTAATTTTAAACTTGAAATAACATACTGAACATAATTTTAAAAATGTGCAGTTGCTCAAAAACCTGATATTGTGAATCCATCTGGCCGGTAATTTTATAAGGTATTTTTTAATGAAGTGAAAGAAATCACGAAAATCATAAATTTACATGTAATTGTTGAATTGAAAATAACTGCACTGATTCCGTTGGAGGAAAAATAATTTTCATGCTATGGGTAATATTTTCTGATGTGAATTAGTTTTTTTAGGAGATTCTATTTTGAGTTTCAGTTATATGAAGTTGTTAACTTACTAGATTTTATCCAGCAAAGCATGTCTCGTTTGACTAAGTGGTCTGAGTTATGCGATGAGTGAGGCTTCTCTTTCTATATCCGTGTCTTGCAATGTTGGCTTTACTTAGACTTAGTGGTATGAGTTATGTCAGGAGTTATCCTGAGACTTCTCTTTCATGATCCGTGACTCGCAATGTTTGTTTTACTTTCTGTCAGTTTTATCAACAAATGTGTCTGTGCCGTAGTTAGGAGACGACAGGCATATCCTAATCACTAGCTAAAATTAGTTATATTATTGGACTATGTGCCAGGAAATTCCTTTCGGAGCAGGGATTTCAGCAATATGTAATATATCCCAGGAGAACAACTTTGGTGGTAATTGGTTGTTGACATCTCAGCGAATTCCGTCAACCAATGACGTATGTGAGTTGCAGTAGGAGCTAGGTATTGTTAATTTCAGCGTGACATTCGTACAGATATTGGCGATTGTCATCGGTTTAAATTGTCATTCCCTGGACACGATCAAGTGGCACTTTTTATTAGACATCCTTTCAAACAATTATTTCCCTCGCACAGAGTAAACATTTTCCAGGTTTAAAGTTTGATTTAGAATATTATTTTAATACAATAATAATACAATTCAAATTCCTTTAAAAGTAATAATATCTGGAGTTGGCAAATACGTAAACAAGATATGATTTAATTTGTAGCGATAGAATTCATCAGATATATACATTCAGACATGACAAAATTAATAAAAATATCAACTCGAACAGTGTTTCTAGAAATTGAGGTTTCCAAAGATCGAATGAAAATTCCCTTTGAACAGAATTAAACCGGATCCTATTCAACCCTCACAGCTGTCCAATATGATCAGATCATGCGAAATGAAATATGGTACCACTACTTGTAATCCTCCTAAAAGCAAATCATATTCAAAACTCATTACAGCCAATATCACCAAATTATGGTAAATACAAATTGACACAAAAATTTCCCTAAACTACCCCTACTGCCTTTTAAAAGAATTAGTTTTATTAATACCCAATATCGATGTGAACACATAGCGGATGAAATATATGTTTGGGATAAAAGTATATTTGAATTGTTTGTTTCCTTAATACATCAGATGGGACACCAATAATGGTTATAATCCGAACTGTGGCCTGCTGTCCACAATTTATAAGTCAGCTATGTTGTGATGCCATCTATTGGCTACTATTGGAACTACTTTATTCTTTTATAGAAGGACTATCTTTGGAATTGTGCTCATATCGGTAGGCCCAAAAAACGTTTTCTGAAGACACTGTCAATGAAGAAATAGCTCGTTTAATTGTAACACTATTAAAAAAAATTAAAATATGTCTCGAACTATCTACTTCTTTTACGGAAACGGGGATATTTTTATTTCAAATAGCGGCAAATTCATAGGATTAATCTTTTCAATATGTCTCAATAGAATTTTTTTTTGTTCCACATTTTTTTCACAATTTCCATGTTAATCTGTTTGCATTTCTAGTAGTTATATTGCGTAAATGTGCAATGGAAACATCGCGAAAAACGTTTTTAATATGTCTGCAGATTATGGACAACTTAATTGGTTTAAGGTAGAGATGCCAACAAGTGATGTAGCCTGCAAAAGTTCCTAAAGTTCACGCCAAATACCTTACCTAGCTATAAAAGAGATCGGTTTCTCAACAGGGACTCCACGACACTCTCTCACTCTCTGTCGATCTATCTCCTAACATCTCTGCTACAACAGCTTCGTTTTGAGGAGCATTTCAAATAAACACGCCAGATAGTCTATGTTCATCTGTCATCTAATTGGCCTCCGAAAATTCCCTGCGGCCCAATGAGATCACGAGCAGAAAGACTCAAGAACACCATTTTCGTCTTTTCGCAGCGACGGTCAATCGCTATACCGCTTGAACAAATAATAGACGATTGTCCTGTTTCAGTGTCATAATAAGATAAATCGGAGAACCACATTTACGGGAAAGACGTTTTTTGCTAGAATCTGATATTAACAACAGGAATTCCTACGCCAGGACGATGTGATTTTCAAGTTTGCTGATGTTAATGGGAAACAATAAGCTAAAGTCATGGGTGTTCTATTTGTCACCTTCAAAAACCAGAGATATTTCTTGCATCACTGGTGGATAAAATCTCTGTTAAATACGTATGTGATTATTCAGCAGCGAGTAACTAAAAGTAATTAGCAAAATTCATTCAAACGCTCGACGCAGCAATGGAAACATCAATGCTATTTCTTTGCATCGGCTTCTGCAACGTCAATCGTATCATGCCCATTTATAAAACATCGAGATTTTTTGCCCATATGTAATATCCAACAATTTAAGAAATAAGGCCGTCATTTCTGTACTTGTGATACTGAATAAACCAGTTAATATTTTACCAATTGTTGGGCGGTTAACTATCAGCATCCCGAATCTTTCGAAAGAGAGAAACCGAGATAGGCCTGTAGAAGATTGTTCGATAGCTTTCATAGGGTTTCACATTTTAGAAGAAACATCAGTGGCATATATACATTGCAGAAAGATCAATGATGCAGTACCATTATGAACAAAATGGGCTTTGTCGTAGGTGAAAATGAGTATTTTCACTTCATGAGTGATGTGTCGCCCTCTATCGGTATTTCCTTTTATACAAATAATTCAAGCTAAGTTGGAAAATCTAATATTTCATCCTGAGATACTGAAAAGATTTTTTTTTTCTTTAATAATAGTTCAGTACGTTGGTATTTATCAAAAGTGCTTCCGTTTGACTTACTTTAGAGCCACCTTAAACTTTCTTTTGCCGCTTCAGATTGATACGCAGGGGATCTGTAATGCTTAAAAACTACTTTGAACAAATTTTACTTAATCCACAAAATTTGAATTTATCTGTTTACAATAATATTATCTTAGGAGACCCCTCATTCGTTCTGCTCAGAACAGTGTTTTCAGGTTTTATATTTCTAAAACAAGGTATTTCGGCTCTATCCTATGCTACGGGAACGTCTCATAAAAATGACAGACGTAGTACATCTGGAAGCAATTCTGGTAAAACCTCTTCCAGAAAAATACAATAACATCAACCGTCGAGTCGCGTTGGTAGTATGTATGGGCCAAACAGGAAGTAATTCACAATACCCGCCCACACATTCACAGAGAATCGTTATTGGTGCGTCGACGCTGCCACGCATGTATTACTGTTCGGGGACGCAAATCTGAGCAATTATTGTAAACATTCTTCGGCCCCATGTTTGTCTGAACTTACAGCCTCGCCATGTCTTAAAACACTGTGCATGCCAGTTCGCTTCTTAAATTTGTGGAACCAGCCTCTGCCGGCCTTAAATTCACTAACAGCAGCACTCGTTCCAGGCATTTCTTTGTGAGATGCGCATGCAACAGCCTTGCCTTTTCGCAAATTATCGCCTCCGAAACACCATCTCCCGCTAACTGATTTTCGTTGATCCACACCAAATACTTCTCAAAATTTCCGATTGTTTGCGATCTCTGTTTCGTTAGCACATTTACCCCTTTCGCAACATCAGCTTCCTTGATTTTCTTTTTTCTTCACCAGGATGGAATTGATCGTTGATGCGGACTTCTCGTACATCCTGGCGAGATCGGGCACGCGTACGCCACTTTTGTACTTTGCTACGAGTTCTTTCTTGAATTCTATCGTGTTTCTCGCCTTCTTTATCAAATGGCTGGTACTCGGAACTTTCTTTGGCCCCGTGGTGACTTATTTAGCAATCGCACTCAATAAACAAGCACAAAAAGCAATGGATTACGTTTACGAAACGTTCGGGATGAACGCGCGGGGTGATGCTCACTCAACGAGAAACAGAGGCAGACTGAGCAGTGCTTCCGCATAAAAAAACATTACCCTAGATTTCGTCCTAGATTACCCTAAATGTAGTCAAATTACCCTAAATTCGAATAGCAAAATACCCTGTTTTAGGGCTGTGATTTCAATTTAAAGAATAGCCTAAGTTTTCTACCATTTTTTTAACTACAGGTAGTTTTCTAGGATAAAGTATATGATGAATGTGTATCCATCTCAAATTCTAAGGAATACTTTATTCTTTATATGTAACTTTAGATGACTTACAATAGAAAAACACAACTGCAAAAATCTGACAAAAGGTGTATCACGTACTCAGCTTAACCCGTACTTGACAATTAATACACAACGTGCAATATAATTTCAAGTTCACTTTTTCAGTTGTCATATTCTTTTTGGTTTTAATAATTCAGCACTTTCTGTTGCAGTGGCACTTGCTTTAGATACAGCTGAAGCTTTGAGCATCGCAGTACTCTGCTGAAAGTGATAGAATACTTCCTTCATGCACTTTGCCTCAGCCATCATGCCGAATTTAGTGTGCAGAAGGTTTCTCAAAATCTCATTTTGCAGATTGTTGCGCTTGTCAGTTTTTGTGTTCTTTAAAACACTGAAAATTCGTTCAAAAGCTGCCTTAGGGGGTGGGAGTGTCATCAATGAACCAATCACAACTTCCAAGTTTTTATATAAAAATGTTCCTTTTGCATTTTTTTTGTTGCAAATATTTTTCTCCAATAAAGTTCTGCCGGCAAGCCCACAAGTTCATTTCGGTTGATACACAGAGATCATTTGGATTAAGAAATGACTGCTGTCGCCATTCCAGCTCTGCTTGTTGCTGATCACAGCCATTAAGGAGAAAATGGCAAACGTTTGAAAACTCCACGAAGCGATGGAAAGCAAAGGTTATGCGCTTCCTTAGGATCAATAACACGTATTACATCAAAAATGACATCATCCATCTGAAAGCGAGCCTGTATCTGTTCGATCAATTCAACATAAATATTACGGCATGTCTAGTAAAAAACAATGATTTCTGTAGAAGCCATGGGGTCCTTTTCCAAATCTTGCATAGTGTCATATGCATCCACTCCAATGTAAGTATCCTTCAATTCTACATAATATGCTTCATTTCTAGGACTTATTTTAACTAACTGTGATAGATTTGAGCTAATATTTTGTTTCTTAATAAAATTTAAAAACAGATTCTGAAGAAATTTACAATCTTGTTTTGGAAGTTTAAATAAGCATGGTGTTTCTGATTGAAATAGTCTGTTAAAATCATTTGTAACTTAGAAAATGTGACTCATATAGGCTTTATTGAATAGATTTTTTCAAGCTAGAAATGATTGCATCATTTGTTTTCGACGGATCATCAGTTATTGATGATCCGTTTATTGATGATATACTAATATAAAAAAGCTTTAGGACATCATATTGTTCCAAAATTCTGTCTACGCATGCGTGTATTGACAGCCATCTTGTCTGTCCAGGAGAAAGCATTTTATGGTGAGCAGCATTAACAAATGTTTGGAACTCTTCCAGAGCCTCTGTTCGTTTGATACTCATGTGAAAGTAGGAAGGGATGTTCCTGCACAGGTCTTCCAAATTTCTTGGTAGCTTGCGACACGCATAAGACACAGCAAAGTTTATTAAGTGGCAAGAACAGCCAATGACAGCAATATGAGGCACATCTGCTTTCAAAACCGCTTGGACAAAGTGATGAACACCCATCATAACATTTGTTGTGTCAGACGAAAAGTCTATTATGTTACTTAGAGATATTCCGACACCTTCAAAAGCAATTTTAAAAATGTCATAGATTCCTTGAGCACTTCCATCTGTACTATTTACTAAGTCGAAAAATCTCACTTGTACTGCCTTATTCACAACATCATAAAAAACAACTACAATAGCGAGTTGTTTTGAAGCAGATATGTCAGTTGTTTCATCAACAATTACACCGAATCTTGTCGTTTTCAATACATGAATCAGTTGTTGTTTGTAGGTATGACCTGTTACCTGTCTGATGATATTTGTTGCCTTCTCTTTTCCAAGATGAACATCTTCTAGCACTTTTGATTCAGGGCACAAATCTGTTAAAAAGGGCACAAAATCACCAATAAGGGAGATCGCCAAGTCATGCTTTGCAACAAGCGTCATTTTCTTGTAGGACTTCCGTCCACAGTGAGTGAATTTTAGGTCCCAGCCACCTACAGCGAGCTGGCATTTTGGGCAGGACACAAAAACGGAAGGAATGAGAGCAAGTCTAGCGACTTTGACAGAACAGTTTGTAGTGAGATTAGAGTACAGTAGATGGCGCCACCGTACAAATACGATGTTGCACATAGAGGGGTGAGAGAATTTCAGGGGGGATGGGAAAGGATACCCATTTATCCAGTGTGTCCAACCTGGGGCCCGTCACTTAACGTGCTCGTCCGACGCACGGCGAATATTCAGTGATTGTTAGCAAATCACACCACCTTCGCAAGATCAGCCGAGAATCGAACCTGAGGACCGTGCATTGGTAGTCTGAACTGCTAACCAGTCAGCCATTCGTGGCCAGTCATGCTTTGTCTTCAAATACCATTCACTGGAAACAGAAAGAAAGGGACGTCATATTGTGCAAAAGCACGACGACCTCTCTCCCATTACGAACTTTTGTTGCCCAGCAACACCAACACGCTTGTTTCCCCGCTCCCATGTATGAACATGGGATCGGTTCCACCGGTGTTTCACACACGCCCCGATACACACACCACGGTTCCACAAGCAAGGACACTCACACCCCCGACGCAACACTATACAAACCGACGGCGGAGTCTCCTAGAACGACGGAGAGACAAGGCCCTTCGAAACGTTCATGTAGGAGGAAATTCCTCCTTCGGAGGAGACCCCGTGACATGGTCACCCAACGGATGACAACATCAGAGGAGGCAACGGCGGAGAACAACACGCATCTCCAAAAACGAGGAAGCCTCCCCCTAAAGCCCCGACGCAACACCATACATACCGACGGCGGAGTCTCCTAGAACGACGAAGGGACAAGGCCCTTCGAAACGTTCATGTAGTAGGAAGTCCCTCCTTCGGAGGAGACTCAGTGACATAGCCACCCAAAGGATGACAACATCAGAGGAGGCAACGGCGGAGAGCAAGAGGCATCTCCAAAAACGAGGAAGCCTCCCCCCTAAAGACACACACACAGAACCGGCACACGCCAGTCACACACCAGACAACAACAAAAAAACTCCCCAAGGCATCCACTCCACAAAAAAAAAAAAAAAAAAAACACGCATACACATACAAATAAATAAAACACTCTCGCAAGCAACACCCCCAAAGCACAGCACACCGAACGCGGAAACCGGGGGTCCGGAAACCGAAGCTGGATCCAAACCGCAAAGCAGAAGTGGCTGAAACGAAACAAAGCACCGGATCGACCGATCGGGGATCCGGAAAACGGCGTCTCCGGAGCCCCTTACGCTCGATCCGAGAAGTTAGTAGAACACACAAACCATGTATCAACGAAACAAAACATCAACCAAAAATTCAAAAGGATCCGGTAATGCAGGATTGCAAGCCGAAACAAGGGGGTGGGAGGGGGTTAAGTTCTCCAGTGGAAGAAGTACTTTTCCCTAGTACCGGTAACAATCCGAGGCCAGAAGACCCACCGATACCTGAAGGCACGGTCCGAAAGGGAGTGGGCGTCAAGTTCAACCCTGTTCCAGATCTCGCACTTGACCTGCTAGGCAACGTTCATAGGGCTGATCCCACATTACCGTGATTACTATGAAGAACTCTGTTCCTCTCTCTCCAGATTTTGTACGTCGTCTCCGTAATGACGAGTCTCCTGACATCCCTTCCCGCTTTGGGACCGGGATACTGGTAAAAACATGCTGCCGCAATTTTATTTCCATTGTTTTCACTTTCTGCTGGTGATTAGAGTTAACAGAAATCATTGAAGAAACTGACTGGTTGCGTTGTATCTCATTCATTAATTTTCAATGCTTTTTGCTTGCTCCATGTCGCTCTAATTCTGATTTTCCACAAGTTAAATGCACATTACACACTTTACAATAAGTCAGATCTTTATTACCTTACCCAGATTGACTCTTACTCGATTTCTGTAACCAGGATTTAAATTTAGGTTCTTGCAACCAGCTGCTTCGAAATTTTTGCGTGTACTGGTTGCTAGCGATACACAGACCTTTCATTTCGGGTGGAGTAGAATGGATGTTCCCATCTCTTTCACATTCAGATTCTGAATCTTGAAAATAGTCACTTTTTCTCTTCTCACATTTTTTCATCGATATATTGGAGTGCACTTCATCCATATTAAAAATCACCTGCTTCAATTATCTTCAATTAAAACAAAAGATATAGATGAATAATAACTGCCTAAAACTCAGCTTTGGAAATATAGAAAAACAGACACGCTTCCACCGACTTAGTCTCAACTCTATTAGATGCCTACCAATATCTTGTACCAAACTGTACTTAATGAACTAATGACGTGTGACAGTGACACGTGTTACAGTCTTGCTTCTTAAAGTTTTACCTATTGGCCTATGCAACAATTGCCAGGTGAAAATTCTAATTTTTGCTTTATCCAACTACGCAGTCAAGTTTAGTTACTAAAACCAAAAACCCACGTTCTCAAAAACATTCAAATTACCCTAAAATACCCTAAAAAAATATTTTTATTCCAAGAGAGCCACAAATTACCTTAAAAAAGGGTAATTACCCTAAAAGTGGAAGCACTGAGACTGAGAGTCACGAACGCATGTGATGCTGTGTGCGGGAGCTCGCTGCTTCCGGCGCGGGAAAGGAGTGCACGTGGACGAGTTTATTTTTAACTGTACGAAAACTGGGACAAAATTTCGACGAGAAAAGTCGTCGAAAACTGAATCGTATGAAAACCGAAGTTTGACTGTATTTCGACTTACTAATTACATAAAAAGTTAACGCGGAGTCAGGGGAAATTACATAAAAAGTTACAAATTGGATTTCTGTGTATGAGTACATTTTGGGTTGGTTATTTGAAGACCCTGTCTAACCGCATCTTAAGTCCTAGCCTGATTCGAACCCAAAAAGACAGGTAAAAGCGGAGATATTAGCCGGGTAATAGAACCTCATTTAGAGGAGAGGGGGTGGTAGGAGCGTTGCAAACTTTGCATTGAAAATACGTGACTGTGATTAAGAATGTCTGAAGCAGCTAAAGATGTGTGAAACATCTTTTATTTTTTGAATAAAGTTCATGTTGAGAAATGGCTTCCTAGTTTCTTAATTCAATTACTAATCTAAAACAACTATTATGGGAATTTTACTAGGAATTTTTTTCATTTAATTTGCAAATTTTCGGAGAAAACTCTTCTCCTTCTTCAAGCTGTCTTTTTGTTTTCACTTATTCCTGTCACTATCGTGGTTACGGTTAACCTTGAAGGTTTAGGTAATTTTTCATCAAAACCTGCCAGATGTTTGGCAGGAAAAATCCTTTGCAGTCATTGATGATGGAATTTTGATTTTTCTCAATCTCTATTCCTTCTTTCAGCTTTCTTTTTTGAAAATTTCTTTGGAAACTGATGACTTTAAGGGAATTTCAAACACTAGTCACAGCATGGATTGGAATTCCGTTAAAGTCATCAGTTTCCAAAGCAACTTTCAAAAAAGAAAGCTGAAAGAAGGAATAGAGATTGGAAAAAATCAAAATTCCATCATCAATGACTGCACAGGATTTTCCTGTCTAACATCCTGGCAGGATTTGATGAAAAATAACCTAACCTTCAAGGTTAACCGTAACCGTAACCGTAACCACGATAGTGACAGGAATAAGTGACAACAAAAAGACAGCCTGAAGAAGGAGAAGAGTTTTCTTCGAAAATTTGCAAATTAAGTGAAAAAATTTCCTAGTAAAATTCCCATAATAGTTGTATTAGATTAGTAATATCTTTTTTATGTTTGGAAAAGAAGAGAAAATAAATGAATGCAGTAATATCGTTATGAAATAAATATATAAATATATATTACAATTTCAATCTTTGGAGCCTGTTGATTATGTAACACAATTCATGTACGCAGGAGATCTCTGGCTTTTCAGTTGTGTTCATTTTAAATGCATGTCTAGACTTTGGATGTGCTTAAGTGTTGCTGCATTCGTCGTCGTCTGCTCCCGACCATATGAAAAAAACTTTGAAAAAATTATACTTGTTAGGATGCAACAGTTCTGTGAAGAATACACAGTTATTCCATTTATTCAAGGAGGTTTTCGTGACAAACAGCTCTCGAGAGTTACTGAAAAATGTGCAGAAGGAATAATGAATAAAAAGCACACAGCGGCTATATTCCTTGTTGTAGCTAAGGCTTTTGAAAAATGTCCACACGAGGCAATTATCTACAAACTAATAGCACATCACTTCCCACCGTAGATTATTCATATAATCAAATCCTATCTTGAAAACAGAACATTTTGTGCAAAAATTAATGGGAAGAAATCTTCAAAAAAAAATAATTGAAGCCGGTGTTCCGCAAGGCAGTGTACTTGCTCCTACGCTATACTCTATTTTTACTTCAGATTTTCCGAATTTTAACAACAGGAATCTGACTACAGCACTTTATGCTGACGACACTGCACTGGCCTATACTTCCATGAATGAAAATCAAGCAACATTTATGTTGCAATACTATGTAGAAAAACTGGAGAATTACTTCCTAGACTGGAAAATTAAAATTAATACTGACAAGACACAAGCAATTCTGTTCTCCCGTAAAACATACAATTACAATCCAGACTTTGAAATTGAATTGTATGGTAAAAAAATACCTTGGGTAAAGGATGTCAAATATTTAGGCCTCATTATGGATCATAATCTGAATTGGAACAAGCATATTAAGGAAACCCTGGCTAAAGCTCTTAAATTAAGAGGATGTCTCCAACCCATAATTAAAAATAAAAGGCTTAGCAAAAAAAAATAAAACCTTGTTATGGAAAGCATGCTTCAGCCCGGTGATTACCTATGGCTGTCCTATCTGGGGTAACTGCAGAAAGCAGCAAAAAAATAATATTACCTCTTTTCAAAATAAAACTCTTCGTATGATGGTAGTACTAGATGGAAAAAACATCCAATAATGCTATCCGTAGTATGCTAAATATCAGCTCTATATATTATACTATGTATGATCTAGCGCAAAGGTATTACGAGAAAGCCAAGAAACATCCCGATCCTCTTGTCAGGGAGGCCCTTAATTATGCTGCTAATGATACTGACAAATTTAAAAGATCGAAGGCTATTTTAAATAAAATTCCTGAAAAGAATCCAGTTCACAGTTATACTTCCAAAAAAATAAAAAATAACCGGGACTAAATTGAAGTTATTCCTCACACGTGGGAGGAAAGCAAATAATGGAATATCAGTTTTGGGGGAAAAAAAAAAAAAAGGCCCTTTTAAGAGCCGAGCAAAATGTTGCATAAAAGATTTTTCTTTTTTGTACGGAATATTCTGCCCCTAACTAATAAGGTGTTGTTGGTCTTGTCTTTTAAATTAATTTTTTTTTCTTACGCATTAGTTCTGACAAAAAATAAATAATAATAATAAATAAACAAAACAGGACTAAATTTTTTCCGCTGTTGCACATAATTGTGCAACAAGCAGCGAAGAAAAAAATAAAATAAAAAAAAATGATTGGCCTTTATACTACTGGCTCTCTAAATAAGGAATAAAAACCCTGATTGTGACTTTTTTTTTATTTTTCGGTTGTTTACTCAAAATGAGTATCTTAAACCTCGATCGGTGTAATATTGTGATCACACCACCTCAGCTATTGTTACTCTGACATGCCTGCCAAGAATCAACAAAAGTAAACCTGAGAAAAAATCCTTTCTCTCATTGGCTGGCGAGTAACGAAGCAAAAGCGGACCCGTGAGACACACTGAGCAAATGGCCAGTTTTGTCTTATCCGGTGTTGAACGTCGATTTTTCTCTGGGAAACTTATTCTGTGTGTGATGTTTTTTTTTCAGGTTCCCCTTTCCCGTGTCCTTTCCTTCTTTTCCCCCTGTACTCATATGTGGCACAGGTGTACCGGGCATTTTTCTGCGGAGGGAAATATCGCTTGGAACGGCTTGTTACAGGTAAGTATGTAGGGCAGCTTAAAACTTCACTTCTTAACGGGTAACCGTCTACTCCTTCTCCTCTAATATTTCCATACTTTTCTTTCGTACTATTCTATCAGGGAAATCTGTTCCCAAATATCTTATCTTCCTCTTTTTCACCTGACAAAAGGCGCAGAGCGCTGAGGGTTCGGGTCTCTCAACCTCAGATAGGAAATCTCTCTCTGGGCGTCGTCTGCAAGAAAGTAACGCGGAGTCATGGGAAATAACACGTTTTCCGATAGGTGGCTCTTCCTTTCCGTCTGCGCTATTCGCTCCGTGTTTCTGACTTGGTTTGCCATGTTTCTGTTATTGGAAGCGTATTTTCGAGGAAGTTGCAAATGATAAAGGTATAAAAACCAGCCCCTCAGTTTCGTGGATCCTTGTACTGGTGCGCATGCTCAAGGTATAGAGAGTAACGGACGGCCCCTGAAACGTGGATTTTCAGATGGGTATCACATAAAATCATTTGGCAGACCACGTTGTGGAATATCTATTCCAACGGAATTATCGTCTTTCCTCATAACACTACATTGAGGTGATGATTCGCATCATGAAACAGTTAATATAATTTAATTATTGAACCAGAAATACAGGTTCTCATTGTTGAGGAAACACATGTTTTCCGTTACAGTAAATGTCCAAAATATTGCACAAACACATTCGTTACAGAAATAACCACGCCGCGTATTTCATTTTACCCGAGAGATGGCAGCACGTTATTAGCACCGTGTCTTTTGTAGCAGACCACGGGGACATCAAACCTCTTTGACTTTTACGTTTGAAACTTCCGATTGTTATATTTACGTTGATTCATCTCAACTGTATCCCCGCTGTCTGAGGCTGATGTAACAAGTGTGTCGAAAATCTAATAGCTCTTTATTTCGCTGTATACTTGCTCATTGACAATTTAGCTGTATAATTGCCCTTTGCAATCCAATGAAAGTACTCTTTGCCCAATCCACACTTTTTTAATCTTTTGATTAATTTCAAATTCCGTTTTAAGGAAATATCCGAACAACTGTTCATCGACCATTTCTTTTAAAACAATGTAATATTTGGCGAATTTATGCTGGCAAATGAACTTTGGCTTAATCGCAAATTTGTATGTTCCGTAGGACTGGGTAAACTATGTCAGAGAAGAGTAAAGCATAGCCCACTGATTAAACACTAGAAACTAGACTCAGTCTGTTACACAAATAGATATTTGAAATAGAAAAATGCTTTACCAGAAACACTAACAAAGGACACAAAGCATTATTATGAAAGAAAACCACTGGGAAGTTAAAAAAATTGTATATATATTTATATGGAAGTCCAATTTAGTTAATCCATCTTTTACTTTGATCTTTTCAAGATCATATGTTGCCCTGAGCTTGGGCGACATTGTATTGTTAATAATAAATATTAAAGTTCTGTACTCCGCCGAACGGAGGTGTTGATATTCCATCGATACTCATGCCAAACAATTTGGTCACAAAGAACTCAACATAACAGCACCTCAGTGGATGGTCTTGGAACTAGAACTTTGCCTCTTAACGGTCTGTTGCTACTTATATAGCCATTGTATCATGATCTTAACGGTCTGTTGCTACTTATATAGCCTACCGTATCATGTGACAGACGCTTTAGTTGCAAAGAATATAAAGTTTGAAGAACGCCAACTCTAATAGAGATAACGTAAAACAGGCGACAACAGCCAAAGCCTCCGAACTGGTCTGTGATGTCAAAGCTAGTGGGCCGACCGACTCGAGCCTCAAGCTCTCCGCTCCTGAAAACGCCGATGGAATACCGCAGTGTTTACGCAGAGAAATAATTTCCCGAGTGCGATATTAGACAATTTGCGCACACAACAATAAATCGACCGGGTCTTTATTTTTTGTCCTTAGATTTCATTTTTTTTCTCAGTTTCCAGCGATGATATCCGTAAATCTGGGAATTCCAAAGTTTTGCTCTTGTGCTGGGAAATGATTTCATGAAATTTTTTCCTTTAGTTTTATATTTGGCAAATTGGAGCAAAAAAAATAAGTTTTTTCGCGCATAACGTACAAAACCCAGCATTTTTGCAAGTACGATCTTTTTAATGGCAAATTGGTAGGACTGTATGAACATAATCATTTCACTTAAAACATTTAGAAATTCCCTTCGCGTTCGATTTATTTAAATGAAAGCAAAAAAGAAAAGACTTTTCCGTAATTACATAACGAGCGCAAAAGCAAAATATCCGATTTAGTGAGTGTATTTACTGAAAATACGGTAAAATGTGTGCTTAAATCTTGCAACTATTTCTAGAAGGTAAAAAAAAAAATTATAAATTAAAATCATTTAAGAAAAAGTTATTTGTCAAATGAACATGGAATATATTAATTCCGAATTCTTGTTTTAATTAATACTCTGATACACAGCAATTTTATGAAGAAAAATGACATTTGTTTTACGGAAATGAAATGTTGATTAATAAATAACGTAATTATTTATTGCCAGTTCCTTAACCTGGTTAACCTTAATACAGTACAGTATTTGTCATTTTCTTGTAGGACTTCCGTCCACAGTGCGTACAGTTTAGGTCCCAGCCACTTACAGCGAGATCGCCTTTTGGGCAGGACACAGAAACGGAAGGAATGAGAGCAAGTCTAGCGACTTTGACAGAACAGTTTGTAGTGAGATTAGAGTTCAGCAGATGGCGCCACCGTACAAGTACGATATTGCACATAGATGGGTGAGAGAATTTCAGGGGGGACATAGGAAAGGATACCCATTTAACCAGTGGGTCCAGCCTGGGGGCCGTCACTTAATGTGCTCGTCCGATATTCATTAGTTAGCAAATCACACCATCTCTGAAAGATCTGCCCAGGTTCGAACCTGAGGACCTTGCATCGATAGTCTGAACTGCTAACCACTAAGCCATCCGCGGCTCGGTTAACCTTAGTACTTTATGCGCTGATAATATATGTACATCTTTTTTTTTTTTTTCATCAATTTGAACACTACTAACTACGAATTTTGTAAAGAAAAATAACTATTACTTTATGGAAATGAAATGTTGATTTGTTATTAATACCATTATTTAAACGACAACAAATAATGAGCTGATAATCAGAAGTCCCTTAAATTTACTCAGTCAATAATTAAAAAAAACAACTAACAATGTACTAAATTATAATTGTATTTACAACGAAAGCAGAAAATGCTGTCATGAAAACTTAACTAACCTTTGAATTCACGGTGGGTTCAAAATTTTTCATTGGTACGGAAGAAATCCACCTTCTTCTAAAGCTTTCACTTTCAGGAAAGCTGAAAACAGTGGCTTTTGGATGTGCTTTGTAATTAGATCTATATAAAGGCACTCAATATTTTCCAGGCATGTTGTAGAAAAAAATGCTTACTCACGTGCACGACTACCGAAAGCTCAATAGTGATCAATGCTGCATGAACACGAAGCTAATATCGGCATTCCCCTTACGTTTGCCCTTTGACCTCTCTGGAGAGAGGGATTGCGATGGCCCTCTGACCGTGACGTCACATACCTTCGTAGTTCGCGCGCTGGGGCTTTCTCTCCAGGGGGTTTGCAACAGCGCTACCACATCCTAAGAGGTAATATGCACTTCGGGAAAGTTAACATTCAGGAGCAAAACACGTTAGGGGGACAACGGCAGTGGAGCTTTTCTTTTATCCACGATGGTTTCCTTCGATCTGATGACTATTTGCTTAGAGCAGCTTTTTGGTGTTGTTGTTTTCTGATATCCCGTCCATCCCTTATTATGGTGAGAAAAATATGCAATAACATTAGTATTACATTTTAGCAAATATTATAGTTAGGCCTAAGGATCCGTACAAATGTAGACATTCCCTAGTATTTGGCATTAATGAAATTGTTTCTGCAAAACTGAAGAACAAACAAAGCCTTAAATAACCCGATTAGCGTAACAAGACTAACATATCCGATTTGCGAAGTGATTATGCTACCGATAAGTAACAATCACGTGCTGTGAGTAGCTCGGCTGATTGTTCTGTTGGCTTCTGTGCACTGCATTTTACCTCTTAAGATATGGTTGCGCTAGTTTCTTCTCGTCAAGCCTTAACTTCTTCTAAGTTAGATATTCTTTTACAGTAGTTTCATGTCCAACCACTAGTTGTAATGCTCTCACGTCATCTATGGTGTCACTATTCAGGACTGCATAGCCCACTGTGGGCTATGACAGGATTGGAAACGGCATAGTCAGCTCCTTCTCCCAAACGAATCTTCCAAACGGCTTTCCTGAACAATTTCTACAAAATTTTAAAAATAGGATCATTTTCTATTCCAGGAATTTCTATTTCCAAACCAGGTTGATCCGGCGGCTCACTACTGGATAAGAAATTAATTAACTCTGGTCTTTTGTAGAACGGTTTAAGCATATTGACATGAAATATTTGCGATGGCATTTTCTTTCCAGGAACCTTAACAATATAGTTAATATGAGAGATTCTACTCTCAATAGTACCTGAACCAGTCCATTGGACAGCTAACTTATTTGGTCTGGAAGTAGCTAATATCACCTTCTTTAATTGGTCTAGAAGTAGCTAATACTAACTTATTTGGTCTAGAAGTAGCTATACCTGGTTTGGATCAAATCACCTTCTTTAAATTCTCTTTTTACTGCATTCTTATCATACCAGGTTTTCCACTTTATCTGCATTTCTCTCATTCTTTCTACAGCCACTGTTTGGCATTTTTTAAATCGATTTATCAACTGAAAAACATATTTCACGACTGAATTTTCTTCTTCGTCGTCTTCAGGTTTCATCCACTTCTCATACAGCAGGGTAACTGGTGGCCTTAAATTCTTCCCGTGGACTAATTCTGCGGGAGTAAATTCAGTACTTTCATGAGTCACAGTTTGAAGCGCAAATAATGCAAAATGAATGCGCTGTTCCCAATCGGCCGCTGCTTCCAAACACAAGACTCGCCGTATACGTTTAATCGTTCGATGAAATCTTTCAACAGGGTTGCTCCGTAGATGATGAATCGAACTACGTTTTACTTTTATCCCAAATCGTTCCAAAAACTCTGTTGTTAAAGCGCTCATGAAAGAAGTTCCTTGATCACACTGTAGTTCTTTAGGAAACCACATACGACTAAAAATCTGCAGTTACGCATCGATCACTGATACGGACACAATGTCTGTCACAGCCACGGCATCAGGATATTTTGAACACAAGCACATTGCAGTGATAAACGTGTAGTTTAGCGTCCTAAATTATTTCGTCGGAAAAGTTTTAGTACCTAGAAGAAGTGCGACGTACAGATTTTAGAGTATGGGAATTAATGGCAAATGGTGCAGAAATTTCATATTTTAAATGTGATTTTTATCGTAATATTGACCTGTGCGTCCGAACCTGTTAAGAGTAGCTGCGGTAAGCCCAACGCATTGTTCCGGCGAAGATGTGAAGCTTTGATATGTTAATATGAAGGTTCCTTGTTGTGCCGAAAGGACGAGCGGAAGAGTACAAAAGAAAGAGATTACGTTACTGGCTAGTGATACGCTACAGAAAATAGCTCCATATCTTGAGCCCTTTATTTTGTTGTGTCCTGTGCGTTATTGGCAGGAAAACCTGGATAAAACCTCTTGGATTTGCAAAAGATACGTATGAATATGATAGAAACTGACCTGCCAACAAGAAGAACCAAAATTGCAGTGACACAGGAAATCAGGTACGAATGGAAGCTGTTCGAAGCAAAACGAAAAAATATAGTTCCCCAGTTTTCTGTACAACATAGAAGAGGATATTAGTGCTTTCAATTTCGAATCAGGGAATCATATGCGAAAGAACAAAAATTTCTGATCTGCGTTAGAAACAATGACAAAACATGAACGAACTATATTCTGTAACGTATGAGAACAGCATGGTTTGCTCTCCTCTCAAGAAGGTACGCGCTTTGACTTGTAGTCGTCCGCACTTGAATTACAGGCAGCAGGGAATCTTCCTTTCAACAAAGCAATGCTTTTCACGTCGCCGTACCGATGCGTTAGGCCTACCTCAGCGTCTCTTCACATCATCGCACTCACAGATCAATATTACGATAAAAATCTTTAAAACACATTTAAAATATGACATTTCTGTACCATTTGCCTTTAATTTCCATTCTCTAAAATCTGTACGTCGCACTTTTTCCAGGTACTGATATTTTTCCGAAGAAATCTTTTTTCCCGTAGGAGTAGGTGGTAAGGGACCTCACGCATCCAGATTTATCTTTGAAAAACTTTCCTCGATAACTGGTACTAGTTTTAATTGAGTTTTATTTTTTTTATCACCTGATTTTTACTGCTCTTTGAAAATTTTCACAAGATCGCACATAATCTACTCCTTTATAACATCTGGGCCAGAAAAAATATCGGAGTATTCTGTCTTTAGTTTTCGTCACACCTAGGTGAGCTGAGGTTCCTTCATGACACAAAACTTTAAGGCGTTCCCTATATTCTTCAGGAACAACGAGTAGTTCTTTCTCAACACCGGTCTTGCCTACCGTCTGTTTCACTAGTAATTTGTTCTTCAAAATATACGATTCCTTCGACAAATCAGTGGAAGATTTCCCAGCAGTATCGAATAACGGTTTCGACGTTGTGCAGCAGCAAAAGTATCAGAATCTATTTCTAAAAGTGAACATATTGGATCGAGATCATTTTATCTTCTTCGCTTGGCTCATTCTCTGTTTTCGACACTTCAACTTTACTAAGTAAGCTCTCTTTTTTTTTTTTTTTTTTTTTTCTCTTCAAGTTCTTTTCCACTTCTTTCTGAAGCATTAGACTCTTCCCGCAAAAATTTCTGTGACTTAATCTGCACGGCATTTAATTCATGATGAACTAACCCTTTATGTACGTTTTACTGTTGCAGTCGTTGCTGGTATTGTAAGAATACGTAATAAGAGCCTATAAGTTTCAGACATCACTAGATACAGTTTTTTTAAATCATATACTTCAACATGAGATGAAGGGGTTTGCTGCACATTTCGTTGTCAGGGGCTGAGTATAACACAATAAGTTTATTTCGTAGGCGTACTGAATCGAAATGTGTGTTATAAATCTGTAAAAGGGAACTAAATGCTATCTCAGGAAATTTTTCTCTCATCTGTGGAAACCTGTGTGCCTCCAAAAGAGTTTTGAATTCAAGATTTTTGTAATTTCCAAATCGGTCTGTTAGTTGTACAATTAGATTGTCTAAGATTTCATGGAACAAAATTCTGTAAAATACATCTGGGTCTTCATTTCTTCTTTTCCTGGGCTGTTGAGTGGAATTTTCCAAAACGTTTTTCCAGAAATCATCAAATGAATTTTGGCATTTTTATTCTATTACATTTTTCACATCTTCAATTTTTTTGCAGCAATATGCTACATCCAAACTTTTGTTTTGCAGGACATCAAAAAAATATCTGTATGTGAAAAATTTGAGGAAAACACGTACAACAAGAAACATGCTTTGAAACTATTCAAAAACGAAGCACATCACCTAGCCTGTAGAATACTTTCAGAATCCCACCCATCTGAACTATCTAAAATACTTTCAAAAAAATCTGCCAAGTGAACTCTGTTTTCTCTCCCAGTATTCACTAAGCGAGTTGAAAAATTCCACCTGGTAGGGGCCAGTTTGCGTAGTTTTTATTCGTAAAAGACTCAGAGCATTTGTCCTTTTAGGCGGTTTGGAGGATAATGAGCTTATTCGAGATAGTGTAGTAAAAAATGTACCACATTCTGTAATATTGCGCACAGATTGTTGGAGAACTAAATTCAAGACATGACTGTAGCAGTGGACAAATACAGCCTCTGGATATTTTTCTTTAATTTTGGCCTGTAAGCCTCCAACCTCTAACGACATGATAGGAGCTCCATCAAAAGTTTGTCCTATCATTTTATTTGACACTTCATATTCACAAATATTTTGATCCACAAGCTGGAAAAATGTCCCAGCAGTCTTATCGGCACTCACGTCAGAGAACTTCAAAAATCTCTCTTGTATATTCACCTTCCTCGTCAACATAAAAGAAACAAGTCGATACTTGAGATTTGTTTGCTACATCAGATGTTTCATCCAAAAGGATAGAAACAAACTCAGTTTTATTAATCCCCCCCCCCAACAACATCTTTCAAAACACTGCTGATTGCAGCAATTAGGTCATTTTGTATTTCAGGAGATGTACCTCTAAAAACAGTTGATGTTTTTAAATGTTCTTCCAGCTGAGGGTCTTATTGGGCTGTGTAGTTTAAAAGTTCGACGTAATTTCCTTTATTTAGGCAATCATCCGCCTCACTGTGTCCACGGAAAGCCACTTCTTGTTTTGCTAAAAGACAAACGGCTTTTATTAAACAGGATAAAATGTGCCTGTTTTTATTACCTGTTTGTTGTGCCTGGTGACTTCTAGAGTTCTCTGATGATCCAACTGAAGGTCAATCCTGCTGCTTGAATCTCCAAAAGTTTGTAACTTAAAAAACAAGTTATGTGAGCTCTGGTTTTTTCATGTTTTCCCACAGCTTTGCACAAATGATTCAGGTCACAGAATCCGCCATTTGACCACACAGACTTCTCGGTACTAAACAATAGGCAAGGCCAGCAAAATAATCTATTCAAATTTAAGCAGCCTGTTAACGACAATGTTTTTTCATAATTTGCTTCGGTAAAATGCCGCGTGTAAGAACGGTTTTTGTCCTTGTATAATGCAGAAAGATTTGGAAGTTTAGGAACTAGACGGCCTTTTCTTACTAATGCCCCTTTTTCTTGAAATGGTTTGCTTCCGAAAGATGTCTTCAACAATTCATCTATAACACACGGACACGCCATACAGGTCTTGATAAAGAACAGTCATAAAAAAAAAACAGACGAATAAATAAAGTAACAGAATTAGTAACGAAAAAGTCTCAGGCAAACACTCTACAGTCTGTGTACTCTGTAGCACGGTGAAATCTTGCGCCCTCTCCCTGAAATGAGATGGACTTCTTTTCTAGTACGGCGATTCAACCTTGAAGTAGCGCGTGCGCATTAACGCTTCTTTCTCTGCAGGGCGGGAAAACTACACTTCAGCGGGAGCCAGAGGTCTTCGTTCCTGGGCCATTTGGTCACTTGCGCTCTCCGAAATGAGATGGACTTTGGAGCAGCGTGTCCGCATTGACGCTTCTTTCTCTCCGCGGATTGACGTTTCTGACAGCATATTGAATGAAGGACTTCCCTTTTTGATTAAAGCGCGTTGTGAATAATGTTTTTTCTTGAATACAAAACTACGTTCTGCGTGAATTGTTCTAAGAAAAACATTTGCGAAAAATTCCGAAAATTGTTAAAAAGTTAAAAAATAGTTGGTGCATCTGTGATTACCTAGATCCCCTTGAATATACGCCACTGATATACATTCAAAACATTGTTCTCTCCTCCAGCGTTCAAAATTTTCAAAATTCGTAGTTCGAGAAACGTTAAGCTCTCCATAAGCTCGATTTCTTTGAGCTGTGATAGACTCACTTCTACTGCTGTTATCGTACAAGCTTTTTGTTTGCTATTTGGGAACATTCTTCTCTTTTTGCTGAATGTTTACTGAAGCATTTTTCATACTTCCCCAGACATTGTCGTAGTCATCCAACATCTCAGCAAGTTTGGACGATGAGGAAATCTTAGTCCATTCATCAATGAAATGCTCAAGGACTTCTATTGGCACTCGACGTTTCATCTGATCGGTCACCATTAGGTCCAGTAGCTGTTCCAAAGTACAAATTTCAAGACCTGTAATCCATTCAGGGCAATAATTTCGAAGTTCATAGCTAAAATCACGCCACGAAAACTCTGCTTTCTTTTGATGTTTCACAAACCAAATTTTTCTGGATTTAGCTTAAATTTTTTTAACAACAAAATTTTTACGTAATCATAATTATCTGCCTCTTCTTCCGGTTCTCTTGCTATAAGCTGAGTAATCTCACACGGCAGTAATCCCATCAAATGCGAAACACAATCGGTTTTTTTATTTGTGCTTTACGCACTTGCCTTTCGAACAAAATCAAATACAGACTTATGTCGCCTTCCTTAGGATCGAAATTTGGTATCAGACGATGTAGATCAATTTTAGGCCTTCCTGTCATTCCTCCTACAGTTTATTCTAAAACATTACCTTGTGTTCTACTTGCAGCTTCAATTCGTCGTAATTCAAATTCTCTTTCCGCTTTTCTCTTCTATTTCTTCTTTCCTTTTCCGTTCTTCTATTTCTTTTTTCCGTTCTTCGAGTTCCTCTTTATCTATTCTCACACTTATAATTGTGGCTAATACTTCTTTCACGAATTCGTCTTCATACTCTTGACTACCTAACATTATTTTTTTTTAAATTCACTATCTTATAGTCGGGAGATACTTTCTCTCCTAACTCTTCTGCCAAAAGTCGTAAGTCTTCTGTTTTTGCCTTCTCCAAAAATGCCACTTTGCGACAATAAACAGTAAACTGAAATTCAGTGAACTTCTCAACCTACAAAAATTTGTAATAGGGTGCGTCGCATAAATATAGAGACAGTCGACTTTGCGCCGTGAACGCAATGCGAGTATAGGTAGGAAGCTGAAGTGGTATCTAATTAGACATAACCCTGCAACAAACGTTTCGATCCGTCGAGATGACCGGATTGTGTGAAAACAACACCACAAAGTGAAATAGTGTACTATTAGGCGTCTCATAAGTATAAAGACAACTATGTAAAGTAGCCACATGCAAATGAGATGTACAAATTAGAGTGTTGTAAGCACGCGCATGGGCCGTAATTCGGTCCACCCTACAAAAGACAGCGGACCTACCGTCAGACATTCATTTGCCGAAATGTCACGCAACAGTCAACTTTCTGGTGAGGAGGTGGATTGACTGTAGCGAAAATTTGTAAAGCCATGGGGAGGAGTAGGGCAGTCATTTATAAGACTTTATCGAAACGCGGTGCGTTAACTGCCAGTAAACGGCCTGGAAGGCCTCGAATAACAACCAAACGAGGTGATCGTGCCATCATGCGTTTAGTTTCATCCCAAAAATTATCACTACATCAAGTTTCTAGGAGTGTTGGTGTCACCGTCTCAAAGGGCACAGCATTGTGCTCCGTAAAATACGCCGTCTGCCACATCTCACGCGGCGCCACAAGAAGCCACATGCACTGGACGGACGAGTGGATCACAACTATTTTCTTCGATGAGAAAAAGTTCAATCTGGGCGGCCCTGATGGTTGGAACTGCTATTGGTATGATTTAGGACGCGAGCCACGCACCTTCTTCACCAGACAGAAATGAGGGGGATCTGTGATGGTCTGGGGAGCTTTTGCGTTCAATGGGACAACGAATATCGCTTTTCTGCAAGGCAGGCAAAACTCCGAAACGTATCAGGATATACTCAATAGTCACTTTCTACCGTTTGCCGAAACTCTAGCGGGTGTTGATTATCTGTTCCAGCAAGACAATGCCTCTATCCATCGGTCTGCATCAACGAGAAGCTGGTTGAACACTCATCATGTGACCGTAATGGATTGTCCAGCACTCAGTCCAGATCTGAACACTATCGAGAACCTCTGGGGAATCTTAGCTCGTGATGTGTATGCGAATGGACGGCAGTTCTCAAGTGTGGTGGCATTGAAAGAGCAGATTGGATGAAGCTGGTACGCACTCCGTCCAGAACACTTACATCACTTCGTGGACAGCATGCCCAAAATGGGTTTTCAGTGTTATTCGGAACAACGGTTCCACTATTCGTACCGGAGGTGCTCAAGTCTTATATTTTTGAGACAGCGTATTTCTATTTTTCTTTTTTCTTCTATTTGGTGTTGGAATTGTTATTCTTCCGTCAAACTATTGTGCAGCTGCGTGTCCTATGCTATTTTTACTATAAATACGAGGTGTACTAGCTCGTTGTTGTTTCTTTTTTATTTGAGAATTTGTTCTGTCTTTATATTTATGCGACGCACTATACTAACGAATAGTACTGGCGCACAAAATTTCTTGAAAGTCGGTACACTGCAACTTTTATACTGTCGTACATATTGTTAAAGCCACGGGCCTATTATGGTACCGGATAACAGGATGCCAATTTTCTCCGGACGTAATTCGTAAGCTGGATACCTTGTGAGCCAACCAGCCTTCACAGTACACCAAGCGATCAAAAAAGACAATTAAAAAGAGATTTACTTGACACGGAAATAATTATACAGGAATATCATTGGGAGATAAATTCTTTTAAATTCCAGGCTGCTTTGGCCCTTTTTAGTATCTCTGAAATCTGGAAGCTAACTGAAAAGTCTGCCCGTTCAGAAATTTCCAGCGAATAGAGAGCAGTTTCTCTCTGTTCAATATGGGCTACAAAGAAATATAGATAAAGTACCTACGTAATGCTGGAACCTTCGAGTATCCGGCAAGCACCTGGTAATAGCGGAACCTAATTACTTCAGAGGGGGTCCAACTTCTTCAAGAGCTAAAACAATAAAAAAAGAAAGTGATCCAGACAGTGAAAAAAAACCCCGTAGGATATATGAGCTATGTACTCTATATAATCGTACATTTCATAATTCATTATCAATCCACTACGGGATGGTCTCCTCAACTGCTTTTCACAACTTTTTGTCTAGAGCGTGTCACTCCAGCATTCTTTCGAATTTCACCCACCCATCTCCCACGTGGACTTCTTCTGGGTGATTTTCTGAATCTTGGAATACAATCTAAAAATCAGTTGTTCAACGTTGGTCAGTTATAGCAATATGTCCAACGCATTGGCACTTGAGGGTAAGTCTTTACTTTGATCATGATGTCATCAACTCTTGTTATTTTCCTGGTCGATGAGTTCCTCTTTTTTATTTTGTCTTCAAATACCATTCACTGGAAACAGAAAGAAAGGGACGTCATATTGTGCAAAAGCACGACGACCTCTCTCCCATTACGAACTTTTGTTGCCCAGCAACACCAACACGCTTGTTTCCCCGCTCCCATGTATGAACATGGGATCGGTTCCACCACGGTTCCACAAGCAAGGACACTCACACCCCCGACGCAACACCATACAAACCGACGGCGGAGTCTCCTAGAACGACGAAGGGACAAGGCCCTTCGAAACGTTCATGTAGGAGGAAATTCCTCCTTCGGAGGAGACCCCGTGACATAGTCACCCAACGGATGACAACATCAGAGGAGGCAACGGCGGAGAGCAACACGCATCTCCAAAAACGAGGAAGCCTCCCCCTAAAGCCCCGACGCAACACCATACTTACCGACGGCGGAGTATCCTAGAACGACGAAGGGACAAGGCCCTTCGAAACGTTCATGTAGAAGGAAGTCCCTCCTTCTGAGGAGACCCAGTGACATAGCCACCCAATGGATGACAACATCAGAGGAGGCAACGGCGGAGAGCAAGAGGCATCTCCAAAAACGAGGAAGCCTCCCCCCAAAAGACACACACACAGAACCGGCACACGCCAGACAACAACAAAAGACTCCCCAAGGCATTCGACAATAGTTGTTCTTGCAGCAAAAACACACAAATTCGTCCAAGCTCCTGTATCTTCTATGTGACAAAATTCCAAGAAAGGCCTGCGTACAACAAGCAGTAGTATACTTTTCGTTTAATTTCAGTTCCAGTTATTTCTTGTTCGGTCATTTATTTGGCAGATGCATTGGGCTTTCTCATCTCGAGTAGGACACATTCAGACTCTGAACAAAAAAAAAAGAAAAAAAAAAAGTAAAAGAAAACACAAACAGAGAGGAAGGAGAAAAAGAATCGCCCTATTACTTTTAAGTAATTTAAAGAATTCTTTAATGGTATTTTTTAAAGAGAACAACACTACGTGGTGGCAGATTCCATGAAATCTCTCCCCCCTCCCCTCCAACCCTGTAAAAAAACGAATCATATGGGAACCAGAAATCTTTTGTAGAAAGACCCACAGCGACGGGGACCACAAAATTTCGGACGGGGGGGGGAAGAACCCGTGCTTCCTACCATCCGCCGCCCGTGAGCGGAACACACACACACAAATACGTTAATCCTAAACTCCAGGCACTGCTTTCTCACCACCGTGGTAAAAGCCGGCGTCACTCGATGAAACGGTCGGTGCGTTTTCACACACACACACACACACACACACACACATGAGTTTTCTCTCCTCCTGGGGCGCATAGAGGCTGCGATGATGAACTTCTGTCTCCCTCTCCGGCACAGGGGAGGGGGAGCTCTTCAGCTCTCTCGACGAAGAAAAGCTTTACTCCCTTTTTGTTTGGGGCGAGGTGGTCCTGTCTCTTAGCTGCCGCACCCCTTTTTTAACTGAATGAAAAAGTGCGACGCGCAATATTTTAACATTACATCCACGAGTGTTTTATTTATTTGTATGTGTATGCGTGTTTTTTTTTTTTTTTTCCTGTGTGCGTGTTTTGGTGGAGTGGGTGCCTTGGGGAGGTTTTTTTTTTTTTGTCTGGTGTGTGTCTGGCGTGTCCCGGTTCTGTGTGTGTCTTTATGGGGGAGGCTTCCTCGTTTTTGGAGATGCCTCTTGCTCTCCGCCGTTGCCTCCTCTGATGTTGTCATCCGTTGGGTGACTTTGTCACTGGGTCTCCTCCGAAGGAGGAACTTCCTACTACATGAACGTTTCGAAGGGCCTTGTCCCTTCGTCGTTCTAGGAGACTCCGCCGTCGATTTGTATGGTGTTGCGTCGGAGCTTTAGGGGAGGCTTCCTCGTTTTTGGAGATGCCTCTTGCTCTCCGCCGTTGCCTCCTCTGATGTTGTCATCCGTTGGGTGACTATGTCACGGGGTCTCCTCCGAAGGAGGAATTTGCTCCTACATGAACGTTTCGAAGGGCCTTGTCTCTCCGTCGTTCTAGGAGACTCCGCCGCCGGTTTGTATGGTGTTGCGTCGGAGGTGTGAGTGTCCTTGCTTGTGGAACCGTGGTGTGTGTATCGGGGCGTGTGTGAAACACCGGTGGAACCGATCCCATGTTCATACATGGGAGCGGGGAAACAAGCGTGTTGGTGTTGCTGGGCAACAAAAGTTCGTAATGTTAGAGAGGTCGTCGTGCTTCTGCACAATATGACGTCCCTTTCTTTCTGTTTCCAGTGAATATTATTCGAAGACAAGGTAGGACTGCAAACGGCACAATAGATGTCGCGGCAAAAAATGTAATTATCGTAACAGAATTGAAAGTAGAGCCGAGTCTCATCTTATATTGTGAAGAAAACAATGACAACATATGCGTACAAACCTAAGTTATGGAATCTGCAAAGGAAAAGTGAACGATCTGTAAGGAATAAGCTAGAATAATGCCACTTATTAGAACGCTATGGGAAACTGAAAGATGCAAACCAAAAAAAAAAATCCAGAAAAAGATAGGTTTATGATGTCTTCCACTCTGCTCAAATCGACAAATTCACTTGGTATGTGGTGATTCCTGGGAACCCCAGCTGTCAATCAACGGTAGTTATCTTGCAGGTCGAGGCTGTGCTGCAGTCGACTTCATGAGTTACAGCTTATTACAGTTTGTGTTTTGTCAATATATCCTTACTTTATGGCCAGGGAAGACGGAAAGAACATTTATGTTGTATTATTAATCTGTATTTGTGTATATTAGTTTGTTTTTGCGGGTAATTCTTTGGATTAAAGGATATTCGGGCCGGCAGATAGAGCGCCATCTTCTGGGCGCATGAGAAGTTCCACAATGACACTTTTTCCACTATTATTTTCCAAACCCACTAGATGGCAACCCATGCGGGCTCGCTAAAGTCTCTCTTTGGATGAAGTCTCCCTGAGGTAAAGAGGGTTTTCACCCCATTAAGTTCAGATGACGATAAATTTACATTATTTTCAAGTGACGATAAAAGAAACAGAAAATAAGAAACTATCACAAAAATAGAAACCATTTACCTTTCATATCATATCAGAAATCTTCAGAAACTCTTGTTAGATAACCGAGATAAATTCCAAGTTATTCTGATATTTCGGGTGCAAAACCTTTGCGCATTTATTGAATCCAAAGAACATTGTATTGAAAATACGAGATGATCATTAAGAATGTCTGAACCAGCTCAAGACGTGTGAAACACATCTTTTATGTTTGGAAACCAACGCGAAATAAATGAATGCAGTAATCTCACTACAAAATAAATTTATAAATATATTACAAATAACGAGGAGTTTCACAGTGTTGATCATTTAACACAACTCATGTACTTGGAAGAGCGCAAGCTTTTCTGTTGCAAACTAACATGCCTGGCGGCCAACTTCCTATCCTAGAAAAGTGATTGGAAGCGACAGCGACTTTAGGAGACTGAGTATGAAATCCTATGTGTAGAAATGGATCGTACACAAGAATCTGTGTTATATTAACTAAAACACTAATGAACCAAATGTTCATATGCGATTTTAAATGGGTAAAACACAAAAGTTCATTTTCTTTAGAAAAAAGAGTTATAAACTAATATAAAGATAGATTCAGGAGTGCTCTCTTCACAGCCTGCTTGTTTTGTTTGTCTCTCTCTATATTTTAGTAAATGACAGGCTTTCTCATATTAACTTTCTTCTTGCTTTGGTTGTCTTTAAGATGTCACGGCATTAGGCATGTCACTACAAGGTGATCTTAATTGAGATTGCACGCGTACGCCTTGTCTCTTTTCTCGGTCTACATCTTTCAGTGCATATAGCTACAATTGACCGGAAACTGCCTAATGCAGTGAAAGAGAAGTCGGGCGAAGAGCAAAATAAGGACGCATGTAACTAGCTTATATTTAAAAAAGAGAGAGAAAAAAAATGGTTATCACAAGGGTTTGCCGTGTATTCAATGTGTTGCACATATTTATGTCTTTGCACTCAAAATTTCATGTTTTTCGCCCGATGGACCCGAGCACATTTAACCTGGAAAAACCCTTTTTAGGGAAGTGCCCTTTCCAATAGGTTGTGCCCGGTGAAGGGAGATTGTGACAATATCCCAAGAAGATGCATTTGCATCACACCGTGATTAGTTCTTAATACAAAGGGAAGCAGAACCCTTTCTATGGAAGTGCCCTTTCCGATAGGTGGTGCCCGGTGAAGGGAGATTGAGACAATATCCCAAGGAGATGCATTTTGCATCACACCGTGATTTGTTCTTAATACAAAGAGAAACAGAACCATGTGTAGGGACATGCCATTTCCAATAGGTGGTGAATGGTGAAGGGAGATTCAGACAATATTACAAGGAGATGCATTTGCATCACACCGTGATTAGTTCTTAATACAAAGAGAAGCAGAACTCTTTTTATGGAAGTGCCCTTTCCGATAGGTGGTGCCCGGTGAAGGGAGATTGTGACAATATCCCAAGGAGATGCATTTTGCATCACACCGTGATTAGTTCTTAATACAAAGAAAGCAGAACCGTTTCTATGGAAGTGCCCTTTCCGATAGGTGGTGCCCGGTGAAGGGAGATTGAGACAATATCCCAAGGAGATGCATTTTGCATCACACCGTGATTAGTTCTTAATACAAAGAGAAACAGAACCATGTGTAGGGACATGCCATTTGCAATAGGTGGTGAACGGTGAAGGGAGATTCAGACAATATTACAAGGCGATGCATTTGCATTACACCGTGATTAGTTCTTAATACAAAGAGAAGCAGAACTCTTTTTATGGAAGTGCCCTTTCCGATAGGTGGTGCCCGGTGAAGGGAGATTGTGACAATATCCCAAGGAGATGCATTTTGCATCACACCGTGATTAGTTTTTAATACAAAGAAAGCAGAACCGTTTCTATGGAAGTGCCCTTTCCGATAGGTGGTGCCCGGTGAAGGGAGATTGAGACAATATCCCAAGGAGATGCATTTTGCATCACACCGTGATTTGTTCTTAATACAAAGAGAAACAGAACCATGTGTAGGGACATGCCATTTCCAATAGGTGGTGAATGGTGAAGGGAGATTCAGACAATATTACAAGGAGATGCATTTGCATCACACCGTGATTAGTTCTTAATACAAAGAGAAGCAGAACTCTTTTTATGGAAGTGCCCTTTCCGATAGGTGGTGCCCGGTGAAGGGAGATTGTGACAATATCCCAAGGAGATGCATTTTGCATCACACCGTGATTAGTTCTTAATACAAAGAAAGCAGAACCGTTTCTATGGAAGTGCCCTTTCCGATAGGTGGTGCCCGGTGAAGGGAGATTGAGACAATATCCCAAGGAGATGCATTTTGCATCACACCGTGATTAATTCTTAATACAAAGAGAAACAGAACCATGTGTAGGGACATGCCATTTGCAATAGGTGGTGAACGGTGAAGGGAGATTCAGACAATATTACAAGGCGATGCATTTGCATTACACCGTGATTAGTTCTTAATACAAAGAGAAGCAGAACTCTTTTTATGGAAGTGCCCTTTCCGATAGGTGGTGCCCGGTGAAGGGAGATTGAGACAATATCCCAAGGAGATGCATTTTGCATCACACCGTGATTAGTTCTTAATACAAAGAGAAACAGAACCATGTGTAGGGACATGCCATTTCCAATAGGTGGTGAACGGTGAAGGGAGATTGTGACAATATCCCAAGGAGATGCATTTGCATCACACCGTGATTAGTTCTTAATACAAAGGAAGCAGAACCCTTTCTATGGAAGTGCCCTTTCCGATAGGTGGTGCCCGGTGAAGGGAAATTGAGACAATATCCCAAGGAGATGCATTTTGCATCACACCGTTATTAGTTTTTAATACAAAGAGAAACAGAACCATGTGTAGGGACATGCCATTTCCAATAGGTGGTGCCCGGTAAAGGGAGATTGAGAAAATATTAAAAGGAGATGCATTTTGCATCACAGTGTGATTAGTTCTTAATACAAAGAGAAGCAGAACCCTTTTAGGGAACCTCCCTTTCCGATAGGTGGTGCCCGGTGAAAGGAGATTGAGACAATATCCCAAGGAGATGCATTTTGCATCACACCCTGATTAGTTCTTAATACAAAGAGAAACAGAACCATGTGTAGGGACATGCCATTTCCAATAGGTGGTGCCCGGTAAAGGGAGATTGAGAAAATATTAAAAGGAGATGCATTTTGCATCACAGTGTGATTAGTTCTTAATACAAAGAGAAGCAGAACCCTTTTTAGGGAACCTCCCTTTCCGATAGGTGGTGCCCGGTGAAGGGAGATTGAGACAATATCCCAAGGAGATGCATTTTGCATCACACCCTGATTAGTTCTTAATACAAAGAGAAACAGAACCATGTGTAGGGACATGCCATTTCCAATAGGTGGTGCCCGGTAAAGGGAGATTGAGAAAATATTAAAAGGAGATTGCATTTTGCATCACAGTGTGATTAGTTCTTAATACAAAGAGAAGCAGAACCCTTTTTAGGGAACCTCCCTTTCCGATAGGTGGTGCCCGGTGAAGGGAGATTGAGACAATATCCCAAGGAGATGCATTTTGCATCACACCGTGATTAGTTCTTAATACAAAGAGAAACAGAACCATGTGTAGGGACATGCCATTTCCAATAGGTGGTGCCCGGTAAAGGGAGATTGAGAAAATATTAAAAGGAGATGCATTTTGCATCACAGTGTGATTAGTTCTTAATACAAAGAGAAGCAGAACCCTTTTAGGGAACCTCCCTTTCCGATAGGTGGTGCCCGGTGAAGGGAGATTGAGACAATATCCCAAGGAGATGCATTTTGCATCACACCCTGATTAGTTCTTAATACAAAGAGAAACAGAACCATGTGTAGGGACATGCCATTTCCAATAGGTGGTGCCCGGTAAAGGGAGATTGAGAAAATATTAAAAGGAGATGCATTTTGCATCACAGTGTGATTAGTTCTTAATACAAAGAGAAGCAGAACCCTTTTTAGGGAACCTCCCTTTCCGATAGGTGGTGCCCGGTGAAGGGAGATTGAGACAATATCCCAAGGAGATGCATTTTGCATCACACCGTGATTAGTTCTTAATACAAAGAGAAACAGAACCATGTGTAGGGACATGCCATTTCCAATAGGTGGTGCCCGGTAAAGGGAGATTGAGAAAATATTAAAAGGAGATGCATTTTGCATCACAGTGTGATTAGTTCTTAATACAAAGAGAAGCAGAACCCTTTTTAGGGAACCTCCCTTTCCTATAGGTGGTGCCCGATGAAGGGAGATTGAGACAATATCCCAAGGAGATGCATTTTGCATCACACCCTGATTAGTTCTTAATACAAAGAGAAACAGAACCATGTGTAGGGACATGCCATTTCCAATAGGTGGTGCCCGGTAAAGGGAGATTGAGAAAATATTAAAAGGAGATGCATTTTGCATCACAGTGTGATTAGTTCTTAATACAAAGAGAAGCAGAACCCTTTTTAGGGAACCTCCCTTTCCGATAGGTGGTGCCCGGTGAAGGGAGATTGAGACAATATCCCAAGGAGATGCATTTTGCATCACACCGTGATTAGTTCTTAATACAAAGAGAAACAGAACCATGTGTAGGGACATGCCATTTCCAATAGGTGGTGCCCGGTAAAGGGAGATTGAGAAAATATTAAAAGGAGATGCATTTTGCATCACAGTGTGATTAGTTCTTAATACAAAGAGAAGCAGAACCCTTTTAGGGAACCTCCCTTTCCGATAGGTGGTGCCCGGTGAAGGGAGATTGAGACAATATCATAAGGAGATGCATTTTGCATCACACCCTGATTAGTTCTTAATACAAAGAGAAACAGAACCATGTGTAGGGACATGCCATTTCCAATAGGTGGTGCCCGGTAAAGGGAGATTGAGAAAATATTAAAAGGAGATGCATTTTGCATCACAGTGTGATTAGTTCTTAATACAAAGAGAAGCAGAACCCTTTTTAGGGAACCTCCCTTTCCGATAGGTGGTGCCCGGTGAAGGGAGATTGAGACAATATCCCAAGGAGATGCATTTTGCATCACACCGTGATTAGTTCTTAATACAAAGAGAAACAGAACCATGTGTAGGGACATGCCATTTACAATAGGTGGTGCCCGGTAAAGGGAGATTGAGAAAATATTAAAAGGAGATGCATTTTGCATCACAGTGTGATTAGTTCTTAATACAAAGAGAAGCAGAACCCTTTTTAGGGAACCTCCCTTTCCGATAGGTGGTGCCCGGTGAAGGGAGATTGAGACAATATCCCAAGGAGATGCATTTTGCATCACACCGTGATTAGTTCTTAATACAAAGAGAAACAGAACCATGTGTAGGGACATGCCATTTCCAATAGGTGGTGCCCGGTAAAGGGAGATTGAGAAAATATTAAAAGGAGATGCATTTTGCATCACAGTGTGATTAGTTCTTAATACAAAGAGAAGCAGAACCCTTTTTAGGGAACCTCCCTTTCCGATAGGTGGTGCCCGGTGAAGGGAGATTGAGACAATATCCCAAGGAGATGCATTTTGCATCACACCCTGATTAGTTCTTAATACAAAGAGAAACAGAACCATGTGTAGGGACATGCCATTTCC
Source organism: Macrothele yani (assembly GCA_039090855.1). Lineage (NCBI taxonomy): Eukaryota > Metazoa > Arthropoda > Arachnida > Araneae > Macrothelidae > Macrothele > Macrothele yani. The sequence goes on along the minus strand of CM077032.1, from coordinate 52,120,326 downwards.
AATAGGTGGTGCCCGGTAAAGGGAGATTGAGAAAATATTAAAAGGAGATGCATTTTGCATCACAGTGTGATTAGTTCTTAATACAAAGAGAAGCAGAACCCTTTTTAGGGAACCTCCCTTTCCGATAGGTGGTGCCCGGTGAAGGGAGATTGAGACAATATCCCAAGGAGATGCATTTTGCATCACACCGTGATTAGTTCCTAATACAAAGAGAAACAGAACCATGTGTAGGGACATGCCATTTCCAATAGGTGGTGCCCGGTAAAGGGAGATTGAGAAAATATTAAAAGGAGATGCATTTTGCATCACAGTGTGATTAGTTCTTAATACAAAGAGAAGCAGAACCCTTTTTAGGGAACCTCCCTTTCCGATAGGTGGTGCCCAGTGAAGGGAGATTGAGACAATATCACAAGGAGATGCATTTTGCATCACACCCTGATTAGTTCTTAATACAAAATGTTTATGACTGAAACCTCGGATTGTTATATTTACGATGAGTCATCTCAGCTTTATCCTTGCTATGTGTGGCTAATGTAACAAGGGTGTCGAAACTATAAAAGCTTTTCGTTTAGCCGTATACTTGCTCATTAGAGTTACCCTTTTCCATCCAATGAAAATACTCAACACTCAATCCACACTTTCTTTCATGTGTTGATTAATTGCAAATTCCGTTTTAAAGAAAGAAGAAAGATCTGAACAATTGTTCATCGATCAGCTCTTTTAAGGCAATGTAATGTTTGCCGAATTTATCGTTGCAAATAAATAAACTTTAGCTTAGTCGAAAATTCGTATGTTCTTTAGGACTGAATAAACAGGTCGCAGAAGTAAAAGTAGAGACTTGGACGTCACAAAGTTCACTTCAAGTGAGTAAGAACAAAGAAGCGGAGGCCTTGTCATCAAAGGGGAGATAAAAATCTGATTCCACTGTTTCAAGGTAATTTTTAAAAATCAAATAGGAAAACTAGATTGAGACTGTTATACAAATAAATATTTTGAAATAAAAAAATGCTTCACAGCAAACAATGACAAAGTAGACAGAATGGTAAATACTTTGAAAAAATACCCCCGGAAAATAATAAAAAAATTTATTTATATATTTAAATTTAAAAGCAATTAAATTCTCTTTTTAAACCACTTCATATCTTAATAATATGTTGCCCGCAAGCATGGGCGACAACTGGATTTTATCGGCAAACAGGAACCGTGGTAGGGATGGGCGACGTTTTTTTCGATCTGCAGCAGTAAGTACGCAATAGATGCTCAAAATTTCTGTTCAATATAACAGTGAATACTCACCAATAACATCTGGGAACTAATAATATATATTTAAATGATCGGTGCTTTAGTTGAAAATAAACTGAAAAACTCGCACTTTTCAACCTGGACCAGTAAATCTGCTTACGATTTGTAAACTCTCTCTTTAATATAACAGTGATACTCACCAGTTTAACAACAATTAACATAATATTTGTTAAAACGATCGGTGGGAACCTCGTTGTTTTTTCGATGTATTGGTGTAAACCACGATGTCTTGCTAACAAGCGGAAGATTCTGATCTTTCTGATCTGCAGCAACGAATGGGCATATCGGTGGGTAAAATCTCTGTTCAATATAATGGTGATTGCTCACCAATTCAACCCCAAGTAACTAATAATAATTCTTAAAAGCCTCGATGGTTTTACGATGTTGCGGTGGAAACCTCGATGTTTTTTCGATGCATCGGCTCGCATACCTTCGAGGAAAGGATATCGGCTTTCGCCAACGAATCAAGTAAAACAACCAATAGGAAGGTGATATTTCTTTCCTCTGTATAGTTAGGAATGCAATAAAAAAAATGCATTTACTTTTCATAGAAGATATTATCTTCCAGTTCCGAACATCGGTCGCGAAACCTCGGTGTTTTTTCGATATATCGGCTTCTGCTGCATCGAGGTTAAAACATCGAGGTTTTTTGCGCATTCCTAATCTGTATCCTCAAATTAGTCACGTGGCGAAATCACAATCCACAGGAATCTTTCATTAATCCTTACTCCGAAGCACGGTATCTGGATAAGTCAGGTGACACATCTCTTCGTGCTGTCAAAAGTTTGAAAAACGGACTGTTAATGTCACAGCTCGCCAAGGGGCGTTCAGGCTAACCATTACAGGATTACATGCTGTTTAAGATTTCATCAGTGCAAAATCGATATTTATGTTGATTATTCTTTTATTAATTACTTTGTGTAATTATATTGTATGGAGTTCCAGAAAATTTGAAGTTTCTATGCAGAAGGTAAACAACGTCAACTCTGTTTTTACTTAACGGGAGATAAATTTATAGTGTAGCTAAATGTCGGACTAGAATCTGTTCAGTTCTGTTTTAGGTATGGGCGAAAGTGTTTTGTACCGAACTATAGGTTATCGGTTTTGTACCGAACTATAGGTTATCGGACAGGTTATGCAGCATATAAAGAACTTGCATCAACCTTTATTGACCCAACTGTAACATAACAAAGAATTACTAGGGACGTTGGGGGTTGTGGCAAGGAGGTATGTATGGTAATGGCGGAGTTGTTATGAAGCGGACGAATGATTGTTGTTATGAAATAAAAGTTTATGTTCTTGAATGGAATTCGTTACTGCTTAAAAGTAAGCTCGTGTCTCTTATTAAGGCTTAATATGTAACACCAACAGAGTTGGAAAAATGGCGCCAAACATTAGAATGTGATGCATTTTCCACAGCTTACAATGTGGAAAATGTCTATGTTAAGAGCATTAATCGTTGTTTAAATGTAGGATCACAAATTTTATCCCTTGATATCAAATATGTTCATCATACTATATGCACGCAAGTCGGGAAAATCTCCGCCGAGAAAAAGCAGCCATTTTGACACGATGCACTTTCTCTGCGGTTATCGCCAGCACAGATGGAGGGAGCGCCGTATTCATTAGTACGATTACGTACAAAAATAAAACAAATGTGTAAGATATATTGTTTATTACAAAATGAAAACATCAATAGTGAATGATTTCTCGAGCTGAAGATTAATCAAAATTATTTTTTGCGAAAATTCCAGGTTTAAATAGCTCCTCCGAATGTACAGCACCATTTCATTTTACAAGAAGTGCAGTATTTTCGACGATAAAACGTTATCTATTGTCTCAGTAAAAAACTCATCATCGTCTGCTCAGGAATCTTCACTTAGAGTAACTCACACTGGCCAATATATATAACGCTTATTTGACGAATTCAATGTGATAGGCACAAAAGTGCATGTTTGAGAACCGGTCCAGGTTATTGTTTTTTAATTCCAAGCAAAATAGTATTCCTAAAATACGAACGTTTCTACTGCTTCCTCCCATAAGAAAGCATAGTTGTATCAAATAATCGGCCAACACGTTCGTCGCGCCATCTAGTAAGAAGTGACATTAACGGGCGATTTTTGTTTCCAGAGTCGTATCACCTGATTATCATACACCTTGTACCGCAGTCGGCACTTCGCTTAGTAATTCTCGTTCCGAGTTCTCAAGAGGATTCGTGTTTCCGAAATTTCCACTGACAGACTAATTAGGCACTTGTATTCTAAGTTACTTTTCATAGCAATTTTAGTTAGTTTTCATAGGTATTTTAGTTTCTTTTCATAGGAAAGTAACGGAGAAACATTAAATATGAAATCTTTTGACTCCCGAAAAGCAGATAGTAGTCAAGCTCGCATATGAAAAATTTTCGAGAGCAGATAGTAGTCAAGCTCGCATATGAAAAATTTTCGAGAGCAGATAGTAGTCAAGCTCGCATATGAAAAATTTTCGAGAGCAGATAGTAGTCAAGCTCGCATATGAAAAATTTTCGAGAGCAGATAGTCAAGCTCGCATATGAAATCTACCCGATTTCAGAAGGATTTTATGAAAAATCCTTGTGAAATCGGGTAGATACGTGCCGGAGTAAATGTGTACCCGATTGGTCTACAAGCACAACAAAAACGCGAAATGAAAATATATTTTTAAAATGAAAAAGTTATGATTTTCTTTTATTCTAGAGGGTCTCAAAACTCTCTAGAATAAGAGAAAATCTCTAGAGGGTTGGTAAATGTTATAAATCTCTTCGCCATGTTTCTGTAATTGGAAGCGTTCTTTCGAGGAGGTTGCAAATGACGAGGGTACAAAAACCAGTCCCACATGGATCCTTGTACATGATACATGTGGATCCTTGTACTGTTGAGCATACTCCAGGTATAGAGGGTTTCAGATGAATCACACAAAAAATCATTTGGTTGACCACGATGTGGAATATTTATTACGACGGAATTATCGTCTTCCCTCAGAACACTGATTTGAGGTGATGATCCGCATCATGAAACAGTTCTTTCCTGGTACGTAATAAATCTAATTTATTTATTGTACCAGAAAGACAGGTTTTCATTGTTGTGGAAACACATGTGTTCCGTTACAGTAAATGTCCAAAATACAGCACAAACACTTTCGTTTCAGAAATAACCACGCAAGCGTATTTCATTTCTCCCGAAAAATGGCAGCACGTTACCAGTATTGTGTCATTTGTAGCAGACCACGGGGACAGCAAGCCGCTTTGACTTTTACGATTGAAACCTCCGATTGTTATATTTACGTTGAGTCATCTCAGCTGTATCCCCGCTGTCTGAGGCTGATGTAACAAACGTGTCGAAAATCTGACAAATCTTTATTTAGCTGTATACTTGCTCATTCACAACCCCCTTTGCAATGCAATGAAAATACTCCTTACCCAACCCACAGTTTCTTTCATCTTTTAATTAATTGCAAATTCCGTTTTAAGGAAAGATCCGAACAACTGTTTTTTGACCATCTCTTTTAAAACAATGTAATATTTGGCGAATTTATGCTGGCAAATGAACTTTGGCTTAATCGCAAATTCGTATGTTCCGTAGGACTGGGTAAACACTGATTGATTCATAACTAGAAATTAAATTCAGTCTGTTATACAGTACAAATAGATATTTGAAATAGAAAAATGCTTTACCAGAAACACTAACAAAGGACACAAAGCCTTAATATGAAAGAAAACATAATTATATATGTATATATGAAATTTAAGTTAGTGTTAGACCATGTTTTTAAACTTTCTGAAAGAAAATACTGATTCTCAACCGTTGGAATTTCCAGAGTACGTGTCTGGCCGCCGGCGTGGAGCACCGAGCACGGTGTTGGCGGCAGTACGTGAGCAAGGTAAATAGATAGTACAGGTAGGTCCATAAGCCGATCGAGCAGCCCTGTGACGTCAAAGGTGCACAGAATCCAAAGGATCGAAGTTTCTGCTTAGCGTTTTATAAACTTTTGAGAACACTTTGGGATTAAAACAGTCAAGTGTCAAGTCTTCTTATGGCAAACTCTTAATTTAAATATTTCAGAATATGTTCCACGGCATTAATGGGCAGTATCTTCAAATACATGGCAAAAAACTATATTTCGATTTACAAAAGAAATCTAACTATATTGAAAAACTAAATGTTGAACAACCAGAATTTGCGCTTAGAAACTTTTTAAAGTCAAAAATAAAATCGCAAAAAAATTAAGTAATTAAGTAGACAGTATAAAAGATGCAATTCTGCCATTTAATACAAACCATGCAAATACTTTTGCCACTTCATTATATTCATTATATTCAGTTGCTGATTGGATTCCAAACGGGACGGTCGCATGTTGTGTGGTCTCCCGCCAGTTATCTGTCTCTGCAACTTTTTGCCTCTTCGGAAGATTTCTTTCGTCGCATCTGAGATAGTTTCTGGGTTACCAGTCTATTGTATTCAGTCCGGTTAGGAGATCTTTTAGTAGCAAAGCTTTTTTCAAAGCTCTATTAAAATTTTTCCGAATCCACTTCTCTCCCGTTGAAAATTTCGTTGCGCAAAAGGATTGCCGACGCTGAAGATGCAGGAATAGAATCTGATGCTGAACAAGAAGTTAGCCGTTTCATCCCCCCTATAACTGGAATCTGTAGCACAACTGAGGAAGAAAATGGTCTTAGAAGATCCAGGAGGATAAGGTGTTTACCTCCTGAATTGAACAACAGTGTTCAAAAAAAGACCAGGAAAAGTAAGAAGGTAAGTATGAGGTCTCTGAAACCTCAATTGTCGGGTGGAGATACCGACGGATTCCCCTCTGGGGATAGTTTTTTTATGAAAAAAAATAGATCAGATAATCCTGCGGGACCTGACTATTTTATGTCGGGTGGAGATACCGACGGATTCCCCTATGGGGATGGGTTTTTTTAGAAAAAAAAAATAGATCAAATAATCCTACGGGTGGAGTTACCGACGGATTCTCCTGTGGGGATGGTTTTGCTGAAAAAAATAGATCAGATAATCCTGCGGGACCTGGAGTAAGTAGGGACTTTTCCAGCGATGGAGAAGATAATTCTAGTGTGGAAAGCGCTGACGTCTCAGAGAACAAGGAAGGTGAGTCTGAATTCTCTGACACCAGTTCTACGCTGGAGGGTGTTCTCAGTGAAAGCGGAAGTAGTGATAGTTGCGATGGTGACATATTCCCCGAATTTGGTCATAACGATGTTCTTATTGAGGGTCAAGTGCAGAATCAGTGTGTTGAAAAGTGTCAAAGTGAAGGAGAAAGTGAAGCCCAGTGTTTTAGTGAAATCGGCGGAACTTTGGTTTCCAGTGAGGACCCTGTGCATAGCATGTTTCCGGGTCTCCCCAATGACCCTAGTCATTGGGAAGAAACGGAAATGACTGCATCCGCCCTTTTGGCCAAAACCAAGGGGCAGCGGTACACCTCCGCGGCCGTGGATAGCCAGGACGGGCGGCCTCCCGAAAGAGAAGCCGCGTGCCCTACTCCACCCTCAGACGGGCAGAAGCAGCCCGTTCGGGGTCCCGGAGGCTCACCTTCGCTTAGTGTTCCCACTACTGCGGGCGGCGGCCACGTTGTCGCCGGCTCTGAGGCGAAGCCGGAGGCCCCCGGGACGTTCTGGGGTCCTCCAGCAGGACCGCTGAACGTCGGCGTCGGGAGTGAGGAGAATCAATGCTCGGATGCTGCGGTTGTAAACGGTAAGTTTTGGGCGAGTACTGATATCGAAGTGGATGACGAGAATACTGACTCCCTTTGTGCTGACCTGCAACGTCAGTATCAGAACAAGAAAAAAAGAACTGGGAAAGAGTTTACTGCGGCCAATTTTAAAGCGGTTAACGATCTTGCTGCCGCTGCCTCTGTAATGTTGCATGGCACGGGACATGTGATTCCAACAGCGAATGGCCAAGTTCTTCGAGAAGAAAGGTCGACAAGAAGTGTGGGTAAGAAGGATAGTACCAAACAGTAACTTGGTTGCGGTTCCTCTCTCTCCTAGGTTGGAGTATGGGTTTTGCATTTTTTCTCTGTGTTTGTTGTTGTAAATCTTTCTTTTTTCAGGACCAGGTAAGTATGAACTCTGGTAGAGTTAATTTTGCCGGCACAAACATTAGGGTTGGTTCCTTGAACGTTCAGGGCCTCAATTCGGAGGCGAAGCAGTGTTGGCTCGAAGGGTTCTTTCGCCAGAATAATCTGGACTTCCTCATGATTCAGGAAACCCACTATAAGGACAGGGAACAGATTTTTGCTTTTCGCAGAAGGTCCGGTCTCAGATTTAGGTACTCGCTTGGGAGTACTGGTTACACGGGAGTTGCTATAATTTACAAAGAGAAGTTTGAAAGAGATATCACTCACTTTGAATCGGACGGGGAAGGTCGGGTGATCTCACTTACCGTCCACAGTAGGAAAATCTCAATGAAACTTGTGTGTATTTACGCTCCTAATAAGGGTAATATGCAGATGTCGTTCTATAATGAACTTCCGCATTTCATCAGAAGTTCGGAAGATGTGTTGATTGTTGGCGGGGATTTTAATGCGGTCGCCGACTGCGACCTCGACAGGGCCGGAACCAGTAGGTGGTCGAAAGCTTATGGGAACGTGGTTAGGGTCCTCCTGGATAGCCAGGGGCTGTGCGATGCCTGGAGGAGACTTAACCCCAGTATTCCGGGTTATACCTGGTTTAGAGGGGGCAGCGCTTCCCGCCTGGATATGTTTCTTGTGTCGAAGATTGACTGGATTGACAGGATTGAGATCTTTGGTCCGAACTCTCCACTGTTGTATGTTTCGGACCACTCTGCCGTCCTGATGGACGTGTGTGTGCCGGTTCCGAGAGAGAGGGGCTACCCCGTGGCGTTTGAACATCTCCATGTTAGAAGATGAAGATACGCTAGTGCACCTTCGCTCGATCCTGAACGCGGGCGCAGGCACGATCACTGACGATGAGTGCGGTGTGTGGGAACGGACCAAGGAGGAGGTGAAGGATTTCCTTTCTCAGAAGGGTAGACAGTTGGCCACGTCGAAGAGGAAGCGCCACATGATTTTGATGAACATTCTTAATGCGGCGATTCGAGGTGATAAAGATGGGTGTAATTCCTCTCTGATTACTAATATCAGGAGCGAAATTAGTCACTTCTATCGGGAGGAAGGATCGGCGGTCAAGTTGAATGGGGCCTTGGAAGCGCTGCGGCAGGAGAGTGATATTAACTTCATCTACCGGAAAGTCGAGACGGAGAGGGTTAGGGAGAACCTTCAATGCCTCGACATTGACGGTAGGGAGGTCCGGGATCTTCCCGATATCCTGCAGGCGGCGGCGGAATTTTATGGCAGGTTATTTGACAAAGAGGAAGTGCAGCCTGAGGTCATGGAAACTTGGCTGGAAGGTACTCCGAGAATTTCGGATGAAGATAGGGAGTTGTTGGAAGGGAAATTCACCGAAACTGAAGTCAGGTGGGCGATCCTGAACCTCAAGCCCAGAAAGTCGCCGGGTATTGACGGGCTTCCGGCCGAATTTTACAAGAAATTTCTTAATATTTTGGTCCCCTGGTTATGCAGGATTTATAACAACATTGCTGACAAAGGTATTATGTCTAAGTCTATGAGGAGTAGTGTTGTGACTCTTCTTTCCAAAACCCCCGACGATCCTGCTCGTGATCTTGCTGGATGGAGGCCGGTGTCTCTGTCTACCATTGATTATAAGATCATGGCGGCGATCGTCAACGCGAGGCTTTCGCGGGTGGCAGAGAAGCTAGTGGGCGTTGGGCAGACGTGTAGCATCCGTGGTAGGCGGATGTACCATAATATTCGGTGTGTGAGGGACATGATTGCTTATATCGGAGACAGGGATGTTAAGTTGGGAATGTTTTCCGCGGATCAGAGTAAGGCCTTTGACCGTGTTTCTCACGAGTTTATTAGAAAGATGCTGGAAGCCCACGGCTTCGGAGAGTTTTTCCGAAGAACGGTGGACTCTTTATACAGGGACCTCAACGGAAGAGTTATTATTTCTGGCCGTCTTTCTCACCTCTTTGAGGTTAGAAGAGGTGTGAGACAAGGCTGCCCACTCTCCCCGTTGTTGTTTGTCTTGGTCATTGAGACCATTTTAAGGAAGGTTCAAGCTCATCCTAGCATTCAGGGAGCCCACATCCCTGGCTGCGCGGGGTCCTTAAAGTATCTTGCATATGCTGACGACGTCACTTTCTTTGTTGACTCGGAACTTAGTCTTAGGCAGGTCCGGGAAGTCTTCGCGGGATACTGCGGTGCCACCGGGTCCATGCTTAATGAGGATAAGTCGAACCTGCTTCTTTGGGGCAGGTGGGATCGCGCTGCGGTCCGTGGGCTGGCGGTAACGGATGGACCCGTCAGGATACTCGGTATCCTTTTTGATAGAGACGGTGTCCATTTGAAGACATGGAGGGACATCCTCTTCGCTATTAAAGAGAAGAAGGAAAGGTGGCAGAGTGTTGACATTTCGATGATTAACCGGGCTAAGTTAGCTAACGCTCTCCTGGTCTCGAAATGTGCCTTTGTCGGAGAACTTAGTTCTCCCCTCGGAGTCTCATGAGGCTTCTGGAAAGGCAAGTTTTTCAATTTATTTGGGCCGGTAAGCAAGTTGAGGCGGTTGCCAGAGCGGTCCTGTGCTGCCCGAAGGAGGAGGGTGGTTTGGATGTTAAACACCTCTCCTCCTGGTTCAGTGCACTGCAGTTTAGGAGTGTGAAGGAAGCTCTGAACTCCTCGCACCCGTGTAGGAACTTTGTTGCGTATTTGACAGGATTGTCTGCGGAGAAGTTCTTACCTGGCTTCCGATTTATGGGGCCGCGTAGAGAGACCACTCACAAGCACTATAAGCTGGGGGGTTACATGCAGGCTCTCGCGGAGGCTAACCGGAATGGGCTGAATTTGAAACAAATGTATCTGCACATTCTCCCTAGGCCTAGGGAGCAGGTTACTGAGTTTAGTGCCGTCAACTGCAACAGGAAGGAGGTGTGGATGAGCGTGTTGGCGGCTGGAGTTGACTGTAAGAAGCGGGATTTTAAATTCCGTCTGGCTCACGATGTCCTTCCGACTAGGAAGAGGCAGTACAGGTGGGGAACTGCCGTCACCGACAAGTGTGCCTCTTGCAATCTCATTGAAGACCGGTACCACTTGTTCTGGAGTTGTCCCATGGCCGTGCAGGTGTGGAAGCTTGTTTGGACCTGGGCAGGTTGTCCGCAGCGACTCAAGGCTCAGGAGGTCTTTTACCAGTACCCCGGCCCCAAGACTGGGCGGGATGTCTGGAGGTTGATCATCACTGAGACCACGTACAAAATCTGGAGAGAGAGGAACAGAGTTGTGCATAGTAATTACGGAAATTCAGGATTCAACCCTTTGAAAGTGGCCTGGCACGTCAAGTGCCAGCTTAGGAATAGAGTTGAGTTGGATGCCCGCACTCTTTCGGACCGAGCCTTTAAGTTCCGGTGGATCTTCTGGCCCAAAATTGTTACTGGAACGAAGGAAAAATATTTTTTCCATTGGGGAACTTAGTCTTCCCAGCTTTTTGGTTTGTAATCCTGCATTTCCGCACACTTGGTTTCTTGAGTTTTTGATGAACTTTGTCTTGTGTTTTAATATTTGGGATGTTTCTTTTCTAGATTCCGGGATGGAGTGAAGAGATTACCCTTCTTCCTCCCTGCCGAGTGCCTGTTTGCGTACCATACCAGTCTCCTCCAGCGGCGCTGGCTTTGGGGGTGGCTGGTCGACTTTGTGTGTGAATCGGGGGTCTTGGTGTTTTGCTGTGATCTTTCCTCACTTTGCTTTTCCGGGTGTGACTTGCCTGTGTGTGTTTGCTTTTTGGGTGGGTGGTGTGTGATTGCTGTTTGTGGTGTGTCGGTTCTGCGTGGTTGTGTGCAGGGTTGGGAGCCATTGGTGGGTCGAAAGCTGGTCTTTGTGCCACGCGGACGGCTCGGCGACCCTTCTGGTGGTGTCTCGGTTGGGACGCCATCACAGGGCACACGTGAAGGAGAGACTTCTCCTACTGGAGTGTTTCGGGGTGGCCTAGGGCCTGCCTCGTCATTCTTGGTGCCCCTGTCTGCAAAGTGAATTGGGGCCTGTTCGAGTTCTTCGGCAGGCCAGTGTGATTCGGGGGTCTGGATGTGCTGACTGTGGAACCGTGGTAGGTGCATCGGGGTGTGAGTGAAACACCGGTGGAACCGAACTCACATTTTATATGTAGTTCGGCGAAGCGAGTGTGTTGGTGTTGCTGGGCAACAAAATTTCGTGCCGGGAGAGGGGTCGCCGTGCTCACGCACAATGGCGTCCCCCTCTCTCGGATGCCAAGTCTTGGTTCTCCAAGTGTTGGTTTTAGAAGACAAAGAATTGACAGTGCTGCGGCATCAGGCTATTCCTGTGAGAGTTTTCGCAAAAAGAGTGTGAATTTGCGTCAGTCTACAGAAAAAAAAAAAAAAAAAAAAAGGCCCTTTTTGGGGCCGAATGAAAAATTTTCGAAAAAGGAATTGGCCATTTGTACACTGCAGGAAAAGGAAACGCAGTTAGAAAAGACTGGAACACAAATTCACGCGAGTAAAGCTCAGCTTTACGACAAAAAAATTGTAACACAAAAAAGTTTCAATAAAAGTGAGGAAAGAAGAAAGGTTCGTAATGAACAGCCTCACGCACTGCAAGAAAGCAGTGACAGCTTCAAAATACAGGAAGCAAAAAAAGACACAGAATTATTAAAAACAGACTCAAATAAATATCTCCGTAATATTAATTTATTACACAGAGAGAAAAAAAAGGTTGCAATTAAATGCAACTTACCGAATTCTGTGTTGGAGCAAAGGATACAAAAACATCTCTCGAATTATCAAAACACCAATTTCCTTGATAAAATGAATGCAGATGTGGAAAAATATTTAGTTAAAAAAAACTGCAAGAGAGAGAAAACTATAGAGAAAAGGAAAGTAAATTACTCCACTGGAAAGAAAGCGGAAAAAAAAAGTTTCTCCGAGTGGAACCTTTCCCTTTTTCTCTGAGGAAGAAAAACGCCCTCAGCAGGAAAATGAAACGCAGTTAGAAAAGACTGGAACACAAATTCACGCGAGTAAAGCTCAGCTTTACGACAAAAAAATTGTAACACAAAAAAGTTTCAATAAAAGTGAGGAAAAAGGAAAGGTTCGTAATGAACAGCCTCACGCACTGCAAGAAAGCAGTGACAGCTTCAAAATACAGGAAGCAAAAAAAGACACAGAATTATTAAAAACAGACTCAAATAAATATCTCCGTAATATTAATTTATTACACAGAGAGAAAAAAAGGTTGCAATTAAATGCAACTTACCGAATTCTGTGTTAGAGCAAAGGATACAAAAACATCTCTCGAATTATCAAAACACCAATTTCCTTGATAAAATGAATGCAGATGTGGAAAAATATTTAGGTAAAAAAAACTGCAAGAGAGAGAAAACTATAGAGAAAAGGAAAGTAAATTACTCCACTGGAAAGAAAGCGGAAAAAAAAGTTTCTCCGAGTGGAACCTTTCCCTTTTTCTCTGAGGAAGAAAAACGCCCTCAAAGTGGAACCTTTCCCACCTTTCCCTTTTTCTCCGAGGAAGAAAAAAAACAAAAAAAAAAACCAGCCCTTTTAAGGGCATTTCTGTTTCTGAGAATGAAAATAACTGCAAAAGAGAGCAAACCAATAAAACTATAAAGAATAGAAAAATAAATTACTTCGCTGGAAGACTTAGCAAAAAATTAAAGGAAGCGGAAAAAAAGTCTCTCCGAGTTACACGAACAACACTGCAGTTAAGAAAGTTGTAAGTAACAACAAGGAAGAAATGCTTCGGTTAAATGCTGTTACTAATGCCCAAGATAGTATTACTGTTAGCAGCATAGCCGTAGATAAAGATGTCTTAAAAACTGACAAGGAAGAGAACAGGGAAAAGATGCCTCTTAAGTGCACCACATTTGCCTTTCCCATTTTCTCTGAGGAAGGGGAAAAAAACCGGCCCATTTAGGAGCCGTTCTTTTTCTGAGGATGAAGGCTTAATAACGGAAACAAATGGCCTTCTTAACATTCTAATTTGGAATGCGCAGGGTATCAAAAGACAGCACAGAGAATTTTTAGCCTACCTAAAGTATAAAAAAATTGACGTTGCGTTATTTAATGAATCATGGCTAAGCGACAAAATTCAATTCAAGATACCCAACTACAAGGTTTATAGAAAAAACAAAACCACCAAAAGCGGCGGAATTTTGATTGCGGTTATTGATAGATTAGAGCAAAGTGAAACACCTTGAAACACTGAAGATGGTCAAGAAGCCCACTCAGTTATAATTAAAACAAAAAATAACCCGATCAAGCTTACGGCCTTTTATAATCATCCGTCACATACGGTTACCAGTGAAGCTCTGGACAAGCTTTTTGAAGAAGACATCCCCACCATCATAGCGGGGGATTTTAATAGCAAACACCGCTATTGGTACTGTCCTAGAGCTAATAAAAGTGGGAACAATATTTTCAGATATCTCTTAAATAAAAATATTGATCTGGGGGCACCTTCCGAGCCCACCAGAACAGCGGTAAGAATAACTAGTAATGTGCTAGATTTTGCGCTATTCAAAAATAATAGATATTATTATGAAATCTATACTGCAGCAGCGCTCTCATCTGATCATAACCCCGTTCATCTACAGCTTTTTACTGACAAAACTGTAATGGTAACACCCAAAATGGTCACGAACCTAAAGCAATTCAAAGAAAAAATTAAATTAGTATCACCTCCAGAAATCGGAGATTACAATAGCAAAGAAGAAATTGACAATGCTATTGAAACCTTTAACCTTGCCATTAAAAAGGTTATGGAGGCTTGCCAAACTCCTGCCAAAGAAAAAAGAAACCCGTATTTCTTACCCAAAGAAACATTGGATCTTATTAAGGAGAAAAATAGGTACCGCAGTAAATGACAAAGAACCAGAAATAAAAGATTTTATGACCTTTACTGCACCCTTAACAGGCAAATCAAAAGAGATATCAGAAAGTTTGAAAACGGTTCATGGGGTCAATTATTAGAGGAAACACATATTGACTACTCTGAAAATTCGAACAAAAAAAATAAAATGACCCTGTGGAACCTTACTTCAAGTTTGCAAAATAAAAATATCAGATTACTCCCACCTCTCCAGAAAGCAGATGGGACGGTTGTTAGAACCGATGAAGAAAAAGCAGAAATTTTTGCAAACTCACTAGAAAAACAGTTTATTAAAGTAAATGATATCCCTGACACTGATGTAACCACTAAAATGAAAAAGGCCCTGGATACTTATTTTAAACATGCGGAGGATGGCTTAGTGGTTAGTGTTTCAGACTATCGATGCTGGGTCCCCAGGTTCTAGCCCGGGCTGATCTTTCAGTGATCGTGTGATTTACTAACAATCGCTGAATATCCGCCGTGCATCGGACGAGCACGTAAAGTGACGGCCCCCAGGCTGGACCCACTGGTTAAATGGGTATCCTTTCCTATGTCCCCCCTGAAATTCTCTCACCCATCTATGTGCAATATCGTACTTGTACGGTGGCGCCATCTACTGTACTCTAATCTCACTACAAATTGTTCTGTCAAAAGTCACTAGACTTGCTCTTATTCTTTCCGTTTCTGTGTCCTGCCCAAAAGGCGATCTCGCTGTAGGTGGCTGGGACCTAAACTCTACTCCCTATGGACTGAAGTCCTACATGAAAATGACAAATTCGGCGTTATTATAACGATGTAGAAAATTCTAGAATCATCGCCCAAAGTGCACAACTCTATGAAGAATTTACTAGTAAAAAAAAACCTGTATTAACAGTCCCAATTAAAAGTAAACAGAAAGGCTCTTCTAAAAAAAATAGGAGCACAAGGCATAGAAAACAGCAGCCAAAAGTAGTAAATGATACGGCCTCTTTTACGTCCGATAGGCAAGTTAAAGGTGCTACGACCTCTCGCGGGTCCGGAACGCCAGAAACTGAAAAGATAAGAAATAAAAAGAGGCCTTTTAAGGGCCAAAAAAATTAGAGCCGCGGATGGCTTAGTGGTTAGTGTTTCAGACTGTCGATGCTGGGTCCCCAGGTTCAAGCCTGGGCTGATCTTTCAGAGATGGTGTGATTTACTAAAAATCACTGAATATCCGCCGTGCATCGGACGAGCACGTTAAGTGACGGCCCCCAGGCTGGACCCACTGGTAAAATGGGTATCCTTTCCTATGTCCCCCCTGAAATTCTCTCACCCATCTATGTGCAATATCGTACTTGTACGGTGGCGCCATCTACTGTACTCTAATCTCACTACAAACTGTTCTGTCAAAGTCGCTAGATTTGCTCTCATTCCTTCCGTTTCTGTGTCTTGCCCAAAAGGCGATCTCGCTGTAGGTGGCTGGGACCTAAACTCTACTCCCTGTGGACGGAAGTCCTACATAAAAATGACAAATCCTGCCAAAAAAAATTTTTTGTTCCTCCTGACTTTGAAAAACCACTACCCATCAGTGAAAGAGAAGTTAGGTTTCGCATTAATAACCTTAAAAATAAAAAGGCACCGGGCAAAGATGGCATAAATAATAAAATTATGAAAACATTACCGGAAGGGTATGTGCAAACCCTTACCAAAATATACAATTGTGCCATTAAATTAAATTATTTCCCGGATGATTGGAAGACAGCAGAGGTAATTTTATTACCCAAGCCAGGTAAAAACCTGGCAATTCCTGAAAATCACAGACCGATTTCGTTGCTCCCAACCATGGGAAAAATCTTTGAAAAATTATACTTGTTAGAATGCAACAGTTCTGTGAAGAATACCTAGTTATTCCATTTATTCAAGGAGGTTTTCGTGACAAACACTCCACGGTGCACCAGCTCTCGAGAGTTACTGAAAAATGTGCGGAAGGAATAATGAATAAAAAGCACACAGCGGCTATTTTCCTAGATGTGGCTAAGGCTTTTGATAAATGTCCACACGAGGCAATTATCTACAAACTAATAGCATATCACTTCCCACCGTAGATTATTCATATAATCAAATCCTATCTTGAAAACAGAACATTTTGTGCAAAAATTAATGGGAAGATATCTTCAAAAAAAGTAATTGAAGCCGGTGTTCCACAAGGCAGTGTACTTGCTCCTACGCTATACTCTATTTTTACTTCAGATTTTCCGAATTTTAACAATAGGAATCTGACTACAGCACTTTATGCTGACGACACTGCACTGGCCTATACTTCCATGAATAAAAATCAAGCAACATTTATGTTGCAATACTATGTGGAAAAACTGGAGAATTACTTCCTAGACTGGAAAATTAAAATTAATACTGACAAGACACAAGCATTTCTGTTCTCCCGTAAAACATACAATTACAATCCTGACTTTGAAATTGAATTGTATGGTAAAAAAATACCTTGGGTAAAGGATGTCAAATATTTAGGCCTCATTATGGATCATAATTTGAATTGGAACAAGCATATTAAGGAAACCCTGGCTAAAGCTCTCAAATTAAGAAAGGATGTCTCCAACCCATAATTAAAAATAAAAGGCTTAGCAAAAAAAATAAAACCTTGTTATGGAAAGCATGCTTCAGCCCGGTGATTACCTATGGCTGTCCTATCTGGGGTAACTGCAGAAAGCAGCAAAAAATAATATTACCTCGTTTCAAAATAAAACTCTTCGTATGATGGTAGGACTAGATGGAAAAACATCCAATAATGCTATCCGTAGTATGCTAAATATCAGCTCTATATATTATACTATGTATGATCTAGCGTAAAGGTATTACGAGAAAGCCAAGAAACATCCGAATCCCCTTGTCAGGGAGGCCCTCAATTATGTTGTCAATGATACTGACAAATTTAAAAGACCGAAGGCTATTTCAAATAAAATTCCTGAAAAGAATCCAGTTCACAGTTATACTACCAAAAAAATTAAAAATAACTGGGACTAAATTGAAGTTATTCCTCACACGTAGGAGGAAAGCAAAAAATTGAATAGCAGTTTTGGGGAAAAAAAAAAGGGGGGGCCATTTTAGGAGCCGAGCAAAATGTTGCATAAAAGATTTATCTTTTTTGTACTAAATATCTCTGCTCCTAAAAAACAAGGTGTTGTTGGTCTTGTCTTTTATATTAAAATTTGTTGTTGTTTTTTCCTGATTAAAAAAACAAAACAAAGAATAAAAATAAAAAACGGCTCTTTTAAGAGCCGAGCAAAATATTGCATAAAAGACTTATCTTTTTTGTACTGAATATTCTGCCCCTAACTAAACAAGGTGTTGTTGGTCTTGTCTTTTAAATTAAAATTTGTTGTTGTTTTTTCCTGATTAAAAAAAAACAGAACAAAAATTAAAATTAAAAAACGGCTCTTTTAAGAGCCGAGCAAAATGTTGCATAAAAGACATCTTTTTTGTACTGAATATTCTGCCCCTAACCAAACAAGGTGTTGTTGGTCTTGTCTTTTATATTAAAATTTATTGTTGTTTTTTCCTGATTAAAAACAACAACAACAATAAACGAAAAAAAAAAGAAAAAAAAACGGTTCTTTTAGGAGCCGAGCTAAATATTGCATAAAAGACATCTTTTTACGCAATAGTTCTGAAAAAAATAAATAATAATAATAATTAAACAAAACAGGACTAAATTTTTTCCGCTGTTGCACATAATTGTGCAACAAGCAAGCAAGTAGCGAAGAAAAAAATGATGAATGATTGGCCCATATACTACCGGCTTCCTAAATAAGGAATAAAAAAAAGCCTGGTTGTGGCTTTTTTTTAATTCTCGGTTGTTTACTCAAAATGAGTATCTTAAACCTCGATCGGTGTAATATTGTGATCACACCACCTCAGCTATGGTTACTCTGACATGCCTGTGAAAAAATCTTTTCTCTCATTGGCTGGCGAGAAACACTGAGCAAATAGCCAGTTTTGTCTTATCAGGTGTTCAAAGACGATTTTTCTCTGGGAAAGTTGTTCTGTGTGTGATGTTTTTTTTTTCAGGTTCCCCTTTCCCGTGTCCTTTCCTTCCTTTCCCCCTGCACTCTTCTGTGGCACAGGTGTACTGGGCATTTTTCTGCGGAGAGAAATATCACTTGAAATGGCTTGTTGTTACAGGTAAGTATGTAGGGCAGCTTACAACTTCACTTCTTAACGGGTAACCGTCTACTCCCTCTCCTCTAATATTTCCATACTTTTCTTTCGTACTATTCTATCAGGGAAAATTGTTCCCAAATATCTAATCTTCCTCTTTTTCACCTGACAAAAGGCGCAGGGCGCTGAGGGTTCGGGTCTCTCAACCTCAGATAGGAAATCTCTCTCTCTCACTTTTGCCACTTTTTTTAAACTAAAGTTTAAAAGTTGTAAACGCTATGAAAGTTGATAAGTTTTGTGTTTGATTTTCAGGTATGTACGTGAAATTTATAACTGTTTTCAAACAACTTTTAGCTGGACGTTGGGTGTTGAACATTAAAAAAAACATTTCATTCTGTGAACGCGTTATTAAAAAAAATATTAAAAAAAAAGAATATCAAGTACTAGAGTGTTATGTACAGATAGCTGCAAATAATGAAAAACATGAGTTTTACATTCCGAATAAAAAGAAATCCTAATGTTTGTGTTAAGATGCTGTATGATATTATTTGTAACATTTAGCAACTAAGCACATATTCCTTCATTCTCAGTAAAAAAAATGACACATTAATGTAACAGAAATGCAAAGCACATACCTTTTTGAGCTTGAAATACTTCTCAGTATGAGTTTGTTTTACTTTTATTGAGAACTTTTTGCCCACTGTTTATTTTTGTTATTTGTTTTTATATTTTTCACTTTCGTCATACAAGTATTAAGGAATTTAATTCTAATAAAAATCCTCAATTTTGCGTAAAGATGTACGATTTTTTCATCTACTTCTGGAAACACTTTTTTGAGTTCCAAAGACAAATGATTAACTAAACCGTGATATTTTACAAGTTGTACTCCGTGGAATTTCAAAAAAACAGTTTCGAATTTTTGTACAGTTTCCATCCAAGAGCTTGCAGGATAGGTAAGCCCACCTCTACTGATATGCTGGATCCAGTTATTAAGTTCCAGAGACTCCGGATTATCACATTTTAGTTGCGGATTCCCAGAACGAAATGCCAAATAACCAGCTATGTATTGGAGAGCATCTTCTTCTGTTTCTGAACTCAAGGATGAAGCAGGATGATAGTGTTTTAATACGCTGCAAATTTTTTGTTTCACAAATTGATGATTTGTTGACAAAAAATTCATTTTCAATTTTCTCAGCTTCTGATTCATCGGATGATGCTAGAAGTAATCCATGTAAGTATATGGAAGTCAAACATTTTATTCCCTCATCCCGTACGTTGTAATCACACGACGGTTCTGGAAGCTGCCCGCTCAATAACAGTAATCTTAGCCTGTATTTGAATTCGCACGGAATAGAGTGATCATATCCACGTCCCATACCTCGAATTTGTGAAAATAAATTTTCAATACAGTCCTGGTTGAGACGACAGGTTAGTATATATTTAATTCCTACATTTTGTAAATAAGCATATAAATTTTTTAGAGATACGATAGAAACAATGAAGCCCTGCTGGAATGGCAAAATATTTTATTTTCCCAAGATGGGCATTTCCTCCACAGTTTCTTTCATTTTGTTCAATACTGCAACCTGTTCATATATATGTTGTCCATACCCCCTTTTTAATAAGTTATCGTCAGAAGGGCAAAGTGAATTCCGCACGTCAAACGCGTTATTCACCAATTCAATGAAATCTGCTGTTGGACTTTCATTAGGAAATAAATATCTTATAGCTTTCGCAACATGCAAGGAAAATGTCTGTGCAGCAAATGCAACCTTCATCCTTTCTGCCTTTTTAACTAAAAGATGTTTTTCTGAAAACTTGTGACAAATTTTCAGTTCGCCTTTATCTTTTTCAACAAGCTGAAAAAGAACTTTGCTAGTGATTACTTCACCAGTTGGAAATTTAATGCCTCTGTCCAAAAAATGATTCCTTAGCAGCTTCAGCAAATGTGGAACATCAGCAAACACAAAATTATTCCTGCTGAAGTTATCCCAAGGATTAGGAAAGCTAGTTCTGTTAATGCTTATTTCTAATTCCTTCCACAAAGCCTGATTTCCGCCTCTAAATCCGAAGTTAAACCAACCACTTGGAGTCCGATCTTTTCAATTTCCAAAATTATTTTTCCCAACAAATCTTTACTCATTTTACAGTCAAAGTCATAAAATACAGGCTGCTTCCATGAATTTGTTAAGCTACGTAACATAACAACTTGTACTGATTTATATGATCCCAAAATAGCATCTTCAGCATGATCGTATGAAATTTTCGCATCAATACTCATCTCATCCATCACTATAATGCAAATTTTGTCAAACATGGAGCAAGTTTTTGCATATTGGGCCAGTAGTACGAAAACATCCCGTAAGAGTCCTGGGGAAATTTTCATTCCAGACACCCAACGCTTCAAAGTGGTCACACCAGGTAGTGGAATGTTTACCTGATTTCTAATAAAACTGTAAGCTCGTTTTGACAAGCCTCGTAATGATAAAGCTGTCACTATATCAGAAATTGACCATCTGACATTTTGTTTCCTTGAAAGGGAAGAAATCTGAGCTTTTGAAAAATTCTACTCAAAATTTCTTTTGCCTTTTCACCTTTTTCTTCAGCAATAATAGACAATCTGTTTTTTTTTTCTTCAGCAATGCATTTTCAGATCGTAAATTTCTAGTTTTCAAATAATTTATTTTAACTTTGCTTTGCCAATACTGAAGTTTCGATCGTAACTCAGAATTTACTTTGTTGAGCTTTTCTATATAATTTTTTAAGGATGAAATTTCCTTTTCCTGGGCTTCTATTTCGGCTTCCAAGCTAAATAATGTAGCAGAATCACGTTCAGTTATCTCGTCAGCATAACTGAACGTGATTCTGCCTTCTTCGATGTAAAATTCTGCGTTACTTCCGACAAAAACTGCTGAGATTTTTTTTCAACACGTTTTGATCTTCCTTGATTTGTGCTTGAAGTACAACTACCAAATACATTAACGTGAGGAATCGCACCTTTTTTCAGTCGACGGCGAGAACTGCATCCTATTAATTCGCTTTTTAAATCTCTCTCAAAATCCTCATCATCAAAATGGGCAGAGCATATTTTGGCGTTGTGAGGGTTAAATGCGTCTTTTCGTCGACATGATTTAATCCAGGCTTTTTTCAAACTGCCCTTTGGGATTCGATGAAAAGTTAAATTGGAATATGTAGATCTTTCGCTGTTGGTGCAACACGCAACAGCGCATCCGGGCATATCTGTTAATACACAAAGAACAAAAAGCTGCTTTGAACAAATATATTAATAAAAAATATTTCTCAACTGACCATTAACTCAGCAAAACGTGTATCACTTGCAAAATACTGGACAAAAGTCGCTGAAACTTTGCATAAATTACAGAAAGCACGTGCACTACAGATAGGTTGGGAATATGAACTTTAACCCACTGCTGACTCCGTTTGCACCTTTGACGTCTCCGCCGATAATCCGGAGGTTCCGACTGCGGTATTTTTGGACTTAGCCTTTACCGCTATTGTTTAGCGAGCACGTGGTCTTCACTGTTAGTGTTAGCAGGCACGTGGTCTTTTACTCTTTGGATAACTTAAGAAATAACTGTAAGTACTTTTTACATTATTTTCATTGAGTAGAACTTGTTTTCCTGCTTTTTATACATTTTTTTTATTTGTTAAAGGACAGAATTTGGTCCTAAACAATGGCCTTGAGCAAGGCCTCCGCTAAGAAAGAAAACTATCTCCTTGTTACCCATACGGGTCTTACTGCTTCCCAAGTCGATAAAGCGATCTGGGAACACTTGGGTTCACCTGCTGAACCGTTTTTTCATTTTGTGCGATAGTGAATCCGCGAAAATTTGAGATCGTTTTGAAGCGTACTGACTATTATTTGCAGCTCGTGGGCAAAACTCTCTACCACGAATCGTCCGAGATTCACTGTTCTAAAGGTGACACAAACATTAAAGTTGTCTTCTGTAAGTACCTCCCATGCCAGGTAACTAATGAAGCGGTTAAAGCCGTTTTCAATGATTTTGGAAGGGTGCTTAATGCTAAGTATGAGGTTAGAAAGAAGACCGAAATATACATGAAAGGAGCCTTCTCGGGAACGAGAATTGTCACCCTCGACATGGACAAAGCCGTTCCTAATTTCATGTATGTTTCCCATTTTAGATGTATGAATGTGTACAATGGGCAGGTTCGTGTGTGCCGGCGATGTGGACACGGGGGCACATCGCTGTTGACTGTGCTAAATACTCTTGCGAGAATAGCAGAGCTCTCGGTCATAATATCAAGGACTGTAAAGATCCTTGCGGGAAGTGCAAGTCTCCACAACACAAGAGACCAGAATGTGGTGTCCGTACTTTTGCCCAGATGGCCGGAGCCGGACAATCCCAGGTAAACCAAGATGATATTTTAGAGGCGCTTGACGCCACGGAGAAGGTGGGGGAAGCTCCTGAAGCTGGGGAAAATTCCTCCAGTGGCGAGGTAATAGGAACCCACCAACTTCGTGGCTCGGGGAGTGCCCAGGAGGAAGCCGAAGGTATTTCGAATGTGGAGCAGGTAAGTGAAAGAAATGGTGAGACGGAGAAAGTTTCTCCAAAAAATGATAAAGATAATTCTTTTTCCACAGGTCAACTCACGGTGGACAAGAGGGTTCGTTCACCAGAGGCTGGAGACGGTTACACTACGGTTATCAAAAAGTCAAGGAAATTCTCTAGTGAGGATATTAAGCAAATGGCAAATCAGTTAAATGGAGTCAGTATTATTGACGAGGATGTGAAAATGGTGGGCAAAGATAGTGAGAAAATGGAGGTTTGGTCAGGTGAAAAGGAAGGAGAAATTTGTGTGACTGGTGTAGATGAGAATGTGGAATTTTTCGACGGTAATGATTTCCAACTTGAAGTTGATAATGGTTTTGAAAAGGTAAAAATTGATGTTACTAGTGTATGTAAAGTTAGTGATGATTATGTTTGTATTGTCGAGGAGATCTGCACTCCCATCTCCTCAAAAAACAACGAAATTGAGAGTTTTGGTGCAGTCGACACGACTGAAATTGGTGAAATCCCGAGTGTTGATGAAGCCGAGCCAGCGACAGATCCAGTGCAGGATATGTTCCTGGGGCAATCCGACGACGCCGGTGGTTGGATTGAGCCGGGACTGAGTGCACGGGCTCTCCTGCAAGTAGGCAGGAAGCTTGCATCCCATAGCGGAGCTGTGGAGGTTCAGCAGCGGCCCTGGACTCCCGAGGGGGAATCTGGGACAGCTTCTCCACCACTCCTGCGGACGCCAACGGAATCCGAGGAGGGTCCCCGCAGTGAAGCTGTGCTTTTGACCGAGTCTTCTGCGAACGGCGGCCACCGTGGTAACGAGGCGGAAGTGCCGCGGAAGGCCGCCGGGGCAGGCTGGCACTCTGTCGAAGAGTGCGCGCCTGCCGGCGACGGGAGTTCGGAGGCCAAGCAGCACTCCGATAATATAGGCCAGGGGTGCAATACCCGCGGCCAGCTGATAAATATTTTATACTATTGAAAACGTGAATATATATATTGTGAATGATGAGATTTTTTCCCATTATTGTAGGCCCTAGTTGAAATAAGAAAATTATAAAAATGTTTCGTTAACTAGCAAATTTTCCAACAATGAAAAGTTTTGTTGAAAGTTCTGAATTCCATGTAAATGTGGCTAAATATGCATCTCTTGTAGTGGACCTTCACAATGAGTTTAAAAGACGATTTGAAGATATAAGAAAATTTGAGGTTTTGTTTGATATGTTTTCTCTACCATTCACTACTGACGTTGCGTCAGTGCCACTAGATTTCCAGATGGAATTAATTGATCTTCAGTGTAACAATGAGTTAAAAACAAAATACTCTGAAGTTTCTCTCCTAGAATTTTACAAAAATTACTTACCGAAAGAAATGAAATTGCTCAAAGATCATGCTTTAAAAACGGCAATGTTGTTTGGAAGTACCTACATATGCGAGCAATCGTTTTCTTTGATGAAACAAATAAAGTCAAAGTGTCGTTCCCGTTTAAGTGATACACTATTGGAGGGAAACTTGCGCATTACCATCTCTAACATTGAACCTGATATTGAAAGACTATTGAAAAATAAAC
This sequence comes from Macrothele yani, assembly GCA_039090855.1. Taxonomy (NCBI): domain Eukaryota; kingdom Metazoa; phylum Arthropoda; class Arachnida; order Araneae; family Macrothelidae; genus Macrothele; species Macrothele yani. Next base: position 52,095,825 of record CM077032.1, on the reverse strand, counting down.
AATGCAAGCATCTCATTAGGAGCATTAGGCTACTACTTGATTTGATGGTCAGTTTGACGATATACTGATTTTAATTTTTTATATACTTTGATGTTAAGAATTCTGTTTTTTGTAAAAATAAAAATTTTACAACCTTGTGATAGTATTATTTTATTTTATATACCCCTAAACCTTTTCCAATTAGGAGTAAGTTGATTGTAAATCAGTAATTTGATAACTTAATAACGCAATTTGCCAAAAAACTTCAAAAATGGATTTAAACCATTTAGAGGACACAAAAATGGTATTGAAACACATTTTTTGTCTGCTGGTAAAATAGGTTATTCGGATAATAGTAAAATTAGCTTTAGCGGTAGGGTTTGGCAAGTGCCTATGTGAAAAGGTAACTTGCGGCCCGCCACTTATTATGTAAAAATAAACTTGGCCCCCACTTATAAAAAGGTTGTGCACCCCTGATATAGGCAATAGATTTTTTTGCAGGGAATCCGAGCTTTCTACGGATTCTGAGGAAGAACAGTTGGCTGAGCAGATGGCCGAAGATCTGAGGGCCAAGTTCAAGCGTCAGGGAAGACGGCTGACCCAGGCCAACGTTGATGCGGCGAAGGATCTTGCCACATTGGCGAAGTCGGGATTCGACGGTTACCGGTCATAAAAGCCGACGTCGCAGAAACAGTGCGGATACGAAGGAGAGAGAGGGACGCAATAGATTGAGATCTTGAAGGTGAGTTGCTTTTTTGGTTGGGTTCCTCTCCCACTGTTTTTGATCATGGGTGTTTGTTTTATGTGGTGTTTTTTGCTAACATACTACTTCTTTTTCAGACTGTGGTAAGTATGGCACATAATTACCAAGGCACCAATCTGCGTATTGGCACGTTGAACGTTTACGGTCTCCGCACCGTCGAAAAGCAGAAGTGGCTCGCGGGCTACTTCAGGGAGTCAGTTGTTGATTTTTTGTTGGTGCAGGAAACTCACCATAAGAAGCCCGAGCAGGTTTTTGCGTTCCGTAGGAACACCGGGCTGAATTGTAGGTATTCTCTTGGAGCGAATGGTTTCACCAGGGTGGCCATTGTCTACAAGTCGCAGTACGAGGGTAGCATCACGCAGATGCAGACTGATGGGGACGGTCGCGTGGTGGCTATTTCGGTTAATAGCGGATTGATGTCCATTAAGATGGTGGGTGTTTATGTTCCGGTGGAGGGTCCTCTCCGGAGCTGTTTTTGTAACCAGCTGCCGTTCTTCCTTAGGGGAAGCGAAGATTTTCTGGTCGTCGGTGGGGATTTCAACTCGGTTGTGGATAACCATATCGATCGGTTGAGTACTCACAGGTGCAGGTGGTCAGAGCCGTACAGAAGGGGTCTTACGGATCTGATTAAGAACCAGCAACTTAAGGACGTGTGGAGGCAGCTGTTCCCGCAGGAGCCGGGGTTCACCTGGCACGGGAATCATTTGGCTTCTAGGATCGACATGCTGTTGGTCTCAAAGATGGACTGGGTTATGGGAGCCGAGGTTTTGAACCCTAACTCACAGCCGTTGTTTGTCTCTGATCACAACGTTGTCGTGATGGACGTCTGTGTGCCGGCGCCGAGGGAGAGGAAAGCGACACCGTGGCGCCTAAACGTGTCAATGTTCGACGACGTTGAAGCGCTATCGCGTGTCCGTTCGATCTTGGAGGCCGGTGCAGAAACGGCCACCGATGACAAGATCAGCAGTTGGGAGAGGGCGAAGCACGAGGTCCGTAGTGCCTTGGTTGCTCGGGGTAAGGAGTTGGCGAGAGCTAAGCGGGGGGACTCAGGTTTTTCTGATGAACTTCCAGAACGCGGCTCTGAAGGGTAATGAAGACGGGTGTAACCTTGGGATCATTACCCAGATCAGGCAAGAGATTTCCGATTTTTATAGAGGCATCGGCTCTGAAGTTCAACTTCAAGGTGCTATTAGGGGTTTTGAGCAGGAGCGGGATATTAATGACATTTACCGGAAGCTCGAGGTGGAGCGGAAGAGGGAGAACCTGGAAGTTCTTGATATTGATGGTACCGAGGTGAGGGACAATAAGCAGATCCTGCAGGAAGCTGCTAGGTATTACGGCGATCTCTTTTCCAGCGAGGAAATTGATCCTGCCGTCATGGATATGTGGTTGGAGGGTACGCCGAGGATCCCAGACGAGGACTTGGATAGCCTCGAAGAGGAGTTCTCGGTGTCCGAGGTAAGGGTGGCGATTCAGGCCCTTTCGCCAGGTAAGTCTCCGGGTTGTGATGGTCTCCCGTCGGAGTTTTACAAGAAGTTTGTTAATGTGTTAGCGCCCTGGCTTACCAGGGTGCACAACGAGATTGTGCAGGTGGGTCGTATGCCGGGGACCATGCGGAGGAGCATGGTCACTTTGCTGTGCAAGACCCCCGACGCCCCATCGAGGGAGTTAAGTGGTTGGAGACCGGTGTCTCTCTCCACAGTGGACTATAAGATCCTTGCGAAGGTCATCAATAGCAGGCTTGCTAAGGTGGCCGTTCATCTCATTGGTGCTAACCAGACGTGTAGTATCGGGGGGCGCCGGATGCAATGGAATACTTGGTGCATACGAGACGCTATCACTTACCTAAGCGAGAAGGTCATTAAGATGGGGCTGTTCTTGGCAGACCAGAGGAAGGCTTTCGATAGGGTATCGCACGAGTTTGTCGGAAGATTGTTAGAAGCCCACGGCTTCGGAGTATTTGTCCGAAGCGCGATTGGGGCGTTGTACAGAGATCTCTCCGGGAGAGCCATTATTGCCGGTCGTCTCTCCCCCTCTTTGAGGTTCAAAGAGGACTGAGGCAGGGATGTCCTCTCTCTTCCCTTTTGTTTGTTTTGGTCTTGGAGACCCTTTTGAGAAAAGTTGCTGGGAAGGATAGTGTTAAGGGTTTTCCGGTCCCGGGGAGGAGGGAGTCGTTGAAGTACCTTGTGTACGTAGATGATGTTTCCTCTTCGTCGACTCGGAAAGGAGCTTGAACGGGATGCGTAATGCTTTCGCTGAGTACGGCATTGCGACCGGTGCCCGTCTCAATGAGGAGAAGTCGAGTATTATGCTCTGGGGCAAATGGGAGAGATCAGCGGCTACAGGTTTAGCTGTGACCGATGGGCCCGTTCGGATACTCGGTATCCAGTTTTCTAAGGAAGGGGTACACGTGAGCACCTGGGGTAAAGTTCTGGCGGAGATGAAGAAGGAGCAAGAACGGTGGCAGGAGGTGGGCATTTCTAGAGTGAATCGGGCCAAGTTAGCTAATGCGCTTCTGCTTTCGAAATGCATTATTGCCGGGGAAACTGAGTCCCCACCCGGAAGTCTCATGAAGCAGATGGAGAGAGCGGTCTTTGGCTTCATTTGGGCCGGGAAGAAGACCGAGGAGGTGGCTCGGGTGGTCCTGTACTGTCCCAGGTCGGAAGGGGGGGTTTGGAAGTCAAGCACCTTCCGACATGGCTCAGTGCACTCCAGTTTAAGAGGGTGAAGGGAGCCCTGGTCGCCGAACACCTGTGTGAACTTTTGGCCTCCTATTCCACGGGGTAGGACTCGTCCAAATACGTTCCTGCCACAGATTTGTTGGCCCCCGGCGCGAGAGGATGCATAGGTCTTACCAGCTTGGAGGTCGCCTGCAGGACTTTGCGAAAGCTGACCGCGCCGGGAAGAACACGCAGCAGATGTACATTGACCTGCTCCCTAGGCCTAGGGAACACGTCGTCAAAGATTTCCACGTTCCTAGGAACTTCTGTATGATATGATATGATTGGAGGTTTAACGACCACCGTGAGCAATTCAATGGGCTATAAGCAGTCGCCCGTCCCTAATTTAGGGTCACTGGTTCCAGGGAAGGGAGAGAGCCAGTGCCGTAAGACAAACACAACATCCATGCCTGCCGGGATTCGAACCCGGACCCCTTACGGACGAATGATCAGAAGCCAACGCATTAGACCACTGCGCCACCGGGGCGGCGAACTTCTGTATGAGAGAGGCTTGGATGAGCATTCACTCGACGGGTGTGGACTGTAAGAAGAGGGACTTTAGGTGGCGGTTGGCCCACAATGTCCTTCCAACCAGGAGTAGGCAGTTTTGGTGGGGTGGCATCTCTTCCGATAGATGCCTTTCGTGTGCGGGCATTGAGGACAGGTTCCATCTCTTTTGGGCCTGCCCCATGGCGCACAAGGTTTTGCAGGGAATCTGGACTTGGGCTTGGCACAAAAGGCTTGACGCCCTCCAGTTTCACCCGGCTAATGTGTTTTATCTGCATCCTGCCCCGGCGGCGGGAAGGGAGGTCTGGAGGAGGATTATCACCGAGGTCTGTTATAAGATGTGGAGGGAGAGGAACAGGGTTCTGCATTCCCGGACGGCTAACTCGGGCTTCTCTCCGACAACGGTTATCTTTCAATTCAAGTGTGAGCTCCGAGACAGGGCGAGAGTGGACGCCCGCACTTTGACCGACCGAGCCTTTAGGTATCGGTGGGGGACTTTGCCTCGGATTGTTACCGGGACCAAGAACAACTACACCTTTCATTGGGGTAACTTACCCCTTTAGTGTTGGCCCTTGAAGCCCGAGGAATCTCTCGGGGAGTGTTGGGCTTTTCCTAGTGTTATGTTTTTGTGACTTGTGTTTGATGAAGGGTGTGGATGTTAGCCTCCGACCCTTTCATCGGCGGTTTAATCTGTCTTCTCTCCATTCGAGGTCGGCGGTGCTGGCCGCTGACCGAGACGGCAGGAGCCTGTGTGAGTCGGGGGGAGTGAGTGTTTTGGTTCTGTCTCTGCTCTTTCTCTTATGATGTGGTATGAATGGATGGTATCTGAAGGAGGATGTTGTGTATTTGATGTTTGTGGTGTGCCGGTTCCGTGTGGAAGTACGCCGGGGAGGCACCTGCCATGGGTCGAGTGAGTGCCTTGGTGCACCCGTCGGCCCGGTGTCCTCTCTGACAGTCGCTGTCACTTGGTCACCTCTGAAGGGGACATTTGTCCGCCTACATGGACGTTCCGGGTGTACCTTCGGGCTGCACCCGCCGTTCTAGGTGACCTCGCCGGCTCTTTGTGTGCGGGTCCTTTCGAGTTCTTCTGAAGATCTGTATGACTCGGGGGGTTGTCTGGTGTTGCTTGTTGGGCCGTGGTGGGAGTATGTGTAAACATCAGTGAACCATGTCTAGGTGTTTATTTTGGGCGTAGTGAACAATGTGAAGATGTGTTGCAACAAAGTTCGTGTATGGGGGAGGGGACGTCGTGCGAGAGCACATTACGGCGCTCCTTCTCCCAGCCCCCATGATTTGGGGGTCTTATACGAAGACAAAACATGATGTTGATATAAGTTTTCGGTTGACACATTTATAAATTTCAGTTTTATTTAACTTTCACATTCACAAATACGATTTTCTTACAATCACTAATATTTGCCCTTGCTGTAAAGTTGCACCACACACTATCTATGATAATTAAGTTAAACAGAATTTTTTTCTGAATATGTTAGATGCATGATGTGGTTATCTTTAGTTAAGAATCCTTTTTGCACCAATAGTTTGAAGTGTTCTTATTTTTGTCCCAACAGTGTGCCATAAATAGTAGCATTACCTTAGGGAATTCAAATTTAAAAGTAGTAAAACTTAGTTTTAACATCCTGTTGGTGGAAAAAAATATATTAATCCAATTGCTATAAATAAACAAAGACATCGCTCTTTCCACGTTTTAGCAACACCCAGCAACAGAAAAATTGTTATTTGTCCACTGCTCTTGATATCCAGCCAAGTGATTTGGGATTCGTTTCCCAAGCAGTGGCCAAATAACAATTTTTCGGTTGCTGGGTGTTGCTAAAACGTGGAAAGAACGATGTCTTTGTTTATTCACTGACGCCACGTATTTGGAGGATTTTCACCAATTGCTATAGATTTTTCATGTATGTCCTTCGAAAAATGTAACATTTACAGTTAGAAAACTATTTCGTGCCAAAAAGTTTCTCTTTACTGTTAAAAAAGGATTTTTGATTTGATTAAGCGAACTTTAAGATCAGTTCCATATACTAAAAACAATTCATGGTTTTCACTTTCTTTATTCCTTTTCGAAGGAATAAAAAAATTGTGCACCAAAATAATGTACAAAAACCAGAGTTTTTAGCATATCTTAAGGAATGAATCAGTTTGAAATTCTGCAATTCTAGTGTATGGAAAAATGTACAGCCGTAGAATGAACAAAACCGCAATTAACTTTATTAACAGTACATTACAACCTAGTTTACAGATTTGTAATCATTATATACTACGTGATTTAATGCCGGTTCAAACATCTTCAGGTAAAACACTTTATTGCGGTACATTACTAAGGTTAAAAAAAAAATTTTTAAATATAGGATCATCATTCCACATCACAGGATTCCCAATGCGAAAATAATTTTTAAAATCGGACTAATAGTTGCTAAGCACGATCTTTTTTTTTTTTTTTTTTTTGCAAAAGATGTGTTAAAAATCGGGAGAAACGGTTGTTGATTATCCTTTGTTTACATCCAGGGTAATTTTCCACTCTGTAATCAAACATAATTTCTTAATTCAATTCTTCAGTTTTCACTTATTTATTGAGAAATAGACGTATATAAAATATATTTGAGCCTTCTTTCCAATCTTGTTTAAAAATAAATTTATGAAGTTCAAAACGGATAGCCTGTGTAATCGGGCAGTCCGATTACATGAGAACGATCTTGGGAATACTGGTAACACGGGAGTTTGAATCGGACGGGGAAGGTCGGGTGATCTCTCTTACCGTCCACAGTAGGAAAATCTCTATGAAACTTGTGTGTATTTACGCTCCTAATAAGGGTAATATGCAGATGTCGTTCTATAATGAACTTCCGCATTTCATCAGAAGTTCGGAAGATGTGTTGATTGTTGGCGGGGATTTTAATGCGGTCGCCGACTGCGACCTCGACAGGGCCGGAACCAGTAGGTGGTCGAAAGCTTATGGGAACGTGGTTAGGGTCCTCCTGGATAGCCAGGGGCTGTGCGATGCCTGGAGGAGACTTAACCCCAGTATTCCGGGTTATACCTGGTTTAGAGGGGGCAGCGCTTCCCGCCTGGATATGTTTCTTGTGTCGAAGATTGACTGGATTGACAGGATTGAGATCTTTGGTCCGAACTCTCCACTGTTGTATGTTTCGGACCACTCTGCCGTCCTGATGGACGTGTGTGTGCCGGTTCCGAGAGAGAGAGGGGCTACCCCGTGGCGTTTGAACATCTCCATGTTAGAAGATGAAGATACGCTAGTGCACCTTCGCTCGATCCTGAACGCGGGCGCAGGCACGATCACTGACGATGAGTGCGGTGTGTGGGAACGGACCAAGGAGGAGGTGAAGGATTTCCTTTCTCAGAAGGGTAGACAGTTGGCCATGTCGAAGAGGAAGCGCCACAGGATTTTGATGAACATTCTTAATGCGGCGATCCGAGGTGATAAAGATGGGTGTAATTCCTCTCTGATTACCAATATCAGGAGCGAAATTAGTCACTTCTATCGGGAGGAAGGATCGGCGGTCAAGTTGAATGGGGCCTTGGAAGCGCTGCGGCAGGAGAGTGATATTAACTTCATCTACCGGAAAGTCGAGACAGAGAGGGTTAGGGAGAACCTTCAATGCCTCGACATTGACGGTAGGGAGGTCCGGGATCTTCCCGATATCCTGCAGGCGGCGGCGGAATTTTATGGCAGGTTATTTGACAAAGAGGAAGTGCAGCCTGAGGTCATGGAAACTTGGCTGGAAGGTACTCCGAGAATTTCGGATGAAGATAGGGAGTTGTTGTAAGGGAAATTCACCGAAACTGAAGTCTGGTGGGCGATCCTGAACCTCAAGCCCAGAAAGTCGCCGGGTATTGACGGGCTTCCGGCCGAATTTTACAAGAAATTTCTTAATATTTTGGTCCCCTGGTTATGCAGGATTTATAACAACATTGCTGACAAAGGTATTATGTCTAAGTCTATGAGGAGTAGTGTTGTGACTCTTCTTTCCAAAACCCCCGACGATCCTGCTCGTGATCTTGCTGGATGGAGGCCAGTGTCTCTGTCTACCATTGATTATAAGATCATGGCGGCGATCGTCAACGCGAGGCTTTCGCGGGTGGCAGAGAAGCTAGTGGGCGTTGGGCAGACGTGTAGCATCCGTGGTAGGCGGATGTACCATAATATTCGGTGTGTGAGGGACATGATTACTTATATCGGAGACAGGGATGTTAAGTTGGGAACGTTTTCCGCGGATCAGAGTAAGGCCTTTGACCGTGTTTCTCACGAGTTTATTAGAAAGATGCTGGAAGCCCACGGCTTCGGAGAGTTTTTCCGAAGAACGGTGGACTCTTTATACAGGGACCTCAACGGAAGAGTTATTATTTCTGGCCGTCTTTCTCACCTCTTTGAGGTTAGAAGAGGTGTGAGACAAGGCTGCCCACTCTCCCCGTTGTTGTTTGTCTTGGTCATTGAGACCATTTTAAGGAAAGTTCAAGCTCATCCTAGCATTCAGGGAGCCTCCATCCCTGGCTGCGCGGAGTCCTTAAAGTATCTTGCATATGCTGACGACGTCACTTTCTTTGTTGACTCGGAACTTAGTCTTAAGCAGGTCCGGGAAGTCTTCGCGGGATACTGCGGTGCCACCCGGGTCCATGCTTAATGAGGATAAGTCGAACCTGCTTCTTTGGGGCAGGTGGGATCGCGCTGCGGTCCGTGGGCTGGCGGTAACGGATGGACCCGTCAGGATACTCGGTATCCTTTTTGATAGAGACGGTGTCCATTTGAAGACATGGAGGGACATCCTCTTCGCTATTAAAGAGAAGAAGGAAAGGTGGCAGAGTGTTGACATTTCGATGATTAACCGGGCTAAGTTAGCTAACGCTCTCCTGGTCTCGAAATGTGCCTTTGTCGGATAACTTGGTTCTCCCCCTCGGAGTCTCATGAGGCTTCTGGAAAGGCAAGTTTTTCAATTTATTTGGGCCGGTAAGCAAGTTGAGGCGGTTGCCAGAGCGGTCCTGTGCTGCCCGAAGGAGGAGGGTGGTTTGGATGTTAAACACCTCTCCTCCTGGTTCAGTGCACTGCAGTTTAGGAGTGTGAAGGAAGCTCTGAACTCCTCGCACCCGTGTAGGAACTTTGTTGCGTATTTGACAGGATTGTCTGCGGAGAAGTTCTTACCTGGCTTCCGATTTATGGGGCCGCGTAGAGAGACTACTCACAAGAACTATAAGCTGGGGGGTTACATGCAGGCTCTCGCGGAGGCTAACCGGAATGGGCTGAATTTGAAACAAATGTATCTGCACATTCTCCCTAGGCCTAGGGAGCAGGTTACTGAGTTTAGTGCCGTCAACTGCAACAGGAAGGAGGTGTGGATGAGCGTGTTGGCGGCTGGAGTTGACTGTAAGAAGCGGGATTTTAAATTCCGTCTGGCTCACGATGTCCTTCCGACTAGGAAGAGGCAGTACAGGTGGGGAACTGCCGTCACCGACAAGTGCGCCTCTTGCAATCTCATTGAAGACCGGTACCACTTGTTCTGGAGTTGTCCCATGGCCGTGCAGGTGTGGAAGCTTGTTTGGACCTGGGCAGGTTGTCCGCAGCGACTCAAGGCTCAGGAGGTCTTTTACCAGTACCCCGGCCCCAAGACTGGGCGGGATGTCTGGAGGTTGATCATCACTGAGACCACGTACAAAATCTGGAGAGAGAGGAACAGAGTTTTTTTTTTTTTTTTTGAGGTTTAACGACCACCGTGAGCAACTCAATGGGCTATAAGTAGTCGCCCGTCAATAATTTAGGGTCACTGGCTCCAGGGAAGGGAGAGAGCCAGTGCCGTAAGACAAACACAACATCCATGCCTGACCGGGATTCGAACCCGGACCCCTTACGGACGAATGATCAGAGACCAGCGCCTTAGACCACTGCGCCACCGGGGCGGCGGAACAGAGTTGTGCATAGTAATTACGGAAATGCAGGATTCAACCCTTTGAAAGTGGCCTGGCACGTCAAGTGCCAGCTTAGGAATAGAGTTGAGTTGGATGCCCGCACTCTTTCGGACCGTGCCTTTAAGTTCCGGTGGATCTTCTGGCCCAAAATTGTTACTGGAACGAAGGAAAAATATTTTTTCCATTGGGGAACTTAGTCTTCCCAGCTTTTTGGCTTGTAATCCTGCATTTCCGCACCCATGGTTTCTTGAGTTTTTGATGAACTTTGTCTTGTGTTTTAACCTTTGGGATGTTTCTTTTCTAGATTCCGGGATGGAGTGAGGAGATTACCCTTCTTCCTCCCTGCCGAGCGCCTGTTTGCGTACCATACCAGTCTCCTCCAGCGGCGCTGGCTTTGGGGGTGGCTGGTCGACTTTGTGTGTGAATCGGGGGTCTTGGTGTTTTGCTGTGATCTTTCCTCACTTTGCTTTTCCGGGTGTGGCTTGCCTGTGTGTGTTTGCTTTTTGGGTGGGTGGTGTGTGATTGCTGTTTGTGGTGTGTCGGTTCTGCGTGGTTGTGTGCAGGGTTGGGAGCCATTGGTGGGTCGAAAGCTGGTCTTTGTGCCACGCGGACGGCTCGGCGACCCTTCTGGTGGTGTCTCGGTTGGGACGCCATCACAGGGCACACGTGAAGGAGAGACTTCTCCTACTGGAGTGTTTCGGGGTGGCCTAGGGCCTGCCTCGTCATTCTTGGTGTCCCTGTCTGCAAAGTGAATTGGGGCCTGTTCGAGTTCTTCGGCAGGCCAGTGTGATTCGGGGGTCTGGATGTGCTGACTGTGGAACCGTGGTAGGTGCATCGGGGTGTGAGTGAAACACCGGTGGAACCGAACTCACATTTTATATGTAGTTCGGCGAAGCGAGTGTGTTGGTGTTGCTGGGCAACAAAATTTCGTGCCGGGAGAGGGGTCGCCGTGCTCGCGCACAATGGCGTCCTCCTCTGTCGGATGCCAAGTCTTGGTTCTCCAAGTGTTGGTTTTAGAAGACAAAGGTTAAAGATCGTTCTCTCAACTAGACTATATTTCGCACTAAATACAAAATTGCAAAGGAACTGTATTATAAAGAGCTAATAAAGCATACATACCCTTAAAGCTCCTGTAGGCTGGAAATCTCGAGGATTTTCTCGAATCCATTTGGAGCGCAGTTCTTCAATCACGGGAAATTTAAACACTGACGCTTTAGGACCTGTGTCGTAATTGCTACGGCAATTTAGTACACAAAAATGTGAGGCATATTAGAACTAAAAAAAAATGTTTAACACCGTGAAATAAATATTGTGAGCGACAAAATGGGAAAAAGTCCATACTTTCGAACAAAGAAAATTATATTGTTTTAAATTGACACGTGGAATTAGTATATGATAGGTGCGATTTTAAATTACAAGACATGGCTGCTCCCATTAATTCGTATGTTAAGCACCATAACTATAAAAGAAAAGTGCGTGTTTGAGGTGAAAATTAACAAATCATTTGGAATAGATCGCACGCTTTCGTAACACTTTGCTAAAGCCATTTCCAAAAAGAATAATGGCTGTGGAATAATCGCTCCTGTGTCCTGACCTTTAACCCAATTTCGATTATATTAAACAGAATTGGTTCAGTATACTGTTATATCTTTTATTTTGAATAAATTTATTATAAGAATAATCATATGTTATAAACAAATATTTAACCAATTCACCATAGTTATCTTCAAACGTTAATCGGTACCAAAGTTACATTCTAATACGGAACACGTGTTAAAGTTACGAACAATGGCACACGTGTTAATGCTATTCACTGGGACACGTGTTACTGTCATCAATGTTAAATACAAGGTGTTAATTTTATTGTTATATTTATTATTATGAACAATTTATAGGTGCATCAATTACAGATCATTTACCGATTAAATTTACTTTATTGTGCCTTTTTATAACTATGGGACTTTTGTTCTACAGTGATCGTATATGGACAAAAAACGTGCTCCTTATATGTACTGGCATATAATAACGCACGGCGTTGTGATTCACCTTTATCCCGTCACTGGAATGGTGGGGGAGTAAAGGTGCCGCTCGTGAAAGAAATCAGAAACATAAACACATATCTTAGTTTACACATACCTTAACTTATGTCTTGTGTGGTTATAAGGAAAACAAACAGGAATCTTATGTGGAAGTAATCAAAATAGTTTAATACGAGAGAATTAGGAACACTAAGGTACCACGTGCGTGGGTGCAGCCGTTAACAATACCTTACACATAAAATTTACTCTTATTACGATTTTTCTCTATAACGTCTCCGATCATTTCTGCATACATCTATCTATATATATAAGTGCAAAGCTTAGTGATTCATTTTTCTTCCAGTTCCTTTTCTCCTATGCTTTACCTAAAGGTTTTACCTAGCTAACTGGGTTTTCATTGTTTTATCATGACCAATACACACGCCACGTGCTCTAAATAGGGTTATGAATTAATTTAAGCAAGTACATGCAATAAAAGGGAAAAGGAAAATAACTTATCTGGTATCTCCATATGTCTTTCAGGTTTTCAACACTGGGCATATACACCTAATTGAGCTGACTGGCGCTATCCGAACTCGGCTCTCCGTTTGACAACGTTGGGCATATTTCATTTCTCTCTCGTCATACTCGGCACTCAATACCCACGTCTGTTCCTTGTCGCTACCCGTACTAAACTACTCTTGACCAGTGAAAAACCCCTGACCTTCTGAGCTTCACCTTGTCCGCTGATGCCAAGGTCACTTGACCTTCTGAGGGGTTCATCTATTCCATCAGGTGAACGTTACTTCGCTCCCTTCTTGGGAACTGACCCTTCAACTTTTCCGACCCCCTATATCCCCTGGGGCCTAAGTATCGTCTCAAGGCTTGAGATTGCCTCTCGCTATCCCCTGGGGCTATCTATGCACGTGCATGTTGGACTAAATTTATTTTAAATAATTTTATTTCCAACAATACCTCCAGTAACACGCTAAAGTTTTGTTGCAATAGAAGCATTTTTAGTCATGTAATGAGGATAATGGCTGTGGAATAAATCTCGCTCCTGTGTCCTGCCCTTTGACCGCATTTCGATAGTATGCAACAGGACAGGTTCAGTATATCTACGAAACAATATGATAAATCATGAAAAAAATGCGGGATTACGCCATATAATACAAATTTTGAAGATGACAATCCGATTTTTGGCGTAAATGTGACAAGGATGGTAAGTCAGATAATATTTGAAAACTTGAAAATTTTCATCGTCCTGGAGCGGGACTCGAACCCGCGTCTCCCAGAAAACGCCTAGGTATGCTAACCACTACACCACCCAGAACGACCAAGTTTCAAGTTTCCGATTGTCATCTTTAAAATTTCATATTGTACAAATTTGTCGTCTTCAAAATTTGTACAATATTATAAAGTTTTTCGGAATCAAAGCATTTTTACATAAGTTATGACGCATAAGGGCGATGGAATGATTCCCGCTCTTATGTTCTGACCTTTGACCCCATTTCGACCGTTTTCTACAGAGTTCGTCCTCAGATTGTCCCCTACCACATACTGAAATTTCTTTGAAATCGAATCATTTTTACTCCAGTAATGGTGCGATCAGGCAGACAGACGGACAAAGCTGGAGCATATACGCTTCTTCAACGTACGGTTGGAAAGCGTAAAAAATCAGATTTCGTGGTTCTGCTCAATTTTCTATTATCAGACAACGTTTCAGTGATACGCGAATGTTCAGTGCTTGGAGAAAGTGTAAGGATCGGAAACAAGAAAATTCGAAACAAATTTCAGCTTGCACAGATTCAGGTTTTCCGTTATTAGAAAAATGCATACTATTTATTCTAATGTTAATTCAAGTCGTTAGCACGAATAAATGAAGCTATTATAAAGGAAACGGCAATACTAAATGAACTCCGTCCTTAGATGTCAAAAGTTACCGTACAAATCACTGTCAGGGTCTTTACTCTGTACTCAGCATTCAATTTTTCTGACATTCGGGTAAGACGCCAACTTTCCAGCATTATCACTGTCCTTGCAGAGAAAGAAACATTCCAGGTGTGTTTTCCCAGATGTAGATATACGGATGCCCCTCTAACTTTATTTACAAATATTTGGACGATATTTAGAATTTAAGGGGTTTTCCGTGCGCTAAATGGAATGTGCATAAAATAACATATCCCTTATATGGAAAAATGTGGAGATAGCGAGCTAATTAACATGTTAGTTAGCTTAATTAGCATTTTTCTTCACATCACGAGATAGTTCCCTTCGAGTGCTTTCCAACGGTACCTTACTTGTCTATCTGCGGTGAGTGGTTCCAAAGTTAAGGGGGGGGAACTCGTTTTTTTTTTTTTTTTTTTTTTGAGGTCTGTAGAAGACAGCAGGGCCCAGGCCTTGGGTCCCAGTTGAACAAGACCTTCTGAAAATGGTTTTATAATGGCAGGATCCTGACAACAGAGGGGTCAATGTCATATATAACCAAACATTTTAAACAATATATATATATAAAAATATCGTTGAATATTTTATTATGATTTCAAAATTTTTGGACAGTAGAATTTGATCTTATATGTGAATTTGATTTTGAGAGTGTTGTTACCAGTAATACAGCTAAGAGAGTGAGAAAGGGACCTATGTAATATACCTGTGCCCTAATTAGGGTTTAGGTTTGTCTACCTAGCTGCCCATTCCAAAACACATGGATTATTTTTTCTTTTTTTGAAAACCCTAAAAACTCTATGACAAAGTGGCACTTTTTTTAATTCAGATATTAGGTATTTAATTATTTCATTCTATTTTACTGAGTTTCCAGTACTATCATTAAAGGGCCAGTTTCAGTTTTCAAAAAACTGCTTGTTACTCTTTGAAATTGCTGACTCACATCAAGATCACACAATCAATTTTACTTTACAATGCATTACAAATTGTAAGATTATTAAAACTGCTACTACAAATTTACAGATTATTAATCAAATTCTATGAATTTTCAAGTATCACACAATCCGATTTTTTTCTTACAGTGAAATATAGATATACATGTGTATGTATATCCTGTCCTGTGTATCTCATGGCCGCCTAGGGGGCGCAGTGGTCAAAGCGATGGCTTCTGATCTTTTGTCCAAAAGACGTTCGGGTTCAAATCCTGGTGAGGCATGAACGTTATGTTTGTCTTACAGCACTGGCTCTCTTTCTTCCCTGGAACCAGTGACCTTAAATTAGGGACGGATGACTGCTTATAGCCCATTCAGTGGCTCACAATGGTCGTTAAACCTTCAATCAAAATAACAAAAAAAATGTCTATCTCATGACATCACCAGCACTATACACTGGTAAAAGATTTTGTTTCGACAGGAGCCTCATTCAAAAAAGAAAATGTGTCTCTTTCCGTTCAATAAGACTGAGGCACTTTGCCTTTCCAAATTTAAATATTACTATTTTAAATGTGTTCTGTAATTATTTTATTCATAATAATTGACATTTTATTGGGAATAAAAAGAAATGGTTGCTTTTCCTGCTATGACGAAATGTGATTTTTCAGCTCTACCTAACACTGTACTTGGATAGGAAAAAATTAGTAGAGAAAAAGTGTTTCCTGCATTTTAAACAACTGCTTAACCTGCTACTGCAAAAAGCATGGTTCTCAGCCCTTGTTCTGTTTGCACTCAGAACAAATTTAGAAAACAGGCACACTGCCATGAAAAAGTAAGATTCTCTGCTCTTTCAGTTTCAGATCACAGGAGAAAATGAATATGGTACACTGCCCTTTCAATAGCTTATTGAATTGTTGAATAAAAGGATTTTAGATAAAATAATCTATCTTCTCCTTTTATTGAAATATAAATAATGCTTTGGTACTCTGCAATTTGCAATAGACATCATAAAAAATAATTTGTTTACTCTTAAAGTAAGTATTACTTTCAGGTATTCTGCCATCATGGTCAATTATTTACAAGGAAAAAAATCTAAAATGATTAAAAATTAGAAAATTCACCCTAAAAAAAGTGAATTTTTGATGTAAAGTTGGTAAAAAACATGTTTTAAAACAGTGGTAAGAAATAGTAAAAATGCTGAGCAGTGTACATACACATAAAATAAAATAAAAACTAAAAATGCCCATCGCAAAAATATTTACCGCACTGAGAATTTTTTTTTTTTTCTCTTGTAGGATCACCGAACTTATGATCTGTAGAATCACATTAAAACAACAAAAAATATATCTAAAACTCTTGTCGTGTAATGTGCAAACAGCTTTCATAAACAACAACTGCAGTTAGCTTCATGGGTGATTCACTTACAGAGACACGCATTTAAAATGGACAAAAAACTCTATCATATTCTGGAATGCAAATAGTATTAATGAACAACAAATGTAGTTTCCTAGATGATGCAACTGCAGTGCTGCAATTTTAAAATGGTCAAAAACATTTCTAAAAATCATATCCTGGAATGCAAACAGCATTCAGAAAAAACAAATGCACACTAGCATTATATCACCTTTTAAAAGCTAAAAATATCTAAAAATCATACCATGGAATGCAAATAGCATTCTTAACAACAAATGCACATCCACGGGGCCACACATTTGATATAGTGAAAAAATCTCCAAGAATCATACCCTGGAATGCAAATAGCATTCGTAAACAACAAATGCACATCCACAGAGCCACACATTTGATATAGTGAAAAAATCTCCAAGAATCATACCCTGGAATGCAAATGACATTGGCAAAAGACCAATGTGGTTTCCTGGGTGACATACTAGCAGGGCTACATGTTCAAAATTTGTAAAAATTGTTTAAAAATCATGTCGTGGAATGCAAACAGCATTAACAAACAACAAATACACAACCCCAGAGCCGCGCATTTAAAATGGCCAGAAAATCTCCAAGAATCATACCCTGGAATGCAAATAGCATTGGTAAAAAACAAATGCAGTTTCCTGGGTGACACACCAGCAGAGAAACACATGGCGTAGTGGTCTAAGTCATGGCAACTGATCATTCATCTGAGATGGGTCCGGGTTTGAATCCCAGTTAGGCATGAATGTTGTGTTTGTCTTATGGCACTGGCTCTCTCCCTTTCCTGAAACCAGAGGCCCACAATTAGTGATGGGCAACTGCTTATAGCCCACAGAGTTGCTCATAGTGATCATTAAACATCATATAAAAAAAAAAAGCAACACATTCAAAAGGGCTAAAAAATCTTTAAAAATCATGTGCCGGAATACAAATGACATTCACAAAGGATAAATGCAACCCACAGAGTCACACATTATAGGAATTTTTTTTTCTGAAACCCAAACCTTGGAACGCAAATATTCAAAAGCAACAAAGGCAATTTCCTGGGTAACACATCAACAGACCCCCCCCCCCCCACACACACACACACACACACACAAACACAAAAAAAAACGAAAAAAACTCTTAAACCCATACCCTGGAATGTAAATTGCATTCATAAACAAATGCAACTTCTTGGATAACCAACCTACAGAAGCAGAGATTTAAAATGGCCAAAAAGAAATATCTTTAAAATCATATCCTGGAATGAAAACAGCATTCGTAAACAACACATGCACAACTACAAAGCCACAGATTTAAAATGGCCAAAAGAAGAAGAAAAAACACACTCCTTTCCACTTCACAAGCAGTGATTGTGGACAACCATAAGTTTATCTTTTTGAGTGTTGCATGGTGCAGCAGTTGCTCTCGTTAGGGTTCGTGGCCGAGATGGCCACAACCTCTGCCATCGTCTCTACCGCTTCACATAATTTTTCTTCGTCTTCAGTTTCTACAATATCGTATTCATCAATATTGAATGTGCATGTATCTTCACCTGTGCTTTCTGATATATCTACTATGTCTTCTACAAGCAACGTCTTATATACCGATGGAACCAACTCTATTGTTAGGGCTAGTGATATGTGCCCACCTCCGCTTACGTTTGCGACTGTTGTTGGTGGCTCATCTCAGCGGATTACGAATTCATTATGTGATAACATTGAACTAACCAGAGTAGATAAAGTATTGAAGATTTTGGTTCCTGAAGAATCTTATGAAGGTAAGCAGTATAACTCTGCATTACTTTTTAGTGTATTTTTTCAATCATTGCCCGATTGAAAAAAATCGGGCAACGATTGAAAGAAAAATCAGATTGCTATTTTTTGTCCTCTTTTTACTGATACCTGTCAGTATATGAGTTTTACTATGTCATGAGTTTTACTATGTCATTTTAGGAATACTGGTTGAAAAATTGTTATTGCTTTTGTATCTTCTTAAATAGTATATCATCATCATCATCATCATTGTCAACCATTATCAATCCACTGCTGGACGAAGGTCTCCCCAAGTTTCCTCCACAACGGTCTGTCTTGTGCCAATCTCCTCCATGTCACCCCTGCATACTTTCGAATTTCATCCACCCATCTCCCATGTGGTCTTCTTCTGGGTCTTTTCCTGTCCCTTGGAATCCAATCTAAAATTTCGCCTTTCCATTGATGGTCTGTCCTTCTGGCAGTATGCCCAGCCCATTGCCATTTCAGGGATTTAACTCTGATCATGATGTCTTCCACTCTCGTCATTTTTCGGATCCACGAGTTCCTCTTCTTATCTCTCCTGGTTACGCCAAGCATGCACCTCTCCATGTTGCATTGAGTTGTCTGCAGCCTTTGTATGTCTCTTTTAGTTAAGGTCCACGTCTCTGCACCATACGTAAGCACTGGAAGGATGCATTGATCAAACACTTTTCTTTTAAGACATAATGGCATATTGCTCTTGAAAATTATGCTGTTTCTTCCAAAAGCTCTCCAGGCAAGTTTTGTACGCCGATTAATTTCTTCATCAATGTGACCCTCACTTGATATCTGCTGTCCAAGATAAACGTACGTGTCTGTTATCTCCAGCTTTTCTCCATCAATCGATAAATCTTCATTTCTTGTAAAAGCATTGAACATCACTTTTGTCTTCTGAAAGTTCATTTTTAATCCCACTTCTTTACTCTTGTCAGCAAGTTCCTGGATCATACTCTGCAGCTCTGATGGGGTAGTTGCAAAAATGACTACGTCATCAGCAAAACGAAGGTGGGTTAGATAATCTCCATTAATCTTTATCCCTTTGTTTTCCCAGCTCAGCGACTGAAAAACACCCTCCAATGTGGCATTAAAGAGCTTCGGAGATATGGTGTCACCTTGTCTCACTCCCTTTCCAATTTTTATGTGTGTTGTATTTTCAAACAGCCGAATCTTTGCACTTACATTTTTATAAATGTTATTAATAATATTAATGTATGCATCTTCAATACCGCAGGTTTTCAGAGCCATTGTAACTGCTGATGGTTTCACCGAATCAAAGGCTTTTTCATAATCGATAAAAGCCATGCGCAATGGAAGTTCATATTCCCTCGCTCTTTCAATTAGTTCTCTCAGTACGTGGATATGATCTATTGTGCTGTAGCCACTCCTGAATCCAGCTTGTTCTCTCGGTTGAGCCATGTCCAGTGTTACCTTCAAGCGGTGTGAAAGAACTTTAGTGAAGATTTTATAAACTACTGATAGGAGGCTGATAGGTCTGTAGTTTCCGAGATCCTCATTGTCACCTTTCTTATGTAGCAGGATCATTGTAGCGGTGTCCCAATCCTCAGGAATCTTTCCTTCATTAAGGCATCGAGTGAAAATTTGGGCGAGTACTGTTTCGATTTCTCCACTTGCTTCTTGTATGATGTCTACAGTAATTCCATCTTCTCCTGGAGCTTTTCCCCGCTTCATGTTCTTGATTGCATGTGCAACTTCTGCTGGAAGGACTGGAGGAACTCTGGTACTGGTATCTTTCATGATGTCTGGAGTGCATGTATCATCCCTTTCATATAATTTGGAGTAGAAATCTTTCACTCTTTTCAAAATTTCGCCTCTATTTCTTGTTACAGAACCATCTTCTTTTCTCAGTGCCATAATCTGTTTTCTTCCCTTACTGAGATGTCCCTTTGCTATCTTTAGGCTTTGGTTGTTTTCAATTGCTTTCCTCACTAGTTCACAGTTGAATTTCCTTACGTCTTCAGTGATACTTTTTCTTACTGTCTTGCATAGCTCTATATATTCCACTTTGGAAGTCACATCTTCTTTAGTTGTCCTCATCTCTCTTTTTTTTTTGCATCAACATTTTCGTTTTTCCTGAAAATTTGTTTACATGCAACTTGTTCTTAGACCCAGCTAATTTTGTTGCTGTTTCCATAAGAGCTTTGGTTACTTTTCTGTTAACTTCAGAGATGTCCACTTCTTCCGATGGCCTTCTAAAGCAGAGAACCTGTTCTTCAGTTCCAACTTGAAGGTATTATGGTGTTTTTTAAGGTTGGTTATGTCAATAGATTTTGTTTGTCTAATGAGCTTGCCACGTTCAAGTTTAGTGTTGAGGTGCATCTTACATCTCACCAATCCATGGTCACTACCTGTGTTGAACTTGTTTAGCACACTGCAGTCTTCTATGACGAATTTTTTGTTCCACATAATAAAATCAATTTCACTTGTCGTCCCATTTGGATGTCTCCATGTCCATTTCCTGTGTGGCTTTTTCTTGAAGAAGGAGTTCAAGATGAAAAACCCTTCTGCCTCTGCAAACTCAACGAGAGTATTTCCACGCTGGTTTCTGTTGCCGTGACCGAATTTACCTACTGAAGTTTCATTCTGTTGCCGTTGCCCTATTTTTGCATTGAAATCTCCCATAAATATTTTCAAGTGCTGCTTACCTTTATTATTTAGATGACAAATTTCCTCATAAAATTCTTCAATTTCTTCTTCAGGATGACTTGTGGTAGGTGCATAAGTTTGAATAATCTGAGCCTGGTATCTTTTCGAGAGTTGGATAACAAGTCGTGCAGCTCTGTCAGAGGAACTTTCAACTTCTACAACTTTATCCTTCAGTTTCTTGTTTATTATAAATCCAACACCACTAGTTCTGTCAGTATCTGTCCCACGATAGTAGAAGAGATGTCCACTTTTCAGTTCGATGAGATCTTCTCCTTTTCTCCTTACCTCACTTAGCCCCATGATGTCCCACTTGATCCTTTGTAGTTCCTCTTCCAATTCAAGAAGCCTTGAATCAGAAGATAGGGAGCGTCCATTATACGTAGCCAAGGTCAGCATCAGATGGCAGCTTAGTCTGGTCCTCCGGGGATTCTTAGCACCCTCTGCCTTCATGTCGCACTGGCCGCTGCCTTGGCCAGGTACATTCCAGCTGCCAGAGACTGAGGGCCAAGATTTAAGTTGTGGAATCATTTTGGAGAGGTTTGGCCATAACTCACCACGCTGGCCAAGCGGGTTGGTGAGTGTGGGATAGAATTTCCTCTAATCCTGATGGTATAGTTATACCACTATTGGCGGTCGTCAGAGCCCCTTTAGTGGGAACAGGATGCACCACGAGAAGGCGGGGTTGACATTTGTCAAGGAGAGGCTGTGATGTTACGCATCACCTGACCTTACATCCCAGTATATATATATCTATATATATATATGTGTGTGTGTGTGTGTGTCTGTGTACATATATGAACACTATATTGACAAAAGTCATCGGACACCTCTTCAAAAGCAAATGAATGGATCCACTGCATTGTTAAGATGCACGGTAGAGCTGCAAAAGTTTTTAAAAACAAGCCTGCAGCTGACCGCGATCATATCGCACTGTGAAGTTGAAAGAAAATGTAGTGGCAGAAGAGAACTGACTTTGAGAAAGGAAAGATTGTTGGCTGTTATATTAGTATGTTGTCCATAAAGGAAACCGAGAGGCGTTTAAACATACCTAAGTCAACTGTTTTGGATGTACTGAATAAATGGAAGACACGTGGCCTGCCTGAAGCAGCAAAATGCACCAGCAGACCGAAGAAAATGTACGATAGAGAATGTCGAAGCCTCAGGAGAATCATTACAGCTAATCAACGGAGTACTGCAATAAACCTTGGTGTACAGGTGAGTAAAAATGCTTTAACCTAGGTATGCACACGTACTATTTGCAGAGAACTTCATTCTGTGGGTTACTGTAGTCGTCGGGCTGCTCATAAGCCTTTCATCACTCGGAATGCTACTCATTGTTTAGCATGGTGTAAAGAACGTTTATCGTAGACTGTAGATGAATGAAAACAGGTCCTACAGACTGATGAATCCAGATACACGATCCATCAGTCTGATGGCTGTCTATGAGTATGGTGGTAGCCAGGGAAATGCTATTTACCACAGTGTACTGTTCCTACTGTTGAGTTTTTAGCTGGCAGTGTTTTCATGTGGGAGTGTTTTTCATGGTATAGTCCCGGCCCATTGGCTATCATGGACAAATCTGTTAATGAGCACATCTACCTCGATATTCTGGACAATTATGCCCTACCAACTCTGTAGAATTACTATGGAACCGAGCCTTGTTGGTACCAGCAGGATAATGCACCAAGTCATAAAGCAAGGACTGTTACAGTGTGATGTGACGATAATTCTGTATCGTGTGTGGACTGGTCAGCACAGAGCAGTGGCATATATTCGAGGATAGCTAGGCTAGCTGCGAAGCCCAGAGAATGCACAAATAAAAGTCAATCATCAACGGTATTAAGATATGTCTATGCTTTCGCTACGAAAAAACACGAGCGGATTCGCTTCTTTCCATTATGAGAATCAGCCTGGCGAGCGATGATCAACGGTATCAATGGCATAACACAAGTAGGTCTTTGAGAGCCTTCGCTGTTCTGATGTGAGCTTCAGTACTATTTCCTGCTAGCGTTTCCATGACAACATGAATGAGCTACGGAGGTGAGTGAGATATAGCTTTGCGCAAGGGTTCGCTCCAAAAAATGAAGACTTTGGACTACTTCAGTCCCTCCATGCTTCCAGCGCGTGTTTCGTGAGAGTTGTTTCAGTTTGGGTGAAATGTCAATGAATTAAAATTATTGATATTATATCTTAAATTCGTGGCTTTGTTGGATTCGAACTGTTTTGATAAATTTTGTGAAAGCTTCCCTGAACATCTACTATCAGAGCTTAAAGAACTCTATGCTTCAAATTTTGATACAGCTCGATTAAAAAATGAACTAAAGATGTTTAACTCCCTTGATGAATACAAAACAAATCAGTAAAAGACATTACTTGTTACATAAAGTTGAATAATTGGACATAGTGTTTATTGAGGTGTACAAATTAGCAGATCTAATATTAAACTGTTCATCAACAACTGCAACTGCCGAAAGAAGTTTTTGGTAATAAAAGGAATTAAGATATATCTTAGAGTCACACAAGGACATGCATATTCGAGCAACTTGGCTGGTTTGTTAATAGAGAAAAACATTATTTTTAAATATTGAAAAGTACTCGGAAGAAACATTTTTGTGAAAACGTAACACTAAAGTTCACACAAAAGGAAAGAAGAATGGAGTTCATGTACAAATAAGTGTTCAAATCCAAATCCTCATAATTATTTGGTATCATGTTAGCAATAGCATGTACCTAAAATTTAGAAAAAAAAATGTTACTTCTATTACTTAGCAATTAAAACATAAACTTTGCAATTTTTAAAATACAGCACTGAGTATTGAGTATTTGTCATTTTCTTGTAGGACTTCCATCCACAGTGAGTATAGTTTAGGTCCCAGCCACCTACAGCGAGATCGCCTTTCGGGCAGGACACAGAAACGGAAGGAATGAGAGCAAGTCTAGCGACTTTGACAAAACAGTTTGTGGTGAGATTAGAGTATAGTAGATGGCGCCACCGTACAAGTACGATGTTGCACACAGAGGGGTGAGAGAATTTCAGGGAGGGGGCATAGGAAAGGATACCCATTTAACCAGTGGGTCCAGCCTGGGAGCCATCACTTAACGTGCTCGTCCGATGCACGGCGGATATTCAGCGATTGTTAGGAAATCACACCATCTCTGAAAGATCAGCCCAGGTTCGAGCCTGAGGACCTTGCATCGATAGTCTGACTCGCTAACCACTAAGCCACCCGCGGCTCTAAAATACAGCACTGCGGGGGGGGGGGATATAGCCCAGGTCTCAGACCGAAGATATGCCACTGGCACAGAGCCCTGATCTTAATCCCATAGAGCACCTATGGGATGAATTAGAGCAGGAACTTGCTGACAAGAGTAAAGAAGTGGGATTAGATAAGAAATTTGGAACCAAGGCCTACTACTAAGCAACAGTTAGCGGCAGCATTATGTACTGAATGGAAACACCTTTTCGAAAGCATGTCTCGAAGGGTCAGTGCATGCATTAAGGCCAAAGGTGGACCGACACCATACTAATGTATGTCAATAAATGCTATGTTGTGTTTCTCTTCTACATGTCCAGTGACTTTTGTCAATATAATGTATTATATAATGAATGTGGTTCTCTGCCCTTTCAGCACTTTATTGAATTGTTGAATAAAAACATCTTTGATTAGATACCGTCTTAACTTTTTATCAGAAAAAAATATCATTTTTTTTGGTACTCTGTCATTTTCAATACTTAGACATTGTAAAAAGAATTGGTGTATTTTTAAAATAAAATAAATATTACTTTCAAGTACTCTGCCGTCCTGATCAATTCTTCACAAGAAAAATATATATAAAAAAATCCTAAAAAGCTTTATTTTTTATATAAAGTTGGTAAAAATCATGCTTTGAAAAAGTGGAAAGTAATAGCAAAAATGCTGGGCAGTGTACACACAGATAAAATAAAACAAAAACCAAAATCATCTGTCACATAAAATAAATATCACGCTGTTGCATAATCACCAAAGTTATGACCTGCTGATCCGCACTTACTGATACCACACAAAAAATCGCTAAAAACCATATCGTGAACTGTGCAAACAGCTTTCATAAACAACATCTGCGATTAGTTTCCTATGAAACACCCACAGAGCCACACATTTAAAATTGGCAAAAAATCTCTAAAATTCATATCCTAGAATGCAAATAGCATTCATAAATATAAAGGCAGTTTTCTGGATGGCAAATGCAGAGTTACATATTACAGATGGTCAAAAAATCTCCAAGAATCATGCAGTGGAATGCAAACAGCATTTGTAAACAACAAATGTACACCTGACGACCCACACAATCAAAATAGCCAAAAAAACCCTCTAAAACCCATAATTTGGAATGCAAATAGCATTAGTAAATAACAAAAGCAATTTGCTGAATGAACACCTGCAGACAAATGGACAAAAAATCTCTAGGAAAAGTTGCACTTCACCTGACCTTGCATCCCAGACATATATATGTATATATATATATATATATATATATATTCTATAAAGATACCTAAGCAAAAAAAAAAACACATATATAATTTTGACTCACACCTAGTACAACATAGAAAAGGTTATGTATCTACCTGTGTGAGTAAAAGGAGAAAAGAAAAAAATAAAATAAAACAACTGAATGTAGAAGGTGTCGAGAATACTGAGCCTTGGCTTTATCAAGGACCAGCAAAAACTCTGCATTTTCTCACTTCCACAAAGACCTAGTTGGAAATGGGTTTCTGCAAGGCCATAGATGCAAGTAACATTCCCACCTAAAATAGTTTAAAAAATATATATATAAGTCATGTCCTCCGTAGAGTAGCATGACCTAGCACTAGTTAACAATTTCGCTTGCATCCATTAACCTTCATGGCCCGACCCATGCTCTTCATCTGTTACTATTAAACAGAGAGAAGAAGATTAAAGAGAACTCAAGCTGTGAGAGTGACATAATAAATAGAATTGATTTTCAGCTATAACGAAATTCCAAGTTCGTTTGAGAGAGAATTTAAACCTGAAAAACAAATTTTACATTGCAATTAAAAAGGAAATGTTAATTTATAACGAACAGATTTTTGAAAGAAAACTTGAGTCTAAAACCCCTACTCTACAACTTATGACAGCACGAAAACGAGAATAAGTTAAAGATAATAATTAACTAAATAAAACTTTGTGAAAGTTATATACCTTAAACAGTAAGTTGCAATATGTACAAAGTATTTCAGCAGTGCTTTAAGTGCATAATTAATTAGTTAATAAGAACTTAACTACTTTGAAAAAACAGCGCATAGACAGCGCATAGAAAAGGAACAAGCTTAGCCATCTTCTGTTCCTAGGTACCACAAAAGACGCTCAAAGTTACAAAGAAAAGTAAGAGTTAAAACCCGCATAAATGTTAACAGACAAACCAATGCTTAAAAGCTGAAAATCTAAAAAACGACAGAGAAAAGGTACATGAAGTACAAACATTGAACTTATAAAACCTAGAACCCAAAAACAAGGAAGAGAGCTTACCTCTTGTGTTACAAAAACTTTTCTCCTCACAAGAGGAGAACATGGCTGACCTCTTCCGCCACTCCCTAGACGCTGGGGGGCAGTGAGGGTGGGGCTGATGGCCTCCTCATACAGCAAGAAACCAACGCGCTGAGAATTTAACCAGAGAAAAAAATATATCAACTTAAGACTGTGGATCTGTATGATCAGAATGAGCAGAATTAACTCTCCAGAATACATGAGAAATATTATAAAATACACGAGCAGTTTATTTAATAATCTTTGCATGTATTAAATCACCTTAGTGAGCTTCTATAGATTAATCAGAATCTTATTAATTTTAATGTTGGTTTTACTATTTTTAGTATAGCTATCCTGGTGATGAATAACTAGTTTTCTTTTTTATTTGTTTTTATTTTCTTTTATAAACAGATTTTTAAGCTTTTTTTGTGATTTTGTTTATATTATTTAATTTTTTTGTTTTAATAGGACCGTCATATCCATAGCACTAAGGTTCCTTTAGGTAGTTAATAGGCATCCTCTAGCCAACTTCCTTACGGCTTTAAGAAAAATTATTCTGAATAATAGAGTAAGGTTGGCAGATCTGCTTTAATTTTCTACACAGTTAATAATATGATTCTGACCAATCAAAGCCGTAAGGAAGTTGGCTAGAGGATGCCTATTAACTACCTAAAGGAACCTTAGTGCTATGGATATGACGGTCCTATTAAAACAAAAAAATTAAATAATATAAACAAAATCACAAAAAAAGCTTAAAAATCTGTTTATAAAAGAAAATAAAAACAAATAAAAAAGAAAACTAGTTATTCATCACCAGGATAGCTATACTAAAAATAGTAAAACCAACATTAAAATTAATAAGATTCTGATTAATCTATAGAAGCTCACTAAGGTGATTTAATACATGCAAAGATTATTAAATAAACTGCTCGTGTATTTTATAATATTTCTCATGTATTCTGGAGAGTTAATTCTGCTCATTCTGATCATACAGATCCACAGTCTTAAGTTGATATATTTTTTCTCTGGTTAAATTCTCAGCGCGTTGGTTTCTTGCTGTATGAGGAGGCCATCAGCCCCACCCTCACTGCCCCCAGCGTCTAGGAGTGGCGGAAGAGGTCAGCCATGTTCTCCTCTTGTGAGGAGAAAAGTTTTTGTAACACAAGAGGTAAGCTCTCTTCCTTGTTTTTGGGTTCTAGGTTTTATAAGTTCAATGTTTGTACTTCATGTACCTTTTCTCTGTCGTTTTTTAGATTTTCAGCTTTTAAGCATTGGTTTGTCTGTTAACATTTATGCGGGTTTTAACTCTTACTTTTCTTTGTAACTTTGAGCGTCTTTTGTGGTACCTAGGAACAGAAGATGGCTAAGCTTGTTCCTTTTCTATGCGCTGTCTATGCGCTGTTTTTTCAAAGTAGTTAAGTTCTTATTAACTAATTAATTATGCACTTAAAGCACTGCTGAAATACTTTGTACATATTGCAACTTACTGTTTAAGGTATATAACTTTCACAAAGTTTTCTTTAGTTAATTATTATCTTTAACTTATTCTCGTTTTCGTGCTGTCATAAGTTGTAGAGTAGGGGGTTTTAGACTCAAGTTTTCTTTCAAAAATCTGTTCGTTATAAATTAACATTTCCTTTTTTAATTGCAATGTAAAATTTGTTTTTCAGGTTTAAATTCTCTCTCAAACGAACTTGGAATTTCGTTATAGCTGAAAATCAATTCTATTTATTATGTCACTCTCACAGCTTGAGTTCTCTTTAATCTTCTTCTCTCTGTTTAATAGTAACAGATGAAGAGCATGGGTCGGGCCATGAAGGTTAATGGATGCAAGCGAAATTGTTAACTAGTGCTAGGTCATGCTACTCTACGGAGGACATGACTTATATATATATTTTTTAAACTATTTTAGGTGGGAATGTTACTTGCATCTATGGCCTTGCAGAAACCCATTTCCAACTAGGTCTTTGTGGAAGTGAGAAAATGCAGAGTTTTTGCTGGTCCTTGATAAAGCCAAGGCTCAGTATTCTCGAAACCTTCTACATTCAGTTGTTTTATTTTATTATTTTTTTTTCTCCTTTTACTCACACAGGTAGATACATAACCTTTTCTATGTTGTACTAGGTGTGAGTCAAAATTATATATGTGTTTTTTTTTTGCTTAGGTATCTTTATAGAATGTGAATTCTGAATTTTCAAAACTGCTGCGTTGCGCGTTTTGATTTTCAGGCTATTTTGCACCCTTCGTTTTAAATTCTAAAATTTTTTCCTTAGTCTTCAGTTTTGCTCTTAAGTATATATATATATATATATATATATATATAGAGAGAGAGAGAGAGAGAGAGAGAGAGAGAGAGATATGCTCAAGGTAAAAAGTTGCAGAAGAGAGATTTGCAAAGCCTATCCAGAACTGGATTGATACTTGATAATGACATACTGTTTTAAGTGCAAATGTTGATACACTGCAGACAATATCAGAGAAGGGACAATGTGTTTGAACCATGTTTTGGATTCATAATCTGCATCTCTTAGGGGGTGCTTGCAAAAATGATCATGTGATCAAAAACCAATGGTGGGTTAAACTATCTGTATTAATCATATAATGCCTTCGTCTTCCAAGTGCAATTAGTGACATAAACTCTGCAACGTGGCATTGCAGAGATTCGGAGATATGGTGTCACCTTGTCTCACTACCTTTTTGCTATTTTTATACGTCCTGTGTCTTCAAAAAGTCAAACCTTGGCTCTTGTATTTTCATAGATGCTAATAAAAATATTAACATCTGCATCTTCAGTGCCACATGATTTCAAAGACATTATAACTGCCGATGGTTTGAAACAAGCTTCCCATAAGAACCAATAGAAGCCATACATAGTGGCTGTTTATATTCATTTATTGTTTTAGTTAGTTCTTTCAGTGCATGGATGAAAGCCAGGGGCGTATCTTGGGTCCGCGATTTGGGCTATCTCAGCCGTCCACCCCTCCCCACCCCCCAGCCTGTTTTTCTAAATATTGCGAAGTTTATTTTTGAGTTGTTAAGTAATAGAAGAAACTTTTTCTCTAAATTTTAGGTACATGCTATTGCTACCATAATACCACAATTTTGAGGATTAGTATTTTAACACTTATTTGTGCATGAACTTCCTTCTTCTGAGTAGGTACTTTATTTGTACATGCATTCCATTCTTCTTTCCTTTTGTGTGAACTTGAGTGTTACATTTTCATAAAAAGTTTCTTCCGAGCACTTTTTCATATTTCAAAATTAATATCTTTTTCTATTGACCAAACAGCCAAGCTGCTCAGATGTACATGTCCTTGTGTGGTTCTAAGATATGTCTTGATTCTTTTTGATACAGAAAAACTTCTTTTGGCACTTGCAGTTGTTGATGGAAACTTTAATATTAGGTCTGCTAATTTGCACACCTCAATAAACACAATGTTCGAATATTCAATGTAATAAGTAATGTCTCTTACTAATTTCTTTTTGTATTCATGAAGGGAATAAAGCACCTTCAGTTCCTTTTTGAGTCGAACTGTATCAAAATTTGAAGCAAATTCTGACAGTAGATGTACAGGAAAGCTTTCACAAAATTTATCAATACAGTTCAAACCAAAAAAAGCCACACATTTAATATGAAATATCACTGATTTTAATTCATTGACATTTCATACAACTGAAACAACACTCACAAAACACATGCTGTTGCGGGTGGGAGCATGCAGAAGACTAAGGTAGTCTAAGTCTTCTCCTTTTTGAGCGAACCCTTTGCCCAAAGCAATGGCCCTTTAACCCTTCACCCATGTTGTTATGAAAACGCTAGCTGGCAATCATATCCAAAGTCTTCGAATCACACAGTGAATACTGCTAGAGCT
The DNA here is from genome assembly GCA_039090855.1 of Macrothele yani. Lineage (NCBI taxonomy): Eukaryota > Metazoa > Arthropoda > Arachnida > Araneae > Macrothelidae > Macrothele > Macrothele yani. The sequence continues at coordinate 52,065,761 of CM077032.1, read as the reverse complement.
GTTTGCGTCATGATGACATCATCTCTCTACTAGGAGCCACGTTGGCCTTCGCTCACTAGACTGATTCTCTTAGTTAAAAGAAAATGCTAGCTGGCAATCGTATCCAAAGTCTTCGAATCCCACAGAGAAAACTGCTAGAGCTGTTTGCATCACGTGACATCATTTTCCCACTAGGAACCCCTTTGGCCTTCGCTTACTAGACTGATTCTCTTAGTTAAAAGAAGTGAATCCAAATGTGCGCTGTTTTGCAGTGAAAGCATTGACATAGCTTAAATTTGTTGATAATTGACTTTTATTTGTGTATATCTAATTGACTTTTATTTGTACATTCTCTGAGCTCTGCAGCTACCCTCGAATATATACCACTGATGAAAACAGCTTCATTTATTTATTAATAATTGCTGTCTACCTTCCTTGTAAAAGCCATTTGGTTAATGTGCAAAATTTGAAAAACTTTGATTTTTATTTTATGCCAATAAATTTGCATTCCTAGTATAGTTTTACTGTTTCAGAAATAGTTTTATTTACTGTGTTTTGGTTAGGTCTCTCAGTACATGAATAAAAATCAGCTTAATTGCTGGTGATAGAAATATATTTGCTGTGTTGAATCTTGGAGATCTGAAAATATCGATGAGCACTGGATAAGTGACATTTGTGTTTTACATGGCATCCTGTGTTTAATGAATTGCTTCAATAATTGATAACGCTATATATCAGCTATTGAAGCAATTGGTATTATTAATAACTTTTATGAAAATGCAAGTGAAAAGTTTCAGCTATTTGATGATACAGCAAAAATAAAAATTCGAAAGGAAGTGAGGCAAGGTCACATCCTATCTCCCAAACTCTTTGATGCCACATTGCAAAATGTCTTTCAATAATTGGACTGGGAAAACAAAGGGATAAAGATTAATGGAGATTATTTAACTCATCTTTGTTTTGCTGATGACATAGTAATTTTTGCAACTGCTCCTTCAGAACTGAAGGGTATGATCCAGGAACTTGCTGACATGAGCAAAAAAGTGAGATTAAAAATGAAAGACAGAATTGATGTACAATGCTTTTACAAAAAAAGATTTATTGATTGCTGGGGAAAAGCTGAAGATAATAGATGCATACATTTACCTTGCACAGCAGATATCAAGCGAGGTTCACATTGATGAAGAAATTAATCGGCATATAAAACTTGGCTGGAGAGCTTCTAGAAGAAACAGTAAAAGTTTTAAGAGCAATATGCCATTATGCCTTAAAAGGAAACTGTTTATTCAATGCATCCTTCTAGTGCTTACATACAGAGCAGAGACATGGACCTTAAGTTAAAAAGACATACAAAGGCTGCAGACAACAGAAAGAAGCATGAAGACATGCATGCTTAGCATAACCAGGAAAAGTAAGAAGAGTAACTTGTGGATAAGGAAAATGACAAGGGTGGAAGATATCATGATCAAAATAAAATTCCTGAAATAGCAATGAGCTAGACCAGTAGAATGAGCCGCTGACAGACAACCAAAATTTTAGACTGGATTCCAAAGGACAGGAAAAGTCCCAGAAGAAGACCATATGAGAGATGGATGGATGAAATTTGAAAGCATGCAGGAATGACATGGAATAGCTCAAGACAAACCGCTGTGGAAGAAACTTAAGTTGCACATATTTAATAGAGCTACCACTGTTTTCCTCAAAATGTTTTTGCAGTTTTCAAAATGCTCAGTCATTTCATGTTTAAGGTTGTCAAATTGATCAAGGATCATTTTTGGTCCAACACCCGAATTTGATTTACGTATATCTATCTCCTTCTGAAATCGGGTAGACACGTGCCAGAGTAAATATGTACCCGATTGGTCTAGAAGCACAACGAAAAAGCGAAATGGAAAGATGTTTTAAAATGAAAAAGTTGTGAGTTTCTCTTATTCTAGAGGGTCTCAAAATATACAGCAGAATGGCAGGAATGTTCCTTCGGCATCGGATACCGCAAAAAATGTGGAACGCTTCACGATTTTGCGTGTCATCCTTGCGCAGGGGCCATGCTAATCTTCTCTGTATCGTTCCAATTTTAGTATATGTACTGCCGAAGCATGTACAAATGTTGCAACTTTTTACTTGATATATATACCCACCGAATTTTATTTTAGGATTTTACTGTAAACTAATGGATAGAATTGTAACATTAAAATTTGTTTCGAACTATTATTCGAACTTATACATATTAAAAAAACAAGCTCTTCTCTATTCAGAAGTTCAGATAGAAAAACGAATTTCCGAATACGATTTTTGGATGGTAGTTGAACAACAAAGCAACAGAATTCCCAGACTGTTCACAAGACAACGGATTGGTTATGATTACACTCCTATTAGGTAGATAGAACCTTCAGGTATCAACAGAGATGAAATTTTTGTGATTCTCCTACAGATGCTCAGTATATGTGTTACGAGTATGCTGCTCAGGTGCTGCATTCATCTTCGTTAATTTGCTTATAGGTAAGGAGCTAAGACTTCTAAACAACTTGCGACGCATATCCCTCCGCGATGCTTGCCGATACGTTTGTTTTGGTAGGTGTGACTGTGAGGTGCGAGTTAAACCACGGTTTGTTAATTTTGAGGTGAGTAATATCTTCAGCTGTGTCTGCCAGAAAGCCACGGTCAGCCACGAGCAGCGATGTAAAAGTACAAAAGTAAAATATCCGGTAGGTTTAGAAGCCAATTCACCAACTGTTGTATGACTTGAAGGATGAAAATTGTAGGAACAGGCAGGGCGCCCTGATACCATAGATATTAAAGAGAAAGAGTGAAGAATTAGTGTTGAAGGTAGAGATGAGCTTACCTGTTCCTTGGTGTTCACGGCGCTAACTGTGACTGCTACTCAAAAGTAACAGTGATTTTTAACTGTGATTGGAATCACAGTTTAGGACCTGTTATTTGTTTCCCTTCCGTGAATCCGTGCACCAGTAACGACTAACGAACGAGTAAAGTAACTGATAGCAGAATCACTTAATGGAACGGTGGGTTGGCCATAATACAGCGAATCCTGGGTTATATGTTTTTTACTTTTAAACATAAATCTGCGTTAACCCCGATATTTTGCTGTAGTTATAATGGCTTTTTCAGTTGGGTTATGCGTAATTCTTTCATGCGATTTATAGGTTAAATTTTGAATTCAGATTATCAAATATACAGTTCTTTTATACATAACATGGTGCTACAACTTTGAAAAAAATGAGACAGCATTTATTTTTCAGCCTTGAAATGGACGAAGCAAAAAAAATTATCATCTAATGTTCACACACAATTCACAAATTTCTCCAAATTCAAAAAAATTAAAACAAACAGAAAGTAGTGATATTTTACCCAGCATTAATGGTAAATCAACTAGTGAACAAAATTCTTTGAAAAGGGCCAAGTATTATAAGTAAATAATGTGTTCTAAGGGTGTTGAATATAAGACAACACATTCGGATTTACTACCTAATATTTCAAAGGTAAGAGTTCTTTCATATATTGAAAATATGAAATCATGCAGAATTTCTTACCTTGTTTTATGATGTAAAAAAAATTAAAGGTCAAAATAGACAGGCAAGAACAAAATAGAATGGACAGGTAGCGAACAAAGTATTCATTAGCATAATCTAAAATTGCGAGCCCTCTTCCCCTTTTTCTTCTTTTTGGAAGCATTTAAAATTATACAATAGTATTTAATATTTTGAAATTTCAGTCACATGTTTTTTAAGCCATTCCATAGTAAAATGTATAACTGAGATACTACTGTCTGCCACAGATTACAAAATTATGAACTTTATAATTTTCCGACAGAAGATATGGGCACAGCCCACGTAAAGTTCTCTGACAGAAATTTCAGTCGGTAGTCATAGTCATAATATCTATCAGATTTTGTAAAGTGGTTAATACCTGATGATTTTTGTAGGGAATGGAGAGGGGGGATCATATAAATTGTGGACAAATATAAGACTAAATTTAAGCAACTGATTACCTCCCTGTTGGGGAAATTTCTGTGAAGGTATATCTATAGCTTGCATGTGTGTGTATTATTTGGAGGGAATCGCCACACTGGCACGACCCTAAATCGGCAGTTAATAATTAACATAAGAAATGTGTTACCGAATTGTGGACTAGACCTCCATACAGAAGAATGCAGAGTCTACAGGAAATAAAGTAACTAGCATTCTAAAGTATATCATCATCATCATCATCATTGTCAACCATTATCAATCCACTGCTGGACGAAGGTCTCCCCAAGTTTCCTCCACAACGGTCTGTCTTGTGCCAGTCTCCTCCATGTCACCCCTGCATACTTTCGAATTTCATCCACCCATCTCCTATGTGGTCTTCTTCTGGGTCTTTTCCTGTCCCTTGGAATCCAATCTAAAATTTCGGCTGTCCATCGATGATCTGTCCTTCTGGCAGTATGTCCAGCCCATTGCCATTTCAGGGATTTAACTCTGATCATGATGTCTTCCACTCTTGTCATTTTTCGGATCCACGAGTTCCTCTTTTTATCTCTCCTGGTTACACCAAGCATGCACCTCTCCATGCTGCTTTGAGTTGTCTGCAGCCTTTGTATGTCTCTTTTAGTTAAGGTCCACGTCTCTGCACCATACGTAAGCACTGGAAGGATGCATTGATCAAACACTTTTCTTTTAAGACATAATGGCATATTGCTCTTGAAAATTATGCTGTTTCTTCCAAAAGCTCTCCAGGCAAGTTTTGTACGCCGATTAATTTCTTCATCAATGTGACCCTCACTTGATATCTGCTGTCCAAGATAAACGTACGTGTCTGTTATCTCCAGCTTTTCTCCATCAATCGATAAATCTTCATTTCTTGTAAAAGCATTGAACATCACTTTTGTCTTCTGAAAGTTCATTTTTAATCTCACTTCTTTACTCTTGTCCGCAAGTTCCTGGATCATACTCTGCAGCTCTGATGGGGTAGTTGCAAAAATGACTACGTCATCAGCAAAACGAAGGTGGGTTAGATAATCTCCATTAATCTTTATCCCCTTGTTTTCCCAGCTCAGCGACTGAAAAACACCCTCCAATGTGGCATTAAAAAGCTTCGGAGATATGGTGTCACCTTGTCTCACTCCCTTTCCAATTTTTACGTGTGTTGTATTTTCAAACAGCCTAATCTTTGCACTTGCATTTTCATAGATGTTATTAATAATATTAATGTATGCATCTTCAATACCGCAGGTTTTCAGAGCCATAGTAACTGCTGAAGGTTTCACCGAATCAAAGGCTTTTTCATAATCGATAAAAGCCATGCACAATGGAAGTTCATATTCCCTCGCTCTTTCAATTAGTTCTCTCAGCACGTGGATATGATCTATTGTGCTGTAGCCACTCCTGAATCCAGCTTGTTCTCTCGGTTGAGCCATGTCTAGTGCTACCTTCAAGCGGTGTGAAAGAACTTTAGTGAAGATTTTATAAACTACTGATAGGAGGCTGATAGGTCTGTAGTTTCCGAGATCCTCAATGTCACCTTTCTTATGTAGCAGGATCATTGTAGCGGTGTTCCAATCCTCAGGAATCTTTCCTTCATTAAGGCATCGAGTGAAAATTTGGGCGAGTACTGTTTCGATTTCTCCACTTGCTTCTTGTATGATGTCTACAGTAATTCCATCTTCTCCTGGAGCTTTTCCTCGCTTCATGTTCTTGATTGCATGTGCAACTTCTGCTGGAAGGACTGGAGGAACTCTGGTACTGGTATCTTTCATGATGTCTGGAGTGCATATATCATCCCTTTCATATAATTTGGAGTAGAAATCTTTCACTCTTGTCAAAATTTCGCCTCTATTTCTTGTTACAGAACCATCTTCTTTTCTCAGTGCCATAATCTGTTTTCTTCCCTTACTGAGATGTCCCTTTGCTATCTTTAGGCTTTGGTTGTTTTCAATTGCTTTCCTCACTAGTTCACAGTTGAATTTCCTTACGTCTTCAGTGATACTTTTTCTTACTGTCTTGCATAGCTCTATATATTCCACTTTGGAAGTCACATCTTCTTTAGTTGTCCTCATCTCTCTTCTTTTTTGCATCAACATTTTCGTTTTTCCTGATAATTTGTTCACATGCAACTTGTTCTTAGACCCAGCTAATTTTGTTGCTGTTTCCATAAGAGCTTTGGTTACTTTTCTGTTAACTTCAGAGATGTCCACTTCTTCCGATGTTAGGCCTTCTAAAGCAGAGAACCTGTTCTTCAGTTCTAACTTGAAGGTATTATGGTGTTTTTTAAGGTTGGTTATGTCAATAGATTTTGTTTGTCTTATGAGCTTGCCACGTTCAAGTTTAGTGTTGAGGTGCATCTTACATCTCACCAATCTATGGTCACTACCTGTGTTGAACTTGTTTAGCACACTGCAGTCTTCTATGACGAATTTTTTATTACACATAATAAAATCAATTTCACTTGTCGTCCCATTTGGATATCTCCATGTCCATTTCCTGTGTGGCTTTTTCTTGAAGAAGGAGTTCAAGATGAAAAACCCTTCTGCCTCTGCAAACTCAACGAGAGTATTTCCACGCTGGTTTCTGTTGCCGTGACCGAATTTACCTACTGAAGTTTCATTCTGTTGCCGTTGCCCTATTTTTGCATTGAAATCTCCCATAATTATTTTCAAGTGCTGCTTACCTTTATTATTTAGATGACAAATTTCCTCATAAAATTCTTCAATTTCTTCTTCAGGATGACTTGTGGTGGGTGCATATGTTTGAATAATCTGAGCCTGGTATCTTCTCGATAGTTGGATAACGAGTCGTGCAGCTCTGTCAGAGGAACTTTCAACTTCTACAACTTTATCCTTCAGTTTCTTGTTTATTATAAATCCAACACCACTAGTTCTGCCAGTATCTGTCCCACGATAGTAGAAGAGATGTCCACTTTTCAGTTCGATGAGATCTTCTCCTTTTCTCCTTACCTCACTTAGCCCCACGATGTCCCATACAGCAGAGTTAATGTCAAAAAGCCTCCCGGTGGCACAGTGGTCTAAGCGATGGCCTTTGATCAATCGTCCGAGTGGGGTCCGGGTTCGAATCTCAGGGAGGCATGGATGTTGTGTTTGTCTTATGGCACTGGCTCTCTCCCTTCCCTGAAACCAGTGATCCTAAATTAGGGACAGGCGACTGCTTATAGCTCATTGGGTTGCTCACAGTGGTCGTTAAACTTCCAATAAAAAAAAACCTAGGCTTCCTCAAAAACTACACTATAGTAGATGTTGCCATTCGTGAGCTAAATTCCAGCGTAAGGGGTATTTAGCTCACGAATGACAACACCTACTATAGTGTAGTCTTGTGGACGGGTAGGGATGCTACCTGAAAATTCGACTGTAAGTAATATCCTTTTATTCCCAAGTAAATCCTATAATTTAGTGAAATTTGTAATACATCAAGTCTAGAAATAGCCATGACATCAAATTATTATCTGTTCATCAAGTTCAGGGGGAACCCTGAGCTGAATTACTTTTTTGTAATTTTTGAATACAGAAAAAGAAACAAAATAAGAAACTGTGAGTACTGATATTATGATTGTAAACATCACAATAGAGTATTACAATATTTAAGCACGAAAAAAGACTGTTGTTTTTGGTATTGACTTTGAGATCAACGCGCATCTAAAAAAATGTGAAAACACAATTTACTGTAAAAACTATAATACATATGAGTTTATTGATATAATTAAAAATGTAAACCAAGATCTACAGGATTATAGCAAGTATGGATGTCAAGGCCCTTTTTCCAAGTACCACTGTACCGGAAGCAATTGAAAACATTATTAAAAAATTAAAACCGGACAAAAATCTTAATAACACACAATTTCAAGAATCAAAAGCAGTTTTGTTATACATTTATGAAAACAATATTTTCAAATTTGAAGAGAACATTGCAAACAAAAAAATAGAGGCCCAATGGGTTCCCCTCTATAAAATCTATTTGCAGAAGTGACTATGAGCAATATTGAGGAACAAATAATCTGTACAATGGAAGAAACTCCTTTGGTTTACTGTAGATATGTGATTGACATTTTTATTTTGTCACGAATGAGTATTTATGAACTTGAATCATTAACTCAGCAATTTGGTAATATCTATCCAACGTTGACAATAGAACATGAGGAGGAGAATACTTTGATCTTCCTTGATGTTAAAGTTGTCAAGCAAAGAGACCAACTACAATACAGACTACATAGAAAACAGTCATTTATTCCTGTTCTGATTCCATATAATTCAACACATCCATACACACAGAAATACAATAGTATTAAAACTTTAATCAAAAGAGCAATGATTACACACTCCTCAAAAGAAGAATTCCTTATAGCCATTCCATGAAAAAGTGGACAAACAGGAAAAAAATTAAATTGTATCATATTATTATTTATGATACATCAAATTGAAGGTATGAGTACTACATAGAATTTGAATTCCCAACAAAAAATGCTATATAAATCATTGTCTCCTTGCATTTCAGTCTTAAACATCCAGAACAAAAGGTAGAATTTACATTTAGTAATTAGACAATTCTAATACCAGTTCTGGAAATGTTTTGACAACTGTTTTTCACTTGCAGTTGTATTTGCTAGATGTAGCAGAGTCCAAAACACTTTGTAATAACATATTTTACACTTAAAAATAATTGAAAATTTAAAAACATTTTTTTTTTTTAGTCAGCTGACCGTCATTTTTTTTAGTCTGCTGACTGAAATGACCATAAAGATAGTTTATACTAACATACCCTTTGTGTAGAAATTTCAAACTTTGTGGAAGTTTGACTGTCAGCAGTCTGAATAAGTGTAGAAAAAGTCATGTAGAAAAAATTAATTCTTGGACCTCAACTGAGGTGTGAGGTGTGTGACATTATTGAAAGTCTCACTTAGGTGTCACACTTTGGTACTGAGGTGTTGCCTGACATTGCCACAACTCTGTTTAATGAAAAAGAAAAGACTTCACGCTGTATATCAGATAGCACAAAGAAAAAAAAAAGATTTTTATGCCATAATGATATATTGTAAGTAGACAGGTACCAGGAAATGTGTGAAATCAATAAAGGACTCACTATCAAGGAGGCACAATTTAATACAAAAAAGACACATGCTAATGACTATAAGTGATGCTTTCACACAGTTCAAAAATGAAAATTAGAACATTTTAATTAAAAAACTAAGTTTTACGACCTGAGTCCTGGATATGTGACATTAATTTTGTAAACACCACGGAATTATGTGCTTGCAAATATCATGCAAATTTACATTTTTTTATACAATCCTTGGCCAGCAAATTTCCAATTCCCCAAAGTTTCCTTCAAATGAAATAGAACTGATGAGTGTTTTGTGCTGCAGCATTCAAAATGAGAACTGCATGATTGGATTTTGCACAGACTGTAAAAGTGATGTTTGCATGTGTGTTGAAGAGATACATATAGACACATTTGTAACATGGAAAGATATAGATGGTTTCAAAAAAGTGGTTGAGATTGATGGTTCTGTTTGAAGAACTGTGCTTCATAATCGGTTACATTATTATAAAATTCATTCTTTTGTAAGAACAGTTCAGTCACCAAATGAAGGTGATTGGATTTTGCACAGACTGTAAAAGTGATGTTTGCATGTGTGTTGAAGAGATACATATAGACACATTTGTAACATGGAAAGATATAGATGGTTTCAAAAAAGTGGTTGAGATTGATGGTTCTGTTTGAAGAACTGTGCTTCATAATCAGTTACATTATTATAAAATTCATTCTTTTGTAAGAACAGTTCAGTCACCAAATGAAGGTCTGCTCCAAATTGATTTTTTTGAAAATTACAGTACTATCTCCCAAGATGAAATCCAGAGTGGACACTGGAGGCACCAGCAGATAACTACTGTATATTTACCAGTTGTGCATGAAATATTAAGCATACTGTAGCTGTAATAAGTGATGAGCTCAACCATTACAAAAATGCTGTGTGGGCCTTCTTAAAAATTGCTATAGCTACATTAAAGGCCAAATTTCCAGAAATAGAAAAGTTAACAATTTTTTCTGATGGAAGTGTAGCTCAATTTAAAAACCAATTCACTCAGTAAAATCTTTATTTGAAGCAGGACTTTGATGTCGCTGGAGAGTGGAACACTGAAACGCAAAGTAGAGACAGTGAAATCTAAGGTGATGATTGTCAATTCTGCAGGATTTTTTCTAATGTGTAAATAAATACATTATATGAGTTTATTCTTTTCAGAAAAAAAAACAAAAAAAAAAAACTAACTGTCGATTCCGATGGGTTTCGTCTAGTCTCTTTTTATCTAACCATTTCTTCATTATCAAGCAATGACGATAAATTAAACTACGATTGGACGAAAATTCCCATTTTCATCTGACTTATTTCCACAAAGAGCAATATGCCTTGCCTGGCCAATGTTCTGGCAACATCAAATAAAATATTTAAAACTTTAGTATTAAATTCTTTATCATGTTCTTCTTGAAAATTACACTAGCCCTTTTATTTTTGTCTAAAAGAATATCGACGTGTTTATCTTTTTGTGAAAAATGGCAACAATCCACTAGTGCAGCTTTGTGAGCTTTAAAAGAGAAATGCTGGGATAATTTTCCTAATTTATATTTACCCACACTCTTCATTTTGTGTCATTGCCTTACACCTGTTTCATTCAAAGTACAATCTGATTTCTCCCTGTCTGGACCTTCAGGGAAAAGAAAACAAACTCAAGGCAATAAGCAGTATCTTTAACAATGCTTTACTCTATATCAGGATATTGTTTATACCAGGAAGGAGAAAAGCGTCTCGAATTATCTGAGGACATCTGCTGCCTCAGGAAACCTGTCGGGGTGAGGGCGGATACCAAAATTGTAAAAAATAAAGAATTTTTCGTCCGATCGGGAGATTTTTGACATTTACAAGCTACAAATAGACATTATCTGAGGGCATGTGCCTACTCAGCAAACCTGTCGGGGTGGGGGGTGGGGGTTAATACCAAAAGTGTAAAATATGAAAAATTCCTCGTCTGATTGGGAGATTTTCAGCATTTACCAGCTACAACTCAGCAAACTATCTGAGGTGTACCTACTCAGGATACCTGTGTGTGTGTGGGGGGGTATATAAACAGTGTATAATATGGCGCATGCGCTCAGATAATGTGTCGTGTTGTAGCAGGTAAATGCTGAAAATCTCCCGATCAGACCATAAATTCTTCATATTTTACCATTTTACACTTTTGGTTTTACTCCCCCCCCCCCCCGACAGGTTTCGAGAGTAGGCACATGCCCTCAGATAATGGGTCGAGTTGTAGCTTATAAATGCTGAAAATCTCCCGATCGGACGAGAATTTTTTTATATTTTACAATTTTGGTATTATCCCCCCCCCCCGACAGGTTTCCAGAGCAGGCAGATGCGCTCAGATAATGGGTCGAATTGTAGCTTATAAATGCTGAAAATCTCCCGATCGGACGAGAATTTTTTTACATTTTACAATTTTGGTATGTCACTCCCCCTCCCCCCTGCCCCCCGATAGGTTTCCAGAGTATGCATATGTGTTTAGATAACGTGTCGACGAGTTGTAGCTTGTAAATGTTGAAAATTTCCCGATCGGACGAGATTTTTTTTTATATTTTCCACTTTTGGTATAACCCCCCCCCTCGCCCCGACAGTTTTGTTGCCGAGTAGTCACATTCGCTCTGATAATTGTCAGACTTGTAGTTTGAAAACCCTAAAATATTTTGTTGAGATGCAGATCAAACATTTGTTGAAAAGAATTACATTAATTATCGCAATTAAGAAAAGACGAAATTACGGAAGCTTTATATGACTTAGATTACCAACCTCTGCTGTGGGGTCGTGGCCACGAGGTGGTCAAAAACGTAATTTTTATACGGCCCCTTAAAATGTTTGTGGCCAGTTCTCCTACACCCAGGCCGCGGGTGGCCTAGTGGGCAATGTTCGTGACTGCCACGGAAAGGACCTCAGGTTCGGCTGGTACGAACGCTCGATCCACTAAATACCCGCCGTGCGTCGGATGGGCACGTTAAGCCGTCGGATCTCGGGTACTAGCCCCCTGGTAATAAATAAGGGCGTCTTCCTCCCCCTTTCTACTTATCTTCTGTGTCACTTTTCTATCGGGCACTCTAGCCCAAATCTCCTAGCTTCCTACTTCTAAGGGTTGTTTGAGACCTGGGGTCAGACACTCCCTTCATAAAATCCTCTACTGAAGATCTGATCTGAGATCCTACACCCAACTTGAGTTAATACGGAATTGTTATGAATGTGACATCGATGGAACAAAAGCTGTTAAAAATGTCTAGGCCTCGGGCCTGTGAAATAACATTTAGTGCCAAAGTAAAAGCGCAATGCTACTAGCTTTATTTGAATCATAAACGTTGCGAATATGACATTGATTGAGTAAAAACTATTTAAAAAGCCTAGGCATAGGGTAATGAATGAATATTTCGTGCCTGAGTAAAAGCGGAATATTATTAACTTCACTTGATAAGTAATAGTTGTGAATACGACATTAATTAAATAAAAACTATTAAAAAGGCCACGGCCTAGGCCTAGGGAACGTGAGAAAGTTTTTAGTGAAAAATTAAAGGCGGGATATTATTAACTTGAGTTGATACCTAATTGTTATGAATGTGGCATCGATAGAACAAAAACTGTTAAAAAGGCATAGGTCCTGTGAAATAATGTTTAGTGCTTAAGTAAAAGCGCAACCATGAGTTGATACGTAAACTTTATGAATATAACATCGGTAGAAGAAAGACTGTCAAAAGGTCCTACGAATGAGGCATAGTAATTTAGTGCCTAATTAAGTAAGAGAGAATTATTAATAACTTGAAATGTTATGTAAACATTTAGTACCTAAGTAAAAGTGCAGCGTTATAAAAAAAATCCCTGTTTGTCGTCTTTTTCCGAACATAGTATGAGTTCTGATGTAATTGCTTTGTTTCGTTGAAACCTAAGAAATGTGTTATGTAATCATGAATATGATGTAATCCATATTCATGACTATGTGCTATGCAATCCCGATCCAGGACGACGAAATTTTCAAGTTTTCGGATATTGTCCTTCTCATATTTACACCAAAAAACGGATTTTCATCTTCAAAATTTGTGCTTTGTAATTTTTTTTAATTCAATTGTAATTGTCGTTTGTCTTACTGGGAACGTTATCTCCATTCAATTCCCCTTACAGCGCCAAGAAACTGCAATTTTTGTACGGCCCCTAAAGATTTGTGCCCAAAAGTCCGTTATGTCCTAAACTTGTTTTAAACTTTTATAGGTAATTCTGCGCGAATTCTGATATTTTGCTGTAGTTTTTACGGCTTTTTCAGTTGAATTATGAGTAATTCTTTTATACGTTTTTCGCGGTTAGTTAAATTTTGGATTCAGATTATCTAAAACGCACTGTTCTTTTGTACCTAACATGGTATGTTACAACTTTGAAAGAAACGAGGCAGCATTTTTTTTCAGCCTTGAAATGGATGAAGCTACTAAAGATTTACTAAGTAACGTTCACAATTCACTATTTTCTCCGAATTCAAAAAATTTTAACCCCACTCACTGCGAGAACAATGAGCTCAGAAACAACGCTGTGAAAAAATCACAAATAGCAGGCAGCTGCCAAATCGCAACAGCAGATAACGAGTAACAGCTACAGGGGCAGAATTCACTCGGTAACAGTTAAGACGGAGCTGTGAAAAATCATGAAGAGCATGATGGGTAGCAATGACAGAGTGAGGAACGCTTATTGGACAATCACTGTTACTCACGGTTTTCAGTAGCAGGCGCTACCTGTGACTTTTCGGTAACCGTGATCAAATCACAGGTAGTGAAATAACGCTCATCTCTAGTTGAAGAAATAGGTCAGAGGGAGAAGAACATTCTCCTTCCTGTGACTGAGCAAATAGCAACATCGTTTTGGGAACACAAAATTCAGGGAATTTTAAGATTTTGGTAACTTAATTTTTTTTTATTCATGTCTAGGGATGGGAAAGATAAGCAAGGAAAGAAAAACAAAAACAGGGGTGTCCTTGTATTAATTTCTTAGTTAAATCCTGGGTAATTCCTTGGCAATTCCTTTAAAAGTGCTGGTGATTCCTTTAACTTTAAGCGTATGTGGTGCACTGCCAGGGATAATAGACTGAGAAGGAATCAAAAATAAGGGCATGGAAGAGGAAATCTGCTTTTCCCAATCCTTAAGTTTTCGTTGGATCGTAGGAGGTAGGCAAAAAGCAGACCGGGATGAACACTGAGCAAACAGTGTTTAGCAAAAATGCATCGCCATTTATAGGGTTAAAGAAAAGAAATCATGTTATATGGATTATAAATTCGGATAAGGGGTATCCCGTATTTATGGGCCTCAACTGAATTATAAATACTTGCTTAACAACACCAACATCCTCTAAACTCAAGCAAATCTAGAAAGCGAGTTCAATTGCATATTGAAGACCACTTGAATAAACAAAAACCGCAATTTGACTTTTCGAAGTCTATTATTATTCTATTTGTACGAAAGCACACGTTCTTTTGCATTTCATTGTGGTACTATATATATCGCGTAGTGGCACAAGAAGAGTCAGGACAGAAAATGCAAAAACCCAAAGACAATCGGAAATAGAGCTCGCATATGCTGAACGTGGGTGGGAACGACGTTTCCCTAGATAGTGGTGTGTTTAAGAACACAATATTTTAAAAAGAAAAAAAAATTGCTGCAGAACTATACCGAGGAAATTTTGTCTCCCAGTTTATTTACATTTGTGAATTCTATTCGGTAGTTGTATAAGATTTTGCTTCCTAAATTATTTCATAGAAAAAATTTAAGTGTGTGAGAAAAGTGCGACGTACAATTTTTTAAGCATGCAAAATAATGGGGAAAGGTGAAAAAATATAGTATTTGTAGATAAAAGGAAATAATTTTTCCGATGTATTAACCTGCGAGTATGATGGTTTCGAAGTATACCTGCGGTAGGCCTAAGACGACGGCGTCAAGGTGCAGTCCGGTGAATGGAAGCTTTGTTAAGAAGGGCAAGTAACGAACGGAAGAATACAGAAGGAAGCGGTTGAGCAGTACATAGTTTGTTTTTTTGTTTTTTTTTAATTGGAGGTTTAACGACCACCGTGAGCAACTCAATGGGCTATAAGCAGTTGCCCGTCCCTAATTTAGGGTCACTGGTTCCAAGGAAGGGAAAGAGCCAGTGCCGTATGACAAGCACAACATCCATGCTTCACCGGAATTCGAACCTGGACCCCTTACGGACGAACGGTCAGAGGCCATCGCTTAGACCACTGCATCACCGTAGTCATCGAAGCGTCTTGTAGGAACTAGGAATACGCGGAAGGAAGATTTTTACGTTTGAAAATTTTGTCTCTTATTTTTCAGTTTGCAGAGCTTTTGACCCCAGACAAATTTTGTCCTTCTCACTCTTTCTTAAGGCTCGTAGGAAAAAGGATGCTCCCATTCGACTAATTTGTTTTCGTATAATTTAGTACGGTATGTTATTCCGCTGGGCGAAATGTTGAACTATAACAATTTTGGCTTGATTTATAAAAAAGGTTACTAGAGTCTACTAACGTTGGCTTTAAAATTCCGAGCTCAGATTCATTCACAGCAATAATTCGGTACTTAACAGTTGACTAAGACTGCACTGGCCTCAGGAATGACAGCAGTCTCTATCATAAGCTAAATTTAGAAATGAACACTCTCTGAGGCTAGGGACATTGCTGGAATTTGAAATCGGGGTGCACGACGGATGGGTGAGTGTTATTTTTGCTGGGGCAGGTTCAATAGAAACTTTATTTACAAAACGCTGAAAGAAAGAATTTTTAGTGTTTTTTTTTACTACCAGTTGCAAAGGACTCCGTGCAACCCCCTGGGATTCACTTACATTTCTATCGTGGTAAACTAACAAGATATAACATAAGACTAGTGGATTAGTAGTGTAAGATATAAGTGTTAGTAGAATGTTGCCTTTAATATTTGTGTATGTGCTGTGGATGCATAATCTTAATTATGTGCGCTTTCTGCTCGTACGAATGTGTACATAGGCTTCGTGTTTGCTGAAGTTTCCAGCAGTTAGAAATCAATTGGAGAATTCAAGTTTTACATTAAAATGCAACATGGACGATGCTAGATTTCCAAATCAGGATGGGCGAGCATTATTTTTGCTGGGGCAAGTTTGATGACAACTTTATTTACGAAACACTGAAGGAAAGAATTTTTAGTACACTGCTGGCCACCCAAAATACAACACCAAAAAGGAAGCATCTGATTGGCCTAAAATTCGCAGCATGCATTGCCTGCGAGAGGACATGCAAACGATTAGCATTGCAGGGCATATGCAAATCCTGCGCGCCCAGCACACCACCGAGAAGCACTATAAGAAGGGTGCACAGAAAGCGGGGTGTAAGTAGTGGAAGTGTGTTATGCTGCCGGACCTGTGGGTGGGAAGCTTCCTGATGGCTCGTCGCAGAACATGGCCTCATCGCAGATTACAGCACGTTTTGGAGTTTGACAGAGGACGAATAGTGGCTTATCGCGACAGCAGTTTATTGTACCAAGACATCAACACCCATGTGGGACGACATTCAGCCATAGTGAGGAGAGTATGGATTCAGTGGGTGCAGTAGGGACAGATGGACCAACGTGAGCGATTGCCGCAGCCACGGCACACCACCGAATGAGAGGACCAGCATGTTGTGCGGCGGGCATTGACGGCTCGCACCGCCACTTCATGAAAGTTAGCGCAGGAATTAGGGTGTGTTGCGTAACAACCTGTGTCAGCACGTACCGTTCGACGTCGTCTGCAGGAGCGAGGACTCGTCGCACGGGGCCCATTGCTCCGATTACCATTGACGTTACACCACTGGCAAGTGCGGCGGCAGTGGGCCGTTGAATCTTGCACCTGGACTATGGAATGGCACGATATTGTCTTCTCCAACGAATCCTGCTTCTGCCAGCAACACCACGATGGTCAGATTCGCATGTGGTGGCACCGCGACGAGAGACTGTATGACGCCTGCCTTACGCATTGCCATACCGGTCCGTTGCTTGGTGTTATGGTTCGGGGCGCAATTGGCTGTGACACCCGCACCCCTCCGGTACGCATTGCCGGTACACTCAACAGCCACCGCTTCATCTCCGACGTTTTGGAGCCTGTAGTCCTCCCTTACCTGCCAGCGGCCACGTTTCAACAGGACAATGCACATCGTGCAACAATTCTTCACGGCCCACCGGGTGTCACTGCTGCCATGGCCCTCCTGCTCTCTTGTTATGTCGCCCATCGAACACGTCTGGTCGCTGATCTGCAACCAAGTGGCCCAGCAAGCACCACCCACGGCTACGCCTGATGAACTGTGGCAACGTGTGGAAGCAGCCTGGACCGACATACCCCAAGCCCACATCCAAAGCCTCTTTTGTTCGATGCCGCGGCGTGTGGCGGCCGTTATTGCCAGCCATGGGGGCCACACGAACCATTGATCTCTGCATGTTCCGCAAGTCGCACGAGCCTATAAGCTCAATCGTTTCATCTTTGTATCTATTGTTATGTGTCCAGTAGATCTGGCTTTGCTATCTCCTGTCCTTCTTGGTCTTGCGTTTTGGGTGGCCAGCAGTGTACTTTTTACTACAGGCTACAAAGGAATTTTTAACCTGGACACACACACACACACGCGCATAAGCAGATCTGACTAGTTATGCCACTGGTGCAAGATGCAAATGTTACTGGAATGTCACCTTGAACTTTTTGCTTACTCTGAATGCATTGTCTTCATCGCATTACAAAATTTTGCATTTTTGCTTATGAAAATAGCTTTGTACGTGGACAATTTATTTATAGGAAAATGTAGTTTTTGTTTATCTAAATCATATTTCAACGTCATGCCACGCATACACAATCCCCCTTCCCTAATTCCCTTCCTTCATGCAAGCGACTTTGCCTTGCACTTCTCCCCTACAAAGCAGTCATCAACCACTTCCTGCACTCACACTGTCTCGGGGCAGTCTTAAGAGTGCTAGTGTAGCTTTAAACTCCACTTTCCGTGTTTGAATCTCAAATTTTTTTAAAGAAAACAAACAGAAGAGCAGTTAATAATGACCTGCCGCAGTCAACCCCCTCCCAGCCATACAAACATAAAGAAGAGGCTTAAACTAAGGATTTCTAAGAATGGAGAACAACTGAATTTTCGTGGCCCTGCGGATGCTATCTTGATAACCTTTCTTCGGAGGCGTATACAATGCATTTCCTATTGGGAAATACGTATTATATTTTAAAGTTAAATATATTGACAAAATGTCTGGAAACGGCACTGTGAAACAAATGTCTGGAAATGGCATTGTCTGGAAACGGCACTTACTGGTTTGTTTCTTTCTTCTAGTTTAATTTAATTTTCATTGAATAATTCGTAGAATGGGGAAGAAACATTATATCTTTCAGCACCCATTTTCTTGTAATTTGCTAAGCAACAAAATGTGAATGTATTTCCTAAACTTCTCTGGAGTTCTACAATTTCTGCCACGCACCATTTTTCATTCAAGTGGTATTTATAAAGTTACTAGATACTGAATGTTTCTTCTCATAGGCATAACATGATGGTGTATATAATATTTCTCATATGTTGCTTATATATCCACATGTTGTATATAATGTAATAATGCCATATGTGAATAAAAATATAACCACATATTGTAATAATACTGTATGTCATATATGTTCTATGTATATATATAATTAGGGGCCCCCAAAAATATGATGGCCCAGGGCCCCCAAAAGATTTGAGATGGCAATGCCTGCAGTGTGTGGCCAGTTATTAAATTAAAATCCTCTCATAATATATTTTGTAAGTCCATTATTTCAGAACTAAGTTGTTGAAAATGCTATTTGTAAGTTTTGTAGGTTCTTCAGTAGAATTGATTTTTTTTTTTTTTTTTTTTTTTTTTGCAGGCAAAATCTTTAGTTAGTCTCTTGTTTTTAGGATGCTCATTATCCAATATTTTTAGTTTTTGCTACAAAATTTCATATTTGAACAAAAATTATATTTAATTATTGAACAGTTTATTATTAGTTGTAAATACATTTATGGCACCTCTATTCATAGTGATTGTGGAATAACTTTTTTACGGGTCTTATAGAGATTATTTTTCATGAAAGTTGGTTGTCAAATTTTCGAACTAAAGCCTAGTTCGTCATCAGGACTATGTCACTGGAGTAGTTGCCAGTAAGACCTATAATAGACACTAGAAATTCGCCACTCTCCAACATTAATTATTATTTACTTGGTCACCTCAGAGATATTTTCCCTTCTCCTCCCTACCTACTAAAAAATTCCATGCAGCTAAAAGGAAAACTGGACAACTTGCCAGAATTAATTCATCCAGTAATGGCAAGCCTGGATATAGTCTCTATGTATACCAACATTAACCTGGACCTCCTACTGGAATTCATTGCAGATGACCTTGTGGAAAAAATAGTATTCCATAATCACAATAAAGAAATACTACTTGGCATATATGAACTGCTCCTATTTTCCTCCAAGAATAATTTCTTCCAGTTTGGAAAGAAATATTACAGGCAAACTTCAGGACTTGCAATGGGTTCTCCACTAGCATTTCTGCTAGCAAATTATTATATAAGTAAACTAGGGGCAAAAATCCTTATACAACCCTCCTTGTTTGCTCTCTATGTAAGGTACATGGATGATGTCCTAATTATAGTAGATACTGTGGACCAATCTCTACCCTCTCAGATTCTGGAAGAATTTAACTTACTAGAGAATACCTTGCAGTACACCCTGGAACAGGAAAAAGACCATAGCATCAATTACCTAGATTTAACCTTGACCTCAAGAGAGGGGAAAATATTCACTCAGCTTTTTAGAAAACCCACCAACACAGGGAAGATGTTAGACTTCTGCTCATTCCACCCTGATTATATTAAATCGAATACGGCGAGACAATTTTTGGAAAAAATTTAAATCCTGGTCTCTTCAGCTACTCAAAAAGATCTTCACAAAGAAGAATTAAAGGAAATATTGGCAGAAAACAATTACCCCTCCCCATATGTTGAGAAAATATTTAAACAAGTGCCAAAAAAGAAGCAGGAAAAAAACAACTTCAAATCCACCAGCAAAGTTACGTACCACAAGGGACTTTTCGAGAAACTGAAAAGGATCGGAGCAAAATATAATATCAGGCTAGCTCCAGATCTTAATAAAAAAAATAAAGAAATTCCTGCCAGCTTTAAAGCAGAAAGAATTGGACATCCAATTGCAGGAAGGAGTAATTTACTGCATCGACTGTAACTGCGGACTCAGCTATATAGGAGAAACAGGGAGAAGTATTAAGGTCCGAATGAAAGAACATCAAGCAGCTATTAGGAACATTAGTAACAAAACAAGGCTAGACAGACATATACAAGCAAGTGGACACTCCATAAATTGGGACTCAGTAAAAATAATCGCCTACCAGTCAAACTTAGTAAAGAGGAAACTTGAAGAAGGGATCAAAATAGCAAGAAGAAGAAGTACCACAATTAATAATAATTGCGGTTGGACTCTTCCAATTGAGTGGCAGCAACTACTCCAGTGACATAGTCCTGATGACGAACTAGGCTTTAGTTCGAAAATTTGACAACCAACTTTCATGAAAAATAACCTCTATAAGACCCGTAAAAAAGTTATTCCACAGTTTATTATTTCTTGAAATTTTCTAATAGAAATTGACCTATATGTAAACATGATTTTGAAAATGTTATTACCAGTCTTTCAGGCAAGAAAGCTAGAAAGAGACCCATGTAATATACCTGTGTTCTAATTAGGGTTCAAGTTTTTCCACCTTGTTGCCCACATAGAAAAACACCTGGATACTTTGTTTGTTTTCTTTTGAGAACTATATAAAATCCATGACAAAGTGGCTTTTTTCTTTATTTAAATATCAGATATTTATTTTTTTCGCTTTTAGCAATCTTCATAATACTAGAGCATCCACTCAATTTCTAGTACTTTCATTAAAAGAACAGCTTCAGTTTTCACAAAACCATTTCTTACTCTTCTCTGAAATTGTGGACTCACTTCAAGATCAGACACAATCAACTTTACTTTGCACTTTATTACAAAATGTAAGATCATTAAAACTACTATTACAAATTTGCAGATTATTAATCAAATTCTATGGATTTTCAAGTATTACACAATCAGATTTGCTGCTTATGATGAAACACAGACATATATCCTGTCATGTGTATCACATGACATCTCCAGCACTATAAATTAGTAACAGATTTTGTTTTGACTGGGGCCTCTCCATTTCCCCGGCCCTGTTCCTCTTGAGTGTCTTTGTCTGACCCTGGGAAAATGTCAAATCTTTTTTCTATGTGGTGATTTAGCATTTCCTTTTTAGCCACCTCTCATCAATTCTGCTGACTAAGTATTAAGCTCTAGAGTTTGTTGTTTCTTTTATGGATTCTCTCTCTGAGTACAGTAACTCTATTCAAAAAAGAAAACGTGTCTCTTTTACTTTCAATAGACATTCTGCCTTTCCAAATTTAAATATTGCTGTTTAAAATGTGTTCTATAAATACCTTATTTACAACAATTGATGTTTAATTTAGAATAAAAAGAAGTGGTTGCTTTTCCTGCTATGACAGAATACAGTTTCTCAACCCTACTTACCATTGCACTTAGGATAAAATTAGAAAAGAGAGAGGCTGCACATTTTAAACAGTAGCAGGCTGCTTAAATTGCTACTTTAGAAAGCGTGGTTTTCAGCCCTTCCTTTATTTGCACTCAGAATAAATTTAGAAAATAGGTACACTACCCTTAAAAAGTAAAATTATCTGCCCTTTAAATTGCAGATCACTGGATAAAATGAACATGGTTCATTGTCCTTTCAACATCTTATTGAATGTTGAATATCAACATTTTTTACCCATTGGCAGAGTATCTGAAGGTAATAATCTGTCTTCTCTTTCTTGAAAAAAAAATCATTTTTGGTAAGAATGGGTTATAAGTACAGTTTACTTGTATATACTGTTTCACACGTTGTATTTATTTATACATCATCGAGTCAACCTTCTATCATATCTGGCCAAAACTTACTAACTTTCATGATAAAAACTTAGGAACTGTCAACATAAATCCAATGACTAGTAAAAAAGTCAAAATTAAAAGTCACAACTCACATTATATATCAGGTGTAAATTGCTGAAGGATGGCTTGCTGAGCATATAATCCTGTTGGGCTGTCATTTCATAGTCTGTGGTAAGGCAAAGTCACAACGAGTTTTGCAGTAGAACATAATCCTCATGTGAAGAAAACAAGGCAATAATGAAGTTACATGTAACGAAAATTGAAGACTGAAATATCGAAAATAGGATTATTTATACCTTATTAATCCCCTAATTAGTATTATAGTCAGCAGGTGTTAATTTTTGAAGTTGATAATAAAAAATAATAGTAAAGTTCAATGACGAATGAACAAAGGACATTTTTTTAAAACACCAAAAAATGAAGCGGGATGAGCACGACAAGAAAGATTACCGAAGTTGGTTAAAATCCATTAAAATCTGAAGTAGGTTAAAATATATACCAAAACCTCTATTGAGTAGGTTAAATCATTATATATCTTCCACCGAAGCATATTGAAACACAATAAAAACCTGTACTGAAGTAGGCCAAATTACGATTTCATTAACCCTATTTTCGATATTCCAGTCTTCAATTTTTCTTACATGTAATTTCATTATTGCCTTGTTTTCTTCACATTCATCTGTTGGCAGAGTATCTGAAGGTATCAATATGGGTTATCATAATTTGGCCTACTTCAGTACAGGCTTTTATCGCGTTTCAATATGCTCCGGTGGAAGATATATCATGATTTAACCTACTTCAATAGAGGTTTTCAGTATATATTTTAACCTACTTTGGAAGATTTTAATGGATTTTAACCTACTTCGGTAATCTTTGTTGTCATTCTCATCCCGCTTCATTTTTTGGTGTTTTAAAAAAATTTCCTTTGTTCATTCGACATTGAACTTTACTATTATTTCTTATTATAAACTTCAAAAAATAACACCTGCTGACTATAATACTAGTTAGGGGATTAATATGGTATAAATAATCCTATTTTCGATATTCTAGTCTTCAATTTTCCTTACATGTAACTTCATTATCGCCTTGTTTTCTTCACATAAGGCTTATTTTTACTGCAAAACTCATTGCGACTTTGCATTACAACAGACTATGAAATGACAGCTCAACAGGATTATATGCTCAGCAATTTACACCTGATATATAATGTGAGTTATGACTTTTGATTTTGACTTTTTTAATAGTCATTGGATTTATGTTGACAATTACTAAGTTTTTTATCATGAAAATTAGTAAGTTTTTGCCAGATACGATAAATACAATGTGTGAAACAGTATATATACAAGTGCACTGTACTTATAACGCATTTTTAATATAAAAGCCATGTAATACATATGTTTCATAGCTTACAGGAACATATATTCTCCAAAATCATTTTTGGTAATTTTTTACAATAAATAGACATAAATAGACTATTTCATAAATAAAAAAAAATCAGTTTATGTTTAAAATAAATATTACCTTCAGATACTCTGCCATTCCGGTCAATTATACACAAGGAAAAAAACAATCTAAAATAATTAAAATTTACCTTAAAAATGAATGTTTGATAAAAGTCGGTGAAAATCAAATTTTACACGAGTGGAGAAATTTACAAAAATGTGAAACAGTGTATACACACATAAAATAAAAACTAAACACACTCCACAAAAAATAGATACATTGAGAAATATTTGTGTTTTTGTGTAATCACTGAAGTTAAGACATGCAGAGCCCCACATATTGAAATAAACAAAAGTATCTCTAAAAATCATAACCTGGAATGTGCAAACAGCTTTCATGAACTGCAGTTAGTTTCTTGGGTGATACACCCACATACTTGAAATGGTCAGAAAATATCTGATAATTATATCCTGGAATGTAAATAGCATTCATGAACAGCAAATACAGTTTCCTGGATGACACAACAGTAAAACCACACATTTAAAATGTACAAAAAAATATCTAAAAGTCATACCCTGGAATGCAAATGGCATTCGTAAGGAAACCAGCTCACACTCTCAATGCCACAAATTTAAAATGGTCAAAAAATCTTCAAAAATCATACCTTGGAATGCAAATAGCATTCAAAAACAAGAGATGCAGTTTCCTGGGTGACACACACACAGAGCCATACATTCAAAATCACCAAAAAATCTCTAAAAATGATATCCTGGAATGTAAATAACATGCATAAACAATAAATACAGTTTCCTGGGTGATACACTCAGAGATACCCACATTTGAAAGTGGTTGCAAAAATCTGTAAAAATCATACCCTGGAATATAAATAGCATTTGTAAATAACAAATATACACATGCAGAACCACACATTTAAAATGGCCAAAAACCATGCAAAAGTCACACACTGGAATGCAAATGGCATTTGAAAAGAAAAAATGCAGTTTCAAAAGAGCAACAGATTTAAAATTGTTAAAAAACCTCTAAAAGTCACATGCTGGAATACAAACATCATTCTTAAAAACACTCTCAGAGTCACGTATTTAAAATGGTTGAAAAATCTTTAAAATTCATATTATGAAATGCAAATAGGATTCATAAAAAGCAAAGGCAGTTTCCTGTGTGATACCCCCCCCCTCCCCTTCTCCACAGAGCTGCACATTAAAAATGGCCAAAAATCTATGAAGATCATACCCTGAAATGGAAATAACATTTGTAAAAAAAATGCACACTTGCAAAGGCTGCCCAGTGGTGTTGTGGCCAAAGTAATGGCTTCTGACCACCAGTCCAAGATGGGTTCCAGTTCAAATCGCATTGAGGTACAGATGTTGAGTTTCACTTGCGGCATTGGCTCTCCCCTTCCCTGGAACCGGTGGTCCTAAATTAGGATGAGTGACTGCTTATACCCCCCCCCCCCCCCATTGAGTTGCTCACGGTAGTCCCAGTAAAAAAAAAAAAAGACAGTAAGAAGAATGAAAGAAAACACTTGCAAAGTCACAGTTTTAAAATGGCCAAATAATCTCTAAAAATCAGATCTTTTAATGTAAATAATCCTTGCAAACAAAAAGTGCAGTTTCTTGGGTGACATACCTGCAGTACTACACATTTAAAATGATCAAGAGAAAATATCCAAGAATTAAACCCTTAAATACTAATAATAGCATTAGTAAACCACAAATGCACACCTGCAGAGCCACAATTTTAAAATGGCTAAAAAATCTACAAATCATGTCCTGAAATACAAATGGCATTCACAAACAACATATGCACACCCTCAGAACGACACATAAAAAATGATCAAAAAACCTCTAAAAGTCATATGCTGGAATGCTCTTGCTACGGACTTTTCCAGTGATGAGTACTTTTTATCTATTTTTCCTTAGGACTTTGTACCTGCCTGTCCATTTTGTCATGGACTTTATTCTTCCTCTTTACCATGTTTTGTCACTCCTTCTGATTTGCCCTTCTGTAGCATTATATATTTCAATCATCAATCAGTCCATCTGTAGTTCTTTTATTTTATTAAAGCGATTTTGAATATGCCGGAATGCAAACTGCATTCTTAAACAATAAATGCACACCTGCAGAACCACTTATTTAAAATGGCCAAAAATCACTAAAAATCATATCATGAAATATAGATAGAATTCATAAACAGCAAATGCAGTTTCCATGGTGTTACACACATACACAGCTGTATACTTAAAATGCCTGAAAGCCACATTCGAGAATGTAAATATCTTTCAAAATAAGAAAAGATGTATATGCACAGAGCCATACATTTAACAAGACAAAAAAAAAAAAAAATTCTAGAAACCATACCTTTGAATACAAGTACCTAGCTTACATAAACAACACAAACAAAGCCACAAATTTAAAATGACCATAAAATCTCCAAAAATGGTACCATTCATAAACAACAAATGCAGTCATCTCGATGATAGATGTGCAGTACTGTGCGTTCAAGTTAGCCAAAAATCTTTAAAAATCATACCACTGGATGCAAATAGCATTTTAAACAACAAATTCAAACCCACAGAGTGACATATCAAAAATGGCCAAGGAATCTCTGAAAATAACATCCTGGAATGCCAATCACATTTGTAAACAACAAATGCACCCCCCGCAGGGCCATACATACACAATTGTAAAAAAAATTACTAAAAATCATACTCCACAACGCAAAGAGCATTTGCGAACAACAAAAAGGCACCCACAAAGCTACACATTTGAAATAGTCAAAACATCTCCGTAAACCATATCTCAGAAGCAAATAGCATTTGTAAATAACAAATGCTATTGCTTCTTATATGCATACCTACAGAGCCACAAATTTAAAGTAGTGGGGAAAATCTCCAAAAATCATGTCATAGAATGCAAATTGTATTTGTAAACAATGAATGCAGTGTCCAGGTTGATGGACCTGCAGAGCCACACATTTAAAGTGATTAAAAAAATCTTTAAAAACTATGTCCTGCAATGTAAATGATATTCACAAGCAACAAAATAACTCCTGCAGAGACACACGTTAAAAATGGCCAGAAAATCTCTGAAATTATGTCGTAGAGTGCAAATATTCACAAACAGGAGATCAAACAAATCTTTATTATCGAAAAATGATATATATACAGGTCCACCGCACTCGGCGATAAAATAACAAGGAGAAACGTGGGATGAGTCATGCGACACTATTTACAAATGAATGGGACCTCGCCAGCCAAGAAATTATAAACATTAATGTTAAAACCACAGTAAAAATTCAAGGTCAAGGACCGTAAACAGCCGAACTAATGCAGAAAGACAAAGAATGCAAACAATATGCAGAACATTCTAAAATTATAAACACAATGCAAAGAATAGGGTCACTATGCACAAATAAGAAAGCAGTGGATAGGGCATGTTGCACATTTTACACAAGTTATAAATAAAAATACAGTCTGCGAACACTACGAAGAAGAGGTTTCGCTCAGATCACTGGACACACTTAGGTTAACAGATGTCCATGACCGATAAAGTATGTATATGATGTAGAAATACACGCTGTGTATACTAAAAGGAAAGAGATAGCAAATCACAGTGCAAACAAAGCTTAAATACAATGCAAAACAAAGTCACGGTACACATTAATGAAAGATTTACCATCTAGCGGCATGGCAGATTACAAAACTTAAGGGAGAACAACAGGTGCTCTCCACCTACTATGCGACACAGTAAAATAATATGAAGTCATGCAATATGCGTACACATACATAGGGAAGGTGCTTCCTAGAACACACAAAAAAGGAGTGGTAATGGTAGTACTAGAAATTTAAGGATAAAATTCTAGTAGTATACTTCCACACTGCACAGTAAAGGCAAAAAACAGAGAGATACCAATGAAAAGAGACAGTAAATGCACATACAAAAATGCAGAACAATTGCAAGTACAAAAAAAAATCAAGTCACCCGAATACAGATAACTCAAGAAAATGACATTCAGGCAGGGGTGCAAAAACAGAAGCATGTGCCACCATGTACCCATATTCTAACCGGTTCGAACGTACCAGTAGAAAATAGAATTTCACAAGATACCGCCTCGATCTCGCATCAGAAAGTGAACTTGCATAGGAACACCAATATAATAAGTACATATGTACTGGGTATTTACAGGCAGAGTAGTACAAAAGCGGGAATACACACAGAGTAAGTACAAGAGACAAGTCTGCCATTCAGGCAGTCATAATGTAAAACACATATGAACACAGGGCAGAACTCTAGGTGATTCACAAAATGGCATGATCAAACACAAGGGATATATCCAAGAAAAAAAAAAGTACTCAATTTAAAGGGTAAGGGCCCTACCACGGTAGGGAAGACAAAACATGACATTATAGCAAAACATTTGAGGATGAACACCAGACGAACTCACAATGTCAAAGACATTGTCGAGTGAAATCCACCAAAGGAAACGACCCTGCAATTCACATTAGATAGATTTTGGAATCAGAGACACGAAACCACC
This sequence comes from Macrothele yani, assembly GCA_039090855.1. NCBI lineage: Eukaryota > Metazoa > Arthropoda > Arachnida > Araneae > Macrothelidae > Macrothele > Macrothele yani. The sequence continues at coordinate 52,037,684 of CM077032.1, read as the reverse complement.
CGACATCCTGAGCCCAGGTTGACCGGAAAGCTGCAAGAGAGCGTGAGGTGGTTGCTGCAGAATATTCAAGGGTGAGACGAGCACAGAAAACCAACCGCATAGTTTCTCTGGCGACCAAGATGCTTGATGTATTAGCAGTGGTATGGTGGTAAATATGATAGAGTTATATCACGTGCTTAACAGGAACGAACAAAAAGGCACAGACATCAGGCACTCAAGACGGTAGATGTTTTGTCAGAAAGAGCCATGAGTACGCAATAAAGGGGAAACTGCGGGAGGAGATGATATCAGCAAGATGGAATGCAGAATGTAGTATCAGGAACAAAATGGGACAATGGCAGTACATGTGGGCTGCATCATCAGCCGAGTCACAAAAAGAGCAAAGAGGTGAAGAGATTAAAGTCATTCGGGAAAGAGTGACACAAACAGGAAATACATACCTGAAGAGCCAACCATTTAAAATGGCCAAAAAGCTCTATAATTCATACCTTGGAATAAAAATAGCATTCATAAATAACAAATGCAGTGTTCTGGGTTACACAATCGCTGAGCCACACATTTGAAATGGCTAATAGATCTAAACATCATTTTCTGGACTTCAAATGGCGTTTGCAAACAAGAAAAGCCCATCCTCAGAGTCACGCATTAAAAATGGCGAAATAAATTCTAATAATCATATGCTGGAATGCAAACACCATTCTTAAACAACAAATGTGTACAAGCAGTACCACATATTTTAAATGGCCAAAAAACCTCTAAGAATCATATCCAGAAATTCAAATAGCATTCGTAAACAACAAGTGTGGTTTCCTGGGTGGCATACCTTCAGTGCTGCACATTAAGAATGGCCAAAAATATCTATAAAAGTCATACCTTAGAATGCTAATAGTATTTATTCATAAACAACAAAGGCATACTTTCAAAGCCACATATTTAAAAATGGATAAAAAATATCTAAAAATGATACCTTGAAATGCAAATAGCACTCATAAACAATAAATGAAGTTTCCTTGGTGACACACTTATGGAGCCACACATTAAAAATAGCAAGAAAATCTTTAAACGTCATGTCATTGGATGCAAATTGCCTCCGTACACAGCAAATGTACAACCACAGAGCCACACATTTAAAAAGTCCAAACAATTATATAATGGAAAGCAAATAGCTCTAGGGCAGAAGAAATGCAATTTCCTGGGAGGTACACTGATAGAGCCACACTTTAAAAGTGACCAAAGAATTTCTGAAAATCACACCCTGGAATGCAAATAGCATTTTTAAACAACAAATGTACAACCCCAGCACCACACATTTGAAATTGTCAAAATATTTGCTAAAAATCATTCCCGGGAATGTAAAGAGCATTTGTATATAGTAAATGCAACCCACAGAGCAACATGTTTAAAATGGTCAAAATCTATCTAAAAGTCATACCCTAGAATGCAAATAGCATTCATGAATATCAAATGAACACCCACACAGCCACAAATTTAAAATAGCCAAAAAATCTCAAAAAGTCACATCCTGAAATGCAAATAACTTTCATAAACCACAAATACAATATCTGGGCGATACACTTACGGTGTTACACATTTAAAATGGCCACAAAAATTTCTTAAACATTACCCCGAAAAGCAAGCTGCATTCTTAAAGAACAAATCCACATCTGCAGAACCACACATTTAAAATGGCCAACAAATCTTTAAAAAACAAAATTTGGATGCAAATAGCATTCATAAACAATTGTATATCTGCAACGCCAAGTGTTTGAAATTTGCAAAAAAAAAAAAAATGAAAAAATGCCAAAAATCATACTCTGAAATGCAAACAGCATTTGTATACAATAAATGCACACACATAGAAACACATATTTGAAATTGCCAGAAAAATATCTAAAAATCATGCCCCGGAATGCAAATGGAATTTGCTAAAATTAAATGCAAGAGAAATCGAAACAGTACTCGCCCAAATTTTCACTCGATGCCTTAATGAAGGAAAGATTCCTGAGGATTGGAACACCGCTACAATGATCCTGCTACATAAGAAAGGTGACATTGAGGATCTCGGAAACTACAGACCTATCAGCCTCCTATCAGTAGTTTATAAAATCTTCACTAAAGTTCTTTCACACCGCTTGAAGTTAACACTGGACATGGCTCAACCGAGAGAACAAGCTGGATTCAGGAGTGGCTACAGCACAATAGATCATATCCATGCGCTGAGAGAACTAATTGAAAGAGCGAGGGAATATGAACTTCCATTGTGCATGGCTTTTATCGATTATGAAAAAGCCTTTGATTCGGTGAAACCATCAGCAGTTACAATGGCTCTGAAAACCTGCGGTATTGAAGATGCATACATTAATATTATTAATAACACCTATGAAAATGCAAGTGCAAAGATTCGGCTGTTTGAAAATACAACACACATAAAAATTGGAAAGGGAGTTAGACAAGGTGACACCATATCTTCTAAGCTCTTTAATGCCACATTGGAGGGTGTTTTTCAGTCACTGAGCTGGGAAAACAAGGGGATAAAGTTTAATGGAGATTATCTAACATACCTTCGTTTTGCTGATGATGTAGTCATTTTTGCAACTAGCCCATCAGAGCTGCAGAGTATGATCCAGGAACTTGTTGACAAGAGTAAAGAAGTGGGATTAAAAATGAACTTTCAGAAGACAAAAGTGATGTTCAATGCTTTTACAAGAAATGAAGATTTATCGATTGATGGAGAAAAGCTGGAGATAACAGACACGTACGTTTATCTTGGACAGCAGATATCAAGTGAGGGTCACATTGATGAAGAAATTAATCGGCGTACAAAACTTGCCTGGAGAGCTTTTGGAAGAAACAGCATAATTTTCAAGAGCAATATGCCATTATGTCTTAAAAGAAAAGTGTTTGATCAATGCATCCTTCCAGTGCTTACGTATGGTGCAGAGACGTGGACCTTAACTAAAAGAGACATACAAAAGCTGCAGACAACTCAAAGTAGCATGGAGAGGTGCATACTTGGTGTAACCAGGAGAGATAAGAAGAGGAACTCGTGGATCCGAAAATGACAAGAGTGGAAGACATCATGATCAGAGTTAAATCCCTGAAATGGCAATGGGCTGGACATACTGCCAGGAGGACAGATCATCGATGGACAGCCGAAATTTTAGATTGGATTCCAAGGGACAGGAAAAGACCCAGAAGAAGACCACATGGGAGATGGGTGGATGAAATTCGAAAGTATGCAGGGGTGACATGGAGGAGACTGGCACAAAACAGACCGTTGTGGAGGAAACTTGGGGAGACCTTCGTCCAGCAGTGGATTGATAATGGTTGACAATGATGATGATGATGACACCCACAAATTAACACTTTTTAAAAGGCCAAAAAAAATTCTAAGAGTCATATCCTGGAAAGCAGTCAGCATTCTTAAACAGCAGATACACACCCATAGTGTCATACTTTTAAAATGCCCCCTCCCAAATTTTAAAAATCATATAATGAAATTCAGAGGGAATTGGCAACTACAACTGCACACCCTTTGAGCCATACATTTAAAATGGCCAAAAAATTTTAAAATCATATCATGAAATTCAAATGGCATTTGAGAACAAAAAATGCTCACCCATGAAACCATGCATTTAAAATGGCTGAAAGAATCTCTTAGGATTCACTCACTGGAACAAAGGTAGCATTCATAAACATTAAATGCACACTATCAGAGCCACACATTCATAATGGTTAGAAAATATAAAACATTTGCACCGAGAAATACAAACAGCATTTGTGAACAACAAATGAAGTTTCCTGTATGACACATGCTCCTCAGAGGTACACATTAAAATGGGCAAAAAATGATTAAAAATCATACCCTAGAGATCAAATTGCTTTATTGACATCAAATGCAAACCAGAAGAGCCAGAAATTTAAAAGGGTAAAAAAAATAATATCCTAGAATATAAATAGCATTTGTAAACACCAAATGCTGTTCCCTGTGGAATGCACCCTCATCAGAGGAATCCCTTATAATGGCCAAAAAATCTCCAAAAATCATAGCCTGAAATACAGGGTGTGCCATATGAAAGAGGTCCGAGTATAATGACCAACAGTCAGGTTATGTTACTATATATGGTAAAGAATAGTTGAAATGACAGAAAACAGGAGTAATTTACCTGCGTTTACAACAATTGCTGAAAGTGCTGTCCTCCAACATCAAGATACAGCTGTACACAATGGAACATGTTGTTCGTAACATGCCACAATTCATCGGCAGTAAACTGGGCTATGGCATCCGTAATGTTCACATTTAATTCATCAAGGGTGTGCAGATTAGTTGCGTACACTTTCCCTTTCAATGCTCCCCACAGATAAAAGTCACAGATGGAAGAGATCGGGTGATCTCGGTGGCTATAATCCCTTCAATACAGTTCTGTCCTCCCCAAACACTTCATGCGCAGCACGTAAACTTTTCCGTGCAGTATTTACTGTTGCACCATCCTGCTGAAAGAAAGCATATGTTTGCGCTCCTTCTGTAAGTGCGGCAACAAATGGGTTGAACAGTTGCTGAACATAGCGCTCCAAGTTGATGGTGTCAGTGAAAAAGAATGGGCCGACTATACTCTTCGCAGACATAGCGCACCAAATGCTTATCTTTTGGTTATGCAGAGGAGCCTTCATTGTCTGTCTGGCCGCCCCGGTGGTGCAGTGGTCTAAGCGATGGCCTCTGATCATTCGTCCGAAAGGGGTCTGGGTTCGAATCTCGCTGAGGCATGGATGTTGTGTTTGTCTTATGGCACTGTCTCTTTCCCTTCCCTGGATACAGTGACCCTAAATTAGGGACGGGTGACTGCTTATAGCCTATTTGAGTTGCTCATGGTGGTCGTTAAACCTCGAATCAATCAATCATTGTCTTTCTGGGATTCGTGTTGGTCCAAATCCTGCTGTTTTGCGCATTGACATACCCAGACAAATGAAACCATGCTTCATCTGTCATGTAATAAAGTGTTGGGTCCATTTCACTGCTGACAATAGTCTCCTGAAACCACTAACAATATTGCATCCATTTTGCATAATCAGGACCGCTGACAATAGTCTCCTGAAACCACTAGCAATATTGCATCCATTTTGCATAATCAAGAGTTTTAAGTTCTTGGAGAGCCATAATTTTGTATGGCTGAAAATGCAAATCCACCTTCACTATGCGTCGGCATGACACGGCAGATATTCCCGTTGAAGACAATAATGGGCGAATTGACTTTCGAGGGCTTTGTATCATCATTGTGCACACATCCTTGATATTGTCTTCAGTACGAATTGTCTTGAGTTTGTCTCTTTTCCTGTTGCACATTGTGCCAGTTTCACAAAATCTGTGCACTAAGTTCTGTACCACTGATTTTGCCAGTGCTGCACAACGTGGAAATTTTTCTGTAAAGAACTCATTTAAAACCTTGTATCAGTTATTTCTGAAATACTGTTCCACAATAAAAATCCGCTGTTCCGTACTTAAAACCGTTGCCTTTGTACACTTATGACCGTGTACCTACACTGCTCTGGCTGTGACTAACCACTCCGGAGAATTCCTTTGCAACTCTACGCGCAAAAACCAGTTAGAAGTGGAACAAAGCAGTTTTAACTGGAAACCTGCAAAACAACTTTAGCCCGCTTAACAATGTCTGGCCATTGGGCCTTTTTTATATGGCGCACCTGGTACAAATACTGTACAACCAAATGCACTAAGCAACAAATGCATACCCTCAGGCCAAAGATTTAATGCCAAAAAAGGAAAAAAATCTAAAGATCCTACCTTGAAATGCAGGTAGCATTTGCAAACAATAAGTGCAGTGCTGCAAAGCCACACATATAAATTGGCCAATCTCTGAACATCTTATCATGGAAGGCAAATAGCGTTCATAAACAACAAAAGCAGTTTCCTGGATGACGCACTTGCAGAGCTACACATTTTTAATTTCAAAAATATCTTTACAAATCATGTCCTAGGATGCAAATCACATTCATTAGCAACAAATGGAGTTCCTTGGGTGACACTACTAAAATAGAAGCGAGTAATAAAATGTTAGTAAGATTAAAGCAAACAACTTTGAGTAACCTTCATTCTTCAGAATGTATGCCAGATATATTGAATGACATTTCATTCATAGTAGACACTGAACCTTGTTGCCTCCCACGAATCAATCTTTCTTATTTTAATTCTCTGGAGAATTTGCCTAAAGTTATATTAGAGTTACAACAAGGAAATAATCTTAATTATCTGGACTTAACACTGATCTCCAAGGATGGAAATATTCTCTCAGAAATCTACCTTTATAAAGCCACCAACACTAACAAGATATTAAAGTATAATCATCATCTAGCCTACATAAGAATTAACACAGACACCAATTTATACAAAAAAATTATTCTGCTGGATTCTTTTGAAGCTATGGATAATATCCACAGAAAGGACCTGTCAAAAATTTAAACAACTAACCTGCTGTAACAAAAGGAATATATATTTAAATGAAAACTAAATTGCAAAAAAATTAATCCCACATGAAGAACTACTTGCTACAAAATACTATTTTGGGAAACTTAATAGAATCAGTGAAAAATACAAGATAAGACTTGCATCAAGAATGGAAGAACATAAATAATTATAATAATAACTTCCAACACTGAAACAGAAAAAAGATACAGCCATTATGCTACAAGAAGGAGCAGCCTACATGAAAACTGTGTATGGTGGCACATTTGTATTGGAGAAGTAGGATGTGAGGGGGAAATGAAAACATGTGTAAAGGAACACAAAGCAACTGTATAAAACATGGCTAACAATATACTGTAAATTTCACAAAACTATGGGATTTACTCAGGAAAAAAAGGATATTACAGTCAAATTTTGGGGTGGCAACCCTACCCTTCCTCAGAACTACAAAGTAATATACACTGCTGGCCAACCAAAATGCAACACAGAGAAGGAAGCATCCGATTGGCCTGAAATTCGCAGCATGCGTTGCCCCTCGAGAGAACATCCAAACGATTAGCATTGCAGGTCATATGCAAATCATGTGCGCCCGGCACGCCACCGAGAAGCACTATAAGAAGGATGCACAGAAGGCGGGGTGTAAGTAGTGGAAGTGTGTTGTGCTGCCGGACCTAAGCGTGGGAAGCTTCCTGATGACTCGTCGCAGAATACGGCAGTCATTCTAGCATGTTTTGGAATTCGACAGAGAACGAATAGTGGCTTGTCGCGACAGAGGTTTATCGTACCGAGACATCGGTGCCCATGTGGGACAACATCCAGCCAGAGGGAGGCGAGTATGGATTCGGTGGGTGCAGGAGTGACGGACGGACCAACGTGAGCAACTGCCGCAGTTGCGGCACACCACCAAACAAGAGGACTGGCATGTTGTGCGGCGGGCATTGACGGCTTTCACCGCCACATCACGAACGTTAACGCAGGAATTAGGGTATGTTGCGCAACAACCTGTGTCAGCATGTACTGTTCGACATCGTCTGCAGAAGCGGGGACTTGTCGCATGGCGTACATTGCTCCGATTACCATTGACGTTACACCACCGGTGAACGCTGCACCTGGACTACGGAATGGCACGACATTGTCTTCTCCGATGAATCCCGCTTCTTCCTGCAAAACCACGATGGTCGAATCCACGTGTGGTGGCGCCGCGGCGAGAGATTGTATGACGCCTGCATTATGCATCGCCATAACGGTCCATTGCCTGGCGTTATGGTTTGGGGTACAATTGGATATGACACCTGTACCCCTCTGGTATGCATCGCCGGTACACTCAACAGCCACCGCTACATCTCCGACGTTTTGGAGTCTGTAGTCCTCCCTTACCTGCAGAACCTGCCAGCGGCCGCGTTTCAACAGGACAACGCGTGCACGCACGGCGCACGCATCTTGCAACAATTCTTCAGGGCCCAAGGTGTCACTGCTGCTGTGGCATGCCTGTTCTCCCGATATGTCGCCCATCGAGCACATCTGGTCACTGATCGGCAACCAAGTGGCCTGGCAAGCACCTCCCGCGGCTACGCCTGATGAACTGTGGCAACGTGTGGAAGCAGCCTGGACCGACATACCCCAAGCCCACATCCAAAGCCTCTTTCGTTCGATGCCGTGGCGTGTAGCGGCCATTATTGCCAGCCATGGGGGCCACACGAACTATTGATGTCTGCGTGTTCTGCAAGTCGCACGGGCCTGTAAGCTCAATCGTTTCATCTTAGTATCTGTTGTTATGTGTCCAGTAAATCTGGCTTTGCTATCTCGTGTCCTTCTTGGTGCTGCATTTTGGTTGGCCAGCAGTGTAGTTGTATCCTGAGGAAGGGTAGGGGTGCTACTCGAAACTTCGACTGTAAGTAATATTTTTTTATTCCTGAGTAAATCCCATGAATTTGTAAAATTTATAGTATATTAAGTCTAGGAATATCCATGTCATTAATTATTGCCAAATAGTTAACAAGACTGGACAGAAATGTTCAGGCAACAAAACATTTTAAATTGGGACTTGGGAAAAAATAATCACTCAACATCTTGATGGTTTTTAGAGAAATCTGGGAAAAGGGATAGAAATAGCTAGAAGAGGGGTCATATCAAAAGCCTGTGAGTGTTTTTCACTTTCAGCTGAGTAACAACAACTATTCCAGTGTAGTCTTGATGGTTATCTATATTATTGTTGGAAAATGTGAAATACTAAGTTTTATCTCTTTATGACCTATAGAAACCCCATAAATTCCATTATGAAATTTCAGAGTTACCATTTTATCATTATCATCAGGATTAAAACAAAATTCTGTTGAAATATTTAAACCATACTAGCAATCCAAATTTATGGGTGTAAAATAGAAATCAAGATTTCCAAGCTTTCACATCCCATTTTTTGATGGCTTTCTCAAGAAAGGCACCTTAAACCAGGTATGTAAGTTTATGGAAAAAACAACACCTGACATGTTAATCTTTCTATGACACAGCTACACTACCTGGATTCAATTTCCTACAAACCAAATGTTTCCTAACAACTCAAGAATTCATTAGATGAACTATGGTGTTTATTGAAAAGAAAAAAAGAAAAAAAACACTGGTGTGACTCCTCTTTCCATCAATTCCAAAAAATCCTAAAAATTACATCCTTGAATGCTAATAGAATTCTTACACAACTAATGCACACCTACAGTGTCACACCTATGAAATGGTCAAAAGAATCTCCAAAAATAATAAGCTGGAATTTCAGTAACATTAGTAAACAGTAAATACAGTCTTCTGGGGGACACATACAAAAAAAGCTGGACATTTAAAGTATTCAAAAAATCCTTGAAAATCACATCCCAGAATGAACATAGCATTCATAAACAACAAATGCGCACCAGCAGAGCCACACATTTAAAAAGGTCCAAACATTTTCAAAAAAATATGACCTGGAATGTAAACAGCATTCTTAAACAACAAATGCATTGTTCAAAGGGACAAATCCATAGAACCACATATTTAAAATGGCCAAAATCTTTTTTTTAATTACATCCAGGGTGAAAATAATATTTCTAAACAATAAATGCACACTTGCAGATCCACACCTTTGAAATGGTGAAGAAATAGCAAAAACTCATTTCCTGGAATGCTAGTATCCTTTGTAAACAATGATTGTACACCCACAGAGGCACACATTTAGAACGTCTAAAAATCTCTAATAATAATCATATCCTGAAATGTAAATAATATTCATAAACAACACATCCAGTTTCCTGGATGACACAGCAGCAGAGTCAAACATTTAAAAAGGCCAAAATACCATATCCTGGAATCTAAATAGTATTCATAAACAACAAATGCTCCCCCACAGATCCACACATATAAAATGGCCAAACAAATGTCCAAAAACCACACCAGCATTCATAAAAACAAATGTAGATCCACATCTTAAAAATGAACAAAAAAACTTTGAAACTCACACCCTGGAGTGCAAATAGCATTCATAAATAATAAAAGCACTTTCCAGAGTGACACACTTGCAAAGCCACACATTTCAAATGCCTACAGAATCTCCAAAAATTATTATCTGGAACATAAACAGTTTTCATAAACAACAAATCATCACACCCATCACACCAAGAGCCAAACATTTCAAATGGCAAAAATATCTCCAAAAATCATATCCTGGAATGCAAATAGCATTTGTAATCAAGAAATGCACACCCGCAGAGCCTAATATTTGAAATCACCCCCACAAACACTCTGAAATTCATACCCTGGAATGCAAAAGATATTCTTAAACAACAAATGCAATTTACTGGTTTACTAAACATTTAAAATGGATAAAACAATACCTAAAATTTATATGCTGGAAACAAATAGCATTCGTAAGCAACTAATGCGCACATGCAGAGCCACATATTTAAAATGGCCATAAAACCTCTAAAAATGGAATGCAAATAATATTCATAAACAGCAAATGCAGTCTTATGGGTGACATACCCAGACAGCCACATATTAAAAATGATAACAACAAAAAAAATCTTTTAAAATCATGTTCTGGAATGCAAATTACGTTTGTAAACAACAAATGGAGTTTTTTTGGGTAACATTAGTAAAATAGAAGTAAACTGCAAAATCTGTTAGTAAAATAGAACTAAACTGCAAAATCTGTTAGTAAAATAGAACTAAACTGCAAAATTTGTTAGTAAAATAAAGGCAAACATTTCTGTGTAACCCTCACTCTTCAGCATGCATGTGTGACACATTGAAGGATATCTCTTTCATAGTAGACATTGTACCTTGATCATGCCCAATGATTATTATTTCTTATTTTAATTTCCTGGAAATTTGGCTTAAATTTAGCTTAGAGCTACAAAAAGGAAGTAATTTTAATTACCTGGATGTAACACTGATCTCCGAGGATGGCAGAAAATCCAACAGATATATATACCTTAGTATACCTTTGTAGGGATGTAAGGTCAGGTGATGCGTAACATCACAGCCTCTCCTTGACAAATGTCAACCCCGCCTTCTCGTGGTGCATCCTGTTCCTACTAAAGGGGCTCTGACGACCGCCAATAGCGGTATAACTATACCATTGGGATTAGAGGAAATTCTATCCCACACTCACCAACCCGCTTGGCCAGCGTGGTGAGTTATGGCCAAACCCCTCCAAAATGACTCCACAACTTAAATCTTGGCCCTCAGTCTCCGGCAGCTGGAATGTACCTGGCCAAGGCAGCGGCCAGTGCGACATGAAGGCAGAGGGTGCTAAGAATCCCCGGAGGACCGGACTAGGCTGCCATCTGATGCTGACCTTGGCAACGTACAATGGACGCTCCCTATCTTCTGATTCAAGGCTTCTTGAATTGGAAGAGGAACTACAAAGGATCAAGTGGGACATCGTGGGGCTAAGTGAGGTAAGGAGAAAAGGAGAAGATCTCATCGAACTGAAAAGTGGACATCTCTTCTACTATCGTGGGACAGATACTGGCAGAACTAGTGGTGTTGGATTTATAATAAACAAGAAACTGAAGGATAAAGTTGTAGAAGTTGAAAGTTCCTCTGACAGAGCTGCACGGCTTGTTATCCAACTCTCGAAAAGATACCAGGCTCAGATTATTCAAACTTATGCACCCACCACAAGTCATCCTGAAGAAGAAATTGAAGAATTTTATGAGGAAATTTGTCATCTAAATAATAAAGGTAAGCAGCACTTGAAAATAATTATGGGAGATTTCAATGCAAAAATAGGGCAACGGCAACAGAATGAAACTTCAGTAGGTAAATTCGGTCACGGCAACAGAAACCAGCGTGGAAATACTCTCGTTGAATTTGCAGAGGCAGAAGGGTTTTTCATCTTGAACTCCTTCTTCAAGAAAAAGCCACACAGGAAATGGACATGGAGACATCCAAATGGGACGACAAGTGAAATTGATTTTATTATGTGCAACAAAAAATTCGTCATAGAAGACTGCAGTGTGCTAAACAAGTTCAACACAGGTAGTGACCATAGATTGGTGAGATGTAAAATGCACCTCAACACTAAACTTGAACGTGGCAAGCTCATAAGACAAACAAAATCTATTGACATAACCAACCTTAAAAAACACCATAATACCTTCAAGTTGGAACTGAAGAACAGGTTCTCTGCTTTAGAAGGCCTAACATCGGAAGAAGTGGACATCTCTGAAGTTAACAGAAAAGTAACCAAAGCTCTTATGGAAACAGCAACAAAATTAGCTGGATCTAAGAACAAGTTGCATGCAAATAAATTATCAGGAAAAACGAAAATGTTGATGCAAAAAAGAAGAGAGATGAGGACAACTAAAGAAGATGTGACTTCCAAAGTGGAATATATAGAGCTATGCAAGACAGTAAGAAAAAGTATCACTGAAGACGTAAGGAAATTCAACTGTGAACTAGTGAGGAAAGCAATTGAAAACAACCAAAGCCTAAAGATAGCAAAGGGACATCTCAGTAAGGGAAGAAAACAGATTATGGCACTGAGAAAAGAAGATGGTTCTGTAACAAGAAATAGAGGCGAAATTTTGACAAGAGTGAAAGATTTCTACTCCAAATTATATGAAAGGGATGATACATGCACTCCAGACATCATGAAAGATACCAGTACCAGAGTTCCTCCAGTCCTTCCAACAGAAGTTGCACATGCAATCAAGAACATGAAGTGGGGAAAAGCTCCAGGAGAAGATGGAATTACTGTAGACATCATACAAGAAGCAAGTGGAGAAATCGAAACAGTACTCGCCCAAATTTTCACTCGATGCCTTAATGAAGGAAAGATTCCTGAGGATTGGAACACCGCTACAATGATCCTGCTACATAAGAAAGGGGACATTGAGGATCTCGGAAACTACAGACCTATCAGCCTCCTATCAGTAGTTTATAAAATCTTCACTAAAGTTCTTTCACACCGCTTGAAGGTAACACTGGACATGGCTCAACCGAGAGAACAAGCTGGATTCAGGAGTGGCTACAGCACAATAGATCATATCCATGTGCTGAGAGAACTAATTGAAAGAGCGAGGGAATATGAACTTCCATTGTGCATGGCTTTTATCGATTATGAAAAAGCCTTTGATTCGGTGAAACCATCAGCAGTTGCAATGGCTCTGAAATCCTGCGGTATTGAAGATGCATACATTAATATTATTAATAACATCTATGAAAATGCAAGTGCAAAGATTAGGCTGTTTGAAAATACAACACACATAAAAATTGGAAAGTTAGTGAGACAAGGTGACACCATATCTCCGAAGCTCTTTAATGCCACATTGGAGGGTGTTTTTCAGTCACTGAGGTGGGAAAACAAGGGGATAAAGATTAATGGAGATTATCTAACCCACCTTCGTTTTGCTGATGACGTAGTCATTTTTGCAACTAGCCCATCAGAGCTGCAGAGTATGATCCAGGAACTTGCTGACAAGAGTAAAGAAGTGGGATTAAAAATGAACTTTCGGAAGACAAAAGTGATGTTCAATGCTTTTACAAGAAATGAAGATTTATCGATTGATGGAGAAAAGCTGGAGGTAACAGACACGTACGTTTATCTTGGACAGCAGATATCAAGTGAGGGTCACATTGATGAAGAAATTAATCGGCGTACAAAACTTGCCTGGAGAGCTTTTGGAAGAAACAGCATAATTTTCAAGAGCAATATGCCATTATGTCTTAAAAGAAAAGTGTTTGATCAATGCATCCTTCCAGTGCTTACGTATGGTGCAGAGACGTGGACCTTAACTTAAAGAGACATACAAAGGCTGCAGACAACTCAAAGCAGCATGGAGAGGTGCATACTTGGTGTAACCAGGAGAGATAAGAAGAGGAACTCGTGGATCCGAAAAATGACAAGAGTGGAAGACATCATGATCAGAGTTAAATCCCTGAAATGGCAATGGGCTGGACATACTGCCAGAAGGACAGATCATCGATGGACAGCCGAAATTTTAGATTGGATTCCAAGGGACAGGAAAAGACCCAGAAGAAGACCACATGGGAGATGGGTGGATGAAATTCGAAAGTATGCAGGGGCGACATGGAGGAGACTGGCTCAAGACAGACCGTTGTGGAGGAAACTTGGGGAGACCTTCGTCCAGCAGTGGATTGATAATGGTTGACAATGATGATGATGATGATACCTTTGTAAAGCCACCAACACTAAGAAGATATTGAATTGTAATTATCATGTATCCTATATAAGAATTAACACAGCAAAACAACTTTTACAAATATATATATATATTGCCAGATTCTTCTATAGCTATGAATACAAGATAAGACTTGCATCAAGGATGGAATAACAAAATAAAAAAAGAAAAAAGAAAGAAAATAATCCTTTAGACACAGAAAGAAGAAGAGGAGAGCATTATGCTACAAGAAGGTGATCAACAAACTTTATTTCAGAGTTTCTAAAATACATGCATGCCTCACGTGGTGAGAAACAATAATAAAAACAGTCGAGGATTTATGAAACATTATATATACATATGTTTGGGGCATTGACATCCAAAACATTACAACAAAATGTTAAAAACCACAATATTTATTCAAACATAATGCACAAAGCACACATATGAAACACTAGGCCAAAGACCTGTGATACATATGCATGAATCAGGAAGACACACTGAAGGTGTCAGTGCACATTATTAAATGAACAGGATAGATAATACACTGATCACATTGCAGAGAAGAGTGCATTGCATGATAAAGATAGATACAGATAGTACTCTGTGACAAAATCCAAAATCACAAGGCAAGAAAATAAATGCATAACACGTACAATGCGGTAAAACAAGAACAAAAATGAACAACAGACAAAAAGTGTATATACGCGCAGGGGCATAGCCTGCCAGAACAAAAGCATAACGTTAAAAGAAACCGCAAAGTAAGGTACCAAAATGCATATGAGGTATGCACAACACCACAAGAGTAATGATTGTCCAAGGATGAATGAGACAGATACAAGAGATATTTACAAAGAAACCAGTACAACAGTATGTGCAAATACAAGTGAGCTACAAGAAGAGATAACACAGATTGTATCAGATAAACAAAGGTTCAAAACATAAAGCATATGCCACGAAGAAGTACTACGAATGATCATAAGTGCACTGTAACACTGACATGCATAACACTAGTACATAGGAAGAAAACAAGCGGTTCTCCAAAAAAAAAACATAAATACCGGCCCACATTCTTATTGAAGGGTAAGGGGGTCATGCACAGCAGCACAGGACCAAACACAAAAAGACATTCAATAAATATACATAGCATGGTACACAATAGTAAAATCCCAACACCAGTAAGGAGCACACAAGAGAAGAACTGCTACAAGAAGGAGTAACCTATAGTGTAAAATGCATATATGGGCTTATCTGTATTGAAAAAATAGAAAGAAAAGTGGAAACCTGTGTAAAGGAACTCGAAGCAACTGTATAAAACATAGCTGCCTAGTCTGATTTGGTTAGAAATATTCAGGCAACAGTGCATTTTGAATTGGGACTTAAGTAAGAATAATAACTCCATAGCTTCATGGTTTGTAGAGAAATCTGGTAGAAGGAAAAAAACAGCTAGAAGAGGGGGCCATATTAAAGGGCCTGTGAGTGTTCCTCACTATTAGCTATGTAAATACAACTATTGCATTGGCGTAGTCCTAATGATTATCTAGATTATAGTTGGAAAATGTGAAATACTAAGTTGCATCTTTTTATAACCTTTGAAACCCTATGAATTCATTTATAAAATTTCAGAGTTGCCATGTTATCATTATCAGCAGGATTACAATGTTATTTTTGTTGAAATAGTAAAACCATATTAGAACCCAAATTAATTGCCTTAAATTAGAAATTAACATTTCCAAGCTTTCACACACCAACCAGTTATATATCTGCTTTGAGGCACCTTTCCTTTTTTAAGGAAGGTGCCTCGAAGCAAATATATAACTTCATTAAAAATACAAATGAAAAGCTAAACGTTAATCATTCTATGCTGCAGGTATTCTACCTAGGTTCAATTCCCTATGCATCAAATGTTTCCTACCAACTCATGAACTCACTGGATGAACTTTGGTGTTGGTATAAGGTCTCCTACATGTTCATATACCATATTTAAGAGAAACACTGATGAGCCCCTCTTTCCAAGAAGTCAAGTATTTAGACCATCCACCCTCTAGAATGAATCTAGGTAAAAAAGTCCGAGGAAAAAAAGTCCAGGTAAAAAAGTCCGCGGAAAAAAAGGCCGGGAAAAAAAGTCCAAGATGGGCGTTTTGATCGTCATTATGGACATACTAATAAGTCGATTTGACATACTGTTTGAATGTTGGGGGTGGGGGGGACATACTTTCATTATTGACCTAGTGTGGTGGTGTTGTCGGAAAACCGCCACATAGGAAAACTGCCACACGTTTTTCATTAAGGAGCCGGGCACAAGGTGCTATTTCCCCGAGGAACACTTTGAATGTGTGGGAGTTTTCCAAGTTTCCTAATTTGTTTTAGTTTTCCAAGGCGCTTAACGACGGGAAGGAGCTCATTTGTTTGTCTGAATTTTCACGCCGGTTCATACCAGTTTAGGGTGACTGGCCACAAAAGTTCAACAGGAGCGAGGGGGGTATAAAGATCGACGTACATTTCTTAAAACTACAGTGTTCGACGAAACAACAGAATTACACATCACTCATGCTGTGTTCAGAAAAGGACGATAAGATGGCATTTTTTAATAACGCTGCACTTGTACTTAGGCACTAAATATTTACATAACATGTCAAGTTTGTAATACTTTTCTTTTACTAAATTAATTCATAGGGCCTATACCTTGGCCTTTTTAACAGCTTTTAATCCGCCAACTTCATATTCATAACATTTACGTATCAAATAAAATCAATAGCATTGCGCTTTTGCTTAGGCACTAAATATTAATTTATAGGCCCTAGGCCTAGGCCTTTTTAACAGTTTTTATTCTACCAATATAATACTGATAGTGTTTACACGTGAAATCAAGTTAATAGTAATGCACCTTTACTTAGGCACGGAATATTAATTCAAGAGCCTAGGCCCTTTTACTAGTTTTTTATTTAACCAATGTCATATTCACAACGTTTACATAGCAAATCAAGTTAATAATATTGAGTGTTTACTTAGGCACAAAATATTTATTTATAGGCCCAACGCCTAGGCTTTTTACTTGTTTTTACTCCACCGATGTCATATTCACAACATTTACGTATCAAATAAAGTTAATAATATTGCACTTTTACTTGGGCACAAAATATTAATTTATAGGCCCTAGGCTTAGGCCTTTTTGACGGCTTTAATCCGTTGACTCCATATTCATAACGTTTATTTTTCAACGTCAGTTAATAGCATTGCGCTTTTAGTTAGGCACTAAGTATTAATTCATTGGCCCTAGGCCTTGGCCTCTTTAATACTTTTTATTCTACTGATGTCATATTCATAAAGTTTATGTACTAAGTGAGGTTAATAGCATTCGCTTTTACTTAGGAAATCAATATTAATTACTAGGCATAGGGCCAATAAATTAATAACTAGTGCCTAAGTAAAAGTGCAATATGGTTAACTTCAGTTCATACATAAACGTTATGAATATGACATCGTTAGAATAAAAACTGTTAAAAAAGGCCTAAGCCAAGGGCCAATGAAACCATATTATATTGTTAACTTGAGTTGATATGTAAACGCTATGAATATGGCATCCGTAAAATAAAAACCACTAAAAAGGCCTAGGCCTAGGGCCTATAAATTAATATTTCGTGCCTAAGTAAATGCCCAAAATTATTAACTTGATTTGCTGTGTAAACGTCGTGAATATGACACTGGTTAAATAAAAAACTAGTAAAAGGGCCTAGGCTCTTGAATTAATATTTTGTGCCTAAGCAAAGGCACATTATTATTAACTTAATTTGACATGTAAATGCTGTCAATATTACATTGATAGAATAAAAACTGTTAAAAAGGCCTAGGCCTAGGGCCTATAAATTAATATTTAGTGCCTAAGCAAAAGCGCAATGCTATTGATTTTATTTGATACGTAAACGTTATGAATATGAAGTCGGCGGATTAAAAGCTATTAAAAAGGCCAAGGTATAGGCCCTATGAATTAATTTAGTAAAAGAAAAGTATTACAAACTTGACATGTTATGTAAATATTTAGTGCCCAAGCACAAGTGCAGCGTTATTAAAAAATGCCATCTTATCGTCCTTTTCTGAACACAGCATGAGTGATGTGTAATTCTGTTGTTTCGTCAAACACTGTAGTTTTAAGAAATGTACGGCGATCTTTATACCTCCCTCCCTCCTGTTGAACTTGTGTGGCCAGTCACCCTAAACTGGTATGAACCGGCGTGAAAATTTAAACAAACAAAGGAGCTCCTTCCCGTCGTTAGGCGCCTTGGAAAACTAAAACATAAGTAGGAAATTTGAAAAACTGCCACACATTCAAAGTGTTCCTCGGAGGAATAGCACTTTGTGCCTGGCCCCTTAATGAAAAACGTGTGGCAGTTTTCCTGTGTGGCGGTTTTCCGGCAACCCCACCACACTAGGTAAATAATAAAAGTATGTCCCCCCACCCCCAACATTCAAACAGTATGTCAAATCGACTTATTAGTATGCCCATGATGACAATCAAAACACCCATCTCAGACTTTTTTTCCTGGCCTTTTTTACCGATTACCCTCCAGAATACCCAGATGGCTCCAAATGATACTACATTGGAATGACCAAGCATTTGTTCAGAATTAGAATAAAGGAATATAAAAGAGACACAAGGAATGGTAAAGTAACCACAGCCTTATCCAAAGAGCTCAAGTTCAAGTCTAGTGCTCATATATGGAATAATATGAAGAAATTAGCTTCTCCCCTACTCCACCTCTAAATCTAAGCCATTTGAGAAACCTTGGTGAGGCTTGTAATGATAGTGTCTTTCTAGAGGTGCCATGAATTTGGAGACAGTTCTTCAAATAAAATTTTTTTTCTTCCGGGATACCACATGCCTAGCCAATGTGATGCCTTGTGTCTTTCACTGAAAATTATTTTCAAATCAATTTGTTTATCATCTAGTCAGATCACTACATTCAAATTGTTCAAGCATTCTATAGTTCAGAGTTTTCAGTTTGTTGTCTACCTTCCTTGAAAAAACCATTGGGTTGATGTGCGAAAGCTTGCAAATATTAATATGTATTTTATGCCAACAAATTTGAATTGCTAATATAATTTTATTATTTTAATTATAGATAGTGCACCATTTCTCCTCATTAATTGTTCTTTTTTTGTTGAATTTTGTGCTGCAAATACAAAACTAATTATTCAACAATGGTAAATGAAATACATATGCAATTGCTCATCGGTTGGAAGATGCATGTTTGATCCTTTTCTTGGCTGATGCAATTATCAAATTTTCTGATGACATAAATACAATTTAGTGCTGAAATAACACTGATGAAAATAATATATAAACTTCTGTGTGCCCCATATCCTTATGAAGATTATTTTTAAATTAATTTCTGTGCTCTCAACTTAGTTTGTTTTTTTGTTTTATTATTATGAACTTTTGTGTGTAATATTCTGCTTCAATGTTGCATGCTTCATTTTTAGGATTTTTGAATGTTTGCATAAATTCATTGCTACATTTTTAGCCATGATATGAAAGACTATTCCCACAATTGTACAATCTATTTAAAAGTTTCATCATATAGGATCCCTTAATGCACTTCAGCTATTGATCTTAACTCTGGCACTTGTTCTGGACATGAAATGCCAATTACAGAGCAAGACATGGAGACTGCATATGTATTGATGCCATGCTTTGCAACAAGTGATATTATTCCACACTTAGTAGCCAGTCAAAGAAGTTTTGTGATTTACAACAACAAGAGTTGTTCTGTTGAAATAAAATCTTTTAGCTAACTCGTGATGGAATCTTATCCCTTGAGCTTCAACTTCCCACATGACTTGGAAATTTAAATGAAAAGAAATTTTACAAATGATGAATTTTTTATATTGAAATATTTAGGGTTTAAACCTAGGATTAAAAATATGAAAAATTTCAAAATTGGTGAATGTCTTAATTTTTTATAGTTAACAATAGTTAGATAACTAAAAATCTTTTTTCCGAAAACTATATGCTGTTATATTGTTGTTGTGCTGTTTTTACTTTTATCTCTCATGTTTAAGTGCTTTCATAAAGAAGGCTAAAGCAAATAAATATAAACATGATTTGCTAAAACAGTAAATCTTGATATTTTCACAAGTCTTGTGATTGCTTACATGATTCAGCCGCATATCCACAAAATCTGTAACAAACTAAAATGAGGAGATACATATGTACATGCAATGACTAACTTTAAACATGTGAATTAAAAAAGGAAAACCAAAAAAAGAAGCATGACTGCTTCATAGATAGACTTTAAATTAACAAAAAAAAAAAAAAAAAGGAAAATAAAAATTTATGTACTTTGGTACATTCTTTAAAGTTGAGGAATTCCTACAAATGATAACTGCTGTTGATAGCTGAGTTACAAGATAATAAAGAGAACTAACTAATGCAAAAAAAGTATGTATGCCTCTGTATGTGTGTGTGGGTGTCCAAATGGAGGGGTATAAAGATTTTTATTGGGCGGCGATGTTGAGAAAATTGGAAATTGGGATTGGGGATATTAGGGAAGTATGTATTAATCTTTGACTGCAATGCTTTCATCACTCGGAAGATGACACTCAAATGCAGGTATTCAGATTACCACCCAAAACTTTTCAAAATTGTAATGTGTACTCTAGCCGGGCATGTTGTCGAAAAAAATACAGGCCTAAACCAGAATTTAACATGCCAGAATACACATTCATAATGTACATATCATAGATATACTGTATATATCATTCACATACTGTACTATTTTTTCTAAACATTTCAGAAACAAAGTACTTTTACTGAATTTCATAAATTTTCCCTTGCAATGAAATTTGAACTCACTAAAATATTCCACTGCATTTCATAAATTGTGAGGTGAAATGTAAACTCGCCTATTAGTCATTCTATGTCAAACTGAATCTAAAATGATTTTCATGAAAATCATTTTAGGTTCAGTTGACATGGAACCTTCCTGATTTTCATGAAACGTGGTGAACTTGCATGTTTTATGGAGAAACTAATCAGTGCAAAATTTCAAATTCTTGCATACAATACTTCTATAATTACAAGAATCTGAAATTTATAAAAAAATGCATTTTTATATGTACTGTGCCTATCACAAATAATGATAACTGCAGATTTAACTGTTCAACAGAACTTATTTTGGGCCAATTTGAAAGCTTATTCCATGAGCTGTCTGCTGAGATATTACAAAATGATATTATGAGCAATTTAATTTTCAATGTTTTCCATTTTGACCTTTAATCTCTCTAAACATATCCTACTAATTCAGAGTTGAAGATATATATTCTTTCGGGAGATGCGGGTTCGATTCCCGCTCCACGGCAATGAAGTTTTCAAGTTTCCTGATGTGATTTAATTCACGTGTGAAACAATAAAATTACAACCAATTTGGCGATGTCTGATTGCCATGTTAATTATCATATCCTACTAATTTTATCAAATAAAGCACAGAGAGACGGAGTATATGAGTAGTAACAAAATTTACTGGGAAATTAGAAAAAAATATTTTTTTTTATACATTTTATCCTGTGGAGAGCTAAAGTTATGAGCATGTAATGTAAATATGCAGTCTTCCTTTTTAACACAGAGCTTAATCCACAGTTCATCTATTGCAAATACATTGTTCATTTGACTCACCCCCTAGGGTATGCCTCTGATTGGTACCATCTGGTTCACGCTTTCTGTCTCAAAGGACTGCGGAAAAGTACAAAGACCACTCCGTCTGCTTCTCATTATTCCATTTTCCTATAGGTAGGTCATCCGGATGCATTCTTTGCATTATTTTACTTCAAGCATTTCCAAATCAGTCCCTTTTTGGTTGTAGACCAGTTTATACTGTATTGTCTCTGAGGTCCTCTTTGACAAACTTACAATTTCTAAGAATCGGATACTTTTTTTAACTTCGTGTTTTTATGGTGCCAAAATGGAAATTATCCGATCGAATAAGGGTGGAGAAAAATTATGTCATGAGGGGTTCGTGTATACAGTAAAACACAAAGGTACTGTCAATAGCTTTTGGAAATGTGCTAAATCTTGTTCCTTCAAATGTAGGGGAACTTTGTTTTCGACAGCAAACTCAACAGAACTTTTAGTTCGAGGAGGTCATAATCATCCCGCAGATTTGGAAGGAATTAAGATGAAGGAGAAAGCTCAA
Organism: Macrothele yani; assembly: GCA_039090855.1. NCBI lineage: Eukaryota > Metazoa > Arthropoda > Arachnida > Araneae > Macrothelidae > Macrothele > Macrothele yani. Next base: position 52,015,368 of record CM077032.1, on the reverse strand, counting down.
GTAGCCATTTTAAAACCAGGGCAATTATTTGCCAAAGCAGTAGAATCTCTTCCCGATGTCATAAAAGCCAGAATGCCAAAAGAGGAAATTGCCAAAAGGACTCTTCCTAACCAAAGCTGACCCTCCCTCTCCAAATGTTTTACAACAGCTGCAAATTTTGGGTAAGAATTTTTTTCTTTCCAAACTATTACTTTGTTGTAACATTTTATTATTCGTAGTTGGTCGAAAACCGATCTCGCACATCTGGAGTGTTTTAGTATAATTTGCCTGGGGGAGGGACAGACTGATTAAGAAAGTTTTGAAGAACCTACGCAATGACCCTAGAATATCGATTACCCTAACCGACCAGTCGAACCAGATTGCCATTATGAACAGGTCTGATTGTATTAGAATACTTAATGAAATTGCTGATCAATCGTACTCTATTCCGCAGTCGAAGAATCCTCTAAACAGCATAATACGGAAAGTTCAAGCTCTGGCCAGGGATCTACCGGAAATTATTAGAATGTCAGCGAAGCTTCCACCGGGCCCTATAATTCCACCACTCTTTGGACGACAAGAATCATAAACCTGTATCTACCCTTAGACCTATAGTTGCAAAAAACAAAGCTCCTACGTACATATTAGAAAAATCCGTAGCTAAATTCTTCACTGAACGTTTAAAAAACTCTGATTACGTAATCAAGTCAACAAAAGAATTTGTGCAGCGTGCAAGAAGGTTAAATGTATTTGATAATGATATAACGGGAAGTTTCGACATAGTGTCTTTATATCCATCTATACCTATACCAGAGGCTGTCGCAAACCTTGAAGAAATAATCGTCACTTCCAGTGAATTCACACCAACCCAAACAAAGAAAATTATCGCCGCCTTAAATCTGATTACTAACCACAACTATTTCAAGTTGGATGGAAATATCTACAAACAATCTAAAGGAGCACCAATGGGTTCACCTTTATCTGCCGTCCTTGCGGAAACAGTACTTAGACCGCTAGAAGATGTCATCCTTTTAAATTGTATCAAGAGACCCCGAGTTTGGATCCGCTATGCTGATGAAATATTCTTCATATGGGAACATGGAGTAGACGAATAAAATGATTTCATGCGCAAGATAAACAACCTACACAATACAATAAATACAATAAAGTTCACCATGGAGCTTGAAAAAGACGGGACGTTGAATTATCTTGACGTCGCGCTCAGAAGAAATAGAACATCCAGCTTTGATTTTAACGTTTATTATAAACCGACCGCAGTACCGAACCTTGTCTTTCCTGATTCGCAGAGCCCAAAGGAGTACAAACTTTCCGCATTTAGAGCGTGGTTCTATAGAGCGTACAACGTATGCAAACCCGACTACCTAAATAATAAAGAAATTGATAATATTTATAGCAAAGGTCTAAAGGCTGGATATTAGAAGGATGACATATAGACAGAGTACATAGGACTGTGAGAAATCGTATAATATCAGCAATAGCAAAATCGCCTAGTAGGACAATGAGATACGCAGGATCCATCACATATATCCCAGGCTTTACATATTGGTTAAAGAATTTATTACGCAAATACAGCATATTGATAGCAATGAAGTCCCCGACCCCGTTGTCACATATAATATCAAGTTGCAAGAAGAGACAGTGTGAGAAAGAAAAGGCGGGTGTGTACGCTATACCGTTGGTATACCCTGAGAACACGGAAAAGATATATATATATAGGAATGACAAAGCGATCCTTGGACACTAGATTTAAAGAACACGTACGAAGTGTGAACATGCAGAATACAGCCCTCGCCAGAGAAGTCATGCATTGCTCGGCCGCTCCTGTATGGAATAATATTAGAAGAATTGCCCCTTACACGAATTTCAAAGCGACCGCCCTCAGGGAAACAGTGAAAATCCTATCCAGCAAAGTGGCATGCAATGATATAGTCTGTACTGAATTACCAATGGTTTGGCATGCGTTATTGAAAGATGGAAACACATCACGGCGCACTGTATAATTACGGGATAAAAATTCATGTAATATGCTCGTGATGTCACCCGCGTTATTTTCAAAAATCGTTTTCGTTCTTTACATGTTCCAATTCTCTGCATTTTTGTGTCTACCATTTCCTTGAAAAAGCCTCCCAGTGGAGTGCGAAAGCTTGGCGAATATTTATGCTGACTACACCACAAAAATAAACGGATTTCATACGCTATATGCATTGCATTATTACTTTATGTGGGTTATATGTGTTATAATGTAATCGAAAAAAATGATGGGACTCAGAGTATATATATATTTTACGCTTGAGTTGCTGAAATGTTCACTGGCAAAATGGCAGAAATTACTGAAATTTATGTCGTACCGACTATGGAAGCTATTGATCTGACTTGTCTTTTAGTTCAGTTGTTGTATTTCATAATTTAAAGCATAGGATTTGGCGCTAACTTAACGCTGTTCAAAAAACGCAAATTACAGTGATGAAAAGTGCTTGGTCGGATTATTCTGTGATTTTGCACATTACAGGAACTACTAACGGATCTAGAACTTAATTCAGAGGGCAGGGGCAGAAAATTAAAAGTTAGACACGCAACTGGAACTACCAAAATAAGTGGTAACATTTTGTCTCATGCTACGATAATCATGTGTACAAAATTTAGAAATATAAAATGAAAGGTTTCCTCCTTTTGAAACACATGTATGACAAAAGACATAACAGAAACAGTAGACACCAAGTACGCGCTCCCAGTATGCGCAACTCTGGTTGAGCACCTCTGGCTCTGATAGTAAGGAAACCTTCAGCTGTTATCGAAGGACTGGATAACATGAAATTTGTCTGTCATCCTAGGTCTTGACAGATTATTTATCTTATAGGACAGAAAATATTGACTTGCTAACATATATATTTGTCTCTCATCCTAAGTCTTGACAGATTATATTTATGACCGATATTTGACCTATTCTCGTTTCAGTCGAATGATTTCCGCTGAAACGAAAACGCAAAAATCCCACGCTAACGACGTTGTCTGCTTCAAGATACAGCACACACACACATATATTTTTAGCGCGCATGGACTAAATGATTTGTTTGCCTAAAATAATTCAATTCTTATGAAACTGTGCTAAATTATGACTTCATTTGGACACAGTTCGCGATTATTTTACAGAACTTTACTCATGTTGATGCTGCATATTCCCGATATTATATTCTACACCTTTGGGCATGTTACAATGAATTCGAGCACATAATGTTTTATTTATGTCACTGATTAAAGGGTATACCACGGAAACATTCGAAGTTGTCAGTTTTTTATTAATATAATAATATTACATATACAAAAAGTGAGACTCTGGAGATTAAGCTCAGGCCTCCGTTCAAAAGACGAGATAATCTTTCGCCTTTTACTAAAGATTACCGTGGACGGGGGCATCTTAATGAGATTTTATTCAATTTTTGGAAATCCATCTGCGGATGGATTGTAACTTAAGAATAGATTCCAGATACAGAAATGTTTTGCCTTTCAGTGAAACATGCAAATTAGGGATGGGCACATCGGTGAGTACTCATTGCAAAAGCATCGAGTATTCGATGTTATCGGTCCAAATTTTCGATGTATCGGTGGAAACATCGATGTTTTTAATTTTTGTTAATAAAAGTGCAATGTGGGAAGGGAAGGCTGTGAATTTTTGTATTCTTCCAGTGTAAACAGGGTCTTAATAATAAATGTAACTAATAATACATTGTAGACATGTAAATGCCGTGATCTTACAGTGTAAAGGGCGTCTGAACTCATATTATAATTCAATCCATCTGTGGTACTCCGCGAATCGAGTACGGTTGACCTAATAAATCGGTGAAAAACGTCGGGACTGAGTAACTACTAACTAATGACCGAGTACTCATTGCAACGGCAGCGAGTATCCGGGGTCGGTCAAAATTTTCGATGTGTAGGTGAAAACATCAATTTTATTGGTGATGGCAGTGTTCTTATGATCTTACAACGTAGGCGTAACGGCTATTATTTCGGCAGGTAGGACTGAATTGTCCACCTCCGTTGGGCCTTTTTTTTTTTTTTTTTTTCGAATCAGATTGATTCTGTGATACTTGGCACCGTGAGGCAGCCCCCCTAAACGAAAATTATCATATGGAATATACTGTATTGTATTTCTGAACACAGTGAAGTACTTCGCCTTCTAAATGTCACAAAAACATCTTAAACAGCGACATCAGTCAATCACACTACGGGTTACATTTTTAGGAAATTCGTAGTTCGATTAGAGGTTCAACTAAAGGTTAAACATATCAAATAGTGGCATATTAATTATGTGAGGATACTTAAAAAAAAAAAAAATCTGACCGTCTGTTTTTAGTGTGTACAACTATGAAAGTAAATATAATACATAAACGGGCACTTCGAGAATTTTTAATACCTATGTAGAAAAGGATATTTATTTTATAAATTGAGTTTTTTCATCAGTTGTTTTTAAAGCTATTACCATGGGGCATGTTGTTTGAAATAAGGTTTTATATCAAAATTTTTTTTTTATCAAATAGTGGCATATTAATTAAGTGGGGATACTTAAAAAAAAATCTGACCTGTTTTTAGAGTGTGCCACTATGAAAGTAAATATAATACATAAACGGGCACTTCAAGAATTTTTAATGCCTATGTAGAAAAGCATATTTCTTTTATAAATTGAGTTTTTTCATCAGTTCTTTTTAAAGCCATTACCATGGGGCATGTTGTTTGAAATAAGGTACTTTTGAATCCATATTGCATCTGCATCATATCTAGTAAAAATGGGTATGCAACCCTCTTAATGATTGAAATGCACTTCTACTTGGTGAAACATACTCTCAAAAAAACTAATGATTTATAAGAAAACCTTGCTGGCCGGTGCTGTGTTCTAAGCACTGGCTCCAGTTCTAAACCCTGGTGAATCATGGAAGTTGTGTTTGTCTTATGGTATTAGCTCACTCCCTTCCCTGGAAACAGTAGCCCTAAATTAGGGACGGGCAACTGCTTATAACCAATCAAGTTTCTGATGGTGGTCATGAAACTATAAACGTGTTAGTTACTAGGTTGCTGAGCTCTTTATGTTGTAAATTGTGTGTAATACATTTCTTGTAGCAGAAGGGTGGTGCATTGTTAAACATAATTGCATCATACTAAAAAGCACCTAGATTATTTCCAATTTTTATGTTTCAAAATTAATACACAAATAAAATGAAAAACCTTTCTTTTATGTTATATATCTTTTTTGAAGAACCGTTGGTGCTGCTAAACATGTTTTAGGGATAACGTCAGTGCGTGCACAAATTTCACCAGAAAACTTTACTATCATTAGAGTCAAGACACATAAAAATACAGTGACACATTTGGTTTACTAAATGTAACCACCGTATTTACAGACCGTATGTAAGACACAATCAGGGCCAGATTAAGGTGGAGTCTATAGTCTTGGGACCCAGGAGTCATTCCTGGGTAAGTAGTAGATAGACAGGCAGAGAGAGAAGTTCAAAAAATAGTTTTACTTTTGTCTCGTATGATTTCTACTTGGTCAGAAACAGAAGCTGGAAGACGAACAGATTTCAAGCCAGTGACTCACCAAGGGTAAAGGTTTCATGTTGCTGTGTACAGTGGGGTCAACGAGACAGTTTCAGCTTTTTCACTGCCATCCGCCCACACCTCCCAGTTTGCACTTGGAACCGTTAATGATTGGAGTGCCCTGTGGCTTCTCATTGCATTAAAAAAAAAAAAATGATGCACTAAGAAAAGTACACAATGCAAATCATTAGAAAATCTAAGACAAAATCTAGGAATCTTCAGCTTTTAATTCATGTTCACGTGAGAACAATGAAAAATACAGTGACTTATTATGGAAACTGTGCAGATAGTTTAGTAGTTACAGTTTCGAGTTTTAACAGACTTCATAATAATTCCCCGTCATAGTTCTTTGGGGGGCCACTCAGATGTCTTAGCCTAGGGGCCTACTAAGGTCTTAATCTGGCCTTGAACACAATATCCAGTTCTTTAAACAGCTTGGCTTTTCAAATTATTTATTCTGAGCAATAAAGAGGAGCTGTGGTTACGTAAGCCTGGGCAACAAACACCATGCCAGGAAAAATAACAAATACAATAGATGGATATATACAAAAAATGTGTGCTATGTACAGATGAGGAAGGCACAAATAAATACAATACGAGCAGAAGAAACCATATATGAATATGACGGTAGACTATGACCGCCAGGAAATAACAAAGGATTGATGTATATACACATGGATGAGCGTAATTTACACGATGAGTATGAGAGATCTATGTACAGAACAAATAAAATATGCTATAATAAGCAGAAGCGGCATAACAGGACAGCACGACTGCTGTAATATGTATAATAAAGGAGTAAGCTGCAGAGCGGGCTATGTACAACATATGCAAAAAAGCAGTATATAAATGGTGCAAACAGATAATATTAGAATACGCAACGTATAGTTTCTGGGCTGAAACAGGAACAGTACAATCAAGAGGACATCAAAGCCACAGTACGATGAACAGGGGATGTATGTATAACATATGCAAAAGTAGTATATAAATGGTGCAAACAGAAAAAAAAAAAGAATGCATAACATATAGCTGCAGGGTTGAAACATACACAGTACAAACTAGAGGTTATAAGGCACAGTACAATGAATTCTGAACAGGAGAACATGTATGTACAACATGCAAAAGTAGTATATAAATGGTACAAACAGAAAAGATAAGAATGCATAACATATAGCTGCAGGGTTGAAACATAAACAGTACAAACTAGAGGTTATATGGCACAGTACGATGAACTCTGAACAGGAGAACATGTATGTACAACATATGCAAAACTAGTACATAAATGGTGCAAACAGAAAAGATAAGAATGCATAACATATAGCTGCAGGGTTGAAACATAAACAGTACAAACTAGAGGTTATAAGGCACAGTATGATGAATTCTGAACAGGGGATGTATGTACAACATGCAAAAGTAGTATATAAATGGTGCAAACAGAAAAGATAAGAATGCATAACATATAGCTGCAGGGTTGAAACATAAACAGTACAAACTAGAGGTTATAAGGCACAGTACGATGAACTCTGAACAGGGGATGTATGTACAACAAATGCAATGCAGTATAGAAAAGGTGCAAACAGAAAATATAAGAAATCACAGCATTCAGCGCCAGGGCTGAAATAGGTACAGAACAAACATAGGTCATCGTAAACACAGTAAGAGGAACATCATACGGGGTGGTACGTACAATAATATGCCAGCAAGTATAAGAGAAATATAAACAAAATGGTGTCAGAAGCATAGATACATAACCAAACTGTTGTAAAGAACACAGTGCAAGTAATACAAGTAAAAGATGGGTATGTACAAACTGGACAAAAGTATTGATAAACAATATGATGAAATAAACTGCATAGTTGAAATAAACTGTGTCGGAAAAAAATGCGAAAGCAATGATAAATATCACGGGAGGCATATAGGCTAAACCAGAATTTGGTGTGACGAAATCATCATAGAGTTAGAATTGACAAGCAATATACTAGTACAGCACAGTAATGTACTCTTATTCAGTGTACTATGCTATCAACAGGCACTCCCTAAATAGAGCTTGAAAATAATGCCAAGTGTCATACTTTTATATCCTCACTCCAAAGAAGCAAAACTAATTAAATATGTAGTAAGTATACAAAAATCTACCCACAATGCATCCCCAGCTATGAAATTGCCACATTCACATGCACTCTTTCAGGAACCCTGCCCTTATGTGCATTGGGATACTCAGTGCTATTACATGATGCAACCAGTGATGTAGATAGGCTTTCATTTTGTAAGGGAGTCCAGGACAGACCATTGTCTAAGAAACTTGGAGACCTTCATCCAGCAGTGGATTGATAATGGTTGACAATAATGGTATAATTTCAGTTCCATTAAGAGACCATGCATACTTAATTTAAATGCAGTTAAAATATGTGTGTAATTTAAATTTGATTAAAAGTGTATATATATTAATTTAAGTTCAACGAAAAACATTTTTAGTATACATGTAGTTCAGGTAAAATGTGTGTATATACACTGAGTGGCCACTTTATTATGACCACCCCCTCAGTACTTCGTTGGGCCACCTTTTGCCTTTAATACTGCGTCGATTCTTCGTGGCATGGACTCCACGAGATGTTGATAGGTGGTTTGTGGAATCTGAGACCATGCTTGATGAATAGCACTTTCCAGGAGTGTGAGATTGCAAAGTTGTGGATCCAGCTGCCTGATGGCTCGTTCAACTTCATCCCGCAAATTCTCAATGGGGTTCAGATCTGGAGATTCTGGGGGCCACCTAAGCAAAGTAAACTTGCCGGCATGTTCCTGAAACCAATCCTGTACAATATGAGCACTATGGCAGGACGCATTATCTTGTTGAAAGTAGCCATCGCCATTGAAATAAACCATCCACATGACAGGATGCACTTGGTCCGCAACGATGTTTAGATATGATGTGCCAGTCAGACGTTGATCAACACGAATTAAAGGGCCCAAAGCCTGCCAGGAAAACATTCCCCAAACAATAACATTGCCTCCACCAACTTGAAGGGTTATAGCAATGCATTTGGAGTCCATGCTTTCATGCTGTTTCCGCTAAATTCTCACTCTGCCATCGGCATGGTGCAACTGAAAACGTAATTCATCGGACCACATAATTTGTTTTCAATTATCGACTGTCCAATCCTTGAGCTCCTGTGCGAACTGGAGACATTTTCTCTTGTTAACTGCAGACAGCAAAGGTGTTCAAACAGGCCTTCGGCTGCCATATCCCATCCGATGCAGCGTACGGCGAACAGTGCATGCAGAGATCATTTGAGGGGATCCTTGATTAAGATGGTCTGTAATTTGCTGCACTGTTGCCCTTCTGTTGTCTGTTACCAGTCTGGACACTCTCCGTTCCGCCCGAGCAGTCACTAGTCGATGACGAACACATGTTGCACGTAGAGACCCAATTTTTTGGCTGACAGTCCAGTCTTTGAACACTTTAACAACAGCTGTTCTGGAACATTTCACGAATGCGGCGTTTTCGGTGATACTCACTCCATGCTCCTACAATCATCCCACACTGAAAGTCCATCAAATCGCATTTTTTACCCGTCTCGTCACCTAAAAATCAATTCTACTACTGTCGCAAGCACTAAGCTTTCCCTTTTTATACTAGCTTCGTCCTCTGGCGGCAACAGCATGCAGCCATAGCTCATTTGCTTAAAACTGTCAGGTGGTCATAATAAAGTGGCCACTCAGTGTATACATTTTAATTGAACATAACCAGAAGTAACTGAAGTTTCATCAATTTACTCTACCTCTTATGAAATGTATGCATGTCGTGTTTTATTCTGTAATTATTGTTTAGAAACTTTTTATCCCTTTAAAATCATTTTATTGGAAAGCAAAAGGAAGACAACTTGGACAGAAAAGCATTACACCTAAGACTTTGTAGGAACATCTGAATGCATTGGACAAAGAACTGAACTATTCAATCATTGCTGCTCACTTTTGTTCCTTTAAATGAGTTTAACCTTTTTTGTTATTGAAAAGAACTGCTTCTTTGCCACTCAGGCTGGAGCTAGCCACAAGTTTTAATAGCCTTAAAATAGTTGGGTATAGTTCCTGTTAACAGGCAACAAGAGCTGTAGTAATGTCCACTGGTGTTAATTTGTCTGGTGTCTGTGTTTTGCCTGATGATGGGCTTGAGGCAAGCCAGAAAGATCTTGCATGTGGCATTTTAACCTATTGTAGCTAGTGTTTTTAATTGTATATTGTATATAAATGCTAGTCTTTTATCTACAATTGAATCCTCATGGCTTGTTGATTATCGTGCATCGACAGCTTACTTACCCTCCAAATTCTAAATTATTTCGTCGGAAAAATGTTAGTACCTGGAAAAAGTCTGACATACAGATTTTAGAGTATGGAAATTAATGGCAAATGGCTCAGAAATTTCATACTTTAAATATGTTTTAAAGATTTTTATCATAATATTGACCTGCGAGTCCGATGTTGTGAAGAGAAGCAGCGGTAGGTCTAACGCATCGCTCCGGCGAAGCTTTGGTTCGTTAAAAGGAAGGTTCATTGCTGTGCTAAAATGACAGATGGAAGAGTACAAGAGAAAGAGGTTACGTTGTTGGCAGAAGAGCGAAAAATGTTGTAATGATACGCTACAGAAAATAGGTCTACATCATCCACCCTTTATTTTGTTATGTCCTGTATGTTGTCGGCAGGAAAAACCGGATAAAAACTCTCAAATTTGCAAAAGATACGTATGCATATGATAGAAACTGACTTGCGAACAAGCTATTAACAGGAGAACCAAAAGTGCACTGACACAGCAAATCAGCGACGAATGGAAGCTGTTCAAACCAGAACCGAAAGTTATAGTTCCTCAGTTTTTTGTACAATATAGAAAAGCATATTACTACTTTCTATTTCGAATCAGGGAATCATATGTGAAAGAACGAAAAATTTCCCAACATCTGCTTTAAAAACAATGTTAAAACATGAACGAACTGTATTCTGTAGTGTGTGAGTACATGTTGCTTCGCTCACCCTGGCAAGAACGTACGCAGCTGCACTTGTAGTTATCTGTGCGTGAATTACATGACACAGCGAATCTTCCTTTCAACGGAGCAATGCTCTGCATCGTCGTGGTACCGATGCGTTAGGCCTACTGCAGCGTCTCTTCACAGCACTGCACTTACAGGTAAATATTACGATATAAATCTTTGATTAAAACACATTTAAAATATGAAATTTCTGCATCATTTGCCATTATTTTCAATATTTTAAAATCTGTACGTCGAACTTTTCCGAGGTACTAGCATTTTTCCGACGAAATAATTTAGGACGCTAATCTACACATTTACCAAAATTTGTACCAGCACGGTACATGAGATATCGTTACAATACACAGATCAAAGGAGTCGTGACTAGAGTCGCAGAATGTAGATGTAAGCTATATGCGGATAGTTTCCAAATTATTAGCAGCTTTTGCAAATAGCTTTCGCTTGTATCGTAGATTAAAAAAAAATGTTATTTACAGCAATTAAAACGCATACTCAAGGCTTTACTCAGATTACTATATAATTAATTGTATTTTAACTTGAAGCACTTTCAATTATTTTTCACATCTTCTGAGTTATTTTATTTTTAGACATTTCCGTTCTAGATTTTATCAAGGCCTGTTGTCAGTGTATAGGAACTGTATCAAACGTTTTGTTTACATGGAAAGAATTCAAATTTGATTGCCAGGTTTCTCTTGGCAATTGTCAGTTATTAAATTAAAACAATATCAATATGTATTTTGTAAGTCCAGTATTTTTGAATTAACTTGTTGAAAATGCTATGCATAATTTTTGAGGGTTCATTGATGGAACTTTTTTTTTGGATATAAAAACTTTCTTTAATTAGTCTCATTTTTATGAGGTTCATAATCCCACATTTTAATATTTTGCCATAAAAATCCATTTCACGCACATTCAGTTGTACGTATTTTGTCCTCATTAGATCTGTAATGTTCTAATAACTATTTATGGTTTTATTAATTTTTCTTTAAATTATCTTACTATTATCGTGGTTGGCGCTTCCCGGTATTGCAGTAAGTTTCTTGTTTCAATGGTTGTGTTCGCAGATACATTTTATTTTTATACAACTCTGGTCGTGACTATTTACAACTTTATTGATGGTTTATAAAAAACATATGTTTAACCTGAGGAAACCACACCAACCACACCCTGAACCCATCAGCTTGCCTACTACTCCTTGCTATGCATCCAGGAAAGTTTCTATAAATAAGAAAAAAATAGAAGACATCAAAAAAATGAACGAGTACATACCACAGGAAAATTTTGTGGTTTTTATGAACTATTCTCATGGCCTGTCACAGAAGCTGATCCCGACGCTACTGTTGAGAATGAATTTTTTTGACAAAAAGCTATTTCCTACTTACTGTAACATATTTTACATATGTCAGTTCTGTTTTCGAAGTTTTTTTAGTTGTTTTCAATCTTAAAATGAGCTTATGTAATAATCATATTTTTATTGACTATTTCCATTAGAAATAATCTTATGTAATGCAAATATTATATTGTTTCTGAATAAATTGAATAGTTCAGCTTTGTCCAATGCATTCAGATGTTCCTACAGTCTTAGGTGTAATGCTTCTCTGTCCAAGTTGTTTTCCTTTTGCTTTCTAATAAAATGCTTTTAAAGGGATGAAAAGTTTCTAAACAATAATTACAGAATAAAACACGACATGCGTACATGTCATAAGAGGTAGAGTAAATTGATGAACCTTCAGTTACTTTTGGTTTTGTTCAATTAAAACCTTGACTCAACATCATACATCCTGGGTGCTGGATAGAAGAATAAGCCATCAAACTGTAAAAGTAAAACATAGCCTAAAAAGGCTGTACCTATAGATAACAAAAAAATTGTAACCCCCTTATTCAGGTTATTGTTAAGGTTATTTGCCCTTTTCAGTCTGAGAAGCAAACCATTCATTTTTACTTAAAGAATTTAAAAACAGCAGTTTAGAAAGACGTTTTCCAGTTAGCCTATTTCTCGCTTCTGTGATGGTGTTTCCAGCTTTAGAGAATAAGCGTTCCGCAGGAACTGACGTTGCAACAACTTGCAAATATTTTGTGCTCAACTTACTTATGTTTGGGTACACACTATTAATTTCAGCCCAAACTTGCAAGGGATTAGAGTCCAGTGCAGATAGTGGACTATTTAAATATAGATTTACTTCAGCATTCACTGAATTCATAGAGTTGCCACCTTGGTTCATAGGTGAAGATGACATTGCCAATTTATGGTGGTGGCTCCAAAGATCGTTTCTTGGTGTTGAGCTGTGTAAATTGGAACTTGTCACCAGTGTACCACTGTCACTGTGTTCCTCATCAACTGAGTTGGACAATGTTTTTTTCAAATATTGTATGGCCTTAGATCCGGCATTAAAGTCTTTGAAATGTATTTTTTTGAATCTAGGATCTAATAATGTTGCCATGGCTAAATGGTGAACATGTTCAATTTGGCCAAATCTCTTCAACATTTCCTGCAAGAGTAAATCTTTACAAGCAATTGCAACTTCAGTATCAGGACACACTTCATGGATCTGATTTGTCATACAGTGCACCAGAGGAATGACTTTGCTGCACATTACGTAAGATTCCCCAGAAATTTCTTTTGTGGCCAGTTCCAATGGTCGCAGCAAAATCAATATCTCCCTCAATATTTCTAGTTCAGTTGCAGTGAGCATTGTTGGTGCACTAGGATGACGTAATAAGATGTTGCTTATATAGCTACTCAACTCAATGAAGCGTTCAATCATGTAGAACACAGAATTCCACCTGGTCATGCAGTCCTGGATCAGTTTTTTTACATTTCCTTCATTCCTCCCAGCATCTTTCTGCAACTTGCGTAATTCATCTGATCCAACGACACTATGCTTAAACCATAATACAATTCTGCGTATCTTTTCAAGGATGTCTGCCAGACCTTCGTAATTTCTCACCACTTTCTCTGCCACCAAATTCAAAGTATGCGCAAAGCATCGCAAATGCCTATTTTTGGTTAAAAGTATCAGTAACTGCTTTTACCATGTTTGCAGCATTGTCTGTGACAACAACAAGAACTTTATCCAGGAGATGTCCCATTCAGAACACGCACTTACTAATTTTTGTGATATGTACTCTGAATTGTGACGTTCACTAAGTTCATACACACCAACGGTTGATGATATCATTATCGTCCCCTCCAGAAAATGAACAGTTAATCCTAGAAAGCTTCTTGTCGTCATTGTCTCAGTCCATATGTCAGTGGTTAGTGTCACAAATTCCGCTTTGCTTAGCTTGTCCTTATAAAGTGTTGCAAGGAAGTCAAACTTCATATCTAACAGGCGAGCAAAGGTGCGGCGGCTGGGCATTTTGTAAAGTGGTGCAACAGTCTTCATTAAATTGCAGATTCCTTCACTTTGAACCACTGATAATGGTGTATTGTCTTTACATATCATAAACAGAATGGAGTTTGTTATGTCACCATGCTTTGTACCACCCTCAGCAAAAGATGCCACATTTTTGAAGGACTGCAAAATTTTGGGTTGAGATTGAGAACTTGAATTTTGCATAAAAGTGCTGGTGCTTGGTACAGCTATGTCAACTGTAGAATTTGCATGAGGCATTTGAAGTTGATGGAATACAGGGTGCACTTGCACAGGGTTTGTTACCTGTATTGACTCACTGGTTTCTACTGCAGCAGGATTATCAATTTTCATGATGTCATGGATTCCAACTATGAAAGCTGCAATATTTACTTGTTGAGCACTGCCATCATTGTGTCTCACAGCAGTACCCACTGTGGCTGATACATTTACATTTGGATGCATGCGATTCAAGTGGCATTTCAGATTTGAGGTATTCCCAGAAGTCTTCAGTTTTCTTGTGCATACTTTGCATGTTGCACTTCCATCACTATTTCTCATGAAAAAATTCCAAACGGTGCTTCTTGGTGGTCCCATATTTATTTAAATATGCCAAGACTTGCTTGATAATGTATATATATATATATATATATATATATATATATATATATATATAATTTTGTAATGTTTGTCTGCTGTTGGTATTGTGTTAATGAAGATGTGTTTGATCTGGCCCTGTAAACGACTGGAGTTTCAATTTCAACGCGGTTCTACAAAACCTTTATACAAAGATCTCTGAATAGAAGTGGAGTAAAAATTCTGAAGAGAATAGGAAATACGTTGACGAAAATTGGCTATACCTGTTAACTTAAGAATGTTAGAGTAAAAATTCCGAAGAGAATAGGAAATACGTTGACGAAAATTTGCTATACCTGTTAAGTGTTAACTTACAGTTAGCACACATACATCTTACGGTCACCGATAATATTGGTGAAACATCGATGTTTCTGACCGATGGTAACAACTACTCAACTAGTGTTTAAGTATTGCTTTTGCTACTTGTGAGTTGTGGCAGCGTGCGACCGATGTTTTCTGATTTCTTTTTGAAATCAGCAACTACTGAATTTTGCTACTTGCTAACTTTATGTATTACTTTGCCACTTGCTAACTGAGGCAGACAGCAAGCAACAAAACTAATAATTATTAGTTCAGTAGACGTTGATTTCATAACGAAGACAGAAAACATCGGTCACAAAACATCGATGTTTCACCGATACTATCGGTGAGCGAAACATCGAGTAGTGAATACTCGATGTTTCGTGTGAATACTCGATGTTTTAAAACATCGATGTTTTTTGCCCATCCCTAATGCAAATCTTTTTCGCCTTTAACTGGCAGAAGATGTAGTGTTTGGTTGCAAAATTTACCGATGAGGAAGCTAACTAAACAAGAACTAAGGGCTCATGGCGAAGATGAGGAAGGTAAGTTTAACACAAATCTTGGAGTTAATTTTCAAGCTGCTGAAGGAAATTAACTTTTGTTACATCATATGATATTAAATAGATTCTGCTAAATGGAAAGTAGGCGATTCATTTGTTGATTATATTACAAAAAATCCTCCAAATCAAAATTTAAACGAAATAGATTTTACAGTTTCAAAAAGATCTTATAGCGATCGATTTAGATCTGCCTCAAAAGAATTATTTTATAACCGTCTTCAAAATGGTGAAATTAAAAGAGATTGGCTACTATTATATTCTGAGTTAACTGGACGCGTTTTTTGTTTACCGTGTAAACTGTTTGCAAAGCGAGAGAGTTCTTTCTCAAGTATAGGTTTCAATGATTGGAAACACGAAAACCTTATACAACCACATAGTGCTTCATTTGAGCATGTAGAGTCTGTAAAGTGTTTCATAACACGTGCAGAGAATAGTGGAAAAATTTATTTTGCTGTAATTAAGCAACTGATGAATGAGAAAAATTATTGGAAAGCAGTACTTTTACGGATTATCGAAGTCATTAAATTTCTGTCTTCCTGTGGATTAGCATTTCGTGGAAATGGAGCGAACGACAAGTTAGGGGAAAATAATAATGGCAATTATCTAGGTATTCTTGAACTGATAGGAAAATTTCACCCTTTTCTGGAGCAACATTTGAAAAATTTTGGAAATAAGGGAAGTGGAAATGTTTCATACCTTTCGAAGGATGTATGTGAAGAATTCATTTCATTAATGGCCTTATCAGTCACTGAAGCAATAGTTAAAGAGTTGAAGTCGAGCAAATATTACTTTATTATTACAGATTCCACTCCAGATTTGTCAAAAGTTGACCAGTTGACTGTTAATTTCCGTTATGTTCTGGAAAATTGACAACCAGTGGAGCGATTTATTTATTTCTTGTCCAACACTGGTCATAACGCAGAAAACATGGAGAGGGCTTTATTGAAGCTGTTACAAGATTTAAAAATAGAAGTTAAAGACTGAAGAGGTCAAAGTTATGACAATGCGGGAAATATGTCTGGTGAATATTCAAGTATCCAAGCTCGATTAAAAAGTCATAACAGTTTAGCCTACTATATTCCATGCGCAGCACACTCTCTTAATTTGGTTGGGAAATCCGCAGCGGGATGCTGCCTTGAATCTACATCTTTTTTTATGTTTATACAGGACATATACAACTTTTGGTCATCTTCATCACATAGGTGGCAAATCTTGAAGAGAAGTCTTCAAGATAGTTATAAGCTCCACAGCTAATCTGGATCGCAATCTCCACTTCTTGTACCCAAAACGTAATGTGAAACCCGATGGTCAGCAAGGGTTGATGCATGCAAGGAATTACGCTCTAGTTATTCCTGCATTAGAGATGCACTTCAAGACTCCGCAAAAAAACACCGGTGACAAACTACAAGCAAGAGTAGAAGCAGAGGGATTATTAAGTAAGATGAACTTGTTAGAAGTGGGCATTCTCTTAGAGCTTTGGAGTGATCTTTTACAAAGAATTGATAGTTGCAATAAAACACTGCAGAAAGTGAATATTGACCTTTCAGTTGCTGTAGAACTGTACGATTCACTTATTAAATATTTAAGTGATCTCCGGAATAAATTTGATAAATAGGATTTTGCCACAAAGAAATCGAGAAAAAAAAATCTTTTAGCGGTGAGTAATTTTACTGTACATAAGTTATGTTCATTAATTTCTTTCGTATCTCAGTCACTTAATCGATATACAATAAACACTGGTAGCAGCACTATCAGTATATTTAAAAAAATTCTAAAATTAATATTGCATACGTTGTAAATTTAAATCCAAATTTTTGCAGGCAACTGTTTCAAAAGTGTGTTGAAAAAGCAATTTCATTTGTAAATATAAAAATTTACTGTGAAATGATGTTTTGAAATTATGCGAATTAAACTTGTGAGAAACGGCATTTATAAATTTTTATTTCAATGCCCAGTTTTAAATAATACATGTGGTAAAAATTTACAGGGTTGGTTGTTCTTGAGAATATGCTGATTGTTTGTGTGATAAAAAAAATCTATATGTAATATATAATTTAAATATGAAATTCTAATCGGCCTCAAATTTCTTACAATAACTTTACTTAGAGGCGTCTGATTTTTCTTGGCCCAGGGCGCTGTAATGCTTAAACCCACCCCTGCATGGACCTTTAGTAAAAGGCGAAAGATCACCCTGACCGGAACTTGTTTGTGCGTACTACCTTACGGTTTGCTAAGTTTTCCGCTTTCACCTTATCGTTTTCCAATTCAAAATTTCCAATAAAATTGGGATATTAAATTAAACGCGGGAAAAAGAATTCTACAGGGGGTCAAGTGACCCTCCTGTCGGCGCCCATGAATCAAACACTGTATGTACCTTTCCAATAGCTATGCATTTCTCACCAGCTAATCGCGGTAACCAATGGCGCTGCTGTCTCAATTGCTGCTTGTTGCCCCCGAAGAGATATCTGTAGACCCTTTTTTTTTGTATTATGTTTGCCAGTCTGACAGTGTTTTTTCACGATATTCCCAAGGTCTTTGGGTAAAACAGAATGCGCAATGCATTGTGGCAGCACATGCCTGCCGAGCCGGAGTTAGCGTCACATGTGCATTACTTTATTAATTATTCTTTTTGATTCTTGAAAAATGTTTATTCCTGTTGCGGACAAAACTTCTACAGCAACCTTCGCTTCTCGAAATAAGCTCATAGGATTTAATTTGGATTCCATACTACCAGCTTCACACAAGTTCGTCAACAATAACAAGTAATTATTACAAAAGAAATAAATACCAAAGAAACACTTGCCGATCTTTTCGCTTTGGAAATCGAAAAAGGCTTAATTTGTACTCAACTGTAACTGAACAATCCTTAAAATGACAGCGTTTTTTCACGTTTAGAACTGTCATGTGACCATGTTGGTTTGCCCCTTCCTGAGGTTCCGGGGATCCACTATCTCTATTGGAGTTCCTGCGCTTACTATGTACTCGCTTTGAGTGCTCCTTTCTAAAAGGCGAAAAAGATTTGCATGTTTCACTGAAAGGCAAAACATTTCTGTATCTGGAATCTATTCTTAAGTTACAATCCATCCGTAGATGGATTTCCAAAAATTGATTAAAATCTCATTAAGATGCCCCCGTTCACGGTAATCTTTGTCTTCTAAAACCAACACTTGGAGAACCAAGACTTGGCATCCGAGAGAGGGGGACGCCATTGTGCGTGAGCACGGCGACCCCTCTCCCGGCACGAAATTTTGTTGCCCAGCAACACCAACACACTCGCTTCGCCGAACCACATATAAAATGTGAGTTCGGTTCCACCGGTGTTTCACTCACACCCCGATGCACCAACCACGGTTCCACAGTCAGCACATCCAGACCCCCGAATCACACTGGCCTGCCGAAGAACTCGAACAGGCCCCAATTCACTTTGCAGACAGGGACACCAAGAATGACGAGGCAGGCCCTAGGCCACCCCGAAACACTCCAGTAGGAGAAGTCTCTCCTTCACGTGTGCCCTGTGATGACGTCCCAACCGAGACACCACCAGAAGGGTCGCCGAGCCGTCCGCGTGGCACAAAGATCAGCTTTCGACCCACCAATGGCTCTCAACCCTGCACACAACCACGCAGAACCGACGCACCACAAACAGCAATCACACACCACCCACCCAAAAAGCAAACACACACAGGCAAACCACACCCGGAAAAGCAAAGTGAGGAAAGATCACAGCGAAACACAAAGACCCCCCGATTCACACACAAAGTCGACCAGCCACCCCCAAAGCCAGCGCCGCTGGAGGAGACTGGTATGGTACGCAAACAGGCGCCCGGCATGGAGGAAGAAGGGGAATCTCTTCACTCCATCCCGGAATCTAGAAAAGAAACATCCCAAAGATTAAAACACAAGACAAAGTTCATCAAAAACTCAAGAAACCAAGGGTGCGGAAATGCAGGATTACAAGCCGAAAAGATGGGGAGACTAAGTTCCCCAATGGAAAAAATATTTTTCCTTCGTTCCAGTAACAATTTTGGGCCAGAAGACCCACCGGAACTTAAAGGCACGGTCCGAAAGAGTGCGAGCATCCAACTCAACCCTATTCCTAATCTCGCACTTGACGTGCCACGCCACTTTCAAAGGGTTGAATCCCACATTTCCGTAATTACTATGAACAGCTCTGTTCCTCTCTCTCCAGATTTTGTACGTGGTCTCAGTGATGATCAACCTCCAGATATCCCGCCCAGTCTTATGGCCTGGGTACTGGTAAAAGACCTCCTGAGCCTTGAGTCGCTGCGGGCAACCTGCCCAGGTCCAAACAAGCTTCCACACCTGCACGGCCATGGGACAATTCCAGAACAAGTGGTACCGGTCTTCAATGAGATTGCAAGAGGCGCACTTGTCGGTGATGGCAGTACCCCACCTGTACTGCCTCTTCCTAGTCGGAAGGACATCGTGAGCCAGACGGAATTTAAAATCCCGCTTCTTACAGTCAATTCCAGCCGCCAACACGCTCATCCCCACCTCCTTACTGTTGCAGTTGACGGCACTAAACTCAGTAACCTTTCGCCTTTTACTAAAGTGCTATGGATCACCGTGAAGTGTAGATATTTAGTTTTTCCTTTTGCAGGTCGTTTTTCGAACATCCGTTCGTGAGGAGGAACGCGTGACTGGCCGCCTAATTGGGTGCGTGTGCCGGCGCTTTGTGAGGTGTCTGGCGGCCCAGGGGGCGCTCGTGCCGGCCGTGAGGGACTTCTGCTTGGAGTAGGCATCGGTTACGATAAGAATTCAAAGATGGCCGCTCGTGTATTAATAAATTTCTAGAGACCTCCCTAGTGGATTTGCGTGGGATTTTGGGCAATTTTCTTTTATTTCTATTGAAGAATTTTGCTCCGCCGCCAATCCGGAGACTCCGTTTGCGATATTTTGGCAGATTGCCTATATCGCTTTTGTTTTAAGGTGCACGTGGCCTTCATATTGTGTGCTGCACGTGGTCTTCATATATTGTGCTGAGTTTATTGTGTTTGTGCCACTGTTACTGGATTGGATTTCAAGCCGGGAATTTTGTGAGTACTTTTTCACATTTTCTTTGGTTAGGACTGTGTGTTTTTTGTTTTCTGACTATTGCTAGCTTTTGGAAGGGGTCGGACTTTTGTCCTCTTTGAAGAGTTAGGATGTCTGTTAGGACTGAGCCCAATAGGGCTAATGCCGTCGTTGCTACGCATAAAGGTATTTCTGCTTCGGACATTTGTCTTGCCTTGTACAAGCACGTGGGTTCACCCCCCCCGACCCCAGTATTTGCCTTAATTCAAGAGGTGAATAAGAACAAGCTTGAAGTAGTACTAAACAGTAGAGATCACTACTTCAAGTTGCTTGATAGTAATATTGAGTGCAATAACACTGTGTTAAAATGCACAAATGCTCAGACAAATGTAAAAATAATTTTTTGCAAATTTTTGCATTGTGGAATTTCAAATGCAGAAGTCGCAACCGCATTTGGACCATATGGTAAAGTATTAACTGTGAAGTTCGAGATTAGAAAAGAAATGGCTGCGCACATGAGGGGAGCCCTTTCCGGGACTCGTGTTGTTACAATTGACATGAAACAAGCTGTCCCCAATTTCATGGATGCCAAAGGACAGCGTTGTATAAATGTGTACAGGGGGCAAATCCGAGTGTGCAGGCGCTGCAACCATGCAGGTCACATAGCTGTGGACTGCGGGAAGTTTACCTGTAGCAATTGCTACATTTTGGGTCACACTGAGGAGGAGTGCAAAGAGCAGTGTGGAAACTGCAGATCACCACACCATCAAAGGAAGGTTCGTACACAGAGGTCCTTTGCACAAATGACCAGAGGTCCTGACAATACCAGAAGAGATGAAGAGATGGAGGAGTGCCACGCTGGTGAGGCGGAGGGCTCACAAAGTGTTGCCGAGGCTGCGGCCTCGAGTAAAACTGATGGGGCCCACCAAATTACCAGCTCGGAGCACGTCTCAAAACCTCACAGGATCCCCGAGGAAGGTAAGGATAATAGTTCAGGTAAGAAAAGTGTGATAAACAATGAGAATAAAGAGCATGTTTCTGTTCCAGCGAAGGAGAGAGAAACCTTTCCTATCGGTGAAAATGGGAAGAGGGGTCTCTCCCCTTCAAATTCTGATGACCATGGGTACACTATAGTTCAGAAGAAATCACGGAAGTTGTCTGTCAAAGAACTTGAAGGACTCAAATCCAGGCCTGGAAGCATAAGTGTCGTGGAGGGGCGATATGAAGAAAATATGGAGGTTGATGTTAATGGCTCCGGTGCTACTATTCCGGTGGAATCTAGCGCGGGGGTTATTTCCAGTGAAGAGGACGAACAGACTCCCAGTAGTGCACGAAAAGAGCCTGGAGTAAGTAGGGACTTTTCCAGCGATGGAGAAGATAATTCTAGTGTGGAAAGCGCTGACGTCTCAGAGAACAAGGAAGGTGAGTCTGAATTCTCTGACACCAGTTCTTTAACAGCGAAGAGGATGTCCCTCCATGTCTTCAAATGGACACCGTCTCTATCAAAAAGGATACCGAGTATCCTGACGGGTCCATCCGTTACCGCCAGCCCACGGACCGCAGCGCGATCCCACCTGCCCCAAAGAAGCAGGTTCGGCTTATCCTCATTAAGCATGGACCTGGTGGCACCGCAGTATCCCGCGAAGACTTCCCGGACCTGCTTAAGACTAAGTTCCGAGTCAACAAAGAAAGTGACGTCGTCAGCATATGCAAGATACTTTAAGGACCCCGCGCAGCCAGGGATGGCGGCTCCCTGAATGCTAGGATGAGCTTGAACCTTCCTTAAAATGGTCTCAATGACCAAGACAAACAACAACGGGGAGACTGGACAGCCTTGTCTCACACCTCTTCTAACCTCAAAGAGGTGAGAAAGACGGCCAGAAATAATAACTCTTCCGTTGAGGTCCCTGTATAAAGAGTCCACCGTTCTTCGGAAAAACTCTCCGAAGCCGTGGGCTTCCAGCATCTTTCTAATAAACTCGTGAGAAACACGGTCAAAGGCCTTACTCTGATCCGCGGAAAACATTCCCAACTTAACATCCCTGTCTCCGATATAAGCAATCATGTCCCTCACACACTGAATATTATGGTACATCCGCCTACCACGGATGCTACACGTCTGCCCAACGCCCACTAGCTTCTCTGCCACCCGCGAAAGCCTCGCGTTGACGATCGCCGCCATGATCTTATAATCAATGGTAGACAGAGACACCGGCCTCCATCCAGCAAGATCACGAGCAGGATCGTCGGGGGTTTTGGAAAGAAGAGTCACAACACTACTCCTCATAGACTTAGACATAATACCTTTGTCAGCAATGTTGTTATAAATCCTGCATAACCAGGGGACCAAAATATTAAGAAATTTCTTGTAAAATTCGGCCGGAAGCCCGTCGATACCCGGCGACTTTCTGGGCTTGAGGTTCAGGATCGCCCACCTGGCTTCAGTTTCGGTGAATTTCCCTTCCAACAACTCCCTATCTTCATCCGAAATTCTCGGAGTACCTTCCAGCCAAGTTTCCATGACCTCAGGCTGCACTTCCTCTTTGTCAAATAACCTGCCATAAAATTCCGCCGCCGCCTGCAGGATATCGGGAAGATCCCGGACCTCCCTACCGTCAATGTCGAGGCATTGAAGGTTCTCCCTAACCCTCTCCGTCTCGACTTTCCGGTAGATGAAGTTAATATCACTCTCCTGCCGCAGCGCTTCCAAGGCCCCACTCAACTTGACCGCCGATCCTTCCTCCCGATAGAAGTGACTAATTTCGCTCCTGATATTGGTAATCAGAGAGGAATTACACCCATCTTTATCACCTCGAATCGCCGCATTAAGAATGTTCATCAAAATCATGTGGCGCTTCCTCTTCGACGTGGCCAACTGTCTACCCTTCTGAGAAAGGAAATATTTCACCTCCTCCTTGGTCCGTTCCCACACACCGCACTCATCGTCAGTGATCGTGCCTGCTCCCGCGTTCAGGATCGAGCGAAGGTGCACTAGCGTATCTTCATCTTCTAACATGGAGATGTTCAAACGCCACGGGGTAGCCCCTCTCTCTCTCGGAACCGGCACACACACGCCCAACAGGACGGCAGAGTGGTCCGAAACATACAACAGTGGAGAGTTCGGACCAAAGATCTCAATCCTATCAATCCAGTCAATCTTCGACACAAGAAACATATCCAGGCGGGAAGCGCTGCCCCCTCTAAACCAGGTATAACCCGGAATACTGGGGTTAAGTCTCCTCCAGGCATCGCACAGCCCCTGGCTATCCAGGAGGACCCTAACCACGTTCCCATAAGCTTTCGACCACCTACTGGTTCCGGCCCTGTCGAGGTCGCAGTCGGCGACCGCATTAAAATCCCCGCCAACAATCAACACATCTTCCGAACTTCTGATGAAATGCGGAAGTTCATTATAGAACGACATCTGCATATTACCCTTATTAGGAGCGTAAATACACACAAGTTTCATAGAGATTTTCCTACTGTGGACGGTAAGAGAGATCACCCGACCTTCCCCGTCCGATTCAAAGTGAGTGATATCTCTTTCAAACTTCTCTTTGTAAATTATAGCAACTCCCGTGTAACCAGTACTCCCAAGCGAGTACCTAAATCTGAGACCGGACCTTCTGCGAAAAGCAAAAATCTGTTCCCTGTCCTTATAGTGGGTTTCCTGAATCATGAGAAAGTCCAGATTATTCTGGCGAAAGAACCCTTCGAGCCAACACTGCTTCGCCTCCGAATTGAGGCCCTGAACGTTCAAGGAACCAACCCTAATGTTTGTGCCGGCAAAATTAACTCTAGCAGAGTTCATACTTACCTGGTCCTGTAAAAAGAAAGATTTACAACAACAAACACAGAGAAAAAATGCAAAACCCATACTCCAACCTAGGAGAGAGAGGAACCGCCACCAAGTTACTTTTTGGTACTATCCTTCTTACCGACACTTCTTGTCGACCTTTCTTCTCGAAGAACTTGGCCATTCGCTGTTGGAATCACATGTCCCGTGCCATGCAACATTACAGAGGCAGCGGCAGCAAGATCGTTAACCGCTTTAAAATTGGCCGCAGTAAACTCTTTCCCAGTTCT
Organism: Macrothele yani; assembly: GCA_039090855.1. NCBI lineage: Eukaryota > Metazoa > Arthropoda > Arachnida > Araneae > Macrothelidae > Macrothele > Macrothele yani. Next base: position 51,990,765 of record CM077032.1, on the reverse strand, counting down.
TTTTTTCTTGTTCTGATACTGACGTTGCAGGTCAGCACAAAGGGAGTCAGTATTCTCGTCATCCACTTCGATATCAGTACACGCCCAAAACTTACCGTTTACAACCGCAGTATCCGAGCATTGATTCTCCTCACTCCCGACGCCGACGTTCAGCGGTCCTGCTGGAGTACCCCAGAATGTCCCGGGGGCCTCCGGCGTCGCCTCAGAGCCGGCGACAACATGGCCGCCGCCCGCAGTAGTGGGAACACTAAGCGAAGGTGAGCATCCGGGACCCCGAATGGGCTGCTTCTGCCCGTCTGAGGGTGGAGTACGCGGCTTCTCTTTCGGGAGGCCGCCCGTCCTGGCTATCCACGGCCGCGGAGGTGTACCGCTGCCTCTTGGTTTTGGCCAAAAGGGCGGATGCAGTCATTTCCGTTTCTTCCCAATGACTACGGTCATTGGGGAGACCCGGAAACATGCTATGCACAGGGTCCTCACTGGAAACCAAAGTTCCGCCGATTTCACTAAAACACTGGGCTTCACTTTCTCCTTCACTTTGACACTTTTCAACACACTCATTCTGCACTTCACCCTCAATAAGAACATTGTTCTGACCAAATTCGGGGAATATGTCACCATCGCAACTATCACTACTTCCGCTTTCACTGAGAACACCCTCCAGCGTAGAACTGGTGTCAGAGAATTCAGACTCACCTTCCTTGTTCTCTGAGACGTCAGCGCTTTCCACACTAGAATTATCTTCTCCATCGCTGGAAAAGTCCCTACTTACTCCAGGCTCTTTTCGTGCACTACTGGGAGCCTGTTCGTCCTCTTCACTGGAAATAACCCCCGCGCTAGATTCCACCGGAATAGTAGCACCGGAGCCATTAACATCAACCTCCATATTTTCTTCATATCGCCCCTCCACGACGCTTATGCTTCCAGGCCTGGATTTGAGACCTTCAAGGTCTTTGACAGACAACTTCCGTGATTTCTTCTTAACTATAGTGTACCCATGGTCATCAGAATTTGAAGGGGAGAGACCCCTCTTCCCATCTTCACCGATAGGAAAGGTTTCTCTCTCCTTCGCTGGAACAGAAACATGCTCTTTATTCTCATTGTTTATCACACTTTTCTTACCTGAACTATTATCCTTACATTCCTCGGGGATCCTGTGAGGTTTTGAGACGTGCTCCGAGCTGGTAATTTGGTGGGCCCCATCTGTTTTACTCGAGGCCGCAGCCTCGGCAACACTTTGTGAGCCCTCCGCCTCACCAGCGTGGCACTCCTCCATCTCTTCATCTCTTCTGGTATTGTCAGGACCTCTGGTCATTTGTGCAAAGGACCTCTGTGTACAAACCTTCCTTTGATGGTGTGGTGATCTGCAGTTTCCACACGGCTCTTTGCACTCCTCCCCAGTGTGACCCAAAATGTAGCAATTGCTACAGGTAAACTTCCCGCAGTCCACAGCTATGTGATCTGCATGGTTGCAGCGCCTGCACACCCGGATTTGCCCCCTGTACACATTCATACAACGCTGTCCTTTGACCTCCATGAAATTGGGGACAGCTTGTTTCATGTCAATTGTAACAACACGAGTCCCGGAAAGGGCTCCCCTCATGTGCGCACCCTTTTCTTTTCTAATCTCGAACTTCACAGTTAATACTTTACCATATGGTCCAAATGCGGTTGCGACTTCTGCATTTGAAATTCCACAATGCAAAATCTTGCAAAAAATTATTTTTACATTTGTCTGAGCATTTGTGCATTTTAACACAGTGTTATTGCACTCAATATTACTATCAAACAACTTGAAGTAGTGATCTCTACTGTTTAGTACTACTTCAAGCTTGTTCTTATTCACCTCTTGAATTAAGGCAAATACTGGGGTGGGGGTGGGGGGTGAACCCACGTGCTTGTACAAGGCAAGACAAATGTCCGAAGCAGAAATACCTTTATGCGTAACAACGACGGCATTAGCCCTATTGGGCTCAGTCCTAACAGACATCCTAACTCTTCAAAGAGGACAAAAGTCCGACCCCTTCCAAAAGCTGGCAATAGTCAGAAAACAAAAAACACACAGTCCTAACCAAAGAAAACGTGAAAAAGTACTCACAAAATTCCCGGCTTGAAATCCAATCCAGTAACAGTGGCACAAACACAATAAACTCAGCACAATATATGAAGACCACGTGCAGCACACAATATGAAGGCCACGTGCACCTTAAAACAAAAGCGATATAGGCAATCTGCCAAAATATCGCAAACGGAGTCTCCGGATTGGCGGCGGAGCAAAATTCTTCAATAGAAATAAAAGAAAATTGCCCAAAATCCCACGCAAATCCACTAGGCAGGTCTCTAGAAATTTATTAATACACGAGCGGCCATCTTTGAATTTTTATCGTACCCGATGCCTACTCCAAGCAGAAGTCCCTCACGGCCGGCACGAGCGCCCCCTGGGCCGCCAGACACCTCACAAAGCGCCGGCACACGCACCCAATTAGGCGGCCAGTCACGCGTTCCTCCTCACGAACGGATGTTCGAAAAACGACCTGCAAAAGGAAAAACTAAATATCTACACTTCACGGTGATCCATAGCACTTTAGTAAAAGGCGAAAGGTTACTGAGTTTAGTGCCGTCAACTGCAACAGTAAGGAGGTGGGGATGAGCGTGTTGGCGGCTGGAATTGACTGTAAGAAGCGGGATTTTAAATTCCGTCTGGCTCACGATGTCCTTCCGACTAGGAAGAGGCAGTACAGGTGGGGTACTGCCATCACCGACAAGTGCGCCTCTTGCAATCTCATTGAAGACCGGTACCACTTGTTCTGGAATTGTCCCATGGCCGTGCAGGTGTGGAAGCTTGTTTGGACCTGGGCAGGTTGCCCGCAGCGACTCAAGGCTCATTAGGTCTTTTACCAGTACCCAGGCCCCAAGACTTTGCGGGATATCTGGAGGTTGATCATCACTGAGACCACGTACAAAATCTGGAGAGAGAGGAACAGAGTTGTGCATAGTAATTACGGAAATGTGGGATTCAACCCTTTGAAAGTGGCCTGGCACGTCAAGTGCGAGATTAGGAATAGGGTTGAGTTGGATGCTCGCACTCTTTCGGACCGTGCCTTTAAGTTCCGGTGGGTCTTCTGGCCCAAAATTGTTAGTGGAACGAAGGAAAAATATTTTTTCCATTGGGGAACTTAGTCTCCCCATCTTTTCGGCTTGTAATCCTGCATTTCCGCACCCTTGGTTTCTTGAGTTTTTGATGAACTTTGTCTTGTGTTTTAATCTTTGGGATGTTTCTTTTCTAGATTCCGGGATGGAGTGAGGAGATTACCCTTCTTCCTCCATGCCGGGCGCCTGTTTGCGTACCATACCAGTCTCCTCCAGCGGCGCTGGCTTTGGGGGTGGCTGGTCGACTTTGTGTGTGAATCGGGGGTCTTTGTGTTTCGCTGTGATCTTTCCTCACTTTGCTTTTCCGGGTGTGGTTTGCCTGTGTGTGTTTGCTTTTTGGGTGGGTGGTGTGTGATTGCTGTTTGTGGTGCGTCGGTTCTGCGTGGTTGTGTGCAGGGTTGGGAGCCATTGGTGGGTCGAAAGCTGATCTTTGTGCCACGCGGACGGCTCGGCGACCCTTCTGGTGGTGTCTCGGTTGGGACGTCATCACAGGGCACACGTGAAGGAGAGACTTCTCCTACTGGAGTGTTTCGGGGTGGCCTAGGGCCTGCCTCGTCATTCTTGGTGTCCCTGTCTGCAAAGTGAATTGGGGCCTGTTCGAGTTCTTCGGCAGGCCAGTGTGATTCGGGGGTCTGGATGTGCTGACTGTGGAACCGTGGTTGGTGCATCGGGGTGTGAGTGAAACACCGGTGGAACCGAACTCACATTTTATATGTGGTTCGGCGAAGCGAGTGTGTTGGTGTTGCTGGGCAACAAAATTTCGTGCCGGGAGAGGGGTCGCCGTGCTCACGCACAATGGCGTCCCCTCTCTCGGATGCCAAGTCTTGGTTCTCCAAGTGTTGGTTTTAGAAGACAAAGATTACCGTGAACGGGGGCATCTTAATGAGATTTTAATCAATTTTTGGAAATCCATCTACGGATGGATTGTAACTTAAGAATAGATTCCAGATACAGAAATGTTTTGCCTTTCAGTGAAACATGCAAATCTTTTCGCCTTTTAGAAAGGAGCACTCAAAGCGAGTACATAGTAAGCGCAGGAACTCCAATAGAGATAGTGGATCCCCGGAACCTCAGGAAGGGGCAAACCAACATGGTCACATGACAGTTCTAAACGTGAAAAAACGCTGTCATTTTAAGGATTGTTCAGTTACAGTTGAGTACAAATTAAGCCTTTTTCGATTTCCAAAGCGAAAAGATCGGCAAGTGTTTCTTTGGTATTTATTTCTTTTGTAATAATTACTTGCCATTGTTGACGAACTTGTGTGAAGCTGGTAGTATGGAATCCAAATTAAATCCTATGAGCTTATTTCGAGAAGCGAAGGTTGCTGTAGAAGTTTTGTCCGCAACAGGAATAAACATTTTTCAAGAATCAAAAAGAATAATTAATAAAGTAATGCACATGTGACGCTAACTCCGGCTCGGCAGGCATGTGCTGCCACAATGCATTGCGCATTCTGTTTTACCCAAAGACCTTGGGAATATCGTGAAAAAACACTGTCAGACTGGCAAACATAATACAAAAAAAAGGGTCTACAGATATCTCTTCGGAGGCAACAAGCAGCAATTGAGACAGCAGCGCCATTGGTTACCGCGATTAGCTGGTGGGAAATGCATAGCTATTGGAAAGGTACATACAGTGTTTGATTCATGGGCGCCGACAGGAGGGTCACTTGACCCCCTGTAGAATTCTTTTTCCCGCGTTTAATTTAATATCCCAATTTTATTGGAAATTTTGAATTGGAAAACGATAATGTGAAAGCGGAAAACTTAGCAAACCGTAAGGTAGTACGCACAAACAAGTTCCGGTCAGGGTGATCTTTCGCCTTTTACTAAAGGTCCATGCAGGGGTGGGTTTAAGCATTACAGCGCCCTGGGCCAAGAAAAATCAGACGCCTCTAAGTAAAGTTATTGTAAGAAATTTGAGGCTGATTAGAATTTCATATTTAAATTACATATTACATATAGATTTTTTTTATCACACAAACAATCAGCATATTCTCAAGAACAACCAACCCTGAAAATTTTTACCACATGTATTATTTAAAACTGGGCATTGAAATAAAAATTTATAAATGCCGTTTCTCACAAGTTTAATTCGCATAATTTCAAAACATCATTTCACAGTAAATTTTTATATTTACAAATGAAATTGCTTTTTCAACACACTTTTGAAACAGTTGCCTGCAAAATTTGGATTTAAATTTACAACGTATGCAATATTAATTTTAGAATTTTTTTTAAATATACTGATAGTGCTGCTACCAGTGTTTATTGTATATCGATTAAGTGACTGAGATACGAAAGAAATTAATGAACATAACTTATATACAGTAAAATTACTCACCGCTAAAAGATTTTTTTTCTCGATTTCTTTGTGGCAAAATCCTATTTATCAAATTCATTCCGGAGATCACTTAAATATTTAATAAGTGAATCGTACAGTTCTACAGCAACTGAAAGGTCAATATTCACTTTCTGCAGTGTTTTATTGCAACTATCAATTCTTTGTAAAAGATCACTCCAAAGCTCTAAGAGAATGCCCACTTCTAACAAGTTCATCTTACTTAATAATCCCTCTGCTTCTACTCTTGCTTGTAGTTTGTCACCGGTGTTTTTTTGCGGAGTCTTGAATTGCATCTCTAATGCAGGAATAACTAGAGCGTAATTCCTTGCATGCATCAACCCTTGCTGACCATCGGGTTTCACATTACGTTTTGGGTACAAGAAGTGGAGATTGCGATCCAGATTAGCTGTGGAGCTTATAACTATCTTGAAGACTTCTCTTCAAGATTTGCCACCTATGTGATGAAGATGACCAAAAGTTGTATATGTCCTGTATAAACATAAAAAAAAAAGATGTAGATTCAAGGCAGCATCCCGCTGCGGATTTCCCAACCAAATTAAGAGAGTGTGCTGCGCATGGAATATAGTAGGCTAAACTGTTATGACTTTTTAATCGAGCTTGGATACTTGAATATTCACCAGACATATTTCTCGCATTGTCATAACTTTGACCTCTTCAGTCTTTAACATCTATTTTTAAATCTTGTAACAGCTTCAATAAAGCCCTCTCCATGTTTTCTGCTTTATGACCAGTGTTGGACAAGAAACAAATAAATCGTTCCACTGGTTGTCAATTTTCCAGAACATAACGGAAATTAACAGTCAACTGGTCAACTTTTGACAAATCTGGGGTGGAATCTGTAATAATAGAGTAATATTTGCTCGACTTCAACTCTAACTATTGCGTCAGTGACTGATAAGGCCATTAATGAAATGAATTCTTCACATACGTCCTTCGAAAGGTATGAAACATTTCCACTTCCCTTATTTCCAAAATTTTTCAAATGTTGCTCCAGAAAAGGGTCAAATTTTCCTATCAGTTCAAGAATACCTAGATAATTGCCATTATTATTATTCCCTAACTTGTCGTTCGCTCCATTTCCACGAAATGCTAATCCACAGGAAGACAGAAATTTAATGACTTCGATAATCCGTAAAAGTACTGCTTTCCAATAATTTTTCTCATTCATCAGTTGCTTAATTACAGCAAAATAAATTTTTCCACTATTCTCTGCACGTGTTATGAAACACTTTACAGACTCTACATGCTCAAATGAAGCACTATGTGGTTGTATAAGGTTTTCGTGTTTCCAATCATTGAAACCTATACTTGAGAAAGGTTGGTTGGTTGGTTGGTGGATTTTTATGGCGCAAGGGCCAGATTTGGCCAAAGAGCGCCAGACACAAGACAAACAGACAGTATTAAAAAACGCGGCATAAATCCCCAAATATGGCTGACCAAGTAAAACCGAACCATGAGAACGATGGAAGGGCCAAAAAAGACAATGAAACAAACAGTATGAAAAGCATGGTACAATGATGAGAAACAAGCCGACTAAGTAAAACTGAGGAATGAGAATGACAAAACACATCACGAAATCGAACACAACTACACATAGGATGAGTCACCAGGAGGGGGACGAACTGTCACTCTCCTCCCCCGCATGTTCCTCTGTAATGTTGGTTGAGGCTGGGGACGAACTGTCACTCTCCTCCCCCCTATGTTCCTCTATAATGTTGGTTGAGGGGGGACCTCGCTGAGTCCGAGACAGTTGCAATGTTGGTCAGGTGGACCGCGACAGTTGGATGGACACTGCACACCTTTGCGGATTGAGGGCCGGGTCTTCCGCACGTGCAGGCTGTCTGCTGGGAACTGGAAGAGTCGGTCGTCTTCAAAAGAGAAGGCGCAGACTCAGCTGGTCGAAAAAGCTGGAGCTCGGTGAAATCCACCTGTGTCGCTTGTTCAGCTGTAGATCTCTTGGCAAGTGCGGCGAGAGCTACAGGGCGCGGAACAAAGGGCTGCACGGGTTGTGGCAGAGACTGAACTACTGCGGCAAAAGTACGCTGTCGGTTGGTGGGAATACCCAACTTGGCCTTGGCAGCAGGGTACGAGAGGCCTTCCAGGGTCTTGAGGCGCTGGATCGCCATCTCGTCTTTCCATTTCATACAGTTGCGGGAGTAAGCTGCATGGGCCTCACCGCAGTTAACACAGCAGGCAGCAGAAGTGCAACCTTCCCCGTCATGTGCACTGGAGCCACAATTTGCGCAACGAGCGGAACTCTTACAGAAACGTTGTGAATGCCCGTACCTCTGGCACCTGAAACAGCGCAGAGGACTGGGAATGTACGGGCGAACTCCACAGACCAAGTAGCCAGCCTTGATCTCGGTCGGAACTTTCGGGGAGTTAAAAGTCAAGATGACATTTTTAGACTTAATCAAAGAACCATCGCGCCGGAACATCATACGACGTGCAGCAATAACACCCTGATCTGCAAGTTCACTCACCAATTCGTCCTCACTGCATGGCAAGAGGTCAAACTCAGAAATAACACCCCGAGAGGTGTTAAGAAACGGGTGAGGTGTCACTTTGACAGGAATGCCTTGAAGACTAGTGAGGTGCAGAAGAGTGTTACTCTGAGAAACACCGCAAGTTTGGACAAGCAGGTCCCCAGAGCGAAGCTTCCTCACAGACTTCAAGGGGCCAACCGCAGCGTCCAAAGCTTTAGAAATGAAAAAGGGAGATCTGGTGGACAGTCTCTCATTCGGATCGATGGATTCCACAACTAAGTGTGTAACATGCGTATTCACAGCAAACGAGGGGAGACGACGCTTCGGAGCGACTGGTACAGCTGCCGAAGAAGAGGTTCCACATTCTTGGTCCAGGTCATGGTCAAAAGATCGTTTAAGGGTATGAGACCTGGTAGGTTGAGAAGATGAAGGAGAGTTGTTGTCAACCATCATTTTCTCAGGTGACTTGAATTTGGAGTTTTTGTGTTTGTTTCTACCCATGGAAAAAAGGAGGAAGATTCGTCTGCAGACTACTCCACCCACCACCGAGCCCTACAAGGGAGAACTGGAGGTCTGCAAGCCAAGAAAATGACGCTGGACACAGTTCTGGAGCTTATACGTTGCAGATATAGTCCGTTGGCTGTGATCACACGCACTCGGCGGACACTTCGGCCTCCGGGTACCGTCATGCCAACGCCTTTGGCATGATCCCACAGCCCCCGGGCTTACCCTGCCGTGCTATTCGACAAAAAAGCCGCTAAAGCCCTGTACACAACTTGGTACAAGACTTCTGACTAGAGGTGGATTAGTCTCTAGCCTCCGTTTACAGCGAAGCCGGGGTCGAAGAGGAGTGTTGGTACACAGGAGGCACTTCTCCGGTCTCCTGCGACCTCAGCCGCCAGACATCCCATTTCCGCCTCACGGGTCTCCGCACGCGGCAAACATGCAGGTAGGTCTAGCACCCAAACCAGCTAAAAGAAAAAAAGAAATCCAAAGAAGACAAATCCTGGAAGAGAACCTAAACGAAATCTCAGCAACCTACGAACTGAGCGGTTAATATAAAACAGTTAGTGGTGGAGGGTAACAAAACCACAAGACCGGGGTATTAGTACATAGCGTGGTAGCGATTAGGTAGAGTATACAACACGGGCAACTAGCCAGTGGAGAAAATAAATGAAAACGAAAAAGCGAGACACAAGACCAGCTCGGGATTGTGGGGCCGCGACTCCCCAACAGCTGGATGAACAGCCGTCCCTGCAAACACCAACAGCACCGAAATAAAAAACAAGCGGTGGCATGACATCAGATGTTGACCAGTCACAAGGTCAGCTCGGGCCGTGGGGGCGCCGCTCCCCAAATAACTGGAAACCAGTTATCCCCGTGCGGGGAACTTGAGAAAGAACTCTCTCGCTTTGCAAACAGTTTACACGGTAAACAAAAAACGCGTCCAGTTAACTCAGAATATAATAATAGCCAATCTCTTCTTTTAATTTTACCATTTTGAAGACGGTTATAAAATAATTCTTTTGAGGCAGATCTAAATCGATCACTATAAGATCTTTTTGAAACTGTAAAATCTATTTCGTTTAAATTTTGATTTGGAGGATTTTTTGTAATATAATCAACAAATGAATCGCCTACTTTCCATTTAGCAGAATCTATTTAATATCATATGATGTAACAAAAGTTAATTTCCTTCAGCAGCTTGAAAATTAACTCCAAGATTTGTGTTAAACTTACCTTCCTCATCCTCGCCATCGGAAGACTCACAAATTTGATCTTTGCCATGAGCCCTTAGTTCTTGTTTAGTTGGCTCCCTCATCGGTAAATCTTGCAACCAAACACTACATCTTCTGCCAGTTAAAGGCGAAAAAGATTTGCATGTTTCACTGAAAGGCAAAACATTTCTGTATCTGGAATCTATTCTTAAGTTACAATCCATCCGCAGATGGATTTCCAAAAATTGATTAAAATCTCATTAAGATGCCCCCGTCCACGGTAATCTTTGTCTTCTAAAACCAACACTTGGAGAACCAAGACTTGGCATCCGAGAGAGGGGGACGCCATTGTGCGTGAGCACGGCGACCCCTCTCCCGGCACGAAATTTTGTTGCCCAGCAACACCAACACACTCGCTTCGCCGAACTACATATAAAATGTGAGTTCGGTTCCACCGGTGTTTCACTCACACCCCGATGCACCTACCAGGGTTCCACAGTCAGCACATCCAGACCCCCGAATCACACTGGCCTGCCGAAGAACTCGAACAGGCCCCAATTCACTTTGCAGACAGGGACACCAAGAATGACGAGGCAGGCCCTAGGCCACCCCGAAACACTCCAGTAGGAGAAGTCTCTCCTTCACGTGTGCCCTGTGATGGCGTCCCAACCGAGACACCACCAGAAGGGTCGCCGAGCCGCCCGCGTGGCACAAAGATCAGCTTTCGACCCACCAATGGCTCCCAACCCTGCACACAACCACGCAGAACCGACACACCAAAAACAGCAATCACACACCACCCACCCAAAAAGCAAACACACACAGGCAAGCCACACCCGGAAAAGCAAAGTGAGGAAAGATCACAGCAAAACACCAAGACCCCCGATTCACACACAACGTTGACCAGCCACCCCCAAAGCCAGCGCCGCTGGAGGAGACTGGTATGGTACGCAAACAGGCACTCGGCAGGGAGGAAGAAGGGGAATCTCTTCACTCCATCCCGGAATCTAGAAAAGAAACATCCCAAAAATTAAAACACAAGACAAAGTTCATCAAAAACTCAAGAAACCAAGGGTGCGGAAATGCAGGATTACAAACCAAAAAGCTGGGAAGACTAAGTTCCCCAATGGAAAAAATATTTTTCCTTCGTTCCAGTAACAATTTTGGGCCAGAAGATCCACCGGAACTTAAAGGCACGGTCCGAAAGAGTGCGGGCATCCAACTCAACTCTATTCCTAAGCTGGCACTTGACGTGCCAGGCCACTTTCAAAGGGTTGAATCCTGCATTTCCGTAATTACTATGCACAACTCTGTTCCTCTCTCTCCAGATTTTGTACGTGGTCTCAGTGATGATCAACCTCCAGACATCCGGCCCAGTCTTGGGGCCGGGGTACTGGTAAAAGACCTCCTGAGCCTTGAGTCGCTGCGGACAACCTGCCCAGGTCCAAACAAGCTTCCACACCTGCACGGCCATGGGACAACTCCAGAACAAGTGGTACCGGTCTTCAATGAGATTGCAACAGGCGCACTTGTCGGTGATGGCAGTTCCCCACCTGTACTGCCTCTTCCTAGTCGGAAGGACATCGTGAGCCAGACGGAATTTAAAATCCCGCTTCTTACAGTCAACTCCAGCCGCCAACACGCTCATCCACACCTCCTTCCTGTTGCAGTTGACGGCACTAAACTCAGTAACCTGCTCCCTAGGCCTAGGGAGAATGTGCAGATACATTTGTTTCAAATTCAGCCCATTCCGGTTAGCCTCCGCGAGAGCCTGCATGTAACCCCCCAGCTTATAGTGCTTGTGAGTAGTCTCTCTACGCGGCCCCATAAATCGGAAGCCAGGTAAGAACTTCTCCGCAGACAATCCTGTCAAATACGCAACAAAGTTCCTACACGGGTGCGAGGAGTTCAGAGCTTCTTTCACACTCCTAAACTGCAGTGCACTGAACCAGGAGGAGAGGTGTTTAACATCCAAACCACCCTCCTCCTTCGGGCAGCACAGGACCGCTCTGGCAACCGCCTCAACTTGCTTACCGGCCCAAATAAATTGAAAAACTTGCCTTTCCAGAAGCCTCATGAGACTCCGAGGGGGAGAACCAAGTTCTCCGACAAAGGCACATTTCGAGACCAGGAGAGCGTTAGCTAACTTAGCCCGGTTAATCATCGAAATGTCAACACTCTGCCACCTTTCCTTCTTCTCTTTGATAGCGAAGAGGATGTCCCTCCATGTCTTCAAATGGACACCGTCTCTATCAAAAGGATACCGAGTATCCTGACGGGTCCATCCGTTACCGCCAGCCCATGGACCGCAGCGCGATCCCACCTGCCCCAAAGAAGCAGGTTCGACTTATCCTCATTAAGCATGGACCCGGTGGCACCGCAGTATCCCGCGAAGACTTCCCGGACCTGCCTAAGACTAAGTTCCGAGTCAACAAAGAAAGTGACGTCGTCAGCATATGCAAGATACTTTAAGGACCCCGCGCAGCCAGGGATGTGGGCTCCCTGAATGCTAGGATGAGCTTGAACCTTCCTTAAAATGGTCTCAATGACCAAGACAAACAACAACGGGGAGAGTGGGCAGCCTTGTCTCACACCTCTTCTAACCTCAAAGAGGTGAGAAAGACGGCCAGAAATAATAACTCTTCCGTTGAGGTCCCTGTATAAAGAGTCCACCGTTCTTCGGAAAAACTCTCCGAAGCCGTGGGCTTCCAGCATCTTTCTAATAAACTCGTGAGAAACACGGTCAAAGGCCTTACTCTGATCCGCGGAAAACATTCCCAACTTAACATCCCTGTCTCCGATATAAGTAATCATGTCCCTCACACACCGAATATTATGGTACATCCGCCTACCACGGATGCTACACGTCTGCCCAACGCCCACTAGCTTCTCTGCCACCCGCGAAAGCCTCGCGTTGACGATCGCCGCCATGATCTTATAATCAATGGTAGACAGAGACACCGGCCTCCATCAAGCAAGATCACGAGCAGGATCGTCGGGGGTTTTGGAAAGAAGAGTCACAACACTACTCCTCATAGACTTAGACATAATACCTTTGTCAGCAATGTTGTTATAAATCCTGCATAACCAGGGGACCAAAACATTAAGAAATTTCTTGTAAAATTCGGCCGGAAGCCCGTCAATACCCGGCGACTTTCTGGGCTTGAGGTTCAGGAACGCCCACCTGACTTCAGTTTCGGTGAATTTCCCTTCCAACAACTCCCTATCTTCATCCGAAATTCTCGGAGTACCTTCCAGCCAAGTTTCCATGACCTCAGGCTGCACTTCCTCTTTGTCAAATAACCTGCCATAAAATTCCGCCGCCGCCTGCAGGATATCGGGAAGATCCCGGACCTCCCTACCGTCAATGTCGAGGCATTGAAGGTTCTCCCTAACCCTCTCTGTCTCGACTTTCCGGTAGATGAAGTTAATATCACTGTCCTGCCGCAGCGCTTCCAAGGCCCCATTCAACTTGACCGCCGATTCTTCCTCCCGATAGAAGTGACTAATTTCGCTCCTGATATTGGTAATCAGAGAGGAATTACACCCATCTTTATCACCTCGAATCGCCGCATTAAGAATGTTCATCAAAATCATGTGGCGCTTCCTCTTCGACGTGGCCAACTGTCTACCCTTCTGAGAAAGGAAATATTTCACCTCCTCCTTGGTCCGTTCCCACACACCGCACTCATCGTCAGTGATCGTGCCTGCTCCCGCGTTCAGGATCGAGCGAAGGTGCACTAGCGTATCTTCATCTTCTAACATGGAGATGTTCAAACGCCACGGGGTAGCCCCTCTCTCTCTCGGAACCGGCACACACACGCCCAACAGAACGGCAGAGTGGTCCGAAACATACAACAGTGGAGAGTTCGGACCAAAGATCTCAATCCAGTCAATCTTCGACACAAGAAACATATCCAGGCGGGAAGCGCTGCCCCCTCTAAACCAGGTATAACCCGGAATACTGGGGTTAAGTCTCCTCCAGGCATCGCACAGCCCCTGGCTATCCAAGAGGACCCTAACCACGTTCCCATAAGCTTTCGACCACCTACTGGTTCCGGCCCTGTCGAGGTCGCAGTCGGCGACCGCATTAAAATCCCCGCCAACAATCAACACATCTTCCGAACTTCTGATGAAATGCGGAAGTTCATTATAGAACGACATCTGCATATTACCCTTATTAGGAGCGTAAATACACACAAGTTTCATAGAGATTTTCCTACTGTGGACGGTAAGAGAGATCACCCGACCTTCCCCGTCCGATTCAAAGTGAATGATATCTCTTTCAAACTTCTCTTTGTAAATTATAGCAACTCCCGTGTAACCAGTACTCCCAAGCGAGTACCTAAATCTGAGACCGGACCTTCTGCGAAAAGCAAAAATCTGTTCCCTGTCCTTATAGTGGGTTTCCTGAATCATGAGGAAGTCCAGATTATTCTGGCGAAAGAACCCTTCGAGCCAACACTGCTTCGCCTCCGAATTGAGGCCCTGAACGTTCAAGGAACCAACCCTAATGTTTGTGCCGGCAAAATTAACTCTAGCAGAGTTCATACTTACCTGGTCCTGTAAAAAGAAAGATTTACAACAACAAACACAGAGAAAAAATGCAAAACCCATACTCCAACCTAGGAGAGAGAGGAACCGCCACCAAGTTACTTTTTGGTACTATCCTTCTTACCCACACTTCTTGTCGACCTTTCTTCTCGAAGAACTTGGCCATTCGCTGTTGGAATCACATGTCCCGTGCCATGCAACATTACAGAGGCAGCGGCAGCAAGATCGTTGACCGCTTTAAAATTGGCCGCAGTAAACTCTTTCCCAGTTCTTTTTTTCTTGTTCTGATACTGACGTTGCAGGTCAGCACAAAGGGAGTCAGTATTCTCGTCATCCACTTCGATATCAGTACACGCCCAAAACTTACCGTTTACAACCGCAGTATCCGAGCATTGATTCTCCTCACTCCCGACGCCGACGTTCAGCGGTCCTGCTGGAGTACCCCAGAACGTCCCGGGGGCCTCCGGCGTCGCCTCAGAGCCGGCGACAACATGGCCGCCGCCCGCAGTAGTGGGAACACTAAGCAAAGGTGAGCCTCCGGGACCCCGAATGGGCTGCTTCTGCCCGTCTGAGGGTGGAGTAGGGCACGCGGCTTCTCTTTCGGGAGGCCGCCCGTCCTGGCTATCCACGGCCGCGGAGGTGTACCGCTGCCTCTTGGTTTTGGCCAAAAGGGCGGATGCAGTCATTTCCGTTTCTTCCCAATGACTAGGGTCATTGGGGAGACCCGGAAACATGCTACGCACAGGGTCCTCACTGGAAATCAAAGTTCCGCCGATTTCACTAAAACACTGGGCTTCACTTTCTCCTTCACTTTGACACTTTTCAACACACTCATTCTGCACTTGACCCTCAATAAGAACATTGTTCTGACCAAATTCGGGGAATATGTCACCATCGCAACTATCACTACTTCCGCTTTCACTGAGAACACCCTCCAGCGTAGAACTGGTGTCAGAGAATTCAGACTCACCTTCCTTGTTCTCTGAGACGTCAGCGCTTTCCACACTAGAATTATCTTCTCCATCGCTGGAAAAGTCCCTACTTACTCCAGGCTCTTTTCGTGCACTACTGGGAGCCTGTTCGTCCTCTTCACTGGAAATAACCCCCGCGCTAGATTCCACCGGAATAGTATCACCGGAGCCATTAGCATCAACCTCCATATTTTCTTCATATCGCCCCTCCACGACGCTTATGCTTCCAGGCCTGGATTTGAGACCTTCAAGGTCTTTGACAGACAACTTCCGTGATTTCTTCTTAACTATAGTGTACCCATGGTCATCAGAATTTGAAGGGGAGAGACCCCTCTTCCCATCTTCACCGATAGGAAAGGTTTCTCTCTCCTTCGCTGGAACAGAAACATGCTCTTTATTCTCATTGTTTATCACACTTTTCTTACCTGAACTATTATCCTTACATTCCTCGGGGATCCTGTGAGGTTTTGAGACGTGCTCCGAGCTGGTAATTTGGTGGGCCCCATCTGTTTTACTCGAGGCCGCAGCCTCGGCAACACTTTGTGAGCCCTCCGCCTCACCAGCGTGGCACTCCTCCATCTCTTCATCTCTTCTGGTATTGTCAGGACCTCTGGTCATTTGTGCAAAGGACCTCTGTGTACAAACATTCCTTTGATGGTGTGGTGATCTGCAATTTCCACACGGCTCTTTGCACTCCTCCCCAGTGTGACCCAAAATGTAGCAATTGCTACAGGTAAACTTCCCGCAGTCCACAGCTATGTGACCTGCATGGTTGCAGCGCCTGCACACCCGGATTTGCCCCCTGTACACATTCATACAACGCTGTCCTTTGACCTCCATGAAATTGGGGACAGCTTGTTTCATGTCAATTGTAACAACACGAGTCCCGGAAAGGGCTCCCCTCATGTGCGCACCCTTTTCTTTTCTAATCTCGAACTTCACAGTTAATACTTTACCATATGGTCCAAATGCGGTTGCGACTTCTGCATTTGAAATTCCACAATGCAAAAATTTGCAAAAAATTATTTTTACATTTGTCTGAGCATTTGTGCATTTTAACACAGTGTTATTGCACTCAATATTACTATCAAGCAACTTGAAGTAGTGATCTCTACTGTTCAGTACTACATCCAGCTTGTTCTTATTCACCTCTTGAATTAAGGCAAATACTGGGGTGGGGGTGAACCCACGTGTTTGTACAAGGCAAGACAAATGTCCGAAGCAGAAATACCCTTATGCGTAACAACGACGGCATTAGCCCTATTGGGCTCAGTCCTAACAGACATCCTAACTCTTCAAAGAGGACAAAAGTCCGACCCCTTCCAAAAGCTAGCAATAGTCAGAAAACAAAAAACACACAGTCCTAACCAAAGAAAATGTGAAAAAGTACTCACAAAATTCCCGGCTTGAAATCCAATCCAGTAACAGTGGCACAAACACAATAAACTGAGCACAATATATGAAGACCACGTGCAACACAATAGACGTAGGCCACGTGCAGCACACAATATGAAGACCACGTGCACCTTAAAACAAAAGCGATATAGGCAATCTGCCAAAATATCGCAAACGGAGTCTCCGGATTGGCGGCGGAGCAAAATTCTTCAATAGAAATAAAAGAAAATTGCCAAAAATCAAACCCAAATCCACTAGGGAGTTCTCTAGAAATTTATTAATACACGAGCGGCCATCTTTGAATTGTTGTTGGTTTTAGGAGACAAAGATTACCGTGGACGGGGGCATCTTAATGAGATTTTAATCAATTTTTGGAAATCCATCTACGGATGGATTGTAACTTAAGAATAGATTCCAGATACAGAAATGTTTTGCCTTTCAGTGAAACATGCAAATCTTTTTCGCCTTTTAGAAAGGAGCACTCAAAGCGAGTACATAGTAAGCGCAGGAACTCCAATAGAGATAGTGGATCCCCGGAACCTCAGGAAGGGGCAAACCAACATGGTCACATGGCAGATCTAAACGTGAAAAAACGCTGTCATTTTAAGGATTGTTCAGTTACAGTTGAGTACAAATTAAGCCTTTTTCGATTTCCAAAGCGAAAAGATCGGCAAGTGTTTCTTTGGTATTTATTTCTTTTGTAATAATTACTTGTTATTGTTGACGAACTTGTGTGAAGCTGGTAGTATGGAATTCAAATTGAATCCTATGAGCTTATTTCGAGAAGCGAAGGTTGCTGTAGAAGTTTTGTCCGCAACAGGAATAAACATTTTTCAAGAATCAAAAAGAATAATTAATAAAGTAATGCACATGTGACGCTAACTCCGGCTCGGCAGGCATGTGCTGCCACAATGCATTGCGCATTCTGTTTTACCCAAAGACCTTGGGAATATCGTGAAAAAACACTGTCAGACTGGCAAACATAATACAAAAAAAAAAGGGTCTACAGATATCTCTTCGGAGGCAACGAGCAGCAATTGAGACAGCAGCGCCATTGGTTACCGCGATTAGTTGGTGAGAAATGCATAGCTATTGGAAAGATACATACAGTGTTTGATTCATGGGCGCCGACAGGAGGGTCACTTGACCCCCTGTAGAATTCTTTTTCCCGCGTTTAATTTAATATCCCAATTTTATTGGAAATTTTGAATTGGAAAACGATAACGTGAAAGCGGAAAACTTAGCAAACCGTAAGGTAGTACGCACAAACAAGTTCCGGTCAGGGTGATCTTTCGCCTTTTACCAAAGGTCCATGCAGGGGTGTGTTTAAGCATTACAGCGCCCTGGGCCAAGAAAAATCAGACGCCTCTAAGTAAAGTTATTGTAAGAAATTTGAGGCCGATTAGAATTTCATATTTAAATTACATATTACATATAGATTTTTTTTATCACACAAACAATCAGCATATTCTCAAGAACAACCCAACCCTGTAAATTTTTACCACATGTATTATTTAAAACTGGGCATTGAAATAAAAATTTATAAATGTCGTTTCTCACAAGTTTAGTTCGCATAATTTCAAAACATCATTTCACAGTAAATTTTTATATTTACAAATGAAATTGCTTTTTCAACACACTTTTGGAACAGTTGCCTGCAAAAATTTGGATTTAAATTTACAACGTATGCAATATTAATTTTAGAATTTTTTTAAATATACTGATACTGCTGCTACCAGTGTTTATTGTATATCGATTAAGTGACTGAGATATGAAAGAAATGAATGAACATAACTTATATACAGTAAAATTACTCACCGCTAAAAGATTTTTTCTCGATTTCTTTGTGGCAAAATCCTATTTATCAAATTTATTCCGGAGATCACTTAAATATTTAATAAGTGAATCGTACAGTTCCACAGCAGCTGTAAGGTCAATATTCACTTTCTGCAGTGTTTTATTGCAACTATCAATTCTTTGTAAAAGATCACTCCAAAGCTCTAAGAGAATGCCCACTTCTAACAAGTTCATCTTACTTAATAATCCCTCTGCTTCTACTCTTGCTTGTAGTTTTTCACCGGTGTTTTTTTGCGGAGTCTTGAAGTGCATCTCTAATGCAGGAATAACTAGAGCGTAATTCCTTGCATGCATCAACCCTTGCTGACCATCGGGTTTCACATTACGTTTTGGGTACAAGAAGTGGAGATTGCGATCCAGATTAGCTGTGGAGCTTATAACTATCTTGAAGACTTCTCTTCAAGATTTGCCACCTATGTGATGAAGATGACCAAAAGTTGTATATGTCCTGTATAAACATAAAAAAAAAGATGTAGATTCAAGGCAGCATCCCGCTGCGGATTTCCCAACCAAATTAAGAGAGTGTGCTGCGCATGGAATATAGTAGGCTAAACTGTTATGACTTTTTAATCGAGCTTGGATACTTGAATATTCACCAGACATATTTCTCGCATTGTCATAACTTTGACCTCTTCAGTCTTTAACATCTATTTTTAAATCTTGTAACAGCTTCAATAAAGCCCTCTCCATGTTTTCTGCTTTATGACCAGTGTTGGACAAGAAACAAATAAATCGCTCCACTGGTTGTCAATTTTCCAGAACATAACGGAAATTAACAGTCAACTGGTCAACTTTTGACAAATCTGGAGTGGAATCTGTAATAATAGAGTAATATTTGCTCGACTTCAACTCTAACTATTGCGTCAGTGACTGATAAGGCCATTAATGAAATGAATTTTTCACATACATCCTTCTAAAGGTATGAAACATTTCCACTTCCCTTATTTCCAAAATTTTTCAAATGTTGCTCCAGAAAAGGGTGAAATTTTCCTATCAGTTCAAGAATACCTAGATAATTGCCATTATTATTATTCCCTAACTTGTCGTTCGCTCCATTTCCACGAAATGCTAATATACAGGAAGACAGAAATTTAATGACTTCGATAATCCGTAAAAGTACTGCTTTCCAATAATTTTTCTCATTCATCAGTTGCTTAATTACAGCAAAATAAATTTTTCCACTATTCTCTGCACGTGTTATGAAACACTTTACAGACTCTACATGCTCAAATGAAGCACTATGTGGTTGTATAAGGTTTTCGTGTTTCCAATCATTGAAACCTATACTTGAGAAAGAACTCTCTCGCTTTGCAAACAGTTTACACGGTAAACAAAAAACGCGTCCAGTTAACTCAGAATATAATAGTAGCCAATCTCTTTTAATTTCACCATTTTGAAGACGGTTATAAAATAATTCTTTTGAGGCAGATCTAAATCGATCGCTATAAGATCTTTTTGAAACTGTAAAATCTATTTCGTTTAAATTTTGATTTGGAGGATTTTTTGTAATATAATCAACAAATGAATCGCCTACTTTCCATTTAGCAGAATCTATTTAATATCATATGATGTAACAAAAGTTAATTTCCTTCAGCAGCTTGAAAATTAACTCCAAGATTTTTGTTAAACTTACCTTCCTCATCTTCGCCATGAGCCCTTAGTTCTTGTTTAGTTAGCTTCCTCATCGGTAAATTTTGCAACCAAACACTACATCTTCTGCCAGTTAAAGGCGAAAAAGATTTGCATTAGGGATGGGCAAAAAACATCGATGTTTTAAAACATCGAGTATTCACACGAAACATCGAGTATTCACTACTCGATGTTTCGCTCACCGATAGTATCGGTGAAACATCGATGTTTTGTGACCGATGTTTTCTGTCTTCGTTATGAAATCAACGTCTACTGAACTAATAATTATTAGTTTTGTTGCTTGCTGTCTGCCTCAGTTAGCAAGTGGCAAAGTAATACATAAAGTTAGCAAGTAGCAAAATTCAGTAGTTGCTGATTTCAAAAAGAAATCAGAAAACATCGGTCGCACGCTGCCACAACTCACAAGTAGCAAAAGCAATACTTAAACACTAGTTGAGTAGTTGTTACCATCGGTCAGAAACATCGATGTTTCACCAATATTATCGGTGACCGTAAGATGTATGTGTGCTAACTGTAAGTTAACACTTAACAGGTATAGCAAATTTTCGTCAACGTATTTCCTATTCTCTTCGGAATTTTTACTCTAACATTCTTAAGTTAACAGGTATAGCCAATTTTCGTCAACGTATTTCCTATTCTCTTCAGAATTTTTACTCCACTTCTATTCAGAGATCTTTGTATAAAGGTTTTGTAGAACCGCGTTGAAATTGAAACTCCAGTCGTTTACAGGGCCAGATCAAACACATCTTCATTAACACAATACCAACAGCAGACAAACATTACAAAATTATATATATATATATATATATATATATATATATATATATATACATTATCAAGCAAGTCTTGGCATATTTAAATAAATATGGGACCACCAAGAAGCACCGTTTGGAATTTTTTCATGAGAAATAGTGATGGAAGTGCAACATGCAAAGTATGCACAAGAAAACTGAAGACTTCTGGGAATACCTCAAATCTGAAATGCCACTTGAATCGCATGCATCCAAATGTAAATGTATCAGCCACAGTGGGTACTGCTGTGAGACACAATGATGGCAGTGCTCAACAAGTAAATATTGCAGCTTTCATAGTTGGAATCCATGACATCATGAAAATTGATAATCCTGCTGCAGTAGAAACCAGTGAGTCAATACAGGTAACAAACCCTGTGCAAGTGCACCCTGTATTCCATCAACTTCAAATGCCTCATGCAAATTCTACAGTTGACATAGCTGTACCAAGCACCAGCACTTTTATGCAAAATTCAAGTTCTCAATCTCAACCCAAAATTTTGCAGTCCTTCAAAAATGTGGCATCTTTTGCTGAGGGTGGTACAAAGCATGGTGACATAACAAACTCCATTCTGTTTATGATATGTAAAGACAATACACCATTATCAGTGGTTCAAAGTGAAGGAATCTGCAATTTAATGAAGACTGTTGCACCACTTTACAAAATGCCCAGCCGCCGCACCTTTGCTCGCCTGTTAGATATGAAGTTTGACTTCCTTGCAACACTTTATAAGGACAAGCTAAGCAAAGCGGAATTTGTGACACTAACCACTGACATATGGACTGAGACAATGACGACAAGAAGCTTTCTAGGATTAACTGTTCATTTTCTGGAGGGGACGATAATGATATCATCAACCGTTGGTGTGTATGAACTTAGTGAACGTCACAATTCAGAGTACATATCACAAAAATTAGTAAGTGCGTGTTCTGAATGGGACATCTCCCTGGATAAAGTTCTTGTTGTTGTCACAGACAATGCTGCAAACATGGTAAAAGCAGTTACTGATACTTTTAACCAAAAATAGGCATTTGCGATGCTTTGCGCATACTTTGAATTTGGTGGCAGAGAAAGTGGTGAGAAATTACGAAGGTCTGGCAGACATCCTTGAAAAGATACGCAGAATTGTATTATGGTTTAAGCATAGTGTCGTTGGATCAGATGAATTACGCAAGTTGCAGAAAGATGCTGGGAGGAATGAAGGAAATGTAAAAAAACTGATCCAGGACTGCATGACCAGGTGGAATTCTGTGTTCTACATGATTGAACGCTTCATTGAGTTGAGTAGCTATATAAGCAACATCTTATTACGTCATCCTAGTGCACCAACAATGCTCACTGCAACTGAACTAGAAATATTGAGGGAGATATTGATTTTGCTGCGACCATTGGAACTGGCCACAAAAGAAATTTCTGGGGAATCTTACGTAATGTGCAGCAAAGTCATTCCTCTGGTGCACTGTATGACAAATCAGATCCATGAAGTGTGTCCTGATACTGAAGTTGCAATTGCTTGTAAAGATTTACTCTTGCAGGAAATGTTGAAGAGATTTGGCCAAATTGAACATGTTCACCATTTAGCCATGGCAACATTATTAGATCCTAGATTCAAAAAATACATTTCAAAGACTTTAATGCCGGATCTAAGGCCATACAATATTTGAAAAAAACATTGTCCAACTCAGTTGATGAGGAACACAGTGACAGTGGTACACTGGTGACAAGTTCCAATTTACACAGCTCAACACCAAGAAACGATCTTTGGAGCCACCACCATAAATTGGCAATGTCATCTTCACCTATGAACCAAGGTGGCAACTCTATGAATTCAGTGAATGCTGAAGTAAATCTATATTTAAATAGTCCACTATCTGCACTGGACTCTAATCCCTTGCAAGTTTGGGCTGAAATTAATAGTGTGTACCCAAACATAAGTAAGTTGAGCACAAAATATTTGCAAGTTGTTGCAACGTCAGTTCCTGCGGAACGCTTATTCTCTAAAGCTGGAAACACCATCACAGAAGCGAGAAATAGGCTAACTGGAAAACGTCTTTCTAAACTGCTGTTTTTAAATTCTTTAAGTAAAAATGAATGGTTTGCTTCTCAGACTGAAAAGGGCAAATAACCTTAACAATAACCTGAATAAGGGGGTTACAATTTTTTTGTTATCTATAGGTACAGCCTTTTTAGGCTATGTTTTACTTTTACAGTTTGATGGCTTATTCTTCTATCCAGCACCCAGGGTGTATGATGTTGAGTCAAGGTTTTAATTGAACAAAACCAAAAGTAACTGAAGGTTCATCAATTTACTCTACCTCTTATGACATGTACGCATGTCGTGTTTTATTCTGTAATTATTGTTTAGAAACTTTTCATCCCTTTAAAAGCATTTTATTAGAAAGCAAAAGGAAAACAACTTGGACAGAGAAGCATTACACCTAAGACTGTAGGAACATCTGAATGCATTGGACAAAGCTGAACTATTCAATTTATTCAGAAACAATATAATATTTGCATTACATAAGATTATTTCTAATGGAAATAGTCAATAAAAATATGATTATTACATAAGCTCATTTTAAGATTGAAAACAACTAAAAAAACTTCGAAAACAGAACTGACATATGTAAAATATGTTACAGTAAGTAGGAAATAGCTTTTTGTCAAAAAATTCATTCTCAACAGTAGCGTCGGGATCAGCTTCTGTGACAGGCCATGAGAATAGTTCATAAAAACCACAAAATTTTCCTGTGGTATGTACTCGTTCATTTTTTTGATGTCTTCTATTTTTTTCTTATTTATAGAAACTTTCCTGGATGCATAGCAAGGAGTAGTAGGCAAGCTGATGGGTTCAGGGTGTGGTTGGTGTGGTTTCCTCAGGTTAAACATATGTTTTTTATAAACCATCAATAAAGTTGTAAATAGTCACGACCAGAGTTGTATAAAAATAAAATGTATCTGCGAACACAACCATTGAAACAAGAAACTTACTGCAATACCGGGAAGCGCCAACCACGATAATAGTAAGATAATTTAAAGAAAAATTAATAAAACCATAAATAGTTATTAGAACATTACAGATCTAATGAGGACAAAATACGTACAACTGAATGTGCGTGAAATGGATTTTTATGGCAAAATATTAAAATGTGGGATTATGAACCTCATAAAAATGAGACTAATTAAAGAAAGTTTTTATATCCAAAAAAAAAAGTTCCATCAATGAACCCTCAAAAATTATGCATAGCATTTTCAACAAGTTAATTCAAAAATACTGGACTTACAAAATACATATTGATATTGTTTTAATTTAATAACTGACAATTGCCAAGAGAAACCTGGCAATCAAATTTGAATTCTTTCCATGTAAACAAAACGTTTGATACAGTTCCTATACACTGACAACAGGCCTTGATAAAATCTAGAACGGAAATGTCTAAAAATAAAATAACTCAGAAGATGTGAAAAATAATTGAAAGTGCTTCAAGTTAAAATACAATTAATTATATAGTAATCTGAGTAAAGCCTTGAGTATGCGTTTTAATTGCTGTAAATAACATTTTTTTTTAATCTACGATACAAGCGAAAGCTATTTGCAAAAGCTGCTAATAATTTGGAAACTATCCGCATATAGCTTACATCTACATTCTGCGACTCTAGTCACGACTCCTTTGATCTGTGTATTGTAACGATATCTCATGTACCGTGCTGGTACAAATTTTGGTAAATGTGTAGATTAGCGTCCTAAATTATTTCGTCGGAAAAATGCTAGTACCTCGGAAAAGTTCGACGTACAGATTTTAAAATATTGAAAATAATGGCAAATGATGCAGAAATTTCATATTTTAAATGTGTTTTAATCAAAGATTTATATCGTAATATTTACCTGTAAGTGCAGTGCTGTGAAGAGACGCTGCAGTAGGCCTAACGCATCGGTACCACGACGATGCAGAGCATTGCTCCGTTGAAAGGAAGATTCGCTGTGTCATGTAATTCACGCACAGATAACTACAAGTGCAGCTGCGTACGTTCTTGCCAGGGTGAGCGAAGCAACATGTACTCACACACTACAGAATACAGTTCGTTCATGTTTTAACATTGTTTTTAAAGCAGATGTTGGGAAATTTTTCGTTCTTTCACATATGATTCCCTGATTCGAAATAGAAAGTAGTAATATGCTTTTCTATATTGTACAAAAAACTGAGGAACTATAACTTTCGGTTCTGGTTTGAACAGCTTCCATTCGTAGCTGATTTGCTGTGTCAGTGCACTTTTGGTTCTCCTGTTAATAGCTTGTTCGCAAGTCAGTTTCTATCATATGCATACGTATCTTTTGCAAATTTGAGAGTTTTTATCCGGTTTTTCCTGCCGACAACATACAGGACATAACAAAATAAAGGGTGGATGATGTAGACCTATTTTCTGTAGCGTATCATTACAACATTTTTCGCTCTTCTGCCAACAACGTAACCTCTTTCTCTTGTACTCTTCCATCTGTCATTTTAGCACAGCAATGAACCTTCCTTTTAACGAACCAAAGCTTCGCCGGAGCGATGCGTTAGACCTACCGCTGCTTCTCTTCACAACATCGGACTCGCAGGTCAATATTATGATAAAAATCTTTAAAACATATTTAAAGTATGAAATTTCTGAGCCATTTGCCATTAATTTCCATACTCTAAAATCTGTATGTCAGACTTTTTCCAGGTACTAACATTTTTCCGACGAAATAATTTAGAATTTGGAGGGTAAGTAAGCTGTCGATGCACGATAATCAACAAGCCATGAGGATTCAATTGTAGATAAAAGACTAGCATTTATATACAATATACAATTAAAAACACTAGCTACAATAGGTTAAAATGCCACATGCAAGATCTTTCTGGCTTGCCTCAAGCCCATCATCAGGCAAAACACAGACACCAGACAAATTAACACCAGTGGACATTACTACAGCTCTTGTTGCCTGTTAACAGGAACTATACCCAACTATTTTAAGGCTATTAAAACTTGTGGCTAGCTCCAGCCTGAGTGGCAAAGAAGCAGTTCTTTTCAATAACAAAAAAGGTTAAACTCATTTAAAGGAACAAAAGTGAGCAGCAATGATTGAATAGTTCAGTTCTTTGTCCAATGCATTCAGATGTTCCTACAAAGTCTTAGGTGTAATGCTTTTCTGTCCAAGTTGTCTTCCTTTTGCTTTCCAATAAAATGATTTTAAAGGGATAAAAAGTTTCTAAACAATAATTACAGAATAAAACACGACATGCATACATTTCATAAGAGGTAGAGTAAATTGATGAAACTTCAGTTACTTCTGGTTATGTTCAATTAAAATGTATACACTGAGTGGCCACTTTATTATGACCACCTGACAGTTTTAAGCAAATGAGCTATGGCTGCATGCTGTTGCCGCCAGAGGACGAAGCTAGTATAAAAAGGGAAAGCTTAGTGCTTGCGACAGTAGTAGAATTGATTTTTAGGTGACGAGACGGGTAAAAAATGCGATTTGATGGACTTTCAGTGTGGGATGATTGTAGGAGCATGGAGTGAGTATCACCGAAAACGCCGCATTCGTGAAATGTTCCAGAACAGCTGTTGTTAAAGTGTTCAAAGACTGGACTGTCAGCCAAAAAATTGGGTCTCTACGTGCAACATGTGTTCGTCATCGACTAGTGACTGCTCGGGCGGAACGGAGAGTGTCCAGACTGGTAACAGACAACAGAAGGGCAACAGTGCAGCAAATTACAGACCATCTTAATCAAGGATCCCCTCAAATGATCTCTGCATGCACTGTTCGCCGTACGCTGCATCGGATGGGATATGGCAGCCGAAGGCCTGTTTGAACACCTTTGCTGTCTGCAGTTAACAAGAGAAAATGTCTCCAGTTCGCACAGGAGCTCAAGGATTGGACAGTCGATAATTGAAAACAAATTATGTGGTCCGATGAATTACGTTTTCAGTTGCACCATGCCGATGGCAGAGTGAGAATTTAGCGGAAACAGCATGAAAGCATGGACTCCAAATGCATTGCTATAACCCTTCAAGTTGGTGGAGGCAATGTTATTGTTTGGGGAATGTTTTCCTGGCAGGCTTTGGGCCCTTTAATTCGTGTTGATCAACGTCTGACTGGCACATCATATCTAAACATCGTTGCGGACCAAGTGCATCCTGTCATGTGGATGGTTTATTTCAATGGCGATGGCTACTTTCAACAAGATAATGCGTCCTGCCATAGTGCTCATATTGTACAGGATTGGTTTCAGGAACATGCCGGCAAGTTTACTTTGCTTAGGTGGCCCCCAGAATCTCCAGATCTGAACCCCATTGAGAATTTGCGGGATGAAGTTGAACGAGCCATCAGGCAGCTGGATCCACAACTTTGCAATCTCACACTCCTGGAAAGTGCTATTCATCAAGCATGGTCTCAGATTCCACAAACCACCTATCAACATCTCGTGGAGTCCATGCCACGAAGAATCGACGCAGTATTAAAGGCAAAAGGTGGCCCAACGAAGTACTGAGGGGGTGGTCATAATAAAGTGGCCACTCAGTGTATATACACACATTTTACCTGAACTACATGTATACTAAAAATGTTTTTCGTTGAACTTAAATTAATATATATACACTTTTAATCAAATTTAAATTACACACATATTTTAACTGCATTTAAATTAAGTATGCATGGTCTCTTAATGGAACTGAAATTATACCATTATTGTCAACCATTATCAATCCACTGCTGGATGAAGGTCTCCAAGTTTCTTAGACAATGGTCTGTCCTGGACTCCCTTACAAAATGAAAGCCTATCTACATCACTGGTTGCATCATGTAATAGCACTGAGTATCCCAATGCACATAAGGGCAGGGTTCCTGAAAGAGTGCATGTGAATGTGGCAATTTCATAGCTGGGGATGCATTGTGGGTAGATTTTTGTATACTTACTACATATTTAATTAGTTTTGCTTCTTTGGAGTGAGGATATAAAAGTATGACACTTGGCATTATTTTCAAGCTCTATTTAGGGAGTGCCTGTTGATAGCATAGTACACTGAATAAGAGTACATTACTGTGCTGTACTAGTATATTGCTTGTCAATTCTAACTCTATGATGATTTCGTCACACCAAATTCTGGTTTAGCCTATATGCCTCCCGTGATATTTATCATTGCTTTCGCATTTTTTTCCGACACAGTTTATTTCAACTATGCAGTTTATTTCATCATATTGTTTATCAATACTTTTGTCCAGTTTGTACATACCCATCTTTTACTTGTATTACTTGCACTGTGTTCTTTACAACAGTTTGGTTATGTATCTATGCTTCTGACACCATTTTGTTTATATTTCTCTTATACTTGCTGGCATATTATTGTACGTACCACCCCGTATGATGTTCCTCTTACTGTGTTTACGATGACCTATGTTTGTTCTGTACCTATTTCAGCCCTGGCGCTGAATGCTGTGATTTCTTATATTTTCTGTTTGCACCTTTTCTATACTGCATTGCATTTGTTGTACATACATCCCCTGTTCAGAGTTCATCGTACTGTGCCTTATAACCTCTAGTTTGTACTGTTTATGTTTCAACCCTGCAGCTATATGTTATGCATTCTTATCTTTTCTGTTTGCACCATTTATGTACTACTTTTGCATATGTTGTACATACATGTTCTCCTGTTCAGAATTCATCGTACTGTGCCATATAACCTCTAGTTTGTACTGTTTATGTTTCAACCCTGCAGCTATATGTTATGCATTCTTATCTTTTCTGTTTGTACCATTTATATACTACTTTTGCATGTTGTACATACATGTTCTCCTGTTCAGAATTCATTGTACTGTGCCTTATAACCTCTAGTTTGTACTGTGTATGTTTCAACCCTGCAGCTATATGTTATGCATTCTTTATCTTTTCTGTTTGCACCATTTATATACTACTTTTGCATATGTTATACATACATCCCCTGTTCAGAATTCATTGTACTGTGGCTTTGATGTCCTCTTGATTGTACTGTGTATGTTTCAGCCCAGAAACTATACGTTGCGTATTCTAATATTATCTGTTTGCACCATTTATATACTGCTTTTTTGCATATGTTGTACATAGCCCGCTCTGCAGCTTACTCCTTTATTATACATATTACAGCAGTCGTGCTGTCCTGTTATGCCGCTTCTGCTTATTATAGCATATTTTATTTGTTCTGTACATAGATCTCTCATACTCATCGTGTAAATTACGCTCATCCATGTGTATATACATCAATCCTTTGTTATTTCCTGGCGGTCATAGTCTACCGTCATATTCATATATGGTTTCTTCTGCTCGTATTGTATTTATTTGTGCCTTCCTCATCTGTACATAGCACACATTTTTTGTATATATCCATCTATTGTATTTGTTATTTTTCCTGGCATGGTGTTTGTTGCCCAGGCTTACGTAACCACAGCTCCTCTTTATTGCTCAGAATAAATAATTTGAAAAGCCAAGCTGTTTAAAGAACTGGATATTGTGTTCAAGGCCAGATTAAGACCTTAGTAGGCCCCTAGGCTAAGACATCTGAGTGGCCCCCCCAAAGAACTATGACGGGGAATTATTATGAAGTCTGTTAAAACTCGAAACTGTAACTACTAAACTATCTGCACAGTTTCCATAATAAGTCACTGTATTTTTCATTGTTCTCACGTGAACATGAATTAAAAGCTGAAGATTCCTAGATTTTGTCTTAGATTTTCTAATGATTTGCATTGTGTACTTTTCTTAGTGCATCATTTTTTTTTTAATGCAATGAGAAGCCACAGGGCACTCCAATCATTAACGGTTCCAAGTGCAAACTGGGAGGTGTGGGCGGATGGCAGTGAAAAAGCTGAAACTGTCTCGTTGACCCCACTGTACACAGCAACATGAAACCTTTACCCTTGGTGAGTCACTGGCTTGAAATCTGTTCGTCTTCCAGCTTCTGTTTCTGACCAAGTAGAAATCATACGAGACAAAAGTAAAACTATTTTTTGAACTTCTCTCTCTGCCTGTCTATCTACTACTTACCCAGGAATGACTCCTGGGTCCCAAGACTATAGACTCCACCTTAATCTGGCCCTGATTGTGTCTTACATACGGTCTGTAAATACGGTGGTTACATTTAGTAAACCAAATGTGTCACTGTATTTTTATGTGTCTTGACTCTAATGATAGTAAAGTTTTCTGGTGAAATTTGTGCACGCACTGACGTTATCCCTAAAACATGTTTAGCAGCACCAACGGTTCTTCAAAAAAGATATATAACATAAAAGAAAGGTTTTTCATTTTATTTGTGTATTAATTTTGAAACATAAAAATTGGAAATAATCTAGGTGCTTTTTAGTATGATGCAATTATGTTTAACAATGCACCACCCTTCTGCTACAAGAAATGTATTACACACAATTTACAACATAAAGAGCTCAGCAACCTAGTAACTAACACGTTTATAGTTTCATGACCACCATCAGAAACTTGATTGGTTATAAGCAGTTGCCCGTCCCTAATTTAGGGCTACTGTTTCCAGGGAAGGGAGTGAGCTAATACCATAAGACAAACACAACTTCCATGATTCACCAGGGTTTAGAACTGGAGCCAGTGCTTAGAACACAGCACCGGCCAGCAAGGTTTTCTTATAAATCATTAGTTTTTTTGAGAGTATGTTTCACCAAGTAGAAGTGCATTTCAATCATTAAGAGGGTTGCATACCCATTTTTACTAGATATGATGCAGATGCAATATGGATTCAAAAGTACCTTATTTCAAACAACATGCCCCATGGTAATGGCTTTAAAAAGAACTGATGAAAAAACTCAATTTATAAAAGAAATATGCTTTTCTACATAGGCATTAAAAATTCTTGAAGTGCCCGTTTATGTATTATATTTACTTTCATAGTGGCACACTCTAAAAACAGGTCAGATTTTTTTTTAAGTATCCCCACTTAATTAATATGCCACTATTTGATAAAAAAAAATTTTGATATAAAACCTTATTTCAAACAACATGCCCCATGGTAATAGCTTTAAAAACAACTGATGAAAAAACTCAATTTATAAAATAAATATCCTTTTCTACATAGGTATTAAAAATTCTCGAAGTGCCCGTTTATGTATTATATTTACTTTCATAGTTGTACACACTAAAAACAGACGGTCAGATTTTTTTTTTTTTTAAGTATCCTCACATAATTAATATGCCACTATTTGATATGTTTAACCTTTAGTTGAACCTCTAATCGAACTACGAATTTCCTAAAAATGTAACCCGTAGTGTGATTGACTGATGTCGCTGTTTAAGATGTTTTTGTGACATTTAGAAGGCGAAGTACTTCACTGTGTTCAGAAATACAATACAGTATATTCCATATGATAATTTTCGTTTAGGGGGCTGCCTCACGGTGCCAAGTATCACAGAATCAATCTGATTCGAAAAAAAAAAAAAAAAAAAAGGCCCAACGGAGGTGGACAATTCAGTCCTACCTGCCGAAATAATAGCCGTTACGCCTACGTTGTAAGATCATAAGAACACTGCCATCACCAATAAAATTGATGTTTTCACCTACACATCGAAAATTTTGACCGACCCCGGATACTCGCTGCCGTTGCAATGAGTACTCGGTCATTAGTTAGTAGTTACTCAGTCCCGACGTTTTTCACCGATTTATTAGGTCAACCGTACTCGATTCGCGGAGTACCACAGATGGATTGAATTATAATATGAGTTCAGACGCCCTTTACACTGTAAGATCACGGCATTTACATGTCTACAATGTATTATTAGTTACATTTATTATTAAGACCCTGTTTACACTGGAAGAATACAAAAATTCACAGCCTTCCCTTCCCACATTGCACTTTTATTAACAAAAATTAAAAACATCGATGTTTCCACCGATACATCGAAAATTTGGACCGATAACATCGAATACTCGATGCTTTTGCAATGAGTACTCACCGATGTGCCCATCCCTAATTTGCATGTTTCACTGAAAGGCAAAACATTTCTGTATCTGGAATCTATTCTTAAGTTACAATCCATCCGCAGATGGATTTCCAAAAATTGAATAAAATCTCATTAAGATGCCCCCGTCCACGGTAATCTTTAGTAAAAGGCGAAAGATTATCTCGTCTTTTGAACGGAGGCCTGAGCTTAATCTCCAGAGTCTCAC
This sequence comes from Macrothele yani, assembly GCA_039090855.1. Taxonomy (NCBI): domain Eukaryota; kingdom Metazoa; phylum Arthropoda; class Arachnida; order Araneae; family Macrothelidae; genus Macrothele; species Macrothele yani. The sequence continues at coordinate 51,958,640 of CM077032.1, read as the reverse complement.
TTTTTGTATATGTAATATTATTATATTAATAAAAAACTGACAACTTCGAATGTTTCCGTGGTATACCCTTTAATCAGTGACATAAATAAAACATTATGTGCTCGAATTCATTGTAACATGCCCAAAGGTGTAGAATATAATATCGGGAATATGCAGCATCAACATGAGTAAAGTTCTGTAAAATAATCGCGAACTGTGTCCAAATGAAGTCATAATTTAGCACAGTTTCATAAGAATTGAATTATTTTAGGCAAACAAATCATTTAGTCCATGCGCGCTAAAAATATATGTGTGTGTGTGCTGTATCTTGAAGCAGACAACGTCGTTAGCGTGGGATTTTTGCGTTTTCGTTTCAGCGGAAATCATTCGACTGAAACGAGAATAGGTCAAATATCGGTCATAAATATAATCTGTCAAGACTTAGGATGAGAGACAAATATATATGTTAGCAAGTCAATATTTTCTGTCCTATAAGATAAATAATCTGTCAAGACCTAGGATGACAGACAAATTTCATGTTATCCAGTCCTTCGATAACAGCTGAAGGTTTCCTTACTATCAGAGCCAGAGGTGCTCAACCAGAGTTGCGCATACTGGGAGCGCGTACTTGGTGTCTACTGTTTCTGTTATGTCTTTTGTCATACATGTGTTTCAAAAGGAGGAAACCTTTCATTTTATATTTCTAAATTTTGTACACATGATTATCGTAGCATGAGACAAAATGTTACCACTTATTTTGGTAGTTCCAGTTGCGTGTCTAACTTTTAATTTTCTGCCCCTGCCCTCTGAATTAAGTTCTAGATCCGTTAGTAGTTCCTGTAATGTGCAAAATCACAGAATAATCCGACCAAGCACTTTTCATCACTGTAATTTGCGTTTTTTGAACAGCGTTAAGTTAGCGCCAAATCCTATGCTTTAAATTATGAAATACAACAACTGAACTAAAAGACAAGTCAGATCAATAGCTTCCATAGTCGGTACGACATAAATTTCAGTAATTTCTGCCATTTTGCCAGTGAACATTTCAGCAACTCAAGCGTAAAATATATATATACTCTGAGTCCCATCATTTTTTTCGATTACATTATAACACATATAACCCACATAAAGTAATAATGCAATGCATATAGCGTATGAAATCCGTTTATTTTTGTGGTGTAGTCAGCATAAATATTCGCCAAGCTTTCGCACTCCACTGGGAGGCTTTTTCAAGGAAATGGTAGACACAAAAATGCAGAGAATTGGAACATGTAAAGAACGAAAACGATTTTTGAAAATAACGCGGGTGACATCACGAGCATATTACATGAATTTTTATCCCGTAATTATACAGTGCGCCGTGATGTGTTTCCATCTTTCAATAACGCATGCCAAACCATTGGTAATTCAGTACAGACTATATCATTGCATGCCACTTTGCTGGATAGGATTTTCACTGTTTCCCTGAGGGCGGTCGCTTTGAAATTCGTGTAAGGGGCAATTCTTCTAATATTATTCCATACAGGAGCGGCCGAGCAATGCATGACTTCTCTGGCGAGGGCTGTATTCTGCATGTTCACACTTCGTACGTGTTCTTTAAATCTAGTGTCCAAGGATCGCTTTGTCATTCCTATATATATATATCTTTTCCGTGTTCTCAGGGTATACCAACGGTATAGCGTACACACCCGCCTTTTCTTTCTCACACTGTCTCTTCTTGCAACTTGATATTATATGTGACAACGGGGTCGGGGACTTCATTGCTATCAATATGCTGTATTTGCGTAATAAATTCTTTAACCAATATGTAAAGCCTGGGATATATGTGATGGATCCTGCGTATCTCATTGTCCTACTAGGCGATTTTGCTATTGCTGATATTATACGATTTCTCACAGTCCTATGTACTCTGTCTATATGTCATCCTTCTAATATCCAGCCTTTAGACCTTTGCTATAAATATTATCAATTTCTTTATTATTTAGGTAGTCGGGTTTGCATACGTTGTACGCTCTATAGAACCACGCTCTAAATGCGGAAAGTTTGTACTCCTTTGGGCTCTGCGAATCAGGAAAGACAAGGTTCGGTACTGCGGTCGGTTTATAATAAACGTTAAAATCAAAGCTGGATGTTCTATTTCTTCTGAGCGCGACGTCAAGATAATTCAACGTCCCGTCTTTTTCAAGCTCCATGGTGAACTTTATTGTATTTATTGTATTGTGTAGGTTGTTTATCTTGCGCATGAAATCATTTTATTCGTCTACTCCATGTTCCCATATGAAGAATATTTCATCAGCATAGCGGATCCAAACTCGGGGTCTCTTGATACAATTTAAAAGGATGACATCTTCTAGCGGTCTAAGTACTGTTTCCGCAAGGACGGCAGATAAAGGTGAACCCATTGGTGCTCCTTTAGATTGTTTGTAGATATTTCCATCCAACTTGAAATACACTGCAAATCCTCAGAACACATTAGGAACACATTAAGACCTTATTTTAGAACGCAATGTGTGCCAGATTAAGAACACTTTAATGTGTTCTAATTTAGAACATATTTGGAACACATTTTAAGAACATATTTTGAGAACACATTAATGTGTTCCTAAAGTGTTCTTGCTGAGAACAACATATTATGAAATGTGTTCCCGATGTGTTCTTGTGCAGAACACATTGAGAGTAAGTTTTAGAACACATTTTGTTCGAGTTTAAGAACACATTTAATGTGTTCCCAATGTGTTCTTGCTGAGAACACATTACCAAATGTGTTCCTAATGTGTTCCCAACGTGTTCTTATTTAGAACATATTCTCAAATGCGTTCTTAAATGTGTTCCCAAAGTGTTCCAATTAGAACACAATGGGAGTAAAATGTAGAACGCATTCTGTGCCAGATTAAGATCACATTTCATGTGTTCTTAATGTGTTCAAATTTAGAACACATTAGGAGTAAATTTTAGAACACATTCTGTTCCAGTTTAAGAACACATTAATGTGTTCTTATTTGGAGAACACATTGAGAACATATCAGGAGCACATTCAGAATTGATTGGGAACCTATGCGAAACATGTTAGGAGCCCATTACCAACATATCGGAAACACAAAACATATTTTGAACGCATTCTGGGTAACTCGTGGACAAAATGCATTGTTGTGAAATGCAGGTGTTCCATACCAGCAAGCTTTCAAGTATGTTCTGTGATGGATTAGAAATGTGTTCAGATGTGTTTTCCTTTGCGGGAACGTAATGAAAATGTTGAAATTTGAAACAGCTACTGTGACACACCTCTTAAAGATGAGTAACATTCATCTGAGGCAGTTCATTGTTCAAGCTAAATTTACCGTTCTGCGATCAGTATTGTACAATGGGATGAAATATGTTTTGAATGTTTGTGTTTTTGAACCATGTCTATACATATGAAATTTCTCCCATAAAGTAATAACATATTGCTCTAATAGGAGCAAAAAATAAATGTTCATATTAATATAACACAAACAGTCCACCAGCAAAAGAATTGACTGACAATTTTGTTTTTAATTTTTTATGCATTTAATTGAGCCAACAATCTTTTGGCTTTTTGGCCTAGTGAATAGTACTTATGGCCAAGAGTGTAAAATGCCAGTGTGGCCATTGCCTGCAGATATTTTTTTGGATAATTCAGTTCATAGGTATAATACACTGCCAGTAGCACAGTTAAAAGTGACAGTGTGTCCTTTTGAGCAACAGCTATAAAGCTTCCTTGGAATACAACTGCAACATCTTTTATTCCTCTGAGCTGTATTTACACTATCGCATGGGGTGGAGCATGTTTATCAACACTCTGTATTTGTTTGAGAAATTCTGCAGCATCCTGAAATGAAAAATACAAAAACAAATAAGCTACATATGCCAATCTGAGCAGTGATTTCATATATTTGAAATTATGGACAACAAAACCAAATTTGGCATTTCTAATATAAAATTCAGGACAAACATGCTATAAAAATAGCACAAAATTAATTTCAATGTGCATTTGCAGCATTAAAAGTAAATCACTTGTTTAATAGAAAACTGATCTCTTCCCATAGTTTGCCTTCCCAGAAGAATATTTAAGAAAACATACATATTTTATGTGAAACCTAACATTGCTGTTAACTTGTGTTATCTTTCCTCCTTTAAAATATGTGCCCTTTTAAGAAAAGCAAAAGTTATTACCTTACAGTACCAGCTCATACAGTCTATACGTGCTAGCGTAATGTACTGTTCATCACTTTTTCTCATTGCCACAATTGTATACAATGAGTTTTACGGGAACACTGTAAGAGGCTATATAATATATCATCATCATCATCATTGTCAACCATTATCAATCCACTGCTGGACGAAGGTCTCCCCAAGTTTCCTCCACAACGGTCTGTCTTGTGCCAGTCTCCTCCATGTCACCCCTGCATACTTTCGAATTTCATCCACCCATCTCCCATGTGGTCTTCTTCTGGGTCTTTTCCTGTCCCTTGGAATCCAATCTAAAATTTCAGCTGTCCATCGATGATCTGTCCTTCTGGCAGTATGTCCAGCCCATTGCCATTTCAGGGATTTAACTCTGATCATGATGTCTTCCACTCTTGTCATTTTTCGGATCCACGAGTTCCTCTTCTTATCTCTCCTGGTTACACCAAGCATGCACCTCTCCGTGTTGCTTTGAGTTGTCTGCAGCCTTTGTATGTCTCTTTTAGTTAAGGTACACGTCTCCGCACCATACGCAAGCACTGGAAGGATGCATTGATCAAACACTTTTCTTTTAAGACATAATGGCATATTGCTCTTGAAAATTATGCTGTTTCTTCCAAAAGCTCTCCAGGCAAGTTTTGTACGCCGATTAATTTCTTCATCAATGTGACCCTCACTTGATATCTGCTGTCCAAGATAAACGTACGTGTCTGTTATCTCCAGCTTTTCTCCATCAATCGATAAATCTTCATTTCTTGTAAAAGCATTGAACATCACTTTTGTCTTCTGAAAGTTCATTTTTAATCCCGCTTCTTTACTCTTGTCAGCAAGTTCCTGGATCATACTCTGCAGCTCTGATGGGGTAGTTGCAAAAATGACTACGTCATCAGCAAAACGAAGGTGGGTTAGATAATCTCCATTAATCTTTATCCCCTTGTTTTCCCAGCTCAGTGACTGAAAAACACCCTCCAATGTGGCATTAAAGAGCTTCGGAGATATGGTGTCACCTTGTCTCACTCCCTTTCCAATTTTTACGTGTGTTGTATTTTCAAACAGCCTAATCTTTGCACTTTGCATTTTCATAGATGTTATTAATAATATTAATGTATGCATCTTCAATACCGCAGGTTTTCAGAGCCATTGTAACTGCTGATGGTTTCACCGAATCAAAGGCTTTTTCATAATCGATAAAAGCCATGCACAATGGAAGTTCATATTCCCTCGCTCTTTCAATTAGTTCTCTCAGCACGTGGATATGATCTATTGTGCTGTAGCCACTCCTGAATCCAGCTTGTTCTCTCGGTTGAGCCATGTCCAGTGTTACCTTCAAGCGGTGTGAAAGAACTTTAGTGAAGATTTTATAAACTACTGATAGGAGGCTGATAGTTCTGTAGTTTCCGAGATCCTCAATGTCACCTTTCTTATGCAGCAGGATCATTGTAGTATTGTTCCAATCCTCAGGAATCTTTCCTTCATTAAGGCATCGAGTGAAAATTTGGGCGAGTACTGTTTCGATTTCTCCACTTGCTTCTTGTATGATGTCTACAGTAATTCCATCTTCTCCTGGAGCTTTTCCTGGCTTCATGTTCTTGATTGCATGTGCAACTTCTGCTGGAAGGACTGGAGGAACTCTGGTACTAGTATCTTTCATGATGTCTGGAGTGCATATATCATCCCTTTCATATAATTTGGAGTAGAAATCTTTCACTCTTGTCAAAATTTCGCCTCTATTTCTTGTTACAGAACCATCTTCTTTTCTCAGTGCCATAATCTGTTTTCTTCCCTTACTGAGATGTCCCTTTGCTATCTTTAGGCTTTGGTTGTTTTCAATTGCTTTCCTCACTAGTTCACAGTTGAATTTCCTTACGTCTTCAGTGATACTTTTTCTTACTGTCTTGCATAGCTCTATATATTCCACTTTGGAAGTCACATCTTCTTTAGTTGTCCTCATCTCTCTTCTTTTTTGCATCAACATTTTGGTTTTTCCTGATAATTTGTTCACATGCAACTTGTTCTTAGACCCAGCTAATTTTGTTGCTGTTTCCATAAGAGCTTTGGTTACTTTTCTGTTAACTTCAGAGATGTCCACTTCTTCCGATGTTAGGCCTTCTAAAGCAGAGAACCTGTTCTTCAGTTCTAACTTGAAGGTATTATGGTGTTTTTTAAGGTTGGTTATGTCAATAGATTTTGTTTGTCCTATGAGCTTGCCACGTTCAAGTTTAGTGTTGAGGTGCATCTTACATCTCACCAATCTATGGTCACTACCTGTGTTGAACTTGTTTAGCACACTGCAGTCTTCTATGACGAATTTTTTGTTACACATAATAAAATCAATTTCACTTGTCGTCCCATTTAGATGTCTCCATGTCCATTTCCTGTGTGGCTTTTTCTTGAAGAAGGAGTTCAAGATGAAAAACCCTTCTGCCTCTGCAAACTCAACGAGAGTATTTCCACGCTGGTTTCTGTTGCCATGACCGAATTTACCTACCGAAGTTTCATTCTGTTGCCGTTGCCCTATTTTTGCATTGAAATCTCCCATAATTATTTTCAAGTGCTGCTTACCTTTATTATTTAGATGACAAATTTCCTCATAAAATTCTTCAATTTCTTCTTCAGGATGACTTGTGGTGGGTGCATAAGTTTGAATAATCTGAGCCTGGTATCTTTTCGAGAGTTGGATAACAAGTCGTGCAGCTCTGTCAGAGGAACTTTCAACTTCTACAACTTTATCCTTCAGTTTCTTGTTTATTATAAATCCAACACCACTAGTTCTGCCAGTATCTGTCCCACGATAGTAGAAGAGATGTCCACTTTTCAGTTCGATGAGATCTTCTCCTTTTCTCCTTACCTCACTTAGCCCCACGATGTCCCACTTGATCCTTTGTAGTTCCTCTTCCAATTCAAGAAGCCTTGAATCAGAAGATAGGGAGCGCCCATTGTAAGTAGCCAAGGTCAGCATCAGATGGCAGCCTAGTCCGGTCCTCCGGGGATTCTTAGCACCCTCTGCCTTCATGTCGCACTGGCCGCTGCCTTGGCCAGGTACATTCCAGCTGCCGGAGACTGAGGGCCAAGATTTAAGTTGTGGAATCATTTTGGAGGGGTTTGGCCATAACTCACCACGCTGGCCAAGCGGGTTGGTGAGTGTGGGATAGCATTTCCTCTGATCCCGATGGTATAGTTATACCGCTATGGGCGGTCGTCAGAGCCCCTTTAGTGGGAACAGGATGCACCACGAGAAGGCGGGGTTGACATTTGTCAAGGAGAGGCTGTGATGTTACGCATCACCTGACCTTACATCCCATATAATATATATACTAGCTTATTTGGATGTCATAAAATATTATGTTAAAATATATCACATTGTTTCTAGTATCTATCAAAATATTCTTAGTTATAATCACTGTAAAAATGTGATTCTGGTATAATGTGAAATATGAGCACTGCCCATTCTTAAAGCTAGGCTGCAACATAATAAATATAAACTTTTCTTTTTAGGAAAAACTTCTATATCATGACTGCCCAGCATGTAAAATGTTCAACTAAACAATATGTACCCAATAAAGTGTTAACAAAACCATCAGAGATTTTCATGCTATAATTTTGAAAATTGTTTTACCTGAATTTTGGGTATGGGCAAGACTAATATTCAGTATAACCCAAGTTTTTTTTTATTGTGCGTGTGTTTCGTATTAATTGTGTGATCTTTAAGACTATATGCAATGTAAAAATATCATTACATCAACAGTGCAGACACCATGCAGTTCTAAAGTCCTTTGTTTCATATAAAAGTTGCTCTCAATGGCAGCATTGTGGATACACTAAGCCAGAGCAGTGTATCAACAAAAACAACTTAAAAAAAAAGTCATATATTGTAGAGATCATTAAGTGACAGCACCCCTGCTGTCCCTTAAAATTTTAAAGAATAATTTTTTTCTCCCACACCCCAGAAAAATGTGGTGAGACATGTTGAAATAGATATTGCAATGCTTGAATAACTTTCCATATGGAACAAATACCTATCAAAACACTCTTAACGTACCAAAATTTTAGATAATGCTCTTCATTAAGTGACAGCTCTATCAATAGAAATGTGAAAATCACACAAAAGCATATATGTGGTTATACTGTTGTGGCAAGAGACTCATATCCAATATGCATCAGTCACTTACACCACTGCCTAATGGACAAAATTTGTCAGTTTCTAGGTCCACAGTAAAAGCCTATAATGCAGATCTGGAAAACAGAGAATAGCTATGCTTGTGGCATAACTTCTCCCTGAAGAATTAAAATATTCATTGAAGCAGTTTTTGGGGAAAGGTGACAAGCCTTGCAAAATATACATCCTACAGAACATTTATCGAAACTTGTTGTTATGAAGCCAAATGTGTCAGTATGTAGGATTCCAGGAAAACTACAATATCGTGTAAAAATTGCAACACAATGAAGGACTGATGTTGGCTTTATACTCACAGGATGTGTACAACAGGCTGGGACATGCAAATGATTAAAATGTCAGTGAAAATGTGCATGCAGTTTCAGATCAGTGCCCTCTGAACTGTCCGGTCTTGGGTATAAAGAGTTGGCTCAAATGAGATCTTGCAATCAGTGAAGAACTGACATTGAGTACAAATGGTGTTTCTTGTGTCTCACTATGTGCCCCATCTCTGCAGAAGGTCACATTATAAATACCTGATGGCCTTTGAGTAAGGAAGGATTGTTGGGATGAGAGAAGCTGAATTTTCCTACCACAAAATAGCCACTAGTGCTGGGGAAAATGCCCGTACAGTGATGCAAACGTGGCATCAGTGGACAGATAAGGCTCAGACACACAGAAATTTAGGAAATGGACTGCAATATTGCTTGCTCGACTACACAAAATGACAGACACCTTTACCACATGACAGTGACCAATTGCACACTGACATGCATTGTATTAGCGCAGCAGTGGAGAACTGTCAGAGGTCATGGTTTGTCCTTCAACACAATTAGATGTCATCTGCTTAAGAGAGGACTGGTCACTAGCAGCCCATTCCTTTGACCCTCAATCAGAGATACCTGAAGTTGCAAAGGGGTCTCAAACAGACATTGGCATGCTAATTGGCAACAGGTCATGTTTTCTGACGAGTCACGATTTAACTTGATGAACCATGGTGGTACCATATATGTTTGAAGATATCATGGTGAATGGCACCCTGCAGCATCGTACCAGCCCAACCCCAAGCGTCATGGTTTGGGGCACCATTGGTTTTAATTCATGATCTCATCTGACCCGAATTGAGAGAACCTTCAACAGCCTGTGACGCATCAGGGATGTTTCAGAGGCAAAGCTGTATCATGGTGAGCCAGTCTTAGCATATATAATATATGCAGAATACTCTTGCAAGAATATCAGTTATTCACTGCTGAAGATGTTTTTTGAAAAAAATAGTTCTTCAGCATACCATAGCTTCCATTCAGTAATTGTGTACATTCTGCAAGTGAATCATCTGCATTTACTGGTCTCCATCACTAGCATTTGCAATAGTACTCATCTGAACACCAGTAAGACTGATTGGGATGGCTTGTAGAAGATAAGAATAAAAAGAGTCAGCTTTTGGAAACAAAACTGTACACTGTTGGTGTAATAACTTGAGCAAAAACACAAATCATGCTACATACATGTGTTTAATGCAAAAATTATTAGGTTACTATCTCTTTATGATATTATTGAGTGTTTTGTTCTTGTAACTAAATTTAGGGTACATATGACTATTTACCTATTCATTCACCATGCATGAGTAGAGTAATAAGTTAGTAGAGCACCATGCACACAAATTTTCATTCCACTTTTGCAGCTATTGCAAAATCATTTTTCCTAAATGTGGTAGATTCCTCACTTGACTACTCAAAATTTTTTAAATTATTTCTATCTTTCCAATGCACCAATAAAAATGTTAATCAGCAGTTCTTGGATTTTATGTACTTTTGTAGTAAGTGCAATTTTGGGATAGCCTATGATTTTGAGGTAAAAATGGTCCACTATGTATTTGATTTTATTTTTTTAATACTTTCGCTTCAAATGGAAGTTTTATTGAACTCACTGGGTGATTCATCATCAGCCTGATCTAAATCTAACCTAATCCACATAAAAGTGTTTCATGTAGATTTGGCAGACGACAAACAACTAAGTGAGTTCAAAAGTACTTCCATGTATAATTTCATTGTTACATAACAAACAGTAGTTGATTTAAAAGCATTTTATCAAATTCAATTGAAATAAGACTTTTGTCTTTTTATTAGCCACTGCTTTAAAAGACTTCAATAGAATTTGAAATAAAAGGCTTTTTAATCAGCTACACTGTTTATTATGCAACAATCAGATTAAAGTATTGATCAAATTTTAAAAGGATCAAATTATAAAAAGGTATTTTCTTAAATAGTTTTAAATTACTTAAATTCCCTTGAAGAAAGTATTTCTTTCTGCATTTCTATACACTTATATCACATGAATGCCAGAAGGAATATTATAATTTCACTTAGTACAAATTGCAATTACACTTTAAAATACTTGAGATACTAAACTTATAGAACTGCTAAAGTTATTTGCAAAATAAGAACACATTTTCATTTAATTCAAAAGAAAGTAGTCAGATGATGATCTTGCTATGCATATATTCTACAGTCTCATAGTGACACTGCATGATTTTTTACATTACATAAACCCAATTATTTTCTTACCTCCACAAATTCAATAATTGGGCAGGACTTCTCTCCTTTCGTCTGGAAAATCCCACATTGATTTTCAAACAACAGCCATGAACCCAGAAATTGGTCTTCATACTAAGAAAGGAAACAAATAATATTCAGAAATATTCTACAAAAATCAATGAAATTAAAATGATTGTTCAACAAATTAATATGTTGATAAAATAGAAAATAATACAGTGCAGTGCAGACATAATTCATCAGTGATATTTTTACATTGGGGGTGGGCTGGGGGACAAAATAGTGGCTTAGATTCCTGTACTTTACATCAAAGAAATTTTGACTAAATATTAAAATCTTTACAACACCTGTCTCTGGGAATCCTCAAGTAATATATATACTGCCAAAGTTCTATTCTAATATGCTTTTTAGAACTGGTTCTATTTTTCTTCCATGTCATTTTAAGTTAACAGAAAATTTCTCAATGCATGCTAGAAAAGCATGGGGCTTCTAAGATAAAGAAACTATTAGTACCTAATATATTTTGGAGGGGAGGGGGAATATGTATGTGTGTGTGTGTGTGTGTGTGTGTGTGTGTGTGTGTGTGTGTAAAGAAACCTTGTTGATACACAATAGAGAATAATGCACTTACCACAAAAAAAGCACCACATTCAATTTTAACTTTCTTACTGTTAATCCCACGAAACCTGTCATTTAGTGTTAGATGACTGATGACAGGATATTAATATCCTGGAAATACTTTAATTTGGTTGAAGAATATACACAACAAACAGTAAGAAAATCGATGTTGCACATGTTCCCTTTTTTAGTGGTAAGTGCATTATTTTCCAATGCGTATATTTAGTTTGTATAATTATCAGAACTATTCATCTATACTGTAACACCTGTTCATGCTTTCAAATATTTAGTGCATGTCCGACAGTTAGTGTGAGTTGTTATTTTTTACAGATCTTGGTAAACAGACAAATATTAGTTCATATGATAATTTAAGTTCCTCACATTATATTAAATATGGGAAAATTGTTATTACACACTAAGTACTGCTACCACAAAACTATTATATGCAGTGGTGTACATATGGCCTCTGCACAGCCTGTGGCATCCACTGAGGTTCAGGGGGCCTCCCCAAACATACAGAATACTCTAAGTCTTTCCGTATAACAATTACGGGGCACCTCAGATTATCAAGTTAACCCCCCCCCCCCAACTGATTGTCCATGCTATTGATTGCATGAGTGTTCACCTTTCTAAAGCACATTTTTTCCTCTTGTATAGTGAATCACATCTTATTTTTAACTGTTTTTGTAGGTTCAAAGTGGTCAGATGCACATGTCTACATGATACTTCCCTTTCAACACTTGTTTCAGGCACATGGGCCAGATCCCGTTTTTGAGCCATTACCAAATATGCATTATTGAAACCACAAGTGACTTGTGCATAGTAGCCTAAATACTTTTTCATCTTGCTAATTTTTTCTATTGCATCATCCATATCTGTCACTTCATGTTTGCAATTCTGTTAATAATCCATGCATTGTTTTTTTTTTAAATCGTTCAGTTCCCACAGTCTAGCTACATGTTAATGAGAGATACAGTCATAAAATACTTAAAAGAGGAGAAGTATAGGTAATGCTCTTATTCCTATTGTCCAGTGGTAACTGCAATTGCTTCTCAAAGCTATTTGTGCTAGATACTGACTGTGCAACTTCAGTTTACTTGAATGACAAAAATGTGAAGAATTCAAAAAGTGGTATTTTAAGAGCTATATACATTCAATAAATTTACATGATCTTTACAACAACAATGTGCATGATTAGAAAAAAATAATTAGCACTTTTTCTGGGAAAGTATTATTGACCAATATTAAATGGAGATTTTGCAATAAGAAATCAGTTGCTACATTTAAAAAATTTAACATCAGTTACCAAACATTAAGTTAAATCATATCTGAAAACTTACCAGTTCAAAACTGTTTTTACCTGTAGCACACAGGTCAATTTTTTCAAAAATATTTTCCTCTTCGACTTGAAAATTTCCATTTGTTCCCTTCCAATTAGCATTGAAAACTCATAGATGAACTAAAAAAAAAAACATCAATAAAAGGAACAGATTAATCTTTTTTTAATTCAGTTATATTTAATCAAACAAACTATGTTTTTTAATGTGAGGCATGTAGGAGCTTTACACAGTAAATCACAAAGACAGAAAGAAGAAAAAAGCAGAATTTATTATGTAATGGTGCAGCAGAACATATGCATTGAAGATTGCACAAAGTAGTCATAACTACAAAGAAATGTGAAAACAAAGCACTGCTATTATGTATTTCATTATATCATAAGTCTATCCAAAGCTGTCCAGATACTGTGCAGATTTATATGACATAATAAATTATACAACAGCATTATTATATGATCCAATTGCTTTCTATTCAAAAATGATAATTTGCTTCCATATGTGTAGTATCTGCCCATTTTCAACAGAATTACAGTTACAGAAATCGGTATACTTCTCAGCTATCTCTCATACACCAACTCCAACCAGAGTTGTTGAATTCGCCAGCTTATATTGCTTGAAAAATGCAGGATGGCAGACTCACCAACTGGGGTAACCATATACATGGTAGTAACATCTCATAGAGAATAGCTGAGATCCAGTTATTATCCTCTATCATTTCCATTACCAATGAGATATTTCATCATATTAAGCAGAGGAAGTAAGAGGCAGTTCATGTAGGATTACCCACCCCACACACACACACAGTCACCCATCTCAACTAGTGATTTTTAAGACTTTTTTTCTAGCCATGGTTGCAAATCACAATACATTCTCAGTAACAAAGTTCTGCTTAGTTGTAGTCATACGGATAAAAAATTAAATAGCCAAAACAGCGATATAGTTTGTAGCTGTGACGACTTAATGAACACCAAATTTCTGTTTCACACGTTTGTTTTAAAGTATTTCAACACCATGGAATGTCCCTGTATAATATGTATCACGAGATACACCATCTAACTATATTCTGTAATTTGAAAAATTGATTGATAGAAAAATTCTTGAAAAATGACTGTTCCCATAACACTTACTATAGAATACACCCTTACAGAGTTTCATAGCCTTGCTACCTGTTACAATTATCTGATATTCTTAAAATGGCATAAGACATTGCTTTAGAAACACACACACATGCATACACACACTTATTTATTTATTTAACAGCAAGTGTCTTTCAAAATGTATAAATGTATATCAGTCATGGCCAGATTAAGACTTTTTAGGCACTAGGACAAGAATTTTTAGGGAAGTCTCAATGGCCTGTCTCTTACCATTTGTTGTTGGCTAACTTATTTCTAGTGATTTTCAAATCTCTTTTTTTTTTTTTTTTTTTTTTTTTGCTGCATTAGACCATCATGTTGACCGAATGGTCATTTTGAAGGGTACTAAGGTGATAATTGTGGTATTGGCTACCTTTTTCACCATCCCCCCTCCTCCTCCTCCTCTCAGGTTTTCTTCTTGGATATTCAACACCAATGTCCTGTTAGTTCTTCAATTACAACTTTATCTTTCCTTGGGGTTTAAGTGCAAATTCTGTGCAGCTCCTTAGGACCTAGGTGGCACATGGGTAAGATCGAAATAATCATTAATACCATATTCAATGCTTTGTCCCAGTCTTAAATCTGTTCTAAGGTATTTTGAATGAAAGCAGATGCAGAAGAAATAACAAGGGAACTATTTCTTAAATTGATAGTCAGTAAAAATAAGAAAAATGTTGTATACTCCATAAGAATTCAGTTTGACACATTTTTGAATAATTTTTCATTAAAATTCCTTATAGTGAGATTCTTAAATGTAACGAAGCTTCTGTATGATTAGGCTATAGTCTTTATGCCCCCACCCCCCATTCAGGGCTGATATCAGCATGCACTTAATGCATGGATTAATGAAAAATAATATCAGTAAAATTACGGGTATGTAATGTTTGTCATATCTAATGAAAGAAATGAACTGAGTTATTTATATTTCCTAATTACATAAGAAAGTTTGCAATTATTTGTGACATATTCAGTTGCCCCAAGTTTTTGTATGCACACTAAAAATTTATGAGAAAATTGAAAACCTTTTACAGTCTCCTCAGGTACCATTATCTTTCGGTTCGTAGTCAAATAAATCAACACTCTAGGCAATATTGCCTAAGTCATTGAGAATGTATCAAATATATTTCTGTTATTCTGGATGAACCAGTGAGATGCTAAATTTTCAAGTTCACCAAGAAATTTTAAACATGAATTACACACCATGTGAGGGCACTCTATGAGGTAGAACTATGTCTTTTATGTAAATTAGATTTATAAAATAATTTCCTTGATTACTTCTATTATGGTTCAGAGAATTCCCAATATCTCATTTATGAGTCAGTTTATATAATAACAATTGTTAGTCTAGGTCGCCAGATCAAGAGGTTTGGGGGCTCCAGGAAAGAACCATGTTATGGAGCCACTGTTCCTCTTAACCAGTCTTTTCAAGAATTTTGGAAAATATAGCATAGGGAAATATTTACCTCTGAAATTAAAGGGGAACATATTTAATGTAGGAAAATTAGAAGGAACAGTAAAACTGTGAAGAGGGGTGTATTTTGTACCTTTTAAACATTTTGGGTAGCTTTTTAACTATCTTTTTCACATATATGGCACTTGCAGTAGAGATAGAAAAATAACCAAAAAGTGCCTGAAAATGTTATGCGTATATCATGAGGAGTACTTATATATATGAGGGGCATTAAATAAATAATACTGCAATTTAAAAAAATCCGGTAAGTCAGTTGATATCATTGACAAAGAGAGAAACTAGATGCTCTTTCACCCTACCATAAAAATTTCGGCACATTTATTCCTTTTAGGATAGCAGTCATGTGCAGTACATGTAAACTAAAAAATATATATGCATATTTTTTAAAAATGTCAATGGAGGTGCACGCCTCTGAGGATGTGCCCCGGGATTCTAGCTCTGAAAGTCCCCCCCCACACACACACACACACACACACACGCACCACTACTAATCTAGCTCTGAACATGAGTTTGAATCTGAAGGATGCTGCCACGAGAACCCTGGATACATGGAATTGATATTTCTCAGGGAGAGAGGGACTACATATATATGCACTTTATTCATATTTTGAATCTGATTTTCATCAAAATGACAATCAGTGATGGAATAAGAAAAACTGATGTATATGCAACGGAAAATTAAAAAAAAAAAACTTCGATTAAAAAAATCAAAGCTTGGAGGCCATCCCTGAACCAGGGATCTAGGCAGTTGCCTGGACTACCCATACCTGGATCCGGCTATGCCCAGGACTTAACACAGGACAATGAAAAAAAAAATTAAAATTTTATTAATTGCTGAAGATATGTAAAAAATTCATAAGAAATATTTTTTGGTAGAATATTGCACTATACTTTTTTTCATTCCATGCCCTTTAAAAAGTGAGCATGAACATTTTTGTATCACCCCAGTTGCCTTTGAACATTATCAGATGGATGACACAAACAAAAATGAAGTCTGCATGATCTGAAACCTGCTAGCTTGCTAACACGTATAACTCAGTGGTGTGAAAAAATGCTGCACTTAGTAGTAGTAGTAATGGTAAGTCAACCAAACAGTAATTGGCAAATTCACGTTTGATTGAGAGTGGGGCTGAATTTTTTCACACTCACTGAGAGGTGAAGATTAAACAGAAAAATATAGGGCAACATTCTACCAGAAATTGGTTCAGAAAAGTGCAACATGGAATATAGAAACTGCAAATTGTGAGTAAAAAAATATGGTTTAGAAAATAGAAGGAAGTAAAGAGGTTGTTTTACATTAACTTGAAGCTGAAGTGATTTTTGATTTCAGAAAACATAATATGGCACGGAAAATAAAAAAATAAAATAAAGCAGATATATTAAACTTTCAACTTACGATTAACATGCCTTGTTGGTGGACATCCACAGTACCCGCAGAAAGTTTTTTCCTCAGTGTTTTCAAATTCGCTGCATTCATTGGCTCCACAATCTTTACAACTTCCACGAAATATACCGCGTATGTCGCACATGGCTATTTTAAAATCCTAAGTCTATGGAAACAACAAGATTTCTCTGAAGGAGCTAGTTACAGTGTAAATCAGGAATGAAGAGCAAGTTGGAAAAATAGAACAACTGTTTTGAAATGATGAAATATTGCACATAATGCTGTGTTACTTGATATTCAGTTCATGATTAGTTTTCATAAATACAGAGGATGTGCACACATTTTTAGAACCTTTTTGATAAGAAACTACATAAAATAAAAGAGAAGTTCAGAGAATTGAAACTGGCAACAGCATGTTAGATGAACATGAAAGAAACATCTGCCACAGTTAAATATCGTCTACTAAGAAAATGGCGCACATAAACAAGCTGTGGATACAAGGTTATGCTTTTGCTCTTTACGAGGAAAAATGTTCGTATTCTATATTTAAGAAATGCTGTGAAAATAATAGGATTAGCATTTCTAAATGTAAAATAAGCAATATTATTAATAGGGCTAGGAATTTTATGATATAAAAATTGCTAGAAAATGCCCTATAAAAATGATTTTATGACTTAAAAGCTGAAAAATGCTGCATAAAACAAAAACAAAAAAACCCCTAAGAAATGCATGTTTCTTTTTTTATTTTCATGCAAAATTAAGAAAAAGAAGAGGTGCATGAAACAAAACATAAAGAATCCAAGAAATATAATTTAATCTGTTGACTGTTGCTGTGTCAACTGAAGTTCTTTATTTTACTAACCGAAACATGACCTATAGAACAAAGCAAAAAAAAGAAAATGCAACTTAATTGTTTTACAATTTCTGTGCCAAACTAAAAATTTACTGCCCACAAACATATCTCTATAAGATAAAAAACAAACCATTTAAAATACAATTTAACTTTTTAGTTTTTGTACCAAACAGAGTTTTTTTTTTTTGTTAACAAAAAATAAGCCTTATGAAAGAAAACAAGAAACAGACATAAAAATGTAACCTTCTTCCAGACAGAACCTTCACCTTCCTTTTTTGGCAACAGCTGTGCTCCAAATGGGAGAACAGCTCATCTGCGGCTTGAAGGAAGAGACGGGAGCTGTAGAATTGCTTTTACTGCCCTGCTGTTTGCTACAACGCATGTACAGATAGATGTTCTAAACACAAGCACTTTTCTCAGTCTTGCTTCTGGCTTTCAGGGGAAAATGGAGTTTCAGGGAAAACACATTCAAAAATGGCCTTTTTATTGAAAATACCAAAATATGCAAAATACCAAAATATCACAAACAACAAAAGAGTGCCTTGAAATGACAGAAAAATCTGAAAAAATGCCATAGCGTGTAAAAATCACGAAAAAATGCAGAAAAGTGCCTTAACAAAGATACTTAAATCAGCTTTTGTATGAAAGGCATTTGAATACACTTGAACGATTTAGTATTACCATAAAACAAAGTATGCAAAATCATAAAAATCCTAGCCCGAATTATTAATAATAGAAGGGAAAATAATCAAGCATTGCTTTTAACAGAAAAAAGAACAAATGAATATCCAAAGAAAGTATATACTTTTATGACTATTTCAAAAGTAAGGTCTACGGTAATAAAAGAAAATCCACCAACCCAAAGAGCAATTGCTTAGTTATTAAGAATCTATGTATCAACTGAAACCAGGTAATAAACAAAGATTTGAATCTGAAAAAAAAATGTTCAGGGGCTGAGCGCATAACATGGTGTTTACTTCTTTATGAAAATCACTTAGCTGGAGACAGATGGAAATTTATTGTGACTATTGATGAAGCATATATCTACCTAAATGACTAACAAAAAAGGTCGACTCACTATCCTAAAAGAGCAGAAAAAGGCTTACAAACTCATTAAAAATCTCTGTATCAACTATAAACGAGGTAATAAACAAAGATTTGAATCTGAAAAAAAAAATGTTCTGCAGTAACATAGTGTAGACTTCTTCATGAAAATCAATTAGCTGGAGACAGATGGAAATTTGTTGTTACTATTGATGAAGCATGGATCTACCTAAATGACTGTAACAAAAAAAAGGTCTATTCACTGTCACAAAAAAGCAGAAAAAGGCTTACAAATTTGGTTCCAAGAATCCAAAGAAAGTTTCCGTATAGGATTCATGATTGCTGCTGGTTTCTCGTATGATGGGAAATTAAAGTTTTGAAAAGAATGTTAAAAGCAATTCTACTTATTACCAAAATAATGTCCTAATTCCTATAATTAAAGAAAAAATACCATTCCTTTATCCACAGAACCTTCTAGAGAACATAACTTTATCAGGATATGGCTACCAGTTACATCCAAATCTAACACTCTATTACCTGAAAACATGAAAAAATATATATATTTTACTCATATTCTTTCAAAGTTCCCTGTTGTGTTGCCAATGGATTATTGTGCCTTTGGACTACTAAAAAGAGTGCTTTCTCAGCACAGACATAAAACAATGATTGAACTATGAAAAGCAGTGGAAGAGGGGTGCAATAAAATAATACTACCAATTTTAGGAAATTTCCTCTTTTCTTGGAAATCTAGAGTTCAGTCTGAAGAATGTCATCAGATAGAATATTTAGCAAAGAAATATTTTTTTAAACACTGATTATATTGCTGGAAGATCATTCTAAAAATGTGTAAACATCCTCTGTAT
Source organism: Macrothele yani (assembly GCA_039090855.1). NCBI lineage: Eukaryota > Metazoa > Arthropoda > Arachnida > Araneae > Macrothelidae > Macrothele > Macrothele yani. The sequence continues at coordinate 51,939,047 of CM077032.1, read as the reverse complement.
AACTAGAAACAGCTATCGGGAATTTGAGCAATTGCACAGTTTACCTTCTCAGGCCGATTTTATCCAAAATTATGCACTAATGTTTTAGAAACTGTTTAAAAGTGAACTTGATGAAAGTCTGAAATTGGTCTGATGTTTATTTCTAGCAAATTTTATTGAACCCTAATAATGTAGTGTTACAGTGACATCTCTTACTGATGGCACTGGCTCACCTCCAAGTGGGTGTGGTCCTAGCCTCTCCCTGAGAGGGTAAAATATGATATATCCCATTACATGAAATGAGTTCTTTATTAGAAGTAAGTTTTATCCGTTTTCATGCTCTAACACTGCAGAGCACTGTATAATTACCAGCTGACTGCTGCTTGGTATTGCAGTGTTTCTGAATAAATTATACACAAAATGTTCTAATTATAATAAAAGATTTAGATATCAAATGTCTACCTAAAAAATTGTTTTTCAATGAAAACCTCTCCCCCTATTACAAGCACTTGTATTGAAAAGCTAGAAGATTGGTACAGCAACAAAAAAATAAAATATGCCTGAATAAACAATGGAAATTCTACATAAGACAAGGTTAAGACAACCGAAAAAGAAAAATTGTCTTGATTGAGGATTTGCACTTAATTTTTAAACACCTCAATCTACATACTACTGATAATTAATAATATAACTATAGTTCCTAATACAATCTCAATATTACTCAGTCCATCTATTATCTATTAATACAGATAAAACACTTAAAAATAATACATTACAAAGATAATTACAAAATAAAATCACACTCTTAGAAACACTTATACGATTAATTTGTACACCACTGGATGTAGTATGCATTACTGAAACTTGGTTTCCTACCCAAAACTATACTATTCAAATCAGTGGCAGCTGAGCCGCCCGGGCCCGGTCAATAATTTCAATAATTTTAGCCAAGATTTTTTTTTTTTTTTTTAAACATATGTGCGATTTTTTGTTGTGATGTGCCTTAGAAAGTTCTTCCAGGTAAGTTGTCAAATGATCCTAATCCCAAACAAAGCTTCTTAGGCATTGTTTTTCTTCTGTTTGTTCCGGGAAGTGGGAAGGGATTGCACCACAATTCGAAATTTTGGGCCCGGTCAACAAACTTTACTTTCCGCCACCCCTTATGATTCAAATTAATAACTTCCAGTACTTTAATCTCAACTGAGAATATTCAAGGGAAGGAGGGGTAGCAATCTATGTCAAGAACCAACATCAAAATTTCTCTTTAATTAATGAGTTCACATTTCTGAATAAAAATATTGAAATACAGTTCAAAATGAATTTTATATTATTACCACATGTTACAGACCAGCTTATTCAGATTACAAGGAATTTCTAGTGATATTAAATAACCTATTTGAATTTGCAGATCTTACAAATAAAAAAACATTTATATTAGAAGATTTTAATAACAATATTTCTTGTAATAACACAATAACTAAACAATTTAACCAACTATTAACTACATCTGGGTTTTTCAATACAATTACTTCCTCAACTAGAATCACCCCTAATACTACAATTGATTTATCCATAACTAATGCTCCAACTCAAGTTATAACAACAGGGATATTGCAACGTGACACACAGTTATCACTTACCATTTTTTTTAATATACTGTAAGGGAAATCAAATCCAAACCCACCTAAGCTTCACAACAGTCAACAAATAAATAAATTAAACCTTGATAAATTTAAAACACTTTTGAGTGCTTTAACATGGGAAGAACTTGAAATGTATGAATCCCCAAACTTAGCTTATAATGGGTTTTACACAACTTTAAAAGAAATCTATGATAAAGTTTTCCCGATTACTTTAAATAATATAAGATGGAGAAAAAAATTAGCCGTCCCGGTGGCGCAGTGGTCTAAGGCGCTGGCCTCTGATCATTCGTCCGTAAGGGGTCCGGGTTCGAATCCCGGTCAGGCATGGATGTTGTGTTTGTCTTACGGCACTGGCTCGCTCCTTTCCCTGGAACCAGTGACCCTAAATCAGGGACGGGCGACTGCTTATAGCCCATTGAGTTGCTCACTGTAGTCGTTAAACCTTCAATCAAAAAAAAAAAAAAATTTGCAAACCTTGAATTACTTCACATACTCAAAATTTATAAAAGCTATTCCACATATTCTTAAACTCATTCAGCTAATAATCCTTCAGACATACAAATAAAGTGCACCTTTCTAATTCATTTGTTTTCATAGAAATTAAATATTCAGAACTTCTGCTGATACTAAAACAAATACCGGTCCTGGCCATGATGAAATACACCCTGCTACAATAAAACATGTTGCCGAAAAAATTATAAAACCATTATTCATAATTTTTAATCTGGTATTCCGCACAGGAATGTTTTCGGGTGCACTTAAAATAACTAAGATAAATTAGGTTTAAAAATGATGCTAATAATTATCGGTCTATTGCAGACTTATCCATATTTGCCAAAATTTTAGAAAAATTAATATACACAAGACATAACATTTACACTAAAATAAAATATAATAAAAAAATTCAATTGAGTTTCCAACCCCATAAATCTACTGAAATCGCATTGCTTCGTTTGCAAAACATTATTAAAAAAATTAGCACTTAATACTATGACGCTTGCTGTTTTTTTAGATGTAACAAAAGCATTTGACACAATAAATCATGAAATCCTACTTCAGAAATTACATATTCTGAAAATAAGGGGAATGCCTCATTCTTTACTTAAAAACTATTTAATAAAAAAACAATACACACAAATTAATCAGTTTCAATCTACTTTACTACAATCGCATTATGGCGTCCCATAGGGATCAATTTTGGTTACCTTGTTATTCAATTTATACATTAATAATATGTTTAGCATAACATCAGAAAATGATGTCATGCTATATGCAGATGACACCACATTACTTTTAAGGGGACACAATTTAAATGACATTATTACTAAAGCTAATGCTAACAAGTATACTCAAATTGGCTAGCTACTAATGAATTGATAATTAACACTTATAAAACTAAAGCTATGGTCTTCTCTAGAGATCTGAATGGGGCCATACCATAAATTTATTATTAGAAAATAAAATAATTGATATAGTACCAAAAAAAATATTGTAACTATTTGGGAGTGCATTTTACCCCTGATTTACGATGGACTAAACATCCTATAGCTCATCCGAATGGATTCGGAATATTAACAATACATCCACTTTTCTATTATAATCTTGGTAAAATGTTTCTGAGACTTAAGAACAATTTGCATACAGATTTAATTGAAATTAATTGCAATAGACTATAGACACAACTACCAAACAAGAAATAGATTACTGCTTCACCCAATACAGCCTAAAACTAAGCTATTAAAACAAAGTTTAAACTATCCTGGACCAGATTATTGGAATTCATTGCCCTTGGATTTAACAAATATTAACAACCAAAATCTCCTTTAAAAAATACTTAAAAAACACCTACTGAGTTAAGAAAATAATTAGATATCTTCCTTTATTAAATCCAAATAATAATCCTAAATATTTACAAAAATAATTTATGATAAGGCTAAAATACTTTTGAGGGAACTAAGGCCTATGTCAATATTTCTAAGAGGCATTTTCTCTTGTTCCCTTTGAGCTTTGCTATTCAACAGCCTTTGTATGTATAACTTATTGTAATATTCTTACGTTATGTAACAGCACAAACAAATAAATATAAATAAATAAAAAAGAAATACCTAAGTAAAGCAATGCATTCATACTGTATTTGAAAGCTAAATGCAAGAAATATGAAGAATAATATCCCCCATATTTTCTGAAAACTCCTGAACTTTATTCTAGCTGCCATGGGATTATTCCATAAAAGGCAGTTAAATCCTTTCCCAAAGGGAAGAAAACTTTTGGCAATAAATTTGTTTTGATTTGTAACGTTTTTTTCAAAGTTAATGAATTGTTACACGATGTTTTAATATTTTGATTTGCTCAAAGAATTACCAGTCCTTTGAAAAATCTCAATCTAAGATTTAAAAGAAAATGCTATAAAAACTGAATTTTTAAAAGGTTTTCTATGATATTGGGATATAAATTTAGTGTCAATAACAGCATGAGAAGGTAAACTGTATAGTTACTGCTGATACTAACCATGTACCCTACAAGTATATGGATTTACAATATATAGTTTGGATGCAAACATGGTGACTGTAAGTGGCCAAGGTCGCTTCAACAAATCCAGATGCTCACAAGATTGGTGGTTCTTAAAAATCACCTCGTGGGCATTTAAACTTTGCACAAAGTTAGATTTATCAGTTTCTTTAACAACAAGAACTATTTCCTTCCCTTTTACTAAAATTTCGTCAACAACAAAAAACTTCCCTGCTCCTTCATTTGATGCAACAGCTACATTTGGTCTTAATCGACATCCATGGAATGTGACTTCTTTCGCAAGCCAAATGTTTTCATGGCCACTGCTGAAAGCAGCAATGACATCTTGCTGCACATTTGAAGGATGTGCAGTCAGGTTCAGTTTACTCTTTATTAAAATTTCATGGCCTGCATACAAAAAATTTGGGTTTCTCTCACCCATTCTACCTAGCTGATGATAGCACATCCACATCTGGTGGAAATGGGAAATGCTATAAGCTATATTTTTAAAACTACCCTATTTTTTCCCCTTGAACACACTAAAATGGGCCTCCCAGCGCATACACCACTGATGGCGCAGAGGACCGAATCTTCTTATTTGCCTGGGAAAATGAACTAAGAAATGAAATTTTGGGGTCAGTGCAACTCCAGGGTACTGTTCAATGAATGCACAATGGTGTAGGGCAATCAAATTTCTTAGCTCTTCTTCGGTCTCTTCTTCAGCGTAAGGTGAGGTACAAATGTTTGTTATCTGTATTAGGCGAATGAAGTTAACAAATTTTGGGTTGCTCACATCTATCTTTTTGGATAGCACAAATGGCAGGACTGTTAAAAGAACGAGAACTGTGGATGCTGAAATGTTAATTTTGCCAGCATCCTTAAGAACGGCTGCATCAAATGAAGGGAGTTTACTGGCAGTTTGTAAATAATTGTAAATCCATGCACTGAGTTCTACATTAAGCCATTGCAAAGAAAAAGTTTTTCAGTTATAATGAAATGAGCCAAGAGTGCTCTAAGCTCGACTAGAACCACCCATTCCAGCAAAATATGCATGGGGTCATGAACTGCAAGTTCTAGTTGAACTCCTGTGATATCAAAAAGAGGAGACCTGTTATTGATTCCATATCTCTTACTGAGATGTGCCTTTGAATGTTTTGATGCTTCTTCTAGAATATCACATCTTGCTATATGCTCATCTGTGCTTTGGAGAGGAAAGGCATCATCAGTAAAATCCTGAAATATTTGAGGCCGAATTCCTTCATATGATCGGCAGCATTTATAGGCATTTGCCACACTTTCTTTAAAACCCCATAGGGAGTTAGAAGCAGGGGTGTCAGCTGGTGTGCCCCGAAGAATGGCTTTAAAAAAAGTTTGTTGACACCTACATCGAACCAACAACCATCACTTAAATGTATCCATTCCTTGCATAAAGTCAAGTAGAATGTTTCTCAAACCACTTTTCTTCACATATGTAGTTTTGCATACTGCTACAAGCTGTTTAACATGCAGTGATGATCGAAACTGTGGTGGAATATTAGCAATCTCATAGCTAACAACAGTTAGTTTATGAATCTTTCGGCACATTCCAATAGGGTTCACAGTTTCAATGTCATCAATATTGAGCACAATTTGCAGCAAATTTTCAGTTTCATTTTGTAGGTAATACTCTCCATCACACCAGTCCCTCATGACACCATCAGTACTTCTATGGGAACATGTAGCCCAATACAGTACTTCAGGCATTGCCAGTAAATGTTGCAAACTATCTAGGAAAGGTACATAGTATGCATAGTTGTTAACATATGTCACCCTGTTATTTATACGTTTAATGTCTCTGCTGACAAACTGCATTTGGGGAAGCAGCAATTTAAAATTTTGAGAATAAAATTTTTCCTCTTTTTAGCAGAGCTGAATTTATTGCTGCTGTTGAAATAAACAGCAGATAATTGATCTTCAAGGTCCAGATCATCTTGCATCCCTCTTTCTTTGAGTATTTTACTTAATGCAGCCTTAATCTGATTCTTTTGGGTTTCAAGCAAAATATCAACTTCTTCCGTAATAGCATTTAGTGTGCTCTGAGAGAGGCCATGTTTAGCTTTTAATTTTAACAAAAAGGAAGCTAAGGCAAATTCCTGATTATTTTCTGTAACATTTTCTGAATGTTGTCGATAATAACAGAAACCTGCATCAGAATCGAAAGCATCATCATTAAGATTACTGGTACTAGAACTTGCATCCTGTATGCCATCTGGGAATTCCATGTTATGGAATTTGCTGTGATGCATCCTGTATGCATGCCAACTTTTCGACGTGTATGGGCAAAAAGTGCACTGAGCAAGAAAATGTGGATCATTCTTATGGTACCTAACAAAATGCAGCTTTAATTCGTTAAAATTACCTGTGCTGAAATAGCACATTGAACAGGAATGCATGTTAGATGCCACGAAAACAGATCACACGTTAGGTACAAACTTAGGAAAAAGAGAAAATGAAATAATGCTATGATACTACTCACAGACAATGATGGCACTGGGGAAGAGAGATGTGTATATATTGAAGGTACAGCAGCTCTGATGTTTGTGAAGGAAAAGAAATCTGGGTGTAGCAGTCAGCACTGCTATAAAAGACAGGGGCTGGTATAGGATATATACAAGCAACTAAAGATACAAAGAAAGGGCACTTACTTGATGAGATCCCATGTGTCTATGCCGCTTGATTATAAAGGTGCCGCACAAGCCGAACTTGTCTCCAAAACAAAATTCCCGCTTCAATGATGGCGCCGTGCAAGGACAAGTACAATAACAGCCAACCGAGGTGTTCGACGAGCAGACAGCAGAGGCGCTTTGATGACAACAGGACAGCTCCCACGGGATAGCGAGGAGGTATGAGAAGTGCCTTTTGGGCTGCCGCTAGCTGGTGACCTGTATGTCACCTGATGTCCAGAACACTAGAGCAAGCCGGAAACTTGAGATTATTTTAGTGGGAAACTGAATGTGTGAGTGAGCCCATGTAGTAAACAAATTGATTAAAAGAAAAGAGATGCCGACGACCCACGCTTCTAAGGTTTTTCTATCGAACTCAATTCGACTTAGTTTTCGTTGCTGTTTCTTGATAAGCGAAATATTTATCGAATGAGTCTCATACGTCACGAAAACTAAAAAGCAATATTTAACGTAAAAGGCCGAATAACGCTAAATTTGATTAATCTTACACACCTGCAAACAACTTCATATTCTTTTATTCGTTTTGTTCAATTTCAAAATCCTTAAGTGCTTTGTAAGGTAGCACTGATATTATTTTCCGGTAAACCAAAGGAAGATGCAGTAAAACAGCACTTATAAAACGTTTCTAAAAATGCTTTGAGATGCGTACATCGTAACGAAAATAAGATATTTAAAAAATGAACATTTTCCTTTTAATTTATTGCTTTAGTCAGTTTAAAGCGGTTGCGGCAGACAGTAAACAAGCGAATAAGATGCTCAAAAAAAAAAAAAAAAGAGAGAAAAACTTTGATGCTGAATAAACTTATCCCTATGACTTTGAAAAAATGTATTTATGTATTAATAAAATATAAATTTTAAAGGTGCTTACGAATACCCCGAATCTGTGTAAATGGGTGAGCTGGGCTACTGGAAGAATGGATATAGTGCATTAGGGCATTTATTCGCCCTTGTATATTTGAAAGTGAAAGACCATTTTGTTTTCAGATTGTTGTAGAGAGGAGTCATATATACACAAATTTGACAAAGAAATATTTCACAACGGTGCGTTTGTTCAATCATCTCAGTTGCTGATTTGCTAAATTATATATGAAGCTGTGATTTCGTTGCAGGATCGGCTGGACAATCCCGGCCCCGCGCTTTCATAGGCCCCGCAGTTTTGGAAATAAAAACAAATTATTTTCCGTAGAATCTTTTACACTTATTATTCGCTTACGTTTTGGTGCCCGAGGCCCTTAAATTTTTTTTTATTGTTTTGTTTTTGATCCCTACACTTTCAAATATGTTTCACCCTTCGTCGTACAGATACTGAGATTTGCAGCTTTCAAAAAAATATTGTAACCACCTTAATCTTTTCTTTTTTATTTTCAACATTCAAGAAATAAATTAAATTTCATCTTTTTGCTGCTACCTGCTTTCATATAACCAACGGTTTGTATGTAAACCAGGTATTTCAATTATATAAATAAATAAAAAGAACAATATCAGAGTTATTTTGGGGTTATATATGAGGACAGTTCTTCAGATTATTCAGTGACTTTAAAAACAGTACGGGGAAATAAAAAATATTTTTTATATTGGCAGTATGAAATAAAGCAAAAAGTCACTAGTTTGTCAGTTCCTCCACCTTGAATCAAAAAATCACAATCACGTGTATCGGGGGGGGGAAGCTATTTATGCGAATTTATTTTAGTGACATCCTCATTGTTCGCTAGACAAAGGTACTCGCTATGCAAAAACTTTTACTACGCAGATTAGTTGAAGTTATTTTTTAATCATTTGGTGATGAAGTTTTTATAAGAATCACAATACAAACTCAACCTCACTCGTCGGAAGGTATAGATTTTGAGTACTTTTTCTTCATTAAAATATAAGTTTTATTTTCTAAGCCTCGCAATGAAATTTTGTTCCGAAGCCCTGTAATGTATTTCGCTCAGGCAGGGACGCGCCAAGCGGGGGTTCAAAGGGTGCGAAGCACCCGGGCGCCAGCTTCCGGTGGCGGCAGGACGCCTCAATCTAATTTTTCGGTAGATAAATAAATATAAGTGACGTGAGAGAAGTTAAGAAATCGTGATGGTATGTGGCACGTTTGTGTTTTTAGTAAAAATAATTCGTTTATAATTCAACAGAAGTCGTCTTGAAAACAGAGAAAATGTTTTACTGTTTTGTTTAATAACATATACCGCGGGCAAAGGATTACAAATTATTTGCCTGCGGTATCTGTTTTTTTTTTTTTTTTTTTTTTTTAATCTTGAAGATTTCAGCGTTTATGATATGCTTGGCCAGCGCTATGACAATGGGGCCATTGTGAAGGAAAAACACAATGGCCTTCAAAAAACATAATTTTTCGACTTATGTCCTTACGCATTTTATAAACTTTAAGCGGCTCATACTTTAAATCTGGTCGGAAATTACGGCGAAAAAATTTCCCTACAGATTGTGAACATTTTCAGCATTGTTCAAGAAATATATTCTTTCTTTTCTGAACAACCTTACCGATGGAAAATTTTAAAGAAAGAGCTTCCAGCGTTGACGGTAAAACCGTGCTCTGAAACAAGGTGGGAAAATAGGATCGATGAAATAAGGGTAACGAGGACTGGGGTACAATTTCGATGTAATCCACAATATATTGTATTAGATTTTTTTGTTAGAATAGTTAAAGAGACGCCCGTCAGGTTCAATGTTATATATATCGTCGTCGTCAACCACAATTCTCTGCTGGAAGAAGGTCTCCCCAAGTTTCTTCCTCAACGGTCTATCTTGCGCCAGTCTCCTCCATGTCACTCCCGCATACTTTCGAATTTCATTCACCCATCTCCAACGTGGCCTTCATTTGGGTTTTTTCGTATCCCTTGGAATCCAGTCTAAAATTTATTTTGGTTGTCCATCGGTGGTCCGTTCTCCTGGCAATATGTCCAGCCCATTGCTATTTCCGGGAATTTAGATGTCTTCCACTCTTGTCATTTTCCTTTATAACGAAGTGAATTTCTCCGTCATTTCTGGTCTACGCCGGGATTCGAACCCGGGTCCACTCACTCCGGAATAAGTTGCTCTACCAATTAAGCTACGCGGACATTGATTCTAATTGCTATCTGCCTTTATGTCGTGTGCGTCCTTCTGGCAGGTACGTCACATCTCCTGGTACGTTACATCATCTCCCCCTTATTTTTCTTTCGAAGTGCTGCTCATATTTTTCCTATCTCGCGGTGTGGAAATAACATCACACCAATGCGAGATTTTGAACGGTCGGGTCATCCGGATAGTTCGGGCGCCATTATAACGAAGTAAATTTCTCCGTCATTTTTGGTCTACGCCGGGATTCGAACCCGAGTACGCTTATTCCGGAACAAGCAGCTCTACCAACTGAGCTACGCAGACATGCATTCTGATTGCTATCTGCCTTTATGTCATGTGCGTCCTTCTGGCAGGTACGTCACATCTCCTGGTACGTTACACCTTATCCACGAGTTCCTCTTCTTACTTTGCTTCGTTGCGCGTGTGTGTGTGCGCGCGCCCTCCCGCCATCGGGAAGCTGTAACATGTTTATCATCGTACATAACGAAACTTTTTTTTACCGGTAAAGCGGACTTTTTTGTAAATTGACAGAGAGAGAGAAAGGAAGCTGACTTCATGGAAGCGTCACCTGAACTAGAGTTTTACATATTTTTTTCCTTCAGTTTTATATGAGACAATTGTGTTTTATGAAAAAGCTTAATTTACCAGAAATAGAAAATAATGTTGCTAAAGATATGTATTTTTCACTGTAGAAATCAATACAAATTGGAAAATATTATCGTACAAGGGGCGGCAAATCTGGGCTTGCACCCTGGCGGCAAATGCCCTTGGCGCGCTCCTGCGCCCAGGACCCCGTAAAAGTATCCATCCGGCCATGCTTCATTGTGTTTCAATCAGAGCAACAATTTCTGATATGGAAAATTCCAAGAGGTAAATAATTCCTCAAAACGAGAGCAAATATTAGACATAACGATTCGGAACACATTAAGAACACATTCATAATGTGTTTCCGAATGCGTTCTGAATGTGTTGCGAATACGTTCTGAATGGGCATTGAATGTGTTCCATGCTGAAGTACAAAGCGTTCCGAATGTGTTCTGGAAAAAAATATGTTCTAAAAATTAACTCTATAACACATTTTACGCGTGGAGAACACATTAGGAACGCATTCGGATCACATTTGGAACACATTTGTCATCAGCGGAACGGAATAGAACAGATCCGGAACACGTTAGGCACGCATTTTTTAAAAAAAGCGTTCCCAATGTGTTCCAAATATGTGCTGAGGGTTTGCAGTGTAGTTGTGGTTAGTAATCAGATTTAAGGCGGCGATAATTTTCTTTGTTTGGGTTGGTGTGAATTCACTGGAAGTGACGATTATTTCTTCAAGGTTTGCGACAGCCTCTGGTATAGGTATAGATGGATATAAAGACACTATGTCGAAACTTCCCGTTATATCATTATCAAATATATTTAACCTTCTTGCGCGCTCCACAAATTCTTTTGTTGACTTGATTACGTATTCAGAGTTTTTTAAACGTTCAGAGAAGAATTTAGCTACGGATTTTTCTAATATGTACGTAGGAGCTTTGTTTTTTGCAACTATTGGTCTAAGGGTAGATACTGGTTTATGATACTTTAGTCGTCCAAAGAGTGGTGGAATTATAGGGCCCGGTGGAAGCTTCGCTGACATTCTAATAATTTCCGGTAGATCCCTGGCCAGAGCTTGAACTTTCCGTATTATGCTGTTTAGAGGATTCTTCGACTGCGGAATTGAGTACGATTGATCAGAAATTTCCTTAAGCATTCTAATATAATCAGACCTGCTCATAATGGCAATCTGGTTCGACTGGTCAGTTAGGGTAATCGATATTCTAGGGTCATTGCGTAGGTTCTCCAAAACTTTCTTAATCTGTCTGTCACTTTCCTTAAAGTTCTTTTTTTCAATATTCCTCCTGTTAAAATTCAATACACTGTTTCTTAACTTCGATACCGCTAAACATCTGGTCATATCACGATCTTCTGCTGGAACTTTCTACTTTCTACTTCTGATATTAACTGCTTGATTTTAGGCTTCGATGGGGGGCAATATTTTGGCCCATGCTCCAAAACGTTTACTTGTTCATCCGTCATAGTTACTGTTGATTGATTTATGAAGGGGACTCTGTAATTATTAGTTCGAATCTGGGTGGATTTCATACGCTATATGCATTTCATTATTATTCAACTCTGGTGTATTTAAAATAAAGGCCACATGAAGAATTATTTCTCAGAACTTCGCACAGATTATTTTCAGCATATTCTAACACATTATTCAGTCGTCATCGTTAAACTAATTTGTTCCTGCAACGTTAAATCAGGCAATCTACCGACCAGATATACAGCTGGTTGTGTTGTTTTTTCACAGGGTGCCATGACGGATGAACTGGAATTGAGCAAATAAACTGATTAAAAATATTCTGTTTCTAAAAGTGATTGAGAATGAGAAGTGATGGAGGTATTAAATGAAAGGCTTGACAGCTAGCAGGGTTCTGCATAGAAGGTCTAGAGAATTTTAGGAAGGGAGTGTCTGACCCCAGATCTTAAACAAGCCTTAGAAATAGGAAGCTAGGAGATTTGGGCTAGAGTGCCCGATAGGAAAGTCACACGGAAGCGAGGTAGAAAGGGAGAGGAGGACGCCCTTATTTGTTACCGGGGCCAGTACCCGGGGTCTGACGGCTTAACGTGCCCATCCAACGCACGGCGGGTATTTAGTGGTTCGAACGTTTGTACCTGCCCAGGATCGAACCCGAGGTCTTCTCCTTGGCACCCGCGGCCATGAAGAGTTCTGCATAAGAGTAACGCGCTCTTTTAACTTCAGTAGTGAATTCAATGGGGGAGGCTAGAGCGACCTCCCCCATGTAAGCTTTTGGGGTTCATGGGATCCCCTGTTTAACGTAGCATATTTTTCTCACTTTCTGGAATAAAATTCCTTACCCGGAAGTAATCTAAATGAGAAAGTACGCAAATGAATGATATACGCAGAAGCAGCACACTTGAGGAAGCCTCTTGCTCAGCATGTTCTAAAAAAAAGGGTAGCTGCGGGTCAACAGTATTTCTATGAGAGACAATTCCGCTGACGTAAAAACGGAAGTTGACCTTCTGTGCACTTTCCACATGTCATCTCAGAGAGGAAATTTAGTATAAATTTTTCGTAATCCCTCCGACTTAACACAAAATTATTGAGGGGGGGAGACGTGAGAGGGGCACCTATCTTCTATTAAAAAAGAGTTTCCTGCAATCCAGATTCCTCTTCAAATGAGCAATGCTGAATATGGGAAAAACGTTTTTACTTATTTTGTTATTTAATAATATTTTGGAAATAAATCGCTTTGGCCTCATAAGGTGGAGTTCAACAACAATTTTATTCATGAAAGCAGATACAGGCTCACCACATGTGGTGAAAGCAAGAAGAATAACAATGAGTGATCATACGTTTTTTGAAAATAGTGTTTTATTCAGTTTCATATTTTTAATACGAAACTTTTTTACAATGTGCATCAATATACAATTCAGTCAATCACTCTTGCACCTTTATTATTTACGATTTTTAATGCACTTTCCCGCATTTCGCCGTCTGAGCTATAATCAAATCTGGTGTTGGTCGACCTAAGGACTTTACTTCAATTTTTCCCTCTAAAGTTCTTGAAGAAAATGGTAGTTTCAACAAAGAATCTACTGAATTAATCGCAGTCTCCGTTCATGAAATTAAAAGATTACGAAAACCACAGAATAAAGAAAAAAATATTAAAAGCACAGATAGATTTTAACTGACTGATGAAGCAAACGTTATGAGAGCACAGAAACAAACAAACAATCAGATAAGTTTTCTCTCTCTATTCTATTGGTCAACTGCCCTGCTCCCAGTTCTGATAGGAGAAAGAGGGGGATGGGGGTCTTATATCGTCCTGAGAGAAATACAGCATGCTGGAAACCCTTGTGGCCGGCTTGACAAAAGGACCCCCAAGAGGTCTGTGGTGTAGGAGACAGGAATGACACGCTGTTCGGGCCGTGCTACTTGGTTTGCAGTACGAAAGACTGAATGCGTAAGACGGCAGCAGAACCATGCTGTTATTCCCGTGTGCTAACCGACACCCAGACCGAATGACGTACAGGCGCCTTGTTTACGGCCAGTCTAAAAATCGAATTTTGTGCTGGCAGCAAATCATATGCACGTAGTCACCAGCAGCCACTGGGCACAACATATTATAAGCAAATTCTGTAAATTGACAAATGACAAAGTATGGTGACAAAAATTGTAGCAGAAACTGGTGTAAAGTTTCAATTCCACTTTTAATCAGACTGTAAGGATTGACTCCAAAAAAAAAAAAAATTAATGTAAGTACATTGCCGTCTATGCACGATGAAATACAACTATTTTATCGTGCATAGACGGCAATGTACTTACATTAATTTTCAACCTCCTGCACGAAGTGTTTTTTACGGAATCAGGATTGACCCCGCTTGTCCTGACCTAGTTATGTCGCTGCTGCTATCATGTGAATAAAATGGGATTAGAAAAGCTGGTTTTACAAGACACGCTTATTCATTATTTCATGGGGGGGGGGTCCACGGAATCAGACCCCCGATTGAGGGTGGATTGAGTACCGATTTAAAGCGATATATATGCACAAACGAGGCTTTCACCATTGAACCAAATTCATGGACCCCCCTTCCTTAAGAAATTTCTGGCTATGCCACTGATCCACTTCATCAATGTTCAAGATCTTTCGGGGAACTGTGAGTGGAGTGGAATCTGTGTTGATGAGTGAAAACAGATCCCACATTCCATTTAGCATAAAAGTCAGTCCTATATGCTTAGTGACCATTCTTACGAAAGTTTCTGAGTTTTTTTCCTTGACAAAGGGTATCCCATTTGTAATTTCAGCTATTTTTCCTTCATCAGGGCAACAAAAAAATCCCTAAACATTAAATTACATAAACAAATAAATAATAAATACACTGTTGACATGGATTAGGAACATAAAATAGAAGTCATCGCACTTTCCACGTTTGTAAGTGAGTCAGGGGAAAATTCTCATTGGCCACTACCGGGAATCAAACCCAAGGTCTTTTAGTTACGCTGCCAGACATGCTTCCACTGCACCACGGCGGCCTCAAAATTCTCCACACTGCTCAGTCTGAAGAATTTTGAGGCTGCTGTGGTGCAGTAGAAGCATGTCTGGCCCATAACTGGAAAATCCTGGGCTCAGTCTGGAGAATTTTGAGGCTGCTGTGGTGCAGTGGAAGCATGTCCGGCGCGTAACTGGAAAACCCTCGGTTCGATTCCCAGTGGTAGCCAATGAGAATTTTTCCGTGGCTCACTTATAAACGTGGAAAGAGCGATGACTTCAATTTGATTCAATTTCATCTTGAGAGATATAATAGATTTTGATTTATGGTGGCAACTAACCATACACCCAGACACAGATTTTCTTTATGTATATTATTTTTTATACAGAAATAGTAAAATAATGTTCTAGGAAGCCTGAAATGTGTACTGTAAACTCCAACAAAAACGAGAGGGGTAATAGTACACATCAAGACGAACAGTATTTGCAATCGAACCAAGAGCCACATTCCACTCCTAGTGCCAGAAAAGGTTAAAGTTACATGTCCACGTTGAGTCTTCGTGTTTACCTGGGAAGACATTTTCAACAGTCCGAACCTTCACACTTGGGCTCAAGAAAATCCACACATCAACGACCCTCGTAAACACCAGCAGAGATTTGGAGTCAACATCTGGGCAAGCATCCTTGTCTGGTGGTACCTTACCTCTTGCCAGAACATATGACCGAAGCAGCGTGCCATGTGTTCCTGGAGCAAGCGCTTCCCGGTCTGTTGCAGGATGTTCTGCTCACCACACGGAAGGACATGTGGTTTATGTATGATGGGGCCCCAGCACATATTGGCACCGAGGTTCGATACTTCCTGAATGCGACATATCCAGGGCAGTGGATTGGACGCGGTGAACCTGTGACTAGGCCTCGATGTTCCCCGGACCTTAATCCACTGGACACATGAAAACATTGGTGTACGAGACACTTGTGGACTCCCTGGAAGATCTCGTCGTGCGAATCGCTGTTGCTGCAGACAAGATCAACACTACACCAAGAGGGTGCGAGAGTCCTTCATTCGCCGGTGTGGGCTATGCAATGACACCCTGGATGCCAATTTGAGCAGCTCCTTTGAGTCTTTCTCTGATGAGACTGGAATTGTACTACTCATAAATTAGCTATGTCTCTTTGTTTTCACTGTTGAAGGCTCAACGTGAATATGAAGCTTTACTCTTTTCTGGCACTAGGAGTGGAATGCGGCCCTAAGTTCCATTGCAAATATTGTTTGTCTTGATATGTACTATCACCCCTCTTGTTTTGCTGAAAGAGTTTGCAATCACCCTGTATTTCTGTTGAGATTTCGAAGATGATTTTGTTGTTTTTTGTGGTTACATTACTCATACATAAATATGAAAAAGAAAAAAATGAGAATGGGGGGCAGGGGTTAGTATGCAGCAAAAAAAAAAAAAAAGATGTTTTTCAAAGATAGCTGGTGCTCCAAAACTCAGAGCCGGGGATGGCTTAGTTTTTAGCAAGTCAGACTATGATGTTAAAAAGAATGCGTACCCTCCGATAGCTGCATCTGTACCTCACATTTTCGGCAAGCTAAAAACCCACAAGTTAAACAAACCAATAAGACCCATTGTTAATAAAAATAAAGCCCCAACAATCAGATTGGAAAAAAGCCTTTATAATCACTTGAAAGTATATTATAGTAATCATAAATATACAGTGAAGAATTCAACTGAAGTAATCGACAAGATTAAAGCTATTGATGGTACCAGATATTTGATATATAGTATGGATGTAATTTCATTATACCCAAACACTCCCACACATGAAGCTATTAAATTAATTGAAGAAAGATTAGGAGAAGCAAAAATCGAATCTTCGAAAATTGAAAGCATTGTATGTGCACTCAAGCTAATAACCGAGAATAATTACTTCACTTTCAATGATACTATTTATAAACAAATATACGGCACACCAATGGGATCACCAATATCTGGTTTGCTTGCCGAGGTCATTATGCAGGATATTGAAAAGAAAATATTCACCGGCAGATCTAGTAACTTACCTATACTATACTTACGATATGTTGATGATATACATGTATTGATCTTCTGGCCGCACTCTGAAAATGATATGGAGCTCTTCATAAACAACTTCAATACTATGTATGCAACTATTCAAGTAACATATGAAAAAGAAATAGACAACAAACTAAACTTTCTTGACATTTCTTTATTTAAGCATCAAAATAAAATCAAACTCAGTGCATACTGGAAACCTACTTACATTCCTGCTATAATTCCCAATGAATCCAGTCACCCATGGAAGTATAAGATTTCAGCTTTCAGATCATTCATAAATAGAGCCATAACACATTCATCAATTAAAAAAGCACTAACTGAAGAAATAAAATGGATTAAAGACACTGCTAAATGTTTTGGATATCCCGGAAGATTGATTGAGTCATTATATCACAACATAAGAAAAGCAGATATATCTAAACACAACAATAATACAACTAAAAGAAATACGCTATTTTGCGGAAGTATTCCATATTTACCTCCACTGGGCAATATTATAAGAAAAGAATGCCAGGATTGCATTATGGAAATTACTGAAATAGTTACTGATAATTCTAAATTACTAACAAATAATGATCACGATAAAAATCCATTAAATAAAGCAGTTGTGTATACTTGATTCCTACAATAGACCCAAAGGAAAATAAACAAGACAAATACTACATTGGCAGTACTAAAAAAAGATTTAAAACCAGGTTGAATGAGCATTACAGTAATTGGATTAAAAAAGAGGAAAAAACCTCACTTATACAGCATTGTATGGTAAATGAGTTAATACCCGATTGGGAAAATAGGAAAAATTTTAACTTCCCACAATAAACATAATCAAATTTTGTGGTCTGAAGCTATAGCAATTGAAAAAACCCAAGGCTGTAATTGCAATACATCTACTCCAAAAGATATCCCATATCCGTGGAAATATTTAATACAACAAGAAAAGAATACAAAGTATAAAAACAAAAAGAGAAACAAAAGAAATAGCATATACATAAAAAATAAGAACAGCTGCAGCAATTCCGAAATTAACCCAATAGATGGCGTGGATGTGACTCACACGTGAATACACATCTATGTAATGACGACGGAAGACGTCGACATGGAGCAACTATGATGAGGCTAAGACCGAGGTGCCCTAGATATATAACAACTTTGAACATTGATCCAAGATGCATACCGTTGATAATGGCCGAAAGTCAGTCGTGCCGAAACATGTCCGGTGGTTTGTGTGGCATCGTGTGCGTATTGTAGAGGTTGTCTGGCATTGTTCAGAGATTGATGAGATTTTATTTAATGTCTGTTTGTATAATCCTTGATTATGTCCATTCCTTCTTTTAAAGATTTACGGCACATGTTGATGGTAAAAGATTTTTTAATTGCATTGTATATAGTTCTTTCACGCATTCTTTGTATGGTATCCATAGTCGTGTTTTATTTGATCTTCAACTCTGGTAGCAATTTCAATTAGGCCTATTTGCAACAGGAATATTCTATGTGTCCAAGACACGCTATATGCATACTTCAATTTCAAGATACTAGATGAAGAATCCTATTATGAAAAACCTCTACAAGGTGAGTGCTGGATGACGTAATAACTTAAACATATAATAATATTCCAAGTCATATATGATGAATGAATGCAAAGATGATTTTGCTGCAAGTATGCACACGACACATAGAACATGTATAACGTGTGAAACAGATGTACATATAATGTGTAGCTATTATATAATTATATATTACCACGTAAAATATATTTTGGGTAGTTCTTACTATCCAAAATCCATTACTAAATACATTATGATATACCTGCAGCTTTTCAAACCTTTCCTGAATGGAATTTAAGGCTGTATCAACAATCATTCAATAAAATTGTATTCTGAACAATTCTTGTGTATTTGTGATAGATTCATCAGGACTTTCATAATTAGAAAGGCGATTTATAGTCCTACTCCTTACAACTGGAAATTCTGCCTCCGCATTTACTTCTGCAGCTAAAGCTTCTGCATCCCTAATATATTTACTAAATGCCTCATCAGTAACAGGCTCACTCAAAACATTAAGAGATTCATTTATGTTGGATTGAGAGCACTGAAACAGTTTACTTACAACATTAATTTTTGACAGAAAATTGTTCCATATAATGATTAAGGATATGAACTTAAAAGGCGTAATCCAATCTAACAAACATGGAGCTGTATGTTTTGTTTTCATGTCTATGGAATTGTTGTCTATTAGATCATTTAAACTTTTAATGACTCCACCTAATTGCAATATCAGAGGGCGCACTGCTTTAATTCTACTCTCCCACCTTATATAACTTACATATTTCAGTGTTAATCTACTAATATTATGCTTTAGTATATCCCACTTGTAAGGGGATACAGAAAAAAAGGTGCACAAATCTTTGATAATGTTAAAACAATTAATTGTTTCAAATGTTATCATTACAACTAAATTTAATGAATGGGATGCACAAGGTACAAAAAAGGCTGTAGGATCTATACTCCTAATTTTCTTCTGCAAGCCATTATCCTTACCCCGCATATTTGCCCCATTATCGTACCCCTGTCCACGCACATCTTGAATATGTAGTTCATAATCTGTTAAGAGTTCACTTAGAAGATAATTGTTCAATGTGACTGGCATCAGGCGTGCAGTCGAGAATTACCGAAAAATATTTTGCTTTCCTTACAAATTCCTTGATTTTTGATTTTATGCCACTTGCTAAAACAGATATGATTTCATTTTGAAAAGCATGGCCTAAGTAATGAGGCATATGACTTTTAGCAGGTTGAGATTTTGTTATGCTATCGACATGTTATGAGAAAACGGGGTCAAATTTTGCTAACATTTCTATAGCCTTTGAATAGTTCCCAGTGTTTGCTTCATATAATTTATCATTTTCACCCCTGAAAGCTAAACACTGCCCTGCTAGAAACTGGACAGTTGCAGTGATTCTCTCAAAAGTGGCTTGCCATCATCTTTTTCAGATTCAAAGTACCGCTGTTGTTCTTTATCAATTGTACAATTGTTGCCGCGGCATGTTTTTATTTCATACAACTTTTTACAATTTTGCATATGTTCTACACATGTTCTACACTCGCTTCATGCAGCGAAAAATGAGTAGTTAAATGTTGCCAATCTGAAAATTCCTGACAATATGTTAGTTTGTTTTGTTTTTAAAGCAAACAACTGGCAACTGGCAACAAAAGCAAAACACACACTTGGATTTTGTGGAATAGATTAACCAAGCCCTTGAACTTTATCACCGTTAGGTAAAACTCGCGTTGCCAACGCGAGTCTAGAGTAAAAATTCTGAAAATGGTGTTTCCCCAAATGTACCACCGAAAGAGGCCACTCGGGCCACCCTTAGAAGTTGGCCACCTGCGTGCATGCATGCACTGCACACCTGCCAGAACTGGCCCTGATCCCAACTAGATATAAATATAAATGCCAATAAACCAGTACCATAAAATACCCATTTGTAACATATGACAAGAGAACAAACAGCATGTAGCATAAATGCCAATTAAAGCAGTACCATAAACTAACCTTACATAACATGTTAAAGTAGGGTGATTCAGTGTCCATCTTTAAAAAAGTTCCAACTTTTCTTCTTTAACAAAAGGCTTTCCACTTTTAACTTCAGCCATTTCCTCCCCATCAGGGTATCACAGAAGCCCTCAGTATTAAATGTCATCTAGATAGCTGTAATAGTTTTTTGAATTACAGTGGCAACAAACTACACACGCATGGAGATTCTACCACCAAAATAGTCAAACCATATTCGAGAAACCCCAAAATGTGTTTTTCTACTAAAATCTGAAAGTCGATTTGTTTTTTCGATTTACATTCTTCTTTATTCATTAGTGGCAGAGTAAAAAGCATGGGGGTTGGAGTGGGGGCAGTGAAGTATTCAGCAAAAAAAAATATAGTATGTGTTTTAAGGTTTTCCGGCAAAGTGAGGGGGGCAGGGCCCAAGTAAATGTAAATCCACCACTGATGATATGTGCATTTAAATTCTGCTGACAAATAAAATGTCACATTCACATAATTACTCATATCAGATGCAATATGAAAAGAAATACAAGGGTAAAATATGTCCCTTTTCAGGCACGTATTCAGGATTTCTGTTTTTTTTTGTTTTTGTTTTTTTTTGTGTCAGAGAGGGGGTCCAGAAAAATTGCATACATAAATGTGTGAGTGTATGCAATATATTGTCTTTCAAATTCCATGAATACATAGAGAGAAAAAGAACTATTCTTCACACCTCTTAAGAGTTGTTTAAAAGTGTACAAAATGACTTCTTACTTTTAATAGTAACCAATCATTATCTATAATTTTTGTGCACTGCTTATCGCTGCTACTAAATGCATCCCACATTCTCCTTTTCTGATGATGTGGTGTCTGCTGAAAATGCCAGATACCACACATGCAATAGCATAAAAAAATTATGCAATAGCATAAAAAAAAATACAAAAAAAAATACTCAGAGGTGAGAGTGTTGTAACTTGAAGCTTCTGGGGCAGTCCTGCACAGCGATTGATAAAGCACTACAGAGTTGGAACTTTTATGGGGAAAGCGTCAGCTATCAGGAGTTGGCTGCATGAAGTGATCTCTTGGACACTAAAACAAGGGGTTTGTATGGCAGTCCCTAACCAAAAATGTCTCATCTTCCCATTCCTTATCTTCCCATGGAGATTGTATGAAGAAGACTTCCTTTTCCTGGATGTCTTCTCCTGTCACAAAATGTGAAACAAGTAACCAGAAATGCACCACTAATTGTTAACACAAATCACTAACTCGTCTTGCATACCACGCGGGTGGGATTACTAAAAATATACTTGGACGTTGAAAAACAAAAAAAAAAAAGGAAAAAACTCAGAACCACAGTGAGACTTTTAAAAATAACTCTTAAAATTTGATATTGGCAGCATGAAAAACTATTTTTTCATTTACTGTTCTGGTTCCCTTTCATGGGTACATGCGACATCAAGTAGTTATTCATGCCAAATTTCCACTCTTTCTTTTCCAACTTTGACTGCACATTCTCCTTCACTGGTGCTCAGAGGCAGGATATTCTTACTATGGTCAACAGCCAAACCTCCTTTCTCCACTCAAAAACTCCAAACTCTCAGATTTCCACCAATAAACACTCCACACATGCATTGCGAAATCACTTCTACTCACCACAAAACTATGAAAAAGAAGTTGAAAGCTTTCCTTCTCGCACAAAGACTTCTCTTTATAGCACTGTTTTACATAACCTGATTACATTTACCTAAAACACTCCCACAACAGCACTTGTTTGTAGGCAATCCATCACCTGGAAGTTTTTAATGGCACCTTAGCATCTTATAGTCACCAAGTGACGAACAAGATTTGATCTGTATGACAAACTACGGTTCCACTACTATGTCCCTGTTTTTTCTTTGGGGAAGGGGGCTTGCTTGTCTTACAGTGTGCTGAGCTTTCTCTAACCCTCTGCTAGCTATGGCCCTGAATATTTGCCATAAATAAATTTTATTTCTTTGGGGAAGGGTGGCTTGCTTTCTTTACAGTGTGCTGGGCTGTCTCTAACCCCCTGCTAGCTACGGCTCTGAATACTTGCCATAAATAAATTGTATTTCTTTGGGGAAGGAGGCTTGCTTGTCTTACAGTGTGCTGAGCTTTCTCTAACCCTCTGCTAGCTACAGCCCTGAATACTTGCCAAAAATAAATTTTATTTCTTTGGGGAAGGGGGCTTGCTTGTCTTACAGTGTGCTGAGCTTTCTCTAACCCTCTGCTAGATACAGTCCTGAATACTTGACATAAATAAATTTTATTTCTTTGGGGAAGGGGGCTTGCTTGTCTTACAGTATGCTGAGCTTTCTGTAATCCCCTGCTAGCTACGGCCCTGAATACTTGACATAAATAAATTTTATTTCTTTGGGGAAGGGGGCTTGATTATCTTACAGTGTGCTGAGCTTTCTCTAACCCCTGCTAGCTACGGCCCTGAATACTTGCCATAAATAAATTTGATTTCTTTGGGGAAGGGGGGCTTGCTTGTCTTACAGTGTGCTGAGCTTTCTCAACCCCTGGCTAGCTACGACCCTGAGTACTTGCCATAAATAAATTTGATTTCTTTGGGGAAGGGGGGCTCGCTTGTCTTACAGTGTTCTGAGCTTTCTCTAACCCCCTGCTAGCTATGGCCCTGAATACTTGCCATAAATAAATTTTATTTCTTTGGGGAAGGGGGCTTGCTTGTCTTACAATATGCTGAGCTTTCTCAAACCTCCTGCTAGATACGGCCCTGAATACTTGCCATAAAGAAATTTTATTTCTTTGGGGAAGGGGGCTTGCTTGTCTTACAGTGTGCTGAGCTTTCTATAACCCCCTGCTAGCTACAGCCCTGAATACTTGCCATAAATAAATTTTATTTCACATAAAGCTATCGGATTGCCAGAAGAAATATACAAAGAAAATCTTTAATTTGCCAGCTGATGAATGCCACAGGCAGGGTCACTTATTACATGACATTTCTGATTATTCCTTCATTCATTCTTTCTTGTATCACATATTTTATGATATTTCTGAATATTCTTTAGTTGTTATTTGCATCACACCTGTTTCATACCACTTCTGATTATTCATTTATTATTTGTCACTCCTGTTTCAGGCCATCTTAAACTAATCTATCATTCTTTCTTCCCCTCTTTCATTATTATATCATATCATTTCTAATTATTCATTCATTCATTCATTATTACATCAAAATGCTATTCCTGATTAATCACATATTCAGTATTCTGCCACACCGGTTTAATGATATTTCTGAAGATATTCACTTAATACTGTATCACACCAGTTTTACATGCCATTTTTTCATTCATTCATTCTGCCATTATCATAACACAACAGTTTCATGCCATTTATGGTTATTCATTAATTGATATTCTGTCTCACAGGTTCCATGCCATTTTTGAATATTCCTTTATTTGTTACTGCATCACATGTTTCACACCATTTTTGATCATTCATTGAATATTTTCCACACTTGTTATATCCATTTCCAATCATTCAGTCTTTTATTTATACATCACTCCTATTTCATGCCATTTGTGAGTATTCATTCTTTCGATATTCTATCACACTTGTTTTATGTCATTTCCAATTATTCATTCTTTGTATTTTTTTCCTTTCATTATTGTATCACATCTATTAGATGCTTTTTTAATTGTACATCTCTTTGTTATTGTATTACACCTCATTTATGCAATTTCTTGTTATCCATTCATTCTTTCATGCATTCACTATTGTATTACATCTGTTTCATGTCATTTCTGATTATTGAAATTGATAATGAGAAACAGTACACCAATTAAGTAGTAAATAGTAACACTATACTAGTGATCTGATTTACTGGCATAGGAAATAGATGCATAAGTGTTTCCAAGCTTTCACACATCAACCAGATGGCTTTTTCAAGGAAGTTAGACAGAAACTGCCTTTCTGTTTAACTTCCTTGAAAAAGCCATCTGGTTTATGTATGAAAGCTTGTCTATTCCCTATGCCAAAAAATCAGATCATTACTATAGTGTTACTATTTCTGATTATTTATTCTTTCATTGTTATATTGTTATTTCACATAGGTATATCCAAATGCTATGAAAATGCAAGTGCAAAGATTCGGCTGTTTGAAAATACAACACACATAAAAATTAGAAAGGGAGTGAGACAAGGTGACACCATATCTCCGAAGCTCTTTAATGCGACATTGGAAAATGTCTTTCAATCACTGAACTGGGAAAACAAAGGGATAAAGATTAATGGAGATTATCTAACCCACCTTCATTTTGCTGATGACGTAGTCATTTTTGCAACTACCCCATCAGAGTTGCAGAGTATGATCCAGGAACTTGCTGACAAGAGTAAAGAAATAGGATTAGAAATGAACTTTCAGAAGACAAAAGTGATGTTCAATGCTTTTACCAGAAATGAAGATTTATCGATTGATGGAGAAAAGCTGGAGATAATAGACACATACGTTTATCTTGTACAGCAGATATCAAGTGAGGGTCACATTGATGAAGAAATTAATCGGCGTACAAAACTTGCCTGGAGAGCTTTTGGAAGAAACAGCATAATTTTCAAGAGCAATATGCCATTATGTCTTAAAAGAAAAGTGTTTGATCAATGCATCCTTCCAGTGCTTACGTATGGGGCAGAGATGCGGACCTTAACTAAAAGAGACATACAAAGGCTGCAGACAACTCAAAGCAGCATGGAGAGGTGCATGCTTCGTATAACCAGGAGAGATAAGAAGAGGAACTCGTGGATCCGAAAAATGACAAGAGGGGAAGACATCATGATCAGAGTTAAATCCCTGAAATGGCAATGGGCTGGGCATACAGCCACAAGGACAGACCACCGATGGACAGCCAAAATTTTAGATTAGATTCCAAGGGACAGGAAAAGACCCAGAAGAAGACCACATGGGAGATGGGTGGATGAAATTCGAAAGTATGCGGGAGTGATATGGAGGAGACTGGCACAAGACAGACCGTTGTGGAGGAAACTTGGGGAGACCTTCGTCCAGCAGTGGATTGATAATGGTTGACAATGATAATGATGATATCCAAATGCTGGTGTCCAGTTTGATGAGATATAAATACATCATAAAACTCATAAAAATTGGAAAGACAGCTACTAATAATACACCTAAGAAAAAGCTTGTACCATACAGAATTCTGTAACTCTCAACAACTGCATAATGGCTCTTTGTGTAAGCATGGTGTGTGGTCAAATAAGAGAAAGGATGGTATTACAAAGGAAGACTTCAGAAGCAAACATGCAATAACATTTTCAATAATTAATTCTTAACATCGAACAGATTGAATTGCATGAACAACTTAGCATGTGAGTGAAATAAACAATGTATTTGCAATAGATGAACTGTGGATTCAGCTGTGTGTTAAAAAGGAAGACTGCATATTTACATTACATGCTCATAACTTTAGCTCTCCACAAGATAAAATGTATAATTTTTTTTTAATTTCCCAGAAAATTTTATTACTACTCATATACTCTCTCTCTCTTTCTGCTTTATTTGACAAAATTAGTAGGATACGTTTAGAGAAATTAAAGGTCAAAATGGACAACCTTGAAAATTAAATTGCTCATAATATCATTTTGTAATATCTCAAAAGACAGCTCATGGAATAAGCTTTCAGATCGGCCCAATATGAGCTCTGTTGAACAATTAAATATGCAGTTATCATTATTTGTGATGGGCACAGTACATACAAGAATGCCTTTTCTATAAATTTCAGATTCATGTAATATAGAAGTAGTGTATGCAAGAAGTTGAAATTTTGCACTGATTAGTTTCTCCATAAAAACATACAAGTTCACCAAGTTTCATGAAAATCAAGAAGGTTCAGTTTGAGAATGTTACTTTTTGTGCTGATTTGATATGGAATGACTGATAGGTGAGTTTACATTTCACCTCACAATTTATGAAATGCAGTGGAATATAAGTGAGTTCAAATTTCATTGCAAGAAGAAATTTATGAAATTCAGTAAAAGTACTTTGTTTCTGAAATGTTTAGAAAAAATAGTACAGTATGTGAATGATATATACAGTATATTCATGATATGTACAGTATGAGTGTGTATTCTGGTATGTAAAATTTTGGTTTAGGCCTGCATTTTTTTCAACAACATGCCCTACTACAGTACACATCACAATTTTGAAAATTTTTGGGTGGTGATCTTAATACTGGCATTTGAATGTCATCTTCTGAGTGATGCAAGCAATGCAGTCAAAGATTAATACATACTTCCCTAATATCCCCAATTTTCTCAACATTGCCTCCCCATAAAAATCTTTACACCCCTCTATTCGGACAAGCAAACATATAGAGGTATATGTTTTTTTTTGTTTTTTTTTTGTATTAGCCCTCTTTATTATCTTATAGCTCAGCTATCAACAGCAGTTATCATTTACAGGAATTACTCAACTTTGAAGAATGTACCACAGTACATAAATCCTTATTTCTCTATTTTTTTTTTTTTTGTTAATTTAAAGTCTATGTAGCAGTCATGCTTCTTTTTTGGTTTTTCTTTTTTAATTCACACGTTTAAAGTTAGTCATTGCATGTACATATGTATCTCCTCATTTTAGTTTGTTATAGATTTGGGGGATATGCTGCTGAATCATGTAAGTAATCACAAGACTTGTGAAAATATCAAGATTTACTGTTTTAGCAAATCATGTTTATATATCCTTGCTTTAGCCTTCTTTATGAAAGCACTTAAACATGAGAGATAAAAATAAAACAGCACGAAAACAATATAACAGCATATAGTTTTTGGAAAATAGGTTTCTAGTTATCTAACTATTATTAACTATAAAAATTCAGACATACACCAATTTTGAAATGTTTCCTATTTTTAATCCTAGGTTTAAAGTCAAATATCATTGGAAATATTTCTTTTCATTCAACAACCAACCCTGCTCAAATTCTTTTCAACATTCCTTCAGTATGAAAGGGATAAATTCCCAGAATGCTATTCCAAGTCATGTGGGAAGTTGAACCTCAAGGGCTAATATTCCATCATGAGTTAGCTCAAAGATTTCATTTCAACAGAGCAACTCTTGGGGTTGTAAGTCACAAAACTTCTTTGACTGGCCACAAAGAGTGGGATAATATCACTTATTGCAAAGCATGACATAAATACATATGCGGTCTCCATGTCTTGCTCTGTAATTGGCATTTCATGTCCAGAACAAGTGCCAGAGTTAAGATCAATAGCTGAAGTGCATTAAGGGATCCTATATGATGAAACTTTTAAATAGATTGTATGATTGTGGAAATAGTATTTCTTATCATGGCTAAAAATGTAGCAATGAATTTATGCAAACATTCAAAAATCCTAAAAATGAAGCATGCCACGTTAAAGCAGAATATTACACACAAAAGTTCATAATAATAAAACAAAAAGTAAACTGAAGTGAGAGCACAGAAATCAATTTAAAAATAATCTTCATAAGGATATGGGGCACACAGAAGTTTATATACTATTTTCATCGGTGTTATTTCAGCACTGAATTATATTTATGTCAGCAGAAAATTTGATAATTGCATCAGCCAAGAATAGGATCAAACATGCGTCTTCCAACTGATAAGCAATTACGTATGTATTTCATTTACCATTGTTGAATAATTAGTTTTGTATTTGCAGCACAAAATGCAACAAAAAAAGAACAATTAATGAGGAGAAATGGTTCACTACCTATAATTAAAATAATAAAATTATATTTGCAATTCAAATTTTTTGGCATAAAAACATATTAATATTCCCAAGCTTTCGCACATCAGCCCAATGATTTTTTCAAGGAGGGTAGACAGCAAAGTGCAAACTCTGAACAATAGAATGCTTCAGCAATTTGAATGTAGTGATCTGACTAGATGATAAAAAAATTTATTTGAAAGTAATTTTCAATGAAAGACACAAGGCATCACATTGGCTAGGCATGTGGTATCCTGGAAGAAAAAAAAATGTTATTTGAATAACTGTCTCCAAATTCATGGCACCTCTAGAAAGACACTATCATTACAAGCCTCACCAAGGTTTCTCAAATGGCTTCGATTTAGAGGTGGATTAGGGGAGAAGCTAATTTCTTGATATTATCCCATATATGAGCACTGGACTTGAACTTGACCTCTCTGGATAAGGCTGTGGTTACTTTACCATTCCTTGTGTCTCTTTTAACTTCATTTATTCTAATTCTGAACAAATGCTTGGTCTTTCCAATGTAGTATCATTTGGAGCCATCTCGGTATTCTAGAGGATGGATGGTCTAAATACTTGACTTCTTATAAAGAGGGGCTCATCAGAGTTTCTCTTAAGTATGGTATATGAACATGTAGGAGACCTGATACCAACACCAAAATTCCCCCAGTTAGTTCATGAGTTGGTAGGAAACATTTGGTGTATAGGGAATTGAACCCAGGTAGAATACCTGCAGCATAGAATGATTAAAATTTAGCTTTTAATTTTTATTTTTAATGGTTATATATCTGCTTCAAGGCACCTTCCTTAAAAAAGGAAAGGTGCCTCAAAGCATATACATAGCTGGTTGGTATGTGAAAGCTTCGAAATCATGATTTCTATTTTAAAGCAATAAATTTGGATTGCTAATATGGTTTCACTATTTCAACAAAAATAACATTTTGATCCTGCTGATAATGATAACATGGCAACTTTTAAATTTTATAATTGAATTCACAGGGTTTCTAAAGGTTATAAAGAGATGCAACTTAGTATTTCACATTTTCCAACTATAATCCAGATGGTATTATGCACATTGGCATACGATGTTATTTATTACTGTTTCACATGTTGTATTGTTTCATTAACTAAACTCGTTTCAACTCCTCATTTTACGAGTCATCCTCAGTAGCGTACGATGTTTGTGTTTCCAAAGAGGTCGTTGTATCAATGGGTCACTGATCATTCTCATTATCTGCCGTGTCATTGTTGTGCATGCGTATTGTGGTCAAACAAACCCACGACCATAATATGCATGCTTTGTACAAACAAACCTACCACCATAATATGCATGCTTTGTACAAACAAACCCACCACCATAATACACATGCGCAACAATGCCACGGCAGATAATGAGAATGATCAGTGACCCAGTGATACAACGACCTCTTTGGAAACTCAAACATCTTACGCTACTGAGGATGACTCGCAAAATGAAGAGTTGAAATTAGTTTAGTTAATTAAACAATACAACGTGTGAAACAGTAATAAGTAACATTGTATACCAATGTGCATAATACCATGCAATTAGCCATGTACTGATGTAGAGCATTTATTGAATATTTGACTCACAAACCACATATAATCCAGGTAATCCTTAGGACTACACCAATGGAATAAAAAATACATAACATCTAAAGTACTGTTTACCTGATATTGTCAAAGTATTTTGCACGTTGTTGTCTGTGAGGCACGTGCTCCCGGCCTCACAGAGCAACAAAATGACCTCTCGGGCTGGGAGCACGTGCCTCACAGACAACAACGTGCAAAAGACTTTGACAATATCAGGTAAACAATACTTTAGATGTTATGTATTTTTAATCAAAAGCATGTTTATAGCATAAGACAACCCTTAAGGTTGCCTCATGAATTGAATGTTTCGTAAACCAATGGAATAGTTGTATTTACACAGCTAATAGTGAGGAACATCCACAGGCCCTTTAATATGGCCCCCTCTTCTAGTTATTTCTTTTCCTTCTACCAGATTTCTCTACAAACCATGAAGCTATAGAGTAATTATTCTTACTTAAGTCCCAATTCAAAATGCACTGTTGCCTGAATATTTCTAACCAGACCAGACTAGGCAGCTATGTTTTATACAGTTGCTTTGTGTTCCTTTACACAGGTTTCCACTTTTCTTTCTATTTCTTCAATACAGATAAACACATATACGCATTTTACTATTGTGTACCATGCTATGTATATTTATTGAATGTCTTTTTGTGTTTCATCCTGCGCTGCTGTGCATGACCCCCTTACCCTACAATAAGCATGTGGGTATTTATGGGGTTTTTTTGAAGATCCGCTTGTTTTCTTCCTATGTACTAGTGTTATTCATGTCTGTGTTACAGTGCACTTATGATCGTCTGTAGTACTTCCTAGCGGCATATGCTTTATGTTTTGATCTCTTCATGTAGCTCACTTGTATTTGCACATACTGTTGTACTGTTTTCTTTGTAAATATCTCTTGTATCTGTCTCATTCATCCTTGGACAATCATTACTCTTGTGGTGTTGTGTATACCTCATATGCATTTTGGTACCTTACTTTGCGGTTTCTTTTAATGTTATGCTTTTGTTCTGCCAGGCTATGCCCCTACGTGTATATACACTTTTTGTCCGTTGCTCATTTTTGTTCTTGTTTTACTGCATTGTAGGTGTTATGCATTTATTTTCTTCCCTTGTGATTTTGTATTTTGTCACAGTGCACTATCTGTGTCTATCTTTATCATGCAATGCACTCTTCTCTGCAATGTGATCAGTGTATTATCTATCCTGTTCATTTAATAATGTGCACTGACACTTTCAGTGTATATGTATCATAGGTCTTTGGCCTAGTGTTTCTTATGTGTGCTTTGTGCACTATCTTTGCATAAATATTGTGGTTTTTTTTGTTGTTATGTTTTGGATGGCAATGCCCCAAACATATGTATATATCATCATCATCATCATTGTCAACCATTATCAATCCACTGCTGGACGAAGGTCTCCCCAAGTTTCCTCCACAACGGTCTGTCTTGTGCCAGTCTCCTCCATGTCACTCCCGCATATTTACGAATTTCATCCACCCATCTCCCATGTGGTCTTTTTCTGGGTCTTTTCCTGTCCCTTGGAATCCAATCTAAAATTTCGGCTGTCCATCTATGGTCTGTCCTTCTGGCAGTATGTCCAGCCCATTGCCATTTCAGGGATTTAACTCTGATCATGATGTCTTCCACTCTCGTCATTTTTCGGATCCACGAGTTCCTTTTCTTATCTCTCCTGGTTATACCAAGCATGCACCTCTCCATGCTTCTTTGAGTTGTTTGCAGCCTTTGTATGTCTCTTTTAGTTAAGGTCCACGTCTCTGCACCATACGTAAGCACTGGAAGGATGCATTGATCAAACACTTTTCTTTTAAGACATAATGGCATATTGCTCTTGAAAATTATGCTGTTTCTTCCAAAAGCTCTCCAGGCAAGTTTTGTACGCCGATTAATTTCTTCATCAATGTGACCCTCACTTGATATCTTCTGTCCAAGATAAACATATGTATCTGTTATCTCCAGTTTTTCTCCATCAATCGATAAATCTTCATTTCTTGTAAAAGCATTGAACATCACTTTTGTCTTCTGAAAGTTCATTTTTAATCCCACTTCTTTACTCTTGTCAGCAAGTTCCTGGATCATACTCTGCAGCTCTGATGGGGTAGTTGCAAAAATGACTACGTCATCAGCAAAACGAAGGTGGGTTAGATAATCTCCATTAATCTTTATCCCTTTGTTTTCCCAGTTCAGTGATTGAAAGACATTTTCCAATGTGGCATTAAAGAGCTTCGGAGATATGGTGTCACCTTGTCTCACTCCCTTTCCAATTTTTATGTGTGTTGTATTTTCAAACAGCCGAATCTTTGCACTTGCATTTTCATAGATGTTATTAATAATATTAATGTATGCATCCTCAATACCGCAGGATTTCAGAGCCGTGGTAACTGCTGATGGTTTCACCGAATCAAAGGCTTTTTCATAATCGATAAAAGCCATGCACAATGGAAGTTCATATTCCCTCGCTCTTTCAATTAGTTCTCTCAGTACGTGGATATGATCTATTGTGCTGTAGCCACTCCTGAATCCAGCTTGTTCTCTCGGTTGAGCCATGTCCAGTGTTACCTTCAAGCGGTGTGAAAGAACTTTAGTGAAGATTTTATAAACCACTGATAGGAGGCTGATAGGTCTGTAGTTCCTGAGATCCTCAATGTCACCTTTTTTATGTAGCAGGATCATTGTAGCGTTGTTCCAATCCTCAGGAATCTTCCCTTCATTAAGGCATCGAGTGAAAATTTGGGCGAGTACTGTTTCAATTTCTCCACTTGCTTCTTGTATGATGTCTATAGTAATTCCATCTTCTCCTGGAGCTTTCCCCCGCTTCATGTTCTTGATTGCATGAGCAACTTCTGCTGGGAGGACTGGAAGAACTCTGGTACCTTTCATGATGTCTGGAGTACATGTATCATCCCTTTCATATAATTTGGAGTAGAAATCTTTCACTCTTGTCAAAATTTCGCCTCTATTTCTTGTTATAGAACCATCTTCTTTTCTCAGAGCCATAATCTGTTTTCTTCCCTTACTGAGATGTCCCTTTGCTATCTTAAGGCTTTGGTTGTTTTCAATTGCTTTCCTCACTAGCTCACAGTTGAATTTCCTTACGTCTTCAGTGATACTTTTTCGTGTTGTCTTGCATAGCTCTATATATTCCACTTTGGAAGTCACATCTTCTTTAGTTGTCCTCATCTCTCTTCTTTTTTGCATCAACATTTTGGTTTTTCCTGATAATTTGTTCACATGCAACTTGTTCTTAGACCCAGCTAATTTTGTTGCTGTTTCCATTAGAGCTTTGGTTACTTTTCTGTTAACTTCCGAAATATCCACTTCTTCCGATGTTAGGCCTTCTAAAGCAGAGAATCTGTTCTTCAGTTCCAACTTGAAAGTATTATGGTGTTTTTTAAGGTTGGTTATGTCAATACATTTTGTTTGTCTTATGAGCTTGCCACGTTCCAGTTTAGTGTTGAGGTGCATCTTACATCTCACCAATCTATGGTCACTACCTGTGTTGAACTTGTTCAGCACACTGCAGTCTTCGATGATGAATTTTTTGTTACACATAATAAAATCAATTTCACTTGTCGTCCCAATTGGATGTCTCCATGTCCATTTCCTGTGTGGCTTTTTCTTGAAAAAGGAGTTCAAGATGAAAAATCCTTCTGCCTCTGCAAACTCAACGAGAGTATTTCCACGCTGGTTTCTGTTGCTGTGACCGAATTTACCTACTGAAGTTTCATTCTGTTGCCGTTGCCCTATTTTTGCATTGAAATCTCCCATAATTATCATCAAGTGCTGCTTACCTTTATTATTTAGATGACGAATTTCCTCATAAAATTCTTCAATTTCTTCTTCAGGATGACTTGTGGTGGGTGCATAAGTTTGAATAATCTGAGCCTGGTATCTTCTCGATAGTTGGATAACGAGTCGTGCAGCTCTGTCAGAGGAACTTTCAACTTCTACCACTTTATCCTTCAGTTTCTTGTTTATTATAAATCCAACACCACTAGTTCTGCCAGTATCTGTCCCACGATAATAGAAGAGATGTCCACTTTTCAGTTCAATGAGATCTTCTCCTTTTCTCCTTACCTCACTTAGCCCGACGATGTCCCACTTGATCCTTTGTAGTTCCTCTTCCAATTCAAGAAGCCTTGAATCAGAAGATAGGGAGCGTCCGTTATAGGTAGCCAAGGTCAGCATCAAATGGCAGCCTAGTCCGGTCCTCCGGGGATTCTTAGCACCCTCTGCCTTCATGTCGCACTGGCCGCTGCCTTGGCCAGGTACATTCCAGCTGCCGGAGACTGAGGGCCAAGATTTAAGTTGTAGAGTCATTTTGGAGGTGTTTGGCCATAACTCACCACGCTGGCCAAGCGGGTTGGTGAGTGTGGGATAGCATTTCCTCTGATCCCGATGGTATAGTTATACCGCTATTTGCGGTCGTCAGAGCCCCTTTAGTGGGAACAGGATGCACCACGAGAAGGCGGGGTTGACATTTGTCAAGGAGAGGCTGTGATGTTACGCATCACCTGACCTTACATCCCTATGTATATATACCATTTCATATATAATTTTGGCTGTTTGAAAATACAACACACATAAAAATTGGAAAGGGAATAAGACAAGGTGACACCATATCTCCGAAGCTCTTTAATGCCACACTGGAAAATGTCTTTCAATCACTGAACTGGGAAAACAAAGGGATAAAGATTAATGGAGATTATCTAACCCACCTTCATTGTGTTGATGACGTAGTCATTTTTGCAACTACCCCATCAGAGCTGCAGAGTACTATCCAGGAACTTGCTGACAAGAGTAAAGAAGTGGAATTAAAAATGAACTTTCAGAAGACAAAAGTGATGTTCAATGCTTTTACAAGAAATGAAGATTTATCGATTGATGGAGAAAAGCTGGAGATAACAGACACGTTCATTTATCTTGGACAGCAGATATCAAGTGAGGGTCACATTGGTGAAGAAATTAATCGGCGTACAAAACTTGCCTGGAGAGTTTTTGGAAGAAACAGCATAATTTTCAAGAGCAATATGCCATTATGTCTTAAAAGAAAAGTGTTTGATCAATGCATCCTTCCAGTGCTTATGTATGGTGCAGAGACGTGGACCTTAACTAAAAGAAACATACAAAGGTTGCAGACAACTCAAAGCAGCATGGAGAATGCATGCTTGGTGTAACCAAGAAAGATAAGAAGAGGAACTTGTGGATCTGAAAAATGACAAGAGTGGAAGACATCATGATCAGAGTTAAATCCCTGAAATAGCAATGGGCTGGACATACTGCCAGAAGGACAGACCATCGATGGGCAGCCGAAATTTTAGATTGGATTCCAAGGGACAGGAAAAGACCCAGAAGAAGACCACATGGAAGATGGGTGGATGAAATTCGAAAGTATGCAGGAGTGACATGGAGGCGACTGGCACAAGACAGAATGTTGTGGAGGAAACTTGGGGAGACCTTCATCCAGCAGTGGATTGATAATGGTTGACAATGATGATGATGATGATATCATCCACTGTTTTTATTATTGTTTCTCACCACGCGAGGCATGCATGTATTTTAGAAACTCCGAAATAAAGTTTGTTGATCACCTTCTTGTAGCATAATGCTCTCCTCTTCTCCTTTCTGTGTCTAAAGGATTACTTTCTTTCTTTTTTATTATTTTTATTTTGTTATTCCATCCTTGATGCAAGTCTTGTCTTGTGTTCATAGCTATAGAAGAATCTGGCAGAATATATATATATATATTTGTAAAAGTTTGTTTGCTGTGTTAATTCTTATATAGGCTACATGATAATTACAATTTAATATCTTGTTAGTGGCTTTATAAAGTTATACTGATAGCTAAAAGAGACATACAAAGGCTGCAGACAAGTCAAAGCAACACGGAGAGGTGCATGCTTGGTGTAACCAGGAGAGATAAGAAGAGGAACACGTGGATCCGAAAAATGACAAGAGTGGAAGACATCATGATCAGAGTTAAATCCCTGAAATGGCAATGGGCTGGACATACTGCCAGAAGAACAGACCATCGATGGACAGCCGAAATTTTAGATTGGATTCCAAGGGACAGGAAAAGACCCAGAAGAAGACCACATGGAAGATGGGTGAATGAAATTCGAAAGTATGCAGGAGTGACATGGAGGAGACTGGCACAAGACAGACCGTTGTGGAGGAAACTTGGGGAGAGGCCTTCGTCCAGCAGTGGATTGATAATGGTTGACAATGATGATGATGATGATGACTAAGGTATATATATCTGTTGGATTTCTTCCATTCTTGGAGATCAGTGTTACATCCAGGTAATTAAAATTACTTCCTTTTTGTAGCTCTAAGCTAAATTTAAGCAAAATTCCCAGGAAATTAAAATAAGAAATAATAATCATTGGGCATGATCAAGGTTCAATGTTTACTATGAAAGAGATATCCTTCAATGTGTCACACATGCATGCTGAAGAGTGAGGGTTACACAGAAATGTTTGCCTTTATTTCCCTAACAGATTTTGCAGTTTAGTTCTATTTTACTAGTGTTACCCAAAACACTCCATTTGTTGTTTACAAATGTGATTTGCATTCCAGAACATGATTTTAAAAGATTTTTTTTTTGTGTGTCATTTTTAATATGTGGCTGTCTGGGTATGTTACCCATAAGACTACATTTTCTGTTTATCAATACTATTTGCATTTCCTTTTTAGAGGTTTTTGGTCATTTTAAATATGTGGCTCTGCATGTGTGCATTAGTTGTTTACGAATGCTATTTGCTTCCAGCATATAAATTTTAGATATTTTTTTATCCATTTTAAATGTTTAGTAAACCAGGAAATTGCATTTGTTGTTTAGGAATATCTTTTGCATTCCAGGGTATGAATTTTAGAGTGTTTTGGGGAGATGATTTCAAATGCAGGGCTCTGCAGGTTTGCATTTGTTGTTTATGAATGCTATGTTCATTCTGGGATGTGATTTTCAAGGATTTTTTGGACACTTTAAACGTGCAGCTTTTTTTTTTATGTGTCACCCAGAAGACTGTCTTTGCTGTTTACTAATGCTATTGAAATTCCAGGGTATTATTTTTGGAGATTCTTTTTACCATCTCACAGGTGTGGCTCTGTAGGTGTGCATTAGTTTTGCAAGAATTCAATTAGCATTCAAGCAGAGGCGTAACTAGGCATTTCTGCACCTGGGGCAAACCGCAAAATATTGTGCCCCAGTCTGCCTCTCTCCCTCTCTCTCTCTCTTTCTCTCTCTATCTTTCACTCTCTCTCTCTCTCTTACCTAATCTCTATCTCTCTTTCACTCACTCTCTTTTTGTTTGACTTTCTCTCTCTGTCTCTACCTCTTTTTCTCTCAATATACACTGCTGGCTCCCCAAAATGCAACACCAAGAAGGAAGCATCCGATTGGCCTGAAATTGGCATCATGCGTCGCCCACGAGAGGACATGCAGACGATTAGCATTGCAGGGCATATGCAAATCATGTGCGCCCGGCACGCCACCAAGAAGCACTATAAGAAGGGTGCACAGAAGGCCGGGTGTAAGTAGTGGAAGTGTGTTGTGCTGCCTGACCTGTGCGTGGGAAGCTTCCTGATGCCTCGTTGCAGAATACGGCAGTCATTCCAGCACATTTTGGAGTTCGACAGAGGACGAATAGTGGCTTATCACGACAGCGGTTTATCGTATTGAGACATCGGCCCCCATGTGGGACGACATCCAGCCACAGTGAGGCGAGTATGGATTTGGTGGGTGCAGGAGGGACGGATGAACCAACGTGAGCAATTGCCGCAGCCGCAGCCACTGCACACCACCAAACGAGAGGACCGGCAGGTTGTGCGGCGTTCATTGACGGCTCATACCGCCACATCACGAACGTTAGCACCGGAATTAGGGTGTGTTGCGCAACAACCTGTGTCAGCACGTACATTCGACATCGTCTGCAGGAGCGGGGACTTGTCGCACGGCGCCCATTGCTCCGATTACCATTGACGTTACACATTACACACCGGTGAGTGTGGCGGCAGTGGGTTGTTGAACACCGCACCTGGACTACTGAATGGCACGACATTATCTTCTCCAACGAATTCTGCTTCTGTCTGCAATACCATGATGGTCGGATCTGCGTGTGGCTGAACCACGGCGAGAGACTGTATGACGCCTGCATTATGCATCGCCATACCGGTCTGTCGCTTGGCATTATGGTTTGGGGCACAATTGGATATGACACCCGTACCCCTCTGGTACGCATCGCCGGTACACTCAACAGCCACCGCTACATCTCCGACATTTTGGAGCCTGTAGTCCTTCCTTACCTGCAGAACCTGCCAGCGGCCGCGTTTCAACAGGACAACGCACGCACGCACGTGGCACGCGTCGTGCAACAATTCTTCACGGCCCAAGGTGTCACTGCTGCTGTGGCCCGCCTGTTCTCCCGATATGTTGCCCATCGAGCACATCTGGTCGCTGATCGGCAACCGAGTGGCCTGGCAAGCACCACCTGCAGCTACTTTTCATGAACCGTGGAAACATGTGGAAGGAGCCTGGACCAACATACCCCAAACCCACATCTAAAGCCTCTTTCGTTTGATGCGGCGGTGTGTAGTGGCCGTTATTGCCAGCCATGGGGGCCGCATGAACTATTGATGTCTGCGTGTTCCGCAAGTCACACGGGCCTGTAAGCTTAATCGTTTCATCTTTGTATCTGTTGTTATGTGTCCAGTAAATCTGGCTTTGCTCTCTCGTGTCCTTCTTGGTGTTTCATTTCGGGTGGCCAGCAGTGTATATTTCTCTCTCTCTCTCTCTCTCACACACACACACACACACATACAGCTGGGGTCTCAACACCCCCCTCCCGGGCGTCCTTGAATGTACCTTTTTTGAGAAAGCCATCAAGTTGGGATGCGAAATCTTGGAAATCTTGATTTCTATTTTACACCCATAAATTTGGATTGCTAGTATGGTTTTACTATTTCAACAGAACAAATTTTAAACCTGATGATAATGATAACATGGTAACTGAAATTTCATAATGGAATTTATGGGGTTTCTATAGGTCATAAAGAGATGAAACTTAGTATTTCACATTTTCCAACAATAATCTAGATAACCATCAGGACTACATTGGAATAGTTGTTGTTACTCAGTTGGAAGTGAAGAACACTCACAGGCTTTTGATATGAACCCTCTTCCAGCTATTTCTATTCCTTTTTCCCAGATTTCTCTACAAACCGTCAAGATGTTGAGTGATTATTTTTTCAAGATGTTGAGTGATTATTTTTTCCTAAGTCCGAATTCAAAATGTCTTGTTTCCTCAACTTTTCGGTCCAGCCTTGTTAACTATTGGGCAATAATTGATGACATGGATATTCCTAGACTTAATATACTATAAATTTCACAAAATCATGGGATTTACTCAGGAATAAAAGAATATTACTTACAATCGAAGTTTCGAGTAGCACCCCTACCCTTCCTCAAGATACAACTCTATTACTTTGTAGTTCTGAGGAAGGGTATGGTTGCCACCTGAAAATTTGACTGTAATATCCTTTTTTTCCTGAGTAAATCCCATAGTTTTGTGAAATTTATAGTATATTGTTAGCCACAGTTGCTTTGTGTTCCTTTACACATGTTTTCATCCCCCCCCACATCCTACTTCTCCAATACAAATGAGTCACCATACACAGTTTTCATGCAGGCTACTCCTTTTTGTAGCATAATGCTGTTTCTTTTTTTCTGTTTCAGTGTTGGAAGTTATTATTATAATTATTTATGTTCTTCCGTTCTTGATGCAAGTCTTATCTTGTATTTTTCACTGATTCTTTTAAGTTTCTCAAAATAGTATTTTGTAGCAAGTAGTTCTTCATGTGGGATTACATTTTTGCAATTTAGTTTTCTTTAAAATATGCATTCATTTTGTTACAGCAGGGTAGTTGTTTAAATTTTTGACAGTTCCCTTCTGTGGATATTATTCATAGCTTCAAAAGAATCCAGCAGAATATTTTTTTGTATAAATTGGTGTCTGTGTTAATTCTTATATAGGCTAGATGATGATTATGATTTAATATCTTGTTAGTGTTGATGGCTTTATAAAGATATATTCCTGAGAGAATATTTCCATCCTTGGAGATCAATGTTAAGTCCAGAAAATTAAAATTAGTTCCTTGTTGTAACTCTAATATAACTTTAGGCAAATTCTCCAGAGAATTAAAATAAAAAGATTGATTCGTGGGAGGCAATAAGGTTCAGTGTCTACTATTAATGAAATATCATTCAATGTATCTGGCATACATTCTGAAGAATGAAGGTTACTCAAAGTTGTTTGCTTTAATCTTACTAACATTTTATTACTTGCCTCATGTTAGTAGTGTCACCCAAGGAACTCCATTTGTAGTTTCTGAATGTGATTTGGATTCTAGGGCATGATTCGTAAAGATCTTTTTGAAATTAAAAATGTGTAGCTCTGCAGGTGTGTCATCAAGGAAACTGCTTTTGTTGTTTATGAAGCTATTTGCCTTCCGGGATCATATTTTCAGCGATTGGCCAATTTATATGTGTGGCTGTGCAGTAGTGCATATTTTGTTTACAAATGTTACCTGCATTTTAAGGTATCATCTTTAGATTTTTTTCCTTTTTTGGCATTAGTGTTTGGCCTGTGTTGGGTATGCATTTGTTGCTTAGTACAGTTGATTGTATTTGTACCAGGTGCACCATATAAAAAAAGACCTAGTGGCCAGACGTTGTTATTTGGGCTAAATTTGTTTGGCGGATTTCCAGTTAAAACCGCTTTGTTCCACTTCTTACCAGTTCCTGTGTGTATGGTTGCACAGGAATTCTCTTGAGTGGTTAGTCACAGCCAATGCAGTGTAGGTGCATGGTCATAAGTGTAAGTGAAGAGAGAACAAAGGCAACAGAAATGGTTTTATGTACGGAATAGCAGATTTTTATTGTGGAACAGTATTTCAGAAATAACTCATACAAGGTTTTAAATGAGTTCTTTACAGAAAAATTTCTGCATTGTGCAGCACCAGCGAAATCAGTGGTACAGAAGTTAGTGTGGAAATTTCCTGAAACTGGCATGGTGTACAACTTGAAAAGAAACAAACTCAAGACAATTCGTATTGAAGACAATATCAAAGATGTGTGCACAATGATGTTACAAAGCCCTCGGAAGTTGATTCGCTGATTATCGTCTGCAACGGGAATATCTGCCCTGTCATGCCGACACATAGTGAAGGTGGATTTGCATTTTCGGCCATATAAAGTTAAGGCACTCCAAGAACTTAAAACTCCTGATTATGCAAAACAGATGCAATATTGTAAGTGGTTTCAGGAGACTATTGTCAGCGGTGAAATGGACCCAACACTTTATTACATGACAGATGAAGCATGGTTTCATCTGTCCGGGTATGTCAATGGGCAAAACAGCTGGATTTGGACTGACACGAATCCCAGATGGACAATGGAGGCTCCTCTGTATGACCAAAAGATAGGCGTTTGATGCGCTGTGTCTGCGAAGAGGATACTTGGCCCATTCTTTTTCACTGACACCATCAACTTGGAGGCCTATGTTCAGCAATTGTTCAACCCATTTGTTGCCGCACTTACAGAAGAAGAACGAACATATGCTTTCTTTGAGCAGGATAGTGCAATGGCGCATACTGCACGGAACAATCTACGTGCTGTGCATGAAGTGTTTGGGGAGGACAGAACTGTATTGAAGGGACTATGGCCACCCAGATCACCCGATCTCTCCACCTGTGACTTTTATATTTGGGGAGCATTGAAAAGGAAAGTGTACGCAACTAATCTGCACACCCTTGATGAATTAAATGTGAACATTACGGATGCCATAGCCCAGATTACTGCCGCTGAGTTGTGGCATGTTACGAACAACATGTTCCATTGTATGCAGCTGTGTCTTGATATCAGAGGACAGCACTTTCAGCAATTGTAAATGCAGGTAAATTGCTCCTGTTTTCTGTCATTTTAACTATTCTTTACCATGTATAGTAACATTGCCTGACTGTTGTTGTTCATTATACTCAGGACACTTTTATATGGCCTACCCTGCATTTCATGGTATGAGTTTTAGAGATTTTTTGGCCATTCAAAGTGTGTGCCTCTGATGAGGGTGCATTCCATAGGGAACAGCATTTGTTGTTTACAAATGCTATTTATATTCTAAGATATGATTTTTTTTACCATTTAAAATTTCTGGCTCTTGTGGTGTGCATTTGATATTAATGAATGCTATTTGCAT
Organism: Macrothele yani; assembly: GCA_039090855.1. Lineage (NCBI taxonomy): Eukaryota > Metazoa > Arthropoda > Arachnida > Araneae > Macrothelidae > Macrothele > Macrothele yani. The sequence continues at coordinate 51,896,838 of CM077032.1, read as the reverse complement.
TCCAGGGTATGATTTTTAATGATTTTTTGCCCATTTTAATGTGTACCTCTGAGGAAGGTGTGTCACACAGGAAACTTCATTTGTTCACAAATGCTGTTTGTATTCCTGAGTGCAATTGTTTGATATTTTCTAACCATTATGAATGTGTGACTCTGCCAGTGTGCATTTAATGTCCATGAATGCTACCTTTGTTCCAGGGAGTGACTCTTAATAGATTTTTTTGGCCATTTTAAATGCATGGTTTCATGGGTGAGCATTTATTGTTTGCAAATGCCATTTGAATCTCATGATATAATTTTTAAATTTTTTTGCCATTTAAAATGTATGGCTCCAAGGGTGTGCAGTTGTAGTTGCCAATTCCCTCTGAATGTCATTATATGATTTTTTGAATTTGGAAGGGGGCATTTTAAAAGTATGACACTGTGGGTGTGTATTTGCTGTTTAAGAATGCTGACTGCTTTCCAGGATATGACTTTTAGAATTTTTTTGGCCTTTTAAAAAGTGTGTATTAATGGATGTATCATCCAGGAAATTGCATTTAATTTTTGCAAATTCTATTTGCATTCATGGGCATGATTTTTAGATATTTTTTTGGCCATTTCAAATATGTGGTTGTATGGGTGTGCATTTGTCATATGCAAATCCTCTTTGCATTCCACGTTATGATTTTTGGCATTTTTTTTTTTTTTTGCAAATTTCAAACACTTGGCGTTGCAGGTATACAATTGTTTATGAATGCTGTTTGCATCCAAGTTATGTTTTTTAGAGATTTGTTGGCCATTTTAAATGTGTGGCTCTGCAGGGGTGTATTTGTTCTTTAAGAATGCTGCTTGCTCTCCAGGGTATAGTTTAAGAAGTTTTTGTGGCCATTTTAAATGTGTAATGCTGTGAGTGTATCACCCAGATATTGCATTTGTTGTTTATGGAAGCTATTTGCATTTCAGGATGTGTTTTTTTTTTTGGGGGGGGGGGGGCTATTTTAAATTTGTGGCTGTGCGGGTGTTCATTTTATATTCATGAATGCTATTTGCATTCTAAGGTGTAACTTTTAGATAGATTTTGGCCATTTTAAACATGTTGCTCTGTGGGTTGCATTTACTTTATACAAATGCTCTTTGCATTCCAGGGAATGATTTTTAGCAATTATTTTGATAATTTGAAATGTGTGGTGTTGGGGTGTACATTTGTTGTTTAAAAATGCTATTTGCATTCCAGGGTGTGATTTTCAGAGATTGTTTGGTCTATTTTAAAGTGTGGCTCTATCAGTGTACCTCCCAGGAAACTGCATTTGTTCTGCCCTAGAGCTATTTGCTTTCCATTATATAATTTTTCGGAATTTTTTGGACATTTTAAATGTGTGGCTCTGTGGTTGTATATTTGCTGTGTATGAAGGCAATTTGCATCCCCTGATATGACGTTTAAAGATTTCCTTGCTATTTTTAATGTGTGGCTCTATAAGTGTGTCACCAAGGAAACTTCATTTATTGTTTATGAGTGCTATTTGCATTTCAAGGTATCATTTTTAGATATTTTTTATCCATTTTTAAATATGTGGCTTTGCAAGTGTGCTTTTGTTGTTTATGGATGCTATTAGCATTCTAAGGTATGACTTTTATAAATAATTTTAGCCATTCTTAATGTGCAGCACTGAAGGTGTGCCACCCAGGAAACCACACTTGTTGTTTACGAATGCTATTTGAATTTCTGGATATGATTCTTAGAGGTTTTGGGGCCATTTTAAATATGTGGTACTGCATGTGTGCATTTGTTGTTTAAGAATGCTGTTTGCATTCTAGCATATGATTATTGGAATTTATTTGGCCATTTTTAATGTGTGACTCTGAGGATGGGCTTTTGTTACTTACAAATGCAACTTGCATTCCAAAATATGATGTCTAGATCTATTAGCCATTTCAAATGTGTGGCTTAGTGAATGTGCAATCCAGAACACTGCATTTGTTACTTATGAATGCTATTTTTTTCCAAGTTATGAATTTCAGAGCTTTTTGGCCATTTTTAATGGTTGGCTCTTCCTGTTTGTGAATATTTCCACTTTACGACATAATTTCAGAGATTTTTTGGTCATTTTTAATGTGTGTCTCTGCAGGTGTTAATTTGTTCCTTGTGAATGTCATTTACATTGCAGGACAATAGTTTTTAAAGATTTTTTAATCACTTTAAATGTGTGACTGTACAGGTCCATCCCCCTGGACACTGCATTCATTGTTTACAAATACAATTTGCATTCTATGATATGATTTTTGGAGATTTTTCCACTACTTTAAATTTGTGGCTCTGTAGGTGTGCGTATAAGAAGCAATAGCATTTGTTGTTTAAAAATGCTATTTGCTTCTGAGATATGGTTTACGGAGATGTTTTGACTATTTCAAATGTGTAGCTTTGTGGGTGCCCCTTTGTTGTTAGCAAATGCTCTTTGCATTGCGGAGTAGGATATTTGGTTATTTCTTTTGACAATTGTGTATGTATGGCCCTGCGGGTATGCATTTGTTGTTTACAGATGTGATTTGCATTCCAGGATGTTATTTTCAGAAATTCCTTGGATATTTTTGTTGTGTCACTATGTGGATTTTAATTTGTTGTTTACAAATGCTATTTGCATCCACTGGTATGATTTTTTAAGATTTTCGACTGACTTGTATTCACTGCGCATCTATCATCGGGATGACTGCATTTGTTGTTTAGGAATGGTATTTGTATTTCAAGGTACCATTTTTGGAGATTTTATAGTAATTTTAAATTTGTGGCCCCGTGTCTGTTGTTTATGAATGCTCCTTATGTTTCAAGGTATGGTTTTTAGAGATTTCTTTTTTTTTTACCTTGTTAAATGTATGGCTTTGTGAAAGTACATCTTTTCTTATTTCTTTTTATGAAGGATATTTACAGTTCATTCCCCAATGTGGGGCTTTCAGGCATTTTAAATATGCAGCTGTGCATTTGAGTGACACCGTGGAAACTGCATTTGCTGTTTATGAATTCTATTTGCATTTCATGATATGATTTTTAGTGATTTTTGGCCATTTTAAATAAATGGCCCTGTAGGTGTGCATTTATCGTTTAAGAATGCAGTTTGCATTCCAGCATATTCAAAATTGCTTTAATAAAGTAAAAGAAGAAGTGCAGGTGGATTATAAACACAATACATAGATAAAGCAGGGTTGCCAGCTGACCTAAAAACCGGGATAAATCAGGGAGCCCAAAAATAAGGCTAAAAATCAGGGAAAACTCAGGGAGAAAAATTTTTTTTTGCAAAAACCTGAAAAAGTCAGGGAAAATTAAACTAATAATTTTTTGCGTAATGCATATGCAGTTGCCTGAGATGGCAATTCTGCAACAGTTATGTCAAAACAAATATCTTGCCTCATCTTGCTACAAAAGGCAGATTTTGCGCCATTGTGCACCAGAATCGCCGTGACCTGTTATCATCGGTACTTTGGCACACTACATTCTCCATGTGCACCATTCCGCTTGATGCTGAGTAAGACCATGCAGTGGAAAGAAAGATTCAGCAATTTCAAGTACAAAGGTTTTACGTAATTACTATGGAAATCGTCAGCCCGCTACAGACGACGGAAAATATTGTGTATGATATGGAAATCGTCGGTCTGCTACAGATGACAGAAAAAATGTGGTCTGCTGAGGAAACCATGGGTCTGCTGCAGGCGACGGAAACTGTCGAGTATGCTGGGGAAATCATCAATCCGCTGCGAGCGACGGAAAACATCAAGTATGATATGGAAATCGACGGTCCGCTACGGACAACAGAAAATATCGAGTATGGTATGAAAACCAAAAATCTCAGTGAAATAACATTATTAAACATCAGTGAAAAGTTCATTTTTAAGATTCTAACACTTGTTAAACATTTTCGGGAATATTTCTTGGGTGTTGAGAAGTCACATCGTCTTCTGTTTTTGCATAATAAATTTTTCTGTCCAAGTTTCCTTTTTTTTTTTTCCTATGCCTGATTATATTTTTATTTTTGATGTTTTCTGATCATTCTCCTCATTTTTAGTATCTTCGGTAATAATGAAAAGGAGTGACCTCATCTTTTTGAAGTTTTTTTCTGATGAAATGCATGTTTCCCTATTTCTAATGTATACTTCTTCAAAACTAATTAATAGCAACCAATCGTTTTTGCCCCTTTCCCTTATATTAAACGAAATTAAATTTCTAGATCGGTACTTAATTTGTCCGTGGTGGAATCCGCGCCATTTCGATGCCCTGTAAAATTGTTTCACAGCAGAGTGAGCAACGCAGTATCGATTTTTCATTTTGATTTTCCATAAAATTCATGTTTTTTCCACCATTTCTTTCTCACTTATTACTCATATGTGATATTATTTTGTGGATTCGCGTATTTTGGCTTTTTCCGTCATAATTTGGGTTATACTGGAGATCGATGCAAAACTGAAAAAAATATTCGGGGGGGGGGGGGGGCTTTTAAGTCTGATGACGATATTCTATTACTAGAAGTTTTACATTTCCCCTGAAGTTTTTGCCAGGTCAGATGGATGGAAAATGCAGCTGTTTCTCAGCAAGCTGTTCAGGTCTTCCCAGACATTAAAAAGTACACAGATAGTATTCAATTGCTACCTAATACCTTAAATTGTGATCAAGTTAAAAAAAGCTTCCATGGATAAACTTATATTAGCAAAGTTGGCATTTTTTTCATCTGTTGCATCAATGGTAGAATCATTTTTAAAAAACCGATGGTACCTTTCCTGCATGCCAAAACCGATGGTACCTTTCCTGCATGAAGCCCCCGTATGACCTGATTTTCCAGTTAATGAAAAAATTGTCAAAAAGGAAGTTCTGGAATGAATGTACGGAAGCTCCTGAAAATCATTATCTGCAAATTTTACCTAAAATCCCCAGCGAAATTATCTTCTGGAAAACCTGGAAAACTCAGGGAATTTTTAAACCCAATATGAGTGGCAACCCTGTAAAGTACAATGACTGAAATATACAATGCTGCAAAAGGGCAAATCAAAAAAGGAGCGACAAAACATGGCAAAGAGGAAGAATACAGTCCTTGACAAAATGGACAGGCAGGCACAAAGTCCTAAGGAACAATAGATGAAAATACTCATCACTAGAAAAGTACTGTTAAGTCTGTAATAAGAGCATTCCAGCATATGACTTTTAGAGATTTTTTGACCATTTTAAATGTGTGGTTCTGAGGGTGTGCATATGTTGTTTGTGAATGTCATTTGTATTCCAGGACACGATTTGAAGATTTTTTAGCCATTTTAAATTGGGGCTCTGCAGGTGTGCATTTGTGGTTTACTAATGCTATTGGCATTTAAGGGTATAATTCTTGGATATTTTTTCTTGATCATTTTAAATGTGTAGTACTACAGGTATGTCACCCAAGAAACTGCATTTTTTGTTTGCAAGGATTATTTACATTAAAAGATCTGATTTTTAGAGATTATTTAGCTATTTTAAAAGTGTGACTTTGAGGGTATACAATTGTTGAATCTGAATGCTATTTGTATTCCATGATATGATTTTTAGAGATTTTTTGATGATTCAAAATGTGTGGCTTTGCAAGTGTTTTCTTTCATTTTTTTACTATATTTTTTATTTTACTAGAACTGCCGTGAGCAACTCAATGGGTGTATAAGTAGTCACTCATCCCAACAGGGAAGGGGGAGAGCCAATGCAGCGAGTTCAACTCAACATCTGTGCCTCAATGTGATTCGAACTTGAACCCATCTTGGACAAGTGGTCAGAAGCCATCGCTTTGACCACAGCACCACTGGAAAGCCTTTACGAGTGCACATTTTTCTTACAAATGTTATTTCCATTCCAGGGTATGACCTTCATAGATTTTTTTGCATTTTTAATGTGCTGCTCTGCGAAGAAGGGTGGGGGCGTCACCCAGAAACTGCCTTTGCTTTTTATGAATCCTATTTGCATTTCATAATATGAATTTTAAAGATTTTTCAACCATTTTAAATATGTGACTCTGAGAGTGTGCATTTGTTTTTTAAGAATGATGTTTGTATTCCAGCATATGACTTTTAAAGGATTTTTAACAATTTTAAATCTGTTGATTTTTTTGAAACTGCTTTTTTTTTCAAATGCCATTTGTGTTCCAGTGTGTGACTTTTGCATGGTTTTTGGCCATTTTAAATGTGTGGTTCTGCATGTGTATATTTGTTATTTACAAATGCTATTTATATTCCAGGGTATGATTTTTACAGATTTTTGCAACCACTTTTAAATGTGGGGATCTCTGAGTGTATCACCCAGGAAACTGTATTTATTGTTTATGCATGTTATTTACATTCCAGGATATAATTTTTAGAGATTTTTTGGTGATTTTTAATGTATGGCTCTGTGTGTGTGTCACCCAGGAAACTGCATTTCTTGTTTTTGAAAGCTATTTGCATTCCAAGGTATGATTTTTGAAGACTCTTTGACCATTTTAAATTTGTGGCATTGAGAGTGTGAGCTGGTTCCTTATGAATGAAATTTGCATTCCAGTGTATGACTTTTAGATATTTTTTTGTACATTTTAAATGTGTGGTTTTACTGTTGTGTCATCCAGGAAACTGTATTTGCTGTTTATGAATGCTCTTTGCATTCCAGGATATAATTATCAGATATTTTCAGACCATTTCAAGTATGAGAGCCTGTGGTTGTATCACCCAAGAAACTAACTGCAGTTGTTGTTCATGAAAGCTGTTCGCACATTTCCGCATTATGATTTTTAGAGATACTTTTGTTCATTTCAATATGTGGGGCTCTGCATGTCTTAACTTCAGTGATTACACAAAAACACAAAAATTTGTCAATGTATCTATTTATTGTGGAGTGTGTTTAGTTTTTATTTTATGTATGTGTACACTGTTCCACACTTTTGTAATTTTCTCCACTTTTATAAAACTTGATTTTTACCGACTTTATATCAAAAATTCCCTTTTAAGGTGAATTTGTAAATTTTACATTTTTGAACTTCACTTTTAGTTGGTAAAGTTCGATGAACACTTACCGCACGTGGGGCTTGGCTTTCAATTCATATTTCCGTTATGTGGATGTGGCATGGGGGTTTTTCATTTGGCCACGGGTCCACTTCTTTTTTTTCCGTTGGAATTTATTTTGCCTCATCACCAAATGAGTTTTTTTTTCCTTTGCTGCATCTTCATTTACTTCAATACTTATTCATTACCCCAGTACTTTCGGTAATACTCCATTACCGTCTTCAAGGGGACGTTTTGCTCTGACTAGCACGGACCGTGTCAGCTGGGCAGGTTATGAATAAGTATTGAAGTAAATGAGGATGCAGCAAAGGAAAAAAAAACTCATTTGGTGATGAGGCAAAATAAATTCCAACGGGGAAAAAAGAAGTGGACACGTGGCCAAATGAAAACCCCCCATGCCGCATCCACATAACGGAAATATGAATTGAAAGCCAAGCCCCACGTACAGTAAGTGTTCATCGAACTTTACCAACTAAAAGTGAAGTTCAAAAATGCAAATGCATTAATGCACGTTAAAAAAAAAATATATATATATATATAACCTCCAATATCGGAAGTAAATTGAAAAATTGTAAATTTTAATTATTTTAGAATTGTTTGTTTTCCTTGTGTATAATTGACCAAAACGGCAGATTACCTGAAGGTAATATTTATTTTAAACGTAAGCTAATTTTTTTTTCTATTTATGAAATTGTCTATTTATGTCTATTTATTGTAAAAAATTGCCAAAATAAATAAAGAGAAGACAGAGTATTACCTTTAGATACTCTGCTAACAGATAAAAATTCTTATTATTTAACATTCAATAAGATGTTGAAAGAACATTTATCCAGTGATCCAACTTAAAATGCAGATAATTTTACCTTTTAAGGGCAGTGTACCTATTTTCTAAATTTATTCTGAGTGCAAATAAAGGAAGGGTTGAGAACCATGCTTTTCTACAGTAGCAGGTTAAGCAGCCTGCTACTGTTTAAACTGTGCAGCCTCAGAGGAAAGGCTGAGAACCATGCTTTTCTACAGTAGCAGGTTACTACTGTTTGCCTGCTACTGTTTAAAATGTGCAGCCACTCTCTTCTCTAATTTTATCCTAAGTGGAATGGTAAGTAGGGTTGAGAAACCGAATTCTGTCATAGCAGGAAAAGCAACCACTTCTTTTTATTCTAAATTAAATATCAATTGTTGTAAATAAGGTATTTTTAGAACACATTTTAAATAGCAATATTTAAATTTGTAAAGGCAGAATGTCTAAGTCTTATTGAAAGTAAAAGAGACACATTTTCTTTTTTGAAAAGAGTTATTGTACTTAGGGAGAGAATTCATAAAAGAAACAACAAACTCTACAGCTTAATAAATAATTAGTCAGCAGAATTGGTGAGAGGTGGCTAAAAAGGAAATGCTAAATCACCACATAGGAAAAAGATTTGACATTTTCCGAGGGTCAGACAAAGACACTCAAGGGGAACAGGGCAAGGAAAATGGTGAGGCCCCTGTCAAAACGAAATCTGTTAACAATTTATAGTGCTGGAGATGTCATGTGATACACATGACAGGTATTATATCTCTATTTCATCATAAGCAGCAAATCTGATTGTGTAACATTTGAAAATCCATAGAATTTGATTAATAATCTGCAAATTTGTATGAGTAGTTTTAATGATCTTACATTTTGTAATAAAGTGCAAAGTAAAGTTGATTGTGTCTGATCTTGAAGTGAGTCCACAATTTCAGAGAAGAGTAAGAAATGGTTTTGTGAAAACTGAAGCTGTTCTTTTAATGAAAGTACTAGAAATTGAGTGGATGCTCTAGTATTATGAAGATTGCTAAAAGCAAAAAAAATAAATTTCTGATATTTGAATGAAGAAAAGAGTTACTTTGTCTCAAAACAAAACAAAACAAAATATCCAGTTTGTTTTTTTCTACGTGGGCAGCAAGGTGGAAAAACTTGAACCCTAATTAGGACACATGTATATTACATATGTCTTTCTAGCTTTCTTGCCTGAAAGACTGGTAATAACTTTTTCAAAATCATGTTTACATATAGATCAATTTCTATTAGAAAATTTCAAGAAATAATAAACTGTTCAATAATTAAATATAATTTATGTTCAAATATGAAATTCTGTAGAAAAAACTTAAAATATTGGATTATGAACCTCCTAAAAACAAGAAAAAAAAATCAGTTCCACTGACGAACCTAAAAAAACTCACAAACACCATTTTCAACAACTTAGTTCTGAAATAATGGACTTACAAATTATATTATGAGAGGATTTTAATTTAATAACTGGCCACACACTGCAGGCAGTGCCTTCTCAACCCTTTTGGGGGCCCAGGGCATCATATTTTTCAGGGCCCTTAATTATATAATATATATGTATAGAACATATACGACATATTTTTACTTAACATATATAAAAAAATATGTCGAATATGTTCTATACATACACAGTATATAATTAAGCGCCCTGAAAAATATGATGCCCAGGGCCCCCAAAAGTGTTGAGAAGCCACTGCCTGCAGTGTGCGGCCAGTTATTAAATTAAAATCCTCTTATAATATAATTTGTAAGTCCATTATTTCATAACTAAGTTGTTGAAAATGATATTTGTAAGTACAAATTATCAGGTACCTTGTATTTCTTTTTGGAGCTAACCTCTGAATCTCAGAGAACAGCTTAGTGATATAAGTGTGTGTGTATATATGACATATGGTATTATTACAATATGTGGTTATATCTACTAAGTAAATGTACTAAGTAAATGTTCATATCGTGTTTACATTGACTTTTTATGTTGATTTCTGCCGTCTTTACACAATCATTATTCAAATAACAGATTCAAATAACACATGTGACTGTTTAGATGATTTATTGTTATGAAGTTAATTATTAAATTCATATAGTAAACATTAGAACTTTCAGGCCCGCAACGGACCCATCTTCAGAGGTTATTAGGAGTATGATTTGAATACATTAATGATATGTGGTTTTCTTTATATTGTCACCTGCTTGTGATGGACATCATATCTTGTGAATGGTTTGTTAACATCAATAAATATATTACGTGTCAAGCAACATATTAAAAACTATGTATGAAGGAAATAATTGGTGTAAGTCTCTATATGTTATAACTCATTAAGCACCATTTTCCAAGGTAAAGGGATGTGACAAGGAGTATCATCATTGCAACATACTTCATCATATTTGTAAATAAATAGACTTTCCATTAGCAGTATTGATGCTTTTGAGTAGGGTGTGGCCAGGATGTTGGCTTTGCTCCAACATGGTTAATGAGATCCATTGCATGATAGCCTTGATATGTAAGTCCTTGATGAGTTTGTCCTTATGTTATATAGTGCTCTTTTAAATGAGTTTTTAATGAGGGAAGTGTAGATCCAACATACACTGACAGAAAAAAATCCCAACACCACGAAAAAATAGTTGTAGAGAAATGAAATGGCGGCAATACATTTGTATAGGTAACATATTTAATCGATTAAGGTTTCAAGATCACAGCTTAATGTAAGCGCGAGAAGAGCCATTTTAAATGTGAAATGCTGGTACATTAATAACCGATGTAAATACCAGAATGTTGAATGCAAGCACAGAAGCGTTCATGCATTGTGTAGTACAGGTGCTGGATGTCAGTTTGTGGGATGGAGTTCCATGCCTGTTGCACTTGGTCGGTCAATACAGGGATGGTTAATGCTGGTTGGGGATGACGCTGGAGTTGTCGTCCAATGATGTCCCATACGTGCTCGATTGGAGAAAGATCTGGTGATCTAGCAGGCCACTGCGACATGTCGCCACTCTGTAGAGCATGTTGGGTTACAACAGCGGTATGCGGGCAAGCTTTATCCTGTTGGAAAACACCCCCTGGAATGCTGTTCATGAATGGCAGCACAACAGGTTGAATCACCAGATCGACATACAACTGTGCCGTCAGAGTGCGTGAGATAACCACGAGAGTGCTCCTGCTGTCATAGGAAATTGCTCCCCAGACCATAACTCCAGGTGTAGGTCCAGTGTGCCTCGGCCGCAGACAGGTTTGTTGCAGGCGCTCACCTGGCCTCCTTCTAACCGACACACGGCCATCACTGGAACACAGGCATAACCGGCTTTCATCAGAAAACACAACAGATCTCCACTCCGTCCTCCAATGAGCTCTAGCTTGACACCACTGACATCGCAAACGGCGGTGGTTTGGAGTAAGTGGAATGCACGCTACAGGGCGTCTGGCTCGGAGCTGTCCTTCAAGTAACCGATTTGTAACAGTTCGTTGTGTCACTGTGGTGGCAACTGCAGCTCGAATTGCTGCCGCAGACGCGGTACGATGCGACACGGCGGTCTTCCCTCTCAGTAGTGTCACGTGGCCGGCCGGAACCCGGTCTTCTTGAGGCAGTACCTTCCCTTGACCCCCGCTGCCAACAATCATGCACAGTGGCTACATTCCTGCCAAGTCGTTCTGCAATATTGCGGAAAGAAAATCCACCTTCTCGTAGCCCTATTACACGACCTCGTTCAAACTCCGTGAGCTATTGATAATGGCTTCTTCGTCTTCTTAAAGGCATTCTTGACTAACATCAACACACTACATCGAATCTCAACGATAACTAACGCTCACGAACGTTACAGCGCGTATTTACAGCAAACCTGCTTTGCATGTTCCGAGGGGCGCTACTAGCGTCACACGTATGCGTCGAGCGCGAAATTTGCATAGACGTCATCTTACAGATGTACTCTCACCGCTTACCAACTGTCGTTTATCTAACACAACCCCTTCTTGGTGTTGGGATTTTTTTCCGTCAGTGTATATACGATCTTCATCTTGAATGTCTATTGTCTTCAGTGGGATGACATATACTCCATATCGGTTGTCCAAAGGAACAACGTCTCCATCATTTTTTATTCCTGATAGTACAGTGTGTGTTCGTACACCGAAGCCAATATTGTGACGATGGCAAACGTTTTTTGAGTATTTTGATGATGCTGGGAATGTATGGTAGTGATCCCACATATTTAATTGGTCTACGATCTTTTATTAATGTGGTATCTAATGTGCGATTTATTTTCTTGACGATAGAATTAACGATGTCATCTGAGTATCCATGAAGAGATGCAGATATTTTAATTTTGGCTATTTCTTGATTTCGTAATGTTACTGTCGATGAGTGGCTAAATGCTCGTCGTACTTGGAATTGGATGGATGTGAGTTTTTGGTTTAATAGATCAGCTGATTGAGATGGAATCATGACGGTAGAGGATGTGGGTTTTTGATACCCTGAATATTGAAGAGTTTGTCTATGAGGGTCTCGCTTTAAATAAAAATCCAAAAATGGTAAGGTATAATTCTTTTCAAATTCCATGGAGAACTTAATAGATGGCTATTGAGATCATACGCAGTCTGTGAACTGGTTCACCTCTTCTTTAGTGGAATGCCAAAAAACGAGAACGTCATCCACGTAGCGCAAATAAAGTCCAGGAGGAGTTGGAAACGATTCAAGTACATGATTCTCCAATTCCTGTAAGAGAATTTCTGCTAAGATAGGCGACAGTAGGGAGCCCATTGGTGCGCCTTCAAGTTGACGATATATATTGCCATTAAATCGGAAATATGAGCGGTTTTGTATTAAGCGTAAGGCAGAAATAATGGCTTTAATCTCGGATGTAGAGAAAGTTGCTTGAGCTTTCCCACACTTTAATGGCTGACGCTCGCAGTAGTAGGCCACAAGCAAAGTAGTACTGCCCGATTAACTCTATATTTGTTTTGAACTTTCACGAACGTTTCATGGCGGCAGACTCCAGATGTCTCATTCTAACGTCCTTGGGTATAACTGACTGACACATACAATCATATTCTTTTGTGTACAACATGCATTCTAATATAAAGAATTACTACCCTTCTGCCTCATTTTATAATGTAAAACTTTTAACCAAATTGTGGACCTTGATTTAATTTAATTAAAAATCAGACAATTAAGCCAGAGCATTACGCTCCTCCTAAATACATATTTTCCCACGAGAACTTGCGCAAACAACAAAGCATGACCATAACGAACCTTTTAAGTGTGGAAAGCGTTCAAATAAAGAAGAAAGTGGGTAGTTATGTAATCTTACCTTTCAAAATGATTTGGGAACAGTGAATTACTAAAAAATATACATATAATAAAATTCTATATACAGTTCAACGTCCCTGTTGCATTTTAATATAAAACTAAAATTCCACAGGTCTGCAAAAAAATATTTTTTTCAGCTGCATGGGATGTTTTTGGTAAATATTATGTTTTCGAGTGTGCTGAATCCAAAAATGACCTCCATTTCTCTCCATCACGTACAGTTTTTTTGCAGAATACAAGGTGTTTGCATAAAAAAAAGCAAAACAATAATGAGAAAACCACCATTTCATTACAATGAACTAAAAAATATTTCTTATAATAAACAAACAATTTCTTCATGAAATGTACTTAACATTCCGTGTTCATTCTTTTTGCCTATGAAATCTTTTCTTCTTCTCTTTGATACTTCTCCGAACATGCTTCCGCTTTCCACTTTCTGTTTCCCGCTTGAGCATCCAACAGTAGTCAGCTAGCATACTGACGTCCCATCGTCCTTGGTAGCGTCTCTCGATATCACGGACATCCTGGTGAAATCTTTCACCCTGCTCTTCACTGAGGCCTCCCAAGTTTTCGGGAAAATAGTCGACATGGGAGTGTAAGAAATGAACTTTTAAGCTCATCTTGCATCCTTGAGCTTTATACGCAGCCAACATGCGTTGTACAATAATGGCTTTGTAGTGAGGGTCTTTAATATTACCCAAAAACTTGTGCACTACGTCTTTGAAATAGTCCCACACTTCTTTTTCTCCCATTGTTTCTGAAAAGACGGGATCGGATAACAGTTTTCGTATGTCGGGGCCAGTAAAAACTCCCTCTTTCAACTTGGCTTCAGACAGTTTTGGGAACTTGGAACACAGATATCTGAAACATTCCCATCTTTTGGCAGTGATTTCACAAACTGCTTCATAAGCCCCAATTTAATATGAAGAGGTGGTAATAAAACCTTTTCAGGAGGGATCAAGGTTGTATTAATGACGTTATTTTTGCCGGGGATTAAGGCGTCTCGAAGTGGCCAGTCAGTTTTTGTCCAATGGAGATCTCTGGCTCGACTGTCCCACAAGCAAAGGAAGCAGGGATATTTCGTATAACCTGACTGCTGGCCCAACAACACGGTTAGTATTTTGAAGTCTCCACAAAGCATCCAGCGATGTTCTTGATATTTTATTTTCTTAAGAATCATTGCCACATCGTTATAGTTTTCCTCCAAATGTACCGAGTGTCCTACAGGAAGTGATGCAAATTTATTCCCATTATGCAGCAAGACTGCTTTGAGGCTTGTTTTTGAGGAATCAATGAAAAGGCGCCACTCAGATGAATCATATTCTATTTCAAAACACTTCATTAGCCCTTGAACATCACTACAAAAAACGAGATTTCCTCTTTGGAGAAAAATGTAGTGAATTCTCTCTCTCGGTGCCTGTACCACGAAAATGAGGTTCCGGGTGACAGCAGGTTTTAATTCTTTAATCTTGACCCCAGCAATTCGGCAGCATCTTTTGAAAGGCCTAAATCTCTAACCAGGTCATTGAGCTCGCTCTGATAAAAAAGTTGGGGTCCCTCATCAACAGAAAAATGTGAACTAGATTCGTCCTGGGGAGGTAATGTGTTTCCGTCCTCAGAATCACTCAGGATATCATCCAAACTGGAAGATGGGTGTGGAACTGGTATTGCAGAGCTATGAGGCACTGGACGAATAGCTGAATTTAGGTTTGGGTAAGATATTTTATTTTTTTGTATTGAAACCTTTCACATCTACCGAACAGAAATAGCAGTCGGTAGTGTGGTTTTACTGTTCACGCCACATCATAGGAATGTCAAAACGAAACGAGTGTTTCTTACCCTTAAACCACAAACGGAGATCTTCCTCGCACCTTCTGCACACCTTATGAGGAGCCCAGGCTTTGTCTTGATCCCCAAGTTTCAACTTGAAGTAAGCAAAATACACTTTCTTCAAGATATCACTTATGTTTCTTTGTTGACTTTTAACAGTGTATTCACCACAAATAAAACGAAAGTTGTCAGGAGAAATAACACAACCTCTTGGAGTCATAATATATAACTAAAAAGCACGAGCACAGTCACGTTTGAATGCCAAATGTAAACAGAGTGTGGCTCCTCGCTGTTTGTATACACCGCATTGAGTACACAGAGTGACTCTCCGCATATCTAGAAGCAAACGCTTTTCCTGTGGTGAAGCAGATAGAAATTAGCCTCGCTCACTTCAAAAAGACCAGTGAAATAACTCGTACACATAGGTGAACACGAGAGCGAACGAGGTTATGTTAACACCTGCGCGTCTGCCGATCGTCTCTCTCTCTGTATCTGGGCAGGTTAATCGGCAACACCTGCTTCTTCCTCTGACTCGATAAAAAAAAATTCCAAAAAAGGCGCTGCATATAAATAAAAGAAAACAGCAAAAAGTTTCTTTTTTTCCCGTTCTTAAAGATAAAAATTTTTATCTTTAAGAACGGGAAAAAAGGGATTCTTTCACCCTCGAATACCCAGTAGTCATCTATATAAGCTATGCAACATAACTAAAGCAACCCAGATCCTGAACTTATTTAGCATGTTGAAACATGATCAAATTTGACAATACGCTTGTTTATACTCATTCCTAATACCCTAGAGAACATGAATAAACATGCTCAACCCAGCCAGTAAGATTCCTCACTTTTCGCTATAAACAAATTAAACCGGTTGGGACATGATCAGCCTGAGTTTCCTCACACCGCCAACACTGCCCCCCCATTCCGCTCATTTTCCCTTTGTTTTATTCTTGAGTCTCACTCTAATACATATTAAATGAAAGTAAGAAATCACTTTTGCATAGGATTTTTAGAATCAAGAATAGGATACCAGATTTCGAGTTAAACGGGAGTTTCACTCCCGTTTAACTCGAAATCTACAATTTTGCAAGAAAACCTGACGCGATGGAATTTTTTGAGTATTTTTCCCGGTTTCAGTGAGTAAAAATCTATAAGAAACAGTATAAAAATCCTGTGCAGTTTTTTGGTTGCAGACCTGTGTTCTCCAATTGATTTCTAACTGGTGGAAATTTGAGCAAACACAAAGCGTGTGTACACATTTGTATGAGCGGAAAGCGCGCAATTATGACTATGCATCCACAGCACACACACACACACACACAAATATTAAAGATGACGTTTTACTAACACTTACACCACTAATCCACTAGTCTTATGTTATATCTTGTTAGTTTACCACGACACAAATGTGGGTTGTATCCGAGGAAAGGAGGGGGAGGGGAATTGCAGGGAATCCTTTGCAACTGGTAGTAAAAAAGCACTAAAAATTCTTTCTTTCAGTGTTTTGTAAATAAAGTTTCTATGAAACCTGCCCTAGCAAAAATAATACTCACCCGTCCGTCGTCCACCCTGATTTCGAATTCTAGCAACGTCCCTCCCCCAGAGAGTGTTCCTTTCTGAATTTAACTTAACAATGAGGCTGCTGTCGTTAAACACCACTTTAAACAATTAAGAGATGCCTTCTTTTCCTGAAGCCAGTGCACTCTTAGTCAACTACTAAGTACCGAATTGTTGCTGTGAATGAATCTGAGCTCGGAATTTTAAAGCCAAGGTTAGTAGACTCTAGTAACCTTTTTTATAAATCAAGCCAAAATTGTTATAGTTCAACATTTCGCCTAGCGGAATAACGTACCGTACTAAATTATACGAAAACAAATCAGTCGAATGGGGGCATCCTTTTTCCTACGAGCCTTTAGAAAGAGTGAGAAGAACAAAATTTGTCTGGGGTCAAAAGCTCTGAAAACTGATAAATAAGAGACAAAATTTTCAAACGTAAAATTTTTCCTTCCGCGTATTCCTACAAGACGCTTCGATGACTACGTATTGCTCAACCGCTTCCTTCTGTATCCTTCCGCCCATTACTTGCCCTTCTCAACAAAGCTTCCATTCACTGGACTGCACCTTGACGCCGTCGCCGCTCCGTCGTCTTAAGCCACGTACTATTCCAAACCATCGTTACTTGCAAGTTAGTACTCCGGAAAAATTATTTCCTTTTATCTACAAATACTATATTTTTTCACCTTTCCCCATTGTTTTGCATGCTTAAAAATTGTACGTGGCACTTTTCTCACACACTTAAATTTTTGCGACGAAATAATTTAAGACGCTAAAGTACATATTTACCATTATCTTATACAACTACCGAATAGAATTCACAGAAGTAAATAAACTGGGAGACAAAATTTTCTCGGGATAGTTCCGCCGCATTTTTTTTTTTTTTTTGTTTCAAATATTGTGTTCTTAAGCGCACATCTATCTAGGGAAACGGCATTCCACCCACTTTCAGCATATGCGAGCTCTATTTCAGATTATGAGACCTGTCTTTGGGTTTTTGCATTTTCTGTCCTGACTCTTCTTGTGCCACTACGCGATATAGTACCACAATGAAATGCAAGAGAACGTGTGCTTTCGTACAAATAGAATAATAACAGACCTTCGAAAAGTCAAATTGCGGTTTTTGTTATTCGGGTGGTCTTCAATATGCAGTTGAACTCGCTTTCTAGATTTGCTTGAGTTTAGAAGATGTTGGTGTTGTTAAGCAAGTATTTATAATTCGGTTGAGGCCCATAAATACGGGATACCCCTTATCCGAATTTATAATCCATATAACATGATTTCTTTTCTTTAACCTTATAAATAGCGATGCATTTTTCCTAAACACTGTTTGCTCAGTGTTCATCCCGTAGTCTGCTTTTTGCCTACCTCCTACGATCCAATGAAAACTTAAGGATTGGGATCTTCCATGCGCTTATTTTAGATTTCTTCTCAGTCTATTATCCCTGTCAGTGCACCACCTACGCTTAAAATTAAAGGAATTGCCAGTACTTTTAAAGGAATTACCCAGGAATTAACTAAGAAATTACTACAAGGACACCCCTGTTTTTTTCTCCGTCCTTGCTTATCTTTCCCATCCCCAGACATGTATAAAAAAATTTTTAAGTTACCAAAATCTTAAAATTTCCTGAATTTTGTGTTGCACAACGATGTTGCTATTTGCTTAGTCACAGGAAGGAGAATGGTCTCCTCCCTCTGACCTATTCATTCAACACTAATTCTTCACCCTTTCTCTTTAATATCTATCGCATCAGGGCGCCCTGCCTGTTCCTACATCCTTCAAGTCATACAACAGTTGGTGAATTGGCTTCTAAACCTACCGGATATTTTACTGGTTAACGTGAAGATTACGGTGCAAAATTCAGGGATGATAAATTAAGACTTTTAAAATCAAAAATGATGCAAAATAGCAAAAAAATTCATTGATAGAGTCATTTTTTAAAAAGTTTTACGTAAAATTTACCTGTCTATGCGATACGCCGAAACCCAGAAAGCGGCAACGATAACGCTTGCGTGCCCGGGGTGAGCCGTGTCCTTCGGTTCGGGCAGAAGTAACGGTGATCGATGCAGGAAGACGCCGCGAGAGATTAGTGTTTTGGTGTAAGCCTGAGTCAGACGCCACTGCTCCTCCCTGTTGTCGCTGGCGGAAACAGCTACCTCCGCTACGAAAAATAGTCCCTAGTCTTAAGAGCAGAAGTAAGACAAGTACTTTTCAGAATCCATTGTTCTTTGGGCAACAGTTTTTTCAGAAATAAGTTTGATATGGGAAGTTACTCAGTCAAGAACCTGGTACTTTCAACTGATGCTGTCTAAGGTGAAAATCCTCCAAATACGTGGCGTCAGTAAATAAATAAGTACATCGCTTTGTCAGAGCTATGTGTTTCTGTGTTTCTGGAACGTGGAAAGAGCGATGTACCTATTTATTTATTTGATACTGTCTAGCTTGGACAGGAAGGAAGTGGTAGAAAACTTTTCCTAACACAGTGACAATAAATTGGTAATCCGGCAAACTCGAAGGGGTTGGGTCACTTAAGGAGGCAATAGGGGATAGAGTTCGGACTCCCCCACACTGCCATCCACAATGCATGGCAATACACAGTGGTCTTAGTTTGAATTGCTCGTGTACGCCATGTCTCTTTCCTTGATCCACATCTTCCACCGCATATAGCCAAAACTGAGCGGAAACTGCACAATGCAGTGAGAGTGAGGTTAGGCTTAAAGCAACTTGCAAAACACGATCGCATGTCCCTAGTTTATATTCAAAATCGAAAAAAAAAATTATAACTATTTTTGTTTGTAATAATTTGGGTTTTCTAGGTTTTTTTTTTTTTTTTTTATGTGTTTGACGTCCTTATGACTCGCACTGCAAATTTTATATATTTCATCCGCCGGACCCGAGCACATTTCACCAGGAAAAACCCTTTTAGGGAAGTGCCCTTCCAATAGGTGGTGCCCGGTGAAGGGAGATTGAGACAACATCACACGGAAATGCATTTTGCATCACACCGTGATCAGTTCTTAATACATTTTTTTCCAGTGGGCTATGCAGCAGGCCGACTGGTTGACACGCAGCTCCTGAGAACGCCGATTGAGTACCGCTGGGCTTACGCTTAGAAATATTTTCGCAAATGTGATACTAACGATACTAAATAATTCCCGCACACCACAATAAATCGACCGGATTTTTATTTTCTTTATTTTTCGTTCTTAGATAACGTCAAAGGATTACATTCTTAGTTTTCATTTTTTTCCCTCAGTTTTCTACAATGATATCTACAAATCGGACAATTCCAAAGCTTTCTTCTTGTGCTGCGAAAGGATTTCATGTACCGGTCTGAAAAATTAATGTTTCAGGAAATTTTTCCTTTAGTCTTCAATTTGGCTTAAAGGAACACAAACATAATAGTTTTTTCAGGCATAAAAAGCCCAACAGTATACGTTAAACATTTTTGCAACTGCGTTTTTTTTTATGTGCATGAAATTCCATTGGCGTTCGATTTATTAAAAAAAAAACAAAAAAACAGTAGTTCTCTAATTACGTAACGAACGCGAAAGCAAAATTTTGATTTCATGAGTGTATTTTGTGAAATTTCTGTAAGATATGTGCTCACATCTTGCAACTACTAATACCGTTAAAAAAAAATGTTTGTCTTCGTATACCATTCACTGGAAACAGAAAAAAAGGGACGTCATATTGTGCAAGAGCACGACGACCTCTCTCCCATTACGAACTTTTGTTACCCAGCAACACCAACACGCTTGTTTCCCCGCTCCCATGTATGAACATGGGTTCGGTTCCACCGGTGTTTCACACACGCCCCGATACACACACCACGGTTCCACAAGCAAGGACACTCACACCCCCGACGCAACACCATACATACCGACGGCGGAGTCTCCTAGAACGACGGAGGGACAAGGCCCTTCGAAACGTTCATGTAGGAGGAAGTTCCTCCTTCGGAGGAGACCCAGTGACATAGTCACCCAACGGATGACAACATCAGAGGAGGCAACGGCGGAGAGCAACAGGCTTCTCCAAAAACGAGGAAGCCTCCCGTAAAAGCACACACACAGAACCGGCACACGCCAGACACACACCAGATAACAACAAAAAATCTCCCCAAGGCACCCACTCCACCAAAACACGCACACAGGCAAGAAAACAAATATAAAAATACACACACACACACACACACACACACACACAATTAAATAAAACACTCTCGCAAGCAACACCCCCGAAGCACAGCACACCGAACGCGGAAACCGGGGGTTCGGAAACCGAAACTGGATCCAAACCGCAAAGCAGAAGAGGCTGAAACGAAACAAAAAGAACCGAATCGACCGATCGGGGGTCCGGAAAACGGCGTCTCCGGAGCCCCTCACGCTCGATCCGAGAAGTTAGTAGAACACACAAAATATGTATCAACGAAACAAAACATCAACCAAAAAATCAAAAGGATCCGGTAATGCAGGATTGCAAGCCGAAACAAGGGGGGCGGGAGGGGGTTAGTTCTCCAGTGGAAGAAGTACTTTTCCCTAGTACCGTGGAAAAACTTATTTGTCAAATGTATATGGAAAGTATTAATTCGAAATCTTCGCAACTTTTATGCTGCAAATCTAAATTTCATTTCATTTTTTTCGAACTTTGTAAAAAAAAAAACATATTACGTAAAAGATATTAATTTTCCCCAAAAGTATATTGCAGAGCAAACTTTGTCTTTCATTTTATAAATTGAAACAGACATTGCAAATATCAATTAGCACATTAACGAATTCCAACGCGCACACCCACACAAAACAGAAAAAAAAAAACCAGTAATCGGAAGAGATAATCATTAATAAATGTGTTTATTCATTATATATAAGTATGTTCTTTTTTTCTCCGAATGTGCTTCTTGCAGAAAGAAACGAAAACCTCTTAAGAACATTCTCACTCATCAGTGCAGAAAGGCTTTCAAAATCTCCCCATTACACTTTTTTTACAATGAAGCTGATAGGTAAGATGGTAACACAGCCCTTGGATGCCTGTGACCGTGAGGTCACACCCCTTCCTAGCACGCCATCGCAGTTCTCTCCAGGGATTTATTAGTCCAATTGACAGTTTTGTGACGTCAGGTCCAAAGGCTCTATACTTCGGTTTGCGGCCACCGCCGGCTGACACGAGAAACGTGGTATTAGTAACGTGCTGCCCTCTTTCGGGCGACATGAAATATCCTGCGTGGGTTATTTCCGTAACGAATGTGTTTCTGTAGTATTTTGGCTGGCTCACTTGGACGGAAAATATGCTTTTTGCACCAGAATGAAAACCTGTCTTTCTGGTACAATAAATTAAGTAGATTTATTAGTTACCAGGAAAGAACTGTTCGATGATGCGAATCATCACCTCAAAGCAGTGTTCTGAGACGACAATTCTGTCGGAATTAATATTCCAGAATGTGGTCTGCCGAACGATTCTTGTGAGACCTATCTGAAAGTCTGCGTTTGAAGGGCGGCCACTTACTCTCTACATCTTGAGTGTGTGCCCCATTACAATGACCCACGACATTGAAGGAGTGGTTTACTGTCAGATGTTGGAATCCACAGCTTAGCAAGTTACGGTAACAACCCACTGATCTGTCATGACATTACTTCCTGGTTGCACATGTTTGTGGATGAGGGGCAGCAATGTCTGCGTAGAGCGGTCATTCTCAAGGCGTATCTCTACCTTGAATCGCTTGCAACAACAGAAACAGGGCGAACCAACAAACACCCACGGAGCGAAGAGCGATCAGCGATCAAAGAATATCTAACTGAAGAAGCGTTTATATTCTTTGCAGCGATTACGTAACGCAGGCAGCAGGGCTGGGAAGAAAGAGCGGAAGCGTAACCTATTGGGAAATACCTGATTTCCCGTGATTCCACTTAATTTCATCTAGCATACGACGGGGGCCGCAAACCGAAGTTCAGCAATAATTTCTAGTGGAAGACAGCATATTACACAAAAAAAAGTCTTTGTAGTGCAGTACATCTTAATAAATATCTTTAACCATAGAAGGCACATTTTGAAATATATATATTTGGAGTTCATTGTATGCAAAACTGCCGTGGGTAACTTGTAGATTTCGCCATCACTCTCCTGATAGGAAAACCGAGCACAAAACGGGGAGATGAAGGGGTTGGGGACAAATGTCTTCTTTTTTGTCAGCTTGAAGCCCTATATTTGGTCAGATAAGCTATGGTTAATGATGTTTCCCTAACAGTCGGCAGGTTCTTCATTCGACAGGCTTTTCGCTAATTTGTCGTAAAATATTGAAAAGTGGGTGTGGAAAAACCTTTGTACAAATGTGAATGTAATTTCATAAACAAAAGCACGAAGATTCTCATTAAACAAAAGATATTTTTCCTGGTAAAGTAGAACTAATGTCCAATTTATTTGCAGTAGTAAATTGAAATAAAAAAATATATATAATAATTATGCAGATTGAAATTATAGTATCTACGTTTTTTCATCAATTTTGTTCGACGTCAGGTGTTTTCACACATGACGAAAATTTTATCATTCTTCTTTGCGGTCAAGACGGGGTGAGTGAGTGTTTTACTTCTGTCTCTGCTCTTTCTCTTAAGACTGGGTCTAATCCGAAGGAGAAACTTCCTACTACATGAACGTTTCGAAGGGCCTTGTCCCTTCGTCGTTCTAGAAGACTATACCGCCGGTATGTATGGTGTTGCGTCGGGGCTTTAGGGGGAGGCTTCCCGTTTTTGGAGATGCCTGTTGCTCTCCGCCGTTGCCTCCTCTGATGTTGTCATCCGTTGGGTGACTATGTCACGGGGTCTCCTCCGAAGGAGGAATTTCCTCCTACATGAACGTTTCGAAGGGCCTTGTCCCTCAGTCGTTCTAGGAGACTCCGCCGTCGGTTTGTATGGTGTTGCGTCGGGGGTGTGAGTGTCCTTGCTTGTGGAACCGTGGTGAGTGTATCGGGTCGTGTGTGAAACACCGGTGGAACCGATCCCATGTTCATACATGGGAGTGGGGAAACAAGCGTGTTGGTGTTGCTGGGCAACAAAAGTTCGTAATGGGAGAGAGGTCGTCGTGCTTCTGCACAATATGACGTCCCTTTCTTTCTGTTTCCAGTGAATGGTATTTGAAGACAGGTGTTTTCACACATGACAGAAATTTTATCATTCTTCTTTCCGGTCAAGACGGGGTGAGTGAGTGTTTTAGTTTTGCTCTTTCTCTTAAGATGTGGTGTGAATGGATGGTATATGAAGGGAAAGTGTTGTGGGCCGGCCATGGGTCATGTGAGTGCCTTGGCCCGGTGTCCTCTGGTCACCTCTGAAGGGGACTTTTGTTCGCCTGCGTGGACTTTCCGGGTGTACCTTCGAGTTGCACCCGCCGTTCCAGATGGCGCCACGGTTGCACTTCACCTCTTCTCGCACTCTCACGTGAAATGCCTTATACCAACTTACGTCACTTAGTTCTCCATCTCTGCTCCTTTAATATGTGGAATTGCAAAAGGTTCTTTCATGAAGTTGGGAAGGATGAGGAAACCTGTATTTCATGGTGTCAACAACAAGATTTATTTGGGATGGATGAGGATACCGCTATTTCATGGTGTCAACAACAGGGTTTGTTTCCGACCTCCAAAAGATGTTGTGAGGGGCATGTCATGGATCTACGTGTCGATGCGTCTCATCGTTAAGGACAATTCAGGTGTCGGAAGAAGCACGCTTCAGGGAATGACGAGTACTCTTCCCGTACACTTGATACGTGTTTTTTTTATGCTTACATTCCTATGGATACAGTGATGATTCTGACGTATTGTTTCGCTAAAGGATTGTCTTACGATGAGGCGATTGAGGAAGCGTCACATGGTAATGTTACCACATCCACTGAGACAGTTAGCGACTGGTATTCGTATTGCAGACAACTAGTCTCAGAGTTTATGGCAGCCTCGCAATGTGACGAAGGAAGACTTGGTGGTGCTGGAATCATCGTCGAAGTCGATGAAGCCAAAGTGGGGAAAAGGAAGTACAACTGCGGTCGTCTTGTCGAGGGCACATGGATTCTTGGAATCTTTGAACGAGATACCAAGCGTTTCAGGGTCGAAATCTGCCCTGATAACAACCGATCGGCAGACACATTGCTGCCCCTTATCATGAAACACGTAGAGCCAGGAACAACAATTATGACGGACCAGTGGGCTGCATATCGCAATCTCCAAACCTCTGGCTACGCACATTTCGGAGTCTACCACTCCCTCAACTTCGTTGATCCCATCACAGGGGCGCACACAAAATTAGTAGAAAGCAATTGGCGTACCCTTAAGCATAAGTTAACACAGGAGAACCACAAAATGTACTTGGCAGACCATATTATGGAATATTTATTCCGACGGAATTGCCGAATTTCCTCAGAACATTGCTTTGAAGTCCTGATTCGTGCGATCAGGCAGTTCTTGCCTGGCAGATAAAGCTTTTCTGGCTTTACTCTCCTAGGTAGACAGTTAAAAGATTCATGAGGAAAACTCACTCTTCCGTCGTAATAAATATTTTCCACATAGGACATAATGTATATTCATAAAGGCCCTTTCAAGGGCCACCTAAAATCGTTATTATTAACTTCCTTTGCCCATTTCACAACGTTACGCTGCGCTTCAGGATTAAGCGCTAACGTGTCGCCATCTATCGTCGCTTCAGAAACTACTTTTGGGCCACTTTCGGAAGGTTTACCCCACATTTTTAGGATTTAGAAAACATTTCGGCTGACTTCTGGGGGATGAGCTAAGTACCAGAGTTTTTCTCATTTTGTAGGTAAAACCGCCGTGTAATTTCATAGTTTTTAAAGTTGTGTGTATGCTAATCTAAGTTTAGTGACGGGTTTTAACCTAATTTTAGTGACGTTTTACAGAGATCTGCTCTGTTAAAATGAAGAGAATAAGATAGTGTACGCAAATTAATGTTAAGCTGTAATACCCCCAATATTACTTTATCATAGAGATATTATGATTTTGCCTTTTCACCTGTGAACACGCACATGCCTTGAAAGATAACTTTTCCGAGGAAATTGCTTGGTGAGGCTTTCCAACTGAATGAACAAGCAAGTGCCTTGAAAGATGATTTTTCTGAGCAAATTGCTTACAGCACATATTACATTGATGAGGCTTTTCACCTGTGTGAAGAATGATGGGTTGTTATTTGTTTGGAGCATAGATCACATTGGTGAGGCTTTTCCTTGATGTGAATGAGTAAATGCTTCGTGCACCTACTGTGGTTCGGAGGAAAGTCTAGAATATTTCTTCGTTGATTGTAACTTTTCAAAACATATCTGGAATTAGTTACATTAATATTTAAATTATAAAGATTATTTCAACTCACCAAATCTTATACCATCTTCCTCTTTCCTGCTCTGAATCTAAAAATTTATTAATACATCATGTAAATAATTGCAATTGCAAAATATACCATTTGAAAAAACAGAACGCTTTTTCTTTTGAACAAAAATCTAAAAATACAGAGCAGATCTAAATTGCCATAAAATGTGACAGAAGATATTTGGAATTTTAAAACCACAATTAACGGTACTCAAAAGACTTTTGATAAATGGAAGTCCGTTACAAGATGTGGAGGGAGAGGAACAGGGTTCTGCATTCCTGGA
Organism: Macrothele yani; assembly: GCA_039090855.1. Classification (NCBI taxonomy): domain Eukaryota; kingdom Metazoa; phylum Arthropoda; class Arachnida; order Araneae; family Macrothelidae; genus Macrothele; species Macrothele yani. The sequence goes on along the minus strand of CM077032.1, from coordinate 51,870,697 downwards.
CGGCTAACTCGGGCTTCTCTCCGACAACGGTTATCCTTCAAGTCAAGTGTGAGCTCCGAGACAGGGCGAGAGTGGACGCCCGCACTTTGACCGAACGAGCCTTTAGGTTTCGGTGGGGGACTTGGCCTCGGATTGTTACCGGGACCAAGAACAACTACACCTTTCATTGGGGTAACTTACCCCCTTAGTTTTGGCCCTTGAAGCCCGAGGGATCTCTCGGGGAGTGTTGGGCTTTTTCTAGTGTTATGTTTCTGTGACTTGTGTTTGATGAAGGGTGTGGAGGTTAGCCTCCGACCCTTTCATCGGCGGTTTAATCTGTCTTCTCTCCGTTCGAGGTCGGCGGTGCTGGCCGCCGACCGAGACGGCAGGAGCCTGTGTGAGTCGGGGGAGTGAGTGTTTTGGTTCTGTCTCTGCTTTTTCTCTTATGATGTGGTATGAATGGATGGTATCTGAAGGGAGGGTGTTGTGTATTTGATGTTTGTGGTGTGCCGGTTCCGTGTGGAAGTAGGCCGGGGAGGCACCTGCCCTGGGTCGTGTGAGTGCCTTGGTGCACTAGTCGGCCCGGTGTCCTCTCTGACAGTCTCCCGTCCGGGTCGCTGTCACTTGGTCACCTCTGAAGGGGACACTTGTCCGCCTACATGGACGTTCCGGGTGTACCTTCGGGCTGCATCCGCCGTTCTAGGTGACCTCGCCGGCTCTTTGTGTGCTGGTCCTTTCGAGTTCTTCGGAGGATCTGTATGACTCGGGGGGTTGTCTGCTGTTGCTTGTTGGGCCGTGGTGGGAGTGTGTGTAAACATCAGTGAATCATGTCCAGGTGTTTATTTTGGGCGTGGTGAACAGTGTGAAGATGTTTTGCAACAAAGTTCGTGTATGGGGAAGGGGACGTCGTGCGAGAGCACATTAGGGCGCTCCTTCTCCCAGCCCCCATGATTTCGGGGTCTCATACGAAGACAAAAAAATGTTTGTGAAGAACATACAAAAGCTTTAAATAACCCGATTGGTGTAACAAAACTATGTATCCGATTTGCGAAGTGGTTATGCTGCCGAGAAGGTAACAATCCCGTGCTGTGAGTAGCTCGGCTGACTGTTCTTTACCCAAAGAATTGAAGTTAACTGAGATACGCAAGCGCAGTCTGCTCCGGCATCAGCCTGTATGTTGGCTTCTGTGCACTGCATTGTTTCTCTGAATATATGGCGGCGCTAGTTACGTCTCGCCGAGACTTAACTTCTTCTCGTTAGATATTCTTTGTTCCAACGGTGCTGCCATTGCAGGTAGCAGCTGTGGAACTCATCAGCTGAGATACTGTTCAAGGCCTGCGTCACAGCCTTTTGGACGTCTGCTGCTGTGTCAAAACGGCGTCCTTTCACAACTGATTTCAGTTTCGGGAATAAAAGAAAATCGCAGGGAGCCATGTCGGGTGAATAAGGAGGATGCGGTAGTGTTGAGGGACAGAAATTGGCTTACTGACAGCGCGGTATGGGACGGCGCATTATCGTGATGTCGGGATCCAGTTCTCAGTCAGGATTCGGCGAACACTTTCGCGATTCATGTTCAGTTCCTCCGCTATCATTGCGACTGTTAATCGCCTATCACGTCGCACAATTCACTCACCCGGGCTGTGTTGTCCTCTGTCCGTCTTGTTGTTGGTCTCCCACTCCGGTGTTCGTCCATTGGTTCTGCCCAGGGCCTGATGGAACTTCCGTCTTGTTGTTGGTCTCCCACTCCGGTGTTCGTCCATTGGTTCTGCCCAGGGCCTGATGGAACTTTTGCGGGGCCCGGGGCAAAATTTCACTGCGACCCTTCGAAAATAAATCTCATAGTTTAATAAAATCGTCACGCGAAAAATGAAAACACATGAAAATTATCATTAAGAAAAAAAAACTATCTCAAATTACTGTGAGCCTAAGTAAAAGGCCATAAAATGGACTGAAAGTTCAGAGAGACAGACAGAGAGAGAGAGAGACAGAGAAAAACAGAGAGAAAGACACGCGCGCGCACACGTACGCACGCACACACACACACACAGGAAGAGGCAGAGACATAGACAGGCACAGAGAAACAGACAGACCAAGACAGAGAGATAGAGAAAGAGGCAGAGACAGACACACACACACACACACACACAGGAAGGAAGAGAGAGAGAAAGCAACAAGTGCTAAAATTTTCTTTCCAGAGAGAAAGAGTTTAGGTTGCGTTGTGATTTTTTATAAAAACTTTCTCACAAAATGATAGAAACATAACTTTAACTGATCTGCGTAACGAATATTTTCCCATAGCATACATTTTTGCGTAGCGAATTATAAGAATCCCTCTTAAATAAATCCGTATACATCCTGGTACATGTTTAATGATTTGTTTTTTACGCAAAGCGGAATAACTGACAAATTAGTGACTTTTTGTACGTTTTATACGCGTTCATGTGTGAAAATTGCTTTTTTTTTTTAATTTCTAATACTGTTTTTAAAGTCACTAAAAAATTGCCCTCCATATATAGCCCGAAAACAACTTTGATATTGTTCTTCTTATTTTGTTAAATTTCAGTATCTGGTTTATAATCAAATTGTTGAGGAATAGTAGGGAGTCAGAAAATGTGATGAAATTTAACTTCTTACTTCATTAATGTGGAAAAACATTTAAGATGTAAAAAAGTGAGGAGAGGGGAAGATCGTAAACTAAAAAAAAATAATAAAAAAGATATATTTTAGGCCTAGCGACCCAAATTAAAAAAAAAAAAAAAATAGCAATAAATGTAGAGAATTCTAGCAAAAATGATTTTGTTTTTATTTTCTAAACTACGGGGCCCCTTCAAGACGCGGGGCAACCGGGGTGACCGCCCGGTTGCCCCTATGGTCCAGTCGGGCCTGGTTCTGCCCTCACAAAACATTTTGTGCCAGCGTAAGGCTTGTGCTCTTGACATTACCTCATTGCGGAAAGCCTGCTGCAGTTTTCCGTACGTTACCGCCGCATTTTCACACAAAGAAAGATGGCATACTGCTGCGCAATATTCCGCGAGTCCATTTTCCTGATGAGGAGCACGCACACAACTTCACGAGCCAAGCAGCTACTACACACTAAGGCCTTCCAGGGTGCTGCCACTTGAACTACGGGGGGGGGGGGGAACCAATGTCATACATATGTGACGTGCAGCGTTGCCACAGCACGCACGACAAAATCAGTCTTATTACTTAATTATCAGACCTCGTCCGTAATCCTAGGTAACTGACTATTTCCCCACATCCTCCATCGGGAATCCACATGTGGCCTTGCGTTTTTCTTCAGCAGCGCAGACAGAGGGCGATTGGAGGGCGATCGCATGACAACCTGGATCCAAAAATGCCGAATAGCTTCAATCTGTAGGACATCCAGTGCTTTAAAAGTGAAACTTGATATTTATTTAGGCAAATAAGGAGGATTCGGTAGTGTTACTTTTGGATGAGCTCTATGATAATGGAATAAGAAACCAATATTACAATTTATTAGAGGACTACTTACATAACAGGTATGTGCAGATTAATAAAATGAAATCGCGCGGGTTGCTTTATGAAATGGGAGTGCCGCAGGGTTCAGTCCTGGGACCTTTTTTTTTTTTTAATGTAGGGATGTTGAGAAGGGAGTGTCTGACCCCAGGTCATAAACAACCCTTAGAAATAGGAAACTAGGAGATTTGGTCTAGAACGCCCGATAGCAAAGTGACATGGAAGCGAAGTAGAAAGGGGGGGTGCCCATCCGACGCACGGCGGATATTTAGTGGATCGAACCTGAGGCCCTTTCCGTGGCAGTCAAGAACGTTGCCCACTACGCTACCCGCGGCCCTCAGTCCTGGGACCATTACTTTTTTTTTTTAGTTTATATAAATGACATTTTGAACATTGAACCTAATGAGGATTTTATTTTATTTGCGGATGATGCCACGGTTCTGATTAGGGGTGCAGATATAAATGAGGCAAAAATAAAATTTAATAAATTTATTGAAAAATTGATGGAATGGCCGGACACAAATTTTCTGTGTTTATATTTAAACACAGAAAATTTCATTACTAATAATGAAAAAACTAAAAGTATGATTTTTAAATAGGGAGATAGATTGTTGAGCCGCCATTTATTTGTGTGGAGAAGTGTACCCTTGAAATAGTAAATAATATGAAATATTTGGGGATAATAATCGAGGATAATCTAAAATGGAATGTAAATATTCAAAATATTGTAAACAAAATTTCGGGGGTATTGGGTTTAAATACGAGAATTTCAAATAATTTAACAATTAAAACATTAAAAATGTTGTACTACTGTCTGATTTATCCGTGTTTGACTTATTGTTTATTAGTATGGGGGGCAAACTACTAAGACTAATTTATATAAATTACAATCATTACAAAATAGGATGGTCAGATTTTAAAATAACTTTAGGGGAATTAACTTGAATAGGGGGGTACGGATAAATTTTTCTGGAATTTAAATATTCAGAAATTATAGCAATTTAGTTTATGGGTTCTCTAGAGAGTCCCGCATGGCAGTGTATGAAACTGTAATTGTTCCTACTCTGATGTATGGCAGTGAAACCTGGGTACCGCAGAAGAAACATAGGAGTCATTTGTGTGCTGGAGAAATGCGTTACTTACGTGGGGTTTGTGGCAAGACATGATCTGATTGTGTGAGGAATGAAGATGTATTGCAGTTGTGTGATGTGAAGCAAAATGTTGTTAGCGAGGTGGAGACCAATATGCTTCAGTGGTTTGGCCATGCTGAAAGAATGAGTGATGAAATGCTTACTAAGAAAATCTTTTCAGCCCAAGTGGCAGGAAGGAAAGGCAGAGGAAGGCCAAGGAAAACATGGGTGGATCAGATTCAGGAGTGTCTGCATGAGAAAAAGATTATGAGTATGAAGTATAAATGATCTTGTGTACTGCGTGTAATGGATATCAGTGAAGCATGAGTTGTATGTCAAGATCGCTGTAAATGGAGAAGTTTGATTCGACAACAATAAATAAAAATATCTGGAAGTTTGCATTTCTTTTTGGAGCTAACCTCTGAATCTCAGAGAACAGCTTAGTGATATATGTATGTAGGATTCATGTATACAAGGATAAAAGAGAATAGGTATCAACATTTACGACATAATTTCAGAGATTTGTTGGTCATTTTTAATGTGTGTCTCTGCAGGTGTTAATTTGTTCCTTGTGAATGTCATTTACATTGCAGGACAATGTTTTTTAAAGATTTTTTAATCACTTTAAATGTGTGGCTGTACAGGTCCATCACTCTGGACACTGCATTCATTGTTTACAAATACAATTTGCATTCTATGATATGATTTTTGGAGATTTTTCCACTACTTTAAATTTGTGGCTCTGTAGGTGTGCATATAAGAAGCATAGCATTTGTTGTTTACAAATGCTATTTGCTTCTGAGATATGGTTTACGGAGTTGTTTTGACCTTTTCAAATGTGTAGCTTTGTGGGTGCCCCTTTGTTGTTAGCAAATGCTCTTTGCATTGCGGAGTAGGATATTTGGTTATTTTTTTTTACAATTGTGTATGGCCCTGCGGGTATGCATTTGTTGTTTACAGATGTGATTTGCATTCCAGGATGTTATTTTCAGAGATTCCTTGGCCATTTTTGTTGTGTCACTATGTGGATTTGAATTTGTTGTTTACAAATGCTATTCGCATCCACTGGTATGATTTTTAAAGATTTTTGGCTGACTTGTATGCACTGCTCATCTATCATCGAGATGACTGCATTTGTTGTTTATGAATAATATTTGTACTTCAAGGTACCCTTTTTGGAGATTTTATGGTAATTTTATGATAATTTTAAATTTGTGGCACTGTGGCTGTTGTTTATGAATGCTCCTTATGTTTCAAGGTATGGTTTTTAGAGATTCTTTTTTTTTTTTTTTTTACCTTGTTAAATGTATGGCTTTGTGCAAGTACATCTTTTCTTATTTTTTTTTTTATGAAGGATATTTACAGTACATTCCCGAACGTGGCTTTCAGGCATTTTAAATATGCAGCTGTGCATGTGTGTGACACCGTGGAAGCTGTTTATGAATTCTATTTGCATTTCATGATATGATTTTTAGTGATTTTTGGCCATTTTAAATAAATGGCTCTGTAAGTGTGCATTTATTGTTTAAGAATGCAGTTTGCATTCCAGCATATTCAAAATCGTTTTAATAAAGTAAAAGAAGAAGTGCAGATGGATTGTAAACACAATACATTGATAAAGCAGGGTTGCCAGCCGACTGGGAAAACCGGGATGAATCAGGGAATCTGAAAATAAGGCTAAAAATCAGGGAAAACTCAGGGAGAAATAATTTTTTTAGCAAAAACCCGAAAAAGTCAGGGAAAATTAAACTGATAATTTTTTGCGTAATGCGTATGCAGTTACCAGAGATGGCAATTCAGCACCAGTTATGCCAAAACAAATATCTTGCACCATCTTGCTACAAAAAAAAATTTTGTGCCACTTGCGCCAGAATCGCCATGACCTGTTGTCATCGTCGGTACTTCGGCACACTACATTCTCCATGCACACCATTCCGCTTGACGCTGAGTAAGACCATGCGGTGGAAAGAAAGATTCAGCGATTTCAAGTACAAAGGTTTTACGTAATTACTATGGAAATCATCGGTCCGCTACGGGCGACGGCAAATATTGTGTATGATATGGAAATCGTCGGTCTGCTACAGATGACGAAAAAATTTGTTCTGCTGTGGGAACCATGGGTCTGCTATGGCCGACGGAAACTGTCGAGTATGCTGGGGAAAATGCCGGTCCGCTACGGACGACCGAAAATATTGAGTATGGTATGGAAACCAAAAATCTCAGTGAAATAACATTATTAAACATCTGTGAAAAGTTCATTTTTAAGATTCTAACATTTGTTAAACATTTTTGGGAATATTTCTTGGGTGTTGAGAAGTCACATCGTCTTCTGTTTTCGCATAATTTTTTCCGTCCAAATTTCCCTTTTTTTTTCCTATGCCTGATTATATTTTTATTTTTGATGTTTTCTGATCATTCTCCTCGTTTTTAGTATCTTTGGTAATAATGAAAAGGAGCGACCTCATCTTTTTGAAGTTTTTTTCTGATGAAATGCATGTTTCCCTATTTCTAATGTATACTTCTTCAAAACTAATTAATAGCAACCAATCATTTTTGCCCCTTTCCCTTATATTAAACGAAATTAAATTTCTAGATCGGTACTTAATTTTTCCGTGGTGGAATCCGCGCCGTTTCCATGCCCTGTAAAATTGTTTCACAGCAGAGTGTGCAACGCAGTATCGATTTTTCGTTTTGATTTTCCATAAAATTCATGTTTTTTATTTCTTTGTCACCTATTACTTATATGTGTTATTATTTTGTGGATTCGCGTAATTCTGCTTTTTCCGTCATCATTTGGGTTATACTCGAGATCGATGCAAAACTGAAAAAAATATTGGGGGGGGGGCTTTTAAGTCTGGGGACGATATTCCATTACTAGAAGTTTTACATTTCCCCTGAAGTTTTGCCAGGTCAGATGGGTGGAAAATGCAGCTGTTTCTCAGCAAGCTGTTCAGGTCTTCTTAGACGTTAAAAAGTACAGAGATAGTATTCAATTGCTACCTAATACCTTAAATTGTGATCAAGTTAAAAAAAGCTTCCATGGATAAACTTATGTTAGCAAAGTTGGCATTTTTTTCATCTGTTGCATCAATGGTAGAATCGTTTTTTAAAAAGTTCCAGACTCCAAAACCGATGGTACCTTTCCTGTATGAAGCCCCGTATGACCTGATTTTCCAGTTAATGAAAAACATTTGTCAAAAAGGAAGTTCTGGAATGTACGGAAGCTCCTGAAAATCATTATCTGCAAATTTTACCTAAAATTCCCAGCGAAATTATCTTCTGGAAAACCTGAAAAACACAGGGAATTTTTAAAGCCAATATGAGTGGCAACCCTGTAAAGTACAATGACTGAAATATACAATGCTGCAAAAGGGCAAATCAAAAAAGGAGCGACAAAACATGGCAAAGAGGAAGAATACAGTCCTTGACAAAATGGACAGGCAGGTACAAAGTCCTAAGGAACAATAGATGAAAATACTCATCAGTGGAAAAGTACTGTTAAGTCCGTAATAAGAGCATTCCAGCATATCACTTTTAGAGGTTTTTTGACCATTTTAAATGTGTGGTTCTGAAGGTGCGCATATGTTGTTTGTGAATGCCATTTGTATTCCAGGACACGCTTTTTAGATTTTTTAGCCATTTTAAATTCTGGCTATGCAGGTGTGCATTTGTGGTTTACTAATGGTATTATTAGTATTTAAGGGTATAATTCTTGGATATTTTTTCTTGACCATGTTAAATGTGTAGTTCTGCAGGTATGTCACCCAAGAAATTGCATTTGTTATTTGCAAGGATTATTTACATTAAAAGATATGATTTTTAGAGATTATTTAGCTATTTTAAAAGTGTGACTTTGAGAGTGTACAATTGTTGAACCTGAATGCTATTTGTATTCCATGATATGATTTTTAGAGATTTTTTGCTGCTTCAAAATGTGTGGCTTTGCAAGTGTTTTCTTTCATTTTTTTACTATATTTTTTATTTTACTAGAACTGCCGTGAGCAACTCAATGGGTGTATAAGTAGTCACTCATCCCAACAGGGAAGGGGGAGAGCCAATGCAGCGAGTTCAACTCAACATCTGTGCCTCAATGTGATTCGAACTTGAACCCATCTTGGACAAGTGGTCAGAAGCCATCGCTCTGACCACAGCACCACTGGAAAGCCTTTACGAGTGCACATTTTTCTTACAAATGTTATTTCCATTCCAGGGTAATGACCTTCATAAATTTTTCGCATTTTTAATGTGCTGCTCTGCGAAGAAGGGGGAGGGGACGTCACCCAGGAAACTGCCTTTGCTTTTTATGAATCCTATTTGCATTTCATAATATGAATTTTAAAGATTTTTCAACCATTTTAAATATGTGACTCTGAGAGTGTGCATTTGCTTTTTAAGAATGATGTTTGTATTCCAGCATATGACTTTTAGAGGCTTTTTAACAATTTTAAATCTGTTGCTTTTTTGAAACTGCATTTTTTTTTCAAATGCCATTTGCATTCCAGTGTGTGACTTTTGCATGGTTTTTGGCCATTTTAAATGTGTGGTTCTGCATGTGTATATTTGTTATTTTCAAATGCTATTTATATTCCAGGGTATGATTTTTACAGATTTTTGCAACCACTTTTAAATGTGGGGATCTCTGAGTGTGTCACCCAAGAAACTGTATTTATTGTTTATGCATGCTATTTACATTCCAGGGTGTAATTTTTAGAGATTTTTTGGTGATATTTAATGTATGGCTTTGTGCGTGTGTAACCCAGGAAACTGCATTTCTTGTTTTTCAGTGCTATTTGCATTCCAAGGTATGATTTTTGAAGATTTTTTGACCATTTTAAATTTGTGGCATTGAGAGTGTGAGCTGGTTCCTTATGAATGCTATTTGCATTCCAGGGTATGACTTTTAGATATTTTTTTGTACATTTTAAATGTGTGGTTTTACCGTTGTGTCACCCAGGAAACTGTATTTGCTGTTTATGAATGCTCTTTGCATTCCAGGATATAATTATCAGATATTTTCAGACCATTTCAAGTATGTGGATCTGTGGTTGTATCACACGAGAAACTAACTGCAGCTGTTGTTCATGAAAGCTGTTCGGAAATTCCAGGTTAAAATTTTTAGAGATACTTTTGTTCATTTCAGTATGTGGGGCTTTGCATGTCTTAACTTCAGTGATTACACAAAAACACAAAAATTTTTCAATGTATCTATTTTTTGTGGAGTGTGTTTAGTTTTTATTTTATGTGTGTGTACACTGTTTCACATTTTTGTAATTTTCTCCACTTTTGTAAAACTTGATTTTTACCAACTTTATATCAAAAATTCCCTTTTAAGGTGAATTTGTAAATTTTAATTATTTTAGAATTGTTTTTTTTCCTTGTGTAAAATTGACCGAAATGGCAGATTACCTGAAGGTAATATTTATTTTAAACGTAAACTATTTTTTTTTCTATTTTGTTTATTTATTGTAAATGGCACAGTACCAAAAATGATTTTTATTTCAATAAAGAGAAGACAGGGTTATTACCATTAGATACTCTGCTAACAGATAAAAAAATCTTGTTATTTAACATTCAATAAGATGTTGAAAGGTCATATATTCAGTGATCCAACTTAGAAGGCAGATCACTGGATAAATGTTCATTTTATCCAGTGATCTGCAACTTAAAAGGCAGATAATTTTACTTTTTAAGGGCAGTGTACCTAATTTCTAAATTTATTCTGAGTGCAAATAAAGGAAGGGCTGAGAACCATGCTTTTCTACAGTAACAGGTTAAGCAGCCTGCTACTGTTTAACATGTGCAGCCTCTCTCTTCTCTAATTTTATCCTAAGTGAAATGGTAAGTAGGGTTGAGAAACTGAATTATGTCATAGCAGGAAAAGCAACCACTTCTTTTTATTTTAAATTAAATATCAATTGTTGTAAATAAGGTATTTTTAGAACACATTTTAAATAGCAATATTTAAATTTGTAAAGGCAGAATGTCTAAGTCTTATTGAAATTAAAAGAGACACATTTTCTTTTCTGAATAGAGTTACTGTACTCAGGTAGAGAATCCATAAAAGAAACAACAAACTCTACTGCTTAATAATTAGTCAGCAGAATTGATGAGAGGGGGCTAAAAAGGAAATGCTAAATCACCACATAGAAAAAAGATTTGACATTTTCCCAGGGTCAGACAAAGACACTCAAGGTGAACAGGGCAAGGAAAACGGTGAGGCCCCTGTCGAAACGAAATCACTTACCAATTTATAGTGCTGGAGATGTCATGTGATACACACGACAGGATTTATATCTCTATTTCATCATAAGCAGAAAATCTGATTGTGTAATATTTGAAAATCCATAGAATTTGATTAATAATCTGCAAATTTGTAAGAGTAGTTTTAATGATCTTACATTTTGTAATAAAGTGCCAAGTAAAGTTGATTGTGTCTGATCTTGAAGTGAGTCTACAATTTCAGAGAAGAGTAAGAAATAGTTTTGTGAAAACTGAAGCTGTTCTTTTAATGAAAGTACTAGAAATTGAGTGGATGCTCTAGTATTATGAAGATTGCTAAAAGCGAAAAAAATAAATTTCTAATATTTGAATGAAGAAAAGAGTCACTTTGTCATGGATTTCAAATAGGTCTCAAAACAAAACAAAACAAAATATCCAGTTTTTTCTTTCTACGTGGGCAGCAAGTTGGAAATACTTGAACCCTAATTAGGACACAGGTATATTACATAGCTCTCTTTCTAGCTTTCTTGCCTGAAAGACCTAGTGATTACGTTCAAAATCATGTTTACATATAGGTCAATTTCTATTAGAAAATTGAAAATTTCCAGAAATAATAAACTTTTCAATAATTAAATATAACTTATGTTCAAATATGAAATTTTGTAGCAAAAACTTAAAATATTGGATTATGACGAACCTAAAAACACTCACAAATATCATTTTCAACAACCTAGTTCTGAAATAATGGACTTACAAAATATATTATGAGAGGATTTTAATTTAATAACTGGCCACACACTGCAGGCAGTGCCTTCTCAACACTTTTGGGAGCCCTGGGCCAACATATTTTTCAGGGCCCTTAATTATATGTATATAACCCACCTTCGTTTTGCTGGTGACGTAGTCATATTTGCAACTACCCCATCAGAGCTACAGAGTATGATCCAGGAACTTGCTGACAATAGTAAATAAGTGGGATTAAAAATGAACTTTCAGAAGACGAAAGTGATGTACAATGCTTTTACAAGAAATGAAGATTTATCGATTGATGGAGAAAAGCTGGAGATAACAGACACGTACGTTTATCTTGGACAGCAGATATCAAGTGAGGGTCACATTGATGAAGAAATTAATCGGCGTACAAAACTTGCCTGGAGAGCTTTTGGAAGAAACAGCATAATTTTCAAGAGCAATATGCCATTATGTCTTAAAAGAAAAGTGTTTGATCAATGCATCCTTCCAGTGCTTACGTATGGTGCAGAGACGTGGACCTTAACTAAAAGAGATATACAAAGACTGCAGACAACTCAAAGAAGCATGGAGAGGTGCATGCTTCGTGTAACCAGGAGAGATAAGAAGAGGAACTCGTGGATCCGAAAAATGACAAGAGTGGAAGACATCATGATCAGAGTTAAATCCCTGAAATGGCAATGGGCTGGACATACTGCCCGAAGGACAGATCATCGATGGACAGCCGAAATTTTAAATTGGATTCCAAGGGACAGGAAAAGACCCAGAAGAAGACCACATGGGAGATGGGTGGATGAAATTCGAAAGTATGCAGGGGTGACATGGAGGAGACTGGCACAAGACAGACCGTTGTGGAGGAAACTTGGGGAGACCTTCGTCCAGCAGTGGATTGATAATGGTTGACAATGATGATGATGATGATGTATAGAACATATAGGACATATTTTTACTTAACATGTATAAAAAAATATGTCATATATATTCTATATATGTATATAATTAGGAGCCCCAAAAAAATGTGATGGCCCAGGGCATTACCTTCGAGATTCTTGAAGGCCGATCAACTCGTGGCGTCCTTTTCAGTGACGTCACACCTCGTCGATCTACTGTCCATGCTGTCGCTACGCCTAACTGTGTGACTTGTGTTTCTATGGTTGTCCATGCTTGCGTGATTTGTTTCAACTAACATTTTGATTATAGTTTTTATATACCGATAATTCAGTGAGTTAGGTATTTGAATATTCCACATCCGTGTTGTGTTCCTGGCTGCCGTGGAAATTATAAAAGTTTGCCTAACGCCAAAGTTCGAGTTTATGGATTTCCAAAAGATGAAGATCTGTGTGCCAAGTGGATTCATGCCATTAAAAGGGATAACTTCACTGTTACGCCACATAGTACGGTATGTACATAGAACATTTTTTAATCTAATTTTTCTATTACTGTGAAATATTCTGTGATATGCTATATGTATAAAATCCACTTCTAATGCAAAGTGCTTCCATTCATTACTGTAGCATGTGGTAGCTTCAGAAAGAGTTAAGAACTGAATTTGTATTTAGTAACTACACTGTAATTTATTATATTCACACACATTTTACTGGAGAAAATATTGTTTCAAGTATTAAGGTCACCTCAGAGTAGCATGCATCCCGACATTCAGATGAGTTGTTGTCTAGGCATATGAATATGCAGAGGTACACACAGTATACTCTATGCCAAATATATACCTTTATAGAGGTACCAACTGCAACCTCATATCAGATAGTAACACGAAGCCAAGAGGTGAAGAAAACTACTAGTCTTTTGGAGAATGGACACCCTAAGTTACTGACTTGTAGTTTAATAGTAAAATTGTTGCTTAGCGGACACCCACTGAAATTTATAACACTGACACGCTGCTACAGAAGTCTCTTTCAAGCATTAAACAATATGGGTGAATTTCTGCCAGTGTAGAGATCTGCACCCTCTCCCACATATTACAGGACTTGAAAAACATCTGTGAAGTTACATGCCCAGCTGGGCATGTGCAAAAATTACTTACTTGCACAGGTAGTAAAAGCTAGATGCCCATGAAAATTTATTTTTAAGGTAAAAAATCAGAATCCTCATTTTTTAAAATTAAACAATCTAACTTTGTTTTCGTGTTTTGCATTTCCATTTTAAGGGTCTGTATTCAAAATATTCAATGCACAAAAGCGTGTATTAAGTTTTAAGAAGTTAAGGTTGAAATTGGCATGATGATGAAATTGGTTTTTGAGAAATTTGGTGATTCTGCCATGTTCCTTTCATTAAATTGTTTGCCTTTTGTCACTAAACACAGGAGGCTGGTTCCATCAGAAGCTTGCATCTTGTAGCTGACTATAAACAACATCTGGAGCAAGACCACAGGCGTAGCCAGGGTGGATCCTTGTGTACGAACCCCTTTTGAGGAGGATTGAGTACGAATTTTGGTAAATGTGTAGGTTAATGTCCTAAATTATTTCATCAGAAAAATATTATTACCTGGAAAAAGTGCGACATACAGATTTTAGATTATGGAAATCAATTGCAAATGGTGCACAAATTTCATGTTTTAATTGTCTCCTTTCAAAGAAATCTGTGCACTGTATAAGAAAGATGCACAAAATGAGAGCTTTTCTGCATTATACCTCTGATGACACTATTATTTTCAGAAACAGTTTTAAAAGGGGGTCAACGATTATTATTTGCTTCAAACTCACGTCTTCCCTTAATCACTTGCACTATGTTTCTGTGGATTATACTTCTCGACGTACCCTTTGCATGCCACCAGCAGTCAGAAATTATCGCCATTGTACTGGGCACATCTGTTGTTAAAAGCAGGGATGGAGCAGAAGTTTCTTATCGGAAGGGTGTGCTTGGAATCACACTCCCTCGAGTTCCCTACTTTCACTCAAATAGCACACAGTTTTTACATTCTCATACCTCCGTTATAAGAAAATATTATGATCATTCAAAAACAGTACATTAGGTTTTTGGCATAATTTTACTAAAAATGTTATAAACTACGTAGATATTCAAGAATCAAGCCAGTCGTAAAAGTTATGAGAACACAGACAACACAACACGCAGCAGAAATGCAGAATGAAAAACGAACTAGCACAGAACAAATTAGCATTATATATGAACCATTAACAATGGGAAGAAGCTTTCACTTCATTACGTTAGCTAGTGTGGATATACAAAACCTCAGGAACTTATTCGACTATTTATTTACATTAACAACACCCGCACATATAGGGGAAACATTAAACTAACTTGGAAGAACACAGTCATGACTAGCAAAATAGAATTATTGTGGTGCCACTAGTTATTCATCAGTATACAAAAAAAAAAAATTTAAAAAAATCCTACCATCGGCAAGAAGATATATATAACCTTTTTGCCAGTGGTGAATTTGAACCACGTCTTCCTGCTCCGGAGCAGTTGTTCTCCATTTAAAAGATAGATTCAATATTAGAAGAATTTTTTAAAACAAAATGCATGTTTTCCTATTTCTAACAGTCACTTCAAAACCAACCAATCATTATAGCAAACATTTTGTCCTTTTTCTTTTTTAAAGCCAAATTCAATTTTAAAATTGGTACTTAATCTGTCCATGGTGGAATCTGCCATTTCCATGACTCATAAAATTGTTATCATGGCAAAGTGTACAACGCAGTATCGATCTTTGACATTTGATATCACTTAAACACCATGTTTTCTCAATCCATAGTAACATTATTTTTTTATATTTTTTTTGGTGTATTAATAGCTGAGCCAAAATATTTTATTTTATTTAAATCAAAATTAATGTTCCAAAAACGCTACTGCATGCTTTCGTTCCCTGTTGAGTCACGTTTTACACACACACACACTTTTTAACAGGTAGTTAACACACACAGACACATTTTCAGTACATACACCAAGTGATCACTGAATTATGCTTACCTACCTAATACTTTACAGGCCCTCCTTTGCCCTCAGAACAGCACATATCCAAGGCAGGTACGGAGGTGATTGCTTTATCACGACACCTGATATGCTGTTCCATAGTGTCCCACAAGTGCTCTAGCGAATCGATATTGGGCGAGTTCAGAGGCCAAGCGATATGCCGAGAGTCCGAACGGTGTTCCTTGAATCAGTCTTGCATAATTTTGGACCTGTGGCTCAGACCATTGTCATCTAGGAAGACACAGTCACCATTCGAGACATAGTTCTTGCCGAGTGAACATGTCCCACACTATACCACTGGCTAGTCTGATAAATCCTTCTATTTTCCCATCACGCTTAGAATTTTATTACCTGCTGCTCCACTTACACCTTATATATGCTCAGTTAGTCGACTGATTGTGCCCTCTCAGAAATCACGTGGTCAACACGCTGAATCTGCTAGAGGTAATCAGAATTCAGTGATTATTTGGTGTATATTGGTAAGTTCCCAAAGACTTATTAGTCAGTTTTTCTTTTCCGCAGATTTCGCGTGCTTTGTTTATGGGGAAAACTTTTCTCATATATCCCAGAAGTTTAATATTTTTTTTAATTATTATTATTGATTTTTAATTTCTATTATGCTACATTGGTTTAATATTGATGGCAGCAGGCTACTTGGCTAGAACTTATATCAGGACTTTTTTTACAATACGCCTACTTTGATTTAGGCTTAGTGTCCACCCACAAGAACAGGAAACCAGGGGTGTAGAATATGTACGAACAAGTGGGGTAAAATAATGGTAGTAATAATAAAACGAAAAATAGACTTATTAACAAAGAATATAGCGTGAAAAATAGGAGTAATTTACTTCACGGTAATCAGGTAATCATTTTGAAAAATGTGTCGTTATGAATACATGAATAAATGAACTGAAGTTTACGTGCTGATAAAACTAAAAACTATGTACAAGAAACCTTCACACACGTAACTCACTCGAAGAAAACTCCGTAGTGATTTTTAAGAACTTTTAATAAAAGTCATATGACTTCACAATCCGTGAGATCTTTCGGGACACCTTGTTCCCATCTGTAGACAGATTGTCTCAGTCGGGTGCGTCCCCTATATATATATACACACACTGAAGTTAGTGGCACAGTGGTCTAAACGATGGCTTCTGATCATTCGTCCGAGATGGGTCCGGGTTCGAATCCTGGTGAGGCATGGATGTTGTGTTTGTTTCATGACGCTGGCTCTCGCCCTTCCCTGGAACCAATGGCCCTAAATTAGGGACGGGCAACTGCTTATAGCCCACTGAGTTGCTCTAGGTGATCGTTAAACATACAATAGAAAAATAATGATGGCAGCCAATGTGTCATAGGCGCCAATTTGAAATATTATTGGGGGTTCCGGATATTTTAAAGCGAATGACCCATGCATTTTGCAAAGGATTTAAGTCAAATTTAAATTTCATTCGGTAAAATTATCTGGCACAATTAGATGCCTGGAATGCTAGAATGAAATAAATCATAGTTAATTGCAGAATTTTTTAGCTGTTTATTTTTCAGCCTCTTTGCCCCGGGTTACTTCTTGATTCGCCTATTCTTTGTACGTCGAAAGTTAATGGGTTCCATCATTTTAGGCGAGGAAAGAATTCTTGATTCGCCTATTCCTGTCTTGCCTAAAACTTTCACCTGCTAGAGGGGAGGGATTCACCTGGAGCAAACTTCTTGATTTGCCTACTCTTGTTTCGCCTATTCCTCGTGCGTCGAAAGTTAATGGGTTCCGCCATTTTAGCCAAAAAGAGAATTCTTGATTCGCCTCTTCCTGTCTCGCCTGAAACTTTCACCTGCTAGAAGGGGGGGGGGGATTCACCTGGAGCACTAAATCTTTTGTGTGTAAAAAAAAAAGACAATTTTTTCCGTGAAAAAAAATAGAGCTAGTTATTCATTGGAATAAATATTAGTTGCTTTTTTTTGTTTGTTTTATCAAATTTTTAAGTAATAGGCTTTAAGGATAGTTCTTGATCATCAATATGTACTCTCTAATAATCGTCTAAACTTGTATGAAAATCCGCTACGGTTTTGGGGGAAATTTCAGACGAAAAAAATATTGGGCCCTGAACATTTTCTGCACCCCTGCAGGAAACCTCGCTTAGCAATTCGCCACCACATAAAACTAGCTTGAGATCATTTGAAGCAAAGAATTGATGGCTTATGAGTTATGATCATTCATATGAGAAGGGTCTGGGTTCAAATGCCGGTGAAGCATGGATGTTGTGTTTGTCTTACGGCACAGGCTCTCTCCCTTCCCTGGAACCAGTGGCCCTAAATTAGGGACAGGCGACTGTTATAGCAACTGTTTAGTTTATGAAAACTTCGATGGATTTTTTTGGTTAAAAATCCATTTTTTTGGTAAAAATATCTTGGTATTTTATACTCTATGTTTTTATCAGTGTTGACTGCACTCAATATTTACCTGCAAAGTGTAAAAATATAAATGGATGAATAATATCTTGCTGGTGGTCTGGGAACTGTCATTTCTGTGGTAAATTAATCATGGTTCAATGGTCATATGTACTGCAAATTGTTTACTTTTCACTCCATATGCTAGAATAGCTGAGTGGAATTTTTAGAAAGCCAACCTACTTTTGAAGACTAGATTTAATGTTGGAGACATATTTTCTTTTAAAATAAAGGCTGTGCGTGTCTTTGAAATTAAGAGCACATCCATTTACTCATAATCCTGAATCACAGTCACTCTAGAACCACACAGTCTGTATTTCTTGAAAATACAAATCAGTCAGTCATACATTTCCAACACAACTGTGGAATGAATGTAAACATTGAGTAGAGGAACTTTTACCCCCCCGCCCCCAACAAAATAACACGAATATCCAGTCTCCTACTCCGAACTTGATCTTGGACAGTGGAAGGCTGATGTAGATATACTATAACTAATGACCAATTGTAGATTTGAAATAGTACCCAGCTTTAGCAAATTATTTAATTTAGATGTGAGAAATTATTTTAAATATTGCAAATATTTTAGTTAGACTATTTCTTTTTACATATAGGTTTGCGAATTACACTTTTGTGAAAGTGACTTCAAATACAGTTCCAGCACTTTTGACAAGAAGAGTGGGAAGACAGTAACTGTGGATTTGAAGGTACCCAAACTAATTCCAGGATGTGTGCCATCCAAACTTCCTAATTTACCATCCTATTTGAGTGGCACCCCATGTGTTACACATGAAGAGCCAGAAAGTAGAAGACAACGCCTTGAAAAACAGGCACTGAAAACAGCTCTTGAGGAAAGCATTACAGAAAAAGAGGACTATGATAAAAAACATACATTTTGTTCTGTCGTTGATTTGCAATCAAAGGTAGAATTTATTGACACCACTTCATGATCTCTTTTTTGTAAAAACAACACGGCAATGGTTATGCATATTTCAGCTGATCCTGTTCCAAGTGTAAAATGTTCTGTTGTTATAAATTCAGAGCTTATGATTAGGGCATTTGTTAAAGATGTGGAGTTACCAAACTTGGTGAAATATTCATTTCCATGTAAAGTAACTCATACTGATATTCTAAATGACATTTCAAAACATTTAATGCAGCAGTGTGAGTCACCTATAAGTGGTAATATTTTACGAAATGCAGTTGATCAAATATGCATAGTTTTAAAGAATCTCCGTGAGAATAATATAGGTTCTGAAAATCACCTCAAGTTTATTGAGGAACAACTGGTTTTGTTGGGTCGAGACAAACATGGGTCTAGATATTCACCAGATTTCATGATTTTTTCTTCCCTTTTTTGTAGCATGGCACCTCATGCATATAATTTTGTTCGGGAGAGTGGTAGCATTAGGCGGCCACATCCCAGTACTATTCGACATGTTTGCCAGCAGTTTGGTGTGAAAACTGAAGCTGAAAAATTTGATTCAAATTTTCTATTTTATATTCAAAGAAAAATACCCTTTTTAAATGATGTTGATAAAAAGGTAATATTAATGCTGGACGAAATTCATTTGAAACAATATTTCGCTTACAAAGGTGGTAACATTTGTGGTCTGTCATTTAATTCCGAAAGCATGGCAACAAGTGCCCATGTCTTCATGATTAAAAGTTTACTTTCAAAGTACAGAGATGTTGTTCATGTACTGCCTGCCAAAACCATGACTGCTGAAACACTTTTTGATGTTTTAAAGAAAATAATCATTGGCTTAGAAAATATAGGTTTTACTGTCATTTGTGTTGTTACTGATAACAATTCCATCAATCGTAAGTGTATGTCATTATTTGTTTCCCCCTAAAGTCCAAATTGTTTATCCTAATCCAATTGATAAATCCAGACCATTATTTTTTGTTGTTGATACAGTTCACTTATTAAAATGTATACGTAATAACTGGCTAAACCAGAAAAATGGGTGAAATGTATGTATTATCCTGAATTTGAAGATGAAATTGCATCATTTCAAACAGCATCTTTGTCAACACTCCAGAAATTGCATAAAATTAAAGTCAACTCAGTAACAAAATATGGGTATAACTTATCATATAAAGCTCTTAATCCCAGCAATCTGGAAAGACAAAATGTAAAATTAGTTCTCCAAATATTTAATGATTTTGTAATAAAAGGTTTGCTAGAAATTGGAGAAAAAAAAAATTGTGTGAGTACCAAGGTACATCACGTTACATTAGAATAATTTTAACTTGGTGGCAAATTGTGAATGTGAAGTCACCTTATAAAGGTATCCGTTTGAATAATAAATACCAAGCTCCTTTAACGTCTTCAGAATCTAATGAAAATAATGTGTTTCTTAATAAATTTTTGGAGTGGTTGGATAGGTGGAAGAGGATGTGTTGCACAACTGGTATGCTAACAAAAGAAACCCACACTGCATTAAAATTAAGTACACATTCATTACTTGAAATTGCTTCATATTGTATTACGGAACTAAAATTTAAGTATGTACTTCCTGGAAAGTTCCAGACTGATGATTTGGAAAGTAGGTTTGGTCTTTATAGGCAATTGGCCGGAAGCCAGTACAATATAAGTGCTTGGTAATTGTTTGAATGTGAAAGCAAGTTGAGAGTCCAATCACTGTTGAAACTTCAAACTATGTCACGTGGGGAAATTGAAATAACTGATTTAAATTTTAAGGATGACTTTCAGGAAGTGAATTTGAAATTGACTTGCAATTTAAAATTTGATGTTTCTGTTCTTTCTTCTGATATATCTGATTGTAATGATTATATTCCAGTCATTGCATACATAGCAGGGTATTGTGCATTTTCAGTATTAAAGCGTTTGAAGTGTGATTTTTGCAAAGAACTATTATTCATAGACAAAGACATAGAATTAGATGCAAGGTTTAATTTCCTTCAAAAATTAGATAGATGTAGTCTTAGCTGTCCTACTGATGTTGTAATTAATATTGTTTTGTATAATTACATTATTTTTCAAAACATATGTTTTAAATATGAGAAGGAGTTTTTACAAATGTCTAATCAAAGAAATGTATTAATGTTGATCACAAGTAATGCTCTTGATCAGGCAGAGTTGTTCGACAATAGCATTTGTTGCTCTGGTCATTATATTGAAAAAGCACACAAAAGAATTTTTTGGGCTTCCACAAATGTGTTTTTAAATAATTATTGTAAGGTTAAAAATGACAAATCAATACAGGATGCTGCAGCTATTAAAAAAATAGTTTTAATGACAAAAAAAGAAACTTAGCAGCTTTGACAAAGTATAAGCAGGGGTCGATATAGGTGGCATTTGACACCCATTGGACGGTAGATTCACAAAAATACTTTTAGCTCAAACAGCATTTTTACAAAAATATTTTGGACTGTAATGATATCTTCACAAAATATTTTGAATAAAATTTTATTTTAATAAAAATATTTTAACATAAGTTGCATGAAAATTGTCAATGCACCATTCAGACTCTTTGTCAATGAGAATTCAGACTCTTCATTTTGCTGGGAAACCATAGTTGGTGTACATTAATTTTTTCCACCTACCCGGCCAGGCAACTAGATTTTTTATTCACATGCCCAGACCAATCATTTTGTTGACCATTGCATCTGGGCAATGGCATCTTGCAAGTCCTGATCTGATAATGATTCTATGTATGAATTCACACCATTGCAAACTTTTGTGTAGTTTTGAGAGTTTTTGGCAAAATTGCTACAAACAGAAAAAATAAGCAAATTCCTCAAAAATAGGCAAAATTTCACAAAAGTAGACAGAATTTCACAAAAATGGGTATCAATTTTTAAAAACCTGGATCAACCCCTGTTAATGCTACCCTCAAAGTAGTGAAGGGTAGTTCAATGAAATTTAAAGCAGAAGTAGGACATTTTTATAATAGGTTCATGTTATATATTTTCAAAGTTTAAAATCTTTCCTGAAAGAAAATTTACTTTTGTATGGTATCTAATGCATCTGTAATAAAAGGTTCAGCTAAATCAGTTGATGTGTACATAAGAAGAATTTTGATTTGTCATAAGTCACTATAGATCTTAAGTGTAGTTCTTGTTTTTGAACTTTTAACAACAGTAGAAAGTGAATCGGTGTTGTAGTATGGTTAGAACAGTTTTTACTAGTTTGAAAGCAAATGCACCTATATACTATAACCACAACATGAATAAAAAAAGTTTTTAAGGCATCTTCCAAATGCCAAAAACCTATGTTCCAAACACTGACACATAATGCAAAAGTTTCACTCAGTGTACAACCCCTGGCAAATATTATGGAATTGGCGCCACATGAACATGGAGGTGCATAGTAGGAAGTACGTAGAAATGACACAAAAGAAAAATGCAAAACGGAAACATAGTTCAATGAAAGCTGCACAACTGAGCTGCAGACAGCAGGACTCAGATATATGTATGTACTGTATCTGATGGAAATACATGATGTGTAGCAACATGTGTTGAAAATAATTGTAGACTCTCCAACATTGCAGGAAAAATTATGGAATCAAAGTATAGGTTGCAATTGAAATTTGGCAATACAGTGCTTTCGGAATATACAAATAAGTGTGGGGATAAAGAGGTGTAGCAGCATTACTCTGTTGCTGCAGTACCAGCATGGCTCCTAGGAGGGAGTTATCAATGGTAACAAGGGACAGAATTATGAAGCGTCTTCAAGAAGGATATCGACAAGTCATCGCAAAAAGGTTGGTTGTTCGTAGTTGAACAAGGAGGCCTATTCACCGGTTCTCTGAAACAAACTTTGACATGCCATTCGTGAAAAAAACATCCCGAACTGTCAGTTGTAACATGGTTTCTCCATCACAACGCCAGACCCCATACATCTCATAAATGTGTGAGGTTCTGGGGTGAGTATTTGCAGAAAGTTAAATGGCAGGATGATTCAGAACATGACATTTAAGGTAACTATTCTATCCTGTTCATGAGTTAAATTATCAGTCCTACTATGCGCATCCATATTCATGTGGCGTGATTCCATTATTTTGGCCAGGGGTTGTATAATATGTGTAATGAGTTGTAATGCCTAATGAGTATAGAGAGAGCATAAAATTCTGATTAATGTTAACCCTACCAGCTACTTGTGATATGACATGTGGTGTATTACGTAAGTTATTCTTTGTGTGCTGTTAATTACTATGTTAACAGAATCATTTTAAGTTTCTCAAATCAATTTTGTATTGAGAACATTACTTACAATAAAGATTTCAGATTTCTTAATGCACGCAAGGCAATGAGCCTACCGTCATTCATCCATAATATTATGTGGTAATTAATACTTTGTTTGCTACAAAGATATTGGTGTGCTTATGCTTTTTTTGGTGTCAAATGTAATTGCATAAATGGTGCATTTTTGGCATACAGTAAAATGAATAAATTGTTTATAGTACATTGTGTAATGGATTTCGTTTATTGCAGCCTGCTTTACCTTCACTACTTACATAACTGCTATTAAAGTATATATTTGTAGAACTTAGCAAGCCACACTCAAAAATCATTTGGGAAATTTTAGGGTTGTGTCCTGGTTTAAATAAATTAGTGTAGGATATATATGAGAGAGAGTGGTAGTGATGAAAAACTAAGTTTTGACAAGTTATATATGTGTGTATCTTATACCCCCCCCAGTGATGCATTTTACTTAAAAATTGTTAAAAATACCTCAATAATACACCACTTTTTATACTCCAACCAAATTTTCCCTTTTTAATTCATGCAATGCCATCTTCCTCTAGAAAATACACAAGACTTAAATAATTTGGTCAAGCATTTGGAAAAAAAGAAAAGAAAAGCATTTTAGCAAATGGATATTG
This sequence comes from Macrothele yani, assembly GCA_039090855.1. NCBI lineage: Eukaryota > Metazoa > Arthropoda > Arachnida > Araneae > Macrothelidae > Macrothele > Macrothele yani. Next base: position 51,846,876 of record CM077032.1, on the reverse strand, counting down.
TTGAAATGGCATTTAACAAATATTGTTGGTGAAAATATCATTTTAGCAATTAATATTTTACCCCAATAATGTCATTTTAGCAATGATATTGTTGGGGTGAATTAGTTCTGCCAAAAGGTGGAATTCCTCCTTTTTGGAAGTCATCTGGGGAGTTCCTGAGATTGAGAAAAAAAATAGCTGTTTATAAAAAAAATAGAGCATATGTTGTATATATGTATGCCAATAGGTATCAGGCATCCATAACTTGTGCCTGCATCATGTAAATTTTTGTGTGGGTAAACTAATTATTCAAATCTAGAAAGGAAAACAGATTAGATAAATATGGGATTCACATTATTGGTTTGGTGAAAGCACATTGACTAAAATAAAAATTCTTATTCATTCCTAACGAAATGTTAGACAAAATTTTTGTGGCTTTTATAATATGGTGCTTAGGGTGGTTAATAAATGCTGAGAAATTAATTATTTTTGCATATTCCTATGTGGGAAAAGTTCAACCTTTTTCTGCCATCACCATTTTCATGCTCTGGGCTGCTTTAAAACAAATAATTTTTTACATGCCTACTGCGGTGCTGCCCATTATGGTAACAGTGAACACTTGTTTCATATTCATCTTTTGGAGGAATAATATATATATATATATAGTTTTCACTACAATTAGTTCAGATATTTTTTTATAATAGTTAAAACCAATGAGGTAGTCTTTGAAAACATTCTCTCACGATCGTTCATCCTGTTACTAAAGTTATTGACTGAAAAACATATGGAATCCGTAGATTGATTTTCAGATTTAAAAAAAACGGAAGCTACAACCACGTAATAATTTTATTTCTCATTCTTTCAATAAAAAGAATATGTTAAGCATTTGCAGTGATATGTCACATTTGTGATGTAATTTTTCACTGTAATACCGTAATTCTAAAACAACGATCTTGACCATCGGAAAAATGCTCTGATTCCGAAACATTCTCCCGCGATCGTTCATTCCTTTTACTTAAAGTTATTGACTGAAAAAAAAACAAAAAAACTTGCAGAATCCGCAGATTGATTTTGAGATTTAACAAACGGAAGCTACAACTTCCTAATCATTTTTATTTCTTATTCTTCTAAAAAAAAGAATGAGAAATAAAGCGATATGTCACATTTGTGGTTCAAATTTTCACTGTAATATCAAAATTCTAAAACAACGATCGTGACCATCGCAAAAATGCTCCGACTCAGAAACATTCTCCCACGATCGTTCATTCCTGTTACTAAAGTTATTGACTGAAAAAAAGAAACATACAGAATCCGCAGATTGATTTTGAGATTTAAAAGACTGGTGCTACAATCTCATAACAATTTTCATTTCTCATTCTTTTTAATAAAAGACTACGTTAAGCATTTGCAGCGATGTGACAGTTGTGATGCAATTTTTCACTGTAACACCGAAATTCTAAAACAACGATCGTGACCATTGGAAATATGCTCCGATGCGCCCAGGCTCGCTCTCTCATGATATGCGTAGATCCACCGCCGGTGACGTCTCAAACCAGTGCAAGGGCCTTCAAGAATCTTGAAGGTAACGCCCAGGGCCCCTAAAATTGTTGAGAAGGCACTGCCTGCAGTGTGTGGCCCAAGGCCCCCAAAAGTGTTGAGAAGGCACTGCCTGCAGTGTGTGGCCCAAAAAATATGATGGCCCAAGGCCCCCAAAAGTGTTGAGAAGGTACTGCCTGCAGTGTGTGGCCAGTTATTAAATTAAAATCCTCTCATAATATATTTTGTAAGTCCATTATTTCAGAACTAAGTTGTTGAAAATGATATTTGTAAGTAAAAACTATCAGGTACTTTGTATTTCCTTTTGGAGCTAACCTCTGAATCTCAGAGAACAGCTTAGTGATATAAGTGTGTGTGCATGTAACTACTAAGTAAATGTTCTAAGTAAATGTTCATATCGTGTTTACATTGACTTTCTATGTTGATTTCCGCCATCTTTACACGATCATTATTCAAATAACAGATTCAAATAACATAACACATATGACTGTTTAGATGATTTATTGTGATGAAGTTATTTATTAAATTCATTTAGTAAACATTAGAACTTTCAGGCCCGCAACGGACCCATCTTCAGATGTTATTAGGAGAATGGAACTGAGTATGATTTGAATACATTAATGATATGTGGTTTTCTTGATATTGTCACCTGCTCGTGATGGACATCATATCTCGTGAATGGTTTGTTAACATCAACAAATATATTACATGTCAAGCATCATATTAAAAACTATGTATGAAGGAAATAATTGGTGTAAGTCTCTATATGTTATAACTCATTAAGCACCATTTTCCAAGGTAAAGGGATGTGACAATGAGTATCATCATTGCAACATACTTCACCATATTTGTAAAAAAATAGACTTTCCATTAGGAGTATTATTGCTTTTGAGTAGGGTGTAGCGAGGATGTTGGCGTTGCTCCAACATGGTTAATGAGATCCATTGCATGACAGTCCTTGATGAGTTTGTCCTTATGTTATATAGTGTTCTTTTAAACGAGTTTTTGATGAGCGAAGTGTAGATCCAACATATATACGATCTTCATCTTGAATGTCTATTGTCTTCAGTGGGATGACATATACTCCATATTGGTTGTCCAAAGGAACAATGTCTCCATCATTTTTTATTCCTGATAGTACATTGTGTGTTCGTACACCGAAGCCAGTATTGGGACGATGGCAGACGTTTTTGAGTATATTGATGATGCTGGGAATGTATGGTAGTGATCCCACATATTTAATTGGTCTACGATCTTTTATTAATGTGGTATCTAATGTGTGATTTATTTTCTTGAATATAGAATTAACGATGTCATCTGAGTATCGATGAAGAGATGCAGATATTTTAATTTTGGCTATTTCTTGATTTCGTAATGTTACTGTCGATGAGTGGCTAAATGCTCGTCGTACTTGGAATTGGATGTATGTGAGTTTTTGGTTTAATGGATCAGCTGATTGAGATGGAATCATGACGGTAGAGGATGTGGGTTTTTGATACACTGAATATTGAAGAGTTTGTCTATGAGGGTCTCGCTTTAAATAAAAATCACAAAATGGCAAGGTATAATTCTTTTCAAATTCCATGGAGTACTTAATAGATGGATATTGAGATGATAAGCAGTCTGTGAACTGGTTCAACTCTTTAGTGGAATGCCAAAAACGAGAACGTCACCACGTAGCGCAAATAAAGTCCAGGAGGAGTTGGAAACGATTCAAGTACATGATTCTCCAATTCCTGTAAGAGAATTTCTGCTAAGATAGGCGAGAGTGGGGAGCCCATTGGTGCGCCTTCAAGTTGACGATATATATTGCCATTAAATCGGAAATATGAGCGGTTTTGTATTAAGCGTAAGGCAGGAATAATGGCTTTAATCTCGGATGTAGAGAAAGTTGCTTGAGCTTTCCCACAGTTTAAAGGCTGACGCTCGCGGTAGTAGGCCACAAGCAAAGTAGTACTGCCCGATAACTCTATATTTGTTTTGAACTTTCACGAACGTTTCATGGCAGCAGACTCCAGATGTCTCATTCTAACGTCCTTGGGTATAACTGACTGACACATACAATCATATTCTTTTGTGTACAACATGCATTCTAATATAAAGAATTACTACCCTTCTGCCTCATTTTATAATGTAAAACTTTTAACCAAATTGTGGACCTTGATTTAATTTAATTAAAAATTAGACAATTAAGCCAGAGCATTACGCTCCTCCTAAATACATATTTTCCCACGAGAACTTGCGCAAACAACAAAGCATGACCATAACGAACCTTTTAAGTGTGGAAAGCGTTCAAATAAAGAAGAAAGTGGGTAGTTATGTAATATTACCTTTCAAAATGATTTGGGAACAGTGAATTACTAAAAAATATACATATATTAAAATTCTACACAGCAGTGCAACGTCCCTGTTGCATTTTGATGTAAAACTTAAATTCTCCAATTCATATCTAACTGCTGGAAACTTGAGCAAACACAAAGCATATGTACACATTTGTACGAGCGGAAAGCGCGCAATTATGACTATGCATCCACAGCACACACACACACATAAATATTAAAGATGACATTTTACTAACACTTATACTTTTCACCCTAATCCACTGGTCTTATGTTATATCTTGTTAGTTTATCACGATACAAATGTGGGTTGTATCCGAGGAAAGGGGGGGGGTTGCTGGGAATCATTTGCAACTGGTAGTAAAAAAGAACTAAAAATTCTTTCTTTCAGTGTTTTGTAAATAAAGTTTCTATGAAACCTGACCCGTCTGTCGTCCACCCTGATTTCGAATTCTAGCTATTCTACCACTTTAAACAATTAAGAGATGCCTTCTCTTCCTGAAGTCAGTGCAGTCTTAGTCAACTGCTAAGTACCGAATTGTTGCTGTGAATGAATCTGAGCTCGGAATTTTAAAGCCAAGGTTAGTAGACTTTAGTAACCTTTTTTATAAATCAAGCCAAAATTGTTATAGTTCAACATTTTGCCCAGCGGAATAACGTATCGTACTTTTTTCTACGAGCCTTTAGAAAGAATCAGGACAAAATTTGTCTGGGGTCAAAAGCTCTAAAAACTGAAAAATAAGAGACAAAATTTTCAAACGTAAAAATCTTCATTCCGCGTATACCTACAAGAGCTTCGATGACTACGTACTGCTTGCTCACCCGCTTCCTTCTGTATTCTTCCGCCAGTTACTTGCCCTTCTCAACGAAGCTTCCATTCACCGGACTGCACCTTGACGCCGTCGTCTTAGGCCTACCGCACATACTCTACCAAACCATCGTTACTTGCAAGTTAATACTTCAAAAAAAAAAAAAATTTCCTTTTATCTACAAATACTATATTTTTCACCTTTCCATATTATTTTGCATGCTTAAAAAATTGTACGTCGCACTTTTCTCACACCCTTAAATTTTCCGTCGAAATAGTTTAAGACGCTAAAGTACATATTTACATTATCTTATATACATCTGTGAATTCTATTCTACCCAATAGAATTCACAGATGAAAATAAACTGTGAGACAAAATTTCCTCAGTATAGTTCTGCCGCATTTTTTTTTTTTTCAAATATTGTGTTCTTAGGCGCACCCCTATCTAGGGAAACGCCATTCCACCCACTTTCAGCATATGCGAGCTCTATTTCCGATTGTGTCTTTGTTTTTTTGCATTTTCTGTCCTGACTCTTCTTGTGCCACTACGCGATATATATATAGTACCAGAATGAAATGCTAAAGAACGTGTGCTTTCGTGTAAATAGAATAATAACAGACCTTCGCAAAGTCAAATTTCGGTTTCTGTCTATTCGGGTGGTCTTCAATATACAGTTGAACTCGCTTTTTAGGTTTGCTTGAGTTTAAAAGTTGTTGGTGTTGTTAAGCAAGTATTTATAATTTAGTTGAGGCCCATAAATACGGGATACCCCTTATCCGAATTTATAATCCATATAACATGATTTCTTTTCTTTAACCTTATAAATAGCGATGCATTTTTCCTAAACACTATTTGCTCAGTGTTCATCCCGGGATCTGCTTTTTGCCTACCTCCTACGATCCAATGAAAACTTATTTCCTCTTCCATGCCCTTATTTTCGATTCCTTCTCAGTCCATTTTCCCTGGCAGTGCACCACCTACGCTTAGAATTAAAAGAATTACCAGTACTTTTAATGGCAGATGCTTTAGCGGCAGTCACAGCGTCATCGCCGCCGCAGACTGGATTTCCGCGTACCGCATAGAGAGGTAAATTTTACGTAAAACTTTTTCAAAAATAAGTCTATCAATGAACTTTTTTTTTATTTTACATCGTTTTTAATTTCAAATAAGATGTACGTCACAGTTTTTTGAAATTTTTCGTCCCTGAATTTTGCACCATAATCTACACGTTAACCCAATGATGTTTCCCTAACAGTCGGCAGGTTCTTCATTCGAGAGGCTTTTCGCTAATTTGTCGTAAAATATTGAAAAGTGGGTGTGGAAAAACCTTTGTACAAATGTGAATGTAATTTCATAAACAAAAGCACGAAGATTCTCATTAAACAAAAGATATTTTTCTTGGTAAAGTAGAACTAATGTACATTTATTTGCAGTAGTAAATTGAAATAAAAAAATATATATAATAATTATGCAGATTGAATTTATAGTATTTACGTTTTTTCATCAATTTTGTTCGACGTCAGGTGTTTTCACACATGACGAAAATTTTATCATTCTTCTATCCGGTCAAGACGGGGTGAGTGAGTATTTTAGTTCTGTCTCTGCTCTTTCTCTTACGACTGGGTCTAATCCGAAGGAGAAACTTCCTACTACATGAACGTTTCGAAGGGCCTTGTCCCTTCGTCGTTCTAGAAGACTCCACCGCCGGTATGTATGGTGTTGCGTCGGGGCTTTAGGGGGAGGCTTCCTCGTGTTTGGAGATGCGTGTTGCTCTCCGCCGTTGCCTCCTCTGATGTTGTCATCCGTTGGGTGACTATGTCACGGGGTCTCCTCCGAAGGAGGAATTTCCTCCTACATGAACGTTTCGAAGGGCCTTGTCCCTCAGTCGTTCTAGGAGACTCCGCCGTCGGTTTGTATGGTGTTGCGTCGGGGGTATGAGTGTCCTTGCTTGTGGAACCGTGGTGTGTGTATCGGGGCGTGTGTGAAACACCGGTGGAACCGATCCCATGTTCATACATGGGAGCGGGGAAACAAGCGTGTTGGTGTTGCTGGGCAACAAAAGTTCGTAATGGGAGAGAGGTCGTCGTGCTTCTGCACAATATGACGTCCCTTTCTTTCTGTTTCCAGTGAATGGTATTCGAAGACAAGGTTAATCGGCAACACCTGCTTCTTCCTCTGACTCGATAAAAAAAAAATTCCAAAAAAGGCGCTGCATATAAATAAAAGAAAACAGCAAAAAGTTTCTTTTTTTCCCGTTCTTAAAGATAAAAAATTATATCTTTAAGAACGGGAAAAAAAGGGATTCTTTTACCCTCGAATACCCAGTAGTCATCTATATAAGCTATGCAACATAACTAAAGCAACCTAGATCCTGAACTTATTTAGCATGTTGAAACATGATCAAATTTGACAATACGCTTGTTTATACTCATTCCTAATACCCTAGAGAACATGAATAAACATGCTCAACCCAGCCAGTAAGATTCGTCATTTTCGCTATAAACAAATTAAACCGGTTGGGACATGATCAGCCTGAGTTTCCTCACACCGCCAACACTGCCCCCCCATTCCGCTCATTTTCCCTTTGTTTTATTCTTGAGTCTCACTCTAATACATATTAAATGAAAGTAAGAAATCACTTTTGCATAGGATTTTTAGAATCAAGAATAGGATACCAGATTTCGAGTTAAACGGGAGTTTCACTCTAAATGAAACTACAAACACGAGTTTTGCAAGAAAACCTGACGCGATGGAATTTTTTGAGTATTTTTCCCGGTTTCAGTGAGTAAAAATCTATAAGAAACAGTATAAAAATCCTGTGCAGTTTTTTGGTTGCAGACCTGTGTTCTCCAATTGATTTCTAACTGGTGGAAATTTGAGCAAACACAAAGCGTGTGTACACATTTGTATGAGCGGAAAGCGCGCAATTATGACTATGCATCCACAGCACACACACACACACACAAATATTAAAGATGACGTTTTACTAACACTTACACCACTAATCCACTAGTCTTATGTTATATCTTGTTAGTTTACCACGACACAAATGTGGGTTGTATCCGAGGAAAGGGGGGAGGGAATTGCAGGGAATCCTTTGCAACTGGTAGTAAAAAAGCACTAAAAATTCTTTCTTTCAGTGTTTTGTAAATAAAGTTTCTATGAAACCTGCCCTAGCAAAAATAATACTCACCCGTCCGTTGTCCACCCTGATTTCGAATTCTAGCAACGTCCCTCCCTCAGAGAGTGTTCCTTTCTGAATTTAACTTAACAATGAGGCTGCTGTCGTTAAACACCACTTTAAACAATTAAGAGATGCCTTCTTTTCCTGAAGCCAGTGCACTCTTAGTCAACTACTAAGTACCGAATTGCTGCTGTGAATGAATCTGAGCTCGGAATTTTAAAGCCAAGGTTAGTAGACTCTAGTAACCTTTTTCATAAATCAAGCCAAAATTGTTATAGTTCAACATTTCGCCTAGCGGAATAACGTACCGTACTAAATTATACGAAAACAAATCAGTCGAATGGGGGCATCCTTTTTCCTACGAGCCTTTAGAAAGAGTGAGAAGAACAAAATTTGTCTGGGGTCAAAAGCTCTGAAAACTGATAAATAAGAGACAAAATTTTCAAACGTAAAATCTTTCCTTCCGCGTATTCCTACAAGGCGCTTCGATGACTACGTATTGCTCAACCGCTTCCTTCTGTATCCTTCCGCCCATTACTTGCCCTTCTCAACAAAGCTTCCATTCACTGGACTGCACCTTGACGCCGTCGCCGCTCCGTCGTCTTAAGCCTACCGCACGTAATATTCCAAACCATCGATACTTGCAAGTTAGTACTCCGGAAAAATTATTTCCTTTTATCTACAAATACTATATTTTTTCACCTTTCCCCATTGTTTTGCATGCTTAAAAATTGTACGTGGCACTTTTCTCACACACTTAAATTTTTGCGACGAAATAATTTAAGACGCTAAAGTACATATTTACCATTATCTTATACAACTACCGAATAGAATTCATAGATGTAAATAAACTGGGAGACAAAATTTTCTCGGGATAGTTCCGCCGCATTTTTTTTTTTTTTTTTTTTTGTTTCAAATATTGTGTTCTTAAGCGCACCCCTATCTAGGGAAACGGCATTCCACCCACTTTCAGCATATGCGAGCTCTATTTCCGATTATGAGACCTGTCTTTGGGTTTTTGCATTTTCTGTCCTGACTCTTCTTACGCGATATAGTACCACAATGACATGCAAGAGAACGGGTGCTTTCGTACAAATAGAATAATAACAGACCTTCGAAAAGTCAAATGCCGGGTTTTGTTTATTTGGATGGTCTTCAATATGCAGTTGAACTCGCTTTCTAAATTTGCTTGAGTATAGAAGACGCTGTGTTATCCAATAGGGTCCTTCCTTGGATTGGATGGTGTTGTAAAAGAACGCGTGTTTGCGTACAAATAGAATAATAACAGACCTTCGAAAAGTCAAATTGTGGGTTTTGTTTATTTGGGTGGTTTTCAATATGCAGTTGAACTCGCTTTCTAGATTTGCTTGAGTTTAGAAGACGATGTGTTATCCAATAGGGTCCTTCCTTGGACCCCTTATCCGAATTTATAATCCATATAACATGATTTCTTTTCTTTAACCTTATAAATAGTGATGCATTTTTTCTACTGTTTGCTCAGTGTTCATCCCGGAGTCTGCTTTTTGCCTACCTCCTACGATCCAATGGAAACTTAAGGATTGGGAAAAGCAGATTTACTCTTCCATGCGCTTATTTGCGATTCCTTCTCAGCTTATTTTCGATCCCTAACAAAAATGTTACAAATGTTCTTCAAAACTATGAGAAAAATAAGCTCCGCGTCCGTTCAACACATTCCATTTCTTAATCACACCAAAGCTGTCATTTCCAGGACAGGACAATACCAATACACCAGCAATACAGTTCTTAACTCCGCAAAAATTAATTTCCTGCAACCCTGTTCGGGCCAGAAAAGAGCCCTTGGTTTTCTTCCTATCAAAATTCTAATTTCCGGGACAAATCTCTATCTAACAAAAAATATATTATCTCCATATCAAGCAATTCTGTCCCTAGTTTGGCCCTTAAAAGGATAAATTCTTTAGCTCCTAAATTTCCCAGTCTACCCTGTGAATTAGGCCGAACCTTAGATTGTTATGATATTATATTACCCCTAGCAGTGCACCACCTACGCTTAAAGTTAAAGGAATTACCAGAATGAAAAGGAATTGCCAACACCCCTGTTTTTGTTTTTCCCTCCTTGCTTATCTTTCCCATCCCCAGACATGTATCAAAAAATTTTAAGTTACCAAAATCTTAAAATTCCCTGAATTTTGTGTTCCCACTACGATGTTGCTATTTGCTCAGTCACAGGAAGGAGAATGTTCTCCTCCCTGACCTACTCCGTCAACACTAATTCTTCGCCCTTTCTCTTTAATACCAATCGTATCAGGGCGCCCTGCCTGTTCCTATAATTTTCATCCTTCGAGTCATACAACAGTTGGAGAATTGGCTTCTAAACCTACCGGATATTTCACTTTTACATCCCTGCTCGTGGCTGACAGTGACTTTCTGGCAGACACAGCTGAAAATATAACTCATCTCAAAATTAACAACCCGTTGTTTAACTCGCAAAGGCCACAACTACCAAAACAAACGTGTAAGCAAGCATCGCGGAGGGATATGAGTCGCAAGTTTAGAAGTTTTAGCTCCTTACCTATAAGTAAATTAACGAAGATGAATGCAGCACCTGAGCAGCATACTCGTAACACAATACTGACATACTCGTAACACATATACTGAGCATCTGTAGGAGAATCACAAAAATTTCATCTCTGTTGATACCTGAAGGTTCTATCTACCTAATAGGAGTGTAATCATAACCAATCCATTGTCTTGTGAACAGTCTGGGAATTCTGTTGCTTTGTTGTTCAACTACCATCCAAAAATCGTATTCAGAAATTCGTTTTTCTATCTGAACTTCTGAATAGAGAAGAGCTTGTAGTTTTTAATACATATAAGTTCGAATAATGGTTCGAAACAAATTTTAATGTTGCAGTTCTATTCATTAGTTTACAGTAAAATCATAAAATAAAATTTGTAGGGTATATATACCAAATAAAAAGCTGGGTGGTTTGTACTTGCTTCGGCAGTACATATACTAAAATTGGAACGATACAGAGAAGATTAGCATGGCCCCTGCGCAAGGATGACACGCAAAATCGTGAAGCGTTCCACATTTTTCGCGGTATGCGATGCCTAAAGAACATTTCTGCCCCTCTATATTTTGAGACCCTCTTGAGTAAGAAAAATCAACTTTTTCATTTTAAAATATCTTTCCATTTCGCTTTTTTGTTGTGCTTGTAGACCAATCGGGTACAGATCTCCTTCCAGCACGCGTATAAACGATTTCAGAAGGGGATAGATATACGTAAATCAAATTTGTGTCTTGGACCAAAAGTGATCCTTGATCAATTTGACAACCTTAAACATGAACTGACTGAGCATTTTGAAAACTGCAACAACTTTTTGAGGAAAACAATGGTAGCTCTATTAAATACATGCAACTTAAGTTTCTTCCACAGTGGTCTGTCTTGAGCCAGTCTCTTCCATGTCATTCCTGCATGCTTTCAAATTTCATCCATCCATCTCCCGTATGGTCTTCTTCTGGGACTTTTCCTGTCCTTTGGAATCCAGTCTAAAATTTTGGTTGTCTGTCAGTGGCCCATTCTTCTGGCAATATGTCCAGCCCATTGCTATTTCAGGAATTTTACTTTGATCACGATATCTTCCACCCTTGTCATTTTCCTTATCCACAAGTTACTCTTCTTATTTTCCTGGTTACGCTAAGCATGCATTTCTCCATGCTTCTTTCTGTTGTCTGCAGCCTTTGTATGTCTTTTTAACTTAAGGTCCATGTCTCTGCTCTGTATGTAAGCACTAGAAATATGCATTGATTAAACGTTTTCCTTTTAAGGCATAATGGCATATTGCTCTTAAAAATTTTACTGTTTCTTCCAAATATGATCATGATCATATGTAGAGGATTTTAGGAAGGGAGTGTCTGACTCCAGGTCTTAAACAACCCTTAGAAATAGGAAGCTAGGAGATTTGGGCTAGAGTGCCCGATAGGAAAGTGACACAGAAGCGAAGTAGAAAGGGGGAGAAAGACGCCCTTATTTATTACCGGGGGCCGGAACCCGGGTTCCGACTGCTTAACGTGCCCATCCGACGGACGACAGATATTTAGTGGATCGAGCATTCATACCTGCCTGAGATCGAACCTGAGGCCCTTTCCTTGGCAGTCACGAACGTTGCCCACTAGGCTAAACGCGGCCATGTTTCTTCCAAAAGCTCTCCAGCCAAGTTTTATGCACCAATTAATTTCTTCATCAATGTGACCCTCGCTTGATATCTGCTGTGCAAGGTAAATGTAGGTAACTATTATCTCCAGCATTTCTTCAGCAATCAATAAATCTTTTTTTGTAAAAGCATTGTACATCAATTCTGTCTTTCATTTTTAATCTCACTTCTTTGCTAATGTCAGCAAGTTCGTGGATCAGACTCTGCAGTTCTGAAGGAGCAGTTGCAAAAATGACTATGTCATCAGCAAAACGAGGTGAGTTAAATTATCTCTATTGATCTTTATCCCTTTGTTTTCCCAGTTCAATTATTGAAAGACATTTTGTAATGCGGCATTAAAGAGTTTGGGAGATATGATGTCACCTTGCCTCACTAGTGCCCTTTCGAGTTTTTATTTTTGCTGTTTCATCAAATAGCTGAAACTTTTCACTTGCATTTTCATAAATGTTATTAATAATACCAATTGCTTCAATAACTGATATATAGTTTTATCAATTATTGAAGCAATTCATTAAACACAGGATGCTATGTAAAGCACAAATGTCACCTATCCATTGCTCATCAATATTTTCAGATCACCAAAATTCAACACAGCAAATATATTTCTATCACCAGCAATTAAGCTGATTTTTATTCATGTACTGAGAGAACTAACCAAAACACAGTAAATAAAACTATTTGTGAAATAGTAAAACTAGACTAGGAATGCAAATTTATTGGTATAAAATAAAAATCAAAGTTTTTCAAATTTTGCACATTAACCAAATGGCTTTTACAAGGAAGGTAGGCAGCAATTATTAATAAATAAATGAAGCTCTTTTCATCAGTGGCATATATTCTAGGCTAGCTGAAGAGCTCAGAGAATGTACAAATAAAAGTCAATTAGATATACACAATTAAGAGTCAATTATCAACGATATTAAGCTATGTTAATGCTATCACTGCAAAAAAGGTGCATATGTGGATTTGCTTCTTTTAACTAAGAGAATCAGTCTAGTGAGCGAAGGCCAACGTGGCTCCTAGTGGAGAGATGATATCATCGTGACACAAACAACTCTAGCAGTCTTCGCTGTGTGATTCGAAGACTTTGGATACGATTGCCAGCTAGCGTTTTCATAACAACATGGGTGAAGGGTTAAAGGGCCATTGCTTTGGGCAAAGGGTTCGCTCAAAAAAGAGAAGACTTAGACTACCTTAGTCTTTTGCATGCTCCCGCCCGCAACAGCATGTGTTTCGTGAGAGTTGTTTCTATTGCATGAAATGTCAATGAATTAAAATCAGTGATATTTTATATTAAATGCGTGGCTTTTGTTTATTTGAACTGTATTGATAAATTTTGTGAAAGCTTTCCTGAACATCTACTGACAGAATTTGCTTCAAATTTTGATACAGTTCGACTCAAAAATGAACTCAAAGTATTTTATTCCCATCATGAATACAAAAAGAAATAAGTAAGAGACATTACTTATTACGTTGAGTATTTGAACATTATGTTTATTGAGGTGTGCAAATTAGCAGACCTAATATTACAGTTTCCATCAACAACTGCAAGTGCCGAAAAAGTTCTTCTGTATCAAAAAGAATCAAGACATATCTTAGAACCACACAAGGACATGTACACTTGAGCAGCTTGACTGTTTGGTCAATACAGAAAAATATTCATTTTTAAATATGAAAAAGTACTCGGAAGAAACTTTTTATGAAAATGTAGCACTCAAGTTCACACAAAAGGAAAGAAGAATGGAATGCATGTACAAATAAATTACCTACTCAGAAGAAGAATGAAGTTCATGCACAAATAAGTGTTAAAATACTAATCCTCTTAATTATGTGGTGTTATGGTAGCAATAGTCCAGCTGGGGAAAAGGTTGGGGCTCTAAGGAGAAAAGGTTTCTTCTAGTACCTAACAATTCAAAAATACACTTTGCAATTTTTAGAAAAACAGTACTGGGGGCAGTGCGTGGAGGCGGGGGGGGGGGTGAAATAGCCCAAGTCTCGGACCCAAGATACACCACTGGCTTTCATCCACGCACTGAAAGAACTAAGTAAAACAATAAATGAATATAAACCGCCACTATGTATGGCTTCTATTGGTTCTTAAGGGAAGCTTGTTTGAAACCATCGGCAGTTATAATGTCTTTGAAATCATGTGGTACTGAAGATGCAGATGTTAATATTTTTATTAGCATCTATGAAAATACAAGAGCCAAGGTTTGACTTTTGAAGACACGGGATGTATAAAAATAGCAAAAAGGTAGTGAGACAAGGTGACACCATATCTCCGAATCTCTGCAATGCCACGTTGCAGAGTTTATGTCACTAATTGCACTTGGAAGACGAAGGCATTATATGATTAATACAGATAGTTTAACCCACCATTGGTTTTTGATCACATGGTCATTTTTGCAACCGCCTCCTCAGAGATGCAGACTATGAACCCAAAACATGGTTCAAACACATTGTCCCTTCTCTCATATTGGCCACAGTGTACAAAAATTTGCACTTAAAACGGTATGTCATCATCAAGTATCAATCCAGTTCTGGATAGGCTTTGCAAATCTCTCTTCTGCAACTTTTTACCTTGAGCATATCTCTCTCTATATATACAGGGATGTAAGGTCAGGTGATGCGTAACATCACAGCCTCTCCTTGACAAATGCCAACCCCGCCTTCTCGTGGTGCATCCTGTTCCCACTAAAGGGGCCCTGACGACCGCCAATAGCGGTATAACTATACCATCGGGATTAGAGGAAATGCTATCCCACACTCACCAACCCGCTTGGCCAGCGTGGTGAGTTATGGCCAAACCCCTCCAAAATGATTCCACAACTTAAATCTTGGCCCTCAGTCTCCGGCAGCTGGAATGTACCTGGCCAAGGCAGCGGCCAGTGCGACATTAAGGCAGAGGGTGCTAAGAATCCCCGGAGGACCGGACTAGGCTGCCATCTGATGCTGACCTTGGCTACGTACAATGGACGCTCCCTATCTTCTGATTCAAGGCTTCTTGAATTGGAAGAGGAACTACAAAGGATCAAGTGGGACATCGTGGGGCTAAGTGAGGTAAGGAGAAAAGGAGAAGATCTCATCGAACTGAAAAGTGGACATCTCTTCTACTATCGTGGGACAGATACTGGCAGAACTAGTGGTGTTGGATTTATAATAAACAAGAAACTGAAGGATAAAGTTGTAGAAGTTGAAAGTTCCTCTGACAGAGCTGCACGACTTGTTATCCAACTCTCGAAAAGATACCAGGCTCAGATTATTCAAACTTATGCACCCACCACAAGTCATCCTGAAGAAGAAATTGAAGAATTTTATGAGGAAATTTGTCATCTAAATAATAAAGGTAAGCAGCACTTGAAAATAATTATGGGAGATTTCAATGCAAAAATAGGGCAACGGCAACAGAATGAAACTTCAGTAGGTAAATTCGGTCACGGCAACAGAAACCAGCGTGGAAATACTCTCGTTGAGTTTGCAGAGGCAGAAGGGTTTTTCATCTTGAACTCCTTCTTCAAGAAAAAGCCACACAGGAAATGGACATGGAGACATCCAAATGGGAAGAAAAGTGAAATTGATTTTATTATGTGTAACAAAAAATTCGTCATAGAAGACTGCAGTGTGCTAAACAAGTTCAACACAGGTAGTGACCATAGATTGGTGAGATGTAAGATGCACCTCAACACGAAACTTGAACGTGGCAAGCTCATAAGACAAACAAAATCTATCGACATAACCAACCTTAAAAAACACCATAATACCTTCAAGTTGGAACTGAAGAACAGGTTCTCTGCTTTAGAAGGCCTAACATCAGAAGAAGTGGACATCTCTGAAGTTAACAGAAAAGTAACCAAAGCTCTTATGGAAACAGCAACAAAATTAGCTGGGTCTAAGAACAAGTTGCATGTAAATAAATTATCAGGAAAAACGAAAATGTTGATGCAAAAAAGAAGAGAGATGAGGACAACTAAAGAAGATGTGACTTCCAAAGTGGAATATATAGAGCTATGCAAGACAGTAAGAAAAAGTATCACTGAAGACGTAAGAAAATTCAACTGTGAACTAGTGAGGAAAGCAATTGAAAACAACCAAAGCCTAAAGATAGCAAAGGGACATCTCAGTAAGGGAAGAAAACAGATTATGGCACTGAGAAAAGAAGATGGTTCTGTAACAAGAAATAGAGGCGAAATTTTGACAAGAGTGAAAGATTTCTACTCCAAATTATATGAAAGGGATGATACATGCACTCCAGACATCATGAAAGATACCAGTACCAGAGTTCCTCCAGTACTTCCAGCAGAAGTTGCACATGCAATCAAGAACATGAAGCGGGGAAAAGCTCCAGGAGAAGATGGAATTACTGTAGACATCATACAAGAAGCAAGTGGAGAAATCGAAACAGTACTCGCCCAAATTTTCACTCGATGCCTTAATGAAGGAAAGATTCCTGAGGATTGGAACACCGCTACAATGATCCTGCTACATAAGAAAGGTGACATTGAGGATCTCGGAAACTACAGACCTATCAGCCTCCTATCAGTAGTTTATAAAATCTTCACTAAAGTTCTTTCACACCGCTTGAAGGTAACACTGGACATGGCTCAACCGAGAGAACAAGCTGGATTCAGGAGTGGCTACAGCACAATAGATCATATCCACGTGCTGAGAGAACTAATTGAAAGAGCGAGGGAATATGAACTTCCATTGTGCATGGCTTTTATCGATTATGAAAAAGCCTTTGATTCGGTGAAACCATCGGCAGTTACAATGGCTCTGAAAACCTGCGGTATTGAAGATGCATACATTAATATTATTAATAACATCTATGAAAATGCAAGTGCAAAGATTAGGCTGGTTGAAAATACAACACACGTAAAAATTGGAAAGGGAGTGAGACAAGGTGACACCATATCTCCGAAGCTCTTTAATGCCACATTGGCGAGTGTTTTTCAGTCGCTGAGCTGGGAAAACAAGGGGATAAAGATTAATGGAGATTATCTAACCCACCTTCGTTTTGCTGATGACATAGTCATTTTTGCAACTACCCCATCAGAGCTACAGAGTATGATCCAGGAACTTGCTGACAAGAGTAAAGAAGTGGGATTAAAAATGAACTTTCAGAAGACAAAAGTGATGTTCAATGCTTTTACAAGAAATGAAGATTTATCGATTGATGGAGAAAAGCTGGAGATAACAGACACATACATTTATCTTGGACAGCAGATATCAAGTGAGGGTCACATTGGTGAAGAAATTAATCGGCGTACAAAACTTGCCTGGAGAGCTTTTGGAAGAAACAGCATAATTTTCAAGAGCAATATGCCATTATGTCTTAAAAGAAAAGTGTTTGATCAATGCATCCTTCCAGTGCTTACGTATGGTGCAGAGACGTGGACCTTAGCTAAAAGAGACATACAAAGGCTGCAGACAACTCAAAGAAGCATGGAGAGGTGCATGCTTGGTGTAACCAGGAGAGATAAGAAGAGGAACACGTGGATCCGAAAAATGACAAGAGTGGAAGACATCATGATCAGAGTTAAATCCCTGAAATGGCAATGGGCTGGACATACTGCCAGAAGAACAGACCATAGATGGACAGCCGAAATTTTAGATTGGATTCCAAGGGACAGGAAAAGACCCAGAAGAAGACCACATGGGAGATGGGTGGATGAAATTCGAAAGTATGCAGGGGGGACATGGAGGAGACTGGCACAAGACAGACCGCTGTGGAGGAAACTTGGAGAGACCTTCGTCCAGCAGTGGATTGATAATGGTTGACAATGATGATGATGATGATATACAGGGTGATTCATAAAGAAGTATGCAGTTTCAATGCACTAAAAAACAAGAACAATGTAAGATATTTTATGTTATCTGTAACAGAATTGTAGGGGAATGTTTCAAGGTTTTTTAGAGACAATCACAGATGTTCAATTTGTGCACCATTAGTCATACGACACACATTGAGCCGGTAATCCATTTCCGCTTAAACGCGAGGTAAGATATCTGAATCAAGTGCAGTGAGATTTTGCAGCATCTGCACTTTGTATGGAATCATTTTCAGCTTCTTTCTCAAAATTCTCCAGACAGTGGGTTGCAAAATCTGCACTTCACAACTCACCCTCCGCGTTGATTTTCCAGGGCTTTGTTGAATGGCGGTGCAAACACTATCTACGACATTTCACGATACACGCGGTCATCCAGGACTTTTACGTTTGCACAAACAGCCCGTAGTTTCAAAATTTTTATGCCAATTGTAGATAGATTTTCTGATTGGAGGTTCTTTTCCGAATTGTGATTGAAAATGCTGTTGCACAACAGTTACAGATTCTGTTTTGCTCAATTCAAGAACACAAAATCCCTTCTCCACTGCAGGTGCTGCCATTTTGACTGACTAGTCACGTGACATGTGCGCTGTCGCCTACGTCACCTCCCTCAGTAGCAGGACACAAACTTTATGAGTACGTCTATCTAACGGTTTGCAGTTGTGTTCGATGTCTTCAACTGTTACTGTTTTACAGCATCTGGAAACTATATATTTCTTTTTAAATCACCCTGTATATATATGTGTGTGTGGGATGCGACTGCCAATAGCGGTATAACTATACCATCGGGATTAGAGGAAATGCTATCCCACACTCATCAACCCGCTTGGCCAGCGTGGTGAGTTATGGCCAAACCCCTCCAAAATGACTCCACAACTTAAATCTTGGCCCTCAGTCTCTGGCAGCTGAAATGTACCTGGCCAAGGCAGCGGCCAGTGCGACATGAAGGCAGAGGGTGCTAAGAATCCCCCGAAGAACGGACTAGGCTGCCATCTGATGCTGACCTTGGCTATGTATAATGACCGCTCCCTATCTTCTGATTCAAGGCTTCTTGAATTGGAAGAGGAACTACAAAGGATCAAATGGGACATCGTCGGGCTAAGTGAGGTAAGGAGAAAAGGAGAAGATCTCATTGAACTGAAAAGTGGACATCTCTTCTACTATCGTGGGACAGATACTGGCAGAACTAGTGGTGTTGGATTTATAATAAACAAGAACCAACCTTAAAACACACCATAATACCTTCAAGTTGGAACTGAACTACAGATTCTCTGCTTTAGAAGGCCTAACATCGGAAGAAGTGGATATTTCTGAAGTTAACAGAAAAGTAACCAAAGCTCTTATGGAAACAGCAACAAAATTAGCTGGGTCTAAGAACAAGTTGAATGTGAACAAATTATCAGGAAAAACCAAAATGTTGATGCAAAAAAGAAGAGAGATGAGGACAACTAAAGAAGATGTGATTTCCAAAGTGGAATATATAGAGCTATGCAAGACAGTAGGAAAAAGTATCACTGAAGACGTAAGGAAATTCAACTGTGAACTAGTGAGGAAAGCAGTTGAAAACAATCAAAGCCTAAAGATAGCAAAGGGACATCTCAGCAAGGGAAGAAAACAGATTATGGCACTGAGAAAAGAAGATGGTTCTGTAACAAGAAATAGAGGCGAAATTTTGACAAGAGTGAAAGATTTCTACTCCAAATTATATGAAAGGGATGATACATGTACTCCAGACATCATGAAAGGTACCAGTACCAGAGTTCTTCCAGTCCTCCCAGCAGAAGTTGCACATGCAATCAAGACATGAAGCGGGGAGAAGCTCCAGGAGAAGATGGAATTACTGTAGACATCATACAAGAACCAAGTGGAGAAATCGAAACAGTACTCACCCAAATTTTCACTCGATGCCTTAATAAAGGAAAGATTCCTGAGGATTGGAACAACGCTACAATGATCCTGCTAGATAAAAAAGGTGACATTGAGGATCTCAGGAACTACAGACCTATCAGCCTCCTATCAGTGGTTTATAAAATTTTCACTAAAGTTCTTTCACACCACTTGAAGGTAACACTGGACATGGCTCAACCAAGAGAACAAGCTGGATTCAGGAGTGGCTACAGGACAATAGATCATATCCACGTACTGAGAGAACTAATTGATAGAGCGAGGGAATATGAACTTCCATTGTGCATGGCTTTTATCGATTATGGAAAAGCATTTGATTCGCTGAAACCATCAGCAGTTACAATGGCTCTGAAATCCTGCGGTATTGAAGATGTATACATTAATATTATTAATAACATCTATGAAAATGCAAGTGCAAAGATTCGGCTGTTTGAAAACACAACACACATAAAAATTGGAAAGGGAGTGAGACAAGGTGACACCATATCTCTGAAGCTCTTTAATGCCATATTGGAAAATGTCTTTCAATCACTGAACTGGGAAAACAAAGGGAAAAAGATTAATGGAGATTATCTAACCCACCTTCGTTTTGCTGATGACGTAGTCATTTTTTGCAACTACCCCATCAGAGCTGCAGAGTATGATCCAGGAACTTGCTGACAAGAGTAAAAAAGTGGGATTAAAAATGAACTTTCAGAAGACAAAAGGGATGTTCAATGCTTTTACAAGAAATGAAGATTTGTCGATTGATGGAGAAAAGCTGGAGATAACAGTCACATACGTTTATCTTGGACAGCAGATATCAAGTGAGGGTCACACTGATGAAGAAATTAATTGGCGTACAAAACTTGCCTGGAGAGTTTTTGGAAGAAATAGCATAATTTTCAAGAGCAATATGCCGTTATGTCTTAAAAGAAAAGTGTTTGATCAATGCATCCTTCCAGTGCTTACGTATGGTGCAGAGACGTGGACCTTAACTAAAAGAGACTTACAAAGGCTGCAGACAACTCAAAGCACCATGGAGAGGTGCATGCTTGGTGTAACTAGGAGAGATAAGAAGAGGAACTCGTGGATCCGAAAAATGACAAGAGTGGAAGACGTCATGGTCAGAGTTAAATCCCTGAAATGGCAATGGGCTGGATAATACTGCCAGAAGGACAGACCATCGATGGACAGCTGAAATTTTAGATTGGATTCCAAGGGACAGAAGAAGACCACATGGGAGATGGGTGGATAAAATTCGAAAGTATGCGGGAGTGACATGGAGGAGACTGGCACAAGACAGACCGTTGTGGAGGAAACTTGGGGAGACCTTCGTCCAGCATTGAATTTATAATGGTTGACAATGATGATGATGATGTGGGATGCAAGGGCAGGAGAAGTGCAACTTTTTGTAGCCTCTCCTTGACAAATATCAACATCACTTTCTAATGGCGCATCCTGTTCCCACTAAAGGGGCTCTGAAAGCCGACGAATGGTAGTAAAACTATACCACCGGAATTAGAGGAAATACATACTATCCCATACTCACCAACCCACTGGGCCAGCATCGTGAGTTATGGCCAAATCCCCCTTCCCCCAAAAAATGCTTCCAGAATTTCAGACATGGACCTTAACTAAAGAAGACAAAGACTGTAGACAACTCAAAGCAGCATGGAGAGATGCATGTTTGGTGTAACCAGGAAAGATAAGAAGATGAATTTGTAGATAAGGAAAATGACAAGTGGACAACATCATGACCAGAGTGAAATCACTGAAATGACATTGGGCTGGTCATGTTGCCAGAAGAACGGACCACAGATGGACAACAGGGAATTTAGACTGGATTTCTGAGGGACAGAAGAAGGAAATTTTAAAGCATTCCGGAATGACATGGTGATATAGGCTCAAGACAGACAGTTGCGTAAGAGACTTTGGGAGACCTTCATCCAGCAGTGGATTGATAATGGTTGACAGTGATGATGATGACGATGACAATATATATATGCACAGCAAAGAAGTTAAAAACAACACCAAAATTACAAATATAGCTATTTTTTCAGCGATGTTTCAAGTATTTAATTTTTTCATTTAAATGTTTGTTTCATAAAATATATTGCTCTAACATAGACATGCACAGTGGGTATGACCTGCAGTTTTGTTTCACTGGTTTAATGTTCCACATTGTGAGGGTATTTTTTCTGCTTTTAAAGATTTTTTGCATATTTTGTGTATTTCCAGTTAATCTGTTTTTCCCAGGTGACTCTCACTAATGATGTTAATCTGTAGACCTTCTCCTCTTAAGAAATGTCTTCTTATGCCTTGAGCTTGAAGAATATGATTGTTCTAATACTTTGAAATTCAGACGAGCATTCAGACTGTCAGCCAAACATAGCACATATATTTTACAGGTGCAATATGTATCTTTCTTTTTCAGGAGACCAATGTAATATGTTCTTTTTGTGTTCTAATGTGTAAGCTTTAGTCTTCCCACATCAGTGCATATGAGTTCCAATCCCATTCAGGACTAAGTAATTTTAGGAACATTGATTTCAGTAATGCCTAATTTAGATTTCTTCAAATCATTGGCCAAAATTGAAGGAAACAAGAATGAAGTAAGAGCCAGTATGAGCTAAAAAAACTGAACTGCCTCTCTTTGATGAGTATTAAGCATGAGTTATTGATTGAATATTTTATTGAGAGAAAAGGACATGTTGAAGATAACCGATGAAATTTTGGTTGCCAAGTCTTGTAAACACTTCATCTGATCCATGTAACTTACTGAAGTTTAACAAAAGTGTTCTCAACTGACAATTTATTGGTTCAATTTTTTTCTTAAGCATAGGAAGTGGGTTAATTAATTTCAGGATAATACAACGAAATGTTTTCGGCAAAGTCATCCTGATAATTGCCTTAGAGATCAATGCATACTAGTCAAGTAATGGACCAACCATCCAAATATCTGCTGTTCTATGAATTACATTAAATAAAAAACTATAATATATTGCCATTTTCCTCTTCTCATATACCAAGGTAACCATCATTCAGTCATTTTTCTCCTCTCCCCAAGGAAGTTGCAAAATATTTATCCCTGGAGAGGAAGCTCTGCTATTAGTAGTGCTTCAGGTCCTTTTTTCCCCTTCACATATACCCAAGGTTACCAACATTAAGTCATTTTTCTCCTCTCCCCAAGAAAGTTGCAAAATATAAATCTGTGGAGAGGAGGCCCTGCTGTTAGTAGTGCAACAGGCTCCATTTCCTCCTTTGTATATACCCAAGGTTACCATCATTCAGTCATTTTTCTTCTCTCCCCAAGGAAATTGCAAAATATATATCCCTAGTGTTAGTAGTGCTACAAGTCAGTGGCAGCGTAACCACCGGGGCCACCAGGGCCCGGGCCCGGTCAGTAATTTCTACCAAGATTTTAATTTTTATTATTTTTTTATTTGATATATGTGCGATTGTTGTGATGCACTTTAGAAAGTTGCTCTAGGTAAGCGGTTGGGTGGTCCTAATTCCCAACAAAGTACCCTAGGCATTATTTTCCTTATGTTTATTCTGGGAAGAGGGAAGGTAGAGGGTGTACCACGATTCGAAAATTTCGGGCCCGGTCAACGAACTTTACTTTCCGCTGCCCCTGCTACAGGTCCCATTTCCCCTTCACATATACCCAAGGTTACCATAATTCAGTCATTTTTCTCCTCTTCCCAAGGAAGTTGAAAATATATATATCACTGGAGAGGAGGCCCTGCTGTTAGCAGTGCTACAGGTCCCATTTCCCCCTTCACATATACCCAAGGTTACCATCATTCAGTCATTTTTCTCTTCTTCCCATTAAGTTGCAAAATATATATCCCTGGAGAGGAGGACCTGCTGTTAGTAGTGCTACAGGTCCCATTTCCCTCTTCATATATACCCAAGGTTACCATAATTCAATCATTTTTCTCCTCTCCCCAAGGAAGTTGAAAAATATATATCCCTGGTGTTAGTTGTGCTACAGGCCCCATTTCCCACTTCACACATACCCAAGGTTACCATCATTCAGTGATTTTTCTTCTCTCCCCAAGGAAGTTGCAAAATATATATCCCTGCTATTAGTAGTGCTACAGGTCCCATTTTCCCCTTCACATATACCCAAGGTTACCATCATTCAGTCATTTTTCTCCTCTTCCCAAGGAAGTTGCAAAATATATATCCCTGCTGTTAGTAGTGTTACAGGTCCCATTTTCCCATTCATATATACTCAAGGTTACCATCATTCAATCATTTTTCTCCTCTCTCCAAGGAAGTTGAAAAATATATATCCCTGGTGTTAGTTGTGCTACAGGCCCCATTTTCTCCTTCACATATACCCAAGGTTACCATCATTTAGTCATTTTTTTCTCTCCCCAAGGAAGTTGCAAAATATATATCACTGGAGAGGAGGCCCTGCAGTTAGTAGTGCTACAGGTCCCATTTTCCCCTTCACATATACCCAAGGTTACCATAATTCAGTCATTTTTCTCCTCTTCCCAAGGAAGTTGCAAAATATATATCCCTGCTGTTAGTAGTGCTACATGTCCTGTTTCCCCCTTCACATATACCCAAGGTTACCATCATTCAGTCATTTTTCTCCTCTTCCTAAGGAAGTTGCAAAATATATATCCCTGCTGTTAGTAGTGTTACAGGTCCCATTTTCCCATTCATATATACTCAAGGTTACCATCATTCAGTGATTTTTCTTCTCTCCCCAAGGAAGTTGCAAAATATATATCCCTGGTGTTAGTAGTGCTACTGGTCCCATTTCCCCCTTCACATATACCCAAGGTTACCATAATTCAGTCATTTTTCTCCTCTTCCTAAGGAAGTTGCAAAATATATATCCCTGCTGTTAGTAGTGCTACAGGTCCCATCTTCTCCTTCATATATACCCAAGGTTACCATCATTCAATCATTTTTCTCCTCTCCCCAAGGAAGTTGCAAAATATATATCCTTGCTGTTTGTAGTGCTACAGTTCCCATTTCCCCCTTCACATATACCCAAGGTTACCATTATTCAGTGATTTTTCTTCTTTCCCCAAGGAAGTTGCAAAATATATATCCCTGCTGTTAGTAGTGCTACAGGTCCCATTTCCCCCTTCACCCAAGGTTACCATCATTCAGTGATTTTTCTTCTCTCCCCAAGGAAGTTGCAAAATATATATCCCTGCTGTTAGTAGTGCTACAGGTCCCATCTTCTCCTTCATATATACCCAAGTTTACCTTCATTCAGTCATTTTTTTCCTCTTCCCAAGGAAGTTACAAAATATATATCGCTGGAGAGGAGGCCCTGCTGTTAGTAGTGCTACAGGTCCCATTTTCCTATTCATATGTACCCAAGGTTACCATCATTCAATCATTTTTCTTCTCTCCCCAAGGAAGTTGCAAAATATATATCCCTGCTGTTAGTAGTGCTACAGGTCCCATTTTCCCCTTCACATATACCCAAGGTTACCATCATTCAGTCATTTTTCTCCTCTTTCCAAGGAAGTTGCAAAATATATATCTCTGCTGTTAGTTGTGCTACAGGTCCTATTTTCCCCTTCACATATACCCAAGGTTACCATTATTCAGTCATTTTTCTCCTCTTTCCAGGGAAGTTGCAAAATATATATCTCTGCTGTTAGTAGTGCTACAGGTCCTATTTTCCCCTTCATATATACTCAAGGTTACCAACATTCACTCATTTTTCTCCTCTCCCCAAGGAAGTTGAAAAATATATATCCCTGGTGTTAGTTGTGCTACAGGCCCCATTTCCCCCTTCACATATACCCAAGGTTACCATCATTCAGTGATTTTTCTTCTCTCCCCAAGGAAGTTGCAAAATATATATCCTTGCTATTAGTAGTGCTACAGGTCCCATTTTCCCCTTCACATATACCCAAGGTTACCATCATTCAGTCATTTTTCTCCTCTTCCCAAGGAAGTTGCAAAATATATATCCCTGCTGTTAGTAGTGTTACAGGCCCCATTTTCCCATTCATATATACTCAAGGTTACCATCATTCAATCATTTTTCTCCTCTCTCCAAGGAAGTTGAAAAATATATATCCCTGGTGTTAGTTGTGCTACAGGCCCCATTTTCTCCTTCACATATTCCCAAGGTTACCATCATTTAGTCATTTTTTTCTCTCCCCAAGGAAGTTGCAAAATATATATCACTGGAGAGGAGGCCCTGCAGTTAGTAGTGCTACAGGTCCCATTTTCCCCTTCACATATACCCAAGGTTACCATAATTCAGTCATTTTTCTCCTCTTCCCAAGGAAGTTGCAAAATATATATCCCTGCTGTTAGTAGTGCTACATGTCCTGTTTCCCCCTTCACATATACCCAAGGTTACCATCATTCAGTCATTTTTCTCCTCTTCCTAAGGAAGTTGCAAAATATATATCCCTGCTGTTAGTAGTGTTACAGGTCCCATTTTCCCATTCATATATACTCAAGGTTACCATCATTCAGTGATTTTTCTTCTCTCCCCAAGGAAGTTGCAAAATATATATCCCTGGTGTTAGTAGTGCTACTGGTCCCATTTCCCCCTTCACATATACCCAAGGTTACCATAATTCAGTCATTTTTCTCCTCTTCCTAAGGAAGTTGCAAAATATATATCCCTGCTGTTAGTAGTGCTACAGGTCCCATCTTCTCCTTCATATATACCCAAGGTTACCATCATTCAATCATTTTTCTCCTCTCCCCAAGGAAGTTGCAAAATATATATCCTTGCTGTTTGTAGTGCTACAGTTCCCATTTCCCCCTTCACATATACCCAAGGTTACCATTATTCAGTGATTTTTCTTCTTTCCCCAAGGAAGTTGCAAAATATATATCCCTGCTGTTAGTAGTGCTACAGGTCCCATTTCCCCCTTCACCCAAGGTTACCATCATTCAGTGATTTTTCTTCTCTCCCCAAGGAAGTTGCAAAATATATATCCCTGCTGTTAGTAGTGCTACAGGTCCCATCTTCTCCTTCATATATACCCAAGTTTACCTTCATACAGTCATTTTTTTCCTCTTCCCAAGGAAGTTACAAAATATATATCGCTGGAGAGGAGGCCCTGCTGTTAGTAGTGCTACAGGTCCCATTTTCCTATTCATATGTACCCAAGGTTACCATCATTCAATCATTTTTCTTCTCTCCCCAAGGAAGTTGCAAAATATATATCCCTGCTGTTAGTAGTGCTACAGGTCCCATTTTCCCCTTCACATATACCCAAGGTTACCATCATTCAGTCATTTTTCTCCTCTTTCCAAGGAAGTTGCAAAATATATATCTCTGCTGTTAGTTGTGCTACAGGTCCTATTTTCCCCTTCACATATACCCAAGGTTACCATTATTCAGTCATTTTTCTCCTCTTTCCAGGGAAGTTACAAAATATATATCTCTGCTGTTAGTAGTGCTACAGGTCCTATTTTCCCCTTCATATATACTCAAGGTTACCAACATTCACTCATTTTTCTCCTCTCCCCAAGGAAGTTGAAAAATATATATCCCTGGTGTTAGTTGTGCTACAGGCCCCATTTCCCCCTTCACATATACCCAAGGTTACCATCATTCAGTGATTTTTCTTCTCTCCCCAAGGAAGTTGCAAAATATATATCCCTGCTATTAGTATTGCTACAGGTCCCATTTTCCCCTTCACATATACCCAAGGTTACCATCATTCAGTCATTTTTCTCCTCTTCCCAAGGAAGTTGCAAAATATATATCCCTGCTGTTAGTAGTGTTACAGGTCCCATTTTCCCATTCATATATACTCAAGGTTACTATCATTCAATCATTTTTCTCCTCTCTCCAAGGAAGTTGAAAAATATATATCCCTGGTGTTAGTTGTGCTACAGGCCCCATTTTCTCCTTCACATATACCCAAGGTTACCATCATTTCGTCATTTTTCTTCTCTCCCCAAGGAAGTTGCAAAATATATATCACTGGAGAGGAGGCCCTGCAGTTAGTAGTGCTACAGGTCCCATTTTCCCCTTCACATATACCCAAGGTTACCATAATTCAGTCATTTTTCTCTTCTTCCCAAAGAAGTTGCAAAATATATATCCCTGCTGTTAGTAGTGCTACATGTCCTGTTTCCCCCTTCACATATACCCAAGGTTACCATCATTCAGTCATTTTTCTCCTGTTCCCAAGGAAGTTGCAAAATATATATCCTTGCTGTTTGTAGTGCTACAGTTCCCATTTCCCCCTTCACATATACCCAAGGTTACCATTATTCAGTGATTTTTCTACTCTCCCCAAGGAAGTTCCAAAATATATATCCCTGCTGTTAGTAGTGCTACAGGTCCCATCTTCCCCTTCACCCAAGGTTACCATCATTCAGTGATTTTTCTTCTCTCCCCAAGGAAGTTACAAAATATATATCCCTGGTGTTAGTAGTGCTACTGGTCCCATTTTCAACTTCACATATACCCAAGGTTACCATAATTCAGTCATTTTTCTCCTCTTCCCAAGGAAGTTGCAAAATATATATCCCTGCTGTTAGTAGTGCTACATGTCCTGTTTCCCCCTTCACATGTACCCAAGGTTACCATCATTCAGTCATTTTTCTCCTGTTCCCAAGGAAGTTGCAAAATATATATCCCTGCTGTTAGTAGTGTTACAGGTCCCATTTTCCCATTCATATATACTCAAGGTTACCATCATTCAGTGATTTTTATTCTCTCCCCAAGGAAGTTGCAAAATATATATCCCTGGTGTTAGTAGTGCTACTGGTCCCATTTCCCCCTTCACATATACCCAAGGTTACCATAATTCAGTCATTTTTCTCCTCTTCCTAAGGAAGTTGCAAAATATATATCCCTGCTGTTAGTAGTGCTACAGGTCCCATCTTCCCCTTCACCCAAGGTTACCATCATTCAGTGATTTTTCTTCTCTCCCCAAGGAAGTTACAAAATATATATCCCTGGTGTTAGTAGTGCTACTGGTCCCATTTTCAACTTCACATATACCCAAGGTTACCATAATTCAGTCATTTTTCTCCTCTTCCCAAGGAAGTTGCAAAATATATATCCCTGCTGTTAGTAGTGCTACATGTCCTGTTTCCCCCTTCACATGTACCCAAGGTTACCATCATTCAGTCATTTTTCTCCTGTTCCCAAGGAAGTTGCAAAATATATATCCCTGCTGTTAGTAGTGTTACAGGTCCCATTTTCCCATTCATATATACTCAAGGTTACCATCATTCAGTGATTTTTCTTCTCTCCCCAAGGAAGTTGCAAAATATATATCCCTGGTGTTAGTAGTGCTACTGGTCCCATTTCCCCCTTCACATATACCCAAGGTTACCATAATTCAGTCATTTTTCTCCTCTTCCTAAGGAAGTTGCAAAATATATATCCCTGCTGTTAGTAGTGCTACAGGTCCCATCTTCTCCTTCATATATACCCAAGGTTACCATCATTCAATCATTTTTCTCCTCTCCCCAAGGAAGTTGCAAAATATATATCCTTGCTGTTTGTAGTGCTACAGTTCCCATTTCCCCCTTCACATATACCCAAGGTTACCATTATTCAGTGATTTTTCTTCTCTCCCCAAGGAAGTTGCAAAATATATATCCCTGCTGTTAGTAGTGCTACAGGTCCCATTTTCCCCTTCACCCAAGGTTACCATCATTCAGTGATTTTTCTTCTCTACCCAAGGAAGTTGCAAAATATATATCCCTGCTGTTAGTAGTGCTACAGGTCCCATCTTCTCCTTCATATATACCCAAGGTTACCTTCATACAGTCATTTTTTTCCTCTTCCCAAGGAAGTTGCAAAATCTATATCCCTGGAGAGGAGGCCCTGCTGTTAGTAGTGCTACAGGTCCCACTTTCCTATTCATATATACCCAAGGTTACCATCATTCAACCATTTTTCTTCTCTCCCCAAGGAAGTTGCAAAATATATATCCCTGCTGTTAGTAGTGCTACAGGTCCCATTTTCCCCTTCACATATACACAATGTTACCATAATTCAGTAATTTTCTCCTCTTCCCAAGGAATTTGCAAAATATGCATCATTGGAGAGGAGGCCCTGCTCTTAGCAAAGCTACAGGTCCCATTTTCCTCTTTACATGTACCCAAGGTTACCATCATTCAGTGATTTTTCTTCTCTCCCCAAGGAAGTTGCAAAATATATATCCCTGCTGTTAGTAGTGCTACAGGTCCCATTTTCCCCTTCACATATACCCAAGGTTACCATCATTCAGTCATTTTTCTTCTCTTTCCAAGGAAGTTGCAAAATATATATCTCTGCTGTTAGTTGTGCTACAGGTCCTATTTTCCCCTTCACATATACCCAAGGTTACCATTATTCAGTCATTTTCTCCTCTTTCCAAGGAAGTTGCAAAATATATATTTCTGCTGGTCCTATTTTCCCCTTCATATATACTCAAGGTTACCAACATTCAGTCATTTTTCTCCTCTCCCCAAGGAAGTTGAAAAATATATATCCCTGGTGTTAGTTGTGCTACAGGCCCCATTTCCCCCTTCACATATACCCAAGGTTACCATCATTCAGTGATTTTTCTTCTCTCCCCAAGGAAGTTGCAAAATATATATCCCTGCTGTTAGTAGTGCTACAGGTCCCATTTTCCCCTTCACATATACCCAAGGTTACCATCATTCAGTCATTTTTCTCCTCTTCCCAAGGAAGTTGCAAAATATATATCCCTGCAGTTAGTAGTGTTAAAGGTCCCATTTTCCCATTCATATATACTCAAGGTTACTATCATTCAATCATTTTTCTCCTCTCTCCAAGGAAGTTGAAAAATATATATCCCTGGTGTTAGTTGTGCTACAGGCCCCATTTTCTCCTTCACATATACCTAAGGTTACCATCATTCAGTGATTTTTCTTCTCTCCCCAAGGAAGTTGCAAAATATATATCCCTGCTATTAGTAGTGCTACAGGTCCCATTTTCCCCTTCACATATACCCAAGGTTACCATCATTCAGTCATTTTTCTCCTCTTCCCAAGGAAGTTGCAAAATATATATCCCTGCTGTTAGTAGTGTTACAGGTCCCATTTTCCCATTCATATATACTCAAGGTTACCATCATTCAATCATTTTTCTCCTCTCTCCAAGGAAGTTGAAAAATATATATCCCTGGTGTTAGTTGTGCTACAGGCCCCATTTTCTCCTTCACATATACCCAAGGTTACCATCATTTAGTCATTTTTTTCTCTCCCCAAGGAAGTTGCAAAATATATATCACTGGAGAGGAGTCCCTGCAGTTAGTAGTGCTACAGGTCCCATTTTCCCCTTCACATATACCCAAGGTTACCATAATTCAGTCATTTTTCTCCTCTTCCCAAGGAAGTTGCAAAATATATATCCCTGCTGTTAGTAGTGCTACATGTCCTGTTTCCCCCTTCACATATACCCAAGGTTACCATCATTCAGTCATTTTTCTCCTCTTCCCAAGGAAGTTGCAAAATATATATCCTTGCTGTTTGTAGTGCTACAGTTCCCATTTCCCCCTTCACATATACCCAAGGTTACCATTATTCAGTGATTTTTCTTCTTTCCCCAAGGAAGTTGCAAAATATATATCCCTGCTGTTAGTAGTGCTACAGGTCCCATTTTCCCCTTCACCCAAGGTTACCATCATTCAGTGATTTTTCTTCTCTACCCAAGGAAGTTGCAAAATATATATCCCTGCTGTTAGTAGTGCTACAGGTCCCATCTTCTCCTTCATATATACCCAAGGTTACCTTCATACAGTCATTTTTTTCCTCTTCCCAAGGAAGTTGCAAAATATATATCCGTGGAGAGGAGGCCCTGCTGTTAGTAGTGCTACAGGTCCCATTTTCCTATTCATATGTACCCAAGGTTACCATCATTCAATCATTTTTCTTCTCTCCCCAAGGAAGTTGCAAAATATATATCCCTGCTGTTAGTAGTGCTACAGGTCCCATTTTCCCCTTCACATATACGCAATGTTACCATAATTCAGTAATTTTCTCCTCTTCCCAAGGAATTTGCAAAATATGCATCATTGGAGAGGAGGCCCTGCTCTTAGCAAAGCTACAGGTCCCATTTTCCTCTTCACATGTACCCAAGGTTACCATCATTCAGTGATTTTTCTTCTCTCCCAAGGAAGTTGCAAAATATATATCCCTGCTGTTAGTAGTGCTACAGGTCCCATTTTCCCCTTCACATATACCCAAGGTTACCATCATGCAGTCATTTTTCTCCTCTTTCCAAGGAAGTTGCAAAATATATATCTCTGCTGTTAGTTGTGCTACAGGTCCTATTTTCCCCTTCACATATACCCAAGGTTACCATTATTCAGTCATTTTTCTCCTCTTTCCAGGGAAGTTGCAAAATATATATCTCTGCTGTTAGTAGTGCTACAGGTCCTATTTTCCCCTTCATATATACTCAAGGTTACCAACATTCAGTCCTTTTTCTCCTCTCCCCAAGGAAGTTGCAAAATATATATCCCTGGTGTTAGTTGTGCTACAGGCCCCATTTCCCCCTTCACATATACCCAAGGTTACCATCATTCAGTGATTTTTCTTCTCTCCCCAAGGAAGTTGCAAAATATATATCCCTGCTATTAGTAGTGCTACAGGTCCCATTTTCCCCTTCACATATACCCAAGGTTACCATCATTCAGTCATTTTTCTCCTCTTCCCAAGGAAGTTGCAAAATATATATGCCTGCTGTGAGTAGTGTTACAGGTCCCATTTTCCCATTCATATATACTCAAGGTTACTATCATTCAATCATTTTTCTCCTCTCTCCAAGGAAGTTGAAAAATATATATCCCTGGTGTTAGTTGTGCTACAGGCCCCATTTTCTCCTTCACATATACCCAAGGTTACCATCAATTAGTCATTTTTCTTCTCTCCCCAAGGAAGTTGCAAAATATATATCACTGGAGAGGAGGCCCTGCAGTTAGTAGTGCTACAGGTTCCATTTTCCCCTTCACATATACCCAAGGTTACCATAATTCAGTCATTTTTCTCCTCTTCCCAAGGAAGTTGCAAAATATATATCCCTGCTGTTAGTAGTGCTACATGTCCTGTTTCCCCCTTCACATATACCCAAGGTTACCATCATTCAGTCATTTTTCTCCTGTTCCCAAGGAAGATGCAAAATATATATCCCTGCTGTTAGTAGTGTTACAGGTCCCATTTCCCCCTTCACATATACCCAAGGTTACCATAATTGAGTCATTTTTCTCCTCTTCCCAAGGAAGTTGCAAAATATATATCCCGGCTGTTAGTAGTGCTACATATCCTGTTTCCTCCTTCACATATACCCAAGGTTACCATCATTCAGTCATTTTTCTCCTGTTCCCAAGGAAGTTGCAAAATATATATCCTTGCTGTTTGTAGTGCTACAGTTCCCATTTCCCCCTTCACATATACCCAATGTTACCATTATTCAGTGATTTTTCTACTCTCCCCAAGGAAGTTGCAAAATATATATCCCTGCTGTTAGTAGTGCTACAGGTCCCATCTTCCCCTTCACCCAAGGTTACCATCATTCAGTGATTTTTCTTCTCTCCCCAAGGAAGTTACAAAATATATATCCCTGGTGTTAGTAGTGCTACTGGTCCCATTTTCCCCTTCACATATACCCAAGGTTACCATAATTCAGTCATTTTTCTCCTCTTCCCAAGGAAGTTGCAAAATATATATCCCTGCTGTTAGTAGTGCTACATGTCCTGTTTCCCCCTTCACATGTACCCAAGGTTACCATCATTCAGTCATTTTTCTCCTGTTCCCAAGGAAGTTGCAAAATATATATCCCTGCTGTTAGTAGTGTTACAGGTCCCATTTTCCCATTCATATATACTCAAGGTTACCATCATTCAGTGATTTTTCTTCTCTCCCCAAGGAAGTTGCAAAATATATATCCCTGGTGTTAGTAGTGCTACTGGTCCCATTTCCCCTTCACATATACCCAAGGTTACCATTATTCAGTCATTTTTCTCCTCTTCCCAAGGAAGTTGCAAAATATATATCCCGGCTGTTAGTAGTGCTACATATCCTGTTTCCCCTTCACATATACCCAAGGTTACCATCATTCAGTCATTTTTCTCCTGTTCCCAAGGAAGGTTGCAAAATATATATCCTTGCTGTTTGTAGTGCTACAGTTCCCATTTCCCCCTTCACATATACCCAATGTTACCATTATTCAGTGATTTTTCTACTCTCCCCAAGGAAGTTGCAAAATATATATCCCTGCTGTTAGTAGTGCTACAGGTCCCATCTTCCCCTTCACCCAAGGTTACCATCATTCAGTGATTTTTCTTCTCTCCCCAAGGAAGTTACAAAATATATATCCCTGGTGTTAGTAGTGCTACTGGTCCCATTTTCCCCTTCACATATACCCAAGGTTACCATAATTCAGTCATTTTTCTCCTCTTCCCAAGGAAGTTGCAAAATATATATCCCTGCTGTTAGTAGTGCTACATGTCCTGTTTCCCCTTCACATGTACCCAAGGTTACCATCATTCAGTCATTTTTCTCCTGTTCCCAAGGAAGTTGCAAAATATATATCCCTGCTGTTAGTAGTGTTACAGGTCCCATTTTCCCATTCATATATACTCAAGTTTACCATCCTTCAGTGATTTTTCTTCTCTCCCCAAGGAAGTTGCAAAAATATATATCCCTGGTGTTAGTAGTGCTACTGGTCCCATTTCCCCTTCACATATACCCAAGGTTACCATAATTCAGTCATTTTTCTCCTCTTCCTAAGGAAGTTGCAAAATATATATCCCTGCTGTTAGTAGTGCTACAGGTCCCATCTTCTCCTTCATATATACCCAAGGTTACCATCATTCAATCATTTTTCTCCTCTCCCCAAGGAAGTTGCAAAATATATATCCTTGCTGTTTGTAGTGCTACAGTTCCTATTTCCCCCTTCACATATACCCAAGGTTACCATTATTCAGTGATTTTTCTTCTCTCCCCAAGGAAGTTGCAAAATATATATCCCTGCTGTTAGTAGTGCTACAGGTCCCATTTTCCCCTTCACCCAAGGTTACCATCATTCAGTGATTTTTCTTCTCTACCCAAGGAAGTTGCAAAATATATATCCCTGCTGTTAGTAGTGCTACAGGTCCCATCTTCTCCTTCATATATACCCAAGGTTACCTTCATACAGTCATTTTTTTCCTCTTCCCAAGGAAGTTGCAAAATCTATATCCCTGGAGAGGAGGCCCTGCTGTTAGTAGTGCTACAGGTCCCACTTTCCTATTCATATATACCCAAGGTTACCATCATTCAACCATTTTTCTTCTCTCCCCAAGGAAGTTGCAAAATATATATCCCTGCTGTTAGTAGTGCTACAGGTCCCATTTTCCCCTTCACATATACACAATGTTACCATAATTCAGTAATTTTCTCCTCTTCCCAAGGAATTTGCAAAATATGCATCATTGGAGAGGAGGCCCTGCTCTTAGCAAAGCTACAGGTCCCATTTTCCTCTTTACATGTACCCAAGGTTACCATCATTCAGTGATTTTTCTTCTCTCCCCAAGGAAGTTGCAAAATATATATCCCTGCTGTTAGTAGTGCTACAGGTCCCATTTTCCCCTTCACATATACCCAAGGTTACCATCATTCAGTCATTTTTCTTCTCTTTCCAAGGAAGTTGCAAAATATATATCTCTGCTGTTAGTTGTGCTACAGGTCCTATTTTCCCCTTCACATATACCCAAGGTTACCATTATTCAGTCATTTTCTCCTCTTTCCAAGGAAGTTGCAAAATATATATTTCTGCTGGTCCTATTTTCCCCTTCATATATACTCAAGGTTACCAACATTCAGTCATTTTTCTCCTCTCCCCAAGGAAGTTGAAAAATATATATCCCTGGTGTTAGTTGTGCTACAGGCCCCATTTCCCCCTTCACATATACCCAAGGTTACCATCATTCAGTGATTTTTCTTCTCTCCCCAAGGAAGTTGCAAAATATATATCCCTGCTGTTAGTAGTGCTACAGGTCCCATTTTCCCCTTCACATATACCCAAGGTTACCATCATTCAGTCATTTTTCTCCTCTTCCCAAGGAAGTTGCAAAATATATATCCCTGCAGTTAGTAGTGTTAAAGGTCCCATTTTCCCATTCATATATACTCAAGGTTACTATCATTCAATCATTTTTCTCCTCTCTCCAAGGAAGTTGAAAAATATATATCCCTGGTGTTAGTTGTGCTACAGGCCCCATTTTCTCCTTCACATATACCTAAGGTTACCATCATTCAGTGATTTTTCTTCTCTCCCCAAGGAAGTTGCAAAATATATATCCCTGCTATTAGTAGTGCTACAGGTCCCATTTTCCCCTTCACATATACCCAAGGTTACCATCATTCAGTCATTTTTCTCCTCTTCCCAAGGAAGTTGCAAAATATATATCCCTGCTGTTAGTAGTGTTACAGGTCCCATTTTCCCATTCATATATACTCAAGGTTACCATCATTCAATCATTTTTCTCCTCTCTCCAAGGAAGTTGAAAAATATATATCCCTGGTGTTAGTTGTGCTACAGGCCCCATTTTCTCCTTCACATATACCCAAGGTTACCATCATTTAGTCATTTTTTTCTCTCCCCAAGGAAGTTGCAAAATATATATCACTGGAGAGGAGTCCCTGCAGTTAGTAGTGCTACAGGTCCCATTTTCCCCTTCACATATACCCAAGGTTACCATAATTCAGTCATTTTTCTCCTCTTCCCAAGGAAGTTGCAAAATATATATCCCTGCTGTTAGTAGTGCTACATGTCCTGTTTCCCCCTTCACATATACCCAAGGTTACCATCATTCAGTCATTT
The DNA here is from genome assembly GCA_039090855.1 of Macrothele yani. Lineage (NCBI taxonomy): Eukaryota > Metazoa > Arthropoda > Arachnida > Araneae > Macrothelidae > Macrothele > Macrothele yani. Next base: position 51,810,307 of record CM077032.1, on the reverse strand, counting down.
TTCTCCTCTTCCCAAGGAAGTTGCAAAATATATATCCTTGCTGTTTGTAGTGCTACAGTTCCCATTTCCCCCTTCACATATACCCAAGGTTACCATTATTCAGTGATTTTTCTTCTTTCCCCAAGGAAGTTGCAAAATATATATCCCTGCTGTTAGTAGTGCTACAGGTCCCATTTTCCCCTTCACCCAAGGTTACCATCATTCAGTGATTTTTCTTCTCTACCCAAGGAAGTTGCAAAATATATATCCCTGCTGTTAGTAGTGCTACAGGTCCCATCTTCTCCTTCATATATACCCAAGGTTACCTTCATACAGTCATTTTTTTCCTCTTCCCAAGGAAGTTGCAAAATATATATCCGTGGAGAGGAGGCCCTGCTGTTAGTAGTGCTACAGGTCCCATTTTCCTATTCATATGTACCCAAGGTTACCATCATTCAATCATTTTTCTTCTCTCCCCAAGGAAGTTGCAAAATATATATCCCTGCTGTTAGTAGTGCTACAGGTCCCATTTTCCCCTTCACATATACGCAATGTTACCATAATTCAGTAATTTTCTCCTCTTCCCAAGGAATTTGCAAAATATGCATCATTGGAGAGGAGGCCCTGCTCTTAGCAAAGCTACAGGTCCCATTTTCCTCTTCACATGTACCCAAGGTTACCATCATTCAGTGATTTTTCTTCTCTCCCCAAGGAAGTTGCAAAATATATATCCCTGCTGTTAGTAGTGCTACAGGTCCCATTTTCCCCTTCACATATACCCAAGGTTACCATCATGCAGTCATTTTTCTCCTCTTTCCAAGGAAGTTGCAAAATATATATCTCTGCTGTTAGTTGTGCTACAGGTCCTATTTTCCCCTTCACATATACCCAAGGTTACCATTATTCAGTCATTTTTCTCCTCTTTCCAGGGAAGTTGCAAAATATATATCTCTGCTGTTAGTAGTGCTACAGGTCCTATTTTCCCCTTCATATATACTCAAGGTTACCAACATTCAGTCCTTTTTCTCCTCTCCCCAAGGAAGTTGCAAAATATATATCCCTGGTGTTAGTTGTGCTACAGGCCCCATTTCCCCCTTCACATATACCCAAGGTTACCATCATTCAGTGATTTTTCTTCTCTCCCCAAGGAAGTTGCAAAATATATATCCCTGCTATTAGTAGTGCTACAGGTCCCATTTTCCCCTTCACATATACCCAAGGTTACCATCATTCAGTCATTTTTCTCCTCTTCCCAAGGAAGTTGCAAAATATATATGCCTGCTGTGAGTAGTGTTACAGGTCCCATTTTCCCATTCATATATACTCAAGGTTACTATCATTCAATCATTTTTCTCCTCTCTCCAAGGAAGTTGAAAAATATATATCCCTGGTGTTAGTTGTGCTACAGGCCCCATTTTCTCCTTCACATATACCCAAGGTTACCATCAATTAGTCATTTTTCTTCTCTCCCCAAGGAAGTTGCAAAATATATATCACTGGAGAGGAGGCCCTGCAGTTAGTAGTGCTACAGGTTCCATTTTCCCCTTCACATATACCCAAGGTTACCATAATTCAGTCATTTTTCTCCTCTTCCCAAGGAAGTTGCAAAATATATATCCCTGCTGTTAGTAGTGCTACATGTCCTGTTTCCCCCTTCACATATACCCAAGGTTACCATCATTCAGTCATTTTTCTCCTGTTCCCAAGGAAGATGCAAAATATATATCCCTGCTGTTAGTAGTGTTACAGGTCCCATTTCCCCCTTCACATATACCCAAGGTTACCATAATTGAGTCATTTTTCTCCTCTTCCCAAGGAAGTTGCAAAATATATATCCCGGCTGTTAGTAGTGCTACATATCCTGTTTCCTCCTTCACATATACCCAAGGTTACCATCATTCAGTCATTTTTCTCCTGTTCCCAAGGAAGTTGCAAAATATATATCCTTGCTGTTTGTAGTGCTACAGTTCCCATTTCCCCCTTCACATATACCCAATGTTACCATTATTCAGTGATTTTTCTACTCTCCCCAAGGAAGTTGCAAAATATATATCCCTGCTGTTAGTAGTGCTACAGGTCCCATCTTCCCCTTCACCCAAGGTTACCATCATTCAGTGATTTTTCTTCTCTCCCCAAGGAAGTTACAAAATATATATCCCTGGTGTTAGTAGTGCTACTGGTCCCATTTTCCCCTTCACATATACCCAAGGTTACCATAATTCAGTCATTTTTCTCCTCTTCCCAAGGAAGTTGCAAAATATATATCCCTGCTGTTAGTAGTGCTACATGTCCTGTTTCCCCCTTCACATGTACCCAAGGTTACCATCATTCAGTCATTTTTCTCCTGTTCCCAAGGAAGTTGCAAAATATATATCCCTGCTGTTAGTAGTGTTACAGGTCCCATTTTCCCATTCATATATACTCAAGGTTACCATCATTCAGTGATTTTTCTTCTCTCCCCAAGGAAGTTGCAAAATATATATCCCTGGTGTTAGTAGTGCTACTGGTCCCATTTCCCCCTTCACATATACCCAAGGTTACCATTATTCAGTCATTTTTCTCCTCTTCCCAAGGAAGTTGCAAAATATATATCCCGGCTGTTAGTAGTGCTACATATCCTGTTTCCCCCTTCACATATACCCAAGGTTACCATCATTCAGTCATTTTTCTCCTGTTCCCAAGGAAGTTGCAAAATATATATCCTTGCTGTTTGTAGTGCTACAGTTCCCATTTCCCCCTTCACATATACCCAATGTTACCATTATTCAGTGATTTTTCTACTCTCCCCAAGGAAGTTGCAAAATATATATCCCTGCTGTTAGTAGTGCTACAGGTCCCATCTTCCCCTTCACCCAAGGTTACCATCATTCAGTGATTTTTCTTCTCTCCCCAAGGAAGTTACAAAATATATATCCCTGGTGTTAGTAGTGCTACTGGTCCCATTTTCCCCTTCACATATACCCAAGGTTACCATAATTCAGTCATTTTTCTCCTCTTCCCAAGGAAGTTGCAAAATATATATCCCTGCTGTTAGTAGTGCTACATGTCCTGTTTCCCCCTTCACATGTACCCAAGGTTACCATCATTCAGTCATTTTTCTCCTGTTCCCAAGGAAGTTGCAAAATATATATCCCTGCTGTTAGTAGTGTTACAGGTCCCATTTTCCCATTCATATATACTCAAGTTTACCATCCTTCAGTGATTTTTCTTCTCTCCCCAAGGAAGTTGCAAAAATATATATCCCTGGTGTTAGTAGTGCTACTGGTCCCATTTCCCCCTTCACATATACCCAAGGTTACCATAATTCAGTCATTTTTCTCCTCTTCCTAAGGAAGTTGCAAAATATATATCCCTGCTGTTAGTAGTGCTACAGGTCCCATCTTCTCCTTCATATATACCCAAGGTTACCATCATTCAATCATTTTTCTCCTCTCCCCAAGGAAGTTGCAAAATATATATCCTTGCTGTTTGTAGTGCTACAGTTCCTATTTCCCCCTTCACATATACCCAAGGTTACCATTATTCAGTGATTTTTCTTCTCTCCCCAAGGAAGTTGCAAAATATATATCCCTGCTGTTAGTAGTGCTACAGGTCCCATTTTCCCCTTCACCCAAGGTTACCATCATTCAGTGATTTTTCTTCTCTACCCAAGGAAGTTGCAAAATATATATCCCTGCTGTTAGTAGTGCTACAGGTCCCATCTTCTCCTTCATATATACCCAAGGTTACCTTCATACAGTCATTTTTTTCCTCTTCCCAAGGAAGTTGCAAAATATATATCCCTGGAGAGGAGGCCCTGCTGTTAGTAGTGCTACAGGTCCCACTTTCCTATTCATATATACCCAAGGTTACCATCATTCAACCATTTTTCTTCTCTCCCCAAGGAAGTTGCAAAATATATATCTCTGCTGTTAGTTGTGCTACAGGTCCTATTTTCCCCTTCACATATACTCAAGGTTACCATCATTCAGTCATTTTTCTCCTCTTTCCAAGGAAGTTGCAAAATATATATTTCTGCTGGTCCTATTTTCCCCTTCATATATACTCAAGGTTACCAACATTCAGTCATTTTTCTCCTCTCCCCAAGGAAGTTGAAACATATATATCCTTGCTGTTTGTAGTGCTACAGTTCCCATTTCCCCCTTCACATATACCCAATGTTACCATTATTCAGTGATTTTTCTACTCTCCCCAAGGAAGTTGCAAAATATATATCCCTGCTGTTAGTAGTGCTACAGGTCCCATTTTCCCCTTCACATATACCCAAGGTTACCATCATTCAGTCATTTTTCTCCTCTTCCCAAGGAAGTTGCAAAATATATATCCCTGCTGTTAGTAGTGTTAAAGGTCCCATTTTCCCATTCATATATACTCAAGGTTACTATCATTCAATCATTTTTCTCCTCTCTCCAAGGAAGTTGAAAAATATATATCCCTGGTGTTAGTTGTGCTACAGGCCCCATTTTCTCCTTCACATATACCCAAGGTTACCATCATTTTGTCATTTTTCTTCTCTCCCCAAGGAAGTTGCAAAATATATATCACTGGAGAGGAGGCCCTGCAGTTAGTAGTGCTACAGGTCCCATTTTCCCCTTCACATATACCCAAGGTTACCATAATTCAGCCATTTTTCTCCTCTTCCCAAGGAAGTTGCAAAATATATATCCCTGCTGTTAGTAGTGCTACATGTCCTGTTTCCCCCTTCACATATACCCAAGGTTTCCATCATTCAGTCATTTTTCTCCTGTTCCCAAGGAAGTTGCAAAATATATATCCCTGCTGTTAGTAGTGTTACAGGTCCCATTTTCCCATTCATATATACTCAAGGTTATCATCATTCAGTGATTTTTCTTCTCTCCCCAAGGAAGTTGCAAAATATATATCCCTGGTGTTGGTAGTGCTACTGGTCCCATATACCCCTTCACATATACCCAAGTTTACCATAATTCAGTCATTTTTCTCCTCTTCCCAAGGAAGTTGCAAAATATATATCCCTGCTGTTAGTAGTGCTACATGTCCTGTTTCCCCCTTCACATATACCCAAGGTTACCATCATTCAGTCATTTTTCTCCTGTTCCCAAGGAAGTTGCAAAATATATATCCTTGCTGTTTGTAGTGCTACAGTTCCCATTTCCCCTTCACATATACCCAAGGTTACCATTATTCAGTGATTTTTCTTCTCTCCCCAAGGAAGTTGCAAAATATATATCCCTGCTGTTAGTAGTGCTACAGGTCCCATTTTCCCCTTCACCCAAGGTTACCATCATTCAGTGATTTTTCTTCTCTCCCCAAGGAAGTTGCAAAATATATATCCCTGGTGTTAGTAGTGCTACTGGTCCCATTTTCCCCTTCACATATACCCAAGGTTACCATAATTCAGTCATTTTTCTCCTCTTCCCAAGGAAGTTGCAAAATATATATCCCTGCTGTTAGTAGTGCTACATGTCCTGTTTCCCCTTCACATATACCCAAGGTTACCATCTTTCAGTCCTTTTTCTCCTGTTCCCAAGGAAGTTGCAAAATATATATCCCTGCTGTTAGTAGTGTTACAGGTCCCATTTTCCCATTCATATATACTCAAGGTTACCATCATTCAGTGATTTTTCTTCTCTCCCCAAGGAAGTTGCAAAATATATATCCCTGGTGTTAGTAGTGCTACTGGTCCCATTTCCCCCTTCACATATACCCAAGGTTACCATAATTCAGTCATTTTTCTCCTCTTCCTAAGGAAGTTGCAAAATATATATCCCTGCTGTTAGTAGTGCTACAGGTCCCATCTTCTCCTTTATATATACCCAAGGTTACCATCATTCAATCATTTTTCTCCTCTCCCCAAGGAAGTTGCAAAATATATATCCTTGCTGTTTGTAGTGCTACAGTTCCCATATTTCCCTTCACATATACCCAAGGTTACCATTATTCAGTGATTTTTCTTCTCTCCCCAAGGATGTTGCAAAATATATATCCCTGCTGTTAGTAGTGCTACAGGTCCCATTTTCCCCTTCACCCAAGGTTACCATCATTCAGTGATTTTTCTTCTCTACCCAAGGAAGTTGCAAAATATATATCCCTGCTGTTAGTAGTGCTACAGGTCCCATCTTCTCCTTCATATATACCCAAGGTTACCTTCATACAGTCATTTTTTTCCTCTTCCCAAGGAAGTTGCAGAATATATATCCCTGGAGAGGAGGCCCTGCTGTTAGTAGTGCTACAGGTCCCACTTTCCTATTCATATATACCCAAGGTTACCATCATTCAATCATTTTTCTTCTCTCCCCAAGGAAGTTGCAAAATATATATCCCTGCTGTTAGTAGTGCTACAGGTCCCATTTTCCCCTTCACATATACGCAATGTTACCATAATTCAGTAATTTTCTCCTCTTCCCAAGGAATTTGCAAAATATGCATCATTGGAGAGGAGGCCCTGCTCTTAGCAAAGCTACAGGTCCCATTTTCCTCTTCACATGTACCCAAGGTTACCATCATTCAGTGATTTTTCTTCTATCCCCAAGCAAGTTGCAAAATATATATCCCTGCTGTTAGTAGTGCTACAGGTCCCATTTTCCCCTTCACATATACCCAAGGTTACCATCATTCAGTCATTTTTCTCCTCTTTCCAAGGAAGTTGCAAAATATATATCTCTGCTGTTAGTTGTGCTACAGGTCCTATTTTCCCCTTCACATATACCCAAGGTTACCATTATTCAGTCATTTTTCTCCTCTTCCCAAGGAAGTTGCAAAATATATATCTCTGCTGTTAGTAGTGCTACAGGTCCTATTTTCCCCTTCACATATACCCAAGGTTACCATAATTCAATAATTTTTCTCCTCTCCCCAAGGAAGTTGCAAAATATATATCCCTGCTGTTGGTAGTGCTACAGGTCCCATTTTCCCCTTCACATATACGCAAGGTTACCATAATTCAGTCATTTTTCTCCTCTTCCCAAGGAATTTGCAAAATATGCATCATTGGAGAGGAGGCCCTGCTGTTAGTAGAGCTACAGGTCCCATTTCCCCCTTCATATATACCCAAGGTTACCATCATTCAGTCATTTTTCTCCTATTCCCAAGGAAGTTGCAAAATATAAATCACTGGAGAGGAGGCCCTGCTGTTAGTAGTGCTACAGGTCCCATTTCCCCCTTCATATATACCCAAGGTTACCATCATTCAGTCATTTTTCTCTTATTCCCAAGGAAGTTGCAAAATATAAATCACTGCAGAGGAGGCCCTGCTGTTAGTTGTGCTACAGGCCCCATTTCCCTCTTCACATATACGCAAGGTTACCATCATTCAGTGATTTTTCTTCTCTCCTCAAAGAAGTTGCAAAATATATATCCCTGCTGTTAGTAGTGCTACAGGTCCCATTTTCCCCTTCATATATATCCAAGGTTACCTTCATTCAGTCATTTTTTTCCTCTTCCCAAGAATGTTGCAAAATATATATCCCTGGAGAGGAGGCCCTGCTGTTAGTAGTGCTACAGGTCCTATTTTCCCCTTCACATTTACGCAAGGTTTCCATAATTCAGTCATTTTTCTGCTCTTCCCAAGGAAGTTTCAAATTATACATTACTGGAGAGGAGGCCATGCTGTTAGTAATGCTACAGGTCCCATTTTCCTATTCACATATACCCAAGGTTACCATCATTCTGAAATCCTGCAGTATTGAAGATGCATACATTAATATTATTAATAACATCTATGAAAATACAAGTGCTAAGATTCGGCTGTTTGAAAGTACAACACACATAAAAAGTGGAAAGGGAGTGAGACAAGGTGACACCATATCTCTGAAGCTCTTTAATGCCACATTGGAAAATGTCTTTCAATCACTGAACTGGGAAAACAAAGGAATTAAGATTAATGGAGATTATCTAACCCACCTTCGTTTTGCTTATGATGTAGTCATTTTCGCAACTACCCCATCAGAGCGGCAGAGTATGATCCAGGAACTAACAGACACGTACATTTATCTTGGACAGCAGATATCAAGTGAGGGTCACATTGATGAAGAAATTAATTGGCGTACAAAACTTGCCTGGAGAGCTTTTGGAGGAAACAGTATAATTTTCAAGAGCAATATGCCATTATGTCTTAAAAGAAAAGTGTTTGATCAATGCATCCTTCCAGTGCTTACGTATGGTGCAGAGACGTGGACCTTAGCTAAAACAGACATACAAAGGCTGCAGACAACTCAAAGCAGCATGGAGAGGTGCATGCTTGGTGTAACCAGGAGAGATAAGAAGAGGAACTCATGGATCCGAAAAATGACAAGAGTGGAAGACATCATGATCAGAGTAAAATCCCTGAAATGGCAATGGGCGGGACATACTGCCAGAAGGACAGACCATCGATGGACAGCCAAAATTTTAGATTGGATTCCAAGGGACAGGAAAAGACCCAGATAAAGACCACATGGGAGATGGGTGGATGAAATTCGAAAGTATGCGGGAGTGACATGGAGGAGACTGGCAGAAGACAGACCATTGTGGAGGAAACTTGGGGAGACCTTTGTCCAGCAGTGGATTGATAATGGTTGAAAATGATGATGATGATGATGACCATCATTCAGTCATTTTTCTCCTTTTCCCAAGGAAGCTGCAAATTATATATCACTGGAGAGGAGGCCTTGCTGTTAGCAGTGCTAGGGGTCTTATTTTCCCGTTCACATATACCCAAGGTTACCATCATTCAGTCATTTTTCTCCTCTCCCCAAGGAAATTGCAAAATATATATCCCTGATGTTAGTTGTGCTACTGGTCCCATTTCCCCCTTCACCCAGGGTTACCATCATTCAGTCATTTTTCTCCTCTCCCCAAGGAAGTTGAAAAATATTAATCCCTGTGGAGGAGCATCCATTATTAGGAGTGCTGCAGGACCCGTGGATCCTTAAGCAGACTCTGCATATATTCATACTTTTTAGCTTCTAAATAATAATCATTTTTATTATCTTTTTTATTACTAGCACAGTAGTTGGTAGCAACAGCCATTTAAATGAATTTGTCAGCTGTATCTTGAAGAATCTTCAACCATAATGCAATCATTTTTTCCTAATTTGAAGTCAATATATATAAAAATTTACACAGCAATGAGATATCGCTTTGCCTCATAATATGAGAAAAATATTTCTTCCACTCTGTATCCAATATATATATGGATTGTAATTTAAAAAAATTTAAATTCTGTTTCTTTTTGTGTGTGTGTGTGTTTACAAGGAGTCTGCAACTACAAAATATATGTGCACATCTCTTTTTTTTAGTCTATGACTAATTCCGCAGATATACTTCTGAATCAATTTAGCATGCACAAGATTTGTAAAAATGTGAGTATCTGCTGTTTTAGCAACCTGTGTCAATACTTCTTTGCAAAAAAAGGTTTTTTTAGATGTAAATGAATTATGGCACCTATATTCATAGTGTACTGTGAAATTAACTTTTTTACGGGTCTTATAGAGGTTATTATTCAAAAAAGTTGGTGGTCAAATTTTCAAACTAAAGCCTAGTTCTTCATCAGGACTACGTCACTGGAGTAGTTGCTGCCATTCAGTTGGAAGTGTCCAATCATTTAGGGAAGCATTTAGACATGAGAGATAAAAAATAAGAACAGCACCAAAACTAAATAAATAACTGTACGTAGTTTAGGAAAAACAAACTTTGTGTTTTATGTAAACATTCTTAACAGCAAACATTCAATGGTTCTCCATTTCTTGAAATAAGTTTTCTTCATTTATAATTCTAGGTTAAAAGCCTAAATATTTCACTATAAGAATTTTCAGCATTCAATATATTTGCTCGCATCTGCACCCCCTCCCCCTCTAATTTTTTCACCACCCTCAAAACTTTTTTAAAACTCCACCAATTTGAAATTCCTGGATGAAAACCTGAATCAAACAGTCAACAGCGTGTTATAGCAAGAAAGATGACATCAAGTTCTTGGGTGTAATGTCTTAAATCATTTCTGATGAGAAAGGTCTTTCTCAAAGTGGGTTTTTAGAAATTGAAATCAGCAATGAAGAAAAAATGCATTCTTGCTTCCCATAGGGAAAACTGTGCATTTATCAAAATACACAATGTGCTCTATGTTCTTCATAGTGAATGAAATAATAGGTAATAGCGATTCACACAAAATAATTTTTTCAACTGGGTTTCTGGAATTAAGAAAACATTTTCAAGTAGTAATGGCTGCTTTCAATCACTAGTGCCAAAAATGTTATTAACAAAAATCAGAAATCATTCACAAAATGTTGCTCATAGTGCAAGGTATCTGAGACAAAAATAATTTTATGAATTGAACTATTAGAAGGACAAATAGAGAAAAAAGTTCTTTATCCATTTGGCAACAAAGTTTGTAATTTTTACTTTTTTTTACTTTTAAAATGAGTAAAAAATCTTTAAAAATCATTTCCTAAAATGCAAACAGCATTTGTAAACAACAAATGCATAATCCCCACAGCCACACATTTAAAATTGTCAAAAAATCTCCAAAAATCATACCCTACAATGCAAACAACATAAAGCTATGCAGGTATGTCATGCCAGAAACTGTATTTGTTGTTTATAAATAACAGAGCATTAACTTTCCATGATATGATTTTTAAAGGCTTTTGGGTATTCTAAATAAATGGCTCTGTGGTTGTACATTTGTTGTTTAGAAATGTTATTTTCATTTCAGGATATGATTTTTAAAGTTCTTTTTGCCATTTTAATGTGTGGGTCTACAGGTATGCCGCACAGGAAGCTGCATTTGTTTTTTACAAAGGTTATTTGCATTCCAGGACATGGTTTTTATAGATTTTTTGACCATTTTAAATGTGTGGCTCTGTGGTTGTGATTTTGTTGTTCACAAATGCAATTTTCATTGTACGATATGATTTTTAGAAGCTTTTTTGGCAATTTTAAATGTGCAGTTTTATGACTGTGTCACCAGGAAAAGTGCATTTGTTGTTTAAGAATGATATTTTCATTCTGGGGTATGATCTCTAGAGGTTTTTTTGGCCATTTTAAACATGTGGCTTTGCAAGTAGACATTTGTTGTTCACAAATGCTATTTGCAGTCCATGGTGTGATTTTTGAGAGTTTTTTGCCATTTTAAATGTGTGGCTCTGTGATTGTGTCATCTAGAAAACTGAGTTTGTTGTTTATGACCAATATTGACATTCTGAGCTATGGTTATTAGATATTATTTTATTAGTCATTATAAATGATACTATGGGTATGTATTTGTTGATTACAAATTATATTTGCTTTCCAGGGTATGACCTTTGGAGATTTTTGACCATTTCAAAGTTGTAGATCCGTGGGTGTGTGTTTGTTGTTTAGAAAAGCAATTTGCATTTCTGGATGTAATTTTAAAAATTTTTGGGGCATTTAAAACGTGCAACTGTGGATTTATTACCCAGGGAACTGCATTTATTACTTACAAATGCTGTTTGCACTTCAGTATGTGATGTTTGGAGATTTTTTGGCCATTTTAAATGTGCAGTTCTATGACTGTGTCACCAGGAAAAGTGCATTTGTTGCTTAAGAATGATATTTTCATTCCGGGGTATGATTTCTAGAGGTTTTTTTGGCCATTTTAAACATGTGGCTTTGCAAGTGGACATTTGTTGTTCACAAATGCTATTTGCATTCCATGGTGTGATTTTTGAGAGTTTTTTGCCATTTTAAATGTGTGGCTCTGTGATTGTGTCATCTAGAAAACTGAGTTTGTTGTTTATGACTAATATTGACATTCTAGGCTATGGTTATTAGAGATTATTTTATTAGTCATTATAAATGTGACTATGGGTATGCATTTGTTGATTACAAATTATATTTGCTTTCCAGGGTATGACCTTTGGAGATTTTTGACCATTTCAAAGTTGTAGATCTGCGGGTGTGTGTTTGTTATTTAGAAAAGCAATTTGCATTTCTGGATGTAATTTTAAAAATGTTTGGGGCATTTGAAGCGTGTATCTCTGTGGATTTATTACCCAGGGAACTGCATTTATTGCTTACAAATGCTGTTTGCACTTCAGTATGTGATGTTTGGAGATTTTTTGACCATTTTAAATGTGTGGCTCTATAAGTGTACATTTGTCATTCAGGAATACTATTTACATTTCAGGATATAATTTTTAGAAATATTTTGGTTTTTCTAAATATGTGCCTTGGCAGGTCTTTAACTCAGAGAACTACATTTGTTATTTACACACACACTATTTGCATTCCGGGGTAGGATTTTTGGGCATTTAATGTATGTGGCTCTTAGTGTGTGCATTTGTTGTTTATCAATGTTATTTGCATTTCAGGATGTGGTTTAAAAAAAAAATTGAATTTTAAATGTGTTGCTCTGTGTGTGTTATCACCTAAAAAACTGTATATGTTAATTACAAATCATATTTGCATTCCAGGATGTGGTATGTAGAGTTTTTGGCCATTTTAAATGTATGGCTCTGTGTGTGTGCACTTGTCATTTGCGAAAGCTTTTTTTTTTTTTTTTTTTGAATGTGATTTTTACCTTTTTACATTAAAAATGCCTTAAAAACACAGGCCTGCAACCAAAAAAGTGTTTAGAAACCAGTAGCTGATTCTGATAGATTTTTGGATGCTGCTTTCAGGAAAAATAATCAAAAAATTCCATCACGTACCATTTTTTCACAAAATGAAAATTTTGATTTTCGTAGCCACCAATCCATTGTGTTATAATCTACTAAGGAAGGGGATGAGCATTTAGTGTCATAAGTCGTCATTACTGGCGAAAACTGGAGATTTTTAGGGCAGTCTCTGGTGCGGAAAAAAAAAAAACAATTTTCAAGTAATAATATGTCCAAAAAACAGTTTTGTTTGGACAGATTTTACTTCAAAATGGCTCTTATTTGTCGAGAGCCTACGTTAAAAATCACCATGATTCACCAGTCGTTATCATGAGGAGAATTCCAGGAACATCAAGTGTGACCGGAAATGAGTTAGTTGATGACTCACTCCCTTTCGTTCCTCTCCCCTATTCCACGCTTCCCGCTCTCTGCTCAGTTGTACTTTGATATTTGAGTGAAACGGTTGTGTGCTGAGCAGTGCAATTTTTCTCAAGGTGTTATATCTGTAGAGGTCAAAATTTCTTTCCCGCAGTGGATGAGTATACTCATTTTTATAGTTTTCATATTTAAAGTTTTAAACTTTTAACCTATAAAATGTACTAAATGGCAGCAAGGGCTTGTCTTAATTCACCTGCTTCCTTTTGTTATATTTGTGGGAATTTGTAGAGAAGAAACATCAAAGAAATATAACAGATTTTGTGAAGAAAGTATATTATGCATATTTCGGTGTAAAACTTGGTGACCAGAATAAGTCATGGGCCCCACATAAAGTGTGTTATCCTTGTGTAGAAGAATTGTGAAAGTGGTCAAAAGGCACAAAAAAGTCTTTCCGTTTTGGAATTCCTATGATCTGGAGGGAACCTAAAAATCACAGTGATGACTGCTACTTCTGTTCATGTAACGTGCAGGGGTACAATTTAATTAATAAGAGAGAAATATTTTATCCAAACCTTCCGTCGGCAATGCGCCCTGTTCCTCATAGCTCAGAAATACCTGTACCTAAACCTACTGAGAAACTAGAAGACATTCCTGAAGACTCTGAAGACGAAGGTCAGGCTTATGACGAGGACTTTCATGGTGTTTCAGATAGCAGCGAGCCCCAACCTTTTCCCCAGCTGGAATTGAATGATTTAGTCAGAGATTTAGGCCTTTCTAAAAAATCTGCAGAACTCTTAGGCTCTAGGCTAAAGGAAAATAATTTATTGGCTCCTGGTACCTCTTTCTCATGGTTCAGAAAGAGAGAAACAGATTTTGTTCCATACTTTTCTCAAGATAGTGGCTTGGTTTACTGTAACAATGTCCCTGGATTGATGGAGATGTTTAATATACAGTATGACGTGAATGAGTGGAGGCTCTTTATTGACTCGTCAAAAAGAAGCATCAAAGCAGTGCTTCTGCATAATGGCAGCAAGTATGCTTCAGTGCCATTAGGGCATTCTGTGTATCTGAAAGATTTTTACGAGAATTTAGCCTTGATTCTCACCAAATTGAAATATAAATATATTGGATGAACGATATGCGGTGATCTAAAAGTGCTTTCCATGCTTCTTGGACAACAAGCAGGATACACCAAGTACCCTTGCTTCTTGTGTAAATAGGACAGTTGGGATAAGGGCAATCACTGGATCAAAAAGGAATGGCTGCATAGGAAAGCATTAAAACCTGGAAACAAAAATGTAGTAAAGGAAAGTTTGGTTGATCCCAGTAAAGTCCTCTTGCCTCCACTTCACATCAAGCTTGGTTTGATGAAACAATTTGTTAAGGCTCAATCAAAAGAAGGAGAGTGCTTTAAATACCTTGGCAACAAGTTTCCAGGACTGTCGGAAGCAAAACTAAAGGAAGGTGTTTTTGTAGGTCCAGATATTCAGAAACTTTTTACAGATGAAGTGTTTGAAAGTAAAATGGTTTTGAGTGAAAAAGAAGCCTGGGGAGCTTTTAAGGAAGTCGTCAAAAAATTCCTTGGAAACTTTAAGGACCCCAACTTTAAATATATCGTGGAAAACATGTTAGCGAAATTCAAAGACTTGGGTTCTTCGATGAGTTCGAAAGTGCATTTTTTAAAATCGCATTTGGACTACTTTCCCAAAAATCTTGGTGCTGTTAGTGAAGAACAGGGAGAAAGATTTCACCAAGATATCAAGGAGATGGAGCATAGATACCAAGGTAGGTGGAACATCAATATGATGGCGGACTACTATTGGATACTGCACAGAGAAGACCCGCATACTACCTACAAGAAACAAAGTGCCAAAAGGAGCTTTCAGGGGAAAAGGAAAAGACAGCATAAGGACCTATAAATACCAGGATGTATTAACCATGGTAACTGCTCTTATTAATATAATTTAGCAAATCATTTCCAATAGTTTGATAAATAATAAATTTGTTAATAAAAGACTTAAAAATATTTTGAAAAGACCTACTTTTCGCCAGAATATGTAAAATAGGCTTTCTTCCCCATATATTCAAGCCCATTTTGTGAAAAATCCTTACGTGATTGAGAAAAATGGATGCCATATTTGAAATCAGCGCACCAAACAATATAAAAATCAGTCATTACATTGAAAACACGTTTTCATGACTCAAATTTTGCAGGCCTGTGAAATCTTTAAAAATCATGTCGTAGAATGCTCATGACATTTGCAACAACAAATCCATACCTCTAGAGCAACACATTTAAAATAGTCGAAAAACCTCCAAGAATCATTGTAAACAAGAAATGCAGTTCCTGCATGATACACACTGAGAACCACACATTTGAAATGGCTAAAAAATCTTTAATTCAAAAAGCTGCATTTGTTGTTTTATGAATACTGTTAACTTTCCAGGAAATGATTTTTAGAGTTTTCTTTTTTTTTTTTGTCCGTTTTGAATATGTGGCTCTGCAGTTGTGAATTTGTTGTATTTACAAGGGTTATTTTGATTTCAGGATTTGCTTTTTAGAGATTTTTTGTCCATTTTGTCTGCAGGTGTTCATTCAGCAAATTGCTTTTGTTGTTTACTAATGCTATTTGCATTCCATTGCATGATTCTTGGAGATTTTTTAACCATCAGCAATATGTAACTGTGTTTGCCATCCAGAAAACTGTCTTTATGTTTATGAATGCTATTTGCATTCTAGGATATGATTTTTAGAGATTTTTTTCCAATTTTAAATGTGTGGCTCTGTGGGTGTTTCATAGGAAACTAATCGCAGATGTTGTTCATGAAAGCTGTTTGCACAGTCCAGGATATGGGTTTTAGTGATATTTTTTGTGGTATCAGTAAGTGCGGATCAGCAGATCATTACTTCAGTGATTATACAACAGTGTGATATTTATTTTGCGTGACAGATGATTTTGGTTTTTATTTTATTTTATCTTTGTTACACTGCCCAGCATTTTTTGCTATTACTTTCCACTTTTTCAAAGCATGATTTTTACCAACTGTACATAAAAAATTAAACTTTAGGGTTAATTTTACAATTTTTAGTTAATTTAGAATTTATATATTTTTCTAATGAAGAACTGATCAGGATGACAGAGTACTTGAAAGTAATATATATTTTATTTTAAAAATACAATAATTCTTTTAGTATTGAAAATAACACAGTACCAAAAAAAAAAGATTTTTTTTTTCTGATAAAAAGTGAAGACAGCATATTTAATCCCAGATATTTTTATTCAACAATTCAATAAGGTGCTGAAAGGGCAGAGAACCACATTCATTATATAATACACTATATTGACAAAAGTCACTGGACATGTAGAAGAGAAACACAACATAGCATTTATTGACATGCATTAGTACGGTGTCGGTCCACCTTTGGCCTTAATGCGTGCACTGACCCTACGAGACATGCTTTCGACAAGGTTTTGGAACACAGCGATAGGTATGCAATTCCATTGAGTACATAATGCTGCTGCTTACTGTTGCTTAGTAGTAGGCCTTGGATCCAAACTTCTTATGCAATGCTCTAATTCATCCCATAGGTGCTCTATGGGATTAAGATCAGGGCTCTGTGCCAGTGGCATATCTTGGGTCCAAGACCTGGGCTATCTCTCCCCCCCTCCCCTCCAGTACTATTTAAAAAAAATTGCGAAGTTTATTTTTTAATTGTTAAGTAGTAGAAGTAACATTTTTTTTCTAAATTTTAGGTACATGCTATTGCTAACATGATACCAAATAATTATGAGGATTAGGATTTGAACACTTATTTGTACATGAACTCCATTCTTCTTTCCTTTTGTGTGAACTTGAGTGTTACGTTTTCACAAAAATGTTTCTTACCAGTAATTTTACATATTTAAAAATAATGTTTTTCTCTATAACAAGCCAGCCAAGTTGCTCGAATGTGCATGTCCTTGTGTGGCTCTAAAATATATCTTAATTCTTTTTAATACGGAAAAACTTATTTCAGCAGTTGCAGTTGTTGATGAACAGTTTAATATTAGATCTGTTAATTTGTACACCTCAATAAACACTATGTCCAATTACTCAACTTCATGTAACAAGTAATATCTCTTACTGAATTGTTTTGTATTCGTCAAGGGAATTAAACACTTTCAGTTCATTTTTTAATCGAGCTGTATCAAAATTTGAAGCACAGGGTTCTTTAGGCTCTGATAGTAGATGTTCAAGGAAGCTTTCAAAAAATTTATCAGAACAGTTCGAATCCAATAAAGCCTGAAACAACTCTCGCAAAACACGCGCTGGAAGCATGGAGGGACTGAGGTAGTCCAAAGCCTTCGTTTATTGGAGAGAACCCTTGCTCCAAACAATGGCCCACTCACATCCGTAGCTCATTCATGTTGTCATGGAAACGCTAGCAGGAGATGGTATTGAAGTTATTCGCATCAGAACAGTGAAGGCTTTCAAAGACCTACTTGTGTTATGCTGTTGATGATCGCTCGCTAGACTGATTCTCATAATCGAAAGAAGCGAATCCGCTCGTGTTTTTTTCACACCAAAAGCATCGACATATCTTAATACCATTGATGATTGACTTTTATTTGTGTATATTTAATTGACTTTTATTTGTGCCCTCTCTGGGCTTTGCAGCTAGCCTAGCTATGCTTGAATATATGCCACTGCTCTGTGCTGGCCAGTCCACACACAATACGGAATTATTGTCAAAACACGCTGTAACCGTCCTTGCTTCATGGCTCGGTGCATTATCCTACTGGTACCAACAATACTTGGTTCCATAGTATTGCCACAGAGTTGGTATGACATAATTGTTCAGAATATCGAGGTAGACGTGTTGGTTAACAGGTTTGTCCATGATAACCAATGAGCCAGGACCATACCACAAAAAACACTCCCACATGAGTACACTGCCAGCTCCAAACTTGACAGTAGGAACAGTAAATTGTGGTAAATAGCATATCCCTGGCTACCACCATACTCATAGACAGCCATCAGACTGATGGATCGTGTATCTGAATTCTTCAGTCCATAGAACTCGTTTCTATTCATCTACGGTCTACAATAAGTGTTCTTTACACCATGCTAAACAATGAGTAGCATTCCGAGTGGAGATGAAAGGCTTATGAGCAGCCCACGACAATGGTAACCCATGGAATGAAGTTCTCTGCTAATGGTACGTGTACGTACCGAGGTTCCAGCATTTTTACTCACGTGTACACTGAGGTCTTATGCAGTACTCTGTCGATTAGCTGTAACGATTCTCCCGAGGCTTTGACTTCCTCTATCACAGATTTTCTTTGGTCTGCTGGTGTATTTTGCTGCTTCAGGCACGCCATGTGTCTTCCACTTATTCAGTACATCCAAAACAGTTTACTTGGGTATGTTTAAATGCCTCTCGGTTTCTCTTATGGACAACCCACTAATATAACACCCAACAATCTTTCCTTTCTCAAAGACAGTTCTATCCCACCATGACATTTTCACTCAACTTCACAGTGCGATATGATCGCGATCAGCTGCAGGCTTGTTTTGATACCGTTTGCAGCTGTACCGTGCATCTCAGCAATGCAGTGGATCCATTCATTTGCTTTTGAAGAGGTGTCCAGTGACTTTTGTCAATATAGTGTATATATATATTTATGTCTGAAACTGAAAGAGCAGAGAATCTTACTTTTTAGGTTAGTGTACCTATTTTCTAAATTTATGCTGAGTGCAATGATAGGAAGGGTTGAGAATCATGCTTTTTGCCATAGCATGTTAAGTAGCCTGATGCTGCTTTTTAACATGCACAAGCTACTTTGTTCTCTAATTTTATCTTAACTGCTGTGGTAAGTAGGGTTTTGAAACTGCATTTTGATATAGTAAGCAAAATAACCACTTCTTTTTATTCTGAATAAAATGTCAATTATTGTAAATAAGATATTTACAAAACATATTTTAAATAGCAATATTTAAATTTGGAAAGGCAGAATGCTGAAGTCTTAATGAAGGAAAAAAAGAGACACATTTTCTATTTTTCAATAGAGTAACTCTTTTCAGGCAGTGACCCCTTAAAATAAAAACAACAACAACTCTAGAGTCTAGACCCTAATAATTGCTTGGCAGATACGTATAACATTCTGAAATGCAAATGAAAACAAAAAATGCACATGTGCAGAGCCACACATTAAAATGGTAAAAAAATCTCTAATTATACCATGGAGTGCAAATGGCATTCATAAACAAGAAATGAAATTTCCTGTGTGACAAATCTGCAGAGCCACACATTTAAAATGGCTGGAAAATCTTTAACACAGGAAGCTGTATTTGTTGTACACTAATGGCATTTGCTTTCCAGGATATGATTTTTAGTGGGGTTTTTTCTTTTTCTGTTTTTGCAATTTTAAATGTGTGGCTCTAGCGGTGGCCATTTGTTGTTTATAAATGCCATTTGGATTCCAGGACATGATTTTTACACAACTTTTACCCACTAAAAATGTGTGGTCTGCAGGTATGTCACCGAAGAAATCAGATTTGTTTTTTTCTAATGCTACCTGTATTCCAAGATACGATTCTTCGAGATTCTTTGACCATTGTAAATGTGCTGCTTTGTGGATATGCATTTGCTGCTTGTATTCGAGAATGTGATTTTTTCATATTTATTAGCATTTTTAAATGTGTAGTTCTGTGGGTGTGTCACCCAGGAAACTGCATGTGTTGTTTAGGAATGCTATGGAAATTTCCGCAGAAACAGTTTGAGATGTTCCGGCCATTTTAAATTTGTTGATCTTCTTGTGTGCCTTTATTGCTTACAAATTCTATGTGCATTCCAGGGCCTGATTTTTGGATATGTTTTGACCATTTCAAAGGTGTGGCTCTTAGGGTGTACTTTTGTCCTTTACAAATCCTATTTGCATTCCAGGATGTGATGTCAAGAGATTTTTAGCCATTTTAAATGTGTGGTTCTGTGGGCATGTCAACCAGGAAACTGCATTTGCTTTTTATGAATAACAATTATTTGCATTATCGGGTATGATTTTTAGAGGTCTTTAGGTCCTCAGGGTATGATTACTAGAGGTTATTTGGCATTCCAGGACATGATTTCTAGAGATTATTTTTGTTGTTTTAAATGTGTAGGTGTGCCTTTGTTGTTTACAATTTCTATTTGCATTCCAGGGTATGATTTTTAGATATTTTTTAAGCATTTCAAATGTGTGGCCCTTAGGGTCTGCCTTTGTCCTTTATGAATTCTATTTGCATTCCAAGATGTGATTTTTTTTTTGCCATTTTAAATGTGAGGTTCTGCATGTTTGTCAACCAGGAAACTGCATTTGTGATTTATGAATGTTATTTGCATTATACTGTGTGATTTTTAGAGGCTGTTTGGCCATTTTAAATTTGTGGCTCTACGGGTATGCATTTGTTGTGTACTAATGTTATTTGCATTCCAGGAAATGATTTCTGGAGATTTTTTTGCCATTTTCAAATATGTGGCTTCGTAGGTGTACATTTGTTGTTCACAAATGCTATTTGTGCTATTCCAGGGTGTGATTTTTGGATATTTTTTTATCATTTCAAAGTTGTGGCTTTACAGGTATGCATTTGTTATTCAGGAATGCTGTTTACAACTAGGATGTAATTTTAATATTATTTTGACAATTTTAAACGTGAAGCTGTGTGGCTTTGTCACACAGAAAAAAATATGTTTCTTGTTTGCAAATGCTGTTTGTATTCCAGGGTATTATTTGTAAAAGTTTTTTTTGCCATTTCAAATGTGTGAGTGTGTTTGTTTGCATCTGTTGTTTATGAATGCTATTTGCATTATGGTGTGCAATTTTTCAAGATTTTTTTGGCCATTTTAAATGCGTGGTTTTGGGGGTGTGTATTTGTTTTCAAATGCCATTTGCATTCCAGGACATGATTTTTAAAGATGTTTTAGCCATTTTAAATATGTGGCCCTTCATGTGTGGCATGAAGGGCCACAATATTTAAAATGGCTAAAACATATCTTTGTTCTTAAAAATGTTATTTACATTCCAGAATATGATTTCTTCAGATTTTTTGGCCATTTTAAATGGGTGGCTCTGTGGGTGTGAATTTTTTTTTTACAAGTGGTGTTTTGCATTACAGGATGTGATATTTAAATATTTTTTGGCCATTTCTAAAAGCATGACTGTGTGGGTGTGTCATCCAGGAAGCTGCATGGGTTTTCTGCTATGCTGTTTAAATTCCAGGGAGTGAGTTTGAAAGATATTTTTTGGCAATTTCAAATGTGTGGATCTGTGGATGTGCATTTGAACTTTGCAAATGCTCATGGCATTGTTTGACGCGATTATTAAAGATGATTTTTAGCCATTTAAAATGTGTGGCTCTGCAGGTGTGTCACCCAGGGAAAGTGCATTTGTTGTTTACAAATATTATCTGGATTCCAAAATAAGGTTTTTAAAGCTTTTTTCTTCTTCTTTTGGCCATTTTAAATTTGTGGCTCTGTAGTTGTGCATATGTTGTTTACGAATGCTATTTTAATTCCAGGATATGATTTTAGAGATATTTTGGCCATTTTAAATCAATGCTTCTGTAGGTTGGTCATCCAAGAAGTTGCATTTGTTTATGAATGCAATTTACATTCCAGGGTATGGGTTTAAGAGTTTTTTGGGGGGTTTGTGTTTGTGGGGGTGGGGTGTGTGTGTGTGTGTGGGGGGGGTCTGTTGATGTGTTACCCAGGAAATTGCATTTGTTGTTTTTGAATATTTGTATCATTCCAGGGTTTGGGTTTCAGAATTTTTTTTTCCTATATTGAATGTGTGAATCTATGGGTTGCATTTATCATTTGTGAATGTCATTTGCATTCTGGCACATGATTTTTAAAGATTTTTTAGCCCTTTTGAATGTGCTTCTTTTTTTTTTTCATTGAATATTTAATGACCACTATGATCAACTCTGTGGGCTATGAGCAGTTGCCCATCACTAATTGTGGGCCTCTGGTTTAAGGGAAGGGAGAGAGCCAGTGCCATACTACAAACACAACATCCATGTCTTACTGGGATTCAAACCCGGGCCCATCTCAGATGAATGATCAGTAGCCATCACTTAGACCACAATGCCATGTGTTTCTCTGCAGGTGTGTCACCCAGGAAACTGCATTTGTTTTTTACCAATGCTGTTTTGCATTTGAGGATATGATTCTTGGAGATTTTCTGGCCATTTTAAATCTGGGGGTGTGTATTTTTTGTTTCTGAATGCCGACTGCATTCCATGACATGATTTGTAAACAAGTTTTAGCAATTTTGAACATGTAGCCCTGCAGGTATGTCTCCCAGGAAACCGCATTTGTCTTTTGCCAGTGCCATTTGCATTCCAGGGTATGATTCTTGGAGATATTTTCACCATATTAAATGTGTGGCTCTGTGAATGTGCATTTGTTGTTTACGAATGCTATTTGCATTCCATGGTATGATTTTGTGACATTTTTTAGCCTTTAAAGGTGATGTAATGTGGGTGTGCATTTGTTGTTTCTGAATGCTGTTTGCATTCCTGGATATGATTTTTAGAGATGTTTTTGACCATTTAAAAATTTCAGCACTGCAGTTGCATCATCAAGGAAACTACATTTGTTGTTCATGAATACTTTTTGCATTCCAGAACATGATAGAGTTTTTTGACCATTTTAAATGTGTGTCTTGGTGGGTGAATCCCCCACAAAGCTAACTGCAGTTGTTGTTTATGAAAGCTGTTTGCACATTACAGACCAGATGTTTAGAAACATTTTTTGTTGCTTTAATATGTGTGACTCTAAAGGTCATAAGTTTGGAGATCCTACAAGAGAAAAAAAAAAAAGACGTATAAATTCTCAGTGCAGTAAATATTTTTGTGATGGGTGTTTTTAGTTTTTATTTTATTTTATGTGTATGTACACTGCTCAGCATTTTTACTATTTCTATCCACTTTTCAAAACATGATTTTTACCAACTTTACATCAAAAATTCCCTTTTTAGGGTGAATTTTCTAATTTTTACTTATTTTATAATTTTTATTTTTTCCTTGTAAATAATTGTCCATGATGGCAGAATATCTGAAAGTAATACTTACCTTAAGAGTAAACAAATTCTTTTTTATGATGTCTATTGTAAATGGCAGAGTACCAAAGAATTATTTATATTTCAATAAAAAGAGAAGATAGATTTTTTAATCTAAAATCCTTTTATTCAACAATTCAATAAGCTATTGAAAGGGCAGTGGACCATATTCATTTTATCCTGTGATCTGCAACTGGAAGAGCAAAGAAACTTACTTTTTCAGGGCAGCGTACCTGTTTTCTAAATTTGTTCTGAGTGCAAACAGAAGAAGGGCTGAGAACCATGCTTTTGCAGTAGCAGGTTAAGCAGCATGCAGGAAGCACTTTTTTCTCAACTAAGTTTTTCCTATTTAAGTACAGTGTTAGTCAGGGCTGAGAAACCACATTTTGTCATAGCAGGAGAAGCAACCAATTATTTTTATTCCCAATAAAATGTCAATTGTTATAAATAAAATAATTGCAGAACACATTTTAAATAGCAATATTTAAATTTGGAAAGGCAAAGTGCCAAAGTCTTATTGAACAGAAAAGAGACACATTTTCTTTTTTGAATAGATTAACTCTTTTTGGGAAGGAACACAGAGAAAAACACTCAACTCTAGAGCCTAATAAGTACTCAGCAGAAGAGGTGGGAGGTAAAAACAGCTCTAGAATATAATAATTACTTAGCAGAAGAAGTGTGAGGTATAAACAACAAATCTAGAGCCTAATAATTACTTAGCAGAAGAAATAGGAGGTGGCCTAAGAAGTAAATGCTAAATCACTTTGTTGAAAAAAAGATTCCTCATTTCATCAGGGCACTAAGACACTCAAGATGCCTAGGGCCAGGAAAAGGGTGAGGCCCCTGTCGAAACAAAATATTTTACCAATGTATAGTGCTGGTGATGTCATGTGATACACATGGCAGGATATACATATATCTATATTTCATTGTAAGAAGCAAATTGGATTGTGTGATACTTGAAAATTCATAGAATTTGATTAATAATCTGCAAATTTGTAGTAGCAGTTTAAATGATCTTACAATTTGTAATGTATTGTAAAGTAAAATTGATTGTGTGATCTTGATGTGAGTCAGCAATTTCAAAAAGTAACAATCAGTTTTTAAAAAACTGAAACTGGCCCTTTAATGATAGTACTGGAAACTCAGCAGATGACCTAGTATTATGAAGATAGTTAAAATAGAATGAAATAATTAAATACCTAATATCCCAATAAAAAAAAGGGCCATTTGTTATGGAGATTTTAGGGGTTGCAAAAACAGAAAAGAAAGAAATAATCCACGTGTTTTGGGATGGGCAACAAGGTAGATAAACCTAAACCCTAATTATGGCACAGGTATATTACATAGGCCATTTCTCACTCTCTTAGGTGTATGATTGGTAACAACACTCTCAAGATCAAATTTACATATAAGATAAAATTCTATTGTTCAAAAATTTTGAAATAATAATAAAACAATCAACGATATATATATATATATATATTGAACAAATTATTAGGAAAACCAAAATGCTGATGCAAAAAAGAAGAGAGATGAGGACAACTAAAGAAGATGTGACTTCCAAAGTAGAATATATAGAGCTATGCAAGACAGTACGAAAAAGTATCACTGACTCAGTAAGGGAAGAAAACAGATTATGGCACTGAGAAAAGAAGATGGTTCTGTAACAAGAAATAGAGGCAAAATTTTGACAAGAGTGAAAGATTTCTACTCCAAATTGTATGAAAGGGATGATGCATGTACTCCAGACATAATGAAAGGTACCAGTACCAAAGTTCTTCCGGTCCTCCCAGCAGAAGTTGCACATGCAATCAAGAACATGAAGCGGGAAAAAGCTCCAGGAGAAGATGGAATTACTGTAGACATCATACAAGAAGCAAGTGGAGAAATCGAAACAGTACTCGCCCAAATTTTCACTCGATGCCTTACTGAAGGGAAGATTCCTGAGGATTGGAACAATGCTTCAATGATCCTGCTAGATAAAAAAGGTGACATTGAGGATCTCAGGAACTACAGACCTATCAGCCTCCTATCAGTGGTTTATAAAATTTTCACTAAAGTTCTTTCACACCTCTTGAAGGTAACACTGGACATGGCTCAACCGAGAGAACAAGATCGATTCAGGAGTGGCTACAGCACATTAGATCATATCCACGTACTGATAGAACTAATTGAAAGAGCGAAGGAATATGAACTTCCATTGTGCATGGCTTTTACCGATTATGAAAAAGTCTTTAATTCAGTGAAACCATCAGCAGTTACAATGGCTCTGAAATCCTGCGGTATTGAAGATGCATACATTAATATTATTAATAACATCTATGAAAATGCAAGTGCAAAGATTTGGCTGTTTGAAAATACAACACACATAAAATTTGGAAAGGGAGTGAGACAAGGTGACACCATATCTCTGTAGCTCTTTAATGCCATATTGGAAAATGTCTTTCAATCACTGAACTGGGAAAGCAAAGCGATAAAGATTAATGGAGATTATCTAACCCACCTTCATTTTGCTGATGATGTAGTCATTTTTGCAACTACCCCATCAGAGCTGCATAGTATGATCCAGGAACTTGCTGACAATATTAAAGAAGTGGGATTAAAAGTGAACTTTCAGAAGACGAAAGTGATGTACAATGCTTTTACAAGAAATGAAGATTTATCGATTGATGGAGAAAAGCTGGAGATAACAGATACGTACGTTTATCTTAGACAGCAGATATCAAGTGAGGGTCACATTGATGAAGATATTAATCGGCGTACAAATCTTGTCTCGAGAGCTTTTGGAAGAAACAGCATAATTTTCAAGAGCAATATGCCATTATGTCTTAAAAGAAAAGTGTTTGATCAATGCATCCTTCCAGTGCTTACGTATGGTGCAGAGACATGGGCCTTAACTAAAAGAGACATACAAAGGCTGCAGACAACTCAAAGATGCATGGAGAGGTGTTTGCTTGGTGTAACCAGGAGAGATAAGAAGAGGAACTCGTGGATCCGAAAAATGACAAGAGTGGAAGACATCATGATCAGAGTAAAATCCTGAAATGGCAATGGGCTGGATATACTGCCAGAAGGACAGACCATCGAGGGACAGCTGAAATTTTAGATTGGATCCCAAGGGACAGGAAAAGACCCAGAAGAAGACAACATGGGCGATGGGTGGATGAAATTCGAAAGTATGCGGGAGTGACATGGAGGAGACTGGCACAAGACAGACCGTTGTGGAAGAAACTTGGGGAGACCTTCATCCAGCAGTGGATTGATAATTGTTGACAATGATGATATATATTGTGTGTATGTGTGATGGGGCCCCCTTCAGATATTGAAACATGGTTACACCACTGCTTTTAAGTAATAGATTTAGCAATACAGGTAATTGTTTTGTACAAAACTAAAATAAATCACTTGAAGAAATCGCCCTCTTGTGCATTTTAGATCTGCGGTTGCTGTGAATAAACGTTGGCGCCTATCGTGTACGAAGTCTGACAATTAAGTAACGAGAATGGGTCAAAAAAACATTTACTTACACTTTTTATTAACTAAAATGTGATCACCTTCGAAGTAGTTCCCTTGAGCTTGCACACACTTATTCCAACCAAAAAATATCTAACGCTTAAAGAAGGTCAACTCTCATAGAGAAAATGTAAAACAGGCGGCAACAGCGCCACCACATCTTACGAGGCAATAAGGAAAGATCCGAACAACTGTTCATCGACCATATCTTTTAAAACAATGTTATATTTGGCGAATTTATGCTGGCAAATGAACTTTGGCTTAATCGCAAATTCGTATGTTCCGTAGGACTGGGTAAACTATGTCAGAGAGGAGTGGAGCATAGCCCACTGGTTCATAACTAGAAACTAGATTCAGTCTGTTATACAAATAGATATTTGAAATAGAAAATGCTTTACCAGAAACACTAACAAAGGACACAAAGGGTTAATATGAAAGAAAACCACTGGGAAGTAAAAAAAAATAATATATATTATAATGAAAGTTACATGCTGCCAACCGATCTCCTGCGATGATCATTTTCAGGATTGCATGTTGCCCGGAATTTGTAATGTTTTAATGAAATTTTAAAGTTCTTTACTACGACGAACTGAGATGTATGGACCTGTTGAAGTGACGGTTAAAAAATATTTTCCGGAAGAATTAGAATCTGCGGACTCGGATAGTGAGGAAAAATGTCGGGAACAGAACGATGAAAAGGAGGAAAAATCCAGGTTTTTCAAAACTGGGGATACATCGGGAGAAACCGATTCCGACATTGACTATGCCACCGTATCCGAAATGAGAAGGCGATTCCTGAAACCAAAGGTTAGAGCAAAGGTCGGGAAAAAGAACCCAGCTCAAATACGTGCCGAAATCGACCTGAAGAAGGCGGGGGAAGTGATGTTAGAAGGTCTGTCACATGTTACCCCTACTAACAGAGGGGCAGTGTTCAAAGATAAGAATGAACCTAAGGGAAAGAGAAACTAGTTTTGTGTCCCTTTGTTTCCCTGGTCGGAGAAAGTGGTTTTTCATTACCCCTTGTCCTTTCGCTCAATATCTTTGTTTCTCCCATTGGGAGTTTGCTTACTGGGAAAGTTTTGTTTCCCGAGGAAACACTTGGAGGAGACGGGAATTATCAGATATTTTGGGGGTAATTTCGTACAGGTTACTATGAACACACAGAGGTTTATAAATTTTGTTTCTTGCAATATTTTAGGCCTTAAAAGGCGCCCGAAGCAGGATTGGGTGAAAGGTTATATGGAGAAGAATAAAATTGATTTTCTCCTGGTTCAGGAGACCCATTTTCGGGATGTTAAGGATGTTTATGCTTTTAAGAAAGCCACGAATTTAGGGGTGAGGTTCTCCCTCGGGAATCATGGGTACAAAGGAGTGGCTATTATTTTTGAGAAAAAACATGATAAGAAGGTAGGGAGGCCTGAAACTGATGAAGAAGGTAGGATTGTGGCGGTTAAGATTAAATTTCTGGATAATTGATTTAAGGTTATTTGTATTTATGCTCCGAATGTTGCGGCGGAAAGAAAGATATTTTTCAGTAAGCTGACCCATTTTATTAATGGGGATAACATCATTATGATGGGGGATTTCAATACCGTCATGGATCCACACTTAGACAGAACCACGACTACGGCTCATGGAGCCCTGTGCTCTAAGGTTTTCAGGAAAGTTATGAGTAATTTTGGGATGGGTGATGTTTGGAGAAAAATTTTTCCCAATCAGCCTGGGTATACCTGGTATCGGGGAATTTGTGCTACCCGCATCGATTACTGTTTTTCTAGGAATATGAGTGACATTAAAGGGATTGAACTTGATAACCCAAACAGTGACAATTTTTTTGTTTCTGACCACAGGATTCTCCGTGTCAAAATGGTCCTTGGGGGAAGTTTCAAAAAAAGGAAAGGCTATGGAGAATGGATAATTCTCTTCTCAAAGAGGAAGCGGCTAGGAAAGCCTTCATTGATATTCTTGTGGAAAGGGAGGATGTTGACAATGGGGACGACCCGGAATTTTGGGAAGGGAAAAAAGGTAAAGTGGCGGAGGTGGGAAAACCTGTCCAGGACTAAAAATATGAAGGAGGTGCGATATCACAATTTCCTGAATAATGTTTGGAGAGCACTCTGTAAAGGGGAAAAGGATAACGTTGATAACTCTCGTCCCAAAAAGGAAATTAAAGACCTCCTGACTAAACGAATTTTATGTTGAAAGCGGGAAAAGAAATCGGATGGATATTTTGCATAACGAAATATCGGAGGAGGAGGATATCAACCAAGTTTATGCAAAAAGGGAAGCAAACAGGCAAAGGGAGGTTTTGAGGGAATTAAGAATTAGTGATAAAATTTGTTGTGATAGAGAAGCTATTCTTAGTCAGGTCGCTGACCATTTTGAGGAATTCTACAGGAAAGACCAGATTAACAATTTGGATATCTTGGACTGGATTGGTGACTCCCCGGTCATTTCGGAGGAGCTTAGAGAGGAAATGGAAATTCCAATTGAGGTGGGAGAGGTTAGGGCTGCAATTAAGGAGTTGAATAGTGGGAAGGCTCCGGGTTTGGACGGGCTCACTGTTGAATTTTATAAAGAGTTTAGTGATTACTTAGCCCCCTGGCTCACTGGAGTTTTTAACAGGATCATTGAAAGGGGAGAAATGACAGAATCTATGAAAACATGTAAGATTACCCTTTTAAATAAAACGCCTGGCACGGTAAATAGAGAAATTGGGGGGTGGAGGCCGGTATCGCTTTCCACCATTGATTACAAAATTTTGGCTTCGATAATTCGGAAGCGTATTGCCAGGGTTTCGGGGATTCTGGTGGGTGAAGAACAAACGTTTGGTATTAAGGGAAGAAATATCTATCAGAATTTGTACATTGTCAGGGACGTTATAAAGTACGTGGGGAAAAAGGAGTTCAAAATGAGTCTGGTTTCTTTGGATCAGAATAAAGCTTTCGACCGGGTCTCCCATGATGTTATTGTCAAAATTATGGAGGCGCACGGGTTTGGGGATTTCATGTGTCAAGCCGTGAAAGTTCTTTATAAAGACATGAGAGGGGTTATCAATATTACTGGGGCTAATTCTAGAAGCTTCCAGATTACGAAAGGTGTTAGGCAAGGATGCCCTTTCTCTCCTTTGTTGTTCGTTATCATCTTAGAAACATTTCTGCGGAAAATTCGCAATGATAATCAGATTGAGGGGTTTAAAATGCCGGGGATGGGAAAGAATAGGGTTAAGTTTCAAGCCTACACCGACGATGTTATCTTGTTTTTAAAAAATGAAAATGACGTCATCAGGATGAGTAAGATTTTGGAAGGGTATTGCAGGAGTACAGGAACTGTAGTCAACAATGTTAAGTCCCAGGTTTTACTATGGGGTCGGTGGGACAGGGCGGTGTTTAGAAATTTGGCCATTACGAATGGCCCAATTAAAATACTTGGTCTGTACTTTGATGGGAAAGGGGTGCACGAAAAAACTTGGTCTGAAATACAAACGAAGATTGAAGCTGAGAGAGATTTTTGGAAGACAATTCCTCTCTCTCGGGTAAACAGAGGGAAACTTGTTAACGCACTTTTCACCAGTAAAATTACGTTTGCGGGGCTGGTTATGACGCCGGGAAAAGCATGGATAAGGATCTATACGAGAGTTATGTTTAATTTTGTATGGAGTGGGCACAATGGGGAGGAAGTGGGTAGAATCAAACTTTATAGGCCCCTTGACTAAGGGGGTTTCGGGGTAAAAGACCTTGGGAAATGATTAAGTACGGGGCAGTTCTTTAAAGTTAAGGAACTCTTAACTGGAAATTTCATGGGTTGCAATTTAATTGCCTATTTTGCCGGGATCGAACTACGTAATTATGGGGTGGAATTTGATTATGTGGGCCCTAAAAGTGAGTTGGGGGACAAAATGTACAAAATTGACGGAAAATTAAAACACATTATACAGAACAATAGCGGGGGTACGAAAACTGATAGATGCCCCTTTTGTAACCAGTGCGAGGATAGGGAGCATCTTTTTTCTCGTGTAGGATTGCAAAAAAAGTCTGGGAAGGAATTTGTAAATGTATTGGGAAGCCCTTATTTACTAGAGATATGGTCATTTTTCATTCCCCTATTGAGGTAAGAGGGAAAGTTGTTCACAATCTACTTATTGCGGTCACCAAATTTAAAAAGAAAGGAATAGACTAATTTACAGAG
Organism: Macrothele yani; assembly: GCA_039090855.1. Lineage (NCBI taxonomy): Eukaryota > Metazoa > Arthropoda > Arachnida > Araneae > Macrothelidae > Macrothele > Macrothele yani. The sequence continues at coordinate 51,779,592 of CM077032.1, read as the reverse complement.
ATGTCAATGGGGGTCCCCCGGCTAACATTATCACGATGATCTGGAAGACTAAATGCGAAATTAGGGATAGGGTGTGGGTTGATTCCCGTCGTCTCACGTGTTCCCAGTTTAGAAGCAAATGGCTGGGGTGGCCCAGAATTGTTACAGGGACTAGGAAGAATTTTTTCTTTCATTGGTAAATCATCGCTGGCTGGCTATGGGACAAACTTGTTCTTTGTGGGTTTTTCTTGGTTTTGTTTTGGTTTTGTGGTTTTGATGCTTTCTTGCTTGGGTGATGGAGAACTCTCTCTCCAATTTTCCCCCATTTTTGTTCATCTACTTGGTGGGTTGGGGATGTTGTGTATTCTTTCTCCAAATTTATCTGCCCTGCTTATGAGTTAACCGTCCTTTTTTTCCCCTTTTTGAGGTTGTCTCTGGGTTTTTTGCGGTTGTCTCTGTTTTTTTTTCCCCGCTTCTGGTTTTTTTCTCCTTGTTTTCTTTTATCTTCTTCTTTCGGGTGTGGGTTTTGACAGGTCGTTGCGGATTAGGCTGTGGGCCTTGGTTTTTGTCCTGCTGGTTGCTGTCCTGAAATGTTGGGTGTGGTGGTATTAAGGAGTCCACGGATTAAGGGATTAAGATAATCTGCTAATTTCCGGCGTGGTTTTCTGACCGCACTCTGATGCCATCTGCTTATTTCCGGCTCCAGTGTGTTGATTTTTAATCCGTCTATCTTCCTTCAAGGTCTAAGGGTTTCATTGTTTGTTGAGTTATTGCCTTGGTGTTCTCATGATTCTGCGTGCTGTCGGATAGTATCTTTCGTTTGTCTCTTTCTGCTTCCTTCTTGATCGGCCTTGTGCCTTGCCTGTTTCACGAACATCCGGTTGGTTTTTTTTCCTTGAAGCTTTCTTGTGTAGTTTTTTCCAGGTCTCTCACTGTTTCTTTCTCCTCTGCCCCGAACTGGGAAACCTCCCATGTTCCATGGACGTATTCCATGGGTGTGGGAACCCCCTGGGCGGTGCCTTTGTGCTACTTTGTGTTGTATTTTCTTGTGTGTAATTCTTTTCTCTCGAACCTACCTTTGCCTTCGGGTAGTATTAGTTAAGATCCTTTCCGTTCTTTGGTTTCGTTTCTTCGTTTGTGTTGAAATCAACTCGCGGCGTCTCTCTTCCGGGAGGGATAAGGCGAGCGGCATCGCCTCCCTTGATGCAGTGTTAAATGGTCCACTGGGTCACTGGAGGATAAAGGGTGTGGGTTGTTGGTAGATAAGAGTCCCACACCTTGATAGATCTTATCACATCTTGATGTCGACAAAAAAGTCAATAGAACAGCACCTCAGTGGATGGACGTGGACTATAACTTTGCCTCTTAAAAACGAAAACGAAAAAGGAGTTCCTAAATTAGGTTGAGAAACCCGAACCCACAGCGCCATGCACCTTTTTGTCGACATCAAGATGTGATAAGATAGGAGCAGATTGCCCTGATAGAATAGCAGGACAGAAAAGTATGGAAATATTAGAGGAGAGGGAGTAGACGGTTACCCGTTAAGAAGTGAAGTTGTAAGCTGCCCAACATACTTACCTTACCTGTAACAACAAGCCATTCCAAGCGATATTTCTCTCGGCAGAAAAATGCCCGGTACACCTGTGCCACAGATGAGTACAGGGGGAAAAGAAGGAAAGGACACACACGGGAAAGGGGAACCTGAAAAAAACCCCCATCACACACAGAATAAGTTTCCCAGAGGAAAATCCATGTTCAACTCTGGATAAGACAAAACTGGCCATTTGCTCAGTGTGTCTCACGGGTCCGCTATTGCTTCGTTACTCGCCAGCCAATGAGAGAAGAGATTTTTCCCCATTGGTTTAAAGGATTTTTTCTCAGGTTTACTTTTGTTGATTCTTGCCAGACATGGCAGCGTAACCATAGCAGAGGTGGTGTGATCACAAGATTACACCGATCGAGGTTTAAGATACTCATTTTGAGTAAACAACCGAGAAATTAAAAAAAGCCACAACCAGGGTTTTTTATTTCTTATTTAGGGAGCCGGTAGTATAAGGTCCAATCATTCATCATTTTTTTTTCTTCGCCACTTGTCTGCTTGTTGCACAATTATGTGCAACAGCGGAAAAAATTTAGTCCTGTTTTGTTTATTTATTATTATTATTTATTTTTTGTCAGAACTAATGCGTAAGAAAAAAAAATTAATTTAAAAGACAAGACCAACAACACCTTGTTTGGTTAGGGGCAGAATATTCAGTACAAAAAAGATAAGTCTTTTATGCAACATTTTGCTCGGCTCCTAAAAGGGTCCTTTTTTTCCCCAAAAAAAACTGATATTCAATTTTTTGCTTTCCTCCCACGTGTGAGGAATAACTTCAATTTAGTCCCAGTTATTTTTTATTTTTTTGGAAGTATAACTGTGAACTGGATTCTTTTCAGGAATTTTATTTAAAATAGCCTTCGGTCTTTTAAATTTGTCAGTATTATTAACAACATAATTAAGGGCCTCCCTGACAAGAGGATTGGGATGTTTCTTGGCTTTCTCGTTTGCGCTAGATCATACATAGTATAATGTATAGAGCTGATATTTAGCATACTACGGATAGCATTATTGGATGTTTTTCCATCTAGTCCTACCATCATACGAAGAGTTTTATTTTGAAACGAGGTAAAATTATTTTTTTACTGCTTTCTGCAATTGCCCCAGATAGGACAGCCATAGGTAATAACCGAGCTGAAGCATGCTTTCCATAACAAGGTTTTATTTTTTTTGCTAAGCCTTTTTTTTAATTATGTGTCGGAGACTTCCTCTTAGTTTAAGTGCTTTAGCCAGGGTTTCCTTAATATGCTTGTTCCAGCTCAATCTATGATCCATAATGAGGCCTAAATATTTGACATCTTTTACCCAAGGTATTTTTTTGCCATACAATTCAATTTCAAAGTCAGGATTGTAATTGTATGTTTCACGGGAGAACAGAATTGCTTGTGTCTTGTCAGTATTAATTTTAATAATAACGCCGTAGGAGCAGTAGGTTTGTCATTTTCATGTAGGACTTCCGTCCACAGGAAGTAGAGTTTAGGTCCCAGCCACCTACAGCAAGATCGTCTTTTGGGCAGGACACAGAAACGGAAACCCCATGAACCGTTTTCAAACTTTCTGATATCTCTTTTGATTTGCCTGTTAAGGGTGCAGTAAAGGTCATAAAATCTTTTATTTCTGGTTCTTTGTCATTTACTGCGGTACCTATTTTTCTCCTTAATAAGATCCAATATTTCTTTGGGTAAGAAATACGGGTTTCTTTTTTCTTTGGCAGGAGTTTGGCAAGCCTCCATAACCTTTTTAATGGCAAGGTTAAAGGTTTCAATAGCATTGTCAATTTCTTCTTTGCTATTGCAATCTCCGATTTGTGGAGGTAAAACTAATTTAATTTTTTCTTTGAATTGCTTTAGGTTCGTGACCATTTTGGGTGTTACCATTACAGTTTTGTCAGTAAAAAGCTGTAGATGAACGGGGTTATGATCAGATGAGAGCGCTGCTGCAGTATAGATTTCATAATAATATCTATTATTTTTGAATAGCGCAAAATCTAACACGTTACCAGTTCCTCTTAACGCTGTTCTGGTGGGCTCGGAAGGTGCCCCCAGATCAATATTTTTATTTAAGAGATATCTGATAATATTGTTCCCACTTTTATTACCTCTAGGACAGTACCAATAGCGGTGTTTGCTATTAAAATTCCCCGCTACTATGGTGGGGGTGTCTTCTTCAAAAGCTTGTCCAGAGCTTCACTGGTAACCGTATGTGACGGATGATTATAAAAGGCCGTAAGCTTGATCGGGTTATTTTTGGTTTTAATTATAACTGAGTGGGCTTCTTGACCATCTTCAGTGTTGCAAGGTGTTTCACTTTGCTCAAATCTATCAATAACCGCAATCAAAATTCCGCCGCTTTTGGTGGTTTTGTCTTTCCTATAAACCTTGTAATTGGGTATTTTGAATTTAATTTTATCGATTAGCCATGATTCATTAATTAATGCAACGTCAATTTTTTATACTTTAAGTAGGCTAAAAATTCTCTGTGTTGTCTTTTGATACCCTGCGCATTCCAAATTAGAATGTTAAAGCCATTGGTTTCCGTTTTTAAACCTTCATCCTCAGAAAAAGAAATGCTCCGAAAAGGGCCGTTTTTTTCCCTTCCTCAGAGAAAATGGGCAAGGGTAAGGAGGTGGTGCACTCAAAAGACATCATTCCCCTGTTCTCTTCCTTGTTTGTTTTTAAGACGTCTTTCTCTACGGCTATGCTGCTAACAATAATACTATCTTGGGCATTTCTTCCTTGTTGTTACTTACAACTTTTTTACCTGCAGTGTTGTACGTGTAACTCGGAGAGACTTTTTTTTCCGCTTCCTTTAATTCTTTGCTAAGTCTTCCAGTGAAGTAATTTATATTTCTTTTCTTTATAGTTTTATTGGTTTCCTCTCTTTTGCAGTTATTTTCATTCTCAGAAACAGAAATGCCCTTAAAAGGGCTGTTTTTTTTTTTGTTCCTCAGAGAAAAAGGGAAAGGTTCCCATAGGTGGGTTTTTTTCTTCCTCAGAGAAAAAGGGAAAGGTCCTTCTACGAGGGTGTTTTTCTTCCTCAGAGAAAAAGGGAAAGGTTCCACTAAGAGGGTGTTTTTCTTCCGCAGAGAAAAAGGGAAAGGTTCCGCTAAGAGGGTGTTTTTCTTCCGCAGAGAAAAAGGGAAAGGTTCCACTAAGAGGGTGTTTTTCTTCCCCAGAGAAAAAGGGAAAGGTTCCACTAAGAGGGTGTTTTTCTTCCGCAGAGAAAATGGGAAAGGTTCCTCTAACAGGTCCTTTGCTTTTTTATTTAAGCTGTCTTTCTCTACGTCTATGCTGCTAACAGTAATACTATCTTGGGCATTAGTAACAGCATTTAACCGAAGCATTTCTTCATCGTTGTTATTTACAACTTTTTTAACTGCAGTCTTGTACGTGTAACTCGGAGAAACTTTTTTTTCCGCTTTCTTTAATTCTTTGCTAAGTCTTCCAGTGGAGTACTTTACTTTCCTTTTCTCTATAGTTTTATTAGTTTTCTCTCTCTTGCAGTTTTTTTTACCTAAATATTTTTCCACATCTGCATTCATTTTATCAAGGAAATTGGTGTTTTGATAATTCGAGAGATGTTTTTGTATCCTTTGCTCCAACACAGAATTCGGTAAGTTGCATTTAATTGCAACCTTTTTTTTCTCTCTGTGTAATAAATAAATATTACGGAGATATTTATTTGAGTCTGTTTTTAATAATTCTGTGTCTTTTTTTGCTTCCTGTATTTTGAAGCTGTCACTGCTTTCTTGCAGTGCGTGAGGTTGTTCCTTACGAACATTTCTTTTTTTTTTAACTTTTTTCCTCACTTTTATTGAAAATATTTTGTGTTTCAATTTTTTTGTCGTAAAGCTGAGCTTTACTCGTGTGAATTTATGTTCCAGTATTTTCTAATTGCGCTTCCTTCTTCTGCAGTGTACAAATGGCCAATTCCTTTTTGAAAAAAATTTCAGTCGGCTCCAAAAAGGGCCGTTTTTTCCCCCCGTAAACTGACGCAGATTCACACTCTTTTTTCGAAAAATCTCACAGGAATAGCCTGATGCCGCAGCACTGTCAGGTCCCGCAGGATTATTTGATCTATTTACTTGTCTTCGTATAAGACCCCCAAATCATGGAGGCTGGGAGAAGGAAGCGCCCTAATGTGCTCTTGCACGACGTCCCCTCCCCCATACACGAACTTTGTTGCAACACATCTTCACACTGTTCACCACGCCCAAAATAAACACCTGGACATGGTTCACTGATGTTTACACACATTCCCACCACGGTCCAACAAGCAACAGCAGACAAACCCCCGAGTCATACAGATCCTCCGAAGAACTCGAAAGGAACCGCACACAAAGAGCCGGCGAGGTCACCTAGAACGGCGGGTGCAGCCCGAAAGTACACCCGGAACGTCCATGTAGGTGGACAAATGTCCCCTTCAGAGGTGACCAAGTGACAGCGACCCGGACGGGAGACTGTCAGAGAGGACACCGGGCCGACGGGTGCACCAAGGCACTCCCACGACCCATGGCAGGTGCCTCCCTGGCCTACTTCCACACGGAACCGGCACACCACAAACAGCAAATACACAACACCCTCCCTTCAGATACAATCCATTCATACCACATCATAAGAGAAAGAGCAGAGACAGAACCAAAACACTCACTCCCCCGACTCACACAAGCTCCTGCCGTCTCGGTCAGCGGCCAGCACCACCGACCTCGACCGGAGAGAAAACCGCCGATGAAAGGGTCGGAGGCTAACCTCCACACCCTTCATCAAACACAAGTCACAAAAAACATAACACTAGTAAAAGCCCAACACTCCCCGAGAGATCCCTCGGGCTTCAAGGGCCGAAACTAAGGGGGTAAGTTACCCCAATGAAAGGTGTAGTTGTTCTTGGTCCCGGTAACAATCCGAGGCCAAGCCGCCCCCCCCCCGATACCTAAAGGCTCGGTCGGTCAAAGTGCGGGTGTCCACTCTCGCCCTGTCTCGGAGCTCACACTTGACTTGAAGGATAACCGTTGTCGGAGAGAAGCCCGAGTTAGCCGTCCGGGAATGCAGAACCCTGTTCCTCTCCCTCCACATCTTATAACAGACCTCGGTGATAATCCTCCTCCAGTCCTCCCTGCCCGCCGCCGGGGCAGGATGTAGATAAAACACATTAGCCGGGAGAAACTGGAGGGTGTCAAGCCTTTTGTGACAAGCCCAAGTCCAGATTCCCTGCCAAATCTTGTGCGCCATGGGGCAGGCCCAAAAGAGATGGAACCTGTCCTCAATGCCCGCACACGAAAGGCATCCATCGGAAGAGATGCCACCCCACCGAAACTGCCTACTCCTGTTTGGAAGGACATTGTGAGCCAACCGCCACCTAAAGTCCCTCTTCTTGCAGTCCACACCCGTCGAGTGAATGCTCATCGAAGCCTCTCTCATACAGAAGTTCATAGGAACGTGGAAATCTTTGACGACGTGTTCCCTAGGAATAGGGAGCAGGTCAATGTACATCTGCTGCGTGTTCTTCCAGGCACGGTCAGCTTTCGCAAAGTCCTGCAGGCGACCTCCAAGCTATTAAGAGCTATGCATCCTCTCGCGCCGGGGGCCAACAAATCTGTGGCCGGGAACGTATTTGGACGAGTCCCACCCTGTGAAATAGGAGGCCAAAAGTCCACACGGGTGTTCGGCGACCAGGGCTCCCTTCACACTATTAAACTGGAGTGCACTGAGCCATGTCGGAAGGTGCTTGACTTCCAAACCCCCTCCGACCTGGGACAGTATAGGACCGCCCGAGCCACCTCTTCGGTCTTCTTCCCGGCCCAAATGAAGCCAAAGACCGCTCTCTCCATCTGCTTCATGAGACTTCCGGGTGGGGACTCAATTTCCCCGGCAACAGTGCATTTCGAAACCAGAAGCGCATTAGCTAACTTGGCCCGATTCACTCTAGAAATGCCCACCTCCTGCCACCGTTCTTGCTCCTTCTTCATCTCCGCCAGAACTTTACCCCAGGTGCTCACGTGGACCCCTTCCTAAGAAAACTGGATACCGAGTATCCGAACGGGCCCATCGGTCACAGCTAAACCTGTAACCGCTGAACTCTCCCATTTGCCCCAGAGCATAATACTCGACTTCTCTTCATTGAGACGGGCACCGGTCGCAATGCAATACTCAGCGAAAGCATCACGCATCCCGTTCAAGCTCCTTTCCGAGTCGACGAAGAAGGAGACATTATCTGCGTACGCAAGGTACTTCAACGACTCCCTCCTCCCCGGGACCGGAAAACCCCTAACACTATCCTTCTCAGCAACTCTTCTCAAAATTGTCTCCAAGACCAAAACAAACAAAAGGGGAGAGAGAGGACATCCCTGCCTCACTCCTCTTTGAACCTCAAAGAGGGGGAGAGACGACCAGCAATAATGGCTCTCCCGGAGAGATCTCTGTACAACGCCCCAATCGCACTTCGGACAACTTCTCCGAAGCCGTGGGCTTCTAACAATCTTCCGACAAACTCGTGCGATACCCTATCGAAAGCCTTGCTCTGGTCTGCCAAGGAGAGCCCCATTTTAATGCCCTTCTCGCCCAGGTAAGTGATAGCGTCTCGAATGCACATAGTATTCCATAGCATCCGGCGCCCCCCGATACCACACGTCTGGTTTATCGCCAATGAGATGAACGGCCACCTTAGCAAGCCTGCTATTGATGACCCTCGCAAGGATCTTGGACATAGATGGGTGAGAGAACTGTGGAGAGAGACACCGGTCTCCAACCACTTAACTCCCTCGACGGGGCGTCGGGGGTCTTGCACAGCAAAGTGACCATGCTCCTCCGCATGGTCCTCGGCATACGACCCACCTGCACAATCTTGTCGTACACCCTGGTAAGCCAGGGCGCTAACACATTAACAAATTTCTTGTAAAACTCCGACGAGAGACCATCACAACCGGGAGACTTACCTGACGAAAGGGCCTGAATCGCCACCTTTACCTCGGACACCGAGAACTCCTCTTCGAGGCTATCCAAGTCCTCGTCTGGGATCCTCGGCGTGCCCTCCAACCACATATCCATGACGGTAGGATCAATTTCCTCGCTGGAAAAGAGATCGCCGTAATACCTAGCAGCTTCCTGCAGGATCTGCTTATTGTCCCTCACCTCGGTACCATCAATATCAAGAACTTCCAGGTTCTCCCTCTTCCGCTCCGCCTCGAGCTTCCGGTAAATGTGGTTAATATCCCGCTCCTGCTCAAAACTCCTAATAGCACCTTGAAGTTGAACTTCAGAGCCGATGCCTCTATAAAAATCAGAAATCTCTTGCCTGATCTGGGTAATGATCCCAAGGTTACACCCGTCTTCATTACCCTTCAGAGCCGCGTTCAGGAAGTTAATCAGAAAAACCTGAGTCCCCCGCTTAGCTCTCACCAACTCCTTACCCCGAGCAACCAAGGTGCTCCGGACCTCGTCCTTCGTCCTCTCCCAACCACCGATCTTGTCATCGGTGGCCGTTTCTGCACCGGCCTCAAAGATCGAACGGACACGCGACAGCGCTTCAACGTCGTCTAACATTGACACGTTTAGGCACCACGGTGTCGCTTTCCTATCCCTCGGCGCCGGCACACAGACGTCCATCACGACAACGCTGTGATCAGAGACAAACAACGGCTGTGAGTTAGAGTTAAAAATCGCGGATCCCATAACCCAGTCCATCTTTGAGACCAACAGCATGTCGATCCTTGAAGCCAAATGATTCCAGTGCCAGGTGAACCCCGGCTCCTGCGGGAACAACTGCCTCCACACGTCCTTAAGTTGCTGGTTCTTAATGAGATCCGTAAGACCCCTTCTGTACGGCTCTGACCACCTGCATCTGTGAGTACTCAACCGATCGATATGGTTATCCACAACCGAGTTGAAATCCCCACCGACGACCAGAAAATCTTCGCTTCCCCTAAGGAAGAACGGCAGCTGGTCATAAAAACCGCTCCGGAGAGGACCCTCCAGCGGAACATAAACACACACCATCTTAATGGACATCAATCCACTATTAACCGAAATAACCACCACGCGACCGTCCCCATCAGTCTGCATCTGCGTGATGCTACCCTCGTACTGCGGCCTGTAGACAATGGCCACCCCAGTGAAACCATTCGCTCCAAGAGAATACCTACAATTCAGCCCGGTGTTCCTACGGAACGCAAAAACCTGCTCGGGCTTCTTATGGTGTGTTTCCTGCACCAGCAAAAAATCAACACCCGACTCCCTGAAGTAACCCGCGAGCCACTTCTGCTTTTCGACGGTGCGGAGACCGTAAACGTTCAACGTGCCAATACGCAGATCGGTGCCTTGGTAATTATGCGCCATACTTACCAGAATCTCAAAAAAGAAGTAGTATGTTAGTAAAAAACCCCACATAAAACAAACACCCATGTTCAAAAACAGATGGAGAGAAACCCAACCAGAAAAGCAACTCACTTTCAAGATCTCGGTCTATTGCGTCCCTCTGTCTCCTTCGTATCCGCACTGTTTCTCCGTCGTCGGCTTTTATGACCGGTAACCGTCGGAACGACGTGCTCCATTCCGTCGAATCCCGACTTCGCCAATTTGGCAAGATCCTTCGCCGCATCAACGTTGGCCTGGGTCAGCCGTCTTCCCTGACGCTTGAACTTAGCCCTCAGATCTTCGGCCATCTACTCAGCCAACCGTTCTTCCCCAGAATCCGCAGAAAGCTCGGATTCCCTGCAAAAAAATCTATTGCCCCTAGTATCGGAGTGCTGCTTGGCCTCCGAACTCCTGTCGCCGGCAGGCGCGCTCTCTTCGACAGAGTGCCAGCCTGCCCCGGCGGCCTCCCGCGGCACTTTCAACTCGTTACCACGATGGCCGCCGTTCGCAGAAGACTGGTCAAAAGCACCGCTTCGCTGCGGGAACCCTCCTCGGACTCCGTTGGCGTCCGCAGGAGGGGTGGAGAAGCAGTCCCAGATTCCCCCTCGGGAGTCCAGGGTCGCTGCTGAACCACCACAGCTCCGCTATGGGATGCAAGCTTCCTGCCTACTTGCAGGAGAGCCCGTGCACTCATTTCCGGCTCAATCCAACCACCGGCGTCGTCGGATTGCCCGGGGAACATATCCTGCACTGTATCCGTCGCTGGCTCGGCTTCATCAAAACTCGGGATTTCATCCATTTCAGTCGTGTCGACTGCACCAAAACTCTCAACTTCGTGTTTTTTGAGGAGATGGGAGTGCAGATCACCTCGACAATACAAACATAATCATCACGAACATTTCATACACTAGTGACATCAGTTTTTACCTTTTCAAAACCATTATCAACTTCAAGTTGGAATTCATTACCGTAGAAAAATTCCACATTCTCATCCACACGTCACACAAATTTCTCCTTCCTTTTCACCTGACCAAACCTCCATTTTCTCACTATCTTTGCCCACCATTTTCACATCCTCGTCAATAATACTGACTCCATTTAACTGATTTGCCATTTGCTTAATATCCTCCCTAGAGAATTTTGTTGACTTTTTGATAACCGTAGTGTAACCGTCTCCAGCCTCTGGTGAACGAACCCTCCTGTCCACCGTGAGTTGACCTGTTGAAAAAGAATTATTTTTATCATTTTTTGGAGAAACTTTCTCCGCCTCACCATTTCTTTCACTTACCTGCTCCACAATCGAAATACCTTTGGCTTCCTTCTGGGCACTCCCGGAAGTTGGTGGGTTTCTACTACCTCGCCACTCGAGGAGCTTCCCCCAACTTCTCCGTGGCGTCAAGTGCCTCTTAAATATCATCTGGGCAAAAGTACGGACACCACGTTCTCGCAAGAGTATTTAGCACAGTCCACATCGCCGTCAGTGTTCACCCGACAAACTAACACTGTCAGGTCCCGCAGGATTATCTAATCTATTCTTATTTTCTAAGAAAAAACCCATCCCCATTGGGGAATCCGTCGGTATCTCCACCCGACAAACTAAAATAGTCAGTTCCCGCGGGATTATCTGATCTATTTTTTTTCTAAAAAACCATCCCCAGAGGGGAATTCGTCGGTATCTCCACCCGACAAACTAAAATAGTCAGTTCCCGCGGGATTATCTGATCTATTTTTTTCTAAAAAAACCATCCCCAGAGGGGAATTCGTCGGTATCTCCACCCGACAAACTAAAATAGTCAGTTCCCGCGGGATTATCTGATCTATTTTTTTTCTAAAAAACCCATCCCCAGAGGGGAATTCGTCGGTATCTCCACCCGACAAACTAAAATAGTCAGTTCCCGCGGGATTATCTGATCTATTTCTTTTCTAAAAAAAACCCATCCCCAGAGGGGAATTCGTCGGTATCTCCACCCGACAAACTAAAATAGTCAGTTCCCGCGGGATTATCTGATCTATTTTTTTTCTAAAAAACCATCCCCAGAGGGGAATTCGTCGGTATCTCCACCCGACAAACTAAAATAGTCAGTTCCCGCGGGATTATCTGATCTATTTTTTTCTAAAAAAAACCCATCCCCAGAGGGGAATTCGTCGGTATCTCCACCCGACAAACTAAAATAGTCAGTTCCCGCGGGATTATCTGATCTATTTTTTTCTAAAAAAAACCCATCCCCAGAGGGGAATTCGTCGGTATCTCCACCCGACAAACTAAAATAGTCAGTTCCCGCGGGATTATCTGATCTATTTTTTTTCTAAAAAAACCCATCCCCAGAGGGGAATTCGTCGGTATCTCCACCCGACAAACTAAAATAGTCAGTTCCCGCGGGATTATCTGATCTATTTTTTTTCTAAAAAACCCATCCCCAGAGGGGAATTCGTCGGTATCTCCACCCGACAAACTAAAATAGTCAGTTCCCGCGGGATTATCTGATCTATTTTTTTCTAAAAAACCCATCCCCAGAGGGGAATTCGTCGGTATCTCCACCCGACAAACTAAAATAGTCAGTTCCCGCGGGATAATCTGATCTATTTTTTTCTAAAAAAACCCATCCCCAGAGGGGAATTCGTCGGTATCTCCACCCGACAAACTAAAATAGTCAGTTCCCGCGGGATTATCTGATCTATTTTTTTTCTAAAAAAAAACCATCCCCAGAGGGGAATTCGTCGGTATCTCCACCCGACAAACTAAAATAGTCAGTTCCCGCGGGATTATCTGATCTATTTTTTTCTAAAAAAAACCCATCCCCAGAGGGGAATTCGTCGGTATCTCCACCCGACAAACTAAAATAGTCAGTTCCCGCGGGATTATCTGATCTATTTTTTCTAAAAAACCCATCCCCAGAGGGGAATTCGTCGGTATCTCCACCCGACAAACTAAAATAGTCAGTTCCCGCGGGATTATCTGATCTGTTTTTTTTCTAAAAAACCCATCCCCAGAGGGGAATTCGTCGGTATCTCCACCCGACAAACTAAAATAGTCAGTTCCCGCGGGATTATCTGATCTATTTTTTCTAAAAAAACCCATCCCCAGAGGGGAATTCGTCGGTATCTCCACCCGACAAACTAAAATAGTCAGTTCCCGCGGGATTATCTGATCTATTTTTTTCTAAAAAACCATCCCCAGAGGGGAATTCGTCGGTATCTCCACCCGACAAACTAAAATAGTCAGTTCCCGCGGGATTATCTGATCTATTTTTTTCTAAAAAAACCATCCCCAGAGGGGAATTCGTCGGTATCTCCACCCGACAAACTAAAATAGTCAGTTCCCGCGGGATTATCTGATCTATTTTTTTTCTAAACAAAAACCATCCCCAGAGGGGAATTCGTCGGTATCTCCACCCGACAAACTAAAATAGTCAGTTCCCGCGGGATTATTTGATCTATTTTTTTTTCTAAAAAAAAACCATCCCCAGAGGGGAATTCGTCGGTATCTCCACCCGACAAACTAAAATAGTCAGTTCCCGCGGGATTATCTGATCTATTTTTTTTCTAAAAAAAACCCATCCCCAGAGGGGAATCCGTCGGTATCTCCACCCGACAAACTAAAATAGTCAGTTCCCGCGGGATTATCTGATCTATTTTTTTCTAAAAAAAAACCCATCCCCAGAGGGGAATTCGTCGGTATCTCCACCCGACAAACTAAAATAGTCAGTTCCCGCGGGATTATCTGATCTATTTTTTTCTAAAAAACCATCCCCAGAGGGGAATCCGTCGGTATCTCCACCCGACAAACTAAAATAGTCAGTTCCCGCGGGATGATCTGATCTATTTTTTTCTAAAAAAACCATCCCCAGAGGGGAATTCGCCGGTATCTCCACCCGACAAACTAAAATAGCCAGTTCCCTCGGGATTATCTGATCTATTTTTTTCTAAAAAAAACCATCCCCAGAGGGGAATTCGTCGGTATCTCCACCCGACAAACTAAAATAGTCAGTTCCCGCGGGATTATCTGATCTATTTTTTCTAAAAAAACCATCCCCAGAGGGGAATCCGTCGGTATCTCCACCCGACAAACTAAAATAGTCAGTTCCCGCGGGATTATCTGATCTATTTTTTTCTAAAAAAAAACCATCCCCAGAGGGGAATCCGTCGGTATCTCCACCCGACAAACTAAAATAGTCAGTTCCCGCGGGATTATCTGATCTATTTTTTTCTAAAAAAACCATCCCCAGAGGGGAATTCGTCGGTATCTCCACCCGACAAACTAAAATAGTCAGTTCCCGCGGGATTATCTGATCTATTTTTTTCTAAAAAAAAACCATCCCCAGAGGGGAATCCGTCGGTATCTCCACCCGACAAACTAAAATAGTCAGTTCCCGCGGGATTATCTGATCTATTTTTTCTAAAAAACCATCCCCAGAGGGGAATCCGTCGGTATCTCCACCCGACAAACTAAAATAGTCAGTTCCCGCGGGATTATCTGATCTATTTTTTTTCTAAAAAACCCATCCCCAGAGGGGAATTCGTCGGTATCTCCACCCGACAAACTAAAATAGTCAGTTCCCGCGGGATTATCTGATCTATTTTTTCTAAAAAACCATCCCCAGAGGGGAATCCGTCGGTATCTCCACCCGACAAACTAAAATAGTCAGTTCCCGCGGGATTATCTGATCTATTTTTTTTTCTAAAAAAAACCATCCCCAGAGGGGAATTCGTCGGTATCTCCACCCGACAAACTAAAATAGTCAGTTCCCGCGGGATTATCTGATCTATTTTTTTCTAAAAAACCATCCCCAGAGGGGAATCCGTCGGTATCTCCACCCGACAAACTAAAATAGTCAGTTCCCGCGGGATTATCTGATCTATTTTTTTCTAAAAAACCATCCCCAGAGGGGAATCCGTCGGTATCTCCACCCGACAAACTAAAATAGTCAGTTCCCGCGGGATTATCTGATCTATTTTTTTTCTAAAAAACCATCCCCAGAGGGGAATTCGTCGGTATCTCCACCCGACAAACTAAAACAGTCAGTTCCCGCGGGATTATCTGATCTATTTTTTTCTAAAAAAACCCATCCCCAGAGGGGAATCCGTCGGTATCTCCACCCGACAAACTAAAATAATCAGGTCCCGCAGGATTATCTGATCTATTTTTTTCATAAAAAAACCATCCCCAGAGGGGAATCCGTCGGTATCTCCACCCGACAACTGAGGTTTCAAAGACCTCATACTTACCTTCTTACTTTTCCTGGTCTTTCTTTGAACACTGTTGTTCAATTCAGGAGGTAAACACCTTATCCTCCTGGATCTTCTAAGACCATTTTCTACCTCAGTTGTGCTACAGATTCCAGTTATAGGGGGATGAAACGGCTAACTTCTTGTTCAGCATCAGATTCTATTCCTGCATCTTCAGCGTCGGCAATCCTTTTGCGCCACGAAATTTTCAACGGTGTGCTAACAGCAATACGAAGAGAAGTGGATTCGGAAAATTTTTAATAGAGCTTTGAAAAAAGCTTAGCTACTAAAGGATCTCCTAACCGGACTGATTACAATAGACTGGTAACCCAGAAACTATCTAAGATGCGACGAAAGAAATCTTCCGAAGAGGCAAAAAGTTGCAGAGACAGATAACTGGCGGGAGACCACACAACGTGCGACCGTCCCGTTTGGAAATCCAACTTTGGCTCTTAACCGTCTGTTACTACTTATATAGCCACTGCTACCGTATCACGTGACTGACGCTATAGTTGCAAAGAATATAAAGTTTGAAGAACGCCAACTCTCATAGAGATAACGTAAAACAGGCGACAACAGTGCTACCACATCCTACGAGGTAATATGCACAGCGGGAAAGTTAATATTCAGGAGCAAAACACGTTAGGGAAACTACGGCAGAGAAGCTTTTCTTTGATCCACGATGGTTTCCTCCGATCTGATGAGTATTTGCTTAGAGCAGTTGTTTTTCGTTGTTGTTGCTGTTTTCTGATATCCCTTATTTTGGTGAGAAGTATATGCAATAACATTAGTATCACTATTTAAATTAAATTTCAGCAAATATTACAGTTAGGTCTAAGGATCAGTTCAAAATGCATACATTCTCTAATATTTGGTATTACTGAAGGCCAAGTTCAAGCGTCAGGGAAAACGGCTGACCCAGGCCAACGTTGACGCGCTGAAGGATCTTGCCAAATTGGCGAAGTCGGGATTTGACTGAATGGAGCATGTCGTTCCGACGTCGGAGAAACAGTGCGGATACGAAGGAGACAGAAGGACGCAATAGATCGAGATTTTGAAGGTGCGTTGCTTTTTTGGTTGGGTTCCTCTCCCTCTGTTTTTGAACATGGGTGTTTGTTTTATGTGGGGTTTTTTGCTAACATACTACTTCCTTTTTCAGATTGTGGTAAGTATGGCACCTAATTACCAAGGCACCGATCTGCGTGTTGAACGTTTACGGTCTCCGCACCGTCGAAAAGCAGAAGTGGCTCGCGGGCTACTTCAGGGAGTCGGGTGTTGATTTTTTACTGGTGCAGGAAACACACCATAAGAAGCCCTAGCAGGTTTTTGCGTTCCGTAGGAACACCGGGCTGAATTGTAGGTATTCTCTTGGAGCGAATGGTTTCACCGGGGTGGCCATTGTCTACAAGCCGCAGTACGAGGGTAGCATCACGCAGATGCAGACTGATGGGGACGGTCGCGTGGTGGCTATTTCGGTTAATAGTGGATTGATGTCCATTAAGATGGTGTGTGTATATGTTCCGGTGAAGGGTCCTCTCCGGAGTGGTTTTTATGACCAGCTACCGTTCTTCCTTAGGGGAAGCGAAGATTTTCTGGTCGTCGGTGGGGATTTCAACTCGGTTGTGGATAACCCTATCGATCGGTTGAGTACTCACAGGTACAGGTGGTCAGAGCCGTACAGAAGGGGTCTTACGGATCTCATTAAGAACCAGCAACTTAAGGACGTGTGGAGGCAGCTGTTCCCGCAGGAGCCGGGGTTCACTTAGCACAGGAATCATTGGCTTCTAGGATCGACATGCTGTTGGTCTCAAAGATGGACTGGGTTATGGGAGCCGAGGTTTTTAACCCTAACTCACAGCCGTTGTTTGTCTCTGATCACAGCGTTGTCGTGATGGACGTCTGTGTGCCGGAGCCGAGGGAGAGGAAAGCGACACCGTGGCGCCTAAACGTGTCAATGTTAGACGACGTTGAAGCGCTGTCGCGTGTCCGTTCGATCTTGGAGGCCGGTGCAGAAACGGCAACCGATGACAAGATCGGTGGTTGGGAGAGGACGAAGGACGAGGTCCGGAGCACCTTGGTTGCTCGGGGTAAGGAGTTGGGGAGAGCTAAGCGGGGGACTCAGGTTTTTCTGATGAACTTCCTGAACGCGGCTCTGAAGGGTAATGAAGACGGGTGTAACCTTGGAATCATTACCCAGATAAGGCAAGAGATTTCCGATTTTTATAGAGGCATCGGCTCTGAAGTTCAACTTCACGGTGCTATTAGGAGTTTTGAGCATTAGCGGGATATTAATCACACTTACCGGAAGCTCGAGGCGGAGCGGAAGAGGGAGAACCTGGAAGTTCTTGATATTGATGGTACCGAGGTGAGGGACAATAAACAGATCCTGCAGGAAGCTGCTAGGTATTACGGCGATCTCTTTTCCAGCGAGGAAATTGATCCTACCGTCATGGATATGTGGTTGGAGGGTACGCCGAGGATCATTTCTGTCGCAATTTTTCAAAACACACTGTAGCAATTGCTTCGTTCTTACGCATATCATTCCCTGATTTGAAATAGAAAACATGCAAATGCCTTTCTTTCTTCAAGAAAAGCGTTAAAGTACTGTGCGTTAAAGTAAATCTCAAGTGTTACAGTACAAAACCGTTAAGTACATGTTACACGGCACCATAAAATGAAAATTTCGCTGCGCCTATTGCAGTCTTGCTTTGCAGTTCATTCAAATTGGATTCCAAAAAAAAAAAAAAAAAAAAAAGAAGAACCCTTGAAGAAGTGAGTTCTCGCGCATTGCACATCAAATTTTCATACTCCAAAAAAAAAACAAGAAATTGTCTATCTAATGTGAAAATGTGAGACAAAAATGTTGAGGTATTTTCTGCAGCATACCGAGCCGCGGGTGGCTTAGTGGTCAAAGTTCTGGACTGCCACCGAGAAGACCTCGGTTTCGATCCCAGGCAGGTACGAACGCTCAAACAACTAAATATCCACCGTGCGTCGGATAAGCACGTTAAGCCGTCGGACTCCTTGTACTGCCCCCCCCGTAATAAATAAGGACCTCTTCTTCCTTCCCTTTTCTACCTCGCTTCCGTGTCACTTTCCTATCGGGCACTCTAGCCCAAATCTCCTAGCTTCATATTTCTAAGGGTTGTTTAAGACCTGGAATCAGACACTCCCTTCCCAAAATCCTCTACATATGATCTGAAGCATACCGCTACAAAATAGAACGATTTCCTGGCAAGAACGTTCCCCATCCTGTTGTATGCTTCCGCCAGCAAAATGGCCACCGGAACGAGGCCATCGTTTCAGCGGAAATGAGACGTCCTGCCGTCTGTCGGCGTAAGAAGAACAAATATGGGCCGAAATCCCAGAAGTAACTGGGAATTCTTTCAACGTCTTTAATGCAAAAGTTTCATATATACACAGTCGAGTCACATTATTGTGACCAGCAGCTAATATCCAGAGTAACTGCCGTGTGCAGAGCGGACAGCAGCTAGACGGGCTGGGAGTGACTCAATAAGGTGCTGGAAGGTGTTCACTGGTATGTGGAGCCATGCTGACTGCAGTGCGTCTGACAGCTGCTGGAGGGTGCATGGCGGAGGATCCATAGAGCGATAAACACGATCGAAGGGGTCCCACAGATTCTCAATTGGGTTTAAGTCTGGGGAATTACGGGGCCGGGGAAGTACTTTGTAGTCTTCATCGTACTCATCCAACCACTCTCGGAAATTTCTAGCTGTGTAAAAAGTCGTAATCCCAACCGCCCAGGAAAAATTATCATGTATGGGTGTACATGGTCTTTAAGAATGGATTCATAACGAATTTCGTACATAGTGCTTTCCACGGGTATGAGTGGACCCAGAGAATGCTACGAAAACATTCCTCAGACCATAACGCTGCCCCCACCAGCTTGTGTTCTACCAGCAATGGATGGAGAGTGTTTGTTCTCCGATGTTTCTGATCTTATATGCCAACGTTTATCCGTTCAATGATGCAGAAAACGTGACTCATCGGGGAAGGCCATCCTTTGCCCATCAGCGGAGGTCCAATTCCGATACTGCCGTGCAAATGTAAGCCTTTGCTGCCGATGCACCTTCGTCAGCATAGGTTTAGTGATCATCGGCCTTCAGAGGTGCCCCATACGCAGCAGGGATCCCTGAACTGTCGTTTTACACACACTTTCGGTCGCCCCCTGGTTCATTCAGCCAGTGAACTGCTCCACTGAAAGCTTGTCGATCGGCTTTCACGCACCATCGCAGCCGATATTCACCTCTAACATCATTGGAACGTGGGGCTCCGCAGTTTCCTCGTTGCTTATTCGCAATGATGCCATTTCTCCAATCACAATACACTTTAACCACAGCAGCACGCAAACAGTTCACAAACTGCGCTGTTTCAGAAATACTGCCACCCTTGGCTCGAAAGCCGATAATCATCCTTTTTTGAAAATCCGATAAAACGCTCCTTTTATCTATGAAAGCAACGAGTGATATGCTTTTAGATCAGATGATATGTAGAGGAATTTAGGAAGGGAGTGTTTGACCATAGGTCTTAAACAACCCTTAGAAATAGGAAGCTTGTAGATTTGGGCTAAAGCGCCCGATAGGAAAGTGACACGGAAGTGAGGTAGAAAGGGCGTAGCAAGATAATTTTAAATGTTTTGTCAAAAGTGATGCTTTCAGATCAGATCAGATGCTATATAGAGGATTTTAGGAAGGGAGTGTCTGACCCCAGGTCTTAAACAACCCTTAGAAATAGGAAGCTAGGAGTTTTGGACTAGAGTGCCCGCTAGGAAAGTGACACGGAAGCGAGGTAGAAAGCAGGAGGAAGACGCCCTTATTTATTACCAAGAGGCCAGTACCCGGGGTCAGACGCTTAACGTGCCCATCCGACGCACGGCGGATATTTAGTGGATCGAACCTGAGGTCCTTTCCGTAGCAGTCACGAACGTTGCGTACTAGGCTACCCGCGGCCCGTGATGCTTTCAGAATGCCAACATCGCATCTTATATACCCTCCAAGCCAGCTGACGACACGTCCCTTCATTCATTGGTTACGCGCTGTGTATGTCAAAAGTAGGAGGTGGTCACAATAATGTGACTCGACTGTGTATATTAAAAATGTCTCAGGTTATGGGAAAGGCACTCTGATATATGAATTTAGAAAGTGAAGGGCAAAAGTATTAGACACTTTAAGTATTTTTTATTAATTAATAAATCTATGGAAGACGCATTGGGACGACTTTCGCTGATGATAAAAAATGAAGGGAAAGGTCAATAAAAATTCTGAAACCAGGGAACTCCTTATTTATCATATATCTTGCGTTAGCCACAAACAGTGTTCCAAAATGTGCAAAATCGCCCGAGCAATTTGTGAAATATGCTTGACCGTTGGTTAATAAGAGAAGGCAGCAATACAAGATGGCGGGTCTCGTAGAGCCTTCAGGAATTACATTGCATAGACTCAGGTAAATAAATTAAAAACTTAACAAATTTTTTTCCAAAAAGAATTCGCGAAAGATCTGTAATGTAATTAGAGCATTAACATTTAAAAAATCATTAAATGGTATCACAAAGTGAACAGTGATGATTTCCATTAGATACTGTGAAATCCCAGAGTGTTGATATTCTACGAAGCTGTTAATTATGCGAGGGGGGGGGATCGTCACAATACATTACTGTGCCACCATCCGACAATTTTTTATTATTATTATTTTCTGTCTGTTTTTTACAAAATAGCACTGAGTCTCGCGTTCCATCTTCTCCTTTCTACGTTCAATATCTTTCATAGAATGAAATGAAATTTGTTCATATTGTATTTTTGTTATTTGTTTTTTGTTTGGAGGTTTAACGACCATCGTGAGGCTCTCAGTGGGATATAAGTGGTCACCCGTCCCTAATATAGGGCCACTGGTTCCATTGAAGGGATAGAGTCAGCGCCGTATGACAAACACAACATCCATGCCTCACCAGGATTCGAACCCGGCCCATCTCGGACGAGAAGCCATCGCTTAGACCACTGTGGCGCTGGAGCGGCCATATTGAAATTCAATGACCGTGTACAATTTTAATGTGCTGTTGCAAGTCGACCAAACAATTTCCACTGTGGTCTTTGTAATCAGAGGATTACAAAGACCACAGTGGAAATTGTCTGATGTTCCAGGTATTTCTTTAGGTTGACGATGAAACTTTTTCGCGTGCCTCGATAAATTACTTTCATTAGTTTTCCCGGAAAACTCACGCATAGAATAGCACCAGAAACAGTTGTGGCGTTCGATAATAGTTCAAGTTTTTTCAAACTATTTATCTTCTGCGCACGAGAGTAGATGCCTACGGAACAGAAAGCAATATAAACAACAGCTGCGTTCGAGAATGGAACTCGGGCTGCCGCCTTCATGAGTGCAATATGTTTACAACCCCGAAACTGAAGCTCCCGAGATTATCAAACGTTCGAGTTCGTGAGTATGCGCAGTAAGACTCCCACAGGGAATCATTCCTGTCTAGAGACACTGGTCTCGTTTCAAAAGACACCACGTTTCTCATGGAAGTAGGAAATATTATGGAGGTATTGTTCCGCCTCCATGACGTTTCTAGAGGGGCTGGTACTAACGATGGCATTGTCGATAGTATCGATAGTTTTGTCCATTAGTACATCGAGAATTTTACGTTTTTCAATGCTGTAAGTGAAAATCACGATGATCTACAGTATTCAGCTTCTAAAACGCTCATTTTTACCTCATTTATACTGGTGTCGAAAACATTGAGCCCAGCCATATTGATGCATGATGACAATGCGAAACTAAAGTTAACTGTAATCAAAAGAGTAAACGGTGAGATTATGCGGTTTTTGAACTCTCTTGCACGTTTCAGTCGGAAAAAGACGATGTCAAAAGCATTGTTCTTGTTTGGACTGGAAGTTTAAAGGTACGTCACATGCTGAAACAGTTATTTGTTGAGAGTAAGTAATCAATAATAACGGGTAATCGTAAACTATCTTTTGTGCAACTTTATTTTTCTTTTGGTAAGGATAAGGTCTACGCAAAATGTAGCCTTTGCGGAAAGAATTACAAAATGTCGGGCAATATGTCGAACCTTAGGCATAAATTAAAACCATAGCACCCAGCTGCTGTCGGTTTAAAAGATCCCATAGAAGGAAAAAAAAATGCGTGGAAATCTGCAGAATTTTCTTTTTTAGCTTTTGTGAACAGAAACAAAAAAATCATCCAGTTCAAACAGAAAATGATAATTAAAGAGCCACGAATTAGCTCGTTCTTTAGGCAAAATATTTTTTTCGTGACTTTTGCTCACTCATTTCGCGAGGAAACTTTCAAAACGTAGATTCCCCATACCGGTGGTGCAGTTGTCTAAGCACTGGCTTCTGATCGTTCGTCCGAGATGGGCCGAATTCGAATCCCGTGAGGAAAAGATGTTGTGGTTGTGTTTGTCTTGCAGCACTGTGCTCTCCCTTCCCCGAAACCAGTGGCCCTAAATCAGGGGTGGGCAAATGCTTACAGCCCATCGAGTTATTCACTGTGGTCGTTAAACCCCAAACCCAAATAAAAAAGACTAGTTTCAAAGTTTATCGGAGCTTAGATGTTTGACAATGTGGAAATGTAACAAAAATTCTTGTCAGAGATAATTTTTCATCCTGGAAAACAAATTTCCTCTGGAGAAACTTTGTCTTCTAAAACCAACACTTGGAGAACCAAGACTTGGCATCCGAAAGAGGGGGACGCCATTGTGCGCGAGCACGGCGACCCCTTTCCCGGCACGAAATTTTGTTGCCCAGCAACACCTACACACTCGCTTCGCCGAACTACATATAAAATGTGAGTTCGGTTCCACCGGTGTTTCACTCACACCCCGATGCACCTACCACGGTTCCACAGTCAGCACATCCAGACCCCCGAATCACACTGGCCTGCCGAAGAACTCGAACAGGCCCCAATTCACTTTGCAGACAGGGACACCAAGAATGACGAAACACTCCAGTAAGAGAAGTCTCTCCTTCACGTGTGCCCTGTGATGGCGTCCCAACCGAGACACAATTGAATCATCCTGAAATCGTCGTTGTTCCAATTATTTTATTAAATTTTTGTTTTAGGAAATATGCTGAAAGAATTTTTTTTTTTTTTTTGCTGTTTATGTTTTTCTCTTGAGTTTTTCTTCAACTGATCGCTTTTATTTTGGCTTTTTATCTACACTTCGAATGACTTTAAGTATTTCTTCTTGTGCATTTGTATTTATACAAAAGAGATGATAATTAACACAGCAATCGGCTATAGCTGAATTGATTGTAATTATTGTTCCACACGTAATGTCATTTATATTAGAAAACTTGAAAATTTCATCGCCCTGGGGAAAGAATCGAACTTGCATCTCACAATTACAACCCATTTTCGATTTTTTGATCCAGGACGATAAAATGTTCAAGTTTTCTGATGTGATTGATATTACGTGAAGAACCGTACCAACAATTAATTTAGCGATGTCTGATTGATATCATGACGTATTTATCACGTATTATGATAAGAATATTTCTTTCACACTGTATAAACAAAGGAGCCTTTAAGATGTTTTAACAGAATGTAACGTTAAAACATCTAAAATATAACAGAATGCAACATCAGAATGTAATTATTAGGGTGCACGTCAAGTAATTTTGCTTCCTATACTTCAATGGAAAAACTTCTGTGCACATTTTCTTCACAATTAATGTGTTCCCAAGGATGAAATTTTGGACATCGATTAAAATAGCTTCGTTTTATAACTTGGAATACTTAATATTTTCTAAAACATAACCATAATTATGCAATTCAACATTTGTTTGGTTACTGACGTCATCAAAGTACAGGTCGCGCCATCTTTTTTATGGTTTCAACACCACACAAAAAATTTTGTTGATTTTTAATACAATTATGGTTATGTTGTAGAGAATATTAAGTATTCCAAGTCATAATATGAAGTTTTTTTTAATCGATGTTAAAATTTTCATCCTAGGGAACGCATTAATTGTGAAGGAAATGTATGCAAAAGTTTTTCCCTTGGAAGCATAGGAAGCAAAATTACTTGACGTCCACCTTCAGGACACAAGAAAAATATTGCAAACGTTGAGGTCGAACTTGCATCTTTTACTGGCTAAAATGTTACCAGATTTTTCTGACCTGGACGGAAGAACTTGGTCTAGGAGTTACAATTTGTGGTTTACTCATAAAATGACATTAGAACGAAAATTTTAAAAAGTATCGAATAACTACAACAATAAAGAAAATTCTGCTGCCCGAACTTTAAGAAAATCTGGCTAAAATGTAACCAGATTTTTCTGATCTGGACTGCAGAACTTGGTCTAGGAGTTACAATTTGTGGTTTACTCATAAAATGACATTAGAACGAAAATTTTAAAAAGTATCGAATAACTACAACAATAAAGAAAATTCTGCTGCCCGAACTTTAAGAAAATCTGGCTAAAATGTAACCAGATTTTTCTGATCTGGACGGCAGAACTTGGTCTAGGAGTTACAATTTGTGGTTTACTCATAAAATGACATTAGAACGAAAATTTTAAAAAGTATCGAATAACTACAACAATAAAGAAAATTCTGCTGCCCGAACTTTAAGAAAATCTGGCTAAAATGTAACCAGATTTTTCTGATCTGGACGGCAGAACTTGGTCTAGGAGTTACAATTTGTGGTTTACTCATAAAATGACATTAGAACGAAAATTTTAAAAAGTATCGAATAACTACAACAATAAAGAAAATTCTGCTGCCCGAACTTTAAGAAAATCTGGCTAAAATGTAACCAGATTTTTCTGATCTGGACTGCAGAACTTGGTCTAGGAGTTACAATTTGTGGTTTACTCATAAAATGACATTAAAACGAAAATTTTAAAAAGTATCGAATAACTACAACAATAAAGAAAATTCTGCTGCCCGAACTTTAAGAAAATCTGGCTAAAATGTAGCCAGATTTTTCTGATCTGGACTGCAGAACTTGGTCTAGGAGTTACAATTTGTGGTTTACTCATAAAATGACATTAGAACGAAAATTTTAAAAAGTATCGAATAACTACAACAATAAAGAAAATTCTGCTGCCCGAACTTTAAGAAAATCTGGCTAAAATGTAACCAGATTTTTCTGATCTGGACTGCAGAGCTTGGTCTAGGAGTTACAATTTGTGGTTTACTCATAAAATGACATTAGAACGAAAATTTTAAAAAGTATCGAATAACTACAACAATAAAGAAAATTCTGCTGCCCGAACTTTAAGAAAATCTGGCTAAAATGTAACCAGATTTTTCTGATCTGGACTGCAGAACTTGGTCTAGGAGTTACAATTTGTGGTTTACTCATAAAATGACATTAGAACGAAAATTTTAAAAAGTATCGAATAACTACAACAATAAAGAAAATTCTGCTGCCCGAACTTTAAGAAAATCTGGCTAAAATGTAACCAGATTTTTCTGATCTGGACTGCAGAACTTGGTCTAGGAGTTACAATTTGTGGTTTACTCATAAAATGACATTAGAACGAAAATTTTAAAAAGTATCGAATAACTACAACAATAAAGAAAATTCTGCTGCCCGAACTTTAAGAAAATCTGGCTAAAATGTAACCAGATTTTCTGATCTGGACTGCAGAACTTGGTCTAGGAGTTACAATTTGTGGTTTACTCATAAAATGACATTAGAACGAAAATTTTAAAAAGTATCGAATAACTACAACAATAAAGAAAATCTGGCTAAAATGTAACCAGATTTTTCTGATCTGGACGGCAGAACTTGGTCTAGGAGTTACAATTTGTGGTTTACTCATAAAATTACATTAGAACGAAAATTTAAAAAAGTATCGAATAACTACAACAATAAAGAAAATTCTGCTGCCCGAACTTTAAGAAAATCTGGCTAAAATGTAAGCAGATTTTTCTGATCTGGACGACAGAACTTGGTCTAGCAGTTACAATTTGTGGTTTACTCATAAAATTACATTAGAACGAAAATTTTAAAAAGTATCGAATAACTACAACAATAAAGAAAATCTGGCTAAAATGTAACCAGATTTTTCTGATCTGGACGGCAGAACTTGGTCTAGGAGTTACAATTTGTGGTTTACTCATAAAATTACATTAGAACGAAAATTTTAAAAAGTATCGAATAACTACAACAATAAAGAAAATTCTGCTGCCCGAACTTTAAGAAAATCTGGCTAAAATGTAACCAGATTTTTCTGATCTGGACTGCAGAACTTGGTCTAGGAGTTACAATTTGTGGTTTACTCATAAAATGACATTAGAACGAAAATTTAAAAAAGTATCGAATAACTACAACAATAAAGAAAATTCTGCTGCCCGAACTTTAAGAAAATCTGGCTAAAATGTAACCAGATTTTTCTGATCTGGACTGCAGAACTTGGTCTAGGAGTTACAATTTGTGGTTTACTCATAAAATGACATTAGAACGAAAATTTTAAAAAGTATCGAATAACTACAACAATAAAGAAAATTCTGCTGCCCGAACTTTAAGAAAATCTGGCTAAAATGTAACCAGATTTTTCTGATCTGGACTGCAGAACTTGGTCTAGGAGTTACAATTTGTGGTTTACTCATAAAATGACATTAGAACGAAAATTTTAAAAAGTATCGAATAACTACAACAATAAAGAAAATTCTGCTGCCCGAACTTTAAGAAAATCTGGCTAAAATGTAACCAGATTTTTCTGATCTGGACTGCAGAACTTGGTCTAGGAGTTACAATTTGTGGTTTACTCATAAAATGACATTAAAACGAAAATTTTAAAAAGTATCGAATAACTACAACAATAAAGAAAATTCTGCTGCCCGAACTTTAAGAAAATCTGGCTAAAATGTAGCCAGATTTTTCTGATCTGGACTGCAGAACTTGGTCTAGGAGTTACAATTTGTGGTTTACTCATAAAATGACATTAGAACGAAAATTTTAAAAAGTATCGAATAACTACAACAATAAAGAAAATTCTGCTGCCCGAACTTTAAGAAAAATCTGGCTAAAATGTAACCAGATTTTTCTGATCTGGACTGCAGAGCTTGGTCTAGGAGTTACAATTTGTGGTTTACTCATAAAATGACATTAGAACGAAAATTTTAAAAAGTATCGAATAACTACAACAATAAAGAAAATTCTGCTGCCCGAACTTTAAGAAAATCTGGCTAAAATGTAACCAGATTTTTCTGATCTGGACTGCAGAACTTGGTCTAGGAGTTACAATTTGTGGTTTACTCATAAAATGACATTAGAACGAAAATTTTAAAAAGTATCGAATAACTACAACAATAAAGAAAATTCTGCTGCCCGAACTTTAAGAAAATCTGGCTAAAATGTAACCAGATTTTTCTGATCTGGACTGCAGAACTTGGTCTAGGAGTTACAATTTGTGGTTTACTCATAAAATGACATTAGAACGAAAATTTTAAAAAGTATCGAATAACTACAACAATAAAGAAAATTCTGCTGCCCGAACTTTAAGAAAATCTGGCTAAAATGTAACCAGATTTTCTGATCTGGACTGCAGAACTTGGTCTAGGAGTTACAATTTGTGGTTTACTCATAAAATGACATTAGAACGAAAATTTTAAAAAGTATCGAATAACTACAACAATAAAGAAAATCTGGCTAAAATGTAACCAGATTTTTCTGATCTGGACGGCAGAACTTGGTCTAGGAGTTACAATTTGTGGTTTACTCATAAAATTACATTAGAACGAAAATTTAAAAAAGTATCGAATAACTACAACAATAAAGAAAATTCTGCTGCCCGAACTTTAAGAAAATCTGGCTAAAATGTAAGCAGATTTTTCTGATCTGGACGACAGAACTTGGTCTAGGAGTTACAATTTGTGGTTTACTCATAAAATTACATTAGAACGAAAATTTTAAAAAGTATCGAATAACTACAACAATAAAGAAAATCTGGCTAAAATGTAACCAGATTTTTCTGATCTGGACGGCAGAACTTGGTCTAGGAGTTACAATTTGTGGTTTACTCATAAAATGACATTAGAACGAAAATTTTAAAAAGTATCGAATAACTACAACAATAAAGAAAATTCTGCTGCCCGAACTTTAAGAAAATCTGGCTAAAATGTAACCAGATTTTTCTGATCTGGACTGCAGAACTTGGTCTAGGAGTTACAATTTGTGGTTTACTCATAAAATGACATTAGAACGGAAATTTTAAAAAGTATCGAATAACTACAACAATAAAGAAAATTCTGCTGCCCGAACTTTAGGAAAATCTGGCTAAAATGTAACCAGATTTTTCTGATCTGGACTGCAGAACTTGGTCTAGGAGTTACAATTTGTGGTTTACTCATAAAATGACATTAGAACGAAAATTTTAAAAAGTATCGAATAACCACAACAATAAAGAAAATTCTGCTGCGCAAACTCAGGATACTTTTACGGATAATGAAGCCGAGCAAAATTCAAAAACGGATTTTACGTTACAATTCGAATTTTGCGATTTCGAAAAAGGTACCAGTATCCAATATCGTTTCATCGGTTGAGGAGTCACTTATAAAAACGGATCTAAATACTGATCAAAAAGTAACAATTAGACATTGTGTCAGCCAGATAATAACGTCAAAGTCCTTTCTACCATTTAAACCCAATCTCAACAAAGAAGAACATAATGCTCTAAAAGAATTGCAGTCAAATCACGATATTATCAGATACAGGAGAACAAGTTGTTATTCTGAACAAAAAACATTAAGAGGCGGAACTCGAAAAACTTATTTCCGAAGGACCTTATACAGAAAAAAAAAATGATCCAGCGGAGAAACAATTAAAAGAAATTCGGAAATTGTTATCAAGTTGCGTAACTCTTGACCAAAGCTCAAAATGTCATCTACAGCTCTCATATGTCCGTTGTCCGCGTTTTTACGCACTTCCGAAGATACATAAGATTGGTATCCCTTTCCGTCCTATAATCAGAAATATCAGCTCAGCTACATATAAGTTGGCCAAGTTTCTGTCTTCAAAACTATTCACCTTAATGACTTCTTCGAACAAAACATCTGTAAAAAATTTCCTTGAGTTTGTCAATCGACTGAAACGACATCCATATAAGTGTCAGTTCATGTTATCCTTCGACGTGAAATCCATATTCACAAATATCCCACTCAATGGAGCCCTCGAATCATTGAAAGCTAGTCTCACTGAACATCATTTCAGCCACCGAAATTAGAAGATAATTGAGACAAATGGAAATCTGTACCAAACAAAGCAGTTTCCTTTTTCGTGGAGGATTTTTCCAACAGACGGAAGGTCTTGCAATGGGTGGTAGCCCATTGTTTATGCGAAAGTCTGTATGCGTCACTTTGAGGACAAACTCTTTCAGCTTGTTACATTTGACCTGTGGATTCGATATGTAGATAATACTTTTGTTCTCTGGAACGGCATGAATTCGGAAATAGCTAAATTAGTTGAACTTATCAATTCGGTTGATCCTCATATACAGTTTGCATATGAGACTGAAAATAATGGCTGCTTAATATTCCTTGACGTCTTTTGTGTCACGCTTTAAAGGATCCTTTAGAACAACAGTTTATGGAAAACCATTTGCTGTTTCCTTACCCCCCACATGCAAAATCAAATCACCCGTGGAAACAAAAAATCTCTGCCTTCTACACATACGTATATCGTGCAATACATATCTGCTCACTGAGGATTCCTTGTTGAAAGAGCTTGATTTTCTTAAACGAATTGCTGTACTCAGAGGACATACCTATTCCATTATAGACAAGGCTGTCCAAAAATATAGGAAACGGAAGCCTGCCTGCTCGCTTACGCCAACACACAACCCAATACGACTGAATTGGGCGGTTTTTCCATTTATTCCACAACAAAGAACGCGCCGATAGGTGGCGCTCCCGTTGTTTCGCCGGCGAGGCTGGTAACTGCGTTATGTCACCGCCCAGGGGCGGATTTCCGGCTAGGCGCACTAGGGCCTCGCTATTTCAGGGGCCCCGAAAACATATAATTGAATTTTCAGTTTTGGTTTTCACGGACTGAAGCAAAACAATCCTTAAAGCGACTACTTTGTAGTGTCAATTAATATTTTACTTTCTCGTATTAATAACAACATATTTTTTTCTTGCTGTTGCTGATATTCCGAATTTTCGAGTTCTTATCGATGTACTTATTTTGAAAGGAACGGTTAAAATAATTTTGAGTTTCTTTTAGTGGTTGGTAAAGAAGGCATTCACGCTTCCCACACTTTTTATTGTTTAAGGCGAATTCTTAACTTACCTGCTGTGCTATAAAATTGCTTTCATGGTACTTCCAGCCAAGGGAACACACACATCTGTGTTGGAACCTTCCCACCTTCTTTCCAAGTTGCGATGAGGAGTACTTGTAAAAAATTTCCTGGTGATCGGATGTGTTTGCTGTTAATAGTTTTTCCCCTTCGTGGTAGGATAATCAATGAAGAAAGAAATATTCTTCACAGGATAACTCTTCTTAGGACAATCAAGTTCTTTCTCGGCCCTTTTCCCACTAAACCATCTTAAACGAAAAGAGTTATTAATACTTAGGCTGGAAAAATAAAGAAATTTGAGAATATAACACTAACTTATTTAATAGTGTTAAACGTAATTTATATGGTATTGCAACAACAATTTCTCATATTTTTTGCTCTGCTCCCTTGGTTTAATACTGATAATTATCAAGTAATCTCCCCTTTTCTATTCCTTAAATCGACTTAAAACTAGCTTTAGAAAAAGCAATAAAAAGTTTCAATGATACTCTTACTCAAAAACTTTTCCTACTTTTCCATTTTCAAACCGAATCTTTTGCATTTTATTTGTATGCTTCTGCATCTGATAACTGCACTGTAGGTATAAAAGGGGTGCTGGTATTTAAAGTGCCAAATCTAGCATCCATTGATTCCCTATTAGCCTCAAAATTATGCTTATGATAACTGCAGTGCATGAAGTATATGTGATATTAAAAGTGACAAACTTGATATCCACTGATTTCCTATTAGCCGCAAAAATAATTTTTGAAATATCTCTGAAATCAAAAAGTTCGATGTGCGTGGACAGACAAAATTATTACACTAGCACTCTTTCTTACAGGACGTTATAACAATAAAAAGCGATGGCATTTGAAAGAAGTGTAAAAAACCTTTTTCTTGACTCTCCCCTTTTTCTGTTAATCTAACGGATGACAGAGGATACTTTAGATCAGTGACAGAGGATACTTTAGATCTTTTGGGGCCCTAGGCGGTAAAAGGTTCAGGGGGCCCCTGAACCTTTTACCGCCTAGGGCCCCAAAAGATCTAAAGTATCCTCTGTCACTGCCGTATGCTCCGTGCGTGCAGTCCGTTCGCTTACTTGTATTTAGACATTCTTTGATTGTGTTGCTCCTGATTCTGTAAGTGCTGCTCCGTGTTCCTCCTGTTGTTCTTTCTTGGTGCGTTTTTACCATGTGCTATTAGAAGCGCTCTTTCCAAGAAGTTTCCCAGCATGAGGAAACTTGTGTTTTGTGGTGAACGAAATTCAGTGAATGGATCCTGCTAATCAATCCAACCTGTAAAACATGTTCGGAAAGTCATTGAATGACTCTCAGAGTCAATAGGTCTCATCGTTATGGACAATTCAGGTGTCTCAGAAATCATGTTTCAGGGAAATCTGAGCAGTCTTCCCGTGTACTTAAGACACGCGGCGCATGCATCCTTGGTATCTTTAAACGTGATACTAAGCGCTTCAGGGTCGAAATCTGCCCTGAGAATGACATATCTGCGAGCACATTTCTGCAGCTTATATACAAATATGTACAACCACGAACTACTGTCATGACAGATCAGGGGGCTGCGTATCATAACCTAAGCTGCGGATACGAACATCTCACAAATAACCACTCACTGAACTTAGTGGATCGTAGTACAGGACCCAAGGTGTTGAGAGCATCGACCTCAAACGAAAACTTAGGTATGTTACTCGCAAACTTCATTTGGCAGACCATGTTCTGGAATATTTATTCCGACGGAATTGTCGTCTTTCGTCAGAGCATTGCTTTGAAGTCATGATTCGGATCGTGAAACAGTTATTTCCTGGACGTGATTAATTTATTCAATTATATGCTAGAAAGATAGGTTTCAATTCTGCACGAATCACGTTTCTACCGTCCCTGTAAACGTTTCAGAATACGAACAAAATCAACCTTCACGAAAAGCCCTTTGAAGGCTGTGTTCATAAGAAAACTTGGAGGGACATCCTCTCTAACATGCGGAAAGAGAGAGAAAGGTGGCAGATGCTTCATATTTCAATGACCAATCGTGCTAAGTTGGCCAATGCTCTCTTGGTGTCAAATTGTGCTTTTGCCGGAGAGCTTGAGTCGCCCCCTCGGAGTCCTTTGAGGTTATTGGAGAGGGAGATTTTTGCCTTCATCTGGGCTGGTAAGGCCGTTGAGGCGATAGCCAGAGCCGCCCTTTTTTGTCCTAGGGAGGAAGGTGGTTTAGAGGTTAAATACCTTTCCTCGTGGTTCAGCGCACTCCAGTTTCGTAGTACAAAAGGGGCTCTTAACTCCTCTCATCCGTGTAAGAACTTTGTGTCTTTTTTGACTGGATTATCCGCGGACAAGTTCTTGCCTGGCTATCGTTTTTTCGGGCCCCGCAGGGAAACTACCCATAAGTGTTACAAGCTTGGTGGGCACCTTCAGGCCCTTGCGGAGGCCAACCGGAAAGGGAATAACTTGAAGCAGATGTACTTTCATATCCTTCCTAGACCCAGGGAGAAGATCATTGAGTTCAATGTTGTTAACTTCGATAAGAGGGAGGCGTGGATGTGTGTCCATGCTGCTGGGGTTGATTGCAAAAAACGGGACTTTAAGTTACGTTTGGCGCATGATGTTCTTCCTACGAGGAAACGGCAGTGCAGGCGGGGTGGTTCTGTCACTGACAGGTGTCTTTCCTGTAATCTTATCGAAGATAGGCACCACTTGTTTTTTAGTTGCCCTATGGCTGTGCAGGATTGGCTGTTGGTCTGGGATTGGGCCGGCCGCCCTCAGCAGTTTATGTCTCAGCATGTTTTCTACCAGTATCCCGGTCCCAAAGCGGGAAGGGATGTCTGGAGGCTCATCATTACGGAGACGACGCACAAAATCTGGAGAGAGAGGAATCATCATTACGGAGACGACGTACAAAATCTGGAGAGAGAGGAACAGAGTTCTTTATTGTAATCACGGTAATGTGGGATTCAGCCCTATGAAAGTTGCCTGGCAGGTCAAGTGCGAGATCCGGAACAGGGTTGAACTTGACGCCCACTCCCTTTCGGACCGTGCCTTCAGGTATCGGTGGGTCTTCTGGCCTCGGATTGTTACCGGTACTAGGGAAGAGTACTTCTTCCACTGGAGAACTTAACCCCCTCCCACCCTCCGTGTTTCGGCTTGCAATCCTGCATTACCGGATCCTTTTGAATTTCTTGTTGATGTTTTGTTTCGTTGATACATGGTTTGTGTGTTCTACTAACTTCTCGGATCGAGCGTGAGGGGTTCCGGAGACGCCGCTTTCCGGACCCCCGATCGGTCGATTCGGTGCTTTTTGTATCGTTTCAGCCACTTCTGCTTTGCGGTTTGGATCGAGTTTCGGTTTCCGGACCCCCGGTTTCCGCGTTCGGTGTGCTGTGCTTCGGGGGTGTTGCTTGCGAGAGTGTTTTATTTTTTTGTGTGTGTATGCGTGTTTTTTTTTTTTTTTTTTGTTTTTTTTCCTGTGTGCGTGTTTTGGTGGAGTGGGTGTCTTGGGGAGTTTTTTTGTTGTTGTCTGGTGTGTGTCTGGCGTGTGCCGGTTCTGTGTGTGTGTCTTTAGGGGGGAGGCTTCCTCGTTTTTGGAGATGCCTGTTGCTCTCCGCCGTTGCCTCCTCTGATGTTGTCATCCGTTGGGTGACTATGTCACTGGGTCTCCTCCGAAGGAGCAACTTCCTATTACATGAATGTTTCGAAGGGCATTGTCCCTTCGTCGTTCTAGAAGACTCCACCGCCGGTATGTATGGTGTTGCGTCGGGGCTTTAGGGGGCGGCTTCCTCGTTTTTGGAGTAGCCTGTTGCCCTCCGCCGTTGCCTACTCTGATGTTGTCATCCGTTGGGTGACTATGTCACTGGGTCTCCTCCGAAGGAGGAATTTCCTCCTACATGAACGTTTCGAAGGGCCTTGTCCCTCCGTCGTTCTAGGAGACTCCGCCGTCGGTTTGTATGGTGTTGCGTCGGGGGTGTGAGTGTCCTTGCTTGTGGAACCGTGGTGTGTGTATCGGGGCGTGTGTGAAACACCGGTGGAACCGATCCCATGTTCATACATGGGAGCGGGGAAACAAGCGTGTTGGTGTTGCTGGGCAATAAAAGTTTATAATGGGAGAGAGGTCGTCGTGCTTCTGCACAATATGACGTCCCTTTCTTTCTGTGTCCAGTGAATGGTATTCGAAGACAAGGTTTGCAGAAAATATTTTACACATCAAATTATTGACATTGCGGTATTACTCAGGCAGAAAATAATATTAGTACTAACGTTTAGGCCCTTCTAAAAGTTTTCATTCCGTCATTCCCATATTCGCGTTATGTAGGTGTAGAAACCGCAATTTTTATATGACCCCTAACGGTTTTTTGGCCAGCAGTCTGTGACTAGTTGTCCGAACACCGTTTATAACAGACATAAAAACTTATCAATCAACCACATAGTTTTCCCGTGAGCATTTTTTCTGTGGGCGATTTTTCCGTGGGCGTTTTTTTCCTATTTTCGAGAAGTGGGCGTTTTTTCCGTGGGCGTTTTTTCCGTGGTCATTCTTTCATACAATCCCTAGTTGACCAGGCCCTCAGTCGAAGAAAAGTCGGCACCGCGTACACTCATGCAGCACTGAAGTTTTCCGTTGGCACATTTGTGAATTTTGGCCTTAGGAAAATTTCTTTCCTTCCATCCTACGGGATGAGCAAAAGAATTCTAGTAAAACCATTTTTTTTTTTTGTTTGGTGCGTCCAGAGTCAGGAGGCAGAAGATCTTTTTTTGTTTGGAAGAACCTTTCTAACCTCCAGAAAAATCGAGAGTGTTCGCCTAGAATTTTCAAATCATATGCTTCGCAGGAGGACGAGAAAAACCCCAGCGCCCTCTAAGACAACAACAGCGCACAGCCAATGAAATCGCTCAAAGCCATCCGCTCATTCCCTTTGCCCGTGTGGAAAAGCGAAACACACACATTAAAAAAAAACAAAAAAACAATTATTTCCGCGCGAAGATAGTTCATGCTCCAACTATGCTATGTGACCGGGGCTTCCAAAGTCCGCGTCTTACGGCATAACATGAAAAGGGCGTGGTTCTAGTCTTGAAATATCACCTTCTGCAAAAGGGTGACCGCGCTCCAAACGTGAAATTTGATATCCCACCAGTTCCCAAAACTTTTTCTCATGGGGATGTAGCTGGAAGAGCTGACCGCTCTGGTCAGCCAATAAATTTTGAGAGGGAATACTGCGAGCTTTCCGCTAAGCTGTAAATCTGCCACACTTTCGCTTACATAGCAACTTTGAGAAAAACCCGAATATGCGTAAAAGTTCAACTACGGTACCGATGCAAGGCAGCATGCTGAGTCTTTTTCACGCCCTCTCCTAAATAAAGAGGGGACAGGAAAGGAAGATCTCAGAGCCATCATATACATTGCATCTCTACACTGACTTATTCACAAATTCTGAAAGGGCAGACTGTTCCACACAACAATTAATAATGT
Source organism: Macrothele yani (assembly GCA_039090855.1). Lineage (NCBI taxonomy): Eukaryota > Metazoa > Arthropoda > Arachnida > Araneae > Macrothelidae > Macrothele > Macrothele yani. Next base: position 51,743,704 of record CM077032.1, on the reverse strand, counting down.
CATCATTTTTTTCCTTTTGATGGTGGTTAAAAAAATAAATAAAGGGTAGATCCTAGAGCATAAACTTTATTTATTATTATATATATATTTTTTCTTTTCTCCAGTAAAAAAATTCATGAAGAAGTAAATGTTCTCACGCCGACCAACTGACAACATGAAGGAAAGGAAAAAAAAAAAAAAACTAAAGTTACCCAATGGAAACACGCTTTGAAAGAGATGTTTCCGAAAAATATCTCTGACTTTTCCTCAACTTTTTCTGAGATGACGTATATATAGCCCCTCCTGCATAGCTTCAAGAGAAATGAGAGACCACTAAGAAAAAAAAATGACCAGAGTTCTCATTTTCTCTTGTAGAAAATGCGTTGGACTGTTGTCAGTCGTGAATGAAAATTCACATAAATTGGCCAAATTTATGTTCCCAGGACTGAGCAACAGGACAAAACAGACATATCTGAATTGACGGTATTTAATGTTCTTCACGTAATATCAATCACATAAGAAAACCTGAAAATTTCATCGCTCCAGGGCATGAAACAATATAGAGAAGGTAAAGAAAATTTTCATGTTAGAAGTTTATTTGCGAAACATAAATTCGTAAAATCTTACACACACACGTAGGATTTCAGATCAGATGCAGCGATAGTATTTAACACAGAAATCAGACTACATCTCGGAGTTGACTGTATTTAGAAATACAGTCAATTCAGAGACGTCTAGTTGCTGCACATATGATCTGTTCTGAAATCCTACGTGTGAGTGGAATATTGTACGAATTCATGATCTGCAAATAAACTCTTTACATGAAAATTTTCCTTACGTTCTCTAATGACTCAAACTCCGAAATCAACTCGCAGTAAGCTATGGTTACAGTGCCTAGAAGAGATAGTGTGTCGTGCTCGCAGAAAAATTTGCTGCCCGGAATCATGAAAGCGGTAGATGGCGCTGTCATCGTATGTCACGTCGCTTCTTAGGGAGGAAGGACGACGAAAACGCACATCTTTCTATGACACACACCTAGCTCGTCAGTATTATGTGTACTTCTTGAACGATATTTTATAAGCAGTTAACTTAAGTATATACGAAATAATGGACACACCTCTTTCACCCCCTCCAACCCAAAAAAGAACGAACGAACGGGGTGCTCAAGATACAACAATAAGCCTATCGTAGTTTAATTTAAGCTTTGCACTGTGCTAACGTCAACATTAATGTTAGATATTTCGGAAGTTTTAGTCATACATAGGTTTCATTATGAAAGAACACTGGAGACCAATATGCAGGTTACAATCACTGAAACATCAACTTACAGTATAAAATAAATATTAAAAAAAAGAAGAAAATGTTTTGCCACTCAAAACCTTAACGGAAAAAAAGGGGGAATATTTTCTCAATGAGACATCGGCTTTATAATTTGCATTCCAATAATCCAATCAGGTCTTGAAATTCAGTAACCTAAAAACTTTATAAATTATTTAATAATGTACTTCATTTTTCAGCAATGAGTGACTAAATTTCTTGGTGAGAACATGGGATCAAGATAAATATTGAAACCTAATGCTTTCCATTTAGTTGCAGAGTGTGGCTTTGAAAAGAAGCCATTTAATGAATTGAAAATAGAGTACAACACAACTTTCATGAAATTTCTTATCAGCTCTGGGAATCGCCTCATTCCATTTGCTCAACATATCAGGAATTTTGGGGACAGCAAAGAATGATATTTTATTTTTGCAGGATTTATAGCCAGTATTACATCCTGGCCCAAAACAGCTGCTTTGCCTTTTCCGTTTTCTATGTTTTTTATTATTTGCTAACGCAGAATTTCCCAGTCCTTTCATAGCTGACATTATTTCCCTATGATCTTTTAACTGTAGCAGTCGATTTCAATACTGCACTTAAGTTTAACCACACAGTAGGTTTAACGCGTGACAGCCAATACTTGATCAACTTCTACATCTTCACGAATAAAAAGTTACTAATTTCGGAAATAAATTTCGTTATAAACAATCCACAGTTGAATAAAACTAGCACACTAACACCCGAATGAACCTATTGCGTTTTAGATTGATTTTTGTTTTCAGTAAGCTTTTGAAATAAAGTAATATGCCATTTTAATTGTGTAGTACCACTTTAAGTTCAGGCTTGCATTCAAAAAGCATGAAAAACTTTCGTTTTTTACCAAGGAGCCATGGATCACCGTGAAGTGCCTGTTTGACTCTGGGGTTTGTCCAGTGTTGCTTGTTGGGCCGTGGTGGGAGTGCGGGTAAACATCAGTGAACCATGTCCAGGTATTTATTATGGGCATGGTGAACAGCGTGAAGATGTGTTGCAACAAAGTTCGTGTATGGGGAGGGGACGTCGTGCGAGAGCACAATAGGGCGCTCCCTCTCCCAGCCCCCATGATTTTGGGGGTCTTATACGAAGGCAGAACACCAAGAAGGAGACGTCTGATACCAACGAATTTTATACAGCATAATAACGGAATGCAGAGGATAACGTGATCAAAACATTATGGCAAAATACAGCTGTATTTGCTGGTAAACTGAAAAGTAACATTTTCATGTAACATGGTTAGTACGAGGTTGAACCGCCATGAATTGCGTCCCACTGTGCAATTCTAGCATAGGGTTGTCGTACAGATGTTGGATGTAAGTTTGGGGTATTGAGTTCCAAGCATCCTCAACCTGGACGAGTAAATCGGGGATGGTCGTGGTTGGCCGTGGAGACCGGATAAGTCGTTGTCCCATAAAATCTTACACGTGCTCAATGGGGGACAAATCCGGTGAACGTGCAGGCCATGGAAGTTGTCTCACACACTGAAGTGCATGTTGTGGTGCACGTGCCGTGTGTGGGCGTGCGTTATCTTGCTGGAAAGCACCACGATGGACCGACCTTACAAATGGCACAGCAACGGGCTGAATGATGTTGTTGATGTAGGAGGTGCTGTTTAACGTACTCGGTACAAACACTAGTTGTGTACGGGAGTGATAGCTGATCTCTCCCCACAAAAGGAGACCAGGTGTAGGCCCTGTGTGTCGCTGGCGGATGCAAGAAGGGTGGAGACGCTCCCCTGTGCGTCTGCGAACACGCATACGGCCATCGGAAGCTCCCAAGCAGAATATGCTTTCATCGCTGAACACGACAGATCACCATTGCGTTCTCCAGTGAAGACGTTGGCGACACCACTGCAGCCGTTCCTGACGGTGGGCTGTAGCCAGAGGAACGCATGCCAGAGGAACGCATGCCAGAGGAACGCATGCGAGAGGCACACATACACGTAGTCCTGCATCCAGTAGACGTTTGCGGATTGTTCACACAGTCACCTCAGGTGCAACAGCAGCTCGGATTTGCGTCGCAGTGGATGTTCTGCTTGACAACGCCGCTCTTCTTATGCGTCGATCGGTCAGCTCATCAGTTGGTCTGTGACTCCCTGTTACACGTCTTCTCGTGTGGGAATGTTCCTCGGACCATCTACGCCACCATGCGGGTGTGCGGGTGCTTTCGCCGGCTATTTGTGTGCGGGTGCTTTCGAGTTCTTCGGAGGATCTGTATGACTCTGGGGTTTGTCTGGTGTTGCTTGTTGGGCCGTGGTGGGAGTGTGGGTAAACATCAGTGAACCATGTCCAGGTATTTATTATGGGCATGGTGAACAGCGTGAAGATGTGTTGCAACAAAGTTCGTGTATGGGGGAGGGGACGTCGTGCGAGAGCACAATAGGGCGCTCCCCCTCCCAGCCCCCATGATTTTGGGGGTCTTATACGAAGGCAGAACACCAAGAAGGAGACGTCTGATACCAACGAATTTTATACAGCATAATAACGGAATGCAGAGGATAACGTGATCAAAACATTATGGCAAAATACAGCTGTATTTGCTGGTAAACTGAAAAGTAACATTTTCATGTAACATGGTTAGTACGAGGTTGAACCGCCATGAATTGCGTCCCACTGTGCAATTCTAGCATAGGGTTGTCGTACAGATGTTGGATGTAAGTTTGGGGTATTGAGTTCCAAGCATCCTCAACCTGGACGAGTAAATCGGGGATGGTCGTGGTTGGCCGTGGAGACCGGATAAGTCGTTGTCCCATAAAATCTTGCACGTGCTCAATGGGGGACAAATCCGGTGAACGTGCAGGCCATGGAAGTTGTCTCACACACTGAAGTGCATGTTGTGGTGCACGTGCCGTGTGTGGGCGTGCGTTATCTTGCTGGAAAGCACCACGATGGACCGACCTTACAAATGGCACAGCAACGGGCTGAATGATGTTGTTGATGTAGGAGGTGCTGTTTAACGTACTCGGTACAAACACTAGTTGTGTACGGGAGTGATAGCTGATCTCTCCCCACAAAAGGAGACCAGGTGTAGGCCCTGTGTGTCGCTGGCGGATGCAAGAAGGGTGGAGACGCTCCCCTGTGCGTCTGCGAACACGCATACGGCCATCGGAAGCTCCCAAGCAGAATATGCTTTCATCGCTGAACACGACAGATCACCATTGCGTTCTCCAGTGAAGACGTTGGCGACACCACTGCAGCCGTTCCTGACGGTGGGCTGTAGCCAGAGGAACGCATGCCAGAGGAACGCATGCGAGAGGCACACATACACGTAGTCCTGCATCCAGTAGACGTTTGCGGATTGTTCACACAGTCACCTCAGGTGCAACAGCAGCTCGGATTTGCGTCGCAGTGGATGTTCTGCTTGACAACGCCGCTCTTCTTATGCGTCGATCGGTCAGCTCATCAGTTGGTCTGTGACTCCCTGTTACACGTCTTCTCGTGTGGGAATGTTCCTCGGACCATCTACGCCACCATGCGGGTGTGCGGGTGCTTTCGCCGGCTATTTGTGTGCGGGTGCTTTCGAGTTCTTCGGAGGATCTGTATGACTCTGGGGTTTGTCTGGTGTTGCTTGTTGGGCCGTGGTGGGAGTGTGGGTAAACATCAGTGAACCATGTCCAGGTATTTATTATGGGCATGGTGAACAGCGTGAAGATGTGTTGCAACAAAGTTCGTGTATGGGGGAGGGGACGTCGTGCGAGAGCACAATAGGGCGCTCCCCCCTCCCAGCCCCCATGATTTTGGGGGTCTTATACGAAGGCAGAACACCAAGAAGGAGACGTCTGATACCAACGAATTTTATACAGCATAATAACGGAATGCAGAGGATAACGTGATCAAAACATTATGGCAAAATACAGCTGTATTTGCTGGTAAACTGAAAAGTAACATTTTCATGTAACATGGTTAGTACGAGGTTGAACCGCCATGAATTGCGTCCCACTGTGCAATTCTAGCATAGGGTTGTCGTACAGATGTTGGATGTAAGTTTGGGGTATTGAGTTCCAAGCATCCTCAACCTGGACGAGTAAATCGGGGATGGTCGTGGTTGGCCGTGGAGACCGGATAAGTCGTTGTCCCATAAAATCTTGCACGTGCTCAATGGGGGACAAATCCGGTGAACGTGCAGGCCATGGAAGTTGTCTCACACACTGAAGTGCATGTTGTGGTGCACGTGCCGTGTGTGGGCGTGCGTTATCTTGCTGGAAAGCACCACGATGGACCGACCTTACAAATGGCACAGCAACGGGCTGAATGATGTTGTTGATGTAGGAGGTGCTGTTTAACGTACTCGGTACAAACACTAGTTGTGTACAGGAGTGATAGCTGATCTCTCCCCACAAAAGGAGACCAGGTGTAGGCCCTGTGTGTCGCTGGCGGATGCAAGAAGGGTGGAGACGCTCCCCTGTGCGTCTGCGAACACGCATACGGCCATCGGAAGCTCCCAAGCAGAATATGCTTTCATCGCTGAACACGACAGATCACCATTGCGTTCTCCAGTGAAGACGTTGGCGACACCACTGCAGCCGTTCCTGACGGTGGGCTGTAGCCAGAGGAACGCATGCCAGAGGAACGCATGCGAGAGGCACACATACACGTAGTCCTGCATCCAGTAGACGTTTGCGGATTGTTCACACAGTCACCTCAGGTGCAACAGCAGCTCGGATTTGCGTCGCAGTGGATGTTCTGCTTGACAACGCCGCTCTTCTTATGCGTCGATCGGTCAGCTCATCAGTTGGTCTGTGACTCCCTGTTACACGTCTTCTCGTGTGGGAATGTTCCTCGGACCATCTACGCCACCATGCGGGTGTGCGGGTGCTTTCGCCGGCTATTTGTGTGCGGGTGCTTTCGAGCTCTTCGGAGGATCTGTATGACTCTGGGGTTTGTCTGGTGTTGCTTGTTGGGCCGTGGTGGGAGTGTGGGTAAACATCAGTGAACCATGTCCAGGTATTTATTATGGGCATGGTGAACAGCGTGAAGATGTGTTGCAACAAAGTTCGTGTATGGGGGAGGGGACGTCGTGCGAGAGCACAATAGGGCGCTCCCCCTCCCAGCCCCCATGATTTTGGGGGTCTTATACGAAGGCAGAACACCAAGAAGGAGACGTCTGATACCAACGAATTTTATACAGCATAATAACGGAATGCAGAGGATAACGTGATCAAAACATTATGGCAAAATACAGCTGTATTTGCTGGTAAACTGAAAAGTAACATTTTCATGTAACATGGTTAGTACGAGGTTGAACCGCCATGAATTGCGTCCCACTGTGCAATTCTAGCATAGGGTTGTCGTACAGATGTTGGATGTAAGTTTGGGGTATTGAGTTCCAAGCATCCTCAACCTGGACGAGTAAATCGGGGATGGTCGTGGTTGGCCGTGGAGACCGGATAAGTCGTTGTCCCATAAAATCTTACACGTGCTCAATGGGGGACAAATCCGGTGAACGTGCAGGCCATGGAAGTTGTCTCACACACTGAAGTGCATGTTGTGGTGCACGTGCCGTGTGTGGGCGTGCGTTATCTTGCTGGAAAGCACCACGATGGACCGACCTTACAAATGGCACAGCAACGGGCTGAATGATGTTGTTGATGTAGGAGGTGCTGTTTAACGTACTCGGTACAAACACTAGTTGTGTACGGGAGTGATAGCTGATCTCTCCCCACAAAAGGAGACCAGGTGTAGGCCCTGTGTGTCGCTGGCGGATGCAAGAAGGGTGGAGACGCTCCCCTGTGCGTCTGCGAACACGCATACGGCCATCGGAAGCTCCCAAGCAGAATATGCTTTCATCGCTGAACACGACAGATCACCATTGCGTTCTCCAGTGAAGACGTTGGCGACACCACTGCAGCCGTTCCTGACGGTGGGCTGTAGCCAGAGGAACGCATGCCAGAGGAACGCATGCGAGAGGCACACATACACGTAGTCCTGCATCCAGTAGACGTTTGCGGATTGTTCACACAGTCACCTCAGGTGCAACAGCAGCTCGGATTTGCGTCGCAGTGGATGTTCTGCTTGACAACGCCGCTCTTCTTATGCGTCGATCGGTCAGCTCATCAGTTGGTCTGTGACTCCCTGTTACACGTCTTCTCGTGTGGGAATGTTCCTCGGACCATCTACGCCACCATGCGGGTGTGCGGGTGCTTTCGCCGGCTATTTGTGTGCGGGTGCTTTCGAGTTCTTCGGAGGATCTGTATGACTCTGGGGTTTGTCTGGTGTTGCTTGTTGGGCCGTGGTGGGAGTGTGGGTAAACATCAGTGAACCATGTCCAGGTATTTATTATGGGCATGGTGAACAGCGTGAAGATGTGTTGCAACAAAGTTCGTGTATGGGGGAGGGGACGTCGTGCGAGAGCACAATAGGGCGCTCCCCCTCCCAGCCCCCATGATTTTGGGGGTCTTATACGAAGGCAGAACACCAAGAAGGAGACGTCTGATACCAACGAATTTTATACAGCATAATAACGGAATGCAGAGGATAACGTGATCAAAACATTATGGCAAAATACAGCTGTATTTGCTGGTAAACTGAAAAGTAACATTTTCATGTAACATGGTTAGTACGAGGTTGAACCGCCATGAATTGCGTCCCACTGTGCAATTCTAGCATAGGGTTGTCGTACAGATGTTGGATGTAAGTTTGGGGTATTGAGTTCCAAGCATCCTCAACCTGGACGAGTAAATCGGGGATGGTCGTGGTTGGCCGTGGAGACCGGATAAGTCGTTGTCCCATAAAATCTTGCACGTGCTCAATGGGGGACAAATCCGGTGAACGTGCAGGCCATGGAAGTTGTCTCACACACTGAAGTGCATGTTGTGGTGCACGTGCCGTGTGTGGGCGTGCGTTATCTTGCTGGAAAGCACCACGATGGACCGACCTTACAAATGGCACAGCAACGGGCTGAATGATGTTGTTGATGTAGGAGGTGCTGTTTAACGTACTCGGTACAAACACTAGTTGTGTACGGGAGTGATAGCTGATCTCTCCCCACAAAAGGAGACCAGGTGTAGGCCCTGTGTGTCGCTGGCGGATGCAAGAAGGGTGGAGACGCTCCCCTGTGCGTCTGCGAACACGCATACGGCCATCGGAAGCTCCCAAGCAGAATATGCTTTCATCGCTGAACACGACAGATCACCATTGCGTTCTCCAGTGAAGACGTTGGCGACACCACTGCAGCCGTTCCTGACGGTGGGCTGTAGCCAGAGGAACGCATGCCAGAGGAACGCATGCGAGAGGCACACATACACGTAGTCCTGCATCCAGTAGACGTTTGCGGATTGTTCACACAGTCACCTCAGGTGCAACAGCAGCTCGGATTTGCGTCGCAGTGGATGTTCTGCTTGACAACGCCGCTCTTCTTATGCGTCGATCGGTCAGCTCATCAGTTGGTCTGTGACTCCCGGTTACACGTCTTCTCGTGTGGGAATGTTCCTCGGACCATCTACGCCACCATCGTACCACCACCGATACTTCCCGTCGAATTCGCTTCGCAATTCGACGAAACGACCAGCCGGCCCCGCGGAGTCCGACTAGATGACCTCGCTCAAAGTCTGATAACTGCTGAAATCGTACACGTCTTCCATGTCCAGGCATTGCAGCTTCTTCAGGGTCTTCGCACGTGTCCGCACGCCGACGAGTGATTACATTAACTTCGCCGTACTCCTTGAATACCACCGACGATAATTTGCATATTATGCCGTGTTGTGGGGTAAGTGCTCACCGGTTGGTCCCGAAAGTAACATCACACCTACGTGAACTCGACCCATTAACATATGTAAATTTGATGATCGTCCGCCACTTCCTTCTTGGTGTTCTTTTTTCACTTTCCGCCAGTGTAATATGTTTTTAAGAAAATGTTTTATATCGTTTAACATCTTAGCTACAAATATTTAAAATAAAAATAAGTTAGTCAATAATTTTATTAAGAACTTTTGATCCTTTCTTATAACTAAATGGAGCCAAAGGCTTCTATTTATCAAGAGTCTTTTGAGTACCGTTAATTGTGGTTTTAAAATTTCAAATGTCTTCTGTCACATTTTATGGCAATTTAGATCTGCTCTGTATTTTTAGATTTTTGTTCAAAAGAAAAAGCGTTCTGTTTTTTCAAATGGTATATTTTGCAATTGCAATTATTTACATGATGTATTAATAAATTTTTAGATTCAGAGCAGGAAAGAGGAAGATGATATAAGATTTGGTGAGCTGAAATAATCTTTATAATTTAAATATTAATGTAACCAATTCCAGATATGTTTTGAAATGTTACAATCAACGAAGAAATGTTCTAGAGTTTCCTCTGAACCACAGTAGGTGCACCAAGCATTTACTCATTCACATCAAGGAAAAACCTCACCAATGTGATCTATGCTCCACACAAATAACAACCCATCATTCTTCACACAGGTGAAAAGCCTCATCAATGTAATATGTGCTGTAAGCAATTTGCTCAGAAAAATCATCTTTCAAGGCACTTGCTTGTTCATTCAGGTAGAAAGCCTCACCAATGTGATGTATATTCCAAGCAATTTCCTCGGAAAAGTAATCTTTCAAGGCATGTGCGTGTTCATAGGTGAAAAGGCAAAATCATAATATCTCTATGATAAAGTAATATTGGGGGTATTACAGCTTAACATTAATTTGCGTACACTATCTTATTCTCTTCATTTTAACAGAGCAGACATCTGTAAAACGTCACTAAAATTAGGTTAAAACCCGTCACTAAACTTAGATTAGCATACGCACAACTTTAAAAACTATGAAATTACACGGCGGTTTTACCTACAAAATGAGAAAAACACTGGTACTTAGCTGATTCCCCACAAGTCAGCCGAAATGTTTCCTAAATACTAAAAATGTGGAAATAGCCGTAACGCCATAAACACGATAGATGGCGACACGTTAGCACTTAATCCTGAAGCTCAGCGTAACGTTGTGAAATGGGCAAAGGAAGTTAATAAGAAAGATTTAAGGTGGCCCTTAAAAGGGCCTTTATGAATGTACATTATGGCCTATGTGGAAAATATTTATTAAGACGGAAGAGTGAGGTTTCCTCATGAATCTTAAACTGTCTACCTAGCAGAAGAAAAGCCAGAAAAGTTTTATCTGCCAGGGAAGAACTGCCTGATCGCACGAATCAGGACTTCAAAGCAATGTTCTGACGAAATTCGGCAATTCCGTGGGAATAAATATTCCATAAGATGGTCTGCCAAGTACATTTTGTGGTTCCCCTGTCTTAACTTATGCTTAAGGGGACGCCAATTGCTCTCTACTCCTTGTGTGTGCGCTCTTGTGATGGGATCAACGAAGTTGAGGGAGTGGTAGACTCTGAAATGTGCGTAGCCAGAGGTTTGGAGATTGCGATATGCAGCCCACTGGTCCGTTATAATTGTTGTTCCTGGCTCTACGTGTTTCATGATAAGGGGCAGCAATGTGTCTGCCTATCGGTTGTTATCAGGGCAGATTTCGACCCTGAAACGCTTGGTATCTCGTTCAAAGATTCCAAGAATCCATGTGCCCTCGACAAGACGACCTCAGTTGTACTTCCTTTTCCCCACTTTGGCTTCATCGACTTCGACGATGATTCCAGCACCACCAAGTCTTCCTTCGTCACATTGCGAGTCTGCCATAAACTCTGAGACTAGTTGTCTGCAATACGAATACCAGTCGCTAACTGTCTCAGTGGATGTTGTAACATTGCCATGTGACGCTTCCTCAATCGCCTCATCGTAAGACAATCCTTTGGCGAAACATTACGTCAGAACACTATATCCATAGGAATGTAAGCATAAAAAAACCACGTATCAAGTGTACGGGTAGAGTACTCGTCATTCCCTGAAGCGTGCTTCTTCCGACACCTGAATTGTCTTTAACGATGAGACGCATCGACACGTAGAGCCATGACATGCCCCTCACAACATCTTTTGGAGGTCGGAAACAAACCCTGTTGTTCACACCATGAAATAGCGGTATCCTCATCCATCCCAAATAAATCTTGTTGTTGACACCATGAAATACAGGTTTCCTCATCCTTCCCAACTTCATGAAAGAACCTTTTACAATTCCACATATTAAAGGAGCAGAGATGGAGAAGTAAGTGACGTAAGTTGGTATAATGCATTTCGCGTGAGAGTGCGAGAAAAGGTGAAGTGCAAACGTGGCGCCATCTGGAACGGCAGGTGCAACTCGAAGGTACACCCGGAACGTCCAAGGTATCTATATACCTTGGAGAACGTCTACGTAGTCGGACAAAACTCCCCTTCAGAGGTGACCAGGGACCCATGGCCGGCCCACAACACTTTCCCTTCACATCTTAAAAGAAAGAGCAGAACCAAACCACGTTTTGACAAGAGAGAAGACTGATGAAATTTTCGTCATGTGTTAAACACCTGACGTCGAACAAAATTGATGAAAAAACTTAGATACTAGAAAACATATGGATAGTTGTTATATATATATTTTTATTTCAATTTACTGCTGCAATTAAATTGTACATTGGTTCTACTTTACCAGGAAAAATATCTTTTGTTTAATGAGAATCTTCGTGCTTTTGTTTATGAAATTACATTTACATTTGTACAAAGGTATTTCCACACCCACTTTTCAATATTTTACGACAAATTAGCGAAAAGCCTGTCGAATGGAGGACCTGCCGACTGTTAGAGAAACATCATTAACCATAGCTTATCTGACCAAATATAGGGCTTCAAGCTGGCAAAAAAAAGACATTTGTCCCCAACCCCTTCATCTCCCCGTTTTGTACTCGGTTTTCCTATCAGGAGAGTGATGGCGAAATCTACAATTTACCCACGGAAGTTTTGCATACAATGAACTCCAAACATATATATTTCAAACTGTGCCTTCTATGGTTAAAGATATTTATTAAGATGTACTGCCCTACAAAGACTTTTTTGTGTAATATGCTGTCTTCCACTAGAAATTATTGCTGAACTTCGGTTTGCGGCCCCCGTCGTATGCTAGATGAAATTAAGTGGAATCACGAGAAATTAGGTATTTCCCAATAGGTGGCGCTTCCGCTCTTTCCTCCCAGCCCTGCTGCCTGCGTTACGTAATCGCTGCAAAGAATATAAACGCTTCTTCAGTTAGATATTCTTTGATCGCTGATCGCTCTTCGCTCCGTGGGTGTTAGTTGGTTCGCCCTGTTTCTGTTGTTGCAGGCGATTCAAGGTAGAGATACGCCTTGAGAATGACCGCTCTACGCAGACATTGCTGCCCCTCATCCACAAACATGTGCAACCAGGAAGTAATTTCATGACAGATCAGTGGGTTGTTACCGTAACTTGCTAAGCTGTGGATTCCAACATCTGACAGTAAACCACTCCTTCAATGTCGTGGGTCATTGTAATGGGGCACACACTCAAGATGTAGAGAGTAAGTGGCCGCCCTTGAAACGCAGACTTTCAGATAGGTCTCACAAGAATCGTTCGGCAGACCACATTCTGGAATATTAATTCCGACAGAATTGTCGTCTCAGAACACTGATTTGAGGTGATGATTCGCATCGTCGAACAGTTCTTTCCTGGTAACTAATAAATCTACTTAATTTCTTGTACCAGAAAGACAGGTTTTCATTCTGGTGCAAAAATCATATTTTCCGTCCAAGTGAGCCAGCCAAAATACTACAGAAACACATTCGTTACAGAAATAACCCACGCGGGATATTTCATGTAGCTCGAAAGAGGGCAGCACGTAACTAATACCGCGTCCCTCGTGTCAGACAGCGGTGTCCGCAAACCGAAGTATAGAGCCTTCGAACCTGATGTCACAAAACTGTCAATTGGACCAAAAAATCCCTGGAGAGAACTGCGAAGACGTGCTGGGAAGGGGTGTGACCTCACGGTCACAGGCCCATAGGAATCCAAGGTAGGTTTTACCTTTAGTGTCACTTTGCTGTGTTAGCATTTTACCTATCAGCTTCATTGTAATAAAAGTGTAATGGGGAGATTTTGAAAGCCTTTCTGCACTGATGTGTGAGAATGTTCTTAAGAAGTTTTCGTTTCTTTCTGCAAGAAGCACATCGGGAGAAAAAAAAGAACATACTTACATTTAATGAATTAACACATTTATTGATGATTATCTCTTCCGTTTACAGTTTTTTTTTTTCTGTTTTGTGTGGGTGTGCGCGTTGGAATTCGTTAATGTGCTAATTGATATTTTCAATGTCTGTTTCAATTTATAAAATGAAAGACAAAGTTTGCTCTGCAATATACTTTTGGGGAAAATTAATACCTTTTGCGTAATACGTTTTTTTTTACAAAGTTGGAAAAAAATGAAATGAAATTTAGATTTGCAGCATAAAAGTTGCGAAGATTTCGAATTAATACTTTCCATATACATTTGACAAATAAGTTTTTCCACGGTACTAGGGAAAAGTACTTCTTCCACTGGAGAACTTAACCCCCTCCCACCCCTTGTTTCGGCTTGCAATCCTGCATTACCGGATCCTTTTGAATTTTTGGTTGATGTTTTGTTTCGTTGATACATGGTTTGTGTGTTCTACTAACTTCTCGGATCGAGCGTGAGGGGCTCCGATCGGTCGATTGGGTGCTTTTTGTTTTGTTTCAGCCTCTTCTGCTTTGCGGTTTGGATCGAGTGTCGGTTTCCGGACCCCGGTTTCCGCGTTCGGTGTGCTGTGCTTAGGGGTGTTGCTTGCGAGAGTGTTTTATTTATTTGTGTGTGTGTGTGTGTGTATGCGTGAATTTTTTTTTTTTTTTTCCTGTGTGCGTGTTTTGGTGGAGTGAGTGCCTTGGGGAGATTTTTTGTTGTTATCTGGTGCGTGTCTGGCGTGTGCCGGTTCTGTGTGTGTGCCTTTAGGGGTGAAGGCTTCCCCGTTTTAGGAAAAGCCTGTTGCTCTCCTCCGTTGCCTCCTCTGATGTTGTCATCCGTTGGGTGACTACGTCACTGGGTCTCCTCCGAAGGAGGAACTTCCTATTACATGAACGTTTCGAAGGGCCTTGTCCCTCCGTCGTTCTAGGAGACTTCGCCGTCGGTATGTATGGTGTTGCGTCGGGGGTGTGAGTGTCCTTGCTTGTGGAACCGTGGTGTGTGTATCGGGGCGTGTGTGAAACACCGGTGGAACCGAACCCATGTTCATACATGGGAGCGGGGAAACAAGCGTGTTGGTGTTGCTGGGTAACAAAAGTTCGTAATGGGAGAGAGGTCCCTTTTTTTCTGTTTCCAGTGAATGGTATACGAAGACAAACATTTTTTTTTAACGGTATTAGTAGTTGCAAGATGTGAGCACATATCTTACAGAAATTTCACAAAATACACTCATGGAATCAAAATTTTGCTTTCGCGTTCGTTACGTAATTAGAGAACTACTGTTTTTTTGTTTTTTTTAATAAATCGAACGCCAATGGAATTTCATGCACATAAAAAAAAACGCAGTTGCAAAAATGTTTAACGTAAACTGTTGGGATTTTGATGCCTGAAAAAACTATTATGTTTGTGTTCCTTTAAGCCAAATTAAAGACTAAAGGAAAAATTTCCTGAAACATTAATTTTTCAGACCGGTACATGAAATCCTTTCGCAGCACAAGAAGAAAGCTTTGGAATTGTCCGATTTGTAGATATCATTGTAGAAAACTGAGGAAAAAACATGAAAACTAAGAATGTAATCCTTTGACGTAATCTAAGAACGAAAAATAAAGAAAATAAAAAATCCGGTTGATTTATTGTGGTGTGCGGGAATTATTTAGTATCGTTAGTACCACACTCGCGAAAATATTTCTAAGCCTAAGCACTGCGGTACTCATTTGGCGTTCTCAGGAGCTGCGTGTCAACCAGTCGGCCTGCTGCATAGCCCACTGAAAAAAAAAATGTATTAAGAACTGATCACGGTGTGATGCAAAATGCATTTCCGTGTGATGTTGTCTCAATCTCCCTTCACCGGGCACCACCTATTGGAAGGGCACTTCCCTAAAAAGGGTTTTTCCTGGTGAAATGTGCTCGGGTCCGGCGGATGAAATATATAAAATTTGCAGTGCGAGTCATAAGGACGTCAAACACATAAAAAAAAAAAAAAAAAACCCCAGAAAACCCAAATTATCACAAAAAAAAATAATTATATATTTTTTTTTCGATTTTGAATATAAACTAGGGACATGCGATCGTGTTTTGCAAGTTGCATTAAGCCTAACCTCACTTTCACTGCATTGTGCAGTTTCCACTGCACAATGCAGTGAAAGTGAGGATAGGCAAATTTTCATCCTTGGGAATACACTAATTGTGAAGGAAATGTGCACAAAAGTTTTTCCATTGGAAATATAGGAAGCAAAATTACTTGACGTCCTCCTTAACCTGAAGTGTAAGAAAGCCTCCGAACTGGTCTGTGACGTCAGAGCTAGCGGGCTGACTCGCCGCTCGCATGCACGCCGATGGAGCACCGCGGTGTTTACGCTGTCAAATATTTTCGCGAGTGCGATACTAAATAATTCCCGCACACGACAATAAATTGACCGTTTTTTTTTCTTCAATATTTTTCGTCCTTCGATAACGTCAAAAGAATACATCCTTAGTTTTCATTCCCCCACCCCCACCCCCCTAGTTACCTACAAGGATATCTACAAATCGGGGAATTCCAAAGCCTTGCTGCCAAAGGATTTCATGTGCCGGTCTTAAAAATTAATGTTTCAGGAATTTTTTTCTTTTAGTCTTCAATTTGGGTAAAGGAACACAAACATAACTGTTTTTTCACGCATAACATCAAAAGCCCAACATTTTACGTTAAGCATTTTTGGAATTACGTTTTTTTTTCTTATGTGCGTGAATGGCAAATTGGCAGGACTCTACGAACATAATCATTTCACTCAAAACTTTTAGAAATTTCTTTTGCGTTCGATTTATTAAAAACAAAACAAAAGTTCTCTAATTATGTAACGAAAGCGAAAGCAAAATTTCTGATTTGGTGAGTATATTTCCTGAAATTACCGTAAGATAAGTGCTCAAATAAGCAACAACTTCTAGAAGGTAAAAAAAATTATACCTTAAAATTAAACTCAACGGTCGAGCTGTCCAGCTCTTGACTAAGAAACAACTCTCGTTGAATTGAGCAATTCTGTTTGGTATGCTGCCGATTTGGTCTTCAATTCTCATGAGCTACTTTGGCCGCTATGCTAATGCTTCTTGTCGTAGTGCTGCTAGTATGGTAAGTCAACTGATTCATCTCTGATACAACCGTTGGAATTTCGAGTACGTGTCTAGCCGCCCGCCCGGGTGCGTGTGCCGGCGTGGAGCACGGTGTTGGCGGCCTTTGTGAGGTGCTCGTGCCAGCCGTACCAGTGCAGGAAAAGTACAAAGCTTCATGGCCACGCTACTTCGCTCCGCCGATAATCCGGAGGTTCCGACTGCGGTAATTTTGGACTTAGCCTTTATCGCTATTCTTTAGCGAGCACGTAGTCTTCATTGTTAGTGTTGTGTCTTGTGTGCCTTTAACTTTGGATTACTTAAGAAAGAACTGTAAGTACTTTTTACATGATTTTCATCGAGTAGAACTTGTTTTCGTGCTTGTTATACATTTTTTTTATTTGTTAAAGGAAAGAATTTGGTCCTAAACGATGGCTTTGAGCAAGGCCTCCGCTAAGAAGGAAAACTGTCACCCATACGGGTCTTACTGCTTCCAAGTCGGTAAAGCGATCTGGGAATACTTGGGTTCACCTGCGAACCGCTTTTTCATTTTGTGCGTGTAATGAATCCGCGAAAATTTGAGATCGTTTTGAAGCGTACTGACTATTATTTGCAGCTCGTCGGCAAAACTCTCTACCACGAGTCATCCGAGATTCACTGTTCTAACGGGGACACAAACATTAAAGTTGTCTTCTGTAAGTACCTCCCATGCCAGGTAACTAATGAAGCGGTTAAAGCCGTTTTCAATGATTTTGGAAGGGTGCTTAATGTTAAGTATGAGGTTAGAAAGGAGACCGAAATATACATGAAAGGAGCCTTCTCGGGAACGAGAATTGTCACCCTCGACATGGACAAAGCCGTTCCTAATTTCATGTATGTTTCCCATTTTAGATGTATGAATGTTTACAATGGGCAGGTCCGTGTGTGCCGGCGATGTGGACACGGGGGGCGCATCGCTGGTGACTGTGCTAAATACTCTTGCGAGAATTGCTGAGCTCTGGGTCATAATATCAAGGACTGTAAAGATCCTTGCGGGAAGTGCAAGTCTCCACAACACAAGAGACCAGAATGTGATGTCCGTACTTTTGCCCAGATGGCCGGAGCCGGACATTCCCAGGTAAACCAAGATGATATTTTAGAGGCGCTTAACGCCTCGGAGAAGGTGGGGGAAGCTCCTCGAGTACCGAGGTAGTAGAAACCCACCAACTTCGTGGCTCGTGGAGTGCTCAGGAGGAAGCCGAAGGTATTTCGAATGTGGAGCAGGTAAGTGAAAGAAATGGTGAGGCGGAGAACGTTTCTCCAAAAAATGATAAAAATCATTCTTTTTCTACAGGTCAACTCACGGTGGACAAGAGGGTTCGTTCACCAGAGGCAGAAGGCGGTTACACTAAGGTTATCAAAAAGTCAAGAAAATTCTCCAGTGAAGATATTAAGCAAAGGGCAAATCAGTTAAATGGAGTCAGTATTATTGACGAGGATGTGAAAATGGTGGGCAAAGATAGTGAGAAAATGGAGGTTTTTCGGGTGAATGGGAAGGAGAAATTTGTGTGACTGGTGTGGATGAGAATGTGGAATTTTTCGACGGTAATGATTTCCAACTTGAAGTTGATAATGGTTTTGAAAAGGTAAAAATTGATGTCACTAGTGTATGTAAAGTTAGTGATGATTATGTTTGTATTGTCGAGGAGATCTGCACTCCCGTCTCTTCAGAAAACCACGAAGTTGACAGTTTTGGTGCAGTCGACACGACTGAAATGGATGAAATCCCGAGTTTTGATGAAGCCGAGCCAGCGACGAATCCAGTGCAGGATATGTTCCCGGGGCAATCCGACGACGCCGGTGGTTGGATTGAGCCGGGAATGAGCGCACGGACTCTCCTGCAAGTAGGCAGGAAGCTTGCATGCCATAGCGGAGCTGTGGAGGCTTAGAAGCGGCCCTGGTCTCCCGAGGGGGAATCTGGGACGGCTTCTCCACCCCTCCTGCGGACGCCAACGGAGTCCAAGGAGGGTCCCCGCAGTGAAGCGGTGCTTTTGACCGAGTCTTCTGCGAACGGCGGAAGTGCCGCTGGAGCCCGCCGGGGCAGGTTGGCACTCTGTGGAAGAGTGCGCGCTTCCGGCGACGGGAGTTCGGAGGCCAAGCAGCAATCCGATACTATGGGCAATAGATATTTTTGCAGGGTATTCGAGCTTCCTACGGATTCTGAGGAAGAACAATTGGCTGAGCAGATGGCCGAAGATCTGAAGGCCAATTTCAAGCGTCTGGGATGACGGCTGACCCAGGCCAACGTTGATGCGGCGAAGGATCTTGCCAAATTGCCGAAGTCGGGATTCGACGGAATGGAGCACGTCGTTGCGACGGTTACCGGTCATAAAAGGCGACGACGGAGAAACAGTGCGGATACGAAGGAGACAGAGGGACGCAATAGATCGAGATCTTGAAGGTTAGTTGCCTTTTTGGTTGGGTTCCTCTCCCTCTGTTTTTGACTACCGTCTCGAGACAGCGATGTTCACATGTATCGAGTTATCTCATTGGCAGCAATAAAACCGGCACCCACCATTTGGCGAACGGCATCGAAACGTCCTTATCAGTTTGGCGGACTGGCGGTTATAATGGTGGATAATGGCAACTGCTACGCAGTGAAGAGGTAAGTTTGAGAGAATAAGTAAGTAGTTTTCTTTAAAACTTTTATCTAGTTAATATTTATATTTGGATGGATACTGCGAACAGGTTAAGTTGTTCGATTTGTGCTGTTTCATTCGGGTAGAAATACAATTTGAACCAGATATACGTCGTCGAAGTCGCGACACAGGTTGTTTACATCTTAGTTAACATTAGTTTCTTCGTTGGCGGCTGTCGATAGTCCTGTACAATTCATATTTTAAGGTGAAATTGGATTTATTTGATTTGCTTTTATGTTTTGCAGCTTACTGTAATCACTAGACTGTGAAAAATCAGTGTTTCTGTTATAGATTTCTGAGAAACAAACTGAAACATGCCCTGTGGACGAAAATGTCAAGGTAATTATTTGTGGACTGACTGGTATTCTTGTGAACAAGCATATATTTTGTAGTTATGTAATATATGAAATTGGACAACGCATCCCGCCCCTTTTGTTTGTTTGTTTGTTATGGTTTTCAGAACATTAGGTTTTGCCTCGAGGCAGATATATGAAGTCCCGTACCGATTTACGGGTAAACTCGTGCGAAGTGTTTATAACGTGATGCCTTTGGGAGATTTTAGGTACCCTGAACAAAAATATAAATTTCACTAATAGGTGTTAAAATATATTGACGCAGTTGAAGAGTATCCATAAAATTTACATTTTGAAGTGTAAGCATGTAAATGGCCAATAATGTATGTCATGCACTTAACATTGCAGTACATCCCTTCTTACTGAATGCATATTTCAATACATTTTTTCTGAAGCTAATTGATTAGGCAGGGGAAGTGTTAACTTTTTTGCAGGAGAGAGAGAGGGCAGTTGGATTTAAGGGTGCAAAGACAAGCATAGAGGCTAAAATGAGTGTAACAGAATGTTAAAATACATAGCAAAAGTGTCGGGTGTGTCTAAAAGTTTACTCTAGGGGTGGGGGTGTTATAATGGGGGAGATGACATTATGGAATTTTTTTTAGATATACCTTATACATATTGGTGGTGCCGCTCTTACCTGGTGTTCCTTTGCAAGGTCTTTAAAACACTCACTTGCTCGAGGAATGTTAAATCCCTGAGTTAGAGCAAGCAATAGGTGAAAAACTGCAATTGTTTCAATGCAATCGATTGAGCGTTACTTGAAGAAATGAACTTTATGCTGTTTTTAATTTGGCACAGACTACGTCTGAATGAAATCCTTCAAAATAAAGCCGAAGACCTTATATTCGAAGTTGCTTAATTTAATAAAAAAAAATTTTAGTGGTGTCCACCTCACATTCTCATACATTAAAATAAATACATGCCTGATTTCACCCAAACCATATGAGTACACGGTTTAGTCATAAAAACACTAAATATAAAATAAGCTAACTGGATTCCTTCACCCCCCCCCCCATTTTTTTTGTTCATAAAAGCATGGTTTGTACGCGTCTGGGAATTTTATCCATTCCAGTCTTTTGGTCCCTGCGTGATGTTTTGTAGTTGAAGATTTTTCTACTGACATAACTTATGACTGACAAATCTTCCTCCCCACCCTGTGCGAAACTTGTTGGAGGGACTGAAGCTGCGTTATAGTAGCATCTTTTGGCGTCATGCTTATGCCATCTGTTCGACCGTGAAGACCATATCTCTGCAATTATTAGTTCAGTTTGTAGAATTCTTTTTGTATTGTGAAGCTTAAAATGTGAGAATGATGATGCACAACTTCGCAGCTAGGGGGCGCAAATGAAGATCATATCGAATTTAAAATGCATTTTATTTCATACATTTGCTTCTAAATATCCAATTGAAAAAATATTTTTTCATTTCGATGGCATTTATATCGAAGACTATTTTAGTTACTTTTTCAAATAATACACAAATATTCCGCTAGGGAGCGTAATAGTAAATCGTGTTTTTCCCAATATCTCCGTTTCTAATAGTCCGATTTGAAGAATTCTTCTTACGTTGGATGCAGCTTTTGAGGAGAAATGTTTTGCATATAATTTCCTATTTTTTGGAAAAAAATGGTTTGGCCGCCAGGGGCGTAAGTGTTTATTTTTGCTTCTGATGTATTTGCAATAAAATCTGAGCTCGAAACTTGATTGAGAAAATTCCTCCGTAGACCGATACCGACCACCTCCAAAACCTTTTTGAGAATACCTCCTGCTTAAATAGTGTATAATTTTCCACTAGGGACGTATATCTTATTTTGGTCTATATCTGTTTCTAGGAGTAAGATTTGAAAAATTCTTTCTTTTGTTGGAGAACATTTTCGGTGCAAAATGTTTCTCATATAATTTCTAATATTTTTAAACGCACAAGTGCGCCACTAGAGGGCGTAAGATTCAGTTTTCAGACAGTAATATCTACGGGACTAAATACCCGATTGACAAATATTCTCTTTCGACCAGATAATATTAACTATGAAAACTCCTTGTGTGTATTTTCTTTCCAAAATAATGCTGTTTCCCACTAGGGGGTGCAAATATTTAATATTTTTTCCTCAATATCTGTACTTCTAAATATCTGATTAAAAAAATTATTTTAACAACAGATACCATTTACTTTATGGAGCACTAATTGTGCATCTGAGGAGGTTTGTGGTTCACAAATCTGCCGCCAGGTGATGTTTATGTACTTCCAGTTGCAGCCTAACAGCACTAATAGTCTGTTCATGTCAGGTTTAAGATGGCTGCAGTGACGTTTCGCTGGCTTAAATTGGATTGCATTGCCAACGGAGAGTGCTTTCTCCCTTATTCCTACCTCCGTAAAAGATACTGACAAAAAGATTTCCCTCCGCTAACCTTTTTTTTTTTTGAGAATATGAAGTTTCGTAAGGCGGCAAAAACTTGGGGAACAAACTTCACATGACTGAATAACATGAAGCCGATGAAGAATCCTAACGTAACTTCCGATGCCAGCGCCCTGTGTCATTTCATGATGATTGGCAACAAAGCCGTGAAGGACATCTTATGGAAAACGTCACTCTATCTCTTCTCATAGCCAACTGGAAAGGGGTACTGATACGAACAATTGTCAAATAACTCTCTTAAAAACGCTTATTGCATTATGATTTCCAGTCAAAACTGCTTTATTCTTGTGCCAGTTTCGTGAAAAAAAGGTAAGTGGGTGAAATATTAAATTTTGTGTAGGGTTTAGATTACTTTATCTGTAGCACTTTTAAATATCATTTGCTTGCAGTAGTAAAAAGTAATAAATAATTAAAAATATGAAGCTGAAAATTTAGTCTTATTTGATCACATGACTACTTGTTTCATTGCCTATTTGGAAACATGTTGTTCCAGGCTGAAACTCCGGAAAGTTGCATGCCTAGAAGCTCACATCCATGTCAAATTTTTGTCATGTGCGAAGACACATGACGTTGAACAAAGTTGACTACATGAGAAAAACGTAAATCACGGATAATTTTTAACTATATATTTTTATTACAATTTACTACTGCTAGTTATTTGTCCATTGCTTCTACTTTACCAGGAAAAAGTATCTTTTCTTTAATGAGAATCTTCGTGCTTTTGTTTATGAAATTACATTCATATTTGCACAAAGGTTTTTCCGCACCCACTTTTTAATATTTTAAGACAATTAGTGAAAAGCCTGTCGAATGAAGAACCTGCATACTGTTAGGGAAACAAAATTAACCACAGCTTATCTGATTAAATATAGCGCTTCCAGCTGACAAAAAGAAGACCTTTGTCCCCAACCCCTTCATCTCCCCGTCTTGTTCTCTATTTTCCTATCAGGAGAGTGATGGAGAAATCTACAAGTTACCCACGGATAAACACATTCGTTACGGAAATGACTCACTCCGAGACATTTTTTGTGTAATATGCTGTCCTCCACTAGAAATTATTGTTGAGCTTCGGTTTGCGGCCCCCGTCGTCTGCTAGATGAAATTCAGTGGAATCACGGGAAATGAGGTATTTCCCAATAGGTGGCGCTTCCGCTCTTTCCTCCCAGCCCTGCTGCCTCCGTTTCGTAATCGTTGATCGCTCTTCGCTCGGTGGATGTTAGTTGGTTCGCCCTGTTTCTGTTGTTGCAAGCGATTCAAGGTAGAGATATGACTTGAGAATGACCGGTCTATGCAGACATTGCAGCCCCTCATCCACAAACATGTGCTACCAGGAAGTACTGTCATGACAGATCAGTGGGTTGCATACCGTAACTTGCCAAGCTGTGGATTCCAACACCTGACAGTAAACCACTCCCTCAACGTCGTGGGTCATTGTGATGGTGCTCACACTCAAGGTGTAGAGAGTAAGGGGCCGCCCCTGAAACGCAGACTTTCAGATAGGCCTCACAAAAATCGTTTGGCAGACCACATTCTGGAATATTAATTCCGACAGAATTGTCGTCTCAGAACACTGCTTTGAGGTGATGATTCGCGCCATCAAACAGTTTTTTCCTGGTAAATCTAATTAATTTCTTGTACCAGAAAGACAGGTTTTCATTCTGGTGCAAAAAGCATATTTTCCGTCCAAGTGAGCCAGCCAAAATACTACAGAAACACATTCGTTACGGAAATAACCCACGCGGGATATTTCATGTCGTCCGAAAGAGGGCAGCACCTTACTGATACCGCGTCTCTCGTGTCAGAAGGCGGTGGCCGCAAACCGAAGTATAGAGCCTTTGGGCGTGACGTCACATACTGTCTATTAGACCAAAAAATCCCTGGAGAGAACTGTGAAGGCATGCTGGGAAGCGGTGTGACGTACCGGTCATAGGCCAATAGGAATCCAAGGTAGGTTTTACCTTTAGTGACACTTTGCTGTGTTACCATCTTACATATCAGCTTGATTGTAAAAAAAGTGTAATGTGGAGATTTTGAAAGCCTTTTTCCACTGATGTGTGAATGTTCTTAAGAAATTTTCGTTTCTTTCTGCAAGAAGCACATCGGGAGAATTGTAGATGATGCTCTCTTCGGTTTACTGTTTTTTTTTTTTTTCTGTTTTGTGTGTGTGTGGGCGTTGAAATTTTTTAATGTGCTAATTGATATTTTCAAAGTCCGTTTCAGTTGAAAAATAAAAGATAAAAGTTTGATCTACAATATACTTTTGGAGAAAGTGAACACCTTTTGCGTAATATGCTTTTTATTTTACAAAGTTGGAAAGAAAAAATGATATGACATTTAGATTTGCAGCATAAAATTTGCGAAGATTTTGTCTTCGTATAAGACCCCCAAATCATTGGGGCTGGGAGAGGAGTACCCTAATGTGCTCTCGCACGAAGTCTTTTCCCCCATACAAGAACTTTGTTGCAACACAACTTCACACTGTTCACCACGCCCAAAATAAACACCTGGACATGGTTAACTGATGTTTACACACACTCCCACCACGGCCCAACAAGCAACACCAGACAAACCCCAGAGTCATACAGATCCTCCGAAGAACTCGAAAGGACCCGCATACAAAGAGCCGGCGAGGTCACCTAGAATACACCCAGAACGTCCATGTAGGCGGACAAAAGTCGCTTTCAGAGGTGACCAAGTGACAGCGACCCTGACGGGAGACTGCCAGAGAGGACACCGGGCCGACGGGTGCACCAAGGCACTCACATGACCCATGGCAGGTGCCTCCCCGGCCTACTTCCGCACGGAACCGGCACACCACAAGCAGCAAATACACAACACCCTCCCTTCAGATACCATATATTCATACCACTTCATAAGAGAAAGAGCAGAGACGGAACCAAAAGACTCACTCCTCCGACTCACACAGGCTCCTTCCGTCTCGGTCAGCAGCCAGCACCGCCGACCTCGAACGGAGACAAGACAGATTAAACCGCCGATTAAAGGGTCAGAGGCTAACCTATACACCTTTCATCAAACACAAGTCACAAAAACATAATACTAGAAAAAGCCCAACATTCCCCGAGAGTCCCTCGGGCTTTAAGGCCCGAAACTAAGGGGATAAGTTACCCCAATGAAAGGTGTAGTTGTTCTTGGTCTCGGTAACAATCCGAGGCCAAGTCCCCCAATGATACCTAAAAGCTCGGTCGGTTAAAAGGCGAGAGTCCACTCTCGCCCTGTCTCGGAGCTCACACTTGACTTGAAGAATAACCGTTGTCGGAGAGAAGCCCGAGTTAGCCGTCCGGGAATGCAGAACCCTGTTCCTATCCTTCCACATTTTATAACAGACCTTGTCGATAATCTTCCTCCAGACCTCCCTTTCCGCCGCCGGGGCAGGATGTAGATAAAACACATTAGCCGGGTGAAACTGGAGGGCGTCAAGCCTTTTGTGCCAAGCCCATATCCAGATTCCCTGCCAAACCTTGTGCGCCATGGGGCAGGCCCAAAAAAGATGTAACCTGTCCTCAATGATCGCACACGAAAGGCATCTATCAGAAGAGATGCTACCGCACCGAAACTGCCTACTCCTGGTTGGAAGGACATTGTAGGCCAACCGCCACCTAAAGTCCCTCTTCTTGCAGTCCACACCCGTCGAGTGAATGCTCATCCAAACCTCTCTCATACAGAAGTTCCTAGGAACGTGGAAATCTTTGACGACGTGGTGCCTAGGCCTAGGTCAATGTACATCTGCTGCGTGTTCTTCCTGGCGCGGTCAGTTTTCGCAAAGTCCTGCAGGCGACTTCCAAGCTGGTAAGACCTATGCGTCCTGTCGCGCCGGGGCCAACAAAACTGTGGCCGGGAACGTATTTGGACGAGTCCCACCCCGTAAAGTAGGAGGCCAAAGGTCCAAATGGGTGTTCGGCGACCAGAGCTCCCTTCACACTCTTAAACTGGAGTGCACTGAGCTATGTCGGAAGGTGCTTGACTTCCAAACCACCCTCCGACCTGGGACAGTATAGGACTGCCCGAGCTACCCCTTTGGTCTTCTTCCCGCCCAAATGAAGCCAAAGACCGCTCTCTTCATCTGTTTCATGAGACTTCCGGGTGGGGACTCAATTTCCCCGGCAACAGGGCAACCCAAAATCGACTTTTCTTAATTGAGCCGGGTACCGGTCGCAATGCCGTACTCAGCTGAAGCATCCGTTTGAACTTTATGTTATACTGAAATTGGTTGTTATAATAACGCCGCAGGATTTGTCATTTTTATGTAGGACTTCCGTCCACAGGGAGTAGAGTTTAGGTCCCAGCCACCTACAGCGAGACCGCCTTTTGGGTAGGACAGAAACGGAAGGGATGAGAGCAAGTCTAGCAAGTGGGTCCAGCCTGGGGGCCGTCACTTTACGTGCTCGTCCGATGCACGGCGGATATTCAGCGATTGTTAGTAAATCACACCATCTCTGAAAGATCAGCCCAAGCTTGAACCTGGGGACCCAGCATCGACAGTCTGAAACACTAACCACTAAGCCATTAACGGTATTAGTAGTTGCAAGATGTGAGCACATATCTTACAGAAATTTCACAAAATACACTCATGAAATCAAAATTTTGCCTTCGCGTTCGTTATGTAATTAGAGAACTACTGTTTTCTTTTTATCTTTTTTTAATAAATCGAACGCCAATGGAATTTCAGGCAGATAAAAAAAACGTAGTTGCAAAAATGTTTAACGCAAGCTGTTGGGCTTTTTATGCGTGAAAAAACTATTATGTTTGTGTTCCTCTAAGCCAAATTGAAGACTAAAGGAAAAATTTCCTGAAACATTAATTTTTAAGTCCGGTACACTAAATCCTTTCGCAACACAAGAAGAAAGCTTTGGAATTGTCCGATTTGTAGATATCAATGTAGAAAACTGAGAAAAAAAAATGAAAACTAAGAATGTAATCTTTTGACGTTATCTAAGAACGAAAAATAAATTTAAAAAAAAAACAAACCCGGTCGATTTATTGTGGTGTGCGGGAATTATTTAGTATCGTTAGTAACACACTGGGGAAAATATTTCTAAGCGTAAGCACAGCGGTACTTTATCGGCGTTCTCAGGAGCTGCGAGTCTCGTGTTAACCAGTCGGCCCGCTAAAGAGCCCACTGGAAAAAAAAATGTATTAAGAACTGATCAAGGTGTGATGCAATATGTATTTCCGTGTGATGTTGTCTCAATCTCCCTCCACCGGGCACCACCTATTGGAAGGGCACCTCTCTAAAAATAGTTTTTTCAGGTGAAATGTGCTCGGGTCCGGCGGATGAAATATATAACATTTGGAGTGCGAGTCATAAGGACGTCAAACACACACACAAAAAAAAAAAAAAAACAACAACCAGAAAACCCAAATTATTACAGAAAAAATAATTATAATTTTTTTTTCGTTTTTGAATATACACACTAGGGACATGCGTCCGTGTTTTTCAAGTTGCTCTAAGCCTAACCTCACTTTCACTGCATTGTGCAGTTTCCGCTCAGTTTTGGCTATATGCGGTGGAAGATGTGGATCGAGGAAAGAGACATGGTGTAGACTAGCAATCCCAACAGGACCAACGTGTAGTGCCATGCCTAATCCCGTGACATCTTGAAGACAACGAAAATACGAGGATAGTTAGTATTGGAAAGCCTGACATTTACGGAAATGTAGAGGAGACAAACAAAATTTCACTTACCTTTTAGACTTCGAAGAATGCAATCCCCTCCATCATAATTATATGGCTTGGGAGAACATTCCCCAACCCCGTATTTTTTTATGAACCTTTAATCAAAATAAAAGAAAAATTATCTTAAATTTAATTTAATTTTTTTATTTATAATTATTTTGATTTTTTTTTCAAAGAAAATAAACTTTTGTACTTTCACTATTTTAGAATCTCCTATGAATAGTTGTTTCATTTGTGTCTTGATTAATATAACACATATTCTTATGAACAGATATAAAAACAAAACAAAAAAACGAGACCCCCCTTAACTTTGGAACCACTCGCAGCAGATAAACAAGTACCGTTGGAAAGCACTCGAAGGGAACTATATCGTGATGCGAAGAAAAATGCTAATTAAGCTAATTAACATGTTAATTAGCTCGCTATCTCCACATTTTTCCATATAAGGGGTATGTAATTTTATGCACATTCCATTTAGCGCACGGAAAACCCCTTAAATTCGAAATATCATCCAAATCGGATGATTAATAGCGAAGATATTTGCAAATAAAGTTAGAGGGGGCATCCATACATTTACATCTGGGAAAAAACACCTGGAATGTTTCTTTCCGTGCAAGGACAGTGATAATGCTGGAAAGTTGGCGTCTTACCAGAACCTCAGACAAATTGAATGCAGAGTACAGAACAAAGGTCCTGACAGTGATTTGTACGGTAACTTGAAAGGGTCATCCAAGGACGGAGTTCATTTACCCTCGCCATTTCTTTTATAACAGCTTCATTTATTCGTAATAATAACTTGAATTAATATTAAAATAAACAGTATGCATTTTTCTAATAACGGAAAACCTGAATCTGTACAAGTTAAATTTGTTTTGAATTTTCTGGTTTCCGATCCTTACATTTTCTCGAGGCACTGAGCATTCGCGTATCACTGAAACGTTGTCTCATAATAGAAAATTGAGCAGAACTACGAAATTCGATTTTTTACGATTTCCAACCGTAAGTTGAAGAAGCGTATATGCTCCAGCTTTGTCTGTCTGTCTACCTGACCGCATGATTACTAGAGTAAAAATGATTCGATTTCAATGAAAGTTTAGTATGTGGTAGGGGACAACCTGAGGACGAACTCTGTAGAAAACGGTCGAAATGGGGTCAAAGGTCAGAACATAGGAGCGGGATCCATTCCATCGCCCTTATGCGTCATAACTTACGTAAAAATGCTTTGATTTCGACAAAACTTTATCATATTGTTTCGTAGATACACTGAACCTGTCCTGTTGCATATTATCGAAATGTGGTTAAAGGGCAGGACACAGGAAGCTAGATTTATTCCACAGCCATTATCCTTATAATTTGACTAAAAATGCTACTATTGCAACAAAACTTTAGTATGTTGTTCCAGAGGTATACTGAACCAATTCGGTTTAATATCATCGAAATTGGATTAAAGGTCAGGCCGCAGGAGGGAGATATATTCCACAGCCATTATTCTTTTGGAAATGGCTTTAGCAAAGTGTTACGAAAGCGTGCCATCTGTTCCAAATTATTTGTTAATTTCCACATCAAAAACACACTTTCCTTTCATAGTTATGGTGCTTAACGTACGAATTAATGGGAACAGCTATGTTTTTTAATTTAAAATTGCACCTGTCATATAATAATTCTACGTGTCAATTTAAAACAATATAATTTTCTTTGTTCGAAAGTATGAACTTTTTCCCATTTTGTCGCTCACAGCCAACGCCCCCTGAAACAGGGCTCAAACACTTCCTGCTCTCAAACTTCTGACGTCACTACAGGAACCTGTTAAATTTGAGGAACAGCCGTAACCATAGTTTGGGTCTGTGATCTTGTGAAATTATTGTAGCGTTGCTCCATGACGTTGTTAATAGTTCTTGCAGCTCACTGATTCATATCATTCAACTCTTTGTTATTTATTTCACGATGTTAAAATATTATTTTTTAGTTTTAATATGCCTTCCCATTGTTGTGTACGAAATTGCCGTAGCAATTACGACACAGGTCCTAAAGCGCCAGTGTTTAAATTTTCCGGGAATGAAGAACTACGCTCCAAATTGATTCGCGAAATTCCTGGAGATTTCCAGCCTACAGGAGCTTCAAGGGTATGTATGTTTTATTAGCTCTTTATAATACAGTTCCTTTGCAGTTTTGTATTTAGTGTGAAATATAGTCTAGTTGAGAGAACGACCTTAGTACTGTGCCGCAATAAAGTGTTTTTTTTTCTGAAGATGTTTGAACCGGCATTAAATCGCGTAGTATATAATGATTACCAATCTGTAAACTAGGTTGTAATGTACTGTTAATAAAGTTAATTGTGGTTTTGCTAATTCTACGGCTGTACAATTTTCTATACACTAGAATTTCAGAATTTCAAACTGATTCATTCCTTAAGATATTCTGAAAACTCTGGTTTTTATACATTATTTTGGTGCACAATTTTTTTTTATTCCTTTAAAACAGAATAAAAAATGTGAAAACCGCGAATAGTTTCTAGTATATGGAACTGACCTTAAAATTCGCTTAATCAAATCAAAATCCTTTTTAACAGTAAAAAGAAACTTTTTGCCACGCAATAGTTTTCTAAA
Organism: Macrothele yani; assembly: GCA_039090855.1. Classification (NCBI taxonomy): domain Eukaryota; kingdom Metazoa; phylum Arthropoda; class Arachnida; order Araneae; family Macrothelidae; genus Macrothele; species Macrothele yani. The sequence continues at coordinate 51,713,487 of CM077032.1, read as the reverse complement.
TATAAATGTTATATTTTTCAAAGACCTAACATGTTTAGAAAATTTCTAAATATAAATGTTATATTTTTCAAAGACCATGCATGAAAAATCCATAGCAATCGGTGAAAATCCTCCAAATAAGCAACGACATCGGTCTTTCTATGTTTTTTCAACATACAGCAACCGAAAAATTGTTATTTGGCCACTGCTTTGGAAAGGAATCCCAAATCTCTCGGCTACATATCGAGAGATCTGGGATTCGTTTCCCAAGCAGTGGCCAAATAACAATTTTTTGGTTTCTGAGTGTTGCTAAAACGTGGAAAGAGCGATGTCTTTATTAATTTATAGCAATTGGATTAATATATTTTTTTCAACCAACATGGTGTTAAAACCAAGTTTTATTACTTTTAAATTTCAATTCCCTAAGGTGATGCTACTATTTATGGTACACTGTTGGGACAAAAATGAGAACACTTCGAAGTATTGAACTGACGGTGCAAAATGATTTCTTAACTAAAGATAACCACTTTTTGCATCTAACATGTTTAGAAAATTTTTTTGTTTAACTTAAATGCCCTAGATAGTGTGTGCTGCAATTTTGGAGCAAGGGTAAATATTAGTGATTGTAAGAAAAACATATTTGGGAATGTGAAGGTTAAATAAAACTGAAAATTATAAAGTGTCAAACTAAAACATATATCAATATCATGTTCGACTTTTTGTTGGTATAGTATTCGAAAAATAAAATTACAATTATAAATTCAAATTTATGTTCATCAAAAGATTTTAACATTTTACTGCAAACTATTATGAAGTCACCGTGATTTATTTAATCATTACGGAACATCGTAAAATAAAAATAAAAAAAAAGTAAACCCATTTATGATTTTCCACCTTGACGTTTTTTCTTAAACTAGGAAATTCTCAGAATATATCGCGGAGTATAACCAGTTATTATTTTATTTGTAGAAGAAATGAAAAAGAAAACGAAAAGAAAAGAAAAATGCAATTCGAACCGTATTAAACTGCAGTAAGTAAGCTTAATGCTCCAAATCTTACTGGTTACGGTTATTTTCTTAACCGGTAGTCAAAAACGATGAATGCCGAAGAGGAAATTTGCGTGCAGATCCAGGTTACACACGTAGATTCATTCGGCTTCTGTATTGCAACTAAATATATTACAGACAGTTTAAGCAGTATAACTACAGTGGAATATATCAATGAATCGAAACGATATGCAATTACATTCGTATTATACCGTAATTCGAGACGGAATGGAGACAACCTAAAATCTGCGATACGAAAAAGACCAGTCACACGGGTTCACTTGCGCAAGGAGCAATTTGAAATTTTCATTTTCATGACCACAATTTCATAATATAACGAAGTTGTAAAGGTATTTTAGTAAAAAATACACAGAATACACATACGAAGCTTTCGTTTTGTGAAATGTAGTGTTTTTTTGCGTTTTTGGATTAAACAAAAGTCAGCTATGTGAGCAATAGGAAAAATTTAAATATGTAATTGCACGAACTATGTCGTAAGTTAAGTTATTTATGTGCAAAACTATTAACTTATGATGTTCATCATTAAAATCTGCTATTCTGAATTTAAGGGTATAACATCATTACTGCTTCATTCAACCAACTTCACGTAGAAACACTTTCTCCTAAGTGTTTCTTACTACTACGAGGTAAACCGTTGTACAGTAAGTAGAGGAAAATATTTTTTTTATGCACTGCCCCTTAATCGATGCATGCTTGAATTTTCGCTTATATCTCAGCAAGTTTTTATGCTACCTCGCTGAAAATTTAAATTTAAGCATTTATTATTTCGCATTCAATGGACTACTAACCAGATGTGGTCATAATTCATTTTTTTCACGATCATATTTTATAATTTATAATTCCCTTAATATACCCGTTCTGATCTTGTGTAGGGGCTCATATTATCTGGGATTCTTTGTGTTTTACTGTTGCAACACCGAATCACGGTATCTGTTCTCGATTAAATTATACAAGTCAAAAATGCTTTTTCCGTAGCTCACTGTACACGTTATTATTGGTCGATTCGTATGAAATTTGGAATTTAAGGGTTTTATTATGTACTGAATAGAATGCGCGTAAAATAACATACCTCTTATATGGAAATATTGGGAGATAGATAGGCAATTAGCATGTTAATTAGCTTAATTAGAATGTTTCTTCACATCACATAATAGTTCCCTTCAAGTGCTTTCCAACGGTACCTTATTTGTTTGCAAGCGACAAACGGTTCGAAAGTTAAAAATTACTTTTCTTGTGTTTTAATTGAAGTAGGTACAACTGTACCAACCATTTCTTCCCAAAGAATTTTTTATTCAGTCTACGCCAGTCACTTCTTATAATTTCTGTTATTTCACAGAGACTGGCTAGTTTGATACCATTTATAGTTTTAATTTTTCGACTGTATTTCTCAGCCTTACGTTTTTTCCAAATTTCAAATTTAGTCATAGGAATACTGATGTTTATAGCATTATCAATGTATTTTTTTCTCAGCTGAGGTATGGTAGAAGATGTTTTCAGTGTCAAGAACAGTGGTTAGACCAATACTTGCTTAACCACTACCAAATTTCCTTACATTGTACAAAGGGATGAGTGATTGTTTCAACTTCATCACAATGAGGACATTTATCAGTAGGAGCAGAAAGAAATATTTTGTAAAATTCCATAGTGGGGACGATGTTATGGGCAATCTTAAAATTAAGATTTCTCACCTTGGGCTGTAGTTTCCTGACACCCATGTTATCACAGGCTTGTCTTCGTATAAGACCCCCAAATCATGGGGGCTGGGAGATGGGAGCGCCCTAATGTGCTCTCGCACGACGTCCCGTTCCTCATACACGAACTTTGTTGCAACACATCTTCACACATGTTCACCACGCCCAAAATAAACACCTAGACATGGTTCACTGATGTTTACACACACTCCCACCACGGCCCAACAAGCAACACCAGACATACCCCCAAGTCATACAAATCCTCCGAAGAACTCGAAAGGACCCGCACACAAATTGGCGGCGAGGTCACCTAGAACGGCGGGTGCAACCCGATGGTACACCCGGAACGTCCATGTAGGCGGACAAAAGTCCCCTTCAGAGGTGACCAGGTAACAGCGACCCGGACGGGAGTCTGTCAGAGAGGAAACCGTGCTACCGGGTGCATCAAGGCACTCACAGGACCCATGGCAGGTTCCTGGGACTTAATGTCTTCATATAAGACCCCCAAACCATGGAGGCTGAGGAGGGAAGCGCACCAATGGGCTCTCGCACGACGTCCCCTTCCCCATACACAAACTTTGTTGCAACACATCTTCACACTGTTGACCACGCCCAAAATAAACACCTGGACATTGTTCACTGATGTTTAAACACACTCCCACTACGGCCCAACAAGCAACTCCAGACAAACCCCCGAGTCACACAAATAGCCGGCGAGGTCACCTAGTACGTTGGGTGCAGCTCGAAGGTACACCCGGAACGTCCATGAAGGCGGACAAAAGTCCCCTTCAGAGGTAACGGCGACCCAGACGGGTGCCTCCTTGGCACACCACATGCAGCAAATACACAACACCCTCACTTCAGATACCATCCATTCACACCATAAGAGAAGAAAGAGCAGAGACAGAACCAAAACACTCACATAGGTTCCTGCCGTCTTGGTCCGTGGATATTTTAATTGACCTGAAAGAAACGATCACAGTACCATGTTTTCAGCTTATGATTTGTAAATATTTAATATTTTTTACTACTGCAAGAAAATTATTTTTATAAGTGCCACAGATATAGTAATCTAAACCCTACACAAAATTTAATATTACACCCACTTACATTTTTTTCACAAAACTGTTTCAAGAATAAAGCAATTTTGACTGAAAAAAAAATGCAATAAGCGTTTTTGAGAGACTTTAGTCTCAAGAATAATAATTGACCTCACTTCTTTTCTTATGAGGCTATCTTACTCTTAAGGGGGTTTCGGCAAAGTGCTCCACTTTAAGAAAAATGTGTTACGAGTGCCTTTGTCGACTTGGGTACAAAAGACCCAACTGGCCCCAAAAGCACGGCCAGAAGGGTTCGATCATCTGCCCTAATATGGTCGCGAATCTCGCACTTGATCTGTCACACAGCTTTGGCAGTAAAATTATGATGCTTATTAGTCTGCAAGTGTTTCTTCTTTCATACCTCATAGCCTTCACCCGAATCACTAAGCATGTAAAACTCTGTTCCTCTCCCTCCAAATTTTGTAGCAAACCTTTGTGCTGAGGATTCTCCACGACTCCCCACCCTTTGAAACTGCAGAGTGCTGGAAGAAGATACGGCCCATTCATTTACAAAACCCTAAACTAAAACCAGTTCAATTCATCTAACCTGTTAGTCTTAGAAACTAATAACGCAAACTTAGCGACCCTACCCGCACTTGCAGAGCCACAACTACTGAAACATGGTGAATGTTGCGAGCATTGAAATTGGCGAATATTCTGACGTGATCCCAAATCGATAATTCTGAGACGATCCCAAATCGATAATTCTGAGACGATCCCAAAACATTACTTTCCACTCACATGCGAAGTCAACTCTTATGGGTAATCGGACCACGTGGGTTTACAGCATCTAGTAAATTATCTCGTGTGGGATTATCGGATTCTTCTACTAACAGGGGAAGGGCTAGTCCGTCCCTTTGAAAAACTGAATGCCGACCCGTGTCTGAAAGGGTGAGTGGAAAACGGGTCGTGTTCTACGTCATCGCGCTGGCCTGCTCCCTGAGGTTTGTTTGCCAACTTATCTACAAGACCAAATTTTTCTCTGTTATGGTTTTGCACGTTCGCGTTTATACATAGCATTTGTTTCACGTTGTGTTTTACTTAAGTTGTGCACTCAGTGTTTATTTTTATTTCCGTTTTTTTAGCGAAATTTCATTATGTGCCGATGTGACGTGCTGAAATACGCATTTAGACACGAAACGACAGGACATTGTTTTCCAAGTCTTTTCGTGCTCATAAGAAGGATCTTTATCGGGTTCCGATAAAGATCCTTCTTTAGGAACTATTTCAAAAATCTGTTCAAGATAATTCGGTAAGATTATTATCTGTTGGCTGTTTGACAGTACCATCATGTTCTGGGGATAATATGAGATATTAAACAGTTTGGAAAGATTTTGTGCGCAGTTCACAACAGGACGTTAAAAAAAAAAGGAAAGGTGTTATTCATAAATTATCTAGAAAAACGTTTTCTATCTGTCAACAAAGATGCTATTTGTCGGTTTTGCAGAATACGAACATTTATTCGAATTCGTTTTCTGAATAGAAACTAACTATTGGTGCGAAGCAGGAAAGCTCTGCACAAAATGAAAAAAATAATGGATTGACTCAAACGCTGTTAGAAAAACATAAGATTTTGTTCTGTTTTTTTTCATTTGGGCAATGAAGAAAACAGTTTTAAGTTTTCTACAATGGAAAAAGCATTTTCCAGTTTGTGCAATAAGGAACTTAACTTCATTTTCATGAAGTACATTTTGTTCACCAATTTTTAAATGCAGTGACCTTCACAAATCACGATGGATCCAAAATGTAAGTAAATAATTTTTATTTTATACCATAGCAGGGTGTTTGAACTACTTTTGCGGAGGGTGAAGAACTCAGTAACTTTCCGTGTCTTAAACAACAAATGTTTGTGGCAGAGAGAAAAAGATTTTAAACCACTAAACTTTAATAGGGAAAAAAGAAAGAAAGACACACTGAGTTTTTGACATCAGAAAAATATAGTTAGTATGGTAAGCAAAATTATTTTTAAAGAAAAAGCATTCATGACAGCAATTGTTCATTTAAAATTATCGCATTTTTACTATTACCACAATGTTTTCTGATTTTAGGATCGAAATCCTTAACTTTTGTTTTCGAAAAAGACCATTTCTAATATTTCAGTGCCCATTGCAATACATTACACACTGTAATATGTTAAATACGATAATAACGTTGACTGAAAGTGCCTTTCCTTGTGATGTTTCTTTAGAGCACATCTCCCCTTGGCTATTGGCTTCTGAAGGGCCAGTGCTTCTACGTCATCAAGCTCGGCTGCGTGTCTCATTGGGTGAAGCGCTAAGGACTAGGCCTTTCCTCTCTAGCCCTGGTGCCCTGATTTTATGGCAGAATGAGACTCCCACTGTGCGGAACATCATCTTTGACCATAAGCTTCGTAAAAGTGCGTGCCCTGGTTTGACATGTCGATGATCAGTTGAAATCTCGGTCTACCGGGCGGTTAACGTGTAGATTATGGTGCAAAATTCAGGAACGAAAAATTTCAAAAAACTGTGACGTACATCTTATTTGAAATCAAAAACGATGTAAAATAAAAAAAAAGTTCATTCATAGACTTATTTTTGAAAACGTTTTACGTAAAATTTACCTCTCTGTACGGTACGCCGAAATCCAGTCAGCGGCGACGATGACGCTGTGATTGCCGCTAAAGCATCTGCCACGGCTACCCGTGGTCTCAGCGGAAGCATCCCGGCAAAACAGGTTAGGCCTAGCTGTGCAGCGCGACCTCCAGCTTGGCTAACTGGTGAGCGCGGAAGGATACTCAGACACATGCAGCAGTACAGTGTGCCTCCGCTTTCACAAGCCGTAATTCACCGGCAGGTCCAGCTGAGCTTCGGGGCCTGAATTGATAGCGAGGACGGCGTGTCACGGGAGGAACGACAGTCGATTCTCGTAGCCTTAAGGGGATCATACACAAATTGCGAATGTAGAAATATCAATTAAGAAACGAAGATAGGTTCTCTTAAGGGACCATCAACAAAATGAAATGCGACTGATTACGGCAACACGAAAAACCATGTTTCTTAACAAGTAAGAAACCGATTTCCAAGCAAATGGTATCTTTCTAATCAGAAACGAATCACTCATGAGATACGATACAGAATGACGTTCCTTCCGTCCGCCGTCTGTCCGTCCGTCCACAAATGACTTATTACGGCCACAGGTAACAAGTAACCGATTTGCAAGTAAATGGTCTCTTTCCACTCAGGAACGAATAACCCATGAGATACGATACAAAATTACGTTCCATCCGTCCGCCGTTATTTTTCTGGACGGACGGACGTCTGTCCGTCCGTCCAGAAGAATAAGAAAAATATCTCCGACCCCAAACAACCAATTTGCACGGAAATTATTTCTTTCGACTCAGGGACGCCTCACAACAATAAGATACAATACAAAAATACGTTCCATCCGTACCAAGTCTATCTTTCCGTCCGTCCCTCCGTCCGTCCGGAAGCATAAAAACACATAACTCGAACGAGAAACAACCGATTTGCACAGAAATTATTTCTTCCGACTCAGGAACGCCTCCCACCTATCAGATACAATACAAAATTACGTTCCATCCGTCCCAAGTCTGTCTTTCCGTCCGTCCGTCCAGAAGCATACAAATACATAATTCAATTGAGAAACAACCGATTTGCAGGGAAACGAATTCGTTCTATTCAAGTACGCCTCACACTAATCAGATATGATAGAAAATAACGTTCCATCCGTCCGCCGTCTGTCTGCCCATTTGTCCCGAAGTATAAAAGCGCATAACTTCACCGAGAAACAACTGATTTGTACGGAAATTATATCTTTCTACTAGGGGACACATCCCACTGTCAGGTACGATCCAAAAATACGTTCCGTCCGTCGACCGCCTGTCTGTCCGTCCGTCCGGAAGTATAAATGCACTAAACCCTAAAGAGAAATAACCGATTTGCACGGAAATGATTCTTTTCTACTCAAGGACGCCTCACACCTATCAGATATGATAGAAAATTTCATTCTATCCGACCGTCGTATGTTTGTCCGTCCGTCCGTCCGCCCGGAAGTATAAAAGCACGTAATCCCACCGAGAAACAACCGTTTAGCACGGAAATGACTCCTTTCTACTCACGGAGGCTTCACACCTATCAGATATGATAGAAATTATGTTCCATTCTTCCGAAGTCTGTCTGTCCGTCCGTCCTGAAGTATAAAATAACGTAACTCAGCCGAAAAACAACCTATTTGCACGGCAATGAATTCATTCTACTCGAGGACGCCTCACACCTATTACGTACGAGAGAAAATTAAGTTTCAACTGTCCGCCGTCTGTCTCTCTGTGTATTCATCCGGAAGTATAAAAGCACGTAACCTCAACGAGAAACAACCGATTTGAACGGGAATTATTTCTTTCTACTCACGGACGTCTATCACCTATCAGGTACGATACAAAATTACGTTCCGTCCGTCCCAACAAACAAAAGGCCGCAACCCCACCTGAGAAAAAACCGATTTGCACGGAAATGAATTCGTACTACTAAGGGACCCTCACATAGAGGTGGAGAACTATCGATAGTTATGATTATCGACAGTTTTTGATAGTCAAAAAATAACAATCAATAAATGTCGATTCTGTGTTGGCACAGTTTCTAGAGAGAAAATTTGTTTTCCGGAATGAAAAATGATTTCTGACAAGAATATGAGAAATTATGTAAAATATATTTAGCATTAAACGAAAGACATCCAACAAAATTAGAAGATACACTGCAATCCAATATGGTATACATTATTTGGACACTTCAATCAAAAAGAAAATTAAGCACTCATATTAGAGATCTACTTTTTTAAAATTTCACACAATATTATCCCGACAAGAAAATGGTTGTATAAAATTAAACTAATACCTAATCCTAACTGTAACTGCTGTGGTTCAGAGGACACTCTTCAACATTTATTTGTAGATTGCAATTTGGCAATGTATATCTGGGATTGGTTACAACAATACATAAATTATAGATGTAAATTTACTGCAGACCAAATTTTGTACCATGTACCTCTGGACTGCTCTGAATCTAATAATCTAACAATTCATTAATTAATAACAATAATGAAATATAATGTATGGAAAAATCGAAATGCTGTATCTTACCAACAAAAATAAAAAAATACGGAGCAGTTTAAAATAGCTATTAAATGTGATCTCAGAAGAATACTGGAGTTTGAAACTAGAACGTTTGGAGCTCAAAAAACTTTTTAAAAAATGGAAAGTATTAGCACCAGTAATATATAAAAAAAAGGAAGAAAAATAGTAAACAAAAAAATAGAATGAAGCATTTAAAATTAAAATATTAATAGCAAAAATGTGAAATATAATAAAACTGAATAGTACAAATTAAACTCTTAAACACGTATAATTTTGTTCACGATATTCTGTCAGTATTTTGTTACAAAAATAAAATATAATAATAAAATCAATTTTGACAATATCACTAGTATTCTAATAATTTAGTAGTCATTACTACTAAATTGGATTCCAAGGGACAGCAAAAGACCCAGAAGAAGATGGGTTAATGAAATGGAGGAGACTGGCACAAGACAGACCGTTGTGGAGGAAACCTTCGTCCAGCAGTGGATTGATAATGGCTGACAATGATGATGATGACTATAATATATATTCAGTCAAATATCTAACTATAATGGCATATCATACAGAAAAAAAATTAATTTGTAATAATTTAATTAAAGGAAAACTGGATTAAAAAAAATGTTATTTGTTTACTCCAATTTTTTGCCATTTTTTTAATCTGAAATGCCTTTAACAAAAACCTCTTACTAAGTACATGTGCAGTGTTCAAAAACGTGATTCCAAAATATATTGTATACTTACTGCAACAAGCGGAAATTCTTGTGCAGGCGCCCACTTTCTCAGCTAGTTGACTGCTCTGTCTGGAAGTAAGAGAAAATGACAATTATTAAAGGATCCACTAAAAATAATAATAATAATGATGATAAAAGTATCCACTAAATGTCTTATTTTACTAAAAGGATGTATGAATGTGTGTTTAAATGAAAACATTAGGCAAAAGATTAATAGATTCCTAAACAGTTCTTTAACAGCCTTTCATGCGTCGCCCTTTAGTAAGAGCCGAAAATGAGGTATAAATTAAAGAAACAATATTTTTCTTACGTTTCCATATTGTCAAAAAGCTAAGCTCTGATAAGCTTTGAAACTAAACATTTCTCTTTCTTTTCTTCTTCCCCCCCCTTTTTTTGCTTGGAGTTTAACCACAACCGTGAACAATTCGATGGGCATTTATCCCTCCCTGATTTAGTTCCACTGGTTTCAGGGAAGGGGTACAGAAGCCAGTGCTGTAAGACAAATACAACCACAATATCTATTACTCACAGGATTCGAATCCGGACCCATCTCGAACGAATGGTCAGAAATCAGCCCTTAGACCTTTGCACAACATGGGCGGGAATCTACGTCTTGACGATATCCTCCCAAAGTGAGTTAGCAGAAGTCACGAAACAAATATTGTGCCTGAAGAACGAGCTAATACGTTGCTCCTTAACTCTTATTTTCTGTTTGTATTACATTATTTTTTTATGCTTCGCTTCACAAAAGCTAAAGAAGCAAATTCTGTAGTTTTGTTTGCAAAACCATTTTTTTCTATTATGCAAAAATGCAAAAATTGTTTGCAAAAACATTTTTTTCTATAATGTATTATTAAATTTTTGGACAGAGCAGGAAAGAGTAAGATGATATAATGTTTGGTGAGTCGAAAATGTATCTTTATAATTTAAATATTGTTGTAACCAATTCCAGATATGTTTTGAAAAGTTACAATCAAGTATGGGTAAGACGATGGATCTAAGCGCATTTGATCGTGGTCAAATTGTTAAGGCCCGATGAATGGGGCACTCCATTTCGGAAGTCGTGCTGGCACTGGGATTTTCACGAGCCACTGTGTCACGGGTGCACCTTGAGTACATTGAATCCGGTAAAACCATCCCTGCAAGGGCCAACTACTATGGACAACAGCGTGTAGATGAGTGGGGTCAACGTCGGCAAGCTGGCATTGTAACAGGGTATAGACGGGCTGCAGTGCTAAAAATCACTCGGCAATTTAACGCTGGTGCACAAAAACGTGTAAGCCGTTACACCATCAAGAACCATCTTCTCGCAATGGGTAATAGAAGCCACCGTCCCACCAGGGTACCGCTGCTGACCGCACATCACAGGGTGCAAAGATTAGCATGGACACGGGAACATCGCAACTGGACCCTAGACATTTGGGAAAATGTTGCCTGGACTAATGAGTCGAGATCACGTTGGTACATGCGGTTGGCAGGATACGAGTACGCCGCAAACGACATGGAGCAATGGATCCTTCTTGCCAGCAGGGTACTCTTCATGCTGGTAGGGGTGGCATTCTTGTCTGGGGACTGTTTACGTGGACTGAAATCGGACCCCTGGTACGTGTGACATCGTCCCTCACAGGTCAACGTTACCACGATATCCTGGACGACCATTTGCTCCCGTTTGTGCGTCTTCAACATCCCACTGAAGACCTCATCCTGCAACAAGACAATGCACCGTGCCATCGCAACCGAATTGTATCCGAATGGTTGGATGAACACTCCACCGACGTGACCTCGCTTCCTTGGCCAGCTAGGTAACCTGACCTCAATCCCATCGAGCACATCTGGGATGCCATCGAGAGAGATGTTCGAGGCTCTGAGCCCCTCCATCAAATCTTCGTGAACTGTGGGAATTTGTTCAGGAGCCGTGGATCCCTATGGCTTTCCAACGTTTCTGGTGTCTTGTCGAGTCCACGCCCAGACGAATCGCCGCCGTCATCAGGACGAAAGGTGGTGCTACACGTTACTAGACAGGCATCTCTAATTCAATTGCTCTCCAGTGTATATCTGTACGTCTTATGTTGGGCCGGTTCTCGGGTTGTTGTTTTTTTCTTTCAAAGAATTTTTGAATTTGGAACTTCATCCTCTTCCGATCCTACTTCTACGAATGGATGGCGGCTTGGTACTACACTATCCGCTGTCTTATTTGTTTACTGTTTTCAGTTTTCTCTCTCTGCTAAACCTACGTATACGCATTTCACATGGACTATCGTTGTATTGAGCGATACCCCCGCTATTCCTGTTTTGTTTTCAAACAGGGATTATTGATACCAGAAGAGAAGTTCTTCTATCCAGCGTGTTGCTTTCCCAAGCGTTTTACAAAAACCCCCTTCATAAAAATACGGACGTATGCCGATGCATCCACTTGTTGGTACGTAGGCTACGTGATGAGAACGTTAGTTGGAAATCATATGGTCGTGGGGTAGTTCCATTTCAAGTGATCCAACAGAGTTTGCTTGATCTTTTAATTAACGACATCATAAGTTGCACAATCCCCTTTATGGCGATCAGGGACAGACTCAAAGTAGATGCTCAAAGTGGCGGCCACGGGTGCCGTTGCACAATTCACACCGGCGAATGAAAGACTGGCGCACCCTGTAGAAGACTCCTGGTGTCGTGTTTATTTTGTCCGCTGCAACAACGATTCTCGCAACGAGATCTTCTACGGAGTCCACAGGCGTCTCGTCACAAATCATTTCATGTGCCCCAAGAAGAAGAAGTCCAGTGGGTTTAAGTCCGGTGAGCTTGGAGGCCATGCCACAGGTCCGCCACGTCCAATCCATCGTACGGGATATGTGACATTCAGGAAGTGTTTACTGCACCTTGATAAGCCAATCAGCTACAACTGTCGATGCTCTGTCTTTTCTCTGGCACTTGAAGAATATTCGTGCAATTTGATACTTTGGGAATAAACGAGGAGCAAGCCATCGTTGCACGATATATGAAGACAAATGGTCAGAGATGAATAATTTAAAAACATTTATTTACAGTTAAAATAAATGAAATAAAATGACCACATGAGATCTTTCGACTACCACTTTGGCGTCATCATCAGATCTTTAACAAAGGGTGGAACGGAGACCGGCATTAAATAAAGTAAATACGTAACATGTGACCAGTACAATTGCGTAGAGTGATTTACATAAACAGTCATATATTCCTAACATCCCGAATCGAGTTTTGTCCATGAGGAATCAGTGCTCTCCAAGTTTGTGATATATAACTAGGCAAATTATCATTACAGCAAAATTTAGTGTTAGCTATAATATGTAAGCTTTTGCACAAGAGTAAGGAATTATTATTAGTTACTTTTTGCAGTATAGCTGCGTACTGCAGCTATACTGCAAAAAGCAACTGCAGCTATATGGAACGTATTTTTGTATTGTACCTTATTGTTGTGAGGCGTCCCTGAGTCGAAAGAAATAATTTCCGTGCAAATTGGTTGTTTGGGGTCGGAGATATTTTTCTTATTCTTCTGGACGGACGGACAGACGTCCGTTCGTCCAGAAAAATAACGGCGGACGGATGGAACGTAATTTTGTATCGTACCTCATGGGTTATTCGTTCCTGAGTGGAAAGAGACCATTTACTTGCAAATCGGTTACTTGTTAAGAAACATGGGCCGTAATAAGTCATTTGTGGACGGACGGACAGACGGCGGACGGAAGGAACGTCATTATGTATCGTATCTCATGAATAATTCGTTTCTGATTAGAAAGATACCATTTGCTTGGAAATCGGTTTCTTACTTGTTAAGAAATATGGTTTTTCGTGTTGCCGTAATCAGTCACATTTCATTTTGTTGATGGTCCCTTAAGAGAACCTATCTTCGTTTCTTAATTGATATTTCTACATTCGCAATTTGTGTACGATCCCCTTAAGACTACGAGAATCGACTGTCGTTCCTTCCGTGACACGCCGTCCTCGCTATCAATTCAGGCCCCGAAGCTCAGCTGGACCTGCCGGTGAATTACGGCTTGTGAAAGCGGAGGCACACTGTACTGCTGCATGTCTCTGAGTATCCTTCCGCGCTCACCAGTTAGCCAAGCTGGAGGTCGCGCTGCACGGCTAGGCCTAACCTGTTTTGCCGGGATGCTTCCGCTGAGACCACGGGCAGCCGTGGCAGATGCTTTAGCGGCAGTCACAGCGTCATCGTCGCCGCTGACTACATTTCGGCGTACCGTACAGAGAGGTAAATTTTACGTAAAACGTTTTCAAAAATAAGTCTATGAATGAACTTTTTTTTTTATTTTACATCGTTTTTTTATTTCAAATAAGATGTACTTCACAGTTTTTTGAAATTTTTTCGTCCCTGAATTTTGCACCACACGTTAACCTACCGGGCTTGCACCTGAGGTCACACAAGAACAGAGCCCATTTAAGGGGAGTGTGTGTGTGTGTGTGGGGGGGGTTGCATCCCCGGGCCCAGTATTTTCAAGGGTCCAGGCTGTACTGGATCCTACCAGGCTGTAACATTAAGGAAAACAGCGAGGACAGAAAAGATGAGTAGGGACGCAGCGCCATCTATTGACGTTGTCTACATTAACAAACTGATTCCGTATAAATATTTACATTTGAGATTTTATTTATATTCATTTTCACATGAACAGATGGATATTGCATTCTGAATTCCTAGTACTTGGGCAAGAGAATTTTTCTGTAGGAACTGGTGTATTTGATGTGTAAATCTCATTCCTCCTTTATTCTTCCAACGAACTAGGGCTGAGATTTCGGTAAATGTGTAGATTAGCGTCTTAAATTATTTCGTCGGTAAAATATTAGTACCTGGAAAAAGTGTGACGTACAGATTTCAGAGAATGGAAATTAATGGCAAATGGTGCAGAACTTTTGTATTTTAAATGTCTTTTAACGATTTTTATCGTAACATTTACCTGTAAGTTCGATGCTGTGAACAGACGCTGCCGTAGGCCTAACGTTTCGAACGTGCAGGTAAATGTTACGATAAAATCTTTAAAAGACATTTTAAACAAAAGATTTCTGCACCATTTGCCATTAATTTTCACAATCTAAAACTTGTACGTCGCACTTTTCCCAGGTACTAATATTTTTCTGACGAAATAATTTAAAACGCAAATCTACACATTTACCTACTATTTTACTTAACATGAGTTTATATAGCTGTGGTTTTTTTTCTAAAATTGAATTAGGTACATAATTATCAGAGTGAAAATGCTTACCACAAACAACAGTTGAAGGTGACTTGTCATTTGGAGTAAAATTCTGACAGGTTCTGATCTGAGGGAAACTCATGGAATGAAAATCCCACGTTTTTCTTCTCAGAAGATGTGCATATCGGCACGCAACAGTAAACCATTTTTAAAATGTGTTAGATTTTTTTTGTAAAAACAACAGTTTGGTTTTAAAACTGGAAGGTTTTTTTAAAATAAACACAAGAAAAAACGACGAACATACACAATCCAGCAATTCAAACAACATGAAAACTGAGATGTTTATACCTTGGAACGCAGGGCCATCTAACGGCTGAAATCGTCCCTAACGACCACTGGCCAATCACCAAAAGTCTATTGTCTTCAACGCTTATGTTATAGCTGTTTGTTCATCCAGTTCAGCCTTGCAAGGGTCCACAGAATTGGCAGAGTTCTACATTTTTTTTTTTTCAGACAGCACAGCGAAAACAATAAAAAACAGCTTTGTCCATCCTCATGTCTTTCGAAAGCACTACAGATGGGTTTTTTGTACACATTTCAAATTGGGCAATATTTTCATACATTGTGAATTCGTTTGATTCACGATATTTGGATCATACTCGTATTATATTTTGTCCACTACTTTGATATAACTTTCAAAAGCTGAACCCTCGGGTAAGGGCGCCCGTAGGGGGGGGGGGGCAGGGAGGGGCTCGAGCTCTCACCTAGCAGTTGGTATAGACAAAATTTGATAAATTTACAACACTAAAGTAGACAAAACCTTTTTTAAAGCATTTAAAAAAAATAATAAGCTAATAATGATTGATTGTATCAATTACTTTTCTTGTGTTTTAGTATCTTATTCATTTACTAAAACGTTTGACAACCTTGAAGTTGAAGAAGGTAAGAATTTTTCTTACCGCCCCCCCTAAATGTACTCATATGGGCGCCACTGCACTCGGGGGAGGGGGTATTAAAGATGAAGTGAACTGAAATTTGCACGATGGTCACAATTCCTACTTATTAATTAGCTCACGAATAAATATTAACCAGCATTTTTGCTGCCAAATTTGTTCCGGAATACTTCATTACTTCAATTTTTATTATGGACTTCGTGAAGCACACAAAATTTCGAACGAAAAGCTTTTACGTCATCGGTGTCTGAAAGAAACTTAAGCATAAACATATTTATTAATAGTTTAACTTATGAAATAGGCATTTTCGGTTCAGTTTTTGGCGAATGTGTAGATCAGCGTCCTAAATTATTTCATCGGAAAGGTGCTAGTACCTGGAAAAAGTGTGGCGTACACATTTTAGAGTATGGAAATTAATGGCAAATGGTGCAGAAATTTCATATTTTAAATGTGTTTTAAAGATTTTTTATCGTAATATTGACCTGTGAGTCCGACGCTGTGTAGAGAAGCTGCGGTAGGCCTAGCACTTTCCTCCGGCGAAGATGTGAAGCTTTGGTCCTTCCAAAGGAAGTTTGTTGCTGTGCGGAAATGACGGGCGGAAAGAGTACAAGAGAAAGGGTTTACTTTCTTGGCAGGAGAGCGATAAGTGTTGTACTGATACGCTACAGATAATAGGTCCAAATCATCCACTTTTATTTTGTTTTGCGCTCCACGTTGTTCGGCGAAAATAACGGATAAAACTTCTCAGATTTGCAAAAGATACGTATGCGTACGATAGAAACTGACCTGCGAACCAGCTATTAACTGGAGAACCAAAAGTACAGTAACAGAGCAAATCAGCTACGAATTTAAGCTCTTCAAACCAGAACAGAAAGTTATACTTCCTCAATTTTCTGTACAATATAGAAAAGCAGAATAGCACTTTCTATTTTGAATCACGGAATCATGTGCGAAAGAACGAAAAATTTATCTACATCTGCTTTAAAAACAATGACAAATCATGAACGAACTATATGCTGTAGCGTATGAGTAAATGATGCTTCGCTCCCCTAGCAAGAACGTGCGCGGCTGCGTGAATTACAGGGCGCATCGAATCTTGCTTTCAACGGAGCAACGCTCCGCATCCTCGCGGTAGCAATGCGTTAGGCCTACCGCAGCGCCTCTTCACGGCACAGGTAAATATTACGATAAAAGCCTTTAAGAGTAATTTAAAATATGAAATTTCTGCATTATTTGCCTTGAATTTCTACACTCTAAGATCTGTACGTCGTACATTTCCCAAGTACTAGTAATTTCCCGACGAAATAATTTAGGACGCCAATCTACAAATTTACCCAGTTACTTTTCCATCTGTATTCCCGCCCCCGGCACATGGGACTGGGTGACCAAGCTGAGGATGTAACTGATCTCAAAATTAACTTTCCGATGCTTAAATAGTGAAGATCATGATCTAGGACATAAACAAACGTGTTTGCAAACGTCGGTGTCGGAACATGTCGCACTTCTACAGTATTTTAACGACTTGGTTGGGGGGACAGAATAATGTAGTAAATTATGATTTTATGTTGCTGGGCCTGAAAACAATGCAAGCACATTCCGTGTCTTTGTTCAACAGTTTGCACCCTCCCCTGGTTACAGGGTTCCTTCTTTATTTGGCCAGTTAAAACTCCATAAATCAGGAACCCATCCGACCTTTGGTTTCATCTTTGTTTGCACCCACCCGCAATCTTGAGGGAGCTTTAGCCAAATTTCTGGCTCCCCTCATTAGATCTTCTTCTTACTTCGTTTCCAGTTCCACCGAAGCACCTTCCAGGATTCGTTCTTTTACGTCCACCAACATTTCCACTTACTGTTTAGCTTCACTCGATGTAGTGGCTCTTTTCCCGAACACCCCCGTTTCTTATGTTCACGATCTTATTGAAGCCAAACTTGTTGGTTTGTGCATTTATTCTTCCGATGAAATTTCTTCCATAATGTGCACTCTTCGATTTATTTCGAAGAGATCTTATTTTCGTTTTAATGGTTCTATCTATCGACAGTTGGCAGGTGCCCCTATGGGGTCCCCCCTGTCTCCATTGCTTGCTGAGGTTTTGTTGCAGGACTTAGAGGATACCTTCATTCCTGTTTCCCCCATAAAACCACTTCTTTACATCAGGTACGTCGACGACGTATTGGTTGTTTGGCCTTCAGGTTTCGATGAGCTTCTTTCCTTTGCCACTTTACCTTCTTCACGACACCATTCCATCAAGTTCGAGGTAGAGTTCGAGAATTTAGGCATTTTGCCCTTTCTCGACTTTTGCCTTTTTCGCAATCTTTCTGATAACTCCTTGTTATTTTCTGTTTACCGAAAACCAACTTTTTCTGCCACGTTTATATCTTTTACTTCTTCTCATCCAATGTCGCAAAAATTATCTGCTTTTCATTTTCTTATTAATCGTGCATTTACACACTCGTCCACACAGGATCTCCGGGACCAAGAGTTAGCTAGGATTAAAAAGTTTGCCTTGACTTTCGGTTACCCTCATCACATGATTGATCGCTTGATGGTTAAGAAATCAATTGGTCGACCGCAGAGAGCTTTGCTTGCAGATAAATTTGACTACCAATTTGTGGGATCCATTCCATATATACCACCTGTATGTAACATCTTAAAGAACATATGTCATAAGTACAAACTCAAGTTTGGTGTAAGGTCTCGTACTTCATTTAACACTGTTAAAAAGGACAGAGACTGTGTTGAATATGTGAACCGTCACGGTGTATATTTGGTTCCCCTTAAATCTACTAACCCTGCAGGGCTCGATTTATGTTATGTTGGCTCTACCACTCGTAATTTGGGGCGCCGCATTTACGAACATCAGTATAATCTCAGGACGCATTCTGGTGCTACATCTTTGTCCAGACTCTGTTTAAACGGTTCTTACCTACCATGTTGGAATGACACCATTATTCTGGATTCTCCCAGGAATCGTCGATCAACACTTTTCTGTGAAAGTATTCACATATTCGTCAATGGTGAAAGATGCTGTAACAATGAACCCCCTGTGTTTATCCCTCTTCCTTGGAGAACACTTTTGGGCCAGGTTACGCCCACCAACTATGCTTGTACCCACTGAACTTGCTTTGGACTTTGCCGATTATTGCACATGCGCATTAACTGCTATGTGTCTTGCAAAGTATATAGGCTACTCAGTTCTGTGCTCACTGCTGCACTGTTTCTGATGATGACGCCGTTGTGGCGTTAAAAGTTCTTAAACACATTTATTTTAATTGTACATAGTTTTTTTATCATTAAAGTGTATCGTGCAAGAGACGGCATTTGTTTTCAAATCAATAAGTTACAGTACTTTGTCATAAAAATTAAATTATATATATATTAAAACTACACCGTAGTTTAACGTACTTACTAAGACAATCTTTTGTGTCGCGTTTTACCTTCACCGTAGGGTGAAGGCAGAGTGTAAGATATAATGTATGTGTGTGCTTGCTCTCTGGTAGTTCTCCGTTGGGCTGTTGCTACTTGGACAAATCTGAAGAGGGATTTGTCCGCCTACATGAATGAAAAGTGGTTCACTAATTGAACCGCATTTTCGTTTTGTGCGGGTGGTGAATCCACGAAAAATTGTTTTGAAGCGTACAGACTAGGGATGGACACTCGGTGGTTACTCATTCCCAAAACATCGATGTTTTTGCCAAAAAATTCGCTGTTTTCAATCTGCAACAGTAAATACGCAATAGATGTGCAAAATCTCTATTCAATATAACAGTGATTACTCACCAATAACATCGGGTAACTAATTATATATATTAAAATGATCGATACGTTAGTAGAAACCTCTATTTTTGTTCGATGCATCGGTGTAAACCTCGATGTTTTGCTAATAAATTGAAAAACTCGCACATTTCCACCTACACCAGTAAATGGGCACACGATTTGTAAAATCTCTCCTTAATATAACAGTGATACTCACCAGTTCAACAACCATTAACATAATATTTGTTAAAACGATCGATGCATTGTGAAAACCTCGATGTTTTTCCGATGTATCGGTGTAAACCACGATGTCTTGCTGACAAGACGAAGATTTCACACTTTTTGATCTGCAGCAGCGAACGGGCATATCGGTGGGTTAAATCTCTGTTCAGTATAATGGTGATTGCTCACCAATTCAACCCCAATAAATAAAGATATTTCTTAAAAGCCTCGATGTTTCGGTGGAAACTTCGATGTTTTTTTCGATGTATCGGTTCACATGCCTTTGAGGAGAGGATCTCGGTTTTCGCCAACGAATCAAGTAAAACAACCAATAGGAAGGTGATATTTTTGCCGCCCCGGTGGCGCAGTGGTCTAAGCGATGGCCTCTGATCATTCGTCCGAACAGGGTCCGGGTTCGAATCCCGGTGAGGCATGGATGTTGTGTTTGTCTTACGGCACTGGTTCTCTCCCTTCCCTGGAACCAGTGACCCTAAATTAGGGACGGGCGACTGCTTATAGCCCATTGAGTTGCTCACGGTGGTCGTTAAACCTCCAATCAAAAAAAAAAAAAAAAAAAAAAAAAAGAAGGTGATGTTTCTTTCCTCTGTATAGTTATGAATGCAACAAAAAGAAATGCATTTACTTTTCGTAGAAGATATTCTCTTCCAGTTCCAAATTTCGGTCACGAAACCTCGATGTTTTTTCGATGTATCGGCTTCTGCAACATCGAGGTGAAAACATCGAGGTTTTTTTGCCCATCCGTAGTACAGACTATTATTTGCAGCTCGTGGGTAAAACTCTCCATCACGAGTCTTCCAAGATTCACTGTTCTGAAGGGGAGGTAACGAAATAAGCGGTTAAAGCCGTTTTTAATGATTTTGGAAGGGTGCTTAATGTAAAGTATGAGGTTAGAAAGCAGCCTTCTCAGGTACGAGAATTGTCACTCTTGACATGGAGAAAGCCGTTCCTAATTTCATGTAAGTTTCCCATTTTAGATGCATGAAAGTTTACAATTTTTGCATGAATGTTTACAATTGGCAGGTCCGTGTGTGCCGGCGATGTGTACATGGGGGCACATCGCTGTTGACTGGGCTATATACGCTTGCGGAAATTGCAGAGCTCTTGGACATAATATCAAGGACTGTAAAGATACATGCGGGAAGTGCAAGTCTCCACAACACAAGAGACCAGATTGCCGGAGCCGGGCAATCCCAGGTAAACTGAGTTGATCTTTTAGAGGCGCTTGACGTCACGGAGAAAGTGTGGGAAACTCCTGAAGCCAGGGAAAATTCCTCGAGTGGCGAGGTAGTAGAAACCCCCTACTTCGTGGCTTGGGGAGTGCCTAGCAGGAACCCAAAGGTAGTTTCAATGTGGAGCAGGTAAGTGAAGGTAATGGTGAGGCGGAGAAAATTTCTCCAAATAATGATAAAGAGAATTCTTTTTCTACAGGTCAACTCACGGTGGACAAGAGAGTTCGTTCACCAGAGGCTGGAGACGGTTACACTACGGTTACCTAAAAGTCAAGGAAATTCTCTAATCAGTCTATTGAGCAAATGACAAATCAGTTAAATGGAGTCAGTATTATTGACGAGGATGTGAAAATGGTGGGCAAAGATAGCGTGGAAATGAAGGTGTGATCGGGTGAAAAGGAAGGAGAAAATTGTGTGAATCGTGTAGATGAGAATGGTTTTGAAAATGTAAAAACTGATGTCATTAGTGTATGTAATGTTAGTGAGAATTATGTTTGTATTGTCGAGGAGACCTGTACTCCCATCTCCTCAAAAAATGACGAAGTCGAGAGTTTTGGTGCAGTCGCCACGACTGAAAAAGAGATCCTGAGATCCGATGCAGCGGATCCCGCGACGGATCCAGTGTAGGATATGTTCGAAGGGCAATCCGACGACTCGTGTGGTCGGAAATGAGTGTACGGCCTCTCCTGCAAGTGGGCAGGTAGCTTTCATCCCCTAGTGGACTTGTGGAGGGTCAGCAGCAGCCCCGGACTCCCGATGGGGAATCTGGGACTTCTTCTTTACCACTCCTGCGGACGCCAACGGAGTCCAAGGAGGGTCCTCGCAGTGAAGCGGTGCTTGAGACCGAGTCTTCTGCGAACGGTGGACACCGCGGTAACGACGCCAGGGTACCCGCCGGGGCAAGCCAGCACTCTGTCGAAGTGAGCACGCCTGCCGGCGACGCGAGTTAGCAGGACAAGCAGCACTCCGATACTATATGTGATAAAAGATTCTTTTGCAGGGAATCCGAGCTTTCTTCGGATTCTGACGAAGTACAGTTGGCTGAGCAGATGACCGAAGAATTAAGAGCCAGTTTCAAGCTTCGGGGAAGGCAGCTGACGCAGTCTAACGTTGATGCGGCGAAGGATCTCGCCAAATTTGCCAAGACATGATTCGACTGAATGGGCTACACTATTCCGACGGTTATCGGGCGTCAAAGCCGGCGAAAAAGAAAGAGTGTGGGTCGGAATTAGACGGAGGGATGCAATAGATCAAGATCTTCAAGGTGAGTTGCTTTTTTGGTAGGGTTCCTCTCCCTCGGTTTCTGAATTTTATTGTTTGTTTGACTTGGCGTTATATGTTAATATACTACTTGCTTTTTCAGGTTAAGGTAAGTATGGCCGCTAATTACCAAGTCACCGATCTGCGTATTGGTACGTTGAACGTTTACGGTCTCCGCACTGTCGAAAAACAGAAGTGGCTGGATGGCTACTTCAGGGAGTCTGGTGTTGATTTTCTGCTGGTGCAAGAAACTCACCACAAGAAGCCCGAGCAAGTTTCTTCAGAAGCCCGAGCAAGTTTTTTAGGAACATCGACCTGACTTCTTGCTTGGAGCGAATGGTTTCACCGGGGTGGCCATAGTCTATAACCCGCAGTACGAGGGTAGCATCACGCAGATGCAGACTGATCGGGACGGTCACGTGGCGGCTATTTCGGTTAATAGCTGATTGATGTACATTAAGATGGTGTGTGTTTACGTTCCGGTGAAGCGGCCTCTCCGGTGTTGTTTCTATGATCAGCTGCCGTTCTTCCTTAGAAGTAGCTAAGATTTCCTGTTCGTAGGTGTGGAATTCAACTCGGTGGTGGATAACCATATCAACCAGTTGATTACTCACAGGTGCAGGTGGTCAATGCAGTACAGAAAGGGTCGTACGGATCTAATTAAGATCCAGCAACTCAAGAACGTGTGGAGGCAGCTGTTCCCGCAGTAGCCGGGGTTCACCTGGCGCAGGAATCATTTGGCTGCGAGGATCAACATGCTGTTGTTCTCGAAGATCTACTGGGATATGGGGGGGGGCGAGGTCTTAAACCCTAACCCAGAGCCGTGTTTTATCTATGATCACAGCGTTGTCGTGATGGACGTCTATGAGCCGGCACCGAGGGAGAGAAGAGCGACACCGTGGCGTCTAAACGTATCAATGTTAGACGACGTTGAAGAGCTGACGTACACTAGTTCGATCTTGGAGGCGGATGCACGGACGGCCACCGATGACGAGATATCTTGTTGGGAGAGGGCGAAAGACGAGGTCCGGAGCACCTTGGTTGCTCGGGGTAAAGAGTTGGCGAGAGCTAAGCGGGTACTCAGGTTTTTCTGATCAACTTCCTGAACGCGGTTCCGAAGGGTAATGAGGACGTGTGTAACCTGGGAATCATTACCCAGACCAGATAATATTTCCGACTGTTATAGAGGCATCGGCTCTGAAGTTTATCTTCAAGGGGCTATTAGGAGTTTTGAGCAGAAGAGGAATGTTAACCACATTTACCGCAAACTCGAGTCGGAGAGGAAGAGAGAAAACCTGCAAGTTCTCCACATTGATGGTACTAAGGTGACGGACAATAAGCAGATCCTACAGGAAGCTGCTAGATATTAAGGCGATCTCTTTTTTATTGCGAGGAACTAGATCCTGCCGTCATGGATATGTGGTTAGAGAGTACGTCGAAGACTTGGAGAGTCTCGAAGAGGAGTTCACGGTGTATGAGGTGAGGGTGGCGACTCAAGCCTTTTCGCCCGGCAAGTCCTCGGCCGCACAATCTCGTTGTACACCCTGGTAAGCCTGGGCGCTAACACATTAACAAACTTCTTTTACAACAAATTTCTTTTACTTTTTTTTTCTCGTAAAGAAGTCTATAACAAACTTCTTTTAAAAGAAGTTTGTTAATGTGTTAGCGCCCTGGCTTACCAGGGTGTACAACGAGATTGTGGAGGTGAGTCGTATGCCGGTAACATGCGGAGGAGCAAGGTCACTTTGCTGTGCAAGACAACCAACGCACCGTCCAGGAAGATAAGTGGTTGGTGACTGCTGTCTCTGTCCACAGTGGACTATAAGATCCTTGCGAGGGTCATTAATAGCAGGCTTGCTAAGATAGCGGTTCGTCTCATTAGTGCTAACCAGACGTGTGATATCGCGGAGCGCCGGATGCAGTGGAATACTATGTGCGTCAGAGATGCTATCACTTATCTGGGCGAGAAGGGCATTAAGATGGGGCTCTTCTCGGCAGACCAGAGCAAGGCTTTCGATAGGGTATCGCATGAGTTTGTCGGAAGATTGTTAGAATCCCATGGCTTCAGAGTATTTGTCCGAAGTGCGATTGGGGCGTTCTATAGAGACCTCTGCGGAAGAGTCATTATTGCCGGTCGTCTCTCTCCCCTCTATGAGGTTCAAAGAGGAGTGAGGCAGGGATGCCCTCTCTCTCCCGTTTTGGTCTTGGAGACCCTTTTGAGAAGAGTTGCCAAGAAGGATAGTATTAGGGGTTTTCCGGTCCCGGGGAGGGGGAGTCGTTGAAGTACCTTGCATACGCAGATGACGTCTCCTTCTTCGTTGACTCGGAAAGGAGCTTGAGGTGGAGATTTTACCCACATTTTACCCACCGATATGCCCGTTCGCTGCTGCAGATCAAAAAGTGTGAAATCTTCGTCTTGTCAGCAAGACATCGTGGTTTACACCGATACATCGAAAGAGAAAAACCTAGCCAAATGGCAAACTGTAGCATCTCTTTGACTTCAGATATTTACGCACAAACGTCTCACCAGGGGTCTCTTATTACCCGCACAACTGATGGCGACCTAGATTAATTGTGCATTGATGTTGTGTGTTCTTACGTGTGAATATCTCTGCATCTTAAAAGTCTGAATTAATGATTTTTGTTTTTGCAGTTGCATCATGCAATGCTGTGTATCATTCTCTATTTCATTCTCATGTGTTAAGTACTCCTGTTATTCTACTAGTGACATATTTCATGCCTTCATACGTTTCCAACTGTATCGGGCAGATGGAAGGATTCATGTGTTTCGCAAACCCCATGAAGCCATGGATCCCGCCTGTCAACAGGGAACTGCACCGGCTCGTGAGGGAGGGGAGGGGGTCCGAAATGGTACGGGGTGTGTTTAGCTGGACCTCACTGGGAACAATTGCACGTCTGAGGCCGGCCAATGCTATGTGCGCATCCTTTCTGACGAGGTACACCCGTTCATGTCCTGCATTCATGCTGATCGGTTGGGCCTGTTCCAAAAGGACAATGCATCTCCACACAAATGTCCACATTATGGTTAGAGGAGTATTCATCGGAATTTGGGGTGTGTCATCCCACCCAAGTCCCCAGATCTGTACGTGATAGAACACATTTGGGATGCCATGAAACGCGCTATCGAACACAGGAATCCGAGACCTCGGAATACACCTGAATTGTGGAACGCTCTGCAGGAAGTATGGTGTGCATAGCCTACAGCATATTTCCAGTAGCTAGTGGAATCCATGGCCCGTCGTATTTCTGCAGTCCTGCGCTCCTATGAGGAACCTACCAAGTATTGGACTGGTGTACCAGTTTTTGTGGCACTTCAGTGTATACATCTTCTATTACGCGCATAATAAATATCGTATTAACAAAGCACACGTGATAATAACGAGCTATGTCTGAATCGCAGAACGGTTTGGGCTATGGTTGTTGTTCCTCATTTACGCTTTCCAACCGTAGGTTGAAGAAACGTATATGCTCCAGCTTTTTCCGTCCGTCTGTCGGCACGATAACTCACGTAAAAATGGTTCGATTTCGATGAAATTTTAGTATGTGGTAGGGAACCACCTAGGAACGGAACCTATTGAAAATGGGCGAAATGGGGTCAAAGGTCACGCCATAAGAGCGGGATCCATTTCATTGCGTTTATGCGTCATAACATGCATAAATATGGTTCGATTTCGATTAAATTTCAGTATGTAATAGGGAACTACCTGGGCACGAACCCTATTGAAAATTGGCAAATTGGGATCAAAAGTCAGGCAGAGCATAAGAGCGGGATTTATTCCATTGCCCTTATGCGTCATAACTTGCGTAAAATTGGTTCGATTTCGATGAAATTTTGGTATGTGGTAAGGAACCACCTAAGAACGAAACCTATTGAAAATGGGTGGAATGGGGGCAAAGGTCAGGACATAAAAGTGGGATCCATTTCGTTGTCTTTATGCGTCATAACATGTGTAAATATGGTTCGATTTCGATGAAATTTTAGTATGTGGTAGGGAACCACCTGGGCACGAACCCTATTGAAAATGGGCAAATGGGGTCAAAAGTCAGGCAGGACATAAGAGCGAGTTTGTTCCATTGCCCTTATGCGTCATAACTTGCATAAAAATGGTTCCATTTCGATGAAATTTTAGTATGTGGTAAAGAGCCACTGGGGACGAACCCTATTGAAAATGGGCAAAATGGGTTTAAAGGTCAGGACACTGGAGTGGGATCCATTCCATTGCCCTTGTGCATCATTACTTACCAAAAAATGTTTCGACTGCGACAAAACGTTATCATGTTGTTCCGGAGGTATAGTGAACCGGTTCTGTCGAATATCAACGAAATGGGGTCAAAGGTCATTGCACAAAAGCAAGATTTATTACACAGCCATTATCCTCATAACTTGAGTAATAATTTCTGGTATGTTGGAAAGCGTATCATAATCAATGTATTGCATGATTTTACTAACTTGTTGAAGAGTAATGTTACTTCCGACGGCAGCGCCATCTACTCCATTCATGGTTGCAGTCATAAATTTTTCAGGGAACAAAACACACTATCAATTCTACGAATTATTTGTAGAACGTAGGTAGTGTCGTTATTGTAAAATATCCAACGCATTGTTACATATAAAGCATAGGTGTAACAGCACCAAAAAAAGGACGGGGCGGAAAACGCAAATGAATATAAAGAGAGGTTTTCCAAGCGGAGGATGGAAATATGTTAACCTATGTATTTCTTTTGGATGGGAAACAATTCTTAGGAACAGTTGTTCTGGAAATGTCACATAATATGCCTTCTTTTAAGTGCTTTACAATTTTTTTTTCTTTGTGATGCGTTCTTCTTCAAATAATAACGACGTACAATAAAGCGCATTTTGGACAAGACACAAAGTTTTCTGAAAAAATATTTTCCTTTATTTTGAATTATTTTTAATATCACTAATCTTATCTACAAACCATATATTAGTTTTTATCGAATTCTACGTAATACAGTTCCACGTCAAATAAAAATTTGCACGATTGCAACTATTTGATGCGTTGACAGTCGGAAGTCTAGCCATATATATAGCAGATTTTTCAGTTGCAATTCCCACTTTGTGATTTAAAAATTTCGAGTAGTTCTTTTGATTGAAGAGTTAGAGAGAGAGACATTTATAAAGTATTTTTCTGCTTCTTCTTTTACGATCAGGGCGATCACTCCCCCAAGATAAGCTCCAGGAACCGCCCGTGAAGCCTTCTACATCCCTCATCTGAACAATATTTTAGTAACTTCTATTAAAGTCTCTTAAAAACCGTACTCCTGAAACACACCCAATTTCCATCGTTAACAAAGAGACGAGCAGTTAGCAGTTTGTTGAACTTTGTTTTGTGTTTTAATCTTTGGGTTGTTTCTTTTCTAGATTCCGGGAGGGAGTGAGGAGTTTACCTTTCTTCCTCAATGCCGGGCGCCTGTTTGCGTACCATACTAGTCTCCTCCAGCGGCGCTGGCTTCGAGGGCGGCTGGTCGACTTTGTGTGTGAATCGGGGGTCTTAGTGTTTCGCTGTGATCTTTCCTTACTTTGCCTTTCCGGGTGTGGTTTGCCTGTGTGTGTTTGGTTTTTGGGTGGGTGGTGTGTGATTGCTGTTTGTGGTGTGTCGGTTCTGCGTGCTTGTGTGCAGGGTTGGGAGCCATTGGTGGGTCGAAAGCTGGTCTTTGTGCCACGCGGACGGCTCGGCGACCCTTCTGGTGGTGTCTCGGTTGGGACGTCATCACAGGGCACACGTGAAGGAGAGACTTCTCCTACTGGAGTGTTTGGGGGGGGGGGGCTAGGGCCGGCCTCGTCATTCTTGGTGTCCCTGTCTGCAAAAGTGAACTGGGGCCTGTTCGAGTTCTTCGGCAGGCCAGTGTGATTCGGCAGTCTGGATGTGCTGACTGTGGAACCGTGGTTGGTGCATCGGGGTGTGAGTGAAACACCGGTGAAACCGAATGCACATTTTATATGTGGTTCGGCGAAGCGAGTGTGTTGGTGTTGCTGGGCAACAAAATTTCGTGCCGGGAGAGGGGTCGCCGTGCTTACGCACAATGGCGTCCCCCTCTCTCGGATGCCAAGTCTTGGTTCTCCAAGTGTTGGATTTCGAAGATAAAGAAAAATGTATGCTCGGGGTTCGGACTTTTGGGCACTGGGACATTTTGGCACTTTTCCTTTTAGAGCAATGGAATTGCGCTGCGTAAAAAAATACACAAATTTTGTTTCACTCATGCCTTATAATCATTAAGAAATTAAGACATTTTTACGATTTTCTGTCTGAAACATTTGGGGACAAACGTTTAAGGGGCAGTATAACAATTGCCGTTTCTTGGCCCCATAGTAAGAGTTTGATCGAGAAAATGCTCACCGTAAGGCAAGTGACAATTATACTTAAATAAGGGGAAACAAAAGTGCATTTCTGATTTAAAAAAATTACATTGCACATTTTCTAAACATTCAAAGAAAAAAATCAATTACAGAAGAATTCATACTATGTTTAGAAAAAGACTACAAGGAGGGATTTTATAATAACGCTGCACTTTTACTTATGGCACTAAATATTTACATAACATGTCAAGTTTTTAATATTTCTATTTTACTTAACTACGCACTCACTTTACCATGCCTCATTCGTAGGCCCTTTCGACAGTATTTTTTTTACCGATGCCATATTCATAACGTTTGCGTATCACCTGAAGGTAACAATACTGCCCTTTTACTTAAGCACTAAATATTAATTCATAGACACTAGGCCTAGGCATTTTAAG
The DNA here is from genome assembly GCA_039090855.1 of Macrothele yani. Lineage (NCBI taxonomy): Eukaryota > Metazoa > Arthropoda > Arachnida > Araneae > Macrothelidae > Macrothele > Macrothele yani. Next base: position 51,684,410 of record CM077032.1, on the reverse strand, counting down.
TTTTTGTTCTATCGATGTCACTTTAATAACAACTACGTATCGACGCAAGTTAATAATATTGCATTTTTACTTAAGCACTAAATATTATTTCACAGGCCCTAGGCATAGGCATTTTTAACAGTTTTTGTTCTATCTATGTCACATTCATAACAATTATATACCAACTCAAGTTAATAATATTCCTCTTTTACTTAAACACTACATATTATTTCACAGGTCTCAGGCGTTGGCCTTTTTAACAGTTTTTATTCTACTGATGTCATATTCATACCGTTTACATACCAAGTCATGTTAATAGTATTGTTCTTTTACTTAGGTACTAAATATTAATTCTTAGGGCCTAGGTCTAGGCCGTTTTAATAATTTTTTATTCTACCGATATCATATCCATAAAGTTTACATACCATGTCAGGTTGACAAAATCCCGCCTTTACTTAAGCAGTAAATATTATTCAAAGGCCCTAGGCTTAGGGCCTGTAAAATAATATTTAGTGCCAAAGTAAAAGCGCAATGCTACAAACTTGATTTGAATCATAAACGTTGCGAATATGACATTGGTTGAGTAAAAACTATTTAAAAGGCCTAGGCCTAAGGCCTACGAATGAATATTTCGTGCCTAAGTAAAAGTGGAATATTATTAACTTGTGTTGATATGCAATTGTTATGAATGTGACATCGATAGAACTAAAACTTAAAAAGGCTTAGGCCTAGGGCCTATGAATTAATATTTAGAGCTTACGTAAAAACATAATATTATTAACTTCACTTGATACGTAATTGTTGTGAATATGACATTAGTTCAATAAAAGAAAAATTTTAGTGAAAAACTAAAGGCGGGATATTATTTACTTTTGTTGATACGTCGTTGTTATGAATGTGACATCGATAGAACAAAAACTATTAAAAAGGCCTAGGACTAGGTTCTGTGAATTAATATTTAGTTCTTACGTAAATGCGCAATGCTATTCACTTGATTTGATACGTAAACGTTATGAATATGACATCGGTTGAAAAAATACTGTCGAGAGAGTCATAGTAAATTAGTGCGTAATTAAGCAAAAGAGAAATATTAATAACTTGACATATTATTTAAATATTTTGTGCCTAAGTAAAAGTGCGGCGTTATAAAAAATACCTCCTTGTCGTCGTCTATTTTTGAACATAGTATGAGTTCTGGTGTAATTGCTTTGTTTCGTTGAAACCTAAGAAATATGCTATGTAATCATGAATATGATTATGTGCTCTCTAATCCCATTCCAGAACGACGAAATTTTCAAGTTTTCGGATATTATCGTTGTCATATTTACACCAAAAAACGGATTGTCATCTTCAAAATTTGTGCTTTGTAATTTTTTTTAAATTCAATTGTAATTGTCTTTTGTCTCGGAGGGAACGTTTTCTCCATTCGATTCCCCTCAGAGCGCCAAGAAACGGCCATTTTTTGTACGGCCCCTAAGGATTTACGCGCGAATGTCCTAAACTCGTCTGCTCCGTCGTTCGCCCACATCAGTTTTCATTAATTTAAGCTACAGGCCTACTACACCTCGGCTAAATCCAATATGTAAGGATCCCTCACAAAATTCTCATAGAAATTCGTGTATCTCGTGCATACTATCAATTACCTGAGCCACCAAAAACCAGCTTAATATCTGCTAAATGAAACTCGCCATTCCGTCGTTTGTCACAACCCCACGGATACTAATGCTCATACTTACGCCAATCCGCCCGCCAAGTCTCACATGTGAGAATCCTTAATAAATTATGACAGAAATGTTTACAAATCTCATATGATTTGAGATTTGAATTAACTCATTTAATACAGAGTAGACATAATTAGGAGCTACGATAAATTCGGCTGTTCCATCGTGTGTCACAACCCCACAATTACCCCTGGTTTATGCTGTACGTCAATTCCTCCCCGCCGAATCCCATATGTGAGATTCTTCGATAAAATTATTAATTAAATGTTTTTAAATCTGATACGATTTGAATTAATTCATTTGATATAGAGTAGCCATAATTAACAGTAATGTTAGAATCAGCTGTTCCGTCGTTTGTCACAACCACACAGTAATCACTTGTTCACAGCGTACGCAAATTCCGCACCGCAAAATCAGGTACATCAGAATCTTCGACAAAATTATCACAGAAATGTTTGAAATCTGCTACGATTTGAAATAACTCATTTAATGTAGAGTTACCATAATTAACAGTTATATTAAATCGGCTGGTATGTCGTTTGTTGGCACCCACATCTTCCCTTAGTTTATGCAAACTAAGCTAAATCTAAAACATGTGAATATCCCATGAATCCCTCCTAGAAATGTGGGTAACTCAAAAACGATTTGAGCAAGCTCAGGCAGGAATGACAATTAGCGGTCATATTAAGATCTGCTGTTGCGTCGTTCATCGCCACCCAATATTTTGACACTGATTTAGGCCCTACGCCTTCGTAGCCCAGATCGGAACAATATTTTAGAAATGTCCACAAATCTGTCTCTAATATGGGTGAAACTCCTGAAAAAATTACAAATTATCTTGTTTGAAAGAGCAATTACATTAAATCTGCTAAATGCAATTCGGCGATTCCATCATATGTCAATCCACATCTATCAGTTATCTGCACGCCAACTTGTTGCCACGCTATATCTTGCACTTATTTTTACTTTTCACCTCTTTAGTGGACTTTGCATAAAAGTGGAACTCCTAAAACGACTTGCATTTCTTTCGTTTATTAGTAGTCGAGTGAATTCTTCGTTGGTCATGGCTGCTTTGGGAGGTGGCTACAAAAATGAGGGATTCTTGAGAGCAGTGTTGCATTCAGAAATTTTTTTTCCGGGGGGGGGGGGGAAACCTGTTGTCTGATTATATACATTTAATCACAATTTTTTTTATTTATATGTTTATTAATATATATAAAAAAATTGAATAGAGTACACACATTTTCTTATGCTCTTATATCGCAAATGCAGATTCCAAGAAATTCACACATACAAGTGATTAAAAATGTTGTACCTTTAATTCAATAATGGACTACGGATTTCACCATGGTGTGGTGTAAAATATTGATAACTCTAGTAAAAGGTAAGGCTGTGCTGGATAAAATCCCCCCGACATTAGGAGTGATAAAAATGTCCTCGCCTTACTACAGCGTGTTTCTGATTATTAAGGAATCATTACAGTGTTACGTGAAAACGTATGGTGTAAGCCATTCCCCTGCCATTTGGTTTCAGCCCTTTTAGATCAGCAAATAGTAGTAAAAAACTCAAAAACTAACTAACCGTTTCGATGACAGCTTGAGGTGCCTCGGTTTTTTGTTCTTATATTGTCACAGAGTGTAAACCACCACCTCCCGGAAAAAAAAGACCTTAATACGGGAACAATTTCTAATAATTTGCTATTGCTAAAAATTAGGTTGCAAATATTTTGTTGTATTGGAAACACTAACGTCATGTTAGCTACACTGAGGGTTGACCGTATGCATGGAAAGTCAGCATCCAGAAAACAGAAATAAAACTGAATGCCAACTTCCAAAGTATGATGACGTATTGCAGTGCAAACATCTCTGCTGTGTGGAATTAGGTTTTTATTGCGGTAGTCCGAGTTGTCAGTGCTTCAAACATTGCCCCTTCAGCAAGGATTGTTTAATGTTTTGCTGAAGGATGATAGAAATTTCAGATTGAAGTCCATGTGGATTTTTTTTTATTATTATAATATTTTCTCTCATTTAAATTTTTAAAGTTAATTTCTCTAAATAGTCAGTTATAAACGAACACAATTAGACTAAATTTAAGGGGAAATCGCCCCAAAACCTACGGAGGGGCATTTATAGATTTTCGGGGGGGGGGGGGGCTAAGCACTCCCGAAAAGATGCCTGAATACATCACTGCTTGAGAGGGTCCCGCATGACTGTGTATGAAAGTGTTTGTTTCTATTCTGATGTGTGGCAGTGAAATGTGGGTACTACAGAAGAAACATAGGAATTGTTGGTATGCTGTTGAGATGCGCTTCTTACGAGAGGGCGGAGGGGTGGGTGGGTTGTGGCAAGACTCCTACTGATGGTGTGAGGAACTATGTGTTGCCGTTGTGTAATGTGAAGAAAAATATTATTAGCAAGGGGAATACTAATAGTCTTCGATGGTTTGGCCATGATGAGAGAGTGAGTGATGAGATGATTACTAAGAAAATTTTTTAGCCCAAATGGTAAAACCGAAAGGCAGAGGAAGGCCAAGGAATTCATGGGAGGATTAGTTATAGGAGTATCTGAATGAGAAGAAGAGTATGAAGTATAGAAGGCCTGGTGTATGACGTGTGTTACATGCCAGTAAAGCCTGAATTGTGTTTGTCAAAATCGCTGCGAATGGAGAAGTTTGATACGGCAACAGAAAGTAAATAATCAGTTGGAAATTTATATGGTAGCTTGTATATCTTTGTGAAGCTAACCTTTCAAGCTCAGAGAACAGCTTAGTGATACGTATGTATGTATGTATGAAAGGCAAGCACGTGGAATCTACGGTTTTAAAATCGTTGGTGTCACCGTTCGTCACCACCCACTGGAGTTGGTTGTTCAGGGGTGTTTGCCCTTCACACGTATACGTGCGAAACATTTCATTACCTTTGTAACTCACATTTCTTCCTCTTCAAATTATGTTCCTTGTCGGGAATGCTATTAATATTTGAATTTTTTTTTCACTAATTTAGAAAAAAATATTATCTTTTGAGCTATACAGAAATCTGATTTTTTCGGTCCATTTTCTGAGGCCCGCTGTTAAATTGTCATTTCTCTGCATACCAAAGGAAAAGTTTCGCGAAATGGTTGCCATGTAAACCATGCAAGAAAATGGATCCCTTTCGGAGGCGAGTAACGTTTTCTCTTTCATTAAGTAGGAAATATTCTGACTTCCTCTTAAAGACTTCACTGTGTCGTTATAATGGCTGTGGTTGACCAGAATTCTTGAGGATTTCATGCCAATGTGGAAAAATCAAATTGTATGAAGTTTATGATTTTCGTTTGTACTGAAAAATTCTACCTCAATATGAAAGAGTAAAAATAAATTATAACGTTTATTCACAATTAAATGTTTTATTAACATCGCTCAGCATCATCAGGAAGAATGGAGCGTAAACATTCAAATCATTGTGACATCATCAGAGTTCTTACGGTCACAGATTTTGATAAGTTGTTTCCACGCGCTTGAAAGAAAAGGCATAGACGCCATGTCGTTGACAAGTTGAAGAATTTCGGTATATGTGGAAAGCTTCTAATACATTAAGCTTCTTATTCGAATCAGGTTTATCAATAAGAATAGCGTTTCAAAACAATCATTTATGGTTATTTTCGTGACAATGTTGAACTATTGATGACTTCTTCAGTTCATAGTTCCGTACGTAAGTCTTGTGTTCCTTCACACGGAAACTTAAAGCCCTGCGGGTCTGTCCTATATATGAAAGCCCACATTCACAAGGTATCTGATAAATTCCCCTGGAATTTATGTCTTGAACGTAATCTTTTGGACCGTAAAAATTCATCTTCTTTATGAACTTGAAAATAACTTTGAAATTAAAACTTTTGAGAATTTTTGAAATTCTATAGCAAATCTGAGGAGCAAATGATATAACCGCCGAATTCGTTCGTACTGGGAGGCCTACTGGCGTGAGCGAGCAGGCAGGCTTCGGTTTCCTAAGTTTTTGGACCGCTTTTTCTATCACGGAAAGGCTATATTCTCTGTGTACTGCAGTTCGTTTAAGAAAATCAAGCTTTTTCTGTAAGGAATCCTCAGTTGAGCATATATGTATTGCACGAAATTCGTATGTGTAGAAAGCAGAAATTTTTTGTTTCCATGGGTGATTTAATTTTTCATGTGGAGGTAAGGAAACAGCAAATAGTTTTCGATAAACTGTTGTATTAAAGAATCTTTCAGAGCGTGACACAAGGACATCTAGGAATGGCAAGCAGTCATTATTTTCAGTCTCACATGTGAACTGTATATGAGGATCAATTGCATTGATAAGTTCAACTAATTTAGGTAGTTTGGAATTCCTGCCTTTCCAGAGGACAAACGTATCATCTATATATCGAATCCACAGGTAGAATGTAAGGAGCTGAAACAGTTTTGTCTTCGTATAAAACCCCCAAAACATGGGGGCTGGGAGAGGGAGCGCCCTAATGTGCTCTCGCACGACGTCCTACTCCTCTCCCTCATACACGAACTTTGTTGCAACACATCTTCCCACTGTTCACCACGCCCAAGGTATACACCTGGACATGGTTCACTGATGTTTACACGCACTCCCACCACGGCCCAACAAGCAACACCAGACATACCCCCAAGTCATACAAATCCTCCGAAGAACTCGAAAGGACCAGCACACAAATTATCGGCGAGGTCACCTAGAACGGCGGGTGCAACCTGATGGTACACCCGGAACGTCCATGTAGGCGGACAAAAGTCCCCTTCAGAGGTGACCAGGAGACAGCGACCCGGACGGGAGACTGTCAGAGAGGATACCGGGCCGACAGGTGCACCAAGGCACTCACGTGACCCATGGCAGGGGCATCCCCGCCCATATCCACACGGAACCGGCGCACCACAAGCAGCAAATACACAACACCCTCCCTTCAGATACCATCCATTCAAACCACACCATAAGAGAAAGAGCAGAGACAGAACCAAAACACTCACTCCCCTCGACTCACATACTGTCTCTTGCCGTCTTGGTCAGCGGCCAACCTCGACCGGAGAGAAGACAGATTAAACTACCGATGAAAGGGTCGGAGGCTAATCTCCACCAAAACAACAAACACAAGTCACAAAAACATAACACTAGAAAAAGCCCAACACTCCCAGTTATATATGAAAAAGTAATTTATATAAATGATCAGATGTAGAGGGTTTTAGGCAGGATGTGCCTGACCTTATCCCCCTCCCCGAAAAATGCTAGGGGGTCGAACCTGAGGTCCTCTCCATGGTAGTCACGAGCGTTGCCCGCTAAGCGGCCAGTAATTTTAATAGTTGAACCTTTATCAATATAAACGTTTTTTTTTTTTCACCTCATCGGAACGTTGATAATCGTGTCGAGGGCAGAAGTTTAAAAACCTCGTTGTTGTGGTGGTGTAATTTATTTAGATATCGTCTAGGTGTGTAGCTTTGCAATCAGAAAATCACTGGAATTTTAGATTTCGGTTACTCTAGAAGTTTCTGCCACCAGCCAAACCTTCTCTTTCTTGATCTGACAGTACTCATCCTTTACATACATTTTCTAGTTGGTTAAGTTTGATCCACGAAAGCAGACTCACAGGATCTATTCACAGAATTTGTTTTTACATTATATTTGCGGAGGGAAACAGATTATTTACATACACAAATCCAAGGTTGGTGTCCTTTAAATAAATATATCCCAGTGAGTAAATTTGAGAGTCCATGGGATGGAAAGTTCTTCACTGAGTTTGCTGAAGGAGAGGACGCTTCCTCTTACACAAGATTTAGAGCAGGAATGTGCCAGCCACTCTATATTGAACCAAATCCATTTGATCGAAACCTCACGGTGTTACTTCTACTGCAGTACGTAAATGATGTCTCTTATATCCGTGAATACTACACAGGTGACTTCGACCACTCCATCGTAACTTTTGCAAGCCTGACGACTGCAGCCATCCGGGAGATATCACCAGTATCCTTTCGTTTGAAGCAAAACCAAGAGAGTGCCCCCTAAATGTCTGGGCCGCTGGTCCGAAATGCGATTTCACCCAACTCCCTCGCTTTCAGCCAATCCCGTCAGTGCATTTTCTGTAGGATGCATACTCTGGGCGTCTCATAACCAAAGAATATCTAACTGAGAAGAAGTTAAGGCTTCTGGTAAAGAACAGTCTGCCGAGCTACTCACAGCACGTGATTGTTACCTTATCGGTATAATAATCACTTCGCAAATCGGATATGTTACTTTTGTTTCGACGATCGGGTTAGTTAAGTCTTTTGTTTGTTCTTCAGAAACATTTTCAGTAATGCCAAATACTAAGGAATGTCTGCATTTTGTACGGATCCTCAGGCCTAACTATAATATTTTCTAAAATTTAATTTAAATGGTAATACTAATGTTATTGCATATTTTCTGGGTCGCGGGTGTCCTAATAAGCAACTTTCGTGACTGCCACGGAAAGGACCTCAGGTTCGGTCCACTAAATGTGCGTCAGATGGTCACGTAAAGCCGTCGGGCCCCGGGTACGGCCCCCGCGGTAATAAATAAGGGCGTCTTCCTTCCCCTTTCTACTTCGCTTCCGTGTCACTTTCCTATCGGGCACTCTAGCCCAAATCTCCTAGTTTATTATTTCTAAAGGTTGTTTAAGACCTGGGGTCAGACACTCCTTTCCTAAAATCCTCTACATATGATCTGATCTGATCTACTTTAGCATTGTATGAGCACGTTAAGCCGTCGGACCCCGGTAGTAAATAAGGGCGTCTTCTACCTCGCTTCCGTGTCACTTTCCTATCGGGCACTCTGGCCCAAATCTCCCAGCTTCCTATTTCTAAGGGTTGTTTAAGACCTGGGGTCAGACACTCCCTTCCTAAAATCCTCTACATATGATCTGATCTGATCTACTTTAGCATTGTATGAGCACGTTAAGCCGTCGGACCCCGGTAGTAAATAAGGGCGTCTTCTACCTCGCTTCCGTGTCACTTTCCTATCGGGCACTCTGGCCCAAATCTCCTAGCTTCCTATTTCTAAGGGTTGTTTAAGACCTGGGGTCAGACACTCCCTTCCTAAAATCCTCTACATATGATCTGATCTGATCTACTTTAGCATTGTATGAGCACGTTAAGCCGTCGGACCCGGTAGTAAATAAGGGCGTCTTCTACCTCGCTTCCGTGTCACTTTCCTATCGGGCACTCTAGCCCAAATCTTCTAGTTTCCTATTTCTAAAGGTTGTTTAAGACCTGGGGTCAGACACTCCTTCCTAAAATCCTCTACATATGATCTGATCTGATCTACTTTAGCATTGTATGAGCACGTTAAGCCGTCGGACCCGGTAGTAAATAAGGGCGACTTCTACCTCGCTTCCGTGTCACTTTCCTATCGGGCACTCTAGCCCAAATCTCCTAGTTTCTTATTTCTAAAGGTTGTTTAAGACCTGGGGTCAGACACTCCCTTCCTAAAATCATCTACATATGATCTGATCTGATCTACTATAGCATTGTATGAGCACGTTAAGCCGTCGGACCCCGGTAGTAAATAAGGGCGTCTTCTACCTCGCTTCCGTGTCACTTTCCTATCCGGTACTCTGGCCCAAATCTCCTAGCTTCCTATTTCTAAGGGTTGTTTAAGACCTGGGGTCAGACACTCCCTTCCTAAAATCCTCTACATATGATCTGATCTGATCTACTTTAGCATTGTATGAGCACGTTAAGCCGTCGGACCCCGGTAGTAAATAAGGGCGTCTTCTACCTCGCTTCCGTGTCACTTTCCTATCGGGTACTCTGGCCCAAATCTCCTAGCTTCCTATTTCTAAGGGTTGTTTAAGACCTGGGGTCAGACACTCCCTTCCTAAAATCCTCTACATATGATCTGATCTGATCTACTATAGCATTGTATGAGCACGTTAAGCCGTCGGACCCCGGTAGTAAATAAGGGCGTCTTCTATACCTCGCTTCCGTGTCACTTTCCTATCGTGTACTCTGTCCCAAATCTCCTAGCTTCCTATTTCTAAGGGTTGTTTAAGACCTGGGGTCAGACACTCCCTTCCTAAAATCCTCTACATATGATCTGATCTGATCTACTTTAGCATTGTATGAGCACGTTAAGCCGTCGGACCCCGGTAGTAAATAAGGGCGTCTTCTACCTCGCTTCCGTGTCACTTTCCTATCGGGTACTCTGGCCCAAATCTCCTAGCTTCCTATTTCTAAGGGTTGTTTAAGACCTGGGGTCAGACACTCCCTTCCTAAAATCCTCTACATATGATCTGATCTGATCTACTATAGCATTGTATGAGCACGTTAAGCCGTCGGACCCCGGTAGTAAATAAGGGCGTCTTCTATACCTCGCTTCTGTGTCACTTTCCTATCGTGTACTCTGGCCCAAATCTCCTAGCTTCCTATTTCTAAGGGTTGTTTAAGACCTGGGGTCAGACACTCCCTTCCTAAAATCCTCTACATATGATCTGATCTGATCTACTTTAGCATTGTATGAGCACGTTAAGCCGTCGGACCCCGGTAGTAAATAAGGGCGTCTTCTACCTCGCTTCCGTGTCACTTTCCTATCGGGTACTCTGGCCCAAATCTCCTAGCTTCCTATTTCTAAGGGTTGTTTAAGACCTGGGGTCAGACACTCCTTCCTAAAATCCTCTACATATGATCTGATCTGATCTACTATAGCATTGTATGAGCACGTTAAGCCGTCGGACCCCTGTAGTAAATAAGGGCGTCTTCTACCTCGCTTCCGTGTCACTTTCCTATCGGGCACTCTAGCCCAAATCTCCTAGCTTCCTATTTCTAAGGGTTGTTTAAGACCTGGAGTCAGACACTCCCTTCCTAAAATCCTCTACATATGATCTGATCTGATCTACTATAGCATTGTATGAGCACGTTAAGCCGTCGGACCCCGGTAGTAAATAAGGGCGTCTTCTATACCTCGCTTCTGTGTCACTTTCCTATCGGGCACTCTAGCACAAATCTCCTAGCTTCCTATTTCTAAGGGTTGTTTAAGACCTTGGGTCAGATACTCCCTTCCTAAAATCCTCTACATATGATCTGATCTGATCTACTATAGCATTGTATGAGCACGTTAAGCCGTCGGACCCCGGTAGTAAATAAGGGCGTCTTCTACCTCGCTTCCGTGTCACTTTCCTATCGGGTACTCTGGCCCAAATCTATTAGCTTCCTATTTCTAAGGGTTGTTTAAGACCTGGGGTCAGACACTCCCTTCCTAAAATCCTCTACATATGATCTGATCTGATCTACTATAGCATTGTATGAGCACGTTAAGCCGTCGGACCCGGTAGTAAATAAGGGCGTCTTCTACCTCGCTTCCGTGTCACTTTCCTATCGGGCACTCTAGCCCAAATCTCCTAGTTTCCTATTTCTAAAGGTTGTTTAAGACCTGGGGTCAGACACTCCCTTCCTAAAATCATCTACATATGATCTGATCTGATCTACTATAGCATTGTATGAGCACGTTAAGCCGTCGGACCCCGGTAGTAAATAAGGGCGTCTTCTACCTCGCTTCCGTGTCACTTTCCTATCCGGTACTCTGGCCCAAATCTCCTAGCTTCCTATTTCTAAGGGTTGTTTAAGACCTGGGGTCAGACACTCCCTTCCTAAAATCCTCTACATATGATCTGATCTGATCTACTTTAGCATTGTATGAGCACGTTAAGCCGTCGGACCCCGGTAGTAAATAAGGGCGTCTTCTACCTCGCTTCCGTGTCACTTTCCTATCGGGTACTCTGGCCCAAATCTCCTAGCTTCCTATTTCTAAGGGTTATTTAAGACCTGGGGTCAGACACTCCCTTCCTAAAATCCTCTACATATGATCTGATCTGATCTACTATAGCATTGTATGAGCACGTTAAGCCGTCGGACCCCGGTAGTAAATAAGGGCGTGTTCTACCTCGCTTCCGTGTCACTTTCCTATCGGACACTCTAGCCCAAATCTCCTAGCTTCCTATTTCTAAGGGTTGTTTAAGACCTGGAGTCAGACACTCCCTTCCTAAAATCCTCTACATATGATCTGATCTGATCTACTATAGCATTGTATGAGCACGTTAAGCCGTCGGACCCCGGTAGTAAATAAGGGCGTCTTCTATACCTCGCTTCTGTGTCACTTTCCTATCGGGTACTCTGGCCCAAATCTCCTAGCTTCCTATTTCTAAGGGTTGTTTAAGACCTGGGGTCAGACACTCCCTTCCTAAAATCCTCTACATATGATCTGATCTGATCTACTTTAGCATTGTATGAGCACGTTAAGCCGTCGGACCCCGGTAGTAAATAAGGGCGTCTTCTACCTCGCTTCCGTGTCACTTTCCTATCGGGAACTCTGGCCCAAATCTCCTAGGTTCCTATTTCTAAAGGTTGTTTAAGACCTGGAGTCAGACACTCCCTTCCTAAAATCCTCTACATATGATCTGATCTGATCTACTATAGCATTGTATGAGCACGTTAAGCCGTCGGACCCCTGTAGTAAATAAGGGCGTCTTCTACCTCGCTTCCGTGTCACTTTCCTATCGGGCACTCTAGCCCAAATCTCCTAGCTTCCTATTTCTAAGGGTTGTTTAAGACCTGGAGTCAGACACTCCCTTCCTAAAATCCTCTACATATGATCTGATCTGATCTACTATAGCATTGTATGAGCACGTTAAGCCGTCGGACCCCGGTAGTAAATAAGGGCGTCTTCTACCTCGCTTCCGTGTCACTTTCCTATCGGGTACTCTGGCCCAAATCTCCTAGCTTCCTATTTCTAAGGGTTGTTTAAGACCTGGGGTCAGACACTCCCTTCCTAAAATCCTCTACATATGATCTGATCTGATCTACTATAGCATTGTATGAGCACGTTAAGCCGTCGGACCCCGGTAGTAAATAAGGGCGTTTTCTACCTCGCTTCCGTGTCACTTTCCTATCGGGCACTCTAGCCCAAATCTCCTAGCTTCCTATTTCTAAGGGTTGTTTAAGACCTGGGGTCAGACACTCCCTTCCTAAAATCCTCTACATATGATCTGATCTGATCTACTATAGCATTGTATGAGCACGTTAAGCCGTCGGACCCCGGTAGTAAATAAGGGCGTTTTCTACCTCGCTTCCGTGTCACTTTCCTATCGGGTACTCTGGCCCAAATCTCCTAGCTTCCTATTTCTAAGGGTTGTTTAAGACCTTGGGTCAGACACTCCCTTCCTAAAATCCTCTACATATGATCTGATCTGATCTACTATAGCATTGTATGAGCACGTTAAGCCGTCGGACCCCGGTAGTAAATAAGGGCGTTTTCTACCTCGCTTCCGTGTCACTTTCCTATCGGGCACTCTAGCCCAAATCTCCTAGCTTCCTATTTCTAAGGGTTGTTTAAGACCTGGGGTCAGACACTCCCTTCCTAAAATCCTCTACATATGATCTGATCTGCTCTACTATAGCATTGTATGAGCACGTTAAGCCGTCGGACCCCGGTAGTAAATAAGGGCGTTTTCTACCTCGCTTCCGTGTCACTTTCCTATCGGGTACTCTGGCCCAAATCTCCTAGCTTCCTATTTCTAAGGGTTGTTTAAGACCTTGGGTCAGACACTCCCTTCCTAAAATCCTCTACATATGATCTGATCTGATCTACTATAGCATTGTATGAGCACGTTAAGCCGTCGGACCCCGGTAGTAAATAAGGGCGTTTTCTACCTCGCTTCCGTGTCACTTTCCTATCGGGCACTCTAGCCCAAATCTCCTAGCTTCCTATTTCTAAGGGTTGTTTAAGACCTGGGGTCAGACACTCCCTTCCTAAAATCCTCTACATATGATCTGATCTGATCTACTATAGCATTGTATGAGCACGTTAAGCCGTCGGACCCCGGTAGTAAATAAGGGCGTCTTCTACCTCGCTTCCGTGTCACTTTCCTATCTGGCACTCTAGCCCAAATCTCCTAGCTTCCTATTTCTAAGGGTTGTTTAAGACCTTGGGTCAGACACTCCCTTCCTAAAATCCTCTACATATGATCTGATCTGATCTACTATAGCATTGTATGAGCACGTTAAGCCGTCGGACCCCGGTAGTAAATAAGGACGTCTTCTACCTCGCTTCCGTGTCACTTTCCTATCGGGTACTCTGGCCCAAATCTCCTAGCTTCCTATTTCTAAGGGTTGTTTAAGACCTTGGGTCAGACACTCCCTTCCTAAAATCCTCTACATATGATCTGATCTGATCTACTATAGCATTGTATGAGCACGTTAAGCCGTCGGACCCCGGTAGTAAATAAGGACGTCTTCTACCTCGCTTCCGTGTCACTTTCCTATCGGGTACTCTGGCCCAAATCTCCTAGCTTCCTATTTCTGAGGGTTGTTTAAGACCTGGGGTCAGACACTCCCTTCCTAAAATCCTCTACATATGATCTGATCTGATCTACTATAGCATTGTATGAGCACGTTAAGCCGTCGGACCCCGGTAGTAAATAAGGTCGTCTTCTATACCTCGCTTCTGTGTCACTTTCCTATCGGGCACTCTAGCACAAATCTCCTAGCTTCCTATTTCTAAGGGTTGTTTAAGACCTTGGGTCAGACACTCCCTTCCTAAAATCCTCTACATATGATCTGATCTGATCTACTATAGCATTGTATGAGCACGTTAAGCCGTCGGACCCCGGTAGTAAATAAGGGCGTCTTCTACCTCGCTTCCGTGTCACTTTCCTATCGGGTACTCTGGCCCAAATCTCCTAGCTTCCTATTTCTAAGGGTTGTTTAAGACCTTGGGTCAGACACTCCCTTCCTAAAATCCTCTACATATGATCTGATCTGATCTACTATAGCATTGTATGAGCACGTTAAGCCGTCGGACCCCGGTAGTAAATAAGGACGTCTTCTACCTCGCTTCCGTGTCACTTTCCTATCGGGTACTCTGGCCCAAATCTCCTAGCTTCCTATTTCTAAGGGTTGTTTAAGACCTGGGGTCAGACACTCCCTTCCTAAAATCCTCTACATATGATCTGATCTGATCTACTATAGCATTGTATGAGCACGTTAAGCCGTCGGACCCCGGTAGTAAATAAGGACGTCTTCTACCTCGCTTCCGTGTCACTTTCCTATCGGGTACTCTGGCCCAAATCTCCTAGCTTCCTATTTCTAAGGGTTGTTTAAGACCTGGGGTCAGACACTCCCTTCCTAAAATCCTCTACATATGATCTGATCTGATCTACTATAGCATTGTATGAGCACGTTAAGCCGTCGGACCCCGGTAGTAAATAAGGTCGTCTTCTATACCTCGCTTCTGTGTCACTTTCCTATCGGGCACTCTAGCACAAATCTCCTAGCTTCCTATTTCTAAGGGTTGTTTAAGACCTTGGGTCAGACACTCCCTTCCTAAAATCCTCTACATATGATCTGATCTGATCTACTATAGCATTGTATGAGCACGTTAAGCCGTCGGATCCCGGTAGTAAATAAGGACGTCTTCTATACCTCGCTTCTGTGTCACTTTCCTATCGGGCACTCTAGCACAAATCTCCTAGCTTCCTATTTCTAAGGGTTGTTTAAGACCTTGGGTCAGACACTCCCTTCCTAAAATCCTCTACATATGATCTGATCTGATCTACTATAGCATTGTATGAGCACGTTAAGCCGTAGGACCCCGGTAGTAAATAAGGTCGTCTTCTATACCTCGCTTCTGTGTCACTTTCCTATCGGGCACTCTAGCACAAATCTCCTAGCTTCCTATTTCTAAGGGTTGTTTAAGACCTTGGGTCAGACACTCCCTTCCTAAAATCCTCTACATATGATCTGATCTGATCTACTATAGCATTGTATGAGCACGTTAAGCCGTCGGACCCCGGTAGTAAATAAGGTCGTCTTCTATACCTCGCTTCTGTGTCACTTTCCTATCGGGCACTCTAGCACAAATCTCCTAGCTTCCTATTTCTAAGGGTTGTTTAAGACCTTGGGTCAGACACTCCCTTCCTAAAATCATCTACATATGATCTGATCTGATCTACTATAGCATTGTATGAGCACGTTAAGCCGTCGGACCCCGGTAGTAAATAAGGACGTCTTCTACCTCGCTTCCGTGTCACTTTCCTATCGGGTACTCTGGCCCAAATCTCCTAGCTTCCTATTTCTAAGGGTTGTTTAAGACCTGGGGTCAGACACTCCCTTCCTAAAATCCTCTACATATGATCTGATCTGATCTACTTTAGCATTGTATGAGCACGTTAAGCCGTCGGACCCCGGTAGTAAATAAGGGCGTCTTCTACCTCGCTTCCGTGTCACTTTCCTATCGGGCACTCTGGCCCAAATCTCCTAGCTTTCTATTTCTAAGGGTTGTTTAAGACCTTGGGTCAGACACTCCTTCCTAAAATCCTCTACATATGATCTGATCTGATCTACTATAGCATTGTATGAGCACGTTAAGCCGTCGGACCCCGGTAGTAAATAAGGGCGTTTTCTACCTCGCTTCCGTGTCACTTTCCTATCGGGCACTCTAGCCCAAATCTCCTAGCTTCCTATTTCTAAGGGTTGTTTAAGACCTGGGGTCAGACACTCCCTTCCTAAAATCCTCTACATATGATCTGATCTGATCTACTATAGCATTGTATGAGCACGTTAAGCCGTCGGACCCCGGTAGTAAATAAGGGCGTCTTCTACCTCGCTTCCGTGTCACTTTCCTATCGGGCACTCTAGCATAAATCTCCTAGCTTCCTATTTCTAAGGGTTGTTTAAGACCTTGGGTCAGACACTCCCTTCCTAAAATCCTCTACATATGATCTGATCTGATCTACTATAGCATTGTATGAGCACGTTAAGCCGTCGGACCCCGGTAGTAAATAAGGACGTCTTCTACCTCGCTTCCGTGTCACTTTCCTATCGGGTACTCTGGCCCAAATCTCCTAGCTTCCTATTTCTAAGGGTTGTTTAAGACCTTGGGTCAGACACTCCCTTCCTAAAATCCTCTACATATGATCTGATCTGATCTACTATAGCATTGTATGAGCACGTTAAGCCGTCGGACCCCGGTAGTAAATAAGGACGTCTTCTACCTCGCTTCCGTGTCACTTTCCTATCAGGTACTCTGGCCCAAATCTCCTAGCTTCCTATTTCTAAGGGTTGTTTAAGACCTGGGGTCAGACACTCCCTTCCTAAAATCCTCTACATATGATCTGATCTGATCTACTATAGCATTGTATGAGCACGTTAAGCCGTCGGACCCCGGTAGTAAATAAGGTCGTCTTCTATACCTCGCTTCTGTGTCACTTTCCTATCGGGCACTCTAGCACAAATCTCCTAGCTTCCTATTTCTAAGGGTTGTTTAAGACCTTGGGTCAGACACTCCCTTCCTAAAATCCTCTACATATGATCTGATCTGATCTACTATAGCATTGTATGAGCACGTTAAGCCGTCGGACCCCGGTAGTAAATAAGGGCGTCTTCTACCTCGCTTCCGTGTCACTTTCCTATCGGGTACTCTGGCCCAAATCTCCTAGCTTCCTATTTCTAAGGGTTGTTTAAGACCTTGGGTCAGACACTCCCTTCCTAAAATCCTCTACATATGATCTGATCTGATCTACTATAGCATTGTATGAGCACGTTAAGCCGTCGGACCCCGGTAGTAAATAAGGACGTCTTCTACCTCGCTTCCGTGTCACTTTCCTATCGGGTACTCTGGCCCAAATCTCCTAGCTTCCTATTTCTAAGGGTTGTTTAAGACCTGGGGTCAGACACTCCCTTCCTAAAATCCTCTACATATGATCTGATCTGATCTACTATAGCATTGTATGAGCACGTTAAGCCGTCGGACCCCGGTAGTAAATAAGGACGTCTTCTACCTCGCTTCCGTGTCACTTTCCTATCGGGTACTCTGGCCCAAATCTCCTAGCTTCCTATTTCTAAGGGTTGTTTAAGACCTGGGGTCAGACACTCCCTTCCTAAAATCCTCTACATATGATCTGATCTGATCTACTATAGCATTGTATGAGCACGTTAAGCCGTCGGACCCCGGTAGTAAATAAGGTCGTCTTCTATACCTCGCTTCTGTGTCACTTTCCTATCGGGCACTCTAGCACAAATCTCCTAGCTTCCTATTTCTAAGGGTTGTTTAAGACCTTGGGTCAGACACTCCCTTCCTAAAATCCTCTACATATGATCTGATCTGATCTACTATAGCATTGTATGAGCACGTTAAGCCGTCGGATCCCGGTAGTAAATAAGGACGTCTTCTATACCTCGCTTCTGTGTCACTTTCCTATCGGGCACTCTAGCACAAATCTCCTAGCTTCCTATTTCTAAGGGTTGTTTAAGACCTTGGGTCAGACACTCCCTTCCTAAAATCCTCTACATATGATCTGATCTGATCTACTATAGCATTGTATGAGCACGTTAAGCCGTCGGACCCCGGTAGTAAATAAGGTCGTCTTCTATACCTCGCTTCTGTGTCACTTTCCTATCGGGCACTCTAGCACAAATCTCCTAGCTTCCTATTTCTAAGGGTTGTTTAAGACCTTGGGTCAGACACTCCCTTCCTAAAATCCTCTACATATGATCTGATCTGATCTACTATAGCATTGTATGAGCACGTTAAGCCGTCGGACCCCGGTAGTAAATAAGGTCGTCTTCTATACCTCGCTTCTGTGTCACTTTCCTATCGGGCACTCTAGCACAAATCTCCTAGCTTCCTATTTCTAAGGGTTGTTTAAGACCTTGGGTCAGACACTCCCTTCCTAAAATCATCTACATATGATCTGATCTGATCTACTATAGCATTGTATGAGCACGTTAAGCCGTCGGACCCCGGTAGTAAATAAGGACGTCTTCTACCTCGCTTCCGTGTCACTTTCCTATCGGGTACTCTGGCCCAAATCTCCTAGCTTCCTATTTCTAAGGGTTGTTTAAGACCTGGGGTCAGACACTCCCTTCCTAAAATCCTCTACATATGATCTGATCTGATCTACTTTAGCATTGTATGAGCACGTTAAGCCGTCGGACCCCGGTAGTAAATAAGGGCGTCTTCTACCTCGCTTCCGTGTCACTTTCCTATCGGGCACTCTGGCCCAAATCTCCTAGCTTCCTATTTCTAAGGGTTGTTTAAGACCTGGGGTCAGACACTCCCTTCCTAAAATCCTCTACATATGATCTGATCTGATCTACTTTAGCATTGTATGAGCACGTTAAGCCGTCGGACCCGGTAGTAAATAAGGGCGTCTTCTACCTCGCTTCCGTGTCACTTTCCTATCGGGCACTCTAGCCCAAATCTTCTAGTTTCCTATTTCTAAAGGTTGTTTAAGACCTGGGGTCAGACACTCCCTTCCTAAAATCCTCTACATATGATCTGATCTGATCTACTTTAGCATTGTATGAGCACGTTAAGCCGTCGGACCCGGTAGTAAATAAGGGCGTCTTCTACCTCGCTTCCGTGTCACTTTCCTATCGGGCACTCTAGCCCAAATCTCCTAGTTTCTTATTTCTAAAGGTTGTTTAAGACCTGGGGTCAGACACTCCCTTCCTAAAATCATCTACATATGATCTGATCTGATCTACTATAGCATTGTATGAGCACGTTAAGCCGTCGGACCCCGGTAGTAAATAAGGGCGTCTTCTACCTCGCTTCCGTGTCACTTTCCTATCCGGTACTCTGGCCCAAATCTCCTAGCTTCCTATTTCTAAGGGTTGTTTAAGACCTGGGGTCAGACACTCCCTTCCTAAAATCCTCTACATATGATCTGATCTGATCTACTTTAGCATTGTATGAGCACGTTAAGCCGTCGGACCCCGGTAGTAAATAAGGGCGTCTTCTACCTCGCTTCCGTGTCAATTTCCTATCGGGTACTCTGGCCCAAATCTCCTAGCTTCCTATTTCTAAGGGTTGTTTAAGACCTGGGGTCAGACACTCCCTTCCTGAAATCCTCTACATATGATCTGATCTGATCTACTATAGCATTGTATGAGCACGTTAAGCCGTCGGACCCCGGTAGTAAATAAGGGCGTGTTCTACCTCGCTTCCGTGTCACTTTCCTATCGGACACTCTAGCCCAAATCTCCTAGCTTCCTATTTCTAAAGGTTGTTTAAGACCTGGAGTCAGACACTCCCTTCCTAAAATCCTCTACATATGATCTGATCTGATCTACTATAGCATTGTATGAGCACGTTAAGCCGTCGGACCCCGGTAGTAAATAAGGGCGTCTTCTATACCTCGCTTCTGTGTCACTTTCCTATCGTGTACTCTGGCCCAAATCTCCTAGCTTCCTATTTCTAAGGGTTGTTTAAGACCTGGGGTCAGACACTCCCTTCCTAAAATCCTCTACATATGATCTGATCTGATCTACTTTAGCATTGTATGAGCACGTTAAGCCGTCGGACCCCGGTAGTAAATAAGGGCGTCTTCTACCTCGCTTCCGTGTCACTTTCCTATCGGGTACTCTGGCCCAAATCTCCTAGCTTCCTATTTCTAAGGGTTGTTTAAGACCTGGGGTCAGACACTCCCTTCCTAAAATCCTCTACATATGATCTGATCTGATCTACTATAGCATTGTATGAGCACGTTAAGCCGTCGGACCCCTGTAGTAAATAAGGGCGTCTTCTACCTCGCTTCCGTGTCACTTTCCTATCGGGCACTCTAGCCCAAATCTCCTAGCTTCCTATTTCTAAGGGTTGTTTAAGACCTGGAGTCAGACACTCCCTTCCTAAAATCCTCTACATATGATCTGATCTGATCTACTATAGCATTGTATGAGCACGTTAAGCCGTCGGACCCCGGTAGTAAATAAGGGCGTCTTCTATACCTCGCTTCTGTGTCACTTTCCTATCGGGCACTCTAGCACAAATCTCCTAGCTTCCTATTTCTAAGGGTTGTTTAAGACCTTGGGTCAGACACTCCCTTCCTAAAATCCTCTACATATGATCTGATCTGATCTACTATAGCATTGTATGAGCACGTTAAGCCGTCGGACCCCGGTAGTAAATAAGGGCGTCTTCTACCTCGCTTCCGTGTCACTTTCCTATCGGGTACTCTGGCCCAAATCTCCTAGCTTCCTATTTCTAAGGGTTGTTTAAGACCTGGGGTCAGACACTCCCTTCCTAAAATCCTCTACATATGATCTG
Organism: Macrothele yani; assembly: GCA_039090855.1. Taxonomy (NCBI): domain Eukaryota; kingdom Metazoa; phylum Arthropoda; class Arachnida; order Araneae; family Macrothelidae; genus Macrothele; species Macrothele yani. Next base: position 51,663,647 of record CM077032.1, on the reverse strand, counting down.
ATCTGATCTACTATAGCATTGTATGAGCACGTTAAGCCGTCGGACCCGGTAGTAAATAAGGGCGTCTTCTACCTCGCTTCCGTGTCACTTTCCTATCGGGCACTCTAGCCCAAATCTCCTAGTTTCCTATTTCTAAAGGTTGTTTAAGACCTGGGGTCAGACACTCCCTTCCTAAAATCATCTACATATGATCTGATCTGATCTACTATAGCATTGTATGAGCACGTTAAGCCGTCGGACCCCGGTAGTAAATAAGGGCGTCTTCTACCTCGCTTCCGTGTCACTTTCCTATCCGGTACTCTGGCCCAAATCTCCTAGCTTCCTATTTCTAAGGGTTGTTTAAGACCTGGGGTCAGACACTCCCTTCCTAAAATCCTCTACATATGATCTGATCTGATCTACTTTAGCATTGTATGAGCACGTTAAGCCGTCGGACCCCGGTAGTAAATAAGGGCGTCTTCTACCTCGCTTCCGTGTCACTTTCCTATCGGGTACTCTAGCCCAAATCTCCTAGCTTCCTATTTCTAAGGGTTGTTTAAGACCTGGAGTCAGACACTCCCTTCCTAAAATCCTCTACATATGATCTGATCTGATCTACTATAGCATTGTATGAGCACGTTAAGCCGTCGGACCCCGGTAGTAAATAAGGGCGTCTTCTACCTCGCTTCCGTGTCACTTTCCTATCGGGTACTCTGGCCCAAATCTCCTAGCTTCCTATTTCTAAGGGTTGTTTAAGACCTGGGGTCAGACACTCCCTTCCTAAAATCCTCTACATATGATCTGATCTGATCTACTATAGCATTGTATGAGCACGTTAAGCCGTCGGACCCCGGTAGTAAATAAGGGCGTTTTCTACCTCGCTTCCGTGTCACTTTCCTATCGGGCACTCTAGCCCAAATCTCCTAGCTTCCTATTTCTAAGGGTTGTTTAAGACCTGGGGTCAGACGCTCCCTTCCTAAAATCCTCTACATATGATCTGATCTGATCTACTATAGCATTGTATGAGCACGTTAAGCCGTCGGACCCCGGTAGTAAATAAGGGCGTTTTCTACCTCGCTTCCGTGTCACTTTCCTATCGGGTACTCTGGCCCAAATCTCCTAGCTTCCTATTTCTAAGGGTTGTTTAAGACCTGGGGTCAGACACTCCCTTCCTAAAATCCTCTACATATGATCTGATCTGATCTACTATAGCATTGTATGAGCACGTTAAGCCGTCGGACCCCGGTAGTAAATAAGGGCGTTTTCTACCTCGCTTCCGTGTCACTTTCCTATCGGGCACTCTAGCCCAAATCTCCTAGCTTCCTATTTCTAAGGGTTGTTTAAGACCTGGGGTCAGACACTCCCTTCCTAAAATCCTCTACATATGATCTGATCTGATCTACTTTAGCATTGTATGAGCACGTTAAGCCGTCGGACCCGGTAGTAAATAAGGGCGTCTTCTACCTCGCTTCCGTGTCACTTTCCTATCGGGCACTCTAGCCCAAATCTCCTAGTTTCTTATTTCTAAAGGTTGTTTAAGACCTGGGGTCAGACACTCCCTTCCTAAAATCATCTACATATGATCTGATCTGATCTACTATAGCATTGTATGAGCACGTTAAGCCGTCGGACCCCGGTAGTAAATAAGGGCGTCTTCTACCTCGCTTCCGTGTCACTTTCCTATCCGGTACTCTGGCCCAAATCTCCTAGCTTCCTATTTCTAAGGGTTGTTTAAGACCTGGGGTCAGACACTCCCTTCCTAAAATCCTCTACATATGATCTGATCTGATCTACTTTAGCATTGTATGAGCACGTTAAGCCGTCGGACCCCGGTAGTAAATAAGGGCGTCTTCTACCTCGCTTCCGTGTCAATTTCCTATCGGGTACTCTGGCCCAAATCTCCTAGCTTCCTATTTCTAAGGGTTGTTTAAGACCTGGGGTCAGACACTCCCTTCCTGAAATCCTCTACATATGATCTGATCTGATCTACTATAGCATTGTATGAGCACGTTAAGCCGTCGGACCCCGGTAGTAAATAAGGGCGTGTTCTACCTCGCTTCCGTGTCACTTTCCTATCGGACACTCTAGCCCAAATCTCCTAGCTTCCTATTTCTAAAGGTTGTTTAAGACCTGGAGTCAGACACTCCCTTCCTAAAATCCTCTACATATGATCTGATCTGATCTACTATAGCATTGTATGAGCACGTTAAGCCGTCGGACCCCGGTAGTAAATAAGGGCGTCTTCTATACCTCGCTTCTGTGTCACTTTCCTATCGTGTACTCTGGCCCAAATCTCCTAGCTTCCTATTTCTAAGGGTTGTTTAAGACCTGGGGTCAGACACTCCCTTCCTAAAATCCTCTACATATGATCTGATCTGATCTACTTTAGCATTGTATGAGCACGTTAAGCCGTCGGACCCCGGTAGTAAATAAGGGCGTCTTCTACCTCGCTTCCGTGTCACTTTCCTATCGGGTACTCTGGCCCAAATCTCCTAGCTTCCTATTTCTAAGGGTTGTTTAAGACCTGGGGTCAGACACTCCCTTCCTAAAATCCTCTACATATGATCTGATCTGATCTACTATAGCATTGTATGAGCACGTTAAGCCGTCGGACCCCTGTAGTAAATAAGGGCGTCTTCTACCTCGCTTCCGTGTCACTTTCCTATCGGGCACTCTAGCCCAAATCTCCTAGCTTCCTATTTCTAAGGGTTGTTTAAGACCTGGAGTCAGACACTCCCTTCCTAAAATCCTCTACATATGATCTGATCTGATCTACTATAGCATTGTATGAGCACGTTAAGCCGTCGGACCCCGGTAGTAAATAAGGGCGTCTTCTATACCTCGCTTCTGTGTCACTTTCCTATCGGGCACTCTAGCACAAATCTCCTAGCTTCCTATTTCTAAGGGTTGTTTAAGACCTTGGGTCAGACACTCCCTTCCTAAAATCCTCTACATATGATCTGATCTGATCTACTATAGCATTGTATGAGCACGTTAAGCCGTCGGACCCCGGTAGTAAATAAGGGCGTCTTCTACCTCGCTTCCGTGTCACTTTCCTATCGGGTACTCTGGCCCAAATCTCCTAGCTTCCTATTTCTAAGGGTTGTTTAAGACCTGGGGTCAGACACTCCCTTCCTAAAATCCTCTACATATGATCTGATCTGATCTACTATAGCATTGTATGAGCACGTTAAGCCGTCGGACCCGGTAGTAAATAAGGGCGTCTTCTACCTCGCTTCCGTGTCACTTTCCTATCGGGCACTCTAGCCCAAATCTCCTAGTTTCCTATTTCTAAAGGTTGTTTAAGACCTGGGGTCAGACACTCCCTTCCTAAAATCATCTACATATGATCTGATCTGATCTACTATAGCATTGTATGAGCACGTTAAGCCGTCGGACCCCGGTAGTAAATAAGGGCGTCTTCTACCTCGCTTCCGTGTCACTTTCCTATCCGGTACTCTGGCCCAAATCTCCTAGCTTCCTATTTCTAAGGGTTGTTTAAGACCTGGGGTCAGACACTCCCTTCCTAAAATCCTCTACATATGATCTGATCTGATCTACTTTAGCATTGTATGAGCACGTTAAGCCGTCGGACCCCGGTAGTAAATAAGGGCGTCTTCTACCTCGCTTCCGTGTCACTTTCCTATCGGGTACTCTAGCCCAAATCTCCTAGCTTCCTATTTCTAAGGGTTGTTTAAGACCTGGAGTCAGACACTCCCTTCCTAAAATCCTCTACATATGATCTGATCTGATCTACTATAGCATTGTATGAGCACGTTAAGCCGTCGGACCCCGGTAGTAAATAAGGGCGTCTTCTACCTCGCTTCCGTGTCACTTTCCTATCGGGTACTCTGGCCCAAATCTCCTAGCTTCCTATTTCTAAGGGTTGTTTAAGACCTGGGGTCAGACACTCCCTTCCTAAAATCCTCTACATATGATCTGATCTGATCTACTATAGCATTGTATGAGCACGTTAAGCCGTCGGACCCCGGTAGTAAATAAGGGCGTGTTCTACCTCGCTTCCGTGTCACTTTCCTATCGGACACTCTAGCCCAAATCTCCTAGCTTCCTATTTCTAAAGGTTGTTTAAGACCTGGAGTCAGACACTCCCTTCCTAAAATCCTCTACATATGATCTGATCTGATCTACTATAGCATTGTATGAGCACGTTAAGCCGTCGGACCCCGGTAGTAAATAAGGGCGTCTTCTATACCTCGCTTCTGTGTCACTTTCCTATCGTGTACTCTGGCCCAAATCTCCTAGCTTCCTATTTCTAAGGGTTGTTTAAGACCTGGGGTCAGACACTCCCTTCCTAAAATCCTCTACATATGATCTGATCTGATCTACTATAGCATTGTATGAGCACGTTAAGCCGTCGGACCCCGGTAGTAAATAAGGGCGTGTTCTACCTCGCTTCCGTGTCACTTTCCTATCGGACACTCTAGCCCAAATCTCCTAGCTTCCTATTTCTAAAGGTTGTTTAAGACCTGGAGTCAGACACTCCCTTCCTAAAATCCTCTACATATGATCTGATCTGATCTACTATAGCATTGTATGAGCACGTTAAGCCGTCGGACCCCGGTAGTAAATAAGGGCGTCTTCTATACCTCGCTTCTGTGTCACTTTCCTATCGTGTACTCTGGCCCAAATCTCCTAGCTTCCTATTTCTAAGGGTTGTTTAAGACCTGGGGTCAGACACTCCCTTCCTAAAATCCTCTACATATGATCTGATCTGATCTACTTTAGCATTGTATGAGCACGTTAAGCCGTCGGACCCCGGTAGTAAATAAGGGCGTCTTCTACCTCGCTTCCGTGTCACTTTCCTATCGGGTACTCTGGCCCAAATCTCCTAGCTTCCTATTTCTAAGGGTTGTTTAAGACCTGGGGTCAGACACTCCCTTCCTAAAATCCTCTACATATGATCTGATCTGATCTACTATAGCATTGTATGAGCACGTTAAGCCGTCGGACCCCTGTAGTAAATAAGGGCGTCTTCTACCTCGCTTCCGTGTCACTTTCCTATCGGGCACTCTAGCCCAAATCTCCTAGCTTCCTATTTCTAAGGGTTGTTTAAGACCTGGAGTCAGACACTCCCTTCCTAAAATCCTCTACATATGATCTGATCTGATCTACTATAGCATTGTATGAGCACGTTAAGCCGTCGGACCCCGGTAGTAAATAAGGGCGTCTTCTATACCTCGCTTCTGTGTCACTTTCCTATCGGGCACTCTAGCACAAATCTCCTAGCTTCCTATTTCTAAGGGTTGTTTAAGACCTTGGGTCAGACACTCCCTTCCTAAAATCCTCTACATATGATCTGATCTGATCTACTATAGCATTGTATGAGCACGTTAAGCCGTCGGACCCCGGTAGTAAATAAGGGCGTCTTCTACCTCGCTTCCGTGTCACTTTCCTATCGGGTACTCTGGCCCAAATCTCCTAGCTTCCTATTTCTAAGGGTTGTTTAAGACCTGGGGTCAGACACTCCCTTCCTAAAATCCTCTACATATGATCTGATCTGATCTACTATAGCATTGTATGAGCACGTTAAGCCGTCGGACCCGGTAGTAAATAAGGGCGTCTTCTACCTCGCTTCCGTGTCACTTTCCTATCGGGCACTCTAGCCCAAATCTCCTAGTTTCCTATTTCTAAAGGTTGTTTAAGACCTGGGGTCAGACACTCCCTTCCTAAAATCATCTACATATGATCTGATCTGATCTACTATAGCATTGTATGAGCACGTTAAGCCGTCGGACCCCGGTAGTAAATAAGGGCGTCTTCTACCTCGCTTCCGTGTCACTTTCCTATCCGGTACTCTGGCCCAAATCTCCTAGCTTCCTATTTCTAAGGGTTGTTTAAGACCTGGGGTCAGACACTCCCTTCCTAAAATCCTCTACATATGATCTGATCTGATCTACTTTAGCATTGTATGAGCACGTTAAGCCGTCGGACCCCGGTAGTAAATAAGGGCGTCTTCTACCTCGCTTCCGTGTCACTTTCCTATCGGGTACTCTAGCCCAAATCTCCTAGCTTCCTATTTCTAAGGGTTGTTTAAGACCTGGAGTCAGACACTCCCTTCCTAAAATCCTCTACATATGATCTGATCTGATCTACTATAGCATTGTATGAGCACGTTAAGCCGTCGGACCCCGGTAGTAAATAAGGGCGTCTTCTACCTCGCTTCCGTGTCACTTTCCTATCGGGTACTCTGGCCCAAATCTCCTAGCTTCCTATTTCTAAGGGTTGTTTAAGACCTGGGGTCAGACACTCCCTTCCTAAAATCCTCTACATATGATCTGATCTGATCTACTATAGCATTGTATGAGCACGTTAAGCCGTCGGACCCCGGTAGTAAATAAGGGCGTTTTCTACCTCGCTTCCGTGTCACTTTCCTATCGGGCACTCTAGCCCAAATCTCCTAGCTTCCTATTTCTAAGGGTTGTTTAAGACCTGGGGTCAGACGCTCCCTTCCTAAAATCCTCTACATATGATCTGATCTGATCTACTATAGCATTGTATGAGCACGTTAAGCCGTCGGACCCCGGTAGTAAATAAGGGCGTTTTCTACCTCGCTTCCGTGTCACTTTCCTATCGGGTACTCTGGCCCAAATCTCCTAGCTTCCTATTTCTAAGGGTTGTTTAAGACCTGGGGTCAGACACTCCCTTCCTAAAATCCTCTACATATGATCTGATCTGATCTACTATAGCATTGTATGAGCACGTTAAGCCGTCGGACCCCGGTAGTAAATAAGGGCGTTTTCTACCTCGCTTCCGTGTCACTTTCCTATCGGGCACTCTAGCCCAAATCTCCTAGCTTCCTATTTCTAAGGGTTGTTTAAGACCTGGGGTCAGACACTCCCTTCCTAAAATCCTCTACATATGATCTGATCTGATCTACTTTAGCATTGTATGAGCACGTTAAGCCGTCGGACCCGGTAGTAAATAAGGGCGTCTTCTACCTCGCTTCCGTGTCACTTTCCTATCGGGCACTCTAGCCCAAATCTCCTAGTTTCTTATTTCTAAAGGTTGTTTAAGACCTGGGGTCAGACACTCCCTTCCTAAAATCATCTACATATGATCTGATCTGATCTACTATAGCATTGTATGAGCACGTTAAGCCGTCGGACCCCGGTAGTAAATAAGGGCGTCTTCTACCTCGCTTCCGTGTCACTTTCCTATCCGGTACTCTGGCCCAAATCTCCTAGCTTCCTATTTCTAAGGGTTGTTTAAGACCTGGGGTCAGACACTCCCTTCCTAAAATCCTCTACATATGATCTGATCTGATCTACTTTAGCATTGTATGAGCACGTTAAGCCGTCGGACCCCGGTAGTAAATAAGGGCGTCTTCTACCTCGCTTCCGTGTCACTTTCCTATCGGGTACTCTGGCCCAAATCTCCTAGCTTCCTATTTCTAAGGGTTGTTTAAGACCTGGGGTCAGACACTCCCTTCCTGAAATCCTCTACATATGATCTGATCTGATCTACTATAGCATTGTATGAGCACGTTAAGCCGTCGGACCCCGGTAGTAAATAAGGGCGTGTTCTACCTCGCTTCCGTGTCACTTTCCTATCGGACACTCTAGCCCAAATCTCCTAGCTTCCTATTTCTAAAGGTTGTTTAAGACCTGGAGTCAGACACTCCCTTCCTAAAATCCTCTACATATGATCTGATCTGATCTACTATAGCATTGTATGAGCACGTTAAGCCGTCGGACCCCGGTAGTAAATAAGGGCGTCTTCTATACCTCGCTTCTGTGTCACTTTCCTATCGTGTACTCTGGCCCAAATCTCCTAGCTTCCTATTTCTAAGGGTTGTTTAAGACCTGGGGTCAGACACTCCCTTCCTAAAATCCTCTACATATGATCTGATCTGATCTACTTTAGCATTGTATGAGCACGTTAAGCCGTCGGACCCCGGTAGTAAATAAGGGCGTCTTCTACCTCGCTTCCGTGTCACTTTCCTATCGGGTACTCTGGCCCAAATCTCCTAGCTTCCTATTTCTAAGGGTTGTTTAAGACCTGGGGTCAGACACTCCCTTCCTAAAATCCTCTACATATGATCTGATCTGATCTACTATAGCATTGTATGAGCACGTTAAGCCGTCGGACCCCTGTAGTAAATAAGGGCGTCTTCTACCTCGCTTCCGTGTCACTTTCCTATCGGGCACTCTAGCCCAAATCTCCTAGCTTCCTATTTCTAAGGGTTGTTTAAGACCTGGAGTCAGACACTCCCTTCCTAAAATCCTCTACATATGATCTGATCTGATCTACTATAGCATTGTATGAGCACGTTAAGCCGTCGGACCCCGGTAGTAAATAAGGGCGTCTTCTATACCTCGCTTCTGTGTCACTTTCCTATCGGGCACTCTAGCACAAATCTCCTAGCTTCCTATTTCTAAGGGTTGTTTAAGACCTTGGGTCAGACACTCCCTTCCTAAAATCCTCTACATATGATCTGATCTGATCTACTATAGCATTGTATGAGCACGTTAAGCCGTCGGACCCCGGTAGTAAATAAGGGCGTCTTCTACCTCGCTTCCGTGTCACTTTCCTATCGGGTACTCTGGCCCAAATCTCCTAGCTTCCTATTTCTAAGGGTTGTTTAAGACCTGGGGTCAGACACTCCCTTCCTAAAATCCTCTACATATGATCTGATCTGATCTACTATAGCATTGTATGAGCACGTTAAGCCGTCGGACCCGGTAGTAAATAAGGGCGTCTTCTACCTCGCTTCCGTGTCACTTTCCTATCGGGCACTCTAGCCCAAATCTCCTAGTTTCCTATTTCTAAAGGTTGTTTAAGACCTGGGGTCAGACACTCCCTTCCTAAAATCATCTACATATGATCTGATCTGATCTACTATAGCATTGTATGAGCACGTTAAGCCGTCGGACCCCGGTAGTAAATAAGGGCGTCTTCTACCTCGCTTCCGTGTCACTTTCCTATCCGGTACTCTGGCCCAAATCTCCTAGCTTCCTATTTCTAAGGGTTGTTTAAGACCTGGGGTCAGACACTCCCTTCCTAAAATCCTCTACATATGATCTGATCTGATCTACTTTAGCATTGTATGAGCACGTTAAGCCGTCGGACCCCGGTAGTAAATAAGGGCGTCTTCTACCTCGCTTCCGTGTCACTTTCCTATCGGGTACTCTAGCCCAAATCTCCTAGCTTCCTATTTCTAAGGGTTGTTTAAGACCTGGAGTCAGACACTCCCTTCCTAAAATCCTCTACATATGATCTGATCTGATCTACTATAGCATTGTATGAGCACGTTAAGCCGTCGGACCCCGGTAGTAAATAAGGGCGTCTTCTACCTCGCTTCCGTGTCACTTTCCTATCGGGTACTCTGGCCCAAATCTCCTAGCTTCCTATTTCTAAGGGTTGTTTAAGACCTGGGGTCAGACACTCCCTTCCTAAAATCCTCTACATATGATCTGATCTGATCTACTATAGCATTGTATGAGCACGTTAAGCCGTCGGACCCCGGTAGTAAATAAGGGCGTCTTCTACCTCGCTTCCGTGTCACTTTCCTATCGGGCACTCTAGCCCAAATCTCCTAGCTTCCTATTTCTAAGGGTTGTTTAAGACCTGGGGTCAGACACTCCCTTCCTAAAATCCTCTACATATGATCTGATCTGATCTACTATAGCATTGTATGAGCACGTTAAGCCGTCGGACCCCGGTAGTAAATAAGGGCGTTTTCTACCTCGCTTCCGTGTCACTTTCCTATCGGGTACTCTGGCCCAAATCTCCTAGCTTCCTATTTCTAAGGGTTGTTTAAGACCTGGGGTCAGACACTCCCTTCCTAAAATCCTCTACATATGATCTGATCTGATCTACTATAGCATTGTATGAGCACGTTAAGCCGTCGGACCCCGGTAGTAAATAAGGGCGTTTTCTACCTCGCTTCCGTGTCACTTTCCTATCGGGCACTCTAGCCCAAATCTCCTAGCTTCCTATTTCTAAGGGTTGTTTAAGACCTGGGGTCAGACACTCCCTTCCTAAAATCCTCTACATATGATCTGATCTGATCTACTATAGCATTGTATGAGCACGTTAAGCCGTCGGACCCCGGTAGTAAATAAGGGCGTTTTCTACCTCGCTTCCGTGTCACTTTCCTATCGGGTACTCTGGCCCAAATCTCCTAGCTTCCTATTTCTAAGGGTTGTTTAAGACCTTGGGTCAGACACTCCCTTCCTAAAATCCTCTACATATGATCTGATCTGATCTACTATAGCATTGTATGAGCACGTTAAGCCGTCGGACCCCGGTAGTAAATAAGGGCGTTTTCTACCTCGCTTCCGTGTCACTTTCCTATCGGGCACTCTAGCCCAAATCTCCTAGCTTCCTATTTCTAAGGGTTGTTTAAGACCTGGGGTCAGACACTCCCTTCCTAAAATCCTCTACATATGATCTGATCTGATCTACTATAGCATTGTATGAGCACGTTAAGCCGTCTTACCCCGGTAGTAAATAAGGGCGTCTTCTACCTCGCTTCCGTGTCACTTTCCTATCTGGCACTCTAGCCCAAATCTCCTAGCTTCCTATTTCTAAGGGTTGTTTAAGACCTTGGGTCAGACACTCCCTTCCTAAAATCCTCTACATATGATCTGATCTGATCTACTATAGCATTGTATGAGCACGTTAAGCCGTCGGACCCCGGTAGTAAATAAGGACGTCTTCTACCTCGCTTCCGTGTCACTTTCCTATCGGGTACTCTGGCCCAAATCTCCTAGCTTCCTATTTCTAAGGGTTGTTTAAGACCTTGGGTCAGACACTCCCTTCCTAAAATCCTCTACATATGATCTGATCTGATCTACTATAGCATTGTATGAGCACGTTAAGCCGTCGGACCCCGGTAGTAAATAAGGACGTCTTCTACCTCGCTTCCGTGTCACTTTCCTATCGGGTACTCTGGCCCAAATCTCCTAGCTTCCTATTTCTAAGGGTTGTTTAAGACCTGGGGTCAGACACTCCCTTCCTAAAATCCTCTACATATGATCTGATCTGATCTACTATAGCATTGTATGAGCACGTTAAGCCGTCGGACCCCGGTAGTAAATAAGGTCGTCTTCTATACCTCGCTTCTGTGTCACTTTCCTATCGGGCACTCTAGCACAAATCTCCTAGCTTCCTATTTCTAAGGGTTGTTTAAGACCTTGGGTCAGACACTCCCTTCCTAAAATCCTCTACATATGATCTGATCTGATCTACTATAGCATTGTATGAGCACGTTAAGCCGTCGGACCCCGGTAGTAAATAAGGGCGTCTTCTACCTCGCTTCCGTGTCACTTTCCTATCGGGTACTCTGGCCCAAATCTCCTAGCTTCCTATTTCTAAGGGTTGTTTAAGACCTTGGGTCAGACACTCCCTTCCTAAAATCCTCTACATATGATCTGATCTGATCTACTATAGCATTGTATGAGCACGTTAAGCCGTCGGACCCCGGTAGTAAATAAGGACGTCTTCTACCTCGCTTCCGTGTCACTTTCCTATCGGGTACTCTGGCCCAAATCTCCTAGCTTCCTATTTCTAAGGGTTGTTTAAGACCTGGGGTCAGACACTCCCTTCCTAAAATCCTCTACATATGATCTGATCTGATCTACTATAGCATTGTATGAGCACGTTAAGCCGTCGGACCCCGGTAGTAAATAAGGACGTCTTCTACCTCGCTTCCGTGTCACTTTCCTATCGGGTACTCTGGCCCAAATCTCCTAGCTTCCTATTTCTAAGGGTTGTTTAAGACCTGGGGTCAGACACTCCCTTCCTAAAATCCTCTACATATGATCTGATCTGATCTACTATAGCATTGTATGAGCACGTTAAGCCGTCGGACCCCGGTAGTAAATAAGGTCGTCTTCTATACCTCGCTTCTGTGTCACTTTCCTATCGGGCACTCTAGCACAAATCTCCTAGCTTCCTATTTCTAAGGGTTGTTTAAGACCTTGGGTCAGACACTCCCTTCCTAAAATCCTCTACATATGATCTGATCTGATCTACTATAGCATTGTATGAGCACGTTAAGCCGTCGGATCCCGGTAGTAAATAAGGACGTCTTCTATACCTCGCTTCTGTGTCACTTTCCTATCGGGCACTCTAGCACAAATCTCCTAGCTTCCTATTTCTAAGGGTTGTTTAAGACCTTGGGTCAGACACTCCCTTCCTAAAATCCTCTACATATGATCTGATCTGATCTACTATAGCATTGTATGAGCACGTTAAGCCGTCGGACCCCGGTAGTAAATAAGGTCGTCTTCTATACCTCGCTTCTGTGTCACTTTCCTATCGGGCACTCTAGCACAAATCTCCTAGCTTCCTATTTCTAAGGGTTGTTTAAGACCTTGGGTCAGACACTCCCTTCCTAAAATCCTCTACATATGATCTGATCTGATCTACTATAGCATTGTATGAGCACGTTAAGCCGTCGGACCCCGGTAGTAAATAAGGTCGTCTTCTATACCTCGCTTCTGTGTCACTTTCCTATCGGGCACTCTAGCACAAATCTCCTAGCTTCCTATTTCTAAGGGTTGTTTAAGACCTTGGGTCAGACACTCCCTTCCTAAAATCATCTACATATGATCTGATCTGATCTACTATAGCATTGTATGAGCACGTTAAGCCGTCGGACCCCGGTAGTAAATAAGGACGTCTTCTACCTCGCTTCCGTGTCACTTTCCTATCGGGTACTCTGGCCCAAATCTCCTAGCTTCCTATTTCTAAGGGTTGTTTAAGACCTGGGGTCAGACACTCCCTTCCTAAAATCCTCTACATATGATCTGATCTGATCTACTTTAGCATTGTATGAGCACGTTAAGCCGTCGGACCCCGGTAGTAAATAAGGGCGTCTTCTACCTCGCTTCCGTGTCACTTTCCTATCGGGCACTCTGGCCCAAATCTCCTAGCTTTCTATTTCTAAGGGTTGTTTAAGACCTTGGGTCAGACACTCCCTTCCTAAAATCCTCTACATATGATCTGATCTGATCTACTATAGCATTGTATGAGCACGTTAAGCCGTCGGACCCCGGTAGTAAATAAGGGCGTTTTCTACCTCGCTTCCGTGTCACTTTCCTATCGGGCACTCTAGCCCAAATCTCCTAGCTTCCTATTTCTAAGGGTTGTTTAAGACCTGGGGTCAGACACTCCCTTCCTAAAATCCTCTACATATGATCTGATCTGATCTACTATAGCATTGTATGAGCACGTTAAGCCGTCGGACCCCGGTAGTAAATAAGGGCGTCTTCTACCTCGCTTCCGTGTCACTTTCCTATCGGGCACTCTAGCATAAATCTCCTAGCTTCCTATTTCTAAGGGTTGTTTAAGACCTTGGGTCAGACACTCCCTTCCTAAAATCCTCTACATATGATCTGATCTGATCTACTATAGCATTGTATGAGCACGTTAAGCCGTCGGACCCCGGTAGTAAATAAGGACGTCTTCTACCTCGCTTCCGTGTCACTTTCCTATCGGGTACTCTGGCCCAAATCTCCTAGCTTCCTATTTCTAAGGGTTGTTTAAGACCTTGGGTCAGACACTCCCTTCCTAAAATCCTCTACATATGATCTGATCTGATCTACTATAGCATTGTATGAGCACGTTAAGCCGTCGGACCCCGGTAGTAAATAAGGACGTCTTCTACCTCGCTTCCGTGTCACTTTCCTATCAGGTACTCTGGCCCAAATCTCCTAGCTTCCTATTTCTAAGGGTTGTTTAAGACCTGGGGTCAGACACTCCCTTCCTAAAATCCTCTACATATGATCTGATCTGATCTACTATAGCATTGTATGAGCACGTTAAGCCGTCGGACCCCGGTAGTAAATAAGGTCGTCTTCTATACCTCGCTTCTGTGTCACTTTCCTATCGGGCACTCTAGCACAAATCTCCTAGCTTCCTATTTCTAAGGGTTGTTTAAGACCTTGGGTCAGACACTCCCTTCCTAAAATCCTCTACATATGATCTGATCTGATCTACTATAGCATTGTATGAGCACGTTAAGCCGTCGGACCCCGGTAGTAAATAAGGGCGTCTTCTACCTCGCTTCCGTGTCACTTTCCTATCGGGTACTCTGGCCCAAATCTCCTAGCTTCCTATTTCTAAGGGTTGTTTAAGACCTTGGGTCAGACACTCCCTTCCTAAAATCCTCTACATATGATCTGATCTGATCTACTATAGCATTGTATGAGCACGTTAAGCCGTCGGACCCCGGTAGTAAATAAGGACGTCTTCTACCTCGCTTCCGTGTCACTTTCCTATCGGGTACTCTATCCCAAATCTCCTAGCTTCCTATTTCTAAGGGTTGTTTAAGACCTGGGGTCAGACACTCCCTTCCTAAAATCCTCTACATATGATCTGATCTGATCTACTATAGCATTGTATGAGCACGTTAAGCCGTCGGACCCCGGTAGTAAATAAGGACGTCTTCTACCTCGCTTCCGTGTCACTTTCCTATCGGGTACTCTGGCCCAAATCTCCTAGCTTCCTATTTCTAAGGGTTGTTTAAGACCTGGGGTCAGACACTCCCTTCCTAAAATCCTCTACATATGATCTGATCTGATCTACTATAGCATTGTATGAGCACGTTAAGCCGTCGGACCCCGGTAGTAAATAAGGTCGTCTTCTATACCTCGCTTCTGTGTCACTTTCCTATCGGGCACTCTAGCACAAATCTCCTAGCTTCCTATTTCTAAGGGTTGTTTAAGACCTTGGGTCAGACACTCCCTTCCTAAAATCCTCTACATATGATCTGATCTGATCTACTATAGCATTGTATGAGCACGTTAAGCCGTCGGATCCCGGTAGTAAATAAGGACGTCTTCTATACCTCGCTTCTGTGTCACTTTCCTATCGGGCACTCTAGCACAAATCTCCTAGCTTCCTATTTCTAAGGGTTGTTTAAGACCTTGGGTCAGACACTCCCTTCCTAAAATCCTCTACATATGATCTGATCTGATCTACTATAGCATTGTATGAGCACGTTAAGCCGTCGGACCCCGGTAGTAAATAAGGTCGTCTTCTATACCTCGCTTCTGTGTCACTTTCCTATCGGGCACTCTAGCACAAATCTCCTAGCTTCCTATTTCTAAGGGTTGTTTAAGACCTTGGGTCAGACACTCCCTTCCTAAAATCCTCTACATATGATCTGATCTGATCTACTATAGCATTGTATGAGCACGTTAAGCCGTCGGACCCCGGTAGTAAATAAGGTCGTCTTCTATACCTCGCTTCTGTGTCACTTTCCTATCGGGCACTCTAGCACAAATCTCCTAGCTTCCTATTTCTAAGGGTTGTTTAAGACCTTGGGTCAGACACTCCCTTCCTAAAATCATCTACATATGATCTGATCTGATCTACTATAGCATTGTATGAGCACGTTAAGCCGTCGGACCCCGGTAGTAAATAAGGACGTCTTCTACCTCGCTTCCGTGTCACTTTCCTATCGGGTACTCTGGCCCAAATCTCCTAGCTTCCTATTTCTAAGGGTTGTTTAAGACCTGGGGTCAGACACTCCCTTCCTAAAATCCTCTACATATGATCTGATCTGATCTACTTTAGCATTGTATGAGCACGTTAAGCCGTCGGACCCCGGTAGTAAATAAGGGCGTCTTCTACCTCGCTTCCGTGTCACTTTCCTATCGGGCACTCTGGCCCAAATCTCCTAGCTTCCTATTTCTAAGGGTTGTTTAAGACCTGGGGTCAGACACTCCCTTCCTAAAATCCTCTACATATGATCTGATCTGATCTACTTTAGCATTGTATGAGCACGTTAAGCCGTCGGACCCCGGTAGTAAATAAGGGCGTCTTCTACCTCGCTTCCGTGTCACTTTCCTATCGGGCACTCTAGCCCAAATCTTCTAGTTTCCTATTTCTAAAGGTTGTTTAAGACCTGGGGTCAGACACTCCCTTCCTAAAATCCTCTACATATGATCTGATCTGATCTACTATAGCATTGTATGAGCACGTTAAGCCGTCGGACCCCGGTAGTAAATAAGGACGTCTTCTACCTCGCTTCCGTGTCACTTTCCTATCGGGTACTCTGGCCCAAATCTCCTAGCTTCCTATTTCTAAGGGTTGTTTAAGACCTGGGGTCAGACACTCCCTTCCTAAAATCCTCTACATATGATCTGATCTGATCTACTATAGCATTGTATGAGCACGTTAAGCCGTCGGACCCCGGTAGTAAATAAGGACGTCTTCTACCTCGCTTCCGTGTCACTTTCCTATCGGGTACTCTGGCCCAAATCTCCTAGCTTCCTATTTCTAAGGGTTGTTTAAGACCTGGGGTCAGACACTCCCGTCCTAAAATCCTCTACATATGATCTGATCTGATCTACTATAGCATTGTATGAGCACGTTAAGCCGTCGGACCCCGGTAGTAAATAAGGTCGTCTTCTATACCTCGCTTCTGTGTCACTTTCCTATCGGGCACTCTAGCACAAATCTCCTAGCTTCCTATTTCTAAGGGTTGTTTAAGACCTTGGGTCAGACACTCCCTTCCTAAAATCCTCTACATATGATCTGATCTGATCTACTATAGCATTGTATGAGCACGTTAAGCCGTCGGATCCCGGTAGTAAATAAGGACGTCTTCTATACCTCGCTTCTGTGTCACTTTCCTATCGGGCACTCTAGCACAAATCTCCTAGCTTCCTATTTCTAAGGGTTGTTTAAGACCTTGGGTCAGACACTCCCTTCCTAAAATCCTCTACATATGATCTGATCTGATCTACTATAGCATTGTATGAGCACGTTAAGCCGTCGGACCCCGGTAGTAAATAAGGTCGTCTTCTATACCTCGCTTCTGTGTCACTTTCCTATCGGGCACTCTAGCACAAATCTCCTAGCTTCCTATTTCTAAGGGTTGTTTAAGACCTTGGGTCAGACACTCCCTTCCTAAAATCCTCTACATATGATCTGATCTGATCTACTATAGCATTGTATGAGCACGTTAAGCCGTCGGACCCCGGTAGTAAATAAGGTCGTCTTCTATACCTCGCTTCTGTGTCACTTTCCTATCGGGCACTCTAGCACAAATCTCCTAGCTTCCTATTTCTAAGGGTTGTTTAAGACCTTGGGTCAGACACTCCCTTCCTAAAATCATCTACATATGATCTGATCTGATCTACTATAGCATTGTATGAGCACGTTAAGCCGTCGGACCCCGGTAGTAAATAAGGACGTCTTCTACCTCGCTTCCGTGTCACTTTCCTATCGGGTACTCTGGCCCAAATCTCCTAGCTTCCTATTTCTAAGGGTTGTTTAAGACCTGGGGTCAGACACTCCCTTCCTAAAATCCTCTACATATGATCTGATCTGATCTACTTTAGCATTGTATGAGCACGTTAAGCCGTCGGACCCCGGTAGTAAATAAGGGCGTCTTCTACCTCGCTTCCGTGTCACTTTCCTATCGGGCACTCTGGCCCAAATCTCCTAGCTTTCTATTTCTAAGGGTTGTTTAAGACCTTGGGTCAGACACTCCCTTCCTAAAATCCTCTACATATGATCTGATCTGATCTACTATAGCATTGTATGAGCACGTTAAGCCGTCGGACCCCGGTAGTAAATAAGGGCGTTTTCTACCTCGCTTCCGTGTCACTTTCCTATCGGGCACTCTAGCCCAAATCTCCTAGCTTCCTATTTCTAAGGGTTGTTTAAGACCTGGGGTCAGACACTCCCTTCCTAAAATCCTCTACATATGATCTGATCTGATCTACTATAGCATTGTATGAGCACGTTAAGCCGTCGGACCCCGGTAGTAAATAAGGGCGTCTTCTACCTCGCTTCCGTGTCACTTTCCTATCGGGCACTCTAGCATAAATCTCCTAGCTTCCTATTTCTAAGGGTTGTTTAAGACCTTGGGTCAGACACTCCCTTCCTAAAATCCTCTACATATGATCTGATCTGATCTACTATAGCATTGTATGAGCACGTTAAGCCGTCGGACCCCGGTAGTAAATAAGGACGTCTTCTACCTCGCTTCCGTGTCACTTTCCTATCGGGTACTCTGGCCCAAATCTCCTAGCTTCCTATTTCTAAGGGTTGTTTAAGACCTTGGGTCAGACACTCCCTTCCTAAAATCCTCTACATATGATCTGATCTGATCTACTATAGCATTGTATGAGCACGTTAAGCCGTCGGACCCCGGTAGTAAATAAGGACGTCTTCTACCTCGCTTCCGTGTCACTTTCCTATCAGGTACTCTGGCCCAAATCTCCTAGCTTCCTATTTCTAAGGGTTGTTTAAGACCTGGGGTCAGACACTCCCTTCCTAAAATCCTCTACATATGATCTGATCTGATCTACTATAGCATTGTATGAGCACGTTAAGCCGTCGGACCCCGGTAGTAAATAAGGTCGTCTTCTATACCTCGCTTCTGTGTCACTTTCCTATCGGGCACTCTAGCACAAATCTCCTAGCTTCCTATTTCTAAGGGTTGTTTAAGACCTTGGGTCAGACACTCCCTTCCTAAAATCCTCTACATATGATCTGATCTGATCTACTATAGCATTGTATGAGCACGTTAAGCCGTCGGACCCCGGTAGTAAATAAGGGCGTCTTCTACCTCGCTTCCGTGTCACTTTCCTATCGGGTACTCTGGCCCAAATCTCCTAGCTTCCTATTTCTAAGGGTTGTTTAAGACCTTGGGTCAGACACTCCCTTCCTAAAATCCTCTACATATGATCTGATCTGATCTACTATAGCATTGTATGAGCACGTTAAGCCGTCGGACCCCGGTAGTAAATAAGGACGTCTTCTACCTCGCTTCCGTGTCACTTTCCTATCGGGTACTCTGGCCCAAATCTCCTAGCTTCCTATTTCTAAGGGTTGTTTAAGACCTGGGGTCAGACACTCCCTTCCTAAAATCCTCTACATATGATCTGATCTGATCTACTATAGCATTGTATGAGCACGTTAAGCCGTCGGACCCCGGTAGTAAATAAGGACGTCTTCTACCTCGCTTCCGTGTCACTTTCCTATCGGGTACTCTGGCCCAAATCTCCTAGCTTCCTATTTCTAAGGGTTGTTTAAGACCTGGGGTCAGACACTCCCTTCCTAAAATCCTCTACATATGATCTGATCTGATCTACTATAGCATTGTATGAGCACGTTAAGCCGTCGGACCCCGGTAGTAAATAAGGTCGTCTTCTATACCTCGCTTCTGTGTCACTTTCCTATCGGGCACTCTAGCACAAATCTCCTAGCTTCCTATTTCTAAGGGTTGTTTAAGACCTTGGGTCAGACACTCCCTTCCTAAAATCCTCTACATATGATCTGATCTGATCTACTATAGCATTGTATGAGCACGTTAAGCCGTCGGATCCCGGTAGTAAATAAGGACGTCTTCTATACCTCGCTTCTGTGTCACTTTCCTATCGGGCACTCTAGCACAAATCTCCTAGCTTCCTATTTCTAAGGGTTGTTTAAGACCTTGGGTCAGACACTCCCTTCCTAAAATCCTCTACATATGATCTGATCTGATCTACTATAGCATTGTATGAGCACGTTAAGCCGTCGGACCCCGGTAGTAAATAAGGTCGTCTTCTATACCTCGCTTCTGTGTCACTTTCCTATCGGGCACTCTAGCACAAATCTCCTAGCTTCCTATTTCTAAGGGTTGTTTAAGACCTTGGGTCAGACACTCCCTTCCTAAAATCCTCTACATATGATCTGATCTGATCTACTATAGCATTGTATGAGCACGTTAAGCCGTCGGACCCCGGTAGTAAATAAGGTCGTCTTCTATACCTCGCTTCTGTGTCACTTTCCTATCGGGCACTCTAGCACAAATCTCCTAGCTTCCTATTTCTAAGGGTTGTTTAAGACCTTGGGTCAGACACTCCCTTCCTAAAATCATCTACATATGATCTGATCTGATCTACTATAGCATTGTATGAGCACGTTAAGCCGTCGGACCCCGGTAGTAAATAAGGACGTCTTCTACCTCGCTTCCGTGTCACTTTCCTATCGGGTACTCTGGCCCAAATCTCCTAGCTTCCTATTTCTAAGGGTTGTTTAAGACCTGGGGTCAGACACTCCCTTCCTAAAATCCTCTACATATGATCTGATCTGATCTACTTTAGCATTGTATGAGCACGTTAAGCCGTCGGACCCCGGTAGTAAATAAGGGCGTCTTCTACCTCGCTTCCGTGTCACTTTCCTATCGGGCACTCTGGCCCAAATCTCCTAGCTTCCTATTTCTAAGGGTTGTTTAAGACCTGGGGTCAGACACTCCCTTCCTAAAATCCTCTACATATGATCTGATCTGATCTACTTTAGCATTGTATGAGCACGTTAAGCCGTCGGACCCCGGTAGTAAATAAGGGCGTCTTCTACCTCGCTTCCGTGTCACTTTCCTATCGGGCACTCTAGCCCAAATCTTCTAGCTTCCTATTTCTAAAGGTTGTTTAAGACCTGGGGTCAGACACTCCCTTCCTAAAATCCTCTACATATGATCTGATCTGATCTACTTTAGCATTGTATGAGCACGTTAAGCCGTCGGACCCCGGTAGTAAATAAGGGCGTCTTCTACCTCGCTTCCGTGTCACTTTCCTATCGGGCACTCTAGCCCAAATCTCCTAGTTTCCTATTTCTAAAGGTTGTTTAAGACCTGGGGTCAGACACTCCCTTCCTAAAATCATCTACATATGATCTGATCTGATCTACTATAGCATTGTATGAGCACGTTAAGCCGTCGGACCCCGGTAGTAAATAAGGGCGTCTTCTACCTCGCTTCCGTGTCACTTTCCTATCCGGTACTCTGGCCCAAATCTCCTAGCTTCCTATTTCTAAGGGTTGTTTAAGACCTGGGGTCAGACACTCCCTTCCTAAAATCCTCTACATATGATCTGATCTGATCTACTTTAGCATTGTATGAGCACGTTAAGCCGTCGGACCCCGGTAGTAAATAAGGGCGTCTTCTACCTCGCTTCCGTGTCACTTTCCTATCGGGTACTCTGGCCCAAATCTCCTAGCTTCCTATTTCTAAGGGTTGTTTAAGACCTGGGGTCAGACACTCCCTTCCTAAAATCCTCTACATATGATCTGATCTGATCTACTATAGCATTGTATGAGCACGTTAAGCCGTCGGACCCCGGTAGTAAATAAGGGCGTGTTCTACCTCGCTTCCGTGTCACTTTCCTATCGGACACTCTAGCCCAAATCTCCTAGCTTCCTATTTCTAAAGGTTGTTTAAGACCTGGAGTCAGACACTCCCTTCCTAAAATCCTCTACATATGATCTGATCTGATCTACTATAGCATTGTATGAGCACGTTAAGCCGTCGGACCCCGGTAGTAAATAAGGGCGTCTTCTATACCTCGCTTCTGTGTCACTTTCCTATCGTGTACTCTGGCCCAAATCTCCTAGCTTCCTATTTCTAAGGGTTGTTTAAGACCTGGGGTCAGACACTCCCTTCCTAAAATCCTCTACATATGATCTGATCTGATCTACTTTAGCATTGTATGAGCACGTTAAGCCGTCGGACCCCGGTAGTAAATAAGGGCGTCTTCTACCTCGCTTCCGTGTCACTTTCCTATCGGGTACTCTGGCCCAAATCTCCTAGCTTCCTATTTCTAAGGGTTGTTTAAGACCTGGGGTCAGACACTCCCTTCCTAAAATCCTCTACATATGATCTGATCTGATCTACTATAGCATTGTATGAGCACGTTAAGCCGTCGGACCCCTGTAGTAAATAAGGGCGTCTTCTACCTCGCTTCCGTGTCACTTTCCTATCGGGCACTCTAGCCCAAATCTCCTAGCTTCCTATTTCTAAGGGTTGTTTAAGACCTGGAGTCAGACACTCCCTTCCTAAAATCCTCTACATATGATCTGATCTGATCTACTATAGCATTGTATGAGCACGTTAAGCCGTCGGACCCCGGTAGTAAATAAGGGCGTCTTCTATACCTCGCTTCTGTGTCACTTTCCTATCGGGCACTCTAGCACAAATCTCCTAGCTTCCTATTTCTAAGGGTTGTTTAAGACCTTGGGTCAGACACTCCCTTCCTAAAATCCTCTACATATGATCTGATCTGATCTACTATAGCATTGTATGAGCACGTTAAGCCGTCGGACCCCGGTAGTAAATAAGGGCGTCTTCTACCTCGCTTCCGTGTCACTTTCCTATCGGGTACTCTGGCCCAAATCTCCTAGCTTCCTATTTCTAAGGGTTGTTTAAGACCTGGGGTCAGACACTCCCTTCCTAAAATCCTCTACATATGATCTGATCTGATCTACTATAGCATTGTATGAGCACGTTAAGCCGTCGGACCCCGGTAGTAAATAAGGGCGTCTTCTACCTCGCTTCCGTGTCACTTTCCTATCCGGTACTCTGGCCCAAATCTCCTAGCTTCCTATTTCTAAGGGTTGTTTAAGACCTGGGGTCAGACACTCCCTTCCTAAAATCCTCTACATATGATCTGATCTGATCTACTATAGCATTGTATGAGCACGTTAAGCCGTCGGACCCCGGTAGTAAATAAGGACGTCTTCTACCTCGCTTCCGTGTCACTTTCCTATCGGGTACTCTGGCCCAAATCTCCTAGCTTCCTATTTCTAAGGGTTGTTTAAGACCTGGGGTCAGACACTCCCTTCCTAAAATCCTCTACATATGATCTGATCTGATCTACTATAGCATTGTATGAGCACGTTAAGCCGTCGGACCCCGGTAGTAAATAAGGACGTCTTCTACCTCGCTTCCGTGTCACTTTCCTATCGGGTACTCTGGCCCAAATCTCCTAGCTTCCTATTTCTAAGGGTTGTTTAAGACCTGGGGTCAGACACTCCCTTCCTAAAATCCTCTACATATGATCTGATCTGATCTACTATAGCATTGTATGAGCACGTTAAGCCGTCGGACCCCGGTAGTAAATAAGGTCGTCTTCTATACCTCGCTTCTGTGTCACTTTCCTATCGGGCACTCTAGCACAAATCTCCTAGCTTCCTATTTCTAAGGGTTGTTTAAGACCTTGGGTCAGACACTCCCTTCCTAAAATCCTCTACATATGATCTGATCTGATCTACTATAGCATTGTATGAGCACGTTAAGCCGTCGGATCCCGGTAGTAAATAAGGACGTCTTCTATACCTCGCTTCTGTGTCACTTTCCTATCGGGCACTCTAGCACAAATCTCCTAGCTTCCTATTTCTAAGGGTTGTTTAAGACCTTGGGTCAGACACTCCCTTCCTAAAATCCTCTACATATGATCTGATCTGATCTACTATAGCATTGTATGAGCACGTTAAGCCGTCGGACCCCGGTAGTAAATAAGGTCGTCTTCTATACCTCGCTTCTGTGTCACTTTCCTATCGGGCACTCTAGCACAAATCTCCTAGCTTCCTATTTCTAAGGGTTGTTTAAGACCTTGGGTCAGACACTCCCTTCCTAAAATCCTCTACATATGATCTGATCTGATCTACTATAGCATTGTATGAGCACGTTAAGCCGTCGGACCCCGGTAGTAAATAAGGTCGTCTTCTATACCTCGCTTCTGTGTCACTTTCCTATCGGGCACTCTAGCACAAATCTCCTAGCTTCCTATTTCTAAGGGTTGTTTAAGACCTTGGGTCAGACACTCCCTTCCTAAAATCCTCTACATATGATCTGATCTGATCTACTATAGCATTGTATGAGCACGTTAAGCCGTCGGACCCCGGTAGTAAATAAGGGCGTCTTCTACCTCGCTTCCGTGTCACTTTCCTATCGGGTACTCTGGCCCAAATCTCCTAGCTTCCTATTTCTAAGGGTTGTTTAAGACCTGGGGTCAGACACTCCCTTCCTAAAATCCTCTACATATGATCTGATCTGATCTACTATAGCATTGTATGAGCACGTTAAGCCGTCGGACCCGGTAGTAAATAAGGGCGTCTTCTACCTCGCTTCCGTGTCACTTTCCTATCGGGCACTCTAGCCCAAATCTCCTAGTTTCCTATTTCTAAAGGTTGTTTAAGACCTGGGGTCAGACACTCCCTTCCTAAAATCATCTACATATGATCTGATCTGATCTACTATAGCATTGTATGAGCACGTTAAGCCGTCGGACCCCGGTAGTAAATAAGGGCGTCTTCTACCTCGCTTCCGTGTCACTTTCCTATCGGGTACTCTGGCCCAAATCTCCTAGCTTCCTATTTCTAAGGGTTGTTTAAGACCTGGGGTCAGACACTCCCTTCCTAAAATCCTCTACATATGATCTGATCTGATCTACTTTAGCATTGTATGAGCACGTTAAGCCGTCGGACCCCGGTAGTAAATAAGGGCGTCTTCTACCTCGCTTCCGTGTCACTTTCCTATCGGACACTCTAGCCCAAATCTCCTAGCTTCCTATTTCTAAGGGTTGTTTAAGACCTGGAGTCAGACACTCCCTTCCTAAAATCCTCTACATATGATCTGATCTGATCTACTTTAGCATTGTATGAGCACGTTAAGCCGTCGGACCCCGGTAGTAAATAAGGGCGTCTTCTACCTCGCTTCTGTGTCACTTTCCTATCGGGTACTCTGGCCCAAATCTCCTAGCTTCCTATTTCTAAGGGTTGTTTAAGACCTGGGGTCAGACACTCCCTTCCTAAAATCCTCTACATATGATCTGATCTGATCTACTTTAGCATTGTATGAGCACGTTAAGCCGTCGGACCCCGGTAGTAAATAAGGGCGTCTTCTACCTCGCTTCCGTGTCACTTTCCTATCGGGCACTCTAGCCCAAATCTCCTAGCTTCCTATTTCTAAAGGGTTGTTTAAGACCTGGGGTCAGACACTCCCTTCCTAAAATCCTCTACATATGATCTGATCTGATCTACTATAGCATTGTATGAGCACGTTAAGCCGTCGGACCCCGGTAGTAAATAAGGGCGTCTTCTACCTCGCTTCCGTGTCACTTTCCTATCGGGCACTCTAGCCCAAATCTCCTAGCTTCCTATTTCTAAAGGTTGTTTAAGACCTGGGGTCAGACACTCCCTTCCTAAAATCCTCTACATATGATCTGATCTGATCTACTATAGCATTGTATGAGCACGTTAAGCCGTCGGACCCCGGTAGTAAATAAGGGCGTCTTCTACCTCGCTTCCGTGTCACTTTCCTATCGGGTACTCTGGCCCAAATCTCCTAGCTTCCTATTTCTAAGGGTTGTTTAAGACCTGGGGTCAGACACTCCCTTCCTAAAATCCTCTACATATGATCTGATCTGATCTACTTTAGCATTGTATGAGCACGTTAAGCCGTCGGACCCCGGTAGTAAATAAGGGCGTCTTCTACCTCGCTTCCGTGTCACTTTCCTATCGGGCACTCTAGCCCAAATCTCCTAGCTTCCTATTTCTAAGGGTTGTTTAAGACCTGGGGTCAGACACTCCCTTCCTAAAATCCTCTACATATGATCTGATCTGATCTACTATAGCATTGTATGAGCACGTTAAGCCGTCGGACCCCGGTAGTAAATAAGGGCGTCTTCTATACCTCGCTTCTGTGTCACTTTCCTATCGGGCACTCTAGCACAAATCTCCTAGCTTCCTATTTCTAAGGGTTGTTTAAGACCTTGGGTCAGACACTCCCTTCCTAAAATCCTCTACATATGATCTGATCTGATCTACTATAGCATTGTATGAGCACGTTAAGCCGTCGGACCCCGGTAGTAAATAAGGGCGTCTTCTACCTCGCTTCCGTGTCACTTTCCTATCGGGTACTCTGGCCCAAATCTCCTAGCTTCCTATTTCTAAGGGTTGTTTAAGACCTGGGGTCAGACACTCCCTTCCTAAAATCCTCTACATATGATCTGATCTGATCTACTATAGCATTGTATGAGCACGTTAAGCCGTCGGACCCCGGTAGTAAATAAGGGCGTCTTCTATACCTCGCTTCTGTGTCACTTTCCTATCGTGTACTCTGGCCCAAATCTCCTAGCTTCCTATTTCTAAGGGTTGTTTAAGACCTGGGGTCAGACACTCCCTTCCTAAAATCCTCTACATATGATCTGATCTGATCTACTTTAGCATTGTATGAGCACGTTAAGCCGTCGGACCCCGGTAGTAAATAAGGGCGTCTTCTACCTCGCTTCCGTGTCACTTTCCTATCGGGTACTCTGGCCCAAATCTCCTAGCTTCCTATTTCTAAGGGTTGTTTAAGACCTGGGGTCAGACACTCCCTTCCTAAAATCCTCTACATATGATCTGATCTGATCTACTATAGCATTGTATGAGCACGTTAAGCCGTCGGACCCCTGTAGTAAATAAGGGCGTCTTCTACCTCGCTTCCGTGTCACTTTCCTATCGGGCACTCTAGCCCAAATCTCCTAGCTTCCTATTTCTAAGGGTTGTTTAAGACCTGGAGTCAGACACTCCCTTCCTAAAATCCTCTACATATGATCTGATCTGATCTACTATAGCATTGTATGAGCACGTTAAGCCGTCGGACCCCGGTAGTAAATAAGGGCGTCTTCTATACCTCGCTTCTGTGTCACTTTCCTATCGGGCACTCTAGCACAAATCTCCTAGCTTCCTATTTCTAAGGGTTGTTTAAGACCTTGGGTCAGACACTCCCTTCCTAAAATCCTCTACATATGATCTGATCTGATCTACTATAGCATTGTATGAGCACGTTAAGCCGTCGGACCCCGGTAGTAAATAAGGGCGTCTTCTACCTCGCTTCCGTGTCACTTTCCTATCGGGTACTCTGGCCCAAATCTCCTAGCTTCCTATTTCTAAGGGTTGTTTAAGACCTGGGGTCAGACACTCCCTTCCTAAAATCCTCTACATATGATCTGATCTGATCTACTATAGCATTGTATGAGCACGTTAAGCCGTCGGACCCCGGTAGTAAATAAGGGCGTCTTCTACCTCGCTTCCGTGTCACTTTCCTATCGGGCACTCTAGCCCAAATCTCCTAGTTTCCTATTTCTAAAGGGTTGTTTAAGACCTGGGGTCAGACACTCCCTTCCTAAAATCATCTACATATGATCTGATCTGATCTACTATAGCATTGTATGAGCACGTTAAGCCGTCGGACCCCGGTAGTAAATAAGGGCGTCTTCTACCTCGCTTCCGTGTCACTTTCCTATCCGGTACTCTGGCCCAAATCTCCTAGCTTCCTATTTCTAAGGGTTGTTTAAGACCTGGGGTCAGACACTCCCTTCCTAAAATCCTCTACATATGATCTGATCTGATCTACTTTAGCATTGTATGAGCACGTTAAGCCGTCGGACCCCGGTAGTAAATAAGGGCGTCTTCTACCTCGCTTCCGTGTCACTTTCCTATCGGGTACTCTGGCCCAAATCTCCTAGCTTCCTATTTCTAAGGGTTATTTAAGACCTGGGGTCAGACACTCCCTTCCTAAAATCCTCTACATATGATCTGATCTGATCTACTATAGCATTGTATGAGCACGTTAAGCCGTCGGACCCCGGTAGTAAATAAGGGCGTGTTCTACCTCGCTTCCGTGTCACTTTCCTATCGGACACTCTAGCCCAAATCTCCTAGCTTCCTATTTCTAAGGGTTGTTTAAGACCTGGAGTCAGACACTCCCTTCCTAAAATCCTCTACATATGATCTGATCTGATCTACTATAGCATTGTATGAGCACGTTAAGCCGTCGGACCCCGGTAGTAAATAAGGGCGTCTTCTATACCTCGCTTCTGTGTCACTTTCCTATCGGGTACTCTGGCCCAAATCTCCTAGCTTCCTATTTCTAAGGGTTGTTTAAGACCTGGGGTCAGACACTCCCTTCCTAAAATCCTCTACATATGATCTGATCTGATCTACTTTAGCATTGTATGAGCACGTTAAGCCGTCGGACCCCGGTAGTAAATAAGGGCGTCTTCTACCTCGCTTCCGTGTCACTTTCCTATCGGGCACTCTAGCCCAAATCTCCTAGCTTCCTATTTCTAAGGGTTGTTTAAGACCTGGGGTCAGACACTCCCTTCCTAAAATCCTCTACATATGATCTGATCTGATCTACTATAGCATTGTATGAGCACGTTAAGCCGTCGGACCCCGGTAGTAAATAAGGGCGTCTTCTACCTCGCTTCCGTGTCACTTTCCTATCGGGCACTCTAGCCCAAATCTCCTAGCTTCCTATTTCTAAGGGTTGTTTAAGACCTGGGGTCAGACACTCCCTTCCTAAAATCCTCTACATATGATCTGATCTGATCTACTATAGCATTGTATGAGCACGTTAAGCCGTCGGACCCCGGTAGTAAATAAGGGCGTCTTCTACCTCGCTTCCGTGTCACTTTCCTATCGGGTACTCTGGCCCAAATCTCCTAGCTTCCTATTTCTAAGGGTTGTTTAAGACCTGGGGTCAGACACTCCCTTCCTAAAATCCTCTACATATGATCTGATCTGATCTACTATAGCATTGTATGAGCACGTTAAGCCGTCGGACCCCGGTAGTAAATAAGGGCGTCTTCTACCTCGCTTCCGTGTCACTTTCCTATCGGGTACTCTGGCCCAAATCTCCTAGCTTCCTATTTCTAAGGGTTGTTTAAGACCTGGGGTCAGACACTCCCTTCCTAAAATCCTCTACATATGATCTGATCTGATCTACTATAGCATTGTATGAGCACGTTAAGCCGTCGGACCCCGGTAGTAAATAAGGGCGTCTTCTACCTCGCTTCCGTGTCACTTTCCTATCGGGCACTCTAGCCCAAATCTCCTAGCTTCCTATTTCTAAAGGTTGTTTAAGACCTGGAGTCAGACACTCCCTTCCTAAAATCCTCTACATATGATCTGATCTGATCTACTATAGCATTGTATGAGCACGTTAAGCCGTCGGACCCCGGTAGTAAATAAGGGCGTCTTCTATACCTCGCTTCTGTGTCACTTTCCTATCGTGTACTCTGGCCCAAATCTCCTAGCTTCCTATTTCTAAGGGTTGTTTAAGACCTGGGGTCAGACACTCCCTTCCTAAAATCCTCTACATATGATCTGATCTGATCTACTTTAGCATTGTATGAGCACGTTAAGCCGTCGGACCCCGGTAGTAAATAAGGGCGTCTTCTACCTCGCTTCCGTGTCACTTTCCTATCGGGTACTCTGGCCCAAATCTCCTAGCTTCCTATTTCTAAGGGTTGTTTAAGACCTGGGGTCAGACACTCCCTTCCTAAAATCCTCTACATATGATCTGATCTGATCTACTATAGCATTGTATGAGCACGTTAAGCCGTCGGACCCCGGTAGTAAATAAGGGCGTCTTCTACCTCGCTTCCGTGTCACTTTCCTATCGGGCACTCTAGCCCAAATCTCCTAGCTTCCTATTTCTAAGGGTTGTTTAAGACCTGGAGTCAGACACTCCCTTCCTAAAATCCTCTACATATGATCTGATCTGATCTACTATAGCATTGTATGAGCACGTTAAGCCGTCGGACCCCGGTAGTAAATAAGGGCGTCTTCTATACCTCGCTTCTGTGTCACTTTCCTATCGGGCACTCTAGCACAAATCTCCTAGCTTCCTATTTCTAAGGGTTGTTTAAGACCTTGGGTCAGACACTCCCTTCCTAAAATCCTCTACATATGATCTGATCTGATCTACTATAGCATTGTATGAGCACGTTAAGCCGTCGGACCCCGGTAGTAAATAAGGGCGTCTTCTACCTCGCTTCCGTGTCACTTTCCTATCGGGTACTCTGGCCCAAATCTCCTAGCTTCCTATTTCTAAGGGTTGTTTAAGACCTGGGGTCAGACACTCCCTTCCTAAAATCCTCTACATATGATCTGATCTGATCTACTATAGCATTGTATGAGCACGTTAAGCCGTCGGACCCGGTAGTAAATAAGGGCGTCTTCTACCTCGCTTCCGTGTCACTTTCCTATCGGGCACTCTAGCCCAAATCTCCTAGTTTCCTATTTCTAAAGGTTGTTTAAGACCTGGGGTCAGACACTCCCTTCCTAAAATCATCTACATATGATCTGATCTGATCTACTATAGCATTGTATGAGCACGTTAAGCCGTCGGACCCCGGTAGTAAATAAGGGCGTCTTCTACCTCGCTTCCGTGTCACTTTCCTATCCGGTACTCTGGCCCAAATCTCCTAGCTTCCTATTTCTAAGGGTTGTTTAAGACCTGGGGTCAGACACTCCCTTCCTAAAATCCTCTACATATGATCTGATCTGATCTACTTTAGCATTGTATGAGCACGTTAAGCCGTCGGACCCCGGTAGTAAATAAGGGCGTCTTCTACCTCGCTTCCGTGTCACTTTCCTATCGGGTACTCTGGCCCAAATCTCCTAGCTTCCTATTTCTAAGGGTTATTTAAGACCTGGGGTCAGACACTCCCTTCCTAAAATCCTCTACATATGATCTGATCTGATCTACTATAGCATTGTATGAGCACGTTAAGCCGTCGGACCCCGGTAGTAAATAAGGGCGTGTTCTACCTCGCTTCCGTGTCACTTTCCTATCGGACACTCTAGCCCAAATCTCCTAGCTTCCTATTTCTAAGGGTTGTTTAAGACCTGGAGTCAGACACTCCCTTCCTAAAATCCTCTACATATGATCTGATCTGATCTACTTTAGCATTGTATGAGCACGTTAAGCCGTCGGACCCCGGTAGTAAATAAGGGCGTCTTCTATACCTCGCTTCTGTGTCACTTTCCTATCGGGTACTCTGGCCCAAATCTCCTAGCTTCCTATTTCTAAGGGTTGTTTAAGACCTGGGGTCAGACACTCCCTTCCTAAAATCCTCTACATATGATCTGATCTGATCTACTTTAGCATTGTATGAGCACGTTAAGCCGTCGGACCCCGGTAGTAAATAAGGGCGTCTTCTACCTCGCTTCCGTGTCACTTTCCTATCGGGTACTCTGGCCCAAATCTCCTAGGTTCCTATTTCTAAAGGTTGTTTAAGACCTGGGGTCAGACACTCCCTTCCTAAAATCCTCTACATATGATCTGATCTGATCTACTATAGCATTGTATGAGCACGTTAAGCCGTCGGACCCCTGTAGTAAATAAGGGCGTCTTCTACCTCGCTTCCGTGTCACTTTCCTATCGGGCACTCTAGCCCAAATCTCCTAGCTTCCTATTTCTAAGGGTTGTTTAAGACCTGGAGTCAGACACTCCCTTCCTAAAATCCTCTACATATGATCTGATCTGATCTACTATAGCATTGTATGAGCACGTTAAGCCGTCGGACCCCGGTAGTAAATAAGGGCGTCTTCTACCTCGCTTCCGTGTCACTTTCCTATCGGGTACTCTGGCCCAAATCTCCTAGCTTCCTATTTCTAAGGGTTGTTTAAGACCTGGGGTCAGACACTCCCTTCCTAAAATCCTCTACATATGATCTGATCTGATCTACTATAGCATTGTATGAGCACGTTAAGCCGTCGGACCCCGGTAGTAAATAAGGGCGTTTTCTACCTCGCTTCCGTGTCACTTTCCTATCGGGCACTCTAGCCCAAATCTCCTAGCTTCCTATTTCTAAGGGTTGTTTAAGACCTGGGGTCAGACACTCCCTTCCTAAAATCCTCTACATATGATCTGATCTGATCTACTATAGCATTGTATGAGCACGTTAAGCCGTCGGACCCCGGTAGTAAATAAGGGCGTTTTCTACCTCGCTTCCGTGTCACTTTCCTATCGGGTACTCTGGCCCAAATCTCCTAGCTTCCTATTTCTAAGGGTTGTTTAAGACCTTGGGTCAGACACTCCCTTCCTAAAATCCTCTACATATGATCTGATCTGATCTACTATAGCATTGTATGAGCACGTTAAGCCGTCGGACCCCGGTAGTAAATAAGGGCGTTTTCTACCTCGCTTCCGTGTCACTTTCCTATCGGGCACTCTAGCCCAAATCTCCTAGCTTCCTATTTCTAAGGGTTGTTTAAGACCTGGGGTCAGACACTCCCTTCCTAAAATCCTCTACATATGATCTGATCTGATCTACTATAGCATTGTATGAGCACGTTAAGCCGTCGGACCCCGGTAGTAAATAAGGGCGTTTTCTACCTCGCTTCCGTGTCACTTTCCTATCGGGTACTCTGGCCCAAATCTCCTAGCTTCCTATTTCTAAGGGTTGTTTAAGACCTTGGGTCAGACACTCCCTTCCTAAAATCCTCTACATATGATCTGATCTGATCTACTATAGCATTGTATGAGCACGTTAAGCCGTCGGACCCCGGTAGTAAATAAGGGCGTCTTCTACCTCGCTTCCGTGTCACTTTCCTATCGGGCACTCTAGCCCAAATCTCCTAGCTTCCTATTTCTAAGGGTTGTTTAAGACCTGGGGTCAGACACTCCCTTCCTAAAATCCTCTACATATGATCTGATCTGATCTACTATAGCATTGTATGAGCACGTTAAGCCGTCGGACCCCGGTAGTAAATAAGGGCGTCTTCTATACCTCGCTTCCGTGTCACTTTCCTATCGGGCACTCTAGCCCAAATCTCCTAGCTTCCTATTTCTAAGGGTTGTTTAAGACCTTGGGTCAGACACTCCCTTCCTAAAATCCTCTACATATGATCTGATCTGATCTACTATAGCATTGTATGAGCACGTTAAGCCGTCGGACCCCGGTAGTAAATAAGGACGTCTTCTACCTCGCTTCCGTGTCACTTTCCTATCGGGTACTCTGGCCCAAATCTCCTAGCTTCCTATTTCTAAGGGTTGTTTAAGACCTTGGGTCAGACACTCCCTTCCTAAAATCCTCTACATATGATCTGATCTGATCTACTATAGCATTGTATGAGCACGTTAAGCCGTCGGACCCCGGTAGTAAATAAGGACGTCTTCTACCTCGCTTCCGTGTCACTTTCCTATCGGGTACTCTGGCCCAAATCTCCTAGCTTCCTATTTCTAAGGGTTGTTTAAGACCTGGGGTCAGACACTCCCTTCCTAAAATCCTCTACATATGATCTGATCTGATCTACTATAGCATTGTATGAGCACGTTAAGCCGTCGGACCCCGGTAGTAAATAAGGACGTCTTCTATACCTCGCTTCTGTGTCACTTTCCTATCGGGCACTCTAGCACAAATCTCCTAGCTTCCTATTTCTAAGGGTTGTTTAAGACCTTGGGTCAGACACTCCCTTCCTAAAATCATCTACATATGATCTGATCTGATCTACTATAGCATTGTATGAGCACGTTAAGCCGTCGGACCCCGGTAGTAAATAAGGGCGTCTTCTACCTCGCTTCCGTGTCACTTTCCTATCCGGTACTCTGGCCCAAATCTCCTAGCTTCCTATTTCTAAGGGTTGTTTAAGACCTGGGGTCAGACACTCCCTTCCTAAAATCCTCTACATATGATCTGATCTGATCTACTTTAGCATTGTATGAGCACGTTAAGCCGTCGGACCCCGGTAGTAAATAAGGGCGTCTTCTACCTCGCTTCCGTGTCACTTTCCTATCGGGTACTCTGGCCCAAATCTCCTAGCTTCCTATTTCTAAGGGTTGTTTAAGACCTGGGGTCAGACACTCCCTTCCTAAAATCCTCTACATATGATCTGATCTGATCTACTATAGCATTGTATGAGCACGTTAAGCCGTCGGACCCCGGTAGTAAATAAGGGCGTCTTCTACCTCGCTTCCGTGTCACTTTCCTATCCGGTACTCTGGCCCAAATCTCCTAGCTTCCTATTTCTAAGGGTTGTTTAAGACCTGGGGTCAGACACTCCCTTCCTAAAATCCTCTACATATGATCTGATCTGATCTACTTTAGCATTGTATGAGCACGTTAAGCCGTCGGACCCCGGTAGTAAATAAGGGCGTCTTCTACCTCGCTTCCGTGTCACTTTCCTATCGGGTACTCTGGCCCAAATCTCCTAGCTTCCTATTTCTAAGGGTTGTTTAAGACCTGGGGTCAGACACTCCCTTCCTAAAATCCTCTACATATGATCTGATCTGATCTACTATAGCATTGTATGAGCACGTTAAGCCGTCGGACCCCGGTAGTAAATAAGGGCGTGTTCTACCTCGCTTCCGTGTCACTTTCCTATCGGACACTCTAGCCCAAATCTCCTAGCTTCCTATTTCTAAAGGTTGTTTAAGACCTGGAGTCAGACACTCCCTTCCTAAAATCCTCTACATATGATCTGATCTGATCTACTATAGCATTGTATGAGCACGTTAAGCCGTCGGACCCCGGTAGTAAATAAGGGCGTCTTCTATACCTCGCTTCTGTGTCACTTTCCTATCGTGTACTCTGGCCCAAATCTCCTAGCTTCCTATTTCTAAGGGTTGTTTAAGACCTGGGGTCAGACACTCCCTTCCTAAAATCCTCTACATATGATCTGATCTGATCTACTTTAGCATTGTATGAGCACGTTAAGCCGTCGGACCCCGGTAGTAAATAAGGGCGTCTTCTACCTCGCTTCCGTGTCACTTTCCTATCGGGTACTCTGGCCCAAATCTCCTAGCTTCCTATTTCTAAGGGTTGTTTAAGACCTGGGGTCAGACACTCCCTTCCTAAAATCCTCTACATATGATCTGATCTGATCTACTATAGCATTGTATGAGCACGTTAAGCCGTCGGACCCCTGTAGTAAATAAGGGCGTCTTCTACCTCGCTTCCGTGTCACTTTCCTATCGGGCACTCTAGCCCAAATCTCCTAGCTTCCTATTTCTAAGGGTTGTTTAAGACCTGGAGTCAGACACTCCCTTCCTAAAATCCTCTACATATGATCTGATCTGATCTACTATAGCATTGTATGAGCACGTTAAGCCGTCGGACCCCGGTAGTAAATAAGGGCGTCTTCTATACCTCGCTTCTGTGTCACTTTCCTATCGGGCACTCTAGCACAAATCTCCTAGCTTCCTATTTCTAAGGGTTGTTTAAGACCTTGGGTCAGACACTCCCTTCCTAAAATCCTCTACATATGATCTGATCTGATCTACTATAGCATTGTATGAGCACGTTAAGCCGTCGGACCCCGGTAGTAAATAAGGGCGTCTTCTACCTCGCTTCCGTGTCACTTTCCTATCGGGTACTCTGGCCCAAATCTCCTAGCTTCCTATTTCTAAGGGTTGTTTAAGACCTGGGGTCAGACACTCCCTTCCTAAAATCCTCTACATATGATCTGATCTGATCTACTATAGCATTGTATGAGCACGTTAAGCCGTCGGACCCGGTAGTAAATAAGGGCGTCTTCTACCTCGCTTCCGTGTCACTTTCCTATCGGGCACTCTAGCCCAAATCTCCTAGTTTCCTATTTCTAAAGGTTGTTTAAGACCTGGGGTCAGACACTCCCTTCCTAAAATCATCTACATATGATCTGATCTGATCTACTATAGCATTGTATGAGCACGTTAAGCCGTCGGACCCCGGTAGTAAATAAGGGCGTCTTCTACCTCGCTTCCGTGTCACTTTCCTATCAGGTACTCTGGCCCAAATCTCCTAGCTTCCTATTTCTAAGGGTTGTTTAAGACCTGGGGTCAGACACTCCCTTCCTAAAATCCTCTACATATGATCTGATCTGATCTACTTTAGCATTGTATGAGCACGTTAAGCCGTCGGACCCCGGTAGTAAATAAGGGCGTCTTCTACCTCGCTTCCGTGTCACTTTCCTATCGGGTACTCTGGCCCAAATCTCCTAGCTTCCTATTTCTAAGGGTTGTTTAAGACCTGGGGTCAGACACTCCCTTCCTAAAATCCTCTACATATGATCTGATCTGGTCTACTATAGCATTGTATGAGCACGTTAAGCCGTCGGACCCCGGTAGTAAATAAGGGCGTGTTCTACCTCGCTTCCGTGTCACTTTCCTATCGGACACTCTAGCCCAAATCTCCTAGCTTCCTATTTCTAAGGGTTGTTTAAGACCTGGAGTCAGACACTCCCTTCCTAAAATCCTCTACATATGATCTGATCTGATCTACTTTAGCATTGTATGAGCACGTTAAGCCGTCGGACCCCGGTAGTAAATAAGGGCGTCTTCTATACCTCGCTTCTGTGTCACTTTCCTATCGGGTACTCTGGCCCAAATCTCCTAGCTTCCTATTTCTAAGGGTTGTTTAAGACCTGGGGTCAGACACTCCCTTCCTAAAATCCTCTACATATGATCTGATCTGATCTACTTTAGCATTGTATGAGCACGTTAAGCCGTCGGACCCCGGTAGTAAATAAGGGCGTCTTCTACCTCGCTTCCGTGTCACTTTCCTATCGGGCACTCTAGCCCAAATCTTCTAGTTTCCTATTTCTAAAGGTTGTTTAAGACCTGGGGTCAGACACTCCCTTCCTAAAATCCTCTACATATGATCTGATCTGATCTACTTTAGCATTGTATGAGCACGTTAAGCCGTCGGACCCGGTAGTAAATAAGGGCGTCTTCTACCTCGCTTCCGTGTCACTTTCCTATCGGGCACTCTAGCCCAAATCTCCTAGTTTCCTATTTCTAAAGGTTGTTTAAGACCTGGGGTCAGACACTCCCTTCCTAAAATCATCTACATATGATCTGATCTGATCTACTATAGCATTGTATGAGCACGTTAAGCCGTCGGACCCCGGTAGTAAATAAGGGCGTCTTCTACCTCGCTTCCGTGTCACTTTCCTATCCGGTACTCTGGCCCAAATCTCCTAGCTTCCTATTTCTAAGGGTTGTTTAAGACCTGGGGTCAGACACTCCCTTCCTAAAATCCTCTACATATGATCTGATCTGATCTACTTTAGCATTGTATGAGCACGTTAAGCCGTCGGACCCCTGTAGTAAATAAGGGCGTCTTCTACCTCGCTTCCGTGTCACTTTCCTATCGGGCACTCTAGCCCAAATCTCCTAGCTTCCTATTTCTAAGGGTTGTTTAAGACCTGGAGTCAGACACTCCCTTCCTAAAATCCTCTACATATGATCTGATCTGATCTACTATAGCATTGTATGAGCACGTTAAGCCGTCGGACCCCGGTAGTAAATAAGGGCGTCTTCTATACCTCGCTTCTGTGTCACTTTCCTATCGGGCACTCTAGCACAAATCTCCTAGCTTCCTATTTCTAAGGGTTGTTTAAGACCTTGGGTCAGACACTCCCTTCCTAAAATCCTCTACATATGATCTGATCTGATCTACTATAGCATTGTATGAGCACGTTAAGCCGTCGGACCCCGGTAGTAAATAAGGGCGTCTTCTACCTCGCTTCCGTGTCACTTTCCTATCGGGTACTCTGGCCCAAATCTCCTAGCTTCCTATTTCTAAGGGTTGTTTAAGACCTGGGGTCAGACACTCCCTTCCTAAAATCCTCTACATATGATCTGATCTGATCTACTATAGCATTGTATGAGCACGTTAAGCCGTCGGACCCCGGTAGTAAATAAGGGCGTCTTCTATACCTCGCTTCTGTGTCACTTTCCTATCGTGTACTCTGGCCCAAATCTCCTAGCTTCCTATTTCTAAGGGTTGTTTAAGACCTGGGGTCAGACACTCCCTTCCTAAAATCCTCTACATATGATCTGATCTGATCTACTTTAGCATTGTATGAGCACGTTAAGCCGTCGGACCCCGGTAGTAAATAAGGGCGTCTTCTACCTCGCTTCCGTGTCACTTTCCTATCGGGTACTCTGGCCTAAATCTCCTAGCTTCCTATTTCTAAGGGTTGTTTAAGACCTGGGGTCAGACACTCCCTTCCTAAAATCCTCTACATATGATCTGATCTGATCTACTATAGCATTGTATGAGCACGTTAAGCCGTCGGACCCCTGTAGTAAATAAGGGCGTCTTCTACCTCGCTTCCGTGTCACTTTCCTATCGGGCACTCTAGCCCAAATCTCCTAGCTTCCTATTTCTAAGGGTTGTTTAAGACCTGGAGTCAGACACTCCCTTCCTAAAATCCTCTACATATGATCTGATCTGATCTACTATAGCATTGTATGAGCACGTTAAGCCGTCGGACCCCGGTAGTAAATAAGGGCGTCTTCTATACCTCGCTTCTGTGTCACTTTCCTATCGGGCACTCTAGCACAAATCTCCTAGCTTCCTATTTCTAAGGGTTGTTTAAGACCTTGGGTCAGACACTCCCTTCCTAAAATCCTCTACATATGATCTGATCTGATCTACTATAGCATTGTATGAGCACGTTAAGCCGTCGGACCCCGGTAGTAAATAAGGGCGTCTTCTACCTCGCTTCCGTGTCACTTTCCTATCGGGTACTCTGGCCCAAATCTCCTAGCTTCCTATTTCTAAGGGTTGTTTAAGACCTGGGGTCAGACACTCCCTTCCTAAAATCCTCTACATATGATCTGATCTGATCTACTATAGCATTGTATGAGCACGTTAAGCCGTCGGACCCCGGTAGTAAATAAGGGCGTCTTCTACCTCGCTTCCGTGTCACTTTCCTATCGGGCACTCTAGCCCAAATCTCCTAGCTTCCTATTTCTAAGGGTTGTTTAAGACCTGGGGTCAGACACTCCCTTCCTAAAATCCTCTACATATGATCTGATCTGATCTACTATAGCATTGTATGAGCACGTTAAGCCGTCGGACCCCGGTAGTAAATAAGGGCGTCTTCTACCTCGCTTCCGTGTCACTTTCCTATCGGGTACTCTGGCCCAAATCTCCTAGCTTCCTATTTCTAAGGGTTGTTTAAGACCTGGGGTCAGACACTCCCTTCCTAAAATCCTCTACATATGATCTGATCTGATCTACTTTAGCATTGTATGAGCACGTTAAGCCGTCGGACCCCGGTAGTAAATAAGGGCGTCTTCTACCTCGCTTCCGTGTCACTTTCCTATCGGGTACTCTGGCCCAAATCTCCTAGCTTCCTATTTCTAAGGGTTGTTTAAGACCTGGGGTCAGACACTCCCTTCCTAAAATCCTCTACATATGATCTGATCTGATCTACTATAGCATTGTATGAGCACGTTAAGCCGTCGGACCCCGGTAGTAAATAAGGGCGTCTTCTACCTCGCTTCCGTGTCACTTTCCTATCGGGTACTCTAGCCCAAATCTCCTAGCTTCCTATTTCTAAGGGTTGTTTAAGACCTGGAGTCAGACACTCCCTTCCTAAAATCCTCTACATATGATCTGATCTGATCTACTATAGCATTGTATGAGCACGTTAAGCCGTCGGACCCCGGTAGTAAATAAGGGCGTCTTCTATACCTCGCTTCCGTGTCACTTTCCTATCGGGTACTCTGGCCCAAATCTCCTAGCTTCCTATTTCTAAGGGTTGTTTAAGACCTGGGGTCAGACACTCCCTTCCTAAAATCCTCTACATATGATCTGATCTGATCTACTATAGCATTGTATGAGCACGTTAAGCCGTCGGACCCCGGTAGTAAATAAGGGCGTCTTCTATACCTCGCTTCTGTGTCACTTTCCTATCGGGCACTCTAGCCCAAATCTCCTAGCTTCCTATTTCTAAGGGTTGTTTAAGACCTGGGGTCAGACACTCCCTTCCTAAAATCCTCTACATATGATCTGATCTGATCTACTATAGCATTGTATGAGCACGTTAAGCCGTCGGACCCCGGTAGTAAATAAGGGCGTCTTCTACCTCGCTTCCGTGTCACTTTCCTATCGGGCACTCTAGCCCAAATCTCCTAGCTTCCTATTTCTAAGGGTTGTTTAAGACCTGGGGTCAGACACTCCCTTCCTAAAATCCTCTACATATGATCTGATCTGATCTACTATAGCATTGTATGAGCACGTTAAGCCGTCGGACCCCGGTAGTAAATAAGGGCGTCTTCTACCTCGCTTCCGTGTCACTTTCCTATCGGGCACTCTAGCCCAAATCTCCTAGTTTCCTATTTCTAAGGGTTGTTTAAGACCTGGGGTCAGACACTCCCTTCCTAAAATCATCTACATATGATCTGATCTGATCTACTATAGCATTGTATGAGCACGTTAAGCCGTCGGACCCCGGTAGTAAATAAGGGCGTCTTCTACCTCGCTTCCGTGTCACTTTCCTATCCGGTACTCTGGCCCAAATCTCCTAGCTTCCTATTTCTAAGGGTTGTTTAAGACCTGGGGTCAGACACTCCCTTCCTAAAATCCTCTACATATGATCTGATCTGATCTACTTTAGCATTGTATGAGCACGTTAAGCCGTCGGACCCCGGTAGTAAATAAGGGCGTCTTCTACCTCGCTTCCGTGTCACTTTCCTATCGGGTACTCTGGCCCAAATCTCCTAGCTTCCTATTTCTAAGGGTTGTTTAAGACCTGGGGTCAGACACTCCCTTCCTAAAATCCTCTACATATGATCTGATCTGATCTACTATAGCATTGTATGAGCACGTTAAGCCGTCGGACCCCGGTAGTAAATAAGGGCGTCTTCTACCTCGCTTCCGTGTCACTTTCCTATCGGGCACTCTAGCCCAAATCTCCTAGCTTCCTATTTCTAAGGGTTGTTTAAGACCTGGAGTCAGACACTCCCTTCCTAAAATCCTCTACATATGATCTGATCTGATCTACTATAGCATTGTATGAGCACGTTAAGCCGTCGGACCCCGGTAGTAAATAAGGGCGTCTTCTATACCTCGCTTCTGTGTCACTTTCCTATCGGGTACTCTGGCCCAAATCTCCTAGCTTCCTATTTCTAAGGGTTGTTTAAGACCTGGGGTCAGACACTCCCTTCCTAAAATCCTCTACATATGATCTGATCTGATCTACTATAGCATTGTATGAGCACGTTAAGCCGTCGGACCCCGGTAGTAAATAAGGGCGTCTTCTACCTCGCTTCCGTGTCACTTTCCTATCGGGTACTCTGGCCCAAATCTCCTAGCTTCCTATTTCTAAGGGTTGTTTAAGACCTGGGGTCAGACACTCCCTTCCTAAAATCCTCTACATATGATCTGATCTGATCTACTATAGCATTGTATGAGCACGTTAAGCCGTCGGACCCCGGTAGTAAATAAGGGCGTCTTCTACCTCGCTTCCGTGTCACTTTCCTATCGGGCACTCTAGCCCAAATCTCCTAGCTTCCTATTTCTAAGGGTTGTTTAAGACCTGGGGTCAGACACTCCCTTCCTAAAATCCTCTACATATGATCTGATCTGATCTACTATAGCATTGTATGAGCACGTTAAGCCGTCGGACCCCGGTAGTAAATAAGGGCGTCTTCTATACCTCGCTTCCGTGTCACTTTCCTATCGGGCACTCTGGCCCAAATCTCCTAGCTTCCTATTTCTAAGGGTTGTTTAAGACCTTGGGTCAGACACTCCCTTCCTAAAATCCTCTACATATGATCTGATCTGATCTACTATAGCATTGTATGAGCACGTTAAGCCGTCGGACCCCGGTAGTAAATAAGGGCGTCTTCTACCTCGCTTCCGTGTCACTTTCCTATCGGGTACTCTGGCCCAAATCTCCTAGCTTCCTATTTCTAAGGGTTGTTTAAGACCTGGGGTCAGACACTCCCCTTCCTAAAATCCTCTACATATGATCTGATCTGATCTACTATAGCATTGTATGAGCACGTTAAGCCGTCGGACCCGGTAGTAAATAAGGGCGTCTTCTACCTCGCTTCCGTGTCACTTTCCTATCGGGCACTCTAGCCCAAATCTCCTAGTTTCCTATTTCTAAAGGTTGTTTAAGACCTGGGGTCAGACACTCCCTTCCTAAAATCATCTACATATGATCTGATCTGATCTACTATAGCATTGTATGAGCACGTTAAGCCGTCGGACCCCGGTAGTAAATAAGGGCGTCTTCTACCTCGCTTCCGTGTCACTTTCCTATCCGGTACTCTGGCCCAAATCTCCTAGCTTCCTATTTCTAAGGGTTGTTTAAGACCTGGGGTCAGACACTCCCTTCCTAAAATCCTCTACATATGATCTGATCTGGTCTACTATAGCATTGTATGAGCACGTTAAGCCGTCGGACCCCGGTAGTAAATAAGGGCGTGTTCTACCTCGCTTCCGTGTCACTTTCCTATCGGACACTCTAGCCCAAATCTCCTAGCTTCCTATTTCTAAGGGTTGTTTAAGACCTGGGGTCAGACACTCCTTCCTAAAATCCTCTACATATGATCTGATCTGATCTACTTTAGCATTGTATGAGCACGTTAAGCCGTCGGACCCCGGTAGTAAATAAGGGCGTCTTCTATACCTCGCTTCTGTGTCACTTTCCTATCGGGTACTCTGGCCCAAATCTCCTAGCTTCCTATTTCTAAGGGTTGTTTAAGACCTGGGGTCAGACACTCCCTTCCTAAAATCCTCTACATATGATCTGATCTGATCTACTTTAGCATTGTATGAGCACGTTAAGCCGTCGGACCCCGGTAGTAAATAAGGGCGTCTTCTACCTCGCTTCCGTGTCACTTTCCTATCGGGTACTCTGGCCCAAATCTCCTAGCTTCCTATTTCTAAGGGTTGTTTAAGACCTGGGGTCAGACACTCCCTTCCTGAAATCCTCTACATATGATCTGATCTGATCTACTATAGCATTGTATGAGCACGTTAAGCCGTCGGACCCCGGTAGTAAATAAGGGCGTGTTCTACCTCGCTTCCGTGTCACTTTCCTATCGGACACTCTAGCCCAAATCTCCTAGCTTCCTATTTCTAAAGGTTGTTTAAGACCTGGAGTCAGACACTCCCTTCCTAAAATCCTCTACATATGATCTGATCTGATCTACTATAGCATTGTATGAGCACGTTAAGCCGTCGGACCCCGGTAGTAAATAAGGGCGTCTTCTATACCTCGCTTCTGTGTCACTTTCCTATCGTGTACTCTGGCCCAAATCTCCTAGCTTCCTATTTCTAAGGGTTGT
Organism: Macrothele yani; assembly: GCA_039090855.1. Classification (NCBI taxonomy): domain Eukaryota; kingdom Metazoa; phylum Arthropoda; class Arachnida; order Araneae; family Macrothelidae; genus Macrothele; species Macrothele yani. The sequence continues at coordinate 51,621,070 of CM077032.1, read as the reverse complement.
TTAAGACCTGGGGTCAGACACTCCCTTCCTAAAATCCTCTACATATGATCTGATCTGATCTACTTTAGCATTGTATGAGCACGTTAAGCCGTCGGACCCCGGTAGTAAATAAGGGCGTCTTCTACCTCGCTTCCGTGTCACTTTCCTATCGGGTACTCTGGCCCAAATCTCCTAGCTTCCTATTTCTAAGGGTTGTTTAAGACCTGGGGTCAGACACTCCCTTCCTAAAATCCTCTACATATGATCTGATCTGATCTACTATAGCATTGTATGAGCACGTTAAGCCGTCGGACCCCTGTAGTAAATAAGGGCGTCTTCTACCTCGCTTCCGTGTCACTTTCCTATCGGGCACTCTAGCCCAAATCTCCTAGCTTCCTATTTCTAAGGGGTTGTTTAAGACCTGGAGTCAGACACTCCCTTCCTAAAATCCTCTACATATGATCTGATCTGATCTACTATAGCATTGTATGAGCACGTTAAGCCGTCGGACCCCGGTAGTAAATAAGGGCGTCTTCTATACCTCGCTTCTGTGTCACTTTCCTATCGGGCACTCTAGCACAAATCTCCTAGCTTCCTATTTCTAAGGGTTGTTTAAGACCTTGGGTCAGACACTCCCTTCCTAAAATCCTCTACATATGATCTGATCTGATCTACTATAGCATTGTATGAGCACGTTAAGCCGTCGGACCCCGGTAGTAAATAAGGGCGTCTTCTACCTCGCTTCCGTGTCACTTTCCTATCGGGTACTCTGGCCCAAATCTCCTAGCTTCCTATTTCTAAGGGTTGTTTAAGACCTGGGGTCAGACACTCCCTTCCTAAAATCCTCTACATATGATCTGATCTGATCTACTATAGCATTGTATGAGCACGTTAAGCCGTCGGACCCGGTAGTAAATAAGGGCGTCTTCTACCTCGCTTCCGTGTCACTTTCCTATCGGGCACTCTAGCCCAAATCTCCTAGTTTCCTATTTCTAAAGGTTGTTTAAGACCTGGGGTCAGACACTCCCTTCCTAAAATCATCTACATATGATCTGATCTGATCTACTATAGCATTGTATGAGCACGTTAAGCCGTCGGACCCCGGTAGTAAATAAGGGCGTCTTCTACCTCGCTTCCGTGTCACTTTCCTATCCGGTACTCTGGCCCAAATCTCCTAGCTTCCTATTTCTAAGGGTTGTTTAAGACCTGGGGTCAGACACTCCCTTCCTAAAATCCTCTACATATGATCTGATCTGGTCTACTATAGCATTGTATGAGCACGTTAAGCCGTCGGACCCCGGTAGTAAATAAGGGCGTGTTCTACCTCGCTTCCGTGTCACTTTCCTATCGGACACTCTAGCCCAAATCTCCTAGCTTCCTATTTCTAAGGGTTGTTTAAGACCTGGAGTCAGACACTCCCTTCCTAAAATCCTCTACATATGATCTGATCTGATCTACTTTAGCATTGTATGAGCACGTTAAGCCGTCGGACCCCGGTAGTAAATAAGGGCGTCTTCTATACCTCGCTTCTGTGTCACTTTCCTATCGGGTACTCTGGCCCAAATCTCCTAGCTTCCTATTTCTAAGGGTTGTTTAAGACCTGGGGTCAGACACTCCCTTCCTAAAATCCTCTACATATGATCTGATCTGATCTACTTTAGCATTGTATGAGCACGTTAAGCCGTCGGACCCCGGTAGTAAATAAGGGCGTCTTCTACCTCGCTTCCGTGTCACTTTCCTATCGGGTACTCTGGCCCAAATCTCCTAGGTTCCTATTTCTAAAGGTTGTATAAGACCTGGGGTCAGACACTCCCTTCCTAAAATCCTCTACATATGATCTGATCTGATCTACTATAGCATTGTATGAGCACGTTAAGCCGTCGGACCCCTGTAGTAAATAAGGGCGTCTTCTACCTCGCTTCCGTGTCACTTTCCTATCGGGCACTCTAGCCCAAATCTCCTAGCTTCCTATTTCTAAGGGTTGTTTAAGACCTTGGAGTCAGACACTCCCTTCCTAAAATCCTCTACATATGATCTGATCTGATCTACTATAGCATTGTATGAGCACGTTAAGCCGTCGGACCCCGGTAGTAAATAAGGGCGTCTTCTACCTCGCTTCCGTGTCACTTTCCTATCGGGTACTCTGGCCCAAATCTCCTAGCTTCCTATTTCTAAGGGTTGTTTAAGACCTGGGGTCAGACACTCCCTTCCTAAAATCCTCTACATATGATCTGATCTGATCTACTATAGCATTGTATGAGCACGTTAAGCCGTCGGACCCCGGTAGTAAATAAGGGCGTTTTCTACCTCGCTTCCGTGTCACTTTCCTATCGGGCACTCTAGCCCAAATCTCCTAGCTTCCTATTTCTAAGGGTTGTTTAAGACCTGGGGTCAGACACTCCCTTCCTAAAATCCTCTACATATGATCTGATCTGATCTACTATAGCATTGTATGAGCACGTTAAGCCGTCGGACCCCGGTAGTAAATAAGGGCGTTTTCTACCTCGCTTCCGTGTCACTTTCCTATCGGGTACTCTGGCCCAAATCTCCTAGCTTCCTATTTCTAAGGGTTGTTTAAGACCTTGGGTCAGACACTCCCTTCCTAAAATCCTCTACATATGATCTGATCTGATCTACTATAGCATTGTATGAGCACGTTAAGCCGTCGGACCCCGGTAGTATATAAGGGCGTTTTCTACCTCGCTTCCGTGTCACTTTCCTATCGGGCACTCTAGCCCAAATCTCCTAGCTTCCTATTTCTAAGGGTTGTTTAAGACCTGGGGTCAGACACTCCCTTCCTAAAATCCTCTACATATGATCTGATCTGATCTACTATAGCATTGTATGAGCACGTTAAGCCGTCGGACCCCGGTAGTAAATAAGGGCGTTTTCTACCTCGCTTCCGTGTCACTTTCCTATCGGGTACTCTGGCCCAAATCTCCTAGCTTCCTATTTCTAAGGGTTGTTTAAGACCTTGGGTCAGACACTCCCTTCCTAAAATCCTCTACATATGATCTGATCTGATCTACTATAGCATTGTATGAGCACGTTAAGCCGTCGGACCCCGGTAGTAAATAAGGGCGTTTTCTACCTCGCTTCCATGTCACTTTCCTATCGGGCACTCTAGCCCAAATCTCCTAGCTTCCTATTTCTAAGGGTTGTTTAAGACCTGGGGTCAGACACTCCCTTCCTAAAATCCTCTACATATGATCTGATCTGATCTACTATAGCATTGTATGAGCACGTTAAGCCGTCGGACCCCGGTAGTAAATAAGGGCGTCTTCTAACTCGCTTCCGTGTCACTTTCCTATCGGGCACTCTAGCCCAAATCTCCTAGCTTCCTATTTCTAAGGGTTGTTTAAGACCTTGGGTCAGACACTCCTTCCTAAAATCCTCTACATATGATCTGATCTGATCTACTATAGCATTGTATGAGCACGTTAAGCCGTCGGACCCCGGTAGTAAATAAGGACGTCTTCTACCTCGCTTCCGTGTCACTTTCCTATCGGGTACTCTGGCCCAAATCTCCTAGCTTCCTATTTCTAAGGGTTGTTTAAGACCTTGGGTCAGACACTCCCTTCCTAAAATCCTCTACATATGATCTGATCTGATCTACTATAGCATTGTATGAGCACGTTAAGCCGTCGGACCCCGGTAGTAAATAAGGACGTCTTCTACCTCGCTTCCGTGTCACTTTCCTGTCGGGTACTCTGGCCCAAATCTCCTAGCTTCCTATTTCTAAGGGTTGTTTAAGACCTGGGGTCAGACACTCCCTTCCTAAAATCCTCTACATATGATCTGATCTGATCTACTATAGCATTGTATGAGCACGTTAAGCCGTCGGATCCCGGTAGTAAATAAGGACGTCTTCTATACCTCGCTTCTGTGTCACTTTCCTATCGGGCACTCTAGCACAAATCTCCTAGCTTCCCTATTTCTAAGGGTTGTTTAAGACCTTGGGTCAGACACTCCCTTCCTAAAATCATCTACATATGATCTGATCTGATCTACTATAGCATTGTATGAGCACGTTAAGCCGTCGGACCCCGGTAGTAAATAAGGGCGTCTTCTACCTCGCTTCCGTGTCACTTTCCTATCCGGTACTCTGGCCCAAATCTCCTAGCTTCCTATTTCTAAGGGTTGTTTAAGACCTGGGGTCAGACACTCCCTTCCTAAAATCCTCTACATATGATCTGATCTGATCTACTTTAGCATTGTATGAGCACGTTAAGCCGTCGGACCCCGGTAGTAAATAAGGGCGTCTTCTACCTCGCTTCCGTGTCACTTTCCTATCGGGTACTCTGGCCCAAATCTCCTAGCTTCCTATTTCTAAGGGTTGTTTAAGACCTGGGGTCAGACACTCACTTCCTAAAATCCTCTACATATGATCTGATCTGATCTACTATAGCATTGTATGAGCACGTTAAGCCGTCGGACCCCGGTAGTAAATAAGGGCGTGTTCTACCTCGCTTCCGTGTCACTTTCCTATCGGACACTCTAGCCCAAATCTCCTAGCTTCCTATTTCTAAAGGTTGTTTAAGACCTGGAGTCAGACACTCCCTTCCTAAAATCCTCTACATATGATCTGATCTGATCTACTATAGCATTGTATGAGCACGTTAAGCCGTCGGACCCCGGTAGTAAATAAGGGCGTCTTCTATACCTCGCTTCTGTGTCACTTTCCTATCGTGTACTCTGGCCCAAATCTCCTAGCTTCCTATTTCTAAGGGTTGTTTAAGACCTGGGGTCAGACACTCCCTTCCTAAAATCCTCTACATATGATCTGATCTGATCTACTATAGCATTGTATGAGCACGTTAAGCCGTCGGACCCCGGTAGTAAATAAGGGCGTCTTCTACCTCGCTTCCGTGTCACTTTCCTATCGGGCACTCTAGCCCAAATCTCCTAGCTTCCTATTTCTAAGGGTTGTTTAAGACCTTGGGTCAGACACTCCCTTCCTAAAATCCTCTACATATGATCTGATCTGATCTACTATAGCATTGTATGAGCACGTTAAGCCGTCGGACCCCGGTAGTAAATAAGGACGTCTTCTACCTCGCTTCCGTGTCACTTTCCTATCGGGTACTCTGGCCCAAATCTCCTAGCTTCCTATTTCTAAGGGTTGTTTAAGACCTGGGGTCAGACACTCCCTTCCTAAAATCCTCTACATATGATCTGATCTGATCTACTATAGCATTGTATGAGCACGTTAAGCCGTCGGACCCCGGTAGTAAATAAGGTCGTCTTCATACCTCGCTTCTGTGTCACTTTCCTATCGGGCACTCTAGCACAAATCTCCTAGCTTCCTATTTCTAAGGGTTGTTTAAGACCTTGGGTCAGACACTCCCCTTCCTAAAATCCTCTACATATGATCTGATCTGATCTACTATAGCATTGTATGAGCACGTTAAGCCGTCGGACCCCGGTAGTAAATAAGGGCGTCTTCTACCTCGCTTCCGTGTCACTTTCCTATCGGGTACTCTGGCCCAAATCTCGTAGCTTCCTATTTCTAAGGGTTGTTTAAGACCTTGGGTCAGACACTCCCTTCCTAAAATCCTCTACATATGATCTGATCTGATCTACTATAGCATTGTATGAGCACGTTAAGCCGTCGGACCCCGGTAGTAAATAAGGACGTCTTCTACCTCGCTTCCGTGTCACTTTCCTATCGGGTACTCTGGCCCAAATCTCCTAGCTTCCTATTTCTAAGGGTTGTTTAAGACCTGGGGTCAGACACTCCCTTCCTAAAATCCTCTACATATGATCTGATCTGATCTACTATAGCATTGTATGAGCACGTTAAGCCGTCGGACCCCGGTAGTAAATAAGGACGTCTTCTACCTCGCTTCCGTGTCACTTTCCTATCGGGTACTCTGGCCCAAATCTCCTAGCTTCCTATTTCTAAGGGTTGTTTAAGACCTGGGGTCAGACACTCCCTTCCTAAAATCCTCTACATATGATCTGATCTGATCTACTATAGCATTGTATGAGCACGTTAAGCCGTCGGACCCCGGTAGTAAATAAGGTCGTCTTCTATACCTCGCTTCTGTGTCACTTTCCTATCGGGCACTCTAGCACAAATCTCCTAGCTTCCTATTTCTAAGGGTTGTTTAAGACCTTGGGTCAGACACTCCCTTCCTAAAATCCTCTACATATGATCTGATCTGATCTACTATAGCATTGTATGAGCACGTTAAGCCGTCGGATCCCGGTAGTAAATAAGGACGTCTTCTATACCTCGCTTCTGTGTCACTTTCCTATCGGGCACTCTAGCACAAATCTCCTAGCTTCCTGTTTCTAAGGGTTGTTTAAGACCTTGGGTCAGACACTCCTTCCTAAAATCATCTACATATGATCTGATCTGATCTACTATAGCATTGTATGAGCACGTTAAGCCGTCGGACCCCGGTAGTAAATAAGGGCGTCTTCTACCTCGCTTCCGTGTCACTTTCCTATCGGGCACTCTGGCCCAAATCTCCTAGCTTCCTATTTCTAAGGGTTGTTTAAGACCTGGGGTCAGACACTCCCTTCCTAAAATCCTCTACATATGATCTGATCTGATCTACTATAGCATTGTATGAGCACGTTAAGCCGTCGGACCCCGGTAGTAAATAAGGACGTCTTCTACCTCGCTTCCGTGTCACTTTCCTATCGGGTACTCTGGCCCAAATCTCCTAGCTTCCTATTTCTAAGGGTTGTTTAAGACCTGGGGTCAGACACTCCCTTCCTAAAATCCTCTACATATGATCTGATCTGATCTACTATAGCATTGTATGAGCACGTTAAGCCGTCGGACCCCGGTAGTAAATAAGGACGTCTTCTACCTCGCTTCCGTGTCACTTTCCTATCGGGTACTCTGGCCCAAATCTCCTAGCTTCCCTATTTCTAAGGGTTGTTTAAGACCTGGGGTCAAGACACTCCTTCCTAAAATCCTCTACATATGATCTGATCTGATCTACTATAGCATTGTATGAGCACGTTAAGCCGTCGGACCCCGGTAGTAAATAAGGTCGTCTTCTATACCTCGCTTCTGTGTCACTTTCCTATCGGGCACTCTAGCACAAATCTCCTAGCTTCCTATTTCTAAGGGTTGTTTAAGACCTTGGGTCAGACACTCCCTTCCTAAAATCCTCTACATATGATCTGATCTGATCTACTATAGCATTGTATGAGCACGTTAAGCCGTCGGATCCCGGTAGTAAATAAGGACGTCTTCTATACCTCGCTTCTGTGTCACTTTCCTATCGGGCACTCTAGCACAAATCTCCTAGCTTCCTATTTCTAAGGGTTGTTTAAGACCTTGGGTCAGACACTCCCTTCCTAAAATCCTCTACATATGATCTGATCTGATCTACTATAGCATTGTATGAGCACGTTAAGCCGTCGGACCCCGGTAGTAAATAAGGTCGTCTTCTATACCTCGCTTCTGTGTCACTTTCCTATCGGGCACTCTAGCACAAATCTCCTAGCTTCCTATTTCTAAGGGTTGTTTAAGACCTTGGGTCAGACACTCCCTTCCTAAAATCCTCTACATATGATCTGATCTGATCTACTATAGCATTGTATGAGCACGTTAAGCCGTCGGACCCCGGTAGTAAATAAGGTCGTCTTCTATACCTCGCTTCTGTGTCACTTTCCTATCGGGCACTCTAGCACAAATCTCCTAGCTTCCTATTTCTAAGGGTTGTTTAAGACCTTGGGTCAGACACTCCCTTCCTAAAATCATCTACATATGATCTGATCTGATCTACTATAGCATTGTATGAGCACGTTAAGCCGTCGGACCCCGGTAGTAAATAAGGACGTCTTCTACCTCGCTTCCGTGTCACTTTCCTATCGGGTACTCTGGCCCAAATCTCCTAGCTTCCTATTTCTAAGGGTTGTTTAAGACCTGGGGTCAGACACTCCCCTTCCTAAAATCCTCTACATATGATCTGATCTGATCTACTTTAGCATTGTATGAGCACGTTAAGCCGTCGGACCCCGGTAGTAAATAAGGGCGTCTTCTACCTCGCTTCCGTGTCACTTTCCTATCGGGCACTCTGGCCCAAATCTCCTAGCTTCCTATTTCTAAGGGTTGTTTAAGACCTTGGGTCAGACACTCCCTTCCTAAAAATCCTCTACATATGATCTGATCTGATCTACTATAGCATTGTATGAGCACGTTAAGCCGTCGGACCCCGGTAGTAAATAAGGGCGTTTTCTACCTCGCTTCCGTGTCACTTTCCTATCGGGCACTCTAACCCAAATCTCCTAGCTTCCTATTTCTAAGGGTTGTTTAAGACCTGGGGTCAGACACTCCCTTCCTAAAATCCTCTACATATGATCTGATCTGATCTACTATAGCATTGTATGAGCACGTTAAGCCGTCGGACCCCGGTAGTAAATAAGGGCGTCTTCTACCTCGCTTCCGTGTCACTTTCCTATCGGGCACTCTAGCCCAAATCTCCTAGCTTCCTATTTCTAAGGGTTGTTTAAGACCTTGGGTCAGACACTCCCTTCCTAAAATCCTCTACATATGATCTGATCTGATCTACTATAGCATTGTATGAGCACGTTAAGCCGTCGGACCCCGGTAGTAAATAAGGACGTCTTCTACCTCGCTTCCGTGTCACTTTCCTATCGGGTACTCTGGCCCAAATCTCCTAGCTTCCTATTTCTAAGGGTTGTTTAAGACCTTGGGTCAGACACTCCCTTCCTAAAATCCTCTACATATGATCTGATCTGATCTACTATAGCATTGTATGAGCACGTTAAGCCGTCGGACCCCGGTAGTAAATAAGGACGTCTTCTACCTCGCTTCCGTGTCACTTTCCTATCAGGTACTCTGGCCCAAATCTCCTAGCTTCCTATTTCTAAGGGTTGTTTAAGACCTGGGGTCAGACACTCCCTTCCTAAAATCCTCTACATATGATCTGATCTGATCTACTATAGCATTGTATGAGCACGTTAAGCCGTCGGACCCCGATAGTAAATAAGGTCGTCTTCTATACCTCGCTTCTGTGTCACTTTCCTATCGGGCACTCTAGCACAAATCTCCTAGCTTCCTATTTCTAAGGGTTGTTTAAGACCTTGGGTCAGACACTCCCTTCCTAAAATCCTCTACATATGATCTGATCTGATCTACTATAGCATTGTATGAGCACGTTAAGCCGTCGGACCCCGGTAGTAAATAAGGGCGTCTTCTACCTCGCTTCCGTGTCACTTTCCTATCGGGTACTCTGGCCCAAATCTCCTAGCTTCCTATTTCTAAGGGTTGTTTAAGACCTTGGGTCATGACACTCCCTTCCTAAAAATCCTCTACATATGATCTGATCTGATCTACTATAGCATTGTATGAGCACGTTAAGCCGTCGGACCCCGGTAGTAAATAAGGACGTCTTCATACCTCAAGCTTCCGTGTCACTTTCCTATCGGGTACTCTGGCCCAAATCTCCTAGCTTCCTATTTCTAAGGGTTGCTTTAAGACCTGGGGTCATCGACACTCCCTTCCTAAAATCCTCTACATATGATCTGCTAATTCTGATCTACTATAGCATTGTATGAGCACGTTAAGGCCGTCGGACCCCGGTAGTAAATAAGGACGTCTTCTACCTCGCTTCCGTGTCACTTTCCTTATCGGGTACTCTGGCCCAAATCTCCTAGCTTCCCTATTTCTAAGGGTTGTTTAAGACCTGGGGTCAATGACCCACTCCCTTCCTAAAATCCTCTACATATGATCTGATCTGGATCTACTATAGCATTGTATGAGCACGTTAAGCCGTCGGACCCCCGGTAGTAAATAAGGTCGTCTTCTATACCTCGCTTCCGTGTCACTTTCCTATCCCTCGGCACTCTAGCACAAATCTCCTAGCTTCCCTATTTCTAAGGGTTGTTTAAGACCTTGGGGTCCAGACACTCCCCTTCCTAAAATCCTCTACATATGATCTGATCTGATCTACTATAGCATTGTATGAGCACGTTAAGCCGTCGGGATCCCGGTAGTAAATAAGGACGTCTTCTATACCTCGCTTCTGTGTCACTTTCCTATCGGGCACTCTAGCACAAATCTCCTCTAGCTTCCTATTTCTAAGGGTTGTTTAAGACCTTGGGTCAGACACTCCCTTCCTAAAATCCTCTACATATGATCTGATCTGATCTACTATAGCATTGTATGAGCACGTTAAGCCGTCGGACCCTTTTGGTAGTAAATAAGGTCGTCTTCTATATACCCTCGCTTCTGTGTCACTTTCCTATCGGGCACTCTATAGCACAAATCTCTCCTAGCTTCCTATTTCTAAGGGTTGTTTAAGACCTTGGGTCAGACACTCCCCTTCCTAAAATCCTCTACATATGATCCTGATCTGATCTACTATAGCATTGTATGAGCACGTTAAGCCGTCGGACCCCGGTAGTAAATAAGGTCGTCTTCTATACCCTCGCTTCTGTGTCACTCTTCCTATCGGGCACTCTAGCCCAAATCTCCTAGCTTCCCTATTTCTAAGGGTTGTTTAAGCACCTTGGGTCAGACACTCCTTCCTAAAATCATCTACATATGATCTGATCTGATCTACTATAGCATTGTATGAGCACAGTTAAGCCGTCGGACCCCGGTAGTAAATAAGGACGTCTTCTTATACCTCGCTTCCGTGTCACTTTCCTATCGGGTACTCTGGCCCAAATCTCCTAGCTTCCTCATTTCTAAGGGTTGTTTAAGACCTGGGGTCAGACACTCCTTCCTAAAATCCTCTACATATGATCTGATCTGATCTACTTTAGCATTGTATGAGCACGTTAAGCCGTCGGACCCCGGTAGTAAATAAGGGCGTCTTCTACCTCGCTTCCGTGTCACTTTCCTATCGGGCACTCTGGCCCAAATCTCCTAGCTTGATATTTCTAAGGGTTGTTTAAGACCTGGGGGTCAGACACTCCCTTCCTAAAATCCTCTACATATGATCTGATCTGATCTACTTTAGCATTGTATGAGCACGTTAAGCCGTCGGACCCCGGTAGTAAATAAGGGCGTCTTCTACCTCGCTTCCGTGTCACTTTCCTATTCGGGCACTCTAGCCCAAATCTTCTAGTTTCCTATTTCTAAAGGTTGTTTAAGACCTGGGTCAGACCCACTCCCCTTCCTAAAATCACTCTACATAATGATCTGATCTGATCTACTTTAGCATTGTATGAGCACGTTAAGCCATCGGACCCCGGTAGTAAATAAGGGCGTCTTCTACCTCGCTTCCGTGTCACTTTCCCTATCGGGCACTCTAGCCCACAAATCTCCTAGTTTCTTATTTCTAAAGGTTGTTTAAGACCTGGGGTCAGACACTCCCTTCCTAAAATCATCTACATATGATCTGATCTGATCTACTATAGCATTGTATGAGCACGTTAAGCCGTCGGACCCCGGTAGTAAATAAGGGCGTCTTCTATACCCTCGCTTCCGTGTCACTTTCCTATCCGGTACTCTGGCCCAAATCTCCTAGCTTCCTATTTCTAAGGGTTGTTTAAAGACCTGGGGTCCAGACACTCCCTTCCTAAAACTCCTCTTACATATGATCTGGATCTGATCTACTTTAGCATTGTATGAGCACGTTAAGCCGTCGGACCCCGGTAGTAAATAAGGGCGTCTTCTACCTCGCTTCCGTGTCACTTTCCTATCGGGTACTCTGGCCCAAATCTCCTAGCTTCCTATTTCTAAGGGTTGTTTAAGACCTGGGGTCAATGACACTCCCTTCCTGAAATCCTCTACATATGATCCTTGATCTGATCTACTATAGCATTGTATGAGCACGTTAAGCCGTCGGACCCCGGTAGTAAAATAAGGGCGTGTTCTACCTCGCTTCCGTGTCACTTTCCTATCGGACACTCTAGCCCAAATCTCCCTAGCTTTTCCTATTTCTAAAGGTTGTTTAAGACCTGGAGTCAGACACTCCCTTCCTTAAAATCCTCTACATATGATCTGATCTGATCTACTATAGCATTGTATGAGCACGTTAAGCCGTCGGACCCCGGTAGTAAATAAGGGCGTCTTCTATACCTCGCTTCTGTGTCACTTTCCTATCGTGTACTCTGGCCCAAATCTCCTAGCTTCCTATTTCTAAGGGTTGTTTAAGACCTGGGGTCAGACACTCCCTTCCTAAAATCCTCTTACATATGATCTGATCTGATCTACTTTAGCATTGTATGAGCACGTTA